>CM035157.1:63511100-66122618 GCA_020205615.1 Panax quinquefolius
TTAATTTATATTTAATATTTCTAAAATATTAAATAATAAATATTAAGCTATTTAATTTATTCTATCACCATAGATTAAATTAAATATACTTAACATATTATTACGATTATGCCATTAACTTCTTAAATAATTATTCTTCCTTTTATGGTGTGACCCTTTAGTTTCTCCATATTAAACCTATTGTGAATAAATCAATTAGAATCAATTCTAATCTTATTTAAATAAATAAATTAAATAATTAATTTATTTAAATAAATAATATTTATTCTACAATAGGGATAAGCCTCCCTAACGATCAACGACTCCAGATAATATAGATTTCAACATTAATCATAAAAGAACCTTTAAGTAAATAGTTACTGCATAATTCAATCCTTCCACCATATAATGTCCCAATTAAATATAAGACATGGAATTACCGCAAGTCTTATTTTATTTAATTATATGTATTTTGATCCTTAAATGCACAACTCCAAATAATTCAAATTAGAAACTCCTTTCTAATTTCATTCTGCCTTGGCCAAGGACTACCGGGTTGTCATTTATCGAATCACATAGGACATTTCTCTTCTTTTAATAGAAGTGGTAGATTCTTTATTGATCATACATTATCTCCATGTATACAACTTATTATACCCAAGCATACCCTTTGATATACCCTAAGGGTCTTAAGGAATAAGTCAAAGTATAACTCATCATACACAAGATACTATGATGATCTCAAGTTCAAGGATCACTTGTACTACTATCACTACAGGAATTCCTATTGACAGTAAGTAAAACTCCATTAGGTATTCCTTAGCGAGCCAATGCTCAAAGGAACTTATTCTCTAATAAACACCTACATACTTGCTTTAGTGTCTCCACATAAATGATCATGAGATCAATCATCCTCATCCAATGAGCAAACAACGTATGTACCAATCTATCCAGATTCACTAATCCCCAATTTAGTAATCCAATGATTGGGAACTATTTTAGTTTTAAGCTTTCAAAGAATTTAGATCTCATTAGAATGATCATCATCATTATTCTAAAAGCATTGCTTAAAACTATGGGTTTATCACATATTATAAAACAGCATCATGTAGATAATTAAAAGCCTTTAATAAATTAATACTTTTTATTAATAAATGAATACGATTGTTACAAAGTATATGCTTTATCATCAAACATGATTGGCTTGTGTGCATACTACTTTCAATAGTAACTCGTGAATAGTACTCCAACACGAAAAGTGCCCCGAATACCCGAGTGAATAATACTAGAGTGAATAGTAACCGGGTGAATAGTAACTCGTGAATAGTAACTCGTAAAAAATATACCACAGAAAATGATATTCCATGACGAGTACAAAAGAAATGATATCTCATACGAGTATAATAGAATATACAAAACTGCAAATGGATTTTCACCCGCCATGCGGTAATCCACGTAGACAAATTATTTCCATAATTTAATAAAGAATGAATACGAAGGATCATTCACCATGCCTGCTGTAAGACCCCAACTTTTATGAATAAAGATTAATTTCTCTTGAAATATATTTTTGAATATTATGGTGTGGATATAATATAATGTTATAGTTGTGGGTAATATTTACAAATTTTGCAAAGTAAGCAAGTGGTTATATAATATTCAATTGGTCAGGGAATATTCGTTTTAACAGAGAATATTCGTACGATGGCACAATCATTGGTGGACCCCACAACGAAAGTATTATCGTAGTTAGAAAACGACATAATTATCTTTTTATAAAAATAACGGTGGAAGTTTTACCGTTGAACTACCCGATAGTAAAAATACAGTAATACGCGTGGTTGCATAGTAGCACATGGTATTGATTATTGATGCTTACGTGAGAAATCACTCAATTATACTCAATTATTGCTACAGTAATTGTTGCATCATATCTCTCATATTATTGATTCAGTTATTGTCACAGTATCATCTGCATAATATGATATATTATTAAATCAATAATTGAGAAGACAAAATTATTCATATTATTATTTGCAATATTGACAATGTCTGAAGTTCTATCAATGAGAGGTTTGGTCACCTAATTGCGCCGATAATAGGGAGAAATCCTTATTGAAAGCCCCTCTTTCACGAAACGACACGGGTTGTTAAATATTGTGAGTTATAATATTAATGATGAATACATTCGTGTTGATTAAAGATGAAATTGATAGTTCCATTGTATGGGAATTATTAGTGTTAGTGGAAATCGGCATTTATTTCGATAATAATTGATGTCCGGAAGTTATCGGGTAATTAATCGGATAAATGAGCAATTAATTTCTATTAATTCATATGCATATAACTATTTGTTCACATGTGTACTATTAATTCACATTCATGTACTATTAGGGGGAGTTGGTACAAGATTGATAATACTTGCATGACTAAATTAAAGATGGAGGTATAGTTGAAGTTACTATACTTAAATTAATTTTTTCACATGTTTAGAACTATTGAGCACATGATTTACTATTAATTCACATGATTTACTATTAAGGAGGTGGTGGAAGTTTGATAATACTTGCAGGACTAAATTAAAAATGAAAGAAAAGTTGAAGGTATTATAATCGTAATAATATTTGAGACCCAAAACGTGCAATTATCGAAACTATATTTTCCTATAAATAGAAGTTCATTCTTCCTTTATTTCTCACCAATTCACTAAAGCTTTAGAGCAATTATTATAGAGAGAAATTATAGAGGATTAGGTCTCCTCAAATGTCCGGACAAAGACCAAGCTCGAGGCTCATGGATGAGATCCATGGTGGAGTATGTGGCCCACACATGAGCCGCCCCCTTACTTGTTAAGAAAATTCTCGAATCGTGACATTATTGGCTAACACTCAAAGTCATGCAGTGATAATCACGCCAAGAGGTGCTATCAATGCCAAATTCATGGGAATGCTATCCACGCCCCTCCAAGTGAACTCCACAATATGAGTTCGCCATGGCCCTTATCAATGAGGGGGATGGACGTGATCGAGCCCATCGAGCCCAAAGCCGATGTAGATATCGATTCATATTCACCATGATCGACTACTTCACCAAGTGGGTAAAGGAAGCCTCCTTCCCCAGGGTTACCAAAGAAGTCATCATTGCTTTCATCAGAAACAATGTCGTCTGTCGACATGGACAACCGGAGGTCATTGTGTCAAACAATGCTAAGAACCTCAACAATAAAATGATGGAGGAGTTATGCAAGAAATTCCACATCAAACACCTTAACTCCGGCCATTCTACCGTCCAAAGATGAATGGTAGCTTGTTGAAGCGGCTAATAAAAATATCAAGAAGATCATGCAGAAAATGTCCACCAATCACAAAGGGTGGCCTGACCTCTTGCCTCTGACTTTATTAGCCTATAGAACTTCTATGCAAACTTCCACTGGGGCAACCTCCTACTTGTTGGCCTATGGGATGGAAGTAGTGCTCCCCATAGAAGTGGAAATAGAATCCCTCAGAGTATTGATGGATGCTCGGTTGGATGAAGACCAATGGAGTACAGGACAAGTATCACCAATTGTCTTTGATGACGAAAAGCGCGAACCGCGACAATCTTCCATGGTCAATTATATCGACCAAGGATCGCATTTATCCTACAAAAAAAGTCCAACTACGACAATTCAAGTAACGTGACTTGGTTTTGAAGAATATCATTGACAACCAAGATCAATCTAAGGGAAAATTTGCTACTAACTAGGAAGGCCCGTTTGTTGTCAAGGAAGTATTGATGGGAGGGGCTCTCAGACTACAGGAAGTGGATGGTGATGAATTTCCACAACTTATTAACTCGGACACCATGAAGCGGTACTATGTCTGGAGTTACCATCAAGCAAACATCCTGGTATTGATCATCCAATTACCAATCATTCCAGTTTTAACCCTCTTTTCACAAACTCTTCTGCCTCTCAGGGAAACATACATTTCAAACCAACAGCCTGGTTTCAACATACACTTCAAACCAGTAGCCTGGTTTCACCTCACTTGGAACCAGCAACCTGGTTTCACTCCATATAATTTCGGTTATCCTACACACAGGATTGAACCTTTCACACTTGCAGTTTATCCAAAATTCGGGATTAAACTTTTCACGCTTGCAGCTTTGTCCTAAAAATAGGATTAAACTTTTTCCACATTTGCGATTAGTCCCCATTATGGGATCAAACTTTCTTCTCCCCGCAAAGATAGCTAGCTTGCATGACGGATTCACACTTCTCTTTGTCATGCGATTCGCCCCGAGGGGCTTAACTACGTCGACCGATCCGCCTTGACACACGGAGTACGTAGGCAACCATATTCTATATTGTGAGACCCCGAATTTTATGAAATGAAAGTATTCAATTTTCTTATAATTATTCTATTTAGTAAATGGTTAAACTGATAAAAGGTTAAAGTTAAGGGTGATATGTGAAATTTTTTCAAAGTATGCAAGTTGTTATAAAATATTCATTTGGTTGGGGAATATTCTTTTTATCGGGGAATATCCGTAGGACGACACAATTATTGGTGGACCCCACAACGGAAGTATTGTCGTAGTAAGAAAACAATAGAATTATCTTTTTATAAAAATAACAGTGAAAGTGTTACCGTTAAAACTGTTGAACTACTCGGTAGTAAAAAAAGCACAAGACGCGTGTGTTGCATAGTAGCACACTACGGTATTGATTATTGATGCTTACGTGAGAAGTCACTCGGTTATACTCAATTATTGCTACAAAGAATTGTTGCATCATATCTCTCATATTATTGATTCAATTATTGTCACAGTATCATCTGCATAATATGATATATTATTAAATCAATAATTGAGACAACAAAGTTATTTATATTATTATTTGCAATATTGATAATGTCTAGAAGTTACGCTTCAGAGAGGTTTTGTCACCTAATTACGCTTAATAAGGAGAAATCCTTATCGAAAAACCCCTCTTTCCGGGAACGACACGGTTTGTTAAATATTGTGAGTTATAATATTAATGATGAATAAGTTCATGCTGATTAAAAATGAAATTGATAGTTCCATTATGTGGGAATTATTAGTGTTAGTGGAAATCGGCATTTATTTCGATAATAATTGATGTCTGGAAGTTATCGGGTAATTAATCGGATAAATGAGCAATTAATTGCTATTAATTCACATAATTATAACTTTTTGTTCACATGTGTATACTATTGAATCACATTCATTTACTATTAGGGGAGTTGGTGCAAGTTTGATAATACTTGCATGACTAAGTTAAAAATGGAGGTATAGATGAAGGTACTATGCTATAATTAATTTTTTCACATGTTTAGAACTATTGAGTCACATGATTTACTACTGATTCACATGATTTACTATTAGGGGAGGTGGTGCAAGTTCGATAATACTTGCATGACTAAATTAAAAATGAAGAAAAAGATGAAGGTATTATACTGTAATATTTTGAGCCCCAAAATGTGCAATTATGGAAACTATATTTTCCTATAAATAGAAGCTCATTCCTTCATTATTTTTCACCAATTCACTAAGTCCCACAAGAGCAATATTTATAGAGAGAAATTACAAAGAGAAAGAAGAGAAGTTTGCTACCTCGCTATTCCAATATCCGCTTTCTTCTAAGGTAAGGGTATTATTCTTTCGTATTCATGAAGAGAGTTATTTTCTTTCAATACTGCACTTGCGCTTTGTTATTCCATTCTTTATTATTATGTTGAATAACCTATCTATGCAAAAGTACCGCATACATGGTGAAATTCTTACATTATTCCATTCTTTATTATTCTGCTGGAATAACTTTTATGCATCGCGATATCATCGATGCTCGTGAATTTTGTTGTTATTCCATTCTTTATTATTCTATTGGAATATCACATGCTGTGCGGATTACGCATGACCTGGTTCCATTCTTTATTATTACGTTGGAATATCCATACTCATCGCGGATTCTGCATGACCTAAATACCATTCTTTATTATTCATTGGAATAACCTTTCTGCATGCGCTCTATCGCATGCACGTGAATTCTGTTGTTATTTCATTTTTATTATTCTATTGAATATCCCATGCATGCATGCGGATTACGCATGACCTGGTTCCATTCTTTATTATTCTGTTGGAATATCCTTTCTATGCGGATTACGCATGACCTAGTACCATTCTTTATTATTCTGTTGGAATAACCTATCTGTGCGGTCTATCGCATGCCTAGTGAATTCTTCTGTTATTCCATTCTTTATTATTCTCATTGGAATAACTTTATGCAGGTGGTCTATCACATGCCCGTTGAATTCTTCTCATTATTCCATTCTTTATTATTCTGCTGAATAACTCGTGCATGCGGCCTATCGCATGCCCGTGAATTCTTTTGTTATTCCATTCTTTATTATTCTGCTTGGAATAACCTATCTATGTGGATTACATGCAGTGACACCCCCCAAAATAGGTATACATCACCCATCTTGAGTCGCCAAATACATGAGTACGTAATACAAATACAAACTTAATTATACAACCACCGTAATATACTACAAAACATAGGCTGAGAGTTTAAAAAGAATATTGCCTTCTGCACAATATCCACTCTCAAATAGAGTCCTCATTACATTTATTGTCACATTATTTTATAGAATAGTGAGGACTACTAATACACCATCTCGGATCATCACTCCATTCCCCGATTAGTCCCTGCCACGCTCTCATTTCCTCAAGAGAACAATGAAAGCAAAAGGGTGAGCTTAACTAGCCCAGTAATAAATATTATGACTAAGATAATGCAGAATAAATTATCATTAGTCTTCAATAATGTTAAACTGATAAAATATAATAGACATCAAGTTTAACTGCAGCGGAATAAGCAATCCATTTGAAGAGTCAAGTAGAGCATGATATCTACTATCTTCTATGATTTAAAATGTTTTCATCAATTTTTATCGCTAAGACTCAGCTTAATAAATAAACCACATCATCGAATCATCCCTACACTATGGGCCAAGGATATTCATTAAATCATCAATGGTCATGACTATACCGAATAATCCCTGGTCATAATCTTACCAAAAACTGTCCATCAATTCACTACAGGCCACCGAGGACTTTTACCACATCATTTATAACATTACAGGTCATGATTATACTGAATGATCCTTGGTCATAATCATACCGAGTCCATCTATGCACGTAAGCCAAAGATGACTTTCATCACAATATATGCATGAGGATGATGACAATGACATAATAATTCAATAAAACAAGTTCAAGAATAAATTTTAAAGATTTATAAGTTAATTTATCCTGAAATCAATAACATCCAAATTGTCTGCTTTGTGGAGTAAAATTCAAGAATGCTAGGAAGAATATTTACATGAAAAGATACTGGATGAAGCGCAAATATCCAGGATATTCTACTAATTTCATGGAGTATAGAAGTCAAAATTTGACCAACTGAGTATAATAGAATATATGAAACTGTAAATGGATTTTTGCCTGCCATGCGGTAATCCACGTAGACAGATCATTTCCACAATTTAATAAGGAATGAATACGAAGGATCATTCACCATTCATGTTGTAATCCACATAGACAGGTTATTCTAACAGAATAATAAAGAATGGAATAACAGAAGAATTCACCAGGCATACGATAGACCGCACAGACAGGTTATTCCCAACCAAAAAATAAAGAATGGAACCAGGTCATGCGTAATTTGCACATGCATGTGATATTCCAATGTAATAATAAAGAATGGAGATGTGTCATGCGTAATCCGCACGCATGCATGATATTCTAAGAGAATAATAAAGAATGGAATAACAACAAAATTCACAAGGCATGCGATAGATCGCATGCAGCGAGTTATTCCAATGTAATAATAAAGAATGGTATAATGTAAGAATTTCACCATATATGCGGTGATTGATAGACATGTTATTCCAACATAATAATAAAGAATGGAATAACAACCCTTACGAGTATTGAAAGAAAATAACTCTCTTCATGAATACGAAAGAATAATACCCCTTACCTTAGAAGAAATTGGATATTGGAATAGTGAGGTAGCAAACTTCTCTTCTTATTTCTCTCTATAATTTCTCTCTATAATAATTGCTCTAAATCTTTAGTGAATTGGTGAGAAATGAAGGAAGAATGAGCTTCTATTTATAGGAAAATATAGTTTCGATAATTGCACATTTTGGGGCTCGAAATATTACAGTACAATACCTTCAACTTGTCTTTCATTTTTAATTTAGTCCTGCAAGTATTATCAAACTTCCACCACCTCCCCTAATAGTAAATCATGTGACTCAATAGTTCTAAACATGTAAAAAAATTAATTACAGTATAGTACCTTCAACTATACCTCCATCTTTAATTTAGTCATGCAAGTATTATCAATCTTGCTCTAACTCCCCTAATAGTACATGAATGTGAATCAATAGTACACACATGTGAATAAATAGTTATATGCATGTGAATTAATAGCAATTAATTGCTCATTTATCTGATTAATTACCCGATAACTTCCAGACATCAATTATTATCGAAATAAATGTCGATTTCCACTAACACTAATAATTCCCACATAATGGAACTATCAATTTCATCTTTAATCAACACGAACTTATTCATCATTAATATTATAACTCACAATATTTAACAACTAGGTCGTTCCCAGGAAAGATGGGGCTTTCCAATAAGGATTTCTCCCTATTGGCGCGCAATTAGGTTACCAAACCTCTCCTTGACAGAACTTCTAGACATTGTCAATATTGCAAATAATAATATGAATAATTTTGTCATCTCAATTATTGATTTAATAATGTATCATATTATGCAGATGATACTGTGACAATAACTGAATCAATAATATGAGAGATATGATGCAACAATTACTATAGCAATAATTGAGTATAACTGAGTGACTTCTCACGTAAGCATCAATAATCAATACCGCTGTCTTATACTATGCAAGCACGCCAGACATTCTTATTTTTTACGATGGGGTAGTTCAACAGTAAAACTTCCGCCGTTATTTTTATAAAAAGATAATTATGTCGTTTTTTAACTACGACAATACTTCCGTTGTGGGGTCCACCAATGATTGTGCCGTCGTATGAATATTCCCTGTTAAAATGAATATTCTCCGACCAATCGAATATTATATAACCACTTGCTTACTTTGCAAAATTTGTAAATATTATCCACAACTATAACATTATATTATATCCAGACCATAATATTCAAAAATATATTTTGAGAGAAATCAATCTTTATTCATAAAAGTTAGAGTCTTACAACCTCCCCTTCTTATGAAATTTCGTACTCGAAATTAGGGTGCGTACCTGGTATGTCGAAGAGGTGAGGATACCTTGATTTCATTTCAGATTCTAACTCCCAGGTCATTTCCTCAACATCGTGGTTTCTCTACAAAACTTTGACTTGAGGTATAACTTTAGAGCATAGAATATGATCCTTCTTATCCAAGATTTTAATAGGTACCTCTTCATACGTTAAATCTTCTGCTATCTCGTCCGGTTCTAATTCAGTAATGTGGTTCGGGTCTTTCACATATTTACGTAACATAGATATGTGAAAAACGTTATGAACACGAGACATACTTGGCGGTAAGGTGAGTCAATAGGCCATAGTTCCTACTCGATCGAGGATTAAAAATGGACCAATGAATCGAGGATTGAGCTTTCCTCTCTTTCCAAATCTTGTAACTCCTTTCCATGGAGTAACACGTAACAACACATGATCTCCAATATTGAATTCCACGTCTTTTTGATGAAGGTCAGCATAACTCTTTTTTCGATCTTGTGAGGTTTTTATACGTTGTCGGATCGTTTGAATCTTTTTCATAGTCATACGTACCAACTCTGGTCCCAACAACGTTGCTTCACCCACCTCATCCCAGCATACTAGAGAACGATACTTTCTTCCATACAACGCCTCAAATGGAGCCGTGCCAATACTTGTTTAATAACTGTTATTGTAGGAAAACTCCACCAATGGTAAGAACTTGTCCCAACTTCCCTTGAAGTCAAGGACACAGAGTCTTAATAAATCTTTAAGAGTTTGAATAGTCCTTTCCGACCGCCCATCCAGTTGAGGATGATATGCCAAACTAAATCATAAATCCGTGCCCATAGCTTTTTACAAACTAACCCAAAATCTTGAAGTGAATCTTGGGTCTCGATCAAAAACTATGGATACTGGCATACCATGCAATCTTACAATCTCGTTTATATACATACTAGCAAGAGGTTCAAGTGTATAAGTTTCTCGTATCGATAAGAAATGAGCAGACTTGGTCAATCTATCAACAATGACCCAAATCGCATCTATGCCTTGAGAAACCTTGGGAAGACCAGTAACAAAATCCATGGTAATGTGCTCCCACTTCCATTCTGGAATTTCAAGTGGTTGCAATGGACCTTTTGGCACTTGATGCTCCACCTTGACTCGTTGACAAGTTAGACACCTTAAGATAAACCCCACTATCTCTCTCTTCATATTCCTCCACCAAAATGTATGTCAGAGATCACGATACATTTTGGTACTCCCAGGATGGATTGCAAACGGTGTGTTGTGCACCTCCATCATGATTTTATACTTCAAGTCGGAATCGTTAGGAACACAAAGTCTGGAGTTGACTCGAAGTATTCCTTCTTCATCGATTATTGCTTCCGGAATAGCACCTTCTTGCACTTTCTTCTTCATACGCATCAGCTCCAGGTCTATAGTTTGAGCAGCTTTAACTTTATCGATTAAAGTTGGTTCTACTCGTATATTCGCCATCATCACATGGGTCCCTGGAGTCTTTAACTCTATCTCCATCCTTCGTAAGTCATACAAAATGGGTCTTTACATTAACAATATTACACTCGTACCCGCATAAGATCTTCTACTCAATGAGTTAGCTACTACATTCGCTTTTCCAGGATGGTATTGGATGGTATGATCATAATCTTTCAACAGCTCAAGCCATCGTCGTTGCCGCATGTTGATTTCCTTTTGAGTGAAGAAATATTTGAGGCTTTTATGATCCGTATAAATCTCCACCTTCTCTCCATACGTAATGCCTCCAAATCTTAAGCGCAAAAACGAGAGCGCTGCCAACTCTAGATCATGAGTAGGATAATTCCTCTCATATTCTTTAAGTTGTCGTGAGGCATAGGCTATGAATTTCCCATGTTGCATGAGAACACATCCTAACCCCTTGTTTGAAGCATCACTATAGATGACAAATACCTCCGAGCCAGATAGTATTATCAGAATAGGTGCTGAAATAAGTCTTCTCTTGAGTTCTTAAAAACTCTTCTCACATTCCCCGCTCCAACCAAACTTTGTATCTTTTTGAGTCAGCTGAGTTAATGGAGTAGCGATTCGAGAAAATCCTTCCACGAATCTCCGATAATAACCAGCTAAGCCAAGAAAGCTACATACTTTGGTCACTGACTTTGGTTGCTCCCAGCTTTGAATTGCTTCAATCTTTGCTGGGTCAATAGATATTCCATGATTTGATATCACGTGCCCAAGGAATGTAACTTCCTCAAGCTAGAACTCATATTTCTTTAACTTGGCATAAAGCTTGTTTTCACGAAGCTTTTGAAGTATCAGCCTCAAGTGTTGGTCATGGTCTTCACAGCTTTTGGAGTATATGAGGATGTCATCAATAAAGACGACCACAAAGTGATCCAAATATTCCTTGAATACTTGGTTCATCATGTCCATGAAGGCAGCAGGAGCATTAGTCAATCTAAAAGACATGACTAAGAATTCATAATGCCCGTACCGAGTTCTGAAAGTAGTCTTTGGAATGTCATCAGTTTTAATCTTCAACTAATGATATCCGGAACGAAGATCAATCTTTAAAAAGAATTTGGCTCCTTGCAACTGGTCAAACAGGTCATCAATGCGAGGCAACGGGTACCTATTTTTTATGGTGACATGATTCAACTCCCGATAATCAATACAAAGTCGTATACTTCCATCTTTCTTCTTCACGAATAGAACAGGAGCACCCCAAGGAGACGTACTAGGATGAATGAAACCGATGTCTAACAATTCTTGTAGCTGGGTTTTTAACTCCTGAAGTTTAATAGGAGCCATTCAATATGGGGCTTTGGAAATGGGTTTTGTACCAGATTCAAGGTCGATACAAAATTCAATTTCACGCTCTGGGGGTAGGCTAGGAAGTTCTTCAGGGAATAGGGCAGGAAATTTATTAACAATAGAAATATCATTCAAATTTGATGTATTTTTATTTAAATCCGTGACATGGGCTAAGAAAGCTTGACATCCGTTTTTTAATAAACGAATAGCTTTATGGCTTGATATGATAGTGATTGATTTTAGTGGTTTGGTTGCTTGAATTCACATAATAGGTTGGTTAGGAATATGAAAGCTAACAACCTTATGAAAATAATCGATTTTAGCATGATGAGTAGTTAACCAATCAATCCCTAAAATCACATCAAATGCAAGTATTTTCAAAGAAATAAGATCGACAGGCAACATGCGGTTACCAATTTGAATCAAACAAGACTTATAAACCGTGGATGTAATGAAGGTTTCTCCCAACGGAGTTTCAACAGATAAGTTAAAGTCTAATTTCTCCAGAGTCAAATTTAAACGTTGAGCGCAAGTAGGAGAAATAAAGGAATGGGTAGAACCGGTATCAAATAAAGTATAAAGTTCACTAAAGTTTATGATTAGCTTACATGTGATCACCTCGTTCAGATTCCTCGCTTTTTGGGAGGTTACGACAAACGCTCTCCCTTGAACTACCGATTTTGTCTTGTCTGGGACACTCTTTGATGTCTCCATCTCAGCTGGACTTGACTTTGGTGCACGACAAAATCGGGCTAAGTGACCTTCTTTTCCATAATTGTAACATGCTTCGGACTGCATCGTGTAGTTTGGACTTATGTGTCCTTCCCCTCCACATTTGAAATATACGACCGGCAGTCGTTCTCCCTCCTTAACAACAGGTGCTGGTGCTGACGTCTTTCCATCATTATTGAATCTCCTCTTCTTGAAATATCCACTCTTATTGTCATGGCCATGATTACCACCGAAGTGATTACCATTTCTGGCATGTTGATTCCCTCTACATTTGTTGTCATCGCTTCGATGACTGTAAAGCCCCCAAATCTGGGTACTTGAAACCCGAACTCGGTGCTTCACAACACCATCTCTATGAGCAGAAAATACTAATAATAATAACAATAATATAAATATTAAACTTAATTTACATAATTATCAAAGTCTAGCTCCAAAGTACGTAACCTTTAATCATTCCTTACAATACATGATAGGTAATATATATCATACTTGTCTTAATAAAGATAACTATTACATAAAATAACATTGAATTCATTCTGCAACCTTTCCTTTCCCTTTATTCTTTTCCGAGCCTTCTACTTATTCACACTTAGCTGAAAACATTTAAATTAAGCAAGGATGAGCATTTGAGTGCCCAGCAAGTAATAATAATTATATATATATAAGCTGAAAGAATTTAAATGTTTTTTTTATACACCCTTCTACAACAAATCAAAAGTTGTGAAGTAATCTGAACCAATAATAATAACATAACAACTCTCTTTCAAATTTTTGAAACTACGTACTGACTATAAATATGTTTAAGGGGACATACTATGAACATTGTTTTCATTTTCGAAAAGGTTAAATAGAACTTCATCTAGAAACTGTCATAACTTACGGGCACGGGGGTGATCAGCCCGTTGTACCCTGTATTGATCAATACTACATAACAAGAACGATATTATCGTTCACTTTGGTTGCCTTGGGCACAAAAATTTTCCCATGAATGGGATGTTCATACTTGTCAGGGTTCCAAACCAAAGCAATTCGGTTGGATAATAGG
Organism: Panax quinquefolius; assembly: GCA_020205615.1. Lineage (NCBI taxonomy): Eukaryota > Viridiplantae > Streptophyta > Magnoliopsida > Apiales > Araliaceae > Panax > Panax quinquefolius. The sequence continues at coordinate 63,524,998 of CM035157.1, forward strand.
TAGGTTTTATCTTGTTCAACAATAATCTATAATTCAACATATATATATATATATATATATATATATACGAGTAATTGATAAAGGTGTATCAACATGTGATTAAAAACAATGATTACCCAAGTAGGGACACTTGTGTATCCATTTATAGAAATTAACGTACATAATATATATTTGAATTACCATATACTAACATGTTGATAATCAAAGAGCGTATATAATATAGGGTTAATAATCTTTACAGTAATAATATAATTCTGAAACATTCTTACTCATGTCCATTACATAAAGGAAATGCAAAGGTAGGATACTTGCCTGATGCGCTGCTTACAATACGTAACTTAGTTTTATCTTTTATGTAATCACCTATCATTAATCAGATCATTCATTTGATTAGAACAATATACTATAACACATAGTATTGCATTTCGCAGTCATCACATAACCTAATCACATTATCACACATGTTCAATAGTTATTGCATCACAAACAAATATTAATACAATCAAAATATCTAAGTCTAGAACAATTTCTGAACTATATCGGTGTACCGACAGCTTTATCGGGTAATTATCGAGTCTAAGACTCTATTTTGTAACTCAATATTTGTAAATATCAGTCATATTATTTTAAATGACTCAATAAACATTTATTATAATTTATCATAAATTTTCAAACACCGGAATCATTATCCAATGATTTAAACATCAAACAATTCTATTATCATTAATATTTAATTAACATTAAACTATTAATGAAACCATTGCTAATATATTAAAGTTATTTATAATAACTCAAAATACTTTTAAAACATTTATATTACCTTAAATGATTTTTAAAACATTTAAAATCATTTTAAATAATTACCATTAATATTAAAATATTAATATACTATTTATCCAATATTAAAAGTCATTAATTATAACTTAAAATATTTTTAATTCATTTATATCCTTTTAAATAATTTTTAAATCAATAAAACATTTTTAAAACATTTATTTATTAAATAAATTTAATATCATTAATGTTAAATAAATATCATTAATATTAAATTATTAATGAAATTATTCTTTAAATATTAAAAGTTATATTTTATAACTTAAATTATCTTTCAACACTTTATTTTCATTTAAAATGATTTTATAATATTAAAATCATCTTTAAACTAATTTATTTAATATAATTATTAAATAACCTTAATATCATTAATAATAATTAATTAATAAAATTCACCTTTAAATATTGAAAGTTATATTTTATAACTTAAAATATTCTTAAATACCTTATTATTATTTAAAATGATTTTTAATATAATAAAATCAATATTAATCTATTTATTTAATTCATTTATTAAATAACTATAGTATCATTAATATTAATTAATTAATAAATTTCATCACAAAATATTAAAAGTCATTAAAAATAACTTAAAATATTTTTTCATTCCATAATATAATTTTTAAATGATTTTTAAAGTATTAAAATCATTTTTAAATAATTTATTTAATATATAATTAACTAAATTAAATACCTTTGATATTTCAAAATATTAAATATTTATGAAATATATTAAAAATAATTAAAAACTATTTTTCGAGACTCTAAAATAATTTTAATAATTTATTATGTATTTTTAATAATTAAAACTAATTTTCTATAATTATTTAATGAAAATATAATTTTTATAATTAAACCGTCGCTAAAGACTACCTATAGCGATTGTAACCGTCATTGTAGATGTTCTTCATGTTTTTTATGCAAACCCAGATCTTCAAGCCGCCATGAGTGGGTGGGTTTGACCAAGTGTAAATCAGTGTGTGTTTTGTTTCTGGACTTGTTTTTGGTCAGATCTAGTAGAGCTAATGTAAGGCTACAAGACTCAGCAAGAAAAATGTCCATAACATGCATCAAATGAAAGATCTAAGCCATCAAAGTGGTCGTTGAGGAGGTTCTTCATTTCGGGTTGCCCGAAATGAAGAACGAATCGCGGGTTCACTTTGGACTCCCACTACATGCCGATCGTTTATTGTTTTTATGATCTAAAAGTTCCAACTTGTACACAACATGAGAGACTACAGATCTATCACCAAACATCATCAAAACATCAACAGAATCATTAAATCCAAGCTGGTCGAATCACTTTGACCAGTCACTAATTCCAGTGTATTTGATATTTAGATGTACTAGAAGCATAGATTGAAATTGTACATAACATACTACAAACTACTCACAACAATATAACCAAAACATTAACAAACTAACAGATCTAGATGCTTGAATAAGTTGTCAGACGCTGAAAACCCATTTTTGGGTTACCCAGAAATGGTCTGGTCGTGGTCCGTCAACGACCTTTGACCAAGAATAACTTGCAATCTAGACTAGATCTAAGCCTGATTCTTGTTCCAGATTAAAGATCACATATCATACTACAACTATAAACTTTCAAAACACAAAAATCATTAAAGATCACAAAGATAGAAGGCCTGACATTCGTTGTCAGACCACCAAACACAATTTTTCTAGATTTTATAGATCTTCAAATCTGAGCCCCTAGATGTTATGGATCTAACATCTAGCAACCCAGATCATCATTATACATCATATACAACATATTTAACACAACAAACTTAACATTTAACAACAGATCAAGATCAGATTATGGCTAGGGTTTTATACCTTTAAATGAACAAGATCTGATTTCTTGGCTACTGATTAATGATATGTGTTAGTGGGGCTTGGATATATGACTGATATGCTACTAAATTTCGTTGGTGAGAGCTTGAGAGAGTTAAGAATGAGGGTTGGGTAAAATTCTAGCAAAATGACTTATTTCTCTCTCTAATCTATTTATAGAAGTCTTGCAAATGTGTGACTTACTATTATCCCCCATACTTTTGTTATCCCATGGATAAAAAGCTTCACCTTATCTATTCCAATTAAGCCTAATCATGTGATTAAGGGTGCTAAGTAGATTTTCAACCAAAGGGAGATTGACACCTATGTACTTGATGTAAGAGTGACTATTTAAGGAAACTTGATTAGCCTAATTTGTTGCCTTAAAATGCCTATTGTGGCCAGCCACTAATTCCTTTATTTAGCTTTTATTTTAATGCATAAATTAGATAAATCAAAGGTCTAAAATACCCTTAATTATGTGGACTAAGTTTGGGCTTGAATTTGATTTCTTTTGGGCTTCTCCCATAATTGTTTTGGGCTATGTAATAATCATAGTCTAACAATTTTAATCTATGTTACCCAAATTGTTTATTTTAAATAAAATATAATTAGTTTGCAAAATTTATAATTAGGGTTTTCTTAATTTGATTAGGGTTCTAATCATACATGAACATTAGGGTTTATTATCTAATAATTATAATTATCCTTGCTAAATTAGCAATTAGGGTTGACCTAGTTAATCGCAAAATCATACAACACAGTTATATAATAGACTTAAACTCACAATTGAGTTTCAAATTAGGGTTTCCCACAGTAAAACTAGGGTTTGCCATAATACACCATAACTAACCAATCATTGTCAGTCCATATACATACAGTATATAATTATAGCACTGAAAAATATAAATATAAATAATATTATATTATTATTCTCATGCCTTAATCAAAATCCAAAAAAAAAGTTAGGGTTTGGATTCCATATCTGATTTATCTGTCATACTTAAAATTATTAATTAAGTTAAAATAATTAACTTAATAATCAACAAAAATCCATATAATAAAATAATTATTATAATAATTCTAAAATCATTTCATATATTATATAAATAATATATGATTATATTTTCATGGAAAATAAGTAATAAAATATTTCTACTATAAAATTAATTATTATAAGAATATAATTTATAATGACCAATAATTCTAAAATAAAATTATTTAAAATCATTCATGTAATAAATATATCACATAAATACATACACACATTATCTTGGCACATATTCCCCATATTTAAAAAAAAATATTATACGCTAAATTTCTAATTTATTTGTATAGAAAATATCGGGTTGTTACATTCACCCTCCCTTATAAAGATTCCGTCCCCGGAATCACCGTTTTAAAACCTACACATACAAGTGTACGTATCATATATAATCATTGTAAGTAGATCTTGATCATAAATGATCGTACTGATCTTTAACCTATTCACGTAAAGCTTGTCTATCTGACTAAACGGAAATTTGATTTCTAAAAGAACTCAAATTTCTTCTTCAAAATTTCTTTATAAAATAATTTACTATATATATGTGAAAATCATGCATAACAAGTTATACGAATAATACCTGAAATTGCACCACCAGCTGTTATGGTATCCTGGACCGTCATGTTATAGACCCTCGCAGTTGATTTCATCGGCTTGTTGGATGACGTTGGTCCCGTGATTGCTAGAGTTCCACTGTCCTTGCCAGTATTCACACTCCCTGCCTCCGTCCTCCTCTTCGAACAATCCTTCACCTTGTGCTCAATCGATCCACATAGAAAATACCCACTGTTCATCCTAGGATTGGGGCAGTTGGGAGAGATATGGCCCTCCTGCCCGCACTTATAGCATACAAATTTTCCCTTCAGAGATTCCCTAGAGTGGTTCTTCGTAAGACCCTATCTTATTATAAATGAAGTTAAATTTCCTCTATTTATTATTTTGAAATAGTAAGGGTTGATTTGATTAATGTGGTTAGTTATGGGTAAAATGCGCAAATATTTTAAATAAGCAAGTGGTTATAAAATATACATTGTTGTCGGGGAATATTCGTTTGGTCGTGGAATATTCTTACCGCTTCAGGAATATTCGTATTTATGGCGCAACCTTGTGTGTGGGCCCCATAACAAAAAGCGATTGGATGAAGAAAACGACAAGTATAAGTTGTTTATAAATAATCTGCGTAGTTATTCACAGAATTATCTTGTTGGAATACCCTATGGGTTAAAACACAAGAAGCATTGCCAGTATTGCACCAATTATTGATTCTTATGTAAGAAGGCACTACTCAATAATTGTTACAGTAGTTACAGTTCAATATTTTATTTTATTGATTCAATAATTGCTATGTTGATATTTTATATTATTGTTGTTTCAATAATTGTCACTACATAATATTTTCATTATTAGATCAATAATTCATATTATTTGAATAATATTATTAGATAACATTATTGGCATTGTCTAGAAAGTTCTGTCTAAGGAGAGGTTTGGTCACCTAATTGTGCGCCTGTAAGGAGAAATCCTTGTTGGAAAGCCCCCTCTTTTCTGGGAACGGCTTGGTTGTCGATATTGTGATTCTGTAATATTATTTATGAAATTAATTATTGATTTATATGATAAGGAAAATATTCATTTTATGTGGATATAGATGGAGAAAATTTTAAAGTGACAATTGTTGAAAAATTGATATTTTATCTTTCTGATAAAATAATTCATTTAAATATATTATTATATTTTAATAATATAATAATGGTGATATTTTTTCAATGAATGTGGGATATATGAATATATGAGGAGGAAGAGTATTTTTGTTGCAAAAATTGTTTAAAACATGTTAAACATGTCTGTGGGCCCATTTCTTGACTGAAATTTGATTATAGCCTGTAAAATCGCCCGTTTGTGGATTTCGATTAGTTTCTGTTTGGAATTTGGAAAAACTTTCTTCTGTAAAGTTGTAGAGAATGAAATTTCCTATTGAAAAGACATAAGGTTTAAATTTTTATGATAAAAGGGCTATTTATTATGAATTATTGAAGCTCCGAAGTTCCGAAATAATTGATTTTTAGAAGTTTTAAATTTTATTTATGAAAAACGTTTTTGAAATTTAAGAAAGCACACTTAGAAGGGGGGGTTGGATAAGTGTGGGAACAAACGGTGTCAAACTTTTGATTCAATAAAAATTCTTTTGGATATTCACTTCAGGAGGCTGGATTCTAAATCCTTATAGATTAAAAAGTTAAGAAAAGATGTTGAGTTGATGTAAGACTTTCTAAAATGCTTAATTTAGAGACTTAGCCCTTTTCAGAATGTGATAATGTGAAAAAAATTTGCTAAATTAGTTTTGTAAATTTATAGATATAGAATGCAGCCTGCTGGATAGATAGCCGAATGATGAGATAATTTAGCACAATAAGCAATCACATGAACACAAGGAATTTTTACGTGGTTCAGCCCCTATCCTCTATTCTAGTGGCTTAATCCACGTCCAATACAAACTAGTATTGGAGACTCTCTTTATTAATTAACTTTGTTTACAATTAAATCCCTTTACAAGACAAGTTTCAAAACTTTTGAGTACTTATACTCCCCGAGCACCTTTTCTCCCTAGCACCTTTGCTTCCCATGCACCTACGCACCCTTAAGCATCTATGCTTCCTTGAACTTGCTTGCAAAACCTCTAATCCAACTCGGATTAGAAACCTTAGACTAACAACTTAGTCTACCACATATTTAGAGAATTGATCAAATATATGACAACAAAATAATCTATGATCAAAGCAATAATTATATCAACAATTCAAGGCTCAACTAGAATGCAATGATCAAAGTATGGAAGATATCACCAAGTTAAATAGCCGTCTCTGAAATCTGTAATATAATCCGTGTAGCACAACAACCTTTTTAAATCTTCACAATTGAAAAACTTGAGTAGCGTTTATGAGTTTGTATGTGAAGAAAAGGATCGATGTATCAGAAGGAACTTTTTAGTATACTGCTTGGTGTTTTTTCTCTGTACTTTAAACCCACGGCTAAAGCATATATATAGATAGGAAAACTTTTAGCCCGTTGCTAATTTTAGCCGTTACCCATTAAGAATTAATTCTAATATATATTTATATATATATAGACATTAATAATTGATTTCGTAAATCTCCATATATATGTCCGTTAAAATTAAGTACATGGTATATTAGTTGGAGATATAACCAATTAAGGAGCATGTGAGTCAATCAACTTAATATTTGATTGAATAAAATATTCGTTTGCTTTAATTTTGCTTCCTTTGACTCAAGATAGAATCATGTTAATTAAAGTATGTTCATTAATTTAGTTAACAACAAAAATTCACTTCACTAAATTATGAGCTTCTTTAATAAGAAAGTAAATCAATTGTTAACTCCTTTTATCCAACTTATGTACTGTTCATTTAGGAATCAATGAAAGATTTTATAGATGATTCAAATCTTATTTCCAAACATCTTCCTATTAAAGTGATGAGATCACGTTGCTTAATTTAAGGAAGGAACTTTTAGAATATCCTTAATTATGGAATCTAAATAAGCAACCTTAATTATGGAATCAATTAAATCAATTTAGAAGCTTTAATTATGGAATCAACTTAATCACCTTTAAATGTTAATTAAATATATCAATTAGATTTACATTATTAAATGGACTTCCATATTAATTTCATGCAATTCAAAAATATTTCCATATTCATTTTGAAACTCCAATTAATTTGTTCCATAATTAATTATTTTCATGATTATAGCAAACCCAATAATAAAACACCATATCCCAAAATTTATGGAGACAATATTGGTTAGAGATATGAAAGATAATGATCTTTTTAAAACTCATTTACTAATCAACTCCATCAATTATGGGAAGTATCAATATTTAAAAAACATTTCCATATTTATTTTGAAATCCCAATCTATTTAGATTTGCCCTCACAAATTAGTTTTCCAAAAATTACTCTAATTAATTGATCCATGCTAATTGATTCTAAAGATATGAATTTTATTTGCTTAAACAATTTGAAGGAAAGTTCAATCAATTAATAAATCATGGAAAAATAATGAATAACTCAATCTCAAGATATATGGTATAGATTTATATAAAGAATCAAAATCTATTTTAAATTAATTCCTTTAATTATGGGAATGTTTCAAAATTAGCTTTTAAAAATTATTCCAATTATTGATCCATGATAATTGATTATGAAGATATGAAAATTTGATTTGCTTAATCAATTTTAAGGAAAGTTCAATCAATTAATAAATCATGGAAAACATAATGAATAACTCAATCCCAAGATATGTGGTATAGATTTATTAAATCCATAAATTATGGGAAGACTTCAAAATTAGATTTTCAAAAATTACTCCAATTTAATTAATATTTGATCCTTATTAATTTTGAAAGCTTAATTAAATATTTTCATAATTAATCTTTAATTAATTAATCATTTTAATTTATTCCATAATTAATTAATTATGCAATGCAATGCAAATCCTAGAGCCTTGATTGAGAAATAATTAAAGCTAGGATCTTATATTTATTTCCTAATGACTCAAGCAATTCTTCAAGCCTTCATGTCTTCAATCCTTTAATAAATCAAAGCTTCAAGAATTCTTTTAATATCCTGTAAATGCATGAGTAAATATTTTAGTACAATAGGAATGTCATCATCAAAACCTATGGTTTGAATATAACCAAATCAACATTTTCCCCCTTTTTGATGATGACAATATAATAATTATGGCTCCCCCTAAAACCGTGCATATATTAAAATATTCTTAACAAGATAGAATAAGAACATAAAGTTAGACAAGAGATATTCAATATGCACTCATCTTGATATTCAATATGAACTCATCTTGTACCTCAATCTGTTTCAACATGATTAGACAAAACATATCATAATTTCTCTCCCCCTTTGTCATCAATCAAAAAGAATAACGTATGATTTTTCTCCCCCTTTGTCATTAATCAAAAAGAAAGGAAGGACATTGAAAAATGATGTATACCCGTAGAAAGAATTATGGTTGCTTTTAAGGACTAACAATGGTTAGCAAATACGAGTCTAAGAATCTTTTTTTTGTTAACCCAAGTGATTAAAAGATTTAAATATTTTCTTAATAAAGTAAGCTAACCACATAGATTTAAGTAAGCAATCATACCTTCATATTTAGTTACCTCTACGTCAATACCTTTATCATATGATGTGAATTTAATTGGCGTACTCATTTGTGTAGCCTTTGATATAGATTTCTCAAATTCAAACCTTTTGATAAACTCTTTTATGTATTTGGTTTGATGTATATATGTCATCCTTTGTTTACTTTATTTAGAGTCCCAAACAAAAATAGTTATGTTCTCTCATTAAGCTTATGTCGAACTCCTTCTGCATACACTTAGAAAATAACTCACAAAGAAACTCATTAGTAACATCAAATATTATATGGTCTACATATATTTGCATAATGATAATATCTTTATATTCATGCTTAAATAATGTAGAATTGATTTTACCTCGAGTGAATCCATTTGAGATGAGATACTTACTTAACCTCTTGTAACAACCCCTTGGAACTTGTTTGAGCTTGTTTAGGTCTATAATCATGATTTGGGTAGTTCTCATACTCAAATTTGGGAGTAATATCTTCAATAATATTTTCGGGTGGATGACTTTTGAGATACTTTGCTGCTTTCGGCATTTCAACTTTATTTTCTAAGAATACGGTTTGTTGTTCCTTCTTACTGACGATTTTAGTTTGCTCTTTTGGCTTACTCAATCTGTTTATTTTGAGAAGGACCTTTGGCTTTGAGATGTACCTATAAAAAATTCATCTTTTTGGTACCCATATCTTTTTGGGTCCTTTTGGGTTAGTCACATACAAATCACTTTTCTTAATCCACACACTTTTAACTTTCATATTCCTTTTATTTGATGAACAATCTAAATATCCCTTTAAGCCACATGTTTTACAAGTAGTGAAAGGAGAGCAATAATTTAATTTTAAATGTGATCTAGATTTTAAAAATTTTACATCACTCTTTTTATGTGTTGGATTATAGCCAATTCCTTATTTTTTAAAGCTAGGTCTTTGTTTACCCAACATAACTGTTAAGTTTTCTTCCCCTTAGACAAAATTAGCCAAACATGATTTTAGTGAGTATATTTCTTTTTGTAGTTTGTTCGTTGAAGGATTTTTAATATGAAAATCATCATTAAAGGCATCAATACAAACATCTCTCATTGCTATTTCTTTGTTTAATTTTTCAACTTCTTTATTTAAATCATTAACCTTGTTGGAAAGAAATTTGTTATGATTTTCTAAAAAATCTTTTTTAGCAATTAAAATATATTCTTCTAGTGATGATGTATATTGTTCAACTTCTTTCTTTTCATCAACTAATATATCAACCTCATTCATTAAAGTATTTACTAAATCTTTTAAGTATACATTCTTTTCTCTTAGTTTTTCAGTTTCATGTTTCAAGATATTATAATCAGAAATGGTTACCTCACTCGATTCATCACTTGATTCATTTCCAACTCCCATGAAGCATACTTGGGCTATTTCTTTGTTTGCATCAACTTCCACTTCGGAATCATCATCACTCCTAGTAATAAATGCTTTGTTCCTTTTGTTATCCTTGTAGCTTAGTTTGCCTTTGTTCGTTATTTTGAAGCAATCCTTCTTGAAATGGCCCGGGCGTCCGCATTCAAAGCAAGTGTCTTCATTTTGATTTCCCTTGAATTTGTTTGAAGTGATTGCATTCTTTCTCTTAATCTTTCTTTGTAACAACCCTTTGAGCCTTTTTGAAAGTTTTGCAATTTCCTCATCCGAATCGTCCTCTAGCTCCTCTTCTTCACCTGCAATAAGAGCTAGAACCTTCTTTCGAAGAGTATCCTCCTCATCATCATATCTCTTTAATTGATGTTCAAATTCTTCTAATTCACCAAATAGAGTTAATGTATTCATAGAAGAAATATTAGGAGAATCTTGAAGAGTTGTAACTTTAGAAGCAAACCTCTTGGGCATAGCCTGAAGTAACTTATGGTTGATCTCACTTTGTGGAATTGATTTATTAAGAAGCTTCATGGAATTCATTAGTACTAGGAACCTTGCTTGTGCCTCGTTGATAGTTTCATCTTTCTCAAGCTTGAACATTTCATAATCATGCATGAGCATACTAAGCTTGACTTCTCTTACTTTCGATGTACCTTCATGGCTTACTTTTAAAGTATCCCAAATCTGCTTAGCCGTGTTGCATGAGGAAACTTTGTCACTTTCGGATTGCACCAATCCACTAAGGAGTGTGTTCATTGCTTTTGAATCATAAGAGACCATGTGAGTTTCGGTTGAGTCCATTTCCATTAAGGTCTTTGGAGTACCATCTTTTTTTCTTGGAATAACAGGACCATTCTCCATGACCCACCATTCCCATGGGTCTTTTTTAAGAAATATCGTCATTCGAAACTTCCAAAAGTTGTAATTTCCATCTCCATGAAGTAGTGGAGGTTTAACAGTTGATTGACCTTCTTGAATGATGTTCCCAAGTTGTGCCATGCTTGAATCTTTCCCTACAAGTCACCTTTAAGACCAAGATAAGTAGAGCCAAGCTCTGATACCAAATGAAATTTAAGAAGGCACACTTAGAAGGGGGGGTTGAATAAGTGAGGGAACAAACGGTGTCAAACTTTTGATTCAATAAAAATTCTTTTGGATATTCAATGCAGGAGGCTGGATTCTAAATCCTTATAGATTAAAAAGTTAAGAAAAGATGTTGAGTTAATTTAAGACTTTCTAAAATGCTTAATTTAGAGACTTAGCCTTTTTCAGAATGTTATTATGTGAAAACAATTTGCTAAATTAGTTTTGTAAATTTATAGATATAGAATGCAGCCTGCTGGATAAATAGCCGAATGATGAGATAATTTAGCACAATAAGCAATCACATGAACACAAGGAATTTTTACGTGGTTCAGCCCCTATCCTCTATTCTAGTGGCCTAATCCACGTCCAATACAAACTAGTATTGGAGACTCTCTTTATTAATTAACTTTGTTTACAATTAAATGCATTTACAAGACAAGTTTCAAAACCTTTGAGTACTTATACTCCCCGAGCACCTTTTCTCCCTAGCACCTTCTCTCCCCATGCACCTATGCACCCTTAAGCACCTATGCATCCTTGAACTTGCTTGCAAAACCTCTAATCCAACTCAGATTAGAAACCTTAGACTAACAACTTAGTCTACCACATATTTAGAGAATTGATCAAATATATGACAACAAAATAATCTATGTTCAAAGCAATAATTATATCAACAATTCAAGGCTCAACTAAAATGCAATGATCAAAGTATGAACGATATCACCAAGTTAAATAGCCGTCTCTGAAATCTGGAATATAATCCGTGTAGCACAACAACCTTATTAAATCTTCATAATTGAAAAACTTGAGTAGCGTTTATGAGTTTGTGTGTGAAGAAAAGGATCGATGTATCAGAAGGAACTTTTTAGTATACTTCTTGGTATTTTTTCTCTGTACTTCAAACCCACGGCTAAAGCATATATATAGATAGGAAAAATTTTTGCCCGTTGCTAATTTTAGCTGTTACCCATTTAGAATTAATTCCAAGATAGATTTATATATATAAAGACATTAATAATTGATTTCGTAAATCTCCATATATATGTCCGTTAAAATTAAGTACATGGTATATTAGTTGGAGATATAACCAATTAAGGAGCATGTGAGTCAATCTACTTAATATTTGATTGAATAAAATATTCGTTTGCTTTAATTTTGCTTCCTTTGACTCAAGATAGAATCATGTTAATTAAAGTATGTTCATTAATTTAGTTAACAATAAAAATTCACTTCACTAAATTATGAGCTTCTTTAATAAGAAAGTAAATCAATTGTTAACTCCTTTTATCCAACGGATGTACTGTTCATTTAGGAATCAATGAAAGATTTTATAGATTATTCAAATCTTATTTCCAAACATCTTCCTATTAAAGTGATGAGATCACGTTGCTTAATTTAAGGAAGGAACTTTTAGAATATCCTTAATTATGGAATCTAAATAAGCAACCTTAATTATGGAATCAATTAAATCAATTTAGAAGCTTTAATTATGGAATTAACTTAATCACCTTTAAATATAAAATAAATATATCAATTAGATTTACATTATTAAATGGACTTCCATATTAATTTCATGCAATTCAAAAATATTTCCATATTCATTTTGAAACTCCAATTATTTTGTTCCATAATTAATTATTTTCATGATTATGACAAACCCAATAATAAAACACCATATCCCAAAATTTATGGAGACAATATTGGTTAGAGATATGAAAGGTAATGATCTTTTTAAAACTCATTTACTAATCAACTCCATCAATTATGGGAAGTATCAATATTTAAAAAACATTTCCATATTTATTTTGAAATCCCAATCTATTTAGATTTGCCCTCACTAATTAGCTTTCCAAAAATTAGTCTAATTAATTGATACATGCTAATTGATTCTAAAGATATGAATATGTATTTGCTTAATCAATTTTAAGGAAAGTTCAATCAATTAATAAATCATGGAAAAAATAATGAATAACTCAATCCCAAGATATATGGTATAGATTTATATAAAGAATCAAAATCTATTTTAAATTAATTCCTTTAATTATGGGAATGTTTCAAAATTAGCTTTTCAAAAATTACTCCAATTATTGATCCATGATAATTGATTATGAAGATATGAAAATTTGATTTGCTTAATCAATTTTAAGGAAAGTTCAATCAATTAATAAATCATGGAAAACATAATGAATAATTCAATCTCAAGATATGTGGTATAGATTTATTAAATCCATAAATTATGGGAAGGCTTCAAAATTAGCTTTTCAAAAATTACTCCAATTTAATTAATATTTGATCCTTATTAATTTTGAAAGCTTAATTAAATATTTTCATAATTAATCTTTAATTAATTAATCATTTTAATTTATTCCATAATTAATTAATGATGCAATGCAATGCAAATCCTAGAGCCTTGATTGAGAAATAATTAAAGCTAGGATCTTACATTTATTTCCTAATGACTCAAGCAATTCTTCAAGCCTTCATGTCTTCAATCCTTTAATAAATCAAAGCTTCAAGAATTTTTTAATATCCGGTAAATGCATGAGTAAACATTTTAGTACAATAGAAAAGTCATCATCAAAACCTAAGGTTTGAATATGACCAAGTCAACAATTTTTCTTACTTTTTCAAGAAGGTGGACATGTGGGAAATGCTAAGATCTGATTTCTAAGGATGCATATGAAATTTTACTATTAATAATATTATTTTATTAAATTTTCTGCTTTGGTGTTCTAAGCATTTTCCTATAAATAGGGTGCTTAGGTTAGAATTGAAAATCACACCAGAAACTGAAGTTTTCTCTCTCTATATTATCGAGCGTATTCTTGTGAGTATTTTGAAACTTTGAGTGTTGCTATATCTGGTATGAGTTTCCTTCAAAGACTATATCCAATATTCCGATTAGAATACTGCCTTTTTCGAGGTAAGGGATGTTATTTTTTTTTAAATGATATTATTTCTTCTAATATCATTATGTCAGAATATTAGTAATATTTTTCTTGTGAAATTCTTGTCTTTTAGTGTCGGGGTTACTATTCACGTATACGGTACTATTCACGTATACGACACTATTCACGAATACGGCACTATTCACAGAAAAATTAAATTTTCGTTTTTTTCCCAAAATATCGATTATGGATACTAGCTTTGATTGTATCCATGTTTTGATCATTCTTGAATTTTACTTTGCTATGATTATTAATGAAGTATTTTTGAACTCGGATTGTTTAAAGTATGAATCCTTAATATTTGTTCTTTTATTTAACTCGATTCGTTTTCCTTAAAATATTTTTCATCATCCTCAGTCCTAAATGATGATATTACTGAATATCTTTGGCCTGTAGTGCAAAGATGGTTGAATTTCTTATGAAAATCTTTGGCTCGTAATGAAAAGATGTACAGGTGTTGAGATGAACATGACCAACTGATGAATATCTTTGGCCTGTAGTGCAAAGATGAATATTTGATTCAAGATGTATATTGATTTATGTTATAGGGATAAAATATTGGTGATGGACTTTTAAATTCATAGATAATAGTAGATTTCATTCTCTACGTAACTCTTCTATGAATTATTATTTCCGCTGCGAATATTGATCTGAAACTTGTTGTCTATTGTATTTTATTAGATTTTTCCTTGTTGAAGACTAACGATAATTTGTTCTATATTATCTTAGTCATAATATTCTTTACTGGGCTAGTTGAGCTCACCCTTTTCCTTTTTGTTCCATTTTTCTTCTTAGGAGGCGAGAATGTAGCAACTACTAGTCGGGGTATGGAATGAAGGTTCTAGAAAGTTGTTTAGTAGTCCTCACCATTTTTGTAAAATAATGTACCAATAATTGTAATGAGGACTTATTTGGGTGTGAATATTGTCTAGATGGCAATATTTGTATTTAAACTCACAGTTTTTATGTTGTATTAATAAAGTTGTAGTTGTTTACATACCATGTTATTGATGACTCAAAATGGGTGATGTATACCTATTTTGGGGGCGTCCATGATTAATATCGAGCTTAGGGATATGATCTCTGGCAGAGATCGAGGAATAGAACTAGGAGGGGAGAGATGAGTAAATCCTTTGCTAGTGTGTCCTACCTAAGCTTATTTGTTAGTTGGTCAGTATATAGGGATATTATGTGATATGTTGATTTCCTTAATTAACCCTTGTTTTATGGAAGTATTTGAGAATGTCGACTGAGAATGTTAACAGTGGAGTAAATGAGACCGTGGAGACACCTTTACTCACCAACGAGGAGAACGTGCAACAGGCTGACAATGTTCCTCCTGTGAACAACACCACTGAGCAGATGGTGAACGACGGGATGTTTAGAAGTTTTTTGCAGTTCAAGCAAAATCGATTTAGGAGACTTGTGCACAAAATACGGTGGAAATGATAACAACGCATTGCGGTTTGTCACAAAAGCAAGCGATTCAAAGAGTTGGGACCACGAAATCTCTAGGGAAAATCGGATCCGATTAAAGCGTAAAGCGTGGGTCAAACAAATCACCAAGATATTCGATGTCTTGGGATGCGGGAGAAATGAAGGTTCCATTCGCCACCTTTATGTTCAGTAATGAAAGGTTCTTCGGTGGAAATCGTGAAGCGTACCCATCCAAATTACACTCAAAGATGTCTTGGGAGACGTTTCAAAAACTTTTCAATGACAAGTACTTTCCTGAAAGTATTCGTCATATGAAGGAAGTGGAGTTCATTAGACTGGAACAAAATAACATGACGGTGTCCTAGTACAAGGCAAAGTTTGTAGAGTTATCCAGGTTTGCACCTCATTTGGTAGAGAATGAGGAACGTATGACGCGGATATTTCTAAGATGTTTGAAACCCGACATACGTCAGTATCTCATTTCTCATAAATTTTCTCTCTATTCAGATGTTGTCAACATGGCTCAATTGTTAGAGCGAGATAACGAGTACGTTCAATCGAGGGACCATAACCAGGATCATACTGGTGACAGTAGTCATAAGAACAACGATAACCAGCGGAGAAAGAAGAATACGGACAAAGGCGGTAACCACTCTGGTGGTAATCATGGCCATGAGAATAGAAAAAGCGAGTCGGGAGGAGATTTTAAAAAGAGGAGATTCAACAATGACCATGTGAAGACGTTAACACCAGCAACAACTGGTTCTAAGGGAGGAGAACAACCACCGGTCGTATGCTATAAATGTGGAAAAGAGGGACATATCAGCCCAAACTGCCCACAACAGTTCAAGGTATGTTATAATTGTGGAAAGGAAGGACATATCGCTCGAGATTGTACGGTAGCGAAACCAAGTCCAGCGGGGATGGTGACTCAAAAGGCTATCCCATAAAAGTCAAAGTCAACGGTTCTTGGAAGTGGATTTTTCATGACTGGTCAAAATGCGAGGAACCCAAACGAGGTGATCACGGGTAAGCTAATCATAAATTCTTGCGAAGTTTATACCTTATTTGATACCGGTGCTACCCATTCATTTATCTCTCCTGCTTGTGCTCAACGTTTAAACATAACTCCGGAGAAATTAGACTTTGATTTATCTGTGGAGACTCCATTAGGAGAAACTTTCATCACATCCACTGTTTATAAATCTTATTTGATCCAAGTTGGCACCATCACATTACCTATTGACTTTATCTCTTTAAAGATACTTGCTTTTGATGTGATTTTAGGGATTGATTGGTTAACTACTTATCATGCCAAAATTGATTATTTTCGTAAGGTTGTTAGTTTTCATTTTCCTAACCAACCTGTTGTATGAATTCAAGCAACTAAACCATTAAAATCAATCACTGTCATATCTAGTCATAAAGCTATTCGTTTATTGAGAAATGGATGTCAAGCTTTCTTAGCCCATGTTATGTATTTGAATAAAGACACGTCAGATTTGAATAATATTCCTGTTGTTAGTAAATATCCTGATGTGTTTCCTGAAGAACTTCTCGGTCTACCCCCAGAACGTGAAGTTGAATTCTTTATTGATCTTGAACCTGGTACAAAGCCCATTTCTAAAACCCCATATCAAATGGCTCTTATTGAACTTCAGGAGTTAAAGGTCCAACTACAGGAGTTGTTGGACATCGGTTTCATTCGTCCTAGTACATCTCTTTGGGGTGCTCCTGTTTTATTTGTAAAGAAGAAAGACGGGAGTATGCGACTTTGTATTGACTACAGGGAATTGAACCATGTCACTATCAAGAATAGGTATCCGCTACCTCGTATTGATGACCTGTTTGACCAGTTGCAAGGAGCACAATTCTTTTCAAAGATCGATCTTCGTTTTGGATATCATCAGCTGAAGATTAGAACTGAGGATATTCCAAATACTACCTTCAGAAATCGGTACAGGCATTATGAATTCTTAGTCATATCTTTTGGATTGACTAATGCTCCTGCGGCTTTCATGGATATGATGAACCGGATATTCAAGGAATATTTGGATCAGTTCGTTGTTGTCTTTATTGATGACATCCTCATATATTCCAAAAGCCGTGAAGATCATGAGCACCATTTGAAGCTGGTACTCCAAAGGCTTAGTGAAAATAAGCTATATGCCAAGTTGAAGAAATACGAATTCTGGCTTGAGGAGGTAGCATTCCTTGGGCACGTGGTGTCAAAACATGGAGTATCTGTTGACCCGGCGAAGATTGAGTCAATACAAAGTTGGGAGCAACCGAAGTCGGTAACCGAAGTACGTACCTTTTTGGGCTTAGCTGGTTATTATCGGAGATTTATGGAAGGATTTTCTCGAATTGCTACTCCGTTAACTCAGCTAACTCGAAAAGATACAAAATTCGTATGGAGCGAGAAATGCAAAAAGAGTTTCAAAGAGCTTAAGAGGAGACTCATTTCGGCACCTGTTCTGACAATACCATCTGGTTCGGATGGATTTGTTATCTACAGCGATGCTTTAGGCAAAGGGTTAGGATGTGTTCTCATGCAACGTGGGAAAGTCATAGCCAATGCCTCGCGATAACTTAAAGAGTATGAGAGGAATTATCTTACTCATGATCTAGAGTTGGCAGCAGTAGTTTTCGCGCTAAAGATCTGGAGGCACTATCTATATGGAGAGAAAGTGGAGATATATTCAGACCATAAAAGCCTTAAATATTTCTTCACCCAAAAGGAACTCAACATGTGGCAACGACGTTGGCTCGAGCTTTTAAAAGATTATGACCACACCATTCAATACCATCCTAGAAAAGAAAACGTGGTAGCTGACGCATTGAGTAGAAGATCATATGCAGGAACGAGTGCGATGATGTCAAGTATACGCATAGAACCAACTTTAATCGATGAAGTTAAAGTTACTCAAGCCACCGACCCGGAGCTGATGCGTATGAAGAAGAAAGTACAAGAAGGTGCTATTCCGGAAGCGAGAATTGATGAAGAGGGAATACTTCGAGTCCACTCCAGACTTTGTATTCCTAACGACTCTAATTTGAAATACCAGATCATGACGGAGGCACATAATACATCGTTTGCAATCCATCCTGGAAGTACTAAAATGTATCGTGATCTTCGACATACATTTTGGTGGAACAATATGAAGAGAGAGATTGAAGTTTATCTCGAGGTGTTTAACTTGTCAACGTGTAAAGGCGGAACATCAAGTGCCTAAGGGTCCATTACAACCACTTTAGATTCCAAAATGGAAGTGGGAACACATTACCATGGATTTCGTTACGGGTCTTCCCACGGTTTCTCAAGGCATAAACGCTATTTGGGTTATTGTTGATAGATTAACCAAGTCTGGTCATTTCTTGCCGATACGGGAGACTTATTCCCTTGAATTTTTTGCTCATGTGTATGTAGATGAGATTGTGAGATTGCATGGCATACCAGTATCCATTATTTCGGATCGTGACCCAAGATTCACTTCACGATTTTGGGTTAGTTTATAAAAAGCTATGGGCACGGATTTACGATTCAGTTCGGCATACCATCCTCAAACGGAAGGAAAATCAGAGAGGACTATTCAAACTCTTGAAGATCTATTAAGACTCTGTGTCCTAGATTTCAAAGGGAGTTGGGATAAGTATTTACCGTTGGTGGAATTCTCTTACAACAATAGTTATCAGGCAAGTATAGGTGTGGCTCCATTCGAAGCATTATATGGACGAAAGTGTCGCTCTCCAGTATGTTGGGATGAGGTGGGTGAAGCAACATTGTTGGGACCAGAGTTGGTACGTATTACTCAGAAAAGATCCAAATGATTCGACAATGTATACAAATGGCACAGGATCGACAAAAGAGTTATGCGGATCTTCATCGAAAGGACGTGGAATTTAGTATTGGGGATCATGTGTTGTTGTGTGTTGTCCCATGGAAGGGAGTTACAAGATTTGGGAAGAGAGGAAAGCTCAATCCACGATTTATTGGCCCATTTCAGATTCTTGACCGAATAGAAAATGTAACCTATAGACTCGTGTTACCTCCAAGTATGTCTCATGTTCATAATATTTTTCATATATCCGTGCTTCATAAATATGTGAAAGACCCAAACCACGTTATTAAGTTAGAACCGGATGAGATAGCTAAAGATTTAACGTACGAGGAGGTACCTATCAAGATCTTGGATAGGAAGGAGCATGTCTTACGTACAAAGGTCATACCACAAGTCAAAGTTTTGTGGAGGAACCATGCTATTGAGGAAATGACTTAGGAGTTAGAAACGAAAATGAAAGTGAGGTATCCTCACCTTTTTGAAACACCAGATACGTGCGTCAATTTCGAGGACGAAATTTCATAAGGAGGGGAGGTTGTAAGACCCCAGCTTATTATAAATGAAATTAAATTTCCTCTATTTATTATTTTGAAATAGTAAGGGTTGATTTGATTAATGTGGTTAGTTATGGGTAAAATGCGCAAATATTTTAAATAAGCAAGTGGTTATAAAATATTCATTGTTGTCGGGGAATATTCATTTGTTCATGGAATATTCTTACTGTCGGGGAATATTCGTATGCGACCAAGCGACCTTGTGTGGGCCCCATAACGGCGATTGGATGAAGAAAAATGACAAGTATAAGTTATTTATAAATAACGGCGTAGTTATTCATCATTATCTTGTTGGAATACCCGTGGATAAAACATAAGTAGCACCAGATTACACCAATTATTGATTCTTACATAAGAATGCACTACTCAATAATTGTTATATTAGTTACTGTTCAATATTTTATTTTATTGATTCAATAATTGCTACGTTGATATTTTATATTATTGTTGTTTCAATAATTGTCACTACACAACATTTTCATTATCGGATCAATAATTCATATATTATTTGAATAATATTATTAGATAACATTATTGGCAATGTCTAGAAAGTTACGCTCAAGGAGAGGTTTGGTCACCTAATTACGCCAAGAAGAAGAGAAATCCTTATTGGAAAGCCCCTCTTTCTGAGAACGGCACGATTGTCGATATTGTGATTACGTAATATTATTTGTGAATAATTAATTATTGATTTATATGATAAGGAAAATATTCATTTTATGTGGATATAGATGGAGAAAATTTTAAAGTGACAATTGTTGAAAAATTGATATTTAATCTTTTCTGATAAAATAATTCATTTAAATATATTATTATATTTTAATAATATAATAATGGTGATATTTTTACAATGAATGTGGGATATATGAATATATGAGGAGGAAGAGTATTTTTGTTGCGAAAGTTGTTTAAAACATGTTAAACATGTCTGTGGGCCCATTTCTTGACTGAAATTTGATTATAGCTTGTAAAATCGCCCATTTGTGGATTTCGGTTAGTTTCTGTTTGGAATTTGGAAAACCTTTCTTCTGCAAAGTTTTAGAGAATGACATTTCCTACGGAAAAGACATAAGGTTCGAATTTTTCTGATAAAAGGGCTATTTATTATGAATTATTGAAGCTCCGAAGTTCTGAAATAATTGATTTTTGGAAGTTTTAATTATTTTATTTATGAAAAACATTTTTCTTACTTTTTCTAGAAGGTGGGCATGTGGGAAATGCTAAGATCTGATTTCTAAGGAGGCATATGAAATTTTATTATTAATAATATTATGTTATTAAATTTTCTGCTTTGGTGTTCTAAGCATTTTCCTATAAATAGGGTGCTTAGGTTAGAATTGAAAATCACACCAGAAACTAAAGTTTTCTCTCTCTATATTATCGAGCGTATTCTTGTGAGTATTTTGAGACTTTGAGTGTTGCTATACGGTACAAGTTCCCTTCAGCACTATATCCAGTATTCCAGTCAGAAGTACCGTCTTTTCGAGGTAAGGGATGTTATTATTTTTTTAAATGATATTATTTCTTCTAATATCATTATGCCGGAATATTAGTAATATTTTTCTTGTGAAATTCTTGTCTTTTAGTGTTGGGGTTATTATTCACGTATACGGCACTATTCACGTATACGACACTATTCACGAATATGGCACTATTCACAGAAAAATTAAATTTTTTTTTTCTTCCAAAATATCGATTATGGATACTAGCTTTGATTGTATCTATGTTTTGATCATTCTTGAATTTTACTTCGCTATGATTATTAATGAAGTATTTTTGAACTCAGATTGTTTAAAGTACGAATCCTTAATATTTGTTCTTTTGTTTCACTTGATTCGTTTTCTTTAAAATATTTTTCATCATCCTCAGTCCTAAATGATGATATTGCTGAATATCTTTGGCCTGTAGTGCAAAGATGGTTGAATTTCTTATGAATATCTTTGGCCCGTAATGCAAAGATGTACAGGTGTTGAGATGAACATGACCAACTGATGAATATCTTTGGCCTGTAGTGCAAAGATGAATATTTGATTCAAGATGTATATTAATTGATGTTACAGGGATAAAATATTGATGATGGACTTTTAAATTCATAGATAATAGTAGATTTCATTCTCTACGTAACTCTTCTATGAATTATTATTTCCACTGCGAATATTGATCTGAAACTTGTTGTCTATTGTAGTTTATCAGATTTTTCCCTGTTGAAGACTAACGATAATTTGTTCTATATTATCTTAGTTATAATATTCTTTACTGGGCTAGTTGAGTTCACCCTTTTCCTTTTTATTCCATTTTTCTTCTTCGGAGGCGAGAATGTAGCAAGTACTAGTCGGGGTATAGAATGAAGGTTCTAGAAAGTTGTTTAGTAGTCTTCACCATTTTTGTAAAATAATATACCAATAATTGTAATGAGGACTTATTTGGGTGTGAATATTGTCTAGATGGCAATATTTGTATTTAAACTCACAGTTTTTATGTTGTATTAATAAAGTTGCAGTAGTTTCTGTACCATGTTATTGACGACTCAAAATGAGTGATGTATACCTATTTTGGGGGCGTCACATTCTTTCCACAGTTTCCACACTGTACAGCTTGCTTCTTAACTCCTTCTTGCTTCACCTGAATACTTCCAAAATTGCTTCCCTTCCTTTTGCTACTACCACCTTTACTCCCACTATTAACTTCCACCTTCCCAGTTCCTCTGACCTTACTCTTGTTCTTTCTCTCCTTGTTATAGAGGCTCATGGCCTCACTCCCCTCCTCAACAATAATAGCCTTCTCCATGAGTGCTGCAAATGAAGGGATCTGCAACACTGTCACCTTATTGTAGAGCCAGGGTTTTAATCCCAGCTCAAATCTTCTAGCTTTCCTAACCTCCGTATCAACTTGATGCGGAGCAAACCTAACCAACTCATTGAATTTTGCGGCGTATTCTGACACCGTCATATTTTCCTGCTTCAACTCTAAAAATTTTACCTCCATCCTAGCCTACATACTAGATAAAAAATAGTTCTCAAAGAACAGTGTCTTAAACCTATCCCATGTAACTACACCTTCTCCTGCCCTCACCTGATTCGCTTCCCACCAAAAATTTTCCTCACCCTTCATCATGTAGGTGGAAAAAGCAGTCTTTTGCCCCTCAGCTACCCTAGCTATTACGAACGCCTTCTCAATCTCCTTAACCCAAGTCTGTGCTTCTACAGGGTCAGTTGTCCCTTTGAATTCGGGCTGTACCACAGCCTTAAAAATCTTTAAAGTTAGCTAAGCGATTCTGGCTGGTTCCCTGCGATTGGCATCCCGTGCTGCATAGCTTGTGCTACCATATTTGCAAAGTGCTGCATTGGGTCTGCTTGTTGTTGTCCCTCAACGTTATTGACAGACTCTTCTGCCCTTTGGTTTCGAGTTTGACGTCTTGGCGACATTATCTGGTTAAGTAAAACCATATATTATTCTTTACATTCTAAATCTTATCATATAAGTTTAGTATATTAACTCATTTCATTACTCAAACTTAGATTCATATTCATTTAGCGAATACTTTACATAGCATAGTACATACTGCTTTAAACATCATTCATCCCTTTGGGACTACAAAAGTCGGGATTTATAGCCTTGACTAATACCAAAAGTTGGGAACATTATATTACACAGACATACTTAGCATTAAACAGACCTACACAACAGAACCTATACTACCTATTCACTACGCCTTTTCTTGGAAAACCTTTCGCCTGATGACCTTCTATCCCACAGATAAAACATGCTCCTGATTTATAGTTGGGACAATACAGAGTGGTATGTCCCTCATAGCCACAAAGGTAACATATTCTTTTCCCTTTCTTCTTATCGGATTTTCCTAAGTCATGGTCTTCTACCTTTCTTTTCCCCTTCTTACGTGGAGCTGCACATGATGTGTTGCTATCTGATCAATTTGGATTTTAAGCTTATCTTGTTCTTCCATTGTTTCTATTAACGGCTGACGCAGTTGACTATTTAACAGCTTTTCTATTTCCCACAGCTTTTCCAAAGAAGAAACCTTGTTCCTCAGATCCTGCACCTCTGTTGATGCTTGTTCAGCTTCAACTTTAGTGTCCGAATCACTATCTGTCAGCTCCACCATCTCTGGATCTGGCACTATGTTTTTTAAAATAACCACCTCATCTGAGTTATTTTCATTGTGAGCCTCTATTTCAACTATGGGCTTTGATATTAGCTTGGGGGTATGGATTTGATCCTTCTTCATGCTATAAGCATATAACAAGCCTTTTCCATCAGACATCTACACACATAAATTATCCTGATTAGAATATAGTATATACACACAACAAAAAATAGTTTTATATAAGTTATCTTTTATTTTGTTTGACGATGAACTTATTCAATTCATCTCTTTTTAAACTCTATATGAGTTATTTACATTTTCAACGTTTCCCTCTGTTCTAAGGTTATAGCCTAAGGTCTACCTCACCTAAGGTTTCTAACCCTAAAGCTTTGATACCAACCTATAAAGCCCCCAAATCCGGGTACTTGAAACCCTAACTTGGTGCATCACGATACCATCTCTATGAGCAGAAAATACTAATAATAATAACAATAATATAAATATTAAACTTAATTTACATATTTATCAAAGTCTAGCTCCCAAGTACGTAACCTTTAATCATTCCTTACAATACATGATAGGTAATATATATCATACTTGTCTTAATAAAGATAACTATTACATAAAATAGCATTGAATTCATTCTGCAACCTTTCCTTTCCCTTTATTCTTTGCCGAGCCTTCTACTTGTTCACACTTAGCTGAAAACATTTAAATTAAGCAAGGATGAGCATTTGAGTGACCAACAAGTAATAATAATTATATATATAAGCTGAAAGAATTTAAATATTTTCTTTATACTACTCTTCTACAACAAATCAAAAGTTGTGAAGTAATCTTAACCGATAATAATAACATAACAACTCTCTTTCAAATTTTTGAAACTATGTACTGACTATAAATAGGTTTAAGGGGACATACTATGAACATTGTTTTTATTTTTGAAAAGGTTAAACAGAACTTCATCTGTAAACCGTCATAACTTACGGGCACGGGGGTGATCAGCACGTTGTACCCTGTATTGATCAATACTACATAACAAGAACGATATTAGCGTTCACTCTGGCTGCCTTGGGCACAAAAATTTTCCCATGAATGGGATGTTCATACCTGTCAGGGTTCCAAACTAAAGCAATTCGATTGGATAATAGGTAGGTTTTATCTTGTTCAACAATAATCTATAATTTAACATATATATATATATATATATATATATATATACGGGTAATTGACAAAGGTGTATCAACATGTGATTAAAACAATGATTACCCAAGTGGGGACACTTATGTAACCATTTATAGAAATTAACGAACATAATATATATTTGAATTACCATATATTAACATGTTCATAATCAAAGAGCGTATATAATATAGGGTTAATAATCTTTACAGTAATAATATAATTCTGATACATTCTTACTCATGTCCATTGCATAAAGGAAATGCAAAGGTAGGATACTTTCCTGATGCGCTGCTTACAATACGCGACTTAGTTTTATCTTTTATGTAATCACCTATCATTAATCAGATCATTCGTTCGATTAGAACAATATACTATAACACATAGTACTGCATTTCGCAGTTAGCACATAACCTAATCACATTATCACACATGTTCAACAGTTATTGCATCACAAACAAATATTAATACATTCAAAATATCTAAGTCTAGAACAATTTACGAACTATGTATGCCGATTATGCAAGCGACTTTATCGGATAATTATCGAGTCTAAGACTCTATTCTCAGAACTCAATATTTGTAAATATCGATTAAATATTATTTTAAATGACTTCGAATAAACATTTATTATAATTTATCATAAATTTTCAAACACCTAATCATTATCCAATGATTTAAACATCAAACAATTCTATTATCATTAATATTTAATTAACATTAAACTATTAATGAAACCATTACCAATATATTAAAGTTATTTATAATAACTCAAAATACTTTTAAAACATTTATATTACCCTTAAATGATTTTTAAAATATTTAAAATCATTTTTAAATAATTACCATTAATATTAAAATATTAATGTACTATTTATCAATATTAAAAGTCATTAATTATAACTTAAAATATTTTTAATTCATTTATATCCTTTTAAATGATTTTTAAATCAATAAAACCATTTTAAACCATTTATTTATTAAATAAATTTAATATCATTAATGTTAAATAAATATCATTAATATTAAATTATTAATGAAATTATTCTTTAAATATTAAAAGTTATATTTTATAACTTAAAATATCTTTCAACACTTTATTTTCATTTTAAATGATATTTATAATATTAAAATCATCTTTAAACTAATTTATTTAATATAATTATTAAATAACCTTAATATCATTAATAATAATTAATTAATGAAATTCACCTTTAAATATTGAAAGTTATATTTTATAACTTAAAATATTCTTAAATACCTTATTATTATTTAAAATGATTTTTAATATAATAAAATCATCTTTAATCTATTTATTTAATTCATTTATTAAATAACTAAATTATCATTAATATTAATTAATTAATAAATTTCATCACAAAATATTAAAAGTCATTAAAAATAACTTAAAATATTTTCTCATTCCATAATATAATTTTTAAATGATTTTACAAGTATTAAAACCATTTTTAAATAATTTATTTAATATATAATTAACTAAATTAAATACCTTTGATATTTCAAAAATATTAAATATTTATGAAATATATTAAAAATAATTAAAAACTATTTTTCAGACTCTAAAATAATTTTTAATAATTTATTATGTATTTTTAATAATTAAAAACTAATTTTCTATAATTATTTAATGAAAATATAATTTTTATAATTAAACTGTCGCTAAAGACCACCTATAGCGATAGAAGTAAAATCATTTATAAATTGTTCTTCGTGTTCTTCATGCAAACCAAGATCTTGAAGCCGATTCTGAGTGGGTGGGTTTGACCAAGTGTAAATCAGTGTGTGTTATGTTACTGGACTTGTTTTTGGTCAGATCTAATAGAGCTAATGTAAGGCTACAAGACTCAGCAACAAAAATGTCCATAACATGCATCAAATGAAAGATCTAAGCCATCAAAGTGGTACATCCGGAGGATGTTCTTCATTTACAGGTTGCCCGAAAATGAAGAAACGGATCGTGAAGACTCACTTTGGACTCCCACTACATGCTGATCGTTTATTGTTTTTATGATCTAAAAGTTCCAACTTGTACACAACATGAGAGACTACAGATCTATCACCAAACATCATCAAAACATCAACAGAATCATTAAATCCAAGCTAGTCAAATCATGTCAGAGGACATGATCAAAGGTTTTCTGGGTTGCCCAGAAAACCGGATCCGTGATCATTCTACCTACTTTGACCAGTCACTAATTCCAGTGTATTTGATATTTAGATGTACTAGAAGCATATATCGAAAGTGTACATAACATACTACAAACTACTCACAACAACATAACCAAAACATTAACAAACTAACAGATCTAGATGCTTGAATAAGTTGTCAGACGCTGAAAACCCATTTCTGGGTTACCCAGAAATGGTCTAGTCATGGTCAGTCAACGACCTTTGACTAAGAATAACTTGCAATCTAGACCAGATCTAAGCCTGATTCTTTTTCCTGATTAAAGATCACATATTATACTACAACTACAAACTTTTAAAACACAAAAATCATTAAAGATCACAAAGATAGAAGGCCTGACATTCGTTGTCAGACCACCAAACACAATTTTTCCAAATTTTGTAGATCTTCAAATCCGATCCCCTAGATGTTATGAATCTAACATCTAGCAACCCAGATCATCATTATACATCATATACAACATATTTAACACAACAAACTTAACATTTAACAGCAGATCAAGATCAGATTATGGCTAAGGTTTTATACCTTTAAATGAACAAGATCTGATTTCTTGGCTACTGATTAATGATATGTGTTAGTGGGGCTTGGATATATGACTAATATGCTACAAAATTTCGTTGGTGAGAGCTTGAGAGAGTTAAGAATTAGGGTTGGGTAAAATGCTAGCAAAATGACTTATTTCTCTCTCTAATCTATTTATAGAAGTCTTGCAAATGTGTGACTTACTATTATCCCCCATACTTTTGTTATCCCATGGATAAAAAGCTTCACCTTATCTCTTCCAATTAAGCCTAATCATGTGATTAAGGGTGGTAAGTAGATTTTCAACCAAAGGGAGATTGACACCTTTGTACTTGATGTAAGAGTGACTATTTAAGGAAACTTGATTAGCCTAATTTGTTGCCTTAAAATGCCTATTGTGGCCAGCCACTAATTCCTTTATTTAGCTTTTATTTTAATGCATAAATTAGATAAATCAAAGGTCTAAAATACCCTTAATTATGTGGACTAAGTTTGGGCTTGAATTTGATTTCTTTTGGGCTTCTCCCATAATTGTTTTGGGCCATGTAATAATCATAGTCTAACAATTTTAATCTATGTTACCCAAATTGTTTATTTTAAATAAAATATAATTAGTTTGCAAAATTTATAATTAGGGTTTTCTTAATTTGATTAGGGTTCTAATCATACATGAACATTAGGGTTTATTATCTAATAATTATAATTATCCTTGCTAAATTACCAATTAGGGTTGACCTAGTTAATCGCAAAATCATACAACACAGTTATATAATAGATTTAAACTCACAATTGAGTTTCAAATTAGGGTTTCCCACAGTAAAACTAGGGTTTGCCATAATACACAATAACTGACCAATCATTGTCAGTCCATATACATACAATATATAATTATAGCACTGAAAAATCAAAATATAAATAATATTATATTATTATTCTCATGCTTTGATAAAAATCCAAAAAAAAATTAGGGTTTGGATTCCATATCTGATTTATCTGTCATACTTAACATTATTAATTAAGTTAAAATAATTAACTTAATAATACGAACAAAAATCCATATAATAAAATAATTATTATAATAATTCTAAAATCATTTCATATATTATATAAATAATATATGATTATATTTTCATGGAAAATAAGTAATAAAATATTTCTACTATAAAATTAATTATTATAAGAATATAATTTATAATGACCAATAATTCTAAAATAAAATTATTAAAAATCATTCATGTAATAAATATATCACATAAATACATACACACATTATCTTGGCACATATTCCCCATATTTAAAAAAAAAAAATTATACGCAAAATTTCTAATTTATTTGTATAGAAAATATCGGGTTGTTACATTCACCCTCCCTTATAAAGATTCCGTCCCCGGAATCACCGTTTTAAAACCTACACATACAAGTGTACGTATCATATATAATCATTGTAAGTAGATCTTGATCATAAATGATCGTACTGATCTTTAACCTATTCACGTAAAGCTTGTCTATCTGATTAAACGGAAATTTGATTTCTAAAAGAACTCAAATTCCTTCTTCAAAATTTCTTTATAAAATAATTTACTATATATATGTGAAAATCATGCATAACAAATTATACGAATAATACCAGAAATTGCACCACCAAATTATTATATGGTATCCTGTGGGCCGTCGTATTATAGACCCTCACAGTTGATTTCATCGGTTTGTTGGATGACGTTGGTCCCGTGATTGCTAGAGTTCCACTGTCCTTGCCAGTATTCACACTCCACCTTGATTTGATTAATGTGGTCCTCCTCTTTGAACAATCCTTCACCTTGTGCTCAATCGATCCACATAGAAAACACCCACTGTTCATCCTAGGATTGGGGCAGTTGGGAGAGATATGGCCCTCCTGCCCGTACTTATAGCACACAAATTTTCCCTTCAGAGATTCCCTAGAGTGGTTCTTTGTAAGACCCTATCTTATTATAAATGAAATTAAATTTCCTCTATTTATTATTTTGAAATAGTAAGGGTTGATTTGATTAATGTGGTTAGTTTTGGGTAAAATGAGCAAATATTTTAAATAAACAAGTGGTTATAAAATATACATTGTTGTCGGGGAATATTCGCTTGGTCGTGGAATATTCTTACCGCAGTCTAAGTGTGGGAACAAACGATGTCAAACTTTTGATTCAATAAAAATTCTTTTGGATATTCAATGCAGGAGGCTAGATTCTAAATCCTTATAGATTAAAAAGTTAAGACAAGATGTTGAGTTGATGTAAGACTTTCTAAAATGCTTAATTTAGAGACTTAGCCTTTTTCAGAATGTGATTATGTGAAAATAATTTGCTAAATTAGTTTTGTAAATTTATAGATATAGAATGCACTGCTGGATAGATAGCCAAATGATGAGATAATTTAGCACAATAAGCAATCACATGAACACAAGGAATTTTTACGTGGTTCAAATTTCTATCCTCTATTCTAGTGGCTAATCCACGTCCAATACAAACTAGTATTGGAGACTCTCTTTATTAATTAACTTTGTTTACAATTAAATTTCTTTTACAAGACAAGTTTCAAAAACCTTTGAGTACTTATACTCCCCGAGCACCTTTTCTCCCCTAACACCTTTGCTCCCCGTGCACCTATGCACCCTTAAGCACCTATGCTTCCTTGAACTTGCTTGCAAAACCTCTAATCCAACCCGGATTAGAAACCTTAGACTAACAACTTAGTCTACCACATATTTAGAGAATTGATCAAATATATGACAACAAAATAATCTATGATCAAAGCAATAATTATATCAACAATTCAAGGCTCAACTAGAATGCAATGATCAAAGTATGAAAGATATCACCAAGTTAAATAGCCGTCTCTGAAATCTGGAATATAATCCATGTAGCACAACAACCTTTTTAAATCTTCACAATTGAAAAACTTGAGTAGCGTTTATGAGTTTGTATGTGAAGAAAAGGATCGATGTATCAGAAGGAACTTTTTAGTATACTGCTTGGTGTTTTTTCTCTGTTCTTCAAACCCACGGCTAAAGCATATATATAGATAGGAAAACTTTTTGTCCGTTGCTAATTTTAGTCGTTACCCATTAAGAATTAATTCAAAGATAGATTTATATATATATAGACATTAATAATTGATTTCGTAAATCTCCATATATATGTCCGTTAAAATTAAGTACATGGTATATTAGTTGGAGATATAACCAATTAAGGAGTATGTGAGTCAATCAACTTAATATTTGATTGAATAAAATATTCGTTTGCTTTAATTTTGCTTCCTTTGACTCAAGATAGAATCATGTTAATTAAAGTATGTTCATTAATTTAGTTAACAATAAAAATTCACTTCACTAAATTATGAGCTTCTTTAATAAGAAAGTAAATCAATTGTTAACTCCTTTTATCCAACTGGATGTACTTGCTCATTTAGAAATCAATGAAAGATTTTATAGATTATTCAAATCTTATTTCCAAACATCTTCTATTAAAGTGATGAGATCACGTTGCTTAATTTAAGGAAGGAACTTTTAGAATATCCTTAATTATGGAATCTAAATAAGCAACCTTAATTATGGAATCAATTAAATCAATTTAGAAGCTTTAATTATGGAATCAATTTAATCACCTTTAAATATGAAATAAATATATCAATTAGATTTACATTTATTAAATGGACTTCCATATTAATTTCATGCAATTCAAAAAAATATTTCCATATTCATTTTGAAACTCAATTAATTTGTTCCATAATTAATTATTTTCATGATTATGGCAAACCTAATAATAAAACACCATATCCCAAAATTTATGGAGACAATATTGGTTAGAGATATGAAAGATAATGATCTTTTTAAAACTCATTTACTAATCAACTCCATCAATTATGGGAAGTATCAATATTTAAAAAATATTTTCATATTTATTTTGAAATCCCAATCTATTTAGATTTGCCCTCACTAATTAGCTTTCCAAAAATACTCTAATTAATTGATCCATGCTAATTGATTCTAAAGATATGAATATTTATTTGCTTAATCAATTTTAAGGAAAGTTCAATCAATTAATAAATCATGGAAAAATAATGAATAACTCAATCTCAAGATATATGGTATAGATTTATATAAAGAATCAAAATCTATTTTAAATTAATTCCTTTAATTATGGGAATGTTTCAAAATTAGCTTTTCAAAAATTACTCCAATTATTAATCCATGATAATTGATTATGAAGATATGAAAATTTGATTTGCTTAATCAATTTTAAGGAAAGTTCAATCAATTAATAAATCATGGAAATCATAATGAATAACTCAATCCCAAGATATGTGGTATAGATTTATTAAATCCATAAATTGTGGGAAGGCTTCAAAATTAGCTTTTCAAAATTACTCCAATTTAATTAATATTTGATCCTTATTAATTTTGAAAGCTTAATTAAATATTTTCATAATTAATCTTTAATTAATTAATCATTTTAATTTATTCCACAATTAATTAATTTTGCAATGCAATGCAAATCCTAGAGCCTTGATTGAGAAATAATTAAAGCTAGGATCTTACATTTATTTCTTAATAACTCAAGCAATTCTTCAAGCCTTCATGTCTTCAATCCTTTAATAAATCAAAGCTTCAAGAATTCTTTTAATATCCTGTAAATGCATGAGTAAATATTTTAGTACAATAGGAAAGTCATCATCAAAACCTAAGGTTGGAATATGACCAAGTCAACATTCTCCCCTTTTTTGATGATGATACATATAATAATTATGGCTCCCCTAAAACCATGCATATATTAAAATATTCTTGACAAGATAGAATAAGAACATAAAGTTAGACAAGAGATATTCATATATGCACTCATCTTGATTTCAATATGAACTCATCTTGTACCTCAACTGCTTTCAACATGATTAAACAAAACATATCATAATTTCTCTCCCCCTTTGTCATCAATCAAAAAGAATAACATATGATTTTTCTCCCCTTTGTCATTAATCAAAAAGAAAGGAAGGACATTGAAAAATGATGTATACCCGTAGAAAGAATCATGGTTGCTTTTAAGGACTAACAATGGTTGGCAAATATGAGTCTAAGAATCTTTTTTTTTAACCCAAGTGATTAAAAGATTTAAATATTTTCTTCATAAAGTAAGCTAACCACATAGATTCAAGTAAGCAATCATACCTTCATATTTAGTTACCTCTACGTCAATACCTTTATCATATGATGTGAATTTAATTGGCGTACTCATTTGTGTAGCCTTTGATATAGATTTCTCAAATTCAAACCTTTTGATCAACTCTTTTGTGTATTTGATTTGATGTATATATGTCATCCTTTGTTTGCTTTATTTAGAGTCCCAAACAAAAATAGTTAAGTTCTCTCATTAAGCTCATGTCGAACTTCTGCATACACTTAAAAAATAACTCACAAAGAAACTCATTAGTAACATCAAATATTATATTGTCTACATATATTTGCATAATGATAATATCTTTATTTTTATGCTTAAATAATAAATTGATTTTACCTCGAGTGAATCCATTTGAGATGAGATACTTTTAACCTCTCAGTAACAAGCCCTTGGAACTTGTTTGAGCTTGTTTAGATTATAATCATGATTTGGGTAGTTCTCATACTCAAATTTGGGAGTAATATCTTCATAATATTTTCGGGTGGATGACTTTTGAGATACTTTCATTTCAACTTTCTTTTCTAAGAATACCCATATTCTTCTTGGTCTTTTTGGGCTTACTCAATCTGCTTATTTTGAGAAGGACCTTTGGCTTTGAGATGTACCTATAAAAAATTCATCCTTTTCTTAATCTTTTTGGGTCCTTTTGGGTTAGTCACATAAAATCACTTTTCTTAATCCACACACTTTTAACTTTCATATTCCTTTTATTTGATGAACAATCTAAATGTCCCTTTAAGCCACATGTTTTACAAGTAGTGAAAGGAGAGCAATAATTTAATTTTAAATGTGATCTAGATTTTAAAATTTTTACATCACTCTTTTTATGTGTTGGATTATAGCCAATTCCTTGTTTTTCAAAGCTAGGTCTTTGTTTACCCAACATAACAGTTAAGTTTTCTTCCCCTTGGACAAATTTAGCCAAAGATGATTTTAGTGAGTCTATTTCTTTTTGTAGTTCATTCGTTGAAGGATTTTTAATATGAGAATCATCATTAAAAGCATCAATACAAACATCTCTCATTGCTATTTCTTTGTTTAATTTTTCAACTTCTTTATTTAAATCATTAACCTTGTTGGAAAGAAATTTGTTATGATTTTCAAAAAAATCATTTTTAGCAATTAAAATATTTTCTTCTTGTGATGATGTATCTTGTTCAACTTCTTTCTTTTCATCAATTAATATATCAACCTCATTCATTAAAGTATTTACTAAGTCTTTTAAGTATACATTTTTTTCTTAATTTTTCATTTTCTTGTTTCAAGAGATTATAATCGAAAATGGTTACCTCACTCGATTCATCATTTGATTCATTTCTAACTCCCATGAAGCATACTTGGGCTATTTCTTTGTTTGCATCAACTTCCACTTCAGACTCATCATCACTCCAAGTAATAAATGCTTTGTTCCTTTTGTTATCCTTGTAGCTTAGTTTGCCTTTGTTCGTTATTTTGAAGCAATCCTTTTTGAAATGGCCCGGGCGTCCGCATTCAAAGCAAGTGTCTTCATTTTGCTTTCCCTTGAATTTGTTTGAAGTGATTGCATTCTTTCTCTTAATCTTTCTTTGTAACAACCCTTTGAGCCTTTTTGAAAGTTTTGCAATTTCCTCATCTAAATCATCCTCTAGCTCCTCTTCATCACCTGTAATAAGAGCTAGAACCTTCTTTCGAGGAGTATCCTCCTCATCATCATATCTCCTTAATTGATGTTCAAATTCTTCTAATTCACCAAATAGAGTTAATGTATTCATAGAAGAAATATTAGGAGAATCTTGAAGAGTTGTAACTTTAGAAGCAAACCTCTTGGGCATAGCCCGAAGTAACTTACGGTTGATCTCACTTTGTGGAATTGATTTATCAAGAAGCTTCATGGAATTCATTAGTACTAGGAACCTTGCTTGTGCCTCGTTGATAGTTTCATCTTTCTCAAGCTTGAACATTTCATAATCATGCATGAGCATACTAAGCTTGACTTCTCTTACTTTCGATGTACCTTCACGGCTTACTTTTAAAGTATCCCAAATCTCTTTAGTAGTGTTGCATGAGGAAACTTTGTCACTTTCGGATTGCACCAATCCACTAAGGAGTGTGTTCATTGCTTTTGAATCATAGGAGACCATGTGAGTTTCGGTTGAGTCCATTTCCATTAAGGTCTTTGGAGTACCATCTTTTTTTCTTGGAATAACAGGACCATTCTCCACGACCCACCATTCCCATGGGTCTCTTTTAAGAAATATCGTCATTCGAAACTTCCAGAAGTTGTAATTTTCAGCTCCATGAAGTAGTGGAGGTCTAACAATTGATTGACCTTCTTGAATGATGTTCCCAAGTTGTGTCATGCTAGAATCTTTCCCTACAAGTCACCTTTAAGACCAAGATAAGTAGAGCCAAGCTTTGATACCAAATGAAATTTAAGTAGGCACACTTAGAAGGGGGGGGGGGGGGTTGAATAAGTGTGGGAACAAACGGTGTCAAACTTTTGATTCAATAAAATTCTTTTGGATATTCAATGCAGGAGGCTGGATTCTAAATCCTTATAGATTAAAAAGTTAAGACAAGATGTTGAGTTGATGTAAGACTTTCTAAAATGCTTAATTTAGAGACTTAGCCTTTTTCAGAATGTGATTATGTGAAAACAATTTGCTAAATTAGTTTTGTAAATTTATAGATATAGAATGCAGCCTGCTGGATAGATAGCCGAATGATGAGATAATTTAGCACAATAAGCAATCACATGAACACAAGGAATTTTTACGTGGTTCAAATTTCTATCCTCTATTCTAGTGGCTTAATCCACGTCCAATACAAACTAGTATTGGAGACTCTCTTTATTAATTAACTTTGTTTACAATTAAATCCCTTTACAAGACAAGTTTCAAAACCTTTGAGTACTTATACTTCCCGAGCACCTTTGCTCCCTAGCACCTTTGTTCCCCGTGCACCTATGCACCCTTAAGCACCTATGCTTCCTTGAACTTGCTTGCAAAACCTCTAATCCAACCCGGATTAGAAACCTTAGACTAACAACTTAGTCTACCACATATTTAGAGAATTGATCAAATATATGACAACAAAATAATCTATGATCAAAGCAATAATTATATCAACAATTCAAGGCTCAACTAGAATGCAATGATCAAAGTATGAAAGATATCACCAAGTTAAATAGCCGTCTCTAAAATCTGGAATATAATCCATGTAGCACAACAACCTTTTTAAATCTTCACAATTGAAAAACTTGAGTAGTGTTTATGAGTTTGTATGTGAAGAAAAGGATCGATGTATCGAAAAAGAACTTTTTAGTATACTTGCTTGGTGTTTTTTTCTTATTCTTCAAACCCACTACTAAAAGCATATATATAGATAGAAAACTTTTTGCCCGTTGCTAATTTTAGTAATTACCCATTAAGAATTAATTCCAAGATAGATTTATATATATATATATATTAATAATTGATTTCATAAATCTCCATATATATCCGTTAAAATTAAGCACATGGTTTATTAGTTGGAGATATAACCAATTAAGGAGTATGTGAGTCAATAACCTTAATATTTGATTGAATAATGTTAATTAAGGAGCATGGTATATTCGTTTGCTTTAATTTTGCTTCATTTGACTCAAGATAGAATCATGTTAACTAAAGTATGTTCATTAATTTAGTTAACAATAAAAATTACCTTCACTAAATTATGAGCTTCTTTAATAAGAAAGTAAATCAATTGTTAACTCCTTTTATCCAACGGATGTACTTTTGCTCATTTAGAAATCAATGAAAGATTTTATAGATTATTCAAATCTTATTTCCAAACATCTTCTTATTAAAGTGATGAGATCACGTTGCTTAATTTAAGGAAGAAACTTTTAGAATATCCTTAATTATGGAATCTAAATAAGCAACCTTAATTATGGAATCAATTAAATCAATTTAGAAGCTTTAATTATGGAATCAATTTAATCACCTTTAAATATGAAATAAATATATCAATTAGATTTACATTTACTAAATGGACTTCCATATTAATTTCATGCAATTCAAAAATATTTCCATATTCATTTTGAAACTCCAATTAATTTGTTCCATAATTAATTATTTTCATGATTATGGAAAACCCAATAATAAAACACCATATCCCAAAATTTATGGAAACAATATTGGTTAGAGATATGAAAGATAATGATCTTTTTAAAACTCATTTACTAATCAACTCCATCAATTATGGGAAGTATCAATATTTAAAAAATATTTCCATATTTATTTTGAAATCCCAATCTATTTAGATTTGCCTCTCACTAATTAGCTTTCCAAAAATTACTCTAATTAATTGATCCATGCTAATTGATTCTAAAGATATGAATATTTATTTGCTAAATCAATTTTAAGGAAAGTTCAATCAATTAATAAATCATGGAAAAATAATGAATAACTCAATCTCAAGATATATTATATAGATTTATATAAAGAATCAAAATCTATTTTAAATTAATTCCTTTAATTATGGGAATGTTTCAAAATTAGCTTTTCAAAAATTACTCCAATTATTAATCCATGATAATTGATTATAAAGATATGAAAATTTGATTTGCTTAATCAATTTTAAGGAAAGTTCAATCAATTAATAAATCATGGAAATCATAATGAATAACTCAATCCCAAGATATGTGGTATAGATTTATTAAATCCATAAATTATGGGAAGGCTTCAAAATTAGCTTTTCAAAATTACTCCAATTTAATTAATATTTGATCCTTATTAATTTTGAAAGCTTATATTAAATATTTTCATAATTAATCTTTAATTAATTAATCATTTTAATTTATTCCACAATTATTAATTTAATTTGCAATGCAATGCAAATCCTAGAGCCTTGATTGAGAAATAATTAAAGCTAGGATCTTACATTTATTTCTTAATAACTCAAGCAATTCTTCAAGCCTTCATGCCTTCAATCCTTTAATAAATCAAAGCTTCAAGAATTTTTTTATCCTTTTTATATCCTAAAATGCATGAGTAAATATTTTAGTACAATAGGAAAGTCATCATCAAAAAAATATTAGTGATGGACTTTTAAATTCATAGATAATAGTAGATTTCATTCTCTACGTAACTCTTCTATGAATTATTATTTCCATTGCGAATATTGATCTGAAACTTGTTGTCTATTGTATTTTATTAGATTTTTCCCTGTTGAAGACTAACGATAATTTGTTCTATATTATCTTAGTCATAATATTCTTTACTGGGCTAGTTGAGCTCACCCTTTTCCTTTTTGTTCCATTTTTCTTCTTAGGAGGCGAGAATGTAGCAACTACTAGTCGGGGTATGGAATGAAGGTTCTAGAAAGTTGTTTAGTAGTCATCATCATTTTTGTAAAATAATGTACCAATAATTGTAATGAGGACTTATTTGGGTGTGAATGTTGTCTAGATGATAATATTTGTATTTAAACTCACAGTTTTTATGTTGTATTAATAAAGTTGTAGTTGTTTCTGTACCATGTTATTGACAACTCAAAATGGGTGATGTATACCTATTTTGGGGGCGTCACAGTTGGTATCAGAGCTTAGGGATATGATCTCTGGCAGAGATCGAGGAATAGAACTAGGAGGGGAGAGATGAGTAAATCCTTTGCTAATGTGTCCTACCTAAGCTTATTTGTTAGTTGGTCAGTATATAGAGATATTATGTGATATGTTGATTTCCTTTATTAACCCTTGTTTTATGGAAGTATTTGAGAATGTCGACTGAGAATGTTAACAGTGGAGTAAATGACACCGTGGAGACACCTTTACTCACCAACGAGGAGAACGTGCAACAGGCTGGCAATGTTCCTCCTGTGAACAACACCACTGAGTAGATGGTGAACGACGGGATGTTTAGAAGTTTTTTGCAGTTCATGCAAAATCAGACGATGGAGACTTGTGCACAAAATACAGGTGGAAATGATAACAACGCACGGTTTGTCATAGCCAAGAAGTTCAAAGAGTTGGGACCACCAGAATTCTAGGGAAAATCAGATCCGATTAAGGCAGAAACGTGGGTCAAACAAATCACCAAGATATTCAATGTCTTGGGATGCACGGAGGAACAGAAGGTTCCATTCGCCACCTTTATGTTCCGTAATGAGGCAGATTACTGGTGGAAATCTGTGAAGCGTACCCATCAAGCCGCACTCAGCATGTCTTGGGAGACGTTTCATAAACTTTTCAATGACAAGTACTTTCCTGAAAGTATTCGTCATATGAAGGAAGTGGAGTTCATTAGACTGGAACAAAATAACATGACGGTGTCCTAGTACAAGGCAAAGTTTGTAGAGTTATCCAGGTTTGCACCTCATTTGGTGGAGAATGAGGAACGTATGACGCGAATGTTTCTAAGAGGTTTGAAACCCGGCATACGTCAGTATCTCATTTCTCATAAATTTTCTCTCTATTCAAATGTTGTCAACATGGCTCAATTGTTAGAGCGAGATAACGAGTACGTTCAATCGAGGGACCATAACCAGGATCATACTGGTGACAGTAGTTATCAGAACAACGATAACCAGCGAAGAAAGAAGAATACGGACAAAGGCGGTAACCACTCTAGTGGTAATCATGGCCATGAGAATAGAAAAAGCGAGACGGGAGGAGATTTTAAAAAGAGGAGATTCAACAATGACCATGTGAAGACGTCAACACCAGCAGCAACTGGTTCTAAGGGAGGAGAACGACCACCGGTCGTATGCTATAAATGTGGAAAAGAGGGACATATCAGCCCAAACCGCCCACAACAGCTTCAAGGTATGTTATAATTGTGGAAAGGAAGGACATATCGCTCGAGATTGTACGGTAGCGAAACCAAGTCCAACGGGGATGGTGACTCAAAAGGCTATCCCGAAAAAGTCAAAGTCAACGGTTCCTGGAAGAGCATTTGTCATGACTGGTCAAAATGCGAGGAACCCAAATGAGGTGTTCACGGGTAAGCTAATCATAAATTCTTGCAAAGTTTATACCTAATTTGATACCGGTGCTACCCATTCATTTATCTCTCCTGCTTGTGCTCAACGTTTAAACATAACTCCGGAGAAATTAGACTTTGATTTATCTGTGGAGACTCCGTTAGGAGAAACTTTCATCACATCCACTGTTTATAAATCTTATTTGATCCAAGTTGGCACCATCACATTACCTATTGACCTTATCTCTTTAAAGACACTTGCTTTTGATGTGATTTTAGGGATTGATTGG
This sequence comes from Panax quinquefolius, assembly GCA_020205615.1. NCBI lineage: Eukaryota > Viridiplantae > Streptophyta > Magnoliopsida > Apiales > Araliaceae > Panax > Panax quinquefolius. The sequence goes on from CM035157.1 coordinate 63,565,620, forward strand.
TTAACTACTTATCATGCCAAAATTGATTGTTTTCGTAAGGTTGTTAGTTTTCATTTTCCTAACCAACCTGTTGTATGAATTCAAGCAACTAAACCATTAAAATCAATCACTGTCATATCTAGTCATAAAGCTATTCGTTTATTGAAAAACGGATGTCAAGCTTTCTTAGCCCATGTTATGGATTTGAATAAAGACACGTCAGATTTGAATAATATTCCTGTTGTTAGTAAATTTCTCGATGTGTTTCCTGAAGAACTTCCCGGTCTACCCCCAGAACGTGAAGTTGAAATCTTTATTGATCTTGAACCTAGTACAAAGCCCATTTCTAAAACCCCATATCAAATGGCTCCTATTGAACTTCAGGAGTTAAAGGTCCAACTACAGGAGTTATTGGACATCGGTTTCATTCGTCCTAGTACATCTCTTTGGGGTGCTCCTATTTTATTTGTAAAGAAGAAAGACGGGAGTATGCGACTTTGTATTGACTACCGAGAATTGAACCATGTCACTATAAAGAATAGGTATCCGCTACGTCGTATTGATGACCTGTTTGACCAGTTGTAAGGAACAAAATTCTTTTCAAAGATCGATCTTCATTTTGGATATCATCAGTTGAAGATTAGAACTGAAGATATTCCAAAGACTACCTTCAGAACTCGGTACAGGCATTATGAATTCTTAGTCATGTCTTTTGGATTGACTAATGCTCCTGCGGCTTTCATGGATATGATGAACCGAATATTCAAGGAATATTTGGATCAGTTCGTTGTTGTCTTTATTGATGACATCCTCATATATTCCAAAAGCCGTGAAGATCATGAGCACCATTTGAAGCTGGTACTCCAAAGGCTTCGTGAAAATAAGCTATATGCCAAGTTGAAGAAATGCGAATTCTGGCTTGAGGAGGTAGCATTCCTTGGGCACGTGGTGTCAAAACATGGAGTATCTGTTGACCCGGCGAAGATTGAGGCAATACAAAGTTAGAGCAATCGGAAGCTCAGAATCAAGTACGACCTTTTGGGCTTAATGGTTATTATCGGAGATTTATGGAATGATTTTCTCGAATTGCTACTCCGTTAACTTAGCTAACTCGGAAAGATACAAAATTCGTATGGAGCGAGAAATGCAAAAAGAGTTTCAAGGAGCTTAAGAGGAGACTCATTTCGGCACCTGTTCTGACAATACCATCTGGTTCGGATGGATTTGTTATCTCTGCCGATGCTTCTTGAGCGCAAAGGGTTAGGATGTGTTCTCATGCAACGTGGGAAAGTCATAGCCTATGCCTCGCGATAACTTAAAGAGTATGAGAGGAATTATCTTACTCATGATCTAGAGTTGGCAGCAGTAGTTTTCGCGCTAAAGATCTGGAGGCACTATCGATATGGAGAGAAAGTGGAGATATATTCAGACCATAAAAGCCTTAAATATTTCTTCACCCAAAAGGAACTCAACATGCGGAAACGACGTTGGCTCGAGCTGTTAAAAGATTATGACCACACCATTCAATACCATCCTAGAAAAGAAAATGTGGTAGCTGACGCATTGAGTAGAAGATCATATGCAGGAACGAGTGCGATGATGTCAAGTATACGCATAGAACCAACTTTAATCGATGAAGTTAAAGTTGCTCAAGCCACCGAATTCGGAAGATGCGTCGTGAAGAAGAAAGTACAAAAGGTGCTATTCGAAGGCGAGAATTGATGAAGAGGGAATACTTCGAGTCCACTCCAGACTTTGTATTCCTAACGACTCTAATTTGAAATACAAGATCATGACGGAGGCACATAATACATCGTTTGCAATCCATCCTGGAAGTACCAAAATGTATCGTGATCTTCGACATACATTTTGGTGGAACAATATGAAGAGAGAGATTGAAGTTTATCTCGAGGTGTTTAACTTGTCAATGTGTAAAGGCGGAACATCAAGTGCCTAAGGGTCCATTACAACCACTTGAGATTCCGAAATGGAAGTGGGAACACATTACCATGGATTTCGTTTCGGGTCTTCCCACGGTTTCTCAAGGCATAAACGCTATTTGGGTTATTGTTGATAGATTAACCAAGTTTGCTCATTTCTTGCCGATACGGGAGACTTATTCCCTTGAAAGTCTTGCTCATATGTATGTAGATGAGATTGTGAGATTGCATGGCATGCCAGTATCCATTGTTTCGGATCGTGACCCAAGATTCACTTCACAATTTTGGGTTAGTTTATAAAAAGCTATTGGCACGGATTTACGATTCAGCTCGGCATACCATCCTCAAACGGACGGACAATCAGAGAAGACTATTCAAACTCTTGAAGATCTATTAAGACTCTGTGTCCTAGATTTCAAAGGGAGTTGGGATAAGTATTTACCGTTGGTGGAATTCTCCTACAACAACAGTTATCAGGCAAGTATAGGTGTGGCTTCATTCGAAGCATTATATGGACGAAAGTGTCGCTCTCCAGTATGTTGGGATGAGGTGGGTGAAGCAACATTGTTGGGACTAGAGTTGGTACGTATTACTCAGAAAAGATCCAAATGATTCGACAACGTATACAAATGGCACAGGATCGACAAAAGAGTTATGCGGATCTTCATCGAAAGGACGTGGAATTTAGTATTGGGGATCATGTATTGTTGTGTGTTGCCCCATGGAAGGGAGTTACAAGATTTGTGAAGAGAGGAAAGCTCAATCCACGATTTATTGGCCCATTTTAGATTCTTGACCGAGTAGAAAATGTAGCCTATAGACTCGTGTTACCTCCAAGTATGTCTCATGTTCATAATGTTTTTCATATATCCGTGCTTCATAAATATGTGAAGGACCCAAACCACGTTATTGAGTTAGAACCGGACGAGATAGCTGAAGATTTAACGTACGAGGAGGTACCTATCAAGATCTTGGATAGGAAGGAGCATGTCTTACGTACAAAGGTCATACCACAAGTCAAAGTTTTGTGGAGGAACCATGCTATTGAGGAAATGACCTGGGAGTTAGAAACGGAAATGAAAGTGAGATATCCTCACCTTTTCGAAACACCAGGTACATGCGTCAATTTCGAGGACGAAATTTCATAAGGAGGGGAGGTTGTAAGACCCCAGCTTATTATAAATGAAATTAATTTTCCTTATTTATTATTTTGAAATAGTAAGGGTTGATTTGATTGATGTGGTTAGTTATGGGTAAAATGCGCAAATATTTTAAATAAGCAAGTGGTTATAAAATATTCATTGTTGTCGGGGAATATTCGTTTGTTCGTGGAATATTCTTACTGTCGGGGAATATTAAATGCGATAGCCGCAAGAAATTTTGTGGGCCCCATAACGAAAAGCGATTGGATGAAGAAAACGACAAGTATAAGTTGTTTATAAATAACGGCGTAGTTGTTACCGTTAATACTGTTGGAATACCCAGTGGTTAAAACATAGTAGCACACGGTATTACACCAATTATTGATTCTTACATAAGAAGGCACTACTCAATAATTGTTACATTAGTTACTGTTCAATATTTTATTTTATTGATTCAATAATTGCTACGTTGATATTTTATATTATTGCTGTTTCAATAATTGCCACTACACAACATTTTCATTATCAGATCAATAATTCATATTATTTGAATAATATTATTAGATAACATTATTGGCAATGTCTAGAAAGTTCTGTCTAAGGAGAGGTTTGGTCACCTAATTGCCCGATGAGGAGAAATCCTTATTGAAAGCCCCTCTTTCTAGAACTACTGATTGTCGATATTGTGATTCTGTAATATTATTTGTGAATAATTAATTATTGATTTATATGATAAAGAAAATATTCATTTTATGTGGATATAGATGGAGAAAATTTTAAAGTGACAATTGTTGAAAAATTGATATTTTATCTTTTCTGATAAAATAATTCATTTAAATATATTATTATATTTTAATAATATAATAATGATGATATTTTTACAATGAATGTGGGATATATGAATATATGAGGAGGAAGAGTATTTTTGTTGCGAAAGTTGTTTAAAACATGTTAAACATGTCTGTGGGCCCATTTCTTGACTGAAATTTGATTATAGATTGTAAAATCGCCCGTTTATGGATTTCGGTTAGTTTCTGTTTGGAATTTGGAAAACCTTTCTTCTGCAAAGTTTTAGAGAATGAAATTTCCTACGGAAAAGACATAAGGTTCGAATTTTTTCTGATAAAAGGGCTATTTATTATGAATTATTGAAGCTCCGAAGTTCTGAAATAATTGATTTTTGGAAGTTTTAATTATTTTATTTATGAAAAATATTTTTCTTACTTTTTCTAGAAGGTGGGCATGTGGGAAATGCTAAGATCTGATTTCTAAGGAGGCGTATGAAATTTTATTATTAATAATATTATTTTATTAAATTTTCTGCTTTGGTGTTCTAAGCATTTTCCTATAAATAGGGTGCTTAGGTTAGAATTAAAAATCACACCAGAAACTGAAGTTTTCTCTCTCTATATTATCGAGCGTATTCTTGTGAGTATTTTGAGACTTTGAGTGTTGCTATATCTGATAAGTTCCTTCAAAGACTATATCCGAGATTCCATCGGAAATCTGCGTTTTTTCGAGGTAAGGGATGTTATTTTTTTTTAAATGATATTATTTCTTCTAATATCATTATGCCGGAATATTAGTAATATTTTTCTTGTGAAATTCTTGTCTTTTAGTGTTGGGGTTACTATTCACGTATACGACACTATTCACGTATACGACACTATTCACGAATATGGCACTATTCACAGAAAAATTAAATTTTTGTTTTTTTTTTCCAAAATATCGATTATGGATACTAGCTTTTATTGTATCCATGTTTTGATCATTCTTAAATTTTACTTCGCTATGATTATTAATGAAGTATTTTTGAACTCAGATTGTTTAAAGTACGAATCCTTAATATTTGTTCTTTTGTTTCACTCGATTCATTTTCTTTAAAATATTTTTCATCATCCTCAGTCCTAAATGATGATATTGCTGAATATCTTTGGCCTGTAGTGCAAAGATGGTTGAATTTCTTATGAATATCTTTGGCCTGTAGTGCAAATATGTACAGGTGTTGAGATGAACATGACCAATTAATGAATATCTTTGGCCTGTAGTGCAAAGATGAATATTTGATTCAAGATGTATATTAATTGATGTTACAGGGATAAAATATTGATGATGGACTTTTAAATTCATAGATAATAGTAGATTTCATTCTCTACGTAACTCTTCTATGAATTATTATTTCTGCTGCCAATATTGATCTAAAACTTGTTGTCTATTGTAGTTATCAGATTTTTTTCTGTTGAAGACTAACGATAATTTGTTCTATATTATCTTAGTTATAATATTCTTTACTGGGCTAGTTGAGCTCACCCTTTTCCTTTTTATTCCATTTTTCTTCTTCGGAGGCGAGAATGTAGCAAGTACTAGTCGGGGTATAGAATGAAGGTTCTAGAAAGTTGTTTAGTAGTCCTCACCATTTTTGTAAAATAATATACCAATAATTGTAATGAGGACTTATTTGGGTGTGAATATTGTCTAGATGGCAATATTTGTATTTAAACTCACAGTTTTTATGTTGTATTAATAAAGTTGCAGTAGTTTCTGTACCATGTTATTGACGACTCAAAATGAGTGATGTATACCTATTTTGGGGGCGTCACATTCTTCCCACAGTTTCCACACTGTACAGCTTGCTTCTTAACTCCTTCTTGCTTCACCTGAATACTTCCAAAATTGTTTCCCTTCCTTTTGCTACTACCACCTCTACTCCCACTATTAACTTCCACCTTCCCAGTTCCTCCGACCTTACTCTTGTTCTTTCTCTCCTTGTTATAGAGGCTCATGGCCTCACTCCCCTCCTCAACAATAATAGCCTTCTCCAATTAGTGCTGCAAATGAAGGGATCTGCAACACTGTCACCTTGTTGTAGAGCCAGGGTTTTAATCCCAGCTCAAATCTTCTAGCTTTCCTAACCTCCGTATCAACTTGATGCGAAGCATACCTAACCAACTCATTGAATTTTACGGCGTATTCTGACACCGTCATATTTTCCTGCTTCAACTCTAAAAATTTTACCTCCATCCTAGTCTGCATACTAGATAAAAAATAGTTCTCGAAGAACAGTGTCTTAAACTTATCCCATGTAACTACACCTTCTCCTGCCCTCACATGATTCGCTTCCCACCAAAAATTTGCCTCACCCTTCATCATGTAGGTGGAAAAAGCAGTCTTTTGCCCCTCAACTACCCTAGCTATTACGAACGCCTTCTCAGTCTCCTTAACCCAAGTCTGTGCTTCTATAGGGTCAGTTGTCCCTTTGAATTCGGGCGGTACCACAGCCTTGAAATCTTTAAAGTTAGCCAAGCGGTTGTCCAGCTGGTTCCCTACGACTGGTATTCCTTGCTGCATAGCTTGTGCTACCATATTTGCAAAGTGCTGCATTGGGTCTGCTTGTTGTTGTCCCTCAACGTTATTGACAGACTCTTCTGCCCTTTGGTTTTAAGTTTGACGTCTTGGCGGCATTATCTGGTTAAATAAAACCATATATTATTCTTTACATTATAAATCTTATCATATAAGTTTAGTATATTAACTCATTTCATTACTCAAACTTAGATTCATATTCATTTAGTGAATACTTTACATAGCATAGTACATACTGCTTTAAACATCATTCATCCCTTTGGGACTACAAAAGTCAGGATTTATAGCCTTGACTAATACCAAAAGTTGGGAACATTACATTACACGCATATACTTAACATTAAATGCACCTACACAATGAACCTATACTACCTATTCACTACGCCTTTTCTTGGAAAACCTTTAAACAATGACCTTCTATCCCACAGATAAAACATGCTCCTGATTTATAGTTGGGACAATACAGAGTGGTATGTCCCTCATAGCCACAAAGGTAACATATTCTTTTCCCTTTCTTCTTATCTGATTTTCCTAAGTCATGGTATTCTACCTTTCTTTTCCCCTTCTTACGTGGAGCTGCACATGATGTGTTGCTATCTGATTAATTTGGATTTTAAGCTTATCTTGTTCTTCCATTGTTTCTATTAACGGCTGACGCAGTTGACTATTTAACAGCTTTTCTATTTCCCACAGCTTTTCCAAAGAAGAAACCTTGTTCCTCAGATCCTGCACCTCTGTTGATGCTTGTTCAGCTTCAACTTTAGTGTCAAAATCACTATCTATCAGCTCCACCATCTCTGGATCTGGCACTATGTTTTCTAAAATAACCACCTCGTCTGAGTTATTTTCATTGTGAGCCTCTATTTCAGCTATGGGCTTCGATATTAGCTCGGGGGTATGGATTTGATCCTTCTTCATGCTATAAGCATATAATAAGCCTTTTCCATCAGACATCTACACACATAAATTATCCTGATTAGAATATAGTATATACACACAACAAAAAATAGTTCTATATAGGTTATCTTTTATTTTGTTTGACGATGAATTTATTCAATTCATCTCTTTTTAAACTCTATATGAGTTATTATATTTTCAACGTTTCCCTCTGTTCTAAGGTTATAGCCTAAGGTCTATCTCACCTAAGGTTTCTAACCCTAAAGCTTTGATACCAACCTGTAAAGCCCCCAAATCCGGGTACTTGAAACCCGAACTTGGTGCTTCACGATACCATCTCTATGAGCAGAAAATACTAATAATAATAACAATAATATAAATATTAAACTTAATTTACATAATTATCAAAGTCTAGCTCCCAAGTACGTAACCTTTAATCATTCCTTACAATACATGATAGGTAATATATATCATACTTGTCTTAATAAAGATAACTATTACATAAAATAGCATTGAATTCATTCTGCAACCTTTCCTTTCCCTTTATTCTTTGCCGAGCCTTCTACTTGTTCACACTTAGCTGAAAACATTTAAATTAAGCAAGGATGAGCATTTGAGTGCCCAACAAGTAATAATAATTATATATATAAGCTGAAAGAATTTAAATGTTTTCTTTATACTACTCTTCTACAACAAATCAAAAGTTGTGAAGTAATCTGAACCGATAATAATAACATAACAACTCTCTTTCAAATTTTTGAAACTACGTACTGACTATAAATAGGTTTAAGGGGACATACTATGAACATTGTTTTCATTTTCGAAAAGGTTAAACATAACTTCATCTATAAACCGTCATAACTTATGGGCACGGGGGTGATCAGCACGTTGTACCCTATATTGATCAATACTACATAATAAGAACGATATTAGCGTTCACTCTGGCTGCCTTGGGCACAAAATTTTTCCCATGAATGGTATGTTCATACCTGTCAGGGTTCCAAACTAAAGCAATTCGATTGGATAATAGGTAGGTTTTATCTTATTCAACAATAATCTATAATTCAACATATATATATATGGGTAATTGACAAAGGTGTATCAACATGTGATTAAAAACACTGATTACCCAAGTGGGGACACTTGTGTAACCATTTATAAAAATTAACGAATAGAATATATATCTGAATTACCATATATTAACATGTTCATAATCAAAGAGCGTATATAATATAGGGTTAATAATCTTTACAGTAATAATATAATTCTGAAACATTCTTACTCATGTCCATTGCATAAAGAAAATGCAAAGGTAGGATACTTTCCTGATGCGCTGCTTACAATACGCGACTTAGTTTTATCTTTTATGTAATCACCTATCATTAATCAGATCATTCGTTTGATTAGAACAATATACTATAACACATAGTACTGCATTTCGCAGTCAGCACATAACCTAATCACATTATCACACATGTTCAACAGTTATTGCATCAAAAACAAATATTAATACAGTCAAAATATCTAAGTCTAGAACAATTTCTGAATTATGTCGGTGTACCGACAGCTTTATCGGGTAATTATCGAGTCTAAGACTCTATTCTGTAACTCAATATTTGTAAATATCAGTCATATTATTTTAAATGACTCAATAAACATTTATTATAATTTATCATAAATTTTCAAACACCGGAATCATTATCCAATGATTTAAACATCAAACAATTCTATTATCATTAATATTTAATTAACATTAAACTATTAATGAAACCATTGCCAATATATTAAAGTTATTTATAATAACTCAAAATACTTTTAAAACATTTATATTACCCTTAAATGATTTTTAAAATATTTAAAATCATTTTTAAATAATTACCATTAATATTAAAATATTAATGTACTATTTATCCAATATTAAAAGTCATTAATTATAACTTAAAATATTTTTAATTTATTTATATCCTTTTAAATAATTTTAAATCAATAAAACCATTTTTAAACCATTTATTTATTAAATAAATTTAATATCATTAATGATAAATAAATATCATTAATATTAAATTATTAATGAAATTATTCTTTAAATATTAAAAGTTATATTTTATAACTTAAAATATCATTCAACACTTTATTTTCATTTAAAATAATTTTTATAATATTAAAATCATCTTTAAACTAATTTATTTAATATAATTATTAAATAACCTTAATATCATTAATAATAATTAATTAATGAAATTCACCTTTAAATATTGAAAGTTATATTTTATAACTTAAAATATTCTTAAATACCTTATTATTATTTAAAATAATTTTTAATATAATAAAATCATCTTTAAATCTATTTATTTAATTCATTTATTAAATAACTAAATTATCATTAATATTAATTAATTAATAAATTTTATCACAAAATATTAAAAGTCATTAAAATAACTTAAAATATTTTCTCATTCCATAATATAATTTTTAAATGATTTTTAAAGTATTAAAACCATTTTAAATAATTTATTTAATATATAATTAACTAAATTAAATACCTTTGATATTTTGAAAATATTAAATATTTATGAAATATATTAAAAATAATTAAAACTATTTTTCGGACTATAAAATAATTTTTAATAATTTATTATGTATTTTAATAATTAAAAACTAATTTTCTATAATTATTTAATGAAAATATAATTTTTATAATTAAATCGTCGCTTAAGAGACCACTATAGCTGCAGGCCGTCATCATTGTAGGTGTTCTTCGTGTTCTTCATGCAAACCCAGGATCTTGAGCCGATTCTGAGTGGGTGGGTTTGACCAGTGTAAATCGATGTGTGTTATATTCTTTGGGACTTGTTTTGGTCGATCTAATAGAGCTAATGTAAGGCTACAAGACTCAGCAACAAAAATGTCCATAACATGCATCAAATGAAAGATCTAAGCCATCAAAGTGGCTGTCAGAGGCTATTCTTCATTTCTGGGTTGCCCAAAAATGAAGAACAGATCGTGGGGCTCACTTTGGACTCCCACTACATGCTGATCGTTTATTGTTTTTATGATCTAAAAGTTCCAACTTGTACACAACATGAGAGACTACAGATCTATCACCAAACATCATCAAAACATCAACAGAATCATTAAATCCAAGCTGGTCAAATCATGTCAGAGGACATGATCAAAGGTTTTCTGGGTTGCCCAGAAAACCGGATCCGTGATCATTCTACCTACTTTGACCAGTCACTAAATCCAGTGTATTTGATATTTAGATGTACTAGAAGCATAGATCGAAAGTGTACATAACATACTACAAACTACTCACAACAACATAACCAAAACATTAACAAACTAACAAATTTAGATGCTTGAATAAGTTGTCAGACGCTGAAAACCCATTTCTGGGTTACCCGATAAATGGTCAGTCATCAATCAACGACCTTTGACCAAGAATAACTTGCAATCTAGACCAGATCTAAGCCTGATTCTTGTTCCTGATTAAAGATCACATATCATACTACAACTACAAACTTTCAAAACACAAAAATCATTAAAGATCACAAAGATAGAAGGCCTGACATTCGTTGTCAGACCACCAAACACAATTTTTCCAGATTTTGTAGATCTTCAAATCTGATCCCCTAGATGTTATGGATCTAACATCTAGCAACCCAGATCATCATTATACATCATATACAACATATTTAACACAACAAACTTAACATTTAACAACAGTTCAAGATCAGATTATGGCTAGGGTTTTATACCTTTAAATGAACAAGATCTGATTTCTTGGCTACTGATTAATGATATGTGTTAGTGGGGCTTGGATATATGACTGATATGCTACTAAATTTCGTTGGTGAGAGCTTAAGAGAGTTAAGAATGAGGGTTGGGTAAAATGCTAGCAAAATGACTTATTTCTCTCTCTAATCTATTTATAGAAGTCTTGCAAATGTGTGACTTACTATTATCCCCTATACTTTTGTTATCCCATGGATAAAAAGCTTCACCTTATCTCTTCCAATTAAGCCTAATCATGTGATTAAGAATGCTAAGTAGATTTTCAACCAAAGGGAGATTGACACCTATGTACTTGATTTAAGAGTGACTATTTAAGGAAACTTGATTAGCCTAATTTATTGCCTTAAAAGGCCTATTGTGGCCAGCCACTAATTCCTTTATTTAGCTTTTATTTTAATGCATAAATTAGATAAATCAAAGGTCTAAATACCCTTAATTATGTGGACTAAGTTTGGGCTTGAATTTGATTTCTTTTGGGCTTCTCCCATAATTGTTTGGGGCCATGTAATAATCATAGTCTAACAATTTTAATCTATGTTACCCAAATTGTTTATTTTAAAATAAAATATAATTAGTTTGCAAAATTTATAATTAGGGTTTTCTTAATTTGATTAGGGTTCTAATCATACATGAATAATAAATTGTTTTATTATCTAATAATTATAATTATCCTTGCTAAATTAGCTATTAGGGTTGACCTAGTTAATCGCAAAATCATACAACACAGTTATATAATAGACTTAAACTCACAATTGAGTTTTAAATTAGGGTTTCCCACAGTAAAACTAGGGTTTGCCATAATACACAATAACTGACCAATCATTGTCAGTCCATATACATACAATATATAATTATAGCACTGAAAAATCAAAATATAAATAATATTATATTATTATTCTCATGCTTTGATAAAAATCCAAAAAAAATTTAGGGTTTGGATTCCATATCTGATTTATCTGTCATACTAAACATTATTAATTCAGTTAAAATAATTAACTTAATAATCAACAAAAATCCATATAATAAAATAATTATTATAATAATTCTAAAAATCATTTCATATATTATATAAATAATATATGATTATATTTTCATGGAAAATAAGTAATAACACATTTCTACTATAAAATTAATTATTATAAGAATATAATTTATAATGACCAATAATTCTAAAATAAAATTATTTAAAATCATTCATGTAATAAATATATCACATAAATACATACACACATTATATTGGCACATATTCCCCATATTTAATAATAATAAAAAATTATACGCAAAATTTCTAATTTATTTGTATAGAAAATATCGGGTTGTTACAATGACTGCTACCACTAGTATTACCGACTTGCCGGCTGCTCTCTCTTGGTTGGGTTGACTCATTATCGCGCTTCAATAACTGAGCCCTATTCACAAAATCTTAATACAAACACAGTTTATGAGAGATAAGGTATTGACGTATCTTAGGTTTCAAACCTCTTAGAAACATCCGCGTCATTCTCTCCTCATTATCAACCAAGTGGGACGTAAACCGAGACAACTCGGCAAACTTAGCTTCAGATTTGCCACTTGGGTCATATTGTTTTGCTCAAGCTTGATGAACTCTACCTCCTTTATGTGACGAATACTTTCAGGAAAGTACTTGTCGTTGAACAGCTCTTGGAACTTCTCCCATGACATTTTGAGTGCGGCAGGTTGAGTACGCTTTACAGATTCCCACCAGTAATCTGCCTCTGCTCACAACATGAAGGTGGCAAAGGGAACCTTTTGCTCCTCAGAGCATCCCAAGACATCAAATATCTTGTTGATATGCTTTATCCATGTCTTCGCCATAAGTGGTTTTGGCTCTCCAAAAAACTCTGGTGGTCCCAGCTCCTTGAACTGCTAAGCGGTGACCGTCCGAGAGTTATCAGTGTTTCCACCTGCATTTTGGACAGGAGCCGCTCTCGCCTGATGTTGCATGAATTGCATAAAGCCTTTGAACATCCCATCGTTCACCATTTCATCGGTGTTATTGTTTAAATGAGGATTATTGTCTTTCTGTTGCACATTACCCTGGGTATTGATCGTTGGTGACTCAACGGTCTCATGTGCTTCATTGCTTATCTCAACATTTTCTGATGCCATTTTCTTATACTGCCACAAAACAAGGGTTAATTAACATATCACATATTATCCCTATACTATGACCGACCAATTAAATACCAAATAAACTTAGGTAGGTCATACTAACGAAGGAATTCCCCGTCTCTCCCCTCCTAGTTCTTGTCTCAAATCTTAGCCAGGGATCATATCCCTAAGCTTTGAAAACAAATGTGACGCCCCCAAAATAGGTATACATCACCCATCTTGAGTCGCCAAATACATGGTACAAAATACAAATACAAACTTAATTATACAATCGTTGTGTAATATACGACAAAACATAGCTGAGAGTTTAAACAAGAATATTGCCTTCTAGACAATATCCACTCTCAAATAGAGTCCTCATTACATTTATTGTCACACTATTTTATAGAATAGTGAGGACTACTAATACACCATCTCGGATCATCACTCCGTTCCCCGACTAGTCCCGACTACGTTCTCATTTCCTGAAGAGAACAATGAAAGCAAAAGGGTGAGCTTAACTAGCCCAATAAGAAATATTATGACTAAGATAATGCAGAATAAATTATCATTAGTCTTCAACAATGTTAAAATGATAAAATACAATAGACATCAAGTTTAACTGCAGCGGAATAAGCAATCCATTAGAAGAGTCAAGTAGAGCATGATATCTACTATCTTCTATGATTTAAAATATTTTCATCAATTTTTATCGCTGAGACTTAGCTTAATAAATAAACCACATCATCGAATCATCCCTGCACTATGCGCCAAGGATCTTCATTAAATCATCAATGGTCATGACTATACCAAATAATCCCTGGTCATAATCATACCAAAAACTTTCCATCAATGCACTACAGGCCACTGAGGACTTTTACCACATCATTTATAACATTACAAGTCATAATTATACCGAATGATCCATGGTCATAATCATACCGAGTCCATCTATGCACGTAAGCCAAAGATGACTTTCATCACAATATAAGCATAAGGATGATGACAATGACATAATAATTCAATAAAACAAGTTTAGGAATAAATTTTAAAGATTTATAAGTTAATTTATCTTGAAATTAATAACGTCCAAATTGTCAACATGATACTACTTTGTGGAGTAAAATTCAAGAATGATCAGAAAAATATTTCCATGAAAAGATACTGGATGAAGTGCAAATATCCAGGATATTCTACTAATTTCATGGAGTATAGAAGTCAAAACTTTAACCAATTGAGTATAATAGAATATATGAAATTACAAATGGATTTTCGCCCGCCATGCGATAATCCACGTAGACAGATCATTTCCACAATTTAATAAAGAATGAATACGAAGGATCATTCACTATGCATGTGATAATCCACATAGACAGGTTATTCCAACAGAATAATAAAGAATGGAATAATAGAAGAATTCACTAGGCATGTGATAGACCGCACAGACAGGTTATTTCCAACCGAATAATAAAGAATGGAACCAGGTCATGCGTAATTCGTATAGACAGGATATTCCAATAGAATAATAAAGAATGGAACCAGGTCATGCGTAATTTGCACAGACAGGATATTCCAACAGAATAATAAAGAATACAATAATAACAGAATTCACCAAGCATGCGATAGATCGCACAGACAGGTTATTCCAACAGAATAATAAAGAATGGAATAACAGAAGAATTTCACCATGTATGTGGTACTTCACATAGATAGGTTATTCCAACATAATAATAAAGAATGGAATAACAACCCTTACGAGTATTGAAAGAAAATAACTCTCTTCATGAATACAAAAGAATAATACCCCTTACCTTAGAAAAAACTGGATATTGGAATAGTGAGGTAGCAGACTTCTCTTCTTCTTGCTCTCGCATCTCTCTTGTAGAGTGCATCTCCGCTCAGGTAGAATTTCATAGCAAGTCAATGGATCTGCCTCTTCTCAGTTAGGCTCGCCTCAGTGGGTGTAGATCCATCTTGCAGATACTCCTTGATATGCTGATACCAATGGTTGTGGATGGGAGGTAGCTCATCTGATACTTCTCCAACGTATTTCCCATAAGTTGGGGCCTTTTGCATAGCAAATGTGATGCTTGGCGTGTTTTCCTTGTCAGGTATGTGAACCAAGGAGGCCAACGTTGCTAGTGCATTCGCAAAATCATTCCTATTGCGAGGAATGTGTAGAAAGGAGATTTCTTCAAACTCCAAAGCCATCTGTAAAACTTGCCGATGGTAAGGCAGCAAATGTAATTCTTTGGTTTGATAGATTCTCATGGATTGTTTAATCACCAATTCGGAATCCCCAAAGATAGTTAACTGCCTGATGCCCATTAAATGGGCAAGTTTTAGCCCCATGATACAGCCTTCATACTCAGTTGTGTTATTGATGCTGACAAACTGCAATTTAACGGTGACGGGATACTACTCCCCCATACCGGATATTAGAATTGCTCCAGCTCCAGAGCCTTCTGCATTAACAGCTCCATCAAAATACATTTTCCATGTGTGGCATGCATCGTACTGATGGTGTTGCTGAACTGTCATTACCCCTTCATCGGGGAAGTATGTTTCCAAGGGTTTGTAGTCCCCTGCAGGTGCGGTGGCTAGTTGATCCGCAATTCCTTGACCTTTGACAGATTTTTGTGTCACATAGACGATGTCAAATTGCTGTAGGATCAACTGCCATCAAGATAGTCGACAATTCAGTATGGGCTTACTGAACACATACTTGAGAGGATCCACGCGGGATATAAGATGGGTTGTGTAACCATGGAGATAATGTTGTAATCTCATGGAAGCCCACGCCAAAGCACAACAAGTCTTCTCAATAAGAGTGTACTTGTGTTCACTGGTGTTGAATCTTTTACAGAGGTAATAGATAGCTCGTTCTTGGCCTCTATCGTCATTTTGCCCCAGCATGTAGCCCATGGCATTGTCATTAATTGACAGGTACATAAATAGGGGAACATCATCCCTGGGAGGTACTAAAATAGGAGCATTAACCAACTGCTCTTTAATGGTAAGGAAGGCTTTTTGGCACTCATCATTCCATTTCATAGAGGAGTTCTTCCTTAATAACTTGAAGATGGGCTCACAGGTTGCTGTGAGTTGAGAGATAAATCTACTAATGAAGTTGATTCTTCCCAAAAATCCCCGTATTTCCTTCTCTGTCTGGGGAATGGGCATTTCCTTGATGGCCTGGATTTTGGTAGGATCCAGTTCAATCCCTTTGTGGCTGACTAGGAAACCTAGCAACTTTCCTGATTTTACACCAAAGGCGCACTTGGCTGGATTCAACTTCAAGGTGTACTTATGCAACCTATTGAATAACTTTCTGAGATGGTCTAAATGGTCTTCTTCCTTTCGGGATTTGACAATGATGTCATTCACATAGATCTCTATCTCTTTGTGCATTAAATCGTGGATAAGAGCCATCATAGCTTGCTGGTAGGTTGCCCCGGCATTGATGAGGCCAAATGACAACCGTCTGTAGCAAAACGTTCCCCAAGGCATGATAAAAGCAGTTTTCTCACGATCTTCCTCAGCAACCATAATTTGATTGTACCCTGCGAAGAAATCCGTAAAGGAGTATATGTCGTACTGAGCAGTATTGTCAATGAGAATGTGGATAAAGGGCACGAGAAAGCTATCTTTCAGGTAAGCTTTGTTCAAATCCCGGTAATCCACGCAAACTCGCACCTTTCCTCCAGGTTTAGGCATGGGAACAATGTTGGATATCCACTCCGGATATGTAGACACTATGATAATGCCAGCTTGAAATTGTTTCACAATTTCTTCTTTGACTTTTAAACTCCACTTAGGTTCTAATCACCTGAGCTTCTGCCTAACTGGCTTGAATTCTTCTTTAATGGGAAGGTGATGAAGAATAATTTCAGTGGACAAACCCACCATGTCTTCATGAGACCATGCAAACACATCCTGGAATTGGGTTAATAGCACAACCATGTCATTCCGTTGGTTTAGAGTGAGGTCTGAACCAATCTGGATTAGCTTAGGGTTTTCTAAGGTTCCAAGATTAAAAGAAGTGGTTTGGTCAAGGTTGGGTTTAGGTTTGTCTGCGACCCATTCCTTAATCTCCCGAGGTGTCTCAATGTCCTCTTGTATTTTCATTAAGTCTGAGTCCAACTTTGAATCAAAGTTATAGCCCTTGTGGAGAGAAGGCACATCACCAGCAAGTACAGGCACATCTAAATTCAGAGTCCTGAAATCAAAAGATTCTTTCACTTAATATATGAAACTATTTAATCATACAAAGTGTTAGCATGTACTGATAAAATAACTGCTAATAATGTATAGAAAAGTAAGCAATTAAAGTTATCTACATGGCAGACGGATTTTCTGCCCGTTTTACCCTCATCGACCAATGCATGGAGTGCTGCTCCAATTGTCGTGGGCAAAGTCCTGATGGACTACAGTGATAGAGGGGTTATCATTGCCCTCCTTCTCCCAAATGATAACCATGATATTTGGGTAATCATCGTCTGGGGTATATCTGTTTGTTTGTTCATCATGAACAATGATGTGTATGCCGGACATCATCAAAGCGATGTCATGTTTGCGTTTCCGTTCCCTTTCTTCCACTTCGGGATCAGGAATCAGCACCTCTTTTGCTTTGAATGGTACTAGTTTGGGAAACAACATAGTTCACCGTGTGCTGGCACCTTAACTGGAGACTGTATCAGCTCAGGAGGTGCAGATGGAAAACAACACCGTGTGGAAGAAGTTTGAGGATCTGGCTTGTGTTTATGCGGATTCCTATGACTGGAACTAGCAGAATAGCCTAGTTCGGCTGTCCCATTTTGACTGGGCACTTGAATAGGGTGCTTAATACCCTGCTAATTTTTTCCAAGCCCTTGTCCAGGCTGATGACCCAATGACATCATTTCTTGAGTGGTCGACATAACCTCAACAGAAATCTTGGGCACAGGAAGTTGTATTCCAATAGGATGATATTGAGTGTTACTCACTTCTAAGGTATGAAAACTGGCCGGTTCAACTTCAGAGTTAAAACTGATGATTGGTAGATCTCCTTGTTCAGGATACTCTGGCTCAGCATTGACAGTGACTAGACTGTTGTTGATAATATATTTAAATTATTGATGTAATGTGGAGGGAACAGCTCCAGCCATGTGTATCCATGGTCTCCCCAATAGCAGGTTGTATCCTGAGTCTATTTTGAGGACGTGGAAGGATACATTGAATGTATTTGGACCAATCTCAATTGGCAGCTTAATCTTTTCGATGGAATTTCACCGGGATCCATCGAAAGCTTTGATCACCGTATGGCTGCTTTGGATCCGCTTGAGATTGACATTCATCTTCACCAAGGTGGCATAAGGACAGATATTCAGAGATGAACTTCCATCTATCAAAACTCCAGCTAACATGTACTCGAAGGATAACACTACGATGTGCAGTGGCTTGCAATGACCGGTCCTTTCGGGAGGTATATCATCATCAGTGAAGGATATCACATTATTGTTGAAAATGTGATCAACCATATGTTGAAATTTTTCCACATCCACTAATTTTGGTAAGTAGGCTTCTTCCAAAACCTTGAGTAAAATCTTCCGATGATCTTCGGAAGAGAAAACCAAGTCTAGAATTGATATCTGATGTGGAGCTTCTCTTAAGCTTAGAACCACCTTGGCTTCATTATGGCCCATAGTGCGGAGAAATTTTTCAATCCTTTCTATTGGAATCTTCCCCTTTGCTTTGAGGGTAGGCTTGATAACCCTTTGAGGAAGATACAGTGGATTATCTTTCGACACTGTAGCAGTAGTATAAGACGTGGATCCTTCAGCTTTTCCATAATTCCATGGAACATTGTGTAAGCTGACAACAGGATATTGTGGTCTGCAATGTAGAGATTTTGGCTCGGGTGAGGCCACTTTCAAAGGATTATCAGCTCCTTTGAGTTGAATTGCTTGAATGGGAAATGCTTTGACAGTCTCATCATCCTCGTCGGATATAACTGCTACTGATCCCTTCCATGTAATCCCACTTTCAAGTTGTACAGTGTTATCGTCTGCCAGCTGCAGGACAGCGCTATCAATGAGATTTTGAATGAGATGGCGGAGTTCCTAACATTTGTCTGTGATGTGACCGCGAGAATAGGAATGATACTGACATTCTCTATTAGGGTTAAACTGTCCTGTACAAGGATTGATTGGAGGCAGAAAGGATGTAATTCTTCCTTCATTGATTAGCATTTGAAATATTTCCTCCATAGGTTGGCCCAGATAGGTGAACTCCCTCTGATTGGCAAAATCCCGATGGGCTTTAGCATTTGCTCACTTCGCAACCTTATTCTCCATAGCTTCGCTTTCTGAAGGTAAGGGTGGAGCATTTATAACAAAAGAAAAGAAATATGCATGCTCCTGCCTGATTAATTGGCGTGTGACTTGATGCTGATGGGTCACCAGTTCTACTAATTGCTTAATTTGTTTGCAAAGAGCTTTCATCTTTTGTTCCATAGTAAACTGGAACTTTGCTTAATCCCATCTATCAACACCGTCTTTGATGGTCTGAGATGGCTCACCATTAAAACTGGAATTTTTCCCAATGCTCTAACTGATCACGTTGACCTCTTCTTCTTTGTGTTGAGGAAGAGGGTTGTCTTGCACATGAGGTGGATCTGGTTTGGTGACTATAATCTCTCCATTGTCTATCAAGTCTTAGATCTTGTGTTTCAAGGCCTAACAATCTTGAGTATCATGTCCAGGTGCTCTGGCATGATAAGCACACTTCCGAGTAGCATCAAAACCCTTCCCATTAGGGTTGGCTGGTGGAAGAAAACGTGTGATTTTCTTCTGAGTGGTCAGAAGAACAAGAATATTCTCGAGTGAGTCCCCTAAGGGTGTGAACGTTCGAGGTCGCTTTACTTCTCCACTTTTAGGCAATGGAGGGTTTGAAGACTGTGCTTGGAAAGGGGAGTAGTTTCTCCTCTGTATAGGCATGTTCTGATTGCCTTTTTGACCTTGTATTATCAAGGAAACATCCTCCTCTTTCTTTTTATGGACCCTCAAAAGTTGTTTCCATAATATTCCAGGTTGGATGTGCTCGTATATCGCTTTGAGAGCGGCTAGGTCTTGAATCTTACCTGACTTCAATCCCATCTCAGCCATTTCTCTGTGCTTGATCATTTCGAAGAATGGTTTGCCAATACCAGCTAGAACTCTTTCATAGAAATGAGCTTCCTATACATCTATGAAAGTTATGACCATTTCTGATTCTGTCATGGAAGGAATAACTTGAGCAGCCAGGTGCCTCCACCTTTGAGCATACTCTCTGAAAGACTCATTAGACTGTTTTTTGACCTTGGTAATTTGGTACTGGTCAGGAGCCATCTGAGATTGAAAACTGTATAGAGTGAGGAAGGCGTGAGCTAGTTCTTCCCAACTATGGATCTTTGAATTGTCTAATCTGGTATACCATGAATCCAACTCTCGGTTAGACTCTTACGAATAATTTGCATTTTGAGCTTCTCATCTTCCGCATAAGATCCAAGTTCTCCAATGAACACTTTTAAATGTGTATAAGGATCCCCTAATCCGTCATACTTTTCTAAATCAGGGGTTTTGAATTTCTCTGGATAATGAACACCAGAAAATATGCAAAGGTTAGCATATGAAACACTTCTATGTGTTCCAATCCCTTTAAGAACACAGATAGTTTCCTCCATTTGGAGGGCCTTCTTCCTGATGTCACCGATGTCTGGATCTCCTTTGAGATGGGTGTTTTCAGGGTCTTTGTTGGTTGTATCCAACCGAGGTTCTGGAATTGTTTTTTCCAAACCTTGGGCTCCCCCTTGTGTAGAGGATTCTGTATGTGTAGGTATCTTTGTACCACAGTAGGTGATGCAATTCTTTCAAAGGAAACAACCAAGTCTGTGATTTGTTTACTCAATCCATCAAATTCTTCTCGGGAAACAGGATTAGACTTGTCAGAAGAAGACATGATTGGTTGTAGGCTCGTTGCCTTTTTGGATTTTGAGCGGGTAACAGGCCCAATTGCTTCCCTATAAAAGACTTATGTAGTTTAGTCTTAGGGATAATGTAAATGTTGTCAAAACATGTCCGTTTGAGGAATATGTTCCTGCAAAAATGGTTGTTAATTGATAACATGTTATGCATGCACAGATATTCTTCATATTTTCCATTTACATATAAATGATCATGGAATGAAATTACAAGTAAATGCTTTTACAAGTAATTGAAAATGGAAAGCATGAAGAGACTTTCTTCGCGTTTGGATTATCAAAGGTTGACCTATCTTAGGGTTACTCTAGCAACTTTTTGGCATGAAGGTTCCCAGATCATCGCAATCTACTTGACGGGAAATTAATTCGGTCTTTCAACTGGAGTGAATCTGGGTGGTGCCTTTCCTGAGCCTCGTTGGAATTAGTCTTCCTCTGAGTCCAAAGAATAAAACAAATGATAGATAGCCTCCTGGTGGAGGAACCACACAACAAACATTCACATACAACGTGTCTCACCGTTTATGCAAAATGATGACATATGCGAAGCACTAATATCACAGATAGATATTTAGCAGTGCAGTAAGTAAGATGCATTAATACACATTCATCATAAATGTAAATGCAACATTCACACACAAGCATATAACAGTTTTGAAAAGCTTGTAATAGCGGCTTACGCCCTCTTACTGGAGTCCCCAGCAGAGTCACCACCTGTCGATGTCGGGATTTTTATTTGTCCCTTTTCGTTACTTGTTCTTTGGTGTTCTCATGTTAATGTGAGATTTGTTTGAAAAAATAAGTGAAAATGGTCCGACATGTGTAATGTCGACGATTTGACTTTAAGAGTCGCCAGTTGGTGCTTTTAACTGGTTGCACCAATGTAACCGAAAAGGTTTGCACATTGACCCAGTGATATGACACTACTAAACGGGTCTGTGAAACCGAGATTCATTATGGGTTCGGGGGCTTAATTATGCGGAGGGAAGGTGTTAGGCACCCCCCGACATCCGTGTTGCCACGGTGACCGCCACTTCTCAAAGAAACTGCTATATGAATGTGTGTGTGTGTGGATCAATGTGCAATTATTTGAAAGTAGTTCGAGGCCTCGTTCGCACTTATATACACCGGTTTGAATTTATAGAAAAATTCAGTTTTAACCAGATATAACAATGAAGTTTTGTAAAAGAGGTTTTTCAAACCTTGTGCTCAATAGGAATTGAGACCTTTTCATACTTCCATTTTATTATTAAATGTTCGGCTTATTTGCTTTTATTTTCGAGATGCGAGGCATCTTCGAGAAAATAATATATAGCGATGTTAAACCCTTTATGGGCATGAAAAGTCATCAAGGAATTAGTACACTATAAATAATGTACAAGCGCTTACAATTGGAAAAAGTCCATCACAGAGGCAAGAATCTAGATTCGATGGTGAATCTGTGATCACATGATTCCTAGGCTCACATGATCTGCAATTTGTATGGAAAGCGATGGCGATTATATATATATAAAGCGATATATATATATATATATATATATATATGTGTGTGTGTGTGTGTGTGCATGATCACCACCACAAAGCAACTCCATGGGGATCGAAATGTAAATAAAGCAGTAAATGCCATCAACCGCCACGAATTAAACTCCAGGCGGGACTTGAATGTAAATAAAAATTTGTAAAAAGCTATCAAGCGCCACAAGTGAACTCCAGACGAGACAAAATGTAAAGAAAAGGCATAAAAGGCCACGCAAGTAAACTCCGAACTGGATAAAAATGTAAATATATATATAAGTAGTAAATGCACCAGATATAAAATCCAGGCTCATCGGATATGTCCGACAACAATTATATATAAGTATATATATATATAAAAGCAAGTAAACGCACCGGATATAAAATCCAGGCTCATCAGACAGAGTCTGACAACAGTTTATATATATAAGTGTGTATATATATATATATATATATATATATATAAGCAATTAAATGCTCCAGACATAAGTCTAGGCTTAATCGAGGCATAACTCAATAATTTTAGTCCATATAAAAATATATACATATATATAAGTATATATATACAGACAGAAATGAAAATCACGGACCGAAGTCCAGGCATAGGCACACAGCACGACTCTCAATGTGTAGAATAGTGTGTGCAAATATGAAAAGAAAGGCTTTATAGAGTGTAAGAAGGCTTACAGTGGGGTGCCAATGCAGACTTCTATGACTCTATATGGACAAACACTCAGCTCACGATGGTAAATTTATAACTATATGTGGGCTAACAGGTGTTTAAAAAGAGCAAGCACTCAATATAGGGTGTGTAGAAAGCAAATTGGACAGGGCTTCCTTGCCTTTTCTTTTCAAATGGCTAGCCCAAGCTCTATATTTATAGAGCTGCTAGCCGTAAATGTACTGTATGTGGCGGTAGCTTGATTTTTTCACTACGGCCGCCCGGGCTCAGGGTTCCATGGTCCCGTTGTCTTGAAGTATGTGCACTCGTGCACTGTAATGTCCGCTTGAACTTGCAAAACTTCAATCCGAGAATCCGAACGAGGTATATACGACCTTTTTTGGACTGCTTGTGTCGAGAGTTATGCAATGACATGGAATAGAGGTTGTACGAAGTCAGGAAGAGGGAACCATGCCCATGGTCTTCAAGCTTCAAATTCTATCCGGTGTGCTGCCACGCGTAATAGTCACTCGGGATTGGAACTCCTAGTTCTTGAAGGACATTGTTGTATGTATGTATGTATGTATGAAATGTTGAGACGACGCACAGGTGTTGAGGTGGCAAAATGACGTATGACTCCTCATCGGGGTTATCGCCGATTTGAGTTGAAAGTAGACGTTGCTCAGGGTTATATCTGAGATTGGACTGCTGCAAGTGTTGAATTCCGTAATGTCATCTTGTGGATGCCTGTCTGCCCGGTGTTAGTCTCCGGGTCTGAGGTATGAGTGCCTTTGCAAGAGGTCTGATTGAAGCTAATCGCATGTATTTGAAACAAGTATTTTCGGGGTTATCGCCGGAACTGCAAAAGCATTCCTTGGGGTTATCGCCAAGGAAGAAACTCGGGGTTATCTCCGATGTTGGAAATGATGTTCCCGGTGTGTGTTCCGGGGATGAGACTAATACTCCCGGTGTATGGTCCGGAGTTGAAACTGACCCTCCTGGTGTGTGGTCCGGGATTGAGACTGAACTTCCGGTAGTATCCGGAATGGATATGAGCTGTCTTCTAGGGATATCTCCGAAAGACGATTCTGCCCTCCTGTAATGTTAATAACAGTTGTGTAGAAAATTTTGAGTGTCTACAGCAAGTATGTAGGTGCTTATTGAAGAATAAGTTCACTAAACGTGACTCGCTAAGGAATACCTAATGGAGTTTTACTTGTCTGTCAATAGGAATTCCTGTAGTGCTATGGTGATAGAATAAATTAAATAGCTTAATATTTATTATTTAATATTTTGGAAATATTATATATAAATTAATAAGAGGGCTCTTATTATTATTATTACTATTATTATTATTTAATTCCTAAAGAAGTTTGAGAATTAATTAATAAAAGTACTCTCATATATTCCTAATAAAATTAGGAGGCTAATTAATTAAAAGACTTTAATTAATTATTCCTAATAAGATTGGGAGTCTAATTAATTAAAGTAGTTTAATTAATTAAAATAAAACCCAATTTCTTAATTGTTAAGAAGGGTTGTCTACATCTATAAATAAGATGAGTCTTATTATGGGTGAGGGTTGTTGATGTTTTTCACAACACACGTGAATAACAATTCCAAGAGTTGGGAGAGTACACTTTTTTCTATAGAGATAGAAAAACTAGAGTTTTGCCAAACACCCATCGTCTTGAATTTTTGTTCTTCCTTAGTGGATCACCTCTAGAGGTCAAACACTTAGGTGGCTAACGTTAATCAAAGGAAGGAATCAAACTCGGTAGATTCAAGTTGAACGTGAAAAAGAATTGGAGGTGAACTCGTACATGTGGAAGTTAGTTTCTACAAGGGTATGAATCTAATCTCCATCTCTTTTCTATTGATTGATAATTATGCACAAAGTATGATCACGGTGATGGGTTTGTATGAAAATTTTAAATTCCTATTTTATCGCATTTTCACACCTTTTATGTAATTTGATTGCATGATCGCGCTATATATAAACCTAACAGTGATATCAGAGCCTAACTTTATACTTATTATTGATCTTGATGATTCCATGTATGTATGGTATGCGATTGGATCAAATTTTCTAGGCAAAGAAAAAGTTTTCTAATTTTGTTACGCGGAGCAACCGCGCTGTCTCCAGTTCATTCTGGAGCACGACCACTCCCTAACCCGAAAAACGTTTATGGGGTTACAACGTGGCGCATGACAAGTGTCTGAGTTCATTTTGGTAGCAGTGCTTTTAACACCGTAATTTAATTTTTATTATTTTAGTTAAGATGAAGGTTTATTTTTAATTGGAATGTATTTTAAAAATAAAAGTTTTATATTAACTTGGAATTGGATTTCACGTTCGTATGAATAAAAGAATTTATTCAAAAGCTTTATATTGACTTGGAATTGGATTCCACATTTGTTTGAATAAAAGAGTTTATTCAAAAGTTTTATATTAACTTGAAATTAAATTCCATGTTTGTTTGAATAAAAGAGTTTATTCGCATATGGAATAGGATTCCATGTTTCCTACAATTAAAGAGTTTATTCACATATGGAATAGGATTCCATGTTTCCTACAATTAAAGGTGTTTAATTTTCATAAGGAATAAGATTCAATATATTTTATTTTTCTAGCAATTTTAAGTTAAAAAATAAAGGAGTTTGTTTTGTACTTAAAATTGGATTCCTTGTTAATTAAAATAAAGGAGTTTATTTTGATTTAGAATTTGATTACAAATAAAGGAGTTTATTTTTATTCAAAATATTAGATAAATTAAAATAAAGAAGTTTATTGTGATTTAAATTTTATTAAATAAAGGAGTTTATTTTGTTTCAAAATTAAATTTCTAATAAATTTGAAATTGCACATTAAATTGATATCGATGCATATATTGAATGGATTTATTATTCATAAGATGAATGTTATTCATTGATGCATATGATGATGATGTGTATGATAATAAATGGGATTGATTATGGACTATTAACTAATGTGATTGAATTTTATTTTAGTTGGATGCATGAATGTATGAGTTTTATTAAATGGGGTCTTCGTACCTCGTCTTCTCTAATTTTTTCTTAGTGTAAATTTTATCTCCCTCATATGTACTTCACATTGACTGCTGATCAAGGTTTCTATTTATTAAATAATTTTGTAATAAGAATAGTTAGAATTAATTTTGAAAAATTAGAGATCAAGGAGCAAGAAACGCGTGAATGAAAGTAGCAAACAAGCCAATCATATTAATGATAAAGTATATACTTTATAACAATCTTATTCATTCTCCTAAGACATCTTGAGTGTGTCAGGTTGGGTACGTTTTACAGATTCCCACCAATGATCTGCTTCTTCACGCAACATAAAGGTGGCAAATGGAACTTTTTGCTCCTTTGAGCATTCCAAGACATCAAATATCTTGATGATCTGCTTAATCCACTTCTCTACCTTAAGTGGGTCTAGCTTTCCCAAAAACTTGGGTGGTCCCAGCACCTTGAACTGCTTTGCGGTGACTGATGAATGAGTTTTATACACATGAATTGGATACATTCGGGCTTAAATTATTATTGTTCTCAAGTCTTTTAGATTAGTTTTTAAGTGTTTATATCTATTCAAGAATGTTTTACATTGTTTTATAGGATTTGGGATAAAAGTTACTTGGATCGACGTTCGGGGTGGCTAGATTCACGTTTTCGGCTTGCCATTTACATAGCAGTCACTTCAGAGCTAATTTGAGTATTTCTATGGACCTTATTTCGAAACACGCAAAGAATGAAAGTTGTAGATCTACTTCTCCTCTTTCTGGATAATCTTTAATCATCATAATCGGAGTTTGGACGAAGAAGTTATGGCCATTTTCCCAAAGGACGTCGGAGCAGAAAATGTCAAAAAAAAAGTGGCGTGTAGGCGCCCATTTTAGGCTTAATTGCAGCCAGCAAAGGCGCTATAAAGCGATGTCTCGGCGTCGTGCCTTGGCCTTTGAACTGCCGAGGAAGAAGGTTGGGTGTGGCTGACGCGCGTTTTGGGCGAATTTTGACACATTTTTGACTCCAAATTGGATTGGGTTTGTTCCTAAGCTAAAAATTGGATTTGTAACCTATAAATACATGATGTAAGAAATAAAATAAAGGGAGATTACATAGATTAGACTAGATTAAACACTCCTTTATATTAGAACATAACCCTAGTTCTTATTAGTTTTGGAGATTGAAGCAACTTGGAGACCATTAAAGATTCAAAGCAGGAGCGAAAGAGGAGTCTCAAAATTCTTGACGATAGATTATATTATGTTCTCTTCTCTTACTTTTATCTTTTAATGTCTATTCAATTGTGGATTCTTGATTTTAATTCATTAATTATGAACTAACTCTTTTATTAAGATTTCAATTGAACCTTTTTATGGCTATGAATTAGTTATTTAATTTATTCCAATTATTTGTGTCAAAGTGAGTTGTTTATCTTGCCTTATGCTTATTGATTAATTATCTGATCAGTAATTACCTTGTTACTCTAGAAGGAATTGAGAAAGGAATTCTAGGGTTAGAACTGGGCATGATATCATGTGACTTAGTTATTTGCACAGTGAATAATTAGGTTTGTGAATAGAATGAGAATATCTATTTGTCGCATTTAACAAATAAGGAATTGGGATTGTAACGAGTTTAATTCAATTGTTTTGCATAGAGATATAGCAAAATTAATCTGGGTTAAATAGAAGGCAAATGATCACTTGAGAAAGGGCTTTTGGCATTTGAGAATTCTGTTAACAATTCGATGAACATAATAATTGGGATAATTGGATAATTGGTTTATAGTTCATAATTGGGGATATTGGAGTCTTAATCTTTATTTATCTGAATTCATTCGTTAAAGTCTTAGTTTTAATTGATTAATTTAGTTTTCTTAATTAGAAAAATCACGATTTGAGATTGTTTAAATAAAATTATTTTGGTAAAGAATTAGTACTTGGTAATTTTTATTAAATAATTCCTCGTGGGAACGATACTCTACTTTCACTTTATTACTTGTTGACCGTGTATACTTGAACGTATTCATTGATTGCAAAATCGATCAACAAGTTTTTGGCGCCGTTGTCGGGGAATTAATTTAATATTTTTTACCAATATTAATTTCAATCAAATTAGTCTTAATTTAAATATTTTAATTTTAATTTTAATTTTAATTTTAATTCTCTTCCTATATTTCTCTCTTTTTAGGTACCATGGATGACTTTATGTATCAATGGCCATACGAACATGACTTTCAACCAAGGGGCGGAGATTGTGAGACTAGAAACTTTTTACATTGTCGAGCAGATGGAGACACTTTCGAGGATGTTTGAAGCTTTTAAAGCTCAACGTCGTCAAAGTGTGGCGATTACTTGTGCTTATTGTCTTTGGAAATCATATGAGTCATCAATCGCCATCGGTTTTGGTAGATGCAGTATAGTAGCGATTATCCCAGCAGATTATGTCTATCCCAACAACTATCATCATGATTGGGGTATCACCCGGATTTTCATGGAGTAACAATCAAGATCAATTTTATGCTCCAAGTCCAACATACCCACCGGTTTCTCGTGTCCATCTCCACTACAACGGAAGAACATTCAAATTGGGAGGAAGCCTTGGAAAAAGTTATTAAAGCTTACGAAAAGAAACACGAGGAACATGAAAAGAAACTTAATCAAATGGGTGAGTATACAAAGTCGAAATGCATCGATCGAGAATCTGGAAAATCAATTGGGGCGAGATAGCACGTCGTTGAACAATCGTCCTCAATACACTTGGCTCTATGACATGAATTATGAGGCCGATGGTGAGCCCTAAACCAAATCTGCTGGCCGGATGTGCCAAATGATATAGATGTTGAAAGAGAGGAAAGACTTGGGGACCAAGAAAAGAGATCGGCAAAGATCTAACTTTGAGTACCAACGAAGATGAGCCAATTTCATTAGTATCCCATGTGCCTCCTCCACCAAAGTTCAAGAATCCGGCGGTTTTTGCAAAACCATGCCCAATTGGAAGTCGTGTCGTCGTAAAGCTCTTGGTAACGTGAGAGCTAAAATGCGGTTAATGGAGTCGTGGTGGGATGAAAAGGAGAAGATAGAGGAAGATTCCATTATGTTTATTAAGCTTCAATGCCTAATCGATCATCGACATAATGGAGGAAACACCTAGTGGTTTCTTGCCGTTCTTAATGGGGATCCTATCTACAAAGAACATGCTAGGTGACTTCAATTCAAGGTTTTTGCTAATGGGAACCTCCCAAAGAGACATTGCTTACGATGGATGGAGGGTTCCTCGATTTTTAAATGAGGGAATTGGATGAGAATTGAAGAAGTCGGTGAGACTATAAAACAAGCGCTTATTGAGAAGCAACCCAAGTTCAATTTTTATTTTTAGTTTTTATAAAGTTTTATATTAGTAGTTTTGAATTTGCATTTATTTAGGATTCAATAAAATTGCTTCTATCATGGTTTTACAGGTTATTCAAGTCAAATTTAAGTGTGGTGCCCAATTTGTTCCATGTGCTTAGTCTATTCTCCAAACTTAGCGGACAAGGAGGAAGATTGCTATATTTTCAGGGAAGTCCTCTGCTTTAATTTTTTCTATTGTAGCCATTGAGGACAATATCTAGTTTAAGTTTGGGGGCATTTTAGTGTCGTACTGCATATAGTTAGTTATCTGCATAGTAGTTTATTTTTTTTTATGTGTTAGCATTATGTTTTTTTTTAGGTTGCATATAATACATGGTATTTTTTTTTGCATCTTCATATATCTGTTTATGTAGTATAATTGCATTTTTTTTGGCATGAATCTGTGTGATCGGTTGGTGTGGTCTTAGCTCGGCCTATGATAAGATTGGTTTTGCATGTTAACTTGAACAGTGTTGATAATTGATGATGAGTTCCAATTTTAATCATGATGATAATCTGAGCTTGTCTGAAACTTATGTAACCGGTTAGCACTTAAAGTTTAACTATTTTAATCCACCTGGTTCAAGGGTTTCATAATTTGTTTCTGAGGGAAAATCTTTGTTAAAATTTAAGGAAATTAGTGAACTGGCGGTAAAGGTTAGAATGACGTTAAAGCTTGAGTTTGGGGGAATCTAAAAAAAATTGATGAATAGAAAAAAAATAGAAAATCCAGAAAAAAGAAAAAAAAGAAAAGAGATGATGAAAAAAAATAGAAAAATAAGAGAAAAATCGTGGTTAGTTTTGTTTCGGGGCCTTTGTTACTTGAGCAAGTACGCCCGAAGGGGTGTCTTAACACCTAGCGCCCTAAGGTCTTATATAGTGCAGAATTCGTTGGTTGAAAGCTTGGTAAGGGTGGCCTTTATTAGCCTAATGGAATGAGATATTGCACTGACCATGAAAAAAAAAACTAACCACGGTTTTTCTCTTATTTTTTTTTTTCATCTTTTCTTTTTTTTCTTTCTGAATTTTTTTTTTCTTCATCATTTTTTCTAGTATGATTCCCCAAACTCAAGCTTTTACGCTATTCCAACCTTTCCGCCACTAATTTTTCCCTCGTAAAAAAACCCTTAACTCAAGCAAAATTGGAACTCATCATCAATTATCAACACTGCTCAAGCTAACATGCAAAACCAATCTTATCATAGAAAAAAAAACATAATGCTAACACATAAAAAAATAAACTACTATGCTAGATAACTAACTATATGCAAAAGACGACACCAAAATGCCCCAAACTTAAACTAGACATTGTCCTCAATGGCTACAATAGAAAAATTAAAGGCAGGACTTCCCGAAAAATATAGCAATCTTCCTCCTCGTCCGCTTAAGTTTGGAGAATAAGCAAAATTGACCACACTTTGAATAACTGAAACCATGATAGAGCAATTTTATTAAATCTTAAATAAATTCAAATTCAAAACTACTAATCTTAATAAAAAACTAAAAATAAAATTGAACTCTGGGTTGCCTCCAAATGATTGAGTCAAGTCATGAGGATCCCCATTAATCAAGCTTAATAAACATAATGGAATCTTCCTCTATCTTCTCCTTTCATCCCACCACGATCAATAACCAGTACCAGCTCGTTCATGGTTTTGCAAACTGATGGATCTTTTGCCGATCTCTTTTCATGGTCCCCAAACATCTATATCATTTGGCACATCCGATAAAATTCATGTCATAAAATCGATGCATTCTCGACTTTGTATACTCACCCATTTGATTAAAAAAATGTTCTTCCCAAGAGAGAAAATAATAAAATTAAAACTAAAAAAAACTCCGAGTGAAAATAAAAGTTGTTGATAAAATATCTTCGCATAAGCTCAAACTAAAATGTTTAAATTCATCCATGACTAATTATGGAAGAGAATTGAAAATTAAAATATTTGTAAAAACTAATATTAAATTAATTCCCCAAGAACGGCACCAAAAAAAACTTGTTGATCGATTTCGCAATCAATGAATACGTTCAAGTATACACGGTCAACAAGTAATAAAGTGAAAGTAGAGTATCGTTCCCACGAGGAATTATTTAATAAAAATTACCAAGTACTAATTCTTAACCAAACTAATTTTATTTAAACAATCTCAAATCGTGATTTTTCTAATTAAGAAAACTAAATTAATCAATTAAAACTAAGACTTTAACGAATGAATTCAGATAAATAAAGATTAAGACTCCAATATCCCCAATTATGAACTATAAACTAATTATCCAATTATCCCAATTATTATGTCTATTGAATTGTTAACAGGAATTCTCAAATGCCAAAAGCCCTTTCTCAAGTTATCATTTGCCTTCTATTTAACCCAGATTAATATTTCTATATCTCTATGCAAAATAATTGAATTAAACTTGTTACAATCCCAATTCCTTATGTGTTAAATGCGGCAAATAGATATTCTCATTCTATTCACAAACCTAATTATTCACTGTGCAAATAACTAAGTCACATGATATCATGTCCAGTTCTAACCCTAGAATTCCTTTCTCAATTCCTTCTAGAGTAACAAGGTAATTACTGATTAGATAATTAATCAATAAGCATAAGGCAAGATAAACAACTCACTTTGACACAAATAATTGGAATAAATTAAATAACTAATTCATAGCCATAAAAAGGTTCAATTGAAATCTTAATAAAAGAGTTAGTTCATAATTAATGAATTAAAATCAAGAACCCACAATTGAATAGATATTAAAAGATAAATGTAAGAGAAGAGAAGAGAATATAATCTATTGTCAAGATGACTCCTCTTTCGCTCTCCCCGCTTTGAATCTTCAATGGTCTCCAAGTCTCGTTCTAATCTAAAGGAGTGTGTTTAATCTAGTCTAATCTATGTAATCTCCCTTTATTTTATGTCTTACATCATGTATTTATAGGTTACAAATCCAATTTTTAGCTTAGAACAAACCCAATCCATTTGGAGTCAAAAGGTGTCAAAATTCTAAAAAAGCTCCACCCAAATGTCTTCCCAAATACGTTGGGCACATTACGCCGAGACATCGCTTTTTATAGCACCCCGGTGCTGCAATTAAGCTTCTAAAATTGGTGATCGCCACTTTTTGACATTTTTGCTACGTCCTTTGGGAAAATGGCCATAACTTCTTCGTCCGAACTCGATTTCGACGATTCAAGATTATCCTAAATAGAAGAAGTAGATCTACAACTTCATTCTTTGAGTGTTCCGCCATAGAAATACTCAAATTAGCTCAAGTGACAGTTAAATGGCAAGTCGAAAACGTGAATCTAGCCACCCTTAACGTCGATCCAAGTAACTTTTGTCCCAAATCATAAAACAATGTAAAACATTCTTGAATAGACATATCCACTTAATCTAAAAGACTGAGAACAACAATAAATTAAGCATTTGTATCCAATTCATGTATATAAACTCACTCATCGGTGACCAAACCGTGCCATTTTTCCAAATCTATGAATGTGAGTCTCTCTCGCTTGGTGTTGCATGAATTCTAAAAAGCTCCTAAATGTACCGGTTAATTTGATCAAATCACATATTATCGCCCTATCACTGAGACTCAATCCAGCTCCATTGCTTCTCAACATTTTCGATGCCATTTAAACTTACCACAAAACAAGGGTTAATTAACAAATCACATATTATCCCTATACCTCCTCATTAAATACCAAATAAACTTAGTAGGTCACAGTTCTTGTCTCACATCTCACCGGGGATCATATCCTAAGCTTTTATACCAACTTATGGCCCCAAAAATAGGTATACATCACCCATCTTGAGTCGCCAAATACATGGTACAAAATTCAAATACAACTTCATTATACAACGATCATGTAAAATACGACAAAACATATGCTGTGAGCTTTAATACAAATATTGTCATCTAGACAATATCCACACTCAATTGAGTCCTCATTATATTTATTATCACACTATTTAACAGAATAGTGAGGACTACTAATGCTATTATCTGGACCGTCACTCTCGCTCCCCAACTAGTCCTCGCTACGTTCTCATTTCCTGAAGAGAACAATAAAAGTAAAAGGGTAAGCTCAACTAGCCCAGTAAGAAATATTATGACTAAGATAATCTGAGAATAAATTATCGTTAGCCTTCAACAAGTGTTAAAGCGATACAATATAACAAACATCAAGTTTAAGCTGCGGTGAACAAGCAATCCATTAAAAGAGTCAAGTAGAGAATAAAATCTACTATCTTTTATGATTTAAAAGGTTTTTCATCACTTTTATCAATCGAGACTCGACAATAAATAATCCACATCATCCCACTTTACTGACGAGGATATTCATTAGTATCACGATCAAAAATTATCCATGCACTACGGGCCAGGATATTTGTGTATTCATCAATGGTCATGATCATGCCAACAACTGTCCATCAATGCACTACGGGCCAATGAGGACTTTTATCACATCATTTGTAACATTACGATCATGATTATACCGAATAATCCTGAGTCATAATCATACCAAGTCCATCTATGCACTCAAATACGAGATGACTTTCAACATAATATAAACATGAGGATTATGACAATGATATAAGAATTCAATAAAACAAGTTCAAGAATTAATTTATCCAGGAACTAATAACGTCCAAATTGTCAACATGATACTTCTTTGTAGAGTAAAATTCAAGAATGCTCAGAAGAAAATTTCCATGAAAAGACACTAGATGAAGCGCAAATA
This sequence comes from Panax quinquefolius, assembly GCA_020205615.1. NCBI lineage: Eukaryota > Viridiplantae > Streptophyta > Magnoliopsida > Apiales > Araliaceae > Panax > Panax quinquefolius. The sequence goes on from CM035157.1 coordinate 63,600,187, forward strand.
TCAAGAATATTCCACTAATTTCATGGAGTATAGAAGTCAAAACTTTAACCAACTGAGTATAATAAAGAATGGAATAACAAAAGAAATCACCAGGCATGCGATAGACTGCACAGATAGGTTATTCAAACAGAATAATAAATAACAGAACCAGGTCATGCGTAAACGCACAGACATGATATTCCAACAGAATAATAAATAACGGAACCAGATCAAGCGAAATTACGCGCGGCGACGGATGTTCCAACGAGAATAATAAATAACGGAACCAGTCGTGCGTAAACACACGACGAGGATGTTCCAACAAAATAATAAAGAATGGAATAACGGAAGAATTTCACCATGTATGCGATTACTTGGCGTAGGCAGGTTATTCGAATATAATAATAAAGAATGGAATAACGAAGAATTTCACCATGTATGCGGTGCCAGCATAGGCAGTTATTCAACATAATAATAAAGAATGGAATAACATAAGAATTTCACCATGTATGCGGTGCTTGGCATAGATAGGTTATTCAACATAATAATAAAGAATGGAATAACGTAAGAATTTCACCAAGTATAGGGTAGTCCGCGTATCTGAGTTATTCCAATAGAATAATAAAGAATGGAATAACGAAGTTCTCTTCATGAATCTGAAAGAAATAATACCCCTTACCTTAGAACAAACCTGGATATAGGAGTAATGAAGTAGCGAATACTTTTCTTCTTTCTCTCTATAGTTTCTCTCTCTAGAGTTTCAATTGAATTAAGTAAGAAATAATGAAGGAATGAGCTTCTATTTATAGGAGAATGGACCTGAATAATGGCGATTCTGAATCTGGCCAAATTGATTTACTTTTAAGCGGACGGTCCAGTTGGTTTACTATAAAATATTCTAATAAAACAAAATCTTTTAAATAAAATATAATATATTCTATTTATAATATAATAAAACGAATAACTTTATAAAAGTATTACATTTTTATATAAAAGATTTTACTATACAAACACTATATCAGAGCACTATGCAAATACTATGCATAATAAAATATAATATATTTTAATTATTGTCTAATAAAACAAATAACTTTATAAAAGTATTACATTTTTATATAAAAAGATTTTACTATGGAAAACATTATGTATAATAGAATATAATATATTCTATTTATAGTCTAACAAAATGAATAACTTTATAAAAGTATTACATTTTTATATAAAAAGCTTTTTACATTTTATTACATTAATAATACTAATAAAACAAAATTTCATCATCATTATTATAATTCACATTATTAATCAACCGTGTCGTTCCCGGAAAGAGGGGCTTTCAATAAGGATTTCTCCTATTGGCGGCGCAATTAGGTGACCAAACCTCTCCTTGGCGTAACTTACAGACATCGTTAATATTACAAATAATAATATTACTAACTCTGCCATCTCAATTATTGATTTAATAATATATAAAATATCGACAATAATTAAATCAAATAACGTGAGATACTATGCAACAATTCTTGAAGCAATAATTGAAAAAAATGGTGACTTCTCACGTAAGCATCGATAATCAATCTTGTGTACTCTTAATGCAACCATGCATATTCTTTTTACTTTTACTCTAAAGTAGTTCAACAAAGATTAATTTGTAAAACTTCCGCCGTTATTTTCATAAAAATATTTGTCATTTTCTCAATCCGATAATAATTCTGTTGTGGGGTCCACCAATGATTGTGCCGTCGTACGAATATTTCCTGTTAAAACGAATATTCCTCGACCAATCGAATATTATATAACAACTTGCGTACTTTGCAAAATTTATAAATACTATCCGCAACTATAACATTATATCAAATCAACATAATAATATAAAAAAAAATTGAAAAATTTAAATCTTTATTCATAAAATCTGGGGTCTCACAATAACCACTACAAAAAAATAGTGATTTTGTAACAAACAGTTTTCGAGGTTAAATGCTTTTGAAGTCACTCTACTATTGGTCAATTTACAAATGGGTCATTGAACTTTTTTTTCTCTTACAAATGAGTCATTGAACTCTTATTTACTTACAAACCGTTAAAAAATCCGTTAACTTTAATGGTTTTGCCACGTGTATGACTTGTGAAAAAAAAAAACATGTGGCAAGAATTATCCCATGTGGCTTTGATGTAGATTTGAAAAAATTTATAGAGTAAATAAAAGAATTATTTTAAAGTAAAATATAAATAAAAAATATATTTATTTATTTTAAATTAATTTGTTATTTTTTTTATTAAAAAAAGCGCATTATTTTTATTTTTATTTTATTAAAACAAAAGTGCATTTTTTTATTTTTATTAAAAAAAATGCGATTTTTTAATAAAAAACACGATTTTTAAATAAAAAATGCGATTATTTTTTTAAAAAAAATGAAGTTTTTTTAATAAGAAAACACTATTTTTTTATTTTTTAAAAAAGTGCGACTTTTTGTTAATAAAAAAATTGCATTTTTTTTTTTATTAAAAAAAGTACAATTTTTTTTTTACTAAAAAACGCATTTAATATTAAAAATAAAAAAATGCGATTATAAAAATGTGTTTTAATTTTTTTAATAAAAATAAAAAACAATTATATTTATTAAAAAAATACGTTTTAATTTTTTTTAGTAAAAATAAAAACAAAAATTATTAAAAATAGTTTTTTTTTATTTTATTAAAAATAATTATTTTATTAAAAAACTACACTTTTTTTAATAAAAATAAAAAATTTATTTTTTTATTAAAAATAATTGCACTTTTTTAAAAATAAAAATACATCATTTTTTTATTAAAAAAACTTGATTTTTTAATAAAAAAAATGCATTTTTAATAAAAATTAAACGCAATTTTTTTAATAAAAAAAAATTAGCAGATTAATTTGAAAATAATTAAATATATTTTTTATTTATTTTTAATTTATATTTTACTTTTAAATAATTCTTTTATTTACTCCATAAATTTTTCCAAATCTACATCAAGGCCACATAGGATAATTCTTGCCACATAAGCTTCTTTTTTCACAAGTCAGCTGCTTACGTGGCAAACCGGTTAAAGTTAACAGATTTTTTAACAGTTTGTAAGTAAATAAGAGTTCAATGACCCATTTGTAAGAGAAAAAAGTTCAATGACTCATTTGTAAGTTGACCTATAGTAGAGTGACTTCAAAAGCATTTAACCCGCAGTTTTTGTTGCTAAATGTGCGAAATTTCGTTGCCAAATGCCATTTGCAACGATTTTTCGTTCGTTGGACATACATTATGCAATGACTGTTGCTAATTGTCTAGCAACGAAAAATTTTTTACGGTGTAGAAAGTAATATATTTTGCAACGAAATTTTGTTTTTGTGTAAAAGTATAAATCATTTAGCAACAAAATATTTTGTAGCATATTTATTAAGAAATTGTTACTGAAAAATAATTTTCGTTGTAAAATACGCCTAATTAGCAACGAAAAGAATCTTTTTATTTTCCAACGAAGATAAAATTCGTTGCATTTGATATACATTTGCCAACGAATTTGCCGTTACTGATTAATATAGAAATTGTTGCCTTAATTGGTTTTTATTGTTAATTGTGTACTTTTTGGAAACGATGTTTGTTGTTAAATGTACAAAAAAAACCAGTTATATATTAATTTGCAACGAAATTTTGTGTTGCCGTCATTTGCAACAATTTTTCATTCGTTGGACATTTCGTTGCGCAATGAGCATTGCTAATTGTCTAGCAACAAATTTTTTTTTCATTGTAAAAAGTAATATATTTCGCAACGAAATTTTATTTTCGTGTAAAATCATAAATCATTTAGTATCGAAATATTTTGTAGTGAATTTATTAAGAAATAGTTACTGAAAAATATTTTTCGTTGCAAAATACGCCTAATTGGCAATGAAAAGAATCTTTTTATTTTCCAACGAAGATAAAATTCGTTGCATTTGATACACATTTGCCAACGAAGTTTGCCGTTACTGAACAATGTAGAAATTGCTGCCTTAATTGGCTTTCGTTGCTAATTGTGTACTTTTTGGTAACGATGTTTGTTGCTAAATGTATAAATAAACTAGTTATATATTAATTTGCAATGAAATTTTGCGTTGCCGTAGGTTTTTTATGGATAATTATGATGAATTAGCAACGATACTATTCGAAGGTGATTGTTTTTAGAGAGAAACAAAAGTTATTGTCAATTAATAACGACACTATACGTTATCGTTTACTTTTCATGTGCAAAGAAATCTGTTATGACTTGCAACGATATAAATATTGCCTTTTCTTTTGTTATGCAACGAATGTCAAAATTATTTTATAAACAAAAAAAATAATGTATCAATAACCCTATAAAAAATTATGACAGAAATTCCAAAAAACTAAAATATTATTAATTAAATAAAATCATCCGATACATGATCATTCATCATCTTTACAATCAAACTCTGTACAGTGCATACCGATTGGTATGGCTTTCTTTTCAATGTAAGATGTAGTATATGATAGGAGCAATGCAGTCATCATCGATTGTTATGGCTCCTAACACGCCATGTACTCTACAACGCTAATGCCAAAATGCCCATCTATCATGGAATGGATTCCTGCAACTGCACCACCTAAGAGTCTCACAAAATCCATGCAGTTCGAACGAAAAAATAAAATAAAGTACAAAAATAACTTCTCAATGAAGGAAAACATCTGAGAAATTTAGTAACAGACTATAACCCCAAATCAAGTGATAGATATGGCACAAGCCTCCATAGCTGCTCATACAAAGTCAAACATAAAAATCACAACTAATGACCGAGTCAACAAAGGAATATAATAAATATATACACACGCACACACAAAAACAAACACAAACAACATAAATGTAAATCACAAAAAGTGACTATGTTAACCATTTTTAAAATTTAATTTTTGTGAAATATTAACAACTCGATACAAATTATCCTTTCAAGGTAGTTGCCCCAGCTCATCAAATTTCATAATTGTCATTGATAGTTAACAGAGAAGAAGATTCTTCCAAGCATTGAAAAATGAGACATGATGAATTTCTTAATCCAAAAATATCAACCCAAGATCTTTCCTTTAATTCAGAAACTGGGAGAGGGGTATTTGAGTCCTGCATACATCATTCATGTGTAGGGGTGACTACAAAGGTCATATTGTAAGACCCCAACTTATTATAAATAAAATTGAATTTCCTCTATTCATTATCTTAAAATAATAAGGAGTTAATTTGATATAATGCTTTGGTTATGGGCGAAATATGCAAATTTTGCAAAATAAGCAAGTGGTTATAAAATATTCATTGTTGTTGGGGAATATTCGTTTGGTCGTGGAATTTTCTTGCTGTCGGGGAATATTCGTACGACGGCGCAACCATTTGTGGGCCACATAACGGAAAATAGTCGGATGAAGAAAATGACAAGTTTAAGTTTTTATAAATAACGGTGTAATTGTTACCGTTAACACTATTGGATTGCCTGATGGTTAAATTACAGTAATACGCGTGGTTGCACAGTAGCACACGATATTGCACAGTATTTTTGAATTATTGATTCTTATGTAAGAAGGCACTACTCAATAATTGTAATGAGGACTTATTTGAGTGTGGATATTGTCTAGAAGACAATATTTGTATTTAAACTCACAGTATGTGTTGTCGTATTTTGCACGACAATTGTAATAATAAAGTTGTAGTTGTTTTCTGTACCATGTATTTGGCGACTCAAAATGGGTGATGTATACCTATTTTGGGGGCGTCACATATATCACATCAATTCTGAGAATCTGCCAAACTATATGAACCTAGCATGTTATGAATTTAAAATTGCATTCAGCTAGTAACTCAATTATAACTTCGAATAACAATACCATCATCCATACATGGTTTTGAAACTTGAAGTGGAATATAGATAGCATAAAACTTCAATAACCAAAACAAGGAAGAAAATTTTTTCCTTGGGTAATTTATATATATAAAATCTTAAATTTCCATATAATCCTAAATAACCAAAGTCCAACCAAAATCGGTGGAAAGGAAACATTAACAAGACCCTGGAAAAAGAAATACTTGTTCACGTAATCTGATTTTTGGGCCACTTGTTTCAATTTTAGAACCCCGTAATCATCCTATAACAGTCACAGTATAACTTCACATGTCATTATCTTAGCAATCCAAAAAGAAATCAAATTATAGAAATTTAAAGGAGAGAGAAAAACCTGATTTCTGTTTGCAGATTATCATAACTTAGACAAGTAAGACATCATCCTATTTCTGCTCTTAGAATCGATACTGGGCTGCTCCCATCTGCTCTCTGGATCATGCAGTTACCAAGGACTATGTAGATAAGAACCCTCATTATCATTCTTATATAGAATACCAAATCTTTCCCATGGACTATGTGACACCCCCAAATTCAGACCACACTTGCCTCAAATTTGGTTGTCACGTACTAACTCTAATAATAAATCAAAATCTCACACAACGAAATAATAGAATAAATTACATTGTTATAATATAATTATTCTCGTCCCAAAGTCTCGCAACCATTACTAATACAATAAAGCTTAAATTAAACATAGCTTAAAATAACATAGTAAATAAGTTCTTCCACAACATAGTAGTAGTACATTCCTAATACTATAAAACTAATTACTCCAAAGCCTTCTCTTTACCTTTGTCCTTGGGAGAAGGTTCACCACGTTCTGCCTTAACTGAAAATTTTAAGGAAAGCAAAGATGAGCAACAATTTTGCCCAACAAGTAATATAACAATAAGGGTGTTAAATGTAGTTTTTGCTTCTCAAGGGTAAAACAATAATGATAGTTCAAGGATAGAAAGAAATATAAATGGTTCTCAACAATAATCTCTATGTCCAGAAAGATATCAATAAGATTTAATGCTTAATCAATTCAAGAGTTCTAAGTAATGAATACTAAGCAGTCACTAAGGACTATGTACTTCTCCTAGAATTAACAATAATAAACTGATAATTCTACAAAACGAATACAACAAGTGATCAGCCTAAAGTACCATATGTCATGCATAATATTTAATCATTCTCATGTGCGCACGTCGGTTTCCCAACAAATATATAATTCTCCTACCAAGAGGGTTGTTCATCTCAGTTATAGGAGTCAGCACCAAGTTAATTTGGTTTGGATAGCTTTCGATCAAATATTAATAGTTTAGCCGAAGCAATAGCTTAGGCAATTTTCTTTCACAGTATATATATGAACAATTATCGTTCGAAATCAAGGTTTGTAAAAAATTTCATTTCTAAACTACGAAGTATTATACTCTCAAAGATTTACTTGTATGATCAATAATAGCACAAGTTCAAGTAATGCACAATAAAGAGTAGGGTTTGAGTACTTGCCTCAAGCGTAGTTTAGCAAAGTATAGGTTATCAACACTCTTTGAATCCTAACATAATATAGTTACGCATATAGGATATTCATTAGTTATGTATACTCATACATAATATTTAAGTTTAAACGTATACATAAACGTCTAACTTAGTTGTATACTCTTTACATACTTCATCACATACCTTGCATACTTATAGCACAAAATTAGTTTATAAGATACCATGAGTCAAATAACATAATTTCTAATCATTGCTTTATAGTTCGTAAATATCTTTTGAACTTAACATTTGAAAGATTATAATCACTCACTAAACATTCGATTCTATCATTTAGCATGCTAATTACCACATTGGATAGTATATTAGTCATATAATAAGTTAAAGTAACCATATAAGCATGCCTTAAACCTCATATTACAAATTGAATGCGAATCGATCAGGATGGCAATTTGCTCTCTGTTTGAAGCTTAGGGGCTGGCAGCAAGATTACCACAGTCCCCTAGCCAAACCAGAGTTGTGCCTTGCATTTCCTATTTCTGTCCCATTCTTTAGCATACCAAAACAATTACACTTATTATGCATACATGCTGGAAGACTCTACATAAGTGTATAACCATCTTAAGTTCACTTTTAAATGTTTTAGTTTACGATTTCTATGGAATTAAAGCATAATAAGTTCATGTCATCACAATGCTTTATAACTTTGGTCATATGTCCACATAGAGAGGTCACATAATCTGTGCTACGCATGCTCATAAGTGTTCACACTCTTTCTTCACAGTTAACATCGTTTATTACTTTAAAACATGCTTAAACTCATACTTGATTTACTTCCATTATGTTTAACATTTAAGACTCATGTTTAGAGACATAATGACATAAACCTGCCATCTTAAATCCTCAGAATTTAACTACTCACACTTAACACAGCTTGGTTTGAAAATATATCTGAGTTTACTTTTGAAATCATTTTAAACTTGAACAATGCAATTTAACATATACAAGACATCTTTAAAGCTCGTATCATGTGTAGTTAAGTTATGTTAACATCTTCACAAGGTCAGAACATACATCATATAATATTCATGCATATTTGCTTTGATATATAAAGCTTTTCTTTTAAAAAAGTTCTCTAACACAAAGCCTAACAAGTTGGTCATGAACAAAGGAAATATAAACCACAACGCATGCTCATTTATGTTCAGAAATTAGTCATGTGTATATACTATCAAACTCAGAGTTTGTAAAACATGAGTTTCATTAAAGTTTGTCTTTGAAACATTAAGTTGTTGTGATAATTCTTCTACTAAATCATGTTGGGAAATTCATACCACATAAGAAAGCTTATACAACATGTTATACTTCTTTTTATGCATGTTTAAGTGTTAATATCAAGTTAGAAACAACATGGTCCAACGAAACAGTTACGGTTACGAGGATCGATCTTGACTATCTTTGCACCCTAGTATAAACTAGGTGTAGCTGCGCCCTTCCTAGACCAGACCCAGAAAGATACTCTATTTTACAGAGTCTCAACCCAACATAGATTTTCTCAGTTTAAACATACTCAAGTCCATTACTATATGTTCCTTACATGTATACACACTTCTTAAACACTTGATAGCCCAATTTTTAAATCAATTTCATAAGAATTGAGTAGAATTTGTAAACTTTGAAATTAATTTCATAGCTACTGTGCAAGTCTTGGTGGTTACACAATGGAAGTTGAGCACTGTTTGTTCAACTGAGCTTGGAACAATGGTTCTAATACTTAGCAATTTGGGTAATAATGCTTAGTTTGGTTCCTTTAATTCCCAAAAATGTAATTTTAATGTACAATTGTTACTATAATATGAAGATTAGGGATTTAAGATATACCCATATCATATAATCCATGTACATTGGGTAATTTAATATTTATAATAGTTATGGACTTCATTTTAATTGACCACTAACAATTTAATATCTCCTTTTATTATTTACTTACAAATCAAGATTGAAATAAATATTTTAATAGTACATATTTATTTACTCCCATATTTTAGAATACACTTTTAATTATCTCATCACACACGATGAGATAATAAAACTTATTTAAATCAACTTTATAATTTAATTACTTTTACCATATAGTTTTTTGTATACAATTAACTACAAGTATATGCCACGCCTCATTTAATCATATGCAATAAATAATTATACGATACTACTATCCACATTTTCCATATTACACATAGTGGCATGAAATAATATTTAATAATAATGTTCACATAATAATAATAGTAATTTGATCCATTATTTTTATCATTCTCTATTAATACTAACAAATCATCATTGTAACTCATGCACTCAGTGGAAATTATTTTTCAAGTCTTCTACTGCAAGCATTTATGCTACTGGTTTACTGATCTGAGAGTGACGCAATTTGTACCACTCTGAAATTTCTTGTACTTAGTTACTGCATCAATTAATCTCTTCATTTAATTAATAGTATACCAATACTATACACTCAAACATAGTATGTCATTTACTTTATTAGTATTCTATTAGTCACAATAACAATTAGTTAGTAATATAATATTAACTAATTATTCACTTCTAAATTAAACGACTTTAATTTCCATTCTCATGCCACACCAGGCATTTCACAATTCTCATCACAACTTTACATTTTTCTTAATTCTCATAAATTCAATTTGAGTTAATCGAATTACTCCTCTCACAATACATCAATATTTATATTCAAATAAATATTCATTTACTTATTATATTATTTATTTATGAATTTCTCGGTTCTTACATACTACCAGGGAAGTCACTAGATTTGTCTTTGGAAGAAATAATCCGACCTTCCTGTTAGAGTTTATGCCCTAGAGGCCAATTATTTGATATAATTTCTTAACGTTTTGATATTATATTTGATTGAATAAATGAATGATTTTATTATGGTTTTATTTACTGCGTTATATAAATGTTAACATAATAAAAAAATCCTTAGAATAGTGATACAAATTATATAGTTTCAAGTATGTGACTTGAACATGAGATTATATAATTACAATTAGTATCATTGTTCTTAAATGTCCTAATCGAGTATCATTGTTGATGGGACAACAATGATGCATTAAGACTAGTATGTGGATTATTGATGACCAAATCTCATTGGTCATAAATTTATGAGATATTAAGTCAATGCATAGAATACATGTTAGAGAACGATGTCTTGGATGGACCCACCATGAGAATTCTATGTGGAGCATTATGCGAAGTGTCATTAGTAATTCTCATAGTGACAATGATGTAATGGTCCTCGACACAAATCACTATATTTCTACCACGAAAATTTATGTACTTTGATATCATCAAATGTCACCTTTAATAGGGTGGACTATAAAGGTGATTATTGGGTACATCATGAATCGTGTGAGGAATATGAGTGATCTAGATGGAATTTAACCATCTTATATATTAGGGGTGATATCCATAGGCCTCTTGATTGAGTAGGACTATGAAATACATGGTCATGCTCAAATAGTGATTTGTTTCATATAGTCTACTCATTGATCAAGAAAACTTAGATTAAATTATGAAGAGTATGACACATTCCATGACTCGAGTTTAATCTAGGATATTAAGGTTAAAAGGATTAAATTACATTGAAACATTGGTCACGAAAAGGTTGCATCGAATCATCGATCTTATTATTACTTGGGTAGCAGTGATGCATTACTAGATGTCGCTCACTATTTATAATTTTATAATATGATTTTAAAATTATTGTCAACGTAATAATAACCTATAGGGTCACACATATAGAACGTAATTTAAAATGGAATTAATTTAAATTTTAAGGATTTAAATATATTAATATGATTAATAGTATTTAAATCATGAATTTAAATTAAAAGGATAATGTGTAAATATGTATATTAATTAAGTAAGACTTAATTAAGATATATATATATATATAAATTTGGATTTTATGAAATTAGGTTTTGATTAATCCCCTTTTTAACTACTATATATATGATATAGTAGCCATTTAGGGTTATATCATAACTTCATAACCCTAGCCACTCTTAAAGAGAGACCAGAGAGAAAGAGTTCTATAATCAATTCCTTTTGGTGGCTAGTACCGCAGTTCCTTTTACTGCAGATCGTTCGACAGTTCGCGGGGCGTTCGTGTAGATACAATAGAGGCACGATTCGTTTGGATTGCGTTGGAGATTCGAGCGCATCAATTTCTGAAGCATTTTCATATTCGGTATAATTTCTAACCACTGAATTAACTGTTTTTCCCATGGATCCTATTTAGGGTTTTGAATTTGGTTTAAATTGATCTATTTTCGCTGGGCATTTCTGTGTCGAAACCGTTCACTTCCCACCAACTACCACCATTCTCATTGTCATCCCTCCACCAGACTAGACATTTATCCCTAAGAGTCCAATTTCTATTATCAACAACATCATAACGTGTTTTCTCAACCAAAAAAAATTAGGAAAGTTAATCAGCTCTGGCAGAGTCAATTTAAATTTTTGGCCAAATAAAGTTGAAAAAGAATCTATAAATCTTAGTGTGACTTTACAACAGTTCTCCCCGGAACCTGGAACTGAGGCAAAATCAAGGTCATCAACCAAACAAGTTTCAACAGCTCTGATGCTTTCTCCAAATGATTTCCAAGGACCTGTATTGTATGGGCAGCATGATTCTATATGTAACGATCGAGAAATTTTGTAATTTAAATATTTATTAAATTAAATAAATATTTTAAATAATTTATTTATTGAGAAAAATATATAATTGATGGAATTGTGATGCAAGAATTTAGTAATTAAATTGATTAATGGTAATTTTATTATCTGAAGATTTAATTTAATGAAATAATTAAATTAAATCAAATGATGTTTTGGTCTAATTTAATAATTAAATTAGATGTATAATAATTTATTAATCATAAGTGTAATTATAATTAAAATTATAATTATTATTATTATAGTTGTAGGTTATTTAAATTAATTAAATTAAAAGTGTGACACATGAAATCATATAATACAAATATTATTAAAATAAATTGGAAGAGGAGAATTGTGGTTAGCCAAACAAGGCCTTATGGCCTTTGGCTTAATTTGTGACGCCCCCAAAATAGGTATACATCACCCATTCCGAGTCGCCAGATATCACAATATAAAAATCAATACAACTTCATTTATAAACTGTTGAATTGTCGTGCAGAGTACGACCACAGTTAGACTGTGATTTTAATACAAATGTATGTAACTCTCATGGTGCCTTGACCACAACCTTACAATGGTACGTTACATAAAAGTACAGTCAAAAACTGTTTTAGAAATTAAAATCTTTGGGAAGTGCTCAAGGAAACTTTCGTACATGGGAGGCCATGTGTCTAGGTTATGATAGATATCATATGTCCACAGAATTATCCTTGGTTGACCCAATAGACCCCAAAGGAAAATGAGAAGATTACTATCATCTTCTTTCCAATGGTGAGTCTTCTCTTGACATATAACTATCTCCACTGTCTCCAAGTGAAAATTATATTTCAAATAAACTCCAAGATCATATAGGTAGGGCTCGTAGATAAACTCAGCAAGTGGATGTGCACAACCCTGTCTTATGATAACACGAGGTTATATGTCATTAGACATCTTGTATGATAGTGGCAAAACACCCTTCCAAAGTTGGGTTCACCTCACCCTATTCGGTTCACCAAAATTAAATATCAAATGACGTATACAATACGACACACTTATCTAAAGTTCTTAATAAAATTATTTCCATACTATTTAGGGAGAACCTCAATAGCTATAAACCACCGTTCTATTCCCCTGTTATCCCCGCTCGTCTCGGCAACACTCTTATTACCTGAAAGGAATTGTGAAGCAAAAGGGTGAGCACAAAAAGCCCAGTAAAGAATATCGTGACTAAAGATAATTAAATTATCAGTAACCTTCGACAGTAATAAATCAGAGATTTAGAACATATGGTAGATGACAAAAACTTTTCAACCATAGTTGCAGCGGAACGAGCAATCCATTAGAAGAGTCAAATAGACCATAAAGTCTATTATCTTCTCCACGTTAAAAGTCCACCAACAATGTCTTATCCCTGTAACATCGATCAACAGTTCCTTTCCACAATCATATGAATAACTCATAATCATAATTGTGATTCTAATTTCCTCTTCGTACCAGGACGAAGATAATTTTCATCACCTATCTTTACCTGAAACATCAAAAATCATGGTTATACCAAATCACAATTCCTGCTCATAATCATAATAATAAACTCATCTTTGCATTAGGGCCAAAGATATACAACTGTATAACCAATAACCAACAGTTCATCTTTGCACTACAGGCCAAAGATATACAACTGTAAAACTAATAATCAACAGTCCATCTTTGCACGTAAGCCAAAGATATATAATTCAATAATCAACAGTCCATCTTTGCACGTAAGCTAAAGATATACAATTCAATAATCAACAGTCCATCTTTGCACGTAAACCAAATATAACTTTCATCACCATATAAGCATAAGGATGATGACAATGATATAAGCATTAATCAAACAAGGATAAATATTAAAGACTTTAAATTTATCCAAATATTATCAATCACTTAATAAACTCATAATCTAATATTATTAATATTATAATAATATTTTAATCACTTCTTAAACTTATAAACAATTTATTTCAATTGTTTATACTTTACCAAATAATGCATTTAATCATTCAAAAATGTCATACTCATAAGATTTCATCACCAAAGATCAAATCCCTTATCAAAAATCTGCATATACCCTATATAGGATTCCCAAGCCATAAAATCCTATTTTCTAATTTTGTTACTTCACATAACATATTTAACTCATTTACTCATAACTAGATTATTTTCATGAAAAATACCAAATCAGTCCCAAAAATATTTCTTTTCTGGGATTTAGCATAATATAGTCCCATATTGAACATATATTTTTCTCAGAATTTTTAAAATTTATTTACTATTTTTCAAAAATCAATTTCTAATTAATTCCTTAAGACATTAGCTACCTCAAGTTTAACTCTAAAAATTCCCAAATCTTGGCAGGATCTTACACATGTTAACGTGAGCTTCTAGTTTAAATTTTATGGTTATCGGAGTTACAGAACTCCGGTTATAACGTTTTTCGTCGAAAAAACCTAAATATTGAAATAGTCATAACTTGCTCATTTTAAGTCGGAATGAGCTCATTTTTGGACAGGAGGTACTTTATACCATATATTTCCATGTCCCAAAGGATGGAATTTTTCTCACAAATTAAGTGGCCAAAAATGCCCTTTTCAATTTTTGGGCAGTAGCTATTTAGTACTTTGCAGTTTTTGACTCCTTTGCTAAAATTAGTCCACACGAAAATCTATAACACCTTTTCCAGTGATTCCACTTGGATAAGTTAGAAAACTCATAGATCAAACTCTAGAACTTGACCACACTCAAAAATTCAAAATATAATAAGAGATATGGTCAATTGAATTTCATGTTCCATTTTTACCAAAATATGATTTTCAACACTTTGTGATTTCTAAGAAACTTTCATGTTTTCATATAATAACCAACATAACTCATCATAACACTTTCTAATACTACATATACCCATGAACAGATACTGGATGAAGTGCAAATATCAAGGATATTCCACTAATTTCATGGAGTATAGAAGCCAAAACTTTAACCAACTGAGTATAATAGAATATATGAAACTGCAAATGGATTTTCACCCGCCATGCAGTAATCCACGTATACAGATCATTTCCACAATTTAATAAGGAATGAATACAAAGGATCATTCATCATGCATGTGGTAATCCACATAGACATGTTATTCCAACAGAATAATAAAGAATGGAATAATAGAAGGATTCACCATGCGTGCGATAGATCGCATGCGAGTTATTCCCAATGAGAATAATAAATAATGGAACCCGAATCCCACGTAAGCGCACGAGCAGGATATTTCGACGGAAGAATAAATAATAGAACCGGTCCCACAGAACGCATACGAGATAGGATATTCGGCGAATAATAAATAATGGAACCGGTCCCGTAAAGCGCATGCGATGAGATATATTAAATGAATAATAAAGAATGGAATAACAACAGAAATCACCATACATACGATAGACCGCATAGACAGGTTATTCCAATAGAAATATCCCTTTTGCCCACACTTTCTTAACACATAGTAAATAAAGGCTATAGAGAGCACTTCTTCCCTTGGTCTGGGAGGTGGGTTATGTGGGCTTCTTTTATCGCTTTACTATTATTGCTTCTTTGCCAATCGAAAGAGGAAGAGGTTGCCATACTGTTCAGGATACATATATAAAGTACATATAGAAAGGAACCAGGTCATGTGTAAATGCACAGACAGGATATTC
Organism: Panax quinquefolius; assembly: GCA_020205615.1. Lineage (NCBI taxonomy): Eukaryota > Viridiplantae > Streptophyta > Magnoliopsida > Apiales > Araliaceae > Panax > Panax quinquefolius. The sequence continues at coordinate 63,615,985 of CM035157.1, forward strand.
TGACAGGATAATAAAAAACGGAACCAGGTCAGGCGTAATACGCACCGACAGGATATTCCAATAGAATGATAAAGAATGTAATAATAAAAGAATCTCACCATGTATGCGGTAGTTCGTATAGACATGTTATTCCAACATAATAATAAAGAATGGAATAACAGAAGAATTTCACCATGTATGCGGTACTTAGCATAGACAGGTTATTCCAACATAATAATAAAGAATAGAATAACAGAAGAATTTCACCATGTATGCAGTACTTTGCATAACAAGTTATTCCAACAGAATAATAAAGAAAGGAATAACAGAAGTTCTTTTCATGAATAAGAAAGAAATAATACCCCTTACGAGTACAATAAATAATATCTCTTACCTTATAAAGAAGAGTACTCCACGGGTAGGGCGGAGATATACTTGACGAAAACTTGTACTACGCTCAAAGCTTTCTTAAACTCTAAAGAAATACGCTCAAGATTATAGAAGAAGAGTTCTCTCTACAGTTTCTCTCTCTAGAGTTTTAGTTCCAAATTGATTTAATAAAATATTCTAATAAAATAAAATCTTTTTAAATAAAATATAATATATTCTATTTATAATCTAATAAAACGAATAACTTTATAAAAGTATTTTGTTTTATATAAAAAGATTTTACTATCTGCAAACACTATCGCGAGCCATCTATGCAAATACTATGCATAATAAAATATAATATATTCTAATTATTGCCTAATAAAATAAATAAATTTATAAAAGTATTACATTTTATATAAAAAGATTTTACTATACAAAACACTATGCATAATAAAATATAATATATTCTAATTATTGCCTAATAAAAGAAATAACTTTATAAAAGTATTACATTTTATATAAAAAGCTTTTACATTTTATTACATTAATAATACTAATAAAACAAACTTCCTCATCATTATTATAATTCACACTATTAATCGATCCACCAATTAGTTCCCGGAAAGAGGGGTTTTCAATAAGAATTTCTCCCTATCATGTGCGATTAGGTGACCAAACCTCTCCTTGGCAGAACTTTTAGACATCGTTAATATTGCAAATAATAATATTAACAACTTTGTTATCTCAATTATTGATTTAATAATATATAAAATATTGACAATAATTGAATCAAACTGAGTGACTTCTCACGTAAGCATTAATAATCAATACCGTGTACTACTAGGCAACCACGCGTATTTTACACCAATTATTTTATGACAACTTGCTTACTTTGAAAAATTTTCAAATGTCACCCTTAACTTTAAACTTTTATCAATTTAACTATTCACCAAAATAGAAAAATTGAATACTTTTATTTCATAAAATTCGGGGTCTCACATAATTTAATTGATGTGAACTTTTTGGTTCTTACCTGACGTACGTGGGAGTCAGTTTATATGTTTTGTGTATAATTCCTAAAGGCTAAAAAATAGAGAGTTGGTGAAAAGAGAGAAAACATAGTGGTTTTGTGTGTGTGAGAGAGAGACAGAGAGCTTGGTGAGGAATGGAAAGTTATAGAGAATTGAGAGTAGGAGGATTGCTAAAGCTTGTGATCATCTTGCAAAGAAAACAAGTATTGAAGGTATTAAAACCTAAACTTATGTTCTAAATTTCTAATATAGGATTATGTGAGTTTGATATTATAATTGTTAAATTAGTTTATGTAATCAATTGGTTGTTATATATATATGTGGTTGTAGTAAGAGAATTCATGAAAATTATGTTGGTGTTCTTGAGTTTTCTTGGGAAAAGGGGAAAGAATTGGTTAATGATTTGTTAAAATTGTGACACCCCTAAATCCGGATACTTCATTTCCACCAGATTTGATATTCACTTAATAAAAATATTCATGTCTAACTACCCAAACATATTAAAATTTTATATTAAACCTTCCCATTAAAGGATTACATCAATAAGTTCAATAAAATTTCTCAGGTTATCTAACCTTTAAATACAAACATCGTTCTCAGAAAATTAAATAACTACATTACAAGATTAAAATAAAGTCCAACAATATAAAAGTCAACAGGTTTACAAGTCTTATATATTTGCTTATCTTCCAATTCCCTTTACTAGTTGTAGGTTCATCGACCTTCTCAACTTTGGGTATAATATTTATATAAGCAAGAGTGAGCAAACAAGGCTCACTTGAAATGACAATTGTAAGACCCCAACTTTTATGAATAAAGATGAATTTTCTATAATTATCATTTTTGAATGAATTTGATATAATGTTATAGTTGTGGGTAATATTTATAAATTTTGCAAAGTACGCAAGTTGTTATATAATATTCGATTGGTCGGGGAATATTCATTTTAACAGTGAATATTTGTACGACGGCACAATCATTGGTGGACCCACAATGGAATTATTGTCGGATTAAGAAAATAACAAAAAATATTTTATGAAAATAACGGCGTAAGTTTTACCGTTAACTGTTGAAACACCCAGTGTTAAAAGTATAGGAATACGCGTGGTTGTATAGTAGCACACGATATTGATTATTGATGCTTACGTGGGAAGTCACTCAGTCTTGTTCAATTATTGCTTCAGTAATTATTGCATAGTATCTCACGTTATTTGATTCAATTATTGTCAATATTTTTTTTATATTATTAAATCAATAATTGAGATAACAGAGTTATTAATATTATTATTTGCAATATTAACGATGTCTAGAAGTTCTGCCAATGAGAGTTTTGGTCACCTAATTGCGCGCCAATAGGGAGAAATCCTTATTGGAAAGCCCCCTCTTTCCTGGGAACGACCTGATCAATTAATAGTGTGAATAATAATAATGATGATAAAGTTTTGTTTTATTAGTATTATTAATGTAATAAAACAGAAAAGATTTTTATATAAAACATAATACTTTTATAAAGTTATTCGTTTTATTAGACAATAATTAGAATATATTATATTTTATTATGCATAGTGTTTGTATAGTGCCTACATAGTGTTTGCATAGTAAAATCTTTTTAAAAGTTATTCGTTTTATTAGATTATAAATAGAATATATTATATTTTATTGTAAACCAATCTGGACGGTTTGTTTAAAGTAAATCGATCCGGACCGTTCATGGATTGGTTACTATTTAGTCCATTCTTCTATAAATAGAAGCTCATTCCTTCATTATTTCTTACGAATTCAATTTGAAACTCTAGAGAGAAACCGTAGAGAAATTATTCTTCTATCTTGGCGTATTTCTTTAGCGTTTAAGAAAGCTTTGAGCGTGTCTGCAAGTTTCTTCAAGTATATCCTTCGCCTCTACCGTTCGAGTACTCTTCTTTATAAGGTAAGGGATATTATTTGTTGTACTCGTAAGGGGTATTATTCTTTTCATATTCATGAAGAGAACTTCATTATTCCATTCTTTATTATTCATTGGAATAACTTTTGTGTCTGCTGATCTACCCTATACTTGGTGATTTACATTGTTATTCCATTCTTTATTATTTTGTTGGAACATCACATGTCATGCGTTTCTGTGGGACTGGTTCCGCCTCTTTATTATTCTCGTTGGAATATCCTATCTCGTGCGTTTTACGCCGGGACTGATTCCGTTATTTATTATTCATTGGAATAACTTTTGTCTATCTGAAGTACCTCATGCATGGTGATTTACATTGTTATTCCGTTCTTTATTATTCTCATTGGAATATCCCAGCCGGTCGCATTTACGCTTGACCTAGTTCCGTTATTTATTATTACATTGGAATAACTTTGTCATGCTGAAGTACCACATGCATGGTGATTTCTTTTGTTATTCCATTCTTTATTATACTCAGATTGGTTAAAGTTTTGACTTCTATACTCCATGAAATTAGTGGAATATCCTTGATATTTGCGCTTCATCCAAAGATATCTTTTAGTGGAAATATTCTTCCGAGCATTCTTAAATTTTACTCTACAAAGAAGTATCATGTTGACAATTTGGGCGTTATTAGTTCTGAATAAATTAATTCTTGAACTTGTTTTATTGAATTCTTATATCATTGTCATCATCCTCATATTTATATTTTGTTGAAAGTCATCCAGCGTGGCACAGAGGTGCATAGATGGACTTGGTATGATTATGACCAGGGATTATTCGGTGTAATCATGACCGTAATGTTACAAATGATGTGGTAAAAGTCATCATTAGCCCGTAGTAAATTGATGGACAGTTATTGGCATGATCATGACCATTGATGAATACACGAATATCCTTGGCCCGTAGTGCATGGATAATTTGTGGTTGTGATACTATGAATATCCTTGGTAGTAGTGCGGGGATGATGTGGATTATTTATTAAAATTTGAGTCCCAAATGATAAAAGTGATGAAAAACTTTTAAATCATAAAAGATAGTAGATTTTATTCTCTACTTGACTCTTTTAATGGATTGCATGTTCCACTGCAGTTAAACTTGATGTCTATTGTATTTTATCAGTTTAACATTGTTGAAGACTAATGATAATTTATTCTGCATTATCTTAGTCATAATATTTCTTACTGGGCTAGTTGAGCTCACCCTTTCTTTCACTGTTCTCTTCAGGAAATGAGAACGTAGCTGAGACTAGTCGGGGAATGGAGTGACGGTCCAGATGATAGTATTAGTAGTCCTCACTATTTTGTTAAATAGTGTGACAATAAATGTAATGAGGACTTATTCTAAGAGTGGATATTGTCTAGAAGACAATATTTGTATTAAAACTCACAGCTTTCTTGTTGTATATTAAAGATTGTATTTGTATTCTGTACCATGTATTTGGCGACTCAGAATAGGTGATGTATACCTATTTTGGGGGCGTCACAACAATGAATAAATATCATATCAACTGTCAATCGAATAGGTTCAATAGAACTGAATAATGTACTTAATCGATAATAATCAGGAACATAATTTGAAATATATATATCTGAGGGTCAAAAGACCACGAACTATGTCCATAGTTTAAATATTCTTTCAACTTAAACTTTAACATTCATAAGTGTAACGACCCCAAAATTCATACAATTTAATTCTCGACTTTGGTTGTTAATGATACATTCAACCTCAAATTTTACATCATTAAACGATAATACAACTATTAAAATTTGCGGAATAATTAAAATTTTCTATTACAAACTATTCTCGTTCCCTAAACTTTCAACCTTTACATCTAACTGTCTCAGAATCAATTTAATGTTACAACGTTTTACATCGCAAAACGATATTATAATTAACCATTAATATATTATTCGGAACCTTAAACATGGTTCAAATATTAATAACTCAGTCAAAGTATATAAATCTTCAAGTATCACATCTGATTCATATCTTTCAAGTAGCACATAACTTTACCTTAAATCTTTAACCTGCAAAAGTGGTTATTTGCAAGGTTGAGCTTGACAGCCCAACAAATTTAACAGTCTATCATGTTTCACATAGCACACAATTCATGCATTATACATTTCTAATTTATCGAGTTACATTATACAACATGCATGTGCTATCACATATCACATATAAATTGAGTTCCATAACCCAATTAACTTAGTCATATTTTGACTTTAACAATTCATAAAGCATGGTATGTAACTCACCACATAATCACATTTAATCCACAAACATAATAGAACTGAAAAACTTACCTTGGATGTTGTTTAATGTTTATAGCTTATCTACGTTGTGATGATCCTACACAAATTGAGGATACATACATGTATATATTAGTTTCACATACAAAATTCACGTACTCAATGTAAACTAATTTTATTTAACTATAATATTTTGTTCTTGTTTTAAAACCATTCAATGTTTCTTTATAAACTTTTGTCCGTTATAACCTTTTTACGCCCAAAAAGGTTTTCTCATGGATTTAGTATGTAAATACTTTACGTATCAAAACATAAACCATTTATATCCCCTTTTTTGAAATATTTCTTGCCTTTATTTATAAACCCGGGACCATAGGTGTTTATTAATAGCTTTTATTGCTTAAATATAGTTCACATCATCATTTCTTTAATTTACACAATTTTTATGCTTTTGCAATAATTCATGTGTTAACCCACACTATTGTCATATATATGAATGCTTTATTTCGTTAGTAACTTAGCTTCGCATTTATTCTCGCGAATAATTAACATTCTTACTTCGCATATGGCTTAAATTCATACATATGTCATTACATAATTCCGTGTTCAAAATCTTTGTTTCTAACTCAGGAAACCCCTTCATTTTACATTACTAGGTTCAATATAATTTCAAACGGGTTTGCGCAGTTCATTATGTTACATATACGTTTTACATATCATTTTCCAAATTACGCTCGCATAATTATGAAAACTTATGTTTACATTACATTTCTATCATTTTCTTTACATTTAAAGTGAGTTTTCGTGATATATAAGCATTATATAATATCTATACATCTCTCTCGGTATTTTATTACATGTTAAACAGCCACAGAACCACCCAAAAGCGTTGCAGAAAAATCGCACGCTGAACAGTCTATGGTTGCTGCCTCACCTTTAACACCCACTTCGCAGCTTAATAGCTTGCAATCTATTTATCCAATCATAAGGCACTTTTTAATATGTTTTTCATGTCATAGACGAATATTTTTAAGAAATACTAACCTCTCATTTCGGGTTTGTTAAGTAGTCTAAACAACGTGCCAAAAATTGACGTTCATAGCAGTCTTCAATTTTTTTTCCAGCTTTACCCTCTCTCGCTAAAACAATCATAACTAATTCGTTTCAAAACACTTTTGAGCGATTCTAGAGCGCACGTGAATCTAACTTCCGAAGCTACAACTTTCATTCTTTGACCATTTCCAAATTCAAAACACAGAATTCCGGAAAATTTGTTAAAGGTGACTGCCCCGAGTTGGTTAGACAGTTTTAACGCGACTACTTTGAATGGTCATAACTCTTTGCTCTGAAGTCAGAATTAGTCCGTTTCAGAGTCTATGGAAAGCTTATTCAGTGTACTATAACATAACAATAGCCCATAATTTTCTAAATAAACTAGCAAACCCCGAATTTTTGTTTTTGGATCAGCAGTCTACTAGTTTTTCGGACTTCTCGTTTTGGCATCCAAAACTCGCCTCGACTCATTCCAACCCAACTTTCTTTACAAATAAGTCTTATTTAACATAATTAGACTCGTCTAAAGTCTCGACTCCATATCTCTAATTACAATCATTAGAACTCATTTACATAATCAATTCCAAGCCAAAATAAACATAGTAAACTAACTAGTTTACTAACAAAACTAACTAAACTTCCAAAATTTAAACTTTAACTAACAAGCTAAATACAATATTTAAAATAATAACATTACCAAAAATTAAATAAGAAACATACCCAAAAATACGAGTTCCACAAACTGAATACGTACTCGACCAAGATTTAACTAAGGAGATCTTTATAAAAAGTCCTCCCACAATAAAGCCTTTCTCAAAATTGGAGGCCTTATTGTTGGTGAATGAAACAAAGGGTCAAGCACTTCTATTTAATGGTTTAGAAAAGGGGTAAAGTTCTTAATTTAGTCGATATGGGACTTAGTTTATACTAATTCTAATTGGTTTATACTAATTTTTCATATTTTTAACATGCTAAGTGTATTCATTCATCACGAATTCGTTTCTTAACCAATTCGATCCGTTCAAGTTGTGTTGTTTTCGTTTTATAGAGGAAAACAACAATCATCCATCAATTTAAAGTTTCAATCACGAATTCATTATCACTTTTAGTCTCAAAATACATCAAAACACACATTACCATCAAAACCCAAATTCCTCTTCTTTAGCATAAATACATGAATTTGATTTCTGAAAAATTATTTTTAGATGACCATTATGAAATTCTAAAATCTAATAACATATATAACATCATAACCCACAAATTCATTAACCAAAACCCCAATTTTAAATGAAACTCAAGAACACATAAACTAGAAATATAAACTAGATTATGTACCTTTAATTCCTTAAAAATAAAATTAACCTTATCAAGTAAAATTATAATTTCTATTCAACCATTATAATCATAACATTATTTAACAAATTCTTACTCCTCTAATTTAAATATTTAATTAAATTAGAATATCACTATTATACTTGCGTAATAAAATACGTATAAATCTCATCTATTTTATCACACTTAAATAAACTATCTCATAACAATTTTCACCAAATATTTATTTAATACCATAAATATTCATTTTATTCTATAAAGTTTCCAACTAAAATATTTAATGTACTTAATAAATATTTTACTCGCATTATACTAACATTTACATTTTCATGCAATATATTACTTTCTCACTTTATTAAATCAATTATACTTGTATTAATTCACTATTTTAATTAAGTGAATTATTCACACTATTTATGAAACTTAACTCATAATAATTTCCATTGCCCACAAGGCATAATAATTAAAATTATATTATCTCATAACATAATTTCAACTTAATTCAATTAACTAATATTATTTAATTTCTTTAATAGTTTAATTAATTATTAAATCTCACATTCTCTAACATATGAATATATAATTCTCTTCACACCAAATCACATAATTCAAAAATATATACACCTCATAATAAGAATTTTAATTATTAAATTTTATTTTAATGACTTATAAAAATTTGGGTTGTCACATCTTTCCCTCCTTATAAGGATTCCGTCCTCGGAATCAAAGAAACCTCCCTTACTCTATTTTCACCAATTCTCTTTTCAAAATTTATCGTTGAATATCTTCAACGCATTACCTTAATATAGGTTTTATATTTCCTACCACATTCATTACTTCAATAAATTCTAGGTTTTATTTCATAACTTTCATTTGAACTAAATTATATTTTGAGTATTATATATTCTTTAACCCATTCATTTCCTTTTCTAAAGATCGTTATCATAAACACTCGGGATATTACATTAACCTTTTTTTCTAAGAATTTCATCCTTGAAATTTTATCTATTAATCTTTATTCCTTATATCTATCAAAATAGATTTTACGTTAATACTTTATTCATTCATTTTTCTATTTTCTTTCCACAAAGATCTTTCTACAATTATTAACTTTTCTATTAAAAGTTTTACATTATTCTTTGATAACTCATCTCCTTCTCATTTCAAAATTTCTTTTCTCACTTATTCAATATATTCATCATTCAGTGTCACATTCTACGACTTACTTCTTTCTAAGGAATATCATCCTTACCACATTCACCTTTTAGAATAACAAGAATCTTCCGCAATTGCTCAATAATTGGGAAGCAGTATGAATAACTCAAGAATTTAAAAGATTTTCGAATCATGCTGAGGGGTCACAAGACCTTAAACTATGTCCCTAGGTTATCAAGTATCTCGACTTAACCTTTAACAGTCATAAGACTATATGGACCTTTCTTTTCGTACTCAAGGAAATCAGCCCTTCGTACAATGTTTTGTGCACAAATATTTTAATGCTTTCGCGTAATATAATCCCCTATAAAAGGGTTGTTCACCTCAACTTCTCAACATCTTAATCCGCACTAAAATAATTTGGTTTGACATAACTTCTTAAGAAACGCTTGAACTGCATAAACATCTTTCAATATTTGTCTAGCTGAATCAAATAGCATATACTTCTAACAACAACTCGGACATCAAATGAAATAGTTTTATCCAATTCAAATGGCATATCTTAATTTAAAGAAAACCAAAAATCCTTTTATGATGACATGATACCATACTATCTCGATAGTACATTGAGGATTCAGTTATTATATGACTTTGTCATACTACATCATACCATAGTGGGCTGACGATCTTATGATCACATCCAACACCAGGTTCAATTGCATTGATGACTTCCTCGTTTGTCAAATCAGCATCATATTTAGTGATGCCTTAATGACTACGGAAAAAAATCAAAATACATTTTGATATTTTTAAATCATTTTTGTCTAGCCGAAACAATTAGCATAGACATACGAATAACGATATTGTTTTTAAAACTCATTGGTTCCATCGTTTGATCCAATGTTTTCCAAGAAAAATAGAAATGCAACCATCAGCACGAAGTCAATAAATTTCGAAAATCTAGCAAAGGTAGAAGATTTGGAATATCTAATTTTCTCCATCAATTTCAATCTTTATACTAAATATTCTTGTATTTTAACTTACCATCCTTCTATACCCCTAGTATAGTTCATCAAACTTACTGTACATTGGAAGTTCAGGAACTTGCCACAATAATATGAGTTTAAGAACTTATCCTAGTCAGACCATAAGCGTCCATTCGCTGAGGGGTTCAAAACATACCATATTATTATGAGTCACGAACTTACCATATGCATTAGTTTTAAGAACCGCACCTAATCCTAATAATATCTGACTAATCTTAATAGTTTCTAACTATCAAATATACACATGAGAAAAGAATCACCTTTTTACCCCATATACATTGATAGCGCGACACCAACATTCCAATAATTATCAATGTGATAAACTGAGTGCAAGCACAAAACCTTCGCCCATACAAAGATTTGTACAACTCAGTCATCACATGAGTCCTCAATTGAAATACCACCTAACTCTATCTTACTCATAACTTATTCTCAACTTGCCCTTTGCTCGATACGAATTCCTCATATCACATTATCTATAACTCCTCGTGATTTTATCTCGTACTATATCATAGTACATTATCTTCATAGCATCAAGCTATAATTATTCAAACATTACAAACTATCTTTCATTTATAACTTAAATAGATCACGTCATGATCTTATTCTATAATCATCTTCCTTAAAATTCTTTTCTTAACTCGTGATCTTTTTGTTTTACGATCTTCTTTCTTTCCTTTTTCATCATTTACGATTTCATTTATGCTTTTAATCTTACAAGCTTTGTCTATTCATCATTATTCGTTATCTTGGCTATTGGAGTTAGGTAACTCCCATTTCTTATCTTTATATCTCTTCAAGATTCTTCTTTGAATTATCTTGTTTATTTAACAATTCTTCCTTTAAGAATTTCTAACTCATTTACATTGCTTAACATTTCATTCGAGTTCTACATTTTCATCATACGTATCCATTTTGTATACTTGGTACACATCGAGTCTCTAACAGTTTCAATATGGTACGCTGAGTGGTTTCCCACAAACAACCAACACACTAGGTTCTGAGTTGCTAGTTCGTATATACCTCCGCTATATACCTCCGCTCTATGAAGGAATTGTTTAGCCCAAATACCATACATCAACTACTAAAGAGTACAATTGTACCATATTTAAATATAACTTTTTATTCTTAAATTCTTTATCATTTTCTTCTTATAGACATCACCTTACATCCTTATTATTGGAGTTGGGTAACCCCACATTCATATTCCTTATAACTCTGCGAGATTCTTCTTTGAATCCTTTCACACATGTTTTAATCCCTTCTTTATAAATTTCTTAAATTACTTCTTATTGTTCAAACTCTATTTGAGCTTATTCTTTCATTATCCTCACCTTCCTTCTCTAAGGTTATAGCCTACGGTACTCCTACTTAAGGTTTATAAGCTACGGCTTTGATATCAACTGTAATGACCCCAAATTTCATACGATTTAATTATCAACTTCGGCCGTTAACGATACATTCAACCTCAAATTTAACAACATTAAACGATAATACAACCATTAAAATTTGCGGATTAATTAAAATTTTCTATTACAAACTATTCTCGTTCCCTAAACTTTCAACCTTTACATCTAACTATCTTACAATTATTTTAATACTACAAGGTTTTACATCGCAAAACGATATTACAATTCAACCTTAATACATTATTCGGAACCTTAATCATGGTTCAAATATTAATAACTCAGCCAAAGTATATAAATCTTCAAGTATCACATCTGATTCATATCTTTCAAGTAGCACATGACTTTATCTTAAATCTTTAACCTGCAAAAGTGGTTATTTTCAAGGTTGAGCTCGATGTTTTCACAAATTTTCCTACTATGCATCATGTAAATATATATTCATATTTCAATAGCACACAATTCATGCATTATACATTTCTAATTTATCGAGTTACATTATACAACATGCATGTGCTATCACATATCACATATAAATTGAGTTCAATAACCCAATTAACTTAGTTATATTTTGACTTTAATAATTCATAAAGCATGATATGTAACTCACCACATAATCACATTTAATCCACAGACATAATAGAACTTAAAAACTTGTCTTGGATGTTGTTTAATGTTTTAAAGTTTATAACTTATCTGCGCTGTGATGATCCTACACAAATTGAGGATACATACATGTACATATTAGTTTCACATACAAAATTCACGTACTCAATGTAAACTAATTTTATTTAACTATAATATTTTGTTCTTGTTTTAAAACCATTCTATGTTTCTTTAGAAACTTTTGTCCGTTATAACCTTTTTACGCCCAAAAAGATTTTCTCATGGATTTAGTATGTAAATACTTTACGTATCGAAACATAAACCATTTATATCCCCTTTTTTGAAATATTTCTTACCCCTATTTATAAACCCGGGACCATAGGGGTTTAGTAATAGCTTTTATTGCTTAAATATAGTTCACATCACCATTTCTTTAATTTAAACAATTTTTATGCTTTTGCGATAATTCATGTGTTAACCCACACTATTATCATGTATATGAATGCTTTATTTCATTATTAACTTAGCTTCGCATTTATTCTCGCGAATAATTAACATTCTTACTTCGCATATGGCTTAAATTCATACATATGTCATTACGTAATTCCGTGTTCAAAATCTTTGTTTCAAACTCAGGAAACCCCTTTGTTTTACATTACTAGGTTCAATATAATTTCAAATGGATTTGCACATTTCATTATGTTACATATCGTTTTACATATCATTTTCCGAATTACGCTCGCATAGTTATGAAAACTTACGTTTACATTACATTTCTATCGTTTTCTTTACATTTAAAGTGAGTTTTCGCGATATATAAGCATTATATAATATCTATACATCTCTCTCGGTGTTTTGTTATATGTTAAACAATAACAAAACCACCCAAAAGCGTTGCGGAAAAATCGCACGCCGAACAGTCCATAGCTGCTGCCTCACCTTTGACATCCACTTCGCGGCTTAATAGCTTGCAATCTACTTATCCAATCGTAAAACATTTTATAGTATGTTTTTCATGGCATACAAGACTATTTTTAAGAAATACTAACCTCTCATTTCGGGTTTGTTAAGTAGTCTAAACAACGTGCCAAAAATTGACGTTCATAGCAGTCTTCAATTTTTTTTTCAAGCTTTACCCTCTCTCGCTAAAATAGTCATAACTAATTCGTTTCAAAACATTTTTGAGCGATTCTTGAGCTCACGCGAAGCTAACTTCCGAGGCTACAACTTTCATTCTTTGACCATTTCCAAATTCAAAACACAAAATTCCAGAAAATTCGTTCATGGTGACTGCCCCGAGTTGGTTAGATAGTTTTGACGCGACTACTTTGAATGGTCATAACTCTTTGCTCCGAAGTCGGAATTAGTTCGTTTTGGAGTCTATGGAAAGCTTATTCAGTGTACTATAACATACCAAAAGCCCAGAATTTTCTAAAGAATCTAGCTAACCCTGAATTTTCGTTTTTGGATCGGTAGTCCACTAATTTTTCGGACTTCTCATTTTGGCATCCAAAACTCGCCTCGACTCGTTCCAACCCAACTTTCTTTACAAATAAATCTTATTTAACATAATCAGACTCCTCTAAGGTCTCAGCTCCATATCTCTAATTACAATCATTAGAACTCATTTACATAATCAATTCCAAGCCAAAATAAACATAGTAAACTAACTAGTTTACTAACAAAACTAACTAAACTTCCAAAATTCAAACTTTAACTAACAAACTAAATACATTATTTAAAATAAAAACATTACCAAAAATTAAATAAGAAACATACCCGAAAATGCGAGTTCCACTAACTAAATACGTACTCAACCAAGATTTAACTAAGGAGATATTTATAAAAAGTCCCCCCACAACAAAACCTTTCTCAAAATTGGAGGCCTTATTGTTGGTGAATGAAACAAAGGCCCAAGCCCTTCTATTTATAGGTTTAGAAAAGGGGTAAAGTTCTTAATTTAGTCGATGTGGGACTTGGTTTATACTAATTCTAATTGGTTTATACTAATTTTTCATATTTTTTTACATGCTAAGTGTATTCATTCATCACGAATTCGTTTCTTAACCAATTCGATCCGTTCAAGTTGCGTTGTTTTCATTTTATAGAGGAGAACAACAATCATCCATCAATTTAAAGTTTCAATCACGAATTCATCATGACTTTTAGTCTCAAAGTACACCAAAATACACATTACCATCAAAACCCAAATTCCTCTTCTTTAGCATAAATAAATGAATTTGATTTCTGAAAAATTGGTTTTAGATGACCATTATGAAATTATAAAATCTAATAACATATATAACATCATAACCCGCAAATTCATTAACCAAAACCCCAATTTTAAATGAAACTCAAGAACACATAAACTAGAAATATAAACTAGATTATGTACCTTTAATTCCTTAAAAAATAAAATTAACCTTATCAAGTAAAATTATAATTTCTATTCAACCAATATAATCATAACATTATTTAACAAATTCTTACTCCTCTAATTTAATTATTTAATTAAATTAGAATATCACCATTATACTTGCATAATAAAATATGTATAAATCTCATCTATTTTATCACACTTCAATAAACTATCCCATGACAATTTTCACAAAATATTGATTTAATACCATAAATATTCATTTTATTCCATAAAGTTTCCAACTAAATATTTAATGTACTTAATAAATATTTTACTCGCATTATACTAACATTTACATTTTCATGCAATATATTATCTGTGACGCCCCCAAAATAGGTCCACACGACCCATTCTGAGTCACCAGATATCACACTATAAAAATCAAATACAAACTTCATTTATACAACTGTTGAACTGTCGTGCAGAGTATGACAACAGATAAGCTGTGAGTTTTAATACAATATTATCTTGTAGACAGTATCCAAACTCAAATTGTTACAATGCCATAAAAAATACAGCAGCAAATATTTTAAGACCCCAAAGAAGAATGAGAAGATTACTATCATATTCATTCTAATGAGGTGCACTTTTGACGCTTTCAAAGTCGGGCTCTCATCACCCTATTATTGTTCGCCAAAATCAATTATTAAGTGACGTATAATACGACACACACATCTTAGGACCTCAATACAATTATATGTTGCATGTCATGTCGTTTTATAATGTATTGAGAAACTTCGACAGTCTCGGACCATCACACTATTTCCCTGTTATCCCCGCTCGACCCAGCTACACTCTTATTACCTGAAAAGAATTGTGAAGCAAAGGGTGAGCACAAATAGCCCGGTAAAGAATATCATGACTAAAAATAATTAAATTATCAATAGCCTTCGTCAATAATAAATCAGAGATTTAGAACATATGGTAGGTGATAAAACTTTTCAACCATAGTTGTAGAGGAACGAGCAATCCATTAGAAGAGTCAAATAGACCATCAGGTCTATTATCTTCTCCATGTTAAAAGTCTACCAATAATGTTTTATCCCTGTAACATCAATCAACAATTACTGTCCACAATCATATGAATAACTCATAATCATAATTGTGATTCTAAATTCCTCTTCGCACCTGAGATGAAGATAATTTTCATCACCTATCTTCACCAAACATCAAAAATCATGGTTATACCAAATCACAATTCGTACTCATAATCATACTAATAAATTCATCTTTTCATTACGGCGAAATATATTCATTAACAATTCATCTTTGCACTACAGGCCAAAGACATACAACTGTATTTTAGAAGAGTCAAGTAGAGCATGGTATCTACTATCTTTTATGAATTAAAAGTGTATAATCAATATGTTATCGCTAAACTCTCTACTTTAATAAATAATCCACATCATTGAATCATCCCCGCACTACTGACCAAGGATATTCATGTAATCATCGATAGTCATGATTATCTTGAATAATCCCCGATTATAATCATACCAATAATCATCCATCAACGCACTACGGCTAATGAGGACTTTTACCACATCATCTATAACATTATGGGTCATGATTATACCGAATGATCCCTGGTCATAATCATACCAATAAACAGTTCATCTATGCACATAAGCCAAAGATATACAAATGTAAAACTAATAATAAACAGTCCATCTTTGCACGTAAGCCAAAGATATACAACTATAAAACCAATAATCAACCGTCCATCTTTGCACGTAAGTCAAAGATACTCATCAATAAATAGTTCATCTATGCACGTAAGCCAAAGGTGACTTTTGTCATAATATAAGCATGAGGATGATGACAATTATATAAACATTAATCAAACGAAAACAAGGATAAATATTAAAGACTTTAAATTTATCCAAATATTATCAATCACTTAATAAACTCATAATCTAATATTATTAATATTATAATAATATTTTAATCACTTCTTAAACTTATAAACAATTTATTTCAATTGTTTACACTTTACCAAATAATGCATTTAATCATTCAAAAATGCCATACTCATAAGATTTCATCACCAATGATCAAATCCCTCATCAAAAATCTGCATATACCCTATATAGGATTCCTAAGCCATAAAATCCTATTTTTTAATTTTGTTACTTCACATAACATATTTAATTCATTTACTCATAACTAGTTCATTTTCATGAAAAATACCAAATCAGTCCCAAAAATATTTCTTTTCTCGGATTTAACAGAATATAGTCCCATATTGAACATATATTTTTCTCGAAATTTTTAAAATTCATTTACTATTTTTCATATGGCCAAAACTGCCGAATATTTAGACATTTATCATAAATTGTACTTTTGTCCAAAATTCCGAATTTACAGGGTATACTTACAGTATACATGTACTCCCAATAAAAATTTCGCCAATTTTGGAGTTAACCACAAGGAGTTATAAAGGTTTACTTTTAAAATAGTCTTTTCCCATAAAATCCATAACTCTTAATCTATACATCCAAAAATCGACATCTTTTGAAACAATATAGAAAACTCATCAAATTATCATTTCAAATTTTTTCAGAATTTTTGAGGGTCAGAAAAATTACAAAACTGCAAATGGATTTCACCCGCCATGCGGTAATCCACGTAGACAGATCATTTCCATAATTTAATAAGGAATGAATACGAAGGATCATTCACCATGCATGTGGTAATCCATATAGACAGGTTATTCCAACATAATAATAAAGAATGGAATAACAGAAGAATTCACCATACATGCGATAGATCGCATAGACAGGTTATTCCTAACAGAATAATAAATAATGGAATAACAAAAGAATTCACCAAGCATGCGATAGACCGCACAGACATATTATTCCAACAGAATAATAAATAATGGAATAACAGAAGAATTCACCAAGCATGCGATAGACCGCATAGACAGGTTATTCCAACAGAATAATAAATAATAGAACCAGGTCATGTGTAAACGCACAGACAGGATATTCTAACAGAATAATAAAGAATAAAATAATAGAAGAATTTCACCATGTATGTGGTACTTCGCATAGACAGGTTATTCCCATATAATAATAAAGAATGGAATAACAGAAGAATTTCACCATATATACGGTGAGTCCGTAGTATACAAAAGTTATTCCAATGTAATAATAAGGAATGAAATAACAATAGCTCTCTTCATGAATACGAAAGAAATAATACCCCTTACCTCAAAAGAAGACTGGATACTAGAATAGTGAGGTAGCAGACTTCTCTTCTTCTTTCTCTCTATAATTTCTCTCTATAATAATTGCTCTAAAGTTTTAGTGAATTGGTGAGAAATGAAGGAAGAATGAGCTTCTATTTATAGGAAAATATAGTTTCGATAATTGCACGTTTTGGGGCTCGAAATATTACAGTACAATACCTCTAACTTTTCTTTCATTTTAAATTTAGTCCTGCGAGTATTATCAAACTTGCACCACCTCCCCTAATAGTAAATAATGTGAATCAATAGTTCAAACATGTGAACCAATAGTTATAATCATGTGAAAATATGAATTACAGTATAATACCTCCATCTATACCTCTATTTTTAACTTAGTCATGCAAGTATTATCAATCATGCACCAACTCCCCTAATAGTACAAGAATGTGAATTAATAGTACACACATGTGAACAAATAGTTATAATCATGTGAATTAATAGCAATTAATTGCTCATTTATTTAATTAATTACCCGATTGGTCAATATAACCTCCAGACAATTATTATCGAAATAAATGTCAATTTCCACTGACACTAACAATCCCAACACAATGGAAATATTTTTCTCAGAAATTTCATTTTTGAAATTTTGATGTTTGACTTTTTTGACAAAAAAGTCAACCCCGACAAATTTTGTGTTTATATTCTATTTCTACTAATTTCATCGTTCCGAACTCAAATATCACGTCCACATCTCCAAATTCAACTCCGAACTCAAATTTGATTTTTAATAACATTCATCATTAATATTATAACTCACAATATTTAACAACTAGGTCGTTTCCAAGAAAGAGGAGGCTTTCCGATAAGGATTTCTCCCTATTGGAGCGCAATTAGATGACCTAACCTCTCCTTGATAGAACTTCTAGACATTGTCAATATTCCAAATAATAATATGAATAACTTTGTCGTCTCAATTATTGATTTAATAATATAACATATTATACAGATGATACTGTGACAACAATTGAATCAATAATATAAGAGATATGATGCATCAATTACTGTAGCAATAATTGAGTTTAACTGAGTGATTTCTCACGTAAGCATCAATAATTAATACTGTGACAACCAGAATTTTTATAAGTTATTAAAATAAGAATTTAATAGTTAAAATTCTTATTATGAGATGTTTTGAGTTTGAGTATGTATATATACGCTATATATGTTGAAATATATGATCCGGTGTGAAGAGAAATATATATTCATATATTGGGAAAGTGAGGTTTAATAGTTGAGTTAACTATTGAAGGAATTAAATAATTTAGTAATTAATTTTAAATATTTGTTGAATTAAATAAATATTTTAAATTTATTTATTTATTGAGATAAATAAATGGTTGATAAAGTTGTGGTAAATTAATTTAGTAACTAAATTGATTAATGTAAATTAAATTGAATAATGTTAATTTTATTTGAAGGGTTTAATTTAAGGAAATAATTAAATTTAATCAATAGCTTAATATTTAAGAAGATAATTAAATTAAATGAATTGTTTAATTTAAAGGAAATAAATAAATTAAACAAAGTGATGTTTCTAATTTATTAATTAAATTAGATATTTAATTATTTAATTATTTATTATAAGCAGAATTATAATAAGAATATAATTATTATAATTATAAATTATAAGCTATTTAAATTGGTGGCAGGTGTGACAAAAGTAACTATATAATATAATGCTATTAAAATAATCTAGTATGAGGGAATTTTTATAGCCAAACACAGCCTTATGGCTTTTGGCCTAACTTAACTGATGAACGTGGGGAGTCTTCAGTTTATTTTCTAAGCGTCTTTTATTTTTAAGCCAAGTACAGAGAGGGTTTGGAGAGAAGAAGAAACACAGAGATATTTTTTTTGAGAAGGAAGAATCATGGTGGTTTTGAGAGAGGGTCACCATCTCTTGCTAGCCTACAACTAAGGTTTGGAGGTATAATCTACTCTAATTTTAACTCTCTTTTTTGAAATTTCTATTAATAATTATGTTGGATTGATACATATACATGTTGGTAGGGTTTATAATCTGTCAATCATTATATATAAGGGTTGTTTGAGTATCAAACACATGAAATTGGGTTTGTAGGAAGAAAAAAAATAAATAACAATGTTTATATTTGAAAATGGCTTTAGAAAGTACAAAATTTCATGTCCTATATGTGCTATAATCTGAAAATTGGTGTTGGATTATGTTAGTACGTTAAGAATCGAAAACAGCGTAATTTGAATCATGTCAATTGGTTAAGAAACGAAGTTGTAGCGATTGAATTCGCTAAATGTGTTTAAAACATGAAATAGTGTATGAACATGTGTTTTGGGTAAGAAATTCAGAGAAACATAATTTAAAGTAATCAGATTGGTTGTCAGTAGGATTTACAGTGTTCATTGTGTTTATCAACTATCAGAAATGGAGTTTTATTTTAAAACATGTTTCAAAGAATTAAGTTTGCTAAAATTGTTGTTCAATTGTTGGTAATTGGTATATGGATGATTGTTAACGTTTATGTGTAATTTACGTGGAGTTATACATGTTAATTGATGTTAGAAATTAAGACACAGTGTTTTGTTTCCGGTTTTGGGAGTTCTATAATTCGGAGTCCCAGCGCCAAATTTCGCGCCCCAGCTTCAAATTTCACTCCCCAGCGCCAAATTTCGCGCCTCAACGCCAAAAATAGGCCAAAAGTTCGCGCCCCAGTGCTAGAATTCGCGCCCCAGCGCCACTGTCTCATGCCCCAGCGCTGGAAAAGTGGTCTGGATTGGACAGTTTTGACCTCCTGTAGTAAAATGGCCATAACGTTTTCATACGAACTTCTATTGAGGTGATTCAAGATTATCCGGAACGAGAACGAATAGACCTACAACTTTCGTTCTTTACGTTTTTCATTTTGAGGCTGGGAACAGGGGTAAAAATGGTCATTTGTGGGACTGATATGTATTAGGAGGCAATCGGAGGGCGTCGGGAATGCACATATGCAAATGTAGTGCTCCTGATGATAAAAGATGTTGTCCGAAGTTATAAAACATGAATATTAGTAAATATAATGATGTTTAACATTAATAAATGATGTATTAGATAAGTTGTATAAGCATACTAAGCACACACATGAGAGACGAATCGGGCGTGTGATGAATGAACGTCGAAACGTCGTGCCAAGTGTTAGTGAACTTAAAAAGTGTTTTGATTCAATTGAAATGAATATTATAAGATATGGAATGGATTTAATATAAAACCAATAAGTACTCCTAGCAAGACTTAAGCACTTGAATGAACTTCGAGTTTGACTAAGAAGAAATATAGTGAGTTATAAGTCTAAAGTTAACACAATCAAATTGAACATTGTGTATTGATTAATAGGAAGGGTTATAGGATGTAGATTAAAGTTTACATTACAACTACTATGCATTGATATGTGACTAATAGTTGATGTGAATGATTATATAATTGTGTAGGGCACGTGAAGTACAGATATCTGTAAGCTGTTAAACTATTATTGGTAAACAACGATCAAGGCAAGTCTTTCAGTTCCTATTTGCTATGTGAATTTGATTATTTTAAATCTTTATTGCAAAGAGCATGATGTGTTATATATATATCGAAAGTATGAAATGTTAAAGTCAATTTATGACTACGTTGTTTGTCTAAAGCATGCTGATTGTGTAAGGAACTCAATCTTTATAATTGTTATATGAATTGTAGCATGTATGTTATGTTAGTCTGATGTTTATGAGATATTTGTTGAGCATGTTATTATGTGCTACGTGATGCATGAAAACTGTTAGATTTTGCTGGGATGTCGAGCTCAACTTTGCAAATAACCACTTTTGCAGGTTCAAAATTCAAGGTAAAGTTATGTGTTACTTGAAAGACATGAATCAAATGTGATACTTGAAGATTTATACACTTTGGTTGTGTCATTATTATTTGAACCATGTTTAAGGTTCCGAATAATGTATTAATGTTGAATTGTAATATTATTTTGCAATGTAAACTATTGTAGTATTAAAAATGATTCTGAGATATTTAGATGTAAAGGTTGAAAGTTCTGGGAACGAGAATAGTTTGTAATAGAAAATTTTAATTATTCCGCAAATTTTAATGGTTGTATTATGGTTTAATGATGTAAAAATTAGATGTTGAATGTATTATTAACGACCGAAGTCGAGAATTAAATTGTATGAATTTTGGGGTCAATTACGGTTGGTATCAAAGTTTATAGGTTAGAAACCTTAGGTAAGAGTACCTTAGGCTATAACCTTAGAGAAGATATGTGAAGATAATGAAAGAATAAGCTCAAGTAGAGTTTGAATAATAAGAAGTAATTTAAGAAATTTTTAAAGAAGGGATTAAAACATGCGTGAGAGGATTCAAAGAAGAATCTCATTGAGATATAAGGGGTATGAATGCGGGGTTACCCAACTCCAATAATAGGGATGTAAGGTGATGTCTATAAGAAGAGAATGATAAAGAAGTTAAGAATAAAAAAAATTATAGTTAAGTATGGTACAGTTGTACTCTTTAATGGTTGATGTATGGTATCTGGGCTAAACGATTCCTTCATAAAGCGGAGGTATATACGAACTAGCAACTCGGAACCTAGTTTGTTGGTTGTTTGTGGGAAACCACTCAGCGTACCATATTGAAACTATTAGAGACTCAATGTGTGCCATGTATAGAAAGGGGATATGTATGATGAAAATGTGAAACTCAAATGAAATGTTGAGCAATGTAAATGAAGCTAGAAATTCTAAAAGTAAGAATTGTTATATAAATAAGAAAATTCAAAGAAGAATCTTGAAGAGATATAAAGATAAGAAATGGGAGTTGCCTAACTCTAATAGCCAATATAACAAAAATGTCGTAAATGATGAAAAAGGAAAAAAAAAAGGGGATCGTAAAACAAAACGATCACGAGTTAATAAAAGAATTTTAAGGGAGATGATTATAGAATAAGATCACGACGTGATCTATTTAAGTTATAAAAGAAAAATGGTTTGTAAGGTTTGAGTAATTATAGCTTGATGCTATGAAGATGATGTACTATGAAATAGTACGAGATAACTCACGAGGAGTTATAGATAATGTGATACGAGGAATTCGTATCGAGCAAAGAGCAAGTTAAGAGTAAGATAGAGTTAGGTGGGATTTCAATTAAGGACTCATGTGATGGCTGAGTTGTACAAACCTTTGTATGGGCGAGGGTTTTGTGCTTGCGCTCAGTTTATCACATTGATAATCATTGGAATGTTGGTGTCGTACTATCAATGTATATATGGCGAAAAGGTGATGCTTTTCTCATGTGTATATTTTATAGTTAGAAACAATTAAGATTAGTCAGATATTATTAGGATTAGGTGCGGTTCTTAAAACTAATGCATATGGTAAGTTCGTGACTCATAATAATATGGTATGTTTTGAACCCATCAGCGAATGGACGCCTATGGTCTGACTAGGACAAGTTCTTAAACTCATATTATTGTGGCAAGTTCCTAAACTTCCAATGTGCGGTAAGTTTGATAAACTATACTGGGGATATAGGAGGATTATAAGTTGAAATACAAGAATATTAAGTGTAAAGATTGAAATTGATGGAGAAAATTAGGTATTCCAAATCTTCTAGCTTTGCTAGATTTTCAAAATTTATTGACTTCGTGTCGATGGTTATACTTTTGATTTTTAGAAAAAAAATGTGTTGGGTCACACTAGTGAACCAAAGAGTTTTTAAAAATAGTGTTATTATTCGTATTTCTATGCTAATTGCTTTGGCTAGACAAAAATGATTTGAAATATATCAAAATATATATTTTTTTTATATATCATCAGTGCATCATGGAACCTGGTGCAGATATGATAAAAACGATGGAGTCATCAATGCAGTTTTACTTAGTGTTGGATGTGATCTAAGGATCGTCAGCCCACTATGGTATGATGTAGTATGATAAAATCACCAAATGACGGAATCCTCAAATGGACTGTAAATGCAGTGCGGTATCATGACGTCATAAAAAGATTTTTGAGAATTCTTTAAGATATGAGAATATATATGTATATGTATATTTCGATTGATGTCCGGATTGTTGTAGAAGTCTATGCTATTTGGTTCAAATTTAGACGAATATTGAAAGATGTTCATAAAATTCAAGCGCTTTCTTGAAGTTATGCCAAACCAAATTGTTTTGGTGCGGATTCAGATGTTGAAAAGCTGAGGTGAACAACCTTGTAAAAGGGGACATGTTATCGGAGACAATGATTCCGAAAGTAACGCATATAGTTGTTACGATGTTAAGATGTAATACGTTGTGCACGACGTAAGGGTACAATAGGCTGATCACCTAGAGTACTTACAGAGAGTGTTTTCAGTCTGTGTGATTGCTAAACATTATGTTAAAGATGGTTCATAGTGGTGAAACACTGTTAAACCTGGAGCAGAGTTCAAGGTCCGTATAGTCTTATGACTATTAAAGGTTCAAGTCGAGATACTTGATAACCTAGGGACGTAGTTCAAGGTCTTATGACCCCTCATCATGATTTGGAATCTTTTAAATTCCTCTTATTTATATCGCTTCCCAATTATTGAGCAATTGTGGAAGATTCTTATTATTCTGAAAGGTGAAAGTGGAAAGGATGAGAAAATTAAGCAAAACATATTAATTTCAAGAAAGAAATGAAATTCTAGAAAGAAGAGAAATGTGAAGGTGAGGAATATGATGATCTTAGAACGATCCTTAGAGAAAGAATTTGGTTGCAAAACCTAATGAATAAATAGATATTAACATAAAATCTATTCTGATAAATGGAGTGAATGAAAATTAGTAAGTCAAAAATTTCGAGGACGAAATTCGTAGAAGAAGGGGTGAATGTAATATTCCGAGTGTTTATGAGTTAAGTATAGGATACCGATCCTTAGAAAAGGAAATGAATGGGTTAATGAATATGTAATACTCAAATATAATTGAGTCTAAGTAAAGGTTATGAAATAATACTTACAAGAATTTATTATGAATAATGGTGGGAGTAGGAATATAAAACCTATATTAAGGTAATGTGTTGAAGTTATTCAATGATAAATTTTGAAAAGAGATTTGGTGAAAACCGAGTAAGGGAGGTTTCGTTGATTCCGAGAACGGAATCCTTATAAGGGGGGAAAGATGTGGCAACCCGAATTTTTATAAGTTATTAAAATAAGAATTTAATAGTTAAAATTCTTATTATGAGATATTTTGAGTTTGAGTATGTGTATATATGTGCTATATATGTTAAAATATATGATCTGGTGTGAAGAGAAATATATATTCATATATTGGAAAAGTGAGGTTTAATAGTTGAGTTAACTATTAAAGGAATTAAATGAATTTAGTAATTAATTTTAAATATTTATTGAATTAAATAAATATTTTAAATTTATTTATTTATCGAGATAAATAAATGGTTGATAAAGTTGTGGTAAATTAATTTAGTAACTAAATTGATTAATGTAAATTAAATTGAATAATGTTAATTTTATTTAAAGGATTTAATTTAAGGAAATAATTAAATTAAATCAATTGATTAATATTTAAGAAGATAATTAAATTAAATGAATTGTTTAATTTAAAGGAAATAAATAAATTATACAAAGTGATGTTTCTAATTTATTAATTAAATTAGATATATAATTATTTAATTATTTATTATAAGCATAATTATAATAAGAATATAATATGCCGTAAGTTCGCACTTCAAAGATTAGAATTCGTGTCTCAAATACATCGTCTTCGCTACTTAGCTACCGAAAAGTGGTTTGGATTGGACAGTTTTGACCTCCTATAGTAAAATGACCATAACGTTTTCATACAAACTCCTATTGAGGTGATTCAAGATGATCCGGAACGAGAACGAATAGACCTACAACTTTTGTTCTTTACGTTTTTCAATTTGAGATCGGGAACAGGGGTAAAAATGGTCATTTATGGGACTGATATGTATTAGAAGGCAATCGGAAGGCGTCGGGAATGCACATATGCAAATGTAGTGCTCCTGATGATAAAGGATGTTGTCCGAAGTTATTAAACATGAATATTAGTAAATATAATGATGCTTGACATTAATAAATGATGTATTAGATAAGTTGTATAAGCATACTAAGCACACGCATGAGAGACGAATCGGGCGTGTGACGAATGAACGTCGAAACGCCGTGCCAAGTGTTAGTGAACTGAAAAAGTGTTTTGATTCAACTGAAATGAATATTATATGATATGGAATGGATTTAATATAAAACCAATAAGTACTCCTAGCAAGACTTAAGCACTTGAATGAACTTCGAGTTTGACTAAGAAGAAATATAGTGAGTTATAAGTCTAAAGTTAACACAATCAAATTGAACATTGTGTATTGATTAATAGGAAGGGTTATAGGATGTAGATTAAAGTTTACATTACATCTACTATGCGTTTTTATGTGAATAATAGTTGATGTGAATGATTATATAATTGTGTAGGGCACGTGAAGTGCATATATCTGTAAGCTGTTAAACTGTTATTGGTAAACAACGATCAAGGCAAGTCTTTCAGTTCCTATTTCCTATGTGAATTTGATTGTTTTAAATCTTTATTGCAAAGAGCATGATGTGTTATATATATGTTGAATGTATGAAATGTTAAAGTCAATTTATGACTACGTTGTTTGTCTAAAGCATGTTGATTGTGTAAGGAACTCAATCTTTATAATTGTTATATGAATTGTAGCATGTATGTTATGTTAGTCTGATGTTTATGAGATATATGTTGAGCATGTTATTATGTGCTACGTGATGCATGAAAACTGTTAGATTTTGCTGGGTTGTCAAGCTCAACCTTACAAATAACCACTTTTGCAGGTTCAAGATTCAAGGTAAAGTTATGTGTTACTTGAAAGACATGAATCAGATGTGATACTTGAAGATTTATACACTTTGGTTGTGTCATTATTATTTGAACCATGTTTAAGGTTTCGAATAATGTATTAATGTTGAATTGTAATATTATTTTGCAATGTAAACTATTGTAGTATTAAAATGATTACGAGATATTTAGATGTAAAGGTTGAAAGTTACAGGAAGCAGAATAGTTTGTAATAGAAAATTTTAATTATTTCAGAAATTTTAATGGTTGTATTATGGTTTAATGATGTAAAAATTAGATGTTGAATGTATTATTAACGACCGAAGTCGAGAATTAAATTGTATAAATTTTGGGGTCGTTACAAATACTGTGTGCTACTATGCAATCACACGTATTACTGTACTTTTACTACTGGTTATTTTATGACAACTTGCTTACTTTGAAAAATTTTCACATATCACCCTTAACTTTAAACTTTTATCAATTTAAC
This sequence comes from Panax quinquefolius, assembly GCA_020205615.1. Classification (NCBI taxonomy): domain Eukaryota; kingdom Viridiplantae; phylum Streptophyta; class Magnoliopsida; order Apiales; family Araliaceae; genus Panax; species Panax quinquefolius. Next base: position 63,643,177 of record CM035157.1, read on the forward strand.
TATTTACCAAAATAGAAAAATTGAATACTTTTATTTCATAAAATTCGGGATCTCACATTACCTTCTCACTTTATTAAATCAATTATACTTGTATTAATTCACTATTTTAATTAAGTGAATTGTTCACACTATTTATGAAACTTAACTCATAATAATTTCCATTTCCCACAAGGCATAACAATTAAAATTATATTATCTCATAACATAATTTCAACTTAATTCAATTAACTAATATTATTTAATTTCTTTAATAGTTTAATTAACTATTAAATTTCACATTCTCCAACATATGAATATATAATTCTCTTCACACCAAATCACATAATTCAAAAATATATACACCTCATAATAAGAATTTTAATTATTAAATTCTGATTTTAATAACTTATAAAAATTTGGGTTGTCACAATAAGACTATATGGACTCCTCGTACTTAAGGGGGATTAGCCCTTCGTACAATGTGTTGTGCATAAATATTTAAACACTATGCGTAAATTATCCCCTATAATAGGGTTGTTTATCTCAACATTTAGAATACGAGTCTGCACCAAAGTAAGTTTGGTTTGGATAGGTTTTAAGGTAATTTATAGTTTAACGAACATTTACTAAGGATTAGTTGAATAAAATGTAGTAACAATGCGCTATGGAATAAGTCATAATTATAACGCCCCGAACTCCGGTCAATTTTCACATCTGGATTCCGTACGTCACAATCCCATCTTCTTCCAAATATACATCATTATATAACTAAATATAACAACATGCATCCTCAAATCCCGAGTTCTAAAACCTTATAACCTCTTTCATTACAAATAATGATAATTATATTATTCTTTACATCTTGCACGAGTGACTTTTATCCGCCACCAAGGATACATAATTGTTCATTTAACTATTCAATAGTTTAATTATATCATTCTATATTACAAGTCTTCGCTTGATCTTCACGCTCATTCATATAATGAATGGCATCTCTTCTAGATACCGATCAGCTTGATCTTTACGGGATCCTTAAGTTCTTCTAACATCGTTCGCTGAAAATGTTTTTATTTAAAGCAAGTGTGAGCATTCAATTGCCTAGCAAGTTATAGCAGTTGAACAAACAACTTCAAGAATTTAAACATTTTTTAAGACTTCAATAACCGAACAAAGGTTATGAAGTAGCTTTAATAATAGGAATAATCTCGATTCCTATCATTTTAAAACATTAGTCACATTCACTTTTAAAATACTTTCATTCTCTACTCTCTTTCATACACATTCTGTCTAGCTAGAATCAATAGCACAGACTTAACAATAACGGTTCATGTATAAACAGAACATTCTCTTATTGAAGAGTTAAATCACATAATAGTTCATCTCATAGAAACACTGAAGTGTTCAAATTATGTCACAAGGCCTCATATATTCTAACACCTTGTACAAATATCACACATTTGCACATAAACAGAACTCCTCAAGTTCAACATCTGAAAAGTTTTAGAAACTAGCATTCATTTAAAATATGAATGAAGTTAGGAAACTTGCCTTACGCATAGCTACAACTTACGCTGAACTGCTCATTCCAATTCCTATGTAGCACATAAGGAAATAACACATACACCAATTAGTCATATACTTGACTTTACGCATTAGTTTACTTAACTTTACTTCTTAGGGTTCACGTTCTTACAAACTAAGTTTACGCGACCAACTTCCTTTACCGGTTAACGACTTCATGACATACGGAGATGTCTTACTCAATACGTTCATCATCTTTGATGATTTACATTCTTATCTTCTTCTTATAACTCTCCTAGGACTCAGCACACATCATGTCTCTTCTAGTAGTCCATATGGTACTCCAAGTGGTTTCCCACAAACAACTAATAAACAAGTTCACGTCTCATATACACTGCCCATAACAGTGAGTTGGATCGGTTGCCAGTTTTGTATATACCTTCGCTCTCTAAAGGAATTGTTTAGCCCAGCTCCCATATGTCAACCATCAAAGGTTACAATTGTACTACAACCTAAATTCATCTTAACTTATCCGAACCATTAAACTATAATGTTCGTTAAGTCAATTTCTTATTCCTTATGGCTTTCTGACAACTAAATGCCATACCTCAGGATTCATTCATCATCGTCTAAGTCATACAGTCTTTTGTATACTCATACGATCATTCCATATTCATTCTACACATTTATAGCGTTAAGCATTTTACGTTACCTTATTCTTATCTTACAACGTCCGGTTCATTCCACACGGAACGTCATCCAAGTTATAAACATTAACTCGGCTTCTTTTACGTTATACATACTTGTCTTTAATTCAGCTTCTTCACCGTTCATAGGTTAATCATTGGTCTTCATTATCCTACGGTCAAACCATACACGGGGTGTAGGTTATACCCATTTAATATTCACGTACACTTAACCTTCACTTTGGTTAAAGTGTTCAACGCTTACATCTTATTCTAACATTCTCCATCCGACTCACATTCGGCTTTCATTAATCTTATTACCGTTCGCTATGACTTTCTTGATAAATTATATCTTACTTACTACCTTCGTCAACGTCTAAGTCATACAACCAATGTATACTTGGAACGTTCGCCCGACGTGAATACGATTCACGAGGATCGTTTACGTATTCAATGTTTATGTTGTTCATCCCTTAATCTCTCATTCAACCTTTATCTAAGGTTTTAATACACTTGATTAAGTGATACATTAGTTGAACTACATGTTCATAATTCTTTCTTGCACATCCTCCAGTAATTAAGCACTTGAAAACTCATCACTAGCTTTTTCCTCACACCGCAGCCATGCACACAGGGCCTCTTTTTACGTCATGCAAGCAAATTCACTGCTCATGTTGTCAAACTATCGAGGCTAGCGACTGTAATTCACTATCTTCTCTATTTCTCGGGCACGCCGCAGACTCGTGATGGTGATGGCCCGAGCCTCACGTTTAGAAGCGCCGCCTCCCAAGGCTCGGCCATCTTCATCATGACCTACGAGCACAAAACAAAACCTAGAAAATTTTTCTAAGTCTTAGAAATTGCTAAAAACGCTTACTTCCCGATTCCATATCTTATTCGTTATAACTCGGAACAAGGTCATTCCAAAGCCATTCTCTTCCTTATCTTACGTACTTCGATTATTTACCCACGGATAGAACTTCATTCTGAATTCGTTAACATGCCATTTAATTGGCTTAATCTTCACTCTTCGTTCATTTTACGTTTTTAACGTTCTTCGTTCTTTCGTCCGTAATTCGGTCATCCAAACTCAGAACACGTTCATTCTTGAGTCCACGACTCACGTTTTATACGTTCTCTTACATTCTTATGAAACCCTACACGTTCGGGTTCATTTACATAGTTTCTATTTCTTGTTCATCTTTTACGAATTTTCGCCATAACTTCATTATAGCTCAGTTTTAATCCGTTCTTCATGAACGTTTCTAACGTTCCTAACCAAGCAATAAACATTTAACTTATACGCGATGATTTTAAACTTGACAATCAATAACAATTACACTACGATGGTTTTAAATTTGTCCATCAACAACGTTCTTCGCGTGTTCTTCGCGTTCTTCGTTCGTTCTTCATTTTTAATCGATATTTTGATTACGATTTTAGTTTTTCTTGGAATTTGGTGTTATAGAACACCAGTCCTTACTTATTTCACAGTATCATTCATATGATCCACTCGGATCGTTCTAATTCATTACGAATCTTATACTTAAGAAATTTATAAAATAAACTTCTAATTCCTATTTATTCTTTTATCAATGATTTCAACCATATGAAATCATTCCTAACATCATTTACTTCTTATTCTCATTAAGCTATGTTTTTATCATAAAAACTTAAAGAAAATTATCTAGAAGTTAGGTTTTCGGATTACCTTTCTTCTTTAATCTCCTTCCGTCGGATAAAGGTTGCTTACGAGCAAGTTTTTCCTTCTTCCTCTTCTTTCCCATCCGAAATCTCTCTCTCTCTCTCTCTCTCTCTCTCTCTCTCAAAAGTTGTAGGATATTCAAAATCCTAAACAAATGATTTAAGCTTCCTATTTATAGAAAACCAAGGCTAGGGGCAAAATAGTCATTTTGCCCTCAAACCACCTTACTATTCTTGACTTATGCACTAAGTTTACTTACTCCTTAAGTTTACTTAGTCTTTAAGTTTACTTAGCCTTTAAGTTTACTTACTCCTTAAGTTTACTTACTCCTTACTCCACCTCTTTACTATTCACGAAGCTTCCAAGAGAAGCTTCGTGCTTCCGTCTTACGGAATTCGTCCGACAGTTCGAAAACTGCTATCCTCGGAATCTAAATATTTTTGGATATTTCGTCTTTGCTTTACCGATTAACTTTTACGTATTCTTCTGATTTCTGAAAAACTGAAAACACTTTTTGGTGTCAAGTTTTTTCCTTCACGTTTTCCCCTAACATAGCTAAACGAATGAAAAGTACATAACAGTAATTTTCGTCGTTTTTATTCTGTCCGATTTTTGCACATTTTATGAGAAAAACTTTTATCGGCTTACTTAACTTTTCACGATATATTATCGTCAAATCTTTCGACGGAATGTCATTTCGACATACTGAACTCTCGGAAAGGCTTAGGTTATTCAAACCCTAACCCTGAGGGTTTTGTCAGGTAAATAGTGTCTATTTCATCTTTTTTCCCAATTTTTTATTCGTCTTGAAAATTCTTACTCGTACAGTTTAGCTCGTGGCCAGAATCCTCTCGAATAATAATCATCCTAGGTTCTAGAACGATTAACAAAACACATAGCACATAATAGTATTAATAAAAATTTATTTTATTAATAACTAATTCTTTAAATATTAAATTCTGGACAATCCGATTTTTCGGGTTGTCACATTCTTCCCTCCTAATAAAAATTATGTCCTTGGAATTTCTAAAACCACACCCATACCCGGGTGCCTACAACCTTGAGCAAAGGTTTAATCTGAATTCATCCTTCTCACAAGGATCATCTGTTAACATAATCGTCATTAGTTAAACCTCACGCTTAACTATACTTTTAATCTTTCAGGTCCTCACATTCACCCCTTCTTCACAGAATTTTGTCCTCGAAATTTTAGCTTACCCTTCTTCTCAACTTCTCTTCAAAGAAGTTCTTATTTTTCATACATTCTCTACCCTTCATAACTTATCAAGAATTATGAAGTGAAAGGAATAAATAGGAAGATAAGGATTCCTTTAAAACATTTCATACTTTTGTTGAGGGGTCAAATTGACCATGAACTCTTACTAGGTTTAACAACAATTCACCGTAAACCCTTCTTACACGGTCAGTTTACAATCACAAAGAAGGTAAACTACCTCTTCCATACGTAGGCGATCAACCCATCGTATAACCCTATTTTGGGGTATGTTCACCCTAGACTTAGTCATTAGATTCCGCACCAAAACAATTTGGTTCGGCATAACTCTTCAAAGAAAGCTCGATTTTCTTTTAATCATGACATACCATTCATCTTAGCCAAATCAAGTAGCTTAGACCATATCAATAAATTGGAGATCAACTTGAAACATTCATCTAATCAACTCACTTGACATCGACTACTTCTTTAAATTCTTTCACAATACATTAAAACGTTTTATGATGTCATGATACTGTACTTTTCACAGTACGTTGAGGACTTCGCCAGTTTATGACTTCATCATTATACATCATACCATAGTTGGTTGTTGATCCTAAGATCAAATCCAACACCAGGTTTAATTGCATTAATAACTCCATCCTTTTACCATCCTTGCATCAAATGCACTGATGATATAAATTCATTTTGATATTTCAAATCAATTTCTGTCTAGCCGAAATAATTAGCACATACATACCAAGAATAGTTCCTTTAAAATCCATTGATTCCAAAAATTGAACCAATTCTTTCATTTTCAAAACGCGCACATCAACATGATTTCAAGAAACTTCGAAATCTAGCATAGCTAGATGACTTGGAATATCCTATTCTCAATCTTCCTTCATTGTCTTACTTGCGATAATACTTAATCTTCTCTAGCACCTTCAATGCTAAGTCTACTGAAAATAACTTGTTTTCAGCCTACACATTCCTATACCTTAGTACAGTCCATCAACTTACCACACATTATGAGTTCAGAAACTTTCCATAATAATATGAGTTTAAGAACTATCCCAGACAAACCATAGGCGTCCATTCACTGAGAAGTTCAAAAATATATCATATGATTATGAGTCACGAACTTACCATAAGTATGAGTTTCAAGAACTCGCACCTTATCTTATCGTTCTCTATCTACCAAGTATATACATGAGAAAAGATTCACCTTGTCATCATATACATCTTGATAGCGCGACCAATTTCAATGATTATCACTGTAATAAACTGAGTGGTTGTTACACCAAGCACAAACCTCTACCCATACAACGGTTCATACAACTCAGCTATCACATGAGTCCTCAATTGAAATCTGACAACTTCTAACTTTCTCTTTACTTAATATGAATTTTCTTTAATTCGTATGCTATCCTTTACAACTCAATTTGAGTTCGTCTTCCCTTACTACATCGTAGTACCATTCATTCATAGCATTAGCTATGAATCATTCATCGTTTAAAAGCTCGTCTGTTACTATGATTTACTATGATCACGTGGTGATCTTCTTATCCTTCTCTCTATAATTATAGTCTTAGGTACTAATACCTAAGGTTTATAACCTATCAGCTCTGATACCACTCTATAACGCCCCGAAATTCGGTCTATTTTCACATCCAGATTTCATACGTCACGATCCCATCTTCTTCCAAACATACATCATTATATAACTAAATATAACAACATACATCCTTAAATCCCAAGTTCTAAAACCTTATAACCTCTTTCATTACAAATAATGATAATTACATTATTCTTTACATCTTGTGCGAGTGACTTTTATGCGCCACCAAGAATACATAATCATTCATTTAACTATTCTATAGTTTAATTATATCATTCTATATTACAACTCTTCGCTTGACCTTCATGCTCATTCATATAATGAATGGCATCTCTTCTGGATACCGATCAACTTGATCTTTACGGGATCCTTAAGTTCTTCTAACATTGTTCGCTGAAAATGTTTTTATTTAAAGCAAGTGTGAACATTCAATTGCCCAGCAAGTTATAGCAGTTGAACAAACAACTTCAAGAATTTAAACATTTTTTTTAAGACTTCAATAACCGAACAAAGGTTATAAAGTAGCTTTAATAATAGGAATAATCTCGATTCCTATCATTTTAAAACATTAGTCACATTCACTTTTAAAATACTTTCATTCTCTACTCTCTTTCATACACATTCTGTCTAGCTAGAATCAATAGCACAGACTTAACAATAACGGTTCATGTATAAATAGAACATTCTCTTATTGAAGAGTTAAATCACATAATAGTTCATCTCATAGAAACACTGAAGTGTTCAAATTATGTCACAAGGCCTCATATATTCTAACACCTTGTACAAATATCACACATTTGCTCATAAACAGAACTCCTCAAGTTCAACATCTGAAAAGTTTTAGAAACTAGCATTCATTTAAAATATGAATGAAGTTAGGAAACTTGCCTTACACATAGCTACACACATAAGGAAATAACACATACACTAATTAGTCATATACTTGACTTTACGCATTGGTTTATTTAACTTTACTTCTTAGGGTTCACGTTCTTACAAACTAAGTTTACGCGACCAACTTCCTTTACCGGTTAACGACTTCATGACATACGGATATGTCTTACTCAATACGTTCATCATCTTTGATGATTTACATTATTATCTTCTTCTTATAACTCTCCTAGGACTCAGCACACATCATGTCTCTTCTAGAAGTCCATATGGTACTCTAAGTGGTTTCCCACAAACAACTAATAAACAAGTTCATGTCTCATCTACACTGCCCATAACAGTGAGTTAGATCGGTTGCCAGTTTTGTATATACCTTCGCTCTCTAAAGGAATTGTTTAGCCCAGCTCCCATATGTCAACCATCAAAGGTTACAATTGTACTACAACCTAAATTCATCTTAACTTATCCAAACCATTAAACTATATTGTTCGTTAAGTCAATTTATTATTCCTTATGGCTTTCTGGCAACTAAATGCCATACCTCAAGATTCATTCATCATCGTCTAAGTCATACAGTCTTTTGTATACTCAGGACAATCATTCCATATTCATTCTACGTATTTATAGCTTTAAGCATTTTACGTTACCTTATTCTTATCTTACAACGTCCGGTTCATTCCACACGGAACGTCATCCAAGTTATAAACATTAACTCGGCTTTTTTTACGTTATACGTACTTGTCTTTAATTCAACTTCTTCACCGTTCACAGGTTAATCATTGGTCTTCATTATCCTACGGTCAAACCATACGTGGGATGTTGGTTATACCCATTTAATATTCACGTACACTTAACCTTCACTTTGGTTAAAGTGTTCAACGCTTACATCTCATTCTAACATTCTCCATCCGACTCACATTCGGCTTTCATTAATCTTATTACTGTTCGCTATGGCTTTCTTGATAAATCATATCTTACTTACGACCTTCGTCAACGTCTAAGTCATACAACCAATGTATACTTGGAATGTTCGCCCGACGTGAATACGATTCACGAGAATCGTTTACGTATTCAATGTTTACGTTGTTCATCCCTTAATCTCTCATTCAACCGTTATCTAAGGTTTTAATACACTTGATTAAGTGATACATTAGTTGAACTAAATGTTCATATTTCTTTCTTGCACATCCCCCACTAATTGAGCACTTAAAAACTCATCACTGGCTTTTTCCCACCGCCGTGACTGCTGGCTGGGCCCTTCTTTACCTCGACCGCCTTTAAAGACCACCACTTTGCAATGTCAAATCTGCTTGAAATTTGGCCACTTAATTGACTTTCACTATCTTCTATATTTCTCATACTTCGGTGCCACTTAGCAGTAGTTGATGGCCAGGCCTCACGCTGCAGCGCCACCTCCCAAGGCTTGACTGGCGCTGCGACGCCGAGCACAAAACCTAGAAAATTTTTCTAAGTCTTAGAAATTGCTAAAGACGCTTACTTCTCGATTCCATAACTTATTCGTTATAACTTGGAACAAGGTCATTCCAAAGCCATTCTCTTCCTTATCTTACGTACTTTGATTATTTACCCATGGATAGAACTTCATTCTGAATCCATTAACATGCCATTCAATTGGCTTAATCTTCGCTCTTCGTTCGTTTTATGTTTTTAACGTTCTTCGTTCTTTCGTCCGTAATTCAGTAAACCGAACTCGGAACTCGTTCTTTTTTGAGTCCACGACTCACGTTTTATATGTTCTCTTACATTTTTATGAAACCCTACATGATCAGGTTCATTTATATACTTTCTATTTCTCATTCAACTTTTACGAATTTTCGCCATAACTTCGTTATAGCTCAGTTTTAATCCGTTCTTCATGAACGTTTCTAACGTTCCTAACCAAGCAATAAGCATCTAACTTATACGCGATGGTTTTAAACTTGTCCATCAACAACAATTACACTACGATGGTTTTAAGTTTGTCCATCAACAACGTTTTTCGCGTGTTCTTCGCGTTCTTTGTTCGTTCTTCATTTTTAATCGACATTTTGATTACGATTTTACTTTTTCTTGGAATTTGATGTTATAGAACACCATTCCTTACTTATTTCACCGTATCATTCATATGATCCACTCGGATCATTCTAATTCATTACGAATCTTATACTTCCTCAAGAAATTCATAAAATAAACTTCTAATTCCTATTTCTTCTTTTATTAATGATTTCAACCATATGAAATCATTCCTAACATCATTTACTTCTTATTCTCATTAAGCTATGTTTTTAACATAAAAACTTAAAGGAAATTATCTAGAAGTTAGGTTTTTAGATTACCTTTCTTTTTTAATCTCTTTTCGTCGAACAAAGGTTCCTTATGAGCAAGCTTTTCCTCTTCCTCTTCCTCTTCCTCTTCTTTTCCATCCGAAATCTCTCTCTCTCTCTCAAAAGTTGTAGGATTTTCAAAATCCTAAACAAATGATTTAAGCTTCCTATTTATAGAAAACCAAGGCTAGGGGCAAAATAGTTATTTTTCCCTCAAACCTCCTTACTATTCATGACTTATGCACTAAGTTAACTTAGCCCTTAAGTTTACTTACTCCTTAAGTTTACTTAGACTTTAAGTTTATTTAACCCTTAAGTTTACTTACTCCTTAAGTTTACTTACTCCTTACTCTACCTCCTTACTATTCACGAAGCTTCCAAGGGAAGCTTCGTGCTCCATCTCTGAAAATTGATCGATAGTTCAAAATCGCTATCCTCGAAATCCAAATATTTTTGGATATTTCGTCTTTCCTTTACCGATTAACTTTTACGTATTCTTCTGATTTCCGAAAAACTAAAAAACACTCTTTGGTGTCAAGCATTTTCCTTCACGTTTTCCCCTAACGTAGCTAAACGAATGAAAAGTACATAATAGTACTTTTCGTCGTTTTTATTTTGTTCGATTTCTGCTCGTTTTTCGAGAAAAACTTTTATCGGCTTACTTAACTTTTCACGATATATTATCGTCAAATCTTTCAACAGAATGTCATTTTGACATACTGAACTCTCAAAAAGGCTTAGGTTATTCAAACCCTAACCCTAAGGGTTTCGTCGAGTGAATAGTGCCTATTTCGTCTTTTTCCCAAGAAAAATTTTATTTTCGTCTTGAAAATTCTTACTCGTTCAGTCTAGCTTGTGGCCAGAATCCTCCCGATTAATAATCATCCTAGGTTCTAGAACGATTAATAAACACATAGCACATAATAGTATTAATAAAAATTCATTTTATTAATAACTAATTCTTTAAATCTTAAATTCTGGACAATCCTATTTTCCGAGTTGTCACAATGATTGAATCAACATTGTATAATAAAGTCATGCTTTAGGAATGAACTAAAAGCATAAACATTGAATAACATAACATACCTTGCTTGCACAATATTAAGCTAAGGTTAGAATTTTGTTTAGAATTGAGTATTGAGCATACATAACAAATAGTAAATTGAACGATAAGACTTGTTCAACATTAGTGTATCAGAATTTAGAAACTTGCATGCTAAATAACAACTTAATGATTAGGAACACTTGCTCAATATCAAAAGGTAAGGTTTAGGAGCTTACACAATATAAGTAGAGTTAATAAACTTGAACAAAGAAAGTTTAGAGTTAGAAAACGTGCCTTGCGTGTAAGCTAAACCGTAATAATTCGATTCACAATATCCTATACACATATTATCATGACATAATTAGTCACTGCAAATACTCTATATATAAATAAGTATCTATTTCATGTATGGTTTGATTTTTAGCAACATAGTCAAGTTACATTAGTAATCAAAACTCGTTAAGTGTTAATTATATGTTCATTCTTAGTACTATGATACAACAATTAACAAAAGTCACATTCTAATAGTCATATTACTTCACTGTATCAACAATTACAGACTTTATGTAAAAGAAAATAATTTTACGGCCATTACGCTAATCCATACAAGTATTTCCACAGATTACTGACTGGTTGGCGTTGTGGCCTGCGGTCTTTGGCCATTGCTGAGTCCTGAACGAGCGATGGCATTCTTGTATGTGATTTTGGCTATTTGTGGCATGGATTTTGACGTTGCGGCTGTGACGCCCCCAAAATTAGGTATACATCACCCACCTTGGGTAGTCAGATACATGGTACAGAATTTAAATACAACTTACTAATATAACTGTCGTGTACAATACGACATAAACTGTGAGTTTGAATACAAATATTGTCTACTAGAGATTATACAAACTCAAAAGGAGTCCTCATTACAATTATTATCACACTATTTCACAGAATAGTGAGGACTACTAATGTTATCCTCTGGACCATTACTCCGTTCCCAGACTAAATCCCCTATATTCTCATTTCACGAAGAAACGGTGAAAAGAAAGGGTGAGCTCAACTAGCTCAAGAAGAAATATTATGACTAAGATAATGCGGGATAAATTATCATTAGCTTTCTGTGATGTTAAACCGATAAAATATAATGAACATCAAGTTTAACTAGAAGCGGAACCAAAGAATCCATTAAAAGAGTCAAGTAGAAAATAAAATCTACTATCTTTTATGATTTAAAAGGTTTTTCATCATTTGTTATAAATTTGAGACTCGACTTTAATCAATATTCCACATCATCGAATCACCCCCACTTTTCTGACCAAGGATATTCTTTAGTATCACGACCACAATTATTCATGCACTACGGGCCAAGAATATTTGTGTATTCATTAATGGTCATGATCATGCCAACAACTGTCCATCAATGCACTACGGGCCACTGAGGATTTTTACCACATCATTTGTAACATTACGGTCATGATTACACCGAATAGTCTCTGGTCATAATCATACCAAGTCCATCTATGCACTACAGGCCACAGATGACTTTCAATATAATATAAACATGAGGATGATGACAATGATATAGAAATTCAATAAAACAAGTTCAAGAATTAATTTATCTAGGAACCAATAACATCCAAACTGTCAACATGATACTGCTTTGTAGAGTAAAATTCAAGAATCTTTGAGAAGAATATTTCCATGAAAGGATCTTTGGATGAAGCGCAAAATATCAAGGATATTCCACTAATTTCATGGAGTATAGAAGTTAAAGTTTTAACCAACTGGGTATAATAAAGAATGGAATAACAAAAGGAATCACCATGCATGCGATAGACCGCACAGGAAGGTTATTCCAATGTAATAATAAATAACGGAACGAATTAGTCCGTAAAAAACGCATGCAGCGGGATATTCCAATGAATAATAAAGAATGGAACCCGAGTCCAACGTAAAAAACACATGACGGTGATGTTCCAACAAAATAATAATAAAGATTTTAACCAGTCCGTTGTAAAACACACAGCATGTGATGTTCCATTAGAATAATAGAAGAATGTCACCAAGTATAGGGTAAACTGCAGCGTATCAGAGTTATTCCAACGAGAATAATAAGCAATGGAATAACAATAGTTCTCTTCATGAATAAGAAAGAATAACACCCCATACTTTTAGTAGGAGATTGAATCTTTAAAGAGTGTAGTAACAAAATAATCTTCTTCTTTCTCTCTTATTCTCTCTATACTTTCTCTCTCTATAGCTTGAATGAATTAAGTAAAAAATAATGAAGCACTAGGCCTCTATTTATAGAAGATTTCTAGCTTAGCACCGCCATGTGAAAAGGCAAGTGGCTTTGTTGGTGATGTGAAAAGAAAAGTGGTTTGAAGCACGTAATGTGAAACGACAAGTGGTTCGGCCTTTTGTAATGTGAAACGACAAGTGGTTCGACGCCTGTAATGTGAAACGGCAAGTGGTTTGACGTCTGGTAAAGGTAATTACTATTGACGAAGGTAATTACTATTCACAAAGGTAATTACTATTCACAAAGGTAATTACTATTGACGAAGGTAATTACTATTGACGAAGAGACTCTTAGATGATGACATATGGCCCCCATAAAATAATCAAACTTACCACAAACGTCTCATAACAGACTCTTTATATACATCAAGGATTGAATAAATATTACCACAAATCATTTTATTTTTAATCAACACATATTTAATCTTTCATAAATTATTAATCATTTATAACTTGTCGTCTCAATTATTGATTTAATACTATAACATATTATACAAATGATCTTTGTGACAATAATTGAATCAATAATATAAGAGATATGATCACGACAATTCTTCGTAGCAATAATTGAGCATAGGTTGAGTGACTTCTCACGTAAGCATCAATAATCAATATCATGTGCTACTATACAACTACGCGTATTCTTTGTACTTTTACTCTAACGGGTAGTTCAACGGTTTAACGGTAACACCTCTGCCGTTATTTTTATAGAAAGATAATTTTGTCGTTTTCTAACTACGACAATACTTCCGTTAATGGGGTCCACTAATGATTGAGTAGTCGTCATCTAATATTCCCCAAACAAAAATAATATTCCCAGACCAAACGAATATTTTATAACAACTTGCTCACTTTGCAAAATTTATAAATATTACCCACAACTATAATATTATATCAAATTTATTCCATAATATTCAAAAATAATATTTATAGAAAATTCATCTTTATTTATAAAAGTTGGGGTCTTACAACCTCCCTTCTTATCAAATTTAAGCCCTCGAAATTAGGGTACGATACTGGTATGTCGAAGAGGTAAGGATACCTTGATTTCATTTCAGATTCTAACTCCCAAGTCATTTCCTCAACATCGTGGTTCCTCCACAAAACTTTGACTTGAGGTATAACCTTGGAGCGTAGAATATGTTCCTTCTTATCCAAGATTTGAACAGAACCTCTTCATACGTCAAATCTTACATTATTTCGTCCGGTTCTAACTCAATAATGTGGTTCGGGTCTTTCACATATTTACGTAACATGGATATGTGAAAAACGTTATGAACACGAGACATACTTGGCGGTAAAGTGAGTCTATAGGCCACAGCTCCTACTCGATCGAGGATTAAAAATGGACCGATGAATCGAGGATTGAGTTTTCCTCTCTTTCCAAATCTTGTAACTCCTTTCCATGGAGCAACTCTTAACAACACATGATCTCCTATATCTAATTCCACGTCCTTTCGATGAAGATCAGCATAACTCTTTTGTCGATTTTGTGAGGTTTTTATACGTTGTCGGATCGTTTGAATCTTTTTCGTAGTCATACGTACCAACTCCGGTCCCAACAACATTGCTTCACCCACCTTACAACAACGCTTTCTTCCATACAACGCTTCGAATGGAGCCATGCCAATACTTTCTTGATAAGCATTTGTTGTGAGAAAACTCCACCAATGGTAAGAACTTGTCCTAACTTCCTTGAAATCAAGGACACAGAGTCTTAATAGATCTTCAAGAGTTTGAATAGTCCTCTCGATTGTCCGTCCGTCTGGTCCGAGGATGATATGCCGAGCTAAATCGTAAGTCTGTGCCCATAGCTTTTTGCAAACTAACCCAAAATCGTGAAGTGAATCTTGGGTCTCGATCGAGAGACTATGGATACCGCAGCATACCATGCGATCTTACAATCTCGTTTATGTACATACGAGCAAGACGTTCGGTGTATAAGTTTCTCGTGTCGGTAAGAAATGAAGCGGACTTGGTTAATCTATCAACAATGACCCAAATCACATCTATGCCTTGAGAAACCTTAGGAAGGCCGTGCGAAATCCATGGTAATGTGCTCCCACTTCCATTCTGGAATTTCAAGTGGTTGCAATGGACCTTTTGGTACTTGATGCTCCGCTTTAACTTTCGTTGACAAGTTAGACCCTTGAGATAAACAAATACTATCTCTCTCTCTTCATATTGCTCCACCAAAATGTATATTTAATATCATGATACATTTTGGTACTCCTGATGGATTGCAAATGGTGTGTTGTGCGCCTCCATCATGATATTATACTTTAAATCAGGGTCGTTAGGAACACAAAGTCTGGAATTGACTCGAAGTTTTCCTTCTTCATCGATTCTTGCTTCCGGCATAGCACCTTCTTGCACTTTCTTCCTCATACGCATCGGCTCAGTGCAGTAGCTTGGCAGCTTTAACTTTATTGATTAAAGTTGGTTCTACTCGTATACTCGTTATCATCACATGCGTCCCTAGAGTCTTTAACTCTATCTTCATCCTTTGCAAGTCACACAAAATGGGCCTTTGCGTTGACAATATCGAACTCGTACTTGCATATGATCTTCTACTCAATCGTCGCCTACCACGTTCGCTTTTCGGGATGGTATTGGATGGTATGATCATAATCTTTCAATGAGCTTCAAGCCAACGTCGTTGTCGCATGTTGAGTTCCTTTTGAGTGAAGAAATATTTGAGGCTTTTATGATCCATAAAGATCTCCACTTTCTCCCCATACAAGTAATGTCTCCAAATTTTAAGTGCAAAGACAACAGCTGCCAACTCTAGATCATGAGTAGGATAATTCCTCTCATATTCTTTGAGTTGTCGCGAGCCATAGGCTATAACTTTTCCATGTTGCATGAGAACACATCCCAATCCTTTGCCCAAAGCATCACTGTAGATGACAAATCCCTCCGAGCCAGATGGTATTGTCAGAACAGGTGCTGAAATAAGTCTCCTCTTGAGTTCTTGAAAACTCTTCTCACATTCTTCGCTCCAACCGAACTTTATATCTTTCCGAGTCAGCAGAGTCAATGGAGTAGCGATTCGAGAAAATCCTTCCACGAATCTCGATAATAACCAAATTTAAACCGAAAAGCTACGTGCTTGATCATCGATTTAGGTTGTTCCCACTTTGAATAGCTTCAATCTTTCTTTGGGTCAACGGATATTCCATGACTTGATACCACGTGCCCAAGGAATGCTACTTCTTCAAGCGAACTCGCATTTCTTCAACTTGGCATAAAGCTTATATTCACGAAGCTTTTGGAGTGTCGACCTCAAGTGTTGCTCATGATCTTCACGGCTTTTGGAATAAATAAGGATGTCATCAATAAAGACGACCACAAAGTGATCCAAATATTCCTTGAATACTCGGTTCATCATATCCATGAAGGCGGCGGGGAGCATTAGTCAATCCAAAGGACATGACTAGGAATTCATAATGCCCGTCTCGAGTTACGAAAATCATCTTTGGAATGTCGGCGGTTCTAATCTTCAATTGGTGATATCCTAAGCGAAGATCAATCTTTGAAAAGAATTTGGCTCCTTGCAACCGGGTCAAAACAGTCATCAATACGTGGCAATGGATACCTATTTTTGATGGTGACATGATTCAACTCCAGATAATCAATACAAAGTCGCATACTCCTATCTTTCTTCTTCACGAATAGAAGAGAGCACCCCAAGGAGAAGTACTAGGGCCGAATAAAGCCAATGTCTAACAATTCCTGCGATTGGGTCTTTAACTCACGAAGTTCAATAGGAGCCATTCGATATGGGGCTTTGGAAATAGGTTTTGTACCGAGTTCAAGGTCGATACAAAATTCAATTTCACGCTCTGGGGGTAGGCCAGGAAGTTCTTCGGGGAATACGTCAGGAAATTTATTAACAATAGAAATATCGTTCAAAACTAACATATTTTTGTTTAAATCTGTGACATGAGCTAAGAAAGCTTGACATCCGTTTTTCAATAAACGAATAGCTTTATGGCTTGAGATGACCGTGATTGATTTTAATGGTTTGGTCGCTTGAATTCACATAATAGGTTGGTTAGGAATATGAAAGCTAACAACCTTACGAAAATAATCAATTTTTGCATGATAAGTAGTTAACCAACCAATCCCTAGAATCACGTCAAATGCAAGTATTTTTAATGAAATAAGATCGACAGGTAATGTGAGGGTACCGATTTGAACCAAACAAGACTTATAAACAGTGGATGTAATGAAGGTTTCTCCCAACGGAGTTTCCACAGATAAGTCAAAGTTTAATTTCTCCGGAGTCAAATTTAATCGATGGCGCAAGTAGGAGAAATAAAAGAATGGGTAGAATCCCAGTATCAAATAAAGTATAGACTTCATTAGAGTTTATGATAAGCTTACCCGTGATGACCTCATTCGGGTTCCTTGCTCTCCGGGAGGTCACAACAAATGCTCTCCTTGCACTACCTTCTTGGTTTTGACTTTTACGGGACTGACCTTTGGTGCCTCCATCCTAGCTGAATTTGTCTTGATGAAATGACAAAATCGAGCTAAGTGACCTTCTCTTCCACAATTATAACATGCTTTGGACGGCATGGCGTAGCGATTTGGGCCGATGTGTCCCTCTCCTCCGCATTTGAAGCATATGATAGGTGGTCTTTCTCCTTCCTTAACAACGGGTGCTGGTGCTGACGTCTTTCCATCATTGTTGAATCTCCTTTTCTTGAAATGTCCATTCTTATTGTTTTGTACTGATTACCACCGAAGTGGTTACCATATCTAACTTTGTTGATTCCCTCCACGCTTGTTGTCACCGCTTCGATGACTACTCTCATTGTATTATAATTTTTGCGTTTGCTCTCTTTTAGTTACGTTGACTCGTTATCGCTACCCACTAATCGAGCCTATTTACAACATCTCAATACAAACACGGTTTATGAGAAATAAGATGTTGACGTATCTCGACTTCAAACCTCTTAAAAACATTTGCGCCATTCTCTCTTCATTATCCACCAAGTGGGGCGTGGCCGTGATAACTCCGCAAATTTTGCCTCGTGTTGTGACCACGGTCATATTGTTTTGTTCCAACTGATAAACTCCACCTCCTTCATGTGGCGAATACTTTCGGAAAGTATTTGTCGTTAAATGCAACTCTGGAACTTCTCCCAAGATATCTTGATGACAATGAGTTGAGTACGTTTCTGGATTCCCACCAATGTCGACTCTCCACGCAACATAAAAGGCGTGAAGGAACCTTTTGCTCCTCGGAGCATCCCAAGACATCAAATATCTTGGTAATCTGCTTTATCCATGCTTCCGCCGTAAGTGGTTTTGGCTCTCCCTTAAACTCCCGTTGGTCCCAGCTCCTTAAATTGTTTAGCGGTGACCGCCTGAGAGAGTTTCCGTGTTTCTACCTACATTTTGGACGAGAGTCGCTCTCTACTTTCTTTGTTGCATGAATTGCATAAAGCCTCTCGAACATTTGATCATTCATCATTTGGTCGGTGTTGTTGTTTGTTCATGAGGATTGTCGCCTTCTGATGCACATTATCCCGATTATTGATATGTGGTGAATCAACAATCGCTTTTGTGCTCCATTGCTATTCTCAACATTCTCGGATGTCATTTTCGAATCTTGCCACAAAACAAAAGGTTAATTGACATGTAACATATTATCCCTATATTACGAATGAGCCAATAAAATAGCACATAAACTTAGGTAGGTCATACTAGCGAAAGGTATTCCCGTCTCTCCCCTCCTAGTACTATTCTCACATCTTAGCCGGGGATCATATCCTAAGCTTTGATACCAAGCTGGCGGCGCCCCCAAAATTAGGTATACATCACCCATCTTGGGTAGTCGGATACATGGTACGAAATTTAAATACAACTTACTAATATAATCGTAGTGTACAATCTTGAAAGTAGTATGCACACAAGCCAATCATGTTTGATGATAAAGCATATACTTTGTAACAATCTTATTCATTTATTAATAAAAAGTATTAATTTATTAAAGGCTTTTAATTATCTACATAATCTTTGTTTATATAATATGTGATAAACCCATAGTTTTAAGCAATGCTTTTAGAATAATGATGATGATCATTCTAATGAGATCTAAATTCTTAGAAAGCTTAAAACTAAAATAGTTCCCAATCATTGGATTACTAAATTGGGGATTAGTGAATCCGGATAGATTGGTACATACGTTGCTTGCTCATTGGATGAGGATGTGCATGCGCGCTAAACAAGATGAGACAAATTAATAACAAACCCCTCAATTTTTTTTATTAAGTCCTAAGCATTCAAAGATATTTGGAATATCGAATGTCTCCTTCTAGCATGATAAAATTAATAGAGTATTAAATATTTAATATGAGTTTGTTGTGTCACCACAAGGCAAGTATTAAGTATTTAAGATGTTAATTTATCACATTTGATGCTTATAAAGAAAATTGAACAATATTGTTTTGTTGTGTCACCACAAGGATGATATTTTTCTTTTTTGAATATATGGAGTGCTAGGTCGGACTTAACTTGGATAATTTTGATTCGGATGTGCCACCACTTGATCAAAATAATCTAAGAGGCAAAAGAAAAGGAGTTGCATAGTTGATGTAATTGACAAAAGTTGTCTACCTATTTATTTATATATAGTTTGTTGTGTCACCACAAGGCTATATACATTTGAAATGGGATCCTTATTCTCACTAGCAAATCTTTAATTAGATTTTGCCCGAACTATATAAGTGAGGTAATATAGTTTGAAGAAAATAGTGGGAGATACCAATTTAAAACAAGACCTAATTTATTTTGGTAATTAATAAAAGAATGTATGTTAAAATGTTGTTTCATTACAAATTCATTTACGAAATTTTACAATGTCTAAAATTACTATCATTGCGAAGCATATTAGATGCTAAATTAACCGGATCAAATTAAACGGATTGGTTAAGGAATTTGAGAATAGTTCTCATAGTTGAAAAACTATCTTATGTCCTTAATCGCCTATCCTCGCAATGGTTGCGAGATAATGTCTCTGAGGAAGAGATTGCTACTTTGAAAAGCGGCAAGATGATGCACGATTGGCTCGATGCATCATGCTCGCATCCATGAGTAACGAGCTTGACATCGATCAAGAAACTATGGATGCTCCTACTATATTCCCCGCACATCAAGTAGTTGATGGTGAGGAAAGTGGGGATCGATAGATATCGAGATATCTAAGGAGCTCTTCCGATCTAGAATGGCCAATGGCACTATAAGACAAACAAAAAGTTCTTAACATAATCAATTTGATTGATCAATTAGGACAACTGGTTTTGTCATGGATGGAGAGTTGAGCCAAGATTTGATCTTGCACTCACTCCCGGACTCCTTTCACAATTGTTGTGAATTTTTCATATAAACAAGCTAGATATCAGCCTTGCTGATTCTCTTAACATGTTGAAAATGTTGAGAGTCACTTTCCAACCAAGAAAGACCGAGTCTTACTGGTAGGGGCCAAAGGATCTTCTGAAAAGAAGAACGATTCAAAGAAGGTAAATAGAAAGGCATAAACAAAGGATAATAAGAACGAAACTGATACGGATAGCAAAGGAGCTTGCTTCCACTACAATAAGCTTGGACATTGGAAAGAAACTGCAAGAAGCATCTTGCTGAGGCTAACCAAAAGAAGCTTAGTGAAGTTTCGATTACAAATACAAATTTGTTCATGATTTAAAATAATTTTTTCTTTAAGTCAAGGTTCTACTTGGGTATTGGATACCGACTTTGGTTATCATAAATATAGATTTATGAAGGGACCAAGCAGAAGTGGAAAGCTAAACAAATATAAGTAATCCTATGTGCGGGAAATGTAGCAAAGGTTGCCATATTAGCCATAGAAACTTATAGTTTAGCAATGCCTACGGGCAAATCTATTAAGTCAATAAGTTGTTAATGTATTCCAGTTCTTGTTAAAAATATTATTTCCATTTTATTGTTGGACAATGAAATCTTTGGTATTATAATTAAGAACAATTGTTGTTCTATTTATAATAATAATGTTTTGTATAGAACTGGAATATTACTTAATAAATTTTGTATACTTGACTTAAATGAAAATAATTTTGCATATTGAACAAACTAGTATAAGAAAAGGAGATGATCATTCAAAGAGTTGAATGTGTGTATTTACTGAAATACAAGTATAAATTATTTGAAAGGTTCAAAGAATTCAGAAATGAAACAAATTGGCAAAGTATTAAGATTCTTTGATTAGATCAAGGAATAAATACTTGTGCAATAAGTTTCTAGATCATCTCAAATGGTTTTCTCATAATGGACACATCCTGATACGCAATAATTGATTGATGTATCTGAAAGGAAAAATTGTACCTATTTGAACATGGTACGGTCCATAATGATTTTACCGACATTCCAGTATCCTTCTACGATCATGTCCTAGAAATGGCTGCATATCTACGAAAAGGTAACCTCAAAATCCAAATTTCAAGACTCCATAAAAGTTATGGGACGGGGAGGATTCCTAATCTTTAGCATGTTAAGATAAGGGTTGTCCAACTTATGTGAAAAGGTTTGAAGGATAAGCTTGGGACAAAATTTGACATGTCAGAATTTGTGGACATCCTAAAGTAAGTTTAGGGTATATGTTCTATAATTCTACTTAGCAAAAGGTGTTTGTTACGAAACACGCTGCCTTCTAAGATAAAGGTGTTTATCATTAAAAGGGGCTAGTGGGAGGATAATAGATCTTGAAGAGTTCAAGAACCACAAAATACAATAAGTCAAATAAAAGGAACCTGTAGATAGACCTATTATACCACAACTGAATCGTAAATCTGGAATAGTACCGAAGATACCTGGGAGGTATGGATTCATCATGGATGATGATGATGAGATATGTATCATAGAAGAAGATGATCCAGAGTTACATACGATGAGGTAAGAGTTCTAGTATGTACAAAAGGGTCAGTGGGAGCGTCGTAAAATTTCTAGTATTATATGTTGATATACTACGGATGAGGAATAACATATCAATGCTACAATCAGTAAAGATAAAGTTGTCTAAACATTCCTCCATGAATGATTTGGGAAGAATATCTTAATTGGGGATATAAATCTATATAGATAGATTTAAGAGGATGCTCGACTTAACCCAAGGAACGTATATTCATTTGATGCTAAAGTCGTTTAGCATGGCAAACTCCAAGAGATGTCTCATGTCGATGAGCTATGGAGTGTATCTCTCTTAATAGTCTCCACAGACTCCTGAAAAGAGAGGTCGCATGAGTGACAATCATGCATGCAATGAAATGTACGAGACCTAATGTTGATCAGTCATATTATGGAGAAGTTCACTATGAGTCAGTGAAAAACATCTTAAAGTGCTTAACCGGCACTAAGGATATGATCATATTCATGGTGGGTCTAAATTAAAACTAGAGGGCTTAACAGACTCAAGTTTTTCGAGACGAGACCAAGATGACGAAAATCCACTTTAAGGTAAAAGCGTTATCTTGAATGCGTTAGTGCGATGAATTGGAAAGGTTCCAAATGATGAAAGAGTTCTTTGGTTTAGTGATAAAGACAAAGTATATAGCTATAAATGAAGTTGCAAGTTGATTGTTTGGATTAAAAGTTCATTACAGAACTAGGAATAGTTCCTAAGTCTCATCTTGGATCTAAACATGTGTTGTGGCACTTTCATTTGATTATTAGAATTATTAAAAGATGGGAAATCACTATAGAGATAGTGGACTCTTATGAACAACATTACATATCCATTAACTAAAGCTTATCTAACAGCAGGATAATCGTCACTTAGAGAAGAAGAGTATGAGATACCATGACGATTGGCTTTAGTGCAAGTGGGAGATTGAAAGTAGTATGCACACAAACCAATCATGTTTGATGATAAAGCATATACTTTGTAACAATCTTATTCATTTATTAATAAAAAGTATTAATTTATTAAAGGCTTTTAATTATCTACATAATGCTATTTTATAATATGTGATAAACCCATAGTTTTAAGCAATGCTTTTAGAATAATGATGATGATCATTCTAATGAGATGTAAATTCTTAGAAAGCTTAAAACTAAAATAGTTCCCAATCATTGGATTACTAAATTGGGGATTAGTGAATCCGGATAGATTGGTACATACGTTGCTTGCTCATTGGATGAGGATGATTGATCTCATGATCATTTGTGTGGAGACACTAAAGCAAGTATGTAGGTGCTTATTAGAGAATAAGTTCATTTGAGCGTTGGCTCGCTAAGGAATACCTAATGGAGTTTTACTTGCCTGTCAATAGGAATTCCTGTAGTGATAGTAGTATAAGTAATCCTTGGACTTGAGATCATCATAGTATCTTGTGTATGATGAGTTATACTTTGACTTATTCCTTAAGACCCTTAGGGTATATCAAAGGGTATGCTTGGGTATAACAAGTTGTACATGGAGATAATATATGATCAATAAAGAATCTACCACTTCTAATAAAAGAAGAGAAATGTCCTATGTGATTCGATAAATGACAACCCAATAGTCCTTGGCCAAGGCAGAATGAAATTAGAAAGGAGTTTCTAATTTGCATTATTTGGAGTTGTGCATTTAAGGATCGAAATACATATAATTAAATAAAATAAGACTTGACAGAAATTCCATGTCTTATATTTAATTGGGACATTGTATGGTGGAAGGATTGAATTGTCTGCGGTAACTATTTACTCAAAGGTTCTTTTATGATTAATGTTGAAATCTATATTATCTGAAAAGTCGTTGATCGCTAGGGAGGCTTATCCTATTGTAGAATAAATATTATTTATTTAAATAAATTAATTGTTTAATTTATTTATTTAAATAAGATTAAATTGTTCTAATTGATTTATTCACAACCTAGGTTTAATATGGAGAACCTAAAGGGTCACACCATAAAAGGAAGAATAATTATTTAAGAAGTTAATGGCATAATCGTAATAATATAGTTAAGTATATTTAATTTAATCTATGGTGATAGAATAAATTAAATAGCTTAATATTATTATTTAATATTTTAGAAATATTAAATATAAATTAATAAGAGGAGTCTTATTAATATTATTACAATTATTATTATTTTAATTTCTAAAAGAGTTTAGGAATTAATTTAATATAAGTACTCTCATTTATTCCTAATAGGATTAGGAGGAAAAATTAATTAAAGGAGTTTGATTAATTATCCCTAATAAGATTAGGGAGCCCATTTAATTAAAAGAGTTTAATTAAAAATACCTTATTTTAATAGGATTACCTGATATCTTTATAAGAGGAGTCTTATATCAGATATCAAGATAAAGGCAATTCCAATAGTTGGAGAGTACGCCCTTTTTCTATACAGATAGGAAAAACTAGGGTTTGAGCCAATACCCCTTCTTCTTGAAAATTCTTTTTCCTTGGTGGATCACCTCTAGAGGCCAAACACTTGGGTGGCTAACGTTGATCAAAGGAAGGAACCAAACCCGGTGGATTCAAGTTGAACGCGAAAAGGATTGGAGGTGAACTCGTACCTGAGGAAGCTCGGATCTTCAAGGGTATGTTTCTTATTCATCTTTTTCGTTTAATTAATAATTGTGCATAAAGGGTGATCCGGGTATATGGTTTGTAAAATTTTTAAACTCTGATTTTTACACGTTTCCGCTAATTTTTGCAATTTGATTGCGTTCATGAATATTACAAACCTAACAAATACGACATAAACTGTGAGTTTGAATACAAATATTGTCTACTAGAGATTATACAAACTCAAAAGGAGTCCTCATTACAATTATTATCACACTATTTCATAGAATAGTGAGGACTACTAATGCTATCCTCCGGACTATTACTCCGCTCCCAGGCTACTCGTCCCAAATATATTCTCATTTCACGAAGAGAACAAAGGAAAGAAAGGGTGAGCTCAACTAGCTCAAGAAGAAATATTATGACTAAGATAATGCGAATAAATTATCATTAGCCTCAACGATGTTAAACCGATAAAATATAATGAACATCAAGTTTAACTACGTGAAACTAGTAATCCATTAAAAGAGTCAAGTAGAAAATAAAATCTACTATCTTTTATGATTTAAAAGGTTTTTCATCACTGGTTATACTTGAGACTCGCCTTTAATAAATATTCCACATCATCGAATCACCCCGCACTACGGCCCAAGGATATTCTTTAGTATCACGACCACAATTATTCATGCACTACTGGCCAAGAATATTTGTGTATTCATTAATGGTCATGATCATGCCAACAACTGTCCATCAATGCACTACGGGCCACTGAGGATTTTTACCACATCATTTGTAACATTACGGTCATGATTACAAGAATAGTCTCTCGGTCATAATTATACCAAGTCCATCTATGCACTACAAGCCACGATGACTTTCAACATAATATAAACATGAGGATGATGACAATGATATAAGAATTCAATAAAACAAGTTCAAGAATTAATTTATCTAGGAACCAATAACATCAAATCTGCCAACATGATCTTGCTTTGTAGAGTAAAATTCAAGAATCTTTGAGAAGAATATTTCCATGAAAGGATACTGGATGAAGCGCAAATATCAAGGATATTCCACTAATTTCATGGGGTATAGAAGTCAAAGTTTTAACCAACTTGGTATAATTAAGAATGGAATAACAAAAGGAATCACCATGCATGCGATAGACCGCACAGGAAGGTTATTCCAACAGAATAATAAATAACGGAACCAAGTCCCACAAGTAAAAGCGCATGACGAGGATATTCCAATAGAATAATAAAGAATGGAACCAGGTCCGGCGTAAAACACACAGACAGGATGTTCCAACAAAATAATAATAAAAAGATTTTAACCAGTCCGGTGTAAAACACACAGACGGGATGTTCCAATAGAATAATAATAAAGAAGGAACCGTCGTCCCAAAAAAACACATGCAGACGGGATGTTCCAATGAATAATAGAAGAATGTCACCAAGTATAGGGTAAACCGCGTATCTGAGTTATTCCAATGAGAATAATAAGCAATGGAATAACAAATGTTCTCCTCATGAACAAGAAAGAATAACACCCCTTACTTTTAGTAGGAGATTGAATCTTTAGTAGGTAGAGTAACAAAATACTCTTCTTCTTTCTCTCTTATTCTCTCTATACTTTCTCTCTATAGCTTGAATGAATTAAGTGAAAATAATGAAGCACTAGGCCTCTATTTATAGAAGATTTCTAGCTTAGCTTTTGCCATGTGAAAAGGCAAGTGGTTTGATTTGGTGATGTGATGTGAAAAAAAAGTGGTTTGGCGCTGTAATGTGAAACGACAAGTGGTTCGGCCTTTGTAATGTGAAACGACAAGTGGTTCGGCCTTTTGTAATGTGAAACTAAGTAAGTGGTTTGACGTCTGGTAAAGGTAATTACTATTGACGAAGGTAATTACTATTCACAAAGGTAATTACTATTCACAAAGGTAATTACTATTGACGAAGGTAATTACTATTGACGAAGAGACTCTTAGATGATGACATATGGGCCCCCCATAAAATAATCAAACTTACCACAAACGTCTCATAATGAGACTCTTTATATACATCAAGGATTGAATAAATATTACCACAAATCATTTTATTTTAATCAACACATATTTAATCTTTCAACAATTATTAATCATTTATAACTTGTCATCTCAATTATTGATTTAATACTATAACATATTATACAAATGATAATTGTGACAATAATTGAATCAATAATATAAGAGATATGATGCAAACAATTATCAGTAGCAATAATTGAGCATAGTGAGTGACTTCTCACGTAAGCATCAATAATCAATATCGTGTGCTACTATACATCTGACTCTGGCGTATTCATCGTACTTTTACTACCGGTAGTTCAATCAGCTTTTAATTGGTAACACCTTTACTTAGTTATTTTTATAGAAAGATAATTTTGTCATTTTCTAACTACGACAATACTTCCGTTATGGGGTCCACCAATGATTGAGCCATCGTATTTAATATTCCCAACAAAATAATATTCCCAGAGCCAAACGAATATTTTATAACAACTTGCTTACTTTGCAAAATTTTTAAATATTACCCACAACTATAACATTATATCAAATTTATTCCATAATATTCAAAAATAATATTTATAGAAAATTCATCTTTATTTATAAAAGTTGGGGTCTTACAGCGGCACCGAATTACAGTGTTGAGCACGAAGAACAGAAACAAAGCTAATTTTGACTGTTTAATAACTTCTAACACCTAAATTAACACGTATAACTTACATAAATTACACATAACGTTACCCATCATATATATACTGATTTCAAAACAACTAAATCACAATTTTAGAAAAATTAAATCCCTGACTGCCATGTTTTAAACCAAAACTCCATTTTTTGACATTGTTTAGTAAAATTAACATTTTAACCACAATTAGACACCAAATTAATTCATTCGAACTATGTTCTCTTCATTTCTTAACATATTAACATATTCAAGGTTCAATTTATCTATTAGCTCACCATCAAATATCAATTTTGGTACTCCTACAAGCCATGTTCATACATATATTCACTTTAAAACCATTTTCTTTCTTTTTGAACATAAATTAGCATACAATCACATATATATATATGCTAGTTATAACATTACAATTACATTTACACATAATTTATTAACCAATCATAAAAATTTAGATTACAGACAATTTTGTAAAGAACTTTTTACTAGATTGAAACTCAAGAACACAAAAACTTTAGGAATTATGTCATAAAACATATATACGTACATATATATATATATATATATATATAATATTAAGGTTATGTAAAATATATTCTCTTGCTTGCTTAATCCTTGTTAGAAGACAAAGTGCTTGCTTAAAATTCACAGAACCTTTCTTTGCTCTCAAACTCTATCTAGTCTCTTAAATTCTCCGAAAACTCTTAAGCCAATCCTTTTTACGTAACATAGGATAAAGCCAACTCTCACTTAAGTGTAAAACAAATAATCTGATAGGCTAGCCATAATACGTATACTAAATATAACAGTTACAAAAATGTAAACGTACATAGGTTATAAATATATTTTATTTATTATTTGATTTATTTGATTTATTTTATTTATTTTATTTATTATAATTATAATTCAAAATTCAAAATTCAAAATTCAAAATTCAAAATTCAAAAGCCATAAGGCATTGTTTGGCAAAAACTCTTTAAAAATTAAAGACTTGATATCTTTAAGTCTTGTGTAGCAAAACTACATTAAACTCCATTAATTTATTTTAATAACCCATTCATAACATAGTTTATTGTCATACTTTTATTACCACATTAAATTAAAAATATTTTAATAATTCATTTAATCCTATCAACTCTCTAATTTAATTATTAAATTAAATTAGAATATAATCTCATAACAATTAATTTTCTTTACACATTAATTATTTATTTAACAAATAAATAATCAAATCAATCAAATTACACAAATATTTATTCAATAATAACCACATCAATTAAAAATTTATATAATTCAATAAATATTTAAAATTACAATTTAAAAATTTTGGATTGTTACAAAAATAATTGATTAATTGTTTTAAAGATGGTTTAAAGTCTGATACGTGTTGCTTTCATTTGGTTTTCGACTATCAAATTCATAGAAATTGGGTATTAGTAGAAATGAAATAACAATGTATGTTCATGTTAAATGGCTTAAGTAAGTACAAAATTTGATGTCCAATATTTGGTATAATCTGCAAATTGATGATAGATTGTGTTAGTACATCAAGAAATGAAAACAACGTAATTTGAATCGTGTCAATTGGTTAAAAATGAAGTTTTGGAAATCAAATTCGCTAAAAGTGCTAAAAGTGAAGAAATTGGAAAAAAAATGGGGTTTTGATCTTTAAAGGTTAATTATATATCATGTTTACGTTGTTAAAATGATGAATTGTGTGCTTATTGATGTTATTTCAAGGTTTTAGATGTTAGGTTTTGAGAATTTTTGTGGTAATTGGGAGTAATTGGAGTGTGTTGTGAAGCAATTTATCATAAATATGATTTTATCTAGTATGCAGCGTGGCTAGGAGTACCACAAGTAGAAATGGCGCAGCTACACCGTATGGCCTTTTGAAGTCGAGCACCGGTCTGCGATTTACCGGTGCGAAAAAGCTTCAAATGCATTGCACTTGTCTTAGATGCCTTGAGCTTTAAGCGATGAGTTCGATTATTTGTGGGTTATAATACAAGGACCTAGCTAATCTAGTTGGCATGCATGATAAAGATGTTAAATCATAACATGACATACAATAACAGATTGTAATATAATGAAATACCAAAATATAGAGATTTTATATTATCACTTGAATAAGTTATGTAATGAACAAAGGTGATGTTACAAGAGTTAGAGATGAATGATAAAGATTATGTTAGACTATAGTGAGATTTCAGATTCGTAGGGGTGGTTAACCAACATGATTAGACATTATGTTAAGGTTATGACTTAAATGGTGGGTTAAACCCATAAAGCTAATATTAATACAACTAATTGTTATTGCGATTTCAATGGTATGTGTAGGGTAAATAGCGAACATTATTATACTTGTGTAGCTTACATACGAGGTAAGTTCCCTAACTTCACTCTCTTTATAATGAATGTAAGTTCCATAATTCTGTTATTTCGTTATTGTCAAGCAAGCTTTCTAGTTCTAAATTATCATTATGCAAATCCTATATTACAATTGAGCAAGCCTATTGATTCTATCTTGTGTATGGTTGTATAAGCTTTTGTAACGTAATTCATTATATCGAGCAAGTTTCATTTTCCTATTTCTTGTTATCGCTATTCAAAGCACATATTATTTTAATACATTTATTCAAATGAGATTGTTCTAACTCCTTTGAATGTAGTACTTTGCATGTATACCATGTCTACTCAATTATATATTATTGTTATTCGATCTTTAACTTAAATAACTTTGTTCAATTCTATATTATTATATTGAACCTTCTAATAGCAGGCAAACTCCTATTGATCGAATTGGTCTATAATTGAATAGTGTTCTAAAATTATAGAACCACTGATAAGCTAGTTCCAAACTAAACTTTCTTTAGTGCAGAAATTCTAAACTCAAACTAAGACAAACAACCTTAACATAGGGGATTATGTACGTGTAATGTTTAGATATTTGTGCACAATACACGGTACAAAGGGCTGATCCCCCTAAGTACATAAAGAAGGGTCTGTATAGTCTAAATGACTGTTAAGGTTGGAGTAATAATACCTAAATACCAGGGACATAGTTCATGGTCTTAAGACCCTCAGATATTAAATTCGAGCTTGTTTTCTATTTTTGATTCATAGAACAAGTGCACCATTATTCAACATTCGTTGTTCATTCTCATGTTGTTATTATTATTACTGTAAGACCCCAACTTATTATAAATAAAATTGAATTTCTCTATTTATTATCTTGAAATAATAAGGTGATAATTTGATATAATGCTTTGGTTATGGGTGAAATGTGCAAATTTTGCAAAATAAGCAACTAGTTATAAAATATTCATTTTGTCGGGGAATATTCGTTTGGTCGTGGAATATTCTTCTTTGCATCGGGAATATTAAATGCGATGGCGCAAATGACCATTTGTGGGCCCCATAATGAATAATTGTCGGATAAAGAAAATGACAAGTTTGAGTTTTTATAAATAACGGTTGTAGTTATTCACAGTTAACTTTTGTTGGTATGCGATAGTTAAAATCTGATGTCTGGCGTGGTTGCAGCGATGCTTTTGGTATTGCACAATATTTTGAATTATAAATTCTTACGTAAGAATGCACTACTCAATAATTATTACGAGTAATTCTTGTTCAATATTTTATTTTATTGATTCAATAATTGTTGCGTTGATATTTTATATTATTGTTGTTTCAATAATTGTCAACGCACGTGTTACCATTATCGGATCAATAATTCATATTATTTAAATAATATTATTAGATAGCATTATTGGCAATGTCTAGAAAGTTCTCATCGAGGAGAGGTTTGGTCACCTAATTGTGCGCGTAAGGAGAAATCCTTATCGGAAAGCCCCTTTTCAGGAGCGGCTACCGGTTGTCATTATTGTGATTCTGTAATATTATTTGTGAATAATTATTTATTGATTTATATGATAAGGAAATATTTATTTTATGTGAAAATAAATGATGGATTTATTTATTTTATGTGGTTATAAATGAAGGAATTAAAGCTGAGGTGTTTTATCAATATTTTGTCGGAATGGAGGTATAAAAAATCGTCCGTATGTGGATTTCGGCCATTTTTCATTTTGAATTTGGAAAAACTTAAATCTACAAAGTTGTAGAGAATTTAATTTCCTATGGAATGGACATAAAATTTGTATTTTTCTGATAAAAGGGCTATTTATTATGAAGTATTGAAGTTTATGATTATTAGTTAAATAATAAAACATTTTGGAAATTTCTAGAATTGGTGGACCCCACTTTGGTTGGTGAGAAATGTGCTAAAATTTTATTTCAAAAGTGGTATGTGGGAATAGTAACAGATAAAGCCATCAGGTAGCAGGTCGTCTGCTTCGGTGTTCTAACATTTTCCTATAAATAGGGTGCTTAGTTAAAATTGAAAATCACACCAGAAACATAAGCTTTCTCTCTCTATATATATATATATTTTATCGAGCGTATTTTTTGAATATTTAGATACTTTAAAAGTTTCTATTCAGTACAAGTTTCTTTTAGCACTATTGTGACGCCCCCAAAATAGGTCCACTCGACCCATTCTGAGTCGCCAGATATCATAACATAAAAATCAAATACAAACTTCATTTATACAACTATTGAACTGTCGTGCAGAATACGACCACAGTTAAACTGTGAGTTTTAATACAAATGTATGTAACTCTCATGGTGCCTCGACCACAACCTTACAATGGTACTTTACATAAAAGTACAGTCAAAAACTATTTTAGAATTTAAAATCTTTGGGAAGTGCTCAAGAAAACCTTCATACATGGGAGGCCATGCGTCTAGGTTATGATAAATATCATATGTACACAGAATTATCCTTGGTTGACCCAATAGACCCCAAAGAAAAACGAGAAGATTACTATCATCTTCTTTCCAATGGTGAGTCTTCTCTTGACATATAATTATCTCTGTTGTCTCCAAGTGAAAATTATATTTCAAATAAACTCCAAGATTATATAGGTAGTGCTCGTAGATATACTCACCAAGTGGATGTGCACAACCCTGTCTTATGATAACACGGGGTTGTATGTCATTAGACATCTTGTATGATAGTGGCAAAACACCTTTCCAAAGTTGGGTTCACCTCACCCTATTCGGTTCACCAAAATTAAATATCAAATGACGTATACAATACGACACACTTTTCTAAAGTTCTCAATAAAATTATTTCCATACTATTTAGGGATAACCTCAATAGCTATAGACCACCGTTCTAATCCTCTTAATACCCCGCTCGACCCAGCTACACCTTTATTACCTGAAAGGAATTGTGAAGCAAAATGGTGAGCACAACTAGCTCAATAAAGAATATCATGACTAAAGATAATTAAATTATCAATAGCTTTCATCAATAATAAATCAGAGATTTAGAACATATGGTAGATGATAAAACTTTTCAACCATAGTTGCAGCGGAACGAGCAATCCATTAAAAGAGTCAAATAGACCATAAGGTCTATTATCTTCTCTATGTTAAAAGTCCACCAACAATGTTTTATCCTCAGTAACATCAATCAGCAGCCTCACATCACAATCATATGAATAACTCATAATCATATTTGTGGTTCTAAATTCCTCTTCGCACCCAGGACAAAGATAATTTTCATTACCTATCTTCACCTAAAACATCAAAAATCATGGTTATACCAAATCACAATTCCTGCTCATAATCATACTAATAAATTCATCTTTGCACTACGGCCAAGATATTCATTAACAATTCATCTTTGCACTACATGCCAAAGACATACAAATGTATTTTAAAAGAGTCAAGTAGAGCATGATATCTACTATCTTTTACGAATTAAAATTGTATAATCAATATTTTATCTCTTTGAGACTCAGCTTAATAAATAATTCACATCATCGAATTATCCACCTTTTACTGACGAAGGATATTCATGTAATCATCAATGGTCATGATTATACTTAAATAATCCTGGTTATAATCATTCCAATAACTGTCCATCAATGCACTACGAGCCAATGAGGTCTTTTACCATATCATCTATAACATTACGGGTCATAATTATATTGAATGATCCATGGTCATAATTATACCAATAAACAGTTCATCTATGTACATAAGCCAAAGATACTCATCAATCAATAGTTCATCTTTGCACGTAAGCCAAAGATATACAACTGTAAAACCAATAATCAACGGTCCATCTTTGTACGTAAGCCAAAGATATACAACTGTAAAACCAATAATCAACAGTCCATCTATGCACGTAAGCCAAAGATGACTTTCATCACAATATAAACATGAGGATGAAGACAATGATATAAGCATTAATCAAACGAAATCAAGGATAAACATTAAAGACTTTAAATTTATCCAAATATTATCAATCACTTAATAAATTCATAATCTAATATTATTAATATTATAACAATATTTTAATCACTTCCTAAACTTATAAATAATTTATTTTAATTGTTTACACTTTACCAAATAATGCATTTAATCATTTAAAAATGCTATACTCATAAGATTCCATCACCAATGATCAAATCCCTCATCAAAAATCTGCATATACCTTATATAGGATTTCCAAGCCATAAAATCTTATTTACCAATTTTTTAACTTCACATAACATATTTAATTCATATGTTCGTAACTAAACCATTTTCATGAAAAATACCAAATCAGTCCCAAACATTTTTCTTTTCTGGGTTTAGCAGAATATAGTCCCATATTGAACAAATATTTTTCTCAGAATTTTTAAAATTCATTTACTATTTTTCATATGGCCAAAACTGCCGAATATTTAGATATTTATCATAAACTGTACTTTTGTCCAAAAATTCCCAAATTTACAGTGTATACTCCTATGATACATATGTACTCCTAATAAAAATTTTACCAATTTTGGAGTTAATCACAAGGAGTTATAAGGGTTTACTTTTAAAATAGTCTTTTCCCATAAAATTCATAACTCCTAATCTATACATACAAAAATCGCCATTTTTGGACACAATCTAGAAAACTCATCAAATTGTTTTTCCAAAATTTTTCAGGGTCAGAAAAATTACAAAACTGCAAATGGATTTTCATCGCCATGCGATAATCCACGTAGACAGATCATTTCCACAATTTAATAAGGAATGAATACGAAGGATCATTCACCATACATGTGGTAATCCACATAGATAGGTTATTCTAATAGAATAATAAAGAATGGAACCAGGTCATGCGTAATCCGCACAGACACGATATTCCAACAAAATAATAAAGAATGGAACCAGGTCATGTGTAATCCGCACCAAAAGGATATTCCAACAGAATAATAAAGAATGGAATAACAACAGAATTCACCATGCATGCGATAGACCGCACAGACAGGTTATTCCCAACCGAATAATAAAGAATGGAATAACAGAAGAATTTCACCATGTATGCAGTACTTCGCATAGACAGGTTATTCCAACATAATAATAAAGAATGGAATAACAACCCTTACGAGTATTGAAAGAAAATAACTCTCTTCATAAATATGAAAGAATAATACCCCTTACCTCAAAAGAAGACTGGATACTGGAATAGTGAGGTAGCAGACTTCTCTTCTTCTTTCTCTCTATAATTTCTCTCCATAATAATTGCTCTATAGCTTTAGTGAATTGGTGAAAAATAATGAAGGAATGAGCTTCTATTTATAGGAAAATATAGTTTCGATAATAGCACGTTTTTGGGCTCGAAATATTACAGTATAATACCTTCCTCTTTTCCTTCATTTTTAATTTAGTCCTGCAAGTATTATCAAACTTGCACCATCTCCCCTAATAGTAAATCATGTGAATCAATAGTAAATCATGTGAATCAATAGTTCTAGACATGTGAAAATATGAATTACAGTATAGTACCTACATCTATACCTCCATTTTTAACTTAGTCATGCAAGTATTATCAATCTTGCACTAACTCCCCTAATAGTACAAGAATGTGAATCAACAGTACACACATGTGAACAAATAGTTATAATCATGTGAATTAAAAGCAATTTATTGCTCATTTATCCGATTAATTACCCGACTGGTCAGTATAACTTCCGAACATCAATTAATATCGAAATAAATGTCGATTTCCACTAACACTAATAATTCCAACACAATGGAATTATCAATTTCATCTTTAATCAACACGAACTTATTCATCATTAATATTATAACTCACAATATTTAACAACCAGGTCATTCCCAGGAAAGAGGGGGTTTTCCGATAAGGATTTCTCCCTATTGACGCGCAATTAGGTGACCAAACCTCTCCTTGACAGAACTTCTAGACATTGTCAATATTACAAATAATAAAATGAATAACTTTGTCATCTCAATTATTGATTTAATAATATAACATATTATGCAGATGATATTGTGACAATAATTGAATCAATAATATGAGAGATATGATGCAGCAATTACTATAGCAATAATTAAGTATAACTGAGTGACTTCTTACGTAAGTATCAATAATCAATATCGTGTGCTACTATGCAACCACGCGTATTCTTTATACTTTTACTCTTAGGGTAGTTCAACAGTTTTAACGGTAACACATTCGCCGTTTATAAAATGATAATTCTGTCGTTTTCTAACTACGACAATACTTCCGTTGTGGGGTCCACTAATGATTATGCCGTTGTACAAATATTCCCTGTGAAAATGAATATTCCCCGACCAATCAAATATTACCCAACACAACGAATAACAACTTGCTTACTTTGTAAAATTTTCAAATATCACCCTTAACTTTAACCCTTTATCAATTTAACCATTTACTAAATAACATAATAATTATAAGAAAATTAAATACTTTCATTTCATAAAATTCGGGGTCTCACAACTATATCCGAAATTTTAGCCGGGAGTACTGTTCTTTTGAGGTAAGGGATGTTATTTTTTTGTAATGATGTTATTCTTACAATATCATTATACCGAAATATTGATATAAATTTTATTGTGGAATTTCTACATTATTATATCGGGGTTACTATTCATGTATACGACACTATTCACGTATATGATACTATTCACGAATACGACATTATTCACCAAAAAATAAAAAAATTTCTTTTTTTCCAAGATGTCTTTTATGGTTACTATCTTTGATTGTATCCATGTTTTGATCTTTATTTTTGAATTCTACTTCACAATTGGTTATTATGGAGTATTATTGAATTTGGATAAACTGAAATACGAATCCCTAATATTTGTCCTTATGTCTCACTGGATTCGTTTTCTCTAAAATGTTTTTCATCATCCTCAGTCCTTAATGGTGATACTTGATGAATATCTTTGGCCTGTAGTGCAAAGGTGAATGATTACTGATGAATATTTTTGGCTGTAAAGCAAAAGATGAGCAGTGTGTTGAGATGAACATGACCAACTGGTGATACAAATGAATATCTATGGCCCGTAGTGCAAAGATGAATATTTGATGCAAGATGTATATTGATTGATGTTACAGGGATAAAATATTGATGATGGACTTTTAAATTTATAGATGATAGTAGATTTTATTCTCTACTTAACTCTTTTAATGAATTGTTATTTCCATTGCAGTTATTGATCTAAAACTTGTTGTCTATTATATTCTATCAGATTTTTCTCTGTTGAAGACTAAGGATAATTTGTTATATATTATCTTAGTCATAATATTCTTTATTGGGCTAGTTGAGCTCACCCTTTTCTTTTTTGTTCCATTTTTCTTCTCAGGAAGCGAGAACATAGCGGGAAGTAGTCGGGGGTGTGGAATGATGGGTTTAGACAGTTGTTTAGTAGTCCTCACTATTTTGTAAATTAGTGTGTCAATAATTGTAATGAGAACTTTATCTGGGTGTGGATATTGTGTAAGACCCCAGCTTATTATAAATGAAATTAAATTTCCTCTATTTATTATTTTGAAATAGTAAGGGTTGATTTGATTAATGTGGTTAGTTATGGGTAAAATCATAAATATTTTAAATAAGCAAGTGGTTATAAAATATCCATTGTTTTGGGAATATTCGTTTGGTGGTGGAATATTCTTACTATCGGGGAATATTAGTATTTGATGCGTACGTAGCCTTATTATGCGCCCATAACTAAAAGCGATTGGATGAAGAAAGCGACAAGTATAAGTTGTTTATAAATAACAGGCGTGGTTATTCTGAGATTAATCTTTGTTAGAATACTCGGTGGTTAAAACACGATAGCACCGCGGTATTGCACCAATTATTGATTCTTACGTGAAAGGCACTACTCGGTAAGTGTTACGATGAATTCTTGTTCAATATTTTATTTTATTGATTCAATAATTACTACGTTGATATTTTATATTATTGTTGTTTCAATAATTGTCACTACTGTGATATTTTCATTATTAGATCAATAATTCATATTATTTGAATAATATTATTAGATAACATTATTGGCAATATCTAGAAAGTTCTGCATACAGGAGAGGTTTGGTCACCTAATTGCACGCCATGATGAGGAGAAATCCTTATTGAAAGCCCCTCTTTCACAGGAGCGGCACGGTTGTCGATATTGTGATTCTATAATATTATTTGTGAATAATTAATTATTGATTTATATGATAAGGAAAATATTCATTTTATGTGGATATAGATGGAGAAAATTTTAAAGTGACAATTGTTGAAAATTGATATTTTATCTTTTTCTCGATAAAAACAATTCATTTAAATATATTATTATATTTTAATAATATAATAATGGTGATATTTTTACAATGAATGTGGGATATATGAATATATGAGGAGGAAGAGTATTTTTGTTGCAAAAGTTTTTTAAAACATGTTAAACATGTCTGTGGACCCATTTCTTGACTGAAATTTGATTATACCCTGCAAAATCGCTCGTTTGTGGATTTCGGTCAGTTTCTATTTAGAATTTGGAAAAACTTTCTTCTACAAAATTGTAGAGAATGAAATTTCCTATGGAAAAGACATAAGGATCGAATTTTTATAATAAAAGGGCTATTTATTATGAATTATTGAAGCTCCGAAGTTCCGAAATAATTGGTTTTTGGAAGTTTTAATTATTTTATTTATAAAAAACATTTTTCTTACTTTTTCTAGAAGGTGGGCATGTGGGAAATGCTAAGATCTGATTTCTAAGGAGGCGTATGAAATTTTATTATTAATGATATTATTTTTAAGTTTTATGAATATATTAAATGCGGCAGAAATTGTAAAGCTATGTATAACCATAAAAAGCGATTGGATGAAGAAAAGCGACAAGTATAAGTTGTTTATAAATAACAGGCGTAGTTATTCTGCGTTAATCTTTGTTAGAATACTCGAATTGGTTAAAACACATTAGCACACCGGTATTGCACCAATTATTGATTCTTACGTGAAAGGCACTTTACTCGATAAGTGTTACGATGAATTCTTTATTCAATATTTTATTTTATTGATTCAATAATTACTACGTTGATATTTTATATTATTGTTGTTTCAATAATTGTCACTACACAGTATTTTCATTATTAGATCAATAATTCATATTATTTGAATAATATTATTAGATAACATTATTGGCAATATCTAGAAAGTTACATACAGGAGAGGTTTGGTCACCTAATTGCGGCGCCCGATGAGGAGAAATCCTTATTGAAAGCCCCTCTTTCTCAGGAGCGGCACGGTTGTCGATATTGTGATTCTATAATATTATTTGTGAATAATTAATTATTGATTTATATGATAAGGAAAATATTCATTTTATGTGGATATAGATGGAGAAAATTTTAAAGTGACAATTGTTGAAAAATTGATATTTTATCTTTTCTGATAAAAACAATTCATTTAAATATATTATTATATTTTAATAATATAATAATGGTGATATTTTTACAATGAATGTGGGATATATGAATATATGAGGAGGAAGAGTATTTTTGTTGCAAAAGTTTTTTAAAACATGTTAAACATGTCTGTGGACCCATTTCATGACTGAAATTTGATTATACCCTGCAAAATCGCTCGTTTGTGGATTTCGGTCAGTTTCTATTTAGAATTTGGAAAAACTTTCTTCTACAAAATTGTAGAGAATGAAATTTCCTATGGAAAAGACATAAGGATCGAATTTTTATAATAAAAGGGCTATTTATTATGAATTATTGAAGCTCCGAAGTTCCGAAATAATTGGTTTTTGGAAGTTTTAATTATTTTATTTATAAAAAACATTTTTCTTACTTTTTCTAGAAGGTGGGCATGTGGGAAATGCTAAGATCTGATTTCTAAGGAGGCGTATGAAATTTTATTATTAATGATATTATTTTATTAAATTTTCTGCTTTGGTGTTCTAAGCATTTTCCTATAAATAGGGTGTTTAGGTTAGAAACTGAAGTTTTCTCTCTCTATATTATCGAGCGTATTCTTGTGAGTATTTTGAGACTTTGAGTATTGCTATACTAAGACAAGTTCCTTTCGACACTATATCCGATATTCGGTCCGAAATCTTAGTCTTTTTCGAGGTAAGGGATGTTATTTTTTTAAAAATGATATTATTTCTTCTAATATCATAATGTCAGAATATTAGTAATATTTTTCTTGTAAAATTCTTGTCTTTTAGTGTCGGGGTTACTATTCACGTATACGGCACTATTCACGTATACGACACTATTCACGAATACAGCACTATTCACAGAAAAATTAAATTTTCGTTTTTTTTCCAAAATATAGATTATGGATACTAGCTTTGATTATATCCATGTTTTAATCATTCTTGAATTTTACTTCGCTATGATTATTAATGAAGTATTTTTGAACTCAGATTGTTTAAAGTACGAATCCTTAATATTTGTTCTTTTTGTTTCCTTTGGATTCATTTTCTTTAAAATATTTTTCATCATCCTCGCCTAAATGATGATATTCTTGAATATATTTGGCACAGAGTGTAAAGATGTACGGTGTTGAGATGAATATGACCAATGATGAATATCTTTGGCATGTAGTGCAAAGATGAATATTTGATTCAAGATGTATATTGATTGATGTTACAGGGATAAAATATTGATGATGGACTTTTAAATTCATAGATAATAGTAGATTTCATTCTCTATGTAACTCTTTTATGAATTATTATTTCCGCTGCGAATATTGATCTGAAACTTGTTGTCTATTGTATTTTATCAGATTTTTCCCTGTTGAAGACTAACGATAATTTGTTCTATATTATCTTAGTCATAATATTCTTTACTGGGCTAGTTGAGCTCACCCTTTTCCTTTTTGTTCCATTTTTCTTCTCAAGAGGCGAGAATGTAGCGAGTACTAGTCGGGGTATGGAATGAAGGTTCTAGAAAGTTGTTTAGTAGTCCTCACCATTTTTGTAAAATAATGTACTAATAATTGTAATGAGGACTTATTTAGGTGTGAATATTGTCTAAATGGCAATATTTGTATTTAAACTCACAGTTTTTATGTTGTATTAATAAAGTTGTAGTTATTTCTGTACCATATTATGGACGACTCAAAATGGGTGATGTATACCTATTTTGGGGGTGTCGCATATTTTCTAGAAGACAATATTTGTATTTAAAGTCACAGTTATTATGTTGTCATATTTTACACGACAACTGTATTAATAAAGTTGTAGTTATTTCTGTACCATGTATTAGGCGACTCAGAATGGGTGATGTATACCTATTTTGGGGGCGTCACAGTTGGTATAAGAGCTTAGGGATATGGTCTCTGGTGGAGATCAGGGAATAGAACTAGGAGGGGAGAGACGAGTAAATCCTTCGCTAGTGTGTCCTACCTAAGCTTATCTGTTGGTCGGTTATAATATAGGGATATTGTGTGATATGTTAATTTGTGTAATTAACCCTTATTTTATGGCAGTTTTTAAGAATGGCAGCTGAGAACGTTAACAATTGAGTGTATGAGACTGTGGAACAACCTTCAATCACCAACCAAGAGAATGTGCAACAGGAAGGTAATACTCCTCCTGTAAACAACACTATGGAGCAAACGATGAATGATAGAATGTTTAGAATCTTTTTGTAGTTTATGCAAAATCAGACGAGGGAGACTTGTGTACAAAATACGGGTGGAAATGATAGCAACGCGCGGTTCAAGGAGTTGGGACCACCAGATTTCTGGGGAAAACCGAATCCGATTAAGGCGGAAACATGGGTCAAACAAATTACCAAGATATTCGATGTCTTGGGATGCACAGAAAAACAAAAGGTTCCATTCGCCACCTTTATGCTCCGTGGTGAGGCAGATTACTGGTGGGATTCTGTGAAGCGTACCCAGCCAGCCGCACTCAACATGTCTTGGGAAAGATTTCAGAAACTGTTCAATGACAAGTACTTTCCTGAAAAAAATCATCATATGAAGGACGTAGAGTTTATTAGATTGGAACATAACAACATGACGGTGTCCCAGTACGAGGCGAAGTTCACAGAGTTATCCAGGTTTGCACCTCATTTGGTAGAGAATGAGGAACGTATGACGCGGATGTTTCTGAGAGGTCTAAAACCTGAGATTCATCAATACCTCATCTCTCACAAATTTTCTCTGTATCCAGATGTTATCAACAGGGCTCAATTATTAAAGCGAGATAATGAGTATGTTCAACCAAGGGACCACAACTAGGGTCATACCGGTGACAGCAGTCATCGGAGCGATGATAATCAGCGAAGAGGGAAAAATACGGACAAAAGCGGTAACCACTCGGGTGATCATCATGGCCATGATAATAGAAGAGGTGAGTCAAGTGGAAATTTCAAAAAGAGGAGATTCAACAATGACGGGAAGACATCAGCACCAGCACCAACAACAAATTCTAGGGGAGGAAAACGACCGCCAGTTAGATGCTATAAATACGGAGAGGAGGGACACATAAGTCCAAACTATTCACAGCCTTCCAAGGTCTATTTCAATTATGGAAAAGATGGTCATATAGCCCGATTTTCTCTGGTAGCAAAGTCAAGTCCAACTGGGACGGCAGCACCAAAGGCGAATACGGACAAAATAAAGTCGGTGGTTCAAGGGAGGGCGTTTGTCGTGACTGGCCAAAACACGAGAAACCCGAACGAGGTGATCATGGGTAAGCTAATCTTGAACTCTTACAAAGTTTATACCTTACTAGATACCGGTTCTACCCATTCTTTTATCTCTCCTGCTTGTGCTCAACGTTTAAACTTGACTCCGGAGAAATTGGAC
This sequence comes from Panax quinquefolius, assembly GCA_020205615.1. NCBI lineage: Eukaryota > Viridiplantae > Streptophyta > Magnoliopsida > Apiales > Araliaceae > Panax > Panax quinquefolius. The sequence goes on from CM035157.1 coordinate 63,685,916, forward strand.
TTTAACTTATCTGTTGAAACTCCATCGGGTGAAACCTTCGTTACATCTACAGTTTATAAATCTTGCTTGATCCAAGTTGGCACAATCACATTACCTGTTGATCTTATCTCTTTAAAGATACTTTCATTTGATGTGATTTTAGGGATTGATTAGTTAACCACTCATCATGCCAAAATTGATTGTTTTCGTAAGGTTGTTAGTTTTCATATTCCTAACCAAGCTGTTATACGAATTCAAGCAATTAAACCACTAAAATCAGTCACTGTCATATCAAGTCATAAAACTATTCGTTTATTGAAAAACGGATGTCAAGCTTTTTTAGCCCATATTATGGACTTGAACAAAAACATGTCAGATATGAATAATATTTCTATTGTTAGTGAATTTCCTGACGTATTTCCTGAAGAACTTCCTGGTCTACCCCCAGAACTTGAAGTTGAATTATTTATTGATGTTGAACCGGGTACAAAGCCCATTTTTAAAACCTCACATCGAATGGCTCCTATTGAACTTCAGGAGTTAAAAGTCCAACTACAGGAATTGTTAGACATCGGTTTCATTCGTCCTAGTACATCTCCTTAGGGTGCTCCTGTTTTATTTATAAAGAAGAAAGACGGGAGTATGCGACTTTGTATTGACTATCTAGAATTAAACCATGTCACCATCAAAAATAGGTATCCCCTACCTCGTATTGATGACCTGTTCGACTAGTTGCAAGGAGCACAATTTTTTTCAAATATCGATCTTCATTCTGGAAATCATCAGCTGAAGATTAAAACTGAGGATATTCCAAAGACTGCCTTCAGAACTCGGTACGGGCATTATGAATTCTTAGTCATGTCTTTTGGATTGACTAATGCTCCTGTTGATTTCATGGATATGATGAACCGTGTATTCAAGGAATATTTGGATCAGTTCATTGTTGTCTTTATTGATGACATCCTCGTCTATTCTAAAAGCAGTGAAGATCATGAGCACCATTTAAAGCTGGTACTTCAAAGACTTCGTGACAAAAAGCTATATGCCAAGCTGAAGAAATGCGAGTTCTGGCTTAAGGAAGTAGAATTCCTTGGGCACGTGGTGTCAAAACATGGAGTATCTGTTGACCCGACAAATATTGAAGCAATACAAAGTTCGGAGCAACCGAAGTCGGTGACCGAAGTGCATCGCTTTCTGGGCTTAGCTGGTTATTATCAGAGATTCGTGGAATGATTTTCTCGAATCGCTACTCCGTTAACTCAGCTGACTTGGAAGGATACAAAATTCGTATGGAGAAAGGAATGTGAGAAGAGTTTCTAAGAGCTTAAAAGGAGACTCATTTCGGCACCTGTTCTGACAATACCATCTGGTTCGGATGGATTTGTTATCTACAGCGATGCTTTAGGCAAAGGGTTAGGATGTGTTCTCATGCAACATGGGAAAGTCATAGCCTATGCCTCGCGACAACTCAAAGAATATGAGAGGAATTATCCTACTCATGATCTAGAGTTGGCAGCAGTCATTTTTGCATTAAAAATATGGATACACTACCTGTATGGAGAGAAAATGGAGATTTATACAGATCATAAAAGCCTCAAATATTTCTTCACCCAAAAGGAACTCAACATGCGGCAACGACGTTGGCTCGAGTTGTTGAAAGATTGCGACCATAACATTGATATCATCCTCGGAAAAGCAAACGTTGTAGGCGGCGATTGAGTAGAAGATGCGTATCTCGGTCTGCAGAGTGCGATGTTGTTAACACAAAGACCCATTTTGTATGACTTGCAAAGGATGGAGATAGAGGTAAAGACTCCAGGGACCCACGTGATGATGGCAAATATACGAGTAGAACCGATTTTAATTGATAAAGTTAAAGCTGCTCAAACTACAGACATGGAGCTGATGAGTATGAAGAAGAAAGTGGAAGAAGGTGTTATTCTAGAAGCAAGAATCGATGGAGAAGGAATACTTCGAGTCAACTCCAGACTTTGTATTCCTAACGATTCTGACTTGAAGCATAGAATCATGATGGAGGCACACAACACACCATTTTCAATCCATCCCGGGAGTACCAAAATGTATCATGATCATCGACAAACATTTTGGTGGAGCAATATGAAGAGAGAGATCGCAGAGTTTATTTCGAGGTGTTTAACCTATCAATGTGTAAAGGCAGAGCATCAAGTGCCAAAGGGTCCATTGCAACCACTTGAGATTCTGAAATGGAAGTGGGAACACATTACCATGGATTTCGATACGAGTCTTCCTAAGGTTTCTCAAGGCATAGATGCAATTTGGGTTATTGTTGATAGATTAACCAAGTCTGCTCATTTCTTGCCTATACCTGAGACTTATTCCCTAGAACGTCTTGCTCGTATGTACGTGAATGAGATTGTGAGATTGCATGGCATGCCAATATCCATAGTTTCAGATCGTAACCCATGATTCACTTCACGATTTTGGGTTAGCTTGTAGAAAGCTATAGGCATGGATTTATGATTCTGTTCGGTATATCATCCTCAAACGGATGGGTAATCGGAAAGGACTATTCAAACCCTTGAAGATCTATTAAGACTCTGTGTACTAGATTTCAAAGGAAGTTGGGATAAGTACTTGCCACTGGTGGAATTCTCCTACAACAACAGTTATCAAGCAAGTATAGGCATAGCTCCATTCGAGGCATTGTATGGACGAAAGTGTCGTTCTCCAGTATGCTGGGATGAGGTGGGAGAAGTAACGTTGTTGGGACCAGAATTAGTACGCATGACTGCAAAAAAGATTCAAATGATTTGGCAACGTAAAAAGACCTCACAAGATCTACAAAAGAGTTATGCTGATCTTCATCAAAAGGACGTGGAATTTAATATTGGAGATCATGTATTGTTACGTATTGCTCCATGGAAGGGAGTTACAAGATTTGGGAAGAGAGGAAAGCTCAATCCATGATTTGTTGGTCCATTTGAGATTCTTGACCGAATAGGAAATGTGGCCTATAGACTTGCATTACCTCCAAGCATATCTCGTGTTCATAATGTTTTTCATATATCTATGCTTCGTAAATATGTGAAAGATCCAAACCACATTATTGCGTTAGAACTAGATGAGATAGCCGAAGATTTAATGTACGAGGAGATACCTGTTAAGATCTTGGATAGGAAAAAGCATGTCCTACGCACCAAGGTTATACCACAAGTTAAGGTTTTGTGGAGGAACCATGTTATTGAAGAAATGACATGGGAGTTGGAATCGGAAATGAAAGTGAGGTACCCTCACCTTTTCAAAAAACCAGGTACGTACGTCAATTTTGAGGATGAAATTTCATAAGGAGGGGAGGTTGTAAGACCCCAACTTATTATAAATAAAATTGAATTTCTCTATTTATTATCTTGAAATAATAAGGTGATAATTTGATATAATGCTTTGGTTATGGGTGAAATGTGCAAATTTTGCAAAATAAGCAAGTGGTTATAAAATATTCATTTTGTCAGGGAATATTCGTTTGGTCGTGGAATGTTCTTGCTGTTGGGGAATATTCGTACGACGGCGCAACCATTTATGGGCCCCATAACAGAATAACTGTCGGATGAAGAAAACAACAAGTTTGAGTTTTTATAAATAACGGTGTAGTTGTTACGATTAACACTGTTGGAATACCCGGTAGTAAAAATACAGTAATACCCGTGGTTACACAGTAGCACACGGTATTCCACAGTATTTTTGAATTATTGATTCTTATATAAGAAGGCACTACTCAATAATTGTTATAGTAATTACTATTCAATATTTTATTTTATTGATTCAATAATTGCTGCGTTGATATTTTATATTATTGTTGTTTTAATAATTTTCACTGCACAGTATTACCCATTATCATATCAATAATTCATATTATTTGAATAATATTATTAGATAGCATTATTGGCAATGTCTAGAAAGTTCTGTCAAGGAGAGGTTTGGTCACCTAATTGCGTGCCAGTAAAGAGAAATCATTATCGGAAAGCCCCCTCTTTTCTGGGAACGGCCTGGTTGTCATTATTGTGATTCTATAATATTATTTGTGAATAATTTTTTATTAATTTATATAATAAGGAAATATTTATTTTATGTAGATATAAATGATGGATTTATTTATTTTATATCGTTATAAATGAAGGGATTAATGTTGAGGTGTTTTATCAGTATTTTGTCGGAATTGAGGTATTAAAAATCGTTCGTATGTGGATTTTGGGCATTTTTCATTTGGAATTTGGAAAAACTTAGAGCTACAAAGTTGTAGAGAATTTAATTTCCTATGGAATGGACATAAAATTTGTATTTTTCTAATAAAAGGGCTATTTATTATGAATTATTGAAATTTTTGATTATTATTTAAATAATAAAACATTTTGGAAATTTCTAGAATTGGTGGGCCCCACTTTGGTTGGTGAGAAATGTGCTGAAATTTTATTTCAAAAGTGGTGGGTGGGAATAGTAGCAGGTAAAGCCATCAGGTAGAAGGTCAAGTCTGCTTCGGCGTTCTAACATTTTCCTATAAATAGGGTGCTTAGTTAGAATTGAAAATCACACCAGAAACATAAGCTTTCTATATATATATATATATATATATATATATATATATATATATATATATATATCTAGCGTATTTTGTGAGTATTTAGATACTTTGAGAGTTGTTATTCGGTACAAGTTTCTTTCAGCACTATATCCGAAATTTTAGCCGGGAGTACTGTTCTTTTGAGGTAAGGGATGTTATTTTTTTCGTAATGATGTTATTCTTTCAATATCATTATACCAAAATATTGATATAGATTTTATTGTGGAATTTCTACCTTTTGTGTGTAAGTTTACTATTCACGTATACGGCCTTATTCACGTATCTGACACTATTCACGAATCTGGCACTTATTCATAGAAAAATAAAATTTTTCCTTTTGTCCAAGATGTCTTTTATGGTTACTATCTTTGATTGTATCCATGTTTTGATCTTTATTTTTGAATTCTACTTCACAATTGGTTATTATGGAGTATTATTGAATTTGGATAAACCAAATACTGAATCCCTAATATTTGTCCTTACGTCTCATTTGTATTCGTTTTTCTAAAAAAAAATTCATCATCCTCAGTCCTTAATGGTGATACTTGATGAATATCTTTGGCCTGTAGTGCAAAGATGAATGATTACCTTATGAATATCTTTGGCCCATAGTCTAAAGATGAGCAGTGTTGAGATGAACATGACCAATTTGGTGATCTGAATGAATATCTTTGGCCGTGGTGCAAAGATGAATATTTGATGCAAGATGTATATTGATTGATGTTACGATGATAAAATATTGATGATGGACTTTTAAATTCATAGATGATAGTAGATTTCATTCTCTACTTAACTCTTCTAATGAATTGTTGTTTTCATTACGATTGTTGATCTAAAACTTGTTTGTCATTATATTCTATCGATTTTCCCTGTTGAAGACTAAGGATAATTTGTTGTATATTATCTTAGTCATAATATTCTTTATCTTGGGCTAGTTGAGCTCACCCTTTTCCTTTTGTTCCATTTTTCTTCTCGAGAAGCGATAACATAGCGGGAAGTAGTGAGGTGTGGAATGATGGTTCTAGAACAGTTGTTTAGCGATCCTCACTATTTTGTAAAATAGTGTATCAATAATTGTAATGAGGAATTTATCTGGGTGTGGATATTGTCTAGAAGACAATATTTGTATTTAAACTCGCATTTATTGTGTTGTCGTATTTTGCACGACAATTGTATTAATAAAGTTGTAGTTATTTCTGTAACATGTATTTGGCGACTCAGAATGGGTGATGTATACCTATTTTGGGGGTGTCACAATCATCATCTTTATGATGTGTACCTCATCATCATCATCATCCATGATGAATCCATACCTCCCAGGTATCTTCGATACTATTCGGTTATGATTCTTGGTTGTGAGTACAATGGAATTACATCTACGAGTTCCTCTTATTTGACTTATAGTGTTTTGTGATTCTTGAACTCTTCAAGATCTATTATCCTCCCACTAGCCCCTTCAATGATAAACATTTTTATCTTAGAAGGCAGCATGTTTCGCAATAAACATCTTTTGCTAAGTAGGATTATAGAACATATATCCTAATCTTACTTTATGATGTCCCACAAATATGTACTTGTCAAATCTTGTCTCAAGCTTATCCTTTGAAACCTTTTTTCACATAAGTTGGACAACCCCTTATCTTAACTTACTTAAAATTAGGAATCCTTCTTGTACATAACTTTTATGGAGTCTTGTGGTCGAATTTTGAGGTTACCTTTTTTGTAGATATGTAGCCTTTTTTAGAACATTATCCAAGAAGGATACTCGAATGTCGGTAAAATCATTATGGACTGTACCATGTCCAACAAGGTACGATTTTTCCTTCCAGATACATCAATCAATTATTGTGTATCAGGAGACATCCATTGTGAGAAAACCATTTGAGATGATCTAAAAACTCATTGCACAAGTATTCCTTCCTTGATTCGATCAAAGAATCCTAATACTTTGCCAATTTGTTTCACATCTGAATTCTTTGAACCTTTCAAATGATTCAAACATGTATTTCATCAAATACAAACATTCAACTCTTTGAATGATCATCTTCTATTCTTATACTAGTTTGTTCAATTTGCAAAATAATTTTTCACATAAGTCAAGTATACTAAATCAATTAAGTAATATTCCAGTTCTATAAAAACATTATTATTATAAATAGAACAAAAATTGTTCTTAAATATAATACCAAAGATTTCATTGTCCAACAACAAAATGAAAGTAATGTTTCTAATGAGAACTGGAATACAATAACAACTTATTGCCTTAATAGACTTGCCCGTAGGCAATGCTAAACAATAAGTTCATATGGTTAATGTAACAACCTTTGCTTCATTTCCACACATAAGATTACATGTCTCTTGTTTAGCTTTGTACTTCTGCTTGGTCCCTTCATAAATCTATATTTATGATAACCAAAGTCGGTATCCAATACCCAAGTAGAACCAATTAAAGAAAAATTTATTTCAATCATGAATAAAAACTATATTTGTAACCGAAACTTCACTAAGCTTCTTCTGGTTAGCTCTGCAAGATACTTTTCGCAGTTTCTTTTCTAGTATCCAGTCTTATTGCAGTGAAAGCAAACTCCTTTGCTATCCGTATCAGTTTTGTTCTTATTATCCTTTTTTTTGCCTTTTCTATTTATCTTCTTAGAATCGTTCTTCCTTTTATAAGATCCTTTGGCCCCTACCAGTAAGACTTGGTCTTTCATGGTTGGTAATTGATTCTCAACATTTTTGCAACATGTTAAGCAAATCAGCGAAGCTGATATCTAGCTTGTTCATATGAAAATTCACAACAATTGTGAAAAGGAGTCTGGGAGTGAGTGCAAGATCAAATCTTGGCACAAATCCCCATCCATGACAAAATCCGTTGTCCTAATTATTCAATCAAATTGATAATGGACTTTTGTCTGTATTGTAGTGTCATCGGTCATTCTAGATCGGAAGAGCTCCTTAGATATCTAATATCTATCAGTCCTACTTTCCTCACCATCAACTACTTGATGTGCAGGAATATAGTAAGAGCATCCATTGTAATACCCAAGAATTTCCACGTCTTAATAAATAAATATTAATGGAAATGAATATTTATTTGAGTATAAATGATTTTTGTATTACGAGATGAGTTAACTCAATTATATTAAATAATTGAATAATGGAAGAATTGTGGAGTTTGTGATGAACTCGTTGAAAGCCTTGTGTGGCACGGTGATGGGAAATATTAATAGTAATATTAATTAACGAAAGAATTACCAAGTGAGCAATTAAGCTGTATTAATTGTTAATTGTTATATTAATTAAATATCAATGGTGATTAATTAACAATATGGGATTATTAATTGTTATTATGAGTAAAATAAATTACATGACTAGAATGGTATGATTCATTTAATTTATATGTGTACGACATGTGATATTATATGGTTCTTACATTAAAAAGAAAATGTGGTGTGAAACATTAGTATAACTATGTAATAATATAAACTATATAATAAAGTGTAAGGAATTATAAGTTACATAAACAATTATTTATGTGACAATAAGTATGGGTGGAAGCATTAAAAGATGTACTCTGTCAAAGAATTTCAAACTATTCCAATAAGTGAGTATAACTGGAATACTAAAGTTCTAAGGAGATATTAATTACTAGCGGGTAATTAAATGGAGTCCATATATATTAATAATAATAATTATACTGAACTAATATACATAGATTATATGATGTGAGTATAAAATTATCTTTACATTTCTAATATAGTAACAATTGTACCTTAAAATTTCATTATGGGAATGAAAGGAACCAAACTAAGCATTTTAATCACCTTACTGGGATTTAAAACCCGTGTCCCAAAATCAGTGGCCTTCATAGTACATAAACAGTAGCCTACTCCTTCATTGCGTAAACACCAGCAAAACCAAAAGGCTACAAATCCATGGTTATGATGGCTACGAGTTTGGGCAGTTGGCCAACTCTTCTTCATCCCATATTTCTTCTCAATTTCTGTTGGATCAAACCATGGTGTAATGCCATGAACTGGGCACTCAATTCTCTATAAATAACACCCTCTCCTTCTCCATTTTTTGTTGCTTAAAACTTGTCTGAGAGGTGCAATAGGGAGTGTGAGCTGCTGAGAAATTGAGGAAGTATAATCATTGTGTTGAGGAATTCCATTAAGCTTCAAGAGGTATAATCCTACTTTGATATTCTTAAGCTTGAGTTTTGTCAAATTCTAGAATTTATTGAATTCTCTGTTAATTGATGTAGAATAACATGCTATTGTGTTATCTAAGTTGGTACACATGTTTTGGAACATGGTAGTTGAGTGCAGTTCTTGGTTTAACATTACATGTGATAAGGCTCTCACGATGGCGAGCCATATTTTTTTATTACTACATTGAGTGGCGGCATTGCATATACATAATCTATCTGAGTCTTGTATGCGCGGTGTTTTCCCGAATCTTTGCTTTAATGTTTACATTTTGTTACGAGCATGCTAGGATAGTTAGGATATGCATGTAAGAGACCTTGTCAGGTGATGAGATGTTGTTGTGGACATGGAAAGTTAACTTAGCTTGATTTGAGTTAAGTTTTCAAGAAAACTTCAAGATTTGGAAAAACTAGAAATGGTAAACTTGAGTAATGCATATTCTGACCTTGCAAGCATGTTAGTATGGTTTTGAAATGCATGTCGGACATACTAACTTAAGTACATGGATTTCATATTGAAGCATGAGCATGTTAGACTTATTAGTAAGTTTTACTAAATGAAAATATGAACTTTGAACGTGAATGTTTATATACTACCTTGAGGGTTGAAATCTGATAATTATGAACATGTCGGATAATACTCTTAGACTCACTCATGTATCATAAATATATATATATATATATATATATATATATATCATCGTGCTTAGGTATCATAATTCAAGGAAATCATAAACAAAGCATATTTTGAAATAAAACGATGTTAATTACACGTATGTGATATGAATACTCACAAACATGTATAATATGAGTTATATGACTACTTTATGTGTTTAAGAATCGAGCATGTTGTGCTTTGTGATTTCATAACCTTAAATAGCCTTAATTGGTTGTGATGTCCAACTTTGAACCGTATTATGCAACAAGGGACCTAGATTAAACTTGAAAGATGCGAAAGGACCCTTAACATGTCAATATATGTTATGTATATAAGGATGTGCAAGCAAGGCCAAGCAAATAATTGCTCAGCCCTGGTTTGAACTGGGAGCTGCGCGGCCTCGCGTCTCCTTAGTGCAAATCAGGCGCGACCACGCCATTCTGCAGATTTGGTGTGATGCCCCCAAAATAGGTATACATCACCTATTCTGAGTCGCCAAATACAAGGTACAGAATACAAATACAATCTTAAATATACAACAAGAGCTGTGAGTTTTAATACAAATATTGTCTTCTAGACAATATCCACTCTCACAATAAGTCCTCATTACAATTATTATCACACTATTTCATAGAATAGTGAGGACTACTAATGCTATCATCTGAACCGTCACTCCATTCCCCGACTAGTCCCTGCTACGTTCTCATTTCTTGAAGAGAACAATAAAAGCAAAAGGGTGAGCTCAACTAGCCCAGTAAGAAATATTATGACTAAGATAATGCAGAATAAATTATTGTTAACCTTCAATAGTGTTAAAGCGATAAAATATAACAAACATCAAGTTTAAGCTGCGATGAGAACAAGCAATCCATTAAAAGAGTCAAGTAGAGAATAAAATCTACTATCTTTTATGATTTAAAAGGTTTTCATCACTTTTATCGTTGAGACTCAACTTAATAATTAATCCACATCATCCACACTTTTCGACGAGGATATTCATTAGTATCACAACCACAAATTATCCATGAACTACGGGCGAGGATATTCGTGTATTCATCGATGGTCATAATCATGCCAACAACTGTCCATCAATGCACTACGGGCCAATGAGGACTTTTACCGCATCATTTGTAATATTACGGTCATGATTATCTTAGAATAATCCTTATCATAATCATACCAAGTCCATCTATACACTACTGAATACAAATGACTTTCAACAAAATATAAACATGAGGATGATGACAATGATATAAGAATTTAATAAAAACAAGTTCAAGAATTAGTTTATCCAGGAACCAATAACGTCTAAATTGTCAACATGATACTGCTTTGTGGAGTAAAATTCAAGAATGCTCATAAGAATATTTCCATGAAAAGATACTGGATGAAACGCAAATATCAAGGATATTCCACTAATTTCATGGAGTATAAAAGCCAAAACTTTAACCAACTGAATATAATAAAGAATGGAATAACAAAAGAAATTGCCAGACATGCGATAGACCGCACAGACAAGTTATTCCAACAGAATAATAAATAATGGAACCAGGTCATGTGTAAACGCACAAACAAGATATTCCAACAGAATAATAAATAACATAACATAACTGGTCGGTAAAAATTTGCAAGCGGGATGTTCCAATGAGAATAATAAATAACGAGAACCAAGTCATGCGTAAACGCACAGACAGGATGTTCCAATAGAATAAAAAAAGAATGGAATAAGAGAAGAATTTCACCATGTATGCGGTACTTCGCATAGACAGATTATTCCAACATAATAATAAAGAATGGAATAACAGAAGAATTTCACCATGTATGCGGTACTTCGCATAGACAGGTTATTCCAACATAATAATAAAGAATGGAACAACAGAAGTTCTCTTCATGAATATAAAAGAAATAATACCCCTTACCGTAAAAGAAGAGTATTCCGACTGGTAGGGCGAGGATATTCTTGTAGAAAACTTGCACTAGGCTCAAAACTTCTTAAAACTCTAAAGAAATACGCTCAAGATTATAGAAGAGAATTCTCTGAAATTTCTGGTGTGATTTCAATTCTAACTAAGCATCCTATTTATAGGAGAATTGAAAGGATACTATTTGGAAAAATATCACGGACGCAAAAGTTTTATAACTCATGGATGTCTTATGCAATATTCGGCGCATGAATTTCCAAATCCATTATTAAGTAAAACAAAAAAAATATAATATATATATATAACACATGTCATTTATAAACATATATATATATAATAATACTAATAATGATAACTCCCTCCTGACTTTTTCTCCCACCCTCCCCCGTGACATCCCATTTGAAATCAACCTCCCAACAATTCAATTTTCCACATATAGGCCCCACATGTGACCCCCACATGTGGGCCCACCTTTATTATATAAAAATAACTTTCTATCGATTATTTTAAAAAAATGGGTAAATGGGGGTCCATATAATAACATCAAATACTTCATAAAAATCCTCTCAATATTTTTAACAACATTTATCATCATTATTATAATTCACAATATTAATCGACCGAGTCGTTCTAGGAAAGAGGGGTTTTCAATAAGGATTTCTCCTGTTAAAGTAGCGCGATTAGGTGACCAAACCTCTCTCCTTGTGAACTTCTGAACATCGTTAATATTGCAAATAATAATATTAATAACTTTGTCGTCTCAATTATTGATTTAATAATATAAAAAATATCGACAATAATTGAATCAAATAACGTGAGATACTATGCAACAATTATTGTAGCAATAATTGAACAAAACTAAGTGACTTCTCACGTAAGCATCAATAATCAATACTGTGTGCTACTATGCAACCACGCGTATTCCTGTACTTTTAACACCGTATATTTCAACTGTTAACGGTAAAACTTCCGTTGTTATTTTCATAAAATATTTTTGTCATTTTCTCGATCAAAATGATAATTCCGTTGTGGGGTCCACCAATGATTGTCTTGGTCGTCTGAATATTCCTGTTAAAATGAATATTCCCCGACCAATCGAATATTATATAACAACTTGCGTACTTTGCAAAATTTATAAATATTATCCACAACTATAACATTATATCAAATTCACTCATATTTAAAAATGATATTTATAGAAAAAATCATCTTTATTAAAAAAAAGTTGGGGTCTTACATTCTCCCCTTCTTATGAAATTTCTCCCTTGAAATTAGGGTACGTACCTGGTATGTCAAAGAGGTAAGGATACCTTGATTTCATTTCAGCTTCTAACTCCCAAGTCATTTCCTCAACATCGTGGTTTCTCCACAAAACTTTGACTTGAGGTATAACTTTGGAGTGTAGAATATGTTCCTTCTTATCCAAGATTTGAACAGGAACCTCTTCATAAGTTAAATCTTTAAGCTATTTAAATCTGGTTCTAACTTCGATAATGTGGTTCGGGTCTTCCACATATTTACGTAACATGGATATGTAAAAATGTTATGAACACGAGACATACTTGGCGATAAAAGCGAGTCTATACGCCTACGATTCCTACTCGATCGAGGATTAAAATGGGCTAATAAATCGAGGATTGAGCTTTCCTCTCTTTCCAAATCTCGTAACTCCTTTCCATGGAGCAACACGTAATAACACATGATCTCGATATCGAATTCCACGTCCTTTCGATGAAGATCGGCATAACTCTTTTATCGATCTTGTGAGGTTTTTATCGTTCTTGGGATCATTTGTATCTTTTTTACGTAGTCATACGTACTAACTCGGTCCCAAAAGCGTTGCTTCACCCATCTCATCCCGAAGATCTTGGAGAATGACACTTTCTTCCATACTGGCGCTTCGAATGGAGCCATGCCAATACTTGCTTGATAAGCTGTTGTTGTAGGAAAACTCCACCAATGGTAAGAACTTGTCCCAACTTCCTTGAAGTTAAGGACACGAGTCTTAATAAATCTTCAAGAGTTTGAATAGTCCTCTCGATTGTCCGTCCCTTCCGAGGATGATATCTGCGAACTAAATCGTAAATCCGTGCCCATAGGTTTTTGCAAACTAACCCAAAATCATGAAGTGAATCTTGGGTCTCGATTAGAAACTATGGATACTGGCATACCATGCAATCTTATAACCTCATTTATGTACATACGAGCAAGATGTTCAAGTGTATAAGTTTCTCGTATTGGTAGGAATTGAGCAGACTTGGTCAATCTATCAAAAATGACCCAAATTGCATCTATGCCTTGAGAAACCTTGGGAAGACCAGTAACAAAATCCATGGTAATGTGCTCCCACTTCCATTCTGGAATTTCAAGTGGTTGCAATGGACCTTTTGGTACTTGATGCTCTGTCTTGACTCGTTGACAAGTTAAACACCTTGAGATAAACAAATTATCTCTCTCTCTTCATATCACCCACCAAAAAATGTATGTGAAGATCATGATACATTTGGTACTCCCAAGATGGATTGCAAAGCGGTGTGTTGTGCGCCTCCATCATGATTTTATACTTTAACTCGGGGTCGTTAGGAACACAAAGTCTGGAGTTGACTCAAAGTATTCCTTCTTCATCGATTCTTGCTTCCGGTATAGCACCTTCTTGTACTTTCTTCCTCATACGCATCGGCTCCAGTGCAGCTTGGCGACTTTAACTTTATCGATTAAAGTCGGTTCTACTACTCGTATATTCGCCATCATCACATGGGTCCTGAGTCTTTATCTCTATCTCCATCCTTTGCAAGTCATATAAAATGGGCCTTTACGATGACAATGTCGTACTCGTACCCGCATATGATCTTATACTCAATCGCCCTACTACCACGTTAAACTTTTCCAAGATGGTATTGGATGGTATGATCATAATCTTTTATGATTCAAGCCAACGTCGTTGTCGCATGTTGAGTTCCTTTTGAGTGAAGAAATATTTGAGGCTTTTATGATCCGTAAAGATCTCCACTTTCTCCCCATACAAGTAATGCCTCCAAATCTTTAGTGCAAAAATATTTGCTTGCTAACTCTAGATCATGAGTAGGATAATTCCTCTCATATTCTTTGAGTTGTCGAGAGGCATAGGCTATGACTTTCCCATGTTGCATGAGAACACATCCTAACCCTTTGCTGAGAAGCATCACTTTGTAGATGACCAAATCCTCAAGGCCGGATGGTATTGTCAAAACAGGTGATGAAATGAGTCTTTTCTTGAGTTCTTGAAAACTCTTCTCATATTCCTCACTCCAACTGAATTTTGTATCTTTACGATTCAATTTGAGTTAATGGAGTAGCGATTCGAGAAAACCCTTTTCTGAAACTCGATAATAACCAATTAAGCCAAAAAGCTACGTGCTTGATCATTGATTTAGGTTGTTCCCGACCTTTGAATAGCTTCATCTTTGTTTGGGTCAGCGGATATTCCATGACTTGATACCATGTGCCCAAGGAATGCTACTTCCTCGAGCGAACTCGCATTTCTTCAACTTGGCATAAAGCTTGTTTTCACGAAGCTTTTGAGTATCGACCTCAAGTGTTGCTCATGATCTTCACGGATTTTTGGAATATATGAGGATGTCATCAATAAAGACGACCACAAAGTGATCCAAATATTCCTTGAATACTCGGTTCATCATATCCATGAAGGCAGCAGGAGTATTAGTCAATCCAAAAGACATGACTAGGAATTCATAATGCCCTTATCGAGTTCTGAAAGCCGTCTTTAGAATGTCATCGGTTCTAATCTTCAATTGGTGATATCCAGAATGAAGATTAATCTTTGAAAAGAATTTGGAGCCTCGCAATTGGTCAAACAGGTCATCAATACGTGGCAATGGGTACCTATTTTTGATGGTGACATGATTCAACTCCCGATAATCAATACAAAGTCGCATACTCCCATCTTTATTTTTCACGAATAGAACAGGAGCACCCCAAGGAGAAGTACTAGGACGAATGAAACCGATGTCTAACAATTCCTGCAGCTGGGTCTTTAACTCCTAAAGTTCAATAGGAGCCATTCGATATGGGGCTTTGAAAATAGGTTTTGTACCGGGTTCAAGGTCGATACAAAATTCAATTTCATGCTCTAGGGGTAGGCCAGGAAGTTCTTTAGGAAATACATCAGGAAATTTATTAACAATAGAAATATCATTCAAAACTGAAGTATTTTTGTTTAGATCCGTGACATGAGCTAAGAAAGCTTGACATCCGTTTTTCAATAAGCGAATAGCTTTATGGCTTGAGATAGCGATGATTGATTTTAATGGTTTGGTTGCTTGAATTAGCATAATAGGTTGGTTAGGAATATGAAAGCTAACAACCTTACGAAAATAATCAATTTTGCATGATGAGTAGTTAACCAATCAATCCTAGAATTACGTCAAATGCAAGTATTTTCAATGAAATAAGATCGACGGTAATGTGAGGGTACCGATTTGAATCAAACAAGACTTATAAACAGTGGATGTAATGAAGGTTTCTCCCAACGGAGTTTCAATGACTAAGTCAAAGTCCAATTTCTCCGAAGTCAAATTTAAATGTTGGCGCAAGAGTAAGAGAAATAAAAGAATGGGTAGAACCGGTATCAAATAAGGTACATACTTAGCTAGAGTTTATGATAAGCTTACCCGTGATGACCTCGTTAGGGTTCCTTGCTTTCGGAGGTCACGACAAACGCTCTCCCTTGAACTCTGGAATTTTGTCTTGTTTGGGACGACCTTTGATGCCTCCATCACAATGGACTTGTCTTGATGCCACGACAAAATTGGGCGGTGACCTTCTCTTCCATAATTTTAACATGCTTTGGATGGCATCATGCGATTTGAACGATGTGTCCCTCCCCTCCACATTTGAAGCATATGATAGGTGGTCATTCTCCTTCCTTAACGACGGGTGCTGATGCTGACGTCTTTCCATCATTATTGAATCTCCTCTTCTTGAAATGTCCACTCTTATTGTTTTGACCATGATTACCACTGAAGTGGTTACCATTTCTGACATGTTGATTCCCTCCACGCTTATTGTCACCGCTTCGATGACTGCTATCATTGGTATTATCATTTTGCCGGCTGCTTTCTTTTGGTTGGGTTGACTCATTATCGCGCTCCAATAACTGAGCCATATTAACAACATCTGAATACAAACACAGTTTATAAGAGATAAGATATTGACGTATCTCGGGTTTCAAACCTCTTAGAAACATTCGTGTCATTCTCTCCTCATTATCAACCAAATGGGACGCAAATCGGGACAACTTGGTGAACTTGGCTTCGTACTGCGACACGGTCATGTTATTTTTCTCCAGCTTGATGAACTCTACCTCTTTCATGTGATGAATACTTTCGGGAAAGTACTTGTCGTTGAAAAGTTCTTGGAACTTCTCCCAAGACATCTTGATGTTCTACGAGTTGAGTACGCTTCTGATTCCACCCGAATATGCCTCTGCTCGCAACATGAAGGTGGCAAAGGGAACCTTTTGCTCCTCGAAGCATCCCAAGACATCAAATATCTTGTTGATCTGCTTTATCCACGTCTCCGCCTTAAGTGGTTTTGGCTCTACAAAAAACTCCGGTGGTCCCAGCTCCTTGAACTGTTTGGCGGTGACCGTCCAAGAGTTGCCAGTGTTTCCACCTGCATTTTGGACAGGAGCCGCTCTTGCCTGATGTTGTATGAATTGCATAAAGCCTCTGAACATCCCATTGTTCATCATCTGGTCAGTGTTATTATTTGCCTGAGGATTGTCGCCTTCCTGATGCACATTATCCTAATTATTGATCTGTGGAGACTCAACGGTCTCCTGTGCTCCATTGATGTTCTCAACATTCTCGGATGTCATTTTCAAATACTGCCACAAAACAAAGGTTAATTAACATATCACATATTATCCATATACTCTGACCGACCAATTAAATACCAAATAAACTTAGGTAGGTCATACTAAGGCAAGAATTCCCCGTCTCTCCCCTCCTAGTTCTTATCTCACATTTCAGCCAGGGATCATATCCCTAAGCTTTGATACCAACTGTGACGCCCCCAAAATAGGTATACATCACCTATTCTGAGTCACAAAATACATGGTACAGAATACAAATACAATCTTAAATATACAACAAGAGCTGTGAGTTTTAATACAAATATTATCTCCTAGACAATATCCACTCTCACAATAAGTCCTCATTACAATTATTATCACACTATTTCATAGAATAGTGAGGACTACTAATGTTATCATCATCATGACCAGTCACTCCGGCTCCCCGACTAGTCCCCTGCTACGTTCTCATTTCACTTCAAGAAACAATGAAAGCAAAATGGTGAGCTCAACTAGCCCGATGAAATATTATGACTAAGATAATGCGAAATAAATTATTGTTAGCCTTGATAGTGTTAAACCGATAAAAAATATAGCAAACATCAAGTTTAACTACAATGAAAAAGCAATCCATTAAAAAGAGTCAAGTAGAGAATAAAATCTACTATCTTTTATGATTTAAAAGGTTTTCACCACTTTTATCATTTGAGACTCAACTTAATAATTAATCCACATCATCCACACTTTTCTGACGAGGATATTCATTAGTATCACAACCACAAATTATCCATACACTACGGGCCAAGGATATTCGTGTATTCATCAATGGTCATGATCATGCCAATAAATGTCCATCAATGCACCATGGGTCAATGAGGACTTTTACCACATCATTTGTAATATTACGGTCATGATTATACCGAATAATCCCTAGTCATAATCATACCAAGTCCATCGATACACTACAGGCCACAGATGACTTTCAACAAAATATAAACATGAGGATGATGACAATGATATAAGAATTCAATAAAACAAGTTCAAGAATTAGTTTATCCGAGAAACCAATAACGTCCCAAATTGTCGACATGATCTTTGCTTTGTGGAGTAAAATTCAAGAATGCTCGGAAGAATATTTCCATGAAAAGATCTTTGGATGAAACGCAAATATCAAGGATATTCCACTAATTTCATGGAGTATAAAAAGTCAAAAATTTAACCAATGAGTATAATAAAGAATGGAATAACAAAAGAAATCACCGAGCATACGATGATAGACCGCATGATGACGAGTTATTCCAATGAGAATAATAAATAACGGAACCCGGTCATGCGTAAACGCACGCGCATAAGATATTCCAACGAGAATAATAAATAATAGAACCGAATTCGGTGAAATTACACCGAAAGGATATTTCAACGAAATAATAAATAACGGAACCGGTCAGTGCGTAAGCGCACGCAGACGGATGTTCAACGAATAAAAAAGAATGGAATAATAGAAGAATTTCACCATGTATGCGGTACTTCGCATAGACAGATTATTCCAACATAATAATAAAGAATGGAAAAACAGAAGAATTTCACCATGTATGCGGTACTTCGCATAGACAGGTTATTTCAACATAATAATAAAGAATGGAACAACAGAAGTTCTCTTCATGAATGTGAAAGAAATAATACCCCTTTCCATAAAAGAAGAGTATTCCGACTGGTAAGGCGAGGATATTCTTGAAGAAAACTTGCACTACGCTCAAAACTTCTTAAAACACTAAAGAAATACGCTCAAGATTATAGAAGAGAATTCTCTGAAATTTCTGGTGTGATTTCAATTTTAACTAAGCATCCTATTTATAGGAGAATTGAAAGGATACTATTTGGAAAAATATCACGGACGCAACAGTTTTATAACTCACAGATGTCTTATGCAATATTCGGCGCATGAATTTCCAAAGCCATTATTAAGTAAAACAAAAAATATATAATATATATATATATATATAACACATGTCATTTATAAACATATATATATAATAATACTAATAATGATAACTCCCTCCTGACTTTTTCTCCCTTCCTCCTCCGTGACATCCCATTTGAAATCAACCTCCCAGCAATTCAATTTTCCACATATGGGCCCCACATGTGGCCCCCACATGTGGGCCCACCTTTATTATATAAAAATAATTTCTACCGATTATTTTAAAAAAAAGGGTAAATGGGGGTCCATAAAATAACATCAAATACTTCATAAAAATCCTCTCAATATTTTTAACAACATTTATCATCATTATTATAATTCACAATATTAATCGACCGGTCGTTCCTAGAAGAAGAGGGGTTTTTCAATAAGGATTTCTCCTGTTATGGCGCGCATTAGGTGACCAAACCTCTCCTTGATGTAACTTCTAGACATCGTTAATATTGCAAATAATAATATTAATAACTTTATCGTCTCAATTATTGATTTAATAATATAAAAATATCGACAATAATTGAATCAAATAACGTGAGATACTTATGCAACAATTCTTTGTAGCAATAATTGAACAAAACTAAGTGACTTCTCACGTAAGCATCAATAATCAATACCGGTGTCTTCTTATGTAACCACGAATATTCATGTACTTTTTTTAACACCGGTGTTTCAACAGATTAACAGTAAAACTTCCGCCGTTATTTTCATAAAATATTTTTGTCGTTTTCTCAATCCGACAATAATTCCGTTGTGGGGTCCACCAATGATTGTGTCATCGTACAAATATTCCTTGTTAAAATGAATATTCCCCGACCAATCAAATATTATATAACAACTTGCGTACTTTGCAAAATTTATAAATATTACCCACAACTATAACATTATATCAAATTCACTCCATAATATTTAAAAATGATATTTATAGAAAAAAAATCATGTTTATTAAAAAAAAAGATGGGGTCTTACATTTGGAAAGTGACTTCTATGATTTCTGAAGTATGTAGCATGCTAGTATAATTTCATTATGCTTATTTATGTCCATGATACACTGACAAAGGTAGCTTTGCATGTTAACACCTATTTTAGCTTGAATTGACAAGGTGTTTTAAAATGATGATGTCTAACGATAGATTTGAGCTACGCAATAACATTCGTATCAGGTTTCTTAATTTAGTCGTGTGTGTACACTTGATCTATATATATCAAGATTGTTTACCGAAAATGTTTAACTGATGAATATCTTATATACGTATTACATTATGTTAGGATTTGAAAGAGTATTGTTAAGCAATATTTTGGTAAACTGCGCTTGAGGCAAGTATCCTAAACCCTTGCATTACTTTATTCGACGCATATCGTGAGCAAGTTCTCTAACCTTACTCAAATCTATATTGAGCAAGTATCCGAACTATCCTTTTATAGTACAAGTATCCTAACTTACACGACTTTGGATGTTGTGCAAGTTCTTGAAATTCCTGTAATACATATATTGAATGCAAGTTATCTTACTTATCCGTTCAATTGAGCTAGCATGTTTAAACTCTTGTGGAAACTATTATCCATGTTGAACTTGGTATCGTTCTCGAATATTATGAAAGGGTTTATGCCATTAATTCAGCTAGACTATATGCATGTTTATAACACTGTCCAAACCAATCGACTGGTGCGAAAATCTTAAAAACTGAGTTGAACAACTCTTATGGTAAAGGGAGTGTATGTTGTTGGAAACCCCAACACATGGGTGGTTTATTATTGTGGTGTTATATATAACTTAGAGTATTGTAGACTGATCATCTATAGTACTTGATTCTTTTGGGTTATCAGTTTAATATTGGTAATTCTAGTAGATGTTCAATAGTCCTTAGTGACTGCTCAGTATGAATTGTTTATCTAGTTGGATACATTGATAGTCGTTGAATTCATATATATCTGATGATTTATATTGAATTATCGTTCTTATTCCGAGAATTATTGATATTCATTTTTCATGATATTATTCTGAAACTCTGACCTATCTTAGAGATGATAATTCGATATTTCAAACTCGTGTTATAAAACTCTTTACCCTTGTTGTATATTACTTGCTGGGCAATTTGTGTTCATCCTTGCTTATTTAAAACCTTTCAGTTAAAGAGGAACAGGGAGGTGTCTCTGGAACAGACAGGGGCAAGGGCAAGGCTACCGACTAGCTTATCCCTTTTATGTTAAAACTATCATGATGTGTTAAGACTATTTTCAAACGATGTTTAAACTTAAGTAAGATTATGTAATAGGTCTTTATTTGATACAATTATGTAATCTATTAAGTATTGTAGGTTGTGAGACTTGGGGGAATAATTATAATAAATCATTGTACATTATTCTAATTTAGATTTTCCATTGTAAATGTATGATTTTAGTTATTATGGTAATACTTTGAGCACTTGATGAACCGAATTCGAGTGACCAAGTGGAGGTCCGAATTTGGGGGCGTCATATCCATAGTTTCATGCTGACGCTGAAGCTCGTTACATGGATGCGAGCATGATGCATTGAGCCAACTGTGCATCATCTTGCCACTTTCTAAAAGTAGCAATCTCTTCCTCAGAGGCATTATGCGCAACCATTGCGAGGATAAAGGCGTATTAAGGACATAAGATAACTTTTCAGCCGTGAGAATTATTCTCAATTTCCTTAACCAATCCATTTAATTCGGTCCGATTAATTTAGCATCTAATATGCCACGCAGTGATAGTAATTTAGACATTGTAAAATTCTGTAAATGAATTTAAAGTTAACAACCTTCATACATTCTTTTATTAATTACCAAAATAATTTAGGTCTTGTTTTAAATTGGTATCTCCCACTATTTTCATCAAACTATATTACCATCACTTATATAGTTCGACAAAATCTAATTAAATATTTGCTAGTGAGAATAAGGATCTCATTTCAAATGTATATAGTGTGATGCCCCCAAAATAGGTATAAATCACTCATTTTGAGTCACCAAATGCATGGTACATAAATCAAATATAAACTTAATTACACAACTGTCGGGTAATATACGACAAAACATAGCTGAGAGTTTAAACAAGAATATTGCCTTCTAGACAATATCCACTCTCAATGGAGTCCTCGTTAAAATTATTATCACACTATTTCACAGAATAGTGAGGACTACTAAAACAACAATCTAGACCGTCAATCCGTTCCTCAACCTGTCCCAGCTATATTCTCATTTTCTGAAGAGAACAGTGAAAGAAAAGGGTGAGCTCAACTAGCCCAATAAGAAATATTATAACTAAGATAATGCAGAATAAATTATCCTTAGCCTTCAACAGTATAACAACTGATAGAATACAATAGACAACAAGTTTTAGATCAACAACTGCATTGGAATAAGCAATCCATTAGAAGAGTTAAGTAGAGCATGATATCTACTATCTTCTATGATTTAAAAAGTTTTTCATCAACTTTATCTTTGAGACTCGACAATAAATAAACCACATCATCGAATCATCCATGCACTACGGGCCAAGGATATTCATGTAATCATCAATGGTCATGATTATACCGAATAATCCCTGGTTATAATCATACCAATCAACAATCCATCTATGCACGTAAGCTAAAGATGACTTTCATCATAATATAAGTATGAGGATTATGACAATTATATAAGCATTAATCAAACGAAATCAAAGATAAATATTAAAGACTTTAAATTTATCCAGAGTTTAAAAATATCCAAATTGTCAACATGATACTGCTTTGTGGAGTAAAATTCAAGAATAATATTCATGTATCAAAAATAATTTGGACAAAAAAGAAATATATTTTTTGAGTGAATAGTACCCCGTTAAATAGTATCCTGTGAATAGTACTTTGGGAATAGTACCTCGTGAATAGTACTCCAGCATGAAAAGTGCCCCAAATACCCGAGTGAATAATATTCAAGTGAATAGTAACCAGGTGAATAGTAACCTGTGAATAGTAACTCATGAATAGTATTCCGGTATGAAAAGTGCCCTGAATACCCGAGTGAATAATATTTGAGTGAATAGCAACCGGGTGAATAATAACCAATAAATAGTAACTCGTGAATAGTACTTCGGCATAAAAAGTGCCCTAAATACCCGAGTGAATAATATTTGAGTGAATAGTAACCCGTAAATAATAACTCATGAATAGTATTCTGGTATAAAAAGATCGATAATTATCAAGAAAGCTCATAATAATATTTCCATGAAAAGATACTAGATGAAGCGCAAATATCAAGGATATTCTACTAATTTCACGGAGTATAGAAGCAATACTTTAACAGAATGAGTGTAAAATTAGGAATATGAAATGAAATAATATTACTCACATACTACAGAGTATGAAAGAAAATACTATTTATACGAATACTGAAAAATGTAATATCCTTTACCTTAGAAGAAGACTGGATACTGGAATAGTGAGGTAGCAGACTTCCCTTCTTCTTTCTCTCTATAGCTTCTCTCTCTATAATTTCCCTTGTGAGTCTTAATGAATTGGTGCGAATAAAGGAAGAATGAGCTTCTATTTATAGGAAAATATAATTTTGAAAATTGCACATTTTGGGGCTCGAAATATTACAGTATAATACCTTCATCTTTTTCTTCATTTTTAATTTAGTCCTGCAAGTTTTATCAAACTTGCATCACCTCCCCTAATAGTACATCATGTGAATCAATAGTAAAATCATGTGACTCAATAGTTCTATACATGTGAAAAAAATAATTACATTATAGTACCTTCATCTATACCTCAATTTTTAATTTAGTCATGCAAGTATTATTAATCTTGCACCACCTCCCCTAATAGTGCATGCATCTGAATCAATAGTACACACATGTGAACAAATAGTTATAAGCATGTGAATTAATAATAATTAATTGCTCATTTATCCAATTAATTACCCGATTGGTCAATATAACCTCCAGACATCAATTATTATTGGAATAGATGTCGATTTCCACTAACACTAATAATCCTAACACAATGGAAATATCAATTTCATCTTTAATCAACACGAACTTATTCAACATTAATATTATAACTCACAATATTTAACAACCAGATCATTCCCAGGAAAGAGGTGGCTTTCCGACAATGATTTCTCCCTATTGGCGCGCAATTAGGTGACCAAACCTCTCATCGACAGAACTTTCTAGACATCGTCAATATTGCAAATAATAATATGAATAACTTTTTGTCTCAATTATTGATTTAATAATATAGAATATTGATATTGTGACAATAATTGAATCAATAATATGAGAGATATTATGCAGCAATTACTATAGCAATAATTGAGTATAATCGAAACTTCTCACGTAAGCATCAAGAATCAATCTGGTATTACTACTATGCAACCAAGCGTATTACTGTACTTTAATCACCGATTATTTTATGAAAACTTTCTTACTTTGAAAAATTTTCAAATATCACTCTTAACTTTAACCTTTTATCAATTTAACCATTTACTAAATAGAATAATAATTATAAGAAAATTGAATACTTTCATTTCATAAAATTCGGGATCTCACAATCTCCCCTCCTTATGAAATTTAGCCCTCGAAATTTACGTACCTGGTAGTTCAAAGATATGAGAGTACCTTGCTTTCTTTTCGGATTGTACCTTCCCGGTTATTTCCTCTCTATCATGATTTTCCCATTTTTAATCTCCTGTATTTCAAATATCATTCTAGAATATAGTTTCAAAATAAGGGTTAATTAACATGCCACATATTATCCCTATATTCTGACCGCCCAATTAAATAACAAATAAACTAAGGTATGTCATACTAGCGAAGGAATTACTCGTCTCTCCCCTCCTAGTTCTAGCCTAATATCTTAGCCAGGGATCATATCTCTAAGCTTTGATACCAACTGTGACGCCTCCAAAATAGGTATACATCACTCATTCTGAGTCACCAAATACATGGTACATAAATCAAATACAAACTTAATTATACAACTGTCGGGTAATATACGACAAAACATAGCTGAGAGTTTAAACAAGAGTATTGCCTTTTAGACAATATCCACTCTCAATGAAGTCCTCATTATAATTATTATCACACTATTTCACAGAATAGTGAGGACTACTAAAACAACCATCTGGACCGTCAATCCGCTCCCAGACCGGGTCCCAACTATATTCTCATTTCACGAAGAGAAAGTGAAAGAAAAGGTGAGCTCAACTAGCCCGTAAGAAATATTATGACTAAGATAATGCAGAATAAATTATCCTTAGCCTTCAACAGTATAACAACTGATAGAATATAATAGACAACAAGTTTTAGATCAATAACTGAAGCGGAATAAGCAATCCATTAGAAGAGTCAAGTAGAGCATGATATCTACTATCTTCTATGATTTAAAAAAAAATTCATCAACTTTATTGCTAAGACTCAGCTTAATAAGCAAAACACATCATCAAATCATCCATTCACTACGGGCCAAGGATATTCATGTAATCATCAATGGTCATGATTATACCGAATAATCTCTGGTCATAATCATAACAATCAACAGTCCATCTATGCACGTAAGCCAAAGATGACTTTCATCATAATATAAGTATGAGGATGATGACAATGATATAAGCATTAATCAAACGAAATTAAGGATAAATATTAAAGACTTTAAATTTATCCAGAGTTTAAAAATATCCAAATTGTCAACATGATACTGCTTTGTGGAGTAAAATTCAAGAATAATATTCATGTATCAAAAATAATTTGGACAGAAAAGAAATATATTTTTCGGGTGAATAGTACCCCGTGAAGCACCCTATGAATAGTACTTCGGGGATAGTACCTCATGAATAGTACCCCGATATGAAAAGTTCCCCAAATACTCGAGTAAATAATATTCGAGTGAATAGTAACCGGGTGAATAGTAACCCGTGAATAGTATTCTGGCATGAAAAGTGTCCCGAATACCCTAGTGAATAATATTTGAGTGAATAGTAACCCGTAAATAGTAACTCGTGAATAGTACTCTGGCATAAAAAGTGCCCCAAATACCCGAGTGAATAGTAACCCGTAAATAGTAACTCATGAATAGTATTCCGGTATGAAAAGATCGATAATTATTAAGAAAGCTCATAATAATATTTCCATGCAAAGATACTGGATGTTGCGCAAATATCAAGGATATTCTACTAATTTCACGGAGTATAGAAGCAATACTTAAATAAAATGTGTGACGCCCCCAAAATAGGTATACATCACCCATTCTGAGTCACCAGATATCACACTATAAAATAAATTACAAACTTCATTTATACAACTGTTGGACTGTCGTACAGAATACGACCATAGTTAAACTGTGTGTTTTAATACAAATGTATGTAACTCTCATGGTGCCTCGACCACAACCTTACAATGGTACTTTACATAAAAGTACAGTCAAAAACTATTTTAGAAATTAAAATCTTTGGGAAGTGCTCAAGGAAACCTTCGTACATGGGAGGCCATGCGTCAAGGTTATGATAGATATCATATGTCCACAAAATTATCCTTGGTTGACCCAATAGACCCCAAAGAAAAACGAGAAGATTACTATCATCTTCTTTCCAATGGTGAGTCTTCTTTTGACATATAACTATCTCCATTGTCTCCAAGTGAAAATTATATTTCAAACAAACTCCAAGATCATATAGGTAATGCTCGTAGATATACTCAACAAGTGGATGTGCACAACCCTGTCTTATGATAACACGAGTTTGTATGTCATTAGACATCTTGTATGATAGTGGCAAAACACCCTTCCAAAGTTGGGTTCACCTCACCCTATTCGGTTCACCAAAATTAAATATCAAATGACGTATACAATACGACACACTTATCTAAAGTTCTCAATAAAATTATTTTCATACTATTTAGGGAGAACCTCAACAGATATAGATCACCGTTCTATTCCCCTGTTATCCCCGCTCGACTCGTGAACACTCTTATTACTCGAAAGAAATTGTGAAGCAAAAGGGTGAGCAATGACTAGCCCAAAAAAAGAATATCATAACTAAAGATAATTAAATTATCAATAGCTTTCGTCAATAATAAATCAGAGATTTAGAACATATGGTAGATGATAAAACTTTTCAACCATAGTTGCAACGTAACGAGCAATCCATTAAAAGAGTCAAATAGACCATCAGGTCTATTATCTTCTCCATGTTAAAAATCCACCAATAATGTTTTGTCCCTGTAACATCAATCAACAATTCCTGTCCACAATCATATGAATAACTCATAATCATAATTGTGATTCTAAATTCCTTTTCGTACCCAAGACGAAGATAATGTTCATCACCTATCTTCACCTGAAACATCAAAAATCATGATTATACCAAATCACAATTCCTGCTCATAATCATACTAATAAATTCATCTTTGCACTACGACCAAAGATATACAATCAGATAACTAATAACCAATAGTTCATCTTTGCACTATAGGCCAAAGATATACAATCAGTAAAACTAATAACCAACGATACTATCTTTGCACTACTGGGGCCAAAGATATACAATCAGAAAACCAATAATGCCGAGACTCGACTTAATAGTATCACAACCACCGAATTATCCATGCACTACGAGCCAAGGATATTCGTGTTTTCAATCTGATGCGTGATTATACCGAATAATCCTCGGTCATAATCATACCAAGTTCATCTATGCACTTTCTGGTTCAAGATGACTTTTACCACATCATTTGTAACATTACTACCATGATTATACCTTGAATAATTCACGGTCATAATCATACCAAGTCCATCTACGCACGTAAGTCATGTATGACTTTTAACACAATATAAGCATGAGGATCATGACAACGATATAAAGAATCAATCAAATGAGAGATAAAGGATAAATATTAAACATTTATAATATAAATTATTCGGGGTTTAAGAATATCCCAATGTTATCAATCACTTAATAATCTCATAATCTAATATCATTAATATTATAACAATATTTTAATTATTTCTTAAACTTATAAACAATTTATTTTAATTGTTTATACTTTACCAAATAATGCATTTAATCATTCAAAAATGCCATACTTATAAGATTTCATCACCAATGATCAAATCTCTTATCAAAAATCTGCATATACCCTATATAGGATTCCCAAGTCATAAAATCCTATTTACCAATTTTCAACTTCACATAACATATTTAACACATATACTCATAACTAGTGCATTTTCATGAAAAATACCAAATCATTCCCAAAAAAAAAAATTCTGGGATTTAGCTGAATATAGTCCCATATTGAACATATATTTTTCTCGGAATTTTTAATATTCATTTACTATTTTTCATAAATCAATTTCTAATTAATTCCTTAAGAAATTAGCTACCTCAAGTTTAACTCCAAAAATTCCCAAATCTTGGCAGGATCTTACACATGTTAACGTGATCTTCCAGATTAAATTTCATGGTCATCGGAGTTATAGAACTCCAGTTATAGCGTTTTTCGTCGGAAAACCCTAAATATTGAAATGGTCATAACTTGCTCATTTTAAGTCAGAATGAGCTCATTTTTGGACAGGAGGTACTTTATACCATATATTTTCATGTCCCAAAAGGCCGGAACTTTTCTCACAAATTAAGTGGCCGAAACAGCCCTTTTAAAATTCTGGATAGTAGCCTTTTTGGTGTTTTGTAATTTTTGACTCCTTTGCTCAAATCAGTCTACACAAAAATCTATAACACCTTTTCCAGTGATTCCACTTGGATAAGTTAGAAAACTCATAGATCTAACTCTAGCACTTGACCACACTCAAAAATTCAAAATATAATAGGAGATATGGTCAATTGAATTTCATATTCCATTTTCACCTAAATCTGATTTTCAACCCTTTGTGATTTCTAAGAAAATTTTATGTTTTCATATAATAACCAACATAACTTATCATAACACTTACTAATACTACATATACCCATGATTTTCATCAGTCCAATGCTTTTATTATGACTTTCATCATAATCCACGTAAACATATCATTTCCACAATTTAATAAGGAATGAATACAAAGGATCATTCACCATGCATGTGGTAATCCACATAGACGGGTTATTCTAACAGAATAATAAAGAATGGAATAACTGAAGAATTTACCATGCATGCGATAGATCGCATGATGACGAGTTATTCTCAATGAATAATAAAGAATCGGAACCCGGTCGAAAGCGTAATTACAGACCGATACGATATTAAAACGAATAATAAATAATGGAACCAGTCAAATGCGTAAAAGCATGACGGGATATTCCGACAGAATAATAAAGAATGGAATAATAGAAGAATTTCACCATGTATGCAGTACTTCGCATAGACAGGTTATTCCAACATAATAATAAGGAATGGAATAATAGAAGAATTTCACCATGTATAGGGTAGTCCACGTATACAGGTTATTCCAATAGAATAATAAAGAATGGAATAACAAAAGTTCTCTTCATGAATCTGAAAAGAAATAATACCCTTACCTTAGAACAAACCGGATATAGGAGTAGTGAAGTAGCGAGAATACTTTTTCTTCTTTCCTCTATAGTTTCTCTCTCTAGAGTTTCAAATTGAATTCGTAAGAAATAATGAAGGAATGAGCTTCTATTTATAGGAGAATGGACCTGAATAGTAACTAATTCTGAAACAGTTCGTATTGATTTACTTTTAAATGGACTATCCAGTTGGTTTACTATAAAATATTCTAATAAAACAAAATCTATTAAATAAAATATAATATATTCTATTTATAATCTAATAAAATGAATAACTTTATAAAAGTATTCTATTTTATATAAAAAGATTTTACTATGCAAATACTATACGAACACTATGCAAATACTATGCATAATAAAATATAATATATTCTAATTATTGTCTAATAAAATAAATAACTTTATAAAAGTATTTTATTTTATATAAAAAGATTTTACTATGCAAAATACTATGCATAATAGAATATAATATATTCTATTTATAGTCTAATAAAACGAATAACTTTATAAAAGTATTACATTTTTATATAAAAAGTTTTTTACGCTTTATTATATTAATAATACTAATAAAACAAAACTTCATCATCATTATTATAATTCACACTATTAATCGACCGGATCGCTCTAGGAAAGAGGGGCTTTCAATAAGGATTTCTCCTATCATGCCGAATTAGGTGACCAAACCTCTCCTCGATGAACTTCTAGATATCGTTAATATTGCAAATAATAATATTAATAACTTTATTATCTCAATTATTGATTTAATAATATATAAAATATCGACAATAATTGAATCAAACTGAGTGACTTCTCACGTAAGCATTTATAATCAATACCGTGTGCTACTATGCAACCACGCGTATTTTACCACCGATTATTTTATGACAACTTGCTTACTTTGAAAAATTTTCAAATGTCACCCTTAACTTTAAACTTTTATCAATTTATTCACCAAAATAGAAAAATTGAATACTTTTATTTCATAAAATTCGGGGTCTCACAAAATGAGTGTAGAATTAGGAATATGAAACGAAATAATATTACTCACATACTACAGAGTATGGAAGAAAATATTATTTCTACGAATACTGAAAAATATAATATCCCTTACCTCAGAAGAAGACTGGATACTGGAATAGTGAGGTGGCAGACTTCTCTTCTTCTTTCTCTCTATTACTTCTCTCTCTATAATTGCTCTTCTAAGTCTTAGTGAATTGGTGAGAATGAAGGAAGAACGAGCATCTATTTATAGAAAAATATAGTTTTGATAATTGCACATTTTGGGGCTCGAAATTTTACAGTATAATACCTTCATCTTTTCCTTCAGTTTTAATTTAGTCTTGCAAGTATTATCAAACTTGCACCACCTCCCCTAATAGTACATCATGTGAATCAATAGTAAAATCATGTGACTCAATAGTTCTATACATGTGAAAAAATAATTACAGTATAGTACATTCATCTATACCTCCATTTTTAATTTAGTCATGCAAGTATTATCAATCTTCCACTACATCCCCTAATAGTACATGCATGTGAACAAATAGTTATAAGCATGTGAATTAATAACAATTAATTGCTCATTTATCCGATTAATTACCCGATTGGTCAATATAACCTCCAGGCATCAATTATTATCGAAATAGATGTCGATTTTCACTAACACTAATAATCCCAACACAATAGAAATATTAATTTCATCTTTAATCAACATGAACTTATTCATCATTAATATTATAACTCACAATATTTAACAATCAGATCATTCACAGGAAAGAGGGGGCTTTCCGATAAAGATTTCTCCCTATTGGTACGCCATTAGGTGACCAAACCTCTCCTCGACAGAACTTTCTAGACATCGTCAATATTACAGATAATAATATGAATAACTTTGTCGTCTCAATTATTGATTTAATAATATAGAATATTGATATTGTGACAATAATTGAATCAATAATATGAGAGATATTATGCAACAATTACTGTAGCAATAATTGAGTATAACTAAGTGACTTCTCACGTAACCATCAATAATCAATATTGTGTGCTATTATGCAACCAAGCGTATTACGGTACTTTTATCACCGATTATTTTATGAAAACTTTCTTATTTTGAAAATTTTTCAAATATCTCCCTTAACTTTAACCTTTTATCCATTTAACCATTTACTAAATAGAATAATAATTATAAGAAAATTGAATACTTTCATTTCATAAAATTCAAGATCTCACATATAGCCTTGTGTGTGCACAATAAACTATATATAAATAAATATGTAGACAACTCTTGTCAATTACATCAACTATGCAATTCCTTATATCTTGCCTCATAAATCATAATGGTCAAGTGTATGCACATCCGAACTAAAATAATTTAAGTTAAGTTAAACCCAGCATTTTCATATAAGTGAAAAGAAAACTACAGCCCTTGTGTGTGCACAACAAAGCAGTAATGTTCAATTCCTTATAAACATCATATGTAATAAAAATAACATCTTAAATATTTAATACTTGCCTTGTGTGTGCACAACAAACTCATATTAAATATTTAATACTATATTGTTTCTATCATGTTAGAAAGCTTAACGCTCAATATTCCAAATATCTTTGAACGTTACAACTTAATATAAAAATTTGTCTCATCTTGTTTAGCGTGTATGCATATATATATATATATATATATATATATATATATATATATATATATAAATACGCGTCGTATTAATTAACATATGAAGTATGTTTGCATAATATATAATATATAGTATAAGCATGCACATATAAAATATTATATTCTACCCGGATTGATTACAGACTTTTATTCTAGTTTGGTTCACTAGAGCCACCAAGTGAACTAAAAGGTCAAACCCTAAGAGTGCAAGAATTAATATTTAAATATAACTATTACATTTAAATCAGGGCTCCATTGCTCCATTGTAAACGGGTCTTCAAGCGCTCCTTATTCCTTGATCTCCAATTCTTCCAAATAATTCTAACTATTCCTATTACAAATCTATTTAAAATAAATAAAAACCTTGATCAGCAGTCAAGGAAAAGTACATAGGAGGATGATAGAATTTATATTAAGAAAAAATTAGAGAAGACGAGGTATACAGACCCCATTTAATAAAACTCATACATTCATGCATCCAACTAAAATAAAATCCAATCATATTGGTCAATAGTCCATAATCAATCCCTTTTATTATCATACACATCACCATATGCATCAATAAATAACATTCATCTCATGAATAATAAACATTCAATATATATATTGATATCATTTAATGGGCAAAATTAGTTAGTATAAAATCTAATTTTGAATCAAAATAAACTCCTCATTTTTAATCCAAATTTAAATCAAAATAAACTTCTTTTATTTTAATTTATCTAATTTTGAATAAAATAAATTATTTTATTTTAATCAAAATTTTTAATCAAAATAAACTCATTTATTTTAATTAATTATGGAATCCAATTTCAAGTAAAAAACTCCTTTATTAAAGGAAACACGGATTCTCTTTCCTATTAACAAATAAACTCATTTATTTTAAATAATATAAAATCTTATTTCATATCTAAATAAACTAATTTATTTAAGGAAACATGAATTTACTTTCTTATTCATAAATAAACTCTTTTATTTTGAATAATATAAAATCTTATTCCATATCTAAATAAACTTCTTTATTTAAGGAAACATGGATTCACTTTCATATTTACAAATAAACTGCTTTATTTTAGAAAACATGAAATCCAATTTCAACTCCAATTAGTTATCATGGAATCCAATTCCAACTCTAATTAGTTAACATGAAATCCAATTTTAAGATTAAAATAAACTTTTTATTTTAATAATAAAATTATTAAGAATATTATATATTATAACATGCTGCAACATGATATATAAACTTACAGCAATATTATAATATATATATATATATATATAATATTCATATTAAAAAATGAATCTTATAACCACCACCCTTGCCAGCGAATCACAAGCAAACAAAAATTCAAAATATCAGTTCGCGGTTTTCAACAGGTTTTCGGATTATTTTTTTTACAGCTTTTCTATTTTTCTTTTTAAATTTTATATAACAAATTATGCCCAATTGAATTGTTCTAAACACATATTAACATACATATCGATTCTGAACAATTAATAATTCGCATAAAGGTTTGACTCTGATACCACTGTTAGGTTTGTAATATTCATGAACGCAATCAAATTGCACAAATTAAGCGAAAACGTGAAAATTAAAGTTTTAAAATTTTACAAACCATATACCCGAATCATCCTTTATGCACAATTATTAATTAAACGAAAAGGATACAGAATGAACAAGAATCATACCCTTGAAGATTCGAGCTTCCTCATGTACAAGTTCACCTCCAAATCATTTCGCATTCAACTCCAAATCCTTTCGCGTTCAACTTGAATCCACCGAGTTTGGTTCTTTCCTTTGATCAACGTTAGCCACCCAAGTGTTTGACCTCTAGAGGTGATCCACCAAGGAAGAAGAAAGATTCAAGAAGATGGGTATTTGACAAAACCCTAATTTTTCTATCTCTCATAGAAAAAGAGCATACTCTTCAACAATTGAACTCATATTATTTAATTAATTAAATTTCTTTAATTAATTAAGCTCCCTAATCTTATTAGGGATAATTAATTAAACTCTTTTAATTCATTTAACCTCTTAATCTTATTAGGAATATATGAGAGTACTTTTATTAATTAATTCTCAAACTCCTTTAGGAATTAAATAATAATAATAATAATAATAAGACTCCTCTTATTAATTTATATTTAATATTTTAAAATATTAAATAATAAATATTAAGCTATTTAATTTATTCTATCACCATAGATTAAATTAAATATACTTAACTTATTATTACGAGTATGTCATTAACTTCTTGAATAATTATTCTTCCTTTTATGGTTGACCCTTTATGCTCTCCATATTAAACTGGTTGTGAATAAATCAATTAGAATAATTTTAATCTTATTTAAATAAATAAATTAAACTATTAATTTATTCAAATAAATAATATTTATTCTACAATAGGAATAATCCTCCCTAGCGATTAACGACTTTTCAGATAATATAGATTTCAACATTAATTATAAAAGAACATTTGAGTAAATAGTTATCGTACAATTCAATCCTTCCACCATACAATGCCCCAATTAAATATAAGACATGGAATTACTGCCTAGTCTTAATTTGTTTAATTATATGTATTTCGACTCTTAAATGCACAACTCCAAATAATGCAAATTAGAAATTCCTTTCTAATTTTATTCTGCCTTGGCCAAGGACTACTGAGTTGTCATTTATCGAATCACATAGAACATTTCTTTTCTTTTACTAAAAGCGGTAGATTCTTTATTGATCATACATTATCTCCATGTACGACTTATTATACCCAAGCATACTCTTTGATATACCCTAAGGGTCTTAAGGAATAAGTCAAAGTATAATTCATCATACACAAGATATTATAATGATCTCAAGTCCAAGGATCATTTATACTACTATCACTACAGGAATTCCTATTGACAGACAAGTAAAACTCCATTAGGTATTTCTTAGCGAGCCACGTTCAGTGAACTTATTCTCTAATAAACACCTACATACTTGCTTTAGTGTCTCCACACAAATGATCATGAGATCAATCATCCTCATCCAATGAGCAAGCAATGTATGTACCAATCTATCCAGATTCACTAATCCTCAATTTAGTAATCCAACGATTGGAAACTATTTTAGTTTTAAACTTTCTAAGAATTTAGATCTCATTAGAATGATCATCATCATTATTCTAATTCCATTGCTTAAAACTATAGGTTTATCACATATTATAAAACAACATCATGTACATAATTAAAAGCTTTTAATAAATTAATATTTTTTTATTAATAAATGAATAAGATTGTTACAAAGTATATACTTTATCATCAAACATGTTTGGCTTGTGTGCATACTACTTTCAAAAAATTCCGAGGATAAAAATCCTGAGGATAAAAATTCCGAGGATAAAAATCCTGAGGATAAAAATTTCGAGGATAAAAATCCCACAATTTTTTTGAACTCTCTTATTTATAAGTTCCTTATAAATAAGAGACTGGGGACAATGTTGGAGTGTAATTATTTGAGTCTAACCAAGGTGTAACCCAATTTATTTAATGGTCTACATTTAGTGTTTACCCATAATATATTTATTTTGACAGCGAGAGAGTCCTTATTAAAATAAGATTGTGTTTTCTTATTTTGTGGGATAAGAAAGTTTAATTTGGAAAAGAATCTATCAGCCATTAATTGTTGTTATAAGTTGATTCTACAAAGGACTTTTACTCCTAATTGAATTCAAGTGGATATGACATCTATAAATACAACAATAAGGGAGAGGAGACACAACACAAGACAAGACATGAAGAAACAAGAGCATATAATACAAATAAACACTTTGTACTCTCCATATTATTATAGTGAATTTCTCTCACTCCGTGATTTTTTTCTAATTGAGTTTTCAAGTAAATTCTTGTGTTCATATTTTATATCTCTTTGTTTATATTTATGTGAGGGTATTTCGTGAGTTTAATATCACAACAATACAATCAACCATTAGCGCGATTTTGACCTGCTGTTTTGGGTGATTTCGTCAGGCATACAAAATTTGGCGTTAACAACTTTCATATGCTTTATCTGAAAAAAAATGAATTTTTATATAAATCTAATTCTTTGTACATAGAGGTATAACACTACTTTCAAAATAAAACACTGCGCCTTTTCTAAAGTTTCACACGCGCGCGCACACACATACATGCTTAATGCACAGAAAATGAAAAAGTCGCGGTAACCGTGTTTTACAAAAGTCGGAGGATGCCTAACACCTTCCCTTCGCTTAAGCAAGTCTCAGAACTCTATGTTTCAGACCAATTAAACAAAGTCGCATATTGAACCATATTGCAATAACTTTAAAATCCGGATGAATTGGTATATCATTTTGAACTCATACTAACCGACGATTCTATCTAATTTGACCCAATCATTAAATCAATCTTCTCAAATAGTCAACATTACATCGGTCTTTTCCTAAAATTTTACCCTTTAAATAAATTAATCTACATAACAAAATAAAAAAGGGTAGAAACAAATATTTAGGAAGCAAATTTCCCGACATCGACAATGTTATGATCATTGAGATTTTTATTGGTGTATTTCTCAAGGGGATACAGAGAAAGATTTGTGAAAATTCAAATTTCTTCAGTATAATAATAATAATTCATTTGGTAGCTATTTTTATTTCATGTTTCTAATTTTAGTTCGTGCTTTTCATATGTTTCTACTTTCCCTTTATTTTACAAATGACAGTATAAATCAAACAACAATTTTGGCTAACTTCCTAAAATTTCATATGAACGCTTTCAATATATATAAAATCTAATGCCACAATAATATAATGAGATTTACTCTAGTTCATGAAAAAAGAGATAAATGTTATACACATGGGCTAATTAACAATTAATATAAATTGCAAGATATATTAAAAGTTTACAAAAGTCTATCACAGTCTTGATAAAAAATTTATAAAAGTCTGTTACTTATTTCATAGTCTATAAAAGTCATTTAAAATCTTTGAAAGTCATTAAAATCCTATAAATTCTATAAAAATACGTCACTTAAAAAAAGTCTTTAAAAATCTTAATTGAATACACCCCCCTTAGCATACAATGTTTCTACTATTTATTTTAAAAGGATAAGAGCATAAATAAAAATTTGAAAGCAGAAGCGGTTACCAAATGAGACTTAATTTTTCCTAATGAACGCATTATCATTCCAACAAGAAAAATACTCTACAAAATTAAATTTTTAACCACAACAATTTTAAATTATAAATCTAACAAATAAAAGCCTTCACAAATTAAAATTATAATGCAACAAGTACAAAATAAAATGTTCGAACTAATTGTTACAG
The DNA here is from genome assembly GCA_020205615.1 of Panax quinquefolius. Taxonomy (NCBI): domain Eukaryota; kingdom Viridiplantae; phylum Streptophyta; class Magnoliopsida; order Apiales; family Araliaceae; genus Panax; species Panax quinquefolius. The sequence continues at coordinate 63,723,634 of CM035157.1, forward strand.
ACTTTTGAGTAACTTGAGTATAAAATTAAAATAATTGAACTTTAATAACAAACTTCAAACAATTGAATTTGAGCAGAGAGAACACAAAATAGTTGAAATTTGGTATAATGAAAATACTGAAAGTATAGATGTGCCAACCAGTCATTTAGATTTGTTAATAAGTAAACGTTACTTGTCTATGGCAATTGGTCTATCAATTTTATTGCAAGCTTAACGACTAGATTTTTTTAAAAAAATTTACCTCCCAATCCAGTTTCAGGCTCGACCCGTATATGAATTAGGCCGGCCCATTAGGCTGTTCAAAGCTTTATATCCAAATCCTATTCCAAGGGGGACACTGGGCCAAGCGGGTTATCTTCCAGGATGGACCAGGCCCAAACCACCAGTGCATGCCAACATATTCACCTTTAACAAAGTTCTGAGAACACAGTATAGTTCTTAGTTTGAGAAACAGGTTTTGTGCATGTTCTGTTATATATTATACAATGAGTACCAAGGGGAAAAAAATGAATTCAATGAAACTATACCATATTAAAAACAAATATGGTATTGCCACTACAATTCATATTGGCTCAGAAAGGATTTTGGAGGGATATAAACTAAGCAGAAGATTTGGGTATCTTGTATTGTTTCTTGAGAAATTGAGAAGCCTCTGAGTCGCCCCTGTGACATAATATTCTCAACAAAGTCTTGGTATCAGCACCCAATTTGCTTCTGCTGCCTAGCATTTCTAACCCACTAGCAGATCTCAAATCCTCGATTAATTCCCGTGTCTGAAATCCATTTAAGAAAGAAAAACATCTTGGTAAACCTTTAGTGAATAATTTAGATAGTTGTATGCCAACTAACATATTCTAACCCTAGTAACCCAGCATAAAACATATATCAATCTATATTGAAGCAGCAGAATTCGGCTGAATATTTAGCCCAAAAAATAAAAAAGAATTTGGCTGAAGCAAAAACCATGAATATATTGTTATTTAATAAATATTACATCCTAACTAAAACACTACAGTAATTCACTACTTAATAAAAAACGACGAAGTGGCATTGTGGACTGTGGCACCACACATTCACGACCCAATAAAATACAAAGAAGAGTATAACCGGTACAATGAGGAGAGAGAAAGTGAAGCTGAGAGAAACTGAACGTGTGGTGCCACTTGTTCTTCTTTTATTGAGTAGTGTCTTGGTTAAGTGATTTAGAGAGTATCATAGTATGCCAATATTTACTCGATCGTTATTTGCATCTGTAATCCATTGAAACAGATTATTCATGAAGACAAACTGGTGAGTTAGAGCTTAGAACATTGTCATTTCCTAAACCTAGGCTATGTTCGTTTGTGAGGGATATGAAGCGACAGGATTCATAATCCTAAAATTAGTCATTATCATGTTTATGGCACAAAAAAAATCCTTCAGCTATTCATTTATGGTTAGCAGAATAACCCAATAGAGTTATACTTGATACTGCCACTTTCCTAGTTATCATACCCGTCCCTCCCCCCCCCCCCAGTACAGTCGCAAGGAAATCATGTTGGGATGTGTCCCGCCATGCCATAAATATCATTGGATGTCCTTGTTAGAGCTTCCAAATCAGAATTATACGACAGTGACTGGAGTAACACATAATCCTTGTATACTACTAGCTTCAGAGGATTCATTTTAGCAATCTGGGAGAAATGATCTAGCACCCTCCCCTAAATGCAAACCTGGCCAACACGTAGTGTGAAGGAACAAGGAAGATAGATATAAAACAAGTAACAGACATATGAGTGGAACAATGAAAATGCATACAGGGACTGAAAAAGGCTAAGCACCTTCACCTTCGTACCACTCAACACAGAGCTTCCTCACCATTTTAGGCCAAAAGGCAGTTCTGGCACCCGGTGGTGATAGAACAAGATCATGACAAAAGGAGAGCTTCCAAACCAAAATCACATGACAATTACTGAAAGAACACATAATCCATATATACTAGCTTCAAAGGTTCTAATTTAGCAATATGGGAGAGGCTATTGTATCCTGACCCAAATGTAAACCCACCAAACATGTTCAGTACAACGAAGTTATCATATGCAACAGACATGTAAGATAAACAATGCAAATGCAGACAGAGATGGCAAATGAGCAACTTGACCCACGTACCCCACAAAACCCAGGTCCCTGACCATGCCAGACCAAAAACCATGACAATGGGAAAGTAATGCATTATTAATATCTACTAGCTTTGAGAAGCTTCGTCTTACCAATCCCGGCAAGTGCTCTCAGTATAAGAACAATGCATATTTAAAACTTATTAGATATATAATGTTACTACTTCCATGACCTCATGGTGCAATAGGGATGGTAGGCCCTGAAATGCGACGTCATACAAACAACTTTAAGTGCTTTCTGCAAGCATCTTTACCATAAATATATTCCTTGAGCATTATACAAGAACTGACCTCATAACCATGCAACTTGATCACTTGCCGAACACCTGCTACTTGATTTTCAACTACTCCACGAGGAAGCCCATCTCCTCCAGATATAAAAAATTCCTATAAGCAATAAATTCAGATTTTGTTAAAATAAATAACTACAATACATTATGAATATTGAGAAATCTACATTGCACACTATGAGCATCCAATAAATGCTTACCCTTACCCACAACCAAATAGTAACCAAATCAGCAAGTATATATTTACCTTTAAGACCTCTAAATCTTCTTCCAATAACTTGGCATCGCTTGGGAAGAAAAGGCGCGATGAACCTCCATCTAGTATGACTCGGAGTAAGCCATCCTGGATTAAAAAATATAACTAAGTTAATAAATCCAAGATAGCAAGACAAAAGAGCTGAGGTAAAGTATGGACCAGTGATGCTTGGAGGAGGCCTGTCACAATTCTATCCCTTAGTGGCTCCACAATGATATCACACAATTGATTAAGTACCTATAATAAATACCGGGCGGTCAGAATACGTAGTTACAAGCATTACTTGATCAATATTTGAAAATCAATACTACTTTAGAATTAAATGGTTCAATTTTGTATATGCTAATCACACCAGAAATTGGCTGAAGCATACATATTCTAAACTCCGAAGTAGGTGTAAAGTGACAGGTTGAATAAAACTGTCATATAACATAAGAGCTTACAATAACTGAATGGTAACTCAGATTACCTGAGTCCTTCCCAATAGAACCAAAAGTATGATTCAAACTGACCTCTGATACATATCATCTCTCTTGCATACAGACAGAGTATCATGAATTAGAACAGAAACTGCAAGTTTAAGTTGAAGGTCCAGGTTCCAGATATATGATGTGGATGCTAAGTTCCAAGGCTAAATTAAATTCGGAATAGTCACTGAAGAATGAAGTAAGAATAAAGCTTCATATAAAGTAACATGTTACATAAAAAGGTCTGTTTCGTAGAAAGCATTAAATTTATTTCACTGCATATCACCAAAATACAGTAACATGCCAGGACCAGATAATGTGCCATTGAAATGATCTCAAGCAGCAGAAAGATTGCAGTGAAATGGTAAATAAGATGCAAGAATAGTTGGTAATATAGACAATCTCAAAACAAGTACAAAGGTATAGCTGCACAAAGATATAACGGACTTGAACCATAGAAGTTACGGGTGGCCGGCTTCAGTGGTCACTGACCTGGCAGGACTTTTTGAGAGAAAATGACCAAGCTTTAGGTCGCAATTATGATGCAGACGTAATAAAATCAAACACATGAAGACCATTGTAGTATAAATATGTTATAGAAGCAAAAAATGAGCATAATCTATTTACCATTTGGTGTCTAAATCTTTTTAGTTTGATGACTAACAAATCAATCAGATGATGAATCTTTGCAATTTGTAAACTAATTACCAATTTAATTTGTTAATTCTAAAATCATAACCTTTCTTTAATTATCTCAGCGTTTAGATGTGTTGAAACTAAAATTTTATTTAAAGTGGAAAAATCTTCTATATATAATTGAATGCCGTTTTTTTTTCAATTAATTCAAATATAGGTACTTATTATTTAAATTAGTATATTACACAAGTAATTTAACTTTTAGTTGTTTAAATAAATAATTGGGTGACCACCTGGGCAGTTGGATGTTGGCACAACCTAGGAGTTTTTACTACTGTGACCAGAACTAATACTTCTAACTTCATGCTTTTCAACAATTCATGTGCATTGATTGCATCCCAAGAAGTAGCAATAGATATGATAAAAAAAAATAATGTTCGCATAGATGTCTATACTGTCTAAAAAGTTTCCAATGGGACAAATCTTACAATATCAAGTGGGTCGACGAGTGCTTCCAACCTAGACTGAGAAACACTAGGTCTATATAAGTTGTCAATGAAAGGCTCCCTCAAATCCCAGAAAATTATCTTCGTTCCTGAAATGTCTCCAGAATATAATGAGATCAAATTTATTTTAAAGATATGAGTACTAAAAATACCCAACCATCCTTACCAGTGAACTCACAAATCCGGTCAATTGTTGCATTAATTTCTTTTCTACTTCCGTCAAAGTTGTCCCTTCTCAAGTTCTCATCTGAGGACTTCTCTACAAACAGAAATAGTCAATGGATAAGCATTTGAAACGAAACAGACCTCGGAGGAAAACAGATATATAGAATAATGGCATATAATCTTAATCTATTAGAATTCAATTACAGTAAAACATTGTGACAACAACAAAACATAGAGGAGACATGTCCATTTCTCTACTCTGGTGATGACTAATGTCATGATTAAGTGTTAGAATTGTAAATCTAGAAAGATATCTAATTATAGCTAATTAGATATCTTATCCCTTGATTGTAGCCTTGAAAATTATATCCCTTGATTGTAGCCTTGTATTATCCTGTAATTATCCAAATAGTAGTATAAATACAATGATATAATGAGAAGGGAATTAACCTCTCATTCACCGATTCTCTGTATTTTTCTCAATCCTATTAGAGGTTTCTACATGATATCAAAGCCTGATCCGCTTATTCAATCTTAAGCAGCCTAGTTACATAAATTTTTTTAAAAAAACAATTAAACTTGCTACAAATCTGAGTTTTTCTCCACCAGGCGACCACGACCAGGGAAGTAGCACCTCCACGTAAGGGTGATCAAAAATTTCGGTTTTTTCGATTTTTTTCCGAACCGGTTGGTACCGAAATTGGCGGTACCGGTTTTTTTCGGTACCGGTTTTTTCGGTACCGGTTTTTTTTTTTTTCGGTTTCGGTAGCGGTACTCATATTTTAGAATTCGGTAAGAACCGAAATACCGAAAAGAAAACCGAAATGTATTCACTTGATCACTTTAAGTCACTCTCTCCGGAACATGCTTTCCCTGTTATGTTAATTGATATTCTGGGTGAAGTAATTCTTGAGTTGATTGTCTTTTGTTTGTTGTTACTCATTGAATTAGTTAATTGCCTGCTGACCAATCATCAAAATTGAATCTTTATTTACTTTTCAATTTTGTTTTGGTGGGTGGGTCAACTTTACTCTTTTCAATTCAGTTATTGGTTATGGCTAATATACATTTTTGAATTGTTGATGGCCTGATGGGTATGAAAAGAATTTTTTACTCTTTTGGCAGCCAATAGCTGTTGTTGCCTAGAGTTTGGACCAGCCATGAAGTAACTCTCTGTCCAGAATAAGACTCCTGTGTTTTCAGTCATATTACAGTTTTCCTTGTAGACATTATTAACACATTTATTAATTTCGATCAGTTTTTTCAACATCACACTTTTAAGACTAAAATTTGTTATGAAAAACACATAAAGTCAAAAAAAAATTTAAAAAATGTTAATATATTAAAAAAAATTATTTAATTATTATTATTTATTAATAATTACATATATCATCATGCATGCGGTATAACCGAAAACCGAACCGAAAAAACCGGTACCGAATTTGTACCGAACCGGTACCGAAACCGTAATTCGCACTGCATTTTGGTTCTTGATTTTTGGTAATTACAGTTCAATGCGGTTCGATTTTTTCGGTACCGGTTCGGTTTTTTACCGATGAGCACCCCTACCTCCACGCGCCATCGCGTGAGACTTTTTTTTGGCTACGATTGTTCTGGTTGACTCGTCTCTCTTCCCTCGACACGTGTGCAGTAGTTGTGCACCTAGATTCTCTCGGCTTCTCATTGTTCGGTACATTTTCGTTTGTTTGCTGCAGCGGAATTACTGTAATCAGGTATATTAGCCTGTACTATTTGGTGTTGCTGATTGTTTAGTCATTCGAAGTGATTTCGTAGTTTTGGAATTCTGGTTGAATGTTTCCCCTTGGATGTTCTTGTTGCACTTGTTATTTAATATGACAGAATCAAGAGCCTATGACAGAATCAGGTATACTCCTGAGGAAATAGTTTCATTTCGGACTCCTATGTCCAATTCTGCCCCTTCTGCTTCTAGTGCTCCTAGTGCCTCCTCTCACTATACTATGCGCAGTCAGGTATAATTTCTCATGCCCTTAATGTAACATCTGCCAACTCTGTGTATAATTTCTCATGCCCTTAATGTAACATCTGACAATTCTGTTAGGATTATTGACTACAGTACGTCCAAACACATGACTAGTTTATCAAATCTCTTTACATCTTCTTATACTCCTTGTTCTGAAAAAGATAAAGTTATACTCGCTGATGGTTGTCTCAAGGAGAGGTTCTATAATTTGTACTCCTACTATGTCTTTATCCATTGTTCTTCATGTTCCTTCATTCACTGCAAATTTATAACGCCTCACGAAATATCTAAATTGTTTAGTCACATTTTTTCCTTCTCATTCTTTTCAGGACTTTGTGACAAAACAAAAGATTGGCAGTGATAGTACAATTGGCAACCTATACTATCTTAGATGTTCCTCAGTCTAATGTCTTTTATCGAGATAGGGTCTACTACAACTCTTCAATCCACCTATCACTAGTCTGGTTTCCCTCCATCAGTGGCATCGTCGTCTAGGAAATCCTTCTTTTAGTGTTTTAGAATCTTTATTTTCTCAGTTTGCTAAAGCAATGTAATAAAAATCAATTTCTGTGTGAATCTTGTGAATTGGCTAAACACAAATGGTCAATTTCTGTTATTAATCAACGTCATTTTGAATTTTTTGCTATCATTCATACTGATGGGTGGGAACCCTCACGCGTTATTTCTCGTACAGGTCATCGTTGATTTGTTAGTTTCATTGATTGATATTTTCGTACGACTTGGATTGATCTTCTTCATTCAAAAAACGAAGTTTTTTCCTGCTTAAGAGAATTTCATAAAATGACACTAACCCAATTTGATGCCAACATCAAAATTTTACATAGCAACAATGGTCTTATAATCATACTCCTAAGTCACTTTCGGGTAATGTTGTCCTTCCTGCTGCTTCCCTTATAATCATCTTCCTTCTCGGGTTCTTAGCGATCACAACCCTCTCTCTCTTCTCAAACACAAACCCAGTCCCACTCTTTCCTGCGAGTTTTTGGATATGTATGCTATATACACATGATAAAACTTTACTCGTGGTAAACTTGACCCTAAATCCCTTCGATGTGTTTTCATTGGGTATTCTCCTACTCAAAAATGGTACAAATATTATCACTCTCCATCCAACCGTGTTCGTCACTCGTGATATTACTTTTTGGGAATTGGAATCCTTCTATCTCCCTCTATTTTTCAAGGGGGAGACTCGTACTCATATAGAGGAGTTGATGCAGCTTGACCTAGTGTTGTTCCTCTCTCTAATCCTTCCCAAGGGGAGTCGTATGATAGATTGAATGTGCCTGTGTTGAAGACCTATTCTCACATAGATAAAGATAAAGTTGTTGGTACGCCTCCACAACAGCTCTGCCATAATCCTTGTCCTCCTCCTGATTCAAGCCAAATTGACTTTTATGGTAATAATTCCTCTGTTCCTACGAATAATTGTGATATTGATCTTCCTATTGCTCTTAGGAAAGAAGCTAGATCATGTACTCAACACCCTATTTTTAACTTTGTGTCTTATGACAATCTATCTTCTTCCTATTGTTCCTTTGTTTCCTTTGTCTTCTGTATCTGTTCATCAGGGGTGGAGAGAAGCAATTAGAAATGAAAAATGGAAAAGGGCTATGGTTGAAGAAATGAATGCTTTCAAAAAAATGACACATGGGAGTTAGTCCCTCTTCCCTTTGGGAAAAGACCAGTAAGATGCAAATGGGTATCCACGGTGAAGCAGAAGGCATATGGGTTAGTTGAGAGACTAAAAGCTTAACTTGTTGCAAAAGGATTTACTAAGACTTGTGGAATTAATTATCAAGAAACATTTTTCCCAATTGCAAAAATGTACTCCGTCCGAACTATTATCTCTTGTACAACAAACTTTGGATGGAATCTTTAGCAACTTAATGTGAAAAATGCTTTTCTTCATGGTAATCTTGAAGAAGTATATATGAAAGTTCCTCCGGACTTTATTTCATCATAAACCAAGGAAAAAGGCTACAAGTTACGAAAGGTTTTGTATTGGTTGAAACAATCCCCTAAAGCTTGGTTTGTCGGATTCTATAAGGTCATGATAAGATTTGGGTACAAGCAGAGTCGGGCAGATCACACGATGTTTGTCAAACGAATAAATGGTAAGATTACTATTGTCATTGTTTATGTTGATGACATTGTTGTGACAAGAGATAATGATGAGGAGATGGTCAATCTCAAATTGAAACTTCCAAGTGAATTTGAGATAAAGGGCCTTGGGCCACTGAAATACTTTTTTGGTATAGAAGTTGCAACATCCTCAAATGGCATCTTCTTATCACAACGAAAGTAAGTTCTTGATTTATTAACAAAAACAGGCATGTTAGGATGCAAATCTACTGATTCGTCGATTGAGGTTGATCATCAATTAACAAGTGGTACTAGACCTACTGTTGATAAGGAGAGATACCAGTGCTTAGTGGGTCAATTGATATATCTTTACCACATTAGGCCAAATATTTCATATTTCCTATGTTGTGGGAGTCGTGTCAATATATGCATGATCCGTGACTGTCACATGGAGGCTGTTCTATAGAATCTTGAGATATCTGAAGTCTGCTCTTAGAAAAGGTATACTGTTTTCAAACCACAGACACGTGAAAATTGAAGCCTTTTATTAAGTTGATTGGGCTGGTTCCTTAGAAGACCGTCGTTCCACGTCAGATTATTGCTCATTTGTTGGTAGCAATCTTGTCGCTTTGGACAGGAAAAAATAGTTTGTTGTGTCTAGATCAAGTGTTAAAGTTGAGTATAGAGCTATTGCATTGGATGTGTGTGAACTAGTGTGGCTTCGCACATTACTAAAAGATTTGGGGATAGTAGTAACTAATAAGCATATAAGATTGTTCTGTGATAATAAGACAGCTATTAGTATTGCAATAACATGATAGAACAAAGCACATCGAGATTGACAGACATTACATCAAAGAGAAGTTAACTAGTAGTCTCATTTGTATACCTTTTGTCAAGACTAAAAATCAGATGTTTCATCATTTGTGTTTCGAATTGGGCTTGCGTGACATCTATGCACAAACTTGAGGGAGGGGGGAGTGTTAGAATTGTAAATATAGAAAGACATCTAATTATATCTAATTAGATATCTTATCCCTTGATTGTAGCCTTGTAACTTATATCCCTTGATTGTGGCCTTGTAAATTATATCCCTCGAAGTGTTCTAAAAGTCGGCCTAGCGGCGACTAGGTCGGGGTCGGAGGCTCGCCAAGTCGACCAGACCCTAGTCCTTTGATTTAGTCGCTGGCCGACTTAGTCGAGCTCAAGTCGTCGACTAGTCGGTAAAGTCGGGGCAAATAGGAACAAATCGGAACATATCAGGGTAAAAAACAGAACATGTGAAATGTTTGGGGCCATAGTGTAATTTATGGATTGTGTTTATAACTTTAAAATTTAAACCCTACCTCTGCCGACTGCTGTTGCTTCTTCGGAAAAAAAAATTGATCGACCGACAACTGCTGCTGCTTCTTCTTCGACCGACGATCGCTCTCATTGGCAGATCGCTCATCATGGTTACTTTCTCCTTCTTCGATCGTTGTCTTCTGACTGACGGCGACATTCGGATCGATAATCTTCTTCTTTGCTTCTCCTTCTTCGACTCGATTGCTCTGATTATACTCTGGCCGTCACTTTGCTTTCTTTTGCTCTTCATCTTAATCTTTGCTCTTCATCATCTTCGGCGATTAGGTAGTTCTTATTCTCCAGCTCATCTCTCTCTCTCTCTCTCAGTTTCTCTATTTTTTTTTTGTAAATAATTTACAATCAATCAATCTTGATATAAAGCGCATAAGCAGTTTATTAAGAAACCGCCAAAATGGGCAAAATTATTATTTTTTTTTATTTTTTTGGTTTTAATTAATTAGTTCCTTAGTGGGCATTAAAGAAAAGGTTGGATAAATTAAATTAGTTAATTTTTTGTTAATTGTTATATTTCATTTTAATTTTTAATTTTTTTCAACTTTAGTTATAAATTAAATTATTAAAATCTGACTGTGGGGTTTGGAGAAATGACTGATTTTATATTTTTATGCATAGGTATAGCTGTATAGTATAGTATCACTATCAATGGCTCAATCACCATCTTTGTCTTCAGCAACCTCTAATACTTCTGAGTGTTCAGTATTAAAAAGAGCTTCAGATGATATTGGATGGGAATATGGCTTCTTTTAAATCCTAACAATAAGGATCGTTGGAGATGCAAATTGTGTGACAAAGAGTACGGTGGAGGAGTTTATAGATTGAAACAACACATAGCAAATATCAAGGGAAATGTAACATTATGCCCCAAGTCAACCAAGGAAGATAAAGAAAGTGTAAGATGGCACTTGACAAGGCAGCAACTAAAAAGAGAGACAAGAGGATAGATGACGTGAATGTTAGAGCGGAAGTGGAAGTGGAAGTGGAGGCAATTCCAGAAAGAAATGAAGACGAAGAAGTTGAAGTTTTAGGGTTAAGAAAGATGCCCCATTATCTTGGTCCCATGGATAGATATGCAAGGGGCATCAATCCGGATTTGAGTGCAAGTAAGAAGATGCGACAACAAAACATGAATGATGCACTTTGGAAAGAGAGAACTCATGATGTGAATAGGTACTTGGCTCGATGGATGTACGAAGCCGGTATTCCATTTCATGCTATTGACAATGATAGCTTTAAACACTTTGTTGAGGCGGTGGGTATATTTGGCCAATGCTTCCAACCCCCAAGTCAATACCAATTAAGGGAGCCGTTGTTGAAGGAGGAGGTGGAGAGAACCAAACAATCACTCAAGAAACAAGAAGAAGAGTGGGCTTCAACGGGATGCTCTATCATAACCGATGCTTGGACTGACCGAAAAAGAAGAAGCATCATGAATTTATTTGTTAATTGTAGGACTAAGGAAGATTCGGAGGTGTCGCACACCGCTGAATATATATTTGGCTATGTTGACAAGTGCATTGATGAAGTTGGGGCGCAAAATGTAATCCAAGTAGTCACGGACAATGCTTCTAATAATATGGCAGCGGCGGCATTGTTGAAGGCCAAGAGACCACACATGTTTTGGACCTCATGTGCAACCCACACAATAAACCTCATGCTTGAAGGGATTGAAAAGCAACAAAAGTTCAAAGACACTATTGAAAGGGCAAAGAAGTTCACTATATTTATTTATGGTCATCATAACATCGTATTGGCATTGATGAGAAAACATACAAAAAAGAGAGACATAGTGAGTAGGGTGTTACTAGATTTGCAACCGCCTTCTTGACAATGCAAAGTATGATGGAGAAGAAACAAGAGTTGAAGATGATGTACTACTACCAATGAATGGGGAGCTCTTCCATGGGTGAAGATCGAAAGGGAAAGCCGCATTTGCTACTATTGATGAGTCTGGCGTTTTGGAATAGTGTAACTCTTTACTTGAAAGTGTTTGCTCCATTAGTGATGGTTCTTCGTCTTGTTGATGGGGATTGGAAGCCCTCAATGGGCTGTGTATGGAGAGCTTTAGAAAACGAAAGAAGATATCAAAGAGGCATACAAACAAAATGAGGGTAACTACCGACCAATACTACAAGTCATTGACACAAAAAGCTTAGGTCGGCTTGATAATCCATAGACGGCTTACTTTTTGAATCCATTTTACCTCTTCAAGGATCCTACCATGAAAGATGATCCAATTATCATGGATGGTGTTTTTACTTGTGTTGAATCTTTCTTCCCCGATGATTTTGAAGTTCAAAATGAGGTTATCAATAAAGAGTTGTTGAAGTACAAGAACAAAGAGGGTGGATTTGGTAGACCATTGGCCGCAAAGGGATGTGAGGAGAACAATGACACTTGTGATCCGGGTAACTTAGTAATTACTTTTCTAGTTTTCTTAGTTAGTAACTTAGTTTTTTTCCCCAATCAAGTAACTTATAGTTGGTACTAAATTACTCATTGAATTACTATGGCAATCATATACCCAACTTGAAAAAAATAGCCATTAGAATTCTCTCTTTGACTTCGAGTTCATCCGGGTGTGAGAGAAATTGGAGCACTTTTGAGGGAGTAAGTACATATTCTCTCTCTTTATTATATGTTGTAATTTTTTAATAAGGGTATTAGAATTATTAACTTGAGAATTTTCTTTAATGTATAGATACATACGAAGAAAAGGAATAGACTTGATGCAACAAGGTTGAACAACCTAGTGTATGTCCAATTCAATGCCAAACTTGTCAACAAGAAAAGAAAGGTAAAGGAAAAGGATGTCTTAATTACTAGGAAGCAACAAATGCACAAGGATGGTTTGTTGAAGGTGGTGACGATAAAGTTGAGCCGGGTTCGGGACTTGCATGTGATATGGTTGGGGAAGCTATGGGAGCGGATGAGGTCCTTCTACCTAGAAGAAGTGGTTGAAATGTGCGAGAACTAGATGAAGACGAGTTTGTGTCAGAAAATGATGAGAACGAAGAGGAAGATGAGAATTATGAGTTTGAGTCCGATGGAGAGCAAGTCTTGGAGGGATATGGAGAAGAGGAGGAAGAGTGATTTACTATTGATTTTGTGCTACTTAGTTTCATTTGGTTAATTTGTTTTCATGTTTTGAACTTAGAGAGTCAAACTATTTGGTTTTACTTAGTTTCCATGTTTTTATTTGATGATTTGTGTTACTTATGTTATTCTACTTGCTCAAAACTTATGAAGGAGGAAGGATAATATATATTTTTAAAAAAAAATTGAAAATCCGACTAGCCGATTAATCCCCTAGTCGCTAGTCGGTAGTCAACCGACATGGGACCGACTAGCGACTTTTAGAACACTGCCCTCGATTGTATCCTTGTAATTATCCAAATGGTAATATAAATACAATGATATGATGAGAAGGGAATTAACCTCTCATTCACCAATTCTCTGTATTTTTATCAACCCTATTATATGTTTCTACATTAAGTAATACACTATAGTGAGGCACCAAGGTGTTAAGAAAATTTTTTAGTCTAGTTTCCAAATGTTGAATCATATGTGTCAGTTTGCAGGATTGGGGATTATGGGACTGCTGGAGGTTGGTTTGCTGTTACTAGACTAAAGTTCACTTTGTGCTCGAAAGGCATGGAATGGATGCATGTCACTTCCAACAATATAATAATGTCATCAAAATAAAATGTATATATAAGGTATTATTATTTAGATAATATTAACAGCACGCACTAATCTCTGTTTAGTAGCTAATACATGCACTTGAGCCTCATACATACTCTAATTCATACAGAACAGCAATAGATGACGAGCACTAGATTTAGGGCTCGTTCGTTTTGGTGCATTTGTGCTGCTTTAAAGCCCCAAACGCACTGCACCAAGAATGGTGCAGTGTGTTTGGGGCAAGACGTTTAGTCTACAAAAGCCCCGAAAGCAAAAGGACAATAAAATGAGAGACTTGGTCCACATTAGATGCATCAAGAGCGAGAATCAAATACTCTTAGTAAGAGATGAAGAGGTTATGATGATAAATTGTTAATGGTAAAAGTGAAGGGAGTCGAGAAGAATTGGTACATGCTTTTGATGATGTACATAGGGTGTTTGTGCGTAAAATCAAAGTGTTCAAAGTTAAAGAAAATTTAAAGAAAGTGAAACCAGGTAAGGCTATGGGGATTGATGATGTTCCTATTGAAGTTTGGAGGTGCTTGGGGGTGTTGTCTTAGGTTTGCTGACAAACTAGTTAAGAAGATTATACAAACTAAAAAGAAGCCTGATTCGGGGAGTACTAGTGCTGATTTATAAGAACAAAGGAGATACTCAAAATATCTCTAGCCACAAAGGAATTAAACTCATGAGCCATTCAATGAAGTTGAGGAAGAGAGTAACTAAAAATTGATTAAGAATAAGGGTCTTGAGCATCAGATAATCAATTAGGTTATACCTGTACAATCTTCTTGGCGAAGGATTTATAGTACATAATGAAGATCCTTTTCTGGATTCTTGAGAAAAAAAAGTGCCTACAAATATTTTGATATGATTAAGGATGTAAGATTCTGAATTTTATGAAATGAAAGTATTCAATTTTCTTATAATTATTATTCTATTTAGTAAATGGTTAAATTAATAAAAGTTTAAAGTTAAGAGTGATATGTGAAAATTTTGCAAAGTAAAGCAAGTTGTCATAAAATATTCCTTTGGTCGGGGAATATTCGTTTTATCAGGGAATATTCGTACGACGGCACAATCATTGGTGGACCCCACAACAGAATTACTGTCGAAGTTAGAAAACAACAGAAATAACTTTTTATAAAAATAACGACAAAAGTTTTTTCGTTAAACTGTTGAAATACCCGGTGGTAAAAGTACAGTAATACGTGTGGTTGCATAGTAGCACACGATATTGATTATTGATACTTACGTGAAAAGTCACTCAGTTATACTCAATTATTGCTACAGTAATTGCTGCATAGTATCTCACATTATTGATTCTATTATTGTCACAGTTTCATCTGGACAATATTTTATATTATTAAATCAATAATTGAGAGAACAAAATTATTCATATTATTATTTGCATTATTGACAATGTCTAGAAAATTCTGTCGAGGAAAGGGTTTAGTCACTTAATTGCGCGCCAATAGGGATAAATTTTTATCGGAAAATCCTCTTTCCTGGGAATGATTTGGTTGTTAATATTGCAAGTTATATTATTGATGAATAAATGTTAAAAATATTTCCATTGTGTTGAGATTATTAGTATTAGTGAAAATCGACATTTATTTCGACAATAGTTGATTTATGGATGTTAAATTGACCAAACGGGTAATTAATCGGATAAATGAGCAATTAATTGCTATTAATTCACATGCAAATAACTATTTGTTCACATGCATGAAAATATTGGTTCGCATGCATGTACTATTAGGGGAGGTTGTGCAAAATTGATAATACTTGAAGGACTAAATTAAAAATAGAGGTAAAGATGAAGGTACTAAACTATAATAAGTCGAGCCCCTAAACGTGCAATTATTGAAACTATGTTTTCTTATAAATAGAAGCTCATTTCTTCTTTCATTCTTACCAATTCACTAAGACTCACAAGAGCAACTATAGAGAGAGAAACTATAGAGGGAAAGAAGAAGAGTATTCTGCTATTTCACTATTGCAGTATCCAGTCTTCAACTAAGGCAAGGGTATTATTTATTTCATATTCGCTTACGATATTATTTTTCATATTCGTAAGGGATTTTATTTCGTTCAATATTCGTATGAAATAATATTTTTTTCCATACTCTGTAGTATGTAAGTAATATTATTTCATTTCGTATTCCTAATTCTACACTCATTTTGTTAAAGTATTGCTTCTATACTCCGTGAAATTAGTAGAATATCCTTGAAATTTGTGCTTCATCTAGTATTGTTTCACAATGATATTTTTC
The DNA here is from genome assembly GCA_020205615.1 of Panax quinquefolius. Taxonomy (NCBI): domain Eukaryota; kingdom Viridiplantae; phylum Streptophyta; class Magnoliopsida; order Apiales; family Araliaceae; genus Panax; species Panax quinquefolius. The sequence continues at coordinate 63,739,537 of CM035157.1, forward strand.
TGAACATTCTTGTTAAATTTTAAGCTTTTCATGTCGTAGTACTATTCATGGATGCTATTCATTTATACGCCACTATTCATACGTACGGTACTATTCACAGTACTATTCATGGGCACTATTCATAAATACAGTACTATTCCCAAAGTACTATTCACGAGATACTATTCACTCGGGTACTATTCACCCGGTACTATTCATGACAAAAATTGATTTCTTTTCCGTCCAAATCATTTTTGATACAATATTATTCTTGAATTTTACTCCACAAAGCAGTATCATGTTGACAATTTGGACATTATTGAATTCTGGATAAATTAAATATAAATCTTTAAAATTTATCCTTTGATTTTGTTTGATTGAATTCTTATATCATTGTTATCATCCTCATGCTTATATTGTTATGAAAGTCATCTTTGGCCCGTAGTGCACACATGGACTGTTGATTGGTATGATTATGACCAGAGATTATTCGGTATAATCATGACATGTAATGTGTTCTATCATCTTTGCTCAATCTAAACAAGAAATCAATGATAAATTCTTAATATCAAGCATTGGTTCGTGTTCTTCAAGAATTAACTGAAAATTTATTTTTTAAGTTCTCAATGTTTGAGTTTTCATAGTTAAATTTTTGAGAAGTTGTTTATAGTTGTTAATAAGCATGTATAATCTATTATATGATGTTTATAAACAATTTTTTTTGAATTAATCCATGAAATTATGTTTAAAAGAGAAGTCTTGAATTTACAGTGATATATGTATGAATATGGCTTATATGTATAAGAATTTATGCTTAAATTGTATGTCAATCGGTAAATTGATGATTGACTATGTTTATGTATTAAGAAACGAAAAGAATGCAAGTTTAATGGACTGATTTGGTGTAGTAACGAATCCGATGTGTAATTTCATTAAATTTGAAGAAACTTTGATAAAATAGCGAAAACCTTAATTTTTAGTTCTTAAATTGATGGTTTATGTGGTTTATATTGTTAGAATCATGCTAGAAAGGTTGGGTTATGATTCTGTATGAATGGTAGGGTCTGGGTAGGCTTAAAATGTTGTATGGACAAAGAAATTGGAAGTTTATGACCTAATTCTGCGTTCTTCGCGCTGTTGTTGTGTCGATGCGCCGCAGCGCCAGTCTCAAGAGTAAATGGAGCTGCAGCACCAGGCCTGAGCTGCAGCGCCTGATTATAGGCATAACAGTTGAGCCGCAGCCCCCTTGGTCGCGCTGCAACGCCAGTTCCTAGTTCAATCTGGGGCGCTGCAGTGCCACTTGACAGTTTTGCCCAGAAAATTTTATTTGATTGTTTAAGTTCAGAAAATGTAATTGTAACCTAATTTAATGAACATGGAAATGTATTAATCATATAATTAGATGTTAAAACAGATTAGTAACATGTCAATGATGATTTCAAGTGATTAATTGATAAGTTGAATGCGGACTTAAACTCATTGTTCGTGAGGTTTAACAATGTGTTTAAGAGTTAAGGTTTGTGTATGTGGTTAGTATAATCGGAGTTAGAGCTAAGTTAAGTTAAAAGAAAGTATACTCATGAGGTTAGTTGTGTTATAATTAATTGGTATTATGACTTTAAATGGTATGTAGGGTTAATTGGAGAACGTGAGTAGTAAATTGTTTAACCTACGCACGAGACAAGTTCCCTAATTCTAAACTTTCATTGAGCAAGTTCTTAAACCCTATTCTTATATTGAGCAAGTCTCTTACTCTTGTTTCTAGCTATTCAAAGTCTAAATTATTCAATTTTCCAAATGAAATGTTCTAATTCTTTTGAAGTAATACTTCGGCTATAGAATGTTTATTCAATTGTATATAGTTGAGATTTAATCTTTTATTTAAATATCGATTATATTATTGTATCGAACCCTTGTATGGTTAGTGAACCCTTATTGATTCGACTAGTCCATAGTTGGTGAGCGTTCTAAATTCTAGAACTGTTATTGAAGCTTATCCAAACCAAACTTCCTTTAGTGCGGACTCTTATGTCAAAACTGAGATGAACAACCGTATTATAGAGGATTATATTACGCGATAGCGTTAAAGATGTTTGTGCACAATACATGGTACGAAGGGTTAATCCCCTAAGTACGAGAAGTAAGGTCTATATAGTTTTATGACTGTTAAAGGTTTAAAGTAGAAATACTTGACAACCTAGGACATAGTTCGTGGTCTTGCGACCCTCAGATGTACTTTTGATCTTGTTTTCTAATCTTGATTCAAAAGCCGAGGTTTCTATTATCCATTATCCATTGATTACTTGCATGTTATCATTATTATTATTGTTATACTTGTAGGCAATCGTTTGCTCACTCTTGCATAATAACATTGCAGCTAAGGTTGAAAGAACTGACGAGCCTTCCACTAGTAAAGGCAAGGGCAAGATGAACAAGTGATGAAGACTCGTTTAATTTTATTTGAGAACGTTTATGTTATAAGACTTATTTAATTATGTTATGTTTCCGCATTTGATGTATTTAAGATTAGACAACATGGGATTTAGTTATGATGTTGTAACCCTTTAATGGGAGGATTTCTATTTAAGTTATGAACTTTATTTATATCCTTGTTTATGGGTAGTTAGATGTGATTTAATTGGACAGTGAACACCAAATCCTGCGGGAATGAAGTACCCGGATTTGGGGGTGTTACAGGTTAGTATCAAAGCGGTAGGTTATGAACCTTAAGTGGAGAAAACCTTAGGAAGTAACCTTATATGAGATCGAAAACATAGTGTTGATGAACTCTAATCGAGTTCTAAGGAATGAATTAAGGAATTCATTGAAGATAATTATTAAAAAACTTTGTGCTAGGTGCTTATGTGTTAACAACCTATGAGCCGCGAGTGGTCTCGAGTAATAATTAAAACTTAAAACTTTGTTGTCAGGATGTCTGATGTTAGAGGATCCAGTCAGCCTAAGGCCCCGAGTAGCTAAAGAGGAGGAGCCCTGAGACATCCATACAGTCTGGGAGCAGTTGGTACAGAGAGAGACATCTCCGTTGCTCACAGGTCAGGAGCATGAGTCTGAGTCTGATTCGTCGGAGGACCATGAGGAGATAGAGGTAGAGAATGAGGAAGAGGATCCCAAAGAGTTTCCACCGAACTCTATTGCAGCTGGGATGTATGGTGAGCTATGTGACCGTAACATAGAGTTATAGGATAGGGTCATGGAGTTGGAGGAGCTGACAGATATACGTCAGACCACCATAGGGCAAAAGGATGACACAATCCAAGATCTTGATGAACGTCTTGGAAACGTGGAGTGGAAGCTAGTTCATACAAAGAGTCAAGAGAGATCAACTACTAGCTGAGGTTGAGAAGATAAAGGGTGATCTGAGAGAGGACTCTGCTAAGCGGGCGAGAGCTGAAGACGCTTGGATGAAGGCTTCACAACATGTAGATTGTGCTGAAGACAAAGTTAGGGCAAAGAAGGCTAGGATTAATGAGATAGACTAGGCTTTCCATTCAGAGATTGTTAGGGCCCAGGACCGAGTCTTTTATTATCCAAAGCAGTTTGAAGATTTGTCATGGTACATGCTGGATCGTAGGACGATATTTCGTGTTATGGAGGAAGAGCGCAGAGAAGCTGCGCGACGTCTTAATTTTAATAGATCGTGATAATTAGAGTAATATGTTATGTGAATCATTATTAGAGTTGGTAGATGTAAATCCCGAATGTTGATATAAATAACGGGATAAGATGAGAATGTAATCCTAAAACATTATCAGTTCAGGAAAGTTGATGTAAATAGCAGTGATGCTATCCTTTCTATGTTTAGAAACTACGAATGAACAAAATACTAGAGTTTATTGAAGATGTTATGTGTTAATTGTTAATGATATAAATGCTTATGTGTTATTTGATTCGGGTGCTACTTGTTCATTTATATTCGATGATTTTGCCAAGAATTTAGATTTGCCTAAGGAGGAATTAAATTACCCTTTGAACATAAAAATTGCGAATAGGAAGGTAATTCCTGTTAGGTTAGAACTGTAGGGTGGATATTAAAGGGCACGTGATGATCGTAGACCTAATTTCGATAAAACTTGGAGAATTTGACGTAATTTTGGGAATGGATTGGTTATTCAATTATGGGGCTATAATTGATTGCCAAAAGAAGTGTATTAATCTTCTAACAAATATTAATTGTGAAACTTTAAATTTGGTCAGTACTTAGAATCCGAGATTTGGATTTCCTTCAACAAGAATCATTCAAATGGTCTTTGGAAAGAAGCATATCAGTCATTATAAAAGTTATTTAAACTTTTATATCTGAAATTAAAGTTACATCTGTTTGACATAGAAATGCATTCTTTATTTATAAAGGAAAAGTCGGTCTTTATAAATTTTTCACTAAAATTATATATCTGCTTATTCAGAAGTACTCTTGATCTGAGCATAAAATAATATCTACTTACTCAGAAGCATTTTCACACAAATATAAAAGTTATATAAACTTTTATAATTGTGCATAAATTTACATATTTGCTTATACAGAAGCATACTTGATTCAAGCTTAAATTTATATATCAGCTTACACAGAAGCATATTTACACAAGCATAAAAGTCTTTGAACTTTTATATCTTATCTTTAATTTCTATCTGCTTATTTGAGATGTTAAATATAAAAGTTATTTAACTTTTATATACCTGGACAGAATTTTATCTGCTTACTTTAGAAGAATATTTATGTCGATTATTTTTAAAAAGGAAAAAAATAGAGTTATTTTATTTTATGTACCTACGAGAAAAACGAGTAATTCTTTGACCAAGCTCAAAGTCTTAGAGAGGTCAACTGGGAGTTGGGTCTATAGTGTACTTGTGAGGTGAGGAAGATGTGGTCATTTCTAGACCAGATCATAAAATAAAACTGAAGTCAAAGGAAAGGTGCAGCACCGGCCCTGGGCTAAAGCCCAAGGTGCCCGGGCTTTAGGCCCACTAAAATTGTCAAATTTTTAGGGCCCCCAATAAGTATTTTTGTTATGTATATATATACCCAAATAAAATAGCCCAGCCCACGCCAGTTTAAATTTAAAGCCCCACAAAAAATTTACCCAATAAAATAGGCCCAAATCTCAATGGCAGACTTAGTGATAATGTGATATCTAAATGATGCTTTGAAAATATTGAAATAGTCAGTTATTATATTTGGTATTCTTTCGTATTTATGCTCTTTTGTTCAGGAAAAGTTCAAAGTGTTTTTTATGTCTATCTTAATAGCAATTAGCAAAAGGCCCATTTTTTTTGTTATCGCTTTAAGCCCTTAAAAACTCAGGGTCGGCCCTGGAAAGGTGCAACTAAGCTTAAAGAGAAAGCTGGGGAGCTTGTTGTCCAAGATAATTAGTTATGTATAGTTGGAAGTTGATCTTTAAAACTTTGTAAATGCTTCTTCGCCTTTTGAAAGAGTATTTAATACTGGGAATAATAGAATTTCAAGTCCTGGAGAGGAGAGCTTGAGACTGAACGTAATAATATACCCGGGATGTATGTTGTGAACCAGAATTTTTATTGTCTTGCATATTACTTTCTAACACTGCAAATTAATGAACTTAAAATAAAAAAGGCCCAAGATAAATTTTTAATTAGTAATAATCTATTCAACCCCCCTCCTAGATTATTATTGGACTTTCAATATTGGGCAGTCAGGAAGCAACATTTACCTAAGATGAGAATGGCGAAAATGAGAATGTTAATGTGTATGTATGTTCATACAAGGATGGATAAGAGCATAAACGATATTATGTGAAAAAATGTTGGGTTAGCACCTGTTAAGGAGAAGATGACGGATCATAGGTACAGAGGTTTGGCCATATCTAACATAAGTCTATAGATGCTCCAATAAGAATAGGAGTTTTAATGAGGATATAAACAGGGAGAAGGGTAAACCCAAAATTACTTGGGAGAAAGTAATAAAAGAGACTTGAAGAGGAAAGATAATAGAGGACTTGGCTTGTGATACTAACGAGTGGAGGAATGAATTCCACGTATTGGGGTCAAGCAAAGATTTTCATGTTTTTGCTTTCTTTTATGTTTCTCTCTTTTCCCTCCTTTTGTTTTTATTTTCATTTTATATATGTATGCATATATGCATTTTAATATATATGTTTTTTATTATTATCAATTTCTGTTATTTTAACTATTTTCTTATATTTTATTTATATATTTTTGTTTCTCATTTAATTTGTTCAATCTTTTTTTTCTTCTTATCTTTCTACTTTTACACTTCCATACAAGATTCATTTTCAGCCTACCCAACTAGTTGGATAAAATGCATTGTTGAGTTCAGATCAGTTGAACCTCAAAATATTAGCTTATGTCCAAACTCAATCCTTGTCAGAATGAACCTATTTAAAAGGACCAAACATAAGGATTGGTGTCTGAGAAAACACACAAGGTGTTCCACATGCAGGCATAACAGAACTTGTGAACCACCAGAACTATGATTTCTAAAACACATATGTAAAGTACTGTAATCAAGGCTCAGCCTTGTAACTGTTCATCTAAGTTCTCTATGAGTTTCTGAGAGCAGCTCCTTGTTCAGGGTCATCAGATGAGAGATCTTCCTCCGACTCCGAGAAATCAGTCGAGCGGGAGGCTATCCTCGCAGAATTAAAAGCCTTTGCACAATTTTTATTAACATAATGACACCGAGTCTTTATTGCAGCCCATGCTACTAATAGCTGCTTTATTTTTAGAGCTATAAAAAATATTTAACAACTATGTATTGTTGCTCTGAAATTAAAAACAAGATTCCAAATACTTAACAATGTCTACTGACATATAGTAAAAGCCAAGTAAAAGAAGTTCTGACACAGTAGTTGCATCACATATGAAAAGTTGTTTTATGAACAGGACTGAGAATTAGACAACTGCAACCCCTACAAGAATCTAATGATTCTTGAATTCTCGCCTTTGTAAATTATTCACTGTTCTAAAAATCCCCACCTAGGCGCTAGGCCCCCCTTGGCGCCCCGCCTAGGCTCTAGGCCCCCTGGTGCCTCACCTAGGCCCAAGGCGACAAAAAATCCCTTCAGGAGCCTAGATGGAGAGTTTTTTTTATTTTAATAACTACTCAAATCAGATCTTGATATATTTATTTTTTTAATGATTTACCATATTCATAATACAGGTTGTAGTATATCAAATCACAACAAGAAGTGAACAATATCAAGTCAAAATGGATAATTTTATTACAGTTGTAATTTTTTAAATTTGTGCCAACTTCAAATTATATAAATAATGATACATTTGTAATATTTAGTTTAATTTAATATAATTCTTAAATTTATGTTTAGTTTCTTAAGTTTTAATATTGAATTAAACTCTTGAAATTTTAAATTTTATTATTTAATAGCAATCATGTTTATGAATAAAACTAATACGTTAAAAATATGTTTGAACTTTGAATAATTGCATGTTTGTGTTTGACCTTTGACATTAGCAATATGGATATGTGTTTGAACTTTAAGCAAAGACCTTTATTATCTTTATTATTTATTATAGATTGTTTTGCTTTATATTATTGTTTTGTTTGGATAAATGTAAGATAAAATATTAAAATTGGCTTAAAATAAAAAATCTCGCCTAGGCTCTAGGCCCCCCTCGGCCGCCCGCCTCCCGCCTCCCGCCTAGCGCCTTTTAAAACATTGAAATTATTTGAGATTGTGATCATCGCATCGAAAACCATAATAGCTAATTAATTAGCTAAGAGATTTTAAAATAATTCAGTACTAAACTAAGAAATTAGATGGGGCCACACGTCTAGAGCCAAGAAGAAATTGATGTATTTATTTATGGGATTTTTTAGTATGTTTAATTTTTTAGAAACTTTAGTAATTAGATTTTTTATTTAATAGTGGGAATTTTCAATATTTTATACTGATTAGGAAATTTTAAGATTTATTAGTATTTAATCCTTCAGTACTTTTATTATTTCCCAAGTTAAACAAGCTTCACTTTAAAATAGTGAAATAAGCCCCACTGACATACGTAGGTTATAGTTGATTATTGAGATATAACAAAAACAATTATTGTCTTGGATGTGGCTGAGAGTCTAACCATAGTTAATTTTCCAGTTTTCAAATTAATTTCTGTAAATTCATACTTTTAGATTTCTGTCCTGCATCAATTTTTCCTAATACTGTATTTGTAAGTTTTTTTTAAGGGAAGAGAAGGGAAAATAATTAAAATCCCTCCAAATCTCATGTTTGTGAGTTTTTTTTAGGGATGAAGAGAAAAGATTTGAGGTAAAGTTGATTTCGTTTTTGCCTCAAAACTTTCCCCCCCAAAAGTGGAAGGGTTTGAAGGAATAAATCATGTCATTTTTCACATTAATATACAAGGGGAAAAATTAATTAAAATCTCATCTCTTCCCTTACTTTCTAAATCTCACAAATATAACATGGAAAAATTATAATATATTATCATCCCTTCCCCTCCTATACTTTTTCCTTCCCATTTCATCCCTCCGACTGTGTTACTCGGACTCGTCTATTTCTGATGGAGTACCCGCGTCGACACGATCCAACACGGGTGCGGGATTTGGGTCGGGCACTTTCAATCCAGATACGTCTCTGATAACCCCAAATTTCAGCCCCCCATTCAAACCAAATAGCCTTAGATTGCAGCCCACTTTTCATGTTTCAAAACAGACCAACAAAAAGAAAGGTAGAAGAAGAGAGGAAACAAAAACAAGGGGAGATAAAAGAAGTAAAACAGCAGTGCCGCCATCCCTTGCCACTAGAGTTGCCGCCGCCATTCTCATCTTTGCAGAGTTCTGAAATCTTTTCATCCCCAAGCTGATGTCCCTTACTCCCGCATGACGTGAAGAATGGAAATAAAGCAGAATTATCAAAATAGAATAGAGATCGGAGAGATCAGATCTGGAATATAAAATATCCCCTGAAAAATTACAGTAAGGTACCCCAAAATTTTTATAGCTTTTTGATTTAGTCCCCTAGGTTTTCTGAAAGTTCAAAATAGCCCCTGGAAAATTACATATCAGTCCCTTAGTTTTGTTTTCTTCCATTTCAGCCCCTGAAGTTTCAATTTTGCCCCTGTTTCTTTATATTTTTGCACTTAATTCCCTAGAGAAAAAAAAAACTTGGCGATACAATTAGAAACATTATTGTTAAAAAATCATAACATATCGTATCCCCGCACCCATGTCCAAATTCGGATCCATATCCGCGTATCCTCTAATTTTTTAACTTCACGTGTCCGACACCTAGATTAGTACCCGACACCCGAGTCCGACTAACACAGTCCTCCGAACTCACAAACGCAGTCTAAGGATCTCAATTTCACTTCATCAAATGTCCCGCGGCTAGGTAAAAAAACTGATGAGTCCATCCTACAACCAAAGGACGGAATAGTTTCCGATAAGCTAAGCATAGAAACCAATCTTACACAGGTTGTCAAGCATTGCTCAGAGCATGCATGTAGAAGTACAGACCCCAGATAGGTTGACCTAAATCTGCACATTTTAAGTTGAATTTCCGCAAAGCACCTCTCCAGTCCAGATCAGTTATGTCAGCAGAACATTTTACACAGATATATTAATTGTTTGTCAAAGGGAAAATTTTGTCCAGAAATTTAAGTTGCGAGTCTGAACATAACTCATATATTAATCAGCATGTAGTTGGTTACTAAAATGGGACCATCTAGAAACTGAAGAGTCCATGGACAATCAATTTAAGTTGTGTATCATAATTTACTCCAAGATCTGTAAAGCCGCATTCTTTTCCTTCTCTCTTACCTCTCCTCTTCCCCTTTGCAACCAAAGGAAAAAGAAACACAGATGGTAAAGAATATTAAAGTAGTTCAGAGGATGGCATGGCACATACAGCTCACAACAATATCATAGAAATGAGAACTATGGAATAATAGAATATATATGTATACTTACTAATTGACATGTCATGAGACTTTTTTCTAGTCCACCGCTCCAAAATGCTATCTTCCAACTTATTCAGCTGACAAATGGCATACTGTAATTCAGAAAGAATCTTGTTTAGAATAGGTTACAATATCAATACATAACTTGCTGGATACAGAAGACAATATAAATGGAACGTTGATGGTATGACACACATGCTACAATTCAGCAGTTTAAGAAAAGCTCCCTCTTAATAATGATTTAGCACATGTACTTTTCAAAAATTAAAGAGTCATGGCTTTGCATTAGTAGGGAACTCGATAACACTGTTGTTATTCCAAAAATCTGTATGCTATCAAATAGTTCCTTTGTATTTAGAATACATCATCACTAAATTTCACCAAATGCAATCTGATAATGCCTACCTGTTCCCTCGGGATTTCTGTAACATGGAAAGCTACTCCTACTAAGAAATTTCACCAATCAACAATATTGAAATAAGATGCAACAAAAGTTGACATCAAGCCGTTCACTGGTCACTGTTACTGCTCAGTTTTTGCAGTGTTCAAAAAACAGGCTGGGCGCCCGCCTAGGTGTGGGCTCCAGCCTAACCTTCCCGATTTCCTTCTGGGCACTTAAAACACGAATAGACATGTTGGGCGGTAGCTAGGGGGGCTGGGCGGCCCTAGGCGGCTGTCCTCACCCTTTCAAAATCAACATCGACATCCAAAGATAAGTTTTTTTGAACCCTAGAGTCAGCAACTTCAATTGAAACAGGGGAGGCGACGGTTGGGGACTTCAACGAAGCGGAGGTGATCGACGACTTCATCGGAGGGCAACGATCAGCGCGAACAGTACGTGCTTCGTTATCTTTCTTCTCCTCTTTATCTGCAGCTACATTATTTCTTCTCTCTCCTCTTTTCTCTCTCCTTATCTTTATTTGTGTTGTCCCAAAGTCCCCAATTTCTTATTCCGACTTAAACAAATACTTGGTCCCATGTAAACCCGCCTGTAGTTTTCTACGTGTTAGATGGTAAGAATTAATTGTTATATTACATAAACATGCCTCAAAGTTTCTAATTAATTATACTTGTAGTCCTAAAGTTTTATATGTTTCAAATATGTTTCAAACTACACCATATACTTTTATTAATAAAATTAAATCAACACCTCCTAGAGTGCCCATCTAGGCACCGCCGACAAGGCCTAGGCGCTCAAAGCTCCCTCCGCCATCGCCTAGGTCCACCTAGCGTTTTTAGAACACTTTTGTTGGATTTATAAACATTTGAAACAAACAGGGCCGACATCTTCATACATACATCTGTAAAGAACTTGCACACTACAAATCTTTGAACTTGCATGTTTACTTATCTTTTAATGGAGAACTTAAGACATACTGTGGCGTGCAAACTGCAAACTACTGATGTTCAAAACTGGATATGTGTTTGCTTCTTATTGAATTAAATTTATTCAAAATACATCAACATTCTACAGTTGTCATAGACAATTTCTACCTCAACTCCGCATCTACTGTACAAAGATTCATGTTCAGCATGATAGCTGAACTCAACTTCTTTTAAATGTTGCCAAGCTGGATACAGGAATGAGTTGGTGTGTTCTTTACTTGCAGTTGTTTCAACACATGTAATTCATGAAGCTTGAAGATGCCATTAAAATATAGCAATGTGTAAACAAGTATTTAATGTGATATTATTCCGTGAACTACTCAATACTGGATTGGTTTGAGATAACATGATCTTTGAGTCCAAACTGTAAATGGCAATCCTGTTCACTTTTGCAAGAGTATAATGAAAATCATCTTAATTTAAATAACAGATATGAAAATTAGAATGTCAAGTATCAATAAATCATGCAACAAATAGATACCAAGGCCACAACTCAAGATAATTAAGAGAGTCAAAAACAATATGTAGCAGCATATAATGAGTTCATCAATCACAAGTTTAACCTCGCAAATCTCATTCATATTCTCACGGCCATCAAAGTAGTAGCTTAGAATTAATCTCAATAAAAAAATAAAAAGTGTCTTTCAGAGGGGGCCATATAGGGGAAAAGAAACAAAACAACAATGGCAAAAGAAGAGAAAAATAATAGAAAATCTGTGCTTCAACTCACATAAAGCGTATTTAGCTGAACACAGAGTGTGGGAGTAGTCAAAACATTGATATCACTAGACTTTCTCACATCAGGCAGCCTTGGATCGATTGGTTCTTTCTTCACAAAAACCTTAATTGCAACTTCCTTCCGGTATCGGGTAAGAATAGGCACAGGGGGGATAATATCTTCTTTGCTAGCTGCATGGACAAAATCCCAAGCATTAGAAACAGAAATTATATTTATATGCCACTACTACAAAATGATGAAACATTATATGACATAGATAATAACAATTTTGTAGTTCTACAGCCACATAGAAGTGTTTGGCTTTACAACAATACAAGCAGCAAGTTGCATATATCCAAATGAGTTAATAAAATAAAAAGAAAGCACCATCCATGATAATAATGAAACTATTAGTTGAAGGATATACAAAAGATGAAATATTGGCAGCACCCAGCAAAGAATTGCACAATAAGAAAACAACATCTGATATAACAAGGAATGTCATATGGTGCTTTATATATTTAAGACCATAATATGAAATGTGAAACAATGAATTTTTAATACACATCACGTCTCTATATATATTCATATCAAAGTAGCTGCAAAAGAATTGTAAACTAAGAAACACTAACACTTCCTTAACTCTATCAAATTTACGTGCGTCACAATCTACAGATTATACATGCGTCACGTGCGTCACAATCTACAGATTATACATGCGTCTTGCAGACCAGATGTTGCCAAAAGACATAAAACAGATTATTTTTTTTTCATTATTGGTTTTTAGACAAGTACATAAGACAGGTACTATAAATTGTTAGCCAACAGTTTCTTTTGGTTAAGTAACCTACACTTGACAATAGACAATGAAAGGATAGAGGATTTTGGCCAAATATATAAAGAAATATACTCTCTTCACTCTTAAAAGATTTTCTTCTTTAACTTTGCACACAGTTTTGCGAAAGCTAATTTTAGTGCCTTAACTTTAATCAATAACCTTCCACCATTAAATATCTATTGACAATACATGTGTCTCACAGACTTCAGATACTTGCACAATTGGACAATAATATTATATTTGGACACTGACCCAACATTAACAATAAAAAATTAACTCATAGTACATTATGGCCAAGGGATATAAAAATATAGTTTCTACATCCTTTCTGATTTACCTCGTAACACTTTAAACATTTCCAGGAGAGAAAATTGAATGCATTAAACATTTGTCATAATTCTATGATTTAATTGTTGCTCTTGGTGGTTGGTAAAGTAGCACCAGCTGAGTGCCTTAGCAAAGAATATAAACACTGACTTGTTGAAGTCAATTTGAGATGTATATAAATACAAAATTGATATGAATTAATTTAGTTTTAGAGATACAATTACAAGATTTATTATATTCAAAAGTTAATGAATCACATCAATTCTGAATTTAATTATATCTCAAATTAACTTTTAAAAGTTAAACTTGATTCTATAATTTGGAATGACGGAGTACTACAAAAAGTAGCATTAATCTATGTTACAAGGACTCTTTATTTTTTTCCCTAAAGTATCAGTGTCCAATAATTGACACTCGGACAAGGATATGAGTGTTGGACACTTGAAAAAAATTGGCATAATTGAGGAGTAACCGTGTTACTCTTCAAAGTACCCGTGTCCGCCCAGACACTCCAACCAAGTTCATGTAAGACACTCCAACCAAGTTCATGTAACTTAGTCATCCATTAAAGTTTGGCTTAACAAAATGGAATATTTTTTGGGTCATTTAATTACAGAGTTTTCAAGGGATGGAACTAGTAGTATAATGCTAGGAAAAGAAAATTAGCAAGAAGGAAAAAATACATGGGCAATGTAATACCTTTCTTTGTCACCTTTCCTTAACGACATTTGTTTCAGTAAAAGAAAGTTACCAACAGTTGAAAATAAGAGGTAGACGCACAAGGAGGTCCGACACAATAAAGTATCACAAGGAGACCAACACGACTGTGAATGGAGACAGAATCAAAGGTACAATCTTATGGAAGGAATAGGAATAACAAGAAGTGCCTCATGATCCAAAGGGCTGGAGATCTGGCCCAAGTTCCATAAAACATGTTCCAAGTATAATTACATGTTCAAAAGCATGACATGTAACAAGACTCTCACTTACTGAACTACAAATCTACAACCAAGTAAGTAGTAACAAAGGCATACAAAAGCAACCTCTTTAAGCATTTACCTTACCTAATTAGGATAATTTAAAGCAACAGGAGATGAATAATAAAAAACCATGATAATTCATATAAAGACATCAAACATGGCACAATCAGCTGAACCACCAAAGCAACCTTCAGCAAATAATATATTGGTGATACATCGAACTGAATGGACTTGGCTCCCCTCCAATACACCTTCCCTCTAATTCCATCCAATAAATCAAATATTTTTGCTTTCAGCAAGTATAACTGAAATCGAAACCCATTATTTTATCTAAATATTGAGTTATATCATTGCTCATTTGCTCCAAAAAAGAAAGTAATCAGACACTTATTCACCATTTGATGAAAATGAGCATTTTTTATTCCTTCCTCTTTCCTTAAAAACATGTTTATCTTCAAAAGGATGTCTAAAGATACGCAAATTAATTATAAATTACGTAAAAAGACTGCTGACACTCAAAAGTATACTTAAGTGGGGTCTACTAAGTTTAGAAAAGACAAAGATTCATTAGATTAGTTACATGGGGTACACTATAGGTAAGAATGGTACTTATTTTATCATTTGTCATCTGCTTTAGTTTTCTTAATTTGTGTGAAATATGTACTTTGGACATCCTTTTGAGGACAGGAGGGAGTATAATTTTAATGGTTAAAAATTTTCATGAATTTTGATTTTCATGAATTTTGACCCGTAAAATAACATTTAGTCATTCTAATTTCTTGTAGAATTGGTCTCATTAGCTTTAAGTATCTATTCACATCTTTGGATCAGTATTAACAAAGATGTTAAGATAATATAATAAAATAAAAAAAGAGGAAAATAAACAGAAAAAAGAAAAAGAAAAGTGGTGTATTGGATGGAATTGGGGAAAAATGTAATGGAGGGGAGTCAAATCCGAAAAGAAGGCAGACTAATATCATATTGACTATAGAAATAAGATTGAAAAATTTGTGTGACAAAAAAAATAGTAAATAAAAATCCTTAGTTGAGGGCAAAAAATGGAAGCTGAAATATCACCAGCATATGTTTATTAATGCAATTAAACTTTTAGAAATAGTATTACCAACCTATTTGAAGAAATAACTAAAAAAGATCATTCAAGAAGTGAGAAGTTAGATGAAGCACTTAGAAAGTAATGACATACCCAATTTGTCAACTACATGTTTTGCATACACTTGAAATGCATTGTCAATGCCACGGAACAGGCTAGTTATTTCCCCAAATCTCATGGGAACCTTGAGAGAGAAAAATTGATCAATTGTCTGTTATGGAAGAAACAAAAATGTATCAGAATCTATACTTTTTCAGAAGCATTCCCACCTAGTAGCTCTCTTAAAAGAAAAATGATTCCAAAAGTAAATGCAAGATATTACCAACAACTTTAAATGTTCCAAAGTAATGCAACTTTTATCACTTAATACTACCAAAATAACTTTAAAATAGAGAAAAAGAAGCATGCAGAGTAGAATAGACCCCAAAATAATAATCATTGGGCACAATACTTAAACCCCAAAATCAAGCAAAGTGACGTTTAAATTTTGTGATTAAGATTCAAACTAGAAAATCTACCCCAACCCCCACATGACTTGATTTTTAGCATGCACTCCCATGTTGTCGCATAGCTTGCATCCATGGAAGTACATCTAAAAAATGCACGGTAGGAGGCATTACTCTAGTGAACAATATTATGTACTGAATAATATTTCTAACTGCGTTGCAGTGATGCTCAATATCCATCCTTGTTAAAACTAGAGTTACCAATAATGAATATAAGAAGAAAAGGATTATCAGTGAAAGAAAGTAGATCAGAGGAATGTGGAGGTAGTATATATGTCAAATTGTAAGGGTGCGTGAGAGGAGACATTGTGTGAGAGAAAGAACATAGAAGATCATGCAATTAGATGTGTCAACAAATTTGGATAACGAAGTAGGATTTGGAAAAGCAAATCAAAGAAAGGGACTATTGGTATTAACAATTAAGATCCAATCAATAGCATAAGATTTTAATGGGTTTAATGAACCAAGACAAAAACAATAAAATGAAAAACTCTAGGGTGCCAAGAACACTTGCAGTATTCTTCAGTAGTGAGTGCTTACAAGATGATTAGATACTTATTATATATAAACATTCCAAATTTTGAATAATTAATCAATAATTTTTCTACAAATGATGATGTAATCAATATTTGAATATTGTAAAAAATGAATGGAAATGGAGAGAACTACAATGGAGAGGATCCAAGACTCCAAGTTGATCCGGCCCCAGTTTCTATATGATCCCCATATATTCCTTTTATTTTTTCTCCATCTCACCCTACAAGCAGGAGTTAACTGCCTGGCTCTCCGGCAGAATATCTGTGACGCCCCCAAATTCGGGTATCTTCCAACCCGACAGATGGTGCTATACGATACTCATAATTATACAATCATTCCATTGAAAACACAACACAATGGATGTATTAACTATCTTCTTATTACAATCATAATAAAATCATTTCCCAGGTTCATAAACCGATTACATCATTTGCTGTTCGTAAGTATAATACATATAATCATACTAATCTATTACAAGATGTTTAACTATCCATCTTAGCCTTGCATTTATCTCTCTTAGAATTCTCAGTACGTTCGGATTTAACTGCAATCATATAATTCACGCAAGAAATGAGCATAAATAGCTCAGCAAGTTTAACAAAAGATAATATCAATACCACACTCGTGAGTTATATAATAATCTTCCATAACTGAATAAATAGTCATGAAGTATTACAAAACATTAATACTTAACAATTCATAACCTCAATTCCCAAATTATATAATAGTTTAGGAATTTTGAACCGGTCGAAAGACCATGAACAGTTTCTTTCTGTTTTCATACTCGAAAAGGACATCACAACACTAAGGCTGTACATCCGACATTTCTTACGAGCACTTCTAAGTAATCAGCCTATAGTACTCTATGTTGATCAACATTCATCCGTTAAACGTATTTACGTTTAAGATTTGGCAAACTCGCGTGCCCATCGTATAAACGATGAAAAATACTTTTGTTTGTTCATAGACAAACTTACCTTTGAATCCGTACCAAATACGTGGCATAGGATAGCATTATCATTTCTATATAGAAAGACATGTATACAAATCAATCTATCTCTTACGAATAGTCTAGTTGAGTTAAAACTGGCATTGACCCTTTCTTTAAAATCATTCATGCAACTCATTACAATGAATCACAGAAAACTCGACTAACACGAAGGTTAGACAAGCGTTAAGAAAACTTGTCTTTAAGCGTCTTCGAATATTTTATTCAACAGTTCTCAGTCTTTACAGAATCTACATGATATATTCACATAGCACACTGTAATTAGCTACTAAGCAATCTTATCCAATTATTAATACCAACTTCTTTCTCTTCTATGTCTTAATTGACTTTATTTCATTAATATTGTAAATTCAACTTACTACCCTTCATCACGGCTTGTTAACGATCTTACGTTATTAACCGAACTTGATTATCATTGGTGAAGTACCAATGTTGAATACCGTTCACGATTTAATTATTCGCACTTCACGTTCTTCGTTTGCACACTAACAACTTGTGTTCAATTCCTAAGTTCATCACAATATACACTAGTATATGTAACATAGACACTAGTATATGTAACATAGGAATGGTTTTAGTATGTTTATTAAGTATATAAACTTAACATATAATGGTTATGAAACATTGGAGTTCAAACCAATTCATCTAACAATTCCCAGACTTCTAGCGCCGCCTGCTTTTACAAAGACTTAAGCTTAGTCTCTTGCAAAGACACGAACTTATACAGGTGAATGGCGCTGTGGCGCCACTCTTCAGTAGCTCCTTTACATCATGCATGGCATTGCTGCATGGCCAAGGCATTATTTACTTTATCTCAGTATTGCTGCGCTGCAGACCTCAAACTAAGAAAAATTTTGCAGACAAATTTTTTGAACTTTCCGGCTTCATAACTTCTTCGCTATGAACCCGAATTGGTCCGTTCAAAAGCCCACAACTCCCATTTTACATACTCTACGCGTTCATATAAGAATTTTACAGTTCCGAATCCGTTAACTCAAAATTCACTTCTAAGTTCATTATTAAGCGTTCGTTTAACGTTATTGAGCGTTCAATACTCGTTTTCTTCGTTTTAAGTCGGAATCCGACGATTCTTGAGTCCACGACTCTTAAATACCCTATCTCATGTGTTGACATTGAAAACCAACGTTTCCAAGTCTCATGACAACTTTTGACTACTAATCCGGAATTTCTACGTTTTCGACGTTTAAGGTCTATTTTCGTAAACTTCGCCATAACTTCGTTACTAGTGTTCTATATGCCAAATCAAATGGAACAACTCCATTGATTTCATATCTACATCCTAACCAAGCAAGATGCACATATCTTAATAGTGATGGTTTTCAATTTGTCCATCAACAACCATGTTCATTATTCAATATTTTCTACAGTTTAAACTTACGTAAACCCTTACGATTCTTATTTAAACATGACTTATAAATGTTTTACTCATTACAAGCCATCCTTATTCCTCCATAAGAGGCATGCTCCACCAATCTATGATTCTTTATAACAAAGAAATCAAAAGGATGGAAAAGCTAATATTTACGGAGTATTACCTTTCCGTTCTTTGCGTTCTTGCTAAAACCTCTTATGAAATGCTTCAAAGTAGGATAATTACTTCTTTCTAGCTCTCTCTCTCTCTCTCTCTCAATATAAGTTGGACAATCTTGGTAAAACCACAAATGACCAACATAAACTTTCTATTTATAGCCAAACCAAATGGAGGGCATAATGGTCATTATGTGACCTCCTTACTATTCCACCTCCACAACAACTTAGCCACCAAGTAAACACTTTACTTGGTGGCCAATGACGACTCAACTCAAGTTCCAAGGATTCAACAAATGGTTGCGAGTAGTTGGACTGGATTCAACACGAGGATGCTTACATTGGAGTTCCAAGTCAATTGGTGATGTGTACATTGCATGGATAGGAGCTTACAAGTTATCACGCGACAACACGAGGTTGGAATGCATGGAACAAAGAAGGGTTCAAGCGTCAAGGCAATGTGTTCATCTGTGTTACTGGGACTCCCCTATTTCTGATGGAGTACCCGCGTCAACACGATCCGACATGAGTGCGGGTGCGGAATTTGTGTGTCGAGTGCGGAACTTTCAATCCAGATACGGCTTTGATAACCCCAAATTTCAGCCCCCCATTCAAACCAAATAGCCCTAGATTGCAACCCACTTTTCGTGTTTCAAAACAAACTAACAAAAAGAAAAGTAGAAGAAGAGAAAGGAAACGAAATCAAGGGAAGATAAAAGAAGAAGTAAAACAGCAGTGCCGCCAACCCTTGTTGCTAGAGTTGCCGCCACCATCCTCATCCTCATCCCCATCCCCAAGTTGTTGCCCCTTACTCCCGAATGACGTGAAGAATGGAAATAGAGCAGAATAATCAAAATAGAATAGAGATCGGAGAGATCAAATCTGAAATATAAAATATCCCTAAAAAATTACAGTTAGATGCCCTAAAGTTTTTATAGTTTTTAAATTTAGTCCCCCAGGTTTTCTAAAAGTTCAGAATAGCCCCTGAAAAATTACATATCAGTCCCTAGTTTTGTTATCTTCCATTTCAGTCCCTGAAGTTTCAGTTCTGCCCCTGTTTCTTTATATTTTTGCACTTCAGTCCCTAGAGAAAGAAAAAACTTGTGATACAATTAGAAACATTATTGTTAAAAAATCAAAACATATCGCATTCCCGCACCGTGTCCAAATTCGGATCAATATCCGCATATCCTCTTATTTTTTGACTTCACGTATCCGACACCTAAATTCGTACCCGCACTCGACACCCGCACCTGAGTCCGAGTAACACAGGCGTTCATCAAGCAACAAAGATCAAAGTTCGGAGTTTTCAGCTTACCAAATACATAACAGTCACTTTAAGCCCGATTTCGACCTTTATCCAGCCAGAATTTGTCAATCCTCAAAGAATGAAAGTTGTAGAATTATTCGTTCTCTTTCCGGAGCCTCTTGAATCGCCTCAATCGGAGTTCGGACAAGAAAGTTATGATCATTTTACCAAATGACGTCGCAGCAGGAAATTTGGATCCGCCCCGACGGATTTCCAAGGCAAACGAATCCACCCCGGCGGATTCCACTCTGTCCAAGTGCACCATGGCTAATACTGAACTCGCTCTAGCGCCTAGCTCTCTGTTGGACTATGCCCCGGCACATTTCTCAAGGCAATAAAATCCGCCCCGACGGAATCATCGATTTCCAGTTGGGTTTTTTACGCGTTTTGACATTTGATTGCGAATTTTACTTCCTAAATGACTTATTTTCAGCATTTTTAGTTTCCTAATGTAATTAGATTACTTCTAGCTTATATTTGATTCCTAATACACTTTAGCAGATTCCTTACAAAATTTTTAGGGTTTCAATTACTACTATAAATGGGTTTATGGATGTAATACACATTAATTAATTACTCAATATTATTCAGATTTATTTTATTTGTGAGATTATTCTCTACTTTTGGTTCTTTGAATAATTTCTTAGTTTATTCTTTGAGGTTCAATTTGATTTATCATACAACAATACATAGTTGTGTGTGGCGTCTTCTTCCGCATCAATCGTCGATTGTGTCGAGATTCCTATTTCAATATAAACACGCGGTTTAGGCGTCGTTGGTGTTTCATACAACGCAGATTTCATTTCCTGGTCGATTGTACCAAAGTTCTCGTCTCCATATAGACGTTGGGTTGAGGTGTCAAGAGAGTTTCATACTATCAAACTGTGCTAGACGGACGACGACCACCTCACGTAAGCATGTCATGAAGTCTATCAGGCAAGCAAGTCAAAAGCAGGCAGCGCGCATGTGTGCGGGTTGTGGCGCGCGAAGGTTGGCAAGCTCCTAGGCACGGCATACAAGCGTCGTGGCACTGGGATCATAGAGGCTAAACCATTGGGCGATGTTGTTGGGCGTTTAGGCACTCGGGGCTATCGAGGGTCACTGACTTTCCTTGGCTGGTTGGTACTGATTCCTAATTGACTTGGGACACTTGCTATATGGAGTTCTAATGAGTTGCAAAGTCTACCAAGTTAATAAGATGAATCCTGTACATCCACAATCAGGTTGATATCATGGGATGATCATACAACACATATCTGAACATCATTGAGGCAAGGTTAATTATCAGATTTTTCAAGATCGTAAAGGGAAGCACACGAAGGATCACGAAGATTCAAGGCGGAGTGTGGAGATCAAGCTGCTACACAGTTTTTATTCTCTTCTCTTACCCTTTTATTTTTGTAATTCGAGGATGCTTTTTGATTTGTTGTCGACGTTTTCCTTTTACGGTATGAATTAAATTTCCAATTAAGATTACAATGGAACCCAATGATTAGTTTAATTTAATTATGCGCTGCATGTAACCATTGTGAAAATCTAGTCATAATGAATCTAATCTTAATTATTTCACATATGAATATAGTGACTTAATTAGAAGAGATTCTTATTTAACTATTGAAAGAAGTTTTATAAATACCTTTTCTCGGTTAACAATTTGTTACGATTAGATAATTAAAAAGAGTAAAGAGATTTAGACGAGGCATTGGGAAAAATTGTAATCTTAGTCTTTAAAATCTGATATTATCAACTTTTGCTTAATAATTTAGTTTTACTTTTAAATAATTAGTTGCACAATCTTAATCATTTGTTTAAATAAAATAAAATTAATACAAAATTAGAATTTGGTTATTATCAATAAAATTCCTCGTGGGATCGACTCTATATTTACCACTTTATTACTTGTTGATCGTGTATACTTGTACAAAAATTGTCAATACCTAAATCGGACAACAGTTATTCACCACATTGACATTCTAGAAAATAAGTATTTAATCCAAACTTTTACTTTGGTGGGCTTATTTAGAATCCAAGAAAAATTGGGAGATGCCTCATGAACATAGAGCAGCAAAACCAACTAACAGGCTCAGATGTAAAATATTCCTCATTTCCATCAATATCCATAAATACAAACTCAAAAACTTTACATTTTCGTAGTTTAGGTCCTATCAGGCTCCAAAGGTAAAAAAGTAAAACTAAATAAGTTCTTAAAACATATGTTACAAGGGCTCGACAACCACTAGAGAAGGATCCTTCTTAAAGGAAACGCCATGGCAACGCCTTTTTTAGAACATTTTGATTTATTTTCCACCAATTTGCCGTGTCCAACACCCGTATCCGTACCCGTACCCTTGTCGTGTTGACGCAGGTATTTCAAGATTTTAGAAGAGTCCACGAAACATAGTGTAAAACACAGCAGGACTCCCCAATTTTCTTCTTAATATTAAACCTCACAACCAGAATTATACCTATATCCATTCTCTTTATTAAAGTAACACCTTCAAGAAACTAACTACTCCTTTGACTAGAAAATATTATTCATGCAAATAATTCTCCCATCATTTAACAAAAGTGTCGCATTTGCAAAATTTACAGACAATAAGGATATATCTTATCTTTTTTATTTTTGCTAAATAGTAAGGATTTATCTTTATTCCATGTTTACTGCTAAATTTATCGAGTGTTTAGTCTAGTATTAATGACATGATAATAAAATTATGATGTTAAACTTGAAGACATTGTGTCATTTTATTTATACTCCACTAAATGAAATTAAAACCTCTTTTTTTTTACCAAAAAAAATGACAAATGGGTCTCTTTTTGTGGAATGAGGGAAGTATAAATCAAAGAAAAGAAACATGACAGAAATCAAGTTTGCCAATAACAATATATGTCAGCAAGCAAACCTCCTCCACGATCCTGTAAACCTCAACAATTGAGCTCCCATGTCGTTGCTGAGGTGATATTGGGTCCCACCGCTGTAAAATAAATAGACAGTATTCCATAGGGACTGAAAGAAATTCAAATGATGGAAATACAAGCAAGACGTTACAAATACCAAGAAGGAATAAATAAAAGCATATGAATTATCTCCGAAGATATCATGCTAGAAAGAGAATATTCATAAATTTTGAAGCAGCTGAATCATAATAATACCAAGAGCAAATTCACTAAAGAGCCCATTTGGTGGAGCGGTGCATGGAGTAAAAGCACTTCTAAATTAAGTATGGAAACACTTCACTGTTTGGTGACTTGCCAAAACTGATTTTAGTAAGTAGAAATTTTGGCTAAAAAAGGATTTTCCACAAAAAGCAGAAAATTTATGCCTTCGACGGAAGTTCTTTTGGCCAAAGCACAATGTACAAATTTGTCCTTGAATTGTTGAGGGAAAAAAAATTAAGTCCATACCACACTTGCATATAATTGTCTTTTACTTTTTAATAAATACATCTAGGATTGTATAACCAAACATTATTTTAGCTTTTCCTTATTGAAACACTTTTATTAAAAAGTTACAAACTTAAAATTGCTTTATCTCACCGCACCTCTCCGCCATACAGGAACCAAATATAAATATATACCATTAGCAAAAGACCCAGAAGTAAAGAGCATATGAACCATGGGCATAGAGAATGGGACCACCAACTCAAATAACCCTGCTCAATTTGGAAGTGAGGCAATCAATTTCTTGCTCCGTGCCTTACAATGTAGTGTCATGCCGTGTAGAAGTTAAAGCTACTCATAGAAAGACAGCACCTTACCACAAACCGGGAACCAGTTGGAATCAGTTGTTTTACAAATTTTTTACTGTTATATATATGTATCAATTACCTAAAACTCCCCAACATTTTGAAGGAATTTTAAAGTTTAACCCCCCGACAACTATATTCTCCACTAACATTGAAAAAATGGCCCCTTTTTTTTTATCCCCCAACAGCTATAAACGGCTAGTTTTGGAATGTGTTTTGAAAGAACTTTTAGGAACTATTATAAATAGCTCCTAAAACTTCAATTTCCAACACAAAATCTCTCTTGGTCTTCTATACTTTCTTTGACAATCTGTCACAAACTAATAGGATTGAGAGGAGAAGTCGTTTGAACACAATTAGTGTTCAATTAGTTTAGAATTGTGCATTTGTTATAAAGACTGGTTAGATGCCGAATATCATCATAAATTTTTGGAAAAAGGAAAAAAAAATAACAATAAACCAGTAGCCAAAAAAAAAATACTCATAATGATCAAACAGTGCCTTGACCCCCCCCTTCCTTCTTTTTGTTCCCTTTATCCAGCATGCGGTAGGACAGATTGCTCTAGACCAGAAGAACAGCAAAAGCCCAGCGAAAAACCAATAAGTGAAAATGTAAGGATGCCAAAGTTCATAACCACTCTGGATTGCTATGTAATCAAAAAAACTTGAGAATTACCTCCTGTTGAATTGCCCGCTCAACCCAACCTAAAATTCTTCCAAGTTGAGAATTGACCCACCTCAATACCAATGTCCCAGAAATAGTTTCAATCTACAAGAAGAAAATGAAAGAATAAAGCAACATACACACACACACACTCACGCGCGCGCGCGCACACATTATATATAAGAATTTCTTTTATACTAGGAAGCATGAAAATTAGAATTCATTTCACTGAAGCATCAAAATATCATCAATAAAACAGTGAATATACTGTGTGAGCTGAGCTCTATTCTCTTCTCTGCTTTCACACACACCTTGTACAGATTAAGTTTCCGGCAGTAAGACTCTGCAATTCCCTCTTCACAAGAAGACATGATAAGTGTCAGTACATACTGCTCAAGGCTATCAGCAGCAGGAAATACAGAAACAACATCCTCTGTAAGATGCTCAGCCCCATCAAGAAATGGTTTCTGAAAGAAATGATATTTAATTAAGCTTTCATGTCTCCAAATAAAATATATGAATGTGCATAAGCAGATAATATACATAGAACTTAAGTAATTGCTTACCAACTTGATCCCATAGAGTTTATGAAGAACAGATGCTGAAATAATAGTTGCTTGTGAATGCCTTTGAGATAGGATTGGCATGAAAATGGTTGTATCTTTCTTCAAAAGTTTCTTAGTTTTTTCGGCAAGTAATGCCAAAAGATGTTCATCAGATGCACCGGATATTGTTTCAACATCATGCAATATCTGCATAGAGGAGAA
Organism: Panax quinquefolius; assembly: GCA_020205615.1. Classification (NCBI taxonomy): domain Eukaryota; kingdom Viridiplantae; phylum Streptophyta; class Magnoliopsida; order Apiales; family Araliaceae; genus Panax; species Panax quinquefolius. The sequence continues at coordinate 63,764,904 of CM035157.1, forward strand.
TTCAAGAACAAAGCATAATTTGCTTCGATTTCAGTATATGAAGAAATCAACTAACCATATTCAAACAAGGAGATAGTATGATGATTAGCAGAGATACCTCTTAACTAAAAAGTTTTCAATGACACTTGCTAGTTATTCACGATGTTCAGTAGCTTTTCGACGACTTCCCTTGCATTACCGGTTTACAATAAAATAATATGAGCTGTCATTTGGTCTCTCTTCTTTATCTCGTACTTTAATTAAGGGGCTAAACACCACTTGTTCAACGAGACGACAACACTAAAATTTTCATTTCATCAAAACCCTTTTTAATTCCTTAGAAAATCCTGACATCATCCTCGTAACTGATTTAATGGGCTGATTTTTTTTTTATATTACACTGCAATAACATGCCGCAGCAAAATGAACATTGTCCACCTTCTATCGCATAATTCATTTCATTCCAAGTTCTCGTTAGCAAGGAAAAATGGGACTATTGACCACCTTCTATTGCCTTTGTCATATGTCTTAGAATACGGGCTTCAAACACCCAAAAAAAGGATGCGACTAAAATGGGACGAGGAAGGTAACCTAGGACTATCATTCTTTCTTGTAGACTTTTTAGGTGACTTCCTGTAAAGATTATGTAAAGACTTTTTAGGTTACTTCTTCTAAAGATTATGTAAAAAGTACAGTTTCAGATACTTTTTCAAGCTTCATTCCCTTTATCTAGGAACTCTATGGCTGCAGTCTATTAGGCATATAAATAGTTGGCTGCTGGAATGTGTCCCTTTTGATAAACTTGTGATTTGATACCCATAATATGCTGTCAATGGTTTATCCCTCTTAACTCTCTGAAGTGAATAGTTGATATACTTCCAATATCAAAAGAATCATGCACAATGAAACTCAAATTCATCATAAATTTTTATTTATTGATAGACACTACGTCACTATCAAATGCTAGCATCACTGAGCTCTGATTGAACCTTTGGCCTGCCAGAAATTCAGCTCATAGTTGAACCAAGCTCAAGAATTATGCAGAACTCTGCTAATCAGCTCAGTTGAGCTTATTTACAACCCAAAGTTATAGTATCAATAGTTCAATACCTGTTCATAAGAGAGACTTCGTATGGTGGGAGAAGTAACAGAAAGGAACAAAACACATGCAATTTATTGATCCAACTTCCAAGGCATAACATGTTTGAATGTTTCATTTTAAAGAGGTCTCTAATCCAACACAACACTTCAGATCAACATTGATAAAGTTAAGTCATCCAATAATTATTTCATCGTAACAGCGCGAAAAGGTTCTACATTCAACTCAAAACCACTTACCGTCATAAATGCGTTCTTAATGGATGATGTTATGTATGCCTCTATCTGATCTCTATCTGTGACAGGTCCAGACAGCAGTTCCTGCATGACAATTAAATTTCAGTTTTCTAAATATTACAGTTTGATATGCAATACCACTATATCAGGTATATGGCTAGCAGTAATACAAGCACACACCACAGAGTGTGGATTTGGAATTGGAATTCTGTCGAGCACAACTTATTGGGACTTCATCTGAGGTTTTGCTACAAAACACAACTTACATGCTAGAATTGGATTTACACGTATTAAACTTGTTCAAATGTAAGAACGAAGAAGCCTTTTTGCATACCAATTCAGGTTCTTCAAGAAGCAGCCTCCGAACAACCATAGCTACTACTACTGTATTCTCCATCACAGTTGACCCCTAGAACGGACAGGAGAAGTGTTACTGCTTGTTGCAAAAAATGCAAGAACAGGATCAAGCATAAAGCGAACATGTAAAGGAAAAGGAAAAGCAGTTACCAAGAGGACAGCAAATTTATTCAAGTCATTACAGTTGTCATAGATATATGTGCACATCACAGTTGCTCCAAAGACACAGAAATTTAAATTGAAATATGTCTTAACATACCTAGTTCAGAAATAGCTCAAAATACAGAATCTGAAGTAATTCCAAGCATAGTATAATAAAAAGTATTTACTATACATGAGAAAAGTTGATAATAGCTCCATGATCCAAACTCAGAAGAATTAAATAATTTACCTACAGATCACTGATAACTTACACAGATATACTACATTATTAGACTTATTCTTTTACTGCTTAAGCTTTTAGAATAATTGGCAACTTGGTATGTTGTCAAAGCTTGGTTTACGAAGTCCTGGTTTAAGTCTTCAAACTTAAATTTAACTAGTTAAAAAGGCACAGTGACATTTTATTTCGTATATTTATTCCTTTTATTTAAAAATAAAAATTGCATATAGATTAATTTAATCAAGTGTTTGTAAGTAATCATAAAAGGATAAAAAGGTTTTTTATATAAATTAAAGTTCATATATATATGTATATATAGGATGGGGATCCAGTCCGGACTCCCAGACTGGCTTAAGTTACGGATTTTTTTATTTTTTGCTTTTTTTTTAAAAAAAAAACAACTAAAAAAAAAAGTTTAATATTTTATGGAACTAGAATTTTTACATAATACAGTGTCACACCCAAAACACTGTTTTGTTATATGTATCCAAATCACATCTAAAACACTGTATTATGTAAAAATTCCAGTTCCATAAAATATTACTTTTTTTTAGTTGTTTTAAAAAAAAGCAAAAAAAAAAAAAAAACCCCGCATTTTAAGAAAATGCGGGAGTTCGGATAGGAACCGGACCCTATATATATATATATATATATATATAATTCTATTAAAGTGTTTAATTATTATTAGATTAATTTAGTAAATATAATATTGTAGAGAAATAGAGAAGGGAATATATATATATCTTACAATGTACCATAGCTTAGAATTGCAGTACATTCGGAAAGTAAAGCAATATTCCCATAATCATGCAATCTCCCTTTAATCATGCAAAATCCCCTAATCATGCACTCTCAAATCATGCTATTACAATAATATCCTATAATCCTCTAGAATATCTACCAACACTCTCAAATTGAAAGTCTTATGTTATGATTTAAAGCTTGTTACAAAACATAATCCCAAAACTAAAAAGATTCAAACCAAATTTAAAAGGAAAATATTTTTTCTCCAACATTCCCCGTTAAATTGAGGCTCTCTTCAATTTGCATGAAAAATATATATATAAAAAAATGATATGTATGTCCAAAGTTGATTCTCACACTCGATGCATAACTTCACATTCACTTTCCAATGATATAATGTGCAGGCAGTAACGGAAAACATTTGTCTCCAACAAAAACGATGAAGGATTCCTTGCCTTACTCAATAACGAAGGACTCTTAAGCCTCCCAACAAATTGAAAGACATATCTTCCTCAAACCTCTGCCCTATGAAAATCCTTGCTCTCCAATCAACAACCCATTACATATTTCAACTCGAGATATTAACTACTCTAGACAGGTGGCCTTTTTGAAAATGAGAAAGAAAAAAAAGGTAAAATAAACTACAACTCCAACCAAAGAACTAGAACTGAACTTTAATTTTTATTTAAGAAGTTAGAAACGATACCCACCGCCAACTATGTGTAGCAGCAAGACCTTTTAATTTGATTGTCAAGATCAACAAAGCTCAGATACCATGTGGAGAAAGAGAAAAGGGAAGATGTTTTCTATTATATATCTTATAATGTACAATAGCTTAGAACAGCACAACATTTGAAAAGTAAATCGATCATCCCTTAATCATGAAATTTCCTTTTAATCACGCAATCCCCCTAATGATGCAATTCCCCAAATCATGCTATTAGAAATATATCCTATAATCCTCTAGAATATCTACTAACAAATATATTAGAATGTTTAATGACTATTAGATTTTTTTAATAAACAGATAATATAAGAGTGTTGATTACTATTAGATTTATATTTAGGATATACATTAGATTAAAGTGGTTGATTACTACTAAATTTGTTTAGTAAATATTATATTAGTCTTAAATATATTGTATTACAGTCTTTGATTACTATTAGACTTCTTTAGATATTTAAATACACAATTAAGTTGGTGTTGTATACGAATAAAATATTGTTACTAAAAAAAATTATTGGGCTTTATTAGGAGTTTTAGACTTTTATATTACTATAAATTGTTTTGATTGGGTTGGGGCAGGATTCTTTGATCTCGCATGATTGTTTTAGTTAAATTAAAAGTATTTAGTGGTTTAAAAAAAACTGTGATCTAATGTGGGAGCTTTTTAAGTTTCAGGATTTATATATTATATAGATCCCATTATGCTTAATCAGAGTGCCTATCGGGTTTCCGCTTTATGATGCACCATGATTTGTCTCTTTGCATGCAATAGGTGAAAGACGAGTAAAACATCATATACATAGTTGGACAATTTTCAAACAACTTGAGCTGTTATAATAATTGCAAACTTAAGCAGTTTTCATGTTTATTTCTTTTCTTTCATACACCTTGCCAAATCCATAGCCTCAGGCCTTCAGTTATACCAACAAAATACAGCAGCAATCAATATTAGATAGAAAATATAATTTTGGAACAAGAAAATATAAAAAATATCAAAGACACGGAATATACACGGCAAACGGGCGGGCCCGGCCCAAACGGTCCGGGCGAGTGGCGGGCGGGCCAAAAAACAGGCAGGCCAAAAAGGCCCGGTTTTTTCTGGACCAACCTTTTGCAGCCCAAAGCCCGACCCGACCACTTTTGTGCCTATTTTAAGCTATTTTTGGGTTTGGTCCAAACGGGCCGGGCCCGTGGCGGACGGGCCAAAAAGGCCCGGTTTTTACTGGGCCAAAATTCTGCAGCCCAAAGCCCGGCCCGCGGGCTTGGGCTGCAGTTTGCAAGGTCTAACACGGATAGTAACTCTAAATAAATCAAAATCTTTGAGAGAATAAGAATATCGCACATTAAGAACAGGACAAGCATGCAGATACTAGAGCACAAGAATCCCATAAGTATGATCTATGATTATGCCCACATGCACCAACACCTATAAAAAATGCATACAATAGCACCAGAAACGCACAAGTATGACATACGAGTGTTGATATATCACAAATTCACACCAACACACACACTTCATCTAGCATCAGCTAATAGTGACAGAAACAGAACATGAGTATAATAATTTCGTGCTTTTATGAACCTCAGGTATGTGCAGATGGTAATCTCCTAGCTGCTTATCAGCCCATCTCTGAATAGGAAGTAAGAATGACTGCAAGAAAGACAAATCCAAGAACTTCTGTTCACTTTCAACTCTGCAATGCAAGCTTTTCAAGTGCAGTCTCTCCTGTGGTCCCCGTTGTTCCTTCAGTGGTATTTTATTTAACTGGTCAATGGCATGCTTCAAGATTCCTTGCTCGCTAGTGATGGCAAACTAAAATAAAATACCCACATGATAATGAAAGATGGAAGCAAATGAGATGATGATTACAAGGAAAAGGAATATAGAAAATCTAACTTTAAGGCTCAACGGGATTAAACATCAATGACACTAGAACAACAAAGTAAACAGAGAACTCCTTGAGCTAAAATATTAATAGGTAAAGAACAAAAGAAACAATGGACAGCTGAATAGTTTTAATAGAAGCACCAATAAATATTCCTTTTTTTAGACAACCTGAAAGTAGTATGCACGAAAACCAATCATATTTGATATCATATAGCATATACTTTGTACTATTCTTCAATTATTAATAAAAGAATTAATTTATTAAAGGCATTTTCGTTATCTACATGATGTTGTTATATTAAGTGTGATAAGCCCATAGTTTTGAGCAATACTTTTAAAATCATGATGATGATCATACTAATGAGATTTAAATTCTATATAGCTCACAAACTAAAATCGTTCCTAATCGTTGCATTATTAAAAGGGGATTAGTGAATCCGAATACTTTGCTTGCTCTTAGGAAGAGGATGATTGATCTCATAATCATTTGTGTGGAGACACTAAAGTAAGAATGTAGGTGCTTATTGGAGAATAAGTTCACAGAACGTGGCTCGCTAAAGGAATACCTAATGGAGTTTTACTTGTCTGTTAATAAGAATTCCTTAAGTGATAGTAGTACAAGTGATCCTTAGAATTGAGATCATGATAGTATCTTGTGAAAGATGAGTTATACTTTAACATGTCCATTACCCTTAGGGTATATCAAATGGGATGATTGGGTATAATAAATTGTACATAGAGATAGTTAAATGATCAACAAAGAATCTATCACTTCTAGTAAAAGGAGAGAATGTCCTATGAGATTCGATAAATGACAACTCAATAGTCTTTGGCCAAAGCAGAATGAAATTAGAAAGGTGTTTCTAATTTGCATTATTTAGAGTTGTGCATTTGAGAATCGAAATACATATAATCAAATAAAATAAAACTTGAAAGTAATTTCATGTCTTATATTTGATTGGGATATTGTATGGTAAAAAGATTTAATTGTACGGTAACGATACACTGAAAGGTTCTTTTATGATTAATGTTGAAATCTATATTATCTGGAAAGTCGGAGATCGCTAAGCGGCTTACCCTTATTGTAAAATAAATATTATTTATTTAAATGAATTAAATAGTTTAATTTATTTATTTAAATAAGATTAGAATTGTTCTAATTTATTTATTCACAACTGGTTTATTATGGAAAACCTAAAGGGTCAAACCTCAAAAGAAAAATATTTATTTAAGAAGTAAATGACATAATCGTAATAATATGTAAGTGTATTTAATTTATGCTATGGTGATAGAATAAATAAATAGCTTAATATTTATTATTTAATATTTTGAAAATATTAAATATAAATTAATAAGAAGAGTCTTATTAATATTATTACTATTATTATTATTTAATTTCTAAATGGTTTAGAAATTAATTAATAAGAGTACTCATAAATTCCTAATTATATTAGGAGTTTAATTAATTAAAAGTGTTTAATTAAATAAAACTATATTCCAAAATAAGTTAGGAGGGTTGCTTATATCTATAAATAAGTATTATTATGGGTTGGGGTTAGATGAACTTCCAAGAGTTGGGGGAGTACTTATAATTTCTATACAAATAGAAACTAGTTTTGTCAGCACCCATCTTCTTGAATAAATATTATTTTTTGGTGGATCACCTCTAAAGCCCAAACACTTGGGTGATTAGCGTTGATCAAAATAAGGATTTGGAGTTGAACTCGTACATGAGGAAGCACAGTTCTACGAGGATATAATTCTGATTCTCTATCTCTTTCTTTCGTTTAATTGATAATTGAGCACAAGGATGATCATGGTGATGGTTTGTAAGAAAATTTTAAATTTCGCTTTTATCGCGTTTCCGCTATATGTATGCAATTTGATTATATGTCCGCGCCATATACAAACCTAACAGTGGTATCAAAGTCAAACCCTGTGCTAATTATGATTCCATATGTGTATGGGTATGTGATTGGATCAAATTTTCTAGGCAAAACTTTTTTTCTCTGTCTGAGATGCAGGGCGGCTGTGCCCGAACCCAGAAATCGTTTCTGGTGTTACATCGCGGCCGATTTTGAAAATTTTTATTTTTATTTTTTATTTATTTCAATTAAGATAAAAGGTTTATTTTGAATTGGAATATGATTAAAAATAAAAGTTTATTCTATTTTGGAATAGGATTCCAAGTTTCCTAGAATAAAGGACTTTATTCACATATGGAATAGTGTTTTCTAAAAATAAAGATGTTTATTTTGATAAGGAATAGAATTCAACATATTTTATTTTTCCAACAATTTTAAGTTAAAATAAAGTTGTTTATTTTGAACTTCAAATTGGATTCCTTGTTAATTAAAATAAAAAAGTTTATTTTGATTTGGAATTTGATTGAAAATAAAGGAGTTTATTTTTATTCAAAATTGGATAAAATAAAATAGAGAAATTTATTATTATTTAGATTTTGATTAAAATAAAGGAGTTTTTTTTGTTTCAAAACTAGATTTCTAGTAAACTTTTAATTACCCATATGGAATGATTTTCTTATTCATGAGATGAATATTATTTATTGATGCATATGGTGATATGCATGATAATAAATGGTTGATTATGGATTATTTACCAATGGATGATTGGATTTTATTTTAAATGGATACTTAAATGAATGGATTTTATAAATGGGGTATGTGTACCTCGTCTTCTCTAATTTTTTTTATTATGTACATTTCTTCGATTGCTGATCAAGATTTTTATTTATTGTAAATAGTTTATGTAATAGGATTAATTAAAATTACTTTAAGAATTGGCGACTAAGGAGCAAGGAGCGCTTGAAGACACGTTTGTAATGGATCCCGGGTTTAAATGTAATAGTTATATTTAAATTTTATTCTTACACTATGTTTGACCTTTTGGTTCACTTGGTGGCTAGTGAACCAAACTAGAATAAAAATTCATAATCAATTCAGGTAGAATGTAGTATTCTATATGTGCATGTTTACTCTATATATATATAGGGAAATGATCCATAGAAAACGTTAGCCAGAGAGACTGTTTCAACTAACGCTCATCCAACCGTCCAAAATTAGAGTGAATGGCTGAGATGAGGGCTCAGCCGCTACTCCTCTAGCTGCCCACCGGAATTTTTTGTTGGCACATTCTCTAGCTCCTCAAATAAAACGATCAGAAGCGATCGTGTTTTGGTGGTAGCTAAAAATGTGACAACAAAAAAAAAAAAAACAATTATCGATTATCCTCGTATATACCGCTTATTAATCAAGTAAAATAAAATAATAAAAATTATAAGGATAATTATAAGGATAATCAAGAATTATCCGTATACTTATCCTTATACTTATTAATGATTATCCTTATACATATTACTTATTAATCAAGAAATAAAATAATAAAAATTATAAGGATAATCAAGAATTATCTTTATACTTATCCTTATACTTATTAACAAAATAAGTATTTATAAGAATAATTACTGATTATCGCCGGGTTATATATTTGAGTAGAATATAATATAAATTCAATCACTATTTCCTATTTATAATTAAAAATCATAAGACGATAATTATTAATTATCCTTATACATACTTAAATTATCCTTATACTTATAATTTTTATTATTTTATTTTACTTGATTAATAACTAGTATGTATGAGGATAATCAGATAATCGATAATTAAGCGAAAAAAATTTGTTGTTACCACTTTTCTCCCTCTGGCGGCCGATCAAAACACAGTCGCTTTTATTTGGCCAGTTAGAGGGAGTAACGCCAACAAAAAAATTTTGGTCATTTGGCCGCTAGAGGAGAATAGGCATGTTGGGCCCTCATCTCGATCATTCACTCTAATTTTGACTAATCGGATGAGCGTTAGTTAAACAGTCCCTCTGGCTAACGTATTCTATGGATCATTTCTCATATATATATTATACCAACATATTTCGCATGTTAAATAACATGACACGTATTTTACATATACATATATATATATATATATATATGTGCATGTGCGCTAAACAAGATGAGACATTAATACAAACCCCTCAAAGAAATTATATCAAGTTGTAACGTTCAAAGATATTTGAAATATCGAACGTCGCCTCCTAGCATGATAAAAACAAGGCTTAAATATGAATTACTATCCTAAACTATAAGTCATATTCCACTTCGGGGATCAAAGTATTAATTTTTTCAATCAGGTGATTGAACTATCAATTTTTTTCAATTTGTTCAATTGAGGCTGCCACGTCAAAAATTGCTGACGTGGTTATTTCGGTGGGGCCATAAAACAGCTGATGTGTCAAAAAAATTATTTTTTTATTTTAAGATTAAACATTATTGATACATTGAAGGGTAAAATAGTAAAATGATAATTAAACAAAACAATAAACAAATTAAACACATCATCTTTCTCCTAATTTTCCATCACAGACCCTTCCCCTTCAGCCACCCCCGCCATCCCTTCACTTGCATAACAAAGTTAAGTTTTGAAAAAAAATTCTCCTAATTTTTCTCATAATCAGCCACCCCCGTCGTCCCGACACCTCAACTGATTCTTATTATTCGTGAGCATTTGACCTCTCTTATGCCCTAATTTTCCCGTCATTAACATTTTTCAGTTTAATTTGTTCAGATCTAGAGCGATATTCAGACAATCTACAATGGTGTCTTTAACATTTATCGTTTCTACTACAAATGCCCCAAACAAAGATTCCTTCTTTTATACAAAGATCAAAAGTAGTAGTAACTTTACATTTGGTATACAAACCCTTAATTTTCAGGTCTCTTCCAGATGCCCTATAAATGGCCACTCTCTTTGTTTATCCACTCCAAAGCCTCACTCTCACTCTCACTCTCTGAACTCTCACTCAGACCCCCAAATGGACGGAGGAGAAGAAGACCCAGAAGAGTATGTTTAAAACCTTAGGGCGGGGGACGGCGGGGGTGGTTGAAGGTGAAGGTCAATGTGAAGGGTCTGTGATGGAAGATTAGGAGAGAGAGAATGTGTTTAATTTGCTTATTGTTTTGTTTAATTATCATTTTACTATTTTACTCTTTAATGTATCAATAATGTTTTATCTTAAAATAAAAAAATAATTTTTTTGACACATCAGTTGCTTTATGCCCCCACCGAAATAACCACGTCAGCAATTTCTGACGTGACAGCCTCAATTGAACAAATTGAAAAAAATTGATAGTTCAATCACCTGATTGAAAAAATTGATATTTTGATCCCCCGAAGTGGAATACGACTTATAGTTTAGGGTAGTAATTCATATTTAAGCCTAAAAACAATAGAGTATCAATTAATCATTATAAGTTTGTTGTGCACACAAGACTTATATTAATTTTTTGAGATGTTTTTATCACATTTGATGTTTATAAGGAATTAAACATTAGCGTTTTGTTGTGCACACACAAGGGTTGTAGTTTTCTCCTCACTTGTATTTCACTTGTATGGAAATGTTATGGAAATGTTGGGTTTGACTTTACTTAGATTATTTTCGTTCGGATGTGCACACTTTACCATTATGATCTAAGAGGCAAAATAAAAGGAGTCACATGATGTAATTGACAAAAGTTGTTTACCTATTTATTTATATATAATTTGTTGTGCACACACAGGGCTATATACATTTGAAATGAGATCCTTATTCACACTAACAAATCTTTAATTAGATTTTGCAGAACTATACAAGGAAGGTAATATAGTTTGAAGAAAATAGTGGGAGATACCAATTTAAATAAAGACCTAATTTATTTTGGTAATTAATAAAATGAATCTATGCTAAAATGTTGTTAAATTACAAATTCATTTACAGAGTTTTACAATGTCTAATTCGGTCCGGTTAAGGGATCTGAGAATAGTTCTCAAAGCTGAAGAGCTATCTTATGTCTTTAATATGTATCCCTATCCCTGCAATAGTTGCAGACAATACCTTTGAAAAAAACTTGCTAATTTTAGAAGGTGACTAGATGCACAATTGGCTCAAATGCACCATGCTCGCATCCGAGTAACGAGCTTCAGCGTCAGAATGAAAATATTGATGATCCTACTATAATCATGTACCTCAGGTAATTGAATGGTGAAGAAAGTAAGACTACTAGATATCAGATATCTAAGAAGCTCTTCCGATCTAGAATGACCGATGACACTACAGTACAAACACATGTCCTAAAGATAATCAATCTGATTAGACAATTAGGACAACTGGATTTTGTCATGCAGAGTTGAGTCGAGATTTGATCTTGTAGTCACTCCCGAACTCCTCACAATTTGTTGTGAATTTTCACATGAACAAGTTAAGATGTCAGCTTGGCTGATTTGCCTAACATGTTGCAAAAGTTGAGTCACTTTCCAACCAAGAAAGACCTAGACCTAGTCTTGGTGGTAGACGATTCTTATAGGAAGCGGAAGAGGGCCAAAGGATCTTCTGAAAAGAAGAACAATTCAAAGAAGGTATAAGGAAAGACAAAAACAAAGGACAATAAAAACAAAACTGATACGGATAGCAAAGGAATTTGCTTCCATTGCAATAAGCCTGGACTCTAGAAATGAAACTGCAAGAAGTATCTTACGGATGTTGACCAGAAAAAGCTTAGTGAAGCTTCGGTTACATAAAACAAGTTTCTTCAGGATTGAAATATATCTTTCTGTAAGTTAAGGTTCTACTTGGGTATTGGATACCGGCTGTGCTTCTCAAAAATATATTTAAAATTTATGAAGGGACCAAAGCAGAAGTAGAAAGCTAAACACAGGGGAATTCATCCTGCGTGTGAGGAATGGAGCAAAGGTTGGTCCATTAACCGTAGGAACTTATTGTTAAAGCACTGCCTGCGGGTAAGTCTGTTAGTTTAAATAATTGTTATTATGTTCCAACACTTAAAAGAAACATTATTTCAATTTCTGTATTGGATATGGATGATTTTGATATTATAATGAAGAACAACAATTGTTCTATTTATTATAATATGTTTTATATGGTGTTGGCAATTTACTGAATGGACTTTACATGACTTCCATGAAAATAATTTTGCAAATTGAACAAACTACTAAAAGAAAAGGAGATGATCATTCAAAGAGTTGAATGTATATTTGATGAAATACAAGTCTGAATCATTTGAAAGGTTCAAAGAATTCAGAAGTAAAACAAATTGGCAAATTATTAAGATTCTTTGATCAGATCGAAGAAGGAATACTTGTGCCATGAGTTTTGGATCATCTCAAAATGGTATTTTCTCACAATAGACACTTCCTGATACACAATAATTGATTGGTGTATCTACAAGGGAAAATCGTACCATATTCGACATGGTGCAATCCATAATGATTTTTACCGACATTCCAGTATTCTTTTGGGATTATGCCCTAGAAAAGGATGCATATATACCAAATAAGGTAAACTCAAAAACAGACCCCAAGACTCCATATGAATTATGGACAAGGAGGATTCCTAATACTTTTAAGAAAAAGGATTGTCCAGCTTAAGTGAAAAGGTTTCAAAAGATAAGCTTATGACATGATTTGACAAGTGTATATTTGTGGGACATCCTAAAGTAAGTTTAGGGTATATGTTTTATAATCCTACTGAGTAAAAGGCTTTTGTTGCGAAACACGCTACCTTCTTAGATAAAAGTGTTTATCATTGAAGGGTCTAGTGGGAGGGTAATAGATCTTTGAAAGAGTTCAAGAAACATAAAGCACTACTAGTCAACTAGAAGAACCTATAAATAGACCTGTTATCAGACTGGTGAATTGTAAATCTGGAAAAAGTACCAAGATACCAGAGATGTAACCTATTGTACTCTGAAACCGAATTGTAAATCTGGAAAAGTACCGAAGATACCTGGGAGGTATGGATTCATCATAGATGATGATGATGAGGTACGCATCATAAAAGAAAATGATCCAGTTACATACGATGACGCTAAGAGTTGCAAGACACTCAGAGAAATAACAGATGACTATGAAAACCAAGTTTGGACTTTGGTTAACTCTCTGGTAGGCATAAGGCCTAAAGGGTGTATATAGATCTTTTAAGAGAAAGACTAGAGCAAAATGGCAAGTGGAGACCTATAAGACCAAACCTGTTTAAAATGTTTCAAATAAAGTCAATGATTTGACTGTGATAAAACCTTATTACCGGTAGTAATCCTCAAGTTCATTTGGATTTTACTTGCGATTGCAGCTTATTATTACTAAATCTGCCAAATGGACGTGGAGACGCTCTTCCTCAATAAATATATTAGAGAAGAATGTATGTATGATACAACCATTTGTTTAAATAGTTGAAGCAAATCATGTATATGAGCTACAACAATCCATTTATGGATTGAAGCAAGCTTCTCAAAGATGAAACATTCGTTTTGATGAGACAATCAAAAGAGTTTGATTTTATCAAAAACGAGAATAAACCTAGTGTGTACAAAAGGAGCGTTGTGACATTCCTAGTATTATATGTTGATATACTAACAAGGAATGACATACCAGTGCTACAATCAATAAAGATAGAGATAGAGTTGTCTAAACATTCCTCCATGAATGATTTGGGAGGAGCACCCTATAATATAGATAGATTTAAAAGAATGTTCGACTTGACTCAAGGAACATATATTCATACAATGCTAAAGGCGTTTAGCATGACAAATTCCAACTATACCCTAGGTGTGGTAATTAAATAACCTAAGGGTTATAGAATTGAGAAATGTTAGTATTTAAGATTTATACTAACCTAAGAGCTTAACCTAATTATCTCAATTGATTATTTATTTTAAACCTAATTAAAGCAAGCCTAATTGGGTTATAAGATTAATTGGACATGAGTAAGTATTTGAATCCCAAAAGATTGGGGATAGAAATCCTAAATAAACAATTAGGGTAAGAAAGACCAAAAGTAATGGACTATGTTACTCACATGACCCAAATAATTAAATTAGAAAGCCCAAAAGAATTAAATTGAAAGTCCAAACTTTAGCCCATTTGATAAGGGACATTTTGGATATTTGATTAATCAAAATTGGCATTAAAAATAAAACCAAAATGGGGCAAAAAGGGGGGAGTATGGCCGGGTATGGGCGTGCCTTAAATGGCCTTGTAATGTGCTAATCAAGTTGCTATTTTTGGTAACTAATCCCTTTAAACCTTGTGTGTCAAGCTCCCATTGGTTGGAAATCTCTAAAGTAGATTACATGAAATCCTAAAAGATAAGATAAGGTTTAATTGCCTAATGGTTAAAAGAAGTATGGGGGATATTAGCATAGATATAGATTTTATATCTATATTAATACCCTAAAATCTCATTTCTATTCATTTCATTCTCTCATCTTCACTCCTAAGCTAAGCAAAAGAAAGAAAAACACAAGAGAGAGAGAGGAGGCCGGGGGTGTGAAGGAGAGGAGGGAGAGAACTTCAAGTTCATGCATCCTAAGTTCATCTATTACTTTGAAAAGACAAGGAGAATAGCAAAGAAATCAAGGTGAGGTCCTATTCTAGTTCCTTTTATTTTGTTTTATTTTCAAAGTTATTGAGAGGTTATGTTCTAACCCTCTTGAGTGTTAGAATGAGGATCCAAAGGAAGAAAATGGACTTAGGTTCCTTAAGGATGAAAAACCCTAACTTTTCTTCACTTGGATCACTCATAACTTGAGATCTACACCTCCGATTTGTGCTCCGTCAGAGGGTTGTGCTAGATATATAAGTTACCTAGTAAACCCAAGTGGTAGAACCCCAAACCACTGATTTTTCCAGCCATGGTGGCTGGTGGAGCCAAAACAGTCCACTATGGAACAAAACTAGTGGACGGTTCCTGGCCACTTGCTACCAAGGGCGGTTTCGTCCGGTTTCTGTATCTTAAAAATTCTGGGAAAAATCAGGGAGGTACTTTGAAGAGTTATCTACATTTAGGAAAAAGAATGGAATGTTTTGGATATGTAGAATGAGAGATATGGCATTTACAATAAAGGACTCTTTCAAAAGTAAACATGAATAACTCTTTGTGCAACTCCTAAAATGGTGAAATTTTTACGGGAAGTACATATATATAACCAGAACATACCCTAAAAGTTTCATGATTTTTGGACAAAAACTCAATTTATTAAAACTGTGACAAGATCCGTTGTTTTAGGCCCTTTAAAAATAGTAAACCAAGTTGTAAAATTCCAGAAAAATTTGGGAATCATCAAGAGACTCGATTCTGTCTAATTCCAGAAAAGAAATATTTTTGGAACTGCTTTGGTATTTTTCTTGTAAATGGTTGTGTATAATGAATAAATGAAAATAAATAACTATATGATGTCATAAATGGTAAAAATGTGAGGTTAAAGCTTGGAAACCCTAAATATATTGTATTCTGATTTTGGGAGAGTATTTCGGTAATTTTTGATGAGAACTAATATGTATGACCTTTCACAGTTATTAAATAAAGTTATTAATAAAGGGTAAATCATTAAAATAAATTGTTTAATTGGTTTAATAAATGATTAAAAAATATTATTATTATTATATTAATAATATTAGAATAAGATATTTTAAATAATTAATATTTAGATCAAGATTGAATTTAAAATATTATTAAATAATTAATAATATTAGATTAAAGCATTAATAAATGATTAATATATTATTCAATGAATAATAATATTAGATTAAAATATTATTAATGAAATTAATAATATTAGATTAAAATATTATTAAAAGATTAATAATATTAGATTAAAGTATTATTAGATGATTAAAATATTATTAAATAATTAATAATATTCAAAATTAAATAAAATATTATTAAAAAGTTAATAATATTAGTAAATGAATAAAATATTATTAAATAAATAATAATATTAATAAATGATTAAAATATTATTAAAAGGTTAACAATATTGGTAAAGTGATAAAATATTATTAAATATGATATTAGTTAATGATTAAGATATTAATAAATGATTAATAATATTAGTAAAAAAAAATAAGTGTTAAAGAATATTAGAAATTGATGAAAATATTATTAAGAGGTTAATAATATTAGTAAGCGAACAAAGTATTATTAGTTGATTTATAATACTAAGAAGTAAATAAAATACTATTAAGATTAATAATATTAAATGAGTTTAAGATAATTGTTATCTAATAATAATATTATCAAAGCATGATAATATTTCTAAGAATTAAATGTAATATCTAATATTTATTTATGTGATTAGATATTAGATAATGTAATGTTATACTATGACTAATTGGAAGATCAATGATAAGTGTTCCAAAGGAAGATAGATTAAACTGCTTAGCCAGAAAAATTTAATTTCGTAGCCGTAGACCGCAAACGAGGCAAGTTCTCTAACTCAAACTCGAGTTATTATTTTCGAAGCATGTTAGTGGATAATTATTGTTGATTACTCCACATCCTTAATGATTATTGTTAATTACACTTTGTGCAATCGAATTCGTGTTCTATTATTATTGAACTGTGAATTTATTTAAGTTATTTCATTCATAAACTGTTTATGAGATAAATCTATGCTAGTTGTATCAGCTAGATCAAACATGTTAAATTTGCTAAATCAAATATGTTTTGAAGAGTTGTTCATAATCAATTGGAATGGTAAGAACTCTTGACTGAGAAAAAGGACAATTTTATTGAAGCATGATATTGAAAAATAATTGTTGCTCGATTACGAGTGTTTATACATAAGTCACCGGGTATTGAAGGTCGATCCCCTTGATTACCAAAACTTATAGAGAGGACCAGTTTAAATACTGACAATTATTTCAAACCACTCAGCATCTATTATTCAATTATTCGAATATTCAATTATTGAGAATTAATTCATGATCTTTCACAATCATATCCTATTAAACATTGAAAACTAAATTCCTTTCTAATCATGATATATCCCCTTGTATTTAAACGTGCTAAGCAAATTAGTTGTTTACTCTTGCTATATCATGACATTTATTTCAGTTAAGCCCGAGACGTCTAAGAAGAACAAAGGCAAAGGGAAGGTGCAAAGGTAGTTAAATGAGAAAGCTTACCTATTAGTTTACTTTAAATGATATTTGGTTATGTAAACTCTTTATTGTATTAAGGGTACGTTTAAGTGAAGGTTAATAGACCTTGGGACTATGTATAAGACTTTATTATGATGAACAATGTATGTTTATTATTCCGCGATATACATAGAATGTGCATGTTATAGATGGATCGTGAGCACTAGATCCGAGGTTAGAGAACCCGGATTTGGGGGCATCACAGAAATTGATTTATCCTTATTCTTAAAACATTTGACATTTTTATAAACCTTCTTATGGGAACCAGTGGTAGTTAAATGAGCAACATTAAGTTACTCAACCCTAAGTCTTTCTTCCTCTTGGACTCGCATGGCGATTAACTTGCTCATCTTCCACTTTTCATAATTGATCTTAAATGAATCAAATTGTGCAAAAAGAGAAGTCATAATGAAGTGAATAAAAAAAACCCTCAGAAATCGCCATGTCCATACCCTTTAATTTAAAGGTCGTGTCGTTTATCCTCATAATGTGCTCGCACACTCCTTTAACCCCGTCATACCTAATAGTAAGCATTTTCAAAATAAGGGTACTTGCATAAGTTTTAGAAGAACCCTTAAATTGTTCCTCGACTGAAGTTAAGTACTCTTTAGCATTCTCAGAGTCAAGAATGGCTCCTTGAATTGCTCAATCTATAGCGCTGAGAACAATTTTCACTTGCTCTTTCCAAGCAGTAAAATTAGTTTCATTTAAGGCTTCAATTCCAGAGAAATACCCAAAAATACTAGTTGGAGTCAATGCTGAAACATAATCAAGCTCATAAGTACGCTTACAAAAAACTAAAACAAATCCACAATGTATAACAATAATTAATAATTAATCATAATAAAACCAACTGTAGGGCAAGTAGTTAGTAATATGTTGGTGCATAATTATCAATCTTTCGTTGGTCCAATTAATAATATGCTAATAACATCCACATAATATAATGCAAAACACATTTATCCACGCATCACCGTTGGGCAGAAATGAAATAAACATGTTATTTATGCAATAAAATTCCATTTAATAAATTCTAATTCTAATTTTCCCGTTGGGTAAAATTAAAATCTTTATTTATTAAATGTAACATTATGCGACTTTTTTTAATCTTTAATTGTTTCAATTAATAATCCTCCGTTGGGCTGATTATTAATTTTAACAATAAAATAGTCACACACACACGTAAATTATTATGATCAAACTCGATTTTATTTAAAACAATATATTAATCAAGTTTGAAAATTAATGTTATTTATAATTTATATGTAACAACTTAAAAGCCCTAATAATATATCATATATGTTCTAGAATCTTAAATTAAAATATATAATTATGAACATAAATGATTATAAAATATTCGCATAAATTCCAAACTAAATACATATTAATAAATGATATGAATCAAATATTAATTTGGTATGATAAAGAATAAAACATGAATTTATGTTCAACATATATAAATAATACTTGATATATATATATATACAGTCATGTATATCGAGACAAGAATTTGTATATTCTGACAGAATATTATCATAAGCATTCACGTTTGATTTCATGAATACAACACAGCGGAAACATTATCGTTAATTTTCGAAAGCTATGAAGAATCATAATCAGTTTACGAATCAGATTACAAATTACTTTTCGTAAAAATTTATTTCCATTCAAAAATTCCTTAACATACCGAATAGTTTTATATTATACCAATAAAGAGAATATGTAGAATTAAAGAAAAAATTCTAGCATAACATAATTAATTTATTCCATGCAATAGTGTAACAACGCTCTGAAACCAGATGTTAAATAATTATATCAGAACGTGCTATTACATAGAATAAAATCAATTAATCAATTAGGTACTTACATGAATTGAGAGAAGTCATCTTGTATGTATCACGCTTCCACTGCGCTTAAGAGTGAAAGTCTTCAATTGTCTCTCTCAATCTTAGGATGGATGGATAAATATATAGGTGTGTATAAAATTCTTGAAACAACAATTAAGACCAAGCCCTAACTGTTTTATTGACAGAATGGCTAAGGGTCAAAATCGTCCATCAAGATTATGAAACTCTAGGGCCCATTATGCCAAATACTATCAATAATATTATTTATAGGCCACATAATTAATTACCAAACTAATAAATAAAATGATTAAATTAATACAATATGTAAGCCCAATAATTACATAAATAGTAGAGGTCACATAAGGAAATAAAATATTCTAACAGTCTGTCAATAGAAATTCCTTGAGTGATAGTAGTACAAGTGATCCTTGTATATGATGAGTTATACTTTGATATGTCCCTTAAGATCCTTAGGGTATATCAAAGGGTATGATTGGGTATAATAAGTTGTACATGGAGATAGGTGAATGATCAACAAAGAATCTATCACTTCTAGTAAATGGAGAGAATGTCTTGTGCGATTTAATAAATGACAACTCAATAGTCTTTGGCCAAAGCAGAATGAAACTAGAAAGTTGTTTCTAATTTGCATTTTTAGAGTAGTGCATTTGAGAATCGAAATAATATAATCAAATAAATAAGACTTGACAGTAATTTCATGTTTTATATTTGATTGGGATATTGTATGGTAGAAAGATTGAATTATACAGTAACAATTCACTGAAAAGTTCTTTTATGATTAATGTTGAAATCTATATTATCTGGAACGACGTTTATCGCTAAGGGGACTTGCCCTTATTGTAGAATAAATATTATTTATTTAAATGAATTATATAGTATAATTTATTTATTTAAATAAGATTAGAATTGTTCTAATTTATTTATTCACAACCGGTTTAATATGGAGAACATAAAGGGTCACACTGCAAAAGAAAAATATTTATTTAAAAAGTAAATGACATAAACGTAATAATATATTAAGTATATTTAATTTACGCTTGAGTGATAGAATAAATTAAATAGCTTAATATTTATTATTTAATATTATGGAAATATTAAATATAAATTAATAGGGAGTCTAATTAATATTATTAATATTATTATTATTTAATTTCAAAATGGTTTAGGAACTAATTAATAAGAGCACTCTCATAAATTCCTAATTGGATTAGGAGTTTAATTAATTAAAAGTGTTTAATTAAATAAAACCATATTCCTAAATAGTTTAGGAGGGTTGCCTATATCTATAAATTAGAGAAGTCTTATTATGGGTTGGGGTTAGACAAACTTTCAAGAGTTGGGAGAGTACTTACAATTTCTATAGAGATAAAAACTAGGATTTTGCCAACACTCATCTTCTTAAATATATTCCTTGGTGGATCACCTCCAGAGGCAAAACACTTGCGTGGCTAACGTTGATCAAAAGAAGAAATCTAATCGGTGAAATTCAAGGAGAATGCGAAAGATGAGTTGAACTCGTACCTGAGGAAGCACGGTTCTACGAGGGTATGATTCTGATTATCTATCTCTTACGTTTAATTAATAATTGGGCACAAGGATGAACATGGTGATGGTTTGTAAGAAAAAATTTAAAATCCGATTTTATCGCACTTCCGCTATATGTATGCAATTTGATTGTATGTCCGCTCCATATACAAACCTAACACAACCTACATGTCAATACACTTCGAATTAGATAGACATTCAATATTCATTGTGTAGAAGTGCAAGTCTTGTTTATGGTAGGACAATTACCAGGACAAAGGCTAAGAAGAAGATTGTTATGCCATTAAATAACATATTTTTATACACCGACCAGAATGTATGTCTTGTCAATCTTCACTACCCATGTAGACTTAATGAACCCTTACAATTTATTTAATCTCCCATAGATAAATCACTTATATGTGAGATCCTCACAAAGTATACCTTTCACTTCTTTTAGCTTTTAGCTAATAAATCACTCAAACATCCTATCGTAGTAAGTTTTTTATCAAAAAGGAGAAAGAGGGCAGCTCTCTGATGATGTAGGACAAGGGAGTTGGGAAGATAAGGATAAACAAGGCTCACAAGCCAAAAAAAATAATATAATCCTCAAATCAATTCATATTCAATAATCTTAAAATAGATTACAACTCTTTATATATAACGACCAAGAAAAGAATCCCAACACTAAAAGGAAATAACCTTTCTAATTAGAATTTACTACTATAATTAAAACTAATCTCCTAATTCAAATCAACTACAACAATTAAATCCTAATGTAAAAATGAAAAATCCCATAATTAAAATCTACTACTATAATTAAATCTTCTAGAATATCCTACTTGAAATAACTAATAAATAATTACATTAATAATTAAATATTAATCTCCAAATAACAATACAAACTTAATAATCCCTCCAACCCACAATTATTTTAACACTTTTTTTGGTGTGGCACGGAGTTTGAGATCAACCAAAAACATATTTAGATATTATATTTATATATTTTGGTATATTTAGATGTTATTTTTGTATTTATATCACAAAAAATTTAACAATATAATATTTAATTATAACTTTGGCATGTCTTAAAATTTGTCACATACTAAAAAAAATTATTTCAATAATTGTGGGATGAAGGTAGTAATAATTTTTTTGATTTTTTTCTTTCCTTCCACATCATTCTCCCCGCCTTTGAAAAAAAAAATCATCCTCGAGTTTGAAATATCGGAGAATAATATACCACATTTGTGGAAATTTATTCCAACAAAATATGCACATCCGATGTTTAAATGTGATGATCGTAATTTTCGGGAATAGCAGTGACGTAATATAAAAATTGGAAGCAGCTTAGGATTCTAATGTATCATCCGGAAAGAGAAAATCAACATGGCTGACCTCTAGTTATTGTGTCTTATTGTGCTCACATTTGGGATCAAACTTAACTTCAATTTTCTCACTACAAACCATCTTGGAATCTTCAATTTGCTCGACACACTTAACTTTCACTTCAATTTTCTCACAAGCACCAATATATAAGAGTACTTGTTCTTCTTTACTCTTACCAACTTGTTTATCGATACAATACACCAGTGTTGCGAGAGGTCTTGAAATACTTTGCATTGTCAGTCTCCTCCTGTGAACATAGTGCCTTAGTTGAACAAACCCAATTAGGATGAAAAATTCTTTTTGTGACCAAAATTTGAACGAACTTATCATGTAGTTATGTACTCGTAATGGGTCTTAAAATCGGTAAGGCTTCTTTCAAATCATTCTAAATCATCATAAAATTTCCAAAAATCATATGAAAAATAACTCTTTAATTTGCTCTCATAACAAAAAATTTATGCTCAAGTTGCGTGATTCTAGCCGAAAGGAAATTTGGTTCATCATAACTGTCCAGCGCCATAGTGTTGGTTATAATTGTATTCCATAGTGTTGGTTATAATTGTGTTTATAATTGTATTCCATAGTGTTAGTTATAATTGTGTTTATAATTGTATTCTATAGAATTTATATAATTGTGTTTATAATTGTATTCTCCAGCGCTAGGAGCCTAGGTCTACGTTGTATCATACTGGTATTTTAGTTTGACAACACATAACTATAAGCAATAATAGCATCTCATATTCCTAATTAGCAATCATGGAAACCATAATTAATATGTATGCATTTCCTGTGAAGCAAACAGTTATCAAAATGAGATTGGCATTCTCTATAGTAAACATCAGCAATTGGACCCTCATACCTGATGAAATAAGACCCAAGTATAGCAGGTGTAATGAATGGTCTCTGTTACTCCCAAAATACGCCAGGTTGACTTCAAAAGCTCTAGAATCTCTTCCACTTCCTGAATGTAACAAACATGAGCTATAGTTGATATAATTTAGCACATGTTCGTATTTTTGTTTGTTGGACAACTATTAACTCATCTTCATACATAATTCAAATAGCAACATATGTTCTCTCTTGTTCTGCTCAGTCTCTATTAAAAAATTATACACAGTCCAGCGTCACTCCAGCTCATTTGTTATTCTATTGAATTCCAAATTTCCTTTAAGCCGATGGCTATTTTATTAACTTAGTTAATATTCTAAAAGACTTAAATTATGTAAACTTCATCTCTTAACATTTCAAAGTTTCAACCATTGTCTTGCATTTAAAAAGCACTACCTCTGTCCTCAAAAGGATGAGCAAAGTACATTTTTCACACATTAAAAAAAATAAAAGTAGAGGAAAGAGAGAAAAAATCCAAATTTATCCTTAGTAGTCCCACAAGATTATAAAGTGATGAGTACTGTTATTTTTTATACGAATAGACCCCACTAAATAACATACTTACCCTTTATCTCATCTTTTTGGGAACAAAAAAAATTGTATCTTTAGTCATCTTTTTGTGGACGGAGATAGTATATCAGTTGTTATAAGATGTGAATCTTCTTCTACTCATCATGACATTGAATAAAATATTCACTAACCTCGGTAAGCTTCCCCTCATCTAAAACATCGAAGACACTGAGAAGAAGTTTTTCATAAAGCCTGACATTTAGGTGATAACCATCTGCCCAGTGGCATACTTCACCGGTTAAATCACCTCGAGCCGGCCTCTCTGCAAGTGGAATGGCAATCTCTCTCAGAGATCTTAAGCATTCTGTTCGTTGCAGTTCACCTGTAGAAGGTGGAAGAGACTGACACAAAAGAATCGAAGGTATCACAAAATCATAAAAAGAAAAGTTAAAAATATACTAAAATCAGAAACACAAAAGCTAATTTCATTATCTTTTGTATTTAATAACTTTTTAATCATTGGTAAATCATACAAAAATCGAGGTGTATTCTTGCTAAAATACAAAGGGTTGATTTTAAAAACGAACTGATTTAATGCATTTTGCCCCCTTTGGTGTTTAGCAATGAAATCGATGCAAAGTAGCTATTAAATAGTCACTGTGAATGCATTCCTCCTTTTATTCAAATAGTTAATACAGATGTATAAAAATAATCTTCTTCTTTTTTCCTTATGAATATTTTTTCCCTTGTAAATACTTCGGTTTATCTTTTAGAACAAGGAAGATATCCATCACCACTTAAAGAGCTGAGTGACACCAAATTCCACGTTCCCTGCTGATTCAAAAATGCTAAAATGTCTGAATTAGGTTTAAATTATTACTTTAGTTTTCAAGATAATGATGCAGGTTTAATTCCAGCTACCCTTTATATATACTTTACCGTAAGTCCTGTTTCTTCTATTACATTTTTATATAACCCAATAGAGTTTACTATTAATCTTCATCCATTAACTAGTAAACCATAACAACAGCATATTATATTCCAAGGATTTTCCTCGCATAAATTTGTTTTTCTCCTAAAAGAGCATAGTTGTCACGGCGCCACAGCGAGTCATGGCGGTAGCCGACTGCCTAGACGCCTAGGCGACAAGGCGACCGCCATGGCGTGTGTATGGCAACTAGTCGTTTACAATGTACAATTTATATATTATTTATTTTACTTAACAAGTATATTGGCAATAAAATTTCATATACATTAAAACACAAAACATAACACTATGGAATAACATTACAGGAAAAATTATGTAAATACTTAGTAATAACAATCCAAAAACAAAACACTTGATGTTAAAAATTAGTAAAATAAATGAAAAATTCAACAAACACCACATAAAAAATAAAGTTGCAACCAACCATCACAAATATGTAGTCTGATAAAGATGTGTCGAATCCGATTACTAATAAGTTTTTTAGGGTTTTATTTCATTTCTCCCTTGTTTTTAATCGAAGGGTCATGAGTTAATGTATCAGAACTGTAAAATATTTTGATTGAACCAGAGCTGCTAAGGCGTGCATCATGGCGTCTCAAGGCGTCGCCAAGGCGTCCAAGGCGCACGCCTTAGCAACTCCACCTCAAGGCGCCCATCGCCGTATCATTTTTTCATCGCCTAGACGCCTAGGCGTCGCCTTAACAACTATGCAAAGGAGTCATAGAGAAGTAGATATATTACATAATGGTAGATTTCAATTGTTTAATGAATAAAGCAGAGACCTCAAAAGTCGATGCCAAACTGCTATAAACAATTGCACATGGAGATTTAGATAAGAAGCAAGTTGAACAGAACGAAGATCTAGATTTAAACAGTAGCTTCACTACTTAGCCATTACAAATGGAGCTTTGAAGTGCATTTTTTAAAAAAAATTATTATTAAGGTGGGTGAGGGACTGAGGGGGACATAGAACTTGACCTCAACTCAACAAGAAGTAGGTCATATAGGCTACTAGAGATATCTTCAACAAGATTATGTTCTCCATTGAGTCCGTTAGGGATTTGATCCCTACACCTCCCCATTAGAGGAAGAGAGGGTCTGGCTGACTTTGAAGTGCATCACTTGGTGAAAACTAGGAAAAATAATTATTACAATAAGGTTAGTTTAGGTTAGCAAGAATCAACCTACTAATGAGTAATAACTAATACTGAAAGTCATTTGTTACTGGAATATAAGAAATACCTTGGGAATATTAATCAAGAATAGAGGTTCATAAGAGTCATACTAAAGTGGAAACATGAATGCGAAGAACTTCTAAATATGGAAACTGGTAATAAGAAAAAATGTTCTTTTGATTGACGACAGTTGAAACAGATTAAGTCAAAAAGATACTATTAACGACGTCAAACAGAGTCAAAGTCCATAATAAGCAATTTATAGTCATTTGACTCTGATATATGTATACCTCAGATTCTTCAATCTTTGCCAAAAGAATCCTCAATTCACTTGCTCTACATGCAGACTCCCCAAATCCCACAGCAGGGTGATTAACAAGCCCCTCCTCCAACATATTTAACTGAGCTAACCAACAATCAGAAAGATTTGACACAGATATTAATTATATCACAAACCCAATCAGAGAAATCAAAAAAGTAACATTAAAAGAAGAATTTGCAGAGATAAAGAGGGGAGAGAGAGAGAGAGATCACTTGTCTCTTTTGCCACCGTATGTAAGCTTTCTTGTCAGAAAACTCAGTACGAGATATGCAGCATAGTAGTTCCAGAGGAATCAAAAGAGTATCCATTCTTTTCCCCACTTTTCCTATCAAGGCATTAAGCAGCCCCTGTCTCATTCTGATGTCTATTGCCTCTGAAATCTGAATTTACTCACGAGAATGGGCAAACATATCAATTACCAGAAGTCAAATAAATAGACAATAAGGACACCATGACACTACTCAAAAATTTTATAAGCATATACTATAAAACTATTATAAGACAGTGTTCTAAAAGGTGGCCGCCTAAGCGCTAGGACCCCTCCGCCGCCTCGCCTAGGCCAAAAAATCCGTACAAGAAATTAGGCGGGGCCAAGGCGGGCGGGCGGGCAGGCTAGGCAGGAAAGGCGGGACTTAGACAGAGAATGTTTTTTAATATAATAACTACTCAAACCAGATCTTGATATATTTATTTTTCTAATGATTTACCATATTCATAATTCATGTTGTAGCATATCAAATCACAACAAGAAGTGAACAACATCAAGTCAAAATGGATAATTTTATTATAGTTGTAATTTTTTGAACTTGTACCAACTTCAAATTATATAAATGATGATACATTTGTGATATTCAGTTTAGAATAATGCTAGAAATACAACTTATTCTACAACTATTTTACAATTTGTTGTTGTGACATTCTCCACCTCAACTTTTATGTGGGGCCGAAGACTACATTAAAGCAATTTGTTTATCAATATGTTGAGGTGGAGAATGCCACATCAGCAAATTGTAAAATAGTTGTAAAATAAGTTGTGTATCTAGCATTACTCTTTGGTTTAAATCAATATAATTCTTAAATTTATGTTTAATTTCTTAAATTTTAATATTGAATTAAATTCTTAAAATTTTAAATTTTATTATTTAATAACAATTTTGTTTATGAATAAAACTAATACGTTAAAGATAAGTGTTTGAACTTTAAGCAAAAGCCTTTATTATTTTTATTATAGATTGTTTTGCTTTATATTATTATTTTCTTTGAATAAATGTAAAATAAAATATTAAAATTGACTTAAAAAACAAAATCCCGCCCGCCTCCCGCCTTTTAGAACATTGTTGTAAGACTATACTCTCCCTGCCTAGCAGCTGTTTTCAAGAGAAACACGGCAGAGAGAAAAATACTGGTATATGAGAAAAAGTAGAAAGAGCTTCATGCTTGCCAGAGTGTCTCTTTCTTTAGAGGTATCCTTCACACCACCTCTTCGTAGTTCAGTCTCTAGCACTAGTTCTTCATCAAAAATAGAACCTGATATAGTCTTCACAAGTTTGCACATTCCCAATTATCATGAAAGATTTAGGGTTCTTAAACTGATGGCCAGCTGTGTATCTATCATCACAATAATAGCATAAGCCTTTAGATCTTCTTTCATCTCTTTGTTAGGAAGTGATAGGTTAAGGCTTATTTAAATTCAGTGGTAGCAGGCTTACAATAGGAGAGTCGAGGTAACTTGAAGCTAGTAGGACAGGTATGGTATCTTTCATAAATTTTTGGAGCATTGTAGTTGGGTTGGTGATTGGAGTAAGGTAGAGACTCGTTACAATAGCTGCTTGATTGTTTAGGGACTGGGATCTTGGAATAAGGTCTCGTCTCTTGGTATCATCTTTAAATCCTCCAATGAAGTTCTCCACAAAGAATTTCTCAAATAGTTGTGAAACTTTTTAAGTAGCCTACTGTTATACTTCTCAAATTCATCATAGTATGCATTGATAATCCCAAGTTGCCTTAAGTGCTTAATTGCTCAAAACTGTTGTCCACCCCAGCGTCACAGTATCTGATTATGAACTCATTAGAAAAAGCTTTCCAAGTTGGATCATGTTTTCCACCTAATAAGACATACCAATGCTCTTGTGGTCCATGTAAATGCCTAATTACTACATTAATCCTCCTCTGTAAATTGATTCCAAATATCTCAAAATACTCTTAACAATCCTTGATCCAAATCAGGCATCATCACCCTTGTTGAAGAATGAAAACACCAACTTTAAGTGAAAGTGGCTTATCCTAATCATGACCTCTCTTTCCTTCATCGTAATCTGTCCTCCTCAAATTACTATCACCTTCTCCTCATTATTTCCCTCTGAACATGATGATGATATCTTTAAAACCCTCTAGCTTCCATATTAACAACATGAGCAGGCCTCTAACCTTACTTCCAAAAGGATTTAAAAGTTCATTCTCAAGCTATGGTGATTTTTGCCTCAATAGTTAATTCATCCCATTCATGAACCATTCCATTTTCTCATCTATTTGCTGCAACTTCTCATTTGTAAACTCTTTAGCTTAGAAATCTTGTTGTGAATGCCCTCCATCTCTCTTAGTATTAAAATGAAATGGAGTACTCGGAAAAAACTGAGACTGAATCCGGAAGTAAAAATACTATTTGATAATTGGAATAAGTAACCTACAGTAGGACTTTTTAGGTTGTGAAAAAATACTTCCTCAAGGCTAAATTGAGGGTCCGAAGTAGAAAGGCATAAATCTGTCTATCACAGGGCTTGGGGAGATTAGGGAGAGTAATTAAGTCACAAAAGGAAGCTTATTGCACCAAAAGAACAGTTAGCCACTATTGAAATAGAAAATGTTAACAGTAGTTAATAGGCAGAAACTAAATAACATCGAAATGAACAAATTATTATGAAGTGACTTGTGATTCATGAGTGTTGGATGCTTGGATGATGTTACATATGATAAACGAGAACTAAATAATTGCCAATTACAAACAAATTAAGATAACTAAGTGAATTAATTGACGAATTTCAGAAACAAATTGCAGACAGGAGTCTATGAAGCAAAATTTGAATTCCAACTCAAGAAATAATGTTTATAATGATGAATAAGAGGCGAGTGTGAGGGAATTGATTTCTATCTGAATCAACTCCTTATAGTGCTTGAATTCATCACTTGCAATCATAGCAAAAAATAGAGCACCATGAGCTTGTGTTATTCAACTTTTGTTGATTGATTCAGATTTGTCTAGTAGTAGAGGATTGTTTCGGGTAAGTATTTGATGAATATAAAGGAGCTAGAATGAGAAAAGAATAAATTGGAAAAAGGAGAAGTAAATAGAGATTAAGCTGAGAGAGACGAGGTTGGAGGAAGAAGTTGGTGCCAGGCTTCAACTGAAGCTCTAATACCAATTTCAGGACCGGGGATGGTCCTGACCAGCGGCTGAGAATTGAAAGAAGATTTACGGAGGAAGAAAAGCAGAAATCATAGGGAAGGAGGAGAAAGAGAGTTATTGAGAGAAAAAGAAAAAGCTTCTCCGATTTCATTAGTCAAATACATGAAATGAAATTTAAATGACTTACTCAACTTATATTACATGTGCTTACATTAGCAACAACAACAAAAAAAAAAAAAACAGCTAAACTAATCATCTTAGCCTACACTCCCACTACTTAGATAACCAACTCACATAAAACTACCTCTACTAAAATCAACCATTATTTAACAGGTTCAGGCGTCAAAAACCTACAACCATACAGCCTTGCAGTCACTAAATATACCCACACCAAACTAGATCAAACATGGCCATATCCACCATTAATCCTGGTGCCTGCACGATCAAGTCAATGTCTATGGGTTCTTCGGGGTCATCATCACTTGGGCTGTAACTTATGTGCCCAATGCACTAAGCACAGTATCTGACCCATATCCAACACCTCTGTGGACATTATGTATTCTCGTCTAAGATACTGCAAAGAACTTTAAGAAAATTAAATAAAGAAAAATCTTCTTTGGTGCTTTCCTTTATTCTGTATTTCGAAGTCTCCTTATTACACAATGTCCGCTCTACCTTTTCTAAATATATTAATTTTCTAAATATATTAAAATTCTCTTTTCTTCTTAAGGGAATATCTGCTCACCAGGGTAGTAAAGGGAGTTAAGTGAGAGGGACTGCAAGAGAAAGCCTCAGGTAGCACTAGTCCTATTAGGGTTGTTACCTACATCATTTCCACAATACATTCCAAACTTATGCCAGCAGTTTCTATAAGAAAGTTCTCCAGTAAGAATGTACACAGATTGGATAATTAGCTAAGCAAGATAATTTGACTAAATATGTTATTAAGAAGTTGGAATTAGTAGGGTAATAAATTTTCAACATGAAGGAACCAGGCAATCAAATATCTCAATTTTCACATTTTAAAAGAAGATTTTAGATACAATATTTAAGCTTATATAGCATTAATGGGCATGTAGCATTCCTTGTATCCTTTTTAAATTAGTTCCTGCAAAACTAAGTGAAATGAATAACGTTCACATCTTTTCTTCAATTTTTCTCAAGCATTTTACAAAGATGATCTTAGATATACAGAGAAATTTCATCATATAGTGGAGAGAACAATAGGGTGGCAATAACTCCTGTAAAAACCTAAATTACACTCAAGAAGAATAAAAATACAAAGAACCCAATAAAGGATCGCCCTCCAGTACAGATCTCAATATAGCAATTTTTAATATCATGTTCTTGATGTCTTACAACATCAAATGTGTACAATTTAACAGTGGTGATAAATAGGCATTCAATATTATGACTGAAACTTTAAACTTCTAAAGAGCAAAGGGTTACAGCATCACACTAGTTGAAGCAAAATATAGGAACTCTTATAGTCTAGAAGGACATTATGAAAAAGATAAGAAGATTAAGTTAAGTTGATTATATTTTATATACCTCCATCTGAATGCGCATCGTTTCCAGTAAGCCAACCAATCCTGACATCTGCTGAGACTGGAATACGACATGTTCACTCTTACTACGACCAAGCTTCCTTATCAATCTGGATTTTTTGTCTTTCTTTTTTTCCTTTGATGGCACAATGAGGCCTCTATTTGTACAATGACCAAAATAAAACAGGTAGATGACAAAAAGTAAAGCGCCATTAATATAGATGTCAATCAAACTTAACGAACATTTCTTTATTAGTAAGGAAGCATACCCTGAAGCCCCTGCAGAGGCTAAGAGTATTTCATATGCAGTTTCACGGAGATCATCATCTGTAATACCTGCAAAGAAAAGAAAATGAAGATATAAATTAAATGACTAAAGTTTAAATTCATGTAAAGTGAGTGTAGTAGGTAGGCCAGTCGGTGCTGACACTTGGATTGTTTAAAAACACTGAACAGGTAAACCCAAATACTTTGAAGTTTTGACATACTAGACCTTGTTCTTCAAACTTTCAAAAGGAATACTAAAACATTCTAAGTTATCATATTCATGATCACCATTCCTCCAACCAAGTCTCCAAACACTTGGCCAAAAAAAATCCTTCAAAAAAAGTCCTTGATAATTCTTTTTTACTTTTTCTGGATAAGTAAAGTGACTTGTATTGTGTCATTGTGTGCGTTCTGCTTCTTAGAAACTGAAACATCATCCATTACCTTTATGGGAATCCAAAACATCTAAACATCACTTCCCAGCCCATGGTACCCAGTTAACAGTAACATGACCCAAATGAAATCATCAAATTGCCATATTAGTGTTTTCCTAGTCACAATGAAATTTTAATCTAAACACCTTCAAAATCTAGTTGTATTATCAAAAAAGGGTTGCCCCGTCTATTAATTTTACAGTCTATCGAAAAAAAGACTTGTAAACGTATTGGCCTCATTTAATGGACATTTTGGCCTGAAGAGCATCATTTTAATTGAAATGTTGGTACATCTCTAGAGTTAGCAGCCAATAGAAGATTAAAAAAATAAAACAAACAAACAAACTTGTTGTAAAACATAACACAGAAAAAACTCATATTCAAAGAACATTTTTATATGTTATATTATGAGGTATCAAAGGAACAAAGAGAATAAAAAATGTGCTATTTTTGTAAAGCATACCACACATAAGAGGAACCTAATCAATGTTTTCAGGACATAAAAAATTCCTACCGAAAACTACCTTCTTACCTAGCATAATTTTAGCTAGAATGAATAAAACCAAATTCCATCGCCAACCATCAATTGGGTTATGCGCGTTGCATACTAGGAGAACTTCACCCATCTAATAAGTTTGATCAATTGATCTAATTAATATACATATACTTGGAGTAAAACGTTACTCTTAAATTGATTATTACGACATATCTACAATATGCTCCCTGAACTCTACATACTTGGAGTCCTCATGTCTTAGCTATATGTTTCGCTCTGTAATCGTACTAACAATAGTAAATTGAGTACATCACCTTAATAATCCTTTTCCGATTGTCGATGAGATTACATGCTCATCCAAGTTGTATAGAAAGACGTTTAGGTAATAAGAGTTATGACTGAAGGCCTTGACGGTCTCTGATTTTGATTGAAAGGACAATATTTGGTGCCGGGTTTTATTAAGGAGGAAATTAGGAACGTTATTTTTCATATGGATATAAATAGGGTTTATGGATATAAATAGGGTTTGTGGGCGTGACGGGTTTATTGCAGCTTCCTTCAAGCAAGACTATGATGTAGAAAATTAAGAATTTAATATGCCTTTGTATATATGTCAAATATGTTCAGCATTTACGAGCATATATGTTAGTAGGAAACTTTAATTTAAAATTTAACTGTATGCAATATCAACTTTCATGCTCACAAAAGAACAAAAAAGAGTACTAGATGACTTGCTACCTGGGGATCAGATGAACAGAATTTTCTAACTGCTAAATTAATATGCATTTAAGCAAAGAACAAGAATTCAGAGCATATTTGTTTATGGAGAGACCAGAACAAAACATTGTCACATACAGTCATTGATGGCTTCATCTACACAAAGATTGAGTCATCGAAAACTGATGAATAGACAAGTAAATACAGCATCAAGTAAACCAAGCTGCATCATCCATCATACCTGTAGAAAATGAAGGCAACCCCAACACCAGATCAGCGGCATAATTCAGACCTCGCCTTGAATACCTACGACTATTAACTTCCTCTAAATAATCATCATTCTCAAAATCCTCAATGTCATCTACTGTTAGTTCTTGAGGTTTTGTGGAGTTGAGGGACTGTGATCTTGATGAGAGAGATAGTTCTTCAGCTTGTGATGAGTTAAGGGATAGAGATGTTGATAGGTTTGATAAAATGGGCAATGGTGCCACAACAGGGATGGATGGGGGTGCCCTTCTAGGAGGTGAACCTGAAGATTCAAGATTCGTAGCCAAAAAGAATTCATCGACAGAGCCTGCATTATTCTTCAGTCGTGGAACAAACAAAAAAAAATAAAAGAAAATTAAGTAAGTTCCAAATATAATTGCTATTTTGATGAACTTTAACATATAGACTGAATCAGATGATAGAATATTGGGAATTGGGAAAGAAATACTTATTAAAAAATATATATAATAATTATTTTAAATTGCATCCAAAAACTAAACTTTTGATTATATTCAAATACAACAACATTACAAGTTTACAAACTAAAGCATGCGCACTGTATTAGGTGCCTTGCCACAAGAAAAATTTGAATTAAATTGTTTTAATAGGCGATTAAATTTTAGAAGAATTCCTCGATGCTACTTGCATTATTCTAGATTTGTAAAATATAAGGAAATAAGTTCCGGGGATGAAACTTGATGACTTCAATAGTTTTCAATGAAGATTGGAATTGAGTGATTTAAAACTGCAACAGATTTGATCACATGCTAATATTCAGTTGGTATGCATTAGGTAGCCTCACTCGTATAAAGACTGATTTCAAAATTAGGGAAATAAAAATACCAGTTTTGTTTTTATATTGCAGTTGATTTCCATTTTTAGAAATCCATTAACAAATTATGACCATGTAAGCATCTAACATAGTAATACATTTATAGCTTTACAAATAATATGCATTATGTCTTATAAAAGGAACTCAAGTAATTGCATAACTTAGTTACTTAGTGAACGTGAGACTAAAAGGAAGGGAAGTTTTATTTACCATGTGGGGGAACCCAGTACTATCATGGTAATCCCTAATAGCTTCTGAGAGTTCAAGCATTCCACCTACAAAATAAATAACATTTGGTTGTCCAGATTAATCATTGTACTTTTCTAATTTTGAAACTGAGGTTAAATCATGTACTAGATATTTGTATCAAAAAAAATGTATTAGATGATAGCATTGACTTTAACATCTTATCAATTTGTATAGGTGATTAGTACAATCAACCAAAATATGTTTATTTATTGAATACAAAATCTAAACTTAATTTTAGAAAGCAAAAGGAAAAGATATCATGGGCTTCAGGTTACATGTTTAAATTAACTGACCTTTCTTTGCACAACTGAGGACATAATCAACACTAACTTGATCTAGATCCACGTCATCCAATGAAATGGCACCCGGTGGCATTATAACTTTCTTAATTAGGCTGCCTGAAAGTAAAAAATCAAGAAGTACACGTCTATCCCTCCTATATCTTTGCAGAAGCTCCACAACATTTTCCCTACATCAGATTATTTCACAAAAAGTAGGTTAATAAATAAGAACATCTGTATCAGTATAAAGATTTAAAGCAATTCCCAAAATTGAGTTTTCTAAGAAAAAATAAATAAATCTAGGTATTTCGATTCACAGCTTGTGGACTAATATCAGTTTGATCCAAAAGAAGTCGAAGACTATCTAGATTTTAGAAAGTCACAGTACTTTAATTTAATTTTAAGATTCAGCAAATTTTCCCTAAATTTTCTCCACAAAAATTAAGTAAATAAATAAGAATAACTACCTAGGTATTTGAGATTCACTACATTTCTCCCAAGTTTAGTTTTTCACCATAAAAAGTAGGTAAATAAATAAGAACAATTACATGCATAATGAAATCCACCTTCATTCCCCTAAATATAAGTTTTTTCATAGAAAATGAATCAAATAAATAAGAACAAACATATACACATCCAGATTCAAGGAGATGTACGTACTCCTCCATGGGAATACTCTGTTTGCTTCTTCAGTTACCACCGCCTGAAAATTTGCAGACAATTTGTAGCAAGCTAGTTTCTTAGCTTAGATATATTAGATGCAACAATCAAGAACTATTGCAAATGCAATTTAGCTATAAATTGAGCGGAATCTGAACAGATTTGCAGCAGCTGAGAAGGAAAAAACAGTGGATTTGAAGTGAAATCAGCAGGAAATTTAAATCCAAACGGAAAATGAATTGAATAGAATTGAGTGAAGAATTGTTGAAGAATCTACTCTGTTGGTATTTCTGATCGAAAGTACAAGTGTGAACTGTCGCCTCTCTCTCCTCTTTCGAACACACCCACCGGGCCACCGTCAATATAATTTTTTGCGGCTTGATTTATACGAGTACTATTTTTATACCCCGTCATAATAATTTAATAAAAGTAGTAGTAATTAAATCAACGAATTTATATTTAAAATAAGAAATTAATATTTTTACATAATTTTTTAATATTTTCACATATGTTATAGATGTATAATAACCATAAAAATCATCCTTATAAAATTTATAGCGACAACTTTTATGTAAAAATATTAAAAAATCATATAAAAATATCAATTTTCTTTAAAATATGGTGACAATCAATTAAACTAGTAAGTCAATAGGCAACCACAACTAGGGGAGTAAATGAGTCGAATCGAGTCGAGTATTAAATTGTTCAGATTTAATTTATAATATTTATCAAATTTAAAATAAAATTTGATTGAGACTTATTTAGGTAATGAGTAGAGCACCGTTAGGACAAGATATAATAATTTGAATTCTCAGGTAAATATTAAAATAAGAATTTAATTAAATAAATTTTTATTTTAATAATTTATTATATTATACTACTTATGTGAATATATGCGATGTAATATGTATATTTATAATGTGGTGAATATATTAATATATACATTTATTACATATGAATAAATTGTTAGAAATAATTAAGAATGAAAGGAATATAAAAAATGTATACAAAATTTTGTATGCGATAAATAAAGCATATTAAAATAATTTATGATATTAAATTATTTTAATTATTATATTAAATAAATTATTTTTTTATTTAATGCATGGTTTCTATTTTTATGAAAAAGAATTTTTGGTATAATATTTAATATATAATATACATAATATATTATGCGATAAGTACTAAAATTACTAAGTCATATAAATAATAAGCATGAGGTGGGTTAAGGGAGTAACCATCAAGTAAATCATATAAGTTGAGTTTAGGAGAAGCAGGAGCTGGACATTGAAGTGATAAGCAATGTGACGCCCCAAAATAGGTATATATCATTTATTTTAAGTCGTCAAATACATGATACAAAATTTAAATATAATTTAATTATACAACTGTCGTGTAAAATACGACAAAACATAAGCTGGGAGTTTCAACACGAATATTGTCTTCTAGACAATATCCAATCTCAAATTCAATTCTCATTACATTTATTATCACACTAAATAGTGAGAACTACTAAAACAACCATCTCGGACCATCACTCCATTCCCCGACTAGTCCCGGCTACGTTCTCATTTTCTGAAGAGAACAATAAAAGCAAAAGGGTGAGTTCAACTAGCCTAGTAAAAAATATTATAACTAAGATAGCGCATAATAAATTATCGTTAGCCTTCAACAATGTTAAACTGATAAAATACAATAAACATCAAGTTTAACTGCAGCGGAACAAGTAATCATTTAGAAGAGTCAAGTAGAGCATGATATCTACTATCTTCTATGATTTAAAAAGTTTATCATCAATTTTATCGCTGAGACTCGGCTTCATAAATAAACCACATCATCGAATCATCCCTGTACTATGGGCTAAGGATATTCATTAGTATCACGTCCACGAATTATCCATGCACTACGAGCCAAGGATATTCGTGTAATCGTCAATGGTCATGATCATACCAACAACTGTCCATCAATGCACTACGGGCCAATGATGACTTTATCATTTGTAATATTACAAGTCATGATTATACCGAATGATCCCTAGTCATAATCATACCAATCAACAGTCCATCTATGCACGTAAGCCCAAGATTACTTTCATCACAATTTAGGCATGAGAATGATGACAATGATATAAGAATTCATTTAAAAGAAAGCAAATGATAAATTTTTAAAAATTTATAATTTAATTTATCCAGAATTTAATAATGTCCAAATTATCAATGTGATACTGCTTTGTGGAGTAAAATTCAAGAATAATATTGTATCAAAAATGATTTGGACCGAAAAGAAATAAATTTTTGTCATAAATAGTACCCCGGATTAATAGTACCTGAATGAATAGTACCCCATGAAGAGTACTTCGGGAATAGTACCCCGTGAATAGTACTCCGGTATGAAAAGGTTAAAACTTATCAAGAATACTCAGAATAATATTTTCATAAAAAGATACTGGATGAAACGCAAATATAAAGGATATTCTACTAATTTCATGGAGTATAGAAGCCAAAACTTTAATAAAATGAGTGTAGAATTCAGAATCTGAAACAAAATAATATTACTTATATACTACAGAGTATTGAAGAAAATATTATTTCATATGCGTATTGAACAAAAATAATATCCCTTACCTTAAAAAAAAGAGTATTCCAACTGGTATAACGGAAATATTCTTGAAGAAAACTTTCACTGTTTTCTACGCTCAAAGCTTCTTAAAACTCTAAAGAAATACACTCAATATTATAGAAGAAGAATTCTCTAATTCTGGTGTGATTTTTAATTCTAACTAAGCATCCTATTTATAGGAGAATGGAAGGGTCACTATTTAAGAAAAAATCACGAACGCAACAGTTTTATAATTCACGGACGTCTTATGCAATTCACGGATGACTAAATCTTCAAGTAAAATAAAAACTAAAAATTATATATATATATATATATATGTCAGGAATAAACATGTGAATGATATTCCTATTTATATATGATTTGATTATGATATACATATGAATGAATATGCAAGCATGCTTACATTTAGAAAAGTTGTAAAGTCCTCTAATAGACTATAGAAACATATGTACAAGAACTTAGAATGAATTGATCAAATATGTTAGGTTGATCCTACATAAGCAAAATAGCTTTGTAAAGTCCTTAAAAAGAAATGATGTACAAAGGACCATAAACATAGAAAGATCAAATATGTTAGGTTGATCTTATGATGTAATAGATAGGCTTGTCTGATCGTCGAACCACCGCACTGAAATCGTGATGCATCAGAGAGTCAAGGATAACTCGAGAGCTATCGAGGCAGAATCTAGTCTATAAGATAGTAGATCTCGGAGTTCGTAGACTTCCAGGAGAGATGAGGAAGGATCATAGTGTGTCGAGTTAAGCTTCCTCGGAGCCGAAGTTTGCTGAGGAAGTCATGTTCAGAATCGTAGAGACAGACTGCCTACGAGCCGACCGAGCATCTGCCAAAGCTTAGTCAAGAATCGTAGACTACACTCGGAGTCGTAGAGTCTACTGACAGTCAGGTCAAGGATCGTAGACTACACTCAGAGTTGTAGAATCTACTGATCATATCAAAGGCAGAGATCGTAGTCGAGCAAGATCAGATGAAGACAACAAGCACAATCAGCATCCAGATTGAGTTGTGAAGCCATTCAAGATGAAGTATTCCACAAGATGATCAAAAGAAGACTTGATGGTAGTGAAGGGAAAGTCGACTTGCAAAGAGTCATTGTCAGTAGAAAGATGACAACGATCATGAAAGTAACCAGGATCGTAGTGTTTGCCAAACAAAGAAGGAACTGATGGAGTACACACAGAGATACTAGTCAGCCTCTGAAGAATAAGGCTAAAGTGATTAAGCATTGGGTCAGTCCATTGATGATAAGTGAACAGGAGATCACAAGGAGAAAGCGAGCTGGACACGCCACAAATCTGAAGTGTCTTGTTATTCAGAAGGGACCAGAAACAAAGAGTTAAGCCATCGATTAATACGAGAGGCGATCGAGGCAAACACGAGTATTGAAGCCTTTGCCACAAAAGGAGGAAGAGGTGTTCTACACTGAAGATCAAGTGAACACTCCTCGAGATCGTAGTGTTGACTCTACATGTCAATATGACACTACGATCAGGTCCAAGAAGAAGTGCATCAGAATCGTAGAGTTCGAACAACTAAGGATTGAAGCATTGCAGCAGTTGCTCAATCAAGGTTAGCATTCGGACAAAAGCTTATTGAGAGCATCGATGCAAGGATAACCTCTGATCAAGAAATCAGAAGGGGGAAATAAAGTCGTCGACCTGCCCAAGACATCAAAGTAACATATCTGACGGGGTAGGTGAAACAATAGACTGCAGTGTCAGAAAGTCAGAAAAAGATGACATGTCACATCGGCAGTCTACACCAAATAACTCGAGATCTGTGAAGCAATTTGAATAAGCTTTCAACGGCTATCTTCCAACGGGAAAATTGAAAAGCAGTATAAATCGACAGAGCTTCAAAGATCAAGAGTTGCTGATGATTGTCATGTTGCAGAATTGTTGAGTTGGTAAATGCTATTGTTGACTCTACGAGTTCCACCAAAGATCAACAGAACAAGTCTCAGTGGCAGTGTGGAAGTGAAGCAGCTTTGAAGAAGAACTCAAACAGATTAAAGCTTCACTCAACAAAGATGAGAATGCCACTAAAGATGGCAGCCAAGCTGAGAGCCGAGAAGGCCAAGAAGATAGCATTCAGGAAAGTGGCTAAGTACAAAGAAGATTAAGAGAGCCACTCCACGAATTACCATGAACCAAAAACTAAAACTGAACAAGTGCAGAACCATGTCTACAAAACATTCAAGAAGGGTTCAGGGATTGCTAAGTGCCAGACGAAGTCTACCAAATGTACAGAGACTTAGCCAATCCAGATGGTGATGGTGCACAACTGATGCCAGACGAAGATGAGCATAAAAGAATAAAGATCAGCTACACCAAAGAAGATGTAGTCTAGACATGAAGCAGAAAGCAAAGAGGACTACACCTAGCTGCTGAGAATAAAGGATGTTCTGAGCTTAATGACATCTTAGCAGCTCATCACCAACAATAATAACAACTACAACAACAAGAAGCCAGGGCCTGAGGGGTCCTTGTCCGGAGGGACTAAATGAAGTTCCAAGCCTGCTGGGCTTGAAGAGTTCCTAGGGAACTAGAGAAGTTCCAAGGCTGCTGACCTTGAAGAGTTCTTAGTGAACTGAAGTCCCAAGGTTGTTGGCCTTGAAGGAATCTTAGAGATTCAGGGTGCTGCCCTTCCTTAGTGGAAATCCTGCTAGTTGAAAGCAGAAGAGTGGATTAGGAGCTTGAGTCTCTGAACCACTTAAAACCCCTTGTGTCTTTTACTTTATGTTATTTACATTATGAACATTAACTGCTATAACTGCTATGTATGTTTTAACTGCTTACTACTAAAGTAACTCTACGAACAATGTATGTCTGATTATGAATATATCAATGAAGGGGATCTTTTACTTATTCTGCGGTGTTTGAAAAGATTCTTATGTTTATCATTTGCTACTTAATGAGCAATACAAAATAATAGAGAAAAAGGATTTCAAATTCAAGGATCTATTCAACCCCCCTTCTAGATCTATATTGTGCCTACTGGGAACTAACAATTGGTATCAGAGCAGGTTCTCATGATATATTCAAAAGCTAATCGTTTTGTGTCTGATCCTAGGCACAAGCATTGTTCTAAACTTAGTTTAGTAGTAAGTCACTTGTTATATGCAGATGAGCTCACACGTTGGAAATATTGTGTGCAGGTAAATGTGTATATACACCTGAAGCTGCTCAGATTGGTTCATGCTCTTAAGTGCCATATCAACAAGACCAATCACTGCTCGTAGTCAATCTTGCAGTCTGAAGACCAGGCTAGAAAGCTCAAAAGACATCAACAAAAAGGAGTCAAACATCCATCGGCCTGAAAAGATGAAATGGCCATACATGCTAAGTAATGCTTATCCAGAGAAGAAAGAAGAACTTCTCAAACATGTATCTGGCCAACCTGCAGCTGGATGTAAATCTTGTGAACTCAAGGATGTCAAAGAACTAAAGATACTGATACTCTCTTAGCTTGCATCTTCAAGACCATGACTGATTGAAGGTTAGCTGGAGCAGCTAGCTGTCAGGAGAAATTGAGAAACTATGCACATCAATGCCTAAACTCAAAGTATACCTTAGATAAATGATCAAAAGAAATGACAAAAAAAAAGGCACTTCCTCACTAATATAGATATGAACATCATATTTGCACCTTACTTATGAACTATAACCGTTTTCCTTCAAGTATTCATAATCTATCTAAAAAGGTGAAGAGAGAAAGTACACTGATGATGGAAACTCAAATATCTATAAACTTTCTCTCTATCCAAGTTTTAGGTTGAAGTTAACAACTTGAAAGAGACCTGAAATGGTTTTAAGAGCATCACAGGTCGAATGGATGTGAAGTAATCTTTGCTGAAGGGTTAATGTGTTTGTACATCCTATGGTCTAAGTGTTTAATGACACATAGAGTATGATCAGATCTACAAGAGAATCTTGAAGATTCATAGAAACTGATCACCTCCATGAATCAATCAGATACTAATAAATCGTAGAGTTAATTCTCACTCTATGAACATTTAAACCCTGTGAACATAACCTAGCAAATGATGAAACCGTCAAAGAAAAAGAGTGTTGTATTCAAATAGCAAATCTCACTAAGGAATGAAAAAATATCAATATGATGATTATCCAAATATATGAAGAACAGGCCTAGCAGGACCCATTTAACCATGGGTACCAAAAATAAAAATGTATAACCTGCAGGTACTTGGTCTATCTGACCACACTAAGGAATGCCAAAGCAAAAGACTTTAGTCAAGAAGATTCAACCAGCAGAAGGCTTAGGACTGTTTAAAAACGATTCTTACAAAACTCTTACATGCCATGTAAGACCCCAACTTATTATAAATGAAATTAAATTTCCTCTATTTTATTATTTTGAAATAGTAAGGGTTGATTTGATTAATGCGGTTAGTTATGGGTAAAATGCGCAAATATTTCAAATAAGCAAGTGGTTATAAAATATTCATTTTATCGGAGAATATTCGTTTGGTGAGGGAATATTAGGTATGGCCATGACAACTTGTGTGGGGCCCCATAACTGAAAGAGATTGGATGACGAAAACGACAAGTATCGTTGTTTATAAATAACTGCCAGTAGTTATTCTGAATATCTCTGTTAAAATATCCGAATTGGTTAAAACACACGAAGATACACCATTATTGCACCAATTATTGATTCTTATGTAAGAAGACACTACTCAATAATCACTACGATGGTTATTGTTCAATATTTTATTTTATTGATTCAATAATTGCTATCGTTGATATTTTATATTATTGTTATTCTGATAATTATCACTACACGATATTTTCATTATCGGATCAATAATTTATATTATTGAAATAATATTATTAGATAACATTATTGGTAATGTTTAGAAAGTTCTGTGTAAGGAGAGGTTTAAATCACCTAATTAAGGCGCCCAATGAAGGAGAAATCCTCATTGAAAGCCCCTCTTTCTGGAAGCGGCACTGATTGTCGATGTTGTGATTCTATAATATTATTTGTGAATAATTAATTATTGATTTATATGATAAGGAAAATATTCATTTTATGTGGATATAGATGGAGAAAATTTTAAAGTGACAATTGTTGAAAAATTGATATTTTATCTTTTCTGATAAATAATTCATTTAAATATATTATTATATTTTAATAATATAATAATGGTAATATTTTTACAATGAATGTAGGATATATGAGTATATGAGGAGGATGAGTATTTTTGTTACTAAAAATATTTAAAACATGTTTTTCATGTTTGTGGACCTCATTTCTTGACTGAAATTTAATTATAGCTTGTAAAATCGTCCGTTTGTGGATTTTGGTCAATTTTTGTTTGGAATTTGGAAAAACTTTCTTCTACAAAGTTGTAGATAATGGAATTTCCTATGAAAAAAACATATGGTTTGAATTTTTCTGACAAAATGGCTATTTATTATGAATTATTGAAGTTCCGAAGTTCCGAAATAATTAATTTTTGGAAGTTTTAATTTTTTTTTAAGAAAAACATTTTTGTTATTGTTGGTGGGCCCCACTAGTATTGAAAACATGATGAATTCATGTTCAAGAGGTGGGCGTGAAGATTTATTAAAAATATTAATATTTTATTAAATTTTCTGCTTTGGTATTCTAAGCATTTTTCTATAAATAGGGTGCTTAGGTTAGAATTGAAAATCACACCAGAACTGAAGTTTTCTCTCTATATTATCGAGCGTATTCTTGTGAGTATTTTGATATTTTGAGTGTTGCTATACGGTGCAAGTTCCTTGAAATTATATATCGATATTCCAGGTCGGAAATCTGCAAGTCTTTTTCAAGGTAAGGGATATTATTATTTTTTAAATGATATTATTTCTTCTAATATCATTATGCCGGAATATTGGTAAGATTTTTCTTGTGAAATTCTTGTCTTTTAGTGTCGGGTTACTATTCACGTATACGGCACTATTCACGAATACGACACTATTCACAGAAAAATTAAATTTTCATTTTTTTGTCTAAAATATCTATTATGGATACTAGCTTTGATTGTATCCATGTTTTGATCATTCTTGAATTTTACTTCACTACGGTTATTTATGAAGTATTTTTGAACTTGGATTGTTTGAAATACGAATCCTTAATATTTATTCTTTTGTTTCACTGGATTCATTTTCTTTAAAATATTTTTCATCATCCTCAGTCCTAAATGATGAGATTACTGAATATCTTTGGCCTATAGTGCAAAGATGATTGATTTTCTTTTGAATATCTTTGGCCCGTAGTGCAAAGATGAACAGGTGTTGAGATGAACATGACCGACTGATGAATATCTTTGGCCTGTAGTGCAAAGATGATTATTTGATTCAAGATGTATATTGATTGACGTTACAGGGATAAAATATTGATGATGGACTTTTAAATTAATAGATTATAGTAGATTTCATTCTCTACGTAACTCTTCTATGAATTATTATTTCCGCTGCGAATATTGATCTGAAACTTGTTGTCTATTGTATTTTATCAGATTTTCCCCTGTTGAAGACTAACGATAATTTGTTCTATATTATCTTAGTTATAATATTCTTTACTGGCTAGTTGAGCTCACCCTTTTCCTTTTTATTCCATTTTTCTTCT
Source organism: Panax quinquefolius (assembly GCA_020205615.1). Lineage (NCBI taxonomy): Eukaryota > Viridiplantae > Streptophyta > Magnoliopsida > Apiales > Araliaceae > Panax > Panax quinquefolius. Next base: position 63,809,439 of record CM035157.1, read on the forward strand.
CAGGAGGCGAGAATGTAGCGAAAGTCTTGAGTAAAAGTATGGAATGAAGGTTCTAGAAAGTTGTTTTAGTAGTCCTCACCATTTTTGTAAAATAATGTACCAATAATTGTAATGAGGACTTATTTGGGTGTGAATATTGTCTAGATGGCAATATTTGTATTTAAACTCACAGTTTTATATTGTATTAATAAAGTTGTAGTTATTTCTGTACCATGTTATTGACGACTCAAAATGGGTGATGTATACCTATTTTGGGGGCGTCAAATGCCACTCAACCAAAGATGAAAAAGGGTCTAAGATGCTCAAGCATGCAAAACTTGTCCTCAAGGAAGCCTACATCAGAGGACCATCGAGCATCAAACATGAGAAACTTATTACGGGAGCAGATCTTCACGAACACAAGCTGACAAGGAAGACTACGTTTGTAGTGCTGTCAAAGGATTGAAGAATAATCAACTCTGAAGATTTAATGACTTCATCCATAAGGAGATATGCAAGGATGCTTCACAATGTACATGAAGGAAAAGAATCACACCTCACTGAAAAGACAGCATCAACCTTGGGGGAGCAGTGATCTGTTAAGGAACAACAGCACTGAAATATTCTATAAAGCAATGTACCAGCTACAGAGTCCCAAAACTTTGTAACTGACAAACCAAATGAAGATCCATAGTCAATAGGAACGTCTCAAAACGTACTACTGATAACCTTTCAGTCATCCAACTCAAAATCGTGGAGTGCCTACAATCAAACATCTGATCATAGTGTAAAAGCAGGAAGACACCATGATCATATCAAATGCAGTTGTCTGAAGTTGATAGAGGACCTCCTCACCAAAAAAGGTCAAATGAGATATCAGTGCAAATTACTCCTAAAACATTTCATTTAGAAAGTGCCTCAGGGACAAACCTGACCCTTAGCTCACTCTAAGAGGTTGGCCCTTCCTGAGCTACCTTAACCCAAAAGAATTACTTAATCAAGTTCATCTCTAGGATCAAGAAAGTCAACGATCGCAGAGTAGAGTTTGAGAGAACTCAACGATCGTGATGTAACCTCTTCGGTCGCAGTACAACCTCAGCGATCGTAGAACAAACTCGACGATTGAAGTCTTATAGGAGACTACTCTTAACTTATAAGGAGCTTGGAAGAACAGGACAAATGCTCAAACATTCAGATTATGGGAGATAAGTTTGAAGACTGGTTGGAAAGATGTCCTGATGAAGAAACGTGTCCAAGGCTTCATGAAGTACATCGGTAGTTGAACCTTACAGGGTCAAAATGATAAGAATGTCAAAATCATCCAATGTAACATCTCTCAAGTGTTGATCGTTGAGTCAACAAAGGAAAATGTAGAGTCCATAGCTGCCTTATCATGCTACTCTATGATCCATAGAGGTCAACAGTCAATCCACGTCAATCAAACGTCTACTCTTCTAAAAGAGACGTCTAACTAAAAAGTTAATGGGTAGTTACAGCTCATTACTGGACATTGTGCAACCAATGGTTAGTTGACACATTAAAGCGTATGCAGAGTCAGAAGGAACTGCCATAAAGACCAATTCAAAATTTGCAAATAGCTATCAGAACCTATTGAACCTCTCTCCCTCCCATTTTTAAACCCTAGAATCCTCTTCGAAGCCAAACCAATCAAACTTCCAGAGCCCAAATCACATTCAGCTAAATCTCTCCGAATCACATACCATATACCTTGAACTCCTCAAATGGTAGAATGGAAAGTTATAACTGGTATTCAACTCGGGTTTACAAAGTTTGAAGAATCAGAGACGAAGTTCAAGGACATACTTGAACTCGTAAAGAAAGCTGGTTTCTCTGAATGCTTGGAGACTAAACTCCAATTTATACAGAGCTAGTAAAGCAGTTCTACTCAAATGCTTCAACGAACTTTGGGCTTCTGACTACTAAGGTGAAAGGATCTAGTCTGAAGATAAGAGCATCAGACATCAATCAATGTCTAGGGTTTCCCAATCAAGGTCTGATAAACCTGGATGAAGTCGACATTGAAGAAGGCAAGAGGCTAATGCGGTACCAAAGAAACCCTAGTCTGAAGGATATGAAGAAGAAGGAATTTCCTAAGGAATTCGAGTTCCTAGCTGAGATAGTGGGAAAATGTATACTGTGTAAAGATATTGCACACGACAATGTACTCGACCAGCAGTTGAAGATTATGTCTGCTATAGTTCTGAAGAAACAAATCAACTTTGGAGTTATCCTATTCGATCAAATCTCCAAATGGATAGAAAAAGCCGAGTTAAAGAAACCCACAGACAAACCACTTACAAAAGTATTTCATGGAAGACTGCTAAGCATAGTGATGAAGAAGAAGCTAGGAAGCAAGATCAAGGATAATGAGGGAGAACCTCTGAATGTGCACAAAGTAATGTCTCCACAACTATTTGTGAATTGGAAGAAAAACCCAAAGGAAAACAGGAGGCTAACACAAACTGGAAGCAGTAGAAAAGTCTCTGCAAAGAAGAGAAAAGCAAAGGAGGTGGAAAGCTCTAAGTCTGATGACTCTGCATTAGTTGCTGCCACACCGGCGAAGAAGAAGCCTAAGAATGTGAAGAATGCAGAGGCTTCGTCAAGACATGTCTCTACTGACAAGAAGAAACAAGGAGGGGGAGAAAAACCAGCAACAACTATTGAAAACCCAAAAAGAAGGAGTAACAGACTACTCCATGAACCACCCAAGAAGAAAACAAAAGGGATGAAGAAATCAGTTCCAGTTCCCCAAGGAAGCACATCTAAAAAAGAAGAGGATATAGAGTCAAAAGAAGATAAGGAAACTGATGATCTCAAGACTGAATCCCCGGAGATCAGATCCAACAATGAAGGTGGAGCTGAATCCACGAAAGAAGATGTAAACTCTACTGATGAAGAAGAATATGTAAGCCCTATGGCCAATTCTCAAAGTACTCACTTTGAAGATGAAGAAAAGCTACAAGATAACCCAACTGCACCTTCAAATGCAATTGCTCCAACAAGCTTAGGTGATGAGCCAAAAGATGCTGATTCTGAAGAAGGAAGACATGATCCTGCCAAAGCTAAAAGTCAAGGAAGCTTGCTTGATGATTCAAAGGCCTCAGAGTCTGAAGAAGAAGAAGAGTCTGACTCACCCACAGTTGAACCTCCAAGGAGAAGGAAGAGCCACAGACTAATTGCCCAATTTGCCTCCAAAAAGAGAAGTGATCACTCTAATGCAATCATTGAATTAAGTGATGATGAATCTGAATTACAAGAAGAGAATGCTGAAGATGGAACCAATAGTGACAAAGATGAATCCGAAGGAGAAGATGTTAGAGAAGGCTCTGATGATGAAACTCAACATGAAGAATCCTCTGAAGAATCAGAAGAAAGGAGTCAGCATGATATAAGCTCAGAACAGAGAAAAGATGGAAGAAATCCCAGTTCTGAAGAAGATGAACCAAAAAAATTTCACATTCCTCATCCTGTAAATCGCAGGAGAAAAATTGTGGTTAAAATTGATGAACCACTGGATGTGCTCCCTGGCATATGGATAAATCATGGGAATGAAAGACTAAATGTGGTAATAAAGACTGCAGAGAATGCACTCAACAATCGTAAGGCTATGAAGCTAGACACATCAACTATAATATATGAGCCTGAAGTTAAGAACCACGCAATAAGATGGTTCCACCCTCATATGCCCTGGGTAAAGTCATCTCTCACTGCAGTCAACAGTTATCTAACATGGGTCTTTTCTCACCTCCCCAACGTAGAGTTGGTGGCACAGAACTTCTCGAGAATCAAGAAATTTCCAACTCAAATGATAAAGGATCAGCCTCACTACAAGATCTACAGACATACTTGAAATCATTATATTTCCTACGATCGTAGAGTGGACTCTGATGGAAAAAAAGAATATGGCCAAGACACTGATCGTAGAGTTTGGTCACTCTACCATTGATGATGTTCAAGTCCAGAATAAGATGTCTCCATCTGCCTAATCACAGCTATCTGACATTCCTACATCCTCCCATAGCGATTGGTATTCAACGATTTCTCAGATTCTCAATACTTTTGAAAATCTGTCGAAGGATGAGAATCGTAGAGTCCAATCTAGTGTTCAACAAGAGGCTGCCCAACCAGATGATCAAATTTCCATGGAGCAGGAATTGTTAAAGAATTCTGATGACCTGATTGAGAAGATGTCTCAAATCAATGAAAAGTCTAAGATGCTGACAACAACAGAAGACAACTCAGTTCAAGACAGAATCCAAGCTACTATGGCTGATGTATCTCTAAAAATCAAAGAAAAAGATCACATCTATCTGAAGGCCATAAATGATCAAAAAGTAGAAGCTCTACGAACACAGAAGGCAAATGAAGAACAACTCCAAGCCTTCTCGGACAAGATTGACAACATGAATTAGTCCTTCTCTATGCAACTTGAGTTGAGCCAACAAGACCTCAAGATTGAAGTCGGTAACTCCTCCTACCTGATGGAGCAACTAATGTCCAACATGGAGCAGATCTCCCAAGTGATTAATGACAAAAAGAGAGAGAAAAAGAGGCATAAAAAGAGGCACTCAAGAAAGAGCAAGAAGAGCAAAAGAAAAGAAGAGAAGAAGATAAAGAAGACAACAACACAAGAAGTAGCCGAGTCATCATCTGAGGGGGAACCAAAAGATGATGAGCCTGTATTTGCAAAGGCTGAGGGGGAGCGAGAAGGAGAAGAAGAGGATCAGACAAAAGAAATGAAGTCAAAATCCCAGGGGGAACAAGAGCAAACAGACCAAACAGATGAGTAGTTGATCAACAGACATCCTGGAAACATACATGGAGCCAAAGAGGTACATCTCTAACTAGTTAGGTATGTTCTGGATCCAGGATGTAAAATGTCAATGTATTAAATTCCATATTATTATAAATGACATTCATGATTATCTATTTTAGAAATACAACAGTTCACTGTATATAAGATTCATTCATAACATGCATATGCACTTATTGTTTTTATCATAATCAAATAGGGGAGATTGTCAGGAATAAACATATGAATGATATTCCTATTTATATATGATTTGATTATGATATACATATGAATGAATATGCAAGTATGTTTGTATTAAGAAAAGCTGTAAAGTCCTCTGATAGACTATAGAAACATATGTACAAGGACTTAGAATGAATTGATCAAATATGTTAGGTTGATCCTACATAAGCAAAACAGCTTTGTAAAGTCCTTAAAAAGAAATGATGTACAAAGGACCATAAACATACAAAGATCAAACATGTTAGGTTGATCTTATGATGTAATAGATATGCTTGTCTGATCGTCGAAAGCACCGCACTGTAAATCGTAATCCCGCCAGAGAGTCAAGGATAACTCAAGAGCTATCGAGGCAGAATTGTAGTCTGCAAGATAGTAGATCTCGGAGTTCGTAGACTTTCAGGAGAGACGAGGAAGGATCGTAGTGTGTCGAGTTAAGCTTCCTCGGAGCCGAAGTCTGCTGAGGAAGTCATGTTCAGAATTGTAGACTATACTCGGAGTCGTAGAGTAATGCTGAGATGTTCTGCTGAGCCGAAGTCTACGAGCCAACCAAGCATCTGCCGAAGCCTAGTCAAGAATCGTAGACTACACTCGGAGTCATATAGTCTACTGACAGTCAGGTCAAGGATCGTAGACTACACTCAGAGTCGTAGAATCTACTAATCGTATAAAAGGCATAGATCGTAGTCGAGCAAGATCAGATGAAGACAACAAGCACAATGATAGAAATCGTAGTGTCAAGATCTGATCTCGGAGTCGTAGTGTCTGCACAGCCAAAGCTGAATCGTAGAGTGCAGAGCTAAGACCTCAACAAATGTGCTCACAAAGTCAAGGTAGAAATGTAGAGCAAACACGATTCTAAATAATTGAGCACTCCCAGAATATCCAAAGGAATGAAGTCTCTAGTTGGTACTGCAAAGATACATCTCACCTAAAGGAAGCAAGAGAGCACTCAACGAATGGCATGCAAGCTATTAGAAGATCTAAGCATCAACCCAATCAGCATCCAGATTGAGTTGTGAAGCCATTCAAGATGAAGTCTTCCACAAGATGATCATAAGAAGACTTCAGTAGCTGACAAAGGAAAGTCAGCTTGTGTAGTAGCTGTCAAGTAGAAAGATGACAACGATCTTAAAAGTAACCAGGATCGTAGTGTTTGCCAAACAAAGAAGGAACTGATGGAGTACACACAGAGATACTAGTCAGCCTCTGAAGAACAAGGCTAAAGTGATTAAGCATTGGGTCAGTCCATTGATGATAAGTGAACGGGAGATAACAAGGAGAAAGCGAGCTGGACACGCCACAAATCTGAAGTGTCTTCTTATTCAGAAGGGACCAAAAACAAGGAGTCAAGCCATCAGTCTCTAAGAACAGTTGAGGCAAACAGAAGTATTGAAGCACTGCACAAAAGGAGGAAGATGTGTTCTACACTGAAGATCGAGTGAACACTCCTCGAGATCGTAGTGTTAACTCTACATGTCAATACTACACTACAATCAGGTCCAAGAAGAAGTGTATCAAAATCGTAGAGTTCGAACAACTAAGGATTGGAGTATTGGCAACGGTTCAATCTGTAGGTTGGCATTCAAACAAAAGCTTATTGAGAGCATCGATGTAAGGACAACCTCTGATCAAGAAATCAGAAGGGGGAAATAAAGTCATCGACCTGCCCAAGACATCAAAGTAACATATCTGATGGGGTAGGTGAAATAGTAGACTACAGTGTCAGAAAGTCAGAAAAAGATGACATGTCACATCGGCAGTTTGCACCAAATAACACGAGATCTATGAAGCAATTTGAATAAGCTTTTAACGGCTATCTTCCAACAGGAAGATTGAAAAGCAGTATAAATTGACAGAGCTTTAAAGATCAAGAGTTGCTGATGATTGTTATGTTGCAGAATCATTGAGTTGGTAAATTCTATTGTTGACTCTCGAGTTTGGTGCCTCCAAATTCGGGTTACCTGATTCTCGAGTTTGGTGCTCACAATCCACAATATAAATAACATCTAGCTACCCATTTAATTATAAATAGCAATACATATCCCATTAACAGATATAGTTAATACATTCGTCCCAGGTTATCTAACCTTTATATTACAAACATACCCTTTAGATAAACAAAAAGGGTTTACAAACATAACATAATAATAAAGTTATTCATAACTATTCCAGCATAACACCTTTGTCTTTATTCTTCACAGCACCTCTTGCCACCTCGTTCCTAGCTGAAATATTTTATTTAGCAAGGGTGAGCAACAAATTTTTCCCGCAAGTTAAGACATACAATGAATGTATAAGAATCAAGAATAACAGACTGTTTATTTTGATAGAATGACACCAAAATTCGGAGAACTTTGAAATAGCTGAACAATTCGTTAATCATTAACAAGTCTTCCCGCATTCTATGCAACACAATAGTTTGATAATGAAAGAGTACAACGCTTTCAAAGTTTCTACGATATGCAATTGAATAACAAGATGTAAATATTCTTTAGAGTTTATGTTGAGTGATCCCTAAGGATCTTAAACTTCTCTTCTCGAGTAACTATCAAAGATTTACTTTGATATACCTAGGTGTATCAGATAACCATAAAGATTAAATCATACCCCTCTGCAAGTACTTAGAGCGGCCAACTCCTTGTACCCTATATTATGCATAATACTTACACGTGCGCAAAGGCCGAATATACGACCAAAAATATTCTCTTTGTAATAAAGGTTGTTCTTCTCAGTCTTATAATCAGAGTTTGATTTATAACAACGAAATGCAATGATTTCAATATTTAATCACTTTCTCAATCTAGCAGAAATAATTGGCATCGATCAGTCAATAATGATTGAATTCTCTTCTCGAACCTATCAAGTTCTAACAAATGTTCGTCTAGCCAGAATAATTAGCTAAGACATATCTCAACACAATTCGATAATAAATAGGAATTATCTGTACTATCAATAATAGCTTCTACGGATATAAATATCCAACAACAAATTATTCTCCAATTATATATTCTCAAAATCACTAATTTAATTTGAATTAATAAACATGCACTAACTGCGAATAATCAACAATAAATTCTCAGACGTGGTCTAATCAACAATAATTAACCACCATAATAATTGAACAGATATAACTAAAGGTTGAGTTAATGAAACTTGTCTTCTCCGTTGATTACTGCTACACAATATACTTATCTATGTTTGAAAGACCTATAATCACAATATCAATCTCACAATTAACACAATAATTCACAACACACGATACTGTAATTTACAGTCAATACTTCTCCTAGACACATTACCACATAGTCACATCAGTGTTTATAACTTATATAAATACTCATCAAGTCTAACTACTTCGGTCTGGTTGAACTTCGGTCTATTCTCGGTGTACTGGTCACCTTATCCGACACTTAACACTTGTATTGCCAACTTACCTCGGTCTCAAAGCTTCAATATTATTTTAGATAAGTCAGATATTGTTTATAATATTTCAATTAGTTGTCTAAGTTACCCAGAAACTTAGACAACTTTGACTGCCTACTTTGTGGCTCAATTATTCACAAGTTTTGGTCATCAAATCGGTTTTATTATGGTTCAAATCTATAGTACTTATGTCAAGGAACATCACTATAACAACAGATCAGTCCAACAACATCATATCATTCAGATTTAAACCAGTTAAAGCCTGCCAGAAAGTGTGTTCATCCGGTTTCTGGGTTTTCCAAAAACTGCAATCCTGACCGAATGGCCTAGTTTGACCGTCCACTACATCCAATATGTTTGTTATTTAAGAGATATAAAGGCCTGGATCTAAAGTCCATATAACAAGCTACAATCTAGTTATAAAAACAACATCAAACCTTCAATCATCTGACAGATCTTGGCCTTTAAAGATCTTGTCAGACACTAAAATACGATTTTTGGGTTACCCAGAAATCATCCGGTCATGCTCGGTCAATGGGTTTTGACCATGAATAACATACAATCTGGACATGGAATGGCTGTGATTCCACTTCCAGATCAAAGACCTCATGTCAAACTACATATCTAAAACATAAAATAACAAAAATCAGTAACATGCAAAGATTTAAGGCCACTGATGTGACTCCCCCAAAATAGGCCCACACGACCCATTCCGAGTCGCCATATAGCATACTATAAAAATTAAATACAAACTTCATTTATACAACTGTTGAACTGTCGTGCAGAATACGACCACAGTTAAACTGTGAGTTTTAATACAAATGTATATAACTCTCATGATGCCTCGACCACAACCTTATAATGGTACTTTATATAAAAGTATAGTAAAAAACTGTTTTAAAAATTAAAATCTTTGGGAAGTTGTGAGACCCCATATTTTATGAATAAAGATTTAAATTTCTCGAAATAATTTTTTTTAATATTATGGTGTGGATTTGATATAAGGTTATAGTTGTGGGTAATATTTACAAATTTTGCAAAGTAAGCAAGTGGTTATATAATATTCGATTGGTTCTGGGAATATTCATTTTAATAGGAATATTCGTATGCAACAAGACAATCATTGGTGGACTCCACAATGTAAGTATTGTCGTAGTAAGAAAAGCGCATGTAATTATCTTTTATTAAAAATAACGACGTAAACTATTATCGCTTAAAGCTGTTGAACTACCCTTAGGTAGTAAAAGTACGATGTCTGGCGTGGTTGCATAGTAGCACCGCAGGTATTGATTATTGATGCTTATGTGAAAATTCACTCGCTTATACTCAATTATTATTACGATGGTTGATGCATCATATCTCTCATATTATTGATTCAATTATTATCACAGTGTTATCTATATAATATGTTATATTATTAAATCAATAATTAAGACGACAAAGTTATTAATATTATTATTTGCAATATTGACAATGTCTAGAAGTTACATCGATGAGAGGTTTGGTCACCTAATTGCTTGCTGCCCAATAAGGAGAAATCCTTATTGGAAAGCCCCCTCTTTCCTGGGAACGACTTGGTTGTTAAATATTGTGAGTTATAATATTAATGATGAATAAGTTCGTGTTGATTAAAGATGAATTTGATAGTTCCATTGTGTTGGGATTATTAGTGTTAGTGGAAATCGACATCTATTCCGATGATAATTGATGTCTGGGGGTTATATTGATAAATCAGGTAATTAATCGGATAAATGAGAAATTAATGGCTACTAATTCACATGCTTATATAACTATTTGTTCACATGTGTGTACTATTGAATTACATTCTTGTACTATTAGGGGAGTTGGTGCAAGATTGATAATACTTGCATGACTAAGTTAAAAATAGAGGTATAGATGGAGGTACTATACTATAATTCATATTTTTACATGATTATAATTATTGGTTCACATGTTTGAATTAGTGATTCACATTAATTACTATTAGGGGAGGTGGTGCAAGTTTGATAATACTTGCAAGACTAAATTAAAAATGAAAGGAAAGTTGGAGGTATTGTACTGTAATATTTTGAGCCCCAAAACGTACAATTATTGAAACTATATTTTCCTATAAATAGAAGCTCAATCTTCCTTCATTTCTCACCAATTCACTAAAGCTTTAGAGTAATTATTATAGAGAGAAATTATAGAGAGAAAGAAGAAGAGAAATTTGCTACCTCACTATTCCAGTATCCAGTCTTCTTTTGAGGTAAGAGGTATTATTTCTTTTGTATTTATGAATAGAGTTATTGTTATTCCATTCCTTATTATTACATTGGAATAACTTTGATATCTGCGACTCACCGTATATATGGTGAAATTCTTCTCATTATTCCATTCTTTATTATTATGTTGGAATAACTTTTACTTTATCTGAAGTACCGCATACATGGTGAAATTCTTCTATTATTCCATTCTTTATTATTCTCGCCGAATATCACATCGCGTATGCGTTTACGCATGACTGGTTTCCATTATTTATTATTCGCCGAAATATCCATGCGTGTGTTCTGCACGACCCTTGCCCATTATTTATTATTCGTCGAAATATCCTCGTACGTGCATTTACGCATGACTGGTTCCATTATTGATTATTACATTTGAATAACTCGTGCATGCGGGTCTATCGCATGCCTGGTGAATTCTTCTGTTATTCCATTATTTATTATTTTGTTGGAATAACCTGTCTGTGCGGTCTATCGCATGTCTGGTGAATTCTTCTGTTATTCCATTCCTCATTGTTCTATTGGAATAACCTGTCTATGTGGATTACCACATGCATGGTGAATGACCTTTCTTATTCATTCTTTATTAAATTGTGAAAATGATATATTTACATGGATTACCGCATGGCGGATGAAAATCCATTTGCAGTTTCGTATATTCTATTATACTCGTATGAGATATCATTTCTTTTGTACTCGTCATGAAATATCATTTTATTTGGTATTTTTTGTTACGACTTACTATTCACGGGTTACTATTCACTCGGTTACTATTCACTCTAGTATTATTCACTCGGGTATTCGGGGCACTTTTTAACATGGGTTACTATTCACCCAAATTACTATTCACCCGAATATTATTCACTCGGGTATTTGGAGTACTTTTCATGTCGGGGTACTATTCATGAGGTACTATTCCCGAAGTACTATTCACGGGGTACTATTCACGACAAAAAATTGATTCTTTTCTTTTCAAATTATTTTGGTGCATGAATATTATTCTTGAATTTTACTCCACAAAGAAGTATTATGTTGACAATTTGGACGTTATTGATTTCAGGATAAATTAACTTATAGATCTTTAAAAATTTATCCTTGAACTTGTTTTATTGAATTATTATGTCATTGTCATCATCCTAATGCTTATATTATGATGAAAGTCATCTTTGGCTTAAATGCATAGATGGACTTGGTATGATTATGACCAGGGATTATTCGGTATAATCATGACCTGTAATATTATAAATGATGTGGTAAAAGTCCTCAGTGGCCTGTAGTGCATTGATGAACAGTTTTTGGTATGATTATGATCAGGGATTATTCGGTATAGTCATGACCATTGATAATTTAATTAATATCCTTGGCCCGTAGTGCAGGGATGATTCGATGATGTGGTTTATTTGTTAAGCTGAGTCTCAGCGATAAAAATTGATGAAAACATTTTTAAATCATAGAAGATAGTAGATATCATGCTCTACTTGACTCTTCTAATGGATTGCTTATTTCGCTGCAGTTAAACTTGATGTCTATTGTATTTTATCAGTTTAACATTGTTGAAGGCTAATGATAATTTATCCTGCATTATTTTAGTCATAATATTTCTTACTGGGCTAGTTGAGCTCACCCTTTCTTTCACTGTTCTCTTCAAGAAATGAGAATATAGCTGGGACGAGTCGGGCGGTCCAGATGATAGTATTAGTAGTCCTCACTATTATGTAAAATAGTGTGATAATAATTAAAATGAGGACACCATTGAGTGTGGATATTGTCTAGATGACAATATTCTTGTTTAAACTCTCAGCTATGTTTTGTTGTATTTTGCATGACTGTTGTATAATTAAGTTGTATTTGTATTTTGTACCATATATTTGGTTACTCAAGATGGGTGATGTATACTTGTTTTGGGGGCATCACAGAAGTGATCAAGGAAACCTTCGTACATGGGAGGCCATGCGTCTAGGTTATGATAGATATCATATATCCACAGAATTATCCTTGGTTGACCCAATAGACCCAAATAAAAACGAGAAGATTACTATCATGTTCTTTCTAAAGGTGAGTCTTCTCTTGACATATAACTATCTCCACTGTCTGCAATTGAAAATTATATTTCAACCAAACTCCAAGATCATATAGGTAGTGCTTGTAGATATACTCAGCAAGTGGATTTGCACAACCCTGTCTTATGATAACACGAGGTTGTATGTCATTAGACATCTTGTATGATAGTGGCAAAAACACCCTTCCAAAGTTGGGTTCACCTCACCCTATTTGGTTCACCAAAATTAAATATCAAATGACGTATACAATACGACACACTTATCTAAAGTTCTCAATAAAATTATTTCCATACTATTTAGGGAGAAGCTCAATAGCTATAGACCATCGTTCTATTCTCCTGTTACCCCCGCTCGACCCAGCTACACTCTTATTACCTGAAAGGAATTGTGAAGCAAAGAGGGTGAGCATAACTAGCCCAATAAAGAATCTCATGACTAAAGATAATTTACATCATCAATAGCCTTCATCAGTAATAAATTAGAGATTTAGAACATATGGTAGATGATAAAATTTTTCAACCATAGTTGCAGCGGAACGAGCAATCCATTAGAAGAGTTAAATAGACCATCAGATCTATTATCTTCTCCATGTTAAAAGTCCACCAATAATGTTTTATCCCTGTAACATCAATCAACAATTCCTATCCATAATCATATGAATAACTCATAATCATAATTGTGATTCTAAATTCCTCTTCGCACCCAGGACGAAGATAATTTTCATCACCTATCTTCACCTGAAACATCAAAAATCATGGTTATACCAAATCACAATTCCTGCTCATAATCATACTAATAAATTCATCTTTGCACTACGACCAAAGATATTCATTAACAATTCATCTTTGTACTACAGGCCAAAGACATACAACTGTATTTTAGAATAGTCAAGTAGAGCATGATATCTACTATCTTTTACGAATTAAAAGTGTATAATCAATATGTTATCGCTGAGACTCAGCTTAATAAATAATCCACATCATCGAATAATCCCTGCACTATGGCCAAGGATTCATGTAATCATCAATGGTCATGATTATACCGAATAATCCCTGGTTATAATCATACCAATAACTGTCCATCAATGCACTACGGGCCAATGAGGACTTTTACCACATCATCTATAACATTACGGGTCATGATTATACCGAATGATCACTGGTCATAATCATACCAATAAATAGTTCATCTATGCACATAAGCCAAAGATACTCATCAATCAATAGTTCATCTTTGCACGTAACCCAAAGATATACAACTGTAAAACCAATAATCAATAGTCCATCTTTGTATGTAAGCCAAAGATATACAACTGTAAAACCAATAATCAACAGTCCATCTTTGCACGTAAGCCAAAGATACTCCACTGTAAAACCAATAATCAATAATCCATCTTTACATTTGAGCCAAAGATATACAACTATAAAACCAATAATCAACAGTCCATCTTTGCACGTGAGCCAAAGATTACTTTTATCATAATATAAGCATGATGATGACAATGATATAAGCATTAATCAAACGAAATCAAGGATAAATATTAAAGACTTTAAATTTATCCAGCTTAAATTTATCCAGAGTTTAAAAATATCCAAATTGTCAACATGATACTGCTTTGTGGAGTAAAATTTAAGAATAATATTCATGTACCAAAAATAATTTGGACAGAAAAGAAATATATTTTTTGGGTAAATAGTACCCTGCAATAGTACCCTATGAATAGTACTTCAGGAATAGTACCTCGTGAATAGTAGCTCGGCATGAAAAGTACCTCAAATACCCAAGTGAATAATATTTGGGTGAATAGTAATTTGGGTGAATAGTAATTCGTGAATAGTAACTCGTGAATAGTACTTCGACAAGAAAAGTGCCCCGAATACCCAAGTGAATAATACTAGAGTAAATAGTAATCGGGTGAATAGTAACCCATGAATAGTAACTCGTAAAAAAAATACCAAAGAAAATGATATTCCATGATGAGTACAAAAGAAATGATATCTCATACGAGTATAATAGAATATACGAAATTGCAAATGGATTTTCACCCACCATGCGGTAATCCACGTAGACAGATCATTTCCATAATTTAATAAAGAATGAATACGAAGGATCATTCACCATGCTCATGAGAATCCACATGTATACAAAGTTATTCCAATGAATAATAAAGAATAGAATAATGTAAGAATTCACCGTGCATGCGATAGACCGCATGCATGTGTTATTCCCAAATGTAATAATAAAGAATGGAACAAGGTCACGCCAGAATAATCGCATAGATAGGATATTCTAACGTAATAATAAAGAATGGAACCGTAATGTAATTACATATATAGGATATTCTAACGAATAATAATAAAGAATGGAACCAGTCAAATGCGTAATCCGTCAAATGCAGTGAGGATATTCCAATAGAATGATAAAGAATGGAATAACAACAGAATTCACTGAGCATGCGATGAAGATCATGATGACATGAGTTATTCCAACAGAATAATAAAGAATGGAATAACAGAAGAATTTCACCATGTATGCGGTACTTGGCATAGACAGGTTATTCCAACATAATAATAAAGAATGGAATAATAACCCTTACGAGTATTGAAATAAAATAACTCTCTTCATGAATACGAAAGAATAATACCCCTTACTATAATAATATTATCCCCTACCTTAGAAGAAACTGGATATTGGAATAGTGAGGTAGCAGACTTCTCTTCTTCTTTCTCTCTATAATTTCTCTCTATAATAATTGCTCTAAATCTTTAGTGAATTGGTGAAAAATAATGAAGGAATGAGCTTCTATTTATAGGAAAATATAGTTTCCATAATTGCACATTTTGGGGCTCGAAATATTATAGTATAATACATTTCTCTTTTTTTTTCATTTTTAATTTAGTCCTGCAAGTATTATCAAACTTGCACCACCTCCCCTAATAGTAAATCATGTGATGCAATAGTTCTAAACATGTGAACAAATTAATTATAGTATAGTACCTTCATCTATACCTCCATTTTTAACTTACTCATGCAAGTATTATCAAACTTGCACCAACTCCCCTAATAGTAAATGAATGTGATTCAATAGTACACACATATGAACAAATAGTTATAATCATGTGAATTAATAGCAATTGATTGCTCATTTATCCGATTAATTACTTGATTGGTCAGTATAACTTCCAGACATCAATTATTATCGAAATAAATGTCAGTTTCCACTAACACTAATAATCCCAACACAATGGAACTATCAATTTAATCTTTAATCAACACGAACTTATTCATCATTAATATTATAACTCACAATATTTAACAACCAGGCTGTTCCAAGGAAAGAGGGGGCTTTCCGATAAGGATTTCTCCTTATTGGCGTGCAATTAGGTGACCAAACCTCTCCTTGACAGAACTTCTAGACATTGTCAATATTGCAAATAATAATATGAATAACTTTGTCGTCTTAATTATTAATTTAATAATATAACATATTATGCAGATGATACTGTGACAATAATTGAATCAATAATATGAGAGATATGATGCAACAATTACTGTACCAATAATTGAGTATAACTGAGTAACTTCTTACGTAAGCATCAATAATTAATACCGTGCTACTATGCAACCACACGACATCGCATTTTTTTACTACCGCTTATTTTATGACAACTTGCTTACTTTGAAATTTTTTCACATATCACCCTTAACTTTAAACTTTTATCAATTTAACTATTTACCAAAATAGAAAAATTAAATACTTTTATTTCATAAAATTCGGGATCTCACAACTAACATATGGTTGTCAGACCACTTTGGGGATCAAGAACAGTTTTTGAAAAATATCATTTTAAGGCACTCTGATGCTATAGATCTATGATAGATCATCATAGATCATCATAAAACATATCCTAACATAATTCTAAACACATAAACAAGAATTTGGCTTAAGCATACAAGATCAAAGGTGAGTTTAGGTTTATACCTTTCTAGTCCAATCTTTGATCTTTGATCTCCTTAACTAATCTTGGTGATCTAGGGGTTGTATTTGGGACTGAGACACTTATGTATTTCGGATGTTTATAGAGAGAGGGAGTTATTTGAGAGCTAGTTAGCAAATGAGCAAAATACATGAACTTTCTCTATCTTTAATCTATATATAATATGATATAATGTATAGATCTGATGTGTTGGCTGATTTGCTGGAGTTAAAAGTCAAATGGCTGAGCTTTAGTCGGTGAATAACTACAAATATTGCAAGATTTGCAAGTTACATAATAAAAATATACAAAAGGGTATTTTAGTCATTTAACATGCAATTTTAAAGGCATAAAGGTAACTTGCCAAACCCTTAGGGTTTAACCATAAGGTTCTAACACTTAGGTTTTACAACTTTAGTTTCTAGAATTTTCTAATTAGGGTTTTAAAAAAATAGAAAATTAAGAATTCTAAATTATCATTAGGGTTTCCTAATTATATTAGTGTTCCCTAATCACATTAAGGCTTTCCAATTAGGATTAAGGTTTCCTAATTAGGGTTTAGAGTTCTCGAATTAAAATTGAGGCTTCCCTACATTCGATTAGGGTTCCTAATTATGTGTTAGGGTTTCTAAACTTGAGATTAGGGTTTTTAATCCCTTATTAGGGTTTACTAAATATATACACTATCCGGTCAATCATTAATCACAAGTTCTATATAGCACAAACACATACTCACAGATACTTTTATTATCACTGCAATTTCTATTGAATCCCTATTCGAAATTAGGGTTAGGATTTTAATTCTCGGTTAAGCATAACTTTACTCTTATTTCTCAGTTAATACACAAATTGACCACTTCTCAAGACTCGTATCACAGATACTCTGCACAATATTGATAATCAATATCAATATTAATAAAAAAAATTTATTCGTAAAATTCGGATGATTCAAAATCCCGGGTTATCACATTCTCCCCTCCTTATAAGGATTCCGTCCTCGGAATCACCGCTTTCTTATTCTCTACAATCTTTTAAAGTTGTATCATCAATTCATTTTATCAACACAATATTAATTTGTCTCATAAACTAACCTGTGATTTGAATCTATAAAAGAAAACAATTCACAATGATATCTAACCAATATTACTCGCGTAATTTAAGTATTAAGCGAAATCCTTACCTGTCGCCACCTCTTGAGCAACCACTGTATCTTGCGCCGTCATGTTGAATGTACGGGCTATTGGTCTTCCTAGCTATGCAGGTCCTTTAATTGCCAAGGTTCCGCTACCGGGTCCCTTGTTGACACTTTTCTTCTCCACATTTCTCTTCAGACAGTTCTGAACTAGATGATCAGTCGATCCAAACGCAAAACAACCTTGTATCTTCTTCGGATTGGGACAATTGGGCAATATGTGTTCCTCTTGACCACAGTTATAACAAACTCCTTTCTTCTTCAGACAAACTCCCGAATGGTTCTTTCCACAAGTCGCACATGGCTCCCTTCCTTTCTTATTTTCTTTTGTCTTGTTACCCGACTGGGTATTCTCGCTCCACTTTCTCTTGTTCAGATTACTACCAGCACTACTACCTCCTTTATTTGTCTTTTTCTTCTTCTCCTGATTATAACGGGATGCAGCTTCGCTTCCCCCTTCAGCAATTATTGCTTTCTCCAACAAAGACGCGAACGTATTAATCTGCAATACAGTTACTTTGTTGTATATACTTGGCTTCAATCCATTTTCAAACCTTCTTGCCTTTCGTAATTCCATATCCACCTGATGAGGTGCAAATCTTCCTAATTCGTTGAATTTAGCAGCATATTCAGACGCCGACATGTTCTCCCGCTTCAGTTCGAAAAACTTAACTTCCATCCGAGTTTACATACTCGACGAGAAGTAATTCTCAAAGAACAACTCCTTGAATCTTGTCCAAGTTACCACAGCTGTACCAACTCTCGCCTGATTAGTCTCCCACCAATAATTGGCTTCTCCCTTCATCAAGTATGTTGCAAAAGCTGTCTTTTTCTCTTCTACCACTCGCGCAATAATGAATGCTTTCTCCATCTCCTTCACCCAAGTTTAGGCTTCAATCGGATCTGTGGTACCTTTGAATTCTGGCGGTCCTAATACTTTAAAGTGCTTAAAATTTGCCAATCTATTACCTGGCTAATTTCTCACTCTTGCTCTTTCTGGTGGAGCTCTATTTCCCATAGCGTGGGCTAACATGTCCACAAAGTTCTGCATCGGGTCCACTTGACCTCCTTTATTATTCACTGACTGCTCTTCTCTTTGATTTCGTCTCTGTCGTCAAGGCGGCATGATCTGATTTAAATAAAAATCTTACATTAATTCTACACAAATTCTTATTAACAACACAATAAGAATTTAACACAATGTTCTCATATAATCACATTTTTATTCAAATAACACATAGTACATTTAGCATATAACACATGTTACTATCCCTTTTTAAATAAATATTAAGATTAACCCACACAACTTTACACAAAAAGTTGCAATTCTCCAACTTTACACAAAACGTTGCAATTCTCCATTCACACATAGCTATTCCCAGTTCGTCAAACTTACCACACTTATGAGTCCAAGAACTTGCCACAATTATATGAGTGTATGAACTTATACTAGTTAGACCATTAGCATCCATTCGCTGAGGGGTTCAAAACATTTCATATAATTATGAATCATGAACTTACTATAAATATGAGTTTTAACAACTCACAAATTAATCTTATATTCATATAGAAAATAAAGATTTCATTCATACAAACATATATATTTACATATGTTCACACATCGTTCTCGATATTACAACCGTTAATATCATAACCTACTACTGAAAGATACTATCGCTTATATCTAAGTTGTCTACCGTCCACTCCCTTCACCCTTATTATTTTTGTTAGGACACTTATTGAAACCGTGACCCGTTCTCCCACATGAAAAACACTTCCTCATATTCAGCTTAGGACAATGTAGAGAAATATGTCCTTCCTGCTTACAGTTGAAACACACGTTCTTCCACATCATGCATTCTCCCACGTGAGTCTTTCCACACTTTCTACAGACTTGCTTCTTCTTCGGGTTTGAATTTTCAGAATTATTCCCTCTTTCTCTTATTCTTGCCCTTCTGCTTGATTGTTCCCTCCGACGATCCACCACCTTCAGTCTTCATCCTTTCCACCTGCGCCTTTAACTCATTTCGTTCTTCAGTCATCTCGCGTAATGCCCTTTCTTTCTTCCACAACTCCTCTAAGAGAAACACTTTAATTTGGAGTTCTTGTACTTCTACAGATACTTGATCTTTTTCTCCAACTTTAATCTTATTCTCTTTCTCCGCCCTAGCTTCTTCGAACTCTGCCTCCTCATCACCACTCAGATACATCTCGGGATAATCATCATGATCACTCCCCAGATTCACCATATGTTCATCTTTCCCCACTTCTTCAACTGACTCACTTTGTGCTGGCACCTCGGCTACTGGCACTGGTGCAACAGTCGCTGACATCTCCGTACTTATTTCATCTTCTCCTGACATCCTACAGTCAGTTAAACAACTTGATTAGTACTTCACTAGTACAAATTTCTCACACTATGTGTTCACATATCTCACTGTTGATACGCTTTATCAATCTCTCACTTAGTACTCTAAATGAGTATTCTCTATCTCGCTTATGGTTATAATCCTAGGGTTTTCCCCCCTCTTAAGGTTTATAACCTACAGCTCTGATACCAACCTGTGACGCCCCCAAATTCGGGTTACCTGACCCACGAGTTTGGTGTTCACAATCTACAATATAAATAATATCTAACTACTCATTTATTTATAAATATCAATATACATCCCATTAACAGATATAGTTAATACATTCGTCCCAGGTTATCTAACCTTTATATTATAAACATACACTTTAGATAAACAAAAAGGGTTTACAAATATAACATAATAATAATGTTATTCATAACTATTCCAACATAACACCTTTGCCTTTGTTCTTCACAGCACCTCATGGCACCTCGTCCCTAGCTGAAATGTTTTATTTAGCAAGGGTGAGCAACAAATTTTCCCCGCAAGTTAAGACATACAATGAATGTATAAGAATCAAGAATAATAGACTATCTATTTTGATAGAATGACACCAAAGTTCGGAGTACTTTGAAATAGCAGAACAATTCGTTAATCATTAACAAGTCTTCTCGCATTCTATGCAACACAATAGTTTGATAATGAAAGAGTACAACACTTTCAAAGTTTCTACGATATTCAATTGAATAACAAGATGAAAATATTCTTTAGAGTTTATGTTGAGTGATCCCTAAGGATCTTGAACTTCTTTTCTCGAGTAACTATCAAAGATTTACTTTGATATACCCAAGTGTATCAGATAACCATAAAGATTAAATCATACCCCTCTGCAAGTACTTAGAGCGGCCAACTCCTTGTACCCTATATTATGCATAATACTTACATCACAAGAAAGCGCCTAATATACGACCAAAAATGTTCCCTTTGTATAAAAGGTTGTTCTTCCCAGTCTTATAAACAGAGTTTGATTTATAACAACAAAATACAATGATTTCAATATTTAATCACTTTCTTGATCTAGCCGAAATAATTGGCATCGATTTGTCAATAATGATTGAATTCTCTTCTCGAACCTATCAACTTCTAACAAATGTTCGTCTAGCTAGAATAATTAGCTAAGACATATCTCAACACAATTCGACAATAAAGAGGAATTATCTCTACTGTCAATAATAGCTTCTACGGATGTAAATATCCAATAACAAATTATTCTCCAATTATATATTCTCAGAATCAATAATTCAATTTGAATTAATAAACATGCACTAACTGCGAATAATCAACAATAAATTCTCAGACGTGGTCTAATCAACAATAATTAACCACCATAATAATTGAACAGATATAACTCAAGGTTGAGTTAAGGAAACTTGGCTTCTCCGTTGATTACTGCTACACAATATACTTATCTACGTTTGAAAGACCTATAATCACAATATCGGTCTCACAATTAGCACAATAATTCATAACACATAATACTGTAATTTACAGTCAATAATTCTCCTAGACACATTACCACATAGTCACATCAGTGTTTATAACTTATATAAACACTCATCAAGTCTAACTAGTTCGGTCTAGTTGGACTTCAGTCTATTCTCAGTGTACTAGTCACCCTATCCGCCACTTAACATTTGTATTGTCAACTAATCTCGGTCTCAAAGCTTCAATATTATTTTAGATAATTCAGATATCGTTTATAATATTTTTTAGAAACTTTTAATAATTTTCAAATAATTACTATAATTTATAATAATTTTTCAAACACCAGAATCATTTTTAAATGATTTAAATACTGATAAACCCATCATCATTAATATTTAATAACATTTAAAATATTAATGACATATTTGTCAAAATATTAATGTTATTAATATTAACTTAGAATATTTTTAATTTCCCAATATTCTCCTTAAATGATTTTTAAAATAATTAAAATTATTTTTAAACCATCACTATTAATATTTAAATATTAATGAAATTCTCATCAAAATATGAAAATTCATTAATTATAGTGTTAAGTTCAGATGACCACCTGGGGTTTGAGCGGTTTCCCACTTAACCACATGTAGTCAGTAAAGCTACATTTAAACTCCCGACTTTTTGAGTTAAAGTGAATAACTACTTTCTGTTATAACTCCGTTACTTAAGTTGGATAAAGACTTAATTACCCTCCATATTCAGAGTTTCGATTCTTTTTTTCTCTGCCTCTTCCTGTAAAGAAACTACATACTTAGAATATAAAAGAAATTAAAGAGCTCAAACTCATGCTAGTTGGCTAATAAACATGAACTAATCAAACTGAGATAATCATGGCATAAAACTACAAATGCAAACTGTTCAGTTATGCCCTACTTAAGATCAGCTACCTCTGTACTTATTTTAAGCTTAATATTCTGTAATTGGGTGTTGAAAACTTAATAGTAAAAGTTTGATACATAAATGTTCAGAATAGAAAAATCATTTGGGGCACAAAAAGTTTGATACCATCAATTATGACGAAGAGGGAGTATCATACTCCGATGATGGCGAAGTAGCCATGTAAAGTATGCAAGATTGACTAATGTATGCGGTAGCCTCATCTCATGGCATTGAGAACAATACAGTAACAACTATAAAATCATGAACTAAATTCAACAAAGATGCTCTCAAACTGTTGGAGCGCTATAAAATCATGGCCATATGCGATGCTGAGAGATGGACCAACTGCAGATTGCTTTACAGAAGTTGTAGAATAGAAAGCTTGCAGAGGAGCTATAGATGCCATTTTGTTGGTATAATTGGAAATTGGTGTAGAAACCATACCCGCTGCAATTTGGTAGTAGCTCCTTTTTATATGCAACATGTGTCACATATTCACACATGAACATTAATAGACTGAACTTGTTTGTCAAACTAAACTGCAGGCATACAAACCAGTCCTTGGTCTTTGTTCTATTAATCCTAAGCTTTGATAAATGAAGGTAAACGCTGAAACCTCCAGAACCCCTATTAAATCAAACAAGTATTGATCTAAACTCGGATCTTAACGAACAATCCAGATCAGATATTAAATCAAACACCTGAAGAGGTATTTTTCCAAAGCAAAAGATTGGTTCAGGAATTAGATCAAATTGTTGGAGCGCTATATTTGGATGACTAAGAAATTTACATTCCCATCAGGAACAATCCATATCTCACGTAGATAAGCCATTGTCAGTGCAGAGGAGAACAGAGAGGAGAGAGAAAGATCTCTGCAGATGAGAATAGAGAGGAGAGAGAAAGAAGGAGACTCTGTTAACATTGGTTCCCCCATTTCAGGCTTATTCAACTCATCCACATCAATTACCATTGGTTCCCCCATTTTAAAACCCTAATCGTGCCTGCAATTTTTCAAAAATCACAGAAAATCCAAAAAATCCCGTTTGATTCAAATCAAGATTTTCAGATTACCCAATACAATCAACCCACAAACAACAAATACAACAAAAATTCTTAGATTTCCCCAAGAAAAATCAAAACCCTTGTAATTTTACCAGGAAAATTGATTTTTAGATTACCCAATACAATCAACCCATAAACAACAAATACAACTGCTTTTTATGCGGCTCCACCATCAGTCTTTCGTCCGCAATTGAAGACGAAGATGCTTCTTCAATGATATCCGGCTTTAGCTCTAACCCTAGCGCGTCAAAATCTCGATCGATTTCATTTCTTTAAAGCGAGAATCGATGATAGGGTAGCCTTCAATCTCGTCTGTGATGGAGGTGAAATGGGTAGAACAAAATGATAAAAGCCAAGAGGGGTATTTCGAACATTTAACAGTTTTTTTTACCGTTACAACCCCTTTTCACGCGCTTTTGGCGTTTGACATACACGCATAGTTAAGTTGGATGGAAAATGTGACGTTTTCACTTTAACTCAAAAAGTCAGGAGTTTAAATGTAGCTTTACTGACTACAAGTGGTTAAGTGGGAAACCGTCCAAATCCCAGATGGTCATCTGAACTTAACCCTTAATTATAACTTAAAATATTTTTAAATTATTTTTCTCATTTTAAATGATTTTTAAATCAATAAAATCATTTTCCCACTATTTATTTAATTTAATAATTAAATAAATCTAATATCATTAATATTAAATTATTAATAAAAATTCTCCAAAAATATTAAAAGTTACATTTTTATAACTCAAAATATTTTTAAACACTTTATTCTTATTTAAAATAATTTTTATAATATTAAAATCATTTTTCTCTAATTTATGTAATATACTAATTAAATAAATTAAATACCATTAATATTCAAATAATTATAAATATTAATGAAAAATATTCCAATTTATCAAAAGTTATGTTTTCATAATTTAAAATAATTTTTAAAACCATTTTTGTAATTTTTAGAATTTATTTCTATTTTTAAGTATTTTCCGAAAATTCAAAAAATAAAAATATTAAAACCGTCGCTATAGGCCAAAGCGACAATTTCTGTCGTTTTAGGTGTTTTTGGCTCAAGAACACTGACAAGCCAGTGTTCAACATGCCAAGTTTGACCGCTTATAATGTCCAATTCAAAGTGATTCTGGGCCATCTTAAACATTGATCATGTAGTGTTTATTTAACACTACACAAATCAATCATCATCTATGTCATACAATTACATAGCTACATGTTGGGTAAAATCTATATATGCACAACACACAAGTATACGTGGTCAACAAGTAATACAGTAATGAGTAGAGTATCGTTCCCACAGAGACAATTTAGTAAGAAATTTACCCTCACAATTATCAATTTCCTATTAATCCTAATTTTATTAAACTATCCAATTTATTGATTAAAATTATAAAAACTAAATTATTAATAAATATACTGTCACAAACCAATCACAAAAATCAAAACTAAAATTTCAAACAATTAATGGAGAATTAGACTTATGATTTCACCATAAGCTTCACTCTGATTTCTACACTTTTATTCCAATTCAACTCACTATCCCAGTTTATTAATCAAGAACACAAATGTAGTACTAGCCACCTCTCGATGCACTAATACCGTATTAACTTTAATCCACAAATTAGATAGAAACAAGTTAAACACCTTAATCAACTAACCTACTATATCTCTTTGTGAATTAAAATTAAAGAAGATTTAAGATTAAGTTCTCTATCCGATTACATGCGATGTCAAGCATATCTCTACCTTAACATTCATCAAGATTCTGCTATTCACAAAATTCAAGAACACATGCTATATTAACTAAGTCTAGATTCGTATATCCTCTCTCGATTCCATACAAATCCACAAAGAATTATTGATCAGGCAATTCATAAATTCAAGCTCAAATTAATATAGATAAATTGGAAAGTAGTTTATTGAATTGAAAATCAAAGTTATAAAACCATCGTTTCACTTAAGGATCCATCATAAGCCTAAAAAGTAAATTAGTTCATCATAAATGAAATAGTAACTGAATAATTCAAAGAAAACATCTTTTCAATTACAAATATAAGACTAAGAAGAAGAATAATGCAAAACACCCTTCACGTAGCCTTAATCCGCAATCGTCACGAAAATCTCTTCAAAATCTCCCTCCAAAGCTTGCTATGAAAATCTGGAATTAATTTATGTAATATGCCTTGTGTATCTTCAATTCGTTGTTAGTTGCTCCATATACATTCATCACACACGTTTCTGGTCGAATCCCATGTCCATTAGAGTTCAATTGCCATCCAAATGCTAATAAATCGCGTTCCAGCAGAGTTGTAAGCAAAAACAGATCGCCCATAACGAGACCCACCTCTTGGGTGTATATACTAATAAAGGCTCATTTCAATGGGTATGCATTCTGTAAACCAAATGTGAAGACCCCCCCCGCCCCGGCGGGGGTGTATAGGCAAAAAGGGCCCACCCTAGCGGGGGTAGGTTCTGCTAGTTGATGTTGCTTGCTTCATGTTTTCTTCCATAAGTGCTCCAAATGACGTCCTTTCTTCGCTACTTGCGACAACAACCACCCAACACATAAAAGAACACGAAACGAGTAAAAACGAACATAAAAACAAGAAAGTAACAACGATTAAACTTGAAATGGACAACGATTCGTAGATATAAAGTCCACTTATCAAAATCCCCTAAACTTAAACCGTGCTAGTCCTCGAGCACAACACAGAACAAATATGCTATATAATGCAATGCAACGATACGTAATGTATCTAATCTATATGTTTTCGAATCCAACAGTGTTACAGAATCAAAATTATCTCACCGGCCTTAGGGAAAACAAACAAACACTACAATCTTAATCACCAAAACCAATCAATAATTCCTTATCAGTTCTTAAATCTTAAACCATTATCACTGGTATAGTGTGCGTATGTGTTCAACATCCATGATAACTGATACGGACTCAAATTCAATACATAACCAATTTCTTAGAAGGAATCATACAGCGCAAACTTAAAAATTTCAAAAATAGGCAAGTTCCAACTGAATTCAGACATTTACCAAGCTTAAGGGATCAAGTAGGGTATTCATGCTTTCTGTTGTTTTTTTTCTTCATTGACGGGGGCCCTTTGCTTTTATTTCCCATCTTTTCTTCATACTTTTTTTAGATAAATGGTTGGTGAGTCCGTTTTACACTCCATCTCACGCTCATGTTTATGAGGAGTATAATTTCCTCAACCCACCACAAGACTCAACTAGATATTTTTTTTCTGAAGCTTATATACCCTACCTTTCTCCCCCAAACTTAAGTTATTGTCTAATTCGTCATTTTCACTGCCTATCCTTGTCATTTTCTCATTCACCCTAGCATTATCCTTTAGAAAATCTTTATGTATCAATTTGAACTAACCAGTCAACACAGACGTTGTTACGTGCTTCCCTTTTTATACCAGTTTCAAACAAGCACAAGATTCGATTCATAATAGAAACTATATCACAGTTCTAATAATCAATGATGTATTTGTTAACTTAGTCTCAATTCTCATCATTGGCCAAAAATAAAATGAGCTACAACACTGCTGGACATATGCAAACACAATATTTAACTAATTTACTAATTTTTTTTATAATATATGTCAAAAATAACACAATGCATCTAAACAAAAATAAATATGCAATAACAAAAATGCCCTAACCTACTATGTATGCACTTAAGCTATCATGCAACTATGTGACTATATGAATGCAACATCACAATTCCTAAATTAATCTGCAAAGCTAGAATGCAATGACAAATGTAAGCCTAACTAATGACATTATGCATGCATCATGTAATTAAATCCCCCAAACTTAAGAATTGTAATACCCTCATTGTATGAATAATTACAATAAAATGTGAGAGGACTTCCCTGCAATCGACTAAGTCTGGGGTGGTGGTGGTTGATCTTCTTCCTCGGAGTCACTAGGCGAAAACCTTGGCATTGGCATGGGCTACTAGTAGGGAAATTGTGCAGCTGGATTGAAGCTCTGAAGTGTCGTATTGAGTGAAGCAAAAGACGTGTTCATAGCGTCAAATATGTGGACTTGTCTCAATGCGAGTCGCCGCATCTCCCGCATGTTACCTTGTTGTGCGCATCCATTTGACGTTGAAAATCAAGAAACTGAGGACTCAATAATGCCTCGGATTGCGGTACCTGCTCTGTTCCTTGATCGCCCATAGTCTCATCCTCATCCTCTGAGGTGTCTGCAGCGTTAACTTCGTCCTCTGAAGCCGATGAAAAAATAAAACCCAGACCTCGAGGATAGGACTCTCTACCGGCCCACACCGAATATCGCGCTATCATTCTAGAATCTAGTAACTAAAGCGACATTTGTGTGGGTTCATCATCCGACCATCTAACCCCCGCTTGGCGATATAACCCACACATGAGTGATGGGTGTGGCAAGCCGCCTGAAAAGTTTCCCCGTAAGCACCGGTAGATGGAAAAACATATTATGGCCCCGACATCAATGATGAAGTCTTGCACAATCGCGTACAACAGTAATGCCTTCTCCTTGGTCACATCCGATGTGTGTTGGGACGGATATAATTTAGCACATAAAAAAGCATACCAAATTTTACCATACCGACTGAGATCTTTGCTATGAAAAACTGTGCCTCCCTTCAGACCTTTGATCCATGTTGTTTTCGGCTTAGTCATTTCCTTGAGTATCACCTCATAGTCCGGATCGAAATCACGTAGGTGGGCATATTGGCATTGTTGAGGCACTTATAATTGATAATAGGTGTTGATGGCATCGGCACTGAACGGGACTAAGTGACCCCACACATACACATTGTAGGGGGCTTTGTCCTCGACGTTCGTATAGAACTCCTTGACTATGTTGACAACAACGGGCTCTAGTTCTTCGATGAATTTGTTCCAACCCTTCTGATAAATTTGTTGCATCATTTCCCCATCGACAGGATCCGGTGCCAACCCCTGCTTTGATATAAGGGCTTTTGTTATCATATAGTCGTACTAGTTAGCGGTGGCGACACTTACAAATTTTCGGCGATTGAAGGTCCGTGTCGGTTGTGCGGGCCTTGAACTTTCTCCCCTTTGGCGTTTCGATGTGGGTTGCGAAGCCATTGACTCTCGGATGCCTTAATAATTGTATCTACCCCCCAAACTTGGTTCACACAAACTATCGAACACTTGGTGTGCACAGTGATCTAACCTCCACAAAACTTGAAACTTTGATCTTATTAAGGTACTTGGAGGTGAGGAATTGGAACACAAAAAACTCAGTTTCAGTTGCTATATTCTTGATGCACTGAGAGCCCTAATCCGTAGCCTTGTGAGATGTGGTTGAAGAGTTATGAAGAATTTGAGTTGTGAGGGTGTGAATATATATAGGGATGGTGTGATGAATTGATGGATAGGAGTAGTGGGTAAGGTAATGGGAAGATGGAGTATGAGTTGTGAAACCGTGGGTTTATAGTGGGGGTTATGTATGGGTAGTTTATGTGAGGGAGAAGTGGGGTTACAATTGTGTGAATGAAATAATGGGCGTGTCTAATCAGAACTGCACTCATTTAATTTCAAGACTCTCTACCAAAGTGGGGGTATTAGGTTTGGTAGGCTTCGCCTTTAAGCAGCATGTAGTCTGTTAATCGAAGTAGAGACCCCTTGGGGGGGGGTGCAAAAAAATAGGCCACCCCGTGGTACGCCTTCTAAATCGACTCTTTTGCTCTTCTTTTCTTCATGCTATGCCACTTAATGTACATTTTCCCATCCTGTAAGCCATGAAACATATAAGTTATTAGATTGTTGATTAATTGGAGCATGGTTGAGAGATTAACAAGACTTTTACTATATAATACCTACCTAATGAACTTATTATAAACTATAGTCTACCAGTTATGAATGAAAATACGAAAAATAAAAGTTTGATTGGGTTGCCTCCCAATGTAACGCCCGAGAAAATCGGATTTATTTGATAATTAAATTTTTTATTTGATTATATGAATTAAATGAATTTAATTGATTATAATGTGAGTAAGCTATGTGAAGGTCGTTCTATGACTTAGAATGTGCGAATGTGGTTAGAAATCTGGCTACGTGCTAGAATTAATTATTTTGAATTTCCAAGACGAAAATAAAAGTTTTTCGAGAAATTTCTGTAAAAACACTATTCATCCATTTCTGCTCGGGAATTAAGTTTAAAATTCTGAGAAACGCATAATGATAGAATATGGAGACGAGATGGAATATCTAATACTATTTCATTTATGACAAACTAAGTTTTTGCCTGCGGACTTAAAACCTAAGGGTTGAGTAGAATGATTTCCGAGAAGGAAATGAGAAGCGTATAATGAATTACGATAATGATAAAGCGTATGTTATACAAGTACAATACTATTTAGTATCTATGTATAATACGAAGAGTTAATACGAAGTACAATACGATTATCGTACGAGTATTATACGAAGAGAGTACGTGAATTATACGTGTAGAATACGATTGGGGTAATGAACTTAGAATTAGGACTTAGTATAATCCAATTGAGTTGGATTATATCAAGACCAAGTGATTAATTATATTGAGCCCAAGTAATTATGACTTAAGAGCCCAATGTTAGAATTAATTAAGCCCGATCCAAGAAACCGAACCGTGGATCGAACCGGTGGGTCACCGAATGGGTAAAACCCATGGGGATGACCCATGGGCATGGTGGGCCAGCCACTTGGTGTGCAATTAAAGGTAACTACTTGATCACCAAGTATTTTACTTGGTGATGAAGTAGTGAATAGTAAGGAAGTGGGACAAATGACCAAAAAGCCCTCCCTTTTTTTTTCCTATGAATAAGAAGCATATGTTGGCCATTTTGTGATTTTTCAAAGAACATCCAACATATATTGAGAGAGAGAAAGAGCTAGACTTAATCAACCATTTCACTTTGAAGCTTTTCCTTAGAGTTTCTATCAAGAACACAAAGATTCGTTAAGGTAATATTCCTTAATAATTGTTTACATCTCTTTTGATTTCTTTAAGTATGAAGAATCATAAATTAGTGGAGTATGCCTCTTATGGAGGAATAAGGATGGCTTGTAATAAGTAAAATCTTTATAAGTTATGTGGAAATAGGAATCGTAAGGGTTTGCGTAAGTTTAAACCGTAGGAAATATGGATTTTTGAGTTTGGTTGTTGAGGAACAATTGAACTCTATCAATGTTAATATATGTGCATCTGGCTTGGTTAGGATGTAGATATGAAATCAATGGAGTATTCCATGTGATTTGGCTTATAGAACACTAGTAACGAAGTTATGGAGAATTTTACGGAATTAGACGTTAAATGTCGAAAATGTAGAAATTCCGGATGGGTAGTCAAAAGTTGCCGTGAGACTTGAAAACGTTGGTTTTCAATGTCAACACGTGAGATAAGGTATTTAACAGTTTTGGACTCAAGAATCGTTGGATTTCGACTTAAAACGAAGAAAACGAGTATTGAACGCTCATTAACATTTAACGAACGCTCGAAAATGAACTTAATAGTGAATTTCGAGTTAACGGATTAGAAATTGTAAAATTCTTATATGAATGAGTAGAGTATGTAATTTATGAGTTGTAGGCTTTTGAACGGACTAAATCAGACTTATAATGAAGAAGTTATGGATCCGGGAAGCTCACTAGAATTTTTAACTGTCAAAATTTTCTCGGTGTTTGAATTCAGCGTGCCATGCGCTGAAGGCTTTAATGTGCCGCACATGCAGCACTACGGTTACATTATTGTAACTCATTGGAGAGTGGTGCATGGTATACTCATGTGAAGAAAGTTTCATGCACTTGTGACCGTAACCGGGACTCGCTTCTGCTGATTGCCACAGCCGCTAAAGTGCTAGGTATATAGGCCACGCCGCGGCGCCGAAGCAGGGTTTTTTTTTAGAGAAGCTAGGTTTTGAACTTCAATTGTTCTGAGACCTATATGAATTAAGTTTATGTAATCAATGAATATATTAATACTATTCCTAGATTGCATATACTAGTGTATATGGTAATGAACTTAGGAATTGAACGCATGTTATTAATTGTGAACGAGGAACACAAAATGTTAGCAATGAACCGTAATGAATAAACAACATTGGTATTCCACCATTGATTATATAGTCCGATTAATGACGTAAGATTGTTAACAAGCCAGAATGAAGTATAGTAAGTCGAATTGACATTATTAATGAAATAAAGTCAACTAAGACATAGAAGAGAAAGAAGTTGGTAAAAACAAATGTGATTGATTATTTGGTAGCTAATTACATTGTGCTATGTGAATATATCATGTAGATTCTATAAAGGCTGTGAGCAGTCAATTAAATTATTTGAAGACGTTGAAAGGCAAGTTTTCTTAACGCTTATCTAACCTTCAAGTTAGTCAAGTTCTATGTGATTCATTGTACTGAATTGCATGACTGATTTTGAAGAAAGGGTCAATGCAAGTTTTAACTCGGCTAGACTATTCGTAAGATATAGATTGATTTGTCTACATATCTTTCTATATAGAACTGATAACGCTATCCTATGCCAAGTAATTGGTACGGATTCGAAGGTGAGGTTTGTTTATGAACAAACTAAAGTATTTTTTTTATGATTATTCGATGGGCATGCGAGTTTGCCAAAACTTAAACGTAAATACTTTTAATGGATGAATGTTAATCAACATAGAGTACTATAGGCTGATCACCTAGAAGTGCTCGTAAGTAATGCCGGATGTATAGCCTTAGGGTTGTGATGTCCTTTTCAAGTATGAAAACAGAAAGCTACTGTTCAAGGTCTTTCGACCGGTTTAGAATTCCTAAACTCTTATATACTTTGGGAATTGAGATTATGAATTGTTATGTATTAATGTTTTGTAATACTTCATGACTATTGATTCAGTTATGGAAAATTGTCATATAATTCACGAATGTGGTATTAATGTTATTCTTTGTTAGACTTGCTGAGCTTGTTATGCTCACTTCTTGCCTGAATTATATGATTGCAGTTAAGGCTGAACGTTCTAAGAATGCTAAGAGAGAAAAGGGCAAGGCTAAGATGGATAGTTAACCATCGTGTAATAGATTAGTATGGTTGTATGTATTAAGTTTTAAGAACAATAAATTATGTAATCGGTTTATGAACCTGGGAAAGGATTTCACTTTGATTGTAATAAGAAGATAGTAATTACACTCATTATGTTGTGTTTTCAATGGAATGATTGTATTGTTATGATTACCGTGTAGCACCATATGTCGGGTTGGAAGATACCCGAATTTGGGGGTGTCACAGGTTGGTATCAAAGCATTAGGTTATAAAACTTAAGGGGGGAAGAACCTTAGGCTAATAACCTCGTAAGGAAGGTAAAGTCCGAAGAAATAAATTCAAGACAAATGAATTAATAAGGTATTGAGAAAACTCAGTACCGAAAGATTTAAAAGATAAAAATTAATCTTAAATAAATTAAATGTGATTTGTGCTTATACTATTGTGTATTATGTACTAATCAACGTGTTATGTGTTTTGTAGATGTCAAACGATAGCTTGATGTTTAGAGACATTCACGTGATAAGTGAAGAGTCGGTGAACCAAGTGGAGATAGTACCTATGCCCGTGGCGGAGGTACCCATAGTGGTTCTAGAAAACTCTGATATAGAAGAGTACATTTCTGAGGAGGAGTACTCCGAGGAAACAATGGGGATACCATCATATCTGAATATGATAGACGTGGAGGAGGAGATGGAGGTAACATCGATTAATACAGTGGTACCTACTCAGGAGTCAACACCTCCGGATGCAATGAGATCATTGTACCTGGCAGTGTTGGATAGGAATGTGCATCTGCGCACTGTGGTGCAGACACAGAACGAGGAGATAATCGCCCTATATGTGGCGAAGGAATCTGCAGAGGTGGATTTTGAGTCGGAGCACGATGAGAAAGTGCTGATGACGGATAAGGCGAAGGATTATAAGGAAGAGGCCGTAGAGCTTCGAAAGAAACCGGTTGAAAAAGACCAGAAGATAGCTAGGATGTCATACATCCACGAATGTGCTCACGAGGATTTCAAGCTGAAAATCGCTTGTTATTCTATTGAGTCAGGGCAGACTCGACATACCATTAGTCGAGATATTGTTTCGATTTTAGCAAATCAGAAACATGAGAATGCCATACGGTAGTGTTAGTAGATCGTTAGATCTTTTTGTATATAGGTAGTGATGTAAAACCCTTTTTTGTATAATTAAAGGGTAGTCTTTTTGTAAATCCCAATTTTTGTAGAAGGCAATCGCGGGATAGTAATGTAATAGCTTTTTGGCTAAGGAAGCAAAGTGTAAATAGTTTTGACTATGAAAGCATATTAATATAATGAAGTTTTTATTTAATGTGCTTATTGTGGTATGAGTTGTTATTTAAGAATGATAACTAAGCAGTTAAATAGATAATAATGAAACTTTATTTATTTAATCAGAATTATGCCGCTAAGAAGGAGACAACGTAACCAAGAGGCCGAGTCTCATAATGAAAATCAGGGGGGGTCCTATTAACCCTATGCAAGAGTTCGTTAATTTATTAACGACAACATTTAACCAAGTTGGGGGAGGAATTCCTGTAGCACCAGGGGTAGCAAGAACAACTACCTTTAAGGAATTTAAGAGTGTGGGTCCTCCGGAGTTCCGAGGAACGACAGACCCTTTAGAGGCCCATACATCGGTAAAAGAGATAGAAAAGGCATTTGTTATTACAAACGTGGGTGAGGCGCAAAAGACTTCTTTTGTGATTTACATGATGAAGGGGGAAGCCAACTACTGGTGGGAGGCTCACCAGGGTGGGGCTAGGACCGAGGCAGTTACATGGGAACAATTCAAGAAGGTATTCTTCGAGAACTACTTCCCTACTACCATACAAGGTAGGATGGAGATTAAGTTCTTGGAACTTAAGCAAGGGGATATGACAGTTCCCCAGTATGCTGCCAAATTCGATGAATTGGCGAGATTCGCTCCACATCAGGTGGACACAGAAGAGAGAAAGGCTTGTAGGTTTGAGCAGGGCTTGAAACCCTGACTCTACAGTAGGATATCGGTGTTTCAAAGTGCTTCCTACGGGACCATTCTGGAAAAAGCGATAATAGCTGAAGGTGGTGGTGAGGCATTGTCTTAGTATCACAAGGAAAGAAAGAACAAGAATAAAGTAGAGGGAGGAAATAAGGCAGAAGTTGCCAGCGGTAGTGGCAATATGCCTAAGAGGAAGAGTTTTAACCCTGGGAATACTGGGGTAAAACAAGGAGATCC
The DNA here is from genome assembly GCA_020205615.1 of Panax quinquefolius. NCBI lineage: Eukaryota > Viridiplantae > Streptophyta > Magnoliopsida > Apiales > Araliaceae > Panax > Panax quinquefolius. Next base: position 63,844,524 of record CM035157.1, read on the forward strand.
TAAACGTAGGACGGAGGCATGTAAGACATGCGAAAAGACTCATATGGGAGTCTGTTTAAAGGGAAAATTAGTTTGTTACAACTGTGAGCAGGAGGGACATTTGTCACCCAACTGTCCTAACCCTAAGAAAAACCATGGGTGTTTTGTTTGTGGATCGTTGGACCACATGGCAAGAAATTGTCCGAAGAAAGGGTTAGAGGGAAATAAGGGTTCTAGTAGCGGTAAATTAGCCATTACTGGACCAACACCATCAGTGGGTAGACCCTCAGCCCGTACGTTTAATATGACTGTCCAAGATACGGTTGCATCATCGGATGTAGTAGCAGGTATCATTCCAGTCAATGAAATAAATGCTTATGTGTTATTTGACTCGGGTGCTACTTGTTCTTTTATAGCATGTGGATTTCCTAAGCGATTAGGTTTAATCCCTGAAAATTTAGTAATACCTTTAGACGTTAAGGTAGCAAACGAAGAGATAATTCCCATTGAACATATTCATAGGGATTGTTGCGTAGATATTAGAGGTAATAAGTTATCAGTACATTTGGTACCGATAAGGTTAAAAGAATTCGATGTAATTCTTGGTATGGATTGGTTGATTAACCATAAGGCAATAATAGATTGCCATAGGAAAAGTGTGAACCTTTGGCTTTCTAAGAAGACCAAGGTAGTGTTCTTCGGTAGTAAATCACCGAGACGCTTTTGTTGTCTATCGATGACACAAGCTAGGAAGATGTTGAGAAAAGGTTGTGTAGGTTACCTGTGCTATGTTGTGGATACCCAAAGAGTGGGAACATCTTTGGACCAGATACCTATAGTTCAAGAGTTCGCGGATGTATTTCCAGAGGAATTACTGAGTACTCCACCGAATAGGGAGGTTAAGTTTGTGATGATCTGTTACCGGGTACGGCACCAATTTCAAGGGCACCATATCGGATGGCGCCAGTTGAGATGAAGGAGTTAATGGTTCAATTACAAGAACTATTAGACATGAAGTACATTCAACCGAGTGTGTCTCCTTGGGGAGCACCGATATTATTTGTAAAGAAAAAGGATGGGTCGTTAAGACTTTGTATCGACTACCGAGAGTTGAACAAGTTAACGATTAAGAATAAATACCCATTGCCCAGGATCGATGATCTATTTGATCAGTTGAAAGGGGCAAAGTATTTTTCAAAGATAGATTTGCATACGGGGTATCATCAATTAAAAGTGAGGAAGGAGGATATACCTAAGACGACGTTCAGAACTCGTTATGGTCATTACGAGTTTCTGGTAATGTCGTTTGGGTTGACTAATGCGCCAGCCGTATTTATGGATATGATGAACAGAGTGTTCAAACAGTATTTGGACAAGTTTGTAGTAGTGTTCATTGATGATATTCTAGTCTATTCGAAGACGCCAGAAGATCATGCTGAACATTTAAGGATAGTGTTGGAAACACTACGGAAGGAAAAGTTGTATGCGAAATTCACAAAGTGTGAATTTTGGTTTGAGCGAGTGCAGTTTCTAGGACATGTTATTGATAAAGATGGCATTTCCGTGGATCCAACAAAAGTAGAAGCAGTTAATGATTGGGAACAACCAAAAACGCCAACCGAGGTTCGAAGTTTTCTGGGGTTAGCGGGATACTATAGAAGGTTCATCCAGGACCTTTCTAAAATAGCTACTCCGTTGACAAATCTGACGAGGAAGTCGGTGAAGTATGTGTGGATTAAAAAATGTGAGAACAGTTTTCAGGAATTGAAGAAGAGGTTAAGTGAGGCACCTGTATTGTCCTTACCAGATGATACAGGGAACTTTGTAGTATTTAGCGATGCTTCGCATAATCTGATCGGGTTGCGTGGCTCATGCAAAGCACGGCAAGGTCATTACAGTATCGTCATCTCAATTAAAGGATTATGAGAAGGTCTATCCTACTCATGATCTGCAATTGGCAGCTGTAGTTTTTGCCTTGAAGATATGGAGGCATTATCTATATGGTGAGAAGTGTGAGATATACACGGACCACAAAAGTCTAAAATATATCTTCACACAGAAGGAGTTGAACATGAGATAGAGAAGGTGGTTGGAGCTAATAAAAGATTATGACTGTGATATCTTATATCATCCGAGAATAGCAAATGTAGCAGCCGATGCGCTAAGTAGGAAGGGTAGAGAGAAACTGTTAATGTTAACAACTCAGAATGAGTTGGTAACATCGATGGAAAGAATGGAATTAGAAGTTAGATTACCGGAGGAAGCAGAGGAGATGTTATTTTCCATGTAGACTCAACCGACTATAGTGGAACGGGTTAAAGGAGTAAAATTGAGCAACGAAGAATGCGAGCAGATGAAGAAGAGGATAAAAGATGAAGAAAAGACTAAGTATAACCTCGATAAGGAGGGATTACTTCATTTTAAAGGAAGAATTTGGGTTCTAAACAATTCTGAATTAAAGGAGGAGATAATGATGGAGGCCCATAGTTTGAGGTACTCGATACATCCCGGTAGTACGAAGATGTATCATGACCTTCGTCAGAACTTTTGGTGGCCAACCATGAAAAGGGAGATAGCAGAATATGTTAATAGGTGCTTAACTTGTCAAAAAGTTAAGGCTGAACACCAACGACCGAGCGAGTTGTTGCAATCATTAGAAATTCCAGAATGGAAATGGGAGCACATCACAATGGATTTTGTGGTGGGACTTCCAACAACAAGGAAATGATACAACGCTATTTGGGTGATAGTGGATCAATTAACGAAATTGGCTCATTTTCTACCAATAGGAGTTAGGTATAACCTAGAACAATTAGCTAAACTGTATGTCAAGGAAATTATTTCCCGACATGGAGTACCTATTTTGATTGTGTCAGATCGTGATCCACGATACACATCGAACTTTTGGAGGAGTTTGCAAGAGAAAATGGGAACGCAGTTAAGATTGAGTACGGCGTATTATCCTCAGATGGATGGGCAGAGTGAACGGACAATTCAAACGCTTGAAGATATGTTATGATCTTGCATTATGGATTTCAAAGGAAGTTGGGACGACCATCTACCGTTGGTGGAATTTGCGTACAACAATAGTTTTCACGCTAGTATAGGCATGCCGCCTTACGAAACATTGTATGGAAGGAAGTGTCGAACTCCATTGTGTTGGGATGAGGTGGGTGAACGTCGGATGTTGGGACCTGAGATGGTACAGCAAACGGCGAACATGGTAAAGCTAATACATACTCGATTGGTAGCAGCTCAAGATAGGCAGAAGAGGTATGCCACTCCTCACAGAGAAAAGAGAGAATTCGATATAGGATCTTATGTCTTTCTGAAATTATCGCCTTGGAAAGAAAAGATACGTTTTGGAAAGAAAGGGAAGTTAAGTCCAAGGTTTATAGGGCCTTTTGAGATTTTAAGAAGGGTAGGAGAGGTAGCTTATGAAGTAACTTTACCTCCAGAAATGGAACGCATTCACAATGTGTTTTATGTGTTTGTGTTGCGTCCTTATAAACCAAACTATAAACACGTAATAGAGTATGAATCTATCCAGATAGAGAAAGATTTATCGTACGAAGAACTTCCAATTCAAATTGTTGATATGAAGGAACAAGTTTTAAGAAATCAGATAATACCTTCAGTGAAGGTGATATGGAAAAACCACAATGCTAAAGAAGCAACGTGGGAACTTGAAAGTAAAATGAAGGAAAATTTTTCTCATTTGTTTTTGTAATTATAAGCGAGATTCTGGGGACAGAATCCTTATAAGGGGGGAGAATGTAACGCCCGAGAAAATTGGATTTATATGATAATTAATTTTTTTATTTGATTATGTGAATTAAATGAATTTAATTGAATATAATGTGAGTAAGCTATGTGAAGGTCGTTCTATGACCTAGAATGTGCGAATGTGGTTAGTAATTTGGCTACGTGCTAGAATTAATTGTTTTGAATTTCCAAGACAAAAATAAAAGTTTTTCGAGAAATTACCGTAAAAACACTATTCATCCCTTTCTGCTTGGGAATTAAGTTTGAAATTCCGAGAAATGCGTAATGATAGAATATGGATATGAGATGGAATATCTAATAATATTTTATTTATGGTAAACGAAGTTTTCGCCCGCGGACTTAAAACCTAAGGGTTGAGTAGAATGATTTCCGAGAAGGAAATGAGAAGCGTATAATGAATTACGATAATGATAAAGCGTACGTTATACAAGTATGATACTATTTAGTATCTATGTATAATATGAAGAGTTAATACAAAGTAAAATACGATTATCATACGAGTATTATACGAAGAGAGTACGTGAATTATACGTGTAGAATACGATTGGGGTAATGAACCTAGAATTAGGACTTAGTATAATCCAATTGAGTTGGATTATGTCAAGCCCAAGTGATTAATTATATTGAGCCCAAGTAATTATGATTTAAAAACCCAATGTTAGAATTAATTAAGCCCGATCCAAGAAACCGAACCGTGGATTGAACCGGTGGGTCACCGAATGGGTAAAATCCATGGGGCAACCCATGGGGATGTCCCATGGGCATGGTGGGTCGGCCACTTGGTGTGAAAGTAAAGGTAACTACTTGATCACCAAGTATTTTACTTGGTGATGAAGTAGTGAATAGTAAGGAGGTGTGACAAATGACCAAAAAGCCCTCCCTTTTGTTTTCCTATAAATAAGAAGCATATGTTGGCCATTTTGTGATTTTTCAAAAAACATCCAACATATATTAAGAGAGAGAAAGAGCTAGACTTAATCAACCATTTCACTTTGAAGCTTTTCCTTAGAGTTTCTATCAAGAACACAAAGATTCGTTAAGGTAATATTCTTTAATAATAGTTTCCATCTCTTTTGATTTCTTTGAGTATGAAAAATCATAAATTGGTGGAGTATGCCTCTTATGGAGGAATAAGGATGGCTTGTAATAAGTTAAATCTTTATAAGTCATGTGGAAATAGGAATCGTAAGGGTTTGCACAAGTTTAAACTGTAGGAAATATGGATTTTTGAGTTTGGTTGTTGAGGAACAATTGAACTCTATCAATGTTAATATATGTGCATCTTACTTGGTTAGGATGTAGATATGAAATCAATGGAGTATTCCATGTGATTTGTCTTATAGAACAATAGTAACAAAGTTATGGCGAATTTTACGGAATTAGAGGCTAAACGTCGAAAACGTAGAAATTTCGGATTGGTAGTCGAAAGGTGCCGTGAGACTTGAAAACATTGGTTTTCAATGTCAACACGTGAGATAAGGTATTTAAGAGTCGTGGACTCAAGAATCGTCGGATTCTGACTTAAAACGAAGAAAACGAGTATTGAACGCTCATTAACGTTTAATGAACGCTCGAAAATGAACTTAATAGTGAATTTTGAGTTAACAGATTCGAAATTGTAAAATTCTTATATCACCGCGTAGAGTATGTAATTTATGAGTTGTAGGCTTTTGAACGGACCAAATCGGACTTATAACGAAGAAGTTATGGATCTGGGAAGCTCACTAGAATTTTTAATTGTCAAAATTTTACGGCGCCGAGGTCCGCAGCGCCATGCGCAACATAAGGCTCAATGTGCCACGCCAGTAAGCGCCAAAGATGCAGATGTTGTAACCTTATCGGAGAGTGGCGCTTATAAATACCACTCATTTGAAGAAGTTTCACGCCACAACACCAAAATCGGGACTCGATTCTGAGATCAATGTAGCCATGCCAGCAGCAAAGGTTAGGTATATAAAGCCTTGCGCCAAGTGTCAAGGTGGTTTTGTTAGAGAATCTAGGTTTTGAACTTCAATTGTTCTAAGACCTACATGAATTGAGTTTATGTACTCAATGAATATACTAATACTATTCCTAAGTTGCATATACTAATGTATATGGTAATGAACTTAGGAATTGAACGCATGTTATTAATTGTGAACGAGGAACACAAAGTATTAGCAATGAACCGTAATGAATAAACAACATTGGTATTCCACCATTAATTATAGAGTCCGGTTAATGACGTAAGATTGTTAACATGCCGGAATGAAGGGTAGTAAGTCGAATTGACATTATTAATGAAATAAAGTCAACTAAGACATAAGAGAAAGAAGTTAGTAAAAACAAATGTGATTGATTATTTGGTAGCTAATTACAATGTGCTATGTGAATATATCATGTAGATTCTGTAAAGGCTGTGAGCAGTCAATTAAATTTTTGAAGACATTGAAAGGTAAGTTTCTTAACGCTTGTCTAATCTTCAAGTTAGTCAAGTTCTATGTGATTCATTGTACTGAATTGCATGACTGATTTTCTAGAAAGTGTCAATGCCAGTTTTAACTCGGCTAGACTATTCGTAAGATATAGATTGATTTGTCTACATATCTTTCTATATAGAACTGATAACGCTATCCTATGCCAAGTAATTGGTACGGATTCAAAGGTAAGGTTTGTTTATGAACAAACAAAAGTATTTTTTTCATCGATTATTCGATGGGCACACGAGTTTGCCAAAACATAAACGTAAATACGTTTAGCGGATGAATGTTAATCAACATAGAGTACTATAGGCTGATCACCTAGAAGTGCTCGTAAGTAATGCCGAATGTACAGCCTTAGGGCTGTGATGTCCTTTTCAAGTATGAAAATAGAAAGCTACTGTTCAATGTCTTTCGACCGGTTCAGAGTTCTTAAACTCTTATATACTTTGGGAATTGAGATTATGAATTGTTAAGTATTAATTTTTTGTAATACTTCATGACTATTGATTCAGTTATGAAAAATTGTCATATAATTCACGAATGTGGTATTAATGTTATTCTTTGTTAGACTTGTTGAGCTTGTTATGCTCACTTCTTGCATGAATTATATGATTGCAGTTAAGGCTGAAATTTCTGATAATGCTAAGAGAGATAAGGGCAAGGCTAAGATGGATAGTTAACCATCGTGTAATAGATTAGTATGGTTGTATGTATTAAACTTTACGAATAACAAATTATGTAATCGATTTATTAACCTGGGAAAGGATTTCACTTTGATTGTAATAAGAAGATAGTAGTTACATTCATTATGTTGTGTTTTTAATGGAATGATTGTATAGTAATGAGTACCGTGTAGCACCATATGTCGGGTTGGAAGATACCAGAATTTAGGTGCGTCACACCCAATTAGCACTTGATTTTAAGTCGTTTAGCCTGACTACTTCCTGTTCATGGCACATCGGATAATGTGATGGCGATGACATCGGTGTTGGACTCGCCACCCCAATAGTGCTTTAATCGTTGACCGTTAACTTTGAAAGTTTCTAATGGATTCCGACTGTAGAGTTCAACGGTGCCATGAGAGAACACCCTTTTTATGGTGAATGGTCCCGACCATCTTGACTTAAGCTTGCCTAGGAACAATCTCAACCGTGAGTTGAACAATAGGACTGATTTCCCTGGCTCGAATGTTCTTTGCATTATTTTTTGGTCGTGCCATCTCTTGATCTTTTCCTTGTATAACTTAGAGTTCTCGTAGGCTTGAAGTTGAAATTCGTTGAGCTCGTTTAATTGCGGTAGTCGCTTTTTCCCCATAGCTGCTTGATTGAAATTGAGTTTCTGAATCGCCCAGTAAGCCTTGTGCTGTAGCTCGACAGGTAAGTGACAAGCCTTCCCATATAGTAGTTGATATGGTGACATACCAATCAGTGTTTTATGTGCAGTCCGGTAGGCCCATAGTGCATCATCCAGCCTGAGCGACAAATCCTTTCGACTCGGGTTTACCACTTTTTCCAAGATTCTCTTTACTTCTTTGTTCGAAACCTCAGCTTGCCCACTAGTTTGGGGATGATAAGCCATCACCACCTTGTGGTTGACCCCATACTTTGCCAATAGAGCTGTAAATGAGTTGTTGCAGAAGTGACTACCTTCATCACTAATAATAGCTCTCGGCGTGCCAAACTTCGTAAAAATGTTTTTCTGTAGGAATTTTAGAACCACTTTGGCATCGTTAGTTGGGAGTGGTGCGGCTTCAACCCACTTTGAGACGTAATCCACTGCGAGCAAAATGTACTGATTGTGAAGTGATGAAGGGAATGGCCCCATGAAATCTATGCCCCATACATCAAAAATCTCAACTTCTAGAATTGTGTGTAGTGGCATCTCATTTTTCTTTGATATGTTGCCCACCCTTTCACATCTATCACATGTTTTAACGAATTGGTGGGCATCTTTAAACAATGTAGGCCAATAAAACCCAGCTTGAAGCACCTTTGCCACTGTCCTCTCACTACCATAATGTCCTCCATATGAAGATGAGTGACATTCCTGCAGTATGTTCTTCACTTCATTGTAGGGCACACACCTTCTTATCATCTTGTCGGTGCACCGCTTGAATAGATAAGGTTCGTCCCATATGTACCATTTCACATCATGAAGAAACTTCTTTTTCTGTTGTCTTGTAAGATCTGGTGGAAGAACGTTGCTCACTAGATAATTCGCATAGTCCGTGTACCATGGAAATTCTATATTTATCCCAAACAACTGCTCATCCGAGAATGATTTGTTGATTGCACACTTATCCTCTTTCTATTTATCTTGATTTTCCAGCCTAGACAAATGATCCGCGACTTGGTTCTCCGTCCCCTTTCTATCATTTATTTCTAAATCAAACTCTTGTAAAAGGAGAATCCATCGGATAAGGCGTGGCTTAACATCTTATTTCGTAATTAAGTACCGAATAGCTGAATGATCCGTGTATACTATCACCTTAGTCCCGATCAAGTATGCCCTGAATTTGTCGAATGCATACACCACTGCAAGCAATTCCTTTTCCGTAGTTGTGTAACTCATTTGAGTCTCCGTGAGTGTCTTACTTGCATAATATATGGCATGAAATACCTTCTCTCGGCGTTAACCCAAAACAGCCCCAACTGCATAGTCGTTTGCATCACACATTAGCTCAAAAGGAATATTTTAATTCGGTGCGATGATCACAGGGGCTGTAGTCAAGTTCTTCTTCAACAACTCGAAATCCGACTTACACTCCTCATCAAAATTGAAAACATAATCCTTCTCTAAAAGACTGCACAAAGGTTTTGCAATTTTAGAGAAGTCCTTTATGAATCTCTTGTAGAACCCAGCATGTCCCAGAAAACTTCTAATTCCCTTTACTGAACTCGGTGGAGGTAGTTTCTCAATTGTTTCTAACTTAGCTTTATCAACCTCCAATCCTTGAGCCGAGACCTTGTGACCCAAAATTATGCCCTCCTCAACCATGAAGTGGCATTTTTTTCAGTTAAGTACCAGGTTCGTGTCTTTGCATCTTTGTAACACCATCACCAAATTCCCTAGGCAAGTATCAAAATTGTCCCCATAGACAGAAAAGTCGTCCATGTAGACTTCCACATTTTTATCCACCATGTCTGAGAAGATGGCCATCATACACCGTTGGAAGGTAGCATGTTCATAACATAAACCGGACAACATTCACCTGAATGCGAATGTGCTGTATGGGCACGTAAATGTAGTCTTCTCTTGATCCTCAAGAGCGATGACAATATGATTATAGCCCGAGTATCCATCCAATAGACAGTAGTACTCATGTCCCGCCTGTGATGCCCCCAAAATAGGTATACAACACCTATTCTGAGTCGCCAAATGCATGGTACAAAAATCAAACTACAACTTTAATAATACAATTGTCGTGCAAAATACGACAACACATACTGTGAGTTTAAATACAAATATTATCTTCTAGACAATATCAACACTCAAATAAGTCCTCATTACAATTATTCATACACTATTTTACAGAAATAATGAGGACTGCTAAAACATCTTTCTAGAACCATCACTCTATACCCCGACTCGATCCTGCTATGTTCTCACCTCCTGAGAAGAAAAATGGAACAAAAAGGAAAAGGGTGAGCTCAACTAGCCCAGTAAAGAATATTATGACTAAGATAATATACAACAAATTATCATTAGTCTTCAACAGGGAAAAATCTGATAAAATATAATAGATAACAAGTTTTAGATCAACAAATGCAGCGGAAACAACAATCCATTAGAAGAGTCACGTAGAGAATGAATTCTACTATCTTCTAAGATTTAAAAGTCCATCACCAATATTTTATCCCTGTAACATCAATCAATATACATCTTTAATCAAATACTCATCTTTGCACTATAGGCCAAAGATATTCATTTATATCACCAAATTATCATATTCATCTCAACACTGCTCATCTTTTTGCACTACGGCCAAAGATAGTCATCAATTAATCATTCATCTTTGCACTACAAGCCAAAGATATTCAGTAATATCATCATTTAGGACTGAGGATGATGAAAAATATTTTAAAAAAAACGAATCCAGTGAGACAAAAGGACAAATATTAGGGATTCGTATAACAGTTTATCCAAGATCAATAATACTTCATAATAACCAATTGTGAAGCAGAATTAAAAAATAACGATCAAAACATGGATACAATCAAAGATAGTAGACAAAATAGACATCTTGGACAAAAAGGAAAATTTTTATTTTTTGGTAAGTAGTGTCAGATTCGTGAATAATAGTCAGATATCGTGAATAAGACCAGATATCGTGAATAGTAACCCCAAGACAAAAAATTCCAAATTTGATTAAAAATTCACCAATATTTCGGCAGATAATGATATTGAAGAAAATAATATCATTTAAGAAGAAAATAATATCCCTTACCTCAAAATAACTAGTAGATTTCGATCTAATATCGGATATAAAGTCAAGAAAACTTATGTACCAACAAAGAACTCTCAAAGTATATAAATACTCACAAAAATACACTCGATAATCTAGAGAGAAAGAAAACTTGTTTCTGGTGTGATTTTTAATTCTAACCTAAGCGTCTATTTATAGGAAAATGCTAGAACGCCATAGGAGACTAAAATAATAAAACAATATTATTTTATATAAATCAAGCACCCCACTTTGAATTTGATTTTCAGCATACAACTTTGAATTTGCAGCCAACCATTCCAGATTTTCCACAAAAACAAAAGTGCCCCCCCATGTTTTAATAAAAACATTTTAATTTCTGAAACTTCAACAATTCATAGAAAATAGTCTGTTTATCAGAAAAATACGAATTTTATGTCCATTCTGCCTAAAATCGAATTTTCTACAACTTTGTAGCTTTGAGTTTTTCCAAATTCCAAACAAAAAATATCCGAAATCCACAAATGGATGATTTTTAATTCCTCCTTTCTAACAAAATACTGATAAAACACCTCAACATTAATTTCTTCATTTATAACCACATAAATAAATCCATCATTTATATCCACATCAAATAAATATTTTCTTATCATATAAATCAATAATTAATTATTCACAAATAATATTACAAAAATCACAATTATGATAACTGCATCTGCCCTTGTGAAAGAGGGGCTTTCCAATAAGGATTTCTCCTCATCAATGCGCAATTAGGTGACCAAACCTCTCCTCGATGTAACTTTCTAGACATTGCCAATAATGCTATCTAATAATATTATTCAAATAATATGAATTATTGATCCGATAATGGGAAATCTCAGTGCGATGATAATTATTGAAACAACAATAATATAAACTATCAACGCAACAATTATTGAATCAATAAAATAAAATATCGAATAAGAAACTCATCGTAATAATTATTGAGTAGTGCCTTCTTATGTACGAATCAATAATTCAATAATCTTGTGTAATACCGTATGCTATCATGCGACCACGCCAGACATCGTATTTTAACCACTAGGTATTTCAACAAAGTTAATTGTAATAACTACGTCGTTATTTATAAAAACTCATACTTTGTCGTTTTCTTCATCCGACGCTTATTCATTATGAGCCCCACGAATGGTCACTTGGCACCATAATACGAATATACCCCGACAAAAAGAATATTCCACGACCAAAAGAATATTCCCTGATAAAAATGAATATTTTATAACCACTTGCTTATTTTGTAAAATTTGCACATTTCACCCATAACCAAAGCATTATATCAAATTAACACCTTATTAATTTAGAATAATGAATAGAGAAAATTCAATTTTATTTATAATACGTTGGGGTCTTAAACCGCCAATCTGTCCAACATTTGATCGATGAAGGGCAAAGGAAAGTGATCTTTGCGGGTTGCCTTATTCAACTTCTTGTAGTCCATGCAAACCCTCCAACCAGTCACTGTCCTTGTCAGAATTAGCTCGTTGTCCTCATTTTGTACCACGATCATTCCTCCATTTTTCGGTACACACTGAACCGGACTAACCCACTTACTATCAGAAATCGGGTAGATGATACCGACATCCAATAATTTCAGAATTTCTTTCTTTACAACTTCCTTCATAATTTGGTCGAGTCGTCATTGTTGCTCCACCATCGGTTTTGCATTGTCTTCCATCAAAATCTTGTGCATGCAAAAAGAGGGGCTGATTCCCTTGATATCTGCTATCGTCCACCCTATCGCTGATTTATGTTCCCTAAGCACCCTCAGCAACTTTTCTTCCTGCAAATCGTTAAGTGCAGTAGAAATAATAACAGGTAAAGAATTTGAATTGCCTAAATACGCATACCTGAGGTGTTTAGGGAGTGGCTAAGTTCAAGAGTCTGTGGCTCTTCCAATGATAGTTTCATCCTTGCTGTGGCTTTCTCCTCCGTGTGCAATGGTTCAAATAGCGTTTTAAATTTGCTAACTCGTGGCAAGGAATCTAGCATCTGTAAATAGTCTACAAATTCCAGATCATCGAACTCTTCATCCCCCCCAATAATGTTGTTTCCAATGGATCATTGACCAAACTCTTGCCCATGTCTTCACTGATTATCTGCTCAATAATGTCCATCCTTAAACATTCTTCTTCATCCGTAGGGAATTTCATGGCCTTGAACACGTTAAATTTAATTTCTTGATCTTGGACTCTCACAGTAAGTTTGCCTTTTTGTACGTCGATGAGTTTCCTACCCGTAGCCAAGAAAGGTCTCCCTAGGATAATCGGGATGTTCTTATCCTCCTCAAAATCCATAATGATGAAACCGCGGGGAATATAAATTTGTCAACCTTTACCAATATGTCCTCCACAATGCCTTTCGGGTATGTGACTGACCTATTTGCCAACTGTAATGAGATGTTCGTAGGCTTTAGCATCGGTAAACCCAATTCTGTGTAAACTGATAACGGCATAAGGTTCACACTCGCCCCCAAATCACCCAAATAATTGTTGAACGCCATATTCCCAATTGTGCATGGAATGGTGAAACTCCCTGGGTCTTTCAACTTTGGTGGCAACTTTCGCTGTAACACCGCACTACACTCCTCTGTTAAAGCCACTGTTTCGAAGTCTTCCAATTTCTTTTTCCTAGACAGAATCCCTTTCATGAACTTCGCATAACTTGGCATCTGCTCTAAGGCTTCTGCAAATGGTATGTTAATATGAAGTTTCTTAAAAACTTCCAAAAGCTTCGCGAACTGCTTATCTAATTTTTATTTTTGGACCCTCTTCTAAAATGGTAGTGGAGGATACACAACTGGCTTGTCATCTAACTTTGTTCTCAATCTGCTTATCCTCACTCTTATTTTCTTTAACCACATTGCTGTCATCAATTTTATCATCCGATATAGCTGAAATTTCTGCATCTTTACCAACTAGATGTTTTCCATTCCTCAACGTGATTGCCTGACACTTTTCATGGTTTCCCTTTGAATTTCTCTTGGTGTCACTCGGTAGAGTCCCTTGTGGCCTGTTATTCAATGCTAAGGTAATTTGCCCCATCTGATTTTCCAAATTCTTGATGGCCATTGCTTGGTTTTTCATCGCTGCCTCATTGCTTGTTATGTATTTTGACAACAACTCCTCTAAATCTAATTTTCTTTTTTGATGTTGAGCCAATTGTTGATGATTCTGAAAACCTGGGGGATATATTAGTCGTGGAGCTTGATGTTGCTGATTATTACTCTACGAGAAATTTGGGTGATTCCTATTCCCCTGGTTGTAAGTGTTTTGGTACATATTCTGTGGACCCCTGTTATAGCTACCCACGAATTGCATAAACACTAGGTTAATTGTGCATTGATCTGTAAGATGGTCACCCGCGCATAATTCACACACAACCGCAACTTCTTTGTGCACTGTGTCTCATTAATAGCATCTAATTTCTTGGAAAGTCTTTGAAATTTGCGCTTGATTCTTGATCATGCCATCTACTTCTAACACTCCAGCTGCCTTTGCCTGTGTCATTCTTGCTGTGGGCCACTCGTAGTTGTTAGCCACCATTGTCTCAATCAAATTGTAGGTCTCCTCATTACTCTTAGCCATGAACGCTCCACCCGACGCTGCATCAATACTGGTCCTGAGATTCCCATGTAGTCCATTATAGAAAGTATTCATTTGCAACCACTTAGGCAACCCATGATGCAGGCACTTTTTGAGCAATTCTTTGTATCTCTCCCATGCCTCATATAATGACTCCCCGTGTTGCTATTCAAACATTGTTATCTCATTCCTCATTTTCCTAGTTTTTGCCGGTGGGAAAAATTTTGCAAGGAATTTCTGAGCTAAGTCTTCCCACGTAGTTATTGATCCCAGCGATAAAGAGTGTAACCAACTCTTCACCTTGTCCCGTAGGGTGAATGGGAACAAGCGAAGTCTTACCGCTTCATCCGACACCCCGTTATACCTGAAGGTGTCACAAATTTCTAGAAAGCTGACTAGATGTTCGTTCGGGTCATCATTTGCCAATCCCCCAAACTGGACTGAATTCTGGATCATCTGAATCGTCCCAGGCTTGATTTTGAATGTGTTCACAGCTATTGCAGGCCTGGTGATGCTCGACTACAGCTCAGTCACCTTGAGTGTGGCGAAGTCCATCAACGATTTCTGATCTTCGGCTGCCATTACCTCTTCTGTAAGACCCCAACTTATTATTAATGAAATTGAATTTTCTCTATTTATTATTTTGAAATAGTAAGGGTTGATTTGATTATTAGTTATGGGTAAAATGAGTAAATATTTTAAATAAGCAAGTGGTTATAAAATATTCATTGTTGTCGGGGAATATTCGTTTGGTCGTGGAATATTTTTACTGTAAAATCCCAAATTTTATGAATAAAGATTTAATTTTCTCGAAATATTTTTTTTAATATTATGGTGTGAACTTGAGATAATGTTATAGTTGTTGGTAGTATTTATAAATTTTGTAAAGTATGCAAGTTGTTATATAATATTCGATTGGTCGGGGAATATTCGTTTTAACAAGGAATATTCGTACGACGACACAATCATTGGTGGACCCCACAACGGAATTATTGTCGGATTGAGAAAACGACAAAAATATATTTATGAAAATAACGACGAAAGTTTTACCGTTAAAACTGTTGAACTACCTTGTAGTAAAAGTACAGTAATACGCGTGGTTGCATAGTAGTACACGGTATTGATTATTGATGCTTACGTGAGAAGTCACTCAGTTTTGTTCAATTATTGCTATAGTAATTGCTGCATAGTATCTCACGTTATTTGATTCAATTATTGTCAATATTTTATATATTATTAAATCAATAATTGAGACGATGAAGTTATTAATATTATTATTTGCAATATTAACGATGTCTAGAAATTTTGCCAAGGAGAGGTTTGGTCACCTAATTGCGCGCCAATAGGGAGAAATCCTTATTGGAAAGCCCCCTCTTCCTGGGAATGACCTGGTCGATTAATAATGTGAATTGTAAAAATGATGATGAGTTATGTTTTATTTGTTTTATTAACATAATAAAACAGAAAAGTTTTTTATATAAAACAAAATACTTTTATAAAGTTATCTGTTTTATTAGACAATAATTAGAATATATTATATTTTATTAAGCATAGTGTTGCATAGTGCCTGCATAGTATTTTGCATAGTAAAATCTTTTTATATAAAACAGAATACTTTTATAAAGTTATTTGTTTTATTAGACAATAAATAGAATATATTATATTTTATTTAAAAGATTTTTGTTTTATTAGAATATTTTATCAAATCAATCTAGACCGTCCGTTTAAAAGTAAATCAATCTGGACCGTTCATGGATTGGATACTATTCAGTCCATTCTTCTATAAATAGAAGCTCATTCCTTCATTATTTCTTACGAATTCACTGAAACTTTAGAGAGAGAAACATTAGAGAGAATTCTTCTTCTATAATCTTGAGCGTATTTCTTTGGAGTTTAAGAAAGCTTTGAGTGTAGTGCAAGTTTTCTTCGAGTATATCCTCGCCCTACCAGTCGGAGTACTCTTCTTTCAAAGGTAAGAGATATTATTTGTTGTACTCGTAAGGGGTATTATTTCTTTTGTATTCATGAAGAGAACTTTTGTTATTCCATTCTTTATTATTCATTGGAATAACTTTGTGATATACGCTATGATACCCTATACTTGGTAAAATTCTTCATTATTCCATTTTTATCATTATGTTGAATAACTTTGTACATCGCAATCTGCGCATACATGGTGAAACTCTGTTGTTATTCTATTCTTTATTATAATGTTGGAATATCCTGTCATGCATGCGTTTTATCTTTAATTCTGGTTCCATCTTTATTATTTTGTTGGAATATCCTGCATGCATTTTACACGGGACTGGTTCCGCTCTTTATTATTCTCACTTGAATATCCGTCATGCGTTTTTACGCGGACTTCGGTTCCGACTTTTATTATTTTGTTGGAATATCCTGTGCATGCGTTTTACGCCGACTTCGGTTCCGCTTTTTATTATTTTGTTGGAATATCCTATCTCATGCGTTTTTACGCCGCACACGGTTCCGCTCTTTATTATTCTTTTTGGAATATCCTCGTCACATGCATGCGTTTTATGCCGGACTGGTTCTCATTATTTATTATTCATTGGAATAACTTCGCCTATGCAAAGTACCGCATGCATGGTGATTTTTGTTGTTATTCCATTCTTTATTATTCTCATTGGAATATCACATTTGGTCTTGAATTTCGCTTTGACACAGTTCCGTTATTTATTATTACATTGGAATAACTCATACATGCGCAAGCAATCTTTGCATGCATGGTGATTTCTTTTGTTATTCCATTCTTTATTATGCTCAGTTGGTTAAAGTTTTAACTTCTATACTCCATGAAATTAGTGGAATATCCTAGATATTTGCGCTTTATCTAGTATCTTTTCATGGAAATATTCTTCTGAGCATTCTTGAATTTTACTCTACAAAGAAGTATCATGTTGACAATTTGGACGTTATTAGTTCCTGGATAAATTAATTCTTGAACTTGTTTTATTGAATTATTATGTCATTGTCATCATCCTCATGTTTATATTATGTTCAAAGTCATCTGTGGCCTGTAGTGCATAGATGGACTTGGTATGATTATGACCAGGGATTATTCGGTATAATCATGACCGTAATGTTACAAATGATGTGGAAAAAGTCCTCATTGGCCCGTAGTGCATTGATGGACAGTTTTTGGTATGATTATGGCTATGGATTCTCTTCGGCCAAGGGTGCAAAGATGAATTATTTTATGGCATAATCAGGACCGTTGATGAAAACACGATTATCTTTGGCCCGTAGTGCATGGATAATTCGTGGTCATGATACTAAATAATATCCTTGGCTTGTAGTGCAGGGATGATTTGATGATGTGGATTATTTATTAAGCTGAGTCTCAGCGATAAAAGTGATGAAAAACTTTTTAAATCATAAAAGATAGTAGATTTTATTCTCTACTTGACTCTTTTAATGGATTATTTGTTCTGCTGCAGTTAAACTTTATGTCTATTGTATTTTATCAGTTTAAAATTGTTGAAGACTAATGATAATTTATTATGCATTATCTTAGTCATAATATTTCTTACTGGGCTAGTTAAGCTCACCCTTTCCTTCACTGTTCTCTTCAGGAAATGAGAATATAGCTGGGATGAGTCGGGGAACAGAGTGACGGTCCAGATGATAGCATTAGCAGTCCTCACTTTTCTGTTAAATAGTGTGACAATAAATGTAATGAGGACTCCTTTGAGTGTGGATATTGTCTGGATGACAATATTCTTATTAAAACTCTCAGTTTATGTTTTGTCGTATTGTTTACACGACAGCTGTATTATTAAGTTGTATTTGAATTTTGTACCATGTTTTTGGTGGCTCAAGATGGGTGATGTATACCTATTTTGGGGGCGTCACAGTTGGTATCAAAGGTTATGGATATGATCCCTGGCTGAGATGTGAGACAAGAACTAGGAGGGGAGAGATGGGGAATTCCTTCGCTAGTATGACCTACCTAAGTTTATTTGGTATTTAATTGGTCAGTCAGAGTATAGGGATAATATGTGATATGTCAATTTACCCTTGTTTTGTGACAGTGTTTGAAAATGGCATCTGAAAATGATGAGATAAGCAATGGAGCAAAATAATATGACCATATCGCAGTACGAGGCTAAGTTTGCGGAGTTATCCCGGTTTGCATCCCATTTGGTCGATAATGAGGAGCGAATGACGCGAATGTTTCTAATAGGTTTGAAACCCGATATACGTCAATACCTCATTTCTTATAAACTTTGTTTATATTTAGATGTTGTGAATATGGCTCAGTTATTGGAGCGCGATAATGAGTTAGCACAACCAAAAGGTAACGACCAATAACACGATAATAATCGTACCGGTGGCAACGACCATCAGAACAATGATGACCATCATGGGGGAAATTATCATGCCAAGATTGGTAACCACTTCGGTGGTAATCATGGCCAAGATAATAGAAGTGGAAATTTTAAGAAGAGAAGATTCAATAATGATGGAAAGACAAACGACAAAGATCGACTTTTCGTTTCAAAGGAAGAAGAATGACCACCGGTCGTATGTTTCAAATGCGCATGTGAGAGGGACACATCCGTCCAAACTGTATGCAGCAATCTAAAGCGTGTTTCAATTGCAGAAGAGAAGGTCACCTAGCTCGATTTTGTCGTGTAGTGAAGTCAAGTCCAGCTGGAGTGGTGACGCCAAAGGATGTCCCAAACAAGTCAATGCCGGTAGTTTAAGTGAGAGTGCTTGTCGAGGAACCCGAACGAAGTTGTCACGGGTAAGTTAATCATAAACGCTTACGAAGTCTATACCTTATTCGATATCGGTTCTACCCACTCTTGTATTTCACCTAGTTGTGTTCAATGTTTGAACTTGGCTATTGAGAAATTAGACTTTGACTTATCTGTTAAAACTATGTTAGGAGAAACCTTCGTTACATCCATTATTTATAAATCTTGTTTGATTCAAGTCGACACTTTCACGTTACCTGTCGATCTGATCTCTTTGAAAATACTTGTCTTTGATGTGATTTTAGGAATCGATTGGTTAACTACTCGTCATGCTTTTCGTAAGGTTGTTAGCTTTTATATTCCTAACGAACCTGTTATGCGAATTCAAACAACCAAACCACTAAAGTCAATCACTGTTATATCAAACCATAAGTAAAGAGCCTTGATCCTTTCGCTGTTGACTTCCTTGTGTGGAATGCACCGAAGCCAGACTATCCGTAGGGGACGTTGTGAATAACGGTGGCAAGTTGATAGATATCAATGTGACGTTCTATCCAAGTCTTGGATGAGGGTCACAGTTTTGAATGATATTTTTATCCTTAATAAATTTCCTGGCGTATTCTGAAGACTTCCTAGTCTACCCCTAGAGCGTGAAATCGAATTTTGTACTGACCCCAGTACAAAACCCCATTTCTAAAACCCTTAAATATTTCTTCAACTAAAACAAACGCAACATGCGCCAAAGATGTTGGCTCGAGCTGTTGAAGATTACGATCGTACCATTCAATATCATTGTGGAAGAGCGAACGTGGTAGCTGACGCGTTGAGTAGAAGATCATATGTGTTTACGAGTGCAATGTTGTTAACACAAAGACCTATTTCGTATAAATGATGAAGATAGAGTTAAAGACTCTAGGGACCTACGTGAAGATAATGAATATACGATTAGAATCGACTTTAGTCGATAAAGTTAAAACCGTGCAAGTTACATACTCAGAGCTGATGAATGTGAAGAAGAAGGTTCAAGAGGGCGTTATTCTAGAAGGAAGAATTGACGAAGAGAGGAAATCTCAACCCTCGATTTTATTGGCCCATTTGAAATCCTTGATCGAGTAGGAACTGTGGCCTATAGACTCATTTTACCGCCAAGTATGTCGCGTGTTCATAACGTTTTTCACGTATCGATGTTACGTAAAAATGTGGACGAACCGAACCACATTATTGATTTAGAACTGGACGAGATAGCGGATAATTTAATGTATGATGATGTACCTGTTAAAATCCTGAAATATATTATACGCTTAAAGTTTATACCTCAAGAGTTAGAATCTGACGAAGTGTCCTCATCTGTTCGGCGTACAAGGTACGTACGTAAATTTCGAGGGCGAAATTTCATAAGGAGGGGAGATTGTAAAATCCCAAATTTTACGAATAAAGATTTAATTTTCTCGAAATATTTTTTTGAATATTATGGTGTGAATTTGAGATAATGTTATATAGTTGGGGTAGTATTTATAAATTTTGTAAAGTATGCAAGTTGTTATATAATATTCGATTGGTCGAGGAATATTCGTTTTAACAAGGAATATTTGTACGACAACACAATCATTGGTGGACCCCATAACAGAATTATTGTCGGATTGAGAAAACGACAAAAATATATTTATGAAAATAACGGTAGAATTTTTACCGTTAAAAGCCGCTTGAACTACCCTTTAGTAAAAAGTACGATGTCTACGCGTGGTTGTATAGTAGTACACGGTATTGATTATTGATGCTTACGTGAGAAGTCACTCAGTTTTATTCAATTATTGCTATAGTAATTGCTGCATAGTATCTCACGTTATTTGATTCAATTATTGTCAATATTTTATATATTATTAAATCAATAATTGAGACGACGAAGTTATTAATATTATTATTTGCAATATTAACGATGTCTAGAAGTTTTGTCAAGGAGAGGTTTGGTCACCTAATTGAGCGCCAATAGGGAGAAATCCTTATTGGAAAGCCCCCTCTTTCTTGGGAATGACCTGGTCGATTAATAATGTGAATTGTAATAATGATGATGAGTTCTGTTTTATTTGTATTATTAACATAATAAAACAGAAAAGCTTTTTATATAAAACAGAATACTTTTATAAAGTTATCTGTTTTATTAGACAATAATTAGAATATATTATATTTTATTATGCATAGTGTTGCATAGTGCCTGTATAGTGTTTTGCATAGTAAAATCTTTTTATATAAGCTCATTCCTTCATTATTTCTTACGAATTCACTGAAACTCTAGAGAGAGAAACTATAGAGAGAATTCTTCTTCTATAATCTTGAGCGTATTTCTTTGGAGTTTAAGAAAGCTTTAAGCGTAGTGAAAGTTTTCTTCAAGTATATCCTCGCCCTACCAATCGGAGTACTCTTCTTTCAAAGGTAAGGGATATTATTTGTTGTACTCGTAAGAGGTATTATTTCTTTTGTATTCATGAAGAGAACTTCTGTTATTCCATTCTTTATTATTCTGTTGGAATAACCTGTATACGCGGTCTACCCTATACTTGGTGAAATTCTTCTATTATTCCAATTTATATCATTATGTTGGAATAACCTGTCTATGCGAAGTACCACATACATGGTGAAACTCTGTTGTTATTCCATTCTTTATTATTCTGTTGGAATATCCTCGTCATGCGTTTTACGCTTGGGACTGGTTCCGCTCTTTATTTTTTTTTGTTGGAATATCCATGCATGCGCGTTTACGCCGCACCTGAGTTCCGCTCTTTATTATTACATTGGAATATCCTCATGCATACATGCGCTTTATGCCGGACACCGGTTCTCGTTATTTATTATTCTGTTGGAATAACCTATCATGCTACAAGTACCACATGCATGGTGATTTCATTGTTATTCCATTCTTTATTATTCTGCTGGAATATCCTCGCTTGGTCTAATTTACTTTGACCTCGGTTCCGTTATTTATTATTCTGCTGGATAACTCGTTTATCATCGAAGTACCACATGCATGGTGATTTCTTTTGTTATTCCATTCTTTATTATACACAGTTGGTTAAAGTTTTAACTTCTATACTCCATGAAATTAGTGGAATATCCTAGATATTTGCGCTTTATCTAGTATCTTTTCATGGAAATATTCTTCTGAGCTTTTTTGAATTTTACTCTACAAAGAAGTATCATGTTGACAATTTGGACGTTATTAGTTCCTGGATAAATTAATTCTTGAACTTGTTTTATTGAATTATTATGTCATTGCCATCATCCTCATGTTTATATTATGTTCAAAGTCATCTCACATGCCTCAGTGGTGCATAGATGGACTTGGTATGATGATTATGACTGTGGATTATTCGGTATAATCATGACCGTAATGTTACAAATGATGTGGAAAAAGTCCTCATTGGCCTGTAGTGCATTGATGGACAGTTTTTGGTATGATTATGGCTATGGATTCTCTTCGGCCAAGGGTGCAAAGAGGAATTATTTTATGGCATGATCAGGACCGTTGATGAAAACACGATTATCTTTGGTTCGTAGTGAATGGATAATTCGTGGTCGTGATACTAAATAATATCCTTGGCCTGTAGTGCAGAGATGATTTGATGATGTGGATTATTTATTAAGCTGAGTCTCAGCGATAAAAGTAATGAAAAACTTTTAAATCATAAAAGATAATAGATTTTATTCTCTACTTGACTCTTTTAATGGATTATTTGTTCATTGCCGCAGCTTAAACTTGATGTCTATTATATTTTATCGCTTTAACATTGTTGAAGACTAATGATAATTTATTCGCATTATCTTAGTCATAATATTTCTTCTTGGGCTAGTTGAGCTCACCCTTTCCTTTCACCGTTTCTCTTGAGAATTGAGAATATAAATTTGGAATGAGTCGGGGAGCGGAGTGATGGTCCGATGATAGCATTAGCGATCCTCACTATTCATTAAATAGTGTGATAATAAATGTAATGAGGACTCCTTTGAGTGTGGATATTGTCTAGATGACAATATTCTTATTAAAACTCTCAGTTTATGTTTTGTCGTATTGTTTACACGACAGCTGTATTATTAAGTTGTATTTGAATTTTGTACCATGTATTTAGTGACTCAAGATGGGTGATGTATACCTATTTTGGTGGCATCACACTTACTGTCGGGGAATATTCGTATGACAACGCAGCCTTGTGTGGGCCCCATAACGAAAAGCGATTGGATGAAAAAAACGACAAGAATAAGTTGTTTATATATAACGGCGTAGTTGTTACCGTTAATACTGTTGGAATACCCGGTGGTTAAAACACAGTAGCACACGGTATTGCACCAATTATTGATTCTTATGTAAGAAGGCACTACTCAATAATTGTTACAGTAATTACTGTTCAATATTTTATTTTATTGATTCAATAATTGTTACGTTGATATTTTATATTGTTGTTTCAATAATTGTCACTGCACAGTATTTTCCTTTATTAAATCAATAATTCATATTATTTGAATAATATTATAAGATAGCATTATTGGCAATGTCTAAAAAATTCTGTCTAAGGAGAGGTTTGGTCACCTAATTGCGTGCCAGTAAGGAGAAATCCTTATTGGAAAGCCCCCTCTTTCCTGAGAACGGCCTGATTGTCAGTATTGTGATTCTGTAATATTATTTGTGAATAATTAATTATTGATTTACATGATAAGGAAAATATTCATTTTATGTGGATATAGATGGAGAAAATTTTTAATGTGACAATTGTTGAAAATTGATATTTTATCTTTCTGATAAAATAATTCATTTAAATATATTATTATATTTTAATAATATAATAATGGTGATATTTTTACAATGAATGTGGGATATATGAATAAATGAGGAGGAAGAGTATTTTTGTTATTAAAAATATTTAAAACATGTTTTTCATGTTTGTGGACCCCATTTCTTGACTGAAATTTGATCATAGACTGTAAAATCGTCCGTTTGTGGATTTCGGTCAATTTTTGTTTGGAATTTGGAAACACTTAAACTTACAAAGTTGTAGAGAATTGAATTTCCTATGGAATGGACATAAGATTCGATTTTTTCTGATAAAAGGGCTATTTATTGTGAATTATTAAAGTTTTGGTATATCGGGTCTGAATTGATTTGTGGAGTTTTAAATATTTTTGTTTAGAAAAACATTTTTGGTGAGTCCCACAAGTGTTTTAAACATGCTAAAATCAGATTCTTTTGTGGTGGGCTTAAAAATTTAATAAATAATATTATTTTATTAAATTTTCTGCTTTGGTGTTCTAAGCATTTTCTTATAAATAGAATGCTTAGGTTAGAATTGAAAATTACACCAGAAATAAGTTTTTTTTCTCTTTCTCTCTCTATATTATCGAGCGTATTCTTCTGAGTATTTTGATACTTTGAGTGTTGCTATACGGTGCAAGATTTCTTCAGCACTATATCTAGTATTCTAGTCAGAAGTACTGTCTTTTCGAGGTAAGAGATGTTATTTATTTTAAAATAATATTATTTCTTCTAATATCATTATCTTTTAATATTGGTAAGATTTTTCTTGTGAAATTCTTGTCTTTTTAGTGTCTGGGAGTTACTTATTCACGTATATACGACACTTATTCACGAATCTGACGAGTATTCTACGTAAAAATTAATTTTTTGTTTTTTGTCCAAAATATCTATTATGGATACTAGTTTTGATTGTATCCATGTTTTGACCATTCTTGACTTTTACTCCATTATGATTATTTATGAAGTATTTTTAAACTCAGAATGTTTAAAGTACGAATCCTTAATATTTGTTCTTTTGTTTCACTGGATTCGTTTTCTTTAAAATATTTTTCATCATCCTCACCCTAAATGATGATATTATCGAATATCTTTGGCCCAGAGTGCAAAATGAATGAATTTTGATGAATATCTTTGGCACAGTAGTGCAAAGATGAACATGTGTTGAGATGAACATGACCAATCGATGAATATCTTTGGCACCGTAGTGCAAAGATGAATATTTGATTCAAGATGTGTATTGATTGATGTTACAGGGATAAAATATTGATGATGGACTTTTAAATTCATAGATAATAGTAGATTTAATTCTCTACGTAACTCTTCTATGAATTATTATTTCCGCTGCGAATATTGATTTAAAACTTGTTGTCTATTGTATTCTATCAGATTTTTTCCTGTTGAAGACTAACGATAATTTGTTCTATATTATCTTAGTCATAATATTCTTTACTGGGCTAGTTAAGCTCACCCTTTTCCTTTTTGTTCCATTTTTCTTCTCAAGAGGCGAGAATGTAGCGAGTTCTAGTTGGGGAATGGAATGATGGTTCTAGAAGTTGTCTTAGTAGTCCTCACTATTTTGTAAAATAGTGTATCAATAATTGTAATGAGGACTTATTTGAGTGTGGATATTGTCTAGATGACAATATTTGTATTTAAACTCACAATTTATGTGTTCTCATATTTTGCACGACAATTGTAATAATAAAGTTGTAGTTGTTTTTGTACCATGTATTTGGCGACTCAGAATAGGTGTTGTATACCTCTTTTGGGGGCGTCACAGTTGGTATCAGAGCTTAGGGATATGATCTCTGGCGGAGATCGGGGAATAGAACTAGGAGGGGAGAGACGAGTAAATCCTTCGCTAGTGTGTCCTACCTAAGCTTATTTGTTGGTTGGTCAGTATATAGGGATATTATGTGATATATTGATTTATTTAATTAACCCTTATTTTATGGCAGTATTTAAGAATGGCGACTGAGAATGTTAACAGTGGAGTAAATGAGACCGTGGAGACACCTTTACTCACCAATGAGGAGAACGTGCAGCAGGCCATCAATGTTCCTCTTGTAAACAACATCACTGAGCAAAAGATGAACGACGTGATGTTTAGAAGCTTTTTGCAGTTCATGCAAAATCAGACAAGGGAGACTCGTGTACAAAATACAGGTGAAAATGATAACAACGCACGATTTGTCACAGCCAAGCAGTTCAAAGAGTTGGGGCCACCAGAATTCTGGGGAAAGCCGGATCCGATTAAGGCAGAAACGTGGGTTAAGCAAATTACCAAGATATTCGATGTCTTGGGATGCACGGAGGAACATAAGGTTCCATTCGCCACCTTTATGTTTCGTAATGAGGCAGATTACTGGTGGGAATCTGTGAAGTGCACCCATCCAACTCAGCATGTCTTGGGAGACGTTTCAGAAACTGTTCAATGACAAGTACTTTCCTGAAAGTATTCGTCATATGAAGGAAGTGGAGTTTATTAGATTAGAACAAAACAACATGACGGTGTCCTAGTACGAGGTGAAGTTTGCAGAGTTATCCAGGTTTGCACCTCATTTGGTGGAGAATGAGGAACGTATGACGCGGATGTTTCTGAGAGGTTTGAAACCCGGCATACGTCAATATCTCATTTCTCATAAATTTTCTCTCTATTCAGATGTTGTCAACAGGGCTCAATTATTAGAGCGAGATAACGAGTACGTTCAACCGAGGGACCACAACCAGGATCATACCGGTGACAACAATCATCAGAACAACGATAACCAGTGGAGAAAGAAAAATACGGACAAAAGCGGTAACCACTCTGGTGGTAGTCATGGCCATGAAAATAGAAGAAGCGAGTCGGGGGGAGATTATAAAAAGAGGAGATTCAACAATGACAATGCGAAGACGTCAGCACCAGCAGCAACTGGTTCTAAGGGAGGAGAACGACCACCGGTCGTATGCTATAAATGCGGGAAATAGGGGCATATCAGTCCAAACTGTCCACAACAGTTCAAGGTATGTTATAATTATGGAAAGGAAGGACATATCGCTCAAGATTGTACGGTAGCGAAACCAAGTCCAGCGGGGATGGTGACTTAAAAGGCTGTCCCAGAAAAGTCAAAGTCAACGGTTCCTGGAAGAGCGTTTGTAGTGACTGGTCAAAATGCGAGGAACCCAAACGAGGTGATCACGGGTAAGCTAATCATAAATTCTTGCGAAGTTAATACCTTACTAGATACCGGTGCTACCTATTCATTTATCTCTCCTGCTTGTGCTCAACGTTTAAACTTAACTCCGGAGAAATTAGACTTTGATTTATCTGTGGAGACTCCGTTAGGAGAAACTTTCATTACATCCTCTGTTTATACATCTTGTTTGATCCAAGTTGGAACCATCACATTACCTGTTGACCTTATCTCTTTAAAGATACTTGTTTTTGATGTGATTTTAGGGATTGATTGGTTAACTACTCATCATGCCAAAATTGATTATTTTCGTAAGGTTGTTAGTTTTCATATTCCTAACCAACCTATTGTACGAATTCAAGCAACTAAACCACTAAAATCAATCACTGTCATATCAAGTCATAAAGCTATTCATTTATTGAAAAACGGATGTCAAGCTTTCTTAGCCCATGTTATGGATTTGAATAAAGACACGTCGGATTTGAATAATATTCCTATTGTTAGTAAATTTCCTGACGTATTTCCTGAAGAACTTCCCGGTCTACCGCCAGAACGTGAAGTTGAATTCTTTATTGACCTTGAACCTAGTACAAAGCCCATTTCTAAAACCCCATATCAAATGGCTCCTATTGAACTTCAGGAGTTAAAGGTCCAACTACAGGGGTTGTAGCACATCGGTTTTATTCGTCCTAGTACATCTCCTTGGGGTGCTCCTGTTTTATTTGTAAAGAAGAAAGACGGGAGTATGCGACTTTGTATTGACTACCGGGAATCGAACCATGTCACCATCAAGAATAGGTATCCGCTACCTCGCATTGATGACCTGTTTGACCAGTTACAAGAAGCACAATTCTTTTCAAAGATTGATCTTAGCTACGGATATCATCACCAAGATTAGAATCGAAGATATTCCAAAGACGCCTTGAAACTCCTAAGATGCGAACATTATGAATTCTTAGTCATGTCTTTTGGATTGACTAATGCTCCTGCGGCTTTCATGGATATGACGAACCGAATATTCAAGGAATATTTGGATCAGTTCGTTGTTGTCTTTATTGATGACATCCTCATATATTCCAAAAGTCATGAAGATCATGAGCACCATTTGAAGTTGATACTCCAAAGGCTTCGTGAAAACAAGCTATATGCCAAGTTGAAGAAATGCGAGTTCTGGCTTGAGGAAGTAGTATTCCTTGGGCACGTGGTGTCAAAACATGGAGTATCTGTTGACCCGGCAAAGATTAAAGCAATACAAAGTTGGGAGAAACCGAAGACGGTGACCGAAGTACGTAGCTTTCTGGGCTTAGCTGGTTATTATTGGAGATTAGTGGAAGGATTTTCTCGTATCGCTACTCCGTTAACTTAGCTGACTCGGAAAGATACAAAATTCGTATGGAATGAGGAATGCGAGAAGAGTTTTCAAGAGCTTAAGAGGAGACTCATTTCGGCACCTGTTCTGTCAATACCATCTGGTTCGGATGGATTTGTTATCTACAGCGATGCTTCGGGAAAAGGGTTAGGGTGTGTTCTCATGCAACATGGGAAAGTCATAGCCTATGCCTCGCGATAACTTAAAGAATATGAGAGGAATTATCCTACTCATGATCTAGAGTTGGCAGTAGTCATTTTCGCGCTAAAGATCTGGAGGCACTATCTATATGGGGAGAAAGTGGAGATATATTCAGACCATAAAAGCCTCAAATATTTTTTCACCCAAAAGGAACTCAACATGCAGCTACGACATTGGCTCGAGCTGTTGAAAGATTACGACCACACTAATCAATACCATCCTAGAACAGCAAACGTAGTAGCTGACGCGTTGAGTAGAAGATCATATGCGGGAACGAGTGCGATGTTGTCAACACAAAGGCCCATTTTGCGTGATTTACAAAAGATGAAGATAGAATTCAAGACTCCGGGGACCCATGCAATGATGTCAAGTATACGCATAGAATCAACTTTAATCGATAAAGTTAAAGTTGCTCAAGCCATAGACCCGGAGCTGATGCGTTTGAAGAAGAAAGTACAAGAAGGTGATATTCTAGAAGTAAGAATCGATGAAGAAGGAATACTTCGAGTCCACTCCAGACTTTGTGTTCCTAACGACTCTGATTTGAAATAAGAGATCATGATGGAGGCACATAGTACACCATTTGCAATCCATCCTGGAAGTACCAAAATGTATCGTGATCTTTGACATACATTTTGGTGGAACAATATGAAGAGAGAGATCGCGAAGTTTATCTCGAGGTGTTTAACTTGTCAACGTGTAAAGGCGGAGCATCAAGTGCCTAAGGGTTCATTGCAACCACTTGAGATTCCAAAATGGAAGTGGGAACACATTACCATGGATTTCGTTATGGGTCTTCCCACGGTTTCTCAAGGCATAGATGCTATTTGGATTATTGTTGATAGATTAACCAAGTCTGCTCATTTCTTGCCGATACGAGAGACTTATTCCCTTGAACGTCTTGCTCGTATGTACGTAAATGAGATTGTGAGATTGTATGACATGCCAGTATCCATAGTTTCGGATCGTGACCCAAGATTCACTTCAAGATTTTGGGTTAGCTTTCAAAAAGCTATGGGCACAGATTTACGATTCAGTTCAGCATACCATCCTCAAAAAGACGGACAATTAGAGAGGACTATTCAAACTCTTGAAGATCTATTAAGACTTTGTGTCCTAGACTTCAAAGGGAGTTGGGATAAATATTTACCTTCGGTGGAATTCTGCTACAACAACAGTTATCAAGCAAGTATAGGTGTGGCTCCATTCGAAGCATTATATGGACGTAGTGTCGCTCTCCAGTATGTTGGGATGAGGTTGGTGAAGCAACATTATTGGGACCAGAGTTGGTACGTATTACTACAGAAAAGATCCAAATGATTCGATAACGTATACAAATGGCACAAGATCGACAAAAGAGTTATGCGGATCTTCATCAAAAGGACGTGGAATTTAGTATTGGGGATCATGTATTGTTGCGTGTGGCTCCATGGAAGGGAGTTACAAGATTTGGGAAAAAAGAAAAGCTCAATCCACGATTTATTGGTCCATTTCAGATTCTTGACCGAGTAGGAAATGTGGCATATAGACTCGCGTTACCTCCAAGTATGTCTCATGTTCATAATGTTTTTCACATATCTGTGCTATGTAAATATATGAAAGACCCGAACCACGTTATTGAGTTAGAACCAGATGAGATAGCCGAAGACTTAACGTACGAAGAGGTACCTGTCAAGATCTTGGATAGGAAGGAGCATGTCCTACGCACAAAGGTCATACCACAAGTCAAAGTTTTGTGGATGAACCATGACAAAGAGGAAATGACCTGGGAGTTGGAAACGGAAATGAAAGCGAGGTATCCTCACCTTTTCGAAACACCAGGTACGTACGTCAATTTTGAGGACGAAATTTCATAAGGAGGGGAGGTTGTAAGACCCCAACTTAATATTAATGAAATTAAATTTTCTCTATTTATTATTTTGAAATAGTAAGGGTTGATTTGATTAATGTGGTTAGTTATGGGTAAAATGCGCAAATCTTTCAAATAAGCAAGTGGTTATAAAATATTCATTGTTGTCGGGGAATATTCGTTTGGTCGTGGAATATTCTTACTGTCGGGGAATATTCGTACGACAACGCAGCCTTGTGTGGGCCCCATAACGGAAAGCGATTGGATGAAAAAAATGACAAGTATAAGTTGTTTATATATAATTGGCGTAGTTATTACAATTATCATTGTTGGAATACCCTATTGGTTAAAACACGAAGATATACGATTTGCACCAATTATTGATTCTTACGTAAGAAGGCACTACTCAATAATTGTTATAGTAATTACTGTTCAATATTTTATTTTATTGATTCAATAATTTCTACGTTGATATTTATATTTTTGTTTCAATAATTGTCACTGCATAATATTTTCCTTTATTGAATCAATAATTCATATTATTTGAATAATATTATTAGATAGCATTATTGACAATGTCTAGAAAGTTTTGTCTAAGGAGAGATTTGGTCACCTAATTGCGCTCCAGTAAGGAGAAATCCTTATTGGAAAGCCCCCTCTTTCCTGGGAACGGCCTGGTTGTCAGTATTATTATTCCGTAATATTATTTGTGGATAATTAATTATTGATTTACGTGATAAGGAAAATATTCATTTTATGTGGATATAGATGGAGAAATTTTTTAATGTGACAATTGTTTAAAATTGATATTTTATCTTTTTTGATAAAATAATTCATTTAAATATATTATCATATTTTAATAATATAATAATGATGATATTTTTACAATGAATGTGGGATATATGAATAAATGAGGAGGAAGAGTATTTTTGTTATTAAAAATATTTAAAACATGTTCTTCATGTTTATGGACCCCATTTCTTGACTGAAATTTGATTATAGACTGTAAAATCGTCCGTTTGTGGATTTCGGTCAACATCTGTTTGGAATTTGGAAAAACTTAAACTCACAAAGTTGTAGAGAATTGAATTTCCTATGGAATGGACATAAGATTCGAATTTTTCTTATAAAAGGGATATTTATTGTGAATTATTGAAGTTCCGGTATATCGGGTTTGAATTGATTTTTGGAGTTTTAAATATTTTTGTTTAGAAAAACGTTTTTGGTGAGTCCCACAAGTGTTATAAACATGCTAAAATCAGATTCTTTTGTGGTGGGCTTGAAAATTTAATAAATAATATTATTTTATTAAATTTTCTGCTTTGGTGTTCTAAGCATTTTCCTATAAATAGGGTGCTTATGTTAGAATTAAAAATCACACCAGAAATAAGTTTTCTCTCTCTTTCTCTCTCTATATTATCGATCGTATTCTTGTGAGTATTTTGATACTTTGAGTGTTGCTATACGGTGCAAGATTCCTTCAAAGACTTTATCCAAAGATTCCAATCGGCAGTCTTGTCTTTTCGAGGTAAGGGATGTTATTTTTTTTAAAATGATATTATTTCTTCTAATATCATTATGCCAGAATATTGGTAAGATTTTTCTTGTGAAATTATTATCTTTTAGTGTCGGAGTTACTATTCACGTATACGACACTATTCACGTATACGGCACTATTCACGAATACAACACTATTCACAGAAAAATTAAAATTTTGTTTTTTGTCCAAAATATCTATTATGGATACTAGCTTTGATTGTATCCATGTTTTGATCATTCTTGAATTTTACTCCATTATGATTATTTATGAAGTATTTTTAAACTCGAATTGTTTAAAGTACGAATCCTTAATATTTGTTCTTTTGTTTCACTGAATTCGTTTTCTTTAAAATATTTTTCATCATCCTCAGTCCTAAATGATGATATTACTGAATATCTTTGGCACAGTGCAAAGATGAATGAATTTTGATGAATATCTTTGGCTTCAGAGTGCAAAGATGAACATGTGTTGAGATGAACATGACCAACTGATGAATATCTTTGGCCTGTAGTGCAAAGATGAATATTTGATTCAAGATGTGTATTGATTGATGTTACAGGGACAAAATATTGATGATGGACTTTTAAATTCGTAGATAATAGTATATTTCATTTTCTACGTAACTCTTCTATGAATTATTATTTCCGCTGCGAATATTGATTTAAAACTTGTTGTCTATTGTATTCTATCATATATTTCCCTGTTGAAGACTAACGATAATTTGTTCTATATTATCTTAGTCATAATATTCTTTACTGGGCTAGTTGAGCTTACCCTTTTCCTTTTTGTTCCATTTTTCTTCTCAGGAGGCGAGAATGTAGCGAGTTCTAGTTGGGGACTGGAATGATGGTTCTAGAAGTTGTCTTAGTAGTCCTCACTATTTTGTAAAATAGTGTATCAATAATTGTAATGAGGACTTATTTGAGTGTGGATATTGTCTAGATGACAATATTTGTATTTAAACTCACAATTTATGTGTTCTCGTATTTTGCACGACAATTGTAATAATAAAGTTGTAGTTGTTTCTGTACCATGTATTTGGTGACTCAGAATAGGTGTTGTATACCTATTTTGGGGGCATCACATCTTCTTTTTCAGGGTTTTCGAATACTTCTCTTGTTTCCTTGATCCACTTACTTAACCTCTGAAATCGTTTCTCAATGTCGTCCTCAAAAGGCAGCAAGTCTGGATTTTTGGACCGAGTTTGCATAAACCATTTCAAAAACCTTAAATAAGAGGAACACAACAAAATAAAAATATTTAAGTAAGACTGGACTAATTAAACTGATATCGTAAAAATATTAAAATCTATACTAAATTTATCCCCGGCAACGTCGCCAAAAACTTGTTGGGTAAAATCTATATACGCACAACACGCAAGTATACGTGGTCAACAAGTAATACAGTAATGAGTAGAGTATCGTTCCCACAGAGACAATTTAGTAAGAAATTTACCCTCACAATTATTAATTTCCTATTAATCCTAATTTTATTAAACTATCCAATTTATTGATTAAAATTCTAAAAACTAAATTATTAATAAATATACTATCACAAACCAATCACAAAAATCAAAACTGAAATTTCAAACAATTAATGGAGAATTAGACTTATGATTTCACCCTAAGCTTCACTCTGATTTCTACACCTTTATTCCAATTCAACTCACTATCCCAGTTTATTAATCAAGAACACAAATTTAGTACTAGCCACATCTCGATGCACTAATACTGTATTAACTTAAATCCACAAATTAGATAGAAACAAGTTAAACACCTTAATCAACTAACTCACTATATCTCTATGTGAATTAAAATTAAAGAAGGTTTAAGATTAAGTTCTCTATCCAATTACATACGATGTCAAGCATATCTCTACCTTAACATTCATCAAGATTCTGTTATTCACAAAATTTAAGAACACATGCTATATTAACTAAGTGTAGATTCGTATATCCTCTCTCGATTCAATACAAATCCACAAAGAATTGTTCATCAGGCAATTTATAAATTCAAGCACAAATTAATATAGGTAAACTGGAAATTAGTTTATTGAATTGAAAATTAAAGTTATAAAACCATCGTTTCATTTAAGGATCCATCAAAAGCCTAAAAAGTGAATTAATTCATCATAAATGAAATAATAACTGAATACTTCAAAGAAAACATCTTTTCAATTACAAATATAAGATTAAGAAGAAGAATAATGCAAAACACCCTTCACGTAGCCTTAATCTGCAATCCTCACGAAAATCTCTTCAAAATCTCGCTCCAAAGCTTGCTATGAAAATCTGGAATTAATTTCTGTAATATGCCTTGTGTGTCTTCAATCCATTGTTAGTTGCTCCATATACATCCATCACACATGTTTCTAGTCGAATCCCATGTCCATTAGAGTTCAATTGCCATCCAAATGCTAATAAATCGCGTTCCAGCAGAGTTGTAAGCAAAACAGGACTGTCCATAAACGAGACCCCACTTTACTCTGGGGTGTATACCTAATAAAACTCTGGCAAATGGTGCATGCATTCTGAAACCAAATGTGAAGACCTCACCAAATGGGGTGTATAGGCAAAAAGGGCCCACCCCGATGGGGGTAGGTTCTGCTAGTTGATGTGCTTGCTTCATGATTGCTTCCATAAGTGCTCCAAGTGACGTCCTTTCTTCGCTACTTGCCACAACAGCCACCCTACACATAAAAGAACACGAAATGAGTAAAAACGAACATGAAAATAAGAAAGTAATAATGATTAAACTTGAAATAGACAACGATTCGTGGATATAAAATCCACTTATCACTGCACAATCAAGTGCTTCAAAGTAGCTATCAGAAGCTTTCTGGGCTTTTTGGGTTACCCAGAAACCCAGACAGCTTCGACTGCCTACTTTGTGGCTCAATTATTCACAAGTTCTGGTCATTAAATCCATTTTATTATGGTTCAAATCTATAGTACTTGTGTCAAGGAACATCACTATAACAATAGATCAGTCCAACAACATCATATTATTCAGATTTAAAACAGTCAAAGCCTGCCAGAAAGTGTGTTCATCCGATTTCTGGGTTTTCCAAAAACTGCAATCGTGACCGAATGGCCTAGTTTGACCATCCACTACATCCAATTTGTTTGTTATTTAAGAGTTATAAAGGCCTGGATCTAAAGTCCATATAACAAGCTATAATCTAGTTATAAAAATAACATCAAACCTTAAATCATCTGACAAATCTTGGCCTTTAAAGATCTTGTCAGACACTGGAATATGATTTCTGGGTTACTCATAAATCATCCGGTCATGCTCGGTCAATGGATTTTTACCATGAATAACATACAGTCTGGACATGGAATGGCTGTGATTCCACTTCCAGATCAAAGACCTAATGTCAAACTACAGATCTAAAACATAAAACAATAAAATCACGAACAGGCAGAGATCTAAGGCCACTGTCATATGGTTGTCAGACCACTTTGGGGTTTAAGAACAGTTTTTGAAAAACATCATTTTAAGGCACTATGATGCTATAGATCTATGATAGATCATCATAAAACATATCCTAACATAATTCTAAACACATAAACAAGAATTTGGCTTAAGCATACAAGATCAAAGGTGAGTTTAGGTTTATACCTTTCTAGTCCAATCTTTGATCTTTGATCTCCTTAACTGATCTTTGTGATCTAGGGGTTGTATTTGGGACTGAGACACTTATGTATTTCGGATGTTTAGAGAGAGAGGGAGTTATTTGAGAGCTAGTTAGCAAATGAGCAAAATACATGAACTTTCTCTCTCTTTAATCTATATATAATATGATATAATGTATAGATCTGATGTGTTGGCTGATTTGTTGGAGTTAAAAGTCAAATGGCTGAGCTTTAGTTGGTGAACAACTACAAATATAGCAAGATTTGCAAGTTACATAATAAAAATATACAAAAACGGTATTTTGGTCATTTAACATGCAATTTTAAAGGCATACAGGTAACTTGCCAAACCCTTAGGGTTTAACCCTAAGGTTCTAACCCTTAGGTTTTACAACTTTAGTTTCTAGAATTTTCTAATTAGGGTTTTAAAAAAATAGAAAATTAAGAATTCTAAATTATCATTAGGGTTTCCTAATTATATTAGTGTTCCCTAATCACATTAAGGCTTTCCAATTAGGATTAAGATTTCCTAATTAGGGTTTAGAGTTCCCGAATTAAAATTGGGGCTTCCCTGCATTCGATTAGGGTTCCTAATTATGTGTTAGGGTTTCTAAACTTGAGATTAGGGTTTCTAATCCCTTATTAGGGTTTACTAAATTTATACACTATCCGGTCAATCATTAATCACAAGTTCTATATATCACAAACACATACTCACATATACTTTTATTATAACTGCGATTTCTATTGAATCCCTATCCGAACTTAGGGTTAGGGTTTTAATTCTCGGTTAAGCACAACTCTACTCTTATTTTTCAGTTAATACACAAATTGACCACTTCTCAAGACTCGTATCATAGATACTCCGCACAATATTGATAATCAATATCAATATTAATAATAAAAAAAATTTATTCGTAAAATTCAGATTATTCGAAATCCCGGGTTATCACAATATCACTATCACACACACACACACACACCAATTATATATATTCACACACCCCACACACATTCACCTAATAATTGTACTTTTATTATCGGGTATTTCAACAGTTAATGGTAAAGCTTTCGCCATTATTTTTATAAAAAGTTATTTCTGTCATTTTCTAACTCTGACAATAATTCCATTGTGGGGTCCACCAATGATTATGCCGTCGTACGAATATTCCCTGTTAAAACGAATATTTCCCGACCAATCGAATATTTTATGACAACTTGCATACTTTATAAAATTTATAAATACTACCCACAACTATAACATTATATCAAATCCACACCATAATATTCGAAAATATAAGTCGAGAAAAATTAATCTTTTATTCATAAAAGTTGGGGTCTTACAACCTCCCTTTCTTATGAAATTTCGACCTCGAAATTGGGGTACGTACCTAGTATGTCGAAGAGGTGAGGATACCTTGATTTCATTTCAGATTCTAACTCCCAGGTCATTTCCTCAACATCATGGTTTCTCCACAAATCTATAACTTGAGGTATAACCTTGGAGCGTAAATATGTTCCTTCTTATCCAAGATTTTAACAGGTACCTCTTCATACGTTAAATATTTCACTATTTCGTCCGGTTCTAACTCAATAATATGATTTGGGTCTTCCACATATTTACATAACATAGATATGTGAAAAACGTTATGAACACGAGACATACTTGGCGGAAAATAAGTCTATAGGCCACAGTTCCTACTCGGTCAAGGATTTCGAATGGGCCAATGAATCGAGGATTGAGCTTTCCTCTCTTTCCAAATCTTGTAACTTCTTTCCATGGAGCAACACGTAACAACAGATGATCTCCCACATTGAATTCCACGTCCCTTCGATGAAGATTAACATAACTCTTTTGTCGATCTTGTGAGGTTTTTATACGTTGCCGGATCATTTGGTTCTTTTCCGTAGTCATACGTACCAATTCCAGTACCAACAACATTGCTTCACCCACCTCATCCCAGCATACTGTAGAATGACACTTGTGTCCATATAATGCCTCAAATGGAGCCATGCCAATACTTGCTTGATAACTGTTGTTGTAGGAAAACTCCACCAATGATAAGAACTTGTCCCAACTTCCTTTGATGTCAAGGACACAGAGTCTTAATAAATCTTCAAGAGTTTGAATAGTCCTCTTCGACTGCCCGTCCGTTTGAGGATGATATGTCGAACTGAATCGTAAATCCATGCCCAAAGCTTTTTGCAAACTAACCCAAAATCGTGAAGTTAATCTTAGGTCTCAATTGGAAACTATGGAAACTGGCATACCATGCAGTCTTACAATGTCATTTATGTAAATACGAGCAAGACGTTCAAGTGAATAAGTTTCTCGTATAGGTAAGAAATGAGCAGACTTGGTCAATCTATCAACAATGACCCAAATAGCATATATGCCTTGAGAAACCTTGGGAAGGCCAGTAACAAAATCCATGGTAATGTGCTCCCACTTCCATTATGGAATTTCAAGTGGTTGCAATGGACCTTTTGGCACTTGATGTTCTGCCTTGACTCGTTGACAAGTTAAACACCTTGAGATAAATTCTGCTATCCACCAAAATATATGTCGAAGATCACGATACATTTTGGTACTCCCAAAATAGATTGCAAATGGTGTATTGTGTGCCTCCATCATGATTTTATACTTTAAATTAGGGTCGTTAGGAACACAAAGTCTGGAGTTGACTAGAATTATTCCTTCTTCATCGATTCTTGCTTCCGGAATAGCACCTTCTTGCACTTTCTTCTTCATACGCATCAACTCCAGGTCTGTAGTGTGAGATCTCGAATTTTATGTAATGAAAGTATTGAATTTTTTTATAATTGTTATTCTATTTAGTAAATGGTTAAATTGATAAAAGGTTAAAGTTAAGGGTGATATTTGAAAAGTTTACAAAGTAAGAAAGTTGATATAAAATATTCATTGTGTCAAGGAATATCCATACGACGACACCATCGTTGGTGGACCCCACAACGAAATAACTGTTGGAGTTAGAAAATGAAAGAAATAACTTTTTATAAAAATAACGACAAAACTTTTACAGTTAAACTGTTGAAATACCCGGTGGTAAAAATACAGTAATACGCGTGGTTGCGTAGTAGGACACGATATTGATTATTGATGCTTACGTAAGAAGCCACCTAGTTTACTCAATTATTGCTACAGTAATTGCTGCATAGTATATCACGTTATTTGATTCAATTATTGTCACAGTATCATCTGCATAATATTTTATATTATTAAATCAATAATTGAGACAACACATTTATTCATATGATTATTTACATTATTGACAATGTCTAGAAAGTTCTGTCGAGGAAAGGGGTTTGGTCACCTAATTGCACGCCAATAAGGAGAAATCTTTATCGGAAAGCCCCCTCTTACCTGAGAATGATTTGGTTGTCAATATTGTAAGTTATAATATTAATTTTTTAATAATTGTTGAAATATTAAGAATGTGTTTATTGAAGATAAGTGAATTACAAAAGTTAGAGGGGAATAATGCAAACATAAAAAACTTTAGGGGTACTAAAGTGTAATAAGTTAAATCAATCTGAACCATTGGTGGTGGTTTTAATAGTAAATCAATCTGGACCGTCGATGGTGGTTTTAATAGTAAATCAATATGGACTGTCGATGGTGGTTTTAATAGTAAATCAATTTGGATCACTGATGGTGGTTTTAATAGTAAATCAATCTGGACCGTCAGTGGTGGTTTTAATAGTAAATCAATCTGGACTGTCGGTGGTGGTTTGAAAAGTAAATCAATCTGGACCGTCGGTGGTGATTTTAAAAGTAATCAATTTGGACCGTTGGTTATGGTTTTAATAGTAATCAATATGGACCGTCCGTTCTAATAGTAAATCAATCTGGACCGTTCATGAATTAGTTACTATTTAGTCATTTCTCCTATAAATAGAAGCTTAATTCTTCT
This sequence comes from Panax quinquefolius, assembly GCA_020205615.1. Taxonomy (NCBI): domain Eukaryota; kingdom Viridiplantae; phylum Streptophyta; class Magnoliopsida; order Apiales; family Araliaceae; genus Panax; species Panax quinquefolius. The sequence continues at coordinate 63,884,038 of CM035157.1, forward strand.
TTCATTCTCACCAATTCACTAAGATTCACAAGAGAAGCTATAGAGAGAGAAACTATAGAGAGCAAGAAGAAGAGTGTTCTGCTACTTCACTATTACAGTATCTAGTCTTCTACTAAGGTAAGGGATATTATTTGTTGTATTCGTAAGGGATATCACTTTTTGTATTCATAAAGGATATTATTTGTTGTATTCATAATGAATACTGTTTTTCGTATTCATCCTTTAATCTGTGGGAATAATCTGTCTACGCGGATTATGTACCGCATGAGAAGTGAAAATCCATTTGCAGTTTTGTATGTTATTTCTTTTCATATTCTTAAATCTAAACTTACTATGGTAAGTATTGCTTTTATAATTCCTGAAATTAGTGGAATATCCTTGACTTTTGCGCTTCATCCAGTATCATTTCATTGGAATATTGATCTGAACTTTCTTATTAAATATCAATATTTTCACTCGGGGCACTATTCACGGGTTTGTTGCCTCTTTTTCAGTTATAACAAAAGAGCTCTAACTCATGCAAGCATACATGTGTCAACAAGTAATACAGAGTAAGTAAATTATCAGTCCCACATAGAAAGTTGTCTAATTTAAACTCTTATGCATCAACTAAATCACTACTTTTATATGCTTAAACTAATGATTAAAATTGTGAATTATTCTAAATGCAAATAATAACTAAAATGAGAACGAGAATGTAAATGTGGAAATAATGGGATCCTAACTTCATTCAATACTTCATCTAATTGCCACCATCATGCAAGATTGTTGACATATCACAGAAAAGTAGCCAAGAACACTAAACTAGTCATAGCCATTTTTCAATGAACTATGACCTACTCACACAGTATCCACAGGCGATAGACACCATGTAATCATCAATATAACCAAAATCACTATATGTCTATGTGAAATTGTAACTATACTGAATTTAAGCACAAGCCCTTATATTAACTCATACGGTGAATTAGTATATGTCTATCTAATTTAGGAAATACACAAGCCATGCAAAACATCCCCATATACGTATGCTATCATGATTACAATCCATACTCGCATGTTCATTGTCAATTCCATACAAGTACTGAAAACGAATGGTGATCAAGCATTCATGCATGCAAAACAACCATGATAGAAATTCCTATTGATATGTCAAACAGTCCAGCCATCAAGCATGCAATTAAACTACATATTAAAATCCGTTAGAATCCCATAATGGAGTTTAGTTCATGACTGAACCAAAAGCCATTATGGGATCAAAGCTAAACATGGATAATAAGTAAATAATTGAGAAGAAAGGGATAGAAATGATCAAACCCAATTTCTGATTATATTCCAATGATAATGTTCAACTCCTTATATAAATCCAGCAAAATAATAATAATGATCCATAATGATAGAAAATCCCAAGAAGAATTAGAAAAGATGGAGTTTAGCCTTCGTTCTTCATTGGAATCTCTCTCAGAGTGTAAACCCTAGTTTTACGTTATGAAAACTACGTGAAAAGTACTCAATAATTTGTCTGACACCAGTCAGAATAGTTTTAAGTGATTACAACTCTTCGAAATTAAAAATTAAAATAAATAAATTTCGTGATCGGTCGGTCGTCATCGCGTACAAGACACACTCCCCAGTGTGATCCTCGCGCGTGCGCGCATCTTCAAAATTTGGTCCATCCGTGTTCGGCATTGGTGCGTCCTCAAACTTGTATAGCCGCAGTGGCCACGCGCTCCTGCGATCTGGATTACGGATTCGCTCACACTCTTCGATTACATTCTGCTCACTCATTTCCTTCGTCATCCATGCTTAGTCTCCTGCTCCACTTTATCCTCATGTCATGCATCCATTAGTCTCATTCCATCTACATCACCAAATTGTGCCATATCCTGCACTTTTACACCAAAGGAGTTGTAAGTAAATGTAATGCAAAATAACACGAAATGCAACTAAAAACACACTAATATGTACTTTAGATGGGCATAGTTCGCGTGAATTAATATCCAATAAGTAGGTGTAAAACCCATTTATCAGGGTTACTATTCACTCGGTTACTATTTACTTGAATATTATTCACTCGGGGATTTGGGGCACTTTTCATGCCAAGGTACTATTCATGAGTTACTATTCACCCAGTTACTATTCACTCAAATATTATTCACTCGGATATTTGGGGCACTTTTTATGCCGGGGTACTATTTATGAGGTACTATTCACGAAGTACTATTCACAGGATACTATTCACCTGAAAAATTTATTTCTTTTCCATTCAAATTATTTTTGATACATGAATATTATTCTTTAATTTTACTCCACAAGCAGTATCATGTTGACAATTTGGATATTTTTAAACTCTGGATAAATTTAAAGTATTTAATATTTATCCTTGATTTCGTTTGATTAATGCTTATATCATTGTCATCATTCTCATGCTTATATTTTGATGAAAGTCATCTTTGGCTTACGTGCATAGATGGACTGTTGATTGGTATGATTATGACCAGGGATCATTCGGCATAATCATGACCCGTAGTGTTACAAATGATGTGGTAAAAGTCCTCATTGGCCGTAGTGCATTGATGGACAGTTGTTGGTATGATTATGACCAGGGATTATTCGGTATGATCATGACCATTGATGATCTTCGGCCAAGGGTGCAAAGATGAATTGTTATTTGGCGTGGTCATGACCATTGGTGAAAACATGAATAGTGCATGGATAATTCGTCGTCGTGATACTAATGAATATCCTTGGCCCGTAGTGCATGGATAATTCAGTGATGTGGATTATTTATTGAGCTTAGTCTCAGCGATGAAATATTAATTCATGGATGTGATACTATCGAATATCCTTGGCTGTAGTGCATGGATAATTCAGTGATGTAGATTATTTATTGAGTTAAGTCTCAGCGATAAAATATTGATAATAAACTTTTAATTCGTAGAAGATAGTTGATATCATGCTCTACTTGACTTTTCTAAAATACGTTGCATGTCTTTGGCCTGTAGTGCAAAGATGAACTGTTAATGAATATCTTTAGCCCGTAGTGCAAAGATGAATTTATTAGTAGGATTATGAACATGAACTGTGATTTGGTATAACCATGTTCTTTGATGTTTCAGGAAAAGACAGGTGATGAAAATTATCTTCGTCCTGGGTGCGAAGAGGAATTTAGAATCACAATTATGATTATGAGTTATTCACAAAATTGTGGACAGGAACTGTTGATTGATGTTACAAGGATAAAACATGGTTGGTGGACTTTTAACATGGAGAAGATACTAGACTTTATGGTCTATTTGACTCTTCTAATGGATTGCTCGTTCCGCTGTCACCATGGTTGAAAAGTTTTATCATCTAACATATGTTCTAACTATCTGATTTATTACTGACAAAGGCTATTGATAATTTAATTATCTTTAGTGTAACGCACGAGAAAATCAGATTTTTAAATCAATTAAATTTTTATTTGATTATGTGGATTAAATGAATTTAATTGATTATTTATGTGAGTAAGCTATTTGAAGGTCATTCTATAAACTAGAATGTGTGGATGTGGTTAGGATTCTGGCTATGTGCTAGAATTAATTATTTTGAATTTTCAAGACGAAAATAAAAGTTTTCCGAGAAATTTCCGTAAAAACACTATTCATCCGTTTCTGCTCGGGAATTAATTTTGAAATTCTGAGAAACGCGTAATGATAGAATTCTAAGACGAGATGGAATATCCAATAATATTTCAGTTATGGGAAACGAAGTTTTTTCCTGTGGACTTAAAATCTGAGGGTTAGGAAAAGTAATTTCTGAGAAGGAAATGTAATGCGTATAATGATTAGGGTTATTATACATACGATATACGAGTATGATACTAGTTAGAATACGAGTATAGTATAAAGAATAGTATGACGTATAATACGAATATCGTATGAATACTAAATGAAGAGAATACAAGAATTAAACGCGTAGAATACGATTAGTCTTAATGGACTTTGTAGAATCCAATTGGACTTGGATTATGCCAAGCCCAATGTTAAGTGAAATGAAGCCTAAGTTAAGGCCCAATGTTAGGTTAAATCAAGCCCGATCCAAGAAACGGAACCACAGATCGAACCGATGGGTCATCAGATGGGTAAAACACATGGGGCAACCCATGGGGGGACTCATAAGTCATGTGTGAAAGTAGTATGCACACAAGCCAATCATGTTTGATGATAAAGCATATACTTTGTAACAATCTTATTCATTTATTAATAATAAGTATTAATTTATTAAAGGCTTTTAATTATCTACATGATGCTGTTTTATAATATATGATAAACCCATAGTTTTAAGCAATGCTTTTAGAATAATGATGATGATCATTCTAATGAGATCTAAATTCTTAGAAAGCTTAACACTAAAATAGTTCCCAATCATTGGATTACTAATTTGGGGATTAGTGAATCCGGATAGATTGGTACATACGTTAACTTGCTCATTGGATGAGGATGATTGATCTCACGATCATTTGTGTGGAGACACTAAAGCAAGTATGTAGGTGCTTATTAGAGAATAAGTTCAACGAACGCATGGCTCGCTAAGGAATACCTAATGGAGTTTTATTTGCACGTCAATAGGAATTCTGTAGTGATAGTAAGTACAAGTAATCCTTGGACTTGAGATCATCATAGTATCTTGTGTATGATGAGTTATACTTTGACTTATTCCTTAAGACCCTTAGGGTATATCAAAGGGTATGCTTGGGTATAATAAGTTGTACATGGAGATAATGTATGATCAATAAAGAATCTACCACTTCTAATAAAAGAAGAGAAATGTCCTATGTGATTCGATAAATGACAACCTAGCGCCCTTGGCAAGCGTAATGAAATTAGAAAGGAGTTTCTAATTTGCATTATTTGAGTTGTGCATTTAAGGATCGAAATACATATAATTAAATAAAATAAGACTTGACAAAAATTCCATGCCTTATATTTAATTGGGACATTGTATGGTGAAAGGATTGAATTGTATTTGTAACTATATACTCAAAGGTTCTTTAATGATTAATGTTGAAATCTATATTATCCGGAAAGTCGTTGATCGCTAGGGAGGCTTATCCTATTGTAGAATAAATATTATTTATTTAAATAAATTAATTGTTTAATTTATTTATTTAAATAAGATTAGAATTGTTCTAATTGATTTATTCACAACCGGTTTAATATGGAGAACCTAAAGGGTCACACCATAAAAGGAAGAATAATTATTTAAGAAGTTAATGGCATAATCGTAATAATATGTTAAGTATATTTAATTTAATCTATGTGATAGAATAAATTAAATAGCTTAATATTTATTATTTAATATTTTAGAAATATTAAATATAAATTAATAAGAGGAGTCTTATTAATATTATTACAATTATTATTATTTTAATTTCTAAAAGAGTTTAGGAATTAATTTAATATAAGTACTCTCATTTATTCCTAATTGGATTAGGAAGGAAAATTAGTTAAAGGAGTTTAATTAATTATCCCTAATAAGATTAGGGAGCTTAATTAATTAAAAGAATTAATTAATTAAAACTCAATTCCTTAATTGTTAAGGTGGGTTGCCCACATCTATAAATAAGAGGAGTCTTATTATGGGTGGTATATGGGTTGTTGACTTTTTTAACATACGACAAAATTCCAATTGTTGGGAGAGTACACCTTTTTCTATAGAGATAGAAAACTAGGGTTTGAGCCAAATACCCATCTTCTTGAATTTTCTTCTTCCTTGGTGGATCACCTCTAGAGGCCAAACATATGGGTGGCTAACGTTGATCAAAGGAAGGAACCAAACCCGGTGGATTCAAGTTGAACGCGAAATGATTTGGAGGTGAACTTGTACCTGAGGAAGCTCGATCTTCAAGGGTATGATTTTATTCTTTATCTTTTCGTTTAATTAATAATTATGCATAAAGGGTGATCCGGGTATATGGTTTGTAAAATTTTTAAACTCTGATTTTTACACGCTTCCGCATTATTTTGCAATTTGATTGCGTTATGAATATTACAAACCTTACAGTGGCATCCGAGCCAAACCTTTATGCGAATTATTAATTGTTCAGATTTGATATGTATGTTGATATGTGTTTAGAACAATTTAATTGTATAAAATTTAAAAATACAAATAATAAAAAAAAAACGGAATGGCAGTAATTTTTTTTTTGATGCAAATGCACGGAATCAAATAAAAAAAAAAGGGGGCATGTTGCTGGTTGTTAACTAATGTGCACGGTATTATAAAAAAAAAAAAAGAAAAAAAAAAGCACGTGAATCTAATTTATCAAGTAAGCTTGGCAACAGGATTCATCCCACGTTTTTTATATATATATATTACTATTATATGATTATATATATTATAAATAATACACGTAAATATTAATATATAATATATTACGAATATATATATATATATATATATATATATATATTCTTAATTATTATATAATTAAAATAAAAGTTTATTTTAATTTTAAAATAAAAGGTTTATTTTAATATTAAAATATAAAGTTTTATTTTAATAATTTTATAATTAAAATAAAAGGTTTATTTTAATCTTAAAATAAAAGGTTTATTTTAATATTAAAATAAAAGATTTATTTTAATTTTAAAATTAGAATTTCATGCTAACTAATTAGAGTTGGAATTGGATTCCATGATAACTAATTGGAGTTGAAATTGGATTCTATTTTTCCTTAAATAAAGGAGTTTGTTTAGATATGAAATAAGATTTCATATTATTCAAAATAAAAGAGTTTATTTGTGAATAGGAAAGAGAATCCATGTTTCCTTAAATAAAAGAGTTTATTTAAATATGAAATAAGATTTCATATTATTCAAAATAAAGGAGTTTATTTGTGAATAGGAAAGATAATCCGTGTTTCCTTTAATATTTTTTTTTGTGGAATTGGATTCCATAATTAATTAAAATAAAAGAGTTTATTTTAATTAAAGATTTTTTTATATGGAATTGGATTCCATAATTAATTAAAATAAAGGAGTTTATTTTGATTAAAATTTTGATTAAAATAAAATAGTTTATTTTATTTAAAAATTAGATAAATTAAAATAAAATAGTTTTATTTTGATTTGGATTAAAATAAAGGAGTTTATTTTGATTCAAAAATAGATTTTATACTAACTAAATTTGCCCATTAAATGATATCATTATATATATTAAATGTTTATTATTCATAAGATGAATATTATTTATTGATGCATATGGTGATGTGTATGATAATAAATGGGATTGATTATGGACTATTGACCAATGCGATTGGATTTTATTTTAGTTGGATGTATGAATGTATGAGTTTTATTAAATGGGTCTGCGTACCTCGTCTTCTTTAATTTTTCTTAATATAAATTCTATCTCCTCCCATGTACTTCCCTCGATCACGATCAAGGTTTCTATTTATTTTAAAATAGTTTTGTAATAGGAATAGTTAGAATTATTTTGAAGAATTGGAGATCAAGGGACAAGAAGCGCATGAAGACCCGTTTGTAATGGAGCCCGAGTTTAAATGTAATAGTTATATTTAAATATTATTTCTTGCACCCCTAGGGTTTGACCTTTTGGTTCACTTGGTGGCTCTAGTGAACCAAACTAGAATAAAAGTCCATAATCAATCCGGGTAGAATATAGTATTCTATATGTGCATGCTTATACTATATATATTATATATTATGCAAACATGCTTCGCATGTTCATTAATATGACGTGTATTTTATATATATATGTGCATGCGCGCTAAACAAGATGAGACAAATTAATAACAAACCCCTCAATTTTTATATTAAGTCCTAAGCGTTCAAAGATATTTGGAATATCGAACGTCGCCTTCTAGCATGATAAAATTAATAGAGTATTAAATATTTAATATGAGTTTGTTGTGTCACCACAAGGCAAGTATTAAGTATTTAAGATGTTAATTTATCACATTTGATGCTTATAAAGAAAATTGAACAATATTGTTTTGTTGTGTCACCACAAGGATGATATTTTTCTTTTTTGAATATATGGAGTGCTAGATCGGACTTAACTTGGATAATTTTGATTCGGATGTGCCACCACTTGATCAAAATAATCTATGAGGCAAAAGAAAAGGAGTTGCATAGTTGATGTAATTGACAAAAGTTGTCTACCTATTTATTTATATATAGTTTGTTGTGTCACCACAAGGCTATATACATTTGAAATGGGATCCTTATTCTCACTAGCGATCTTTAATTAGATTTTGCCAACTATATATATTGAGGTAATATAGTTTGAAGAAAATAGTGGGAGATACCAATTTAAAACAAGACCTAATTTATTTTGGTAATTAATAAAAGAATGTATGTTAAAATGTTGTTAATTACAAATTCATTTACGAATTTTACAATGTCTAAATTACTATCATCACAGTAGCATATTAGATGCTAAATTAACTAGACCAAATTAAATGATTGGTTAAGGAATTTGAGAATAGTTCTCATGGTTTGAAAAAGCTATCTTATGTCCTTATGTCGCCTATCCTCGCAATGGTTGCGCATAATGCCTCGAGGAAGAGATTGCTACTTTTAGAAAGTGGCAAGATGATGCACAGATTGGCTCAATGCATCATGCTCGCATCTATGAAAGTAACGAGCTTCAGCCACAAGATGAAACTATGGATGCTCCTACTATATTCCCGCACACATCAAGTAGTTGATGGTGAAGAAAGTAGGGCCGATAGATATCGAGATATCTAAGGAGCTCTTCCGATCTAGAATAGCCAATGGCACTATAGTACGCATAAAAGTTCTTAACATAATCAATTTGATTGATCAATTAGGACAACTGATTTTGTCATGGATGGAGAGTTGAGCCAAGATTTGATCTTGCACTCACTCCCGGACTCTTTTCACAATTGTTGTGAATTCTTCATATGAACAAGCTAGATATCAGCTTTGCTGATTTGCTTAACATATTTAAAAAAGGTTGAGAGTCACTTTCCAACCAAGAAAGATCAAGTCTTACTGGTAGGGGCCAAAGGATCTTCTGAAAAGAAGAAAGATTCAAAGAAGGTAAACAGAAAGGCATAAACAAAGGATAATACGAACAAAACTGATATAGATGGCAAAGGAGTTTGCTACCACTGCAATAAGCCTGGACACTGGAAAAAAACTGCGAGAAGCATCTTGCAGAGGTTAACCAAAGAAGCTTAGTGAAGTTTCGGTTACAAATACAAATTTGTTCATGATTTGAAATAAATTTTTTCTTTAAGTCAATGTTCTACTTGGGTATTGGATACCGACTTTGGTTATCATAAATATAGATTTATGAAAAGGACCAAACAAAAGTAGAAAGCTAAACAAATATAAGTAATCCTATGTGTGGGAAATGAAGCAAAGGTTGCAACATTAGCCATAGAAACTTATAGTTTAAAGATCGCTTACGCAAATCTATTAAGTCAATAAGTTGTTATTGTATTCCAAGACTTGTTAGAAACATTATTTCCATTTTATTGTTGGACAATAAAATTTTTGGTATTATAATTAAGAACAATTGTTGTTCTATTTATAATAATAATGTTTCGTGTAGAACTGAATATTACTTAATAAATTTTGTATACTTGACTTACATGAAAATAATTTTGCATATTGAACAAATTAGTATAAGAAAAGGAGATGATCATTCAAAGAGTTGAATGTGTGTATTTGCTAAAATACAAGTGTGAATTATTTGAAAGGTTCAAAGAATTCAGAAGTGAAACAAATTGGCAAAGTATTAAGATTCTTTGATTAGATCAAGGAATAAATACTTGTGCAATAAGTTTCTAGATCATCTCAAATGGTTTTTCTCATAATGGACACCTCATGATACGTAATAATTGATTAATGTATCCGAAAGGAAAAAAATCATACCTTGTTGAACACGGTACTATCTCCAAAATAATTTTACCGACATTCCAAAGATCCTTCCGGGATAATGTCCTAGAAATGGTCAGATATCTACGAAAATGGTAACCTCAAAATCCATTTCAAGACTCCATAAAAGTTATGGACAGGGAGGATTCCTAATCTTAAGTATGTTAAGATAAGGGGTTGTTCAACTTATGTGAAACGGTTTCAAAGGATAAGCTTGGGACAAGATTTGACAAGTACAATTTGTGGGACATCCTAAAGTAAGTTTAGGGTATATGTTCTATAATCCTACTTAGCAAAAGGTGTTTGTTGCGAAATACACTACCTTCTAAGATAAAGGTGTTTATCATTGAAGGGGCTAGTGGGAGGATAATAGATCTTGAAGAGTTCAAGAACCACAAAACACTATAAGTCAAATAAGAGGAACCTGTAGATAGACCTATTGTACCACAACCGAATCGTAAATATGGAATAGTCATCAAGATACCTAGGAGGTATGGATTCATCATGGATGATGATGATGAGGTACACATCATAGAAGATGATGATCCGAGTTATATTCGATGAGGTAAGACTTCTAGTGTGTACAAAAGGGTCGATTAGGACATCGTGACATTCCTAATATTATATGTTGATATACTACGGATAAGGAATGACATACTAATGCTACAATCAGTAAAGATAAAGTTGTCTAAACATTCCTCCATGAATGATTTGGGAAGAGTATCTTAATTGGGGATATAAATCTATATAGATAGATTTTAAATGATGCTCGACTTAACCCAAGGAACGTATATTCATTTGATGCTAAAGTCGTTTAGCATGGTAAACTCCAAGAGATGTCTCATGTCGATGAGCTATGGAGTGTATTTCTCTTAAAAGTCCCCACAGACTCACGAAGAGAGATCGCATGAGTAACTATCATGTATGCAATGAAATATACGAGACCCGATGTTGATCGATCATATTATTCGGAGAAGTTCATCGTGAGTCGGTGAAAAACATCTTAAAGTTCTTAACCAAAGACTAAGGATGTGATCATACATGATGGGTCTAAATTAAAACTAGAGGGCTTAATGCACTCAAGTTTTTCGCATGCACTAAGACGACGAATATCCACTTTAAGGTAAAGTGTTACCTTGAATAAGTGGTGCGATTGAATTGGAAAGGTTCCAAAGCAAGAAAGAGTTCTTTGGTTTAGTGATAAAGACAAAGTATATAGGCTGTAAATGAAGTCGCAAGTTGATTGTTTGGATGATAAGTTCATTACGTAACTAGGAATAGTTCCTAAGTCTCATCTTGGATCTAAACATGTGTTGTGGCACTTTCATTTGATTATTAGAATCATTGAAAGATGGGAAATCACTATAGAGATAGTGGACTCTCAAGAACAACATTACATATCCATTAACTAAAGCTTATCCAACAAAGCAGGATAATTGTCACTTAGAGAAAGAAGAGTATGAGATACCATGACGATTGGCTTTAGTGCAAGTGGGAGATTGAAAGTAGTATGCACACAGCGATCATGTTTGATGATAAAGCATATACTTTGTAACAATCTTATTCATTTATTAATAATAAGTATTAATTTATTAAAGGCTTTTAATTATCTACATGATCTTTGTTTTATAATATGTGATAAACCCATAGTTTTAAGCAATGCTTTTAGAATAATGATGATGATCATTCTAATGAGATCTAAATTCTTAGAAAGCTTAACACTAAAATAGTTCCCAATAATTGGATTACTAAATTGGGGATTAGTGAATCCGGATAGATTGGTACATACGTTGCTTGCTCATTGGATGAGGATGATTGATCTCATGATCATTTGTGTGGAGACACTAAAGCAAGTATGTAGGTGCTTATTAGAGAATAAGTTCACCGAGCATTGGCTCGCTAAGGAATACATAATGGAGTTTTATTTGCTGTCAATAGGAATTCTGTAGTGATAGTAGTACAAGTAATCCTTGGACTTGAGATCATCATAGTATCTTGTGTATGATGAGTTATACTTTGACTTATTCCTTAAGACCCTTAGGGTATATCAAAGGGTATGCTTGGGTATAATAAGTTGTATATGGAGATAATGTATGATCAATAAAGAATCTACCACTTCTAATAAAGAAGAGAAATGTCCTATGTGATTCGATAAATGACAACCCAAAGTAGTCCTTGGCGAAATGTAATGAAATTAGAAAGGAGTTTCTAATTTGCATTATTTGAGTTGTGCATTTAAGGATCGAAATACATATAATTAAATAAAATAAGACTTGTGAAAGAATTCCATGTCTTATATTTAATTGGGACATTGTATGGTGGAAGGATTGAATTGTATGCAGTAACTATTTACTCAAAGGTTCTTTAATGATTAATGTTGAAATCTATATTATCTGAAAAGTCGTTGATCGCTAGGGAGACTTATCCCTATTGTAGAATAAATATTATTTATTTAAATAAATTAATTGTTTAATTTATTTATTTAAATAAGATTAGAATTGTTCTAATTGATTTATTCACAACCGGTTTAATATGGAGAACCTAAAGGGTCACACCATAAAAGGAAGAATAATTATTTAAGAAGTTAATGGCATAATCGTAATAATATGTTAAGTATATTTAATTTAATCTATGGTGATAGAATAAATTAAATAGCTTAATATTTATTATTTAATATTTTAGAAATATTAAATATAAATTAATAAGAGGAGTCTTATTAATATTATTACAATTATTATTATTTTAATTTCTAAAAGAGTTTAGGAATTAATTTAATATAAGTACTCTCATTTATTCCTAATTGGATTAGGAAGGAAAATTAGTTAAAGGAGTTTAATTAATTATCCTAATAAGATTAGGGGAGCTTAATTAATTAAAAGAATTAATTAATTAAAACCCAATTCCTTAATTGTTAAGGTGGGTTGCCCACATCTATAAATAAGAGGAGTCTTATTATGGGTGGTATATGGGTTGTTGACTTTTTCAACATACGACAAAATTCCAATTGTTGGAGAGTACACCTTTTCTATAGAGATAGAAAACTAGGGTTTGAGCCAAATACCCATCTTCTTGAATTTTCTTCTTCCTTGGTGGATCACCTCTGAGGCCAAACATATGGGTGGCTAACGTTGATCGAAAGGAAGGAACCAAACCCGGTGGATTCAAGTTGAACGCGAAAAGGATTTGGAGGTGAACTTGTACCTGAGGAAGCTCGATCTTCAAGGGTATGATTTTATTCTTTATTTTTTCGTTTAATTAATAATTATGCATAAAGGGTGATCCGGGTATATGGTTTGTAAAATTTTTAAACTCTGATTTTTACACGCTTTCGCATTATTTTGCAATTTGATTGCGTTATGAATATTACAAACCTTACAATGTGGGCCGGCCACATGGAGCCCAAGTAAAGCCATTACTTGGTGGCTAAGTTGCTAAAGAGGTGGGGAATAGTAAGGAGGTGGCTAATTGACTATTTTGCCCTCCATTGGATTTTCCTATATAAAGAAGCTTGGCTAATTCATTTGATATTTTACAAACATTAGCCAAAATATATTGAGAGAGAGAAAGAGCTAGAAATAATTTCAAGCTACCTCGAAGCAAATCATAAGAGTTTTTAGCAAGAACGCGAAGAACGAAAAGGTAATATTTCGTAAATGTTAGTCTTCGACCTTTTCAATTTATTTATCGTAGAGAATCATAGATTGGTGGAGCATGTCTCTTTCGGAGGGATAAGGATGGCTATTAATGATTAAAACATTGATAAGTCATGTTTAAGTAGAAATGATAAGTAGATACGTAAGTTTAAACCGAAGAAACCTTTGAACGTTAACTTAGTTGTTGATGGACAAATTAAAAACCATCATTATTAGGGTATGTGCATATTGCTTGGTTAGAATGTAGATGATGAATCAATGGAGTTTCTCCATTTGATTTGGCGTATAGAACACGAGTAACGAAGTTATGACAAAATTTTCGAGATTCGGCGTTAAACGTTAAAAACATAAAAATCTCAGATTAGTAGTTAAAAGTTGCCGTGTAACTTGGAAACTTTGGTTTTCAGTGGCATCACATGAGATAAGGTATCCAAGAGTCGTGGACTCAAGAATCGTCGAATTTTGACTTAGAACAAAGAAAACGAGCTATGAACGCTCACGAATGATAAACGAACACTTAATAATGAACCAATCAGTGAATTCCATGTTAAAAGATTCAAAAATGAAATATTTTCTGATGAAATCATAGTGCACATGATTTAGGAGCTAATGGCTTTTGAACGAGCCAATTCGGATGTAAAACGAATAAGTTATGAGCCCGGGAAGTTCGTAGAAAAACCAAACTGTCAAAGTCAACTGAGGCTCAGGGGAGGCGCCGCAGTGCCAAACCTAGTGTTAATGGTCGCGCCATAGCGCCATGAATAGGGAGATTAGTTACTGAAGAGTGGCACCGTAGTGCCACTATTGCAAAGGAATGTCACGTAGCCAGAGTCCGGGACTTCACCATCATTAATTGGTGGCCAGCAATACCAATGGTGTGTAAGAGTCTCAAGGCCGCAGCGCCGATAGTGAGAATTTGTTGGATAATTTGGTTTCTAATCCCAAGTGGTTGTAAACCAATAATGGAACATGAATGTACTTAACATACATAGTAAGATTAACTTTAAATCACTTACTTAGTGATGACTGTAGGAATGTAAATGTTGTTTAATAGAGATTAAACGAAGAACGTAAGATATACGAAAGTAAATGTCTTTGAGCTTTGGTAATTAACCAATAACGAATAAGTCTCGGTTAGTAATGTAAGAACGTTAACAAGCTACAATGAAAGATAGTAAGTCAAATTGACTTTTATTAATGAAATAAATTCATTTAAGACATAGAAGAGAAAGAAGTTGGTAATAACAATGTGATTAGATTGTTTGATAGCTTATTACAGTGTGCTATATGAATATATCATGTAGATTCTATAAAGACTGAGAACTATTGAATATTATATTCAAAGACGCTTGAAGGCAAGTTTTCTTAATGCTTGTCTAACCTTCGTGTTTGTCAAGTTTTCTGTGATTCATGTTCTGAGATGCATGAATTGTTTTACAAAAGGGTCGATGCCAGTTTTAACTCGGCTAGACTATTCTTAAGAGTTAGATTGATTTGTTTACAAGTCTTTCGATATAAAACTATTAACGCTATGCTATGCCAAGTATTTGGTACGGATTAAAGATAGGTTTGTATATGAACAAACAAATGTATTTTTCATTGATTATTTGATGGGCACGTGAGGTTGTCAAAACTTAAACATAAATACGTTTAACGGATGAGTGTTGATCAACATAGAGTACTATAGGTTGATCACCTAGAAGTGCTCGTAAGAAATATCAAATGTACGGTTTTAGTGTCGGGATGTCCTTTTCATGTATGAAAACGAAAAGAGTATTTTCATGGTCTTTTGACCAGTTCAGAATTCCTAAGCTATTATATATACTTTGGAATTATTTTTTTGAAATGAGAAGTGCTAGTAAATGTTTCATAGTACTTCATAGCTATTTTTTCAGTTATGGAAGATAATCATATACTTCTCGATGTGGTATTTATATTATCCTTTGTTAGACTTGCTGAGCTAGTTATCCTCACTTCTTGCTTGAATTATATGATTGCAGCTAAGGCCGAATGAACTGAGAGTTCTAAGAAAGATAAAGGCAAGGCTAAGATGGATAATTAGTTATCTTGTAATAGACTAGAATGTTTGTATGTATTATACTTATGAACAACGAATTATGTATTTGATTTATGAACCTGGGAAAGGATTTATTATGAATGTAATAAGAATTTAGTTAATATACTCATTGTGTTGTTATTTCAATGGAATGAATGTACGATTATGAGTACCGTGTAGCACCATCTGTCGGGTTGGAAGATATCCAGATTTAGGGGCATCACAGGTTGGAATAAAAGCTATAAGCGCAATGCGTGAAGAACCCCAAGCCTTTTGCTGGTGATGTCCTTATAAGGGAATGCACCGAAGCTAGACTTTTCGTAGGGGACGCCGAGCAAGTCGGTGGTAAATTGATAGGTACCCTTGTGAGGTGCTATGGTTGAAAATACCATTAGTGTCACATGTTGGTATCAAAGCATTAGGTTATAAAACTTAAGGGGGGAAGAACCTTAGGCTAATAACCTCGTTAAGGAAGGAAAAGTCTGAAGGAAGTAAACTTGAGTCGAATGAGTTAATAAGGTACTGAGGAAACTCAGTACCGAAAGATTTAAAAAATGGAAATTAACCCTAAATAAATTAAATGTGATTTGTGCTTATATTATTATGTATTATGTACTAATCAATACTTTATGTGTTATTGTAGATGTCGATCGATAACTTGATGTATAGAGATATACACGCGGTGAGCGAAGAGTTTGTGAACAGAGTAAATCATGTATCCATGCCAGTGGCAGAAGTACCATTAGTGATTCTAGAAGAGTCGGAGCCAGAGGAGTACTTTTCTGAGGAGGACTACTCTGAGGAAGATATGAATTTAGCATCATACCTTGATATGATGATCGATGTGGAGGAAGATATAGAGGTAACATCGATTAATACAGTGGTACCTACACAAGATTCAACACCTCCAGATGTAATGAGAGCATTGTATCTGGCAGTGCTTGACCGAAATGTGCAACTGCGTACAGTTGTGCAGAATCAAAATGAAGAGATTAGTGCTCTTTATGAAGCGAAGGAGTCTGCAGAAGCAGATTTTGAGTCAGAGAACAATGAAAAGGTGCTTATGACAGATAAGGCTATAGACTATAAGGATGAGGCTATAGAGCTTCGTAAGAAACTGGTTGAGAAAGACTAGAAGTTAGCATGGATGTCCTACATCCATAACAGTGATCATGAGGATTTCAAGTTAAAAATTGCTTGTTATTCTATTGAGTTGGGACAGACTTGACATACTATTAGTCGGGATATTGTTTCGATTCTAGCGAATCAGAAACATGAGAATGCCGTGAGGCAGTGTTACTGGATCGGTAGATCTTTTTGTATATGTGTAGTGCTGTAAAACCCTCTTTTTTATAATTGAAGGGTAGTCTTTTTGTAAATCCCAATTTTTGTAGAAGTCAATCGCGGGATAGTAATGTAATACCTTTTGGCTATAGAAGCAAATTGTAAATAGTTTCAACTATTAAGAAGCATATTAATATAATGAAGTTTTATTTAATGTGCTTTGTTGTGGTATGAGTTATTATTTTGGAATGGTAACTAGGTAAGTAAATAGATAATAATGAAACTTTATTTATTTAATCAGAATAATGCCGCCAAGAAGAAGACAACGTAATCAGGAAGCGGAATCACATATCGATAATAAATGGGGTCATAATATCCCTATGCAAGAGTTTATTAATTTATTAACGGTTGTATTTAACCAAACAGGTGGTAGAGCACCCGCGGGACCTAGGGTAGCCAGAACGACTACCTTTAAAGAGTTTAAAAGCGTAGGTCCGTCAGAGTTCAAAGGAACGACGAACCCAATAGAGGCCCAGACATGGGTGAAAGAAATAGAGAATGCGTTTGTTATTACAAACGTAGCTGAGGTGCAAAAGACTTCTTTTGTGACTTACATGATGAAAGGGGAAGACAACTTTTGGTGGGAGGCTCACCAGGGTGGGGCTAGAACTGATGCAGTTACGTGGGAACAGTTCAAGCAGGTATTCTTCGAGAACTACTTTCCTACTAGTATGCAGGGGAGGATGGATGTAATGCCCCAGAAAATCGAACCTTTGTAAATACTTTTAATAATGAATAAAATAATATTATTTATTATTATTACGTGTTGATGAGATGAATGTCGCTCTATAACCTAAAAACGTCGGAACGTCTTAGTATTTTAACTACGTGAGAGAATTAAAGTGTTCAAATTTCTAAGACGAAAATAAAAGCTTTACGATAAATTTTCTAAAAAATACTATTCATCGATTTCTGCTCGGGAATTATTTTTGAACTTCCGAGAAATACGTAACATTATAATATCGAGGTGATATTGATTATGTAATAATAATCTAAGTATAGAAAACGTAATATTTTGCATGCGGACCTAATTTGGGAATGTTAGGTTTATTAAGCGTTAAGGAAAGAAAGTAGTAATTGTATGATGCGTATGCATTGTATGAAGTAATGAACGTAAGTATAATACGACGTATTATACTATTAAGAATAGAGAATGGAGTAACGTATATTACAATTTAGTATATGAGAATTATACGTGGTGTATTTATGTTAAGGTTCTTAATTAAATGTAATGAACTTGTAGGATTATTAGCTTAATGGTAGAAGTCCAAATAGTAAGTGATACTCAAGCTCAAGTGTTTGATAAGTCATGAGTCCAAACTATTGTAGTATAAGCCCAACAAGGAATTAGCTAGATTAATTAGCAAGCACAATGAATTGGCCATGATCCATGGAGCAAACCATGTTAATGTGGGTAGTCTTGATGGGCAAGCTTTTTGTGTGATGAGCAAGTGTTGTGCTAGCCATGTTTACTTAGTTGTAAAGTGATGAATAATAAGGAGGTGGAGTTAAGGAGGTTAGTTAAGGAGGTGGGATGTCCTAATGACCATTCTACCCTAACTTAGCCAATCCTATAAATACCAAGCTTCACAATTCATTTGTTGGTTGTTTTATTTCATCCAACTCCTCTCAAGTTAAGTAACTTATTGGTTAGAGATAATAAGCCACATAAGTCAAGAATAAGTTAAAAGTTCTTTGCTAGTTTCCAAAGAGAAGAGAAGTACAAGTGCTTCTAGGGTAAGACTCATGTCTATTATATCTTTATCTCTACTATGATAGGATTGATAGAGAAGTGAGATTGTATGCTAAGAACATTTAATAAGTCATTAATGAATGAGCTTAAGCCGAATAAGTTGATAAACTTGTGAAGAACTTATCATATGTTTGTCATATGATGCTAGTATGTTCATTATGGTATGAAAGCATTGATTGATGGACTTAAGTTCATATTAAGTTATAAGCATGAGAAATTGTAGTTAATAAGTTGATTAAGTCATTGACTTATGAGAATAAGTCAAAACTTACTTCGAGAATAAGTTGGTGTAATAAGTAACTTGAAATGTTCATGTGTTGGTTAAAATCCATTTAGAATGATTAGTAAAAAGGTTTCGCCGGAATTCACACGATTGGACGATAATCGTCGAATTCATGAAATTCTCAGAATTGAAGTCATATTTTGTGCTTGAAGTCGAAAACGTTGGTTTTCGACGGAGACAAGTCATATTTGGCATTATAGAGTTGCGGACTCGAAAATGACCGAATTCCGACATAGAACGAAGAAACGAGCGTTGAACGTTCACAGACATTTATCGTTTTTGTTGAAAATGAACTAATAGGTGAAATTTTAGCAAACGAAGTCATATAGATAAAATACTTGCATGATCGTATAGAGTATGTAATTTGTGAACCGTAGGCTTTTGAACGAGCCAATTCGGACTTATAACGAAGAAGTTATGCGTCCGGGAGTTTCGTAAAAATTTCAAAATCTGCAAATTATGCGAGGCCTGAGTTGGCGTATGGCGCCCAACCCAAGGCAAATGAGTGGCGGCGCATGAGTATTGTGATGTGATGTCTGAGCACATTGCTAACTCATGTCATGATCGGCGACATGAAGAACAAAGACTCGCGCCGCAACGCCGAGTTCGGTCTGAACATACTGTTAACTCGCGCCACAACGCGACTTACAGAGCAATGGGTGGCGCCGCAGCGCTAACCCTAGGATGTTGAATAGTAATGAATGCTTACAGAAATAAAATGAAAGAGAACTCATTAGTAATGAACTAAGGTATAAACATAACATTTTTAAGGCATTGTTAGACACTTATTGGATGATGATTAAGGTTAATAATCAGTTGAATGTGAACGTAATGAGAACGACGTAATGAAAAGCCGGAACCATAATAATAAATCTAAGTCGGGATTTAGATTGAGATGAAGGGTAAGATATAATAGTATACGTACTTGATTATATATGAACTAATGTGGTACGTTATATGATTATGTATTGTAGAAACTTAGAAACCTAAAGTGTACATGTGATAATCAGTAAGTAGACGCTAAGGGCAAGTATTCTAACCCTTGTTCCAGTTCACTCTGGACAAGCTTTGTAATTCATGTATTCTTTCGTATGAAGTTTTGAATGATGAAGTCTAAGCCAATTCTTTCGGCTAGACTTAGATTATGTTTCTATCAAGCATAATTAATGTTTACCGAGTTATATTGGTGTAGTTTTCAATCGGAGACTGAGTATGCTAAAATGTTTTTGTCGTTTAACGACAGACACGTGAGGTTGCCACAACTTAAACGTATATACGTTTAATGAATGTAGTGTTGATCAACATAGAGTACTATGGGCTGATCACCCAGAAGTGCTCGTAAGTAATGTCAGACTTACGGACTTAGTGCCGGGATGTCCTTTTTAAAAGAACTTATGAAATGCTCAAGGTCTTGGACCGAAATTGATGTTTTACTGAATATTGTTGTTGTAAAACGTTTTGAATGAAAGGAAATGCTATTTTGAATTATTGATAGTACTTCGTAACTATTATTCAGTTATTGAAGATATATGAGTTCTATGTTTCAAGCATGTTGTTTATTAGAATTGTAGTACTTGCTGAGCTAGTCATGCTCACTCTTGCTTGAACTATATGAACACAGCTAAGATCGAATGGACCGAAGGCTCCGGCAAGGATAAGAGCAAGGCGAAGATGAACCCTTAGATTACTTATGTAATAGTATAGGTGTATGTTTGTAATATATTGATTATTATAACAAGAACGAATGAATGGGTTATAAAGAACCTGGGGAAATGTAATATTATTTTGAATATATAGAAGACATATTTGTCCTTTTGAGACTTTTTAATTGAATGAATGTGTGAATGGTAGTACCGTGTATCACCATCTGTCGGGTTGGAAGATACCCAAATTTGGGGGCATCACAGGTTGGTATCAAAGCATTAGGTTATAATACTTAGGGGGGGATTAAAAAAAAAACTTAAGTCATAACCTTAAGAGAAGTTAAAGAAGTACAAGAAGAAAATAACCTTATAAAAATGCATTATGATTATGTTATGTGTTTTTATTATTCTACTGATGTGTACTAATTAACTTAATTGTTTTGTGTGGATGTCAGGAGTAAACAGAATGTATGTAGATGGTCAAGCCATTAGTGAAGAATCGGTGAATCAAGTAGAGGTTATACCGAACCCTATAGCAGCAGTTCCAGATGTAGTGATTATTGAGTCTGGAGACTCGGATGAAGCTGACTATGTGTCAGTATTCGATGGGATGATAGAAGAGGAAGTGGAGACAGTGTCCTTTAATCTAGTGGCTATAGCAGCTGAGATAGCTCCTGGGGGGTCGATGATGTCTCTGTTTATGTCAGTGTTGGATAGAAATATCCATTACTGTCAGGAGGTCAAGGAGCTGAAAGCAGAGCTCCAAACGGTTATAGAGGACAAGACTGATGTTGAGTCCATGTGGGAGCAGGAACATGATGAGAGGATTTTGGCTAAGGACAAAGTCCACGAGTTAAAGCATGAGGTCTTTGAGCTCAAGGAGGAGCTAAAGACCAAGATGCAATGGAGAATGTCCTATATTCATAGGAGTTCTCATACAGATTTCCAGCAGTAAGTAGCTGGATATCCTATAGAGGTGGGGTAGCCAGGACATACTATTAGCTGTGATATCATTGCCGGTTTTGCCAAGACAAATTTCGAGAATGCCTTAAGGCAGATGTAGACTAGTAGTAGCTAGAGTAGTTTGTAAATATTTTGTAATTAGTAGTGACGTAAAGCCCTCTTTGTATAGTAAAGGGTAGTCTTTTGTAAATCCTAATTTTTGGAAGCGATAGCGGGAAAGTAATGTAATTAGCTTAGGCTGTGTAATGTAACCGATGTAGTATTATACTACAAAGAATGAATATAAGTCTTTTTATGGAAAGCAATGAGTAATGGATGTTGGAGTTATTATTTAATATTTAATGATAACTAATAAAGAAAGGAATAATAACGAAATATGTTTATTGTATCAGCAAAATGCCGCTGAGAAGAGTGCAACGTAATCAAGGTGCTAACGTGAATCAACCGGAGGGAGGTCCGATTAACCCAATGCAGGAGTTTGTTAATTTATTAACAGCTGCCTTTAATAGGACAGGGGCTAATATCCCCGTAAATCCAGGAGTAGCACAAGCTACTACCTTTAAGGATTTCAAGAACGTGGGTCCGCCGGAGTTCAAAGGAACTACGGACCCTATTGAAGCCCAAACGTGGGTTAAGGAAATAGAGAAGACATTTGTAATAGCAAATGTCGACGAGGCCCAAAAGGTTGCCTTTGCAACCTATATGATGAAGGGAGAGGCCAACTTTTGGTGGGAAGCCAATCAGGCTAGGGTTGGGATAAAAAATCTGATGTGGGAGAGGTTCAAGGAGATATTCTTCGAGAATTACTTTCCCACGGGCATGCAGGGAAGGATGGAGATGCGGTTTCTGGAGTTGAAATAAGGGGACATGGCGGTTCCCCAATACGCCGCCAAGTTTAATGAACTAACGAGGTTTGCTCCACATCAAGTGGATACTTAGGTGAGGAAGGCGTGATGGTTCGAGCAGGGCTTGAAACCCTGGCTCTATAACCGTATTTCGGTATTCAAAAGTACTTCTTTTGGAACCATTTTAAAGAAGGCGATAATCGCTGAGGGTGGTAGTGAGGCTCTGAGTCAATACCATAAGGACAAGAAGAGCAAAGGGAAGGTAGATGGGGGAGTAAAGATCAAGGGAGCCAGTGGTAGTGGTGAGGGTCAGAAGAGGAAGGTATTTAGCTCTGGGAATACTGGAGTGGAGTACAGAGACCCAAAGAGGAGAATGGAGGCCTGCAAGACCTGTGGGAAGACTCACTTAGGAGTCTGTCTCAAGGGGAAGGCCATCTGTTACAACTGTGGACAGGAGGGGCACATTGTACCTAACTGTCCGAGTCTGAAGAAGAATCACGGATGCTTTATGTGTGGGTCAACCGACCACATGGTAAAAAACTGCCCGAAGAAGGGGACGGATGGGAACCGGGGCAATAATAGCGGTAAGTTAGCTATTAGTGGACCAGCACAGCCCGGTAGGCCGATGGGTCGTACCTTTAACATGACGGTCCAAGATGTAGTTGCATCAGGGGATGTCATCGCAGGTATTATTTCGATCAACGATATAAATGCTTACGTGCTGTTTGATTCGGGTGCTACTTGTTCGTTTATAGCATGCGATTTTGCTAGACAATTAGGATTACTTCCCGAAAAGTTGCCTATACCTTTAAATATTAAGGTTGCAAACGAAGAAATAATTCCTGTTGAAGATGTTCATAGGAGTTGTTGCGTAGAAATACAGGGTTGTAAATTATCGGTAGATTTGTTACAGATAAAGTTAGGAGAATTCGACGTAATTCTTGGAATGGATTGGTTAGTTAACCATGGGGCAATTATAGATTTTCAAAAGAAATGTGTGAATATTAAGACGTTAAAACAACCTCAAGTAGTATTTTACGGGAATAGATCGCCGGGACGTTCGTGTTATCTAACCATGACACAAACTAGGAAATTACTGAGGAAGGGATGTGTAGGTTATTTGTGTCATATTGTTGATACCCAGAGAGTGGTAGCAACCATGGAACAAATACCTATAGTGAGAGAATTCGCCGATGTATTTCCGAGTGAATTATCGGGTCTTCCGACAGATAGGGAGACAGAGTTTGTTATAAACATTGTGCCAGGAGTGGCACCAGTTTCCAAGGCACCATATCGTATGGTGCCAGTGGAGATGAAGGAGTTGATGGTGCAGTTACAAGAACTGTTGGACAGGAAGTACATTCAGCCGAGTGTTTCGCCGTGGGGAGCACCGGTACTGTTTGTCAAGAAGAAGGATGGATCGTTAAGACTGTGTATCAACTACCTAGAGTTGAACAAGTTAACGATAAAGAATAAATACCCATTGCCCAGGATCGATGATCTCTTTGATCAGTTGAAAGGGGCTAAGTATTTTTCAAAAATAGATTTAAGAACGGGGTATCACCAGTTGAAGGTTAGGAAGGAGGATGTACCAAAGGCAACATTCAGGACTTGTTATGGTCATTACGAGTTTCTGGTGATGTCATTTGGGTTGACAAATGCCCCAGCTGCATTTATGGATATGATGAACAGAGTGTTCAAACAATATTTGGACAAGTTCGTCGTGGTGTTCATAGATGATATTCTAGTCTATTTTAAGATGCCAGAAGATCATGCTGAACACCTAAGATTAGTGTTAGAGACACTAAGAAAGGAGAAGTTGTATGTGAAATTCACTAAGTGTGAATTTTGGTTGGAGAAGGTACAATTTTTAGGTCATGTCATTGACCATGATGGAATTTTAGTAGATCCAGCGAAGGTGGAAGCCGTGATGAGGTGCGGAGTTTCCTAGGGTTAGCGGGTTACTATCGGAGATTCATCCAGGATTTTTCGAAGATAGGTACTCCGTTGACTAATTTGACAAGGAAGACGGTGAAATATGCTTGGACTGATAAGTGCGAGGACATTTTTCAAGAACTGAAGAAGAGATTGTTTTGTCATTACCCGATGACACAGGAAATTTTGTAGTATATAGCGATGCTTCGCATAGAGGACTTGGTTGTGTGCTCATGTAGTATGGCAAGGTCATTGCGTATGCATCTAGGCAGTTGAAGGATTATGAGAAAGTTTATCCTACTCATGATCTGGAACTGGCTGCAGTAGTTTTTGCTCTAAAGATATGTAGACATTATCTTTATGGAGAAAAATGTGAGATATACACGGACCACAAGAGTCTAAAATATATATTGACACAGAAGGAGTTGAATATGAGGCAGAGGAGGTGGCTGGAGTTGATAAAGGATTACGACTGTGAAATTCTGTATCACCCAGGAAAAGCCAATGTAGTTGCTGACGCCTTAAGTAGGAAGGGTCGGGAAAAGTTGTTTTTGTTAACGGCTCAAACTGAGTTGATAACAGAGATGGCTAGGATGGAGTTGGAAGTGAAGCTGCCAAGTGAAGGTGGACAAATGCTGTTTGTGACAGAGATGCAATCTACCATCGTAGAGAGAGTTAAGGAGGTACAACTCAAAACTTATGAGTGTGACCGGATGAAGGAGCGGCTGGCCAATGAAAAAGATAGTAAGTATAGTCTTGATAATGAGGGATTATTAAGATTTGATGGAAGAATTTGGGTTCCGAATGAGACAGAATTAAAGGAGCAGGTATTACACGAGGCTCATAGTTCGAGGTTTTCGATTCATCCTGGTAGCACTAAGATGTATCAAGACCTTCGACAGAGTTTTTGGTGGCCGAACATAAAGAGAGAGATAGCAGAGTATGTGAGTAGGTGCTTAACTTGCCAGAAAGTTAAGGCCGAACATCAACGACCAAGTGGCTTGTTACAGTCCTTGGAAATTCCGAAGTGGAAGTGGGAGAATATCACGATGGATTTTGTGGTGGGACTTCCGACTACAACCAAGGGTTATGATGCGATTTGGGTAATAGTAGACCGATTGACAAAGTCAGCTCACTTTTTGCCAATTAGGGTCAAGTATAACTTAGACCAGTTAGCTAGACTCTATATTAAGGAAATAATTTCCAAACATGGAGTACCAGTATCAATTGTGTCAGATCATGATCCATGATTCACATTAAACTTTTGGAGGAGTCTACAAGAGCATTTAGGAATGCAGTTGAAGCTGAGTACGACGTATCATCCATAAACGGAAGGACAGAGCGAGAGAACAATTCAGACATTAGAAGATATACTAAGATCTTGCGTCATGGATTTCAAGGGTAGTTGGGATGATCATCTACCATTAGTGGATTTTGCGTATAACAATAGTTATCATGCAAGCATAGGTATGCCGCCTTACGAAGCTTTGTATGGGAGGAAATGCAGAACGCCACTGTATTGGGATGAGGTAGGAGAACGCCGAATGTTGGGACCAGAATTGGTGTAATAGACAGCGAACATTGTCAAGAAGATACAAATGCGTCTTCTAGCAGCTCAAGATAGACAAAAGAAGTTTACGGATCCGCATAGAGAGAATCGAGATTTTGAAGTAGGTTCGTACGTATTTCTAAAAGTATCTCCCTGGAAAGGAAAGATACGTTTTGGAAAGAAGGGAAAGTTAAGTCCGAGGTTCATAGGACCTTTTGAGGTATTAAAACGGGTGGGTGAGGTAGCATACATGATATCATTACCTCCAGACCTAGAACGAAAACATAATGTATTTCACGTATCCGTGTTACGTCCTTATAAGCCAGATTATAAGCACGTGATAGAGTATGAACCTATTCATATCGAGAAGAACTTAACATATGAAGAAACGCCGATTCAAATTGTCGATAGAAAAGAACAATTTCTGCGAAATAAAGTCATACCTTCCATGAAGGTGATATGGAAGAACCACGATGCAGAAGAAGCAACGAGGGAGTTAGAAGAAATAACGAAAAAGAATTACCCTCAATTATTTGTGTAATTTTTTTTAATATAGCGAGATTCTGGGACAGAATCCTTATAAGGGAGAGAGAGTGTAACACAAACCTTTATAAATTCTTTTAATAATAAATAAAATAATATTATTTATTATTATTACGTGTTGATAAGATGAATGTCGCTCTATAACCTAAAAACGTCGGAACGTCGTAGTATTTTAACTACGTGAGAGAATTAAAGTGTTTGAATTTCTAAGACGAAAATAAAAGCTTTCCGAGAAATTTTTTGAAAAACACTATTCATCGATTTTCGCTCGGGAATTATTTTTGAACTTTCGAGAAATACGTAACATTATAATATCGAGGTGATATTGATTATGTAATAATAATCTAAGTATGGAAAACGTAATATTTCGCATGCGGACCTAATTTAGGAATGTTAGGTTTATTAAGCGTTAAGGAAAGAAAGTAGTAATAGTATGATGCGTATGCATTGTACGAAGTAATGAACGTAAGTATAATACGAAGTATTATACTATTAAGAATGGAGAATGAATAACGTATATTACAATTTAGTATACGAGAATCATACGTGGTGTATTTATGTTAAGGTTCTTAATTAAATGTAATGGACTTGTAGGATTATTAGCTTAATGGTAGAAGTCCAAATAGTAAGTGATACTCAAGCCCAAGTGTTTGATAAGTCATGAGTCCAAACTATTGTAATATAAGCCCAACAAGGAATTAGCTAGATTACTTAGCAAGCCCAATGAATTGGCCATGATCCATGGAGCAAACCATGTTAATGTGGGTAGTCTTGATGGGCAAGCTTTTTGTGTGATGAGCAAGTGTTATGCTAGCCAAGTTTATTTAGTTGTAAAGTGATGAATAATAATGAGGTGGAGTTAAGAAGGTTAGTTAAGGAGGTGGGATGTCCAAATGACCATTCTACCCTAACTTAGCCAAGCCTATAAAAACCAAGCTTCAAAATTCATTTGTTAGTAGTTTTATTTCATCCAACTCCTCTCAAGTTAAGTAACTTATTGGTTAGAGAGAATAAGCTGTGAGACCCCAGATTTTATCAATAAAGATTTAAATTTTGTCGAAATAATTTTTAATATTATGGTGTGAATTTGAGATAATATTATAGTTGTGGGTAGTATTTATAAATTTTGCAAAGTATGCAAGTGGTTATATTATATTCGATTGGTCGGGAATATTCGGTTTAGCGAGGAATATTCGTACAACTACTCAATCATTGGTGGATCCCACAATGTAATTATTGTCGGATTGAGAAAATGACAAAAATATTTTATTGAAATAACGGCGGAAGTTTTACTAGTTGATATTGTTGAACTACTCAGTAGTAAAAAATCGTAATATGTGTACGTGTGGTTGCATAGTAGCACACGGTATTGATTATCGATGCTTATGTGAGAAGTCACTCGGTTTGATTCCATTATTGTCGATTAATAATATGAATTATTATAGCGATAATGACGTTTTTGTTTTATTCAGATTATTAACGTAATAAAATGCGAAACATCTTTTATATAAAATGTATTACTTTATTAAAGTTATTCTATAAATAGAATATATTATATTTTATTATGCATAGTGTTGCATAGTGTTTTGCATAGTGTTTTACATAGTGTTGCATAGTGTAAGACCCCGAAATTTTTTTAAAATAAAAAGGAATTTCCTTTATTTATTATTTTGAAATAGTAAGGGTTGATTTGATTAATGTGGATAGTTAGGGTAAAATACGCAAATATTTCAAAATAAGCAAGTGGTTATAAAATATTCATTGTTGTCGGGGAATATTCGTTTGGTCGTGGAATATTCGTACTGTCGGGGAATATTCGTACGACGGCGCAGCCATGTGTGGGCCCCATAACGGAAAGCGATTGGATGAGAAAAACGACAAATATAAGTTGTTTAAAAATAATTGCGTAATTATTCACAATTATCTTTGTTGGAATACCCGTGGTTAAAACACACTAATACGCCGTTGTTGAACGAAGAGCATTACGGTATTGCATCAATTATTGATCCTTACGTAAGAAGGCACTTACTCAATAATTGTTACGATAATTCTTTATTCGAGATTTTATTTTATTGATTCAATAATTGCTGCGTTGGTATTTTATATTATTCTTTGTTTCAATAATTGTCAACTTTGCACGATATTTCCCATTATCGGATCAATAATTCATATTATTTGAATAATATTATTAGATAACATTATTGGCAATGTCTAGAAAGTTACGTCTAAGGAGAGGTTTGGTCACCTAATTGCGCGCCAAGAAGGAGAGATCCTTATTGGAAAGCCCCTCTTTCTCGAACCGCTGGTTGTTATAATTGTG
Organism: Panax quinquefolius; assembly: GCA_020205615.1. Taxonomy (NCBI): domain Eukaryota; kingdom Viridiplantae; phylum Streptophyta; class Magnoliopsida; order Apiales; family Araliaceae; genus Panax; species Panax quinquefolius. Next base: position 63,912,842 of record CM035157.1, read on the forward strand.
ATTCTCATAATATTATTTGGGAATAATTAATTATTGATTTATATGATAAGAAAATATTTATTTGATATGGATATAAATGATGGATTTATTTATTATATGTGGTTATAATTGAAGGATTTAATGTTGAGGTGTTTTATCGATATTTTTGTCGGAATGGAGGTATTAAAAATCAAATCGGTATTTTTACGATATATTGCGTGAGTTATAATTTTTAATCGTGATCAGCTGGATCGTTATGATTTTTGGATATGTTATACATATATAAGTTGAGTATATGTCTACAAATTTTGAACCGTTAAAAATGAGCGAATGATTTGTTATAAATTTTAAGAGGTGTTTGATTCGAAAGTAGGGTTATAATTGATTTTGGTGGAAAATTCTAGAATTGAGTGGGCCCCACTTGTGGTTGGTGAAAAAAATGTCAATTTTATTTCAAATGTGGTGGGTGGCAATAGTAGCGAGTAAAGCCATCGGTGGCAAAGTCAAGTCTCGCTTGTACGGCTAACATTTTCCTATAAATAGAGGGCTAAGTTAGAATTGAAAATCACACGAAACAAAGTTTTCTCTCTTTCTCTCTCTATATTATTGAGCGTATTTTGTGAGTATTTAGATACTTTGAGAGTTCTTTGTTCAAGATAAGTTTCATTCAAAGATCACTTAGATCTTTCCTTCCAAGATCGATTCTTTGAGGTAAGGGATGTTATTTTCTTCTCAAATGATATTATTTCTTGATATCATTATCTTTGAAATATTGGTTGGAACTTTTTATCAAATTTGGAATTTTTTCATGTCGGGGTTACTATTCATGAGTTACTATTCACGAGTTACTATTCATGAGTTACTATTCACGAGTTACTATTCATGAGTTATTATTCACGAGTTACTATTCACGAGTACTATTCATGAAGCGTGAAAATGTTTTTTTTGTGGAATTTCTATCTTTTGGTGTCTGAGTTACTATTCACGTATATCGGCCTTTATTCACGATATCTGGCACTATTCACGATACTGGCACTATTCATCGAAAAATAAAATTTCTTCTTTTCGTCCAAAATATGTATTACGGATACTAGCTTTGATTGTATCCATGTTTTGATCATTCTTGAATTTTACACCACTATGATTATTTTGAGGTATTTTGAACATGGATAAAACAAAATACGAATCCTTAATCCTTAATCCTTGTCATTTTGTTTCACCGGATTCGCTTTTTTATTTTTCATCATCCTCGATCTTAAATGATGATATTATTGAATATCTTTGGCCGTAATGCAAAGATGAATGATTTCAAGAATATCTTTGGCACTGTAGTGCAAAGATGAATGCAGTGTTTAAATGAACATGACTAATCGATGAATATCTTTGGCACATGTGAGTGCAAAGATGAATATTTGATTCCGATGTTTATGGATTGTTGTTGCGGGGATAAAAGATAGAGCGATGAACTTTTAAATTCATACATAGAAGATAGTAGTTTGCATTCTCTACTTAACTCTTCTAATGAATTATTATTTCATTGCGCGATATTGATTTAAAATTTGTTGTCTATTGTATTCTATTAAATTTTTCCTGTTGAAGACTAACGATAATTTGTTGTATATTATCTTAGTCATAATATTCTTTATGAGCTAGTTGAGCTCACCCTTTTCCTTTTGTTCCATTCTTCTCGGGAGGCGAGAATATAAGAGTGCAGTGCCTGGGTATGGAATGAAGGTTTTAGAAAGGATTGTTTAGTAGTCCTCACCATTTTGTAAAATAATGTATCAATAAATGTGATGAGGATTTATTTGAGTATAGATATTGTCTAGAAGATAATATTTGTATTTAAACTCACGCTTTCTTGTTGTAATAATAAAGTTGTAGTTGTTTCTGTACCATGTATTGACAACTCAGAATGGGTGATGTATACCTATTTTGGGGGCGTCACACATAGTGTTTGCATAGTAAAATGTTTTTATATAAATAGAATATATGATATTTTATTTAAAAGATTTTGCTTTAAATATGGACCGTCAGATTAAAGTAAATCAATCTGGACCGTTCATGGATTAATTACTATGCATTCTATTTTCCTATAAATAGAAGCTCATTCCTTCATTATTTTCTTACGAATTCACTGAAACTCTAGAGAGAGAAATTATAGAGAGAAGCTATAGAGAGAAAATCTATAGAGAGAAAGAAGAAGAGTATTCTGCTACTTCACTTTTCCAATATTCAGTTCTTCTAAGGTAAGTGATATTATTCTTTTGTATTCAAAAAGAGAACTTCTGTTATTCCTTTCTTTATTATTCTGTTGGAATAACCTGTATACGCGGCATACCCTATACATAATCTGTATACGTGGTTTACCCTATACTTGGTGACATTCTTCTATTATTCTATTGGAACATCCTGTCTGTGTGTTTTCCACCTGACTGGTTTAAAATCTTTATTATTATTACATTGGAACATCCTGTCATGCATGTGTTTTACAGGACACAGTTACATCTTTATCATTCATTGGAATATCCTATCTCGTGTGTTTTACACCGGATCCGGTTCCATCTTTATTATTACATTTGGAACATCCTCGCTTGCGATTGTGAATTTCACCGACCTAGTTCCGTTATTATTATTATTACATTGGAATAACTTTTGCTACATCTGATCTACCGCATGCATGGTGATTTCCTTTGTTATTCCATTCTTTATTATACCCGGTTGGTTAAAACATTGACTTCTATACTCCATGAAATTAGTAGAATATTCTTGATATTTGCGTTTCATCCAAAGATATCTTTCGTGGAAATATTCTTCCCGATCATTCTTGAATTTTACTCTACAAAACAAAGATCTTGTTGACAATTTGGACGTTAATAATTCCTGGACAAAATAATTCTTGAACTTGTTTTATTGAATTATTATGTCATTGTCATCATCCTCATGTTATATTATGTTATCTTTGGCTTACGTGCATAGATGAACTTAGTATGATTATGACCAGGGATCATTTGGTATAATCATGGCTTGTTATAAATGATGTGACAAAAGTTCTTAGTGGCCTATAATGCAGTGATGGATAGTTTTTGGTATGATTATGACCAGGGGTGATTTGGTATAGTCATGACCATTGATAATTTGATGAAAATCCTTGACCGTGGTACAGGGATGATTAGATATTGTGGTTTATTCATTAAACTGAGTCTTAGTGATAAAAATTGATGAAAACCTTTTAAAACCTAAAAGATAGTAGACTTTATTTTCTACTGACTCTTTTAATGGATTGCATATTCCGCTTCTGATTAAACCGGGTTGTCTATTGTATTTTATCAATTTAACATTGTTGAAGACTATTGATAATTTATTACGTATTATCTTAGTCATAATATTTCTTCTTGAGCTAGTTGAGCTCACCCTTTCTTTCACCGCTTATTCTCTTGAAATGAGAATATAGGTTTGGGACGACAGTCGGGGAAACGAGTGATGGTCCTGAAGATAGCATTAGTAGTCCTCACTATTCTGTGAAATAGTGTGATAATAATTGTAATGAGGACTCCTTTTGAGTTTGTATAATATCTAGTAGACGATATTTGTATTCAAACTCACAGTTTATGTCGTATTGTACACGACAGTTATGTTAGTAAGTTGTATTTAAATTCTGTACCATGTAAGTGGCGACCCAAGATGGGTGACGTATACTTAATTTTGGGGGCGTCACATAAGCCATATAAGTCAAGAATAAGTTAAAAGTTCTTTACTAGTTTCCAAAGAGAAGAGAAGTACAAGTGCTTCTAGGGTAAGACTCATGTCTATTATATCTTTATCTCTACCATGATAGGATTGATAGAGAAGTGAGATTGTATGCTAAGAACATTTAATAAGTCATACATGAATGAGCTTAAGCCGAATAAGTTGATAAACGTGTGAAGAACTTATCATATGTTTGTCATATGATGCTAGTATGTTCATTATGGTCTGAAAACATTGATTGATGGACTTAAGTTCATATTAAGTCATAAGCATGAGAAATTATAGTTAATAAGTTGATTAAGTCATTGACTTATGAGAATAAGTCAAAACCTACTTTGAGAATAAGTTGGTGTAATAAGTAACTTGAAATGTTCACGTGTTGGTTAAAATCCATTTAGAATGATTATTAATGAGGTTTCAACGGAATTCACATGATTGGACGATAATCGTCGAATTCGTGAAATTCTCGGAATGGAAGTCGTATTTTGTGTTTGAAGTCAGAAATGTTGGTTTTCGATGGAGACAAGTCATATTTGGTATTATAAAGTTGCGGACTCAAAAATGACCGAATTACGACTTAGAATGAAGAAACGAGCGTTGAACGTTCACGGACGTTTATCGTTTTTGTTGAAAATGAACTAATGGGTGAAATTTTAGCAAACGAAGTTATATAGATCAAATTCTTGCATGAACGCATAGAGTATATAATTTGTGAATCGTAGGCTTTTGAACGAGCCAATTCAGACTTATAACGAAGAAGTTATGCGTCCGAGAGTTTCGTAAAAATTTCAAAATCACCAAATTATACGAGGCACGAGTTTAGGCGTCATGGCCAGAACAACCCAAGGCCAAATGAGTGGCCAACATACGCAAGACAAGATATCTGAGCACACTCGCTAACTCAACTTTGCATGATGCGACATGAAAGAACAAAGACTCATGCTTGCAATACCGATGTAAGACCCTCAAATTTTAAATAAAAAGGAATTTCCTTTATTTATTATTTTGAAATAGTAAGGGTTGATTTGATAGTTAAGGGTTAAATACGCAAATATTTCAAAATAAGCAAGTGGTTATAAAATATTCATTATCGTCGAGGAATATTCGTTTGGTCGTGGAATATTCGTACTGTCGGGGAATATTCGTACGACGGCGCAGCCATGTGTGGGCCCATGTAAGCGAAAAGATTGGATGAAGAAAACGACAAATATAAGTTTTTTTAAATAACTTGGCGTAGTTATTACCGAAGTATCTTCGTTGGAATACCCGGTGGTTAAAACACACTAATACGCGTTGTTGAACAAGAAGCACCAGTATTGCACCAATTATTGATTCTTACGTAAAGAAGGCACTACTCAATAATGGTTACGATAATTACCGCTCAAAGATTTTATTGAGTTAATAATTGCTGCGTTGATATTTTATATTCTTTGTTGTTTTAATAATTGTCATTACACAAAGATTTTTCATTATCGAGCAATAATTCATATTATCCGAATAATATTATTAGATAACATTATTGGCAATGTCTAGAAAGTTACATACAAGGAGAGGTTTGATCACCTAATTGCGCGCGAGAAGAAGAAATTCTTATTGAAAGCCCCTCTTTCTTAGGAACCTGCTCAGTTTGTCAATATTGTGATTACAGAATATTATTTGTGAATAATTAATTATTAATTCATATGATGAGAAAAATATTAATTTTATGTGGATATAGATGGAGAAAATTTTTATAGTGACAATTGTTGAAAATTGAAATTTTATCTTTTTACGATAAAATAATTTAAATATATTATTATATTTTTATAATATAATAATGGTGATATTTTACAAATCTAATGTGGGATATATGAGTATACGAGGAAGAAGAGTATTTTGTTGCAATAAATGTTTAAAACATGTTAAACATGCTCGGTGGACCCCATTTATTGATTGAAATTTAATTATAACTGTAAAATCGCCTGTTTGTGGATTTCGGTCGATTTTTGTTTGAATATGAAAAACTTTCTTCTGCAAAGTTGTAGAGAATTGAATTTCCTATAAAAACTCATGAGATTCAATTTTCCGATGAAAGGGCTATTAATTATGAATTTTGAAGCTCAAGTTCAAATAATTAATTTTGGAAGTTTTAATTGTTTTATTTAAGAAAAACGTTTTTGCAATCCCACATGTGATATAAATGTGCTGAATTCAGTTGGTCTAAGGTGGGCTTGAATTTGTTTAATTATATTATTATTTTATTAAATTTTCTCGCTTTGGTGTTCTAAGCATTTTCCTATAAATAGGTGCTTAGGTTAGAATTGAAAATCACACCGAAAAAGTTTTTTTCTCTCTATATTATCGGCGTATTCTTGAGAGTATTTTGAGTATACTTTGAGTATTTCTATACTGGTGCAAGTCCAAGTCATAGCCTATATCCTGTGTTTCAAATTTAGAAATCTTGATCTTTCGAGTTAAGGAATATTATTTTTTTAAGTAATGATATTATTTCTTCAATATCATTATCTTTGAAATGTTGATCTGAAGTTTTTATCAAATTTGGAACTTTTTCATGTCTGGGTTACTTATTCATGGGTTACTATTCATGAGTTACTATTCATGAGTTACTATTCATAAGTTATTATTCACGAAAGTTACTATTCACGAGTACTATTCATGAAGCGTGAAGATGTTTTTGTGGAATTTCTATCTTTTGGTGTCTTGAGTTACTATTCACGTATACTGGCACTATTCACGATATCTGATACTATTCAATAGAAAATAAAATTTCTTCTTTTCGTCCAAAAACATCTATTCGGATACTAACTCGATTGTATCCATGTTTTGATCATTCTTGAATTTTACACCACTATGATTATTTTTGAGGTATTTTTGGACGTGGATAAAACCAAGTACTGAATCCTTAATCCTTAATCCTTGTCATTTTGTTTCACCGGATTCGTTTCTTTAAAAAATATTTTCATCATCCTCGGTCTTAAATGATGATATTATGGAATATCTTTGGCTCAGTAGTGCAAAGATGAATGATTTCTTAAGAATATCTTTGGCTGTAGTGCAAAATGAATGATTTCTGAAGAATATCTTTGGCCCGTAGTGCAAAGATGAAACAGTGTTAAAATGAACATGACCAATCGATGAATATCTTTGGCACATGTAGTGCAAAGATGAATATTTGATTCCGATGTATATTGATTGATGTTACAGGATAAAAGATAGACGATGAACTTTTAAATTCATACATAGAAGATAGTAGTTTGCATTCTCTACTTAACTCTTCTAATGAATTATTATTTCCGCTATGATATTGATTTAAAATTTGTTGTCTATTGTATTCTATTAGATTTTTCCCCATTGAAGACTAACGATAATTTGTTGTATATTATCTTAGTCATAATATTCTTTCTTGAGCTAGTTGAGCTCACCCTTTTCCTTTTGTTCCATTTTTCTCGTGAGGCGAGAATATAAGCGAGTACGCAGTGCTGGGGTATGGAATGAAGGTTCTAGAGAGAGTTGTTTAGTAGTCCTCACCATTTTTGTAAAATAATGTATCAATAAATGTGATGAGGATTTATTTGAGTATAGATATTATCTAGAAGATAATATTTGTATTTAAACTCACGATTTCTTGTTGTAATAATAAAGTTGTAGTTGTTTACATACCATGTATTGACAACTCGAAATGGGTGATGTATACCTATTTTGGGGGCGTCACAATTGTATATCGAGCTTAGGGATATGATCTCTGGCGGAGATCGGAATAGAACTAGGAGGGAGAGACGAGTAAATCCTTCGCTAGTGTGTCCTACCTAAGCTTATTTGTTAGTTGGTCGATATATAGGGATATTATGTGATATATTGATTTCCTTAATTAACCCTTGTTTTATGACAGATGATTTGAGAATGTCGTCGAGAATATTAACAATGGAAATGAGACCGTGGAGATGCTCACTCTCACCAACGAGGAGAACGTAACAGTGGCAATGTTCCTCCGTGAACAACACCATTGAAAGCGAGATGATGAACGAGGGGATGTTTAGAAGTTTTTTTGCGCTTCATGCAAAATCGACGAGAGGAGACTCGTGTTCAAAATACAGGAGGAAATGATAGCAATTCACGGGTTGTCACACGGCAAGCGCTTCAAAGAGTTGGGACCACGAGATTTAAGGGAAAGCCGATCCGATCATGGCGGAAACATGGGTCAAACAAATTACCAAGATATTCGATGTCTTGGGATGCACGGAGGAACAGAAGGTTCCATTCGCCACCTTTATGTTCCGTGGCGAGGCGGACTCATCGTGGGAGTCTCAGAAGCGTACCCATCCACCAAGTACTTTTCGGCATGTCTTGGGAGACGTTTGAAGCTATTTAATGACAAATACTTTCCGAAAGTGTTCGCTATATGAAGGAAATGGAGTTCATCGATTGGAACAAAACAACATGACGGTGTCTCAAAGACGAGGCAAAGTTTGCGAGTTATCCGTGTTTGCACCTCATTTGGTGGAGAATGAGGAACGTATGACGCGGATGTTTCTTAGAGGTTTGAAACCCGCGTACGTCGAAGATCTCATTTCTCATAAATTTTCTCTTTATTCAGATGTTGTAAATGAGGCTCAATTATTAGAGCGAGATAACGAGTACGGTCAATCGAGGAACCACAACCAGGATCGTACGGAGATAGCGATCAAATGTAATAATGATAACCAGCGGAGAAAGAAACAGATGGACAAAAATGGTTACCACTCTGGTGGTAATCATGGTCATGAAAACAGAAGAAGCGAGTCAGGAGGAGATTTTAAAAAGAGGAGATTTAACAACGACCATGTGAAGACGGCAGTCTTGGCAAAGAATCGGTTCTAAGGGAGGAGAACGACCACCGGTCATATATGCTATAAATGCGGAAAGAGGGACATATCACCAAACCGTCCACAACAGATTCAAGGTATGCTATAATTGTGGAAAGGAAGGACATATCGCTCGAGATTATGCGCAGAGCGAAACCTAGTTCAATGAGGCGGTGACTCAAAGAGATCCCCGAAAAAGTCAAAGTCAACGATTCCGGAAGAGCGTTTGTTGTGATCGGTCATAATGCGAGGAACCCAAACGAGGTTATCACGGTAAGCTATTTATAAATTCTTGCGAAGTTTATACCTTACTTGATCTGGGTGCTACCCATTCATTTATCTCTCCTACATGTGTTCAACGTTTAAACTTGACTCGGGAGAAATTAGACTTTGACCTATCTGTGGAAACTCTGTTAGGAGAAACTTTCATCACATCCACTCGCTTATAAATCTTGTTTGATTCAAGTTGGCACCATCACCTTACACCGTTGACCTTATCTCTTTAAAGATACTTGCTTTTGATGTGATTTTAGGGATTGATTGGTTAACTACTCATCATGCCAAAATTGATTGTTTTCGTAAGGTTGTTAGTTTTCATATTCCTAACCAACTGTTGTTATGCAATTCAAGCAACTAAACCATTAAAATCGATCATCATCATATCTAATCATAAAGCTATTCGTTTATTAAAAAGCGGATGTCAAGCTTTCTTAGCCCATGTTATGGATTTGAATAAAGACACGTCAAATTTGAATAATATTCTGTTGTTATTGACTTTCCCGACGTATTTCCCAAGAACTTCCGGTCTACCCCGGCGTGAAGTTGAATTCTTTATTGATCTTGAACACGGTACAAAGCCTATTTCTAAAACCCCATATCGAATGGCTCTATTGAACTTCGGGAGTTAAAGGTCCAACTACGAGAATTGTTGGACATCGGTTTCATTAAATCTAAGTACATCTCCTTGGGGTGCTCTGTTTTATTTGTAAAGAAGAAAGACGGGAGTATGCGACTTTGTATTGACTATCGGGAATTGAACCATGTCACCATCAAGAATAGGTATCCTCTACCTCGTATTGATGACTTGTTTGACCAATTGCAAGAAGCACAATTCTTTTCAAAAATCGATCTTAGCTTCGGATATCATCAATTTGAAGATTAGGCGAGGATATTCCAAAGACGCCTTGAACTTCGGTATGGGCATTATGAATTCTTAGTCATGTCTTTCGACTAACTAATGCTCTCATGCGGCTTTCATGGATATGATGAACCGAGTATTCAAGGAATATTTGGATCAATTCGTTGTTGTCTTTATTGATGACATCCTCATATATTCCAAAAGCCGTGAAGATCATGAGCACCATTTGAAACTGGTACTCCAAAGGCTTCGTGAAAACCAACTATATGCCAAATTGAAGAAATGCGAGTTCTGGCTTGAGGAAGTAGCATTCCTTGGGCACGTGGTGTCGAAACATGGAGTATCTGTTGATCCGGCGAAGATTGAAGCAATACAAAGTTGGGAGCAACCGAAGTCGGTGGATCAAGTGCACGTAGCTTTTTGGGCCTAAATTGGTTATTATCGGAGATTAGTGGAAGGGTTTTCTCGAATCGCTACTCCATTAACTCAATTAACTTCGGAAGGATACAAAATTCGTTTGGAGTGAAGAATGCGAGAAAAGTTTACAAGAGCTTAAGAGGAGACTTATTTCTAAGACTGTTCTAACAATACCATCCGGTTCGGATGGATTTGTTATCTACAAATGATGCTTCGAGCAAAGGGTTAGGATGTGTTCTCATGCAACGTGGGAAAGTCATAGCCTATGCCTCGCGACAACTTAAAGAGTATGAGAGGAATTATCCTACTCATGATCTAGAGTTAGCGTGATCGTTCAGCTAAAAAATATGGAGGCACTATCTATATGGGGAGAAAGTGGAGATATATTCGCACCATAAAAGCCTTAAATATTTCTTCACTCAAAAGAACTCAACATGCGGCAATGACGTTGGCTCGAGCTATTGAAAGACTACTACGACCACACTATTCAATACCATCCCGGTAAAGCAAAACGTGGTAGCCGACGCGTTGAGTAGAAGATCATATCTTGAACGAAAAGTGCGATGATGTCAAGTATACGACAGAGCCAACTTTAATAGAAAAAGTTAAGGTTGCTCAAGCCACCGGCCCTTGAGTGTCGCGTATGAAGAAGAAAGTACAAGAAGGAGCTATTCCGGAGGGCGAGAATTGATGAAGAAGGAATACTTCGAGTCCACTCTAGACTTTGTGTTCCTAACGACTTTGATTTGAAGTACAAGATTATGATGGAGGCACACAATACACCATTTGCAATCCATCCTGGAAGTACTAAAATGTATCGTGATCTTCGACATACATTTTGGTGGAACAATATGAAGAGAGAGATTGCAAAGTTTATCTCGATGTGTTTAACTTGCTTAACGTGTAAAGGCGAGCATCTTGTACCTAAGGGTCCGTTGCAACCACTTGAGATTCCGGAATGGAAGTGGGAACACATTACTATGGATTTCGTTACGGGTCTTCCTACGGTTTCTCAAGGCATCAATGCTATTTGGGTTATTGTTGATAGATTAACCAAGTCTCGCTTTTCTTCTTGCCGATCACGGAGACTTATTCCTTGAACGTCTTGCTAGTATATGTACGTGAATGAGATTGTGAGGTTGCATGGCATGCTGTATCCATAGTTTCGGATCGTGACCCAAGATTCACTTCAAGATTTTGGGTTAGCTTGCAAAAAAGCTATGGGCACGGATTTGCGATTTAGTTCAAAGATACCATCCCCAAACCAGACGGACAATCGAGAGAGGACTATTCAAACTCTTGAAGATTTATTAAGACTACGTGTCCTGAGACTTCAAGGCGCTTGGGATAAGTATTTACCATTGGTGGAATTCTCCTACAACAACAGCTTATCGAGCAAGTATAGGTGTGGCTCCATTCAAGCATTATATGGATGAAAATGTCGTTCTCCAATATGTTGGGATGAGGTGGGTGAAGCAACATTGTTGGGACCCGAGTTAGACGCATGACTCACCGAAAAGATCCAAATGATTCGACAACGATACAAACGGTACAAGATCGACAAAAGAGTTATGCGGATCTTCATCGAAAGGACGTGGAATTTAATGTAGGGGATCATGTATTGTCATGCGAGTTGCTCCATGGAAGGGAGTTACAAGATTTGGGAAGAGAGGAAAGCTCAATCCACGATTTATTGGTCCATTTCAAATTCTTGACCGAGTAGGAAATGTAGCCTATAGACTTATACGTTACCTCCGAAAGTATGTCTCGTGTTCATAATGTGTTTCACATATCCGTACTTAAGTAAATATGTGAAAGACCCGAACCACGTTATTGAGTTAGAACCAGGACGAGATAGCAAGACTTAACGTATGAGGAGGTACCACCAAGATCTTGGATAGGAAGGAGCATGTCCTACGCCAAGAAAGGTCATACCACAAGTTAAAGTTTTGTGGAGGAATCATGCTATAGAGGAAATGACTTGGGAATTGGAAACGGAAATGAAAGCGAGGTATCCTCACCTTTTGAAACACCAGTACGTCGTCGAATTTCGAGGACGAAATTTCATAAGGAGGGAGGTTGTAAGACCCCAAATTTTTAAATAAAAGGAATTTCCTTTATTTATTATTTTGAAATAGTAATGGTTGATTTGATAGTTAAGGGTTAAATACGCAAATATTTCAAAATAAGCAAGTGGTTATAAAATATTCATTATCGTCGAGGAATATTCGTTTGGTCGTGGAATATTCGTCTTTGTCGGGGAATATTCGTAATGCACTGGCACAAGCGACCATGTGTGGGCCCCATAACTGAAAAGCGATTGGATGAAGAAAACGACAAATATAAGTTGTTTTTAAATAACGGCGTAGTTATTACCAATTAATCTTTGTTGGAATACCCTTAGGTTAAAACACTACTAATACGCGTTGTTGAACAAGTAGCACACCAGACATTGCACCAATTATTGATTCTTATGTAAGAAGGCACCGCTGCTCAATAATGGTTACGATAATTACTTATTCAAAGATTTTATTGAGTTAATAATTGCTACGTTGATATTTTATATTCTTGTTGTTTGAATAATTGTCATTACACGTATTTTCATTATCGAAGCAATAATTCATATTATCCTAATAATATTATTAGATAACATTGTTGGCAATGTCTAGAAAGTTCTGTCTAAGGAGAGGTTTGGTCACCTAATTGCGCCTACCAAGAAGAAGAAATTCTTATTGAAAGCCCCTCTTTCCTGGAACCGCACGGTTGTCAATATTGTGATTACGTAATATTATTTGTGAATAATTAATTATTAATTCATATGATGAGAAAATATTGATTTTATGTGGATATAGATGGAGAAATTTTTATAGTGACAATTGTTGAAAATTGAAATTTTATCTTTTTCGATTAAATAATTTAAATATATTATTATATTTTTATAATATAATAATGGTGATATTTTACAACGAATGTGGGATATATGAGTATACGAGGAGGAAGAGTATTTTTGTTGCAATAAATGTTTAAAACATGTTAAACATGCTCTGGGACCCCATTTATTGATTTGAAATTTAATTATAGCACAATAAAATCGCTTGGTTGTGGATTTCTTTCGATTTTTGTTTGGAATTTGAAAAACTTTCTTTTGCAAAGTTGTAGAGAATTGAATTTCCTATAAAAAATCGCGAGATTCAATTTTTCTCGATGAAAGGGCTATTAATTATGAATTTTTGAAGCTCAAGTTCGAAATAATTAATTTTTGGAAGTTTTAATTGTTTTATTTAAGAAAAACGTTTTTGCAATCCCACATGTGATATAAATGTGTCTGAATTCAGTTGGTCTAAGGTGGGCTTGAATTTGTTTAATTATATTATTATTTTATTAAATTTTCGCTTTGGTGTTCTAAGCATTTTCCTATAAATAGGTGCTTAGGTTAGAATTGAAAATCACACCGTAAATCAAGTTTTCTCTCTATATTATCGAGCGTATTCTTGTGAGTATTTTGAGTATACTTTGAGTATTGCTATACTCTGCAAGTCCAAGTCATCAGCCTATATCCTGTTTTTTAAATTTAAAAGTCTTGATCTTTCGAGGTAAGGGATGTTATTTTCTTCTCAAATGATATTATTTCTTCAATATCATTATCTTTGAAATATTGGTTGGAACTTTTATCAAATTTGGAACTTTTTCATGTCTAGGTTACTATTCATGGGTTACTATTCATGAGTTACTATTCACGAGTTACTATTCATAAGTTACTATTCACGAGTTACTATTCATGAGTACTATTCATGAAGCGTGAAGATGTTTTGTGGAATTTCTATCTTTTGGTGTCGAGAGTTACTATTCACGATATCTGGCACTATTCACGATATCTGATACTATTCAATAGAAAAATAAAATTTCTTCTTTTCGTCTAAAAACATCTATTCCGGATACTAACTCGATTGTATCCATGTTTTGATCATTCTTGAATTTTACACCACTATAATTATTTTTGAGGTATTTTTGGACGTGGATAAAACCAAGTACTGAATCCTTAATCCTTAATCCTTGTCATTTTGTTTCAATTGGATTCGTTTCTTTAAAAAATATTTTCATCATCCTCGGTCTTAAATGATGATATTATGGAATATCTTTGGCCCGTAGGTAAAGATGAATGATTTCTTAAGAATATCTTTGGCTTTGTGGTAAAAAGATGAATGATTTCTGAAGAATATCTTTGGCCGTAGTGCAAAGATGAATGTGTGTTTAAATGAACATGACTTAATCTGATGAATATCTTTGGCACAGAGTGCAAAGATGAATATTTGATTCCGTATGTATATTGATTGATGTTACAGGGATAAAAGATAGACGATGAACTTTTAAATTCATACATAGAAGATAGTAGTTTGCATTCTCTACTTAACTCTTCTAATGAATTATTATTTCACTGCGAATATTGATTTAAAATTTGTTGTCTATTGTATTCTATTAGATTTTTCCTGTTGAAGACTAACGATAATTTGTTGTATATTATCTTAGTCATAATATTCTTTTTGAGCTAGTTGAGCTCACCCTTTTCCTTTTGTTCCATTTTTCTCGGGAGGCGAGAATATAGCGAGTGCAGTGGGGTATGGAATGAAGGTTCTAGAGAGAGTTGTTTAGTAGTCCTCACCATTTTTGTAAAATAATGTATCAATAAATGTGATGAGGATTTATTTGAGTATAGATATTGTCTAGAAGATAATATTTGTATTTAAACTCACAGCTTTCTTGTTGTAATAATAAAGTTGTAGTTGTTTACGTACCATGTATTGACAACTCGAAATGGGTGATGTATACCTATTTTGGGGGCGTCACAAATGAGAGTCTCTGGTCTCGAGTATCTTTGTTAACTCACATGGCATGACATGACGACTTACAGAGCAATGGGTGGCGCCGCAACACCAACCCTAGGATGTTGAACAGTAATGAATGCTTACAGAAATAAAATGAAAGAGAACTCATTAGTAATGAACTAAGGTATAAACATAACATTTTTAAGGCATTGTTAGACACTTATTGGATGATGATTAAGGTTAATAATCAGTTGAATGTGAACGTAATGAGAACGACGTAATGAAAAGCCAGAACCATAATAATAAATCTAAGTCAGGATTTAGATTGAGATGAAGGGTAAGATATAATAGTATACATACTTGATTATATATGACCTAATGTGGTACGTTATATGATCATGTATTTTAGAAACTTAGAGACCTAAAGTGTACGTGTGATAATCAGTAAACAGACGCTGAAAGCAAGTATTTTAACCCTTGTTCCAGTTCAGTCTGGACAAGCTTTGTAATTCGTGTATTCTTTCGCATGAAGTTTTGAATGCTGAAGTCTAAGCCAATTCTTTTAGCTAGACTTAGATTATGTTTCTATCAAGCATGATTAATGTTTACCGAGTTATATTGGTATAGTTTTCAATCAGAGACTGAGTATGCTAAAATGTTTTGTTGTTTAACAACAGGCACGTGAGGTTGCCACAACTTAAAAGTATACACGTTTAATGAATGTAGTGTTGATCAACATAGAGTACTATGGGCTGATCACCCAGAAGTGCTCGTAAGTAATGTCGGACTTACGGACTTAGTGCCGAGATGTCCTTTTTAAAAGAACTTATGAAATGCTCAAGGTCTTGGACCGAAATTGATGTTTTACTGAATATTATTGTTGTAAAACGTTTTGAATGACAGGAAATGCTATTTTGAATTATCGATAGTACTTCGTAACTATTGTTCAGTTATTAAAAATATATGAGTTCTATGTTTCAAGCATGTTGTTTATTAGAATTGTAGTACTTGCTGAGCTAGTCATGCTCACTCTTGCTTGAACCATATGAACACAGCTAAGATCGAACGGACCGAAGGCTCCGGCAAGGATAAGAGCAAGGCGAAGATGAACCCTTAGATTACTTATGTAATAGTATAGGTGTATGTTTGTAATATATTGATTATTATGACAAGAACGAATGAATGGGTTATAAAGAACCTGGGGAAATGTAATATTATTTTGAATATATAGAAGACTTATTTGTCCTTTTGAGACTTTTTAATTGAATGAATGTGTGAATGGTAGTACCGTGTAACACCATCTGTCGGGTTGGATGATACCCAAATTTGGGGGTGTCACAATGGAGATTAAGTTCTTAGAACTTAAGCAAGGGGACATAATGGTTCCCCAGTACCCGGCCAAATTCAATGAATTAGAAAGGTTTTCTCCACATCAAGTGCGTGACACCCCCAAATCCGGTACTTCCATTTCCACTGGATTTGGTGTTCACTATACAAACATCATCTATCTATCTACCCATAAATAAATTCAAACCATGAAATAGATAGAAATAAATAATAAATCTCTCCCCTTATGGGGTTACATCAACTGCATAATAAATAAATCCCAGGTTACTCTAACCTTAAATCATCTGTGCGAAAACATAAACAAATAAGTCTTAAATAACATCAATTCTAAATATCATTACATAACCACATAAATAATCAGTCTTCATTAATTTCTAAGCTTGCCCTTGCCCTTACTAGTGGAAGGTTCGTCTGCTCTTTCGTTCTTAACTGCAATGATATTATTACCCAAGAGTGAGCACGATTGCCCACAAGTATAACAATATAACAATGAATAATAACATGCGAGAGAAATAATAACTTCTGATATAAAGCTCAACTTTTAAATCAAGAATGGATAACAAGAATCAAAAGAAATTCTGAGGGTCATAAGACCTTGAACTATGTCCTAGGTTGTCAAGTGTTTATACTTGAAACCTTTAATAGTCATAAGACTATGGACTCTTCTTCTCGTACTTAGGGGGATTAACCCTTAGTACCATACTGTGCACAATATCTTAACGCTAAAGTGTAAATAATCCCCTATACAGGGTTGTTCATCTCAGTTTGACATTCGAGTCCGCACCAAAGGAAGTTTGGTTTGGATAATTCATCAAGGGGTTCTGAAATTTAGAATGCTCATCAACTATGGACTAGTCGAATCAATAAGGGTTCACTAGTCTAACAAGGTTTAACAGTAAATGAATATTTAACTTGAATAACATCTCAAAAGGTATACAATAGAATAATTATTGTATAACAACATCATGCTTGAAGATTAATAAACTTTACTATACAAGACAGGCTTGATTAATAAAAATGAGAACTTGCTCAATATCGAAAGATGAATTAATCAACTTATATTACGATAACAAGTAGGGTTAGGAAACTTGCTCAACGAAAGTTTAGGGTAAGAAACTTGCTCAACGTAAATGTAGAGTTAGAAAACTTGCTCAATGTAACAAGATAAGGTTTAGAAACTTGCTCAACGTAACAAGATAAGGTTTAGAAACTTGTCTCGTGCGTAGATTAAACTTAAACAAACTCGTTCTTTGAATTAAATCCTACATATCAATTACGTTCACAATACCAGTCAATAATCACGTAATAAACATCACAAGTTTATTCTTTGTCTAACTCGAGTTCATGACTATACTTAGTCAATTACTACACTTATTGTCAAAAATTAAGACTTCACAAACAATAAGGTAACTATGCATTTGATCATTCAGTTCACACTTAATTGTGTTATGGACATGTTAAGAATTTATTTTAACATCTCATTATAGGTCTAACAAGTCTTTATAATCATTAGACTAAGTTGCTATCACATTTCCATACTTGTACACTTTTAAAAACTCATTTCGAATTATTCTATGAAGTGGCGCTACTTGGGCGCCAATTCACTGTACTCTAAGTCTTGCACTACTGGCACCATGGCATGCTATTTAATTGACACGATACTTGGCATACGCAAGGCACGGAAAAAGAACTAGGAGTTGGCCACATGAGACTCGATTCGATTCTGCATTCGCGAAAATTGCAGAACACGACTAAAAATTTCCAATCAACTTATTTTTACACAAATTTAGACATACCCACATGCTAGAATTCATAAATAATCAATACTTAACATCTATGGAGTGATTTTCACCCATTAAAACACATAATCACAGAATTAAAGCATGCAAATTGGACTGTTCTTGATGTTCTTGAACAAAAACATGGATTTTAATGCTACGGATTCGTTATAAAGCCAAATCCAACCATTCAAGTTTCATTTTGTTCATTTTAACATGCATAATCATATAAATGTGTGAATTTTGCAAAATAATTTATATTTGACATATAAAAAAATATGTATAAGGCCATATGGCCATATTACACACTCTAAAATCTTTTACTGTAAAATTTCATGAAACTGATGATATGGAATTATGCAATATATATATATATAAAACATGCCACTACTCGAATTATTACATATATTCTTATAACAACTTTCCAATTTGCAGAGATTCACAGAAGACTTTAAGCCATATTCATGAAAACTTAAAAGACGTAAAATAAGAATTTGGGTTGAAGAGAATTACCCAAGCGTAAAGCGTAGATTAGTGTGTGAATGAATTCCTTCTAAACTCTTCTTCAATCACAATTCTCCCTCAACACTTCTCAATCTCTCTCTCTAAAACTCTCTCTCTGCTTTCTATTTTTCTGACTTAAGAAAAATGAAGAAGAAGAAGGCGTAATAAAGAAAATCAATCGACGTTGTGGTGGTTTACCCGATCATGGGTAACTTCCTCAACTCCCATTAAGGTCATGTTTGGCTAGCATACTAGGTTTCAAAACCCATTATTTTAATAAAACCTTATCATATAGTTTAAAAAAATGTCACATCCATTATAAAATAAATCAAATATCTAGTTTAATTTATTTAAATAAAATAAAATAATTTCTCATTAATTCACATAGTCACATGATTAAATTTTCTCATTTAATAATAATATCAATTATTAAATCTCTAATTAATAATTAAATTAATTAAAATAACAAAGGCTTATTAAATATTTCTTTTAATTCAATAAGCTCACATAAATACATACATCGAATAATAAAATTCTCCACATCAATTTAATAAATATAACACATTAAATTAATCTATCACAACTTCATCAATTAATTAATTAATTTATTAATTAATTCATCGAAAAATATTTATTTAATCCAATAAATATTTAAATTAAATTATAAAATTATGGTTTTCACATCTTTCCTGTCTTAAAAGGATTCTGTCCCCAGAATCATAACTCAAACAAGTCGTCCGTTACATCTCTCCCCTCCCCCCCCCCGCTTACAAAGATTCTGTCCCCAGAATCGCATATAACAATCTAAGTAAATAAATGAGGATAATTCTTCATCATATTCTCTTCGAGTTCCTACGTAGCTTCTTCAGCATTGTGGTTCCTCCAAATTACCTTAATAGAAGGTATTACTTTATTTCTCAGAATTTGTTCTTTTCGGTCAACAATTTGAACAGGAATTTCTTCGTAAGACAAGTCTTTGTCAAAATGTAGGGGTTCATATTCAATCACGTGCTTGTAATCGGGTTTGTAGGGTCGTAGGACTGAGACATGGAAAACGTTGTGGACATTCTCTAGAGCTGGAGGTAAGGCTACCTCATAAACAATTTCTCCAACCCTTCGTAGAACTTCAAAGGGTCCAATGAATCTTGGGCTTAATTTTCCTTTCTTTCCGAACCTGATCTTTCCCTTCCAAGGAGAGACCTTTAAAAACACATAACTACCCGGCTCGAATTCAACATTCTTATGGTGTGGATCGGCGTATTTCTTCTATCTATCTTGAGCTGCTGTCAATCTCACTCGGATCACTTTGACTATTTCTGCTGTTTGTTGTAGTAATTCTGGGCCTAGTAGTTGTCTTTCGCCAACTTCATCCCAATATAGTGGAGTTTTGCACTTTCTGCCGTATAACGCTTCATAAGGCGACATTCCAATACTAGTGTGGTAACTGTTGTTGTAACCAAACTCTACAAGCGGTAAATGGTCATCCCAATTTCCTTTAAAATCCATTATACAAGCTCTTAACATATCTTCCAACGTCTGAATTGTTCTTTCACTCTGTCCATCTGTCTGAGGGTGATATGCCGTACTCATTCGTAATTGTGTACCCAGGCATTCCTGTAGATGTTTCTAGAAGTTCGACGTAAAGCGCGGATCCCTATCAGAAACAATTGACACCGGAACTCTGTGCCTTGAAACAATCTCCTTCACATATAACCTTGCCAACTGATCTAAGTTGAATCTGATTTTGATTGGAAGGAACTGTACGGATTTCGTCAATCGGTCAACAATAAACCATACTGCATCGTAGCCTTTCTGAGTTGTCGGCAGGCCATGTGACGCCCCCAAAATTAGGTATTCATCACCCATCTTGGGTAGTCAGATACATGGTACATAATTTAAATACAACTTACTAATATAATCTGCCGTAGTATGCAATACTGACATAAACTGTGAGTTTGAATACAAATATTGTCTACTAGATATTATACAAACTCAAAAGGAGTCCTCATTACAATTATTATCACACTATTTCACGTAATAGTGAGGACTACTAATGCTATCCTCTCGGACCATTACTCCGCTCCCCGACTCGTCCCAAATTTATATTCTCATTTCACTGAAGAGACCAAATGAAAGAAAGGGTGAGCTCAACTAGCTCAAGAAGAAATATTATGACTAAGATAATGCGAAATAAATTATCATTAGCCTTTCAAATGTTGTTAAACGATAAAATATAATGAACATCAAGTTTAACTACAATCTTAAACCAAAGAATCCATTAAAAGAATCAAGTATAAAATAAAATCTACTATCTTTTATGATTTAAAAGGTTTTTCTTCACTGTTATAGCTGAGACTTAGCTTTAATAAATATTCCACATCATTGAATCACCCCCGCTTTACTACCAAGGATATTCTTTAGTATCACGACCACAATTATTCATGCACTACGGGCCAAGAATAGTTGTGTATTCATTAATGGTCATGATCATGCCAACAACTGTCCATCAATGCACTACGGGCCAATGAGGACTTTTACCACATCATTTGTAACATTACGGTCATGATTACACCGAATAATCCTCGGTCATAATCATACCAAGTCCATCTATGCACTACTGCCACGAGATAACTTTCAAAAAAATATAAACATGAGGATGATGACAATGATATAAGAATTCAATAAAACAAGTTCAAGAATTAATTTGTCCAGAACCAATAACGTCCAAATTGTCAACATGATACTTACAGTAGTAAAATTCAAGAATGCTCGGAAGAATATTTCCATGAAAAGATCTTTGGATGAAACGCAAATATCGAGGATATTCTACTAATTTCATGGAGTATAGAAGTCAAAACTTTAACCAACCGAGTATAATAAAGAATGGAATAACAAAAGAAATCACCATGCATGCGGTGATTGCATGTAGACGAGTTATTCAAACGAATAATAATAACGGAACCAGTCGTGTGAAATTCACACCGCAAGCGACATGATGTTCCAACAGAATAATAAAGATGGAACCGGATCCGGTAAAACACACGAGATAGGATAATCCAATGAATGATAAAGATTTTAACCAGTCCGGTGTAAAACACATGCATGAGGATGTTCCAACGTAATAATAAAGATTTTAACCAGTCCTGTAAAACACACGACGTGATGTTCCAAATGTAATAATAAAGATAGAATAATAGAAGAATGTCACCAAGTATAGGGTAGTCCGCGATACACAGTTATTCCAACAGTAATAATAAGGAATGGAATAACCAAGTTCTCTTCATGAATACAAAGAATAATATCCCTTACTTGTGCAACAAATAATATTCCCTACCTTAGAAGAACTAAATATTGGAAAGGGAAGTAGCGAATACTTTTCTTCTTTCTCTCTATAGTTTCTCTCCCTAGAGTTTCAAAGTGAATTAAGTAAGAAATAATGAAGGAATGAGCTTTCTATTTATAGAAAAAGCGAGGGTGGCTCTTGGTCTTAACGAAGTGTCAAAATGACTCTTGGTAATATTGAAGAGACAACTACTATTTGCATGAAGGGTAATTAACCTTGGAACAATCAAGAGGCGCGATTAACTCTTGGTAATATCAAGGGACAACTACCATTTACTTAAGGGTAATTACTATTGACGAAGGTAATTACTATTGACGAAGGTAATTACTATTGACGAAAGTAATTACTATTGACGAAGATAATTACTATTGACGAAGAGACTCTTAGATGATGACATATGGGCCCCCCATAAAATAATCAAACTTACCACAAACGTCTCATAACAGACTCTTTATATACATCAAGGATTGAATTACCACAAATCATTTTATTTTTAATCAACACATATTTAATCTTTCAATAATTATTAATCATTTATAACTTGTCGTCTCAATTAATAATATAGCATATTATACGATGATATTTGTGACAATAATTGAATCAATAATATAAGAGATATGATCAAAGAAATTCTTCGTAGCAATAATTGAGTATAGCTAAGTGACTTCTCACGTAAGCATCAATAATCAATACTGAGTGCTACTACTATGCAACCACGCGTATTCATCGTACTTTTTTACCACCGGGTAGTTCAACAGCAGTTTTAACGGTAACACCTCCTATTTATTTTTATAGAAAGATAATTTTGTCGCTTTTCTAACTACGACAATACTTCCGCCAGGTGGTCCACTAATGATTGAGTAAAATTCGTCTGAATATTCTCCCACAAAAAAGAATATTCCCCACCAAACGAATATTTTATAACAACTTGATTACTTTGCAAAATTTATAAATATTACCCACAACTATAACATTATATCAAATTTATTCCATAATATTAAAAATAATATTTAAAGAAAATTCATCTTTATTTATAAAAGTGGGGTCTTACAACCTCCCTTCTTATGAAATTTCGCCCTCGAAATTAGGGTACGTTACACTGGTATGTCGAAGAGGTAAGATATACCTTGATTTCATTTCAGATTCTAACTCCCAAGTCATTTCCTCAACATCGTGGTTCCTCCACAAAACTTTGACTTGAGGTATAACCTTGGAGAGTAGAATATGTTCCTTCTTATCAAAAATTTGAACAGAACCTCTTCATACGTCAAATCTTCCGCTATTTCGTCCCGGTTCTAACTCAATAATATGGTTCGGTCTTTCACATATTTACGTAACATGGATATGTGAAAACGTTATGAACACGAGATATATTTAAGCGGTAAAGCGAGTCTATAGGCCACGCGTTCCTACTCGATCGAGGATTAAAATGGACCGATGAATCGAGGATTGAGTTTTCCTCTCTTTCCAAATCTTGTAACTCCTTTCCATGGAGCAACTCTTAAAAACACATGATCTCCTATATCGAATTCCACGTCCTTTCGATGAAGATCAAGATAACTCTTTTAATCGATTTTGTGAGGTTTTTATCGTTTGTCGGATCTTTTGAATCTTTTCCGTAGTCATACGTACCAACTCCTATCCCAACAACGTTGCTTCACCCACCTCATCCCAAAGATACTAGAGAACGACACTTTCTTCCATACAACGCTTCTTGAATGGAGCCATGCCAATACTTGCTTGATAACCGTTGTTGTAGGAAAACTCCACCAATGGTAAGAACTTGTCCCAACTTCCCTTGAAATCAAGGACACGAGTCTTAATAGATCTTCAAGAGTTTGAATAGTCCTCTCCGATTGTCCGTCCGTCTCGAGGATGATATGCCGAGCTAAATCGTAAGTCTGCGCCCATAGCTTTTTGCAAACTAACCCAAAATCGTGAAGTGAATCTTGGGTCTCGATCGTAAACTATGGATACTTAGGCATACCATGCGATCTTACAATCTCGTTTATGTACATATGAGCAAGACGTTCAAGTGTATAAGTTTCTCGTATTGGTAAGAAATGAGCAGACTTGGTCAATCTATCAACAATGACCCAAATCGCATCAATGCCTTGAGAAACCTTAGGAAGACCGGTAACGAAATCCATGGTAATGTGCTCCCACTTCCATTCTGGAATTTCAAGTGGTTGCAATGGACCTTTTGGCACTTGATGCTCTGCTTTAACTCGTTGACAAGTTAGACACCTTGAGATAAACAACGCTATCTCTCTCTTCATATTGCTCCACCAAAATGTATGACGAATATCATGATACATTTTGGTACTCCCATGATGGATTGCAAATGGTGTGTTGTGCGCCTCCATCATGATATTATACTTTAAATTAGGGTCGTTAGGAACACAAAGTCTGGAGTTGACTCGAAGTATTCCTTCTTCATCAATTCTTGCTTCCGGCATAGCATGTGACGCCCCCAAAATAGGTATACATCACCTATTCTGAGTTGTCAATACATGGTACAGAAACAACTACAACTTTATTATTACAACAGTAAAACTGTGAGTTTGAATACAAATATTATCTTCTAGACAATATCTATACTCAAATAAATCCTCATCATATTTATTGATACATTATTTTACAAAAATGGTGAGGACTACTAAACAATCCTTTCTAAAACCTTCATTCCATACCCCCGACTGCATACTCGCTATATTCTCGCCTCCCCGAGAGAAAAATGGAACAAAAAGGAAAAGGGTGAGCTCAACTAGCTCAAGAAAGAATATTATGACTAAGATAATATACAACAAATTATCGTTAGTCTTCAACAGGAAAAATCTAATAGAATACAATAGACAACAAATTTTAAATCAATATTCGCAATGAAATAATAATTCATTAGAAGAGTTAAGTAGAGAATGCAAACTACTATCTTCTATGTATGAATTTAAAAGTTCATCGCTCTATCTTTTATCCCCGTAACATCAATCAATATACATCTGAATTAAATATTCATCTTTTACTACTGTGCCAAAGATATTCATCGCTTAGTCATGTTCATTTAAACACTGCTCATCTTTTACTACGCCAAAGATATTCTTCAAAATCATTCATCTTTGCACTACAAAGGCCAAAGATATTCTTAAGAAATCATTCATCTTTGCACTACAGCCAAAGATATTCCATAATATCATCATTTAAGACCGAGGATGATGAAAAATATTTTTTTTAAAGAAACGAATCCAAAGAAACAAAATGACAAGGATTAAGGATTAAGGATTCGTACTTGGTTTTATCCATGTCCAAAAATACCTCAAAATGATCATAGTGGTGTAAAATTCAAGAATGATCAAAACATGGATACAATCGAGTTAGTATCCGAATAGATGTTTTGACGAAAAAGAAGAAATTTTATTTTTCTATGAATAGTATCAGATATCGTGAATAGTGTCAGATAATGCACGTGAATAAAGTCCGATATCGTGAATAGTAACTCGACACTAAAAGATAGAAATTCCACAAAAACATCTTCACGCTTCATGAATAGTACTCGTGAATAGTAACTCGTGAATAAGAACTTATGAATAGTAACTTGTGAATAGTAACTCATGAATAGTAACCCATGAATAGTAACCCCGACATGAAAAAGTTCCAAATTTGATAAAAACTTTAGATCAACATTTCAAAGATAAATGATATTGAAGAAATAATATCATTACGAAAAAAAATAATATTCCTTACCTCGAAAGATCGGTACTTCTAAATTGAAACACCTGATATAGGCTATGACTTGGACTTGCAATCAGATAGCAATACTCAAAGTATACTCAAAATACTCACAAGAATACGCTTCGATAATATAGAGAGAGAAAACTTCGATTTACGGTGTGATTTTCAATTCTAACCTAAACACCCTATTTATAGGAAAATGCTTAGAACACCAAAGTAGAAAATTTAATAAAATAATAATATAATTAAACAAATTCAAGCCCACCTTAGACCAACTGAATTCAGCACATTTATATCACATGTGGGATTGCAAAAACGTTTTTCTTAAATAAAACAATTAAAACTTCCAAAAATTAATTATTTCGAACTTGAGCTTCAAAAATTCATAATTAATAGCCCTTTCATCGTAAAATTCAATCTCACGAGTTTTATAGGAAATTCAATTCTCTACAACTTTGCGAAGAAAGTTTTTTCAAATTCCAAATGTAATCGTATCAAATCCATAAATGGGCGATTTTACAAAGCTATAATTAAATTTCAACAATAAATGGGGTCCACCGACATGTTTAACATGTTTTAAACATTTATTGCAACAAAAATACTCTTCCTCCTCGTATACTCATATATCCCACATTCGTTGTAAAATATCACCATTATTATATTATAAAAATATAATAATATATTTAAATTATTTTATCAGAAAAAGATAAAATTTCAATTTTCAACAATTGTCACTATAAAAATTTTCTCCATCTATATCCACATAAAATCAATATTTTTCTCATCATATGAATTAATAATTAATTATTCACAAATAATATTACAGAATCACAATATTGACAACCAGGCAGTTCCCAGGAAAGAGGGGGCTTTCCAATAAGAATTTCTTCATCTTTGCCGCAATTAGGGTGACCAAACCTCTCCTTAGATGAACTTTCTAGACATTGCCAATAATGTTATCTAATAATATTATTCGGATAATATGAATTATTGCTTCGATAATGAAAAATACCGTGTAATGACAATTATCAAACAACAAAGAATATAAAATATCAACGCAAAGAATTATTAACTCAATAAAATAATCGAGCGATAATTATCGTAACCATTATTGAGTAGTGCCTTCTTACGTAAGAATCAATAATTGGTGCAATACTGGTGCTACCGCTCAACAACGCGTATTAGTGTGTTTTAACCACCGGGTATTCCAACAAGATAATTGTGAATAACTACGCCGTTATTTAAAAACAACTTATATTTGTCGTTTTCTTCATCCAATCGCTTTCAGTTATGGGGCCCACACATGGTCAAGGCTGTAAATGCATTTAATATTCCCGACAAAGATTTAATATTCCACGACTAAACGAATATTCCCCGACGATAATGAATATTTTATAACCACTTGCTTATTTTGAAATATTTATGTATTTAACCCTTAACTATCAAATCAACCTTACTATTTCAAAATAATAAATAAAGGAAATTCCTTTTATTTAATAATTTTGGGGTCTTACAACCTCCCCTCCTTATGAAATTTCGTCCTCGAAATTGGCGTGACGCACTGGTGTTTTCAAAAGGTGAGGATACCTCGCTTTCATTTCCGCTTTCCAATTCCCGGTCATTTCCTCTATAGCATGATTCCTCCACAAAACTTTAACTTGTGGTATGACCTTTCTTGCGTAGGACATGCTCCTTCCTATCCAAGATCTTGACAGTACCTCCTCATCGTTAAGTCTTCTATTATCTCGTCCGGTTCTAACTCAATAACGTGGTTCGGGTCTTTCACATATTTACGAAGTACGATATGTGAAACACATTATGAACACGAGACATACTTTTGAGGTAACGCAAGTCTATAGGCTACATTTCCTACTCGGTCAAGAATTTGAAATGGACCAATAAATCGTGGATTGAGCTTTCCTCTTTCCCAAATCTTGTAACTCCCTTCCATGGAGCAACTTCTCGCAATAATACATGATCCCCTACACTAAATTCCACGTCCTTTCGATGAAGATCCGCATAACTCTTTTTGTCGATCTTGTGCCGTTTGTATACGTTGTCGAATCATTTGGATCTTTTCGGTGAGTCATCATACGTACTAACTCGGGTCCCAACAATGTTGCTTCACCCACCTCATCCCAACATATTGGAGAACGACATTTTCGGCCCATATAATGCTTGAATGGAGCCACACCTATACTTGCTGATAAGCTGTTGTTGTAGGAGAATTCCACCAATGGTAAATACTTATCCCAACCGCCTTGAAGTCTAGGACACAGAGTCTTAATAAATCTTCAAGAGTTTGAATAGTCCTCTCTCGATTGTCCGTCCGGTTTGGGGATGGTATCTTTGAACTAAATCGCAAATCCGCGCCCCATAGCTTTTTGCAAGCTAACCCAAAATCTTGAAGTGAATCTTGGGTCACGATCCGAAACTATGGATACAGGCATGCCATGCAACCTCACAATCTCATTCACGTCACATACTAGCAAGACGTTCAAGGAATAAGTCTCCGTGTCGGCAAGAAATGAAGCGGACTTGGTTAATCTATCAACAATAACCCAAATAGCATTGATGCCTTGAGAAACCGTAGGAAGACCCGTAACGAAATCCATAGTAATGTGTTCCCACTTCCATTCCTAATCTCAAGTGGTTGCAATGGACCCTTAGGTACAAGATGCTCCGCCTTTACACGTTGGCAAGTTAAACACATCGAGATAAACTTTGCAATCTCTCTCTTCATATTGTTCCACCAAAATGTATGTCAAGATCACGATACATTTTAGTACTTCGAGATGGATTGCAAATGGCGTATTGTGTGCCTCCATCATAATCTTGTACTTCAAATCGTAGTCGTTAGGAACACAAAGTCTAGAGTGGACTCAAGTATTCCTTCTTCATCAATTCTCGCTTAGAATAGCTCCTTCTTGTACTTTCTTCTTCATACGCATCACTCAAGCCTGGGTGGCTTGAGCAACCTTAACTTTTTCTATTAAAGTTGGCTCTATGCATATACTTGACATCATCGCACTTTCGTTCCGCATATGATCTTCTACTCAACGCGTTAGCTACCACGTTAAACTTTACCGGGATGGTATTGAATAGTGTGGTCGTAGTCTTTCAATAGCTCGAGCCAACGTCATTGCCGCATGTTGAGTTCTTTTTGAGTGAAGAAATATTTAAGGCTTTTATGGTCCGAATATATCTCCACTTTCTCCCATATAGATAGTGCCTCCATATTTTTAAGCGCAAAACGATCGGCCGCCAACTCTAGATCAAGAGTAGGATAATTCCTCTCATACTCTTTAAGTTGTCGCGAGGCATAGGCTATGACTTTCCCACGTTGCATGAGAACACATCCTAACCCTTTGCACGAAGCATCGGCAGAGATAACAAATCCATCCGAACCGGATGGTATTGTTAGAACAGTCTTAAAATAAGTCTCCTCTTAAGCTCTTGGAAACTTTTCTCGCATTCTTCGCTCCAAACGAATTTTGTATCCTTCCGAGTTAGTTTGAGTTAATGGAGTAGCGATTCGAGAAAACCTTTCCACGAATCTCCGATAATAACCAAATAAAGCCCAAAAAGCTACGTACTTGATCCACCGACTTGGTTGCTCCCAACTTTGTATTGCTTCAATCTTCACGGATCCACGGATACTCCATGTTTTGACACTGACGTGCCCAAGAAATGCTACTTCCTCAAGCCGAACTCGCATTTCTTCAATTTGGCATATAGTTGGTTTTCACGAAGCCTTTGGAGTACCAGTTTCAAATGGTGCTCATGATCTTCACGGCTTTTGGAATATATGAGGATGTCATCAATAAAGACAACAACGAATTGATCCAAATATTCCTTGAATACTTTGGTTCATCATATCCATGAAAGTCGCAGGAGCATTAGTTAGTCCGAAAGACATGACTAAGAATTCATAATGCCCATACCGAAGTTCAAGGCGGTCTTTGGAATATCCTCGCCTAATCTTCAAATTGATGATATCCGAATGAAGATCGATTTTTGAAAAGAATTGTGCCTTGCAATCGGGTCAAACAAGTCATCAATACGAGGTGAGGATACCTATTCTTGATGGTGACATGGTTCAATTCCCGATAGTCAATACAAAGTCGCATACTCCGCCTCTTTCTTCTTTACAAATAAAATAGGAGCACCCCAAGGAGATGTACTAGGGGCGAATGAAACCGATGTCCAACAATTCCTCGTAGTTGGACCTTTAACTCCTGAAGTTCAATAGGAGCCATTCGATATGGGGTTTTAGAAATAGGCTTTGTACCAAAGTTCAAGATCAATAAAGAATTCAACTTCACGTTACGGGGTAGGCCGGGAAGTTCTTCGGAAATACGTCGGGAAAGTCAATAACAACAGGAATATTATTCAAATTTGACGTGTCTTTATTCAAATCCATAACATGGGCTAAGAAAGCTTGACATCCGCTTTTTAATAAACGAATAGCTTTATGATTAGATATGACGATTGATCGATTTTAATGGTTTAGTTGCTTGAATTAAATACAACAGGGTTGGTTAGGAATATGAAAACTAACAACCTTACGAAAACAATCAATTTTGGCATGATGAGTAGTTAACCAATCAATCCCTAAAATCACATCAAAAGCAAGTATCTTTAAAGAGATAAGGTCAACAGTAAGGTGATGGTGCCAACTTGAATCAAACAAGATTTATAAGCGATGGATGTGATGAAAGTTTCTCCTAACGGAGTTTCCACAGATAGGTCAAAGTCTAATTTCTCCGAGTCAAGTTTAAACGTTGAGCACATGCGGAGAGATAAAATGAATGGGTAGCACCCCGTGATCAAGTAAGGTATAAACTTCGCAAGAATTTATAAATAGCTTACCGTGATCACCTCGTTTGGGTTCCTCGCATTATGACCAACCACAACAAACGCTCTTCCGGAATCGTTGACTTTGACTTTTACGGACGAGTCTTTTGAGTCACCGTCCCCATTGAACTAGGTTTCGCTACCATACAATCTCGAAGCGATATGTCCTTCCTTTCCACAACTATAGCATACCTTGAATCGTTGTGCGCGTTTGACCGATATGTCCCTCTTTTCGCATTTGTAGCATATATATGGGTGGTGGTTCTCCTCCCTTAGAACCGATTCTTTAAAAGACTTGTCGTCTTCACATGGTCGTTGTTAAATCTCCTCTTTTAAAATCTCCTCCCGACTCGCTTCTTACATTTTTCATGGCCATGATTACCACCGAGTGGTTACCATTTCATCCCGTCTGCTTTCTCCGCAGTTATCATTATTCTGCTGATCGCTATCTCCGATACGATCCTGGTTGTGGTCCCTCGGTTGACCGTACTCGTTATCTCGCTCTAATAATTGAGCCTGCTTACAACATCTGAATAAAGAGAAAATTTATGAGAAATGAGATCTTCGACGTATCGGGGTTTCAAACCTCTAAGAAACATCCGCGTCATAATGCTCCTCATTCTCCACCAAATGAGGTGCAAACTCGGATAACTCTGCAAACTTTGCCTCGTCTTGAGACACCGCCATGTTGTTTTGTTCCAATCGATGAACTCCATTTCCTTCATATAGCGAACACTTTCAGAAAGTATTTGTCATTAAATAGCTTCAAACGCGTCTCCCAAGACATCTTTGAGTCTTGTACCGATGGAGTACGCTTCACGAGACTCCCACCAAAGAGTCCGCCTTTCGCCACGGAACATAAAGGTGGCGAATGGAACCTTCTGTTCCTCCGTGCATCCCAAGACATCGAATATCTTGGTAATTTGTTTGACCCATGTTTCCGCCATGATCGGATCTGGCTTTCCCTTAAATTCTGTGGTCCCAACTCTTTGAATCGCTTGGGCAGTGACAACCCGTGAATTGCTATCATTTCCTCTCAGTATTTTGAACACGAGTCTCCTCGTGCGATTTTGCATGAATCGCAAAAAACTTCTAAACATCCCCTCGTTCATCATCTCGCTTTCAATGGTGTTGTTCACGGGGAGGAACATTGCCAACTGTTGCACGTTCTCCTCGTTGGTGAGTACAGGCATCTCCACGGTCTCATTTCCATTGTTAATATTCTCGATCGACATTCTCAAATCTCGCCATAAAACAAGGGTTAATTAAGGAAATCAATATATCACATAATATCCCTATATATTGACCAACTAACAAATAAGCTTAGGTAGGACACACTAGCGAAGGATTTACTCGCTCTCTCCCTCCTAGTTCTATTCCCCGATCTCCGCCAGATCATATCCTAAGCTCGATACCAACTGTGACGCCCCCAAAATAGGTATAAATCACCTATTCGAGTTGTCAATACATGATGCGAAACAACTACAACTTTATTATTACAACAAGAAAGCGTGAGTTTGAATACAAATATTATCTTCTAGACAATATCTATACTCAAATAAATCCTCATCACATTTATTGATACATTATTTTACAAAAATGGTGAGGACTACTAAACAATCCTTTCTAAAACCTTCATTCCATACCCCACTCTACGTCTCGCTATATTCTCGCCTCCCCGAGAAAAATGGAACAAAAAGGAAAAGGGTGAGCTCAACTAGCTCGATAAAGAATATTATGACTAAGATAATATACAACAAATTATCGTTAGTCTTCAACGAGGAAAAATCTAATAGAATACAATAGACAACAAATTTTAAATCAATATTCATGCAATGAAATAATAATTCATTAGAAGAGTTAAGTAGAGAATGCAAACTACTATCTTCTATGTATGAATTTAAAAGTTCATCGCCTATCTTTTATCCTGTAACATCAATCAATATACATCCGAATCAAATATTCATCTTTGCACTTACTGAGCCAAAGATATTCATCGATTAGTCATGTTCATTTAAACACTGCTCATCTTTGCACTACGGGCCAAAGATATTCTTCAAATCATTCATCTTTGCACTACTGGGCCAAAGATATTCTTAAGAAATCATTCATCTTTTTTGCTACAGCCAAAGATATTCCATAATATCATCATTTAAGACCGAGGATGATGAAAATATTTTTTTTAAAGAAACGAATCCAGTGAAACAAAATGACAAGGATTAAGGATTAAGGATTCGTACTTGGTTTTATCCACGTCCAAAAATACCTCAAAAATAATCATAATGGTGTAAAATTCAAGAATGATCAAAACATGGATACAATCAGAGTTAGTATCCGAATAGATGTTTTGGAAGAAAAGAAGAAATTTTATTTTTCTATGAATAATCACAGTATCGTGAATAGTCTTGAGTATCGTGAATAGTCGATATCGTGAATAGTAACTCCGACACCAAAAGATAGAAATTCCACAAAAACATCTTCACGCTTCATGAATAGTACTCGTGAATAGTAACTCGTGAATAGTAACTTATGAATAGTAACTCGTGAATAGTAACTCATGAATAGTAACCCATGAATAGTAACCCCGACATGAAAAAGTTCCAAATTTGATAAAAACTTCAGATCAACATTTCAGCATAATGATATTGAAGAAATAATATCATTACTGAAAAAATAATATTCCTTACCTCGAAAGATCGGTACTTTAATTTGAAACCTGGATATAGGCTATGACTTGGACTTGCACCGTATAGCAATACTCAAAGTATACTCAAAATACTCACAAGAATACGCTCGATAATATAGAGAGAAAAACTTGAGTTTAAAAGTGTGATTTTCAATTCTAACCTAAGCACCTATTTATAGGAAAATGCTTAGAACACCAAAGCAGAAAATTTATTAAAATAATAATATAATTAAACAAATTCAAGCCCACCTTAGACCAACTGAATTCAGCACATTTATATCACATGTGGGATTGCAAAAACGTTTTCTTAAATAAAACAATTAAAACTTCCAAAATTAATTATTTGAACTTGAGAGCTTCAAAATTCATAATTAATAGCCCTTTCATCAGAAAATTTGAATCTCGCGAGTTTTTATAGGAAATTCAATTCTCTACAACTTTGCGAAAGAAATTTTTACAAATTTCAAATGTAAATCGGCACCAAATCCACAAGCGGGCGATTTTACACGGCTATAATTAAATTTCACGAATAAATGGGGTCCACCGACATGTTTAACATGTTTTAAACATTTATTGCAACAAAAATACTCTTCCTCCTTGTATACTCATATATCCCACATTCGTTGTAAAATATCACCATTATTATATTATAAAAATATAATAATATATTTAAATTATTTTATCGAGAAAAGATAAAATTTCAATTTTCAACAATTGTCACTATAAAAATTTTCTCCATCTATATCCACATAAAATCAATATTTTTCTCATCATATGAATTAATAATTAATTATTCACAAATAATATTACGTAATCACAATATTGACAACGAGTGCGCTCCGGAAAGAGGGGGCTTTCCAATAAGAATTTCTTCTTCTTGCCAAGCAATTTAGGTGACCAAACCTCTCCTTGAAGCGAGAACTTTCTAGACATTGCCAATAATGTTATCTAATAATATTATTCGGATAATATGAATTATTGCTTCGATAATAAAAAATACTTGTGTAATGACAATTATTGAAACAACAAAGAATATAAAATATCAACGCAAAGAATTATTAACTCAATAAAATCTTGAACAAAGAATTATCGTAACCATTATTGAGTAGTGCCTTCTTACGTAAGAATCAATAATTGGTGCAATCTGGTATCTTCTTTCAACAACGCCGTATTAGTGTGTTTTAACCAACCACCTGGTATTCCAACAAGATAATACTTGTGAATAACTACGCCGTTATTTAAAAACAACTTATATTTGTCGTTTTCTTCATCCAATCGCTTTCCATTATGGGGCCCACACATGGGCATTTGTACTGGTCAGAATATTAATATTCCCGACAAAGATTTAATATTCCACGACCAAACGAATATTCCCTAGCGATAATGAATATTTTATAACCACTTGCTTATTTTGAAATATTTGCGTGATTTAACCCTTAACTATCAAATCAACCCTTACTATTTCAAAATAATAAATAAAGGAAATTCCTTTTATTTAAAAATTTCGGGTCTTACATAGCACCTTCTTGCACTTTCTTCCTCATACGCATCGATCACCGTGTCCTAGTAGCTTGAAAGCGACTTTAACTTTATCGATTAAAGTCGGTTCTACTCAGATACTCGCTATCATCACATCGTCCCCAGAGTCTTTAACTCTATCTCCATCCTTTGCAAGTCACACAAAATGGGCCTTTGCGTTGACAATATCGCACTTTTCGTATTTGCATATGATCTTCTACTCAATGCGTCGGCTACCACGTTCGCTTTTCCGGATGGTATTGGATGGTATGATCATAATCTTTCAATGAGTTCAAGCCAACGTCGTTGTCGCGTATTGAGTTCCTTTTGAGTGAAGAAATATTTGAGGCTTTTATGATCCGTAAAGATCTCCACTTTCTCCCCATACAAATAATGCCTCCAAATTTTAAGTGCAAAGACAACAGCTGCTAACTCTAGATCATGAGTAGGATAATTCCTCTCATATTCTGTGAGTTGTCGCGAGGCATAAAGCTATAACTTTTCCATGTTGCATGAGAACACATCCCAACCCTTTGCTAAGAAGCATCATCAGATGACAAATCCCTCCCGAGCCAGATGGTATTGTCGTAACAGTCTTTGAAATAAGTCTCCTCTTGAGTTCTTGAAAACTCTTCTCACATTCTTCGCTCCCAACCGAACTTTGTATCTTTTCAAGTCACCGAAGTCGATGGAGTAGCGATTCAAGAAAATCCTTCCACGAATCTCCGATAATAACCAACTAACCGAGAAAGCTACGTGCTTGATCCATTTGATTTAGGTTGTTCCCGACTTTGAATAGCTTCAATCTTTCTTTGGGTTAACAGATATTCCATGACTTGATACCACGTGCCCAGGAATGCTACTTCTTCAAGCCATAACTCGCATTTCTTCAACTTGGCATAAAGCTTATATTCATGAAGCTTTTGGAGTGTCAGCCTCAAGTGTTGCTCATGATCTTCACGGCTTTTGGAATAAATAAGGATGTCATCAATAAAGATGACCACAAAGTGATCTAAATATTCCTTGAATACTCGATTCATCATATCCATGAAGGCAGCAGGAGCATTAGTCAATCCAAAGGACATGACTAGGAATTCATAATGCCCGTCTTCTAGTTCCGGAAGCCGTCTTTGGAATGTCGTGGTTCTAATCTTCAATTGGTGATATTCTAACGAAGATCAATCTTTGAAAAGAATTTGGCTCCTTGCAACTGGTCAAACAGGTCATCAATACGTGGCAATGGATACCTATTTTTGATGGTGACATGATTCAACTCCCGATAATCAATACAAAGTTGCATACTCCCATCTTTCTTCTTCACGAATAGAACAGGAGCACCCCAAGGAGAAGTACTAGGACGAATAAAGCCAATGTCTAACAATTCCTGCAGTTGGGTCTTTAACTCCTGAAGTTCAATAGGAGCCATTCGATATGGGGCTTTGGAAATAGGTTTTGTACAGGGTTCAAGGTCGATACAAAATTCAATTTCACGCTCTGGGGGTAGGCCAGGAAGTTCTTCGGGGAATACGTCAGGAAATTTATTAACAATAGAAATATCGTTCAAAACTGACGTATTTTTGTTTAAATCTGTGACATGAGCTAAGAAAGCTTGACATCCATTTTTCAATAAACGAATAGCTTTATGGCTTGAGATGTCCGTGATTGATTTTAATGGTTTGGTCGTTTGAATTCGGATAATAGGTTGATTAGGAATATGAAAGCTAACAACCTTACGAAAACAATCAATTTTTGCATGACAAGTAGTTAACCAATCAATCCCTAGAATCACGTCAAATGCAAGTATTTTTAATGAAATAAGATCGACAGGTAATGTGAGGGTACCGATTTGAACCAAACAAGACTTATAAATAGTGGATGTAATGAAGGTTTCTCCCAACGGAGTTTCCACAGATAAGTCAAAGTCTAATTTCTCCGGAGTTAAATTTAATCGATGAGCGCAAGTAGGAGAAATAAAAGAATGGGTAGAACCGGTATCAAATAAAGTATAGACTTCATTAGAGTTTATGGTAAGCTTACCCGTGATGACCTCATTCGGGTTCCTTGCTCTCTGGGAGGTCACAACAAACGCTCTACCTTGCACTACCGGTTTTGACTTTTCTGGGACGGCCTTTGGTGCCTCCATCCTAGCTGAATTTGTCTTCGATAAACGACAAAATTGAGCTAAGTGACCTTCTCTTCCACAATTATAACATGCTTTGGACGGCATGGCGCAGTTCGGACTGATGTGTCCCTCTCCTCCGCATTTGAAGCATATGATAGGTGGTCTTTCTCCTTCCTTAACAACGGTCTTTGGTCGACGTCTTTCCATCATTGTTGAATCTCCTTTTCTTGAAATGTCCATTCTTATTGTTTTGGCCCGATTACCACCAAAGAAGTGGATACTATATCCGCCTATTGATTCCTCCACGCTTGTTGTCACCGCTTGATGACTACTCTCATTTGGTATTATAATTTTGCCGTACGCTTCTCTTTTAGTTCGTTGACTCGTTATCGCTCCACTAATCGAGCCCTATTTACAACATCTGAATACAAACACGCTTTATGAGAAATAAGATGTTGGCGTATCTACGACTTCAAACCTCTTAAAAACATTCGCATTCATTCTCTCTTCATTATCCACCAAGTGGGGACGCAAACCGTGATAACTCATAAATTTTTGCCTCGTATTGCGACACGGTCGTATTATTTTGTTCCAACTTGATAAACTCCACCTCCTTCATGTGGCGAATACTTTCGTGAAAGTATTTGTCGTTGAACAACTCTGGAACTTCTCCCAAGATATCTTGATTACAACGGGTTGAGTACGTTTTTGGAATTTCCCACCGATGTCTGCCTCTCCGCAACATAAAGGCGTGAAAGGGAACCTTTTGCTCCTCGGAGCATCCCAAGACATCAAATATCTTGGTAATCTGCTTTATCTATGCTTCCGCCAGAAGTGGTTTTGGCTCTCCTTAAACTCCGGTGGTCCTAGCTCCTTGAATTGTTTAGCGGTGACCTTGCAGAGAGTTTTCCGTGTTTCCACCTACATTTTGGGCAGAGTCGCTCTCATCTTTCTTTGTTGCATGAATTGCATAAAGCCTCTGAACATTTGATCATTCATCATTTGGTCAGTGTTGTTGTTTGCATGAGGATTGTTGCCTTCCTGATGCACATTATCCCGATTATTGATATGTGGTGAATCAACGATCGCTTTGTGCTCCATTGCTTATTCTCAACATTCTCGATGTCATTTTCGAATCGCCACAAAATAAAAGGTTAATTGACATGTAACAAATTATCCCTATATTACGTGACCCACCAATAAAATAACACATAAACTTAGGTAGGTCATACTAGCGAAGGTATTCCCCGCCTCTCCCTCCTAGTACTATTCTCACATCTTAGCCGTGGATCATATCCTAAGCTCGATACCAACCTGTGACACCCCCAAAATTAGGTATACATCACCCATCTTGGGTAGTCGATACATGGTACGTAATTTAAATACAA
This sequence comes from Panax quinquefolius, assembly GCA_020205615.1. Classification (NCBI taxonomy): domain Eukaryota; kingdom Viridiplantae; phylum Streptophyta; class Magnoliopsida; order Apiales; family Araliaceae; genus Panax; species Panax quinquefolius. Next base: position 63,951,062 of record CM035157.1, read on the forward strand.
CTTACTAATATAAGCTGTAGGTACAAATACGACATAAATCGTGAGTTTGAATACAAATATTGTCTACTAGATATTATACAAACTCAAAAGGAGTCCTCATTACAATTATTATCACACTATTTCACGTAATAGTGAGGACTACTAATGCTATCCTCTGGACCATTACTCCGCTTCCCAGACTCGTCCCCACTATATTCTCATTTCACGAAGAGAACAAAGTGAAAGAAAGGGTGAGCTCAACTAGCTCAAGAAGAAATATTATGACTAAGATAATGCGAATAAATTATCATTAGCCTACAACAAAGATGTTAAACGATAAAATATAATGAACATCAAGTTTAACTACAAAGTAGAACCAAAGAATCCATTAAAAGAGTCAAGTAGAAAATAAAATCTACTATCTTTTATGATTTAAAGGGTTTTCATCATCATTATTATAAATGAGACTCACTTTTTAATAAATATTCCACATCATTGAATCACCCCCACACTTCTGGCCAAGGATATTCTTTAGTATCACGACCACAATTATTCATGCACTACGGGCCAAGAATAGTTGTGTATTCATTAATGGTCATGATCATGCCAACAATCGGTCCATCAATGCACTACGGGCCAATGAGGACTTTTACCACATCATTTGTAACATTACGGTCATGATTACAATCAATAATCCTCAGTCATAATCATACCAAGTCCATCTATGCACTACAGGCCACGAGATAACTTTCAAAAAATATAAACATGAGGATGATGACAATGATATAAGAATTCAATAAAACAAGTTCAAGAATTAATTTGTCCAGAACCAATAACGTCCAAATTGTCAACATGATACTTACGTAGAGTAAAATTCAAGAATGCTCGTAAGAATATTTCCATGAAAAGATACTGGATGAAGCGCAAATATCAAGGATATTCTACTAATTTCATGGAGTATAGAAGTCAAAACTTTAATCAACTGGGTATAATAAAGAATGGAATAACAAAAGAAATCACCATGCATGAGGTACTTTGCATAGACAGGTTATTCCAACAGAATAATAATAACGGAACCAGGTCGAATTGAAATTCACCGGCAAACATGATGTTCCAACAGAATAATAAAGATGGAACCGGATCCGTGTAAAACACACGTATAGGATATTCCAACAGAATGATAAAGACTTTTAACCAGTCCCAGTAAAACACAAAGACAGGATGTTCCAATGAATAATAAAAGACGGAACCAGTCCGATGTAAAACACATGCATGTGGATGTTTCAATGTAGAATAATAAAGGCAGAATAATAGAAAAATGTCACCAAGTATAGGGTAGTCACAGTATACAAGTTATTCCAATGAATAATAAGGAATGGAATAAGCTGAAGTTCTCTTCATGAATACAAAGAATAATATCCCTTACGGGTACAACAAATAATATTCCCTACCTTAGAAGAACCGAATATTGGAAAAGGAAGTAGCAAAATACTTTTCTTCTTTCTCTATAGTTTCTCTCTCTGTAGAGTTTCGGTGAATTAAGTAAGAAATAATGAAGGAATGAGCTTTCTATTTATAGAAAAAACCGAGGGTGGCTCTTGGTCTTAACGAAGGGTCAAAATGACTCTTGGTAATATTGAAGAGACGACTACTATTTCGCGAAGGGGTAATTAACCCTTGGAACAATCAAGAGGCGCTTAACTCTTGGTAATATTGAAGGGACAACTACTATTTGCGAAGGGGTAATTACTATCGACGAAGGTAATTACTATCGATTTAAGATAATTACTATTGACGAAAAGTAATTACTATTGACAAAGATAATTACTATTGATTTAAGAGACTCTTAGATGATGACATATGGGCCCCCATAAAATAATCAAACTTACCACAAACGTCTCATAACAGACTCTTTATATACATCAAGGATTGAATTACCACAAATCATTTTATTTTTAATCAACACATATTTAATCTTTCAACAATTATTAATCATTTATTACTTATCGTCTCAATTAATAATATAACATATTATACATATGAGATGATCTTGTGACAATAATTGAATCAATAATATAAGAGATATGATGCAGCAATTATTGTAGCAATAATTGAGTATAGCTAAGTGATTTCTCACGTAAGCATCAATAATCAATACCGTGTGCTACTATGCAACCATGCGACATTCGCATTTTTTTACCACCGGGTATTTCAACGCTTTTAACGGTAACACCTCACCAGTTATTTTTATAGAAAGATAATTTTGTCATTTTCTAACTACGACAATACTTCCGTTGTGGGGTCCACTTAATGATTGAGTAGTCGTCGAATATTCCCCAAACAAAAAGAATATTCCCCACCAAACGAATATTTTATAACAACTTGATTACTTTGCAAAATTTATAAATATTACCCACAACTATAACATTATATCAAATTTATTCCATAATATTAAAAAATAATATTTAAAGAAAATTCATCTTTATTTATAAAAGCTGGGGTCTTATAGGCCAACCATGAAATCCATCGGAATATTTTCCCATTTCCACTCTGGGATTTCTAAAGGTTGTAGTAACCCACTCAGTCTCTGATGTTCTGCTTTCACTTTCTGACATGTCAGACACTTGGCAACACATTCTGCAATCTCTCGTTTCAAATTTGGCCACCAAAAGTGTTGTCAAAGATCTTGGTACATCTTGGTGCTACCAGGGTGAATCGAATATCTTTAGTTGTGAGCCTCACTCAAAATTTCTTCCTTAATCTCTGGTACTAGCGTTAACCAAATTTTGCTCTCAAATCTTAGTAGTCCCTCACTGTCTATTTTGAATCTAGGTTCAGTCCCTTCAGATATCTTCTTCTTCACTTTCTCACATTCTTCGTCCTAAAGTTGAGCCTCCTTAAATTTATCCAGTAAGGTTGTACCAGCTTGCATCTGGAACAGCTTCTCGTCAATCTCCATAGGATACTTCACTTCCAATTCTAGCTTCTCCATTGCTAAAATTAGCTCCTCCAAAGCGGTCAACATCATCAATTTCTCCTGACCTTTTTTACTTAGGGCGTCGGCCACCACATTTGCCTTACCCAGATGGTATAGAATATCACAATCATAGTCCTTAATAAACTCCAACCACCTTCTTTGACGCATGTTCAAGTCTTTCTATGTAAAAATATATTTCAGACTCTTATGATCTGTATATATTTCACACTTTTCCCCATAGAGATAGTGCCTCCAGATTTTCAAAGCAAAAACCACTGCAGCTAACTCCAAGTCGTGGGTCGGATACCCCTTCTCATAATCTTTTAGTTGTCGCGATGCATACGCAATGACTCAGCCATTCTGCATAAGCACACAGCCAAGTCCTTTATGCGATGCATCACTATAAACCACAAAATTTCCTGTGTCATCTGGAAGAGATAACACAGGTGCTGAACTCAACCTCCTCTTTAATTCTTGAAAGCTTTCCTCACACTTCTCCGTCCAAACAAATTTCATCGATTTCCTAGTCAAATTCGTCAGTGGAGTTGCGATCTTGGAAAAATCTTGAATAAATCTTCTGCAATAACCTGCCAATCTAAGAAAACTTCTTACTTCTGACGGCGTCTTCGGCTGATCCCAGTTAATCACAGCTTCGACTTTGGAGGGATCCACTGAAATTTCATCTCTATCAATCACATGTCCAAGAAATTGTACTCTTTCAATCCAGAATTCACATTTCGAAAACTTAGCATACAACTTCTCTCTTCTCAATGTTTCTAATGTCAACCTCAAATGCTCTTCGTGTTCTTCCTTGGTTTTTGAATATACCAAAATGTCATCTATAAATACTACTACGAATTTGTCCAAAAACGGCTTGAACACTCCATTCATTAAGCCCATAAATGCTGCAGGAGCATTCGTTAGACCAAATGACATTACTAAAAATTCATAGTGACCGTATCGTGTTCTAAACGCTGTCTTCGGTACATCCTCTGGTCTCACCTTCAGTTGATGATAACCACTTCTCAAATCTATCTTTAAAAAATATTTTGCTCCCTTTAACTGATTGAACAAGTCATCGATTCGCGGTAATGGATACCTATTCTTAATCGTGACCTTATTCAGTTCTCTATAGTCGATGCAGAGCCGCATCGTCCCATCCTTCATTTTCACAAATAAAACCGGCGCTCCCCAAGGTGATACGCTTGGTTGAATATACTTTTTGTCCAGTAATTCTTGTAGTTGGACCATCAGTTCTTTCATCACTACCGGTGCCATTCGGTACGGTGCCTTCGATATTGGGGCCGTTCCTGGAGCCAAATCGATCATGAATTCAACGACTCTATCTGGAGGAAGTCCCGACAAATCATCTGGAAATACGTCTACGAAATCTTTCACTACTGGAATCTCATCAATTTTTGGATTCTCTTTACGACTATCGATTATGTAAGCTAGATATCCTACACAGCCTTGCCTTAACAACCTCCTGGCCTGCATCATCGTTAGACAACTCGCTTGTCTAGGCGACTTGCTACAATAAAACACAACCTTTGACGAAGTCATAAGGTTAATACGCTTCTTCCGGCGATCGATTATCACTCTATAATTGGATAACCAATCCATACCCAAAATAACATCAAATTCTCCAAGTCGAATAGGGATAAGATCTACGTTCATGATATTACCCTTAATATCTACTCTACAGTTCTTGTGCACATACTTAATAGGGATAATTTCTCTATTCGCAATTTCTATGTTCATGGGGTATTCTAACTCGTCCTTAAGCAATTCTAAGTTCTTAGCGAAGTCATCAGATATAAATGAGCAAGTAGCACCCGAATCAAATAACACATAAGCATTAACTTTATTGATCGGAATGATACTTGACACCACATCACGAGACTGTACCGCGTCCTGCACTGTCATGTTGAATGTTTTGGCTGTTGGTCGGTTGGTTGCGGTTGGTGCTACGATTGTCAGAGTGCTTCCACTAGTATTTCCTCTAGTTCCTCCTGAACACGTCCCTCCCGATCCCTTCTTAGGACAATCTTTTGCAAGATGGTCCTTTGATCCACATGTGAAGCATGCACCCTTCTTTAGGTTCGGACAGTTTGGTGCTATGTGGCCTTCTTGACCACAATTGTAGCACACTTGCTTCCCTTTCAGACAAACTCCCAAATGCATTTTTTCGCAGGTTGGGCACGGTTCAATCTTCTTCTTCTATCCTCCCTGTTGACTTTCGGCTGACGAATTTTCAGACCACTTCCTCTTCTGATTGTGATTACCCCCTGTGCTACTCCCACCAGTCTTGTTATTACCTTCCTTCTCACTCTTCTTCTTCTTCTGCTCCTGATTATACTTCGTTACTGCATCACTTCCACCCTCAGCAAGTATGAACTTCTCTAACACTCCCACAAAAGTGTTCAATTGGAACATTGACACTTTGCTATACAACCAGGGCTTCAGTCCCTGCTCAAATCGTCTTGCCTTCCTCTCATCAGTGTGTACTTGGTATGTGGAGAACCTAGCCAACTCGTTAAACCTTGCTGCATAATCAGCTACTGACATATTCCCTTGTTTTAACTCTAGAAACTGAACCTCCATCTGATTTTGTGAACTAGTCGGAAAATACATCTCGAAGAACATCTCTTTGAATCTTTCCCAGGATATTACACCTTCACCTCCTCTCACTTTGTTTGCCTGCCACCAATAGCTGGCTTCGGACTTCAGCATAAACGTTGCATAAGTAGTCTTCTGATCTTCCCTTACCCTAGCAACATCGAACACCTTTTCCATCTCCATTACCCATGTCTGAGCTTCAATTGGGTTTATGGAACCCTTAAACTCTGGCGGTCCCACCGCCTTGAAGTCCTTAAACGAAGTATTTGGTGGAGCTTGGGGTTGATTATTAAGTGCTCCAGCTAAAAGGTTTACCACTTGCTGAACGGAGTTAGCATTGGCGTCGTTGTTATTGTTTGTTGACCCTTCTTGGGCTTGCTGACGATTTTGTCTTCTAGGCTGCATATTTATGTTAAGAATATATGCTTATTAGGTCTTTACTCAATCTCTTAAACATTTAAGACTTAACTAAAACGTTTAATCATAACTCACTGAACACATCAATTCAAATAAACTTTGACATTCTCATTAAATTCAAAAGTTTTAACATCATAAGATAGCGTCACTGCTATTTACATCAATTATCCTGAGATAAGGAATCTACAGGATTTAAAACATCAACATATTCCTTTATTTATAATCACACCGGAATTTACATTATTAACTATCAAATAGTTTTCACATATTTAAACTAATACTATCACTGTCTGTTAAGGCGCTGGATAGCCTTGCTACGTTCCTCCTCCATGATGCGGCACATCGTTCTGCGATCTAACATATATGATGGTAGATCCTCAAACTGGATTGGATACTTCCTGACTCGATCTTGGACCGCATCCATTGCATTTTGTAGTGTAGAGTACGTCTCCTCAAGTTTAACCTTCTTCGCACGACGATCATCTTCTGCAAGATCAGCACAACGTGACTCTCGTACCCAGCCCTCCTCTGCTATGGCAAGCCTCTCGGAGCTCTCTTTCAGATCATTCTTCAACATTTCTATCTCTGCGGACTTGTCCTCGGTTTGACCCTTCTCATGAACCAGATCCCACTCCATGTTTCCCAAACGTTTGTGAAGAGTCACAATCTATCTATTCCTCTTCTCAATAGTAATCTGCTGACTAACCGCCTGCTCAGTCAGGTCTCGGATAGTGTCCTGCAACTCTATGTTACGATCATAAAGTGCATCATACATCTCAGCATCAATGGAGTTCGGTGGGAACTCCTCTTCTTCCTCTTCTTCCTCAGGATCCTCCTCTGGATCAGTCTCAGGCTCATGCTCCTGACCAACAACAGTGATCAAAGGAGATGGCTCTCTCTACACCAGTTGTTCCCTGATGACATGAATGTCTCGGGCCTCCTCCTCTATAGGTACTCGGGGTTCCTCCTCCCCAGCTTGACTAGCTCCTCCAACATCCGACATCTTGACAAAGAAATTTTAAGTTTTAGTTACTAATCCGTGCTAGCGAACACATAGATTAACACATAAGCACATAAAGTCTTTTATTATCTTCAATGAATTTAGAAATTCATTTCTTAGAACTCGATAAGAGTTTACCACTACTATGTTCTCAATCTCCTACAAGGCTACTACCTAAGGTTGTTCCCCCCACTTAAGGTTCATAACCTTACAGCTTTGATACCAACCTATGACACCCCCAAATCCTAGATTTCCATTTCCACGAGATTTGGTGTTCATCTAGAAAACATCATCTATCTATCTACCCATAAATAAATGCAAACCACGAATAGATAGAAATAAATAATAAATCTCTCCCTTATGGGGGTTACATCAATCTGCATAATAAATAAATCCCAAAGTTACTCTAACCTTAAATCATCTGTGCGAAAACATAAACAAATAAGTCTTAAATAACATCAATTCTAAATATCATTACATAACCACATAAATAATCAGTCTTCATTACTTTCTAAGCTTGCCCTTGCCCTTACTAGTGGAAGGCTCGTCTGCTCTTTCGTTCTTAACTGCAATGTTATTATTACGCAAGAGTGAGCACGATTGCCCACAAGTATAACAATATAACAATGAATAATAACATGCGAGAGAAATAATAACTTCTGATATAAAGCTCAACTTTTGAATCAAGAATGGATAACAAGAATCAAAAGAAATTCTGAGGGTCATAAGACCTTGAACTATGTCCTAGGTTGTCAAGTGTTTATACTTGAAACCTTTAATAGTCATAAGACTATGGACTCTTCTTCTCGTACTTAGGGGGATCAGCCCTTAGTACCATACTGTGCACAATATCTTAATGCTAAAGCGTAAATAATCCCCTATACAGGGTTGTTCATCTCAGTTTGACATTCGAGTCCGCACCAAAGGAAGTTTGGTTTGGATAATTCATCAAGGGGTTCTGAAATTTAGAATGCTCATCAACTATGGACTAGTCGAATCAATAAGGGTTCACTAGTCTAACAAGGTTTAACAGTAAATGAATATTTAACTTGAATAACATCTCAAAAGGTATACAATAGAATAATTATTGTATAACAACATCATGCTTGAAGATTAATAAACTTTACTATACAAGATAGGCTTGATCAATAAAAATGAGAACTTGCTCAATATCGAAAGATGAATTAATCAACTTATATAACGATAACAAGTAGGGTTAGAAAACTTGCTCAACGAAAGTTTAGGGTAAGAAACTTGCTCAACGTAAATGTAGTGTTAGAAAACTTGCTCAAGGTAACAAGATAAGGTTTAGAAACTTGCTCAACGTAACAAGATAAGGTTTAGAAACTTGTCTCATGCGTAGATTACACTTAAACAAACTCGTTCTTTGAATTAAATTCTACATATTAATTACGTTCACAATACCAGTCAATAATCACGTAATAAACATCACAAGTTTATTCTTTGTCTAACTCGAGTTCATGACTATACTTAGTCAATTACTACACTTATTGTCAAAAATTAAGACTTCACAAATAATAAGGTAACTATGCATTTGATCATTCAGTTCACACGTAATTGTGTTATAGACATGTTAAGAATTTATTTTAACATCTCATTATAGGTCTAACAAGTCTTTATAATCATTAGACTAAGTTGCTATCACATTTCCATACTTGTACACTTTTAAAAACTCATTTCTGACCATTCTGCTAAGTGGCGTTGCGGCGCCACTTTTATCTTATCGAAGTCTTGGTGTTCATGGCGCCAAGTAGCACTATGGCACGATTCTTGTCGCTACTAAGACGCAGTGGCATCATAGTATGGAAAAGAACTAGGAGTTGGCGCCATGCACATGAGACTCAGATTCCAGCTTTTTTGCAATTCGCGAAAATTGCAGAACATGACTAAAAATTTCCAATCAACTTATTTTTACACAAATTTAGACATACCCACATCTATGCAGTGATTTTCACCCATTAAAACACATAATCACAGAATTAAAGCATGCAAATTGGACTGTTCTTGATGTTCTTGAACAAAAACATGGATTTTAATGCTACGGATTCGTTATAAAGCCAAATCCAACCATTCAAGTTTCATTTTGTTCATTTTACCATGCATAATCATATAAATGTGTGAATTTTGCAAAATAATTTATATTTGACATATAAAAAAATACGTATAAGGCCATATGGCCATATTACATACTCTGAAATCTTTTACTGTAAAATTTCTTGAAACTGATGATATGGAATTATGCAATATATATATATAAAACGTGTCACTACTCGAATTATTACATATATTCTTATAATAACTTTCAAATTTGCAGAGACTCACAGAAGACTTTAAGACATTTTCATGAAAACTTAAAAGACGTAAAATAAGAATTTGGGTTGAAGAGAATTACCCAAGCGTAAAGCGTAGATTAGTGTGGGAATGAATTCCTTCTAAACTCTTCTTCAATCACAATTCTCCTCAACACTTCTCAATCTCTCTCCGAAACTCTCTCTGGTTTCTATTTTTCTGAACTTAGGAAAAATGAAGAAGAAGGCGTAATAAAGAAAATCAATCGACGCGTTGTGGTCGCTTACCATCATAATGAGGTAACTTCCTAAACTCCCATTAAGGCCATGTTTGGCTAGCATACTAGGTTTCAAAACCTATTATTTTAATAAAACCTTATCATATAGTTTTAAAAAATGTCACATCCATTATAAAATAAATCAAATATCTAGTTTAATTTATTTAAATAAAATAAAATAATTTCTCATTAATTCACATAGTCACATGATTAAATTTTCTCATTTAATAATAATATCAATTATTAAATCTCTAATTAATAATTAAATTAATTAAAATAACAAAGGCTTATTAAATATTTCTTTTAATTCAATAAACTCACATAAATACATACATCGAATAATAAAATTCTCCGCATCAATTTAATAAATATAACACATTAAATTATTCTATCACAACTTCGTCAATTAATTAATTAATCTATTAATTAATTCATCGAAAAATATTTATTTAATCCAATAAATATTTAAATTAAATTACAAAATTACGGTTGTGACAAAGTGGACATTGAAGAGAGGAAGGCTCGTAGGTTTGAGCAAGGCCTGAAACCATGGCTCTATAGTAGGATTTCTGTGTTCCAGAGTGCTTCTTATGGGACCATTCTGGAAAAAGCGATTATAGCAGAAGGTGGTAGTGAGGCGTTGACCCAATACTACAAAGAGAAAAAGAATAAGAGTAAGGGAGAGGTAGGAACCAAGGCAGAGAGTGCCAGTGGTAGTGGCATTATGCCAAAAAGGAAGAGGTTTAACTCTGGGAATACTAAGGTGAAACAAGGGGATCCTAAACATAGGATGGAGGCATGCAAGACATGCGAAAAGACTCATCTAGGAGTCTGTCTGAAGGGAAAATCAATTTGTTATAACTGTGGGCAGGAGGAACATATATCACCCAACTGTCCTAATCCTAAGAAAAACCATGACTATTTTGTCTGTGGGTCGATGGACCACATGGCAAGAAATTGTCCGAAGAAGGGGTCAGAGGGTAGTAAGGGTTTTGGTAGTGGTAAGTTAGCCATTACTGGACCAACACCATCGGCGGGTAGACCCTCAGCCCGTACTTTTAATATGACTGTCCAAGATGCGGTTGCAACAACGGATGTAGTAGCAGGTATCATTCCAGTCAATGAAATGTAAAATCCCAAATTTTACGAATAAAGATTTAAATTTCTCAATTTTTTTTTGAATATTATGGTGTGGATTTAATATAATGTTATAGTTGTGGGTAATATTTATAAATTTTGCAATGTATGCAAGTTGTTATATTATATTCAATTGGTGGGGAATATTCTTTATGTCGGGGAATATTCGATGCGGCGATACACAATCATTAATGGACCCCATATAATCTTAATTATTATTTGGATTGAGAAAACGATAAAAACATTTTATGAAAATAACGGCGGAAGTTTTACCATTAATCTTGTTTGACTACTCGGTAGAAAAAAGTACGATGTACGTGTGGTTGCAAGTAGCACATGGTATTGATTATTGATGCTTACGTGAGAAGTCACTCGATTTGTTCAATTATTACTACGATGAGTCTTGCATAGTATTTCACGTTATTTGATTCAATTATTGTTGATTGTTATATATATTATATAAGTTTTGTTTTATTAGTATTATTAATGTAATAAAACAAAAAAGCTTTTATATAAAAAAGTATACTTTTATAAAGTTATTCATAAATAGAATATATTATATTCTATTATGCATAGTGTTTTGCATAGTAAAATCTTTTTATATAAAATGTAATACTTTTATAAAGTTATTCTATAAATAGAATATATTATATTTTATTATGCATAGTGTTGCATAATGCTTCGCATAATGTTTTGCATAGTAAAATCTTTTATATAAAATAAAATACTTTTATAAAGTTATTCGTTTTATTAGATTATAAATAGAATATATTATATTTTATTTAAAAGATTTTGCTTTAACTCGACCGTCCGATTAAAAGTAAATCAATCTGGACTGTTCATGAATTAGTTACTTATCAAAGTCCATTTTTCTATAAATAAGCTCATTCCTTCATTATTTCTTACGAATTCACTGAAACTCTAGAGAGAGAAACTATAGAGAGAAAGAAGAAAAGTATTCTGCTACTTCACTACTTCTATATCTAGTTTCTTCTATAAGGTAAGGGGTATTATTATTTTTTATATTCATGAAGAGAACTTCATTATTCCATTCTTTATTATTCTCATTGGAATAACTTTGTCTGCTCTATCGCGGGCACCGCATGCATGGTGATTTCGTTGTTATTCCATTCTTTATTATTCTATTGAACATCCTCGTTGGGTGTAATTTTTGCACGCCCGGTTTCGTTATTTATTATTTTGTTGGAATAACTTTTGCCTATGCTGAAGTACCGCATGCATGGTGATTTCGTTGTTATTCCATTCTTTATTATTACGTTGGAATATCCAGCAGGCTTGCATGCGTATTACGCCTTGACCGGTTCCGTTATTTATTATTCTGTTGGAATAACTCGCCTCACAAGTACCGCATGCACGGTGATTTCTTTTGTTATTCCATTCTTTATTATACTCGGTTGATTAAAGTTTTGACTTCTATACTTCATGAAATTAGTGAAATATCCTTGATATTTGCTTCATCTAAAGATCTTTTCATGGAAATATTCTTCCGAGCATTCTTGAATTTTACTCTACAAAGAAGTATCATGTTAACAATTTGGGCGTTATTAGTTCTGAATAATTTAATTCTTGAACTTGTTTTATTGAATTCTTATATCATTGTCATCATCCTCAATGTTTATATTTGTTGAAAGTCATCTGTGGCCCTGTAGTGTATAGATGGACTTGGTATGATTATGACCAGGGATTATTCGGTATAATCATGACCGTAATGTTACAAATGATGTGGAAAAAGTCCTCATTGGCACGTAGTGCATTGATGGACAGTTTTTGGTATGATTATGGCTATGGATTCTCTTCGGCCAAGGGAGAAAAGATGAATTGTTTTATGGCATGACCAGGACCGTTGATGAAAACACGATTATCTTTGGCCCGTAGTGTATGGATAATTCGTGGTCGTGATACTAAATAATATCCTTGACCTGTAGTGCAGGGATGATTTGATGATGTGGATTATTTATGAAGCTGAGTCTCAGCGATAAAAGTGATGAAAAACTTTTTAAATCATAAAAGATAGTAGATATTATTCTCTACTTGACTCTTTTAATGGATTTCTTGTTCCGCTGCAGTTAAACTTGATGTCTATTGTATTTTATCAGTTTAACATTGTTGAGGACTAATGATAATTTATTCTGCATTATCTTAGTCATAATATTTCTTACTGGGTTAGTTGAGCTCACCCTTTCCTTAACTGTTCTCTTCAGGAAAAGAGAATATAGCTGGGACGAGTCGGGGAACGGATTGACAGTCCAGATTATAGCATTAGTAGTCTTCACTATTCTTTTAAATAGTGTGACAATAAATGTAATGAGGACTCCTTTGAGTGTGGATATTGTCTAGATGACAATATTCTTATTAAAACTCTCAATTTATGTTTTGTCGTATTGTTTACACGACAGTTGTATTATTAAGTTGTATTTGTATTCAGTACCATGTATCTGGCGACCCAAGATGGGTGATGTATACCCAATTTTGGGGGCGTCGCATGAAATAAATGCTTATGTGTTATTTGACTCGGGTGCTACTTGTTCTTTTATAGCATGTGGATTTGCTAAGCAATTAGGTTTAATCCCTAAAAAGCTAGAAATACCTTTAGACGTTAAGGTAGCAAACGAAGATATAATTCCCATTGAACATATTCATAGGGATTGTTGCGTAGATATTAGAGGTAATAAGTTATCCGTAGATTTGGTACCGATAAGGTTGAAAGATTCGATGTAATTCTTGGTATGGATTGGTTGATTAACCATAAGGCTATAATAGATTGCCATAGGAAAAGTGTGAACCTTCGACTTTCTAAGAAAACTAAGGTAGTGTTCTTCGGTAGTAAATCACCGAGATGCTCTTGCTGTCTAACGATGACAAAAGCTAGGAAAATATTGAGGAAGGGGTGTATAGGATATCTGTGCCATATTGTGGATACCCAAAGAGTGGGAGCATTATTGGAATAGATACCTATAGTTCAAGAGTTCACGGATGTATTTCCAGATGAATTACCGGGTCTTCCACCGGATAGGGAGATCGAGTTTGTGATTGATCTATTACCAGGTACTACACCAGTTTCAAGGGCACCATATAGGATAACGCCAGTAGAGATGAAGGAGTTAATGGTTCAACTACAGGAACTATTAGATAGGAAGTACATTCAACCGTGTGTGTCTCCTTGGGGAGCACCGGTATTGTTTGTAAAAAAGAAGGTTGGGTCGTTACGACTTTGTATCGACTATCGAGAGTTGAATAAGTTAACGATTAAGAATAAATACCCACTGCCCAGGATCGATGATCTATTTGATCAGTTAAAAGGGGAAAAGTATTTTTCTAAAATAGATTTGCGTACGGGGTATAATCAGTTGAAAGTAAGGAAGGAGGATGTACCTAAGACGGCGTTTAGGACTCGTTATGGTCATTACGAGTTCTTGGTTATGTCGTTTGGGTTGACTAATGCGCCAGCTGCATTCATGGACATGATGAACAGAGTGTTCAAACAATATTTGGACAAGTTTGTTGTAGTATTCATCGATGATATTCTAGTCTATTCTAAGACGCTAGAAGATCATGCTGAACATTTAAGGATAGTGTTGGAAACACTAAAGAAGGAGAAGTTATATACGGAATTCACTAAGTGTGAATTTTGGCTTGAACAAGTGCAGTTTTTAGGACATGTTATTAATAAAGATGGCATTTTCGTGGATCCAGCGAAGGCAGAAATAGTTAATGAGTGGGAGCAACCGAAAATGCCAACTAAGGTTCAGAGTTTTCTAGGGTTAGCGGGATACTATAGAAGGTTCATCCAGGACTTTTCTAAAATAGCTACTCCGTTGACGAATTTGACGAGGAAGTCAGTAAAGTATGTGTGGATGGAGAAGTGTGAGAATATTTTTCAGGAACTAAAAAAGAGGTTAAGTGAGGCACCTGTATTGTCTTTGCCAGATGATACGGGAAATTTTGTAGTGTATAACGATGCTTCACATAGTGGATTGGGTTACGTGCTCATGCAGCTTGGTAAGGTCATTGCATATGTGTCTCGTCAGTTGAAGGATTATGAGAAGGCTTATCCTACTCATGACCTAGAATTGGCAGCTGTAGTTTTTGCTTAAAAATATGGAGACATTATTTATACGGGGAAAAATATGAGATATACACGGACCATAAAAGTCTGAAATATATCTTCATACAGAAGGAGTTGAATATGAGGCAGAGAAGGTGGTTAGAGTTGATAAAAGATTACGATTGTGATATCTTATATCATCCGGGGAAAACAAATGTTGTAATCGATGTGCTAAGTAGGAAGGGTAGAGAAAAGTTGTCAATGTTAACGACTCAGAATGAGTTAGTAACAAAGATGTCGAGAATGGAATTAGAAGTTAAATTACCGGATAAAGCAGTAGAGATGTTATTCTCAATGGAGACTCAACCGACCATAGTGGAACGGGTTAAGGAAGTGCAATTAAGAAACGAGGAGTGCGAACGAATGAAAAAGATGATGGAAGATGAAGAGAATACTAAGTATAACCTCGACAAGGAGGGATTATTTTGTTTTGAAGGAAGAATTTTGGTTCTAAATAATTTTGAGTTAAAAGAAGAGATAATGAGTGAGGCCCATAGTTTGAGGTAGTCGATACATACAGGTAGTACTAAGATGTATCAAGACGTTCAACAGAACTTTTTATGGCCAAACATGAAGAGAGAGAAAGCAGAATATGTTAATAAGTGTTTAACTTGTCAAAAAGTTAAGGCTGAACACTAACGACCTAGTGGGTTGTTACAATCATTAGAAATTTCAGAGTGGAAATGGGAGCATATCACAATGGATTTTGTGGTAGGACTTCCAATAACAAGGAAATGATACGACACTATTTGGGTAATAGTGGATCGGTTGATGAAATCGGCTCACTTTCTACCAATAGGAGTTAGGAATAACCTTGAACAATTAGCTAAACTGTATGTCAAAGAAATTATTTCAAGACATGGATTACTTGTGTCGATTGTGTCAGATCGTGATCCACGATTCACATCAAACTTTTGGAGGGGTTTGCAAGAGCAAATGGGAATGCAGTTGAGATTGAGTACATCGTGTCATCCTCAAATGGATGGACAAAGTGAACAAACAATTCAAACGCTTGAAGATATGTTAAGATCTTGCGTTATGGATTTCAAGGGGAGTTGGGACGAACATCTACCTTTGGTGGAATTCGCGTACAATAATAGTTTTCACGCTAGTATAGGCATGCCGCCTTATGAAGCATTGTATGGGAGGAAGTGCAGAACCCCACTGTGTTGGGATAAAGTAGGTGAACGTCGGATGTTGGGACCTGAGATTGTAAAATAGATTGTAGACATGGTAAAGTTAATACGTACACGATTGGTAGTCGCTCAAGATAGGCAGAAGAAGTATGCAGATCCTCACCGAGAGAAGAGGGAATTTGAAGTAGGTTCATATGTCTTTCTGAAAGTATCGCCTTGGAAAAGGAAGATAAGTTTTGGGAAGAAAGGGAAGTTAAGTCCAAGGTTTATAGGACCTTTTGAAATTTTAAGAAGGGTATGAGAGGTAGCTTATGAAGTAGCTCTACCTCCAGAGATGGAACATATACACAATATGTTTCACGTGTCAGTGTTGCGTCCCTATAAACCGGACTATAAACACGTAATAGAGTTTGAATCTATTTAGATAGAGAAAGACTTAACGTATGAAGAACTTCTAGTTCAAATTATTGATAGGAAGGAACAAGTTTTGAGAAATAAGATAATACCTTCGGTGAAGGTGATTTGGAGGAACCACAATGCCGAAGAAGCAATGTGGGAACTCGAAAGTAAAATGACAAAAAATTTCCTCATTTGTTTATGTAATTATAACGAGATTCTGGGGACAGAATCCTTATAAGGGGGGAGAATGTAATGCCCGAGAAAATTGGATTTTTAAATCAATTAAATTTTTATTTGATTATGTGGATTAAATGAATTTAATTGATTATTTATGTGAGTAAGCTATTTGAAGGTCGTTCTATGACCTAGAATGTGAGAATGTGGTTAGAATTCTAGCTATGTGCTAGAATTAATTGTTTTGAATTTCCAAGACGAAAATAAAAGTTTTCCAAGAAATTTTTGTAAAAACACTATTCATTCGTTTCTGCTCGGGAATTAAGTTTGAAATTTCGAGAAACACGTAATAATAGAATTCTAAGATGAGATGGAATATCCAATAATATTTCAGTTATGGCAAAC
Organism: Panax quinquefolius; assembly: GCA_020205615.1. Classification (NCBI taxonomy): domain Eukaryota; kingdom Viridiplantae; phylum Streptophyta; class Magnoliopsida; order Apiales; family Araliaceae; genus Panax; species Panax quinquefolius. Next base: position 63,968,018 of record CM035157.1, read on the forward strand.
GAAGTTTTTGCCTACAGACTTAAAACCTAAGGGTTAGGGAAAGTAATTTACGAGAAGGAAATGTAATGCGTATAATGATTAGGGTTATTATACGTACGATATACGAGTATGATACTAGTTAGAATACGAGTATATATAGTATAAAGAATAGTATGACGTATAATTCAAATATCGTATGAATACTAAACGAAGATAATACGAGAATTGAATGCGTAGAATACAATTAGTCTTAATGGACTTTGAGTTCATGGACTTTGTAGAATCCAATTGGACTTGGATTATGCCAAGCCCAATGTTAAGTGAAATGAAGCCCAAGTTAAGGCCAATGTTAGGTTAAATCAAGTCCGATCCAAGAAACCGAATCGCGGATCGAACCGATGGGTCACCAGATGGGTAAAACCCATGGGGGGACCCACAAGTCATGTGGGCTGGCCACTTGGAGCCCAAGTAAAGCCATTACTTGGTGGATAAGTTGCTAAGGAGGCGGGGAATAGTAAGGAGGTGGCTAATTAACCATTTTGCCCTCCATTGGATTTTCCTATATAAAGAAGCTTGGCTAGTTCATTGGATATTTTACAAACATTAGCCAACATATATTGAGAGAGAAAAAGAGCTAGAAACAAATAATCAAGCTACCTTGAAGCAAATCATAAGAGTTTTTAGCAAGAACGCGAAGAACAAAAAGGTAATATTTCGTAAATGATGGCTATTAATGATTAAAACATTGATAAGTCATGTTTAAGTAGAAATCATAAGTAGATACATAAGTTTAAACCGAAGAAACCTTTGAACGTTAACTTGGTTGTTGATGGACAAATTGAAAACCATCATTGTTGGGGTATGTGCATATTGCTTGGTTATGATGTAGATGATGAATCAATGGAGTTGTTCCATTTGATTTGGTGTGTAGAACACGAGTAACGAAGTGATGGCAAAATTTTTGAGATTCGGCGTTAAACATTGAAAATGTAGAAATCTCGGATTAGTAGTCAAAAGTTTCCGTGTAACTCGAAAACTTTGGTTTTCAGTGGCATCACGTGAGATATGGTATTCAAGAGTCGTGGACTCAAGAATCGTCGAATTCTGACTTAGAACGAAGAAAATGAGCTAAGAACGCTCACGAACGATAAACAAACACTTAATAATGAACCAATCGGTGAATTCTATGTTACAAGATTTAAGAATGAAATATTTTATGATGCAATCGTAGTTCACATGATTTAGGAGCTAATGGCTTTTGAATAAGCCAATTCGGATGTAAAATGAATAAGTTATGGGCCTGGGAATTTCGTTGAAAAACCAAACTGTCAAAGTCAACTGAGGCTCAGGGGAGGCGCAGTAGCGCCAACCCCAGTGTTAATGGTCGCGCCACAGCGCCGTGAATAGGGAGATTGATTACAGAAGAGTGGCGCCGCATCGCCACTATTACAAAGGAATGTCACGCCGCAGCGCCGGGTCCAGACTTCAGCCACTATTAATTGGCGCCGCATGCAGCACCAATGGTGTGCTAGAGTCTGGCGCCGCAACATCGACAATGAGAATTTGTTGGATAATTTGGTTTCTAATCCCAAGTGGTTGTAAACCAATAATGGAACACGAATGTACTTAACATACATAGTAAGATTAACTTTAAATCACTTACTTAGTGATGACTGTAGGAATGTAAATGTTATTTAATTGAGATTAAACGAAGAATGCAAGATATACGAAAGTAAATGTATTCGAGCTTTGGTAATTAACCAATAATGAATAAGTCTCGGTTAGTATTGTAAGAACGTTAACAAGCTGCAATGAAAGATAGTAAGTCAAATTGACTTTTATTAATGAAATAAATTCATTTAAGACATAAAAGAGAAAGAAGTTGGTAATAACAATGTGATTAGATTGTTTGGTAGCTTATTACAGTGTGATATGTGAATATATCATGTAGATTCTGTAAAGACTGAGAACTGTTGAATATTGTATTCAAAGACGCTTGAAGGAAAGTTTTCTTAACGCTTGTCTAACCTTCGTGTTAGTCAAGTTTTCTGTGAATATATTCTGAGATGCATGAATTATTTTATGAAAGGGTCGATGCCAGTTTTAACTCGGCTAGACTATTCTTAAGAGTTAGATTGATTTGTTTACAAGTCTTTCGATATAGAACTATTAACGCTATCCTATGCCAAGTATTTGGTACAGATTAAAGGTAAGTTTGTATATGAACAAACAAATGTATTTTTCATCGATTATTCGATGGGCACGTGCGATTGCCAAAACTTAAACGTAAATACATTTAACGGATGAGTGTAGATCAATATAGAGTACTATAGGCTGATTACCTAGAAGTGCTCATAAGAAATATCGGATGTACGGTCTTAGTATCGGGATGTCCTTTTCATGTATGAAAACCAAAAGTGTATGTTCATGGTCTTTCGACCGGTTCAGAATTCCTAAGCTATTATATATACTTTGGAATTGTTGTTATGAAATGAGAAGTGCTAGTCAATGTTTCATAGTACTTCAAAGCTATTTGTTTAGTTATGGAAGATAATCATATACTTCTCGACATGGTATTTATATTATCCTTTGTTAGACTTACTGAGCTAGTTATGCTCACTTCTTGCTTGAATTATATGATTATAGCTAAGGCCGAACGAACTGAGAGTTCTAAGAAAGATAAAGGTAAGGATAAGATGGATAATTAGTTATCCTGTAATAGACTAGAATGTTTGTATGTATTATACTTATGAACAATGAATTATGTATTCGGTTTATGAACCTGGGAAAGGATTTATTATGAATGTAATAAGAATGTACTTAATAAACTCATTGTGTTGTTATTTCAATGGAATGAATATAAGATTATGAGTACCGTGTAGCACCATCTGTCGGGTTGGAAGATACCCGGATTTTGGGGTGCCACATTTAGTCATGATATTATTTACTGGGCTAGTTGTGCTCACCCTTTTGCTTCACAATTCCTTTCAGGTAATAAGAGTGTAGTTGGGTCGAGGGGGGGGGGGGGGATAATAGGGGAATAGAACGATGGTCTATATGTGATGCCCCCAAAACAGGTATACTTCACCCATCTTGAGTCGCCAGATATCATACTATAAAAATCAAATACAAACTTCATTTATATAATCATTGAATCGCCAGATGTAATACGACCCACGCTTAAAGCTGTGAGTTTTAATACAAATGTATGTAACTCTCATGGTACCTTGACCACAACCTTACAATAGTAGTTTACATAAAAGTACAGTCAAAAACTATTTTAGAAATTAAAATATTTAGGAAGTGCTCAAGGAAACCTTCGTATATAAGAGGCCATCCGTCTAGGTTATGATAAATATCATATGTACACAAAATTATCCTTGGTTGACCCAAAAGACCCCAAAGAAAAACGAGAAGATTACTATCATGTTCTTTCCAATGGTGAGTCTTCTCTTGACATATAACTATTTCCACTTTCTGCAATTGAAAATTATATTTCAACCAAACTCCAAGATCATATAGGTAGTGCTCGTAGATATACTCAGCAAGTGGATGTGCAAAACCCTGTCTTATGATAACATGAGGTTGTATGTTATTAAACATTTAGTATGATAGTGGCAAAACACCCTTCCAAAGTTGGATTCACCTCACCCTATTCGGTTCACCAAAATTAAATATCAAATGACGTATACAATACGACACACTTATCTAAAGTTGTCAATATAATTAATTCCATACTATTTAGGGAGAACCTCAACAGCTATAGACCACCGTTCTATTCTCCTGTTACCCCCGCTCGACCCAGCTACACTTTAATTACCCGAAAGGAATTATGAAGCAAAAAGGGGCGAGCACAACTAGCCCAGTAAAGAATATCATAACTAAAGATAATTTACATCATCAATAGCCTTCATCAGTAATAAATCAGAGATTTAGAACATATGGTAGATGATAAAACTTTTCAACCATAGTTGCAATGAATGAGCAATCCATTAGAAGAGTCAAATAGACCATCGTGTTCATTATCTTCTCCATGTTAAAAGTCCACCAATAATGTTTTATCCTCAGTAACATCAATCAACAATTCCTCGCTCTCACAATCATATGAACAACTCATAATCATAATTGTGATTCTAAATTCCTCTTCGCACCCAGGACGAAGATAATTTTCATCACCTATCTTCACCTGAAACATCAAAAATCATGGTTATACCAAATCACAATTCCTTCTCATAATCATACTAATAAATTCATCTTTGCACTACGGCCAAAGATATTCATTAACAATTCATCTGTGCACTATAGGCCAAATACATACAACTGTATTTTAGAAGAGTCAAGTAGAGCATGATATCTACTATCTTTTACGAATTAAAAGTGTATAATCAATATGTTATCACGAGACTCGACAATAAATAATCCACATCATCGAATCATCCTTGCACTACGGCCAAGGATATTCATGTAATCATCAATGGTCATAATTATACTGAATAATCCCTAGTTATAATCATACCAATAACTGTCCATCAATGCATTACGGGCCAATGAGGACTTTTACCACATCATCTATAATATTACGTGTCATGATTATACCGAATGATTACTGGTCATAATCATACCAATAAACAGTTCATCTATGCACATAAGCCAAAGATACTCATCAATCAATAGTTCATCTTTGCACGTAAGCCAAAGATATACAATTGTAAAACCAATAATCAACAGTCCATCTTTGCACGTAAGCCAAAAATACTCATCAATCAATAGTTCATCTTTGCACGTAAGCCAAAGATATACAACTGTAAAACCAATAATCAACAGTCCATCTTTGCACGTAAGCCAAAGACGACTTTCAGCATAATATAAACATGAGGATGATGACAATGATATAAGCATTAATCAAACAAAATCAAGGTTAAATATTAAAGACTTTAAATTTATCCAGAGTTTAAAAAATATCCAACTTGTCAACATGATACTGCTTTGTGGAGTAAAATCCAAGAATAATATTCATGTACCAAAAATAATTTGGACAGAAAAGAAATATATTTTTCGTGTAAATAGTACCCCGCAATAGTGCCCTATGAATAGTACTTCGGGAATAGTATCTCATGAATAGTACCCCGGCATGAAAAGTACCCCAAATACCCGAGTGAATAATATTCAGGTGAATAGTAATTTGGATGAATAGTAACTCGTGAATAGTACTCTGACACAAAAAGTTCCCCGAATACCCGAGTGAATAATACTAGAGTAAATAGTAACTAGGTGAATAGTAACCTATGAATAGTAACTTGTAAAAAAAACCAAAGAAAATGATATCCCATGACGAGTACAAAAGAAATGATATCTCATACGAGTATAATAGAATATACGAAACTGCAAATGGATTTTCGCCCGCTATGCGGTAATTCACGTAGATAGATCATTTTTACAATTTAATAAGAATGAATACGAAGGATCATTCACCATGCATGCGGTAATCCACATAGACAGGTTATTCCAACAGAATAATAAAGGATGAAATAACAGAAGAATTCACCAAGTATGCGATAGACCCATGTATAAAGTTATTCCCAATGTAATAATAAAGAATGGAACCAGTCAAATGCGTGAATTCGCATGACATGTGATATTCCAAATGTAATAATAAAGAATGGAACCAGGTCATGCGTAATCTGTAAGACCCCGAATTTTATGAAATAAAAGTATTCAATTTTTCTCTTCAGTAAATGGTTAAATTGATAAAAGTTAAAGTTAAGGGTGATATATGAATTTTTTTTTCAAAATACGCAAAGGGGTATAAAGTATTCATTATTGTCGGGGAATATTCGTTTGGTCGTGGAATATTCTTTCTGTCAGGGAATATTCGTACGACGGCGCAGCTATTTGTGGGCCCCATAATGTAATAACTGCTTGGATGAGGAAAACGATAAAATTAAGTTTTTATAAATAACAACGTAATCGCTATCATAACAATCGTTGGAATACGGTTGGTAAAATAAAGTAATACGCTATTGTTGCACAAGAGCAGTACGGTATTACACAAAAGATTTTTGAATTATTGATTCTTACGTAAGAAGGCACTACTCAATAATTGTTACGATAATTATTGCTCAATATTTTATTTTATTGATTCAATAATTGATGCGTTGATATTTTATATTATTGTTGTTCAATAATTGTCACCGCACAAAGATTCCATTATCGGATCAATAATTCATATTATTTGAATAATATTATTAGATAACATTATTGGCAATGTCTAGAAAGTTCATCAAGGAGAGGTTTGGTCACCTAATTACGCCGCCAAGAAGGAGAAATTCTTATTGAAAGCGCCTCTTTCCTGGAAATGCCTGGTTGTCATAATTGTGATTCTCAGAATATTATTTGGGAATAATTAATTATTGATTTATATGATAAGAAAATATTTATTTGATATGGATATAAATGATGGATTTATTTATTATATGTGGTTATAATTGAAGGATTTAATGTTCGTGTGTTTTATCAAGATTTTTGTCGAATAGAGATATTAAAAATAAAATCAAGATTTTTTTTATATATTATGTGAGTTATAATTTTTAATCAATAGTTGGATCATTGTAATTTTTGGATATGTTATATATATATAAGTTGAGTATATGTCTACAAATTTTGAACCGTTAAAATGAACGAATGATTTGTTATAAATTTTAAGAGGTGTTTGATTCTTGAAAGTAGGGTTATAATTGATTTTGGTAGAAAATTCTAGAATTGAGTGGGCCCCACTTATGGTTGGTGAAAAAATGTGCTGAATTTTATTTCAAATGTGGTGGTGGCAATAGTAGCGGTGTAAAGCCATCGTGTAGTAAAGGTGTCAAGTCCGCTTCTACGGGCTAACATTTTCCTATAAATAGAGGGGCTAAGTTAGAATTGAAAATCACACCGTAAACAAGTTTTCTCTCTTTCTCTCTTTATATTATCGAGCCTATTCTTGTGAGTATTTTGAGTATACTTTGAGTATTGTTAGACGGTGCAAGTTCGTTTCAAATAAGTTATTCCAAATCAAATCTTGATTCTTTGAGGTAAGGGATGTTATTTTCTTCTCAAATGATATTATTTCTTCAATATCATTATCTTTGAAATATTGGTTGGAACTTTTATCAAATTTGGAACTTTTTCATGTCGGGTTACTATTCATGAGTTACTATTCACGAGTTACTATTTACGAAGTTACTATTCATGAGTTATTATTCACGAGTTACTATTCACGAAAGTACTATTCATGAAGCGTGAAGATGTTTTTTGTGGAATTTCTATCTTTTGGTGTTTGAGTTACTATTCACGTATACGACACTTATTCACGATATCTCAAGACTATTCACGAATACGGTGATTATTCAATAAAAATGAAAATTTTTCTTTTCGCCTAAAATATCTATTCGGATACTAGCTTTGATTGTATCCATGTTTTGATCATTCTTGAATTTTACACCACTATGATTATTTTGAGGTATTTTTGGATGTATAGATTAGGAGTTATGGATTTTATGAGAAAAGACTATTTTAAAAGTAACTATTTATAACTCCTTACGGTTAACTCCAAAATTGATGAAATTTTTATTGAGAGTACATCTATATAATATCGATGTACTGTGAATTTCGAATTTTTGGATAAAAGTACAATTTATGATAAATGTTTAAATATTCTATTGGTTTTAGCCATATGAAAAATAAGTAAATGAATTTTTAAAATTTAGAGAAAAATATATGTTCAATATGGGACTATTTTATACTAAATCCCGTAAAAGAAATATTTTTAGAACTGATTTGGTATTTTCATGAAAATGTTCTAGTTATGAGTAAATGAATTAAATATGTTATGTGAAGTAAGAAAATTGGAAAATATGATTTATTGGCTTGAGAATCATATATGAGATATATGCGATTTTATGAGGGGTTTTGGTTAATGATGATGAAATCTTATGAGTTTGGCATTTTTAGATGATTAAATGCATTAATTATTAAAGTGTAAATAATTGGATTAAATTATTTATAAGTTTGAGAAATGATTAAAATATTATTATAATATTAATAATATTAGATTATGAGATTTCTAAGTGATTTATAACATTTGGATTAAGGTGTTATAAATATGGATATGAATTTTATTATGAAACTTTATCCTTTCGTGTCGAGATTACTACGCATCGATACGGGACTATGTATTTATACACGGGTACTATTCACAACAAATTGGTTTCTTCTCTGACCAAATTATCGTTGATTTATGAATCTTACTCTTGAAATTAAAACCATGTTTTGATTATATTATTTTTATATAACATTCTTATAACCCTAATGATGATATTTCTCTTTGACTTGAGTGTAAAGATGGGTAGATTATTGGTATGATCGTGACCATAGGTTCTCTTTGGCCAGTAGTGCAAAAGTTGAATTGTTGACTGGTATGATCATGACCATTGAATTTACAATTGAATATTTTTAGCTTAAGTGCAAAGGTGAATTGATCAACATGGTTATAATTATTGTTATATAACTTCAAATGATTATGTATTTCTTTGATATATGAATATCTTTGGCTCGTTGTGCAAAGATGACTTGTTGTTGAATATCTTTAGCCTGTAGTGCAAAGATGAATTATTGATGAATATCTTTTTCTCGTAATGCAAAGATGACCTGATGTTGAATATCTTTAGCTTTGTAGTAGCAAAAAGATGAATTATTGATGATTATCTTTTGCTCGTAATGCAAAGATGACTGTTGTTAAATATCTTTTGCTTTGAGTGCAAAGATGAATTATTGATGAATATCTTTGGCTTGTAATGCAAAGATGTCCCGTTGTTGAATATCTTTAGCTTTTGTGAAAGTGCAAAGATGAATTATTGATGAATATCTTTGGCTTGTAATGCAAAGATGACCCGTTGTTGAATATCTTTAGCCCAGTAGTGTAAAGATGAATCTGTTGATGAATATCTTTGGCCGTGGTGCAAAGATGAATTTATTAGTATGATTATGAACAGAACCGTGATTTGGTATAACCATGATCTTTGATGTTTCGTAAAAAGACAAGTGATGAAAATTATCTTTGTCTTGGATGAGGAAAGGAATTTAGAACTACAATTACAATTATGAAGTTATACACGTGATTGTGGACAGAATTATTGATTGATGTTACAGGGGATAAAACATGGTTGGTGGATTTTTAACATGGAGAAGACAATAGACTTTATAGTCTATTTGACTCTTCTAATGGATTGCTCATTCCATTTAAACTATGGTTGAAAAGTTTTATCATCTACCATATGTTCTAAATCTCCGATTTATTCTTGATGAAGACTATTGATAATTTATTTATCTTTAGTCATAATATTCTTTACTGAGCTAGTTGTGCTCACCCTTTTGTTTCACAATTCCTTTCGTGTAATAAAAGTGTAGTCGGGTCGAAAGCGGGGATAGCGAGGGAATAGAGTGGTGGTCTATAGATGTTGAGGGTGAGGTGAATTTAACTTGGAAGGGTGTTTTGTCACTATCATACAAGATGTCTAATGACATACAAACTCGTGTTATCATAAGACAAGGTTGTACTCATCCACTTGCTGAGTATATTTACAAGCACTACCTATATAATCTTGGTGTTTGTTTGGAGTATAATACCCAATTAGAGACAGTGGAGATAATGATATGTCAAGAGAAGACTCACCATTGGGAAGAATATGATAGTAATCTTCTCGTTTTCTTTGGGGTCTATTGGGTCAACCAAGGATAATTCTGTGGCCATATGATATCTACCATAACCTAAAAGCATGGCCTCCCATGTACGAAGGTTTCCTTGAGCACTTCCCAAAGATTCTAATTTCTAAAACAGTTTTTGACTATACCTTTATGTAAGGTGTCATTGTGACGTCTACTGATTGGTATATATTTGTATCCAAACTCACGAAGATATGTGTTGTTGTATTTTGCACGACAATTGTTGTAATAAAGTTGTAGTTGTTTTTTCCAGACCATATTTGGCGACTCAAAATGGGTTGGATGGAATGGACCTATTTTGGGGTCGTTACATTTGGTATCGAGCTATAAGTAAAGAGCCCCGAGCCTCTCATTTGGTGACTTCACATTGATGGGGATGCACCGCCGGACTCTCCGTAGGGGACGCCGCTCTGCTGGGCAAACCGATAGGTATCGATGTGAGGTCTTGACACAAGTTGGTGTCCAAATTACATTTGGTATCGAGCTTAGGGATATGATCTCTGGCGGCGAGATCGGGAATAGGACTAAGAGGGGAAAGATAAGTAAATCATTCGCTAGTGTATCCTACCTAAGCTTATTTTTGGTTAGTCATAATATCGGGATATTATGTGATATGTTAATTTGTTAAATTAACCCTTGTTTTGAAGTCAGTATTCTAGAATGATATCCAAATACGGAGAGATGAGCAATGGAGAAATCATGATGATGAGGGAGATAGAATCAAAATGAAAACAAGGTATTCTCAACTCTTTGAAATACTGTGCGTAAATTTCTGGGGACGAAATTTCATAAGGAGGGAGATTGTAAGACCCGAATTTTATGAAATAAAAGTATTCAATTTTTCTCTTGAAGAAATGGTTAAATTGATAAAAGTTAAAGTTAAGGGTGATATATGAAATTTTTTTTCAAAATACGCAAGGGGGTATAAAGTATTCATTATTGTTTGGGAATATTCGTTTGGTCGTGGAATATTCTTTTCCGTCAGAAATATTCGCATTTACCTGCCAAGTAGCCTATTTGTGGGCCCCATAATGTAATAACTATCGGATGAGGAAAACGACAAAATTAAGTTTTTATAAATAACGACGTAATCGCTATCAAGCTAACACCGTTGGAATACCCTATTGGTAAAATAAAGTAATACGCGTTGTTGCACGACAAAGAGCACACCAGTATTACACAAGATTTTTGAATTATTGATTCTTACGTAAGAAAGCACTACTCAATAATTGTTACGAGTAATTACTGCTCAATATTTTATTTTATTGATTCAATAATTGATGCGTTGATATTTTATATTATTGTTGTTCAATAATTGTCACCGCACAAAGATCTCCATTATCGATCAATAATTCATATTATTTGAATAATATTATTAGATAACATTATTGGCAATGTCTAGAAAGTTCACAAGGAGAGGTTTGGTCACCTAATTGCGCGCCAAAGAAGGAGAAATTCTTATTGAAAGCCCCTCTTCCTCGGAACCGCTCGTTGTTATAATTGTGATTCGTAATATTATTTGGGAATAATTAATTATTGATTTATATGATAAGAAAATATTTATTTGATATGGATATAAATGATGGATTTATTTATTATATGTGGTTATAATTGAAGGATTTAATGTTGAGGTGTTTTATCAGTATTTTTGTCGGAATGGAGATATTAAAAATAAAATCAGTATTTTTACGATATATTGCGTGAGTTATAATTTTTAATCTGACCGTTGGATCGTTGTAATTTTTGGATATGTTATACATATATAAGTTGAGTATATGTCTACAAATTTTGAACCGTTAAAAATGAACGAATGATTGAAGAATTTCACCATGTATGCGGTACTTCGCATAGACAGGTTATTCCAACATAATAATAAAGAATGGAATAACAACCCTTACGAGTATTGAAAAAAAATAACTTTTTTCATGAAAACGAAAGAATAATACCCCTTACATTAGAAGAAAACTGGATACTGGAATAGTGAGGTAGCAGACTTTTCTTCTTCTTTCTCTCTATAATTTCTCTATAATAATTGCTCTTGTGAGACTTAGTGAATTGGTGAGAAATGAAGGAAGAATAAGCTTCTATTTATAGAAAAATATAGTTTCAATAATTGCACATTTTGGGGCTCGAAATATTACAGTATAATACCTTCATCTTTTCCTTCATTTTTAATTTAATCCTGCAAGTATTATCAAACTTGCACCACCTTCCCTAATAGTAAATCATGTGAATCAATAGTAAATCATGTGACTCAATAGTTCTAATGTGAGATCCCGAATTTTATGAAATAAAAGTATTCAATTTTTCTATTTTGGTAAATAGTTAAATTGATAAAAGTTTAAAGTTAAGGGTGATATGTGAATTTTTTTCAAAGTAAGCAAGTTGTCATAAAATAACCGGTAGTAAAAGTACAATAATACTTGTGGTTGCATAGTAGCACACAGTATTTATTGTTGATGCTTACGTGAGAAATCACTCAGTTATACTCAATTATTGCTACAGTAATTGCTGCATCATATCTCTCATATTATTGATTCAATTATTGTCACAGTATCATCTGTATAATATGTTATATTATTAAATCAATAATTGAGACGACAAAGTTATTCATATTATTATTTGTAATATTGACAATGTCTAGAAGTTCTGTCAAGGAGAGGTTTTGTCACCTAATTGCGCACCGATAAGGAGAAATCCTTATCGGAAAGCCCCCTCTTTTCTGGGAAAGCCCCCTCTTAAAGATGAAATTGATAGTTCCATTGTGTTGGAATTATTAGTGTTAGTGAAAATTGACATTTATTTCGATAATAATTGATGTCTGGAAGTTATATTGACCAATCGGGTAATTAACCGGATAAATGAGCAATTAATTGAAAGTAATATGCACACAAGCCAATCATGTTTGATGATAAAGCATATACTTTGTAACAATCTTATTCATTTATTAATAAAAAGTATTAATTTATTAAAGGCTTTTAATTATCTACATGATCTTTGTTTTTTATAATATGTGATAAACCCATAGTTTTAAGCAATGCTTTTAGAATAATGATGATGATCATTCTAATGAGATCTAAATTCTTAGAAAGCTTAAAACTAAAATAGTTCCCAATCGTTGGATTACTAAATTGGGGATTAGTGAATCCGGATAGATTGGTACATACGTTGCTTGCTCATTGGATGAGGATGATTGATCTCATGATCATTTGTGTGGAGACACTAAAGCAAGTATGTAGATGCTTATTAGAGAATAAGTTCATTGAACGTGGCTCGCTAAGGAATACCTAATGGAGTTTTACTTGCTCGTCAATAGGAATTCTCAGTAGTGATAGTAGTACAAGTGATCCTCGACTTGAGATCATCATAGTATCTTGTGTATGATGAGTTATACTTTGACTTATTCCTTAAGACCCTTAGGGTATATCAAAGGGTATGCTTGGGTATAACAAGTTGTATATGGAGATAATATATGATCAATAAAGAATCTACCACTTCTAATAAAAGAAGAGAAATGTCCTATGTGATTCGATAAATGACAACCCAATAGTCCTCGGGGCCATAAGTAATAAAATTAGAAAGGAGTTTCTAATTTGGATTATTTGAGTTGTGCATTTAAGGATCGAAATACATATAATTAAATAAAATAAGACTTGATAGTAATTCCATGCCTTATATTTAATTGGGACATCAGATGGTGGAAGGATTGAATTGTATTTCAGAACTATTTACTCAAAGGTTCTTTTATGATTAATGTTGAAATCTATATTATCCGGAAAGTCGTTGATCGCTAGGGAGGCTTATCCCTATCAGAAATAAATATTATTTATTTAAATAAATTAATTGTTTAATTTATTTATTTAAATAAGATTAGAATTGTTCTAATTGATTTATTCACAACCTAGGTTTAATATGGAGAACCTAAAGGGTCACACCATAAAAGGAAGAATAATTATTTAAGAAGTTAATGGCATAATCGTAATAATATAGTTAAGTATATTTAATTTAATCTATGGTGATAGAATAAATTAAATAGCTTAATATTTATTATTTAATATTTTAGAAATATTAAATATAAATTAATAAGAGGAGTCTTATTAATATTATTACAATTATTATTATTATTTTAATTTCTAAAAGAGTTTAGGAATTAATTTAATATAAGTACTCTCATTTATTCCTAATTGGATTAAGAAGGAAAATTAGTTAAAGGAGTTTAATTAATTATCCCTAATAAGATTAGGGAGCTTAATTAATTAAAAGAATTTAATTAATTAAATAAAAACCCAATTCCTTAATTGTTAAGGTGGGTTGCCCACATTTATAAATAAGAGGTGTCTTATTATGGGTGGAGGTTGTTGACTTTTACAACATACGTAATAATTCCAATAGTTGGGAGAGTATGTCCTTTTCTATAGAGATAGAAAAACTAGGGTTTAGCCAACCACCCATATCTTTTTGAATTTTCTTCTTCCTTGGTGGATCACCTCTGAGGCCAAACATTTGGGTGGCTAACGTTGATCAAAGGAAGGAACCAAACCCTGTGGATTCAAGTTGAACGCGAAAAGGATCGAGGGTGAACTTGTACTTGAGGAAGCTCGATCTTCAAGGGTATGATTCTTATTCATTATCTTTTCGCTTAATTAATAATTATGCATAAAGGGTGATTCGTATATATGGTTTGTAAAATTTTAAACTCTGATTTTTCCACGTTTCCGCATTATTTTGCAATTTGATTGCGGTTTTGAATATTACAAACTTAACAGTGGCATCAGAGCCAAACCTTTATGCAAATTATTAATTGTTCAGATTTAATATGTATATTGATATGTGTTTAGAATAATTTAATTGGGCATTATTTTGTTGTATAAAATTTAATAATAATTATAAAAAAAAAAATCGCGAAAACATTTTTTTTTGTGATTTGCTGACTTCGGTCAATCTTGTTGCCGAATTTTTTTTTTTTTCTTGCTGTCATGATTCATGTAGCAGGAGCTTAAATTGAAGCAACAAATTCCCACGTGGCCCAAAGGGAATATTTCACAAGGATTTTTTATATATGATCCAAGATGACCACGTGATACTACCTCGCTTCAGGATATACGTTATAAGCTTATATATGCCATATCACGTGAATCTGCACGTTTTTTTTGAAAGGAAGTCAGGATTCATTTAAGCCCAAATAATATATATTACGTAATTATATATATATAATATATATTCCGCATGATTATTATATATATATATATAATAATAACGGTTTTGGTTTTATTATTATATATATATAATATTCTTAATAATTTTATTATTAAAATAAAATTTTATTTTAATATTAAAATAAAAGTTTATTTTATATTAAAATATAAAGTTTATTTTAATTTTAAAATTAAATTTCATGCTAACTAATTAGAGTTGGAATTGGATTCCATGATAACTAATTGGAGTTGAAATTGGATTCTATTTTTCTTAAATAAAGGAGTTTATTTAGATATGAAATAAGATTTCACATTATTCAAAATAAAAGAGTTTATTTGTGAATAGGAAAAGAATCCAAATTTCCTTAAATAAAGGAGTTTATTTAGATATGAAATAAGATTTCATATTATTCAAAATAAAGGAGTTTATTTGTGAATAGAAAGAGAATCCGTGTTTCCTTTAATAAAGGAGTTTATTTATTTATTTTTACATGGAATTGGATTCCATAATTAATTAAAATAAAGGAGTTTATTTTGATTAAAATAAAATAGTTTATTTTATTCAAAATTGGATAAATTAAAATAAAATAGTTTTATTTTGATTTAAATTTGGATTCAAATAAAGGAGTTTATTTTGATTCAAAATTAGATTTTATACTAACTAAATTTGCCCATTAAATGATATCAATATATATATTGAATGTTTATTATTCATCGATGAATGTTATGTATTATTGATGCATATGGTGATATGTATGATAATAAATGAGATTGATTATGGACAATCGACCAATGTGATTGGATTTTATTTTAGTTGGATGCATGAATGTATGGGTTTTATTAAATGGGTCTCACAGACTGCCTTCTCTAATTTTTTTTAATGTAAATTCTATCTCCTCCTATGTACTTCCCTCGATCACGATCAAGGTTTCTATTTATTTTAAATAGTTTTGTAATAGGAATAGTTAGAATTAATTTTGAAAAATTGGAGATCAAGGAGCAAGGAGCGCTTGAAGACCCGCTTTTGTATGGAGCCCAGTTTAAATGTAATAGTTATATTTAAATATTATTTCTTGCACCTGGGGGTTTGACCTTTTGGTTCACTTGGTGGCTCTAGTGAACCAAACTAGAATAAAAGTCCATAATCAATCCGTAGTAGAATATAGTATTCTATATGTGCATGCTTATACTATATATATTATATATTATGCAAACATGCTTCGCAGATGTTCATTAATATGACGCGTATTTTATATATATATGCATGCCGCTAAACAAGATGAGACAAATTAATAACAAACCCCTCAATTTTTATATTAAGTCCTAAGCGCTCAAAGATATTTGGAATATCGAACGTCAGCTTTCTAGCATGATAAAATTAATAGAGTATTAAATATTTAATATGAGTTTGTTGTGTCACCACAAGGCAAGTATTAAGTATTTAAGATGTTAATTTATCACATTTGATGCTTATAAAGAAAATTGAACAATATTGTTTTGTTGTGTCACCACAAGGATGATATTTTTCTTTTTGAATATATAGAGTGCTAGGTCGGACTTAACTTGGATAATTTTGATTCTGATGTGCCACCACTGATCAAAATAATCTAAGAGGCAAAAGAAAAGGAGTTGCATAGTTGATGTAATTGACAAAAGTTGTCTACCTATTTATTTATATATAGTTTGTTGTGTCACCACAAGGCTATATACATTTGAAATGGGATCCTTATTCTCACTAGCAAATCTTTAATTAGATTTTGCCGAACTATATAAGTGAGGGTAATATAGTTTGAAGAAAATAGTGGGAGATACCAATTTAAAACAAGACCTAAATTATTTTGGTAATTAATAAAAGAATGTATGTTAAAATGTTGTTAATTACAAATTCATTTACGTAATTTTACAATGTCTAAATTACTATCACTACTGAAACATATTAGATGTTATTTAACCTGAATCAATTAAACGGATTGGTTAAGGAATTTGAGAATAGTTCTCATATCAAAAGCTATCTTATGTCCTTAATACGCCTATCCTCGCAATGGTTGTAGATAATGCCTCTAAGGAAGAGATTGTTACTTTTAGAAAGTGGCAAGATGATGCACAATTATTCAATGCATCATGCTCGCATCCACGAGTAACGAGCTTCAAATCGGCATGAAACTATGGATGCTCCTACTATAATCCCGCACATCAAGTAGTTGATGGTGAGGAAAGTAGGATTAATAAATATCGAGATATCTAAGGAGCTCTTCCGATCTAGAATGGCCAATGGCACTATAGTACATGCATAAAAGGTTCTTAGCATAATCAATTTGATTGATCAATTAGACAACCGGTTTTGTCATGGATGGAGAGTTGAGCCAAGATTTGATCTTGCACTCACTCCCTACTCTTTCACAATTGTTTATGAATTTTCATATATGAACAAGCTAGATATCGCCTTTACGATTTGCTTAACATGTTGAAAAATGTCGAGAGTCACTTTCCAACCAAGAAAGACCATGTCTTACCGGTAGGGGCCAAAGGATCTTCCAAAAGAAGAACGATTCAAAGAAGGTAAATAGAAGGCGTAAACAAAGGATAATAAGAACAAAACTGATACGGATAGCAAATGAGTTTGCTTCCACTACAATAAGCCTGGACACCGGAAAGAAACTGCAGAAGAATCTTGCGCAGAGGCTAACCAAAGAAGCTTAGTGAAGTTTTGCTTACAAATACAAATTTATTCATGATTTAAAATAATTTTTCCTTTAAGTCAAGGTTCTACTTGGGTATTGATACCGACTTTCGTTATCATAAATATAGATTTATGAAGGGACCAAGCAGAAGTAGAAAGTTAAACAAAGATAAGTAATCCTATGTGTGGGAAACGAAGCAAAGGTTGCTACATTAGCCATAGAAACTTATAGTTTAGCAATGCCTACGGGCAAGTCTATTAAGTCAATAAGTTGTTATTGTATTCCAGCTTCTCGTTGGAAACATTATTTCCATTTTATCATTGGACAATGAAATCTTTGGTATTATATTTAAGAACAATTGTTGTTCTATTTATAATAATAATGTTTTGTATAGAACCGAATATTACTTAATGGATTTAGTATACTGACTTACGTGAAAATAATTTTACAAATTGAACAAACTAGTATAAGAAAAGGAGATGATCATTCAAAGAGTCGAATGTGTGTATTTGTTTGAATACAAGTGTGAATTATTTGAAAGGTTCAAAGAATTCAAAAGTGAAACAAATTGGCAAAGTATTAGATTCTTTGATCGGATCAAGGAAGGAATACTTGTGCAATAAGTTTCTAGATCATCTCAAATGGTTTTCTCATAATGGACGCCTCTCGATACATAATAATTGATTGATGTATCTGAAAGGAAAAATCGTACCTTATTGGACATGGTACGGTCCATAATTATTTTACCGACATTCCAGTATCCTTCTAGGATCATGTCCTAGAAATGGCTGCATATCTACGAAAAGGTAACCTCAAAATCCAAATTTCAAGACTCCATAAAAGTTATGGATGGGAGGATTCCAAATCTTAAGTATGTTAAGATAAGGGGTTGTCCAACTTATGTGAAAAGGTTTCGAAGGATAAGCTTGGGACAAGATTTGACATGTACAGATTTGTGGGACATCCTAAAGTAAGTTTAGGGTATATGTTCTATAATTCTACTTAGCAAAAGGTGTTTGTTACGAAACACGCTGCCTTCTAAGATAAAGGTGTTTATCATTAAAAGGGCTAGTGGGAGGATAATAGATCTTGAAGAGTTCAAGAACCACAAAATACTATAAGTCAAATAAGAGGAACCTCGTAGATGACCTATTATACCACAAATCGAATCATAACCGAATAGTACCAAGATACCGGAGGTATGGATTCATCATAGATGATGATGATGAGGTACACATCATGAAGATGATGATCCAGCTTACATACGATGAGGTAAGTGTTGTAGACACTCGGAGAAATGGATCAAGCAAATTTCTCAAATATGGAACATTCGTTTTGATGGGGGTAATCAAAAGAGTTTGATTTTATCAAAATAAGAATGAACCTAGTGTGTACAAAAGGGTCAAAGGAGCGCGTGTGAAATTTCTAGTATTATATGTTGATATACTACTTGATGAGGAATTACATACCAATGCTACAATCAAGAAAGATAAAGTTGTCTAAACAATCCTCCATGAATGATTTGGGAAGAGTATCATTATTGGGGATGCAAATCTATATAGATAGATTTAAAAGGATGCTCAACTTAACCCAAGGAATGTATATTTATTTGATGCTAAAGTCGCTTAGCATGGCAAGCTCCAAGAGATGTTTCATGTTGATGAGCCATGGAGTGTATCTCTTAATAGTCCCCACAAACTCCTAAAAGAGAGATCGCATGAGTGTGACAATCATGTATGCAATGAAATATACGAGACCGATGTTGATCACCATATTCTGGAGAAGTTCATTGTGAGACAAAGAAAAATCTTAAAGTACTTAACCGCAGACTAAGGATGTGATCAAATTTATGGTGAGTCTAAATTAAAACTAGAGGGCTTAATGCACTCAAGTTTTTCGTATGCACTAAAGACGACAGAAAAATCCATTTCAAGGTAAAAAGGTTACCTTGAACAAGGTGTAGTGAATTGAAAGGTTCCAAACAAAGAAAGAGTTGTTGGGTTTAGTGATAAAGACAAAGTATATAGCTATAAATGAAGTCGCAAGTTGATTGTTTGGATTAAAAGTTCATTACGTAACTAGAATAGTTCCTAAGTCTCATCTTGGATCTAAACATGTGTCAGGGCACTTTCATTTGATTATTAGAATCATTGAAAGATGGGAAATCACTATAGAGATAGTGGACTCTCATGAACAACATTACATATCCATTAACTAAAGCTTATCCAATAAAGCAGGATAATCGCCACTTAGAGAAGAAGAGTATAAGATACCATGACGATCGGCTTTAGTGCAAGTGGGAGATTGAAAGTAATATGCACACAAGCCAATCATGTTTGATGATAAAGCATATACTTTATAACAATCTTATTCATTTATTAATAAAAAGTATTAATTTATTAAAGGCTTTTGATTATCTACATGATGTCGTTTTATAATATGTGATAAACCCATAGTTTTAAGCAATGCTTTTAGAATAATGATGATGATCATTCTAATGAGATCTAAATTCTTAGAAAGCTTAAAACTAAAATAGTTCCCAATCGTTGGATTACTAAATTGGGGATTAGTGAATCCGGATAGATTGGTACATACGTCTGTTTGCTCATCGATGAGGATGATTGATCTCATGATCATTTGTGTGGAGACACTAAAGCAAGTATGTAGGTGCTTATTAGAGAATAAGTTCAATCGAACGTGGCTCGCTAAGGAATACCTAATGGAGTTTTACTTGCCTCGTCATAGGAATTCTCAGAGTGATAGTAGTACAAGTGATCCTTGACTTGAGATCATCATAGTATCTCGTGTGTGATGAGTTATACTTTGACTTATTCCTTAAGACCCTTAGGGTATATCAAAGGGTATACTTGGGTATAATAAGTTGTACATGGAGATAATATATGATCAATAAAGAATCTACCACTTCTAATAAAAGAAGAGAAATGTCCTATGTGATTCGATAAATGACAACCCAAGAGTCCTCGGGTTAAGGCGTAATGAAATTAGAAAGGAGTTTCTAATTTGCATTATTTGAGTTGTGCATTTAAGGATCGAAATACATATAATTAAATAAAATAAGACTTGACAAAGAATTCCATGTCTTATATTTAATTAGGACATCAGATGGTGGAAGGATTGAATTGTACGGAACTATTTACTCAAAGGTTCTTTTATGATTAATGTTGAAATCTATATTATCCGGAAAGTCGCTGATCGCTAGGGAGGCTTATCCCTATCAGAATAAATATTATTTATTTAAATAAATTAATTGTTTAATTTATTTATTTAAATAAGATTAGAATTGTTCTAATTGATTTATTCACAACCTGCTTAATATGGAGAACCTAAAGGGTCACACCATAAAAGGAAGAATAATTATTTAAGAAGTTAATGGCATAATCGTAATAATATAAAGTTATGTATATTTAATTTAATCTATGGTGATAGAATAAATTAAATAGCTTAATATTTATTATTTAATATTTTAGAAATATTAAATATAAATTAATAAGAGGAGTCTTATTAATATTATTACAATTATTATTATTATTTTAATTTCTAAAAGAGTTTAGGAATTAATTTAATATAAGTACTCTCATTTATTCCTAATTGGATTAGGAAGGAAAATTAGTTAAAGGAGTTTAATTAATTATCCCTAATAAGATTAGGGAGCTTAATTAATTAAAAGAATTTAATTAATTAAATAAAAACTCAATTCCTTAATTGTTAAGGTGGGTTGCCCACATCTATAAATAAGAGGTGTCTTATTATGGGTGGAGGTTGTTGACTTTTACAACATACGTAATAATTCTAATAGTTGGGAGAGTACGTCCTTTTCTATAGAGATAGAAAAACTAGGGTTTAGCCAAGCACCCATATCTTCTTGAATTTTTTTCTTCCTTGGTGGATCACCTCTAGAGGCCAAACATTTGGGTGGCTAACGCCGATCAAAGGAAGGAACCAAACCCGGTGGATTCAAGTTGAACGCGAAAAGGATTGGAGGTGAACTTGTACCTGAGGAAGCTCGATCTTCAAGGGTATGATTCTTATTCGTTATCTTTTTCGTTTAATTAATAATTGTGCATAAAGGGTGATCCGGGTATATGGTTTGTAAAATTTTTAAACTCTGATTTTTCCACGTTTCCGCATTATTTTGCAATTTGATTGCGGTTTTGAATATTACAAACCTAACATTAATTGCTATTGATTCACATGATTATAACTACTTGTTCACATGTGTGTACTATTGACTTACATTCATTTACTATTAGGGGAGTTGGTGCAAGATTGATAATACTTGCATGACTAAGTTAAAAATTGAGGTATAGATGGAGGTACTATACTGTAATTCATATTTTCACATGTCTAGAACTATTTGTTCACATAATTTACTATTGATTCACATGATTTACTATTAGGGGAGGTGGTGCAAGTTTGATAATACTTGCAGGACTAAATTAAAAATGAAGGAAAAGAGAAAGGTATTATACTGTAATATTTCGAGCCCCAAAACGTGCAATTATCGAAACTATATTTTCCTATAAATAAAAGCTAATTCTTCCTTCATTTCTCACCAATTCACTAAAGCTTTAGAGTAATTATTATAAAGAGAAATTATAGAGAGAAAGAAGAAGAGAAGTCTGCTACCTCACTATTCCAGTATACAGTCTTCTTTTGAGGTAAGGGGTATTATTTCTTTCGTATTCATGAAGAGAACTAATGTTATTCCATTCCTTATTATTCTGTTGGAATAACCTATATACGCGGACTACCGTATATATGGTGAAATTCTTCTGTTATTCCATTCTTTATTATTATGTTGGAATAACCTATCTATGCGAAGTACCGCATACATGGTGAAATTCTTCTATTATTCAATTCTTTATTATTTGGTCGGAATATCCTGTTAGTGAGTTTACGCATGACCTGGTTCCATTATTTATTATTCTGTTGGAATATCCTGTCTGTGCGTTTACGCATGACCTGGTTCCATTATTTATTATTATGTTGGAATATCCTGTCTGTGCGGATTACACATGACCTGGTTCCATTCTTTATTATTCTGTTGGGAATAACCTGTCTGTGTGGTCTACCGCATGCATGGTGAATTCTTCTGTTATTCCATTCTTCATTATTCTGTTGGAATAACCTGTCTATATGGACTACCGCATGCATGGTGAATGATCCTTCGTATTCATTCTTTATTAAATTGTGGAAATGATCTGTCTATGTGGATTACAGCATGGCTGGTGAAAATCCATTTGCAGTTTCATAATTTTTCTAACCCTTAAAAATTCTGGAAAAATTTGAAATGATAATTTGATGAGTTTGTTATATTGTGTCCAAAGATGGCTATTTTTGGATGTATAGATTAAGAGTTATGGATTTTATGAGAAAAGACTATTTTAAAAATAAACCCTTATAACTCCTTGTGGTTAACTCCAAAATTGGTAAAATTTTTATTGGGAGTACATGTATACAACAAGAGTATACCCTGTTAATTTTGGAATTTTTGGACAAAAGTACAATTTATGATAAATGTCTAAATATTCGGCAGTTTTGGCCATGTGAAAAATAGTAAATGAATTTTAAAAATTCTGAGAAAAATATATGTTCAATATGGGACTATATTCTATTAAATCCCAGAAAAGAAATATTTTTGGGACTGATTTGGTAGTTTTCATGAAAATGAACTAGTTTATGAGTAAATGAATTAAATATGTTATGTGAAGTAACAAAATTGGAAAATAGGATTTTATGGCTTGGGAATCCTATATAAGGTATATGCAGATTTTTATGAGGGATTTGATCATTGGTGATGAAATCTTATGAGTATAGCATTTTTGAATGATTAAATGCATTATTTGGTAAAGTGTAAACAATTGAAATAAATTGTTTATAAGTTTAAGAAGTGGTTAAAATATTGTTATAATATTAATAATATTAGATTATGAGTTTATTAAGTGATTGATAATATTTGGATAAATTTAAAGTCTTTAATATTTATCCTTGTTTTTGTTTGATTAATGCTTATATCATTGTCATCATCCTCATGCTTATATTATGATGAAAGTCACCTTTGGCTTATGTGCAAAGATGGACTGTTGATTATTGGTTTTACAGTAGTATACCTTTGGCTTACGTGCAAAGATGGACTATTGATTATTGGTTTTACAGTAGTATATCTTTGGCTTACGTGCAAAGATGGTCTGTTGATTATTGATTTTAAAGTTGTATATCTTTGGCTTACGTGCAAAGATGAACTATTGATTGATGAGTATCTTTGGCTTATGTGCATAGATGAACTGTTTATCGGTATGATTATGACCAGGGATCATTCAGTATAATCACGACCCGTAATATTATAGATGATGTGGTAAAAGTCCTCATTAGCCCGTAGTGCATTGATGGACAGTTATTGGTATGATTATAACTAGGGATTATTCGGGTATAATCATGACCATTGATGATTACATGAATATCCTCGGTAGAAAAGCGTGAATGATTCGATGATGTGGATTATTTATTAAGTAGAGTCTCAAAGAATAACATATTGATTATACACTTTTAATTCGTAAAAGATAGTAGATATCATGCTCTACTTGACTCTTTTAAAATACAGTTGTATGTCTTTGGCTTGTAGTGCAAAGATGAATTGTTAATGAATATCTTTGGTCGTAGTGCAAATATGAATTTATTAGTATGATTATGAACATGAATTGTGATTTGGTATAACCATGAATTTTGATGTTTCAGGTGAAGATAGGTGATGAAAATTATCTTCGTCCTGGGTGCGAAGAGGAATTTAGAATCATAATTATGATTATGAGTTATTCATATAATTGTGGACATGAATTGTTGATCGATGTTACAGGGATAAAACATTATTGGTGGACTTTTAACATAGAGAAGATAATAGACCTGATGGTCTATTTGACTCTTCTAATGGATTGCTCGTTCCGCTGCGACTATGGTTGAAAAGTTTTATCATCTACTATATATTCTAAATCTCTGATTTATTATTGATGAAGGCTATTGATAATTTAATTATCTTTAGTCATGATATTCTTTACTGGGCTATTTGTGCTCACCCTTTGCTTCACAATTTTTTTCAAGTAATAAGAGTGTAGCTGGGTCGAGCGGGGATAACAGGGAAATAGTGTGATGGTCTGATACTGTCGAAGTTTCTCAATACATTATAAAACTGCATGACATGCAACATATAATTGTATTGAGGACCTAAGATGTGTGTGTCGTATTATATACGTCACTTAATAATTGATTTTGGCGAACAACAATAGGGTGATGAGAACCCGACTTTGAAAGCGTCAAAAGTGCACCTCATTAGAATGAATATGATAGTAATCTTCTTATTCTTATTTGGGGTCTTAAAATATTTCCTACTGTATTTTATATGGCATTGTAATAATTTGAGTTTGGATACTGTCTACGAGACAATATTGTATTAAAACTCACAGCTTATCTGTTGTCGTACTCTGCACTATAGTTCAATAATTGTATAAATTAAGTTTGTATTTGATTTTTATAGAGTGATATCTGGCAACTCAGAATGGGTCATGTGGACCTATTTTGGGGGCGTCACATCTAAACATGTGGAAAAAATTAATTATAGTATATTACCTTCAACTTTACCTCCATTTTTAATTTAGTCATGCAAGTATTATCAATCTTGCACCAACTCCCCTAATAGTACATGAATGTGAATCAATAGTACACACATGTGAACAAATAGTTATATGCATGTGAATTAATAGTAATTAATTGCTCATTTATCTGATTAATTACCCGATAACTTCCAGACATCAATTATTATCAAAATAAATGCTGATTTCCACTAACACTAATAATTTACACATAATGGAACTATCAATTTCATCTTTAATCAACACGAACTTATTCATCATTAATATTATAATTCATAATATTTAACAACCAGGTCGTTCCCAAGAAAGAGGGGGCTTTCCAATAAGGATTTCTCCCTATTGGCGCACAATTAGATTATCTAACCTCTCCTCGACGGAACTTCTAGACATTGTCAATATTGCAAATAATAATATGAACAAATTTGTCATCTCAATTATTGATTTAATAATATAACATATTATGCAGATGATACTGTGACAATAATTGAATCAATAATATGAGAGATATTATGTAGCAATTACTGTAGCAATAATTGGGTGACTTCTCACGTAAGCATCAATAATTAATACCGTGTGCCACTGTGCAACCACGTGTATTACTGTACTTTTATCAATTTAACCATTTACTAAATAGAATAATAATTATAAAAATAGAATACTTTCATTTCATAAAATTCGGGGTCTTACACTATAGCTGTTGAGGTTTCCCCTAAAATAGTATGAAAATAATTTTATTAAGAATTATAGATAAGTGTGTCGTATTTTATACTTCATTTTAACCGTTGATTTTGGTGAACCGAATAGGGTGTGGTGAACCCAACTTTGGAAGGGCGTTTTGCCACTATCATACAAGATGTCTAATGATAGAAGACGTTATGTTATCATAAGACAGGGTTGTGCACATGCACTTGCTGATTATATCTATGAGCACTACCTATATAATCTTGGAGTTTGGTTGAAATATAATTCTCAATTGGAGACAATGGAGAAAATTATATATCAAGAGAAGACTCACCATTGGAAAGAACACGATATTAATCTTCTCATTTTCCTTTGGGGTATATTGGGTTAACCAAGGATAATTTTTGAGTCATATGATATCTATCATAACTTAGATGCATGGCCTCCCACGTACGAAGGTTTTCTTGAGCATATTCCAAAGATTTTAATTTCTAAAATAGTCATTGACTATACTTTTATGAAAACTACCATTGTAAGGTGTTGTGGTCGAGGCACTATGAGAGTTAGATATATTTGTATTAAAACTCACAACTTATGTGTTGTCGTACTCTGCACGACAATTCAATAGTTGTATAAATGAAGTTTGTATTTCATTTTTGTAGTGTGATATCTGGCGACTCAGAATGGGTCGTGTGGACCTATTTTTGGGGCGTCATAAATGGTATCAGAGCTTAGGGATATGGTCTATGGCGGAGATCCGGGATTAGAACTAGGAGGGGAAAGATGAGTAATATCCTTCGCTAGTGTGTGTCCTACTTAAGCTTAATTTTCTTACTTAAGTTGACAAATTGTGATATGTTAATTAACCTAGATATATTCTAGAATGATATCTGAAATACATGATATGAGCAATGGGAAAATCATGATACATAGGAAATAACCGGGAAGGTACAATCCAAAAAGAAAGCAAGGTATTCTCATCTTTTTGAACTACCAGGTACGTAAATTTCGAGGGTGAAATTTCATAAGGAGGAGAGATTGTGAGATCCCGAATTTTATGAAATGATAGTATTCAATTTTCTTATAATTGTTATTCTATTTAGTAAATAGTTAAATTGATAAAAGGTTAAAGTTAAGGGTGATATTTGAAAATTTTACAAAGTAAGAAAGTTGATATAAAATATTCGTTGTGCCGGGGAATATCCGTACGACGACACCATCATTGATGGACCCCACAACGAAATAATTGTCGGAGTTAGAAAATAAAAGAAATAACTTTTTATAAAAATAACGGCAAGACTTTTACCATTAAACTGTTGAAATACCCGGTGGTAAAAATACAGTAATACGCGTGGTTGAATAGTAGCACACAGTATTGATTATTGATGCTTACGTAAGAAGCCACTCAATTTACTCAATTATTGCTACAGTAATTATTGCATAGTATCTCACGTTATTTGATTCAATTATTGTCACAGTATCATCTGCATAATATTTTATATTATTAAATCAATAATTGAGACAACACATTTATTCATATGATTATTTACATTATTGACAATGTCTAAAAAGTTCTGTCGAGGAAAGGGGTTTGGTCACCTAATTGCGCGTCAATAAGGAGAAATCTTTATCGGAAAGCCCCCTCTTACCTGGGAATGATTTGGTTGTCAATATTGTAAGTTATAATATTAATGATGAATAATTGTTAAAGTATTAAGAATGTGTTTATTCAAGATAAGTGAATTACAAAAGTTAGAGGGGAATAATGCAAACTTGGAAAACTTTAGGGGTACTAAAGTGTAATAAGTTAAATCAATCTGGACCATTGGTGGTGGTTTTAATAATAAATCAATCTGGACCGTCGATGGTGGTTTTAATAGTAAATCAATTTGGACCGTCGGTGTTAGTTTTAATAGTAAATCAATCTAGATCGTTGGTGGTGGTTTTAAAAGTAAATCAATCTGGACCGTCGATGGTGGTTTTAAAAGTAAATCAATCTGGATCGTCGGTGGTGGTTTTAAAGGTAAATCAATCTGGACCGTCGGTTGTGGTTTTAATAGTAATCAATGTGGACCATCCATTCTAATAGTAAATCAATTTGGACCGTTCGTGAATTAGTTACTATTTAGTCATTTCTTCTATAAATAGAAGCTTAATTCTTCTTTCATTCTCACAAATTCACTGAGATTCACAAGAGAAGCTATAGAGAGAGAAACTATAGAGAGCAAGAAGAAGAGTATTTTGCTACTTCACTATTACAGTATCCAGTCTTCTACTAAGGTAAGGGATATTATTTGTTGTATTCGTAAGGGATATCACTTTTTGTATTTGTAAGGGATATTATTTGTTGTATTCGTAAGGAATACTATTTTTTCGTATTCATCCTTTAATTTGTGGGAATAATCTGTCTACACGGATTACGTACCGCATGACAGGTGAAAATTCATTTGCAGTTTTGTATGTTATTTCTTTTCATATTCTTAAATATGGTAAGTATTGCTTCTATAATTCGTGAAATTAGTGGAATATCCTTGACTTTTGCGCTTCATCCAGTATCGTTTCATTGGAATATTGATCTGAACTTTCTTATTAAATATCAATATTTTCACCCGGGACACTATTCACGGGTTACTATTCACTCAAATATTATTCACTCGAGGATTTAGGGCACTTTTCATGCCGGGGTACTATTCACGAATTACTATTCACTCAAATATTATTCACTCGGGTATTTGGGACACTTTTCATGTTGGGGTACTATTCACGAGGTACTATTCTCGAAGTACTATTCAAAGGGTACTATTCACGGGGTACTATTCACCCGAAAAATTTATTTCTTTTCCGTTCAAATTATTTTTGATACATGAATATTATTCTTTAATTTTACTCCACAACGCAGTAGCATGTTGAAAATTTGGATATTTTTAAACTCTGGATAAATTTAAAGTATTTAATATTTATCCTTGGTTTCGTTTGATTAATGCTTATATCATTGTCATCATCCCCATTCTTATATTGTGATGAAAGTCATCTTTGGCTTACGTGCATAGATGGGCTATTGATTTTTATGATTATAACCAGGGATCATTCGGTATAATTGTAAGACCCTGAATTTTATGAAATAAAAGTATTCAATTTTTTATAATTATTATGTTATTTAGTAAATGGTTAGATTGATAAAAGGTTAAAGTTAAGGGTGAGATGTAAAAATTTTGCAAAGTATGCAAGTTGTTATAAAATATTCGTTTGGTCAGAGAATATTATAAGTACGACGGCACAATCATTGGTGGACCCCACAACGAAAGTATTGTTGTAGTAAGAAAATAATAGAATTATCTTTTTATAAAAATAATGGCGAAAGTGTTACCGTTAAAACTGTTGAACTACCTGGTAGTAAAAGTACAGTAATACGCGTGGTTGCATAGTAGCACACGGTATTGATTATTGTTGCTTACGTAAGAAGTCACTCAGTTATACTCAATTATTGCTACAGTAATTGCTGCATCATATCTCTCATATTATTGATTCAATTATTGTCACAGTATCATCTACATAATATATTATATTATTAAATCAATAATTGAGATGACAAAGTTATTCATATTATTATTTGCAATATTGACAATGTCTAGAAGTTCTGTCAAGGAAAGGTTTGGTCACCTAATTGCGCGCCAATAAGGAGAAATCCTTATCGGAAAGCCCCCTCTTTCCTGCGAATGACCTGTTTGTTAAATATTGTGAGTTATAATATTAATGATGAATAAGTTCGTGTTGATTAAAGATGAAATTAATAATTCCATTGTGTGGGAATTATTAGTGTTAGTGAAAATCGACATTTATTTCGATGATAATTAATGTCTGGAGGTTATATTGACCAATCGAGTAATTCTCCGGATAAATGAGCAATTAATTATTATTAATTCACATGCTTATTACTATGTGTTCACATGTGTGTACTATTGATTCACATGATTTACTATTAGGGGAATTGGTGCAAGATTGATAATACTTGCATGACCAAATTAAAAATGGAGGTATAGATGAATGTACTATACTATAATTAGTTTTTTCACATGATTATACTATTGAGTCACATGAATGAACTATTAATTTACATGATTTACTATTAGGGGAGTTGGTGCAAGTTTGATAATACTTGCAGGACTAAATTAAAAATGAAGAAAAAGAGGAAGATAATATACTATAATATTTCGAGCCCCAAAATGTGCAATTGTTGAAACTATATTTTCCTATAAATAGAAGCTCATTCTTCCTTCATTTCTCACCAATTCACTAAGTCTCACAAGAGCAATTATTATAAAGAAATTATTGAGGGAAAGAAGAAGAGAAGTCTGCTACCTCACTATTCCAGTATCTAGTTTTCTTCTAAGGTAAGGGGTATTATTTCTTTCGTATTCATGAAGAGAGTTTTTCTTTCAATATTCGTAAGGGTTGTTATACCATTCTTTATTATTCTGTTGGAATAACCTGTCTGTGCGGTCTATCGCATGTCTGGTGAATTCTTCTGTTATTACATTCTTTATTATTCTCGCTGGAATAACTCGTGCATCGGCCATCGCATGTCCGTGTGAATTCTTCATTATTACATTCTTTATTATTCATTGGAATAACTCGTCTGCGGCGGTCTATCGCGCGTGCTCGGTGAATTCTTCATTTATTCCATATTTTATTATTCTCATTGGAATAACTCGTCTCATGCGGCTCTATCGCATGCTCGGTGAATTCTTCTATTATTCCATTCTTTATTATTCGCTGAATAACTCGTCATGCGTGCAGCCTATCGCATGCCCGGTGAATTCTTCATTATTCCATTCTTTATTATTCTGTTGGAATAATATGTCTGCATGGCGATCTATCGCATGCCCGTGAATTCTTCTCGCTATTCCATTCTTTATTATTCTCGTTGGAATAACATATGTCTGCATGCGCTACATCGCATGCTCGTGAATTCTTTTGTTATTCCATTCTTTATTATTCTGTTGAATAACCTGTCTGTGCGGTCTATCGCATGCACAGTGAATGATCCTTCGTATTCATTCCTTATTAAATTATGAAAATGATCTATCTACATGGATTACCGCATGGCGGCCGAAAATCCATTTGCAGTTTCTTATATTCTATTATACTCAATTGGTTAAATTTTGGCTTCTATACTCCATGAAATTAGTAGAATATCCTGGATGTTTGCGCTTCATCCAGTATCTTTTCATGAAAATATTCTTTTGAGTATTCTTAAATTTTACTCCACAAAGCAGTATCATGTTGACAATTTGGACGTTATTGATTTTCGGATAAATTAGATTATAAATCTTTAAAATTTATCCTTGAACTTGTTTTATTGAATTATTATGTCATTGTCATCATCCTCATGCTTATATTGTGATGAAAATCATCTTTGACTTACATGCATAGATGGACTTGGTATGATTATGATCAGGGATCATTCTGTATAATTATGACCGTAATGTAACGAATGATGTGGTAAAAGTCCTCATTGGCCCATAGTGCATTGATGGACAGTTATGGGTATGATTATGACCAGGGATTATTCGGTATAGTCATGACCATTGATGATTACATGAATATCCTTGGCCCGTAGTGTAGGGATGATTTGATGATGTGGTTTATTTATTAAGCTGAGTCTCAGCGATAAAGTTGATGAAAAACTTTTTAAATCATACAAGATAGAAGATTTTATGCTCTACTTGACTCTTCTAATGGATTGCTTATCCCGCTGCAATTGTTGATCTAAAACTTGTTGTCTATTGTATTCTATCAGTTGTTATGCTGTTGAAGGCTAAGGATAATTTATTCTGCATTATCTTTGTCATAATATTTCTTACTAGGCTAGTTGAGCTCACCCTTTCGTTCACTGTTCTCTTCAGGAAATGAGAATATAGCTGGGACAAGTCGGGGAACGGATTGACGGTCCGGATGGTTATTTTAGTAGTCCTCACTATTTTGTAAAATAATGTGACAATAAATGTAATGAGGACTCCATTGAGTGTGAATATTGTCTAGAAGACAATATTCGTGTTAAAACTCTTAGCTTATGTTTTGTCGTATTTTACACGACAGTTGTATAATTAAGTTTTTATTTGTATTTTGTACCATGTATTTGGCGACTCAAGATGGGTGATGTATACCTATTTTGGGGGCGTCACAATAATCATGACCCGTAGTGTTACAAATAATGTGGTAAAAGTCCTCATTGGCCGTAGTGCATTGATGGACAGTTGTTGGTATGATTATGACCAGGGATTATTCGGTATGATCATGACCATTGATGAAAACACGAATATCCTTGGCCCGTATGGCATGGATAATTCGTGGTTGTGATACTAATTATTAAGCTGAGTCTCAGCGACAGTTGTTGGCATGATCATGACCATGCGTTCTCTTCGGCCAAGGGTGCAAAGATGAATTGTTGTTTGGCGTGATCATGACCATTGGTGAAAACACGAATATCCTTGGCCCGTAATGCATGGATCATTCAGTGATGTGGATTATTTATTGAGCTGAGTCTCATCGATGAAATATTAATTCATGGATGTGATACTATTGAATATCCTTGGCCATAGTGCATGGATAACTCGGTAATGTGGATTATTTACTGAGTTAAGTCTCAGCGATAAAATATTGATAATAAACTTTTAATTCGTAAAAGATAGTAGATATCATGCTCTACTTGACTCTTCTAAAATACAGTTGCATGTCTTTGACCTATAGTGCAAAGATGAACTGTTAATGAATATCTTTGGCCCGTAGTGCAAAGATGAATTTATTAGTATGATTATGAACATGAATTGTGATTTGGTATAACCATGATCTTTGATGTTTCAGGTAAAGACAAGTGATGAAAATAATCTTCGTCCTGGGTGCGAAGAGGAATTTAGAATCACAATTATGATTATGAGTTATTCACATAATTGTGGACAGAAACTATTGATTGATGTTACAGGGATAAAACATGATTGGTGGACTTTTAATATGGAGAAGATACTAGACTTTATGGTCTAGTTGACTCTTCTAATGGAATATTGCTCGTTCTGCTGCCACTATGGTTGAAAAGGTTTATCATCTACCATATGTTCTAAATCTCTGATTTATTACTAACAAAGGCTATTGATAATTTAATTATCTTTAGTCATGATATTCTTTACTGGGCTAGTTGTGCTCACCCTTTTGCTTCATAATTCCTTTTAGGTAATAAGAGTGTAGCTGGGTCGAGCGGGGGTTACAGGCGAATAGAATTATGGTCTAAAGTTGTTGAGGTTTCCCCTAAAATAGTATGGAAATAATTTTATTGAGAATTATAGATAAGTGTGTCGTATTTTATACGTCATTTTAACCGTTGATTATTGTGAACCGAATAGGGTGAGGGGAACCCAACTTTGGAAGGGCATTTTGCCACTATCATACAAGATGTCTAATGACAGACGACTTCATGTTATCATAAGACAGGGTTGTGCACATACACTTGCTGATTATATCTATGAGCACTACTTATATAATCTTGGAGTTTGGTTGAAATATAATTCTCAATTGGAGACAATGGAGATAATTATAGATCAAGAGAAGACTCACCATTGGAAAGAACATGATAGTAATCTTCTTGTTTTTCTTTGGGGTCTATAGGGTCAACCAAGGATAATTCTTAAGTCATATGATATCTATCATAACTTAGATGCATGGCCTCCCATAAACGAAGGTTTCCTTGAGCATTTTCCAAAGATTTTAATTTCTAAAACAGTTATTGACTGTACTTTTATGTAAAGTACTATTGTAAAGTGTTGTGGTCGAGGCACCATGAGAGTTACATATATTTGTATTAAAACTCACAGCTTATGTGTTGCTATACTCTGCACGATAGTTCAATAGTTATATAAATGAAGTTTGTATTTGATTTTTGTAGTGTGATATCTGGCGACTCAGAATGGGTCGTGTGGACCTATTTTGGGGGCGTCACATGTAGCTTGAGCAACTTTAACTTTATCCATTAAAGTTAGTTCTACTCGTATATTTGACATCATCATGTGGGTCCCCGGAGTCTTTAACTCTATATCCATCATTTCCAAGTCATACAAAATGGGTCTTTGCGTTGACAATATCACACTCGTACCCTCATATGATCTTCTACTCAACGCGTCAGCTACCACGTTCGCTTTTCCAGGATGGTATTGAATGGTATGATCATAATCTTTCAACAGCTCATGCCAATGTCGTTATCGCATATTGAGTTCCTTTTGGGTGAAGAAATATTTGAGGCTTTTATGATCAGTATAGATCTCCACTTTCTCCCCATATAGGTAATGCCTCCAAATTTTAAGCGCAAAAACGACTGCTGCCAACTCTAGATCATGAGTAGGATAATTCCTCTCATATTCTTTGAGTTGTTGTGAGGCATATGCTATGACT
The DNA here is from genome assembly GCA_020205615.1 of Panax quinquefolius. NCBI lineage: Eukaryota > Viridiplantae > Streptophyta > Magnoliopsida > Apiales > Araliaceae > Panax > Panax quinquefolius. The sequence goes on from CM035157.1 coordinate 64,002,416, forward strand.
TTCCCATGTTGCATGATAACACATCCCAACACTTTGCCTGAAGCATCACTGTAGATGAAAAATTCCTCCAAGCCAGATGGTATTGTCAGAACAGGTGCTGAAATGAGTCTCCTCTTGAGTTCTTGAAAAATCTTCTCACATTCCTCGCTCCAACCGAATTTTGTATCTTTTCAAGTCAATTGAGTTAATAGAGTAGCGATTCGAGAAAACCCTTCTACGAATCTTCGATAATAACCAGCTAACCTAAGAAAGCTACGTACTTCGGTCACTGACTTAGGTTGCTCCCAGCTTTGTATTGCTTTAATCTTTGTTGGGTCAACATTTATTCTATGATTTGATATCACGTGCCCAAGGAATGTTACTTCCTCAAGCTAGAACTCGCATTTCTTCAACTTGGCATAAAGCTTGTTTTCACGAAGCTTTTGCAGTATCAGCCTCAAGTGTTGCTCATGATCTTCATGACTTTTGGAAAATATGAGGATGTCATCAATAAAGACGACCAAAAAGTGTTCCAAATATTCCTTGAATACTCGGTTCATCATATCCATGAAGACAACAGGAGCATTAGTCAATCCAAAAGACATGACTAGGAATTCGTAATACCCGTACCGAGTTCTGAAAGCAATCTTTGGAATGTCATCAGTTTTGATCTTTAATTGATGATATCCAGAACGAAGATCAATCTTTGAAAAGAATTTGGCGCCTTACAACTAGTCAAATAGTTCATCAATGCGTGGCAATGGGTACTTATTCTTAATGGTGACATGATTCAACTCCCAATAGTCAATACAAAGTCCCATACTTCCATCTTTCTTCTTTACGAATAGAACATGAGCACCCCAAGAAGACATACTACGACGAATGAAACCAATGTCTAACAATTCCTACAGTTGGGTCTTTAAATCCTGAAGTTCAATAGGAGCCATTCGATATGGGGCTTTGGAAATGGGTTTTGTACTGGGTTCAAGGTCAATACAAAATTCAATTTCACGCTCCGGGGGTAGGCCAGGGAGTTCTTCAGGGAATACGTCAGGAAAACTTTAAATCCTGATGTATTTTTGTTTAAATCCATGACATGAGCTAAGAAAGATTGACATCCATTTTTCAATAAACGAATAGCTTTATGGCTTGAGATGACATTGACAGACTTTAATAGTTTGGTTTCTTGAATTCACATAATAGGTTGGTTAGGAATATGAAAGCTAACAACCTTACGAAAATAATCAATTTTTGCATGATGAGTAGTTAACCAATCAATCCCTAAAATCATATCAAATGCAAGTATTTTCAAAGAGATAAGATCAAAAAGTAATGTACGGTTGCCGATTTGAATTAAACAAGACTTATAAACAGTGGATGTAATGAAGGTTTCTCCCAATGAAGTTTCAACAGATAAGTCAAAGTCTAATTTCTCTGAAGTTAAATTTAAACGTTGAGTGCAAGTAGGAGAATTAAAAGAATGGGTAGAACCGGTATCAAATAAGGTATAGACTTCGCTAGAGTTTATAATTAGCTTACCCGTGATAACCTCATTCAGATTCCTTGCTTTTTGGGAGGTCACGACAAATGCTTTCCCTTGAACTACCGGCTTTGACTTCTCTGGGACGGCCTTTGGTGCCTCCGTCCCAGATGGACTTGACTTCACTATACGATAAAATCAAGTTAGGTGACCTTCTCTTCTGTAATTATAACATGTTTTGGACTGTTGCGTGCAGTTTGGACTGATATGTCCCTCCCCTCCACATTTGTAGCATACGATCGGTGGTCATTCTCCTTCCTTAACAACAGTTGCTGGTGCCGATGTCTTTCCATCATTATTTAATCTCCTCTTCTTGAAATTTCCACTTCTATTATCTTGGCCAGAATTTCCACCGAAATGGTTACTATTTTTGGCACGTTGATTCCCTCCACGTTTGTTGTCACCCGCTTTAGCGATAATCGCTACCACCGATATTATCATTTGTTCACCGCTTCTCTTGGTTGGGTTGACTCATTATCGCGCTCCAATAACTGAGCCCTATTTACAACATCTGAATACAAACAAAATTTATGAGAAATGAGGTATTGACGTATTTCGGGTTTCAAACCTCGTAGAAACATTCACGTTATTCTCTCCTCATTATCAACCAAATGGGATGCAAACCAGGCCAACTCGGCAAACTTAGCCTCGTACTGCGACACATTCATATTGTTTTGCTCTTGCTTGATGAACTCCACCTCCTTCAAGTGACGAATACATTTGGGAAAGTACTTGTCGTTGAACAGTTCTTGAAACTTCTCCCAAGACATTTTGAGTGCGACAGGCTGAGTACGTTTTACTGATTCCCACCAGTAATTTACCTCTCCTCTAAACATGAAGGTGACAAAGGGAACCTTTTGCTCCTCGGAGCATCCCAAGATATCAAATATCTTGGTGATCTACTTTATCCACGTCTTTGCCTTGAGTGGTTCTGGCTTTCCCAAAAACTCCGGTGGTCCAAGCTCCTTGAACTGCTTAGTGGTGACCATCCGAGAGTTGCTAGTGTTTCCACCTGCATTTTGAATATGAGTCTCTCTCGCCTGATGTTGCATGAACTACACAAAGCCTCTGAACATCTCATCATTCAACATTTGGTTGGTGTTGTTGTTTACATGAGGATTGTTGCCTTCCTGATGTACATTATCCTGGATATTAATATGTGGTGACTCAACAGTCTCATGTGCTCCATTGCTTGTCTAAACATTCTCGAAAGTCATTTTCAAACACTGCCAGAAAACAAGGGTTAATTCAAATGCCAAAAATTATCCCTATATTCTAACCGACCAATTAAATAACAAATAAGCTTATGTAGGTCATACTAGCGAAGGATTTCCCTGTCTCTCCCCCTAGTTCTAGTCTCACATCTGAGCCAGGGATCATAGCCCTAAGCTTTGATACCAATTGTGACGCCCCCAAAATAGGTATGCATTACCCATTCTGAGTTGCCAAATACATGGTACAAAATTTAAATACACCTTAATTATACAACTGTCATGTAAAATACGACAAAACATAAGCTGAGAGTTTCAACACGAATATTATCTTCTAGACAATATCCAAACTCAAATTCAATCCTCATTACATTTATTATCACACTAAATAGTGAGGACTACTAAAACAACCATCTCGAACCATCACTCCGTTCCCCGACTAGTCCTGGCTATGTTCTCATTTCCTGAAGAGAACAACAAAAGCAAAAGGGTGAGCTCAACTAGCTCAGTAAGAAATATTATGACTAAGATAATGCAGAATAAATTATCGTTAGCCTTCAACAGTGCTAAACTGATAATATACAATAAACATCAAGTTTAAGTGCAGCGGAACAAGTAATCCATTAGAAGAGTCAAGTAAATCATGATATCTACTATCTTCTATGATTTAAAAAGTTTATCATCAATTTTAGGTAGAATCATGTTTAGAGTCTTTGAAATATGTTTATATGAAGTCTCTATATGAATTATATGCTATTTGGTCTGTTAGAAACAAGCTTGTAGGCCAAAATTGGCATTTGTTCATGCTTTATTCTTAGAGGTCGTGCACGAGGTCTCTAGCTCAATATTGCAATATGGACTAGCAAATACATTTATGGCATTAGACGCCATATCATACGCCAAGTGTGTATACCTTGTATATTTCTCCTCGTTTCCACGCCAGAGCCATGTTATCAGCAGAAGCGCGACCCACGATGTAAATCGTATGCGCAAGGCGAGAGCGGCGCGTAATGGTTTGATAGTGTATTTTTTGTACACGAAATTTTAAGAAAAGTTATGTGATGATAGTCGGACTGTAAAATGTTGATTTTAGTATTTCTATACTATGAATAAGTATGTTTTTATCGATTAACTTGTGTTATAACTGGATTATGTGATTAAAAATCCAATTTTTAAATGATGTACGTACTTAGTTATGTTTGTAAGATGGTAATGACTAACTATGTCATGATGACATATGTTTGTAGGATATTGTGATTCGTATTGATTTGGTTTAGCCTGCGAGCAAGGCAAGTTCTCTAACTCTACTTTTAAAATTGTGCAAGCGCTTAAATTGTTCTTTGAGCAAGTGTTCTAATCCATTATCTTGATTGAATCAATTATTGTTTCCAATATAATAATGAAAGATTTCTAATACTTTATCTTGTTGAACTATTTATTGTTTCAATTTGATTACCTTATGAATGATGCAAGCTTTCTAAACTCTGGTTTAATGTTGACAAGTTATTCTTGTATTTAACTTGTTGTTTAGCATGCACAACTATTTATACTAATGTTGAGCAATTTCATCGTTCAAACTATTATGCATGCTTAGTACTCAATTCTGATTAACCTTGACTTAATATTGTTCAAGCAAGGCATGTTATAGTTATTCAAAGTATATGCTATTAGATTATTCCTAAAGCATAATTTTGGTTTACCATGCTGATTCAATTACGATTATTCTGTAATATGATGTTATTAATTCAACTAGTCCTCTAGTTGATGATCGTTGAACTTCAAATTACCCTTGAAAGCTTATCCAAACCAAACTCTCTTTTTAAAGTGCGGACTTGTACTCCAAATAATTTGAGATGAACAACCCTATTATTATTAGGGGATAACTTACGCCGTAGTGTTAAATTTTTTTTGTGCACAATACATGGTATGAAGGGCTGATCCCCTAAGTATGAGGAGTCCTTATAGTCTTATATGATCATTAAAGTTGGAGTTGAAAGATTACTCAAACTATGGACATAGTTCATGGTCTTATGACCCTCGCTTATATTTATTCTACATTTTGGATTTCAGCTCCTGATTATTGTTGATAGAGTACTATTCATTGTTGATGAGCCTATTATTGGCAATTATTATTGCTATACTCCTGTTGATTCTATATTATATCCAGTGAGCTTGCATATTTAAAAACTAATTGCATCTAAAGAGGAGAAGGTGGATGAACCTTCGACTAGCAAAGGAAAGGGAAAAATGTGCAAGTGATGAAGACTTGTAATTTTACTTTGATTGAGATGTTAGATTTTTATTATTATGATCTTAGACTTGGTTTTAATGATGTTTATTTAATTTCCGCATTTGAACAATTGTATTTAAAGGTTAGATAACCTGGGAGATTTTATTATGTAACCCTTTAATGGGAAAGGTTTTATTTATCCAGTTTCATTGTGATTGGGTAGTTAGATATGAATGTTTGATTAAGTGAACAATAGATCCTGTGGGAATGAAGTACCTGGATTTGGGGGTGTCACAAGTTGGTATCAAAGCCTTAGGTTATGAACCTTAGGTGGGGGAAAAACCTTAGGAACTAACCTTCGAAAAGATAGTGATGAACTCTTATCGGGTTTTAAGGAAGAAGTAATAAAACACTTATGTGCTTATGTGTTTACAACTTATGTGCTCGTGAGAGTCGAGTAGTAATGATTAGTAACTAAAACTTAAAATTTTGTTGTCGGGATGTCGATGTTGGAGGAACTAGTCTAGCGGGGAGGAGGAACCCCGAGTACCTATAGAGGATGAGCCCCGAGACGTTCATGTCGTCGGGGAACAACCGGGTACAGAGAGACTTCTCCATTGATCACCGTTGTTGGTCGAGAGCATGAGCCCGATCATCGAGACCGATTCGTAGGAGGATCCTGAAGAAGAAGAGGAGTTCCCACCGAACTCTATTGATGCTGAGATGTATGATGCACTTTATGATCGTAATATAGGGTTGCGAGGATATCGTCTCGGATCCGACTAAGCGGGCCGTTAGTCGACAAAAATTACTATTGAAAGGTATGGATAGGAGATTGTGGCTCTTCACACACGTTTGGGAAATGTGGAGTGGGATCTGGTCCACGAGAAGGGTCAAACCGAGGATAAGTCCGCAGAAATAGAAAAGTTAAAGAAGGATCTGAAAGAGAGATCAGAGAGGCTTGCCATAGCAGAAGAGGGCTGGATACGAGAGTCATGTCGGGCTGATCTTGCAGAAGATGATCATCATGTGAAGAAGGCTAAACTTGAGGAGACGTACTCTACACTACAAAAATGAAATGGATGCGGTCCAAGATCGAAGTTAGGAAGTATCCAATCCAGGTTTGAGGATCTACCATCATATATCTTTGGATCGCGTAATGATGGCTCGCATCATGGAAGAGGAACGTAGCAAGGCTATTCAAATACTTTTAATGAGATAAAGTGATAGTATTAGTTTAATTATGTGAAAATTATTTGGTAATTAATGATGTAAATTCGGTGTGTTTATAAACAAAGGAATATTTTGATGTTTTAAATCCTGTAGATTCTTTATCTCAGAATAGTGGATGTAAATAGCAGTGATGCTATTGATATGATGTTTTCAAAGAAGTTATGAATAAAAGATATTATTTTCTTTATCCAAAGTGTTATATGTTATGGAATGATTACTTTCACGGGGGCAAGTTAAGTAGAAATTACTTGAAAATAGTTGAGTAATAATCTAATGAATGTATTCTTTTTAACAGAAAATGTCTCCAAGACGTCAACCACCCCGTCAGAGAACCATCGAAGGAACCAACAACGATAATGCTGACGCTAACTCCATTCAGCAGTTGGTGACGTTACTGACAGGTGCACTGCAAAATCAACCGCAGAATCAACCTCAGAACCAAGGTGCTACGTTTAAGGACTTCAAGGCAGTTGGAGCACCAGAATTCCATGGATCCATGAATCCAGTTGAAGCACAGACTTGGATTATGGAAATCGAGAAGGTTTTTGATATGGCTTGGGTAGAGGAGAATTAGAAGACCGCTTTTAACGCTTATGTTGAAAGAGGAGGCTAGCTATTGGTGGCAGTGCCAACAAAACTCCTGGGAAGGACCAGAATAATGACTGATAGGTTTAAGGAGCCGTTTTTGAGACTTATTTCCTAGAGTTCAAGAGTCGACTAGAGGTCCAGTTTTTGGAGTTGAAGCGAGGAACAATGTCGGTTTGAGTATGCCGCAAAAATTCAACGAGTTGGCGAGGTTTACACCATATCGTCGTCAAAGATGATTTGAGCGCAAGGTGAAGAGGTTTGAGTAGGGACTGAAACCCTGGTTGTACAGTAGGGTCTCCCTGTTCCAATTGAAGACATTTGTAGCAGTGTTGGAGAAGGCAATTCTCGCTGAAAGTGGAGGCGAGGCGGTAACAAAGCATAATCAAGAGCAGAGAAAAAAGAAAAGTGAAGGTGAAGCTAGGAGTGGTGGTAACGGTAGTAATGTCAACAACCTGAAGAGGAAGTGGAATGGGAATGGAGGAGCTGGAAACCAGCAAAGAAACTAGCAAAATAAGAAGTTCGAAGCATGTGCTACGTGCGAAAAGTTTTATAAGGGAGTGTGTTTGCTGGGGAAACAAGTATGCTTCAATTGTGGCCAGGAGGGTCACATCGCCCCAAATTGCACTCAAGCTAAGAAGAATGTATGTTTCACGTGCGGATCCAAGGATCACTTTGCTCGTGAATACCCTAAGAAGAGATCTGGTGAGACAAATGGGAGCAAGGGAAATGCTAGTGGAGGTGTATTGTCTATTGCGGGACCAACAACAACAAATAAGCCCACAGCCAGAACCTTCAACATGACTGTGCAAGATGCTGTGTAATCAAAGGATGTGGTGTCAGGTATTATCCCGATCAATGATATTGATGCTTATGTATTATTTGATTCGGGTGCTACTTGCTCATTTATATCTGATGAATTTGCTATGAGATTAGGATTGCCTAGTGAAGAATTGAATTTCCCTTTCAACATAGAAATTGTGAATAAGGAAGTAGTTCTTGTTAGGTTCGTATACAAGAACTGTAGGGTGAATATTAAGGGAAATATTTTGTTGGTAGATTTGATTCTGATCAGGATAGGAGAGTTTGATGTTATTTTGGGAATGGATTGGTTGTTCAATTATGGAGCGATAATTGACTGCCAAAAGAAATGTGTAAACCTTATGACTCCGTTAAAGGTAGTATTCAATGGTAGCAAATCGCTTGAACAAATGAGATATCCGGACGATTATGCGCGCAAGAGGTTGTTGAGTCAAGGTCATGTGGGTTATTTAGCTTACATAGTCGATACTACGTAAGAAGAAGGTGCGAAACTAGAAGAAATACCAGTAGTTAGGGAATTTGTGGACGTATTTCCGGAGGACTTGCCAGGACTTTCGCCTAACAGAGAAATCAGGTTCGTGATCGACTTAGCGCCAGGAACTGCTCCGATATCGAAAGCCCCGTACAAAATGGCTCCGGTGGAGATGAAAGAACTGATGGTACAACTACAAGAGTTGTTGGACAAGAAATACATTCAGCCGAGTGTATCACCGTGGGGAGCACCGGTGTTATTTGTAAAGAAGAAGGATGGGTTAATGTGTCTTTGCATTGATTATAGGGAGTTAAACAAAGTCATTATTAAGAACAAGTATCCATTGCCGAGAATAGATGACTTGTTTGATCAATTGAGGGGTGCTAGATATTTCTCAAAAATAGATTTAAGAAGTGGGTATCATCAACTGAAGGTAAGAAAGGAGGATGTACCGAAGACGGCATTCCGAACTCGGTATGGACATTACGAATTTTTGGTGATATCTTTTGGTTTGACAAATGCCCCGCAAAGATTCATGGATTTGATGAATGAGTGTTTAAACCATTTCTAGACAAGTTTGTGGTGGTGTTTATCAATGATATTCGGTGTACTCTAGAACTCAAGAAGAACACGTGGAACACTTACGTCTAAAACTAGAAATGCTAAGAAAGGAAAAGTTGTACGCGAAATTCTCTAAATGTGAATTACGTTTAGAACGTGTACAATTTCTTGGGCACGAATTGACAAGGATGGAATTTCAAAGGGATCCATCAAAGGTCAAGTCGTGATAAATTGGGAACAACCAAGAACTCCATCGAGTAAGAAGTTTATTGGGATTAGCAGGGTATTACAGACGGTTTATCCAGGATTTCTCCAAGATTGCCACTCCATTGACAAATTTGACGAGGAAATCTGTAAAATTTGTTTGGACGGAGAAATGTGAAGAAAGTTTCCAGGAATTGAAAAAGAAGCTAAGTATGGCACATGTGTTGTCGTTACCAGATAATACAGGAAATTTTGTTGTGTATAGTGATGCTTCACAAAAAGGGTTAGGATGTGTCCTTATACAGAACGGTAAAGTTATCGCGTATGCATCAAGGCAATTGAAAGATTACAAAAAAGGGTATCTGACTCATGATTTAGAGTTGGCGGCAGTTGTGTTTGCTCTGAAGATATGGAGACACTATCTCTATGGAGAGAAATGTGAGATTTACACGCACCATAAAAAGTCTCAAGTATATTTTCACACGTATGACCCGAACACGCGTCGAAAGAAGATGGATGGAACTGATAAAAGATTATGATTGTGAGATCTTTTATCATCCAGGCAAAGCAAACATGGTTGTAGATGCCTTGAGTAGGAAAGGCAAGGAAAACTTGATGTTGTTAACTGATAAGGAGGAGCTTATTACAACAATGTCAAGGTTAGAGTTGGAAATCAAATTTCCAAGAGAACTGATGATAGATGTTACCAGATGGAAGCTACCCAACTTTGGTGGACAAAGTGAAGAATGCTCAACTGCAGGATGAGGAATACGCAAAAAAAATCGGAGAAAGTGTGGTTGAGGGAAAAGAGGTGAAATACAAGATTGATAATTGATGGAATGCTGAGATTTGAAGGACGAATATGGGTTCCAAAGAAGATTGCGAGATTAAATAAGAAATCTTGACCGAAGCTCATAACTTAAGATATTCGATTCATCCAGGAAGTACGAAGATGTATCAAGATTTGCGGCGACATTTTTGGTAACCAAATATGAAAAGAGACGTTGCAGAATGCGTTGCAAATTGCTTGACATGTCAGAGAGTCAAGGCCGAGCATCAAAGACCAAGCGGATTACTTCAACCGTTGGAGATACCGTAATGGAAATGGGAACATATCACAATGAATTTTGTGGTAGGTCTTCCAACAACTCTGAAAGGATACGATGCGATTTGGGTGATAGTGGACAGATTGACAAAATCTGCACACTTTTTGCCAATAAAGATTAGATTCAATCTTGATCAGCTGGCAAAGTTATATGTTAAAGAGATCGTGTCGAGACATGGAGTTCTTGTATTAATTGTATCAGATAGAGATCCGAGGTTCACATCAAACTTTTGGAAGAGACTACAAGAATGTATGGAAACACAGTTGTGAATGAGTACGACATATCACCCGCAAACAGATGGCCAAAGCGAACGAACGATTCAGACATTGGAAGATATGTTGAGAGCATGCGTCATGGATTTCAAAGGAAGCCGGATGAACAATTACCGTTGGTGGAATTTGCCTATAATAATAGTTACCACGCTAGCATCGGCATCTGCCACCACGAAGCATTATATAGCGGAAAGTGCGAGAACTCCACCGCTACCGGGATGAAGTTGAGAACGCCAACTATTAGGTCCAGAATCGGTACAATGCATCATCAAGTTGTTAAACTCATCATAGCAAGACTAGTAGCTGCTCAAGATAGACAGAAAAAGTATGCTGATCAACACAGGCAGAATCGTGAATTTGAAGTAGGAAATTTCGTATTCCTAAAGGTTTCTCCTTGGAAGGGAAAAATTCGATTTGGTAAGAAGGGGAAACTAAGTCCAAGATTTATTGGACCCTTCGAAGTGCTGCGAAAGGATGGAGATGTGGCATACGAGGTAGCTCTACCTCCAGAGTTGCAAAACATTCATAATGTTTTTCATGTGTCGGTGTTACGACCATATAAACCTGATTACAAGCACGTAATTGAGTACGAACCATTATAGTTTGAGAAAGACTTGTCCTATGAAGAGGTTCCTATCCAAATAGTCGACATGAAAGAACAAGTGCTCAGGAATAAAGTGATACCTTCTGTGAAGGTAGTATGGAGTAACCACTACGTGGGAACTCAAAGCTGAAATGATGAAGAATTATCCTGAGTTATTTGTTTAATCTATGTGTTCGATTCTGGGGACAGAATCTTTGTAAGTAGGGGAGAATGTGACGAATGAATTGTTTGAATTGTGATTCTGGGGACAGAATCCTTGTAAGGAGGGAATGATGTAACATTCCAGAATTTTAATTGTTATATTAAATATTTATTGAATTATTTAAGTATTTAATGGATGTGTTTATTGTTGAATAAATAATTGTTCAAATTTAATTTGATGTGATTAATTATTTGTTAAGTAAATAATTAAGGAAATTAATTATTTTTGCTAATTTAATTTAATTATTAAGTTAGATTTTTGATTAAATAAATTATTATATTTTAATTTAAAGTTGTAAATTAAAAAGGATGTGATGGTTGATTAAATAAAGTTATAATTATATAGAAAATTATAATTTGGTGGTATTGAGTTATGTGTTAAAGTGTTGTAATAAATTATTTTTAGAATTAATTTAATTTAGTAAAGTGTGACAAATTATTTTTAAAAGTAGTTATTAAAATAACTTAGAGGAGTTGTAATTCCGCTTTTGCAAACAAGGCCTATTGCTTATTAAGTCTTTAATCTATTTAAGTTTTACCAAACAGGGGTTGTTAGATTAATGGGTTATTTTTTTAGTAAGTAACCAAACAAGCCTTATGGCTTTTGATTTCAAAATTCACATAACTGATATCAGTTATGTTTATAATTATATTATATAATTAATATATATAATATCTATATACGTTATTTGTTAAGACGTATGTTAGAGGAGAGAGGTTAGAGAGAAGAAAGAAAACTCAGAGGAAGAAGAAGAAAAGAAGAAGAAGAAAAGAAGAAAAGAAGAGAGGAAGGAAGGCTAGAGATTGGAGAAGGAGAGGCTTGAGAGTAGAAAAGAATAGCCATATCATCTTCTATCAAGGTATTCTCCTATTTCTTTTAGTTTTAAAAGTTTAGTTTTTATCCTCCCAAATTCTCTGTAGAATCTTTGTATAAGCATGAATTGTTGTTGTTATGTGGTTTTATATTGCATACTAGTGATGTTAAAACGATTTTCATAAGTTATAGTCAATAAATTGGTATTATGTATATGTTTGTGAAGAAAAATATTTTTACATAGAGTTTTGTGTATATATATATTATTTGGTTTAAGGTAGAAATTAAGGTTTTATCTATTGTTTAGTTGATAAATTAATTATTGAATGTGGTAGAGTATGTATATACTTTGATAAAATACTTTGAATTAACTATTTTGGTTGAAAAAAAAATTACAGTGTTGATTTTCATTGAAAATATCAAAAAAGTGAGTTTTTATCAAAAACAGTAAAATTAAATGTTTTAAATTCGTTGTTTATGTTGTTTTTTAGGTAGAATCATGTTTAGAGTCTTTGAAATATGTTTATATGAAGTCTCTATATGAATTATATGCTATTTGGTCTGTTAGAAACGAGCTTGTAGGCCAAAATTGGCTTTTGTTCATGCTTTATGTTGGTCGTTCACCGAGGTGCTAGAGGTCTGCAGCTTCGCATGTGCAAATGTGGACTAGCAAGACATTTGTGGTATTTATAATCATATCATCATGCCGCAAACGCTGCCTTATAGCCTTTTTTCTCCAGTAGCGCCATGCTCACGCCACGCAGTAGCGCCGCCCCTACAAAGTAAATGTGGCGCGCGCCATGACGTGAGTTAAGCGTAATGGTCTCGACAAAGGTATTTTTTTTGTACACGAAATTTTAAGAAAAGTTATGTGATGATAGTAGAATAGTAAAATGTTGATTTTAGTATTTCTATACTATGAATAAGTATGTTATTAACGATTAACTTGTGTTATAACTGGATTATGTGATTAAAAATCCAATTTTTAAATGATGTACGTACTTAGTTATGTTTGTAAGATGGTAATGACTAACTATGTCATGATGACATATGTTTATAGGATATTGTGATTCGTATTGATTTGGTTTAGCCCGCGAGCAAGGCAAGTTCTCTAACTCAACTTTTAAAATTGTGCAAACGCTTAAATTGTTCTTTGAGCAAGTATTCTAATCCATTATCTTAATTGAATCAATTATTGTTTCCAATATAATAATGCAAGATTTCTAATTCTTTATCTTGTTGAACTATTTATTGTTTCAATTCGATTACCTTATGAATGATGCAATCTTTCTAAACTCTGGTTTAATGTTGACAAGTTATTCTTGTATTTAACTTGTTGTTTAGCATGCACAACTATTTATACTAATGTTGAGCAATTTCATCGTTCAAACTGTTATGCATGCTTAGTACTCAATTCTGATTAACCTTGACTTAATATTGTTCAAGCAAGGCATGTTATAGTTATTCAAAGTATATGCTATTAGATTATTCCTAAAGCATGATTTTGGTTTACCATGTTGATTCAATTATGATTATTCTGTAATATGATGTTATTAATTCAACTAGTCCTCTAGTTGATGATCGTTGAACTTCAAATTACCCTTGAAAGCTTATCCAAACCAAACTCTCTTTAGTGCGGACTTGTACTCCAAATACTGAGATGAATAACCCTATTATTATTAGGGGATAACTTACGCGTAGCATTAAATGTTTGTGCACAATACATGGTACGAAGGGTTGATCCCCCTAAGTACGAGGAGTCCTTATAGTCTTATGACTATTAAAGTTGGAGTTGAAAGATTACTCGCAACTATGGACATAGTTCATGGTCTTATGACCCTTAGTTATATTTATTCTACATTTTGGATTTCAGCTCCTGATTATTGTTGATAGAGTACTATTCATTGTTGATGAGCCTTTTATTGGCAATTATTATTGCTATACTCCTGTTGATTCTATATTATATCCAGTGAGCTTGCATATTTAAAAACTCATTTCAGCTAAAGAGGAGAAGGTGGATGAACCTTCGACTAGCAAAGGAAAGGGAAAAATGTGCAAGTGATGAAGACTTGTAATTTTACTTTGATTGAGATGTTAGATTTTTATTATGATGATCTTAGACTTGGTTTTAATGATGTTTATTTAATTTCCGCATTTGAATGATTGTATTTAAAGGTTAGATAACCTGGGAGATTTTATTATGTAACCCTTTTAATGGGAAAGGTTTTATTTATCCAATTTCATTATGATTGGGTAGTTAGATATGAATGTTTGATTAAGTGAACACCAGATCCTGTGGGAATGAAGTACCTGGATTTGGGGGTGTCACATCTTACAAGCAAGGATAATTAAGCTGGAGTTGTGCTTATATTATCAGTATAGACCGAGAAGCTCAACAAACCTATTACTATTGGGTAAAATCTAATTACGCACAACACACAAGTATACGTGGTCAACATGTAATAAAGTGATAAGTTAAGTATCGTTCCCACAGAGAATTATTTAATAAAAATCACCAAGTACTAACCCGAAATCAACTCAATCTTATTTAAATGAATGAATTTCAAATTATATAAATTAAACTACTATTAACTTCCACTAGTTAAATTAAGATAACAGAGATTTAAGATCACAACTTCACTTATTTCTTCATTTAAGTTAACACACTTCTCATCAATTATTCTCTATCCCGAATTGTTAATCAAGAACACTAAAGTAGTATTAACCACCTCTCGATGCACTAATACCGTATTAACGTCAATCCACAATTAAGAAAGAAATCCGTTAAACACCTTAATCAACTAACCCACTATATCTCTATGTGAATTACAATTGAAGAATGTTTAAGAGCAAGTTCTCTATAAGATTACATATGGCGTCAAGCATATCTCTACCTTAACACTCATCATGTTTAAGCTACTAACAAAATCCTGAACACATGCTATCATGATTAGATCTAAATCAATACTTCATCTCTCGAGTTCATATAGACTATCACGGTAATTAATGGCCAATCAATTAAACAATTAAGTCCAAATCACAATAGACAATCCTCACAATAGAACATAATAATTGATAACGAAGCATATTAAAATAAACTACACAATAAGATCCATTATAATCTCAAACAAAGAATTAGTTCATTGAATTAAAACTAAGAATCCACACTTGAAATAACATTGAAAGATAAAAATAAGATTAAAGAAAAAAATTGAATCTGTTGTCAGCAAATCTTCATCTTCTTCAAGCTCATGCTCTTGATCTTCAATGGTGTCCAAGTTGCTTCAATCTCCCAATCTCATCTAATCTAGGGTTCCTAATCTAAGAAAGAAAGTAAAGAATTAGATAATAAAAATCTATCCCAAGAAGGATTTTATGGAGTCTTAGAACTAGCCTCCCAATCCAAGTAAAACTCAAGTATTTAGAGTTCTAATGGACACCCTAACAAGTTAGGCAACTAAAAATCCTATTCTAGCTCAATTTGGACATCAAATAACCCAATTTGACTCAATTCCCACCGCCTAGCGCGCTCAGCGCTGCTGCTAAGCCATTTCTGGCGCGGTCCGTGCTACAGGGTCAGAAAATCTGGTGGCCTAGCGCGGTCCACGCTACGCGTAGTTTCTGCTGCGACGTCCTTTGGTAAAACAGGCATAACTTTTGATCCGCTTAGAGTTACAGGGCCTGCCACATATCAAATCGAAGATATCGACGGGATCTATAACTTTCCTTCTTTGAGCTTTGACAAATTCGAATTCGATCAAGGCGGAAATCGGGCTTGAAGTAGATGCTATGTAAATGGCAAGCATGACAACTCTTAGTTTTGATCTTCATTGATAAAAAGGCCATAACTCTCGCATCCGAGCTCCGATTGAGACGATTCAAGATGTTCCGAAAAGCTAAGAAGTAGAGCTTCAATAAAATCCAAGTTCCAAGTTAAGAATATGCATCCAACTTGGTGTTAAAAGTCCTTGAATATTCCCTTCTTGCATTTGCTTGCGTATTTTAGTCCAAAAGATGTTTGAATTACTTATCCTTGCTTCTTTATGCCAATGTCAAGTCACAACCTACAAAATAACATATAATGTATGAAAATTAACTAAGAAAATGAATACAAGCAACTAATTCAAGTAACAGATACCGGATAAGTAGGTATAAAACCTACATATCAATTACATAATGAGCAAGGGTTTGGTGTGTTGATCAAGTATAAACTTCTCTATAAATTAAAACTCAGACATTTCATCTTCATTTCCTTTGTTCATCTCTTAACTCCCATTCTATAATTAGATGAAGCTTGAATCTTTGGTTTTACTCAAGGAATTGTGTGAGCTTGGTAATTGAATAACAATATAATACTAATAAAAGAAAGAAGAGTCAAGAGCTAAGGGAAGGGAAACCAAATCATAGGGAACATATATGTTTGTTGTATTTTATCAAATGAGTTAGAATCATGATAGGATGTTTGATTGTTGTAAATGATCTGTAATGATTATAAGAATCGTAATTGAATTAATTTAAGTGATATGCAGAAGATTTCTATGAAATATGGGTTTGAATATCAAATAAAGGCTTGCAAGTTGTTTTTTAATTTGCCCAAATGAGAATTTTTTTAAAAAACTAATAGAACTAAAGAAATGCAACTAATATGTATGACATGAATTGGATGTAGAGTTTAATTCCAGAGTTATGTGGTGATAAAATAGTATTTATGAAGCATGGAATAAAATTTGGTGTTTGAATTTGAGTAATGCAGAAAATAAAGCTTTTTTTTGTCTGTAGTCGAAGTGGGGCGATCACGCCACTTCCCAAGTTAAAATCAGCACGGCTGCACTGGTCCCCAGAAATGTAAAATGATTTTCTTTGTAATTTGAGTTTTTGGGTATGTGTAGATAAGTCTTATATGCAGTATTTGTGACGCCCCCAAAATAGGTATACATCAATCATCTTGAGTCGCCATATACATGCTACATAAATCAAATACAAACTTAATTATACAACTGTCGTGCAAAATACGACAAAATAAAGCTGAGAGTTTAAACAAGAATATTGCCTTCTAGACAATATCCACTCTCAAATAGAGTCCTCATTACATTTATTATCACACTATTTTATAGAATAGTGAGGACTACTATAACACCATCTCGGACCATCAATCCGTTCTCCGACTAGTCCCGGCTACGTTCTCATTTCCTGAAGAGAACAATGAAAGCCAAAGGGTGAGCTCAACTAGCCCAATAAGAAATATTATGACTAAGATAATGTAGAATAAATTATCATTAGTCTTCAACAGTGTTAAACTGATAAAATACAATAAACATCAAGTTTAACTGCAGCGGAACAAGCAATCCATTAGAAGAGTTAAGTAGAGCATGGTATCTATTATCTTCTATGATTTAAAAAGTTTTTCATCAATTTTATCGCTGACACTCAGCTTAATAAATAAACCACATCATCAAATCATCTTTGCACTATGGGCCAAGGATATTCATGTAATTATCAATGGTCATGATTATACCGAATAATCCCTGGTCATAATCATACCAACAACTGTCCATCAATGCACTACGGGCCAATGAGGAATTTTACCACGTCATTTATAACATTACGGGTCACGATTATACCGAATGATCCATGGTCATAATCATACCAATCGACAGTCCATCTATGCACGTAAGCCAAAGATGACTTTCGTCATAATATAAGCATGAGGATGATGACAATGATATAAGAATTAATCAAACGAAATCAAGGATAAATATTAAAGACTTTAAATTTATCCAGAGTTTAAAAATATCCAAATTGTTAACATGATACTGCTTTGTGGAGTAAAATTCAAGAATAATTTTCATGTATCAAAAATAATTTGGACAGAAAAGAAATATATTTTTCGGGTAAATAGTACCCCATGAATTGTGACACCCCCGAGATCGGGTCCTCTGACCCCGATTCGTCCGTTACGATAAAATACTAACATCCACCTCTAAACAACATACGATAACTAAAATGCGGAATATAATAAACGTACGTCGTTCATTCAAAAGGTGTTACTAGTCCCAAGATACGATAACCTTAATATCATTTTACACACATACCCTAAAATAAACATTAGGGTTCATATTACATAATAGTAATTTAAAACTAGGCATAAGGTAAAGTCTGCTCTTTGCCACTATTCTACATTTTTCCCTTACCCTTGTCCTTCCCTGAGGTCTCGGGCTTAGCTACAATATAATTCATGATATAGCAAGGATGAGCAATAAGTTTGCCCAGCAAGTTTAACTACAACAATATGGATATATCATGATGAATAGAAAAATATCTGACAATGAATTCAACAATATGAATATCTGAAAGATTCAACAATATGAATATCGTAAGAAAAGATAATGATTGCTTTTAGAATAACTGCTAGTCAAATAGACTTTGAACTATAACACTCCAATGGAATCAATAGCTAATTGACCCTTTAGTTATTGGCTACAGAATAAGTACTTGAGGGGATCAGCCTCACGTACACTATGTATATGCATAACATTTAAATCTGCTCTGTGTATCTTATATTAGATATCTGGTACTCCCCTATCATAGAAAGGAGTGTTCTTTCAGTCTAAGAATCCTTACCCTCAATAGGTTTGGATAGATTTTATAAAACTTCATACGCTTGTCTGACCGGATAATGGTTCAGACTCTATCTCACATAGTTCAAGAATTATTTGAACTTTAAATGATGTACAAGTCCAAGACTGTACGAACTCAAGTGCACTAAGTGCGAATATCAATAATGTCGATGTGGAATAATTGTAAGATAATTAAACCACTTAATAACATGCTTGGAAATAAGATTCAAGCTTAAATGAATAACTTTCAATTCAACAATAACCTAACTTAATACAATATGAGAAGGATAAGAAACTTTCACAACAAACAAAGTTGTGTAAGTTAGGAAACATTGCAACACAATAAAATAGTGTTCAGATACTTGCTCAATATAAATTTGAGTAAGTTTAGGGAAATTACACAATAAAAATAAGAATTTAGGAAAACTTGCACAATCAAAGAGCGAAGTTCACAGAAACTTGCCTGTTTGCTCAGCTACAATTAATTTTAGCTTTAATTACTTGCGTTGAAATGACCTAACATTAACAAGTCGGTCATTTCAATTAGTATGTGTAACTAATACGAGTCTACACTTAAAAGAATCAAGTCATCATATAGCATGCTTGTCAACACATTATATGACATATTGGTCACATATTTCAAGATAAAGATATCATGTAAGCATGCCTTAAATTTCAGAACCAAAAATAGAATCTGTTTGTGACTACAGGATGATGCAGCTGCGCCTGGTTTAGGCTTAGGGATGGCGCAGCTGCGCTGTCCCTTGGCCAGACCAAGGTTGAGCTTTTGCTCTCCTGACTTCAGTCTAACTCTAACACACTAATTATACATGTATTTTAACATACATACATGCTAGATTTTTACATATAACACATGACCATACTTGACTTCACTATCATAAGTTTACTTACAATTTATATGTCATTAAAACATAACAAGGTCATGTAATCATTTGTGCCTTACAACTTGATCATTCAATACTCAGTAGTCATGCTTGTATATATATACAACACATGTATACTTTACTCACATAGTTCATATTTTAGAAATTTCCCTTTTTTGACTAAGTGTGAATAAGTGAAAACCATACATTAACCAAATTATGTTCATGCCAATAAATCTATAGGCATAATGAGTCCTAATACACATGCTTGCTTGGTCATAACATACGTTATTCATTACTTGATGATATTAGCTTCCTCATTCTAACTTTCTTTGAATTTTACACTAAGTTAACTTAGCATATACAAGGCATGTGTGCATATAACTCTCATGCATTTATAACATATATTAAAGCCACATATGCATGCTCAAATAGTCAGAACTTACTAGATAAAAATCTTCGTTAAGTTCTCTTTGAAAAGTTTTAAGTTTCTTATCTTTGAAATAGTCTTAACTTTCAATCATGTATGCTAGTGTGTTCAATCACTTTAATCTTGCATTTCATGTTAATATCAACCATATTATCATGTTCATAAATTCAAAATGCTAACATGATGTGTTCGTGACAAAGTTCACTTTGAAATCTCAAATATCATTTCAAGACCACAAGTGTTGTGTCCATCATTGCTATACTTGCTCATCCTATATGCATGTGCTTAAATGTGCGTGGTAAAAAAATTTACAATCTCTCTCTAATAGTGTACCAACAAGTTAGCACATCAGAAACTAAACAGAAAAGACCGGACACAGTGCGGTATATGCGCATATATTGCCAGTTTGTTTACGGCCAGGTGAATCTTGCTCTACTTTGGAAGTTCATTAACTTATCACAAAATTTCCTTATGGAAAGGGTTTCTAACATAACCCAACACATTTAGAAGCTTGTATAACACTTAGCAACATAACCCAAATCAAATATCAACTATTACATGTGAGGCCTTGAATTTTATGAAATAAAAGTATTCAATTTTCTTATAATTATTCTATTTAGTAAATGGTTAAATTGATAAAAGGTTAAAGTTAGGGGTGATATGTGAATTTTTTTTCAAAGTAAACAAGTTGTCATAAAATAATCGGTGATAAAAGTATAGTAATATGCGTGGTTGCATAGTAGCACACAGTATTGTATAATATCTTTGATTATTGATACTTACGCAAGAAGTCACTCAGTTATACTCAATTATTGCTACAGTAATTTCTGCATCATATCAATCATATTATTGATTCAATTATTGTCACAGTATCATCTGCATAATATGTTATATTATTAAATCAATAATTGAGACGACAAAGTTATTCATATTATTATTTGCAATATTGACAATGTCTAGAAGTTCATTAAGGAGAGGTTTGGTCACCTAATTGCAACGCCGATAAGGGAGAAATCCTTATTGGAAAGCCCCTCTTTCACGGAATGACTCGTTTGTTAAATATTATGAGTTATAATACTAATGATGAATAAGTTCGTGTTGATTAAAGATGAAATTGATAATTCCATTGTGTTGGAATTATTAGTGTTAGTGGAAATTGACATTTATTTCGATGATAATTAATGGCTGGAAGTTATATTGACCAATCGGGTAATTAATCGGATAAATGAGAAATTAATTGCTATTAATTCACATGCTTATAACTATATGTTCACATGTGTGTACTATTGATTCACATGATTTACTATTAGGGGAGTTGGTGCAAGATTGATAATACTTGCATGACTAAGTTAAAAATAGAGGTATAGATGAAGGTACTATATTATAATTAATTTTTTCACATGTTTAGAACTATTGAGTCACATGATTTACTATTGATTCACATGATTTACTATTAGGGGAGGTGGTGCAAGTTTGATAATACTTGCATGACTAAATTAAAAAGGAAGAAAAAGGGGAAGGTATTATACTGTAATATTTCCAGCCCAAAAACGTGCAATTATTGAAACTATATTTTCCTATAAATAGAAGCTCATTCCTTCATTATTTTTCACCAATTCACTAAAGACATAGAGCAATTATTATAGAGAAATTATAGAGAGTGAAGCTATAGAGAGAAAGAAGAAGCGAAGTCTGTTACTTCACTATTCTAGTATCCAGTCTTCTTCTGAGGTAAGGGATATCATTATTGTGGTAAGGGGTATTATTCTTTCGTATTCATGAAGAGAGTTATTTTCTTTCATTACTCGTAAGGGTTGTTATTCTATTCTTTATTATTATGTTGGAATAACCTATCTATGCGAAGTACTGCATACATGGTGAAATTCTTCTATTATTCTATTCTTTATTATTCTGTTGGAATAACCTATCTGTGCGATCTATTGCATGCCTGGTGAATTCTGTTGTTATTCCATTCTTTATTATTCTGTTGGAATATCCTGTGCATGCGTAAATTACGTATGACCGGTTCCATTCTTTATTATTCTCGTTGGAATAACTTTTATCATGCGTGCGCTATCGCATGCCCGGTGAATTCTGTTGTTATTCTATTTTTATTATTCTGCATTGAAATATCCTGCATTTTATGCGGATTACGCATTTACCGGTTCCATTCTTTATTATTACTCGTTGGAATATCCCGTGCATGCGGAATACACACGACCGGTTCCATTCTTTATTATTCTGTTGGGAATAACCTATCTGTGCGGTCTATCGCATGCATGGTGAATTCTTATGTTATTCCATTATTTATTATTCTGTTGGAATAACCTGTCTATGTGGATTATCGCATGCATGGTGAATGATCCTTCGTATTCATTCTTTATTAAATTGTGAAAATGATCTGTCTACGTGGATTACCGCATGGCGGGTGAAAATCCATTTGCAGTTTCGTATATTCTATTATACTCATCTGGGATATCATTTCTTTTGTACATGTCATGAAATATCATTTTCTTTGGTATTTTTCTGTTACGAGTTACTATTCACGGGTTACTATTCACCTGGTTACTATTCACTCTGGTATTATTCACTCGGGTATTCGGGGTACTTTTCGTGCCAAAGTACTATTCACGAGTTACTATTCATGAGTTACTATTCACTCAATTACTATTCACTCTAGTACCATTCACTCGGGTATTCGGGACACTTTTCGTGTCGGGATACTATTCATGGGGTACTATTCCTGAAGTACTATTCACGGGGTACTATTTACTCCAAAAAATATATTTCTTTTCTGTCCAAATTATTTTTGGTACATGAATATTATTCTTGAATTTTACTCTACAAATCAGTATCATGTTGACAAATTGGATATCTTTAAACTCTGGATAAATTTAAAGTCTTTAATATTTATCCTTGATTTTGTTTGATTTGATTTCGGTTGATTATTGCTTATATCATTGTCATCATCCTCATGCTTATATTGTGATGAAAGTCATCTTTACATGCATAGATGGACTTGGTATGATTATGACCATGGATTATTCGGTATAATCATGACCGTAATGTGACGAATGATGTGGTAAAAGTCCTCATTGGCCTGTAGTTCATTGATGGACAGTTGTTGGTATGATTATGACCAAGGATTATTCGGTATAATCATGACCATTGATGATTACATGAATATCCTTGGCCGTGGTGCAGGGATGATTCGATTTTATTTATTAAACTGAGTCTCAGCGATAAAGTTGATGAATTTTTTTTTAAATCATAGAAGATAGTAGATTTTATGCTCTACTTGACTCTTCTAATGGATTGCTTATTTCCGCTGTAGTTGTTGATCTAAAACTTGTTGTCTATTGTATTCTATTAGTTGTTATACTGTTGAAGGCTAAGGATAATTTATTCTGCATTATTTTAGTCATAATATTTCTTACTGGGCTAGTTGAGCTCACCCTTTCTTTCATTGTTCTCTTCAGGAAATGAGAATATAGCTGGGACGAGTCGGGGAATGGAGTGATGGTCCAGGATAAATGGCTTTAGTAGTCCTCACTATTCTATGGAATAATGTGATAATAATTGTAATGAGGACACCATTGAGTGTGGATATTGTCTAGATGACAATATTCTTTTTTAAATTCTCAGCTATGTTTTGTCGTATTTTACACAACTGTTGTATAATTAAGTTGTATTTGAATTTATGTACCATGTATATGGCAACTCAAGATGGGTGATGTATACCTGTTTTGGGGGCGTCACATTACATGCTTAATTCAAAGAATCAACCCATTAAGCAATTTATCAAAAATGAAGAATGGGAATGGAAGTTATACCTTTGTGACTCAATCTAGCTGCTCTAAAATAATATATTCACTCTATATAAGTTCCTTAGCATCTAATTCTCAGCAATTGCAACAAGGAAGGATGAAGGTATTATTTATAGAAGATTGGTAAACTAGATAAAGTCATTACCTCACAAATTAAACCATTGGATTTTAAGAATGCACAAGGGTTGGTGAGAATTGGTGATTCCACTCATGAATCCCACTCCTCATCTAAGTTGGTTGATTTTGAGGTGAAGATAGAGTAGGTTTGCTAGCTTCCTTTTGTTTTCACGTGGAAGAAAAGAATGGGACTCTAATTACGGGACAAAGTAAAATCCCAACATTTGCAACATTTGAAATAAAATGCAACCCTTAGCTTATACCATATATACACATAATATACTTTGGTTATACACTATGTACACCCAATTTATTTCATATAACAATATTATTATGCAACTCACATGAATGCAAATAACTCTTACTATATAGTCTATATATAGACATATTAATGTGTCACCTTGTACAATATAAAATATATAGTTAATTACATTATAATAAAGGTTTACTATTCATGTCTTGCACAAATTAATCAAGTAAATATATCATCACATTATATTTATTAATGTAAGACCCCAAATTATTAATAAATGAAATTTATTTTCCTCTATTTATTATTTTGAAATAGTAAGGGTTGATTTGATTAATGTGGATAGTTATGGGTAAAATCATAAAATATTTGAATAAGCAAGTGGTTATAAAATATTCATTATTGTCGGGGAATATTAGTTTGGTGGAATATTATTAAATGCTTGTCGAGGAATATTAAATGCGACAATGCAATCTTTTATGGGCCCCATAACGAAAAGCGATTGGATGAAAAAAGCGACAAATATAAGTTGTTTATAAATAGCGGCGTAGTTATTACCGATTATCTTGTTGGAATACCCGGTGGTTAAAACACACTAATACGCGTTGTTGAGCAAGATGACGCGGTATTGCACCAATTATTGATTCTTACGTGAAGGCACTACTCAATAATTATTACGATAATTACTATTCAAGATTTTATTTTATTGATTCAATAATTATTGCATTGATATTTTATATTATCGTTGTTTCAATAAATTGTCATTACACAATATTTTCCATTATCGAGCAATAATTCATATTATCTGAATAATATTATTAGATAACATTATTGGCAATGTCTAGAAAGTTACATCTAAGGAGAGGTTTGTCACCTAATTGCGTTCAAATGAGGAGAGATCCTTATTGGAAAGCCCCTTTTTTCTGAAACGGCTGGTTGCCCGATCTTTGTGATTCTGTAATATTATTTGTGAATAATTAATTATTGATTTATATGATGAGGAAAATATTGATTTTATGTGGATATAGATGGAGAAAATTTTTAAAGTGACAATTGTTGAAAATTGAAATTTTATCTTTTTCTGATAAAATAATTCATTTAAATATATTATTATATTTTAATAATATAATAATGGTGATATTTTTACAATGAATGTGGGATATATGAGTATACGATGAGGAAGAGTATTTTTGTGGCATTAAATGATTAACACATGTTTTGTGTGTCGGTGGACCCCATTTCTTGACTGAAATTTGATTATAGCTTGTAAAATCGCCCGTTTGAGGATTTCGGTCAATTTGTGTTTGGAATTTGGAAAAACTTTCTTCTGCAAAGTTGTAGAGAATTGAATTTCCTATAAAAAGCCGCGAGATTCGAATTTTCTGATAAAAGAACTATTTATTATGAATTATTGAAGTTAGAAGTTCAAAATAATTGATTTTGGAAGTTTAAAATATTTTTAATTACAAAAACGTTTTTCCATTTTTGAAACTCATTTAACATATGTTAGGGTGGCTGAGTTCAGATTCTTGGAAGCATAGGAAGTTGTAGAAAAAATTATAATATTAATTTATTAAATTTTCTACTTTGGTGTTCTAAGCATTTTCCTATAAATAGGGTGCTTAGGTTAGAATTGAAAATCACACGAAATCAAGTTTTCTCTCTCTATATTATCGGCGTATTCTTGTGAGTATTTTGAGTATACTTTGAGTATTGCTATCTGATGCAAGTTCAAGTCATAGCTTTATATCCTGTGTTTCAACTAAAATCTTGTCTTTTCGAGGTAAGGGATGTTATTTTCTTCTCAAATGATATTATTTCTTCAATATCATTATCTTAAAATATTGGTTGGAAATTTTTATCAAATTTGAAACTTTTTCATGTCGGGGTTACTATTCATGAGTTACTATTCACGAGTTACTATTCATGAGTTACTATTTACGAGTTACTATTCACGAGTACTATTCACGAAGCGTGAAGATGTTTTTTGTGAAATTTCTATCTTTTGGTGTCGGAGTTACTATTCACGTATATGACACTATTCACGTATACGGCACTATTCACGAATACGACACTATTCACCGAAAAATGAAATTTTTTCTTTTTGTCCAAAATATCTATTATGGATACTAGCTTTGATTGTATCCATGTTTTGATCATTCTTGAATTTTACTCCACTATGATTATTCATGAGGTATTTTTGGACATGGAATAGCTGAAATACGAATCCTTAATATTTATTCTTTTGTTTCACTGGATTCGTTTTCTTTAAAATATTTTTCATCATCCTTAGTCCTAAATGATGATATAACTGAATATCTTTGGCTGTAGTGCAAAGATGAATGATTTCTTGATGAATATCTTTGGCCGTAGTGCAAAGATGAACAGGTGTTGAGATGAACATGGTAGAGTTATTAATATCTTTGGCCCGTGGTGCAAAGATGAACAGTGTTTAGATGAACATGACCAATGATGAATATCTTTGGCACAGTAGTGCAAAGATGAATATTTGATTCGAGATATATATTGATTGATGTTACGAGGATAAAATATCGACGATGAACTTTTAAATTCATATATAGAAGATAGTAGTTTGCATTCTCTACTTAACTCTTTTAATGAATTGTTGTTTCACATTGCGATTGTTGATTTAAAAGCGGTTTGTCTATTGTATTCTATTAGATTTTTCCTGTTGAAGACTAACGATAATTTGTTGTATATTATCTTAGTCATAATATTCTTTACTGGGCTAGTTGAGCTCACCCTTTTCCTTGTTGTTCCATTTTTCTTCTCAAGAGGCGAGAATGTAGCGAGTACTAGTCGGGGTATGGAATGAAAGTTCTAGAGAGTTGTTTAGTAGTCCTCACCATTTTGTAAAATAATGTATCAATAATTATGATGGGGATTTATTTGCCTGTGGATATTGTCTAGATGGCAATATCTTGTATTTAAACTCAAAGTTTATATGTTGTAATAATAAAGTTGTAGTTATTTCTGTACCATGTATTTGGCGACTCGAAATGGGTTGGATGGAATGGACCTATTTTGGGGGCGTCACGGTTGGTATCGAGCTTAGGGATATGATCTCTGGCGGAGATCGGGAATAGAACTAGGAGGGAGAGCGAGTAAATCCTTCGCTAGTGTGTCCTACCTAAGCTTATTTGTTGGTTGGTCATAATATAGGGGTATTATGTGATTTGTTAATTTATTTAATTAACCCTTGTTTTATGATAGTTTTTTAAGAATGGGCTGCTTTGAGAACGTTAACAATGGAGTGAATGAGATCGTGGAGACACCTCTAATCGCCAACCAGGATAATGTGATGTCAGGCGAAGAAGGAATTAGAGATATCCATATGGTGAGTGAAGAATTGATAGTTGCACCCGAGATAATCGCCGAGGTAACAGCTGAGAGTGAGGAAGAAGAGGAAGAAGAGGTACCTGAAGAGAGTTTATTAGAGGTATTTTATGATCAAAATATAGAATTGCAAAATCGTATTCATGAGTTAGAAGAACAGGCTGAAGAATTGCAGGCAGTCGTGGAGCAAAAGGATGCAACGATTCAAGCTTGTGTTACCCGATATGTGATGTTTGACCGAAGCACTCTTTGGCGAGTATAAGATGATAAAGTTTGGAATCGAAATGAAAAGAAAAATAAGCGAGCAGTGAGAATGAGTGATGCATGGGTAAAAGCCGCCTGCACGCGTTGATATTATGGAAAGAGATGTCCAATCTAAAAGAGAAGATTTAACGATGACGGGAAGGCGTCGGCGGACAGATCGACACCGACAACAAATTCTAGGGAAGAGAACGATCGCCGGTTAGATGCTACTGATCACGGAGAGGAGGGACATATAAGGTCAAACTGTTCAAAGCCTTCCAATGTATGTTTTAGTTGTGGAAAAGATGGTCACATAGCTCAATTTTGTCCTATAAGCGAAATCAAGTCCAGTTGGGGCGTTGGCACGAGAAGCGGATCTGAGAAAAGTCAAAGTCAACGATTCACGGAAGAGCGTTTATCGTGGCCGGTCAAAATCACGAGGAACCCGAACGAAGTTAGCACGGTTAGTTAATTATAAATTCTTGCGAAGTTTATACCTTACTAGAATCTGGGTTCTACCCATTCTTTTATCTCTCTTGCTTGCGTTCAACGTTTGAACTTGACTCTGGAGAAATTAGACTTTGACTTATCTGTGGAGACTCCATTAGGAGAAACTTTCATTTCATCCACTGTGCTTAGAAATCTTGCTTGATTCGAGTTGGCACTATCACATTACACGTTGACCTTATTCCTATAAAGATATTTGCTTTTGATGTGATTTTAAGGTTAACTACTCATCATGCCAAAATTGATTGCTTTCGTAAGGTTGTTAGTTTTCATATTCCTAAGCAACTTTGTTATTCAATTCGAGCAATCAAACCATTGAAGTCAAACATTTTCATATCAAGCCATGAAGTCATTCGTTTATTACGGATGTCAAGTTTTCTTAGTCCATGTTATGGATTTGAATAAAGACACGTCGATTTGAATAATATTCTTGTTGTTATTGATTTTCTGGCGTATTTTACGAATAATTTCTTGGCTTACTCCCAAAGCACGATATTAAATTTTGTATCAACTTTGAACCCGATACAAAACTCATTTCTAAAATCTCATATCGAATGGCTCTATTGAACTTGAGGAGTTAAAAATTCAACTATAAATTTGGTACACGAGCCTTTATCTGGTGACTTCCTTTGTGGAATGCACCAAGCTGCACTCTCGTAGGGGACACCATATTCGATGCGATAGTAAACCGATAGATGTCATTGTAACGTCTTATCCAAGGTTGGGATATGAGTCACGATTGAGAACAACCTAAGTCGAGAATCGAAATCGTAGCTTTCTAGGCTTAGTTGGCTATTATCGAAGATTCGTTGAAGGATATTCTCGAATCGCTATTCCATTAATGCAGCTGACTCGTAGAGATACAAAATTCGAATGGAGCAAGGAATGTGGGAAGAGCTTCGAAGAACTCAAGAGGAGACTCATTTCAGCACATGTTCTGACCATGCCATCCTGGAAAAGCGAACGTGGTAGCTGACGTGTTGAGTAGAAGATCGTATACACAATCTGAGTCACGATATTGTCAAAGACTCATTTCGTATAATTTACAAATAATAGAGATGGAGATGAAAACTCTAGGTACCCACGTGATGATATACAAGTATAATCAACTTTAATCGATAAAGTTAAAGCTGTTCAAGCTACACACCGGAGCTGATGAATTTGAAGAAGGAGGTGCAAGAAGTTGTTATTTCAAAAGCGAGAATCGGTGAGGTGAGGAAAGCTCAAACCTTCGATTTATTAATCCATTTGAAATTCTCGATCGAATAGGAACTGTGGCCTATAGACTCGTTTTACCGCCAAGTATGACGCGTGTTCATGTATCGATGTTACGTAAATATGTGGACGACCCGAACCACGTCATTGAGTTAGAACCGAACGAGATAGCCGAAGCCTTAACGTACGAGGAGAAACCTGTCGAGATCTTGGATAGGAAAGAACATGTCCTATGTACCAAGGTTATACCACAAGTTAAAGTTTTGTGGAGAAACCATGCTATTGAGGAAATGACCTGGGAGTTGGAAACGAAAATGAAAGCGAGGTATTCTCATCTTTTCGAAACACCAGTCGTCGTCGTCAATTTCGAGGATGAAATTTCATAAGGAGGGAGGTTGTAAGACCCCAAATTATTAATAAATGAAATTTATTTTCCTCTATTTATTATTTTGAAATAGTAAGGGTTGATTTGATTAATGTGGATAGTTATGGGTAAAATACGCAAATATTTGAATAAGCAAGTGGTTATAAAATATTCATTATTGTTGTGGAATATTCGTTTGGTCGTGGAATATTAAATCTTGTCGGGAATATTCGCATGCGACGGTATGCAGTCTTTATGGGGCCCCATAACGAAAGCGATTGGATTAAAAAAGCGACAAATATAAGTTGTTTATAAATAACGGCGTAGTTATTCTGAGTTATCTTGTTGGAATACCCGGTGGTTTAAAACACACTAATACGCGTTGTTGAGCGATAGCTACGTGTATTGCACCAATTATTGATTCTTACGTGAAGGCACTTTACTTTCAATAATTGTTACGATAATTCTTATTCGATATTTTATTTTATTGATTCAATAATTATTGCATTGATATTTTATATTATCGTTGTTTGATAAATTGTCATTACACGTATTTTCCATTATCGAAGCAATAATTCATATTATCTGAATAATATTATTAGATAATATTATTGGCAATGTCTAGAAAGTTACATACTAAGGAGAGGTTTGGTCACTAAATTGCGTTCCAAGATGGAGAGATCCTTATTGGAAAGCCCCTTTTCTCTGAGGAGCGGCACGGTTGCGATCTTGTGATTCTGTAATATTATTTGTGAATAATTAATTATTGATTTATATGATGAGGAAAATATTGATTTTATGTGGATATAGATGGAGAAAATTTTTAAAGTGACAATTATTGAAAATTGAAATTTTATCTTTTTCTGATAAAATAATTCATTTAAATATATTATTATATTTTAATAATATAATAATGGTGATATTTTTACAATGAATGTGGGATATATGAGTATACGAGGAGGAAGAGTATTTTTGAGGCATTAAATGATTAACACATGTTTTGTGTGTCGGTGGACCCCATTTCTTGACTGAAATTTGATTATAGCTTGTAAAATCGCCCGTTTGAGGATTTTGGTCAATTTGTGTTTGGAATTTGGAAAAACTTTCTTCTGCAAAGTTGTAGAGAATTGAATTTCCTATAAAAAGTCGCGAGATTCAAATTTTCTGATAAAAGAACTATTTATTGTAAATTATTGAAGTTCCAAAGTTCCGAAATAATTGATTTTTGGAAGTTTAAAATATTTTTAATTACAAAAACGTTTTTTCCATTTTTGAAACTCATTTAACATGTGTTAGGGTGGCTGAGTTCAGATTCTTGGATGCGTGGGAAGTTGTAAAAAAAATTATAATATTAATTTATTAAATTTTCTACTTTGGTGTTCTAAGCATTTTCCTATAAATAGGGTGCTTGGGTTAGAATTGAAAATCACACCAGAAACTGAAGTTTTCTCTCTCTATATTATCGAGCGTATTCTTGTGAGTATTTTGAGTATACTTTGAGTATTGCTATCTGATTGCAAGTTCAAGTCATAGCCTATATCCGGTGTTTCAACTAGAAGTACTGTCTTTCGAGGTAAGGGATGTTATTTTCTTCTCAAATGATATTATTTCTTCAATATCATTATACCGAAATATTGGTTGGAAATTTTTATCAAATTTGGAACTTTTTCATGTCAGGGTTACTATTCATGAGTTACTATTCACGAGTTACTATTCATGAGTTACTATTCACGAGTTACTATTCACGAGTACTATTCACGAAGCGTGAAGATGTTTTTTTTGTGAAATTTCTATCTTTTGGTGTCGGAGTTACTATTCACGTATACGACACTATTCACGTATACGACACTATTCACGAATACGGCACTATTCACCGAAAAATGAAATTTCTTCTTTTTGTCCAAAATATCTATTATGGATACTAGCTTTGATTGTATCCATGTTTTGATCATTCTTGAATTTTACTCCACTATGATTATTCATGAGGTATTTTTGGACATGGAATAGCTGAAATACGAATCCTTAATATTTATTCTTTTGTTTCACTGGATTCGTTTTCTTTAAAATATTTTTCATCATCCTTAGTCCTAAATGATGATATAAATGAATATCTTTGGCCTGTAGTGCAAAGATGAATGATTTCTTGATGAATATCTTTGGTCCGTAGTGCAAAGATGAACAGGTGTTGAGATGAACATGACCGACTGATTAATATCTTTGGCCGTGGTGCAAAGATGAACAGTGTTTAGATGAACATAACCAATCGATGAATATCTTTGGCACATGGTGCAAAGATGAATATTTGATTCGGATATATATTGATTGATGTTACGAGGATAAAATATCGACGATGAACTTTTAAATTCATATATAGAAGATAGTAGTTTGCATTCTCTACTTAACTCTTCTAATGAATTGATGTTTCATTGCTGCAGTTGTTGATTTAAAAGCGGTTGTCTATTGTATTCTATTAGATTTTTCCTGTTGAAGACTAACGATAATTTGTTGTATATTATCTTAGTCATAATATTCTTCTTGGGCTAGTTGAGCTCACCCTTTTCCTTGTTGTTCCATTTTTCTTCTCAGGAGGCGAGAATGTAGCGAGTACTAGTCGGGGTATGGAATGAAAGTTCTAGAGAGAGTTGTTTAGTAGTCCTCACCATTTTTGTTAAATAATGTATCAATAATTATGATGTGGATTTATTTGCGTGTGGATATTGTCTAGATGGCAATATCTGTATTTAAACTCAAAGTTTATATGTTGTAATAATAAAGTTGTAGTTATTTCTGTACCATGTATTTGGCGACTCAGAATGGGTTGGATGGAATGGACCTATTTTGGGGGCGTCACAATTAATCTCTTACTCATTAATTATTATTTATTCATATAATTATTAATTAACACATTATCAATTAATTACTCAAAATCAATATGTTCAACTCTTGCTACTATATTCAAATAAATTGAATATTTAATTATTAATAATCCTATCAATTCCTTGATATCAAACTCTTAGGGTTTGTCCACCAATTTAAATAAACTATTAGTGACTCTCTTTAATCATTTCATAAATTCACATAACCACATAAGGTTTAAATAAACTCACAAAACTAACTCGTTAAAATTAACTCACATATTTAATTAATATGGAGTTTAAAATTTCATGGTCGTTACATCCCTCCCCCTTATAAAAATTCTGTCCTCGGAATTGCAAAAATAAGGTTACTCAAATAAAAACGAATAATTCACTCTCATTTTCTCTTCTAGCTCCCACACAACTTCTTCTACTGCGTGATTCCTCCAGAGAATCTTAACGAAATAGATAATTTTATTCCTCAACTTCTGTTCCTTCCTATCTAGTATCTGGACAGGAACTTCCTCTTATGATAAGTCTTTCTCGACTTGAATTGGTTCATAGGAGATAACGTGCTTGTAGTCCGATTTATACGGCCGCAATACTGACACATGAAACACATTGTGAATGTGCTCAAGTTCAGGAGGTAATGCTACCTCATACGCCACTTCACCGACTCGCCTCAGACTCTCGAACGGTCCTATGAACCTAGGGCTCAACTTACCCTTCTTCCCAAAACGAATCTTCCCTTTCCAGGTAGAAACTTTCAGAAATGCATAGGTTCCTACTTCAAAATCTCTCTTCTTGCAATGCAAATCCGCATACTTCTTCTGGCGATCTTGAGCTGCTACTAGTCGAGCTCTTATCACCCTGATGATTTCCATCGTCTGTTATACTAACTCTGGTCCCAACAGTTGACGTTCTCCATGTAACGCCCCAGAAAATTGAACCTTTGTAAATACTTTTAATAATGAATAAAACAATATTATTTATTATTATTACGTATGGATAAGACGAACGTCGTTCTATAACCTAGAAACGTTGGAATATCGTAGTATTTTAACTACGTGAATGAATTAAAGTGTTTGAATTTCTAAGATGAAAATAAAAGCTTTCCGAGAAATTTTTCGAAAAACACTATTCGTCGATTTCTGCTCGGGAATTATTTTTGAACTTCCGAGAAATACGTAATGTTATAATATCAAGGTGAGATGGATTATGCAATAATAACCTAAGTATGGAAAACGTAATATTTCACATGCAGACTTAATTTGGGAACGTTAGGTTTATTAAACGTTAAGGGAAGAAAGTTGTGATCGTATAATGTGTATTCATTATATGATGGTAATGAATGTAAGTATAATACAACGTATTGTACTATTATGTATGAAGAATGAGATAACATATATTACGAATTAATATACGAGCTAGTATATGAGGATTATACATGTGGTATAAATGTTAAGTTGTTAAATCTAAGATAATGGACTTGTAGGATTATTAACCTAATAGTATAAGTCCAATAGAAGTGACAATCAAGCCCAAGTGTTTGATAAGTCTTGAGTCCAAATTATGGAAGTATAAGCCCAATAAGGAATTATCTAGATTAATTAGCAGGCCCAATGACTAAGCCATGATCCATGGGGCAAACCAAGTATGAAATGGGTAGACTTGATGGGCAATCAAATTGTGTGGTGACCAAGTGATGTGCTAGACAAGGAATGAATAGCAAGGAGGTGGAGGATTGAGGAGGTGGAATGAGGAGGTGGAATAAGGAGGTGGGATGGTGTTTTGACCATTTTACCCTAGCTTTTGGTTGCCTATAAATAGAGAAGTCTCACTTCATTTGTTGGTTGTTCAATTTCTCCCAACTCCTCTCATAGATAATTAACTTATTTGGTAAAGAGAATAAGCCACTTAAGCACTTATACGCCACTTCAACTTTTGCTAGATTTTCCAAAGTGAATTGAAATCATAGTCTTTAAGGGTAAGACTCATACTTTTTATCTTTATCTCTTCTATGATAGGATTGATAGAGAAGGGGGATTGGTTGTTAAGAACATGTTATAAGTTATTAAGGAATAAAATTAAGCCGAATAAGTTGAATAAGAAACTTGAACTCTAATAAGTTGTTGGAATCTTGAAGAACTTGTCATATGTTTGTCATATGATGTTAGTATGTTGATTATAGCATGAGAACATTGATTAATGGACTTAAGTTCATAGTAAGTTATTAGCATGAGAATTAGTAGTTCATAAGTTAAATACGTCATGACTTATGAGAATAAGTCAAAACCCACTTTGACTGTAAGTTGGTGTAATAAGTAACTTGTGATGTTCATATGTTGGTTAAAATTCATCTAGAATCATTAAGAATTTAGCTTTGCCAGGATTCACACGATTGGACGATTATCGTTGAATTCGTGAAATTCTTGGAATGGAAGTCGTATTTTGTGTTTGAAGTCAGAAACGTTGGTTTTCGATGAAGACAAGTCATATTTAGCATTATAGAGTTGCGGACTCGAAAATGACCGAATTCTGACTTAGAATGAAGAAACGAGCGTTGAACGTTCACGGACGTTTATCGTTTTCGTTAAAAATGAACTCATAGATGATATTTTAGCAAACGAAGTCGAATAGATAAAATTCATGCATGAACGCATAGATTATGTAAATTGTGAACCGTAGGCTTTTGAACGAGCCAATTCGAACTTATAACAAAGAAGTTATGAGTCCGGGAGTTTTGTAAAATTTTCAAAAATTACAAACTGTCTGAGGCACAGAGTTGGCACCGCGGCACCAACCCAAGGCCATTGAGTGATGTCATAGCACCGTGTCCGAGGCTTGCTCATCAGAAACTCTCATAGCAGGCGCGAGAAGAAGAGTGGTGTAATAGCTACGCTGCACTGAGACCAAGAAATTGCCAAAGAAGAAAGATTTCAAGTACAGAATGAAAGGGAACTTTATAGTATTGAACTAAGGCATAAACATGACATTGTTAGGACATTGTTAGACATTTATGTATGATGATTAAGAGTTAATAATCAAACAAAGATGAACAAAATATGAATGACGTAATGAAAGTCGGAAACCCATAATAGTAGATCTAAGTCAGGATTTACATTGAGATGAAGGGTAAGATATAATAGTATACATACTTGATTATATATGACCTAATGTGGTACGTTATATGATCATGTATTGTAGAAACGTAGAGACTTAAAGTGTATGTGTGTTAATCAGTAAGCTGACGCTGAAGGCAAGTATTCTAACCCATGTTCCAGTTCAGTCTGGATAAGTTTTGTAATTCATGTATTCTTTCACATGAAGTCTTGAATGATGAAGTCTAAAGCTAATTCTTTCGGCTAGACTTATATTATGATTCTATCAAGCATGATTTATGTTTACCGAGTTATATTGGTATGGTTTTCAATCGAAGACCAAGTATGCTAAAATGTTTTTGTCGTTTAACGACAGGCACGTGAAGTTGCAACAACTTAAACGTATACACGTTTAATGAATGTAGTGTTGATCAACATAGAGTACTATGGGCTGATCACCCAGAAGTGCTCGTAAGTTATGCCAGACTTATGGACTTAATGCCGGGTTGTCCTTTTCAAAAGAAATTATGAACTGCTTATAGTCTTGAGCCTTAGTTGATATTCTATTGAATATTGTTGTTGGAAAACGTTTTGAATGAAAAGAAGTGCTATTTTGAATTATCGATAGTACTTCGTAACTATTGTTCAGTTATTGAAGGTATATGAGTTCTATGTTTCAAGCATGTTGTTTATTAGAATTGTAGTACTTACTGAGTTAGTCATGCTCACTCTTGCTTGAACCATATAAACACAGCCAAGATCGAGCGGACCGAAGGCTCAGGCAAGGACAAGGGCAAGGCGAAGACAAACCCTTAAATTACTTATGTAATAGTATAGGTGAACGATTGTAATATATTTGATATTATGACAAGAACAAACGAATGGGTTACAAAGAACCTGGGAAATGTAATATTATTTTGGATATATAGAAGTTATATTAGTCCTTTTGAGACTATTTAATTGAATGAATGAATGAATGGTAGTACCGTGTAGCACCATCTGTCGGGTTGGAAGAGACCCAGATTTGGGGGCGTCACACTCCAACTTCATCCCAGCATAAGGGCGTTCTACATTTCCTCCCATACAGTGCTTCATACGGCGACATTTCAATACTGGCGTGATAACTATTGTTATACGCGAATTCTACTAATGGAAGGTGATCCTCCCAACTACCCTTGAAGTCCATCACACAAGCTTGGAGCATGTCTTCAAGTGTTTGAATTGTTCTCTCGCTCTGCCCATCAGTTTGTGGATGATACGCGGTACTCATTCGTAGTTTTGTCCCCATTCTTTCTTGAAGACTCTTCCAGAAGTTTGACATAAATCGCGGATCTCTATCTGATACGATAGACATCGGCACCCCATGCCTCGAGATATTTTCCTTAACATATAATTTGGCTAACTGGTCCAAACTATACTTAATCTTAATCGACAAAAAGTGAGCTGACTTAGTAAGACGATCTACATTTACTCATATGGCGTTGTGCCCTTTTTGTGTTGGTGGAAGTCCCACCACAAAGTCCATTGTGATGTGCTCCCATTTTCATTCTGGAATCTCTAATGGTTGTAATAACACGCTTGGTCATTGGTGCTCTGCCTTGACTCTCTGACAAGTTAGACATCTACTTACGCATTCTGCAACCTCTCTCTTCATTTTTGACCACCAAAAATGGTGACGCAAATCTTGGTACATCTTCGTGCTTCCTGGGTGTATCGAGTATCTCGTACTGTGCCCTTCTTGCAAAATCTCTTCTCTCAATTTTGGTACTAGCAGTACCCAAATTCATCCTTCAAATCTTAGCAGTCCAGTGCTATCAACCTTAAATTTCAATTCATCACCTTCAGTCAATCGCTTCTTGATGTTAATGCAATCTTCATCCTTTTCTTGTGCTTCTTTAACCTTATCTAATAAAGTCAGACTCGCTGTCACCATAAATAATTGTTCGTTGGTCTCCATCGAATACTTAATCTCCAATTCTAATTGTTCAAAATCTTTCACCAATTCATCTTGAATGGTCAACTTCAATAACTTCTCTCTGCCTTTTCTGCTCAAGGCATCTGCCACTACATTTGCTTTGCCTGGATGGTACAAAATCTCACAATCATAATCTTTGATCAATTCTAGCCAACGGCACTGCCTCATGTTTAACTCTCTCTATGTGAAGATATACTTCAGACTCTTGTGGTCTGTATATATCTCACACTTCTCACTATACAAATAATGCCTCCAAATCTTCAAGGAAAAATCTACAGCTGCTAACTCCAGATCATGAGTCGGATATCCCTTCTCATAATCTTTTAGCTGACGTGAGGCTTACGCAATGACCCTTCCGTGTTGCATTAGTACATAGCCAAGTCCCTTATGTGACGCATCACTATACACTATAAACCATCCTGTGTTGTCTGGTAAGACCAACACAGGTGCTTGATTAAGCCTCTTCTTCAATTCTAGGAAACTTTCTTCTCACTTCTCTGTCCAAATGAACTTAACTGTCTTTCTGGTAAGATTGGTCAACGGCGATGCTAATTTCGAAAAATCTCGAATAAATCTTTGATAGTATCCCGCCAATCCTAAAAAACTCCTAATTTCTTTCTGTGTCTTCGGTGCTCCCAATTGATAACCGCTTCTACCTTCGCTGGATCCATCGACACACCAGTCTTTTCTATAACGTGCCCTAAAAACTGCACTCTCTGCAACCAAAACTCACACTTGGAGAATTTTGCATACAGCTTATCCCTCTTTAATGTGATCTCCAACACTATCCGAAGATGTTCGGCGAGTTCTTCCTCCGTCTCTGAATACACTAGAATGTCATCGATGAATACGATAACAAACTTATCTAAATACTATTTGAACACTCTGTTCGTCAAATCCATAAAGGCAGCTGGCGCATTCTTCAATCCAAATGACATTACCAGAAACTCAAAGTATCCATACCGAGTTCTGAATGTCTTCTTTAGAATATCCTCTCGCCTCACTTTCAGTTGGTGATAACCGGTCCTCAAGTCAATCTTTGAAAAGTACTTTGCCCCCTTCAACTGATCAAACAAATTGTCTATCCTGGGCAACGGGTACTTGTTCTTAATGGTGACCTTGTTCAAATCTCGATAGTTGATACAAAGTCTTAGTGACCCATCTTTATTCTTTACGAATAAGACTGGTGCTCCCCACGATGATACACTAGGTCGAATGTATCCCTTATCTAACAACTCTTGTAATTGAGCCATTAGTTCTTTCATCTCTACTGGTGCCATACAATACGACGCTTTGTATACCGGTGCTGTCCCTGCTGCCAAATCAATGACAAACTCAATCTCTCTATCCGGTGGCAATCCCGAAATCTCGTCTGGGAAGACATCAACGAAATCCCTTACAGTAGGTATCTGACTTAATTCACTCTTGACTGGTCGAGTATCAACCACGTGAGCCAAATAACCTATACAACCCTTCCTAAGCACCCTCTGTGCTTGCACCATCGTCAGACAATGAGATTATCTCGGCAATTTAATACCATAAAATACCATCTTTGACTTATTCGGTGTCTTGAGGTGGACACATTTCTTCTTACAGTATATAACTGCTCCGTGAACCGATAACTAATCCATTCCAAGGATTACATCGAACTCCCCCAAACGAATCAGTATCAAATCCACTTTGAGCTTAAATCCTCATAATTCGGTATAACAATTCCTATGAATGTATTCTACGGGGATAATTTCCTTGTTCGTTACTTCTACGTTCATAGGGTGTTCTAATCTCTCACGGGGTAAGTCTAACCGTTTAGCAAATTCTTTGAAAACAAAAGAGCAGGTAGCACCTGAATCAAATAACACGTATGCATCTATATCATTTATCGGAATGATACCTGACACCACGTCCTTAGACTCCACCGCATCATGTACGGTCATGTTGAACGTTCGTGCCATTGGTCTGTTGGCTTGACTAGCTGGTCCTCCAATGTTCAACCCATTATTGTTGTTGTTGTTGTTGCGGTTGTCGCTAAATGCATCGCCCTTTCTTCGGGCAATCTTTAATTTGATGGTCTGTGGCCCCACACGAGAAACATCCTCCCTTCTGCTTATTCAGACATTGAGGATCCATGTGCCCCGGTTGTCCACAACGATAACAAACACTCTTTCCCTTCATGCACTCCCCAGAGTGATTCCTCCCACAGTTGTCGCACTTCATACTTTTCTTGGCCTCCCCTCTGAACTTATTGCCTCTAGAGGATTGGCTCTCCATCCATTTACGCTTGTTGGGGTTGCTGCCTCCGCTGCTTCCCCCTTTCTGACCTTCCTGACCGGTCTTCTTTTCTTGTTTAAATCGTGCGATGGCTTCATTGCCTCCTTCGACAATGATAGCCCTTTCCAAAAGATCAGAGTAAGTCTTGATCTTCAACACAGCCACTACCTTTTACACCCATGGTTTCAGTCCTAATTCGAACCTCCTTGCCTTTCTGGCCTCCGTGTCAACCTGATGTGGAGCGAATCGGGCTAACTCATTAAATCTCGCCGCGTACTCTGTGACAGACATACTACCTTGCTTTAGTTTTAGAAAATTAACTTCTATATCCTGTTGCGTATTCTCCGAGAAGTAATTCTCGAGGAATAACTCCTTGAATCTGTCCCAAGGAATAACTCCCTCTTCTGCTTACCCCTTATTGGCTTTCCACCAATAGTTAGCTTCACCCTTCATCATGAAAGTGCCAAAACTTGTCTTCTGTGCTTCGGCAACGTGTGCGACCTCAAACACCTTATCCGTCTCTTTTATCTATGTCTGGGCTTCAATTGGGTCCAGGGTTCCTCGAAACTCTGGTGGTCCTACCAATTTAAAGTCCTTAAAGTTAGCCAAGTGTTGTCCTGGTTGCCCTGCTGCTGGCGGGGGTCTATTTTGCATTGCCTCAGTTAACAGGTTAATGAAGTTCTACATTGGATCAACATTAGCCCCTCCACCATTGTTAACGGATCCTTCATCCCTCTAATTTTGTGGAATTCTCCTAAGCGGCATGATCTGAGGAAAGGAAGAAAATTATTAGGCTTTATGTGATATGTTATTCATGTTAGCATTAAGAAGTTTAAGACGTCTATCAACCATTCTTGATTTAAATAAACAACTTCATTATCACAATAAAACTCGATGGATTTCCTCAACCCATCACTTATATACTCTACTTGAATT
This sequence comes from Panax quinquefolius, assembly GCA_020205615.1. Classification (NCBI taxonomy): domain Eukaryota; kingdom Viridiplantae; phylum Streptophyta; class Magnoliopsida; order Apiales; family Araliaceae; genus Panax; species Panax quinquefolius. The sequence goes on from CM035157.1 coordinate 64,043,196, forward strand.
TTCTAATAAGGTTATAACCTAGGTTTCACATTCCTAACGTTTATAACCAATGGCTCTGATACCAACTCAGAATACTTTTGAGATCCGGGTCCTCGACCCGTGTTCTATTGCGTCACGATAAAATACTAACATCCACCTCTAAACAATATACGATAACTAAAATGCGGAATATAATAAATGTGACAACCCGAGAAATTAGACATTTTATTAAAATCTTAAATGATTGATTTAAGGTCAAATAATAGACCTAGACAGAAAATAAGTGTATGCGTTTGATATTTTTAGGATGGAATTTTGAGGATTTCAAAATTCTGTGTAGGATTTTGGAGAATTATTCAGGATTAAGAGTTTATGTGAATATGTTCTGTGTATATGGTTATGTATGTGTACTGAATATGGTTAAGGGTCATGGGTTGACTAGATAAATTTTATCAGTATCAAACCCTAATATATTAAGAATGTCGACGTTCTATTAGAAAACCCTAACGTCTGATAAGAAATCCTAGAAATCGGTTCTGGAAACCCTAGTTTCAGTTCCGGGAGTCCAAAACCCTAAATTCGGTATTTGAAAACCCTAGATTGGGAATGCAAATGCTATGTATAAGGATTAAACGTCATTAATTATAATTTAATTAGGGAAAACCCTAATGAATTACCTGAAACCCTAATTGATTATTAGAAAACCCTAATACCAGATCTGAAAATCCTAATTTCAGATTTTCGGTAATTTGAAACCCTAATCTGGGAACTTAACGGAGAATTATAATGCTCAAGTGTTATTAAGTATGATATTAATTAGGGTAAAGCTTAATTAAATAGCAAACCCTAATTTCCATTTTTTGAACCCTAATTGTTTCATCAGAAACCCTAATGTACAGTTGTGGATTTAATTACTAAATTAGCAATATTAATTAGGAAATAATAATCCTAATTAGCAAGATTGAAGGGCATAATTAGGAATCTTAATATATTTATAGAATCCTAATTATAATTTAGAAATGCTAATTTTCTAATTTTGAAAACCTAAATTGGAAATTTTAGAAATCAATTTGCCAAAACCTAAAGGGTTAAACCCTAAACCCTAAGGGTTAAAATCTAAACCCTAAATATTGTAGCCAAATGACAAGATTGCCCTTATTACATAATTGAAGCTAATTTATGAAAATGGCCAACACTTTAGTTGGTGACCTAACCTACCAACCCCATATGACTTAATATCCAGCAAATCAAGCTCAAAATATCAGCCAAATCATTTCAAGTCACATATATATAGATTATGAGATAGAAAAGTCTCATTATTTGTCTCATTTTCTCACAACCATCATCCAAGACCTTCTCTCCCAAACACCTACGAAATATAGTGCTAGATCAGTCATATATTGAAGCCCCACATTTATTCACAACAGATCAGAAACATAGAATCAAGAATTGATGCATAAAGGTATAAACCCTAACCAAGAAATTTGATCTTTGATCCTTTGATAAATGTTATGTTTTAGTGTTTAAATATGTTGTTTATAGTGTTAAACCATGATCTGGGTTGGTAGAAAGTCGATTTATAACATCTAGATACTCAAAATATAAGATTTCAAAAATTTGGAAAAAATTTAAAACTGAGGTCTGAGAACGAATATTAGAGCCTCTAGATCTTTCTGTGTTAGATGTTTAGTGTGTTTTATGTTATATATGTGTTCTATGCCATGTCGACTATGATCTGGGACTTGAATCAAGCCCAGATAATTCATAAATTGCAAGATATTCGTTGTAAGACCCCGAAATTTTTTTTTAAATAAAAAGGAATTTCCTTTATTTATTATTTTGAAATAGTAAGGGTTGATTTGATTAATGTGGATAGTTAGGGGTAAAATACGCAAATATTTCAAAATAAGCAAGTGGTTATAAAATATTCATTGTTGTTTGGGAATATTCGTTTGGGTCGTGGAATATTCGAATGCTTTCAGGAATATTCGATGCGACTACAGCGACCGCAATGTGGGGCCCCATAACGGAAAGCGATTGGATGAGGAAAGCGAAAATATAAGTTGTTTAAAAATAACGCAGGCGTAATTGTTACCAAGTTATCATCGTTGGAATACCCTTGGTTAAAACACACTAATACGCGTTGTTGAACAAACAAGCACATCAGTATTGCATCAATTATTGATCCTTACGTAAGAAGGCACTACTCAATAATTGTTATGAAGAATTATCGCTCAATGATTTTATTTTATTGATTCAATAATTGTTGTGTTGGTATTTTATATTATTCTTTGTTTCAATAATTGTCACCACAATATTTCCCATTATCGGATCAATAATTCATATTATTTGAATAATATTATTAGATAACATTATTGGCAATGTCTAGAAAGTTCTGTCTAAGGAGAGGTTTGGTCACCTAATTGCGCGCCAGTAAGGAGAGATCCTTATTGGAAAGCCCCCTCTTTCTGGAACCGCCTGTCATTGTCATAATTGTGATTCTGTAATATTATTTGGGAATAATTAATTATTGATTTATATGATAAGAAAATATTTATTTGATATGGATATAAATGATGGATTTATTTATTATATGTGGTTATAATTGAAGGATTTAATGTTGAGGTGTTTTATCGAGATTTTTGTCTGAATGGAGGTATTAAAAATCAAATCGGTATTTTTCGATATATCATGCGTGAGTTATAATTTTAATCGATAGTTGGATCGTTGCGATTTTTGGATATGTTATACATATATAAGTTGAGTATATGTCTACAAATTTTGAACCGTTAAAAATGAACGAATGATTTGTTATAAATTTTAAGAGGTGTTTGATTCGGAAAGTAGGGTTATAATTGATTTTGGTGGAAAATTCTAGAATTGAGTGGGCCCCACTTGTGGTTGGTGAAAAAATGTGCTGAATTTTATTTCAAATGTGGTGGGTGGCAATAGTAGCAGGTAAAGCCATCGTAGCAGTCAAGTCCGCTTTCTACGGCTAACATTTTCCTATAAATAGAGGGCTAAGTTAGAATTGAAAATCACACCAGAAACAAAGTTTTCTCTCTTTCTCTCTCTATATTATTGAGCGTATTTTGTGAGTATTTAGATACTTTGAGAGTTGCTGTTCAGTACAAGTTTCATTCAAAGATCACTTAGATCTTTTCCTTCAAGTAATCGATTCTTTGAGGTAAGGGATGTTATTTTCTTCTCAAATGATATTATTTCTTTAATATCATTATCTTTGAAATATTAGTTGGAACTTTTATCAAATTTGGAACTTTTTCATGTCCTGATTACTATTCATGAGTTACTATTCACGAGTTACTATTCATGAGTTACTATTCACGAGTTACTATTCACGAGTACTATTATGAAGCGTGAAAATGTTTTTTATGGAATTTCTATCTTTTAGTGTTTGAGTTACTATTCACGATATCAAGACTATTCACGTATCTTGACTATTCACGATACTAAGACTATTCATCGAAAAAAATAAATTTCTTCTTTTCGTCCAAAATATCTATTCGGATACTAGCTTTGATTGTATCCATGTTTTTGATCATTCTTGAATTTTACACCACTATGATTATTTTTGGGGTATTGTTGGACATGGATAAAACAAAGTACTAATCCTTAATCCTTAATCCTTGTCATTTTGTTTCACCGGATTCGTTCTTTAAAAATATTTTCATCATCCTCGGTCTTAAATGATGATATTATTGAATATCTTTGGCCCAGAGTGCAAAGATGAATGATTTCTGAAGAATATCTTTGGCCCAGAGTGCAAAGATGAACAGTGTTGAGATGAACACGATCGATCGATTAATATCTTTGGCTCAGAGTGCAAAGATGAACAGTGTTTAAATGAACATGACTAATCGATGAATATCTTTGGCCTCAGAGTGCAAAGATGAATATTTGATTCGGATGTTTATGGATTGTTGTTGCGGGATAAAAGATAGATTTATGAACTTTTAAATTCATACATAGAAGATAGTAGTTTGCATTCTCTACTTAACTCTTCTAATGAATTATTATTTCACCATGAATATTGATTTAAAATTTGTTGTCTATTGTATTCTATTAAATTTTTCCTGTTGAAGACTAACGATAATTTGTTGTATATTATCTTAGTCATAATATTCTTTATTGAGCTAGTTGAGCTCACCCTTTTCCTTTTTGTTCCATTCTTCTCGTGAGGCGAGAATATAGCGAGTACGAGTCTGGGTATGGAATGAAGGTTTTAGAAAGGATTGTTTAGTAGTCCTCACCATTTTGTAAAATAATGTATCAATAAATGTGATGAGGATTTATTTGAGTATAGATATTGTCTAAAGATAATATTTGTATTTAAACTCACGCTTTCTTGTTGTAATAATAAAGTTGTAGTTGTTTCTGTACCATGTATTGACAACTCAGAATGGGTGATGTATACCTATTTTGGGGGCGTCACATTCGTGGTCAAACCACGTTGACCGTTCACGAAAATGAAATTCTGGGTAACCCAGATTTCTCAAGAAGTCTCTGACAGCATTTTTGTGGCCTCTGATCTTGCTATGTTTAATTTATTACGTTGAGTTGTTGGTTGGATCTTGTTTATTGGCATGTAGGCTGTTCATATATGCCTTTATATTATCAAAGACATAAACAGAATCGAAGTTGTATCCGGTCAAACTATGGTTGACCATCAGCCGGATGAACAATCTGGAAAACCCAGATTGTTCAAGAACCAATTTTTTTTCATTCGACTTTGACGACCAACCATGATTTCTTAATCAGTGTTGATGTTATGATGCTTCTCGATGTTATGTACGTGTACCTTTACATCTCTTCTACTGAGTTTGAACCTTTAGAACATAATTATCAAGCCCTAATGAAAACTATAAGGATCTAAATATAGTACCAACAATCGTTTCTTCATTTTCCGGAAAACCTAAAAATGAATAATGACTTTGTCGAACTTTTTGAGGCCAATAATTATCTCGATCCATTATTCTTTGACCATGAAACCTGCTTTGTGTGTGTAGTATTACACTTATACTATATGATTAAAACATTTTCTAGCTCGTAGACATTAAGATCTATGATTAAACGTCAAAACCTACGCACTTTCATTATCGACATGCATTTCCGGGCAATTTCAAGAACGGTGCCAAGAACACCTATAGCATACAGTTACGTAAGCTCAGCTATAGTGGCCTTTTTAGCGACAGTTTATTTAGAAAATTAAATTATTTTATTAAATAATTTGAGAAAATGGTTTTAATTATTAAAATACATAATAAATTCTTAAAAATTATTTTAAAGTCCGAAAGATAGTTTTTAATTATTTTGAGTATATTTCAAAAATATTTAATATTTTGGAATATAGAAGGTATTTATTTATTTAATTATAATATTAAATAAATTATTTAAAAATAGTTTTAATTCATGAAAAATCATGAAAAATATATTATAATGCTAGAAAATATTTTAAGTTATTTTTGATGACTTTTAATATTTTGTGATGAATTTCATTAATAATTTATTATTAGTGGTAACTAGTTTATTTAATGAATATATTAAATAAATTATGGAAAAATAGATTTAATGTTTTAAAAATCATATAAAATGATTTAAGTGTTATAAAAATATTTTAAGTTATAAAATATAACTTTTGATATTTTTCATGAAAATATTAATATTTTAATATTAATAGCAATTATCTGGATAATGAATTTAATTTGGTTAAAAATCATATAAATATGATTTTAAGGTATTAAAATACTTTGATATATTATAATTATATTATAATATTATGTTATAATTTTCATTAATATTTAATAATAAATAAATATTAATGATTATGGAATTGTGTGGTATTTAATTCATTTAAATACGGTATAAGTGATTGAAAAATTATGATAAATGATATTAATTATCTGAAAATTATTACAAGTCTATGAAAATTGTTTTGAGTGATAATATGATTATCTAGGATATTGTTTAGAGTTTAGGCAGAGTTTAATTGAACTTAAACTCGATAATTGTCCAACTAGACCGTCGGGATGATAGAATTGTGTCGGTTTCAACTCAGACTTAAATAGTTTGACTTGATGCCAAGTCTTATGTGTTGTATAGACTGATAGGCTTATGTGTTATGTGTTTAGGTTATTCTGTGGATATATATATATATAACAGTATTATACTGTGATGATATTATTCTAATTATTGGAGATCTATATTACTAATATTAGGTCTTCTAATAATAAAGCGTTATAAATTAGCGTAGCTTGAATCAAATCAACTGCTTCAGTAAGTTTTTACTTAACTCTACTAAGAGTTATTTTATTCAGATATGCTTATGGTTAATCATTGCTGATTGCCAAGTTGAATTGTACTCTATACATATTGCATGTATAAGTCAGGTATGAAAGGCTAATCACCTTCATTACCAGTTGATCCAGATATAATTGTTCATGTTTAATACTTGTTCAGTCAAAAGTTTGTTCGTGCTAGTTCTCAATTATATTGATGAATTATAGCCAGCTTATTATTCAGACTCTTCAATCATGATATATCTTTAAATTATATTTAAACTTGCTGGGCAACTTTCATGCTCACCCTTGCTATATCATGATAAACATTGTAGATAAGGCGAATGCGTTCGGATACAGGAAAAAGTTAATGCTAAGTTCAGCTTGGGATAAAATGTGCGGCTAGTTTGTAAAAGTATAGTTGGATTATAATGATATGTGTTAGATAATTTATGAATTGTGTATATGTTAAGGTTACTCAATTTTTGGGAATAGTGTGTAAAGTGTATTGTATAAACAATTTATGTTTATATCTTCCGTAATAGTTGTAGAATTAGTGAACCGAATCTGTGGTAATTTGGGACCCGGATTCGGGGTTACTACAATAAACGTACGTCGTTCATTCAAAAGGTGTTACTAGTCCTAAGATACGATAACCTTAATATGATCTTACACACATACCTTAAAATAAACATTAGGATTCATATTACATATTAGTAATTTAAAACTAGGCATAAGGTAAAGTTTGCTCCTTGCCACTATTCTACATCTTTCCCTCACCCTTGTCCTTTCCTGAGGTCTCGGGCTTAGCTGCAATATAATTCATGATATAGCAAGGATGAGCAACAAGTTTTCCCAGCAAGTTTAAATACAACAATAGGGATATATCACGATGAATGGAAAAATATCTGACAATGAATTCAACAATATGAATATCTGAAAGATTTAACAATATGAATATCGCAAGCAAAGATAATGATTGCTTTTAGAATAACTGCTAGTTAAATAGACTTTGAACTATAACACTCCAATGGAATCAATAGCTAATTGACCCTTTGGTTACTGGCTACAGAATAAGTACTTGAGGGGATCAGCCTCACGTACACTATGTATATGCATAACATTTAAATCTGCTTTGTGTATCTTATATTGGATACCTGGTACTCCCCTATCATAGAAAGGGGTGTTCTTTCAGTCTAAGAATCCTTACCCTCAATAGGTTTGGATAGCTTTTATAAAACTTCGTACGCTTGTCTGACCGAACAAAGGTTCAGACTCTATCTCACATAGTTCAAGAATTATTTGAACTTTAAATGATGTACAAGTCCAAGACTGTACGAACTTAAGTGCACTAAGTGCGAATATCAATAATGTCGATGTGGAATAATTGTAAGATAATTAAACCACATAATAACATGCTTGGAAATAAGATTCAAGCTTAAATGAATAACTTTCAATTCAACAATAACCTAACTCAATACAATATGAGAAGGATAAGAAACTTTCACAACAAACAAAGTTGTGTAAGTTAGGAAACATTGCAACACAATAAAATAGTGTTCAGATACTTACTCAATATAAATTTGAGTAAGTTTAGGGAACTTTCACAATAAAAATAAGAATTAAGGAAACTTGCACAATCAAAGAGTGAAGTTCACAGAAACTTGCTTGTTTGCTCAGCTATAGTTAATTTTAGCTTTAATTACTTGCGTTGAAATGACCTAACATTAACAAGTTAGTCATTTCAATTAGTATGTGTAACTAATATGAGTCTACACTTAAAAGAATCAAGTCATCACATAGCATGATTCTCAACACATTATATGACATATTGGTAACATATTACAAGATAAAGAGATCATGTAAGCATGCCTTAAATTTCTTAACCAAAAATAGAATCATTTGTGGATCAGTAGGGATTGCAAGCAATTGCTACTGGTCTAGGCTTAGGGATTGCAAGAATCAAGCTCTCCCTCACTAGACCAAGGTTGAGCTTTTGCTCTCCTGACTTCAGTCTAACTCTAACACACTAATTATATATGTATTTTAACATACATACATGCTAGATTTTCACATATAACACATGACCATACTTGACTTCACTATCACAAGTTTACTTACAATTTATATGTCATTAAAACATAACAAGGTCATGTAATCATTTGTGCCTTACAACTTGATCATTCAATACTCAGTAGTCATGCTTGTATATATATACAACACATGTATACTTTACTCACATAGTTCATATTTTAGAAATTTCCCTTTTTTGACTATGTGTGAATAAGTGAAAACCATACATTAACCAAACGATGTTCATGGCAATATATCTATAGGCATAATGAGTCCTAATACACATGCTTGCATGGTCATAACATACTTTACTCATTACTTGATGACATTATCTTCCTCATTCTAACTTTCTTTGAATTTTACACTAAGTCAACTTAGCATATACAAGGCATATTAGCATATAACTCTCATGCATTTATAACATATATTAAAGCCACATATGCATGCTCAAATAATTAACATATATCAAAGAATTAACCCATTAAGCAATTTATCAAAAATGAAGAATGGGAATGGAAGTTATACCTTTGTGACTCAATCTAGCTGCTCTAAAATAATATACTCACTCTATATAAGCTCCTTAGCATCTAATTCTCAGCAATTGCAACAAGGAAGGATGAAGGTCTTATTTATAGAAGATTAGTTAACTAGATAAAGCCATTACCTCACAAATTAAACCATTGCCGCAATACTGACATATGAAACACATTGTGAATCTGCTCAAGTCCAGGAGGTAATGCTACCTCATACGCTACTTCACCGACTCGCCTCAGACTCTCAAATGGTCCTATGAACCTAGGGCTCAACTTACCCTTCTTCCCAAAACGAATCTTCCCTTTCTAGGGAGAAACTTTCAGAAATGCATAGGTTCCTACTTCAAAATCTCAATTATTGCGATGCAAATCCGCATACTTCTTCTGGCAATCTTGAGCTGCTACTAGTCGAGCTTTTATCACCCTGATGATTTCCACCGTCTGTTGTACTAACTCTGGTCCCAACAGTCGACGTTCCCCAACTTTGTCCCAGCATAAGGGCGTTCTACATTTCCTCCCATACAGTGCTTCGTATGATGGCATTCCAATACTGGCATGATAACTATTATTATACGTGAATTATACTAATAGAAGGTGATCCTCCCAACTACCCTTGAAGTCCATTACACAAGCTCGGAGCATGTCTTCAAGTGCTTGAATTGTTCTCTCGCTCTGCCCATCGGTTTGCGGATGATACACGGTACTAATTTGTAGTTATGTCCACATTATTTCTTGAAGACTCTTCCAGAAGTTTGACGTGAATTGCGGATCTCTATCTGATACGATAGACACTAACACCCCATGCCTCGAGATAATTTCCTTAACATACAATTTGGCTAACTGGTCCAAACTATACTTAATCTTAATCGGCAAAAATTGAGCTGACTTAGTAAGACGATCTACAATTACCCATATGGCGTCGTGCCCTTTTTGCGTTGCCGGAAGTCCCAACACAAAGTTTATTATGATGCGCTCCCATTTCCATTCTTGAATCTCTAATGGTTGTAATAACCCGCTTGGTCGTTGGCCTTGAGTCTCTGACAAGTTAGACATCTACCTACGTATTCTGCAACCTCTCTCTTCATATTTGGCCACCAGAAATGGTGACACAAATCTTGGTACATCTTCGTGCTTCTTGGGTGTATCGAGTATCTCGTACTGTGCGCTTCTTGCAAAATCTCTTTTCTCAGTTCTGGTACTAACGGTACTCAAATCCATCCTTCAAATCTTAGCAGTCCAGTGCTATCAACCTTAAATTTTAATTCATCACCTTCAGTCAATCGCTTCTTGATGTTAGTGCAATCTTCGTCCTTTTCTTGTGCTTCTTTAACCTTATCCAATAAAGTCGGACTCGCTGTCACCGTAAATAATTGTTCGTTGGTCTCTATCGGATACTTAATCTCCAAGTCTAATCGTTCGAAATCTTTCACCAATTCATCTTGAATGGTCAACTTCAATAACTTCTCTCTGCCTTTTCTGCTCAAGGCATCTACCACTACATTTGCTTTGCCTGGATGGTACAGAATCTCACAATCATAATCTTTGATCAATTCTAGCCATCTGCGCTGCCTCATGTTTAACTCTCTCTGTGTGAAGATATACTTCATACTCTTGTGGTCCGTATATATCTCACACTTCTCGCCACACAAATAATGCCTCCAAATCTTCAAGGCAAAAACTACCGTTGCTAGCTCCAGATCATGAGTCAGATATTCCTTCTCAAAATCTTTTAGCTGACGTGAGGCGTACGCAATGACCCTGATGTGTTGCATCAGTACACAGCCAAGTCCTTTGTATGACGCATCACTATACACTACAAACACTTATACAGTCAAACTATATAGGTTTGGATCAATTTTGATAACATTTTGGTGTACCGACGACTTTATCAGAAAATTATCGAGTTTAAAACTCTAATCTGTATCTTAAATATTATTCTAGATAATTAAATATCAACCATATTATTTATAAATGAATTATAATAATTTATAATTAATTATTATAATTTATCATGACTTTTCAAACTCTGGAATCATCATTAAATGATTTAAATATTAAAGAATTCTATTATCATAAATATATAAATAATATTCAAATATTAATGACACCATTAAAGTAATTTATAATAACTCAAAATATTTTTAAAGTATTAACATTACCTTTAAATGATTTTTAAAACAATAAAAATTATTTTTAAACAATTACTATTAATATTTAAATATTAAGTATTATTCACTAAAATATTAAAAGTCATTTATAATAACTTAAAATATTTTTAAACCATTTATATCCCTTTTAAATGATTTTTCAATCAATAAAATCATTTTTAAATTATTTATTTAATATTATTATTAAATAAATCTAATATCATTAATATTAAATAATTAATAAAATTTATCTTAAAATATTAAAAGTTATATTTTATAACTTAGAATATCTTTAAACTCTTTATTTTCATTTAAAATGATTTTTATAATATTAAAATTATTTTTAAACTAATTTATTTAATATAATTATTAAATAAATTTAATATCATTAATATTAAATAATTAATGAAATTTACATTAAAATATTGAAAGTTACATTTTATAACTCAAAATATTATTAAATACCTTATTATCATTTAAAATAATTTTTAATATAATAAAATTATTTTTAGTTAATTTATTTAATGCATTTATTAAATAAATTAAATATCAATAATATTCAAATAATTACTAATATTTGTGAAAAATATGTCAAATTATTAAAAGTTAATTTTTATAACTTAAAATAATTTTTAAAACTGATTTTGTAATTTTTAGAATTTATTTATTATTTTTAAATGATTTTTAGAAATTAATTTAATTAAAACTAAAAAGTCTGTCGCTAAAGCCTTAAGCGGCAGTAAGTGTTGCCTTACGTGTTCTTGAGGCTCAAGAACATTCATCAGCCAGTTTCAATCTATAATGTTTTTGGGCATGTTATTGGTCAGATCTTGTAGTATTAGTGCAATACTACATGATCCAACAACAAACATGGCAAATCAGTATAACACCAACAAGATTTAAGCCTTCAAAGTAGCTGTCAGAGATGTTCTTCATTTTTTGGGTTACCCAGAAATGAAGAACAGTTCGACTAGCCTACTTTGGGTTTCCATTACTTGTTGCTCGTGCATGGTTTTTGTGATCTAATGGGTCCAGTGTGTAGTCAGCATGTAAGTCAAGAGATCTATCACATAAAATACATATAACAACAACAGAGTTGCTAGATCTATTCCGATCAAATCATGTCGACAACGATATTTGCCGCTTTCGGGTTACCCGTAAAATGCGACTTCCATGATCATGTGGCCTGGTTTGATCGTCCACTATAACCACTCCCTTTAATGTTTAGGAGATTTGAAGGCATAAACATATAGTCCAAACAACATACTACAAGTTAGATGCAACAACAATAACATAGCAACAACAACATGTCAGATCTGGGTCCATCAAAAGCTTGTCAGACACGATCTGGGCAATTTCTGGGTTACCCAAAATTACCCAGTCATGCTCGGTCAACCAAGTTTGACCAAGAATAACATAAAATCTACACATCCTCTAACCCTGATTTCAGTTCCAGATTAAAGATATCATAACATACTACAAGTTTAAACATTTAAACAGCCAAAACAGTACACATGCTGAGATCTAGAAGGTCTAACATTCATTATCAGACAACATTTTGAAAATTTTCCAGATTCTTAAAACTTCAAATTCGTGCACTTAGATGTTATGGATCTAACATGAGCCATCCCAGAACACTAATTTACACCTTATATAACATATCTAAACATTCTAACATCAAATCCAACATAGCATACAAGATTAAATATTCTTGGCTTAGGGTTTACCTTTCTTGAACAAATTCTTGATCTAATGCTTCTGATCTGCTACAAGTAATAGTGGGGCTTGTTTTGTGACTGGTCCAACACTAAAATTTGGATGTTTAAAGTTGAGAGGGTTTTGGTTGAGGATATGAGCACAAATGAGCTTGTAAAATGATTTCTCTCTCCAATTCTATTTATAATATGGTGAAATGGTTAGGGCTGATCATGTTTATCTGATTTGAATGATTAAAGTTCATCACTAGACCACATGTCTAGGTTGAGTTGGTTTACCAACTAAAGTTATGGCAACCTATACAAGTTATCTATTAAATAATACAAGAAGGGCAATTTGGTCATTTGGTACTTACTTTTAGTGGCAAAGTTGGCAATTCATTCTAACCCTTAGGGTTTGAACCTTAGGGTTTAACCCTAAGGTTTCCTAAGCTCAAAATCTATGATTGTGTATTAAGGGCAAAGATGGAAATCCTAGCTTCTAAAAAGGTGAATTAGGGTTCCTTAATTAAATTAAGTTTCCTAATCACTTAGGACTTATAAATTAGGCTTTATAATGTACTAATCACCATAAGCTTGCTAAATTAATAATTAGGATTTATAACTTAGCAATTAGGGTTTTGATTTAGTAATTAGGGTTTCTAAATATTAATTAAGTTTTACCTAATTAACATTAAACATAATAATGATCATTAATTACACAACACATAACTTAACAAACCTTACAGTCATAGTTGACTTTTGTACTATAGTTTATTAGTAATGCTAGGATTTTGTATTATTTTACTATAACTATTCCACACATTAACATTACACACATATCGTGCATGTTTATATTACCGAAATATAAATAATATTATATTATTATTCTCATTCCTTATTCAAAATCCGCACTTAGGGTTTTGAATTCATATCCCACATAACCTTCATAGATACCATTATTAATTAAGTTAAAATAATTAACTTAATTAATATAATAAATACATATCATAATATCCATATCATATTTTCATGAAAAATAAATAATAAATATTTTTATTACAACATAAATTTATTATAAAAATATAATCTAAAGTGATCAATAATTCTTAAAAAGAATTTATTTACAATTAATCATGTAATAAATAATTTTATTTATCACATACATACATATACTTTACTTTGCACCTATTCCCACCTATATATATATATATATATATAAATTATTCGCAAAATTTCTTATAGAAAATATTGGGTTATTACATCCACCCTCCCTTATAAGGATTCCGTCCCCGGAATCACCGCTTTAAAACTTATAGACACAAAGGCAAATAGCATACACAGTCATTTCAAGTAGATCTCGATCAGATTCGATCGAATTGATCTTTAACTACTCAACATAAAGCTTGTCTATCGGATTATACGGAAATTTGATTTCTAACAGAACTCAAATTTCTCCTTCAAAATTTCTTTATAACATAATTCACTATATTTAAGAAAAGTCATATATACGAAAATAAAATTCATACAAATAATACCCGGAGTTCCATGTGACACCTCCAAATCCGGTACTTCCATTTCCACAGGATTTGGTGTTCATTGTACAAATATCATCTATCTATCTACCCATAAATAAATGCAAACCATGCAATAGATAGAAATAATAAATAAATCTCCCCTTATAGGGTTACATCAACTGCATAAAAATACAATCCCAGGTCACTCTAACCTTAAACATCTGTGCGGAATCATAAACAATAACAAGTCTTAATAATATCAAGTCTGAAAATAAATACATAAAAATAACAAATCTTCCTCATTTGCATGTTAACCTTGCCCTTGCCTTTACTAGTGGAAGGCTCGTGTGATCTTTTCTTCTTAACTGCAATGTTATTATTATGCAAGAGTGAGCACGATTGCCCACAAGTATAACAATATAACAAATGAATAATAACATGCGAATAAATCAAAGACTTCTGAAATAGGAAACTCAACTTTTGAATCAAGAATAAATAACAAGAGACAAAAGAACTTCTATGGGTCATAAGACCTTGAACTATGTCCTAGGTTGTCAAGTGTTTATACTTGAAACCTTTAATCGTCATAAGACTATGGATTATTCTTCTCGTACTTAGGGGGATCAACCCTTAGTACCATACTGTGCACAATATCTTAATGTTGACGCATAAGTAATCCCCTATACAGGGTTGTTCATCTCAGTTTGACATTAGAGTCCGCACCAAAGGAAGTTTGGTTTGGATAATTCATCAAGGGTTCTGAAATTTAGAACGCTCATTAACTATGGACTAGTCGAATCATTAAGGGTTCACTAGTCTAACAAGTTCAATAGTAACTGATAATTTAAAATTGAATAGCAATCTCAAAAGGTATACAATAGAATAATTATTGTATAACAGAATCATACTTTGAAAGATTAATACATTTTAATATAATAAAATGGACTTGATCAATAATAACGAGAGTTTGCTCGATGTAAAGAGACAACTTATAAGCTCATATAAAGATAACGAGTAGGGTTAGGAAACTTGCCTCGTGCATAGATTACACATTAATTTATACACGTTCCTTGATTTAATATTACATACCATTATATTCACAATACCAGTCAATTATCACGTAACTAGTCGTCATACGTTCATTCTTTTTGTTTAAACTCGAATTATGACTATGCTTAGTCAAATTACCATACTCGTTTTCACGTAATATTACACTATACGAACAACAAGCTAACTACATAATCAACGATTCAATCAACATGTAAATGTCTTATTGACATGATAAGAACCTATTTTAATATCTCATTATATGACTAATACATTTTTATGTTCATTAGATTAAGTTACTAACACATTGCTAGACTTGAACATTTAAAGACTCATTTCTGGACCATTCTGCTAAGTGGTATTGCTGGCTGCCACCGTTAAGTTTATTTTTGCGCTACGGGCCATTTATGAGGACTCAGTCATGGCTACGCTAAATTTTTAGGCTTCAGAGTTGGCCACAAGATAAACTTTAGTTTCAATTTCCGATTCAAGAAGAACACGTAATCGTGTGAATTTGTCATTTCATGGTCATTAAATTCATCAAATTAAACATACCCACAAACTAGAATTCGTACATAATCATTACCCAACCTTTATAGCGCAATTTTAACCAATTAAAACACATAATCACCGAATTAAAACATATAATTTTACTGTTCTTGATGTTCTTGAAGGTTTTGAACAAAAACATAAAATTTAACACTACGGATTCGTTATAACACCAAATCCATCCATTCAAGTTTTGTTTTCTTCATTTTAACATGCATAATTATATACGTGTGTGAATTTTACAGAACAATTTATGTTTGATATATTAAATATACATATAAGGGCCATATGGCCATATTTCTATACTCTGTAAATTTTGAAGCCGTAACATACGTTATAATTATAATATTATGAAACTGATGATATGAAAATCTATAATATATAGTAATACATGCTATGCTAACATATCATCACATATATTCTCATAACAATACCATTTCCAAATTACAAAGACTTTACAGAAACTTGAAAGCCAATTATTTTACAAAAACTTAAACAACGTTATTAAACTGGGTTGAAGAAATTACCCAAAGCGTAGATTAGTAGGAGATAAATTCCTTCTCAACCCTTCTTCAATCACACACTCATATTTCACCGATTTTCTAGTCAAATTCGTCAACGGAGTTGCGATCTTGGAAAAATCCTTAATGAATCTTCTGTAATAACCTACCAATCCAAGAAAACTTACTCTTACTTAAATGCCGTCTTGGTGATCCCGCTTAATCATAGCTTCGACTTTAGAGGGATCCACCGAAATTCCGTCCCTATCCATCACATGTCCTAGAAATTGTACTCTTTCAATCCAAAATTCACATTTTAAAAACTTGGCATACAACTTCTCCCTTCTCAATGTCTCTAATGTCGCCCTCAAATGCTCTTTGTGTTCTTCCTTGGTTTTCGAATATAACAAAATATCATCTATAAATATCACTACGAATTTGTCCAAAAATGGTTTGAACACTCCATTCATTAAGCCCATAAATGCTGCAGGAGCATTTGTTAGACCAAATGACATTACCAAAAATTCATAGTGACCATATCGTGTTCTGAATGCTGTCTTCGGTACATCCTCTGGTCTCACCTTCAGTTAATGATAACCACTCCTCAAGTCTATCTTTGAAAAGTTTTTTGCTCCCTTTAACTGATCGAACAGGTCGTCGATTCACGATAATGGATACATATTCTTTATCGTGACCTTATTCAGTTCTCTATAGTCGATGCAGAGCCGCATTGTCCCATCCCTCTTCTTCATGAATAAAATCGACGCTCCCCACGGTGATACGCTTGGTTGGATATACTTCTTGTCCAGTAATTGTTGTAGTTAGACCATCAGTTCTTTCATCTCTACCGGTACCATTCGGTACGGTGCCTTCGATATTGGAGTCGTTCCTGGAGCCAAATCGATCATGAATTCCACTGCTCTATCTGGAGGAAGTCCTGGAAAATCATCCGGAAATACGTCTGCGAAGTCTCTCACTACTGGTATCTCCTCTATTTTTGGATTCTCTTTACGACTATCGACTGTGTAAGCTAGATATCCTACACAGCCTTGCCTTAACAACCTCCTGGCCTGCATCATCGTCAGACAACTCGCTTGTCTAGGCAACTTGCTACCATAAAACACAACCTTTGACAGAGTCATATGGTTAATACGCTTCTTCTAGCAGTCAATTACCGCCCCATAATTGGATAACCAGTCCATACCCAAAATAACGTCGAATTCTCCAAGTTGAATAGGGATAAGATCTACGTTCATGATATTACCCTTAATATCCACTCTACACTTCTTATGCACGTATTTCAATATGGATTATTTCTCTATTGCAATTTCTATGTTCATGGGGTATTCTAACTCGCCCTTAAGCAATTCTAAGTTCTTAGTAAAGTCATCTGATATAAATGAACAAGTAGCACCCGAATCAAATAATACATAAGCATTAACTTTATTGATCGGAATGATACCTGACACCACATCGCAAGACTGCACTGCATCCTCGTCTTCACATGTTGAATGTTCTAGCGGCCGATTTATTGGTTGCAGTTGGTCCGGTGATAGTCAGAGTGCTTCCACCGTTGTTTCCTCTATTCCCTCCTGATCCCGTCCCTCCAGATCCTTTCTTAGGACAATCCCTTGCAAGATGATCTTTTGAGATACAAGTGAAGCAGGCACCCTTCTTTGGGTCAGGACAGTTAGGTGCTATGTGGCTTTGCTGACCACAATTGTAGCACACTCATTTTCCCTTCATGCAAACTCCCAGATTAGTTTTCCCGCAGGTTGGGCACGCTTCGATCTTTTTTTTCTGCCTTCCTTGTTGACTTCCAGCTGACAAGTTATCAGTCCACTTCCTCTTCTGATTATAGCTACCCCCCGTGCTACTCCCACCAGTCTTGCTAATTCCTTCATTCTCATTCTTTTTCTTCTTCTAATCCTGATTATATTTAGTTACTGCATCGCTTCCACCCTCAGCGAGTATGACCTTCTCTAATACTCCAGCAAAAGTGTTCAATTGGAACATTGACACCTTACTATACAACCAGGGCTTCAGTCCCTGCTCAAAACGTCTTACCTTTTTCTCATCAGTATGCACTTGGTATGTGGCGAACCTACCCAACTCGTTGAACCTTGCCGCATAATCTGCTACGGACATACTCCCTTGTTTCAACTCCAGAAACTGAACCTCCATTTGGTTTTGTGAACTGGTCAGAAAGTACATCTCGAAAAACATCTCTTTGAATGTCTCCCAGGTTATTACACCTTCTCCTCCTCAGATTTTGTTTGCACGCCACCAATAGTCGGCTTTATACTTCAAAGAAAAAACTCAAGGTCTTTTGGTCTTCCCTTACTCTGGCGATGTCAAACACCTTCTCCATCTCCATAACCCATGTTTGAGCTTCGATTGGGTTTATGGAACCCTTAAACTCTGGTGGTCCTACCGCCTTGAAATCCTTAAACGATGTGTTTGGTGGAACTTGTGGTTGATTGTTAATTACTCCGGCTAATAGGTTCACCAACTGCTAAACAGGGTTAACATTGGCGTCAGTGTTGTTATTCATTGGTTCTTCTTGAGTTTGCTGGCGATTTTGTCTTCTTCTAGGCGGCATATTTCTGTTAAGAATATACGCTTATTAGGTCTTTATTCAATCCCTTAAACATTTAAGGTTTAACTAAAACATTTAATCATAATTCACTTAACACATTATTTTAAATAAACTTTGACATTTTCATTCAATTCAAAAGTTTTAACATCATAAGATAGCATCACTGCTATTTACATCCACTATCCCGAGATAAAGAATCTACAGGATTTAAAACATTAAAATATTCCTTTGTTTATAAACACGTCGGAATTTACATCTTTAACTACCAGATAATTTTCACATAATTAAACTAATCTTATCACTGCCTATTAAGGCGCTGAATAGCCTTGTCAAGTTCCTCTTCCATGATGCGGGACATCGTCCTGCGATCTAGCATATATGATGGTAGACCTTCAAACTGGATTGGGTATCTCATAACTTGATCCTGGGCTTCATCCATTACGTTTTGAAGTGTAGAGTACGTCTCCCCAAGCTTAGCCTTCTTCGCACGACAATCCTCTTCTGCAAGATCAGCATGACGTGACCTTCTTACCAAGCCCTCCTCTGCTATGGCCAGCCTTTCTGAGCTCTCTTTCAGATCCTTCTTCAACTTTTCTATTTCTTCGGACTTCTCCTCGGTTTGACCCTTCTCGTGAACCAAATCCCACTCCATGTTTCCTAAACGTGTGTGAAGAGTCACAATCTCCCCATCCTTCTGCTCGATGGTAATTTGCTGAATAACAACCCTCCCCTTCAGCTCCTGAACAGTGTCTTGCAACTCTATGTTACGATCATAAAGCGCATCATACATCTCAGCATCGATGGAGTTCAATGGGAACTCCTCTTCCTCCTATTCTTCATCGTAATCCTCCTCTGGATCAGGCCTCAGCTCATGCTCCCACCAACAACAAGGATCAATGGAGATGGCTCTCTCTGCATCTAACTGCTTCTCGACGACATGAATGTCTTGGGGCTCCTCCTCCGTAGGTACTCTGTTCCTCCTCCCACCGACTAGCTCCTCTAACATCCTACATCCCCGACAACAAAATTTTAAGTTTTAGTTACTAATCCGTGCTAGCAAACACATAATTTAACACATAAGCACATAAAGTCTTTTATTATCTTCAATGAATTAAGAAATTCATTTCTTATAACTCGATAAGAGTTTACCACCACTATGTTCTCAATCTCCTATAAGGCTACTACCTAAGGTTGTTCCCCCACCTAAGGTTCATAACCTACAACTTTGATACCAACCTGTGACACCCTCAAATCCGGTACTTCCATTTCCACAGGATTTGGTGTTCATTGTACATATATCATCTATCTATCTACCCATAAATAAATGCAAACCATGCAATAGATAGAAATAATAAATAAATCTCCCCTTATGGGGTTACATCAATCGCATAAAAATACAATCCTGTGTCACTCTAACCTTAAACATCTGTGCGGAATCATAAACAATAACAAGTCTTAATAACATCAAGTCTGAAAATAAATACATAAGAACAACAAATCTTCCTCATTTGTTAACCTTGCCCTTGCCTTTACTAGTGGAAGGCTCGTCTGATCTTTCATTCTTAACTGTAATGTTATTATTACGCAAGAGTGAACACGATTGGCCACAAGTATAACAATATAACAAATGAATAATAACATGCGAATAAATCAAAGACTTCTGAAATAGGAAACTCAGCTTTTGAATCAAGAATGAATAGCAAGAGACAAAAGAACTTCTGAGGGTCATAAGACCTTGAACTATGTCCTAGGTTGTCAAGTGTTTATACTTGAAACCATTAACAGTCATAAGACTATGGACTCTTCTTCTCGTACTTAGGGGGATCAACCCTTAGTACCATACTGTGCACAATATCTTAACGCTGACGCATAAGTAATCCCCTATACAGGGTTGTTCATCTCAATTTAACATTAGAGTCCACACCAAAGGAAGTTTGGTTTGGATAATTCATCAAGGGTTCTGAAATTTAGAACGCTCATCAACTATGGACTAGTCGAATCATTAAAGGTTCACTAGTCTAACAAGTTCATCAGTAACTGATAATTTAAAATTGAAAAGCAATCTCAAAAGGTATACAATAGAATAATTATTGTATAACAGAATCATACTTTGAAAGATTAATACATTTTAATATAATAAAATGGACTTGATCAATAATAACGAGAGTTTGCTCGATGTAAAGAGACAACTTATAAGCTCATATAAAGATAACGAGTAGGGTTAGGAAACTTGCCTCGTGCGTAGATTACATATTAATTTATACACGTTCCTTGATTTAATATTACATACCATTATATTCACAATACCAGTCAATTATCACGTAACTAGTCGTCATACGTTCATTCTTTTTGTTTAAACTCGAATTATGACTATGCTTAGTCAAATACCATACTCATTTTCACGTAATATTACACTATACGAACAACAAGCTAACTACATAATAAACAATTCAATCAACATGTAAATGTCTTATTGACATGATAAGAACCTATTTTAATATCTCATTATATAACTAATACATTTTTATGTTCATTAGATTAAGTTACTAACACATTGCTAGACTTGAACATTTAAAAACTCATTTCTGGACCATTCTGCTAAGTGGTAAGCATTTAGCACCGTTAACTGCTAAGCTTCAGGCTTCTGTCATTATTATGGGGCGCTATGAGTTGCAAGGCATGAGTTTTAGGCCTAGAGTTGGCCAGCCACAATGAAACTCCAGTTTCTGAATTTTCAGTTCGCGAAGAACACAGAATCAAGCGAATTTGTCATTTTATGGTCATTAAATTCATCAAATTAAATATACCCCTAAACTTGAATTCATATATAATCATTACCCAACCTTTATAGAGTAATTTTAACCAATTAAAACACATAATCACCGAATTAAAACGTGTAATTTTACTGTTCTTGAAGGTTTTGAACAAAAACATAAAATTTAACACTACGGATTCATTATAACACCAAATCCATCCATTCAAGTTTTGTTTTCTTTGTTTTAACATGCATAATTATATACGTGTGTGAATTTTACAGAACAATTTATGTTTGACATATTAAATATACGTATAAGGGCCATATGGCCATATTTTTATACTCTATAAATTTTGAAGCTGTAACATACGTTATAATTATAATATTATGAAACTGATGATATGGAAATCTATAATATATAGTAATACATGCTATGCTAACATATCATCACATATATTCTCATAACAATACCATTTCCAAATTACAAAGACTTTACAGAAACTTGAAAGCCAATTATTTTACAAAAACTTAAACAACGTTATTAAACTGGGTTGAAGAAATTACCCAAAGCGTAGATTAATAGGAGATGAATTCTTTCTCAACCCTTCTTCAATCACACACTCATAATCTCCTCAAAAATTATCAATTTTCTCTCTGAATTCTCAAACTCTCTCTCTTTGTCTGCTTTTCCAGACTTAGCAGACAATAAGAAAAAGAAGAAGACGTATAATAAATGAAGTAAACTGACGCATTGTGGAGGTCAATTATCCATCATGGGTTAACTGCTCCCAACCTCCACTAATGCCATGTTTGGCTTGCCTTAAAAGGCTTATACCCATTTAATTTAATAAAACCCTTATAATATAGTATAATAATGTCACGTCCAATTGGATAATAACTCAAACATCTAGTTTAATTTAATTTAAATAAAATATAATAATTTCTCATTATTTCACATAGTAACATAATTAAATTTCTCATTTATTAACTATGTCAAATTATTAAATCTCTAAATAATTTTTAAATTAATTAAAATACTATTAGGCTTATTAAATATTTCTTTTACTACAATAAGCTCACATAATTACATACTTCGAATAATAAAAATTCTCCACATTAATTTAATAAATATAACACATATAATTAAATTAATCTACCATAATTTTATCAATTAATTATTTAATCTAATAATTAATTCATCAAAAAATATTTATTCAATCCAATAAATATTAAAATTAAATTACAAAATCTCGGTTGTCACATTCCATCCCCCGCTGCTACGGTATCCTGAACCGTCATGTTTAAGACTCTTGTGGTTGATTTTGTTAAAGTTGGCCCCGTTATCGCCATTGTTCCATTGCCTTTCCCCGCATTCACGCTTCCTATATCCATTCTCCTTTTTGGACAGTCCTTCACCTTATGCTCCGTTAATCCACACAGATAACACCCATTGCTCATCCTAGGATTGGGGCAGTTAGGAGAGATATGTCCCTCCCGCCCACACTTGTAGCACACAAACTTGCCTTTAAAACACTCACTTGAATGACTCTTCCCATAATTCTTACACTGCACAGCCTATTTTTTCACACCTTCTTACTTGACTTGGACACTCCCAACATTGCTCCACTTCCTTTTCTCACCCCTACTTCCACTACCTACTTCTACCTTCCCATCTCCCTCACCCTTACTCTTTCTCTCCTTATTGTAGAGACTCATGGTCTCACTTCCCTCTTCAGCTATGATAGCCTTTTCTAAGAGTGCGGAAAACGTATTGATCTGCAACACCGCCACCTTATTGCAGAGCCAGGGTTTTAGGCCTAGCTCAAACCTCCTTGCTTTCCTTGCCTCCGTATCCACTTGGTGCGGAGTGAACCTAGCTAATTCATTGAACTTTGCAGCATACTCTGCAACTGTCAAGTTCTCCTGCTTCAATTCCAAAAACTTCATCTCCATCCTAGCATGCACACTAGTAGAGAAATAATTCTCGAAGAATAGCGTCTTAAACCTAGTCCATGCTATCACTCCTTCTCCTGCCCTAGCTTGATTTGCCTCCCACCAAAAATTCGCCTCTCCTTTCATCATATAGGTGCAAAAGTTGTCTCTTAACCCTCATCTACCCTAGCTACTATAAACGCTTTTTCTATTTCCTTAACCCAAGTTTGGGCTTTTATTGGGTCAGTGGTACCTCTAAATTTAGGTGGTCCTACGGCCTTAAAATCCTTGAAGTTTGCAAATCGATTGTCTGGCTGATTTTCTGCCGCTGGCATTCCATTCTGCATGGCCTGAGCTACCATGTTTGCGAAATTCTACATCAGGTCTGGTTGTTATCCTCCGGCATTGTTGACAGATTCTTCTGCCCTTTTGTTTCGAGTTTATCGTCTTGGCGGCATTTTCTGGTTAAATAAAACAAAATCTATATTTTATTAACTTACATTCTAAACCTTATCGTACAAGTTTAATATTTCAAACTTATTCCCTTAATCAAACATATATTCATATTCATTCAGCTAATTCATAGTACATAGCATAGCACATACTACTTTAAACATCTGATATCCCTTTGTGACCACAAAAGTCGGGAATCGCTACCATAACTTACACCAAAGTTGGGATTATTATAATACACACGTACATTACCAAACATACTTAATCAAATACTAATTCTACCTATTTCATACACCTCTTTCCTGATTCTGGAAAACCTTTCACTTGATGACCTTCCAACCCACAAATAAAACATGCACCTTTCTTAAAGTTGTGGCAATGAGGAGAGGTATGTCCCTCACGGCCGCAAATATAACATATCTTTTTCCCTTGGTTATTATTGGATTCTCCTAAGTCATGGTCTTTTATCTTTCTTTTCCCCTTCTCGCTCGGAGCTGCACACGATGTGTTGCTTTTGGCTCCCATCTAATCAATTTGGATTTTAATATTATCTTGTTCTTCCATCATTTCGATTATGGCCTTTCGCAATTGACTATTTAGTAGCTTTTCTATTTCCCATAACCTTTCCCGAGAAGAAACCTTGTTCTTCAGATTTTGCACTTCAGTTGATGCTTGATCAGCTCCAACTTCGATGTCCGAATCACTATCTGTTAGTTCCACCATTTCTGGGTCCGGTACTATGTTTTCCAAAATGATCACCTCATCAAGGTTATCTTCAATGTGAGCCTCTATTTTAGCTATTAGCTTTAATATCGACTTGGTTATGGAGATTGACTCCTTCGTTACGATCTTAGGGTATCCTAATCCTTTTCCTCCTGACATCTACATATAAATTATCCTGATTAACATATAATATATACACACAGCAAGTAAAAGCTTTAAATAAGTTATCTTTTATTTGGTTTGACGACGAATTTATTCAATTCATCTCCTTTTTAAACTTTATATGAGTTATTTGTACTTTCAACATTTTCCTCTGCTCTAAGGTTATAGCCTAAGGTCTACCCCCACCTATGGTTTCTAACCCTAAAGCTCGACACTAACTTTGTGACGCCCCAAATTCAGGTACTTGAAACCCGAATTTCAGTGCTTCACGATACCATTTCTTTGAGCGGAATAATAATAATTTTGTCATAAATATCAAACTTAATTTACATGTCAGAGTTGTCTAAATCCCAGGTACGCGACCTTAAAACATTTCATTACATGATAGATAATAAATATCATCATCTTATTTAAGTCTAGCTATTACATAAGATAACACAACTTATTCTGATAGATTTCCTTTCCTTTTGTTCCTGGCAGAGCCCTTTGGTTGATCATACTTAATTGAAAACATTTAAATTAAGCAAGAATGAGCATTTGAGTGCCCCGCAAGTAAGAGCAAACAATAAACATTAACTGAAAGGATTAAATGTTTTCTTTGAGTGACACTTCTACAACGAAGCAATAGTTGTGAAGTAACTGAAACAACTCTAATCAACATACCAATTCTATTTCAAATTTTTGAAACTAAGTACTGACTATAAATAGGGAGCGACTGACATACTATGAACATAGTTTTCAATTTTTGAAAAGGTTTAAGAGAACTTCATCTGTAAACCATCATAACTTACGGGCGCGGGGGGTGATCAACCCGTAATGCCCTGTATTGATCAATACTACATACCAGAACAATATTCTCGTTCATCTCATCCGCCTTGGGCGCACAAAAGTTTCCCAGATTCGGGATGTTCATACTTAGCCTGAATCCGAACCAAAATAATTTGGTTGGATAACATTAGTGTTCTATCATATTCAACGATATTCTTAAATTTATGTCTAGCCGAGTCAAATATCTTAGACGATTTTTAATTAAGGTATACATATTGGAAATCAAGAAGTATGTATCAACATGTACAATAATTATCCAAGTGAGGACACTTGTATAACCATACATAGAATTTAACGAGCAATATATATATATATATATATATATATATATATATATATCTTATAGTAATACGGTACTGATAAACAATGAACGAATAGAGTTTGGGAACTTGTATGAATATAAATGATTGGATACATAGTCAATAACAATAGAGTTTAATAATCTGGCATAATGAGAATATAATTCTGAAACTTTTTTACTCATGTCCATTGCATAAAAGAAATGCAAAGGTTAGGATACTTGCACAATGTAAAAGATAATTCAGATACTTGCCTATACGTGTCCATTGCATAAAGTAAACGCAAGGGTAAAGATACTTGCACAATAAGAGTAGGGTTCGGATACTTGCACAATATAAAATTGAGTAATGTTAGAGAACTTGCCTGGTCTGCTACTAACACAACTAAGTTTTATCTGTAATTCAATGACCTATCATTTATAAGGTTGTTCTATTGATTAGAATAACATATCATAACACATCATACTGTTATTTACAGTCAATACATAACCTAATCACATTATCACATAGTTATATCAGTCATTAAGACACAAACAAACACTTATACAGTCAAACTATATAGGTTTGGATCAATTTTGATAACATTTTGGTGTACCGACGACTTTATAAGAAAATTATCAAGTTTAAAACTCTAATCTGTATCTTAAATATTATTCTGGATAATTAAATATCAATCATATTATTTATAAATGACTTATAATAATTTAAAATTAATTATTATAATTTATCATGACTTTTCAAACTCTAGAATCATCATAAAATAATTTAAATATTAAAGAATTTTATTATCATAAATATTTAAATAATATTCAAATATTAATGACACCATTAAAGTAATCTATAATAACTCAAAATATTTTTAAAGTATTAATATTACCTTTAAATGATTTTTAAAACATTAAAATCTTTTTTAAACAATTACCATTAATATTTAAATATTAAGGTATTACTCACTAAAATATTAAAAGTCATTTACAATAACTTAAAATATTTTAAAACCATTTATAATCCCTTTTAAATGATTTTTCAATCAATAAAACTATTTTTAAATTATTTATTAAATATTATTATTAAATAAATCTAATATCATTAATATTAAATAATTAATGAAATTTATCTTAAAATATTAAAAGTTATATTTTATAACTTAGAATATCTTTAAACTCTTTATTTTTATTTAAAATGATTTTATAATATTAAAATCATTTTAAACTAATTTATTTAATATAATTATTAAACAAATATAATATCATTAATATTAAATAATTAATGAAATTTACATTAAAATATTGAAAGTTACATTTTATAACTTTAAATATTATTAAATACCTTATTATCATTTAAAATGATTTTTAATATAATAAAATCATTTTTAGTTAATTTATTTAATGTAATTATTAAATAAATTAAATATCAATAATATTCAAATAATTACTAATATTTATGGAAAATATTTCAAATTATTAAAAGTTAATTTTTATAACTTAAAATAATTTTTAAAACTAATTTTATAATTTTTAGAATTTATTTACTATTTTTAAATGATTTTTAGAAATTTATTATAATTAAATTTAATAAGTCTGTCACTATAGCCTTTAGCGACAGAATCCGTCGCCTTAGGTGTTCTTGAAGCTCAAGAACATTCAAACTTAGTTTCAAGTGACCTACTTTGACTATGAATCATTTACTGTGTATTGTGTTTCTGGGCTAGCTATTGATCAGATCTTGTAGTGTTAGTGTAGAACTACAAGTATCCATCAAGTTCTGGGTCAAATTACAACATAAAAGTAAGCTATAAAGACTCAAACTAACTCGCCGGACATGTTCGGGTTTTTGGGTTACCCGTAAACCTGCATAGGTCTCAAGTGGTCTCCTTGTGGCTCATTTAATCAAGGGTTCTGGCTACTGTTAATGTGTTATAATGGTTTAGGATTATAGTCTACATGTCAAGGTACAATTATCAATCACCAGGTCAGTGAAACTACAACAAAATCATAAGTTATAGCTCGGTCAAACCCTGTCAAAGGGCTTGTTCTAAGGATTTCTGGAATTTTCAAAAAATGAAATCATGACCGGATGACCTAGTTTGACCATCCACTACCTCAATCTTGTTGATTGTTTAAGAGATTTAAGGATATGTATCTAGAGTCCATACAACCTACTACAATCTAGTCACAACTACATCAACAACCAACATTAAACCTGACAGATCAAAGCATTTAAAAACATTATCAGACTCGGATAATGAGTTTTTGGGTTACCCAGAAACTCCTTGGTCATGCTTGGTCAGCGAGGTTTGACCATTAATAACTTACAATCTGTTCATGAAATAGCTATGATTTCACTTCCAGATCACAAACCTCATAACAAGCTACAAATCTAAAGCTTAAAACAACACAAATCACAAACAGAGAAAGATCTATGAGGTCTGACATTCATTGTTAGACAACTTTTTCAACATTTCCCAAATTTTTGAAATCTTTAAATTCGAGCATATAAATGTTATGGATCCACTATCTAGCCACCCGGATCACTAATTTACACCTTATATAACATATCTAAATATTCTAATATCAAATCCAACATAACATACAAGATCAAATATTCTTTGCTTAGGGTTTACCTTTCTTGAACAAATTCTTGATCTAATGCTTCTGATCTGCTACAAGTGATAGTGGGGCTTGTTTTGTGACTGGTCCAACACTAAAATTTGGATGTTTAAAGTTGAGAGGGTTTTGGTTGAGGATATGAGCACAAATGAGCTTGTAAAATGATTTCCCTCTCCAATTCTATTTATATTATGGTGAAATGGTTAGGGTTGATCATGTTTATCAGATTTGAATGATTAAAGTTCATCACTAGACCACATGGCTAGGTTGAGTTGCTTTACCAACTAAAGTAATGGCAACCTATACAAGTTATCTATTAAATAATACAAGAAGGGCAATTTGGTCATTTAGTACTTACTTTTAGTGGCAAAGTTGGCAATTCATTCTAACCCTAAGGGTTTGACTCTTAGGGTTTGACCCTTAGGGTTTAACCCTAAGGTTTCCTAAGCTCAAAATCTAGGATTGTGTGTAAGACCCCAACTTATTATAAATAAAATTAAATTTCCTCTATTTATTAATTTGAGATAGTAAGGGTTGATTTGATTAATGTGGTTAGTTATGGGTAAAATGTGCAAATATATCAAATATGCAAGTGGTTATAAAATATTCATTTTTATCGGAGAATATTCATTTGGTCGTGGAGTATTCTTACCGCGGGGGGAATATTCAATGCGACAGTAGCAATTGTAGTAGCCCCATAACGGAAAGCGATTGGATGAAGAAAACTATAAGTATAAGTTGTTTATAAATAACGGCGTAGTTGTTACCGTTAATACTGTTGGAATACCCGGTGGTTAAAACACAGTAGCACACTGTATTACACTAATTATTGATTCTTACGTAGGAAGACATTACTCAATAATTGTTACAGTAGTTACTATTCAATATTTTATTTTATTGATTCAATAATTGCTATGTTGATATTTTATATTATTGTTATTTCAATAATTGTCACTACATAGTATTTTCATTATCAGATCAATAATTCATATTATTTGAATAATATTATTAGATAACATTATTGGCAATGTCTAGAAAGTTATGTCTAAGGAGAGGTTTGGTCACCTAATCATGCTTGCCAAATGAGGAGAAATCCTTATTGGAAAGCCCCTCTTTCTAGGAACCTAGTTATCGATGATTATGATTACTGTAATATTATTGGTGAATAATTAATTATTGATTTATATGATAAGGAAAATATTCATTTTATGTGGATATAGATGGAGAAAATTTTTAATGTGACAATTATTGAAAAATTGTTATTTTATCTTTCATGATAAATAATTCATTTAAATATATTATTATATTTTAATAATATAATAATGGTGATATTTTTACAATAAATGTGGGATATATGAATATATGAGGAGGAAGAGTATTTTTGTTGCAAAAGTTGTTTAAAACATGTTAAACATGTCTGTGGGCCCATTTCTTGACTGAAATTTGATTATAGCATGTAAAATCGCCCGTTTGTGGATTTCGGTCAGTTTCTGTTTGAAATTTGGAAAAACTTTCTTCTGCAAAGTTGTAGAGAATGAAATTTCCTATGGAAAAGTCATAGTGTTCAAATTTTTCTGATAAAAGGGCTATTTATTATGAATTATTGAAGTTCCGTAGTTTCGAAATAATTGATTTTTGAAAGTTTTAATTATTTTTTTAAAGAAAAACGTTTTTTGCAATTAAGTTGGCCTCACATTTGATTTAAATGAGCTGAAATCAAATTTCAATGGTGGGCTTGAATTTTTGTTAATTATATTATTATTTTATTAAATTTTCTGCTTTGGTGTTCTAAGCATTTTCTTATAAATAGGGTGCTTAGGTTAGAATTGAAAATCACACTAGAAACTGAAGTTTTCTCTCTCTATATTATCGAGCGTATTCTTGTGATTATTTTGATACTTTGAGTATTGCTATACTATGATGCAAGTTCCTTCAAAGACTATATCCCAGATTCTAAATTTGTAAGTACGGTCTTTTTCAAGGTAAGGGATGTTATTTTTTTTAAATGATATTATTTCTTCTAATATCATTATGCCGAAATATTGGTAAGATTTTTCTTGTGAAATTCTTGTCTTTTAGTGTCGAGGTTACTATTCACGTATACGACACTATTCACGAATACGGTACTATTCACAAAAAAATTAAATTTTCATTTTTGTCCAAAATATCTATTGTGGATACTAGCTTTGATTGTATCCATGTTTTGATCATTCTTGAATTTTACTTCACTATGATTATTTATGAAGTATTTTTGAACTCGGATTGTTTAAAGTACGAATCCATAATACTTATTCTTTTATTTCACTGGATTCGTTTTCTTTAAAATATTTTTCATCATCCTCAGTCCTAAATGAGGGTATTACTGAATATCTTTGGCCTGTAGTGCAAAGATGATTGATTTTCTTATGAATATCTTTGGCCGTAGTGCAAAGATGTACAGGTGTTGAGATGAACATGACCGACTGATGAATATCTTTGGCACAGAGTAAAAGATGAATATTTGATTCAAGATGAATATTGGTTGATGTTACATGGATAAAATATTGATGGACTTTTAAATTCATAGATTATAGTAGATTTCATTCTCTACGTAACTTTTCTATGAATTATTATTTCAGCTGTGAATATTGATCTGAAACTTGTTGTCTATTGTATTTTATCAGATTTTTCCCTGTTGAAGACTAACTATAATTTGTTCTATATTATCTTAGTCATAATATTTTTTACTGGGCTAGTTGAGCTCACCCTTTTCTTTTTTGTTCCATTTTTCTTCTCAGGAGGCGAGAATGTAGCAAGTTCTAGTCGGGGTGTGGAATGATGATTCTAGAAAGTTGTTTTAGTAGTCCTCACCATTTTTATAAAATAATGTACCAATAATTATAATGAGGACTTATTTTGGTGTGAATATTGTCTAGATGACATTATTTGTATTTAAACTCACAGTTTTCATGTTGTATTAATAAAGTTGTAGTTGATTCTGTACCATGTTATTGACGACTCAAAATGGGTGATGTATACCTATTTTGGGGGCGTCACATTGTGTTTTAAGGGCAAAGATGGAAATCCTAGCTTCTAAAAAGGTGAATTAGGGTCCCTTAATTAAATTAAGTTTCCTAATCACGTAGGACTTATAAATTAGGCTTTATAATGTACTAATCACCATAAGCTTGCTAAATTAATAATTAAGGTTTATAACTTAGCAATTAGGGTTTTGATTTAGTAATTAGGGTTTCTAAATATTAATTAGGTTTTTCCAAATTAACATTAAACATAATAATGGTCATTAATTACATAACACATAACTTAACAAACCTTACAGTCATAGTTGACTCTGTACTATAGTTTATCAGTAATGCTAGGATTTTGTACTATTTTACTATAACTGTTCCATACATTAACATTAGACACATATCAGGCATGTTTATATTACTGAAATATAAATAATATTATATTATTATTCTCATTCCGTATTCAAAATCCAGACTTAGGGTTTTGAATTCATATCTGACATAACCTTCATAGATACAATTATTAATTAAGTTAAAATAATTTACTTAATTAATATAATAAATACGTATCATAATATCCATATCATATTTTCATGGAAAATAAATAATAAATATTATTTTATTACAACATAAATTTATTATAAAATATAATCTAAAATGATCAATAATTCTTAAAAGAATTTATTTACAATTAATCATGTAATAAATAATTTTATTTATCACATACATACATATAATTTACTTTGCACCTATTCCCACACACACACACACACACACACATATATATATATATATATATAATTTATTCGCAAAATTTCTTATTGAAAATATTGGGTTATTACATAAGTCGGGGATTACGATTACAAAAGTCGGGGATTACTATAATGTACGTGTGTATAATACACACGTACATTACTAATACTGGGTTATTACATTACCTGAATTTATTCGCAAAATTTCTTATTGAAAATATTTCATGTAATCATCAATGGTCATGATTATACCGAATAATCCTTAATCATAATCATACCAACAACTGTCCATCAATGCACTACGGGCCAATGAGGACTTTTACCACATCATTTGTAACATTACGGGTCACGATTATACTGAATGATCCATGGTCATAATCATACCAATCGACAGTCCATCTATGCACGTAAGCCAAAGATGACTTTCGTCATAATATAAGCATGAGGATGATGACAATGATATAAGAATTAATCAAACGAAATCAAGGATAAATATTAAAGACTTTAAATTTATCCAGAGTTTAAAAATATCCAAATTATCAACATGATACTGCTCTGTGGAGTAAAATTCAAGAATAATTTTCATGTATAAAAAATAATTTGGAGAGATAGTACCCTGTGAATAGTACTTCAGGAATAGTAACCCGTGAATAGTACCCCAGCATGAAAAGTGCCCCAAATATCCTAGTGAATAATATTCAGGTGAATAATAATTGGGTGAATAGTAACCCGTGAATAGTAAATCATGAATAGTACTCCGGCATTAAAAATGCCCCGAATACCCGAGTGAACAATATTCGACTGAATAGTAATTGGATGAATAGTAACCCATAAATAGTAACTCATGAATAATATTTCGGCATAAATTTATCAATAATTATCAAGAAAGCTCAGAATAATATTTTCATGAAAAGATACTGGATGAAGAGCAAATATTAAGGATATTCTACTAATTTCACGGAGTATAGAAGCAATACTTTAACAGAATGAGGGTATAATCAGGAATATGAAATGAAATAATATTACTCACATACTACAGAGTATGGAAGAAAATATTATTTCTATGAATACTGAAAAATATAATATCCCTTACCTCAAAAGAAGACTGGATATTGGAATAGTGATGTAGCAGACTTCTCTTCTTCTTTCTCTCTATAGATTCTCTCTCTATAACTTCTCTCTCTACAATTACTCTTGTGAGTCTTAGTGAATTGGTGATAATGAAGGAAGAATGAGCTTCTATTTATAGAAAAATATAGTTTCAATAATTGCACGTTTTGGGGCTCGAAATATTACAGTATAATACCTTCATCTTTTCCTTCATTTTTAATTTATTCCTGCAAGTATTATCAAACTTGCACCACCTCCCCTAATAGTACATCATGTGAATCAATAGTACAATCGTGAATCAATAGTTCTATACATGTGAAAATATGAATTACAGTATAGTACCTTCATCTATACCTCCATTTTTAATTTAGTCATGCAAGTATTATCAATCTTGCACCACCTCTCCTAATAGTACATGCATGTGAATTAATAGTACACACATGTGCACAAATAGTTATAAGCATGTGAATTAATATCAATTAATTGCTCATTTATTCGATTAATTACCCGATTGGTCAATATAACTTCCAGACATCAATTATTATCGAAATAAATGTCGATTTCCACTAACACTAATAATCCCAACACAATGGAACTATCAATTTCATCTTTAATCAACACGAACTTATTCATCATTAATATTATAACTCACAATATTATAACTCGCAATTAGGTGACCAAACCTCTCCTTGACAGAACTTCTAGACATTATCAATATTGCAAATAATAATATGAATAACTTTATCGTCTCAATTATTGATTTAATAATAATAAATATTATGCAGATGATACTGTGACAATAATTGAATCAATAATATGAGAGATATGATGCATCAATTACTGTAGCAATAATTGAGTATAACTAAGTGACTTCTTACGTAAGCATCAATAATCAATACTGTGTACTGCTATGCAACCACGCCAGACATCGCACTTTTTACTACCGGGTAGTTCAACAGTTTAACGGTAAAACTTTCGCCGTTATTTTTATAAAAAGATAATTCTGTCGTTTTCTAACTACGACAATACTTCCGTTGTGGGGTCCACCAATGATTGTTCCGCCATACGAATATTCCCTGTTAAAACGAATATTCTCTGATCAATCGAATATTATATAACCACTTGCTTACTTTTCAAATTTGTATATATTACCCACAACTATAACATTATATCAAATCCATACCATAATATTCAAAAATATATTTCGAGAAAAATAATCTTTATTCATAAAAGTTGGGGTCTTACAACCTCCCCTTCTTATGAAATTTCGTCCTCAAAATTAGGGTGCATACCTGGTATGTCGAAGAGGTGAGGATACCTTGACTTTATTTCAGATTCTAACTCCCAGGTCATCTCCTCAATATCGTGGTTTCTCCATAAAACTTTGACTTGAGGTATAACCTTGGAGCGTAGAATATGATCCTTCTTATCCAAGATTTTAATAGGTACCTCTGCATACGTTAAATCTTCCGCTATCTCATCCAGTTCTAATTCAATAATGTGGTTCGGGTCTTTCACATATTTACGTAACATAGATATGTGAAAAAAGTTATGAACACGAGACATACTTGGCGGTAAGGCGAGTCTATAGGCCACGGTTCCTACTCGATCGAGGATTAAAAATGGGCCAATGAATTGAGGATTGAGCTTTCCTCTCTTTACAAATCTCATAACTCCTTTCCATGGAGCAACACGTATCAACACATGATCTCCAATATTGAATTCCACGTCCTTTCGATGAAGATCAGCATAACTCTTTTGTCGATCTTGTGAGGTTTTTATACGTTGTCGGATTGTTTGAATCTTTTTCGTAGTCACACGTACCAACCCCGGTCCCAACAACGTTGCTTCACCCACCTCATCCCAGCATACTGGAGAACGACACTTTCTTCCATGCAACACCTCAAATGGAGCCATGCCAATACTTGCTTGATAACTGTTGTTGTAGGAAAACTCCACTAATGGTAAGAACTTGTCCCAACATCCTTTAAAGTCAAGGACACAGAGTCTTAATAAATCTTCAAGAGTTTGAATAGTCCTCTCTGACTGCCCGTCCATTTGAGGATGATATGCCGAACTAAATCGTAAATCTATGCCCATAACTTTTTGCAAACTAACCCAAAATCTTGAAGTGAATCTTGGGTATCAATCAGAAACTATGGATACTGGCATACCATGCAATCTTACAATCTCATTTATGTACATACGAGTAAGATGTTCAAGTGTATAAGTTTCTCGTATAGGTAAGAAATGAGCAGACTTGGTCAATCTATCAACAATGACCCAAATCGCATTTATGCCTTGAGAAACCTTGGGAAGACCAGTAACAAAATCCATGGTAATGTGCTCCCACTTACATTCTGGAATTTTAAGTGGTTGCAATGGACCTTTTGACACTTGATGCTCCGCCTTGACTCGTTGACAAGTTAGACACCTTGAAATAAACCTTTTGGTACTCGAAGATCATGATATATTGCTCCACCAAAATGTATATCGAAGATCATGATACATTTTGGTACTCCCAGGATGGATTTCAAACGGTGTGTTGTGCGCTTCCATCATGATTTTATACTTCAAGTCAGAATCGTTAGGAACACAAAGTCTGGAGTTGACTCGAAGTATTCCTTCTTCATCGATTCTTGCTTCTGGAATAGCACCTTCTTGCACTTTCTTCCTCATACGCGCCGGCTCGTGTCCAGAGCTTGAGCAACTTTAACTTTATCGATTAAAGTCGGTTCTACTCGTATATTTGCCATCATCACATGGGTCCCTAGAGTCTTTAACTCTATTTCCATCCTTTGTAAGTCATACAAAATGGGCTTTTGCGTTGACAATATCGCACTCGTACCCGCATATGATCTTCTACTCAATGCGTCAGCTACTACGTTCGCTTTTCCAGGATGGTGTTGAATGGTATAATCGTAATCTTTCAACAGCTCAAGCCATCATCGTTGTCGCATGTTAAGTTCCTTTTGAGTGAAGAAATATTTGAGGCTTTTATGATCCGTATAGATCTCCACCTTTTCTCCATACAGGTAATGCCTCCAAATTTTAAGCGCAAAAATGATAGCTGCCAACTCTAGATCATGAGTAGGATAATTCCTCTCATATTCTTTGAGTTGTCATGAGGCATAGGCTATGACTTTCCCATGTTTCATGAGAACACATCCTAAACCTTTGCCTGAAGCATCGCTGTATATGAAAAATCCCTCTGAACCAGATGGTATTGTTAGAACAGGTGTTGAAATGAGTCTCCTCTTGAGTTCTTGAAAACTCTTCTCACATTCCTCGCTCTAACCGAATTTTTTATCTTTCCGAGTCAGCTGAGTTAATGGAGTTGCGATTCGAGAAAACCTTTCTACGAATATTTGATAATAACCAGCTAAGCCGAGAAAGCTACGTACTTCGGTCACTGACTTAGGTTGGTCCAGGCTTTGAATTGCTTCAATCTTTGTTGATATTCCATGATTTGATATCATATGCCCAAGGAATTGATAAGTAGGTCTTATACCTACTTATTGGATATTAATTCACGAGAACTATGCCCATCTCAAGTACATTTTAGTATGTTTTATTTGCATTTCGTGTTATTGTGCATTGCATGTACTGAGAACTCCTTTGGAATAAAAATGCAGGAAATGGTTGTATTGGCATAACTTGGCATTGACAATGTGGTATGATACTAACTAAGGTCTGGCAAATGGAATATGTGTTGGTGAAGGGACTAAACATTAGTGAAGGACAAACAACAAGTAACAACAGCAGACATCAGGATGCAGCAAACAAAAGAAGTGCGGTCGCGCTGCTTAACAAAGTATTCTTTGCACGCCCATGCTATAAGTAGACAGAAGCCAAACGCATGTCAAGCCGCTACCGCTTAGAATTAGAAGATATATCGCTACCACATGGCTGAAATGCTACCGCTACCGGAACCGCATCTTTGTTCGCTTTGTGTTGTGATCATGCACTATCACACGAGTCATCCGAAATGCTTCTCGACTTTATTCTAAATTTGTAATTTGAAGTGTTTGAGTTCAGCTAAACTACTCTGGTTGATACCAGACGCATATTATTATCGTTTTGATCTGTTTTTGATATCAGAAAACTAGGGCTCTACGCTTTGAACGAAATTCCAAAGAGGGTTGAGCATACATTGAATATTTTCTTCATCATCTTTTGGATTGATTCATTGAATAAGAATAACTTTTATTTTGATGGATAATATTAGAGATTTGAACAATGCTTTGGAACATAATCTGCAATTGAGTTTGAACAATTCTATCTTCTCTCTCAATTGTTTTATTTATTCTTCATGTGTTACTTTAATCCCATAATGGTTTTCGGTTCAACGATGAACTAAACTCCATTATGGGATTCTAACAGATATTTATATGTAGTCTAATATTAATGGCCCAAATGCTTGATTATGTAGTTATCGTGGAAATTCTATTATGATTGAATTGATTGCATGAATGTCTGATCACCATTCATTTTATGTACTTATATGGAATTGAAAAATGACATGTGAGTATGGTTGTAATCATGATAACATGCATTTATGAGGCTGAATTGTTTAGCTTTATATTTCGTGAACCAGATAGACATATACTGTCTCACCATATGTAGTTATGTAAGAGCTTACGCTTCAATTCAATATTATTGCAATGACACATAGAAATATAGTGATGTTGATTTTATTGATGATTACATGATTTCTATTGCACGTGGATGTTATGTAAGTAGGTCATATTGCATTGAAAAATGGTTATGTCTAGTTTTGTGCTCTTGGCTAATTTTCCATGTTACATAAATGATCTTGCATGAGGGTATTATTTAGATGAAATATGAATTGAAGTTAGAATCCCATTATTTCCAGATTTGATTTATTTCATTAATATTCTTCTTTTATTTATTATTTGAGTTTAGAGTAATTCAAAATCATAAGCTTTCGTTTGAGCATATAAAAATAATGATACCGTTGATGCATAATAGTTTAATTTGGAAACCTTTCTCCGTAGATCGATACTGTTCTTACTCTGTACTACTTGTTGACTCATGTATGCTTACATTAGTTAGAGTCCTTTTATTAGAAGTAAAAAGGAGGCAACAAGTTTTTGGCGCCGTTGCCGGGGAAAGGCGTTTAAATTTTTATTATTATCATCAGTTTTAAGCTATATTGTATGACTTAGAAAAATCTAATCTTGTCTCATTTCTATTTTTGTTTTTATTTTTGTTTCAGGCACTTGTGTATATTTTATGCACACGCGATCATCCAATTCTGAGTTGATACCTGCACAGGACAACATTAACGGTAGAGGTTGGAAGTCAAGAGTGCGTAGAAATATACAAGACGAGTTAGAGGGAACAACATCTAATATGGCAGAAGGACAAAGAGAAGAGCAAAGAGAGGAGCACAGGGTTCTGAGAGACTACTTAATGCCTAATATTAATGGATTGCAGTCTAGTATAGTCAGACCAATAATAGCAGCTAATACCTTTGAGATAAAGTTGGGCACTATTCAAATGGTGCAGAATTCGGTACAATTTGGAGGTGCTGCTACAGATGATCCTAATGAGCACCTGCTGAGTTTTATTGAGATATGTGACACGTTCAGATATAACGGGGTGATGGAAGATGCTATCAGACTTAGACTGTTTTCGTTCTCATTGAGAGATAAAGTGAGAAGTTGGCTTCACTTTTTACCTTCGGGATCAATTACTACATGGGAGGACCTAACACAGAAGTTTTTAGCCAAGTTTTTCCCAATGGCTAAGACTGCAAAGATGAGGACAACAATCTCCCAGTTTGAGCAACAATAGGATGAATCTTTATATGAGGCTTGAGAGAGATACAAAGAGATGTTAAGGAAGCGTTTGCACCATGGCATGCCAGATTGGATGGTGATCAACACATTCTATAATGGATTGGGATGGCAGTCCAAGCCGATTATAGATGCAGCTGCAGGAGGAACGTTATGGACAAAAAGTTATGAAGAGGCCTATAATCTTATCGAG
The DNA here is from genome assembly GCA_020205615.1 of Panax quinquefolius. Classification (NCBI taxonomy): domain Eukaryota; kingdom Viridiplantae; phylum Streptophyta; class Magnoliopsida; order Apiales; family Araliaceae; genus Panax; species Panax quinquefolius. Next base: position 64,082,776 of record CM035157.1, read on the forward strand.
ACAATGGCAGCGAATTATTTTCAAAACCCTACAACCAGGATGCCACAATCCAAAGTTGCAGGTTTGTTGGAAGTGGATGCTATCACTCAGTTGTCAGCACAGATGGCATCAATGGCGAAGAAAATTAATTCATTGATAGAGAATAAGGCGAAGACAGTTGCCTTTGTGTGTGAGATTTGTGTAGGGTCACACTCAACGGATCAATGTGCTATTAGCTCGGAGTTGGTACAGTATGTGAGCAACTACAGGAAGGACCACGGCCAATTTCAAAACACATACAACTCCAATAACCGTAACCATCCAAACTTTAGTTGGTCAAATAATTAAGGAAATCAATGAATCGGCCAACCGAATAACCAATTTCATCACAACAAATTCAAAGAATAGCTTTACACAAGACCACCTTTTCCACCTAGATTTTCTCAACAACAACAACATCATACTCCATCTGCACCACAACAAGAAAAGAAATCAGAAATAGAGGAGATGATGATGAAGTACATGGCGAACACAGAGGTGATGATCAAAAGCCAAGCAGTGGCTATTAAAAACCTGGAAACTCAAATGGGTCAGATGGTGAGCATGCTTAACAATAGGCCCCAGGGTTCATTGCCAAGTACTATGGAGACAAATCCATTAAGAGAAGGGAAATAACAATGTCAGGCGATCACACTCAGGTTTGGGAAATGAGTTAGAAGAAATCAAAGCATGGCCTCGCCGCCCATGTTTACAAAAGGAAGACGCGGTCACTGCCAGAGGCGTAAATTGGTCCGAGAAGAAAGAAAACTGTGAGACCCCAAAATTTTATGAATAAAGATTTAATTTTCTCGAAATATTTTTTTGAATATTATGGTGTGGATTTGATATAATGTGATAGTTGTGGGTAATATTTATAAATTTTGCAAAGTAAACAAGTTGTTATATAATATTCGATTGGTCGGGGAATATTTGTTTTAACAGAGAATATTCGTACAACGGCGCAATCATTGGTGGACCCCACAACGGAATTATTGTTAAAATGAGAAAACAACATAAATATCTTTTTATGAAAATAACGGCAGAATTTTTACCGTTAATGTAAGACCCCAACTTTTATGAATAAAGATGAATTTTCTATAATTATCATTTTTGAATATTTTGGAATGAATTTGATATAATGTTATAGTTGTGGGTAATTGTTATAAATTTTGCAACGTACGCAAGTTGTTATATAATATTCGATTGGTCGGGGAATATTCGTTTTAACAGGGAATATTCGTACGATGACACAATCATTGGTGGACCCCACAACGGAATTATTGTCAGATTAAAAAAATGACAAAAATATTTTTAGGAAAATAACAGCGGAAGTTTTACTGTTAAGTAATGAAACACCTGGTGTTAAAAGTACAGTAATACGCATGGTTGCATAGTAGCACACGGTATTGATTATTGATGCTTATGTGAGAAGTCACTCAGTTTTGTTCAATTATTGCTTCAGTAATTGCTGCATAGTATCTCACGTTATGTGATTCAATTATTGTCGATATTTTATATATTATTAAATCAATAATTGAGACGACAAAGTTATTAATATTATTATTTGCAATATTAACGATGTCTAGAAGTTTTGTCAAGGAGAGGTTTGGTCACCTAATTGCGCGCCAATAGGGAGAAATCCTTATTGGAAAGCCCTCTCTTTCCTGGAAATGACCTGGTCGATTAATATTGTGAATTATAATAATGACGATAAATGTTGTTAAAAATATTGAGGGATTTTTTTTATAAAGTATTTGTTGTATTTATGAACCCCCCATTTACCCATTTTTTAAAATAATCGGTAGAAAATTATTCTATATTATAAAGGTGGGGGCCACATGTGGGGCCCAAGTATGGAAAAATGATTTGGGTGGGAGTAATGAAATGTCAGGAATTGGGGGGAGACTTAACGTATAAAAGAGGGAGTATATAGATTATGTAAATATATAATTGATTTAACATGTATGGATTGAGGGAGTACATTATTATTATTATTATTATTATTATTATTATTATTATTATTATTATTATTATATATATGTTATCAAGTTGTCAAGAAAAGTGGGGGAAGGAAGAAAAATTGGTTATCAGGGAGTCACGGAGGGAGTAACGTGTTTTTATTATATATATTTTTATTATATAAAGTTTTGTTTTATTAGATTTTAAATAGAATATATTATATTTTATTTAAAAGATTTTGTTTTATTAGAATATTTTATAGTAAACCAATCTAGATCATCTCGCTTAAAAGTAAATCAATCTGGACCGTTCAGGAATTAGTTACTATTCACTCCATTCTCCTATAAATGGAAGCTCATTCCTTCATTATTTCTTACGAATTCACTGAAACTCTAGAGAGAGAAACTATCGAGAGAAAGAAAAAAAGTATTCTGCTACTTCATTACTCCTATATCCAGTTGTTCTAAGGTAAGGGGTATTATTTCTTTCAGATTCATGAAGAGAACTTCATTATTCCATTTTTTTATTACATTGGAATAACTTTTGTATACTGCCAGCTCACCCTATACTTGGTGAAATTCTCCCGTTATTCCATTCTTTATCATTATATTGAATAACCTATCTATGCAAGTACCGCATACATAGTGAAATTCTTCTTCCGTTATTCCATTCTTTATTATTCTATTGGAACATCCCATGCATGCATTTACGCATGACTTCGTTCCCGCTTATTTATTATTCTCGTTGGAATATCCTCGCTGGTGTGAATTTACTTTGACGGTTTCGTTATTTATTATTCTGTTGGAATATCCTGTCTCTGCGTTTACGCATGACCTAGTTCCATTATTTATTATTCTGTTGGAATAACCTGTCTGTGCCGTCTATCGCATGCCTGGTGATTTCTTTTGTTATTCCATTCTTTATTATACTCAGTTGGTTAAAGTTTTGGCTTTTATACTCCATGAAATTAGTGGAATATCCTTGATATTTGCGCTTCATCCAAAGATCTTTTCATGGAAATATTCTTCCGAGCATTCTTGAATTTTACTCTCTGAAAGAAGTATCATGTTGACAATTTGGACGTTATTAGTTCTTGGATAAATTAATTCTTGAACTTGTTTAATTAAATTCTTATATCATTGTCATCATCCTCATGTTTATTTTATGTTGAAAGTCATCTGTATTCAGTAGTGCATAGATGGACTTGGTATGATTATAACCAGGGATTATTCGGTATAATCATGACCATAATGTTACAAATGATGTGGTAAAAGTCCCGTCATTGGCCGTAGTGCATTGATGGACAGTTGTTGGCATGATCATGACCATTGATGAATACACGAATATCCTCGGCCCGTAGTGCATGGATAATTTGTGGTTGTGATACTAATGAATATCCTTGGTCAAGTGCGGGGATGATATGGATTATTTATTAAAATTTGAGTCCCAAATGATAAAAGTGATGAAAACCATTTAAATCATAAAAGATAGTAGATTTTATTCTCTACTTGACTCTTTTAATGGATTACTTGTTCCGCTGTAGTTAAACTTGATGTTTGTTATATTGTATCAGTTTAACACTGTTTAAGGCTAACGATAATTTATTCTGTATTATCTTAGTCATAATATTTCTTACTGAGCTAGTTGAGCTCACCTTTTTACTTTCATTGTTCTCTTCAGGAAATGAGAACGTTGCAGGGACTAGTCGGGGAACGGAGTGACGGTCCAGATAATAGCATTAGTAGTCCTTACTATTCTGTTAAATAGTGTGATAATAAATGTAATGAGGACTCAATTGAGTGTGGATATTGTCTAGATGACAATATTTGTATTAAAACTCACAACATATGTTTTGTCGTATTTTACACGACTGTTGTATAATTAAGTTGTATTTGAATTTTGTACCATGTATTTGGCCACTCAAGATAGGTGATGTATACCTATTTTGGGGGCATCATAGTTAAAATTGTTGAACTACCCAGTAGTAAAAGTACAGTAATACGTGTGGTTGCATAGTAGCACATGGTATTGATTATTGATGCTTACATGAGAAGTCACTCAGTTTTGTTCAATTATTGCTACAGTAATTGTTGCATAGTATCTCACGTTATTTGATTCAATTATTGTCGATATTTTATATATTATTAAATAAATAATTGAGATGACAGAGTTATTAATATTATTATTTGCAATATTGACAATGTCTATAAGTTTTGTCAATGAGAGATTTGGTCACCTAATTGCGCGCCAATAGGGAGAAATCCTTATTGGAAAGCCCCATCTTTCCTAGGAACGACCTGGTTGTTAAATAATGTGAATTATAATAATGATGATAAATGTTGTTAAAAATATTGAAAGGATTTTTATGAAATAGTTGTTGTAAATTTTGCTTATTATTTGGATCCCCATTTACCCATTTTTAAAATAATCGGTAGAAAGTTGTTTAGTATAAATATAATGGGACCCACCTATGATTATGAGATGTTGGTGGGAGGGGAACACGTGGGGCCCACGATTGGAAGAAAAAAATGGGGGGGGGGAGTTTTCTTGTAATGTCAAGGGAAGGAGTGCTATATATATATATATATATATATATATATATATATATCTGTGTGTGTGTGTATAGCTTAATTGACAAAATGGGGAAGGAAGCAAAAGTTGATCACGGGAGTGTATCCCGTGAATGTTTTAACACATGCTATATATATATTTAATATATATAATATATATATTTAATATATATATATATATATAATATATATATATATAATGTATTTTATTTAAAAGTTTTCATTTTATTAGAATATTTTATTGCATAGTGCAGTATAGTAAAATCAAATTTTTTAAAATTTTCAATCCGTCGAACGCCCGTGAACCTTTTCCCTACTGTGCATCCAAATAGTATCCTTTCAATTCTCCTATAAATTGGATGTTTATTTAGAATTGAAAATCACACCAGAATCAGAGAATTCTTCTTCTATAATATTGAGCGTATTTCTTTCGAGTTTTATAAAGCTTTGAGTGTAGAAAATAGTGAAAGTTTTTTTCAAGAATATATCCGCTATACCAGTTGGAATACTCTTCTTTTTGAGGTAAGTGATATTATTATTATAGTAAAATATATTATTTCTTTCATTTATGAAGAGAATTATTTTCATTCAATACTGTAAGGGGTATAATGTTTTTCATATTCTAAGAGATATTATTTTCATATTTCGTATGAATATTATTATCGCTCAATATTCATTGTCTTCGCTTAATATTCTTAATGAATATTATTTTCGTTTAATATTAAGTAATGAATATTATTTTCGCTTCATTATTAGCAAGAAATATTATATTGTTTAATATTCGTAAAGAATATTATAATCGTTCAATATTCGTAAGGGATGTTATTTTGTTCAATATTCGCTTGAAATAATATTTTCTTCCATCCTCTGTAGTATGTAAGTAATATTATTTCGTTTCAGATTTTGAATTCTCTATTCGTTTTGTTAAAGTTTTGGCTTCTATACTCCATGAAATTAGTAGAATATCCTTGATATTTGTGCTTCATCCAGTATCTTTTCATGAAAATATTATTCTGAGCATTCTTGATAATTTTCAACTTTTTCATGCCGGAGTAATATTCACAGGTTACTATTCATGAAGTACTATTCACGGGGTACTATTCACCCCCATGTACTATTCATGATAAAAATTTATTCGTTTTCGGTCCAAATCATTTTTGGTACAATACTATTCTTGAATTTTACTCCACAAAGCAATATCATGTTGACAATTTGAACGTTATTGAATTCTGGATAAATTAAATTATTTAAGTATTTAAAATTTATCCTTGAACTTGTTTTATTGAATTATTATGTCATTGTCATCATCCTCATGTTTATATTATCTTTGAAAAAGTCATTTGTATTCAGATGGTGCATAGATGGACTTGGTATGATTATAACCAGGGATTTTTTGGTATAATCATGACCGTAATGTTACAAATGATGTGGTAAAAGTCCTCATTGGCTCGTAGTGCATTGATGGACAGTTTTTGGTATGATTATGACCATGGATTCTCTTCGGCCAATGGTGCAAAGATGAATTGTTTTATGGCATGATCATGACCGTTGATGAAAACACGATTATCTTTGGCCCGTAGTGCATGGATAATTTGTGGTCGTGATACTAAAGAATATCCTTGGCCCATAGCGCAGGGATGATTCGATGATGTGGATTATTTATTAAGCTGAGTCTCACGATAAAATTTATGATAAACTTTTTAAATCATAGAAGATAGTAGATATCATGCTCCACTTGACTCTTCTAATGGATTGCTTTTTTCACTGCAGTTGTTGATCTAAAACTTGTTGTCTATTATATTCTATTAGTTGTTATACTGTTGAAGGCTAAGGATAATTTATTCTGCATTATCTTAGTCATAATATTTCTTACTGGGCTAGTTGAGCTCACCCTTTCTTTCAATGTTCTCTTCAGGAAATGAGAATATAGCTGGGACTAGTCGGGGAATGGATTGATGGTCTAGATGGTTGCATTAGTATTCCTCACTAATCTATGAAATAGTGTGATAATAAGTGTAATGAGGACTTATTTTGAGTTTGTATAATGTCTATGAGACAATATTTGTATTAAAACTCAGAGCTCTTGTTGTATATTTAAGTTTGTATTTAAGTTTTGTACCATGTATTTGGCGACCCAAGATGGGTGATGTATACCTAATTTGGCGGTGTCACAGTTGGTATCAAAGCATAGGGATATGATCCTTGGCTGAGATGTGAGACAAGAACTAGGAGGGGAAAGACGGGGAATTCCTTCGCTAGTATGACCTACCTAAGTTTATTTGGTATTTAATTGGTCGGTCAGAATATAGGGATAATATGTGGTATGTCAATTAACCCTTGTTTTATGGCAGTATTTGAAAATGACATCTAAGAATGTTGAGAATAGCAATAGAGCACAAGAAACAGTTGAGTCACCACAGATCAATACCCAGGATAATGTGCAACAGGAAGACAATAATCCTCAGGTAAATAACAACACCGAACAAATGATGAACTCTGGGATGTTCAGAGGCTTTGTGTAGTTTATGCAACACCAAACGAGAGAGACTCCTGTTCATAATGCAGGTGGAATCAATAATATCCCACGGTTGGTCACCGCTAAGCAGTTCAAGGAGCTGGGACCACCGGAGTTTTTGGGAAAGCCAGAACCACTTAAGGCAGAGACGTGGATAAAGTAGATCACCAAGATATTTGATGTCTTGGAATGCTTAGAGGAGCAAAAGGTTCCATTCGCCACCTTTATGTTGCGTGAAGAAGCAGATCATTGATGGGAATCTATAAAACGTACCCAGATTGACGCACTCAAGATGTCTTGGGAGAAGTTCTAAGAATTGTTCAACGACAAGTACTTTCCTGAAAGTATTCGTCATATGAAGGAGGTGGAATTCATCAAGCTGGAGCAAAACAATATGACCGTGTTGCAGTACGAAACTAAGTTTGCCGAGTTATCCCGGTTTGCATCCCATTTGGTTGATAATGAGGAGCGAATGACGCGAATGTTTCTGCGAGGTTTGAAACCTGAAATACGTCAATACCTTATCTCTCATAAACTTTGTTTATATTCAGATGTTATGAATAGGGCTCAGTTAGTGGACCGCGATAATGAGTCAGCACAACCAAAAGGCAACGACCAACAACACAATAATAATCATACCGATGGCAACGACCATCGAAGCAATGATAATCATCGTGGGGGAAATTATCATGCCAAGAATGGTAACCACTTCGGTGGTAATCATGGCTAAGATAATAGAAGTGGAAATTTCAAGAAGAGAAGGTTCAATAATGATGGAAAGACAGCAGCACCAGCGCCTGTTCCAAAGGAAGACGAACAACCACCGGTCGTATGTTTCAAATGCGGACAAGAGGGACACATCCGTCCAAACTGTATGCGGCAATCCAAAGCGTGTTTCAATTGCGGAAGAGAAGGTCACCTAGCTCAATTTTGTCGTGTAGTGAAGTTAAGTTCGGTTGGGATAGTGATGCCAAAGGATGTCTTAGACAAGTCAAAGCCGGTAGTTTAAGTGAGAGCATTTGTCGAGGAACCCGAACGAAGTTATCACGAGTAAGTTAATCATAAAGGCTTACGAAGTCTATACCTTATTCGATACCGGTTCTACCTATTCTTTTATCTCTCTTGCTTGCACTCAACGTTTAAATTTGACTCCGGAGAAATTAAACTTTGACTTATCTGTTGAAACTCCGTTAGGAGAAACCTTCATTTCATGTGTTATCCAAATCTTGGATGAGAGTCACAGTTTTAAATGATATTTCTATCGTTAATAAATTTCCTGACGTATTCCCTGAAGACTTCTTGACCTACCCCAGAGCGTGAAATCGAATTTTGTATTGACCCTAGTACAAAACCCATTTCTAAAACCTCAAGTATTTCTTCACCCAAAACGAATGTATTATGCGCTGAAGATGTTGGCTCGAGCTGTTGAAGAGTACGACCATACCATTCAATACATTCCTAGAAAAGCGAACGTGGTAGTTGACGCATTGAGTAGAAGATCGTATGCGAGTGCGAATATACGAATCTACATAAAGATAGCGAATATACGATTAGAACCGACGATGTTAAACTCGCTCAAGCTACAGACCCGGAGCTGATGAACACGAAAAAGAAGGTTTAAGAGGGCGTTATTCTAGAAGCAAGAATCGACAAAGAGAGAAAATCTCAACCCTCGATTTTACTGGTCTATTTGAAATCCTCGATTGAGTAGGAACTGTGGCCTATAGACTCGCTTTACCGCCAAGTATGTCGCGTGTTCATAACATTTTTCACGTATCAATGTTACGTAAATATGTGGACGACCTGAACCACATTATTGATTTATAACCGGACGAGATAGCGGAAAATTAAACGTATGAAGAGGTACCTGTTAAAATCTTGGATAAGAAGGAATATATTCCATGCTTAAAGGTTATACCTCAAGAGTTAGAATCTGACGAAGTATCTGAAAGTAATATGCACATAAGCCAATCATGTTTGATGATAAAGCATATACTTTGTAACAATCTTATTCATTTATTAATAAAAAGTATTAATTTATTAAAGGCTTTTAATTATCTACATGATGCTGTTTTATAATATGTGATAAACCCATAGTTTTAAGCAATGCTTTTAGAATAATGATGATGATCATTCTAATGAGATATAAATTCTTAGAAAGCTTAAAACTAAAATAGTTCCCAATCATTGGATTACTAAATTGGGGATTAGTGAATCCGGATAGATTGGTACATACGTTGCTTGCTCATTGGATGAGGATGATTGATCTCATGATCATTTGTGTGGAGACACTAAAGCAAGTATGTAGGTGCTTATTAGAGAATAAGTTCAACGAACGTTGGCTAGCTAAGGAATACCTAATCTGAGTTTTACTTGCATGTCAATAGGAATTCTCAGAGTGATAGTAGTACAAGTGATCCTTGGACTTGAGATCATCATAGTATCTTGTGTATGATGAGTTATACTTTGACTTATTCCTTAAGACCCTTAGGGTATATCAAAGGGTATGCTTGGGTATAATAAGTTGTATATGGAGATAATGTATGATCAATAAAGAATCTACCACTTCTATTAAAAGAAGAGAAATATCCTATGTGATTCGATAAATGACAACCCAAAGAGTCCTTGGCGAAGGTAATGAAATTAGAAAGGAGTTTCTAATTTGCATTATTTGAGTTGTGCATTTAAGAGTCGAAATACATATAATTAAATAAAATAAGACTTGACAAAGAATTCCATGTCTTATATTTAATTGGGACATTGTATGGTGGAAGGATTGAATTATACTAAGAATTATTTACTCAAAGGTTCTTTTATGATTAATGTTGAAATCTATATTATCCGGAAAGTCGTTGATCGCTAGGAGGCTTATCCCTATTGTAGAATAAATATTATTTATTTAAATAAATTAATTGTTTAATTTATTTATTTAAATAAGATTAGAATTGTTCTAATTGATTTATTCACAACCTATTTAATATAGAGAACCTAAAGGGTCACACCATAAAAGGAAGAATAATTATTTAAGAAGTTAATGGCATAATCGTAATAATATGTTATGTATATTTAATTTAATCTATGGTGATAGAATAAATTAAATAGCTTAATATTTATTATTTAATATTTTAGAAATATTAAATATAAATTATTAAGAGGAGTCTTATTAATATTATTACAATTATTATTATTTTAATTTCTAAAAGAGTTTAGGAATTAATTTAATATAAGTACTCTCATTTATTCCTAATAGGATTAGGAGGGAAAATTAGTTAAAGGAGTTTAATTAATTATCCCTAATAAGATTAGGGAGCTTAATTAATTAAAAGAATTTAATTAATTAAATAAAACTAAATTCCTTAATTGTTAAGGTGGGTTGCCCACATCTAAAAATAAGAGGAGTCTTATTATGGGTGAGGTGGTTGTTGACTTTTATTACATACGTTATTCCAATTGTTGGAGAGTACGCCCTTTTTCTATACAGATAGGAAAAACTAGGGTTTGAGCCAATACCCCTTCTTCTTGAAAATTCTTTTTCCTTGGTGGATCACCTCTAGAGGCCAAACACTTGGGTGGCTAACGTTGATCAAAGGAAGGAACCAAACCCTATGGATTCAAGTTGAGTTGACGCGAAAAGGATTGGAGGTGAACTTGTACTGAGGAAGCTTCGGATCTTCAAGGGTATGTTTCTTCTTCATCTTTTTCGTTTAATTAATAATTGTGCATAAAGGGTGATCCGGGTATATGGTTTGTAAAAATTTTAAACTCTGATTTTTACACGTTTCCTCACTTTTATGCAATTTGATTGCGTTCTTGAATATTACAAACCTAACAGTGGCATCAGAGCCAAACCTTTATGCTAATTATTAATTGTTTTAATTTGATGTTATATTGATATGTGTTTAGAACAATTTAATTGGGCATAATTTTATTGTATAAATTTTTTTTAAAAAAAAAAAAAAAGGCGAAGTCTTTTTTTTTTCTTCGAAAAAGCCGAAATCACTTTTGATAACCTGTTGTTAATATTACATGGAATTACTGTAATTCACAAAATCATTAATATATATATATATATATATATCTCCTTCATTATTGATAAGTTTGCTTTTCAAGGATCACCGATTCATGTACGTATGGATTCAATATTATATATATATATATATATATATATATATATATATATATATAATGTATAAGTATTACTCATATATATTTACCCTTGAAAAAAAAAAAGCCACGTGAATTCTTTTTTTAAGGAAGGTATGCGGATATTATATATATATATATATATTATACTTATTAATATAATATATATATATATATATATATAATTATTTTATAATTAAAATAAAAGTTTATTTTAATTTTAAAATAAAAGATTTATTTTAATATTAAAATAAAAGGTTTATTTTAATTTTAAAATTAAATTTCATACTAACTAATTAGAGTTGGAATTGGATTCCATGATAACTAATTGAAGTTGAAATTGAATTCTATGTTTCCTTAAATAAAGGAGTTTATTTAGATATGAAATAAGATTTCATATTATTCAAAATAAAAGGGTTTATTTGTGAATAGGAAAAGAATCAGTCTTTCCTTAAATAAAGGAGTTTATTTAGATATGAAATAAGATTTCATATTATTCAAAATAAAGGAGTTTATTTGTGAATAGGAAAGATAATCCGTGTTTCCTTTAATAATTTTTTTTTTTACATGGAATTGGATTCCATAATTAATTAAAATAAAGGAGTTTATTTTGATTAAAGATTATGATTAAAATAAAATAGTTTATTTTATTCAAAATTGGATAAATTAAAATAAAATAGTTTTATTTTTATTTAAATTTGGATTAAAATAAAGGAGTTTATTTTGATTCAAAATTAGATTTTATACTAACTAAATTTGCCCATTAAATGATATCAATATATATATTGAATGTTTATTATTCATCAGATGAATGTTATGTATTGATGCATATGGTGATATGTATGATAATAAATGAGATTGATTATGGACTATTGACCAATGCGATTGGATTTTATTTTAGTTGGATGCATGAATGTATGAGTTTTATTAAATAGGGTCTGCGTACCTCGTCTTCTCTAATTTTTCTTAATGTAAATTCTATTCCTCCTATGTACTTCCCTTATCACCGATCAAGGTTTCTATTTATTTTAAATAGTTTTGTAATAGGACTAGTTAGAATTAATTTTGAAAAATTGGAGATCAAGGCAAGGAGCACTTGAAGACCCGCTTGTAATGGAGCCCAGGTTTAAATGTAATAGTTATATTTAAATATTATTTCTTGCACCCCTGGGGTTTGACCTTTTGGTTCACTTGGTGGCTCTAGTGAACCAAACTAGAATAAAAGTCCATAATCAATCCGGGTAGAATATAGTATTCTATATGCAAGTATGCTTATATTATATATATTATATATTATGCAAACATGCTTCGCATGTTTATTAATATGATGCGTATTTTATATATATATATGTGCATACGCTAAACAAGATGAGATAATTAATAACAAACCCTCGATTTTTTATATTAAGTCCTAAGCGTTCAAAGATATTTGGAATATCGAACGTCGCCTTCTAGCATGATAAAATTAATAGAGTATTAAATATTTAATATGAGTTTGTTGTGTCACCACAACGCAAGTATTAAGTATTTAAGATGTTAATTTATCACATTTGATGCTTATAAAGAAAATTGAACAATATTGTTTTGTTGTGTCACCACAAGGATGATATTTTTCTTTTTTTAATATATGGAGTGCTAGGTCGGACTTAACTTGGATAATTTTGATTCGGATGTGCCACCACTGATCAAAATAATCTAAGAGGCAAAAGAAAAGGAGTCAGATAGTTGATGTAATTGACAAAAGTTGTCTACCAATTTATTTATATATAGTTTGTTGTGTCACCACAAGGCTATATACATTTGAAATGGGATCCTTATTCTCACTAGCAAATCTTTAATTAGATATATTAGAACTATATATATTGAGGGTAATATAGTTTGAAGAAAATAGTGGGAGATACCAATTTAAAACAAGACCTAATTTATTTTGGTAATTAATAAAAGAATGTATGTTAAAATGTTGTTAATTACAAATTCATTTACGAAATTTTACAATGTCTAAATTACTATCATCATGAAGCATATTAGATGCTAAATTAACCGGCCATCAATTAAACGGATTGGTTAAGGAATTTGAGAATAGTTCTCATGGCTAAAAAAAGTTATCTTATGTCCTTAATGTCGCCTATCCCTCGCAATGGTTGCGAATAAGGCCTCCGAGGAAGAGATTGCTACTTTTAGAAAGTGGCAAGATGATGCACATTGGCTCAATGCATCATGCTCGATCTATGAGTAAACAAGCTTCAAATCGGCTGAAACTATGAATACTCCTACTATATTCCCGCACATCAAGTAGTTGATGGTGAGGAAAGTGGGACCGATAGATATCGATATCTAAGAAGCTCTTCCGATCTAGAATGACCAATGATGACACTGATGCATAAAAGTCCTTAACATTATCAATTTGATTGATCAATTAGGACAACGAATTTTGTCATGGATGGAAAGTTAAGCCAAGATTTGATCTTGCACTCACTCCCGGACTCCTTTCACAATTGTTGTGAAGTTTTCATATGAACAAGCTAGATATCAGCTTCGCTAATTTGCTTAACATGTTGAAAAATGTTGAGAGTCATTTTCCAACCAAGAAAGACCATGTCTTACTGGTAGGGGCCAAATGATCTTCTGAAAAAGAAGATTGATTTAAAGAAGGTAAACAGAAAGGCGTAAACAAAGGATAATAAGAACAAAACTGATATGGATAACAAAGGAGTTTGCTTCCTTCGCAATAAGCCCGGACAATCGGAAAGAAAGCTGAGAAGGATCTTGCAGAGGCTAACCAAAGAAGCTTAGTGAAGTTTCTATTTGTAATACGCTTTTGTTCATGATTGAAATAAATTTTCTTTAAGTCAAGGTTCTACTTGGGTATTGGATACCGACTTTGGTTATCATAAATATAGATTTATGAAGGACCAAGCGAAGTAGAAAGTTAAACAAGGTAAGTAATCCTATGTGTGGGAAATGAAGCAAAGGTTCTTTGCATTAGCCATAGAAACTTATAGTTTAGCAATCCTACATGCAAATCTATTAAGTCAATAAGTTGTCATTGTATTCCAGTACTTGTTAGAAACATTATTTCCATTTTATTGTTGAGACAATGAAATCTTTGGTATTATAATTAAGAACAATTGTTGTTCTATTTATAATTATAATATTTTGTATAAATGGAATATTACTTAATAAATTTTGTATACTTGACTTACATGAAAATAATTTTGCATATTGAACAAATTAGTATAAGAAAAGGAGATAATCATTCAAAGAGTTGAATGTGTGTATTTGCTGAAATACAAGTATGAATTATTTGAAAGGTTCAAAGAATTCAGAAGTGAAATAAATTGACAATGTATTAAGATTCTTTGATTAGATCAAGGAATAAATACTTGTGAAATAAATTTCTAGACCATCTCAAATGGTTTTCTCATAATGGACGCCTCTCGATACATAATAATTGATTGATGTATCTGAAAGGAAAAATCGTACCTTGTTGGACATGGTGCGGTCCATAATGATTTTACCGACATTCCAAAGATCCTTCCGGATAATGTCCTAGAAATGGCTGCATATCTACGAAAAATGGTAACCTCAAAATCCTACCCCAAGACTCCATAAAAGTTATGGATGTGGAGGATTCCTAATCTTAAGTATGTTAAGATAAGGGGTTGTCCAACTTATGTGAAAAGGTTTCAAGGATAAGCTTGGGACAAGATTTGACATGTACAGATTTGTGGGACATCCTAAAGTAAGTTTAGGGTATATGTTCTATAATTCTACTTAGCAAAAGGTGTTTGTTATTCTGAAACACACACGCCTTCTAAGATAAAGGTGTTTATCATTAAAAGGGGCTAGTGGAGGATAATAGATCTTGAAGAGTTCAAGAACCACAAAAATGCTATAAGTCAAATAAGAGGAACTCAGAGATTAGACCTATTATACCACAAATCAATCGTAAATCGAATAGTAGTACCAAGATACCGGAGGTATGGATTCATCATGGATAATGATGATGAGGTACGCATCATAGAAGATGATGATCCAAAGTTACGTACGATGAGGTAAGAGTTCTAGTGTGTACAAAAGGGTCAGTGGGAGCGTCGTGAAATTTCTAGTATTATATGTTGATATACTATGGATGAGGAATAACATATCAATGCTACAATTAGTAAAGATAAAGTTGTCTAAACATTCCTCCATGAATTATTTGGGAAGAGTATTTTAATTGGGGATACAAATCTATATAGATAGATTTAAAAGGATCCTCGACTTAACCCAAGGAACGTATATTCATTTGATGCTAAAGTCGTTTAGCATGGCAAACTCCATGGGATGTCTCATGTTGATGAGCCCTTGGAGTGTATCTCTCCTAATAGTCCCCACAGACTCCTGAAAAGAGAGGTCGCATGAGTGATAATCATGCATGCAATGAAATGTACGAGACCTGATGTTGATCAGTCATATTATGGAGAAGTTCACTATGAGTCGCTGAAAAACATCTTAAAGTGCTTAACCCACTAAGGATGTGATCATATTCATGGTGGGTCTAAATTAAAACTAGAGGGCTTAACAGACTCAAGTTTTTCGAGATGCACCAAGATGATGTAAAAAATCACTTTAAGGTAAAGCGTTATCTTGAATAAAGGGTGCAAAGAAATGGAAAGGTTTCAAACAAAGAAAGAGTTCTTTGGTTTAGTGATAAAGACAAAGTAAATAGCTATAAATGAAGTCGCAAGTTGATTGTTTGGATTAAAGTTCATTACGTAACTAGGAATAGTTCCTAAGTCTCATCTTGGATCTAAACATGTGGTGTGGCACTTTCATTTGATTATAAGAATCATTGAAGATGGGAAATCACTATAGAGATGGTGGACTCTCAAGAACAACATTACATATCCATTAACTAAAGCTTATCCAACAAAGCAGGATAATCATCACTTAGAGAAGAAGAGTATAAGATACAAATGGCGATTGGCTTTAGTGCAAGTGGGAGATTGAAAGTAATATGCACATAAGCCAATCATGTTTGATGATAAAGCATATACTTTGTAATAATCTTATTCATTTATTAATAAAAAGTATTAATTTATTAAAGGCTTTTAATTATCTACATGATGCTATTTTATAATATGTGATAAACCCATAGTTTTAAGCAATGCTTTTAGAATAATGATGATGATCATTCTAATGAGATATAAATTCTTAGAAAGCTTAAAACTAAAATAGTTCCCAATCATTGGATTACTAAATTGGGGATTAGTGAATCCGGATAGATTGGTACATACGTTGCTTGCTCATTGGATGAGGATGATTGATCTCATGATCATTTGTGTGGAGACACTAAAGCAAGTATGTAGGTGCTTATTAGAGAATAAGTTCACTGAACGTGGCTCGCTAAGGAATACCTAACGGAGTTTTACTTGCTGTCAATAGGAAATTCCTGTAGTGATAGTAGTACAAGTGATCCTTGGACTTGAGATCATCATAGTATCTTGTGTATGATGAGTTATACTTTGACTTATTCCTTAAGACCCTTAGGGTATATCAAAGGGTATGCTTGGGTATAATAAGTTGTACATGGAGATAATGTATGATCAATAAAGAATCTACCACTTCTATTAAAAGAAGAGAAATATCCTATGTGATTCGATAAATGACAACCCAAAGAGTCCTTGGCGGCGAGAATGAAATTAGAAAGGAGTTTCTAATTTGCATTATTTGGAGTTGTGCATTTAAGAGTCGAAATACATATAATTAAATAAAATAAGACTTGTGATAATTCCATGTCTTATATTTAATTGGGACATTGTATGGTGGAAGGATTGAATTATACTAAGAACTATTTACTCAAAGGTTCTTTTATGATTAATGTTGAAATCTATATTATCTGGAAAGTCGTTGAACGCTAGGGAGGCTTATCCCTATTGTAGAATAAATATTATTTATTTAATTAAATTAATTGTTTAATTTATTTATTTAAATAAGATTAGAATTGTTCTAATTGATTTATTCACAACCTGTTTAATATAGAGAACCTAAAGGGTCACACCATAAAAGGAAGAATAATTATTTAAGAAGTTAATGGCATAATCGTAATAATATGTTATGTATATTTAATTTAATCTATGGTGATAGAATAAATTAAATAGCTTAATATTTATTATTTAATATTTTAGAAATATTAAATATAAATTAATAAGAGGAGTCTTATTAATATTATTACAATTATTATTATTTTAATTTCTAAAAGAGTTTAGGAATTAATTTAATATAAGTACTCTCTCATTTATTCCTAATAGGATTAGGAGGAAAATTAGTTAAAGGAGTTTAATTAATTATCCCTAATAAGATTAGGGAGCTTAATTAATTAAAAGAATTTAATTAATTAAATAAAACTAAATTCCTTAATTGTTAAGGTGGGTTGCCCACATCTAAAAATAAGAGGAGTCTTATTATGGGTGAGGTGGTTGTTGACTTTTATAACATACGTTATTCCAATTGTTGGAGAGTACGCCCTTTTTCTATACAGATAGGAAAAACTAGGGTTTGAGCCAATACCCCTTCTTCTTGAAAATTCTTTTTCCTTGGTGGATCACCTCTAGAGGCCAAACACTTGGGTGGCTAACGTTGATCAAAGGAAGGAACCAAACCCGGTGGATTCAAGTTGAACGCGAAAAGGATTGGAGGTGAACTTGTACCTGAGGAAGCTCGGATCTTCAAGGGTATGTTTCTTATTCATCTTTTTCGTTTAATTAATAATTGTGCATAAAGGGTGATCCGGGTATATGGTTTGTAAAATTTTAAACTCTGATTTTTACACGTTTCCGCACTTTTATGCAATTTGATTGCATGTTTTGAATATTACAAACCTAACAAAGATCCTCATCTATTCTAAGATACCAGTGCATGTATGTAAATTTTGAGGGTAAAATTTTATAAAGAAGGGATATTGTGAGATCCCAAAATTTTATGAATAAAGATTTAATTTTCTTGAAATATTTTTTTGAATATTATGGTGTGGATTTGCTATAATGTGAAAGTTGTGGGTAATATTTATAAATTTTGCAAAGTAAGCAAGTTGTTATATAATATTCGATTGGTCAGGAAATATTCGTTTTACTAGGGAATATTCGTACAACGACGCAATCATTGGTGGACCCCACAACAAAAATATTATCGGAATGAGAAAAAGTTAGAAATATCTTTTATGAAAATAACGGCGGAAGTTTTACCATTAAAACTGTTGAACTACCCGGATGTAAAAGTACAGTAATACGCGTGGTTGCATAGTAGCACACGGTATTGATTATTGATGCTTACGTGAGAAGTCGCTCAGTTTTGTTCAATTATTGCTACAGTAATTGTTGCATGTATCTCACGTTATTTGATTCAATTATTGTCGATATTTTATATATTATTAAATCAATAAT
This sequence comes from Panax quinquefolius, assembly GCA_020205615.1. Taxonomy (NCBI): domain Eukaryota; kingdom Viridiplantae; phylum Streptophyta; class Magnoliopsida; order Apiales; family Araliaceae; genus Panax; species Panax quinquefolius. The sequence continues at coordinate 64,101,405 of CM035157.1, forward strand.
TGAGATGATAGAGTTATTAATATTATTATTTACAATATTGACAATGTCTAGAAGTTCTGTCAAGGAGAGGTTTGGTCACCTAATTGCGCGCCAATAGGGAGAAATCCTTATTGGAAAGCCCCCTCTTTCCTGGGAACGACCTGGTTATTAAATATTGCGAATTATAATAATGATGATAAATGTTGTTAAAAATATTGAAAGGATTTTTATGAAATAGTTGTTATAAATTTTGCTTATTATTTGGATCCCCATTTACCTATTTTTAAAATAATCGGTAGAAAGTTGTTTAGTATAAATATAATGGGACCCACCTGTGATTATGAGATGTTGGTGGGAGGGGAACACGTGGGGCCCACGATTAGAAGAAAAAAAATGGGGGGGAGAGTTTTCTTGTAATGTCACGGGAAGGAGTACTATATATATATATATATATATATATATGTATAGCTTAGTTGACAAAATGGGGAAGGAAGCAAAAGTTGATCACGAGAGTGTATCCCGTGAATGTTTTAACACATGCTATATATATAATATATATAATATATATATATATATATATAATATATAATATATTATAATTAAAAGTTTTCGTTTTATTAGAATATTTTATTGCATAGTGCATCATAGTAAAATCAAAATTTTTAAAATTTTTAATCGGCCGAACGCCCGTGAACCGTTTCCCTACTGTGCATCCAAATAGTATCCTTTCCATTCTCTTATAAATAGGATGCTTATTTAGAATTGAAAATCACACCAGAATCAGAGAATTCTTCTTCTATAATATTGAGCGTATTTCTTTCGAGTTTTATAAAGCTTTGAGTGTAGAAAATAGTGAAAGTTTTCTTCAAGAATATATCCGCTATACCAGTTGGAATACTCTTCTTTTTGAGGTAAGGAATATTATTATTATAGTAAGGGGTATTATTTCTTTCGTATTTATGAAGAGAATTATTTTCATTCAATACTCGTAAGGGGTATTATGTTTTTCATTTTCTGAAGAGATATTATTTTTCATATTCGTATGAATATTATTATCGTTCAATATTCATTGTCTTCGCTTAATATTCTTAATGAATATTATTTTTGTTTAATATTCGTAAGGAATATTATTTTCGCTCAATATTCGTAAGAAATATTATATTGTTTAATATTCGTAAGGAATATTATATTCGTTCAATATTCGTAAGGGATGTTATTTTGTTCAATATTCGCTTGAAATAATATTTTCTTCCATACTCTGTAGTATGTAAGTAATATTATTTCGTTTCAGATTTTGAATTCTCTATTCGTTTTGTTAAAGTTTTGGCTTCTATACTCCAAGAAATTAGTAGAATATCCTTGATATTTGCGCTTCATCCAGTATCTTTTCATGAAAATATTATTCTGAGCATTCTTGATAAGTTTTAACTTTTTCATGCCGGAGTAATATTCACAGGTTACTATTCACGAAGTACTATTCACGGGGTACTATTCACCCCGAGTACTATTCATTATAAAAATTGATTCGTTTTCGGTCCAAATCATTTTTGGTACAATACTATTCTTGAATTTTACTCCACAAAGCAATATCATGTTGACAATTTGAACGTTATTGAATTCTGGATAAATTAAATTGTTAAAGTATTTAAAATTTATCCTTGTACTTGTTTTATTGAATTATTATGTCATTGTCATCATCTTCATGTTTATATTATGCTAAAAGTCATTTGTGGCCTGTAGTGCATAGATGGACTTGGTATGATTATGACCAGGGATTTTTCGGTATAATCATGACCGTAATATTACAAATGATGTGGTAAAAGTCCTCATTGACCCGTAGTGCATTGATGGACAATTTTTGGTATGATTATGGCCACGGATTCTCTTCGGCCAAGGGTGCATAGATGAATTGTTTTATGGCATGATCATGAGTGTTGATGAAAACACGATTATCTTTGGCCCGTAGTGCATGGATAATTTGTGGTCGTGATACTAAAGAATATCCTTGGCCCGTAGTGCAGGGATGATTCGATGATGTGGATTATTTATTAAGCTGGGTCTCAGTGATAAAATTTATGATAAACTTTTTAAATCATAGAACATAGTAGATATCATGCTCTACTTGACTCTTCTAATGGATTACTTTTTTCGCTGTAGTTGTTGATCTAAAACTTGTTGTCTATTATATTCTATTAGTTATTATACTGTTGAAGGCTAAGGATAATTTATTCTGCATTATCTTAGTCATAATATTTCTTACTGGACTAGTTGAGCTCACCCTTTCTTTCAATGTTCTCTTCAGGAATGAGAATATAGCTAGGACTAATCGGGAAATGGATTGACGGTCCAGATGGTTGCATTAGTAGTCCTCACTATTCTGTGAAATAGTGTGATAATAAGTGTAATGAGGACTTATTTTGATTTTGTATACTGTCTATGAGATAATATTTGTATTAAAACTCAGAGCTCTTGTTGTATATTTAAGTTTGTATTTAAGTTTTGTAACATGTATTTGGCGACCCAAGATGGGTGATGTATACCTATTTTGGGGGCGTCACAAAAACAGGAAGGTTTTGAGTTACAGCAGGAAGAGGATAACAAAGCAGGTTCAGTTGAGAAGCCCGGAGAGTAAATACCAATAGTTCACCCTCTAGTACCTTATCCATAGAGGTTGAATAAGCAGAGGGAAGACAGGCAGTTCAGTATGTTTTTGAAGGTCTTTAAAAAACTGCAGATTAATATACCCTTCGCTGAGGCATTGGAATAGATGCCGAGTTATGCAAAGTTCATGAAGGGTATATTGTCGAAGAAGAGGAGATTAGAAGAGTTTGAGACAATGGCCTTGACAAAGTAATGCAATATAGTGCTTCAACGCAAATTACCTCCAAAGCTGAAGGATCCGGACAGTTTCACAATTCCATGCACAATCAAGAAGATGAGCTTCAATAAATGTCTGTGTGATCTTGGGGCAAGTATCAATTTGATGCCCTTGTCAATATTCGACCAGTTGGGATTGCCGGCTCCAAGGCTGACAAATATTTCTTTACAGTTAGCTGACAGATCCATCACTTATCCACGGGGAATTGTTGAAGATGTATTGGTAAAAGTTGATAAATTCATCTTTTCGGCTGATTTCATCATTCTGGATTATGAAGAAGATAATAGTATACCAATCATACTGGGGAGACCATTCCTAGCCACAAGAAGGACCTTGATAGACGTGCAGAAAGGGGAACTCACTATGCGTGTTCATGATCAGGAGGTTACCTTTAACGTATTCAAGGCAATGAAGTTCCCAACAGATGAAGAGGAATACTTCATTGTTGATTTGGTGGACCAGGTCTTAAATGATGAGGTAGAGAATTTGATGGGTCATGAACCATTAAAAAGTGTCATTGCTGAAAATTCAGAATTGGAGAATGAGGAATTTGAAGAACTTGTGCACTTGCTTGATACTGCTCCACAATTCAGAAAATTCAAAACTCCAGTTGAGCCATTGAAGAAAACTGGAGAGATGTCAGTAAAATTGAAGCCATCTCTTGACACACCTCTAAAACTTGAATTGAAACCACTTCTAGATCATTTGAGGTATGCATTTTTAAATGAAAATTCAAAGTTACCTGTGATTATTTCTTCTGCACTAACATCTTGTCAGGAAGAAAAACTGCTACGAGTCCTTAGAGAGTTCAAGTCAGCTATTGGATGGACGATAGCAGATATAAAAGGGATCATCCCTTCTTTTTGCATGCATAAGATCCTGTTAGAAGGTGATAGTAAGCCGTCGGTAGAGCAACAAAGAAGACTTAATCCGTTCATGAAAGAAGTGGTCAAGAAATAAGTTTTGAAATGGCTAGATGCAGGCATAATATATCCGATTTTAGATAGTTCATGGGTGAGCTTAGTGCAATGTGTACCGAAGAAGGGTGGTATGACCATGGTTTTGAATGAGAATAATGAGTTGATTCCAACACGAACAGTGACGGGGTGGAGAGTCTGCATGGACTACCTTAGGCTTAACAAAGCTACGAGGAAAGATCATTTCCCACTTCCATTCATCGATCAAATGTTGGATAGACTAGCAGGTTATGAGTATTATTGCCTTCTGGACGGATATTCAGGCTACAACAAAATTGTGATAGCTTTAGAAGACCAGGAAAAGACAACCTTTACTTGTCCATACGGCACTTTTGCTTTTAGAAGGATGTCTTTCAGGTTGTGCAATGCTCCAGCCACCTTCTAAAGGTGCATGATGGCTATTTTTTCGGATATGGTGGAACAGAATGTGGAGGTATTCATAGATAACTTCTCGGTATTTGGGGATTCTTTTGATTTATTCCTTGAGAATTTGGTGATGGTCTTGCGAAGGTGTGTTGAAACAAATTTAGTACTGAACTGGGAAAAGTGCCATTTTATGGTACAAGAAGGAATAATTCTGGGACATAAGGTTTCGAAGAAGGGACTCGAGGTGGACAGGGCTAAGCTAGAAACTATTGAGAACTTGCCACCACCTACTTTAGTAAAAGATGTTCGCAGTTTTCTTGGACATGCAGGCTTTTAGCGCAGATTTATCAAGGAATTCTCTAAGATAACTAAACCACTATGTAGTTTATTGGAGAAAGATGCACAATTTAAATTTGATGAAGCTTTTTGTGTCAGCATTTGAGCACTTAAAGGGGAAATTAACTTCAGCACCAGTTATTACTGCACCAGATTGGGATTTACCATTTGAGTTGATGTGTGATGCCAGTGATTACGCTGTGGGGGCTGTTTTGGGTCAGAGATAGGAGAAAATTTTTTATGTGATATATTATGCCAGCAAAACCCTTACAGATGCGCAGTTGAACTACAACACCACCGAGAAAGAGTTATTGGCAGTTGTATATGCTTTTGATAAATTCTGAGCATATCTGATTGTTACGAAGGTAATAGTGTACACAAATCACGTAGCCATTCGACACTTAGTGGCAAAGAAGGATGCAAAGCCCCGGTTAATCAGATAGATATTATTGTTGCAGGAATTCGATTTGGAGATCAAAGACAGAAAGGGCACTGAAAACCAAGTGGTAGACCACTTATCTCGACGAAAAGTTGTAATTAATGAATCCTTTCCAGATGAGTAGTTATTTGTGGTGAAATGGGAAGTGCCATGGTTTGCAGACTACGCGAACTATTTGGTGAGTAAGATGGTACCTTCTGACTTGGTGGGTCATCAAGAGAAATTTTTTTTGCATGATGTCAAATGGTTTATATGGGATGAGCCATATTTGTTTAAACAGTGTGCTGATCAAATGATAAGAAGGTGCATCCCATATAGCGAGATTGAGGGGATTTTACAGGATTGTCACGCTTCTTTATATGGGGGTCACTATGGTGGAGAGCGAACAATGACTAGAGTGCTACAAGCAGGATTCTACTGGCCAACAATTTTTAAGGATGCTTATAGTTTCGTTCAAAGATGTGAGAGATGTCATAGAGTATGGAACATTTTGAAAAAAAATGAAATGCCATTGAACACAATCCTCGAAATGGAAATTTTTGATGTGTGGGGGATAGATTTCATGGGTCCTTTCATTTCTTCATGTGGAAATCTTTACATCTTGCTTACAGTGGATTATGTGTCGAAGTGGGTAGAAGTGGCAGCTCTTCCAACAAATGATGCCAAAGTAGTCCTCAGGTTTTTACAAAGAAGTATCTTCACGAGGTTTGGGACTCTAAGGGCCATCATTAGTGATGAAGGTAGTCATTTCTGCAATAGGCAGTTTACAGCTTTGTTGGATAAGTATGGGGTGAACCATCGCATTGCTACAACTTATCACCCACAAATGAATGGCCAAGCAGAAGTGTCAAATTGAGAAGTTAAAAGAATTCTAGAAAAAGTTGTGAATCCCACTAGGAAGGATTGGTCTTTAAAGCTTGATGATGTTTTTTGGGCATATAGGACTGCATACAAAACTCCATTGGGCATGTCACCTTTTCAGCTAGTTTATGGCAAAGCATGTCACCTTCCTATGGAGCTAGAGCATGAGGCATATTGGGCGATTCGGAAGCTCAATTTTGATTTAAAAGTTGCATGGGAGAAACGCCTACTCCAACTCAACGAGTTGGATGAATTCCGATTACAGGCACATGAAAATTCTATGCTGTACAAAGAGAAGGTGAAGAAATGGCATGATCGCAAGATCATAGAGAGAACATTTGAGCCAAGTTAAAGAGTTTTGCTTTTCAACTCCAGACTTAAACTTTTTCCCGAAAAGCTAAAATCAAGATGGTCAGGGCCATTTATAATGAAGACTGTCTTCCCACATGGTGCAATAGAAGTGTTCGATAAGTTCCCAGACAAGCCGTTTAAAGTTAATGGACAGCGGCTGAAGCATTACTTTGGTGGCGAGGTTGATAGACAAAAGTCACCTCGATTCTTTCTTCAACATGAGATTCAGAGACAATCAAGCTAATTGAATATAACTTAGCGCTTGATGGGAGGAAACCCATTGCTTCTATCTCTACTGTTATTTATTCTGTTTAGATTGTTTTTGTCAGTTCATTTTCATTTTTATTTGTGATAGTTTGATTCGTTCTGCATAAGTGCTTTGGTAGCTAAATTTGCATAGGACTATGTTTGAGAATAGTATAGAGAGTGTGATATTAGATAGTCATTCTTGCATGTTCAATCGTTCATGTTTTAATATAGTTAATTGGTGTTTATACAGGTGGACTGGACTAAATTCAGTACTGTCTTGATGTCTTGGAGATGAATATTGGCAGTGCAGGAAGCAGGGACGCGCGACCGCGCCGTAAATTACTTTAAAAATTGCGCGCCCATGCTACATGTCTGAGTAACACAAAAAAGGCACTCACGCACCCGCGCCATGTCTACATTGAAAACACACGCGGTCGCGCCCGACACCAGAAGTTGAATTTTTTTTTTGGGTTTTAAACACGTGTTTAAACACATCTCTTCCTCATTCGAAATAACAGAAGTTGTGTTCCTTTGTTCTCTACACCACGCACGATCCCTACTCTCCAAACAGTTATAAATTAAAGTTGTAAAGTCTATTCTCCATCCGTTCATCTTATCCCACGTCGTGCGCATCAGTTACTCTACTCACGTCAAACCCCTCACTGATAAAACTAGGGTTTTGGTGTGTGCAACTCAAGTTTAGTGGGTGGTCCATTCATCAATTATTACTCTTCCAATTCCATCAACCAGGTTTCTACTATTATTCATTCAGAGCAATGGGTCCTAAGCGTGCCCGTTCTATCACTTCATCATCATCATCTTCCTCCAGTAACCAAGGTGGGGATGTCGTGGATCACACAAAATTTCTCAGTTTGGAGGCACAAATGGAGTATTACAGAATCGTGGCAAAGACATTTGTGAAGGAACGCGGGTTCAAACCTGAGAAGTAGGATGGCCAGTTCTGGGATATGATTCATGGAAGAGGATGGGGTGGACTGACTATAACACCTATGCCTATTCAAATGAGTATCATTCGAGAATTCTATGCTAATGTTAAAGATACAATGAGTGGTGTATCTATGGTCCGAGGAGTTCAGGTAAATTTTTGTTCGCCAGTAATCAAAGAAATTTTTAGGATATTCGACACACCACCAACTGGGTATGATAATTGGGTCGAATCAGCATGTTTGGAGACTGATTTGGATGAAGTCATCACTGACTTATGCATTCTAGGAAAACAGTGGACTTGTAGGACAGGAAAAAATCAACCTAGAACCTTTCCAGCCTCAGCCCTGAATCGATATGCTAAAGCCTGGAATTTATTCATATGTGCAAAGCTCGAACCTTCATCACATCAGCACAAAATCACAACTAAAATGGCTATAATTTTGTGGGGAATAGTCACAGGAAAGTACATTATATGGGCTACCTCATTCATCAGAACATGTTACGTTATATGAGGGGGAGCACTACAGGTAGTATCCCACATGCGTCCGTTGTTGTTAGTCTGTGTGCACATCAAGGAGTCCATTAGGGTAATGAACAAATGCAGTACCCTAGCCAAGATATAACTCACGCGATTATTATTAAATTCGAAGATTGGGCGGGAGGTGAACCATACCCGAGAGGAAAAGGTTTTATACTTCAACCAGCATCAATGATCCCTACACCGCAATCCACGTAGGAAACTGAGGCAGGAACATCACGCCAAGCCACTGTTGTACATGATGACCGTCGTCTCCAAAGGTTGGAACGAAAGGTCGATGCTATGTATGATAACTTTGCCGAATTTGCTACGGGGTTGACAAGATTGCTGGCGGAGGCGTTTGCACAGCAGGGGACGATGCTTGAGTGGCAACAGTTTGGGATGACCATGCCATTTCCACCACCGGATTCACCACCCGAAGAGGGTGGTGCAACTGATGAATAGGGGAGTTTCTCTAAACCTATACCTTCATTCATTGAGACAATGAATATTTTAAGTTTGGGGGTATTGGGTAGTAGGGTAGTTGCATATAGTATAGTATTTGCATGATTAGTTTAGATTTTGCATGTTTATGTGTTTTTAGTCATTATTACTTGTGTTAGTATATGTTTAGTTGCATTTTATGTGTAGTGCATAACTCACAGTTCTAGCTTTGTGGAAGTTATGTCTAGCCTATGATGAAAATGAATTTTGAAGGATTGTTGAGTATTTTGGATAACATGAGCTTAGATATAATGTTTTACATGATGTAATTCATGATGTTGTTTAGATGCTTTCAGTTTGCACTGCCATATTCACAATTGCTTGTTGGCATAAGAATTATGTGATGCATTGCTTGATAGAAAATATGGTTATAAAAAGAGAATTATGGGGAAACTGGACTTAGACTGTACAAAATATTGATAATCAAACTTGGGGAACACATGGGTATGCTATATGTAAAAAAGAAGAAGAAAAAGCTATCTTGAAACCTTCTTGAGCTAAATGATAGACTCTTTGGAAGGGGAAAGATGGAGCGTAAAACGCACTCGTTGTATATATAAAAAAAAGAGCAATAAACACCGCGGGAAAGAGCGAGAATCGCCCTCGTGAGTAAAAATAAAGTCGTTTAAACCCATTGTTGAACCTTAGTTGGTTTTGATATGTCAGTGTAGTCTTTGTTGCATTAGTATACATAAATCTTGATTTAGACTGCAATTTTCTATTTTGAGCAGTTTAGCATGTGTATTCTGTGTTTTAAACAAGTTTTGGTGAACATAACACACACACACAACATCTTTATAGCATATATGAATTATTTGAGTGTATGATATTATGCCTATAGTTTGGTTTGAATTTGTATTCTCGAATCTGGTTAATTCGCTGAGGCATTTTGGACTGAAATTCTGTTATAACTGGAAGAATGTGAGACTCATTTGCATCATAATCTAGTTGCATAACATGTAGTTGCATTTTCAGTGTTTATGTCGTATGCATTGCTTGAGGGCAAGCAATAGTTCAAGTTTGGGGGTATTTAATAAGTAGGTTTTATACCTACTTATTGGATATCAATTCAGGAGAACTATGCCCATCTCAAGTACATTTTAGTATGTTTTTATTTGCATTTTGTGTTATTGTGCATTGCATGAACTGAGAACTCCTTTGGTATGAAAATGCAGGAAATGGTTGTATTGGCATAGCTTGGCATTGACAATGTGGTATGATACTAACTAAGGTCTGGCAAATGGAATATGTGTTGGTGAAGGGACTGAACATTAGTGAAGGACAAACAACAAGTAACAACAGCAGACATCAGGATGCAAAGAAATGTAAGAAGAAGCATGGCCGCGTCTTTGCTAACAAAGTATTCTTCGTCTTGCAAGCTTATAAGCGCATGAAGCGAAACGCGCCAAGCCAAGGCGCTACGCCTAGAATTAGAAGACATATCGCTATGACTGGAACCACACACACCCGCCGCCGCGCTTGTGTTGTGATCATGCCTTGCGTGCATGAATCATCCGAGTTGTTCTTCGACTTTATTTTAAATTTATAATTTGAAGTGTTTGAGTTCAGTTAAACTACTCTGGTTGATACCAGATGCGTATTATTATCGTTTTGTTCAGTTTTTGATATCAGAGAACTAGGCTTCTACGCTTTGAACAAAATTCCAAAGAGGGTTGAGCATACATTGAATATTTTCTTCATCATCTTTTGGATTGATTCATTGAATAAGAACTACTTTTATTTTGCTAGATAATATTGGAGATTTTAACAATGCTTTGGAACATAATCTGTAATTGGGTTTGATCAATTCTATCTTCTCTCTCAATTGTTTTATCTATTCTTCATGTGTTACTTTAATCCCATAATGGTTTTCGGTTCAGTGATGAACTAAACTCCATTATGGGATTCTAACGGATATTGATATGTAGTCTAATATTAATGGCTTGAATGCTTGATTATGTAGTTATCATGGAAATTCTATTATGATTGAATTGATTGCATGAATGTCTGATCACCATTCATTTTATGTACTTATATGGAATTGAAAAATGACATGTGAGTATGGTTGTAATCATGATAGCATGCGTTTATGAGGCTGAATTGTTTAGCTTTATATTTCGTGAACTAGATAGACATATATTGTTTCACCGTGTGTAGTTATATAAGAGCTTACGCTTCAATTCAATATTATTGCAATGTCACATAGAAATATAGTGATGTTGATTTTATTGATGATTACATGATTTCTATTGCACGTGGATGTTATGTAAGTAGGTCATATTGCATTGAAAAATGGTTATGTCTAGTTTTGTGCTCTTGGCTAATTTCCTATGATACATAAATGATCTTGCATGAGGGTATTACTTAGATGAAATATGAATTGAAGTTAGAATCCCATTATTTCTAGATTTGATTTATTACATTAATATTCTTCTTTTATTTATTATTTGAGTTTAGAGTAATTCAAAATCATAAGCGTTCGTTTGAGCATATAAAAATAGTGATATAGTTGATGCATAATAGTTTAATTTGGAAACCTTTCTCCGTGGATCGATACTGTTCTTACTCTGTACTACTTGTTGACCCATGTATGCTTGCATGAGTTAGAGTCCTTTTATTAGAAGTAAAAAAGAGGCAACAGGAATGCTACTTCCTCAAGCCAGAACTCGCATTTCTTCAACTTGGAATATAACTTGTTTTCACGAAGCTTTTAAAGTATCAGACTCAAGTGTTACTCATGATCTTCATGACTTTTGGAATAAATGAGGATGTCATTAATAAAGACGACCACAAAGTGATCCAAATATTCCTTGAATACTCGATTCATCATATCCATGAAGGCAGCAGGAGCATTAGTCAATCCAAAAGACATGACTAGAAATTCGTAATGCCCGTACCGAGTTCTAAAAGCAGTCTTTGGAATGTCATCAGTTTTAATCTTTAATTGATGATATCCGGAACGAAGATCGATCTTTGAAAAGAATTTAACGCCTTGTAACTGGTCAAACAAATCATCAATTCGAGGTAATGGGTACCTATTTTTGATGGTGACATGATTCAACTCCTGATAATCAATACAAAGTCGCATACTTCCATCTTTTTTCTTCACGAATAGAACAGGAGCACCCTAAGGAGACGTATTTAGGGCGAATGAAACCGATGTCTAACAATTCTCAGATTTGGGTTTTTAACTCCTGAAGTTCAATAGGAGCCATTTGATATGGGGCTTTGGAAATGGGTTTTGTACCGGATTCAAGGTCGATACAAAATTCAATTTCAAGCTCTGGGGGTAGGACAGGAAGTTCTTCAGGAAATACGTCAGGAAATTTTTTAACAATAGAAATATCATTCAAATCTGACGTATTTTTATTTAAATCCGTGACATGGGCTAAGAAAGCTTGACATCCGTTTTTCAATAAACGAATAGATTTATGGCTTGATATGATAGTGATTGACTTTAGTGGTTTGGTTTCTTGAATTCGCATAATAGGTTAGTTAGGGATATGAAAGCTAACCACCTTATGAAAACAATCAATTTTAGCATGATGAGTAGTTAACCAATCAATCCCTAAAATCACATCAAATGCAAGTATTTTCAAAGAGATAAGATCGACAGGTAACGTGCGGTTACCGATTTGAATCAAACAAGACTTATAAACAGTGGATGTAATGAAGGTTTCTCCCAACGGAGTTTCAACAGATAAATCAAAGTCTAATTTCTTCGGAGTTAAATTTAAACGTTGAGCGCAAGTAGGAAAAATAAAAGAATGGGTATAACTGGTATCAAATAAGGTATAATCTTTGCTAGAGTTTATGATTAGCTTACCTGTGATCACCTCATTGGGATTCCTTGCTTTTTGGGAGGTTACGACAAACGCTCTCCTTTGAACTACTAGTTTTGTCTTATCTGGGAAGACCTTTGATGCCTCCATCCTAGCTGGACTTGACTTTAGTGCACGACAAAATTTGGCTAGGTGACCTTCTTTTCCATAATTGTAACACACTTTGGACTGCATCGCGCAGTTTGGACTGATGTGTCCCTCCCCTCCGCATTTGTAACATACGACCGACGGTCGTTCTCCTTCCTTAACAACAGGTGCTAGAGCTGACGTCTTTCCATCATTATTGAATCTCCTCTTCTTGAAATTTCCACTTCTATTATCTTTGCCATGATTACCATCGAAGTGGTTACCATTTCTGGCATGTTGATTCCCTCGACGTTTGTTGTCACCTCTTCGATGACTGCTACCACTGGTATTATTGACTTGTCGGCTGCTCTCTCTTGGTTGGGTTAACTCATTATCACGCTTCAATAACTGAACCCTATTTACAACATCTGAATACAAACACAGTTTATGAGAGATAAGGTATTGACGTATCTCGGGTTTCAATCCTCTTAGAATAATCCGCGTCATTCTCTCCTCATTATCGACCAACTGTGACGCAAACCGGGATAACTCGGCAAACTTAGCTTCGTACTGCAACACGGTCATATTGTTTTGCTCTAGTTTGATGAACTCTACCTCCTTCATGTGACGAATACTTTCGGGAAACTACTTGTCGTTGAACAGCTCTTGGAACTTCTCCCAAGACATCGTTAGTGCGGCAGGCTGAGTACGCTTTACAGATTCCCATCAGTAATCTACCTCTCTTCGCAACATGAAGGTGGCAAAGGGAACCTTTTGCTCCTCGGAGCATCCCAAGACATCAAATATCTTGGTGATCTGCTTTATCTACGTCTCAGCCTTAAGTGGCTTTGGCTCTCCCAAAAACTCTGGTGGTCCCAGCTCCTTGAACTGTTTAGCGGTGACCGTCCGAGAGTTGCCAGTGTTTCCACCCGCATTTTGAATAGGAGTCGTTCTCGCCTGATGTTGCATGAATTGCATAAATCCTTTGAACATCCCATCGTTCATCATTTGATCGGTGTGGTTGTTTGCCTGAGGATTATTATCTTCCTATTGCACATTATCCTGGGTATTGATCGTTGGTGACTCAACGGTCTCATGTGCTTCATTGTTGATCTCAACATTTTTAGATGTCATTTTCAAACACTGCCACAAAATAAAGGGTTAATTGACAGGTCACATATTATCCATATACTCTGACCGACCAATTAAATACCAAATAAACTTAGGTAGGTCATACTAGTGAAGGAATTCCCCATCTCTCCCCTCCTAGTTCTTGTCTCACATCTCAGCCAGGGATCATATCCCTAAGCTTTGATACCAAATGTGACACCCCCAAAATAGGTATACATCACCCATCTTGAGTCGCCAAATACATGGTACATAAATCAAATACAAACTTAATTATACAACTGTCGTTCAAAATACGATAAAATAAAGCTGAGAGTTTAAACAAGAATATTGCCTTCTAGACAATATCCACTCTCAAATAGAGTCCTCATTACATTTATTATCACACTATTTTATAGAATAGTGAGGACTGCTATAACACCATCTCGGACCATCACTCCGTTCCCCGACTAGTCCTGGCTACGTTCTCATTTCCTGAAGAGAACAATGAAAGGAAAAGGGTGAGCTCAACTAGCATAGTAAGAAATATTATTACTAAGATAATGCAGAATAAATTATCATTAGTCTTCAACAGTGTTAAACTGATAAAATATAATAAACATCAAGTTTAACTGTAGCGGAACAAACAATCCATTAGAAGAGTCAAGTAGAGCATGATATCTACTATCTTCTATGATTTAAAAAGTTTTTCATCAATTTTATCGCTGACACTCAGCTTAATAAATAAACAACATCATTGAATCATCCTTAAACTACGTGCCAAGAATATTCATATAATCATTAATGGTCATGATTATACCGAATAATCCCTGGTCATAATCATACCAACAACTGTCCATCAATGCACTATAGGCCAATGAGGACTTTTACCACATCATTTGTAACGTTACGGGTCACGATTATACCGAATGATCCATGGTCATAATCATACCAATCGACAGTCCATCTATGCACGTAAGCCAAAGATGACTTTCACCATAATATAAGCATTAGAATGATGACAATGATATAAGAATTAATCAAACGAAATCAAGGATAAATATTAAAGACTTTAAATTTATCCAAAGTTTAAAAATATCCAAATTGTCAACATGATACTGCTTTGTGGAGTAAAATTCAAGAATAATTTTCATGTATCAAAAATAATTTGGACAGAAAAGAAATATATTTTTTGGGTGAATAGTACCCCATGAATAGTACTTCAGGAATAGTACCCCATGAATAGTATCCCAACATGAAAAGTGCCCCAAATACCCGAGTGAATAATATTCGGGTGAATAGTAACCCGTGAATAGAACTCCAGCATTAAAAATGCCCCGAATATCCGAGTGAACAATATTTGAGTGAATAGTATTTGGGTGAATAGTAACCCATAAATAGTAACTCATGAATAGTATTTCGGCATGAATTTATCAATAATTATCAAGAAATCTCAGAATAATATTTCCATGAAAAGATAATAGATGAAGCGCAAATATCAAGGATATTCTACTAATTTCACGGAGTATAGAAGTAATACTTTAACAGAATGAAGGTATAATCAGGAATATGAAATGAAATAATATTACTCACATACTACAGAGTATGGAAGAAAATATTATTTCTATGAATATTGAAAAATATAATATCCCTTACCTCAGAAGAAGACTGGATACTGGAATAGTGAGGTAGCAGACTTCTCTTCTTCTTTCTCTCTATAGATTTTCTCTCTATAGCTTCTCTCTCTATAATTGCTCTTGTAAGTCTTAGTGAATTGGTGAGAATGAAGGAAGAATGAGCTTCAATTTATAGGAAAATATAGTTTCGATAATTGCACGTTTTGGGGCTCGAAATATTACAGTATAATACCTTCATCTTTTCCTTCACTTTTAATTTAGTCCTGCAAGTATTATCAAACTTGCACCACCTCCCCTAATAGTACATCATGTGAATCAATAGTTCTATAAATGTGAAAATACGAATTACAGTATAGTACCTTCATCTATACCTCTATTTTTAATTTAGTCATGCAAGTATTATCAATCTTGCACCACCTCCCCTAATATTACATGCATTTGAATCAATAGTACACACATGTGAACAAATAGTTATAAGCATGTGAATTAATAGCAATTAATTGCTCATTTATCCGATTAATTACCCGATTGGTCAATATAACTTCCAGACATCAATTATTATCGAAATAAATGTCGATTTCCACTAACACTAATAATCCCAACACAATGGAACTATCAATTTCATCTTTAATCAACACGCTCTTATTCATCATTAATATTATAACTCACAATATTTAACAACCAGGTCGTTCCCAGGAAAGAGGGGGCTTTCCGATAAGGATATCTCCCTATTGGCACGTAATTAGGTGACCAAACATGTCCTTGACAAAACTTCTAGACATTGTCAATATTGCAAATAATAATATGAATAACTTTGTCATCTCAATTATTGATTTAATAATAATAAATATTATGCTGATGATACTGTGACAATAATTGAATCAATAATATGAGAGATATGATGCATCAATTACTGTAGTAATAATTGAGTATAACTGAGTGACTTCTTACGTAAGCATCAATAATCAATACCGTGTGTACTATGCAACCACGCGTATTATTGTACTTTTACTACCAGGTAGTTCAACAGTTTAACGGTAAAACTTTCGCCGTTATTTTTATAAAAAGATAATTCTATCATTTTCTAACTACGACAATACTTCCGCTGGGGGGTCCACTTAATGATTGTGCCGCCGCATTTAATATTTCTGTTAGAATGAATATTCCCCACCAATCAAATATTATATAACCTCGTGACGCCCCAAAATAGGTCCATATGACCCATTCTCGAGTCGCCAGATATCATACTATAAAAATCAAATACAAACTTCATTTATACAATCGTTGAATCTGTAAATGCGAAATCGACCACAATTAAATCATGAGTTTTAATACAAATGTATGTAACTCTCATGGTGCCTCACCACAACCTTACAATGGTACTTTACATAAAAGTATAGTCAAAACCTGCTTTTAGAAATTAAAATCTTTGGGAAGTGCTCAAGAAACCTTCGTGCATGGGAGGCCATGCGTCTCAGGTTATGATAGATATCATATGTCCACAAAATTATCCTTGGTTGACCCAATAGACTCAAGAAAATGAGAAGATTACTATCATGTTCTTTCCAATGGTGAGTCTTCTCTTGACATATAACTATCTCCACCGCTCTGCGCAATTGAAAATTATATTTCAACCCAACTCCAAGATCATATAGGTAGTGCTCAGAGATATATACTCAAAGAAGTGGATGTGCACAACCTCGTCTTTTATGATAACCGAAAAGTAGTATGCACACAAGCCAATCATGTTTGATGATAAAGCATATACTTTGTAACAATCTTATTTATTTATTAATAAAAAGTATTAATTTATTAAAGGCTTTTAATTATCTACATGATGCTGTTTTATAATATGTGATAAACCCATAGTTTTAAGCAATGCTTTTAGAATAATGACGATGATCATTCTAATGAGATCTATATTCTTAGAAAGCTTAAAACTAAAATAGTTCCCAATCGTTGGATTACTAAATTGGGGATTAGTGAATCCGGATAGATTGGTACATACGTTGCTTACTCATTGGATGAGGATGAATGATCTCATGATCATTTGTGTGGAGACACTAAAGCAAGTATGTAGGTGCTTATTAGAGAATAAGTTCACTGAACGTGGCTCGCTAAGGAATACCTAATGGAGTTTTATTTGCTGTCAATAGGAATTCTCAGTAGTGATAGTAGTACAAGTAATCCTTGACTTGAGATCATCATAGTATCTTGTGTATGATGTGTTATACTTTGACTTATTCCTTAAGACCCTTAGGGTATATCAAAGGTATGCTTGGGTATAATAAGTTGTACATGGAGATAATGTATGATCAATAAAGAATCTACCACTTCTAATAAAAGAAGAGAATGTCCTATGTGATTCGATAAATGACAACCCAATAGTCCTTGGCAAAGGCGTAATGAAATTAGAAAGGAGTTTCTAATTTGCATTATTTGAGTTGTGCATTTAAGGATCGAAATACATATAATTAAATAAAATAAGACTTGACAAGAATTCCATGTCTTATATTTAATTGGGACATTGTATGGTGGAAGGATTGAATTGTCACGGTAACTATTTACTCAAAGGTTCTTTTATGATTAATGTTGAAATCTATATTATCCGGAAAGTCGTTGATCGCTAGGGAGGCTTATCCTATTGTAGAATAAATATTATTTATTTAAATAAATTAATTGTTTAATTTATTTATTTAAATAAGATTAGAATTGTTCTAATTGATTTATTCACAACCTAGGTTTAATATGGAGAACCTAAAGGGTCACACCATAAAAGGAAGAATAATTATTTAAGAAGTTAATGGCATAATCGTAATAATATGTTATGTATATTTAATTTAATCTATGGTGATAGAATAAATTAAATAGCTTAATATTTATTATTTAATATTTTAGAAATATTAAATATAAATTAATAAGAGGAGTCTTATTAATATTATTATAATTATTATTTTAATTTCTAAAAGAGTTTAGGAATTAATTTAATATAAGTACTCTCATTTATTCCTAATTGGATTAGGAAGGAAAATTAGTTAAAGGAGTTTAATTAATTATCCCTAATAAGATTAAGGAGCTTAATTAATTAAAAGAATTTAATTAATTAAATAAATGCCAATTCCTTAATTGTTAAGGTGGGTTGCCCACATCTATAAATAAGAGGAGTCTTATTATGGGGATGTGGTGGTTGACTTTTACTAATACGTAATAATTCCAATTTGTTGGAGAGTACGCCCTTTTTCTATAGAGATAGGAAAAACTAGGGTTTGAGCCACAACCCCTTCTTCTTGAATTTTCTTCTTCCTTGGTGGATCACCTCTAGAGGCCAAACATTTGGGTGGCTAACGTTGATCAAAGGAAGGAACCAAACCCGGTGGATTCAAGATTGAACGCGAAAGGATTTGGAGGTGAACTTGTACCTGAGGAAGCTCGATCTTCAAGGGTATGATTTATTCTTTATCTTTTCGTTTAATTAATAATTGTGCATAAAGGGTGATCCGGGTATATGGTTTGTAAAAAAATTTTAAACTCTGATTTTACACGTTTCCGCTTAATTTTTGCAGTTTGATTGCGTTCAAGAATATTACAAACCTAACAAACACGAGGTTGTATGTCATTAGATATCTTGTATGATAGTGGCAAAACACCCTTCCAAAGTTGGGTTCACCTCACCCTATTCGGCTCACCAAAATTAAATATCAAATGACGTATACAATACGGTACACTTATCTAAAGTTCTCAATAAAATTATTTCCATACTATTTAGGGAGAACCTTAACAACTATAGACCACCGTTCTATTCTCCTGTTACCCCCGCTCGACTCAGCTACACTCTTATTACCTGAAAGGAATTGTGAAACAAACGGGTGAGTACAACTAGCCCAGTAAAGAATATCATGACTAAAGATAATTTACATCATCAATAGCCTTCATCAGTAATAAATCAGAGATTTAGAACATATGAAAGATGATAAAACTTTTCAACCATAGTTGCAGTGGAACGAGCAATCCATTAGAAGAGTCAAATAGACCATCAGGTCTATTATCTTCTCCATGTTAAAAGTCCACCAATAATGTTTTATCCCTGTAACATCAATTAACGATTCCTGTCCACAATCATATGAATAACTCATAATTATAATTGTGATTCTAAATTCCTCTTTGCACCCAAGACAAAGATAATTTTCATCACCTATCTTTACCTGAAACATCAAAAATCATGGTTATACCAAATCACAATTCCTGCTCATAATCATACTAATAAATTCATCTTTGCACTACGGCCAAAGATATTAATTAACAATTCATCTTTGCACTACAGACCAAAGACATACAACTGTATTTTAGAAGAGTCAAGTAGAGCATGATATCTACTATTTTTTTACGAATTAAAAATGTATAATCAATATGTTATCGCGAGACTCGACAATAAATAATCCACATCATTGAATCATCCCGCACTTTTCTGCCAAGGATATTCATGTAATCATCAATGGTCATGATTATACCGAATAATCCTCGGTTATAATCATACCAATAACTCGTCCATCAATGCACTACGGAGCCAATGAGGACTTTTACCACATCATCTATAATATTACGGTCATCATTATTATACCAATGATCCCAAGTCATAATCATACCAATAAATAGTTCATCTATGCACATAAGCCAAAGATACTCATCAATCAATAGTTCATCTTTGCACGTAAGCCAAAAGATATACAACAGAAACCAATAATCATCAACAATCCATCTTTGCACGTAAGCCAAAGATATACAATTGTAAAACCAATAATCAACAGTCCATCTTTGCATGTAAGCCAAAGATGACTTTCATCATAATATAAGCATGAGGATGATGACAATGATATAAGCATTAATCAAACGAAATCAAGGATAAATATTAAATACTTTAAATTTATCCAAAGTTTAAAAATATCCAAATTGTCAACATGATACTGCTTTGTGGAGTAAAATTCAAGAATAATATTCATGTACCAAAAATAATTTGGACAGAAAAGAAATATATTTTTCGGGTAAATAGTACCCCGTAATAGTACCCTATGAATAGTACTTCGGGAATAGTACCTCGTGAATAGTAACCCGGCATGAAAAGTATCCCAAATACCCGAGTGAATAATATTTGGGTGAATAGTAATTTGGGTGAATAGTAACTCGTGAATAGTACTCTGACACGAAAAGTACCCCGAATACCCGAGTAAATAATACTAGAGTGATTAGTAACTGGGTGAATAGTAACCCATGAATAGTAACTCGTAAAAAATACCAAAAAAAGGATATTCCATGACGAGTACAAAAGAAATGATATCTCATACGAGTATAATAGAATATACGAAACTGCAAATGGATTTTCACCCGCTATGCGGTAATCTACGTAGACAGGTCATTTCCACAATTTAATAAAGAATGAATATGAAGGATCATTCACCATGCCTGTGGTAATCCACATAGACAGGTTATTCCAACAGAATAATAAAGAATGGAATAATAGAAGAATTCACCATGCATGTGATAGACCGCACAGAATGTGTTATTCCCAATGTAATAATAAAGAATGGAACCGGTCATGTAATCCGCATGCATGTGATATTCCAACAGATAATAAAGAATGGAACCAGTCATGCGTAATCCGCATGCATGTGATATTTAACCAAAATAATAAAGAATGGAATAACAACGTAATTCACTGTGCATGCGATAGATCGCACCGACAAAGTTATTCCAATGTAATAATAAAGAATGGAATAATGTAAGAATTTCACCATGTATGCGGATTGCTTGCATGGCAAAGTTATTCCAACATAATAATAAAGAATGGAACCAGTCATGCGTAATCCGCATGCATGTGATATTCCAATAGAATAATAAAGAATGGAATAACAACAGAATTCACTGTGCATGCGATAGATCAGATGTAAGTTATTCCAATGTAATAATAAAGAATGGAATAACGAAAGAATTTCACCATGTATGTGGTACTTAGATGATGCAAAGTTATTCCAACATAATAATAAAGAATGGAACCAGGTCCTGCGTAATCCACACAGACACAATATTTCAACATAATAATAAAGAATGGAATAACAACAGAATTCACCAGGCATGCGATAGACCGCACAGATAGGTTACTCCAACAAAATAATAAAGAATGGAATAACAGAAGAATTTCACCATGTATGCGGTACTTAGATGTAAAGTTATTCCAACATAATAATAAAGAATGGAATAACAACCCTTATGAGTATTGAAAGAAAATAACTCTCTTCATGAATACGAAAGAATAATACCCCTTACCCTAGAAGAAACTGGATATTGGAATAGTGAGGTAGCAGACTTCTCTTCTTCTTTCTCTCTATAATTTCTCTCTATAATAATTGCTCTAAAGCTTTAGTGAATTGGTGAGAAATGAAGGAAGAATGAGCTTCTATTTATAGGAAAATATAGTTTCGATAATTGCACGTTTTGGGGCTCAAAATATTACAGTATAATACCTTCCTCTTTTCCTTCACTTTTAATTTAGTCCTTCAAGTATTATCAAACTTGCACCACCTCCCCTAATAGTACATCATGTGAATCAATAGTTCTATACATGTGAAAATACGAATTAGAGTATAGTACCTTCATTTATACCTCCATTTTTAATTTAGTCATGCAAGTATTATCAATCTTGCACCACCTCCCCTAATAGTACATGCATTTGAATCAATAGTACACACATGTGAACAAATAGTTATAATCATGTGAATTAATAGCAATTAATTGCTCATTTATCTGATTAATTACCCAATAACTTTTGGACATCAATTATTATCAAAATAAATGTCGATTTCCACTAACACTAATAATCCCAACAAAATGGAACTATCAATTTCATCTTTAATCAATACGAACTTATTCATCATTAATATTATAATTTACAATATTTAACAACCAGGTTATTCCCAGGAAAGAGGGGGCTTTCCAATAAGGATTTCTCCTTATTGGCGCGCAATTAGGTGACCAAACCTCTCCTTGACAAAACTTCTAGACATTGTCAATATTGCAAATAATGATATGAATAACGTTGCCGTCTCAATTATTGATTTAATAATATAACATATTATACAGATGATACTGTGACAATAATTGACTCAATAATTTGAGAGATATGATGCAAAGATTCATCAGCAATAATTGAGTATAATCGAAAGTGACTTCTCACGTAAGCATTAATAACCAATACCGTGTGCTACTATACAACTGACCACGATATTATCGTACTTTTTACTACCGAAAGTAGTTCAATAGTTTTAATGGTAACACTTTCACCGTTATTTTTATAAAAGATAATTACGCTGCTTTTCTTACTACGACAATACTTCCGTTGTGGGGTCCACCAATAATTGTGTCATCCTACGGATATTCTCTGACAAAAAGAATATTCCCCGACCAAACGAATATTTTATAACAACTTCCATACTTTAAAAAAATTTAACATATCACCCTTAACTTTAACCTTTTATCAATTTAACCATTTACTAAATAGAATAATTATAAAAAAAATTGAATACTTTCATTTCATAAAATTCGGGGTCTCACATAACCACTTGCTTACTTTACAAATTTGTAAATATTACCCACAACTATAACATTATTTCAATTCCACACCATAATATTCAAAAATATATATCGAGAAAAATAATCTTTATTCATAAAAGTTGGGGTCTTACAGTATTAGGTGTCTCAAATGTTGTCATTTCTAGTTGTGCAAGTATTGATTGAGTAAAGCAAGAATTTGATAAATGTTTCAAATGAAAAAAAACTAAAGTATTTTAAAAAGTAAACTTGGGAATCTAACTTGATCTAAATCACTCAAAATCCTGAGTATATGTAATATGCTTATTTGTGAAATAAGTCTAGTTATGCATGGATTAAACTGTCTATGTATGATTTGGTGTAAGTTTTCAAACAAAAGACAAATTCATTTTAGCAAATGATTTGATGTATTTAAATGGGGATCTAAACTGTTGGTAATACCCAAAACTCTTATGTAATTTGATGTGAAAGACCTCTAGCATAACAGGGTTGCATTGTATAAAGGAAATCTCAATTCTAGGCCTAAAGAGGAGTAGCTCATCCGTGCCACTCTCAGGCCTAAAAGAAGCGTAGTTGCGCCACACTGTAGAACTGATAAGTTATTTTATATGTTATCTAGGACTTCAAGGCATGCTCTCTCTTAATCTATGATACATGGTCAACAAACCATTTTGATTGTGTCAATCATGTAATGACTGTATAGAGTAAGAATTTCAAATGATTTTCAAGATAAGAACAAAGGTTATGAAAAGCAAGGTTAAGAGTTGATGTAAAACAAAGAGTGTATCATATGGGAATATCAAATGTATGACTATACATGTTTACCTGGCTTATGTGACTGAGTATGTGTAATTATTTGGCATATATGTGCATCGAATGTGTGGTTGATATATATGCGTATATGTGAATATAACTATGTAGGATATTTGAAGAGAAGTTAAGCTATAAATTATAATTGTTATCCTACGAGCAAGGCAAGTATCCTAATCTATGTGTTTACACTGTACAATAGGTCTATGTGTAAGCAAGTATCTTAAACTTTGTTCAATTTGTACATTGAAAAGCAGTCGTATGCTATGGTGTATACTTGTGGAATTTTAGTATACATAAATAGTTTAGAAGCAATCTAAGTCAATTGATTCGGCTAGACACATATTTTAAATATTTCATTTCTTTTACATTAAGTCTTGAAATATTATTATTGATAAGGTAGAGTTGTCCAACTATACTATTTTGGTTTGGACTCTAGACTGAGAATGCATGTGACAACCCAGATTTTTAGAAGTTATTAAAACAAGAATTTAATAAATATAATTCTTATTATGAGATGTTTTAAGATTGAGTAATTAAATATATTTGTTATATATTTTGAAATAAATGATTTGGTGTGAAGAGATTAAGTGTTAATATATAAGAGAAATATATATTCATATATTGGGAAATTGAGGTTTAATAGTTAATTTAACTATTGAGAAAATTAAATAAATTATCACGGAAAGGAAATTAATCAATAATATTAGTTAATTTAATTAACTTAAAAATTATATTATGAAATAATTTGATTATCATGCCTTGATTGACCTTAGAATTGTTATGAATTATGTTTCATAAATAATGTGACCGATTCACTTAATTAAAATAGTAAATTAATGAAAATATATCTGCTTTTAATAAAATGAGATATTAATATACATATTACATATAAATGTAATATGTTAATGTAATAAGATTATGAGTTTAAGTAAATAGTTAAAAATATTTATGGGATTGAATAAACATTTTAATTAGAATATTTATGAACTTGGATAAATATTCAATGGAGATTATTATGAAAATATTCTATTTTGATTAAATAATTAAATTAGAAAGGTAATAATTTGTTAAATAAATTGGGGTTATATTTGTTAAATAATTTAATTAAATATGATTTAATTAAATTAGATGTGATATTTGTAAACTATATAATAAGTGAATAATTAAAATAAATTAAAAAGGGTTATATAGTGTACTAGCCAAACAAGATCCTATGACCCTTGGTGGGTTGTAATTACTGAGACCCATGTTTCTTTTAACGGAACACATGTTCCATCAGTTTATTTTTATGCTTATTTTGTTAAGACTAAGAATAGAGAAAATAGAGAAAAATTGAAAGAGAAAGAGAATAAATTCTCTTAGCAATTGAGAATAAGGTCTGAGAATCTAAGAAGGAAGAAAAAGAATAGTCAAGGCTCTCCTGACCAATTTAAAGAAGAAATCAAAGGTAACAAATTGATTGTAAAATCTATTTTGTATTCTTGTATATACTTCTCTGTAAAGAGATTTTGGTAGAGAATTTGTTAAGAATTGATGATATACTTCTTAATAGATGCGTATAATCTGGTATATAACCTCTGTAATGGGTTTTATAGTAATCAGATTGGTGTAAATATGTGAAAAGATAAAGAATTTGAGTTTTAGCATAATATGTCCAAGAAGGCTTATTTTAGAGCCAAAATTGATGATTAAATCATGTGATACACTGTAAATTGATGATAGTTTTTATTAATACATTGATAAACAAAAAGAATGCAAGTGGAATGAATCAATTTGGTTAAGAAACGAATTCGTGGCGCTCGTTCTCGCTAAATTTGTCAAACTATGAAATATGGAGTATGAACTTGAAATTTGAGAGTTTACTTTGATTATTTAAGTTTTTTATGTTGTTAAAATCAATATGTACATGTTGGGTTATTATTCTATACGATTTGTAGTGTCTGGGTATGTTTAATTTGGTGTTAAAGTGAAGAAATTAAGTGTTGTTGGCTTTGGAACTGTGCTTCTCGCGAACTTTAGAATCTGGTTTTGAGTCACGGTGTTGCAACGCCTGTTCCAAGGGTTAATCCAACGTCGCAGCGCCTATGTGGCATGTGACACCCGAAATTCGGGTACTTCATTTCCACAGGATTTGGTGTTCATTGTTCGATTAAAGCATATCTAACTACCCATAAATAAGGATATGAATGAAAGTCATAACTAAAATAGAAATCCTTCTATTAAAGGATTACAACATCTTAAACAAATCAATCCCAGATAATCTAACCTTAACTACATCAATGCGAAAACATAACAAAATAAATAAGTCTTATACATAAACATTCGCAAATAACAATTAACAAGTCTTCATCACTTGTTCATTTTGCCTTTGCCATTACTAGTGGATGACTCTTCAATTCTTTTAACCTTACTTGCAATGTTATTATGCATGAGTGAGCAAACAATTTCCTACAAGTATAACAATAACAATAATAATCATACAAGAGTAAACAATAGATACTAAATGATAAAAAAAACTCGACTTTTGAATCAAGAATAAATAACAAGATCAAAAGTACATCTGAGGGTCACAAGACCATGAACTATGTCCTAGGTTATCAAGCATTTCTACTTTAAACCTTCAACAGTCATAAGACTATATGGACCTTACTTCTCATACTTAGGGGATCAACCCTTCGTACTATGTATTGTGTACAAACATTTTAATGCTATCACATAATATAATCCCCTATAATATGGTTGTTCATCTTAGTTTTGACCTAAAAGTCAGCAACAAAGGAAGTTTGGTTTGGATAAGCTTCAACAATAGTTCTAGAATTTAGAACGCTCATCAACTATGGACTAGTTGAATCAATAAGGGTTCACTAGCCATTCAAAGGTTCAATACGATAATATAATCAATATTTAAATCAAAGATTTAATCTCAATTATATAACCAAAGTATCACTTTAAAAGAATTAGAATATCTCATTTGGAATCATGAACTTGAATAATCTAAGCTTGAATAGCTAGAAACAAAAGTAAGAACTTGTTCAATATAAGAACGGGATTTAAGAACTTGCTTAATGAAAGTTTAGAGTTATGGAACTTGCGTAATTGTAATCAAGATAGGGTAAAGAAACTTGCCTCGTGCGTAAGCTATAAATTATAATTCACGTTCTCCAATTAACCCTACATATATGTCATTTTAGAATCATAATCTCAATTAGCCATAACATGACTAAATTACTTAGTTAAACATCCATCTTACATTATTTAACTCTAGGTTTAATCATATTAACCACATAACACAAACTGAAATCTTTACTAGCATATAACTTAAGGTTGTAGCATTTAAATCATACTTCCAATCCGTACAAATATTAAGTTGTATAACTTGTTAATTACTAACTTATAATCTTCACATTTGATATTACAATGCAACCACAACCTATTATAACATCATATACTATGTTTAACATCTTTTTATGTTCATTAAGATAGGTTAACTCATCATGTTAAGGTCTGAAATTAACACAAAACCAAACAGCTCCTTCTCTGTATTTCTCGCCGGGGTGAGATTTAGTACTAGGAAAAGTTTGTCGGGGTGCAGCTCACTAGGGCGCAGATTCTAACACTGAGAACCTCACGGCGGGGTCCCAATACTGAACTCAAGACTCATGATGACATGTGCTTTCAAGCCAAAAACTCAACTTTTAACACATAAAACTCCAAATTAAGCATACTCAAATGATGCTTACTTCAAAAAAGCAACACCAAGCATGCACACACTGATTATAACAACAAAATAACTAAAACATCTAAATTTTTTGAATTAAAATCATGTAGTTTGCTATTTTCCCAAAATTTGACATATTTAGCGAATCATATCACTATGACTTCAATTCTTAACCAAATCAGTTCATATAACTTGTATTCTTTTTGTTTCTTAATATATTAACACAAACCATGATCAATTTACAGTTTATGTAAGACCCCAACTTTTTATGAATAAAGATTTAATTTTCCTTAAATCTTATTTTTATAATAAGGTGTTGATTTGATATAATGCTTTAGTTATGGGTGAAATGTGCAAATTTTGCAAAGTAAGCAAATGGTCATAAAATATTCATTTTGTCAGGGAATATTCATTTTGGTTGGGGCATATTCTTTTTGTCGGGAATATCTGTATGACGATGCAATCATTGGTCGACCACATAACGAAATAACTGTCGGATATAGAAAGCGACAGAAATGATCTTTTTATAAAAATAACGGCAAAACTTTTACCATTAAAACTGTTGAAATACCCTATGATAAAAGTACAGTAATACACGTGGTTGCACATTGACACACGATATTGCACAATATCTCTGATTATTGATTATTATGTAAGAAGTCACTCAATAATTGATACAGTAAAATTGCACAATCTTTCA
Organism: Panax quinquefolius; assembly: GCA_020205615.1. Lineage (NCBI taxonomy): Eukaryota > Viridiplantae > Streptophyta > Magnoliopsida > Apiales > Araliaceae > Panax > Panax quinquefolius. The sequence continues at coordinate 64,129,292 of CM035157.1, forward strand.
TATTATTGATGCAATAATTTCTACAGTGATAATTGAATAGTAATTTACATTATTGATTCAATAGTTTTCACGACATAGTAACTCATATTATTGAATTAAAATTATTGGATAGCATTATTGATAATGTCTAGAAAGTTCTGTAGAGGAAAGGGGCTAGGTTATATAATTGCGCGCCAGTAAGGAGAAATACTTATCGAAAAGCCCCCTCTTTCTTGGGAACGATCTGGTTGTCAGTATTGTGAATCTATAATATTAATTAGAAATAATTATTGAAGAATTGTAAATAATTGATGAATATTGTAAGTAAATATTTCTTTAAATTTTGATATAAATGGAGGAATTTTAGAATGAGACATTTGTCGAAAGTTTGTTATATTTTCTATGAAACCATAATTATCTTATTCGATAAGATATTTATTTAAATATATATTTATTCAAATATATTATTAAAATATTACATTATAATAGTATAATGTGATAATATAATAGTATAATTTTTATAATTTAAATGGTAATATTACTATAATAAATTTATGGTATAAGAATAAAATGAAGTGAAAGAGAGCAAATTGAATTTGGATTTCTTTTTAATAATTGTTAAATTTTTTAAACATGTGAAATAAATGAGGAAGTCCTCATTTTGAATTTGAACTCTTTGTTTTCAAAAGGTGTGCTGCATGTTTTCAAAACTAATTCATCCGTATGTGAATTTGTCAGAAGTGGTGTGCTACCACTTTCCTATAAATAAGTTGCTTAGTTAAACAATGAAACTCACACCAGAATCAGAAAATTCTCTCTATATAATATTAAGCGTATTTCTTGTGAGTATAATGATATTTTGAGTGTTGATAGCAGTGCAAGAATTTCTCAACATAATCTCCATTATTCCAGTTAGAACTACTTTCCTATTAAGGTAAAGGATATTATTTTTCTCGTAAAGAATGTTATTTTCTTTCAATACTCGTAAATGATATTATTTCCTTCCATACTCGTAAGGGATATCATTTTCTTTCATACTCTATATCATGTAAGTAATATTATTTCATCTCATATTCCTAAATTTAAACTTACTATAGTAAAGTATTGCTTCTATAATTCATGAAATGATTAGAAATTTCTTAAGGATTGCGTTTCATCTAATATCATTTCACTGGAATATTGGTCTGAATTTTTTTATTAAATTTTGATTTTTTTCATGTCTGGGTATTATTCATACGGTACTATTCATGGGCACTATTCATACAGTACTATTCATACGATACTATTCATGAGTACTATAAGACCCCAACCTTTTATGAATAAAAATTTAATTTCTCTAATTATTATTTTTTGAATAATAAGGTGTTGATTTAATATAATGCTTTAGTTATGGGTGAAATGTGCAAATTTTACAAAGTAAGCAAGTGGTTATAAAATATTCGTTTTGTCGGGAAATATTCGTTTGGTCGATGAATATTCTTTTTGTCGGAGAATATTCGTACGACGGTGCAATCATTGTTGGACCACATGGAATGAATGTCGGATAGAGAAAGCGACAGAAATAACCTTTTTATAAAAATAACGGTAAAAATGTCACCATTAAACTGTTGAAATACCCTGTGGTTAAAATGCAGTAATACGCGGTGTTGAACAGTAGCACACGGTATTACACAATAATTCTAATTATTGATTCTTACATAAGAAGTCACTACTCAATAATTGTTACATTAATTATAATTCAATATTTTATTTTATTGATTCAATAATTGATACGTTGATATTTTATATTATTGATTCAATAATTATCACTGCACAGTATTTCCTATTATCAGATCAATAATTCTTATTTTTTGAATAATATTATTAGATATCATTATTGGCAATGTCTAAGGAAGTTCGCATACAGAAAGAGATTTGTCACCTAATCAAGCTGGCTAAGTAAGGAGAAATCCTTATCGGAAAGCCCACTCTTTCCTAGAAACGATTTGGTTGTAAATATTGTGGTTCTATAATATTATTTGTGAATAATTAATTATTGATTAAAATGATAAGGAAATATTTATTCAATTGAGATATAAATCGAGGAATTTTTAGAAAAGTGACAATTGTTGAAAATTGATATTTTATCTTTTTTGATAAAATAATTCATTCTAATATATTATTATATTATATTATAAATGTATAATGTGATAATATAATAATATAATAATGGTGATATTTTTACACTAAATTCACGGTATATGAATAAAATGAGGAGGAAGAGTGCAAATTGGGTCCAAATGGTATTTTTGAGGATTAAAATGTGTAAAATATTTGGTGGAGAATTTTTCTAATTGAGTAGGCCCCACTTGTGTGTGAAATATGCAAATTTTTGTTGGCCAAAGTGGGTGTGCAATGGATTTGATCCGTAAATAAATTTCTAAGGATGAAATGCTTTGAGATTTCATCCGTATGTAAATTCGGGTCATTTTTCGTTTAGAATTTGGAAAAACTTTCTTCTACAAAGTTGTAGAGAATTAAATTTCATATGGAATGGACATAAGGTTCGTATTTTTATGATAAAATAGCTATTTATTATGAATTATTGAAGTTTCTGAATATTATTTAAATTAAAAACAAGGGGTGGGACCCACTTATCCTTTTTACCTCTTGATTTTGTTGAATTTGGTGGGCCCCACTTGTGGAGTACTGAGATTGTGATGTGGTATGTGTAAGAAAAAAAATAAAAATATTAATATTTTATTAAATTTTCTGCTTTGGTATTCTAAGAATTTTTTTATAAATAGGATGCTTAAGTTAGAATTGAAAATCACACCAGAATCAGAAGTTTTCTCTCTCTATAATATCAAGTGTATTTTTGTGAGTATTTAGATACTTTGAGAGTTGATAAGCAGTGCAAGTTTTCTTCAGTATTATATCTGATATTTCAGTCAGAAGTACTTATCTTTTGAGGTAAGGGATGTTATTTTTTTATAAATGATGTTATTTCTTTTAATATCATTATACCGAAATATTGATATAAAATTTTTACCTTTTCATGTTGGGGTTACTATTCTCGTATACAATATTATTCACGTATACGAGACTATTCCCGAATACGATACTATTCATAGAAAAATTAAGTTTTCTTTTCTTTGTCCAAGTTGTCTATTATGGTTACTATCTTTGATTGTATCCATGTTTTGGTCTTCATTCTTGAATTTTGCTCCACAATTGATTATTATGGAGTATTTTTGAACTTGGATAAACTAAAGTACGAATCCCTAATCTTTGTCCTTTTATCACACTAGATTCATTTTCTTTAAAATATTTTTTATCATTCTTAGTCCTAAATGGTGATATAACTAAATATTTTTGGCCTGTGGTGCAAAGATATAAGATTACTTGATGAATATTTTGGCCTGTAGTGCAAAGATGAATGATTACCTGATGAATATCTTTGACCCGTAGTACAAAGATGGACAAGTGTTGAGATGAACATGACCAACTAGTGATACACATGAATATCTTTGGCTCATAGTGCAGAGATGAATATTTGGTTCAAGATGTATATTGATTGATTCATAGGGATAAAATATTGATGATGAACTTTTAAATCATAGAAGACAGTAGACTTCATTCTCTACTTAACTCTTCTAATTAATTGTTATTTCTGCTGCGAATATTAATCTAAACTTCTTGTCCATTATATTTTATCTGATTTATTGAAGGCTAACGATAATTTTTTTCCATTATCTTAGTCATAATATTCTTTGATGGGCTAGTTGAGTTCATCCTTTTCTTTTCATTCCATTTTTCTTCTAAGGAGGCGAGAATATAGCTGGTACTAGCCGAGGTGTGGAGTGATGGTTCAAGACAGTTATTATAGCAGTCCTCACTATTTTGTAAAATAGTGTATCAATAATTGTAATGATGACTTTATTTGAGTTTGGATATTATCTAGAAGACAATATTTGTATTAAAACTCACAACATATGAGTTATCGTATTTTGCACGATAATTGTAATAATGAAGTTGTAGTTGTTTTCTGTACCATGTATTTGGCGACTCAGAATGGGTTGTGTTGACCTATTTTGGGAGAGTCACAGTTGGTATCAGAGCTTAGGGATATGATCTCTGGTGGAAATCTGGGATTAGAAATAAGAGGGGAGAGACGAGTAAATCCTTCGCTAGTGTGTCCTACCTAAGCTTATTTGTTTGGTCGGTCAGAATATAAAGATATTATGTGGCATGTCAATTTCTTTAACTAACTCTTATTTTATGACAGTATTTAAGAATGCCATCTAAAATTTTTGAGATGAGCAACAAAGCACATAAGACCGTTGAATCACCGCTGATCAATACCTAGGATAACGTGCATCAAGAAGGCAATAATCCCCAGTTAAACAACACCATCGATCAAATAATGAATGATGGGATGTTTAGAAGCTTTTTGCAGTTCATGCAAAACCAGATGAGAGAGACTACAGTTCAAAATGCAGGTGGAAACAATGGTAAATCACGGCTTGTCACTGCCAAACAATTCAAGGAGTTGGAATCGCCAGAGTTTTTGGGAAAGCCAGAGTCACTTAAGGCAGAGGCATGGATTAAGCAGATTACCAGGATATTTAATGTCTTGGGATGAACTGAAGAGCAAAAGTTTCCCTTTTCCACCTTTATGTTACGTAAAGAGGCAGATTACTGGTGGGAATCTGTAAAACGTACTCATCTGTCCGCACTTAAGATGTCTTGGGAGAAGTTCCAAGAATTGTTCAACTATAAGTACTTTCCCGAAAGTATTCATCACATGAAGGAGGTGGAGTTCATCAAGTTAGAGCAAAACAATATGACCTTGTCGCAGTACAAAGCTAAGTTTACGGAGCTATCCCGGTTTGCATCTCATTTAGTAGATAACGAGGAGCGAATGACGCGAATGTTTCTTAGAGGTTTGAAACTCAAAATTCGCCAACATCTTATCGCTCTTAAACTTTGCTTGTATTCAGATGTAGTGAATATAGCTCAATTATTGGAGCGAGATTATGAGTCAGCTCAACCAAAAGATAACGACCAACAACACGATAATGTCGACATCGGGATTTTTATTTGTCCCTTTTCTGTTCTTGTTCTTTGGTGCTCTCATGTTATGTGAGATTTATTTGAAAAAACAAGTGAAAAAGGTCCGACATGTATATGTCAACGATTTGACTGTAAGAGTCCCCTGTTGGTGTTTTTAACTAGTTGCACCAATGCAACCGAGAAAAGATTTGCACATTGACCTAGTGATGTGACACTGCTAAACGGGTCTGTGAAACTAAGATTCATTTGGATTCGGGGGCTTGATTATGCGGAGGGAAGGTGTTAGGCACCCCCCGACATCCGTGTTACCATGGTGACCGCCACTTTTCAAGAAATTGTTATATGAATGTGTGTGTGTGTGTGTGATCCCCCCAAAATAGGTCCACACGACCCATTCTGAGTCGCCAGATATCACATTACAGAAATTAAATACAAACTTTATTTATACAACTGTTGAACTGTCGTGCAGAGTACAACAACATATAAGCTGTGAGTTTTAATACAAATATATATAACTTTCATGGTGCCTCGACCACAACACCTTACAATGGTACTTTACATAAAAGTACAATCAATAACTGTTTTAGAAATTAAAATCTTTGGAAAATGCTCAAGGAAACATTCATACATGGGAGGCCATGCATCTAAGTTATGATAGATATCACATGACTCGAGAATTATCCATGGTTGACCTTATAGACCCCAAAGACAAATGAGAAGATTACTATCATGTTCTTTCCAATGGTGACTCTTCTCTTGACATATAATTATTTCCATTGTCTCCAAGTGAGAATTATATTTCAACCAAACTCCAAGATTATATAGGTAGTGCTCATAGATATAATCAGCAAGTGTGTGCACAACCCAACCACATCTTATGATAACACGAGGTCGCTTTGTCATTAGACATCTTGTATAACAAAGCAAAAAACGTCCTTCCAAAGTTGGGTTCACCTCACCCTATTCGGTTCACCAAAATCAACTAAGTTAAAATGACGATAAAAAATATGACACAATTATCTATAATTCTCAATAAAATTATTTCTATACTATTTTAGGGGGAAACGCCAATGACTATAGACCATCGCTCTATTCCCTCATTACTTCCCGCCGACCCAAATTACACTTTTATTACCTGAATGGAATTGTGAAGCAAAAGGGTGAGCACAACTAGCCCAGTAAAGAATATCATGACTAAAGATAATTAAATTATCAATAGCCTTCGTCAGTAATAAATCAGAGATTTAGAACATATGGTAGATAATAAAACTTTTCAACCATAGTAGTAGCGGAACGACCAATCCATTAGAAGAGTCAAATAGACCATAAAGTCTATTATCTTCTCCATGTTAAAAGTCCACCAACCATGTTTTATCCCTGTAACATCAATCAACAGTTCATGTCCACAATTATTCATAATCATAATTGTGATTCTAAATTCCTCTTCGTACCCAGGATGAAGATAATTTTCATCACCTGTCTTTACCTAAAACATCAAAGATCATGGTTATACCAAATCACAATTCCTATTCATAATCATACTAATAAATTCATATGTGCACTACGGGCCAAAGATATTCATTAATAGTTCATCTTTGCACTACAGGCCAAAGACATGCAACTGTACTTTTAAAAGAGTCAAGTAGAGCATGATATCTACTATCTTCTATGAATTAAAAGTTTATTATCAACATTTTATTGCTGAGACTGAGCTTAATAAATAATCAACATCATTGAATCATCCTCGCACTACGGCTAATGATATTAGTATCACGACCACGAATTATCCATGCACTACGACCCAAGGATATTCGTGTTTTCACCAATGGTCATGATTATACCAAATAATCTCTGGTCATAATCATACCAACAACTGTCCATCAATGCACTACAGGCCAATGAGGACTTTTACCACATCATTTGTAACATTACGGGTCATAATTATACCAAATGATCCCTGATCATAATCATACCAATCAACAGTTCATCTTTGCACCTTTGGCCAAAGATGACTTTCATCACAATATAAGCATGAGGATGATGACAATGATATAAGCATTAATCAAATGAAATCAAGGATAATTATTAAATGTGACACCCCCAAATCTAGGTACTTCATTCCCTCAAGATTTGGTGTTCACTTAATAAAAACATTCATGTCTAACTACCCAATCATAATAAAATTGAACAATAAACCTTCCCATTAAAGGATTACATTAATAAAAATCTCCCAGGTTATCTAACCTTCAAATACAAACATCATATGCGGAAAACTAAATAAGTTCATTACAATAATTAAAAATGAATTCTGACAAAAAATGTCAACAAAATTACATGTCTTCAATACTAGTTCATCTTTCCATTTCCTTTAATAGTGCTAGGTACATCGACCTTCTCAACTTTAGTTGTAATAATTATATAAGCAAGAGTGAGCAAACAAGGATCACTTGAAATGATAATGAATAAAACTTTACAACAATTACCAGATAATAGGCTCAATAAAATTGAACAATATGCTCTATTAATGATAATCAAAATTCTGAAATATATACATCTGAGGGTCATAAGACCACGAACTATGTCCATAGTTATAAGTAATCTTTCAACTTAAACTTTAACAGTCAGAAGACTATAGGGACTCCTCGTACTTAGGGGGATCAGCCCTTCGTACAATGTATTGTGTACAAACATTTCAACGCTATGCGTAAATTTTCCCCTAATAATAGTGTTGTTCATCTCAGCATTTAGAATATGAGTCCGCACCAAAGTAAGTTTGGTTTGGATAAGTTTCAAGGTAATTTGGAATTCAATGAACATCAACTATGGAGTAGTAAAATAAAAAGGTAATAACTTTATGTTATGGAATAAATCATAACGGAATCAACATTGTATACTAAGGTCATGCTTTAGAAATATTCTAAGAGCATAAATATTGAATAATTATAACATACCTTGCTTGAACAATATTAAGCCAATGTTATTTAGAATTAAGTACCAAGCATGCATAACAAATAGTAAAGTGACCGATAAAACTTGTTCAACATTAGTATATCAGAATATATAAATTTGCATGTTAAATAACAAGTTAAAGACAAGAATAACTTGCTCAATATCAGAATAAGTTTTAAAAAACTTGCATCATCATAAACAAACTAGATACAAGAAACTTACTCAGTCATAAGAATAAAGTTTAGGAAACTTGTGTAATTGTAATTGAGATAGGGTAAGTAAACTTGCTCAATAATAACAAGGTAGAGTAAGAAACTTGCCTTGCGTGTAAGCTAAACCGTAAAAATTTAATTCACAATATTCTATACACATATTATCATGACATAATTAGTCATTACAACACTCTATATATAAATAAGAATTTACATCATGTAAGGTTTGATTTTTAATCACATAATCAAAATACATTAGTAATAAAACTAGTAGCATATTAAAAATATGCTCATTCTTAGTATAGTAATACTAAAATCATATCTTAACAGTCCCTCTATTAAATCATAACAATTTTTTTTAGACTTTGTGTAACTAAAACACAATGTCTGACCATTCTGCTAACTCGCATTGTGGGCGCCTAAAGTTTACATCATGAGCCGGCACAAGTGGCAAGAAGATTTATATCATGAGGTCATGTGTACCACATACCAATTATAAGACCACGACCAACTTGATGTAAACAAAAAAAATAAAGCCAATTTTGGCCTACAAGCTGCTTTCTAACAACTGAATTAACACATAATACATATACAGACTTCACACAAACACAATTTAAGGACTCTTAACATGATTTTACCCATATAACAATATAAACATCGAATTTAAAACATCTAATTTCTGTTTTTGATAAAACTTCACTTTTTTGACATTCTCAGTGAAAATCATCACTATAATTTTGTTTTTCAACCAAAACAGTTAATTCAAAATACCTTGTTTATGTTTATTCATCCTCTTTCAAAATTAATAGTCAATATATATATTAAACAATTAATTAAACGTCAATTTTACTTTAAACTAAGCCATAGTCATATATATTCATACTAATTCACCGTAATATGGTTTCCTTCACAAATAAATACATAATATGAATTAACTCATCTATAAACTTATGAAAACACCTTTATAACAACCAATTTATCATATAAAATTATATATAACAAATAATTCATCTCCCACAAAGTTTTACAGAGAATTTTGGAAAAGAATAAAACTATAACATTAAAGAAATTTAAAGGGGAAAGATGATACCTTATTTTCTAGAAGATGATAACTTTTCCTTTTCATTAACAAGCTTTATTTTCCCCAATTCTTCTCTCAAACCTCTCTAAAATTCTTTCAAGTTCTCTCTCAATTCTCTTCTTTTTCTTCTTCTGTGTTCTTCTTCTCTATTCTAACTTACGTATTAAAATATAACGTATAGGTAATAATATAGGTATTAATTATATAATATAATTATATGTATAAATGATATCTCAAGACCCCGAATTTTATGAAATAAAAGTATTCAATTTTTTATAATTATTATGTTATTTAGTAAATGGTTAAATGGATAAAAGGTTAAAGTTAAGGGTGATATGTAAAAAAATTTCAAAGTATGCAAGTTGTTATAAAATATTCCTTTGGTCGGGGAATATTCTATTTGTCGGAGAATATCCGATATTTGACGACAATCATCATTAGGGACCCCACAACTAAGTATTATCGTAGTAGTAAGAAAATAATGTAATTATCTTTTATAAAACTAACTACGAAAAGTGTTACCATTAAAACCGTTGAACTACCTAGTAGTAAAAATGCTGATGTCTGGCGTGTGGTCGTGCATAGTAGCACACCAGTATTTATTATTGATGCTTACGTAAAAAGTCACTCGCTTATACTCAATTATTGCTACAATAATTGTTGCATCATATCTCTCATATTATTGATTCAATTATTGTCATAGTATCATTTGCATAATATGTTATATTATTAAATTAATAATTGAGATGACAAAGTTATTCATATTATTATTTGCAATATTGACAATTTTTAGAAGTTCTGTCAAGGAGAGGTTTGGTCACCTAATTGCGCGCCAATAAGGAGAAATCCTTATCGGAAAGCCCCCTCTTTCCTGGGAACGACTTGGTTGTTAAATATTGTGAGTTATAATATTAATGATGAATAAGTTCGTGTTGATTAAAGATGAAATTGATAATTCCATTGTGTGGGAATTATTAGTGTTAGTGAAAATCGACATTTATTTTGATGATAATTAATGTCTGGAGGTTATATTGACCAATCGAGTAATTCACATGATTTACTATTAAGGGAATTGGTGCAACATTGATAATACTTGCATGACCAAATTAAAAATAGAGGTATAGATGAAGGTACTATACTATAATTAGTTTTTTCACATGATTATATTATTGAGACACGTGAATGAGCTATTAATTCACATGATTTACTATTAGGGGAGGTGGTGCAAGTTTGATAATACTTGCAGGACTAAATTAAAAATGAAGAAAAAGAGGAAGGTATTATACTGTAATATTTTGAGCCCCAAAATGTGAAATTATTGAAACTATATTTTTCTATAAATAGAAGCTCATTCTTCCTTCATTTCTCACCAATTCACTAAGTCTCACAAGAGCAATTATTATAGAGAAATTATAGAGAGAAAGAAGAAGAGAAGTCTACTACCTCACTATTCCAGTATCCAGTTTTCTTCTAAGGTAAGGGGTATTATTTCTTTCGTATTCATGAAGAGAGTTATTTCTTTCAATATTCGTAAGGGTTGTTATACCATTCTTTATTATTACATTGGAATAACCTCGTCTGCATGCGGTCTATCGCATGCCCGTGAATTCTTCAGTTATTCCATTCTTTATTATTCTGTTAGAATAACTTGTTGGTGCGGTCTATCGCATGCCTGGTGAATTCTTTTGTTATTCCAGTCTTTATTATTCTGTTAGAATAAGTTGTCTGTGCGGTCTATCGCATGCCTGGTGAATTCTTCTATTATTCCATTCTCTATTATTCTGTTAGAATAACCTGTCTGTGCGGTCTATCGCATGCCTGGTGAATTCTTCTGTTATTCCATTCTTTATTATTCTGTTAGAATAACATGTCTGTGCGGTTTATCGCATGCCTGGTGAATTCTTCTGTTATTCCATTCTTTATTATTCTGTTGGAATAACCTGTCTGTATGGATTACCACATGCATGGTAGATTACCGCATGGCGGACGAAAATCCATTTGCAGTTTCATATACTCTATTATACTCGGTTAAAGTCTTAGCTTTTATACTCCATGAAATTAGTAGAATATCCTGGATATTTGCGCTTCATCCAGTATCTTTTCATGGAAATATTCTTCTGAGCATTCTTAAATTTTACTCTACAAACTAGTATCATGTTCACAATTTGGACGTTATTGATTTATGGATAAATTAGATTATAAATCTTTCAAATTTATCCTTGAACTTATTTTATTGAATTATTATGTCATTGTAATCATCCTCATGCTTATATTGTGATGAAAGTTATCTTTGGCTTACGTGCATAGATGGACTTGGTATGATTATGACCAGGGATTATTCAGTATAATCATGACCGTAATGTAACGAATGATGTGGTAAAAGTCCTCATTGGCCCGTAGTGCATTGATGGATAGTTATGGGTATGATTATGACCAGGGATTATTCGGTATAGTCATGACCATTGATGATTACATGAATATCCTTGGCCCGTAGTGCAGGGATGATTCGATGATGTGGTTTATTTATTAATTTGAGTCTTAGCGATAAAGTTGATGAGAAACTTTTTCAATCATAGAAGATAGTAGATTTTATGCTCTACTTGACTCTTCTAATGGATTACTTATTCCGCTGCAGTTGTTGATCTAAAACTTGTTGTCTATTGTATTCTATCAATTCTTATGTTGTTAAAGGCTAAAGATAATTTATTCTGCATTATCTTAGTCATAATATTTCTTACTGGGCTAGTTGAGCTCACCCTTTCTTTCATTGTTTTCTTCAGGAAATGAGAATATAGCTGGGACGAGTTGGGGAACGGATTGACGGTCCAGATGGTTGTTTTAGTAGTCCTCACTATTCTATAAAATAGTGTGACAATAAATGTAATGAGGACTCCATTGAGTGTGGATATTGTCTAGAAGACAATATCCGTGTTAAAACTCTCAGCTTATGTTTTGTCGTATTTTACACGATAGTTGTATAATTAAGTTTTTATTTGTATTCCGTACCATGTATTTGGCGACTCAAGATGGGTGATGTATACCTATTTTGGGGGCGTCACAGTTGGTATCAAAGCTTAGGGATATGATCCCTGGCTGAGATGTGAGACAAGAACTAGGAGGGGAGAGACGGGGAATTCCTTCGCTAGTATGACCTACCTAAGTTTATTTGGTATTTAATTGGTCGGTCAGAGTATAGGGATAATATGTGATATGTCAATTAACCCTTGTTTTGTGACAGTGTTTGAAAATGGCATTTGAAAATGTTGAGATCAGCAATGAAGCATATGAGACCATTGAGTCACCAACGATCAATACCCAGGATAATGTGCAATAAGAAGACAATAATCCTCTGGTAAACAACAACACCGATCAGATGATGAACAATGGGATGATCAGAGGCTTTATGCAATTCATGCAACATCAGGCGAGAGAGACTCTTGTTCAAAATGCAGGTGGAAACACTGGCAACTCTTGGATGGTCACTGCTAAGCAGTTCAAGGAGCTGGGACCGCCGGAGTTTTTGGGAAAGCCAGAACCACTTAAGGCGAAGACATGGTTAAATCAGATCACCAAGATATTTGATGTCTTGGGATGCTCCGAGGAGCAAAAGGTTCCCTTTACCACCTTTATGTTGCGTGAAGAAGAAGAGGCGATTACTAGTGGGAATCAGAAACGCATACTGACTGGCGACTTAAGATGTCTTGGGAGAAGTTCCAAGAGCTGTTCAACGACAAGTACTTTCCCGAAAGTATTCGTCACATGAAGGAGGTGGAATTCATCAAGTTGGAGCAAAACAATATGACCGTGTCGCAATACGAGGCTAAATTTGCGGAGTTATCCCGGTTTGCATCCCATTTGGTCGATAATGAGGAGCGAATGACGAGAATGTTTCTAAGAGGTTTGAAGCCCGATATACGTCAATACCTCATTTCTCACAAACTTTGTTTATATTCAGATGTTGTGAATAGGGCTCAGTTATTGGAGGGCGATAATGAGTCAGCACATTAAAAAGGCAACGACCAACAACACGATAATAATCGTACCGGTGGCAACGACCATTGGAATAATGATAACTATCGTGGGGGAAATTATCATGCCAAGAATGGTAACCACTTCGGTGGTAATCATGGCCAAGATAATAGGAGTGGAAATTTCAAGAAGAGAAGGTTCAACAACGATGGAAAGATAGCAGCACCAACACCCGTTTTCAAGGAAGGAGAACGACCACTAATTGTATGCTTCAAATGCGGAGGGGAGGGACATATCAGTCCAAACTGCATGATGCAGTCCAAAGCGTGTTACAATTATGGAAAGTAAGGTCACCTAACCCAATTTTGTCATGCACCAAAGTCAAGTCTAGCTGGGACAGTGGCACCAAAGGCGGATACAAACAAAATAAAGTCGGTGGTTTCAGGGAGAGCGTTTTTTGTGACTTCTCAAAAAGTGAGTAACTCGAACGAAATGAGCATGGGTTAGTTAATTATAAATTCTTGTGAAGTCTATGCCTTATTAGATACCAGTTCTACTCATTCTTTTATCTCTCTTGCTTGGGCTCAACATTAAAATTTGACCCTAGAGAAGTTAAACTTTGACTTATTGGTTGAAACTTTGTTAGTAGAAACCTTCATTACCTCCACTGTTTATAAATCTTGTTGATTCAAATCGACACTTTCACGTTACCTGTCGATCTTATCTCTTTGAAAATACTTGCCCTTGATGTGATTTTAGGAATCGATTGGTTAACTACTCATCATGCTTTTCGTTAGGTTGCTAGCTTTCATATTCCTAACCAACCTGTTATGCGAATTCAAGCAACCAAACCACTAAAGTCAATCACTGTCATATCAAGCCATAAGTAAAGAGCCCCGATCCTTTCGTTGTTGAATTCCTTGTGTGGAATGTACCAAAGCTAGACTTTCGATAGGCGACACTGTGAATGACGGTGGCAAGTTGATATGTATCAATGTGACATGCTATCCAAGTCTTGGGATGAGAGTCACAGTTTTGAATGATATTTCTATTGTTAATAAATTTCCTGACGAATTTTCAAAGAACTTTTTGGCCTACCCCAGAGCGTGAAATCAAATTTGTATTGACCCCAGTACAAAACCCATTTCTAAAACTCTTAAATATTTCTTCACCCAAAATGAACGTATCATGCGCCAAGGACGTTGGCTCGAGCTGTTGAAGATTATGACAATACCATTCAATATCATCATGGAAGAGCGAACGTGGTAGCTGACGCATTGAATAGAAGATCGTATGCGTTTATGAGTATGATATTGTTAACACAAAAACCCAATTTGTATAACTTACAAATGATGAAGATAGAGTTAAAGACTCTAGGGACCCACGTGAAGATAACGAATATACGATTAGAATCGACTTTAATCGATAAAGTTAAAGCCGCTCAAACTACACACCTGGAGCTGATGAATATGAAGAAGAAGGTTCAAGAAGGTGTTATTCTAGAAGTAAGAGTCGATGAATAGAGGAAATCTCAACCCTCAATTTAATTGGCCCATTTGAAATCCTCGATCGAGTAGGAACTGTGGTCTATAGACTCGTTTCACCGCCAAGTATGTTGCGTGTTCATAACATTTTTTTTACGTATCGATGTTTCGTAAATATGTGGATGACCTGAACCACATTATTGAATTAGAACTAGACAAGATAGCAGAAGATTTAACGTATCAAGAGATACGTGTTAAAATCTTGGATAAGAAGGATCATATTCGACACTCAAAGGTTATACCTCAAGAGTTGGAATATGAAATGAAGTCAAGGTATCCTCACCTCTTCAGCATACCAGGTACGTACGTAAATTTTGAGGGCGAAATTTCATAAGGAGGGGAGATTGTAAGACCCCGAATTTTATGAAATAAAAGTATTCAATTTTTTATAATTATTATGTTATTTAGTAAATGGTTAAATTGATAAAAGGTTAAAGTTAAGGGTGATATGTGAAAATTTTGCAAAGTATGCAAGCTGTTATAAAATATTCATTTGGTCAGAATATTCTTTTTGTTTGGGAATATCCGCATGACTGATACAATCATTGGTGGACCCTACAACGGAAGTATTGTCGTAGTAAGAAAATGACGTAATTATCTTTTTATAAAAATAACGGTGAAAGTGTTACCGTTAAAACCGCTTGAACTACCCGGTAGTAAAAAAAATACGATGAATACGCGTGGTTGCATAGTAGCACACGGTATTGATTATTGATGCTTACGTGAAGTCACTCAGCTTATACTCAATTATTGCTACAATAATTCTCGCGTAATATCTCTCATATTATTGATTCAATTATTGTCACAAAGATCATTTTATGTAATATGTTATATTATTAAATCAATAATTGAGACGATAAAGTTATTCATATTATTATTTGTCATATTGTCAATGTCTAGAAGTTCTGTCAATGAGAGGTTTGGTCACCTAATTGCGCGCCAATAAGGAGAAATCCTTATCTAAAGCCCCTCTTTCCAGGAACGACTTCGATTGTTAAATATTATGAGTTATAATATTAATGATGAATAAGTTCGTGTTGATTAAAGATGAAATTGATAATTCCATTGTGTGGGAATTATTAGTGTTAGTGGAATCGACATTTATTTCGATGATAATTAATGTCTGGAGGTTATATTGACCAATTGAGTAATTCACCGAATAAATGAACAAATAATTACTATTAATTCATATGTTTATTACTATGTGTTCACATGTGTGTACTATTGATTCACATGATTTACTATTACGGGAATTGGTGCAAGATTGATAATACTTGCATGGCCAAATTAAAAATAGATGTATAGATGAAGGTACTGTACTATAATTAGTTTTTTCACATGATTATACTATTGAGTCACATTAATGAAATATTAATTCACATGATTTACTATTAGGGGAGGTGGTGCAAGTTTGATAATACTTGCAGGACTAAATTAAAAATGAAGAAAAAAAAGGAAGGTATTATACTGTAATATTTCGAGTCCCAAAATGTGCAATTATTGAAACTATATTTTCCTATAAATAGAAGCTCATTCTTCCTTCATTTCTCACCAATTCACTAAGTCTCACAAGAGCAATTATTATAGAGAAATTATAGAGAGAAAGAAGAAGAGAAGTCTGCTACCTCACTATTCTAGTATCCAGTTTTCTTCTAAGGTAAGGGGTATTATTTCTTTCGTATTCATGAAGAGAGTTATTTCTTTCAATATTCGTAAGGGTTGTTATACCATTCTTTATTATTCTATTGGAATAACTCGTCTGCGCTGATCTCACTAATATCCGGTGAATTTTTCTCATATTCCATTCTTTATTATTCTCATTGGAATAACTCCGCTGCATATGGCCTATCGCATGCTCGAATAACTCGGTGAATTCTTGTGTTATTCCACTCTTTATTATTCGTTGGAATAACTTTGTTTTGTCTTGATCTATCGCATGCACGTGAATGATCCTTCAGATTCATTCCTTATTAAATTATGGAAATGATCTGTCTACTTGGATTACCGCACGGCGCAAAAATCCATTTGCGCTTAATATATTCTATTATACTCAGGTTGGATAAAGTTTTGGCTTCTATACTCCATGAAATTAGTAGAATATCCTCGGATATTTCAAGCTTCATCCAAAGATCTTTTGTGAAAATATTCTTCCGAGCCTTCTTAAATTTTACTCCACAAAGCAGAATCATGTTGATAATTTGGACGTTATTGATTTCTGGATAAATTAGATTATAAATCTTTAAAATTTATCCTTGAACTTGTTTTATTGAATTATTATGTCATTGTCATCATCCTCATGCTTATACTGTGATGAAAGTCATCTTTGGCTTACGTGCATAGATGGACTTGGTATGATTATGACCAGGAATTATTCGGTATAATCATGACCGTAATGTAACGAATGATGTGGTAAAAGTCTTCATTGGCCCGTAGTGCATTGATGGACAGTTATGGGTATGATTATGACCAGGGATTATTCGGTATAGTTATGACCATTGATGATTACATGAATATCCTTGACCCGTAGTGTAGGGATGATTCGATGATGTGGTTTATTTATTAATCTGAGTCTCAGCGATAAAGTTGATGAAAAATTTTTAAATCATAGAAGATAGTAGATTTTATGCTCTATTTGACTCTTCTAATGGATTGCTTATTCCGCTGCAGTTGTTGATCTAAAACTTGTTGTCTATTGTATTCTATCAGTTGTTATGCTGTTGAAAGGTAAGGATAATTTATTCTGCATTATCTTAGTCATAATATTTCTTACTGGGCTAGTTGAACTCACACTTTCTTTCATTGTTCTCTTCAGGAAATGAGAATATAGCTGGGACGAGTCGGGGAACGGATTGACGGTCCAGATGGTTGTTTTAGTAGTCTTCATTATTCTATAAAATAGTGTGACAATAAATGTAATGAGGACTCCATTGAGTGTGGATATTGTCTAGAAGACAATATTCATGTTAAAACTCTCAACTTATGTTTTGTCGTATTTTACACGATAGTTGTATAATTAAGTTTTTATTTGTATTTTGTACCATGTATTTGGCGACTCAGGATTGGTGATGTATACCTATTTTGAGGGCGTCACAATATCAGTTATCTTATTTTTAAAAATCAAAAGCCATAAGGCTTGTTTGGCTAACTACTTAAAAATTTAATCAATTAAATCCTTATGCCTTGTTTGGTAAAACATATTTAAATTTAAGACTTAATATGCATTAAGCCTAGTTTGTCAAAACTGAATTAATCTCCCTTAACTTATTTTAATAACTCCTTAATAGCATAGTTTATGGTCACACTTTAATTAATTAAATTTTAATATTCAATTTAATTAATTCTAATAGCAATTTATTAAATTAATTCACCACATAAATCAATACAACAAAATTATAATTTTCTTTATAATTATAATTTTATTTAATCAACTAACACATCATTTTAATTACAAATTCACATTAAATATTATTATAATAATTCATTTAATCATTATAAACTCTCAAACCTATTTATTAAATAAAATGAGAATATTATCTCAAGATGATCAATTTTCTTAACTCATAAATTATTTATTTGACAAATAAATAATCAAATCAAATCAAATCACCTTAAGCAAATATTTATTCGATCAATAAACACATCAATTAAAATATTTATATAACTCAATAAATATTTTGAATTATAATTTAAAATTATGGTTTGTTACATTAAATTTTAAATTTATCCAGAGTTTAATAATGTCCAAATTGTCAACATGATACTGCTTTGTGGAGTAAAATTCAAGAATAATTTTGTATCAAAAATAATTTGGACAGAAAAGAAATAATTTTTTTGGTGAATAGTACCCTGTGAATAATACTTCGGGAATAGTACCCCGTGAATAGTACTCCGGCAAGAAAAGTGTCCCGAATACCCGAGTAAATAATACTAGAGTGAAAAAGTAACTAGGTGAATAGTAACCCATGAATAGTACCTCATGAATAGTACCCTGACATGAAAAGATTAAAAATTATCAAGAATACTCAAAATAATATTTTCATAAAAAGATACCAGATGAAGTGCAAATATCAAAGATATTCTACTAATTTCATGGAGTATAGAAGCAATACTTATCAATATAAGTGTAGAATTAGGAATATTAAACGAAATAATATTACTTACATACTACAGAGTATGGAAGAAAATATTATTTCTTACGAATATTGAACAAGAATAATATCACTTACTAATACAAAAGAAATAATACCCCTTACGAATACGAAAGAAATAATACCCCTTACGAATACGAAAGAAATAATACCCCTTACCTTAGTAGGAGATTGGATACTGCAATAGTGTAGTAACAGAATACTCTTCTTCTTTCTATCTGATTCTCTCTTTATAGAATTCTCTTGTGAGTCATAGTGAATTGGTGAGAATGAAAGAAGAAATAAGCTTTTATTTATAGAAGATTTCCAGCTTAGCCCTTGCAATGGGAAGATGCAAGTGGCTTGACAAAAGAAAAGTGGTTTGAATCTTGTAATGTGAAACAACAAGTGGTTCGACGCCTGTAATGTGAAACGACAAGTGGTTCGACGCCCGTAATGTGAAACGACAAGTGGTTCGATGCCTGTAATGTGAAATAACAAGTGGTTTGACGTCTGGTAAAGGCAAGTACTATTGGAGAAAGTGACTCTTAGATGATGACATATGGTCCCCATAGAATAAACCAAATTTATAACAAACGTCTCATAACAGACTTCTTATTTATATCAAAGATTGAATAAATATTTACTACAAATCATTTTATCTTCAAGCAACACATTTTTTTTAATCTTTCAATAATTATTCATCATTAATATTATAACTCAAAATATTGACAACAAGATCATTCCCAGGAAAGAGGGGACTTTGCGATAAGGACTTCTCCTTATTGGCGCGCAATTAGGTGACCAAACCCCTTTCCTCGACAGAACTTTCTAGACATCGTCAATAATATAAATAATAATATGAATAACTTTATCGTCTCAATTATTAATTTAATAATATAAAATATTGTGCAGATGATACTGTGACAATATTTGAATCAATAACGTGAAATACTATGCAGCAATTATTGTAGCAATAATTGAGTATAACTAAGTGACTTCTTACGTAAGCATCAATAATCAATACTGTGTGCTACTATGCAACCACACATATTTTTTTATCACCGAGTATTTCAACAGTTAACGATAAAACTTTCACCGTTATTTTTATAAAAATATAATTTTGTCATTTTCTAACTCCGACAATAATTCTATTCTGGGGTCCACTAATGATTGTGTCGTCGTACGAATATTCCACGACAAAAATAATATTCCCCGACCAAATGAATATTTTATAACAACTTGTTTTACTTTGCAAAATTTTCACATATCACCCTTAACTTAATCCTTTTATCAATTTAACCATTTACTAAATAAAATAATAATTATAAGAAAATTTAATACTTTTATTTCATAAAATTTGGGGTCTTACAGTGTGTGTGGGTGGGTGGGTGGGTGGGTGGGCCAATGTGTTGTTATTTGGAAGTAGTGCTATGCCTCGTTCGCACCTATATACACAGGGTTTGAATTTATACAAAAATCCAGTTTTAAACAAGATATAGCAATGAGGTTTTGTAAAAGAGGTTTTTCAAACCCTAAGCTCAATAATAATTGAGGTCTTTGATACTTCTATTTTATTATTAAATGTTTGGCTTGGTTGCTTTTATTTTTGAGATGTGAAGCATCTTCGAGAAAATAATATATAGCAATGCCGAACTCCTTATGGGCATGAAAGCCATCTAAGAAAATTTAAACACCGTGAATAATTTACAAGCTGGTTACAACTTAAAAAAGTCCATCACGGGAACCGAATCTAGATTCAGTAGATTGAATTTGTGATCACATGATTCCTAGGTTCACATGATGCCACAGTTTATATGAAAAGCAGTAAGCAGTTATATATATAAAAGCTGTAAATATATATATATATATATATATATATATATATATATATATACAGACATGATCAACCACCACGAAGCACCTCCATGGGGGATCGGAAATGTAAATATATAAAAGTGGTAAATATATATAGAGAGAGCATGATCAACCACCACGAAGCACCTCCATGGGGATCCAAAATGTAAATAAAGCAATAATGCGATCAACCACCACGAAGTAAACTCCAAAGTGACGGAATGTAAATAAAAGCGAAAAGGCCACGAAGTAAACTCCAGTTCTGACATGAAATATATATATATATATATATATATATATATATATATATATATATATATAAAAAGCAAAGAACGCATAGGGATATATATCGATCCCTTTCGCTTATCATTTTAGCGATTTATCGCTATATATATATATATATATATATATATATATATAAAACCAATAAACGATCGGATATAAAACCTGTGCTCATCGAATGTTATTTATATATATATATATATATATATATATATATATATATATATATATAAGCAAATAAATGCTCCTACCATGAGTCTGTGCTCAATCGAGGCATAACTCGATAATGTTAGTCCATATATATAAATATATATATAAGTATATATATATACAAATAGAAATGAAAACCATGGATTGAAGTCCAGGCATACACACACAACACGACTCTCAACGTGAAGAAGAGTGTGTGCAAAGATGAAGAGAAAGACTTTAAAGTGTGTAAGAAGGCTTACAGTGGACTGCCAACGAAGACTTCTATAGCTTTAAGTGGATGAACACTCGGCTCCCGTCGGTAAAAATATATCTATATGTGAGCTCACAAGTGTTTAAAATGAGAAAGCACTCAATATAGGGTGTGTACGGAGCAAATTAGACAAGGCTTCCTCTCCTTTCGTCTCTTGAATATGGCCACCCCAAGCCCTTTATTTATAGTGGGGAGAGCTGTAGGTGTACTTCCGGCAGCCGCAGATGCACCTGTTGCTGCCCGGGGTGCCCCGGGCTCCGCGGGTCCCACCGTCTCGAAGTACATGCACGCGTGCAACGTGATGTCCGCTCAAACTTGCAAAACTTCAATCCGAGCATCTGATTGAGGTGTATAAGACCTGTTTTGGACTGCCGTTATCGAGAGCTACGCAATGACATGGGATTAGAGGTTGTACGAAGTCAGGAAGATGGAACCATGTCCTATCTCTTCAAGCTTCAAATTATATCCGGTGTTCTGTGTAAGACCCCAACTTTTATGAATAAAGATTATTTTTCTTGAAATATATTTTTGAATATTATGGTGTGGATTTTATATAATGTTATAGTTGTGGGTAATAATTATAAATTTGCAAAGTAAGCAAGTGGTTATATAATATTTGATTGGTCGGGGAATATTCATTTTAACAGAGAATATTCGTACGATGACAAAATCATTGGTGGACCCCACAACGGAAGTATTGTCATAGTTAAAAAATGATAGAATTATCTTTTTATAAAAATAATGGCGAAAGTTTTACCGTTAAACTGTTGAACTACCCTTAGTAAAAAATACAGAATAATAGGCGTGGTTGCATAGTAGCACCTACGGTATTGATTATTGATGCTTACGTAAGAAGTCACTCAGTTATACTCAATTATTGCTACAGTAATTGATGCATCATATCTCTCATATTATTGATTCAATTATTGTCACAGTATCATCTGCATAATATTTATTATTATTAAATCAATAATTGAGACGACAAGGTTATTCATATTATTATTTGAAATATTGACAATGTCTAGAAGTTCTGTCAAGGAGAGGTTTGGTCACCTAATCATTGCTACCATGAGGGAGAAATCCTTATCTGAAAGCCCCCTCTTTCCTGGGAACGACCTGGTTGTTAAATATTGTGAGTTATAGTATTAATGATGAATAAGTTCGTGTTGATTAAAGATGAAATTGATAGTTCCATTGTGTTGGGATTATTAGTGTTAGTGGAAATCGATATTTATTTCGATAATAATTGATGTCTGGAAGTTATATTGACCAATCGGGTAATTAATCGGATAAATGAGCAATTAATTGCTATTAATTCACATGCTTATAACTATTTATTCACATGTGTGTACTATTAATTCACATGCATATACTATTAGGAGAGGTGGTGCAAGATTGATAATACTTGCATGACTAAATTAAAAATGGAGGTATAGATGAAGGTACTATACTGTAATTCGTATTTTCACATGTATAGAACTATTGATTCACATGATGTACTGTTAGGGGAGGTGGTGCAAGTTTAATAATACTTGCAGGACTAAATTAAAAATGAAGGAAAAGATGAAGGTATTATACTGTAATATTTCGAGCCCCAAAACATGCAATTATCGAAACTATATTTTCCTATAAATAGAAGCTCATTCTTCTTTCATTCTCACCAATTCACTAAGATTTACAAGAGCAATTATAGGGAGAGAAACTATAGAGAGAAAATCTATTGAGAGAAAGAAGAAGAGAAGTCTGCTACCTCACTATTCTAGTATCTAGTCTTCTTATGAGGTAAGGGATATTATATTTTTCAGTATTCATAGAAATAATATTTTCTTCCATACTCTATAGTATGTAAGTAATATTATTTCATTTCATATTCCTGATTATACCCTCATTCTGTTAAAGTATTGCTTCTATACTCCGTAAAATTAGTAGAATATCCTTGATATTTGCGCTTCATCCAGTATCTTTTCATGGAAATATTATTCTGAGCTTTCTTGATAATTATTGATAAATTCATGCCAAAATACTATTCATGAGTTACTATTTACGAGCTACTATTCACCCAATTACTATTCACTCGAATATTGTTTACTCGGGTATTCGGGGTATTTTTAATGTCGAAGTACTATTCATGGGGTACTATTCCCGAAGTACTATTCACGGGTATTATTCACGGGGTACTATTCACAGGGTATTATTCACGGGGTACTATTCACCCAAAAAATATATTTCTTTTTTCTGTCCAAATTATTTTTGATACATTAAAATTATTCTTGAATTTTACTCCACAAAGCAGTATCATGTTAAAATTTTGGATATTTTTAAACTCTGGATAAATTTAAAGTCTTTAATATTTATCCTTGATTTCGTTTGATTAATTCTTATATCATTGTCATCATCCTCATGCTTATATTGTGATGAAAGTCATCTTTGGCTTACGTGCATAGATGGACTGTTGATTGGTATGATTATGACCATGGATCATTCGGTATAATCGTGACCTGTAATGTTACAAATGATGTGGTAAAAGTCCTCATGGGCCTGTAGTGCATTGAAGGACAGTCGTTGGTATGATTATGACCAGTGATTATTCGGTATAATCATGACCATTGATGATTACATGAATATCCTTGGCCCATAGTGCAGGGATGATTCGATGATATGGTTTATTTATTAAGCTAAGTCTCAGCGATAAAATTAATGAAAAACTTTTTAAATCATAGAAGATAGTAGATATCATGCTCTACTTGACTCTTCTAATGGATTGCTAGTTCCGCTGCAGTTAAACTTGATGTTTATTGTATTTTATCAGTTTAACACTGTTGAAGACTAATGATAATTTATTCTGCATTATCTTAGTCATAATATTTCTTATTGTGCTAGTTGAGCTCACCCTTTTGCTTTCATTGTTCTCTTCAGGAAATGAGAACGTAGTCGGCACTAGTCGGGGAACGGAGTGATGGTCCGAGATGGTGTCATAGTATTCCTCACTATTCTATAAAATAGTGTGACAATAAATGTAATGAGGACTCTATTTGAGAGTGGATATTGTCTAGAAGGAAATATTCTTGTTTAAACTCTCAGCTTTATTTTATCGTATTTTGCACGATAGTTGTATAATTAAGTTTGTATTTGATTTATGTACCATGTATTTAGCGACTCAAGATGGGTGATGTATACCTATTTTGGGGGCGTCACATTCTGCCTTGCTTAATAGTCACTCGGGATTGCAACTCCTTGGTTCTTGTGGGACATTATTGTGTATAATGTATGTTAACTGTTGTTTGTTGAGACTGCGTCATGTGGGGTTGAGGTGGAAATTTGACGATTTTGCCCTTGACTAGGGTTATCTCCGGTTTTGGCTGATAAAGCGGACTAGGACTGCTAAAACATCTTTCTAGAACCATCACTCCATACCCTGACTCGATCCTGCTATGTTCTCACCTCCTAAGAAGAAAAATGGAACAAAAAGGAAAAGGGTAAGCTCAACTAGCCCAGTAAAGAATATTATGACTAAGATAATATACAACAAATTATCATTAGTCTTCAACAGGAAAAAATCTGATAAAACATAATAGAGAACAAGTTTTAGATCAAAACTGCAGCGGAAACATCAATCCATTAGAAGAGTCAAGTAGAGAATGAGTTCTACTATCTTCTAAGATTTAAAAGTCCATCATCAATATTTTATCCCTGTAACAACAATCAATATACATCTTTAATCGAATATTCATCTTTACACTGTAGGCCAAATATATTCATTTGTATCACCAGTTGGTCATGTTCATCTCAACACCTGTTCATCTTTGCACTACGGGCCAAAGATATTCATCAGTTAATATATCATTCATCTTTGCACTACAGGCCAAAGATATTCAATAATATCATCATTAAGGACTGAGGATGATGAAAAACAATTTAGAGAACGAATCCAGTGAGACAGAAGGATAAATATTAGGGATTTGTGTTACAGTTTATCCAAGATCACTAATACTTAGTAATAACCAATTTTGAAGCAGAATTCAAAAATAACGATCAAAACATGGATACAATCAAAGATAATAGCCAAAATAGACATCTTGGACAAAAAGAAAATTTTTTATTTTTCGGTGAATAGTTGCGTATTCGTGAATAGTGCCATATACGTGAATAGTAACCCCGACACAAAAAGTTCCAAATTTGATTAAAAAGTTCACCAATATTTCGGCATAATGATATTGAAGAAAATAATATCATTTAAGAAGAAAATAACATCCCTTACCTCAAAATAACCGTACT
The DNA here is from genome assembly GCA_020205615.1 of Panax quinquefolius. Classification (NCBI taxonomy): domain Eukaryota; kingdom Viridiplantae; phylum Streptophyta; class Magnoliopsida; order Apiales; family Araliaceae; genus Panax; species Panax quinquefolius. The sequence goes on from CM035157.1 coordinate 64,155,085, forward strand.
TCTGACTGAATTTTGGATATAGTGCTGACAGAAACTTGCACCGTATAGCAACACTCAAAGTATCAAAATACTCACAAGAATACGCTCGATAATATAGAGAGAGAAAGAGAGAAAACTTGTTTCTGGTGTGATTTTCAATTCTAACTTAGCCCTCTATTTACAGGAAAATGCTAGAACGTCAAAGGAGACTAAATTAATAAAATATTAATTTCTTTTTCTTCTTCCACGCCAACCTTCACCAACCAACCCACCAGCAGCCATCTAGGAAGAAAAATCAGTAGCCCACATGTTTATAACATAAGTGGGTCCCACCTATAATTTAATAAAAATTATTTTATTTTCTGAAACTTCAATAATTCATAGAAAATAGGCCCTTTTATCAGCAAAATACGAATTTTATGTCCATTCTGCCTGAAATTGAATTCTCTACAACTTTGTAGCTTTAAGTTTTTCCAAATTCCAAACATAAAATATCTTAAATTCACAAACAGGTGATTTTTAATTCCTCCATTCTGACAAAATACTGATAAAACACCTCAGCATTAATTCCTTCATTTATAACCACATAAATAAATCCATCATTTATATCCACATCAAATAAATATTTTCTTATCATATAAATCAATAATTAATTATTCATAAATAATATTACAGAATCACAATTATGACAACCAGGCCATTCCCAAGAAAAAAAAGGCTTTCCAATAAGGATTTCTCCTTACTGGCGCGCAATTAGGTGACCAAACCTCTCCTTGACAGAACTTTCTAGATATTTCCAATAATCTATCTAATAATATTATTCAAATAATATGAATTATTGATCTGATAATGGGAAATATTGTGCAGTGACAATTATTGAAACAACAATAATATAAACTATCAATGCAGCAATTATTGAATCAATAAAATAAAATATTGAACAGTAACTACTATAACAATTATTGAGTAGTGCCTTCTTACGTACGAATCAATAATTCAACAATCTTGTAATCTGAGTGTCTTCTTGTGCCACCACGCCAGTACATCGTATTTTAACCACCGTGTAACCCAACAAAGCGGTAACAACAGAATAACTATGCCGTTATTTATAAAAACTCAAATTTTGTCATTTTCTTCATCCGACAGTTATTCCGTTATGGGGCCCACAATTGACTGCGCCATCGTACGGATATTCCCGACAAAAAGAATATTCCACGACCAAACGAATATTCCCCAACATAATGAATATTTTATAACCACTTGCATATTTAGCAAAATTTGCACATTTCACCCATAACTAAAGCATTATATCAAATTAACACCTTATTAATTTAGAATAATGAATAGAGGAAAATTCAATTTTATTTATAATAAGTTGGGGTCTTACACCTACATACCCCCGGGTATCAAGGAGATCAGGTCGATATAGTTCGCCCTTCAAGACGATTTGCAGCCAAAGAAAAGTTTGAATCCCATGTACAGGCTAAACTACGGGGGAAAGAAAGTTTGATCCCATGTTTGGGACAAACTGCAGGTGTGAAAAAGTTTGATCCTAAGTTCAGGACAAACTACAAGTGTAAAAAAGTTTAATCCTAAGTTCATGATAAACTGCAGGTGTGAAAGGTTCAATCCCTGGTGGGATAACCTAAATTGTATGAAAGGTTTGAAATAAGGTGAAACCAGGCTGTTGGCTTGAAGATTATGTTTCCCTGAGGGGCAGAAGAGTATGCAAATGATTTTGTATGTAAGAAAGGGTTAGAAAACATGAATGACTAGTGATCTGATGATCCAAAACCAGGATGTTTGCTTGATGGTAACTTCAGATATAGTACCGTTTCATGGTGTCTGAGTTGATAAGTTGTGGAAATTCATCGCCATCCATTTCCTGTAGTCTGAGAGTGCCTCCTATCAATACCTCCTGGACAACAAACGGGCTTTCCCAGCTTGGAGCGAATTTTCCCTTAGATTGATCTTGGTTGTCAATGATATTCTTCAAAACCAAGTTATGTTGTTTAAACTATCGTAGCCGGACTTTTTTGTTATAGGATCTGGCGATCCTTTGTTGATATAACTGACCATGGATGATAGCCGCGATTCGCCTTTCATCTATTAGAGATAATTGGTAATATTTGTCTTGTACCCATTGGTCTTCATTCGGCTGAGCATCCATCAACACTCTAAAGGATTCCATTTCCACCTCTATGGGAAGCACTGCTTCTATCCCATAGGCTAATGAGTAGGGGGTTGCCCTAGTGGAAGTACGCACTAAAGTTTTATAGGCTAATAAAGTCAGAGGTAAGAAGTCAGACTATTCTTTGTGATTGGCTGACATCTTCTGCATGATCTTCTTGATATTTTTATTAGTCACTTCAACAACATCATTCATCTTTGGACAGTAGATGACGGAGTTAAGGTGTTTGATGTGGAATTTACTGCATAACTCCTCCATCATTTTGTTGTTCAGGTTCTTAGCATTGTCTGACACAATTACCTCTGGTTGTCCATATCGACAAATGACATTATTTCTGATGAAAGCAATGATGACTTCTTTGGTAACCCTGGGGAAGGAGGCTACTTTTACCCACTTGGTGAAGTAGTCGATCATGATGAAGATAAACTGATGCCCATTACGGGCTTTGGGCTCGATGGGCATGATCACATCCATTCCCCACATTAAGAAGGGCCATGGTGAACTCATATTGTGGAGTTCCCTTGGAGGGGCATGGATATCATTTCCATGCATTTGGTATTGATAGCACCTCTTGACGTGATCATCACAGTCAGCTTTAAGCATAAGCCAATAATGCCATGTTCTGAGGATTTTCTTAACAAGTAGGGGTTCGCTCATGTGTGGGCCACATACTTCACCATGGATTTCATCCATGAGCCTCTGAGCTTGGTCTTTGTCCAGACATCTAAGGAGACCTAATCCTGCATCTCTTTTGTAGAGTGCATCTCCGCTCAGGTAGATTTTTATAGCCATTTGATGGATCCGCCTTTTTTCAATCGGCCTCACCTCAGCAGGTATAGATCCATCTCGTATATATTCCTTGATATGCTGATACCAAGGGTGTTGGATGTGACGTAGCCCATCTGATACTTCTCCAATGTAATTCACATAGGCTGGATCCTTTTGTAGGGAAAATGGGATGCTTGGCATGTTTTCCTTGTCATGTATGTTGATCAAGGAGGCCAAAGTTGCTAGCACATCCGCAAAATCATTCTTACTCTGAGGAATGTGGAGGAAGTTTACTTCTTTGAACTCCGAAGCCATCTGTAAAATTTACCGATGGTAAGGTAACAAATGTAGCTCTTTGGTTTGATAGATTTCCGTGGTTTGTTTGATTACCAACTCCGAATCCCCAAAGACAGTTAACCGTCTGATGCCCATTGAGTGAGAAAGTTTTAGCCCCATGATACAACCTTCATACTCGGCTGTGTTGTTGGTGCTTACAAACTGCAATTTGATGGCGATGGGATATCGCTCCCGTCTGGGATACTAGAATTGCTCCACTTTAGAACCTTCCATGTTAATGTACTCCATCAAAATACATTTTCCACGTATTTACATGCATCGTCTTCGATGGTGTTCTTTGATTTCCATGACCCCTTCATCGGGGTAGTATGTTTCTAAGGGTTTGTAATCCCCTGCGGGTGCGGCGGCCAGTTGATCTATAATTCCTTGTCCTTTAATGGACTTTTACATCACTTAGACAATGTCAAATTGTTGCGAAATCAACTACCATCTGGACAACCGATAATTCAGTATTGGCTTACTAAACATGTATTTGAGAGGATCCACGCGGGATATGACATGGGTTGTGTGACCATGGAGGTAATGTTGTAACCTCATGGAAGCCCATGCTAAAGCACAACAAGTCTTCTCAATCAGAGTGTACTTGTGTTCACTGCTGCTGAATCTTTTGTTGAGGTAGTAGATAGCTCGTTCTTGGCCTCTCTCGTCTTTCTGTCCCAGCATATAGCCCGTAGCATTGTGATTAATGGACAGGTACATGAACAGGGGAGCATCATCCCTAGGAGGTACCAAGACAGGAGCGTTAACCAACTACTCTTTGATTGTAAGGAAGGCTTTTTAATACTCATCATTCCATTTTATGGAGGAGTTATTCCTTAACAGCTTGAAGATGGGCTCACAGGTTGCTATGAGTTGAGAGATATACCTGCTAATGAAGTTGATTCTTCCCAAAAAATCCATGTATTTCCTTATCTGTCTGAGGAATGGGCATTTCCTTGATGGCCTAGATCTTGGTGGGATCCTGCTAATGAAGTTGCTAGGTTTTATCATGATCCTCCTCAGCAACCATAATCTGATGATACCCCGCAAATCAATCTGCAAAGGAGTACATGCCGTATTGAGCAATATTGTCAATGAGAATGTGGATAAATAGCACAAAAAAGGTATCCTTAAGGTAAGCTTTGTTCAGATCCCGGTAATCCACACAAACTCGCAGATTTCCTCCTGGTTTAGGCACGGGAACTATGTTTGATAACCATTCAGGGTATGTAGACACCATGATGATGCCCGCTTGAAATCGTTTCACAATTTCTTCTTGAACCTTTAAACTCTACTCAGATTTCAATCGCCTGAGCATCTACCTGACTGGCTTGAATCCCTCTTTAATGAGAAGGTGATGAAGGAAAATGTCAGTGGATAAACCCACCATGTCTTCATGAGACCATGCAAACACATCCTAGAATTGGGTTAGTAGTATAACCATGTCATTCCTTTGGTTTGGAGTGAGGTCTGAACCAATCTGGATTAGCTTAGGGTTTTCTAAGGTTTCGAAATTGACAGATGTGGTTTGATCAAGGTTAGGTGTAGGTTTATCTTCGACCCATTCCTTAATCTCTTGAGGTATCTCAATGTCCTTTTATATTTCCATCAAGTTTGAGTCCAACTTTTCATCAAATTTATAGTCCTTGTGGAGAAAAGGCACCTCATCAGCAAATACAGACACATCTAAATTTAGAGTCCTGAAACAAAATATGCTTTAGCTTAATATATGAAATTGTTTAATCATAAAAAAGTGTTAGCATGTACTGATAAAACAGCTGCTAATATTGTACAGAAAAGTAAGCAGTTAAAGTAATCTATAGGGCAGATGAAATTTCTGCTCATTTTACCCTTGTCGACCAATACATGAAGTGTTGTTCCAAATGTCAAGGGTAAAGTCCTGACGGACTGCAACGATGGAGGGGCTATCATCGTCCTCCTTTTCCCTAATGATGACCATGACATCTGGGAAATCATCGTCCGGGGTGTATCTGTTTGTATGCTCATCATGGACAATGATGCGTATGCCTGACATCATCCTGGAGATATCTTGTTTATGTCTCCGTTCCTCTTCTTCCACTCTGGGATCAGGAATCAGGACCTCTTTTGCTTTAACCAGGATCGGTTTGGGAAATAGCATAGCCATGATATGGGCTGACACCTTTACCGGAGACTGTACAAACTTAAGATTTGTAGGTGGAGACAATCGTCGTGTGGCTGAAGTTGAAGGAATTTGTTTGTGCTTAGGAGGATTCCTGTGAATGGAGCTAGCAGAATAGCTTAATCCAGTTGTTCCTGTTTGACTGGGCACTTGAATCGGGTGCTTAATACCCTGATGATGTTTGCACAACCCTTGTCCAAGTTGATGACCCAATGACCTCATCTCTTGAGTGGCCGACATAACCTCGGCAGAAATCTTGGGTGTGAGAGGTGGCACCGTAATGGGATGGTAATGAGTGTTGCTCACCTCTAGGGCATGGAAACTGACTGGCTCAACTTCTAAATTAAAGCTGATGAGTGGTATGTCACCTTGTTCAGGACATTTCGGCTCAGCATTAACAGTAACTAGGCTATTGTTGATAATGTACTTGAGTTATTGATGAAGGGTGAAAGGGACGGCTCCAACCATATGAATCCATAGTCTTCCCAACAACAGGTTGTATCATGTGGCTATTTTGAGCACGTGAAAGCATACACTAGTGTATGTGGACCAATCTCCACTGGTAATTCAGTTACTCCAATGACGTTTCGTCGGGACCCATCAAAAGCTTTGATAACCGTATGGCTTCTTTTGATCCTCTTGGGGTTGATATTCATCTTCTCCAAGGTAGCATAAGGACAGATATTTAGAGATGAACCTCCATCTATCAAGACTCCTCTTACCATGTATTCGGAGGACAAAACCGCTATGTGCAACGGCTTGCAATGACCGGTCCCTGCAGCGGGTATGTCGTTATCAATGAAAGATATCACATTGTTGTTAAAAATGTGATCAACCAGATGTTGGAATTTTTCCACATCCATTGATTTTGATAAATGGGCTTCTTCTAAGATCCTTAGCAATATCTTCTTGTGATGTTTAGAAGAGAAAACCAAGTCCAGTATGGAAATTTGTTGTGGAGCTTCTCTCAAGCTTAAAACCACCTTGGCTTCGTTATGGCCCATGGTACGGAGGAACTCTTTAATCTTCTCCATGGGAACTTCCCCATTTGATTTGATGGTGGGCTTCATCACCCGATGGGGAAGATACAGTGGATTCTCCTTCGACACTGCAATAGTTGTATGTGAAGTAGATCCTTCAGCCTATCCTTAATTCCATGGGACTTTGTGTAGGCTGACAACAGGATACTGTGGTCTGAATGGTAAGTTAATTGGCTCTGGTGCAGCCACTTTCAAAGGATTGTCAGTTCCTTTGAGTTGAATTGCTTGTATTGTGGGTGGTTTAACAGCTCCATCATCCTCAGCGGATATAACTGCTATATCGTCCTTCCATTTTATAGGACATGTGTTCCCACTCTTGAGTAGCAAAGTGTCATCGTCTACCATTTGCAGGACACCGCTGTCAATTAAATTCTAAATGAGGTAGTGGAGTGCCCAGCATTCTTCTATGCTGTGACCGCAGGAGTGGGAGTGATATTGGCATACTCCCTCGGAATTAAACCGTCTGGAACGGGGAATTATTAGAGGTAGAAGGGATGTAATTCTTCCTTCATTGATCAACATCTGAAATACTTCCTCCGTAGGTTGGCCAAGGTATGTAAATTCCCTTTTGTTGGCAAAATCCTGACGGGCTTTGGCACTTGCTCTTTTCGCAACTTTATCCTCCATTGTTTCACTTTTTGAAGGCGAAGATGGAATATTCATGACAAAAGGAAGGAGACTAGGATGCTCATTACTGATTAATTGGCGTGTGACTTGGTGTTGATGAATCACCAGTTCTTCCAATTGATCTACTTATTTGCAAAAAGCCTTAATCTTTCGCTCCATCATAAACTGGAACTGCGCATAATCCCATAGGTTAGCACCGTCTTTGCTGGTCTGGGAAGATTCAATAACATAATTGGAACTCTGTCCACTGCTCCAATTAATCATATTGACCTCTCCTTCTTTGTGTCGAGGAAGAGGATTGTCTTGCACATGAGGTTGGTCGGGTTTAGTCATGAAAATCTCCCCATTGTCAATTAAGTCCTAGATCTTATGTTTCAAGGCCCAGCAACCCTGAGTGTCATATCTCGGTGCCCCGGCATGATAAGTACACTTCTGAGTAGCATTGAAACCCTTCCCATTTGGGTTGGCTTGTGGAAGAAGATGTGTAATTTTCTTCTGAGTAGTCAAAAGAGTAAGGATATTCTCGAGCGAGTCCCCTAAGGGTGTGAACACTCGAGGGCATCTAACTTCTCCACCTTTAGGCAATGGAGGGTTTGAAGACTGTGCTTGCAAAGGGGAGTAGTTTCTCCTCTGGATAGGCATGTTCTTACTGCCTTTTTGACCTTGTAGTATCAAGGAAACATCTTCCTTTTTCTTTTTATAGACCCTCCAGGGGTTGTTTCCATAAGTTCCAAACTGGATGTGCTCAGCAACTGCTTTAAGAGCGGTTAGGTCTTGAATCTTTCCTGACTTCAATCCCATCTCAACCATCTCTCCGTGCTTGATCATTTCAGAAAATGGCTTGCCAATGCTAGCTAAGACTCTTTCATAGAAAGGAACTTCTTTTATGTCTATAAAGGTCATGACCATTTCTAAATCGGTCAAAGAAGGAATAACTTGAGCAGCAAGGCGCCTCCACCTTGAGCATACTCTCTGAAAGACTCATTAGACTATTTCTTGACCTTAGTAATCTGGTACCGGTCAGGAGCCATCTGAGATTAGAAGCTATACTGAGTGAGGAAGGCATGAGCTACTTCCTCCCAGCTATGGATCTTTGAGTTGTCTAATCTGGTATACCACGATCAGGCTTCTCCAGTCAGACTTTTCTGGAACAGCTTCGTTCTGAGCTTCTCGTCCTCTACATAATATCTAAGTTCTCTAATGAACACCTTCAAATGTGTATAAGGATCCCCTAACCCATCATACTTTTCCAAGTCAGGAGTTTTGAACTTCTCTGGATAATGAACACCAGGGAATATACACAGGTCAGCATACGAAACATTCCCGTGTGCTCCAATTCCTTTGATAGAACGGAGGGTTTCCTCCATTTAAAGGACTTTTTTCCTGATATCACCGGTGTCTGGATCTTATTTGAGATGGGTGTTTTTAGGACTTTTGTTGGTTATATCCAACTGATGTTCAGGAATTATCTTATCTGAACCTTGTGCTCCTCCTTATGCAGAGGATTCTGTATGTAAGGGTATGCACGAACCCTGAGTAGACTGATGTAGTTTTTTAAGCAGAACAACCAAATTTGTAATTTGCTTGCTTAATCCGTCAAACTCTTCTCAAGAGATAGGAGCAGGGTTAAACTGGTCAGATGAAGACATAATTGGCTGTAGGCTCGTGGCCTTTTTGGATTTTGAGCGGGTAACAGGCCCAATTATTTCCCTACAAAAACTTATGTAGTTTAGTCTTAGAAAATGTATAAATGTTTACATGCTATCATAATGCGTCCATTTTAGGAATATTATCCTACAAAACGAGTGTCATTTGATAACATCTCAAGTCTAGGGTTGAGCCAATACCCCTTCCAACAGTTGGGAGAGTATTCCTTTTCTATAGAGATAGAAAACTAGGGTTGAGCCAATACCCCTTCTTCTTGAAAATCCTTTTTTCTTCCTTGGTGGATCACCTCTAGAGGCCAAACATTTGGGTGGCTAACGTTGATCAAAGGAAGGAACCATACCCGGTGGATTCAAGTTGAACGCGAAAAGGATTGGAGGTGAACTTGTACCTGAGGAAGCTCGGATCTTCAAGGGTATGATTTTATTCTTTATCTTTTTCGTTTAATTAATAATTATGCATAAAGGGTGATCTGGGTATATGGTTTGTAAATTTTTTAAACTCTGATTTTATTTCGCTTCCGCACTTTTATGCAATTTGATTGCGTTCTTGAATATTACAAACCTAACAGTGACATCAGAGCCAAACCTTTATGCGAATTATTAATTGTTTTAATTTGATATATGTATTGATATGTGTTTAGAACAATTTAATTGGGCATAATTTTGTTGTATAAAAATTAATTTTAAAAAAAAAAAAAACGCGAAATATTTTTTTTTTTTCGTTGCTGATTCACGAATTGCTGCGCCTAATATGGAATTACTCCATACTACATCCTGTAGCTTGATAATGTTAACAAGGAATGGGCCACGTGATAATTCAAAGGAAGCACGGATATAAAATCTTATTCTTGCTGCCATGTTAAAAAAAAAAAAAAAAACTTTGACATGCACCGAAGCAACATAAAAAAAAAATGTGTTATACCGCACTGTTTTTTATATAATATATATATATATATTGGTTATTATATTATATATATATAATAGTTATATATATATATATATACTATATATATATATATATTTTTTAATTATTTTATAATTAAAATAAAATATTTATTTTAATTTTAAAATAAAAGTTTATTTTAATATTAAAATATAAAGTTTATTTTAATTTTAAAATTAGATTTCATGCTAACTAATTAGAGTTGGAATTGGATTCCATGATAACTAATTGGAGTTGAAATTGTATTCCATCTTTCCTTAAATAAAGGAGTTTATTTAGATATGAAATTAGATTTCATATTATTTAAAATAAAAGAGTTTATTTGTGAATAGGAAAAGAGAATCCTAATTTCCTTAAATAAAGGAGTTTATTTAGATATGAAATAAGATTTCATATTATTCAAAATAAAAGAGTTTATTTGTGAATAGGAAAGAAAATCCGTGTTTCCTTAAATAAAGGAGTTTATTTAAATATGAAATAAGATTTCATATTATTCAAAATAAAAGGAGTTTATTTGTGAATAGGAAAGAAAATCCGTGTTTCCTTAAATAAAGGAGTTTATTTAAATATGAAATAAGATTTCATATTATTCAAAATAAAAGGAGTTTATTTGTGAATAGGAAAGAAAATCCGTGTTTCTTTAAATAAAGGAGTTTATTTAAATATGAAATAAGATTTCATATTATTCAAAATAAAGGAGTTTATTTGTGAATAGGAAAGATAATCTGTGATTCCTTTAATAATTTTTTTTTATATATATGGAATTGGATTCCATAATTAATTAAAATAAAGGAGTTTATTTTGATTAAAATTTTGATTAAAATAAAATAGTTTATTTTATTCAAAATTGGATAAATTAAAATAAAATAGTTTTATTTTGATTTAAATTTGGATTGAAATAAAGGAGTTTATTTTAATTCAAAATTGATTTTATACTAACTAAATTTGCCCATTAAATGATATCAATATATATATATTAAATGTTTATTATTCATAAGATGAATGTTATTTATTGATGCATATGATGATGTGTATGATAATAAATGGGATTGATTATGGACTATTGACCAATATGATTGGATTTTATTTTAGATGGATGCATGAATGTATGGGTTTTATTAAATGGGGTCTCACTGCGTTCTCGCCTTCTCTAATTTTTTTTTTATGTAAATTCTATCTCCTCCTATGTACTTCCCTCGATTAGCGATCAAGGTTTCTATTTATTTTAAATAGTTTTGTAATAGGAATAGTTAGAATTAATTTTGAAGAATTGGAGATCAAGGAGCAATGAGCGCTTAAAGACCCATTTGTAATGGAGCCCGGTTTTAAATGTAATAGTTATATTTAAATATTATTTCTTGCACCCCTAGGGTTTGACCTTTTGGTTCACTTGGTGGCTCTATTGAACCAAACTAGAATAAAAGTTCATAATCAATCCGGGTAGAATATAGTATTCTATATGTGCATGCTTATACTATATATATTATATATTATGCAAACATGCTTCGCATGTTAATTAATATGACGCGTATTTTATATATATATGTGTAAATGCCGCTAAACAAGATGAGACAAATTAATAACAAACCCCTCAATTTTTATATTAAGTCCTAAGAGTTCAAAGATATTTGGAATATCGAACGTCAGCTTTCTAGCATGATAAAATTAATAGAGTATTAAATATTTAATATGAGTTTGTTGTGTCACCACAAGGCAAGTATTAAGTATTTAAGATGTTAATTTATCACATTTGATGCTTATAAAGAAAATTGAACAATATTGTTTTGTTGTGTCACCACAAGGATGATATTTTTTTTTTTGAATATATGGAGTGCTAGGTTTGACTTAACTTGGATAATTTTGATTCGAATGTGCCACCACTTGATCAAAATAATCTAAGAGGCAAAAGAAAAGGAGTTGCATAGTTGATGTAATTGACAAAAGTTGTCTACCTATTTATTTATATATAGTTTGTTGTGTCACCACAAGGCTATATACATTTGAAATGGGATCCTTATTCTCACTAGCAAATCTTTAATTAGATTTTGCCGAACTATATAAGTGAGGGTAATATAGTTTGAAGAAAATAGTGGGAGATACCAATTTAAAATAAGACCTAAATTATTTTGGTAATTAATAAAAGAATGTATGTTAAAATGTTGTTAAATACAAATTCATTTACAAAATTTTACAATGTCTAAAATTACTATCACTGTGAAGCATATTAGATGCTAAATTAACCAGACCGAATTAAACGTATTGGTTAAGGAATTTGAGAATAGTTCTCATAGCTAAAAAGCTATCTTATGTCCTTAATACGCCTATCCCTGCAATGGTTGCAGACAATGCCTCTGAGGAAGACATTGCTACTTTTAGAAAGTGGCAAGATGATGCACAGTTGGCTCAATGCATCATGCTAGCATCCATGAGTAACGAGCTTTAGCGTCAGCATGAAACTATGGATGCTCCTACTATATTCCTGCACATCAAGTAGTTGATGGTGAGGAAAGTAGGACTGATAGATATCAGATATCTAAGGAGCTCTTCAGATCTAGAATGGCCAATGGCACTATAAATGCAGACAAAAAGTTCTTAACATAATCAATTTGATTGATCAAGATTAGACAACGGGTTTTTTGTCATGGATGGAGAGTTGAGCCAAGATTTGATCTTGCACTCACTCCTTTGACTCCTTTCATTAATTGTTGTGAATTTTCATATGAACAAGCTAGATATCGGCCTCACCGATTTGCTTAACATATTGAAAAATGTTGAGAGTCACTTTCCAACCAAGAAAGATCAAGTCTTCTTGGTAGGGGCCAAAGGATCTTCCGAAAAGAAGAACGATTCAAAGAAGGTAAATAGAAAGGCATAAACAAAGGATAATAAGAACAAAATCGATACGGATAGCAAAGGAGCTTGCTTCCACTTTGCAATAAGCCGACACTTTGGAAAGAAAACTGCGAGAAGCATCTTGCGCAGAGGTTAACCAAAGAAGCTTAGTGAAGTTTGATTACAAAATACAAATTTGTTCATGATTTGAAATAAATTTTTCTTTAAGTCAATGTTCTACTTGGGAATTGGATACCAACTTTGGTTATCATAAATATAGATTTATGAAAGGACCAAATAGAAGTAGAAAGCTAAACAAATATAAGTAATCCTATGTGTGGGAAATGAAGCAAAGGTTGCAACATTAGCCATAGAAACTTATAGTTTAAAGATCGCTTACGAGCAAATCTATTAAGTCAATAAGTTGTTATTGTATTCCAGCTTCTCGTTGAAAACATTATTTCCATTTTATTGTTGGACAATGAAATCTTTGGTATTATAATTAAGAACAATTGTTGTTCTATTTATAATAATAATGTCTTATATAGAACTGGAATATTACTTAATAAATTTTGTATACTTGACTTACGTGAAAAATATATTTTGCAAATTGAACAAACTAGTATAAGAAAAGGAGATAATCATTCAAAAAGTTGAATGTGTGTATTTGCTGAAATACAAGTGTGAATTATTTGAAAGGTTCAAAGAATTCAGAAGTGAAACAAATTGACAATGTATTAACATTCTTTGATTAGATCAAGGAATAAATACTTGTGCAATAAGTTTCTAGATCATCTCAAATGGTTTTCTCATAATGGACGCCTCCTAATACGCAATAATTGATTGATGTATCTGAAAGGAAAAATCATACCTATTTGAACATGGTGTGATCCATAATGAGTTTACCGACATTCCAGTATCCTTCTGGGATAATGTCCTAGAAATGGCTGCATATCTACGAAAATGGTAACCTCAAAATTCGGCCCCAAGACTCCATAAAAGTTATGGACAGGGAGGATTCCTAATCTTAAGTATGTTAAGATAAGGGGTTGTCCAACTTATGTGAAACGGTTTCAAAGGATAAGCTTGGGACAAGATTTGACAAATACAGATTTGTGGGACATCCTAAAGTAAGTTTAGGGTAAATGTTCTATAATCCTACTTAGCAAAAGGTGTTTATTGCGAAACACGTTTCCTTCTAAGATAAAGGTGTTAATCATTGAAGGGGCTAGTGGGAGGATAATAGATCTTGAAGAGTTCAAGAACCACAAAATACTATAAGTCAAATAAGAGGAACCTGTAGATAGACCTATTATACCACAACTCAATCGTAAATCGAATAGTCTTCAAGATACCTAGGAGGTATGGATTCATCATGGATGATGATGATGAGGTACGCATCATAGAAGATGATGATCCAGAGTTACATACGATGAGGTAAGAGTTCTAGTGTGTACAAAAGGGTCAGTGGGAACGTCGTGAAATTTTTAGTATTATATGTTGATATACTACGGATGAGGAATAACATACAATTGCTACAATCAGTAAAGATAAAGTTATCTAAACATTCCTCCATGAATGATTTGGAAGAGTATCTTAATTGGGGATATAAATCTATATAGATAGATTTAAGAGGATGCTCGACTTAACCCAAGGAACGTATATTCATTTGATGCTAAAGTCGTTTAGCATGGCAAACTCCAAGAGATGTCTCATGTAGATGAGCTATGGAGTGTATCTCTCTTAATAGTCCCCATAGACTCCTGAAAAGAGAGGTCGCATGAGTGACTATCATGAATGCAATGAAATATACGAGACCTGATGTTGATCAGTCATATCCTGGAGAAGTTCACTATGAGTCGATGAAAACATCTTAAAGTGCTTAACCCAAGACTAAGGATGTGATCATATTCATGGTGGGTCTAAATTAAAACTAGAGGGCTTAACAGACTCAAGTTTTTCGATGCACCAAGATGACGAAAATCCACTTTAAGGTTGAATAAAGGTGCGTTGAATTGGAAAGGTTCCAAATAGTAAAGAGTTCTTTGGTTTAGTGATAAAGACAAAGTATATAGCTATAAATGAAGTCGCAAGTTGATTGTTTGGATTAAAAGTTCATTACGTAACTAGGAATAGTTCTAAGTCTCATCTTGGATCTAAACATGTGTTGTGGCACTTTCATTTGATTATTAGAATCATTGAAAGATGGGAAATCACTATAGTGATAGTGGACTCTCATGAACAACATTACATATCCATTAACTAAAGCTTATCCAACAGCAGAATAATCGTCACTTAGAGAAGAAGAGTATGAGATACCATGGCGATTGGCTTTAGTGCAAGTGGGAGATTGAAAGTAGTATGCACACAAGCCAATCATGTTTGATGATAAAGCATATACTTTGTAACAATCTTATTCATTTATGAATAAAAAGTATTAATTTATTAAAGGCTTTTAATTATCTACATGATGATGTTTTATAATATGTGATAAACTCATAGTTTTAAGCAATGCTTTTAGAATAATGATGATGATCATTCTAATGAGATCTAAATTCTTAGAAAGCTTAAAACTAAAATAGTTCCTAATCATTGGATTACTAAATTGGGGATTAGTGAATCCGGATAGATTGGTACATACGTTGCTTGCTCGTTGGATGAGGATGATTGATCTCATGATCATTTATGTGGAGACACTAAAGCAAGTATGTAGGTGCTTATTAGAGAATAAGTTCAATTGAACGTTGGCTCGCTAAGGAATACCTAATGGAGTTTTACTTGCTGTCAATAGGAATTCTGTAGTGATAGTAGTACAAGTAATCCTTGGACTTGAGATCATCATAGTATCTTGTGTATGATGAGTTATACTTTGCCTTATCCCTTAAGACCCTTAGGGTATATCAAAGGGTATGCTTGGGTATAATAAGTTATACATGGAGATAATGTATGATCAATAAAGAATCTACCACTTCTAATAAAGAAGAGAAATGTCCTATGTGATTCGATAAATGACAACCCAAAGAGTCCTTGGCGAAGATGAATGAAATTAGAAATGAGTTTCTAATTTGCATTATTTGAGTTGTGCATTTAAGAGTCGAAATACATATAATTAAATAAAATAAGACTTGATGATAATTCCATGTCTTATATTTAATTAGGACATTGTATGGTGGAAGGATTGAATTGTCATTTGAAACTATTTACTCAAAGGTTCTTTTATGATTAATGTTGAAATCTATATTATCTGGAAAATCGTTGATCGCTAGGAGGCTTATCCTATTGTAGAATAAATATTATTTATTTAAATAAATTAATTGTTTAATTTATTTATTTAAATAAGATTAGAATTGTTCTAATTGATTTATTCACATCCTGGTTTAATATGGAGAACCTAAAGGGTCACACCATAAAAGGAAGAATAATTATTTAAGAAGTTAATGACATAATCGTAATAATATGTTATGTATATTTAATTTAATCTGTGGTGATAGAATAAATTAAATAGCTTAATATTATTATTTAATATTTTAGAAATATTAAATATAAATTAATAAGAGGAGTCTTATTAATATTATTACAATTATTATTATTTTAATTTCTAAAAGAGTTTAGGAATTAATTTAATATAAGTACTCTCATTTATTCCTAATTGGATTAGGAAGGAAAATTAGTTAAAGGAGTTTAATTAATTATCCCTAATAAGATTTGGGAGCTTAATTAATTAAAAGAATTTAATTAATTAAATAAATCCCAATTCCTTAATTGTTAAGGTGGGTTGCCCACATCTATAAATAAGAGGAGTCTTATTATGGGTGTGGGGGTTGTTAACTTTTACAACATACGTAATAATTCCAACAGTTGGGAGAGTATGCCTTTTCTATAGAGATAGAAAACTAGGGTTGAGCCAATACCTCTTCTTCTTGAAAATCCTTTTTTCTTCCTTGGTGGATCACCTCTAGAGGCCAAACATTTGGGTGGCTAACGTTGATCAAAGGAAGGAACCATACCCGGTGGATTCAAGTTGAACGCGAAAAGGATTGGAGGTGAACTTGTACTTGAGGAAGCTCGGATCTTCAAGGGTATGATTTTATTCTTTATCTTTTTCGTTTAATTAATAATTATGCATAAAGGGTGATCCGGGTATATGGTTTGTAAATTTTTTAAACTCTAATTTTATTTCGCTTCCGCACTTTTATGCAATTTGATTGCGTTCTTGAATATTACAAACCTAACATAGGGTGCTTAGGTTAGAATTGAAAATCATACCAGAAACTAAAGTTTTCTCTCTCTATATTATTGAGCGTATTCTTGTGAGTATTTTGAGTATACTTTGAGTATTGCTATACGGTGCAAGTTCGTTTCGGTTCGTTATATCCGAACATTCCAAAGATCGCTTTCTTTTGAGGTAAGGGATAGTAAGGGATTTTTAAGGGTGATTATGTTTTTCAGTTTTGTATTTTTTCGGACCTTCAAAAATTCTGGAAAAAATTGAAATGATAATTTGATGAGTTTTATATAGTGTGCCCAAAAATGGCGATTTTTGGATGTATAGATTGAGAGTTATGAATTTTATGAGAAAAGACTATTTTAAAAGTAACCGCTTATAACTCCTTGTGATTAACTCCAAAATTGATGAAATGTTTATTGGAAGTACATCTATATAATATCGATTATCTGTAAATTTCAGAATTTTTGTACAAAAAAGTACAATTTATGATAAATGTCTAACTATTCGGTAGTTTTGGCCATATGGAAATTAGTAAATGAATTTTAAAAATTAGAGAAAATATATATTCAATATGGGACTATATTCTTCTAAATCCCGTAAAATAAATATTTTTGGAACCGATTTGGTATTTTTCATGAAAATGTTCTAGTTATGAGTAAATGAATTAAATATGTTATGTGAAGTAAGAAAATTGGAAAATATGATTTATTGGCTTGAGAATCATATATGAGGTATATCTGATTTTAATGAGGGTTTTGGTTAATGATGATGAAATCTTATGAGTTTGACATTTTAGATGATTAAATGCATTAATTATTAAAGTGTAAATAATTGGATTAAATTATTTATAAGTTTAAGAAATGATTAAAATATTATTATAATATTAATAATATTAGATTATGAGATTTCTAAGTGATTTATAACATTTGGATTAAGGTTTTATAAATATGGATATGAATTTTATTATGAAACTTTATCTTTTCGTGTCGAGGTTACTATGCACGTATACGGTACTATGTACGAATATGGGGTACTATTCACGACAAATTGGTTTCTTCTCTGACCAAATTATCGTTGATTTATGAATCTTACTCTTGAAATTAAAACCATGTTTTGATTATATTGTTTTTATATAACATTCTTATAACCCTAATGATGATATTTCTCTTTGACTTAAGTGTAAAGATGAGTAGATTATTGGTATGATCGTGACTATAGGTTCTCTTTGGCCAGTAGTGCAAAAGTTGAATTGTTGACTAGTATGATCATGACCATTGAATTTACAAATGAATATTTTTAGCTTAAGTGCAAAGGTGAATTGATCAACATGGTTATAATTATTGTTATATAACTTCTGAAATGATTATGTATTTATTTGATATATGAATATCTTTGGCTCGCAGTGCAAAGATGACTTGTTGATGAATATCTTAGCCTGTAGTGCAAAGATGAATTATTGATGAATATCTTTTGCTCGTAACGCAAAGATGACCTGTTGATGAATATCTTAGCTTTGTGGTGCAAAAGATGAATTATTGATGAATATCTTTGGCAGTAGTGCAAAGATGACTGTTGTTGAATATCTTTGGCATGTAGTGCAAAGATGAATCTGATGATGAATATCTTTGGTAGTGGTGCAAAGATGAATTTATTAGTATGATTATGAATGTGGAACTGTGATTTGGTATAACCATGATCTTTGATGTTTCAGGTAAAGACAGGTGATGGAATTATCTTCATCCTGGATGAGAAGAGGAATTTAGAATCACAATTATGATTATGAGTTATTCATATGATTGTGGAAAGGAACTGTTGATTGAGGTTACAGGGATAAAACATTGTTGGTGGACTTTTAACATGGAGAAGACAATTGACTTTATAGTCTATTTGACTCTTTTAATGGATTGCTCGTTCCGCTGCAACTATGGTTGAAAAGTTTTATCATCTACCATATGTTCTAAATCTCTGATTTATTACTAACGAAGGCTATTGATAATTTAATTATCTTTAGTCATGATATTCTTTACTGGGCTATTTGTGCTCACCCTTCTGCTTCACAATTCCTTTCAGGTAATAAAAGTGTAGCTGGGTCGAGCGGGGGATAGCGAGGGAATAGAATGGTGGTCTATAGATGTTGAGGGTGAGGTGAATTTAACTTGGAAGGGTGTTTTGCCACTATCATACAAGATGTCTAATGACATACAACCTCGTGTCATCATAAGACATGGTTGTGCTCATCCACTTGCTGAGTATATTTACAAGCACTACCTATATAATCTTGGTGTTTGTTTGGAGTATAATACCCAATTAGAGACAGTGGAGATAATGATATGTCAAGAGAAGACTCACCATTGGGAAGAATATGATAGTAATCTTCTCGTTTTTCTTTAGGGGTCTATTAGGTCAACCAAGGATAATTACGTGGCCATATGATATCTACCATAACCTAAAAGCATGGCCTCCCATGTACGAAGGTTTCTTGAGCACTTCCCAAAGATTCTAATTTCTAAAATGCAGGTTTTTGACTATACCTTTATGTAAGGTGTCATTGTGACGTACTCTGATTGGTATATATTTGTATCCAAACTCACAGCATATGTGTTGTTGTATTTTGCACGACAATTGTTGTAATAAAGTTGTAGTTGTTTTCCGTACCATATATTTGGCGACTCAGAATGGGTTGGATGGAATGGACCTATTTTGGGGTCGTTACATTTATGGCCCGTATATATCTCATATTTCTCCCCATAAAGATAATGTCTCCATATCTTTAGGGCAAATACTACCGCGGCTAGTTCCAGATCATGAGTAGGATAAACTTTCTCATAATCCTTCAACTGCTGTGATTCATACGCAATGACTTTGTCATGCTGCATGAGCACGCAACCAAGTCCCCTATGCGAAGCATCACTATATACTACGAAATTTCCTGTGTCATCTGGCAATGACAAAACAGGCGCTTCACTTAATCTTTCTTCAATTCTTGAAAACTATCTTCACATTTATCAGTCCATACGTACTTCACCGTCTTTCTTGTCAAGTTACTCAACGGGGTAGCTATCTTCGAAAAATCTTGGATAAATCTTCGATAGTATCCCGCTAACCCTAGGAAACTCCGCACCTCAGTCGGCGTTTTCGGTTGTTCCCAGTTCATCACTGCTTCTACCTTTGCTAGATCCACTAAAATCCCTTCGTGGTCAATGACATGACCTAAAAACTGTACATTCTCCAGCCAAAATTTACACTTAGTAAATTTCGCATATAACTTCTCCTTTCTTAGTGTCTCCAACACTAATCTTAAGTGTTCAGCATGATCTTCTGGCATCTTAGAATAGACTAGAATATCATCGATAAACACAACGATGAACTTGCCCAAATATGGTTTGAACACTCTGTTCATCATATCCATAAATGCAGCTGGTGCATTCGTCAACCCAAATGACATCACCAGAAACTCGTAATGACCATAACGAGTCCTGAATGCCGTCTTTGGTACATCCTCCTTCCTCACCTTCAACTGGTGATACCCTGTCCGCAAATCTATTTTAGAAAAATAATTTGCCCCTTTCAACTGATCAAAGAGATCATCAATCCTGGGCAATGGGTATTTATTCTTTATCGTTAACTTATTCAACTCCCGATAGTCGATACAAAGCCTTAACGATCCGTCTTTTTTCTTGGCAAACAACACCGGTGCCCCCCACGGAGAAACACTTGGCTGAATGTACTTTCTATCCAATAGTTCATTTAACTGAACCATTAGCTCTTTCATTTCCACAGGCGCCATACGGTACGGTGCTCTTGAGACTGGTGCCATTCCTGGCACAATGTCTATTATGAATTCGATCTCCCGATCCGGTGGTAACCCCGGTAACTCATTTGGAAATACATCCATAAATTCGTTTACTATAGGTATTTGTTCCATGGTTGCTCCCACTCGTTGGGTATCAACAACATGGCACAGATAACCTACACACCCTTTCCTTAGAAGTTTTCTAGTTTGTGTCATCGTAAGACAACACGAGCGTCCCGGCAATTTATTACCATAAAATACTACAGGAGGTTGTTTCCGCGTTCTGATGCTTACACATTTCTTTTGGCAATCTATAATTGCTCTATGGTTAATCAACCAATCCATTCCAAGAATTACATCGAATTCTCCTAATTTTATCGGTATTAAATCTACCGATAGCTTACACCCACGTATATCCACGCAACAACTCCTATGAATATTTTTAACAGGAATTCTCTCTTCGTTTGCTACCTTAATGTTCAAAGGTATAGGCAACATTTCGGGAAGTAATTCTAGTCGTCTAGCAAAATCACATGCTATAAACGAACAAGTAGCACCCGAATCAAATAACACGTATGCATTTATGTTGTTGATCGGAATAATACCTGCAACTACATCCCCTGATGCCACTGCATCATGGATCGTCATATTAAAAGTGCGGGCCATTGATCTACCCAGCTAAGCTGGACCACTAATAGCCAACTTACCGCTATTAGTGCCCTTATTTCCTTCCATACCCTTCTTCGGGCAATTCTTTGCTATGTGGTCAGTTGATCCATATATAAAGCATCCGTGATTTTTCTTTAGATTTGGACAGTTAGGCGAAATATGCCCTTCCTGTCCATAATTATAACATACGGCCTTTCCTTTGAGACAGACTCCTAAGTGAGTCTTCCCGCAGGTTTTACAGGTCTCCATCCTTCTCTTGGAATCCCCTTGCTTTACTCCGGTATTCCCAGAGTTAAAACCCTTCCTCTTCGACCACCGCCACTCACTGGCGGCTCCTTGATCTTGATTCCCCATCAACTTTCCCTTATTTTTCTTATCTTTGTGGTAATTGGTACGAGAACCTCATTCCCACCTTCGGCAATTATTGCCTTTTCTAATATGGTTCCAAAGGAAGTACTTTGAAACACCGAGATCTGGCTATAGAGCCAGGGTTTCAAGCCCTGCTCGAATCTCCTAGCCTTTCTCACTTCAGTGTCCACTTGGTGTGGAGCAAATCGTGCTAGTTCATTAAACTTGGCAGCATACTGGGGAACTGTCATATCCCCTTATTTTAATTCTTGAAACCTCATTTTCATTCTCCCTTGCATACTTGTGGGAAAATAGTTCTAGAAGAAAATCTCCTTAAACCTTTCCCACGTTAGGTTTCCTATATCGGCCCTAGCCTGGTTTGCCTCCCACCAAAAGTTGTCCTCTCCTTTCATCAAATAGGTTGCAAAGGCAACCTTTTGACCCTCCTCAACATTTGTTATAACAAATGTTTTCTCAATTTCTTTTACCCAAGTCTGGGCTTCTATAGGGTCTGTAGTTCCTTTGAACTCCAGCGGACCTACACTTTTAAAGTCCTTAAAGTAGTAGCTCGTACTACTCCAGGAATTACGAGTACATTAGCCCCCGTTCTATTAAATGCAGTCGTTAAAAGATTAACGAACTCCTGCATTGGATTAATCGGATCACCCTCCGGTTGATTAACATTATCGTCTTGATTTCGTTGTCTCCTTCTTAGTGGCATTTTGCTGTTAAGAAATCAACACATCATTATTACTTTCTTCTTGTTGATTAGTTATTATTTGCGATAAAACAATAACTCATCCTCATTACTCAATATGTTCCATAAAAGAAACTTATATTGATTTTTATCTTGTAGTGTAATACTACATTGTTTACATTACTCAGCCTTAGCTGATTACATTACCATCCCGCAATTACTTTCCAAAAATTGGGATTTGCAAAAGACTACCCTTGATATACAAAAGAGGGTTTTAAGTCACTACTAGATACATAATATTTACATATCTAATCTACTCTAGCTATTGATAGATTACATCTGCCAAATGGCATTCCCAAAATCTTTCTTGGCCAAACCGGCTATGACATCTCGACTAATGGTATGTCGAGTCTACCCTGCTTCCACTGGATATCCAGCTACTTGCTGCTGGAAGTCCACGTGAGAACTCCTATGAATATAGGACATCCTCTCTAACTTCTACTGTTTAGTCTTTAGCTCCTGCTTGAGCTTAAAGACTTCATATTTCAGCTCTCGGACCTTGTCCTTAGCTAGAATTCTATCATCGTGCTCTTCTTCCCACATACCCTCCATGCTAGTCTTGTCCTCACGGACAGCTTGGAGTTCCTCTTCCAATTCCTTCACCTCCTGGCAGTAATGGACATTCCTATCCAATACTGACATAAATAGAGCCTTCATTGACTCTTTAGTAGTCAATTCTTCTGTAGGTGGAACCTGGTCAAAGCACATCACGTCCACCTACTCCTCTAGCATGCCATCGAAAATAGACATATAGTCTAAATCGTCCGAGTCTCCAGACTCTATTACTACCACCTCTGGCTCAATCGCTACGGGATTGGGTAATATCTCTACCCGATTAACTGAATCCTCGCTCACTACATGTATATTTCTATACATATCATTTTCTCCTGACATCTACTATAAAACAATATTGTTTGATTAGTACACGTCAATAAAATAATAAAAATACATAACATAATATAATGCATTTTTATAAGGTTATCTTTCATCTTTTACTTCTTTATTAAGGTTATGACTTAAGGTTCTAATCCCCCTTAAGTTTTATAAACTAGGCTTTGATACCAACTTGTAGCGCCCCCAAATCCGGGTATCTTCCAACCCGACAGATGGTGCAATACTGTACAAACATTCATACATTCATTCAATTGAATAGTCTCAAAGAACGAACATAACTTCTATATATTCAAATTAATATTTACACTTCCCAGGTTCTAAACCCATTACAAAGGTTCTTTGTCATAATATTCATTACATTACAACAATAGCCCTATACTATTACAAGACGACTTAATAATCACTTTAGCCTTTCCCTTTATCCTTATTTGATCCTTCTGGACGCTTCGGTCTTAGTCGCATTTATATGGTTCAAGCAAGAGTGAGCATAACTAGCTCAAACAAGTATAACAATTTCAATAACAACATGCTTGATACATATGAATCAGATATCTTCGATAATCGAACAATAGTTATGAAGTACTATTGATAATTCAAAATAGCACTTCATCTTTCTTTCAAAATGTTTCACAATGAATAATATTCAAGAAACATTCACTCCTACCAAAAGACCTCGAGTATTCATTCTTTCTTTGAAAAGGACAACCCGGAACTAAGTCCGTAAGCCCGACATAGCTTACGAGCACTTCTAGGTGATCAGCCCATAGTACTCTATGTTGATTAACACTACATCCATTAAATGTATGTACGTTTAATCATTTGGCAACCTCATGTGCCTGTCGTTTTACCGACAAAACTTTTGTTTAACATTTCAGTCTTCTTTTGAAAACCATATCAAGTAGTTGACAAAAGATAATATCATTTGATAACAGATGAATAGATTATCAACAATCCACTCAATATGTCAAGTCTAGCCAAAAGAACTGGCTTTAACTTCATTGTACTTCAATTCATGTGTAAGGATACATGAACTTCAAAAACTTGTTTAGATTGAATTGAGACAAGAGTTAGAATACTTGCCTTTAGCGTCTGCTACTATGTATTTTACTTTACGTTCAAGTCTTTCAAGTCTCTACAATACATGAACACATAATGCCTTACATTAGGTCACATATAATCAAGTATGTATCTGACTATATCTTACCCTTCATCTCAATCTAATTGTGTATTAGATTTCGTTATTAGGGTTTAGGCTTTATTCGTCATTCACATTCCGCTAATCTTCAATTGATTATTAACTCTTAATCAACATGCATTAATGTCTTACAAGTACCTTACAATGTCTTAATTATGTTATGATTACATCTTAATTCATTACTAACCAGTTCTCTTTTCTTCTATACTTGAAAACATTCTTTACTATCAACTTCTTAAGACTGGCGCCATGGCGCCAATATTAACTTATGACTTCGCGCACGGCGGCATGAGTTAGCGATTAGCACCGACTCCCACCTCCTCACATCATGCTTGCGGGCATTCTAGGCTTAAAGTCGCACATGCAGCGGACTCGCTACGCATAATTATGCGCTTTGACATTTTTACGAACTTCCCGGACGCATAACTTCTTCGTTTTAAGTCCGAATTGGTCTGTTCAAAAGCCTACGGTTCACAAATTATGCAATCTATGCGTTCATGTAAGAATTTTATCTATTTGACTTCGTTTGCTAAAAATTCATCTATTGGTTCATTTTTAACGAAAACGATAAATGTTTGTGAACGTTAAACGCTCGTTTCTTCGTTCTAAGTCAGAATTCGTCCATTTTCGAGTCTGCAACTCTTAAATGACGAACATGACTTGTATCCATTGGAAAATAACATTTCCGAGCTCAAACTCAAAATTTGACTTCCATTCCGGGAATTTTACGAATTCGACGATTATCGTCTAATCTTGCGATTTCTGGCAAATCTTCGTTCTTATGACTTGTTCAACATTACCAATGAATTACATTCATAATGTGAACATCTTAACATATTTTTTTCCAACAACTTATACTCATGGTTGGATTTTGACTTATTTCATTCCTGAGCTTATAGCTTATTCTATTATAAACTACTTATTACTTCATTGTTCCTAACTTAAGAAAGTTAGTCTTTTAATCATCATGCATACATGTTTTCACATATAATTCCATCCTTGTATATATAATTCATATACATACAAATTCATTACTTTCATTAATAAACTTATTACAAGTTCATAATCTTTCACATAAGTTTATAACTTATGCTAGCTTAAATGACTTATTACCAACTTAAGTGGCTTAAGTTCATTACTTACACATTCTTCTTATTTATTAACATCCATGACCCCTTAATCTATCTTTGTTTATCAACCTATCATGAATAGAGATAGAAGATAAAGTAGAGAAGGAGTCTTACTCTAGAAGTTCTTGATAAGTAGCTTCTTTCTTCTTCTTATGTAAGTGGCTTATTTGCAACTTAATCTTCCTAACACTTAAGCACTTTGAGAGAGTGTGGATTGTTTGAACAATTATCAAATGGCTTGTAAACCTCCTCTATTTATAGATTTTCCAAGGTTAGGGTAGTTTAGTCTTTTCCATCATCCCACCTCCTTTTGCACCTCCTTACTATTTATTACTTGCATGGCACAAAATCTATCTATTGCTTGGCCATTACACATTTAACTTGGTTATTACATAACTTGGTCACCACTTAAAAGGCTTGGTTACCACACTAACTTGATCACCACTCATAAAACTTGGTCATTACTCATTTACCATATTCCTATGGTTTGCCTCATGGGTCAAACAATCCATTGGACTCTAGCTTGGGCTTTATCAACTTAATCCTTTGGGCTTTACATTAACAAACACTCTCTTGTTAATTAATTCATTAGATGGGCCTTACACTTAGTTGACTTGGACTTATACAAAATTATTTTACAATAAGATCCGAATTTCTCGGGTCGTTACAAGTCTGCTTTTACATTAAATCGAGTCTACTCTCTATCATCATTGTTCGCTTTCGACCGCATGTGTATGCGCTTTCAAAGAATCGTCGTGGTATCGAATCGCAATCGTATAGTCTGAGCTACAATCGTCGAGTCTGACCGAGTCCTTGTGATGAACTTTTGACTTAGCATTCTTCTCGGTTTAAGGTAACTCAGAAAGGGCCAACCTCATAGAGTGAATCAAGGGTTAGGTTTGTTCCTGAGGCGCTTATTAGAGAAATTGATTTATTTTGAACTTTATCATCACAGGATGCTCCTTTATTTTGTTAATGGGACTTTGCTATCGTTGTGTCTGCACTGCGATTGTTGAGTCAGCATTGTGATCATTATCTTTCATGTCACTTCAGCTCAACGATCGTGGACTTCCTTTAATCATGTCTATGATTTCGAACATAGCCTCTATATCTGTATAGTTAGCATAAACTAGAGCATATTTTTCATGGTTGTAAGTTAAGCATGCCTATCTCACTTATTAACTTGTTAAACCTGGATTCATCTAGAGGCTTTGTAAAGACATCAGGAAGTTGATTTTCAGTAGGGATATATTATAAAGATATAGTTCCATTTTGCACATGATCCCTAATGAAGTGATACCTTATTTCTATATGCTTAGTCCTAGAATGCATGACAAGATTATGAGTTATTGCTATTGCACTTGTGTTATCACAGTGAATAGGTATGGATTTGAATTCAAACCCATAATCTGCTAGCTAATTTTTCATCCATAGGATCGGAGCAATGTATTCAGCTTCTGCAGTTGAAGTAGATACTGAGTTTTGCTTCTTGCTAAACCAGGACACAAGTCTGTTTCCTAGCAATTGACATGTGCCACTGGTACTCTTTCTATCTATTTTGCAGCCTGTAAAATCAGCATCTGTATATCCTGTTAGTTCAAATGAGGACTCCTTAGGATACCAAAGCCCCAAGTGAGGTGTACCCTTGAGATACCTGAAAATCCTCTTTACATCAGTTAAATGTGATTCTTTAGGATTAGCCTGAAATCTAGCACAAATGCATGTTGCAAACATTATATCTGGTCTACAGGCAGTTAGATATAAAAGAGTGCCTATCATACCTCGGTATTGAGTTATATCAATACTTTTACCTTTTTCATCCTTGTCAAGCTTGGTTGCAGAAGCAGTTGGAGTTTTCATGGGAGAGGCTGATTCCATGCCATACTTCTTAAGTAAGTCTTTAATGTACTTAGCTTGGTTTATGAAGATTTCTTCATCATTTTTCTTTACTTATAGCCCAAGAAAGAAATTCAGCTCACCCATCATACTCATTTCAAACTTGCTCTGCATAAGCTTAGAGAATCTCTTGCATAACTTTTCATCAGTAGATCCAAAAATAATGTTATCAACGTATATTTGAACTAATAAGACTTTGTCTTTATGCTTTCTAAGAAATAGTGTGGTATCTACTCTACCTCTAGTGAACCCATTTTCAATAAGAAAGTTAGTTAGTGTTTCATACCATGCTCTAGGTGCTTGTTTAAGACCATATAAGGCTTTGTCTAATCTGTAGACATAATTAGAAAGAGATGGATTAATGAAACCTGGAGGTTGTTCTACATATACTTCTTCTTAAAGTTCACCATTCAAGAATGCACTTTTGACATCCATCTGAAAGACTTTGAACTTCATGTGAGCAGCGAATGCAAAGAATATTCTGATGGCTTCTAGTCTGGAAACAGGTGAAAATGTCTCATCGTAGTCAATGCCTTCTTCCCGAGAGTAGCCCTTGGCCACTAGTCTTGCCTTATTCCTGGTTATTACTCCATCTTTATCCATCTTATTTCTGAAGACCCACTTGGTTCCAATGACAGGATGACTTTTTGGTCTTGGAACCAATCTCTATATTTTGCTTCTTTCAAACTAATTAAGTTCTTCCTTCATGGCTTCTATCCAGCTGGAGTCTTCTATAGCATCCTTTATCTTCTTAGGTTCCATTTGACAGGAAGCTTAGATAAAAACATTCATTTTGGGTGGTAGCTCTTATTTTGACTCTTGCACTCGGATCTCCAATGATTAAGTCTTGAGTGTGATATCTTGCCCATCTTCTTCCTGTTGGGACATCGGTCCTGATGCCTTCTTGTCTAAGGTCTTCAAGATCTATATCTACTTCTTGGTGTGGTGGTTCTTCATCTTGCATAGACCTCTCTACGATCTCATTTCCTTGCTCAACGATTTCACTAGCTGGAACTACAACTGTAGTGTTGAGCTCGACGACCTCGTTTGTAGTGTCTGAGCTATCAATCGTAGTGTCTTGTAGTACTATTTTGTCTGAGTCGGTCTCATCAAAGATGATGTGAATCGAGACTTCAACACTTAGTGTCTTTTTGTTGAATACTCTGTAAGCTTTACTGTCTGTGGCATATCCAAGAAAGATTCCTTCGTCTGACTTGGGCTGAAACTTTGTCAAATACTGCATTCTATTGTTAAGAATGTAGCATGCACAACTGAATACATAAAAGTAGCTGACACTTGGCTTTCTTCCTTTCCATAGTTCGTAGGGGGTCTTCTTAATCGTAGAGTGTATGAGTGATCTGTTCTAAGTGTAGCATGCAGTGTTGATAGCTTCTACCCAGAAGTATTCAGGCAGATGGGTTGCTGCTAGTAGAGTTCTTCCAGCCTCTATTAACGTCATATTCTTTCTTTCAGCTACTCCATTTTGTTGAGGAGTTCGTGGAGCTGAGAAGTTATGACTGATGCCATTGTCTGTGCAGAATTGGTCCATTTCTGAGAAGTCGAATTCTCTGCCATGATCACTCATTATGCCCTTGATTTTCTCTCCTTTCTCGTTCATGACTAGTCTGAATATCTTGATCAGTTGGGAGCTTATTTCATCCTTTGAGGTTAGAAAGAATACCCATGTGAATCTGGTGTAGTCGTCGACTATGACCAGTGAGTATCTCTTCCCTCTGAGGCTCGTTGTTGGAATTGGCCCAAATAGATCCATGTGGAGCAACTGCAGGGGCTTGTCAATTGACTTGGCAGTTTTGCTTTTGAATGAGCTTCTGGTCTGCTTTCCAAGCTGACAGGCATTGCACGACTTTTCTTTAACGAAGCTGAACTTAGGTAAGCCTGTAACTAGATCTTTTGAGGCAAGTTTGGACATGCTCTTGAAGTTGAGATGAGACAGTCTTCGATGCCATAACCAGCTTATTTCTTCATATGCTTTAGCCAGAAAGCATATTGTCTCGTCTGAGCTTAGTTGTCCAAGATTTACTATGTAGACATTTCCTTCTCTTGTTCCGGTTATATTTACAGCAGATGTCTTCAGGTCTCTGACTTGACATTGATTGTTGAGGAATGTTACTTGATGACCCTTGTCGCAGAGTTGGCTAATGTAACATTCCAGAATTTTTTTAATTGCTATATTAAATATTTATTGAATTATTTAAGTATTTAATGGATGTGTTTATTGTTGAATAAAAAAATTGTTCAAATTTGATTCGATTTGGTTAATTATTTGTTAAATAAATAATTAAGAAAATTAATTATTATATTATAATTTAATTTAATTATTAAGTTAGAGATTAAGTTAGAGAGTTTTGATTAAATGAATTATTATATTTTAATCAATTTGTAATTAAAAGGATGTGTTAGTTGATTAAATAAAGTTATAATTATATAGAAAATTATAATTTTGTGGTATTGATTTATGTGTTAAAGTAATTTAATAAATTGTTATTAGAATTAATTTAATTAATTATTGAAAATTTAATTAAACAAAAGTGAGGCAAATAACCTTTTATAAAGTAGTTATTAAAATAAATTAAAGGAGTTTAATTCGGTTTTGCCACAAGGCTTAATGATATTAAGTCTTTATTTTAAATGTGTTTTACCAAACAAGGTGTAAGAGTTAATGGGTTATTTTTAGTTAGTTAGCCAAACAAAGCCTTATGGCTTTTGAGTTTTAAAAAAAAAGAAACTAATATCGCTTATACTTATATTTATATTATATAATTAATATATATTATATCTTATAATGTTATAACTTTAATACGTAAGATTAGAATAGAGAAGAAAGACTCGAAGAGAAGGGAAGAAGAAAACTTACAGAGAGAAAATAAGAGAGAATTGGGAGAAGGCTAGAGAATTTGAGAAAGGAATTGGGGAAAAGAAGTTTGATAATCAAAGGATAGCCACTATCTTCTAACTCTAAGGTATCATCTAAACTTTGTTATTTGTTTCTCTTTTCAAAAGTTATAGTTGTATTCTCTCCCAATTTTCTCTAAAAAATCTTTGTAGAAATTGAATTATTTGTTATAGATAGTTTTATATGATAAATTGGTTGTTGTGAAACTATTTTCATAAGTTATATATGAGTATAATCAATGAATTGATGTTATGTATGTAAATTGTAAAGAAAACTACATTACAGTGAGTTTTATATGAATATATATATATGAATATGGTTTAGTTTAAGCTAAAATTAAGGTTTAATTAGTTGTTTAGTTGACAAATGGACTATTGTATTTGAAAGAGGTTGTACAAACATAAATAAGGTACTTTGAATTAACTGTGTTGGTTGAAAAACAAAATCATAGTGTTGATTTTCATTGAAAACATCAAAAAAGTGTGTTGTTTTATGAGTATAATCATGTTAAGAGTCTTTGAAATATGTTTATATAAAGTCTCTGTATGAATTACATGTTAATTAAGATGTTAGAAAGTAGCTTTTAGGCCAAAATTGGCTTTGTACATGTGGTTTCCGTAGCTGGTTGTCGAAGTCGCAATTGGCACACCAAGCAAGCGACTTAAATAGATATAGTCCTCGTGTTGCATGTCAATGCGGCACCACGTCACATATGTGACCTCGTCAGATATAATTTCTCACGTGTAAATAATCATCTCCGTCTTGCATCATGAAGTTAGCGTAATAATTAGACAGTGTAATTTTTGTACTCAAAGTCTGAAGGAATTGTTATGTGTTAATAGTAGGACTGTTAAATTATGATTTTAGTATTTTTATACCATGAATGAGCATGTTATTAACAATTAACTTGTTTTGTAACTTGATTATGTGATTAAAAAATCAAATCTTACATGATGAATGTACTTAGTTAAGTTTGTAAAGTGGTAGTGACTAACTATGTCATGATGACATATATATATAGGGTATTGTGATTTGAATTGTTCGGTTTAGCCTACGAGAAAGTCAAATTCTATAAATCTATTATGTTGTTGAACCAATTATTATTTCCAATTCGATTACAAATTAATGATGCAAGATTTCTAAACTTTATTTTGATATTGAGCAAGTTATTCTTATATTTAACTTGTTGTTTAGCATGCAAATTTATATATATTAATGTTGAATAATTTTATCGTTCGAATTGCTATGCATGCTTAGTATTCAATTTTAAATAACCTTGGCTTAATACTGTTCAAGCAAGGTGTGTTATAGTTATTCAATATGTATGCTATTAGATTATTCCTAAAGCATGATTTTAATTTACCATGTCGATTCAGTTATGATTATTCCATAGTATAACATTATTAATTTTATTCAACTAATCCTTAGTTGATGTTCATTGAATTCCAAATTACCTTGAAATGTATCCAAACCAAACTCACTTTGGTACGGACTTGTACTCTAAATACTGAGATGAACAACCCTATTATTAGGGGTAATTTACACTTTGCGTTGAAATATTTGTGCACAATACATTGTACGAAGGGCTGATCCCCCTAAGTACGAGGAGTCCCTATAGTCTTATGACTGTTAAAGTTTAAGTTGAAAAATAACTTATAACTATGGATATAGTTCGTGGTCTTAGGACCCTCATTTATATACTTCAGAATGTTGATAAATCATATTGTTTAATTCTATCGAGCCTCTTATTTGACAGTTGTTACAAAGATTTTCGTTCATTGTTGTTTTAAGTGTGCTTTGTTTGCTCACTCTTGCTTATATAACTATTACAGTTAAGGATGAGAAGGTTGATGTACCTAGCACCACTAAGGGAAAAGGAAAGATGAACAAGTACTGAAGGCTTGTAATATGTTGATATTTTATTATCAGATTTTAATTGAATGATTGTAATAAAGTTTATTTAATTTTTTCCATATTTGAATGATTGTATTTAAAGGTTAGACAACCTGGGAGGTTTTTATTATGTAACCCTTTAATGGGGAAGGTTTTATTATTCAATTTTTATTGTGATTGGGTAGTTATATATTAATGTTTGATTAAGTGAACACCAAATCCTGTGGGAATGAAGTACCTGGGTTTGGGGGTGTCACAAGTTGGTATCAAAGCTTTAGGTTATGAACCTTAGGTGGGGAAAAGCCTTAGGAAGTAACATTCGAAAAGATAGTGATGATAAACTCTTATCGAGTTTTAAGGAAGAATTAATAAAACACTTATGTGCTTACGTGATTACAATTTATGTGCTCGTGAGTGTCGAGTAATAACTAAAACTTAAAAACTTTGTTGTCAGGATGGCTAATGTCAGAGAATCCAGTCAGGCTAGGGAGGAAGGACCTCAGATGCCTAGAGAGGAGGAATCTCGTGACATTCAAGTGGTTTGGGAACAACTACTTCCATGGGAGACAGCCCCGTTGCTCACAGTGGTGGAAGATGAGGATGATGATGTAGAAACAGATGAGGAAGACCCCGTTGAGTTGCCGCGGGCGAATGAGGATGAGGATGACGAGGAGGAAGAGATTCCACTGACCGCGATGACTGCTCGTATGTATGATGAAGTCTACGACCGTAACGTGGAACTTCAAGATACTGTCGAGGAATTGCAAGAGATAGTAGCTGAGCAATAGACCTCGATGGCACAGAAGGACGATGAAATCCAGGACTGAGAGGAACGTCTGAACAATGTTGAAGAAACGTTGGTTCACACTGAAGGAGAGAACGAGCGAATGACAGCAGAGATTGCAGAGTTGAAGAATAAGTTGAAAGAGGAATCTACTAAGAGGGTAAGAGCCGAAGACGCGTACAAGGAAGCTTATCAACGAGTCGAAATAGCAGAGGGAGACACACAAGAAAAAAGAATGAAGATGGAGGAAATGAATAACGTGTTCAACACAGTGATTAATCGAGCTCAGGATCGGGTCATAGGTTATCCGATTCAGTTTGAGACGCTGCCATCATACATATTAGATCGTCGAACCATGTTCCAAATTATGAATGAAGAGCGTCGTAAGGCTATGCAGTATCTTAGTAGGACATCGTAGGGAATGTACTTGATATATGAATTATGATATGATAAATAATATGTAAATCCCAAGTGTTATGTAACCTATGGGATATGATGATGATGTCCTGAAACTTTAGTAGTTCAGGAAAATAATGTAAATAGCAGTGATGCTATTGTTATGATGTTTTCAAAGAAATTAAGAATGAATAAAAGTTATTTATCTTATTTCATCCAAAGTGTTATGTGTTATGTGATTATTACTTTTATGGGGGCAAGTTAAGTAGAAATTACTTAAAAGAGTTGAGTAATAATCTAATGAGTGTATTTTTAACAGAAAATGCCTCCAAGACGTCAACCACCTCGACAGAGAACCGCTGAAGGAACCAACAACAATAATGTTGAAACTAACCCCGTTCAATAGCTGGTGACGTTACTGACAGGTGCACTACAGAATTAACCGCAGAATCAACCACAAAATCAAGCTACAATGTTTAAGGACTTCAAGGCGGTTGGACCACCGGAATTCTGTGGGTCCATGAACCCGATTGAGGCACAGACCTGGGTCATAGAGATAGAGAAAGTGTTTGATGTTGCGGGAGTAGGGGAAGATCAGAAGACTACTTTTACAACATTCATGTTGAAAGCAGAGACTAGTTATTGGTGGCAGACCAATAAAACTCGAGGAGGACCAGGGATTATGACTTGGGATAGGTTTAAGGAGATGTTCTTCGAGACCTACTTCCCAGAGAGTTCAAAGAGTTAGTTAGAAGTGCAATTTTTAGAACTGAAGCAGGGAACGATGATGGTGTTGGAGTATGCCGCAAAATTCAACGAGTTGGCGAGGTTTGCGCCATACCAAGTTAACACAGATGAACGCAAGGCTAAGAGGTTTGAACAGCGACTGAAGCCCTGGTTATATAGTAGGGTTTCCTTGTTCCAGTTGAAGACATTTGCAACCGTAATGGAAAAGGCAATTCTCGATGAAGGTGGAGGCGAGGCTATAACCAAGTTCAATCAAGAACAGAAAAAGAAGAAGAATGAAGTGGTGGTTAAGAATGGAGTTGGTGGTAGTGGAAATGGTAACAATAATCTAAAAAGAAAGTGGAATGGAAATGTGGGTGCTGGAAATCAATAAGGTAACCATCATAATAAGAAGTTTGAAGCATGTGCTACATGCGGGAAGTTTCACAAGGGTGTATGCTTAATGGGGAAACGATTATGCTATAACTGTGGCCAGGAGGGTCACATCGCCCCAAATTGCAATCAACCCAAGAAGAACATTTGCTTCACTTGTGGTCCAAGGATCACTTTGCTCGTGAGTGCCCTAAGAAGAAAGCTGGAGAGACAACGGGAAGCAAGGGAGGAAGCAGTGGAGGTACTTGGGCCATTACTGGACCAACGGCATCAAACAAACCCACATCCATAACCTTTAACATGACTGTGCAAGATGCGGTGCAATCAAAGGATGTGGTGTCAGGTATTATCCAAATCAATGATATTGATGCTTACGTATTATTTGATTCGGGTGCTACTTGCTCATTTATATCTGATGAATTTGCTATGAGATTAGGATTGCCTAGTGAAGAATTGAATTTCCCTTTAAACATAGAAATTACGAATAAGGAAGTAATTCCCGTTAGGTTCGTATACAAGAACTGTAGGGTGAATATTAAGGGAAATATTATGATGGTAGATTTAATTCCGATTAGGCTTGGAGAGTTTGATGTTATTTTAGGAATGGATTGGTTGATCAATTGTGGAGCGATAATTGACTGCCAAAAGAAATGTGTAAACCTTATGACTCAGTCAAAGGTAGTTTTCAATGGTAGCAGATCGCCCAGACAAATGAGATGCCTGACGATTATACAGGACAAGAAGTTGTAAAGTCAAGGCTGTGTGGGTTATTTAGCTTACATAGTCGATACTCAAAAGAAGGGTGTGAAATTGGAAGAAATACCAGTGGTTAGGGAATTCATGGACGTGTTTCCGAAGGATTTGCCAGGACTTCCGCCTGACAGAGAAATCGAGTTTGTGATTGACTTAGCGCCAGGAACCGCTCCAATATCGAAGGCTCCGTACAGAATGGCGCCGGTAGAGATGAAGAAACTTATGGTACAACTGTAGGAGCTGTTGGACAAGAAATACATTCAGCCGAGTGTGTCACCGTGGGGAGCACCGGTGTTATTCATAAAGAAGAAGGATGGGTCAATGCGCCTTTGCATTGATTATACAGAATTAAACAAAGTCACTATTAAGAATAAATATCCATTATCGAGAATAGATAATTTGTTTGACCAGTTGAAGGATGCTAGATATTTCTCAAAAATAGATTTGAGAAGTGGGTATCATCAATTGAAAGTAAGGAAGGAGGATGTACCGAAGACGACATTCCGAATACGGTATAGACATTATGAATTTTTGGTGATGTCTTTTGGTTTGACAAACGCCCCTGCAGCGTTAATGGATTTGATGAATAGGGTGTTTAAACCATTTTTAGACAAGTTTGTGGTGGTGTTTATCGATGATATTCTGGTGTACTCTAGAACTCAAGAAGAACACGTGGAACACTTACATTTAACGCTGGAGACGCTAAGAAGGGAAAAGTTGTATACAAAATTCTCTAAATGTGAATTCTGTTTAGAACGTGTATAATTTCTTGGGCACGTAATTGACAAGGATGGAATTTTAGTGGATCCATCAAAGGTCGAAGCTGTGATAAATTGGGAACAACCAAGAACTCCATCAGAAGTGAGACGTTTCTTGGGATTGGCAGGGTATTACAGAAGGTTTATCCAGGATTTTTCCAAGATTGCCACTCCGTTGACAAATTTGACGAGAAAATCCATAAAATTTGTTTGGACTGAGAAGTGTGAAGGAAGTTTCCAAGAATTGAAAAAGAAGTTAAGTATGACACCTGTGTTATCATTACCTGATAATACAGGAAATTTTGTGGTGTATAGTGATGCTTCACATAAAGGATTAGGATGTGTCCTTATGCAGAACGACAAAGTCATCGTGTATGCATCAAGGCAATTGAAAGACTACGAAAAGGGTATCCGACTCATGATTTAGAGTTGGCGGCGGTTGTGTTTGCTTTGAAAATATGGAGACACTATCTCTATGGAGAGAAATGTGAGATCTACACAGACCATAAGAGTCTGAAGTACATTTTCACTCAGAAAGACCTGAACATGCGTCAAAGGAGATGGATGGAATTGATAAAGGATTACGATTGTGAGATCTTTTATCATCCAGGCAAAGCAAACGTGGTTGCAGATGCCTTGAGTAGGAAAGGTAAAGAAAAATTGATGTTGTTAACTAATAAAGAGGAACTTATTTCAGTAATGTCAAGGTTAGAGTTGGAAATCAAATTTCCAAAAGAATCCGATGAAAAATTATACCAGATGGAAGCTAGTCCAACTTTGGTGGACAAAGTGAAGAATGCTCAACTGCAGGATGAGGAATGCAGAAAAATAAGAGAAAGTGTGGTCGAGGGAAAAGAAGTGAAATACAAGGTTGATACCGAGGGAATGTTGAGATTCGAAGGACGAATCTGGATTCCAGTAGTACCGGATATTAGAGAAGACATCTTGACAGAAGCTCATAGCTCGAGATATTCGATTCATCCAGGAAGTACGAAGATGTATCAAGATTTGCAATGACATTTTTTGTGGCCAAATATGAAAAGAGACGTTGCAGAATGCATTGCAAAATACTTCACATGTCAGAGAGTCAAGGCCGAGCATCAAAGGCCAAGCGGATTACTTCAACCGTTAGAAATACCGAAATGAAAATGGGAACATATCACAATGGATTTTGTAGTAGGTCTTCCACCGACTCAGAAAGGATACGAAGCGATTTGGGTGATAGGGGATAGATTGACAAAATCTGCCCACTTTTTGCCAATAAAGATTAGATTCAATCTTGATCAGCTGGAAAAGTTATATGTTAAAGAGATCGTGACGAGACATGGAGTTCCAGTGTCAATTGTGTCAGATAGAGATCCGAGGTTCACATCAAAATTCTGGAAGAGACTACAAGAATGTATGGGAACACAGTTGCGAATGAGTACGGTATATCATCCGCAAATAGATGGCCAAAGCGAACGAATGATTCAGACATTGGAAGATATGCTGAGAGCATGCGTCATGGATTTCAAAGGAAGCTGGGATGAACAATTATTGTTGGTGGAATTTGCCTATAATAATAGTTACCACACAAGCATCGGTATGCCGCCCTACGAAGCATTATACGGCAGGAGGTGCAGAACTCCACTGTGCTGGGATGAAGTCGGTGAACGTCAACTATTAGGACCAGAACTGGTACAACAAACTACTGAGGTTGTCAAACTCATCAAAACAAGATTGATAACTGCTCAAGACAGACAAAAGAAATATGCTGATCAACACAGACAAGATCGTGCATTCGACGTAGGAAATTAAGTTTTCCTAAAAGTTTTTCCTTGAAGGGAAAAATTCGGTTCGGTAAAAAGGAAAAACTAAGCCCGAGGTTTATTGGACCCTTTGAAGTGATGCAAAAAGTTGGAGAGGTGGCTTACGAGGTAGCTCTACCTCTAGAATTGCAAAACATTCATAATATTTTTCACGTTTCGGTGTTACGACCATATAAATCTGATTACAAGCATGTGATCGAGTACGAACCATTACAATTTGAGAAAGACTTGTCCTATGAAGAGGTTCCTATCCAGATAGTCGACAGGAAAGAAAAAGTGCTCAAAAATAAAGTGATACCTTCTGTGAAGGTAATATGGAGGAACCACAATGTCGAAGAGGCTACGTGGGAACTCGAAGCTGAAATAATGAAGAATTACCCTGAGTTATTTGTTTAATCTGTGTCTTCGATTCTGGGAACAGAATCTTTGTATGTAGGGGAGAATGTGACGAATGAGTTATTTGAATTGTGATTCTGGGGACAGAATCCTTGTAAGGAGGGAATGATGTAACATTCCAGAATTTTTTTAATTGCTATATTAAATATTTATTGAATTATTTAAGTATTTAATGGATGTGTTTACTGTTCAATAAAAAAATTGTTCAAATTTGATTCGATTTGGTTAATTATTTGTTAAATAAATAAGTAAGGAAATTAATTATTATATTCTAATTTAATTTAATTATTAAGTTAGAGATTAAGTTAGAGAGTTTTGATTAAATGAATTATTATATTTTAATTTGAATTTGTAATTAAAAGGATGTGTTAGTTGATTAAATAAAGTTATAATTATATAGAAAATTATAATTTTGTGGTATTGATTTATGTGTTAAAGTAATTTAATAAATTATTATTAGAATTAATTTAATTGATTATTGAAAATTTAATTAAATAAAAGTGAGGCAAATAACCTTTTATAAAGGAGTTATTAAAATAAATTAAAGGAGTTTAATTCAGTTTTGCCAAACAAGGCTTAATGCATATTAAGTCTTTATTTTAAAAGTATTTTACCAAATAAGGTGTAAGAGTTAATGGGTTATTTTTAGTTAGTTAGCCAAACAAGCCTTATGGCTTTTGAGTTTTAAAAAAAAAAGAAAACAGATATCAGTTATACTTATATTTATATTATATAATTAATATATATTATATCTTATACGTTATAACTCTAATACGTAAGATTAGAATAGAGAAGAAAGACTTAGTAGAAGGGAAGAAGAAAACTTACAAAGAGAAAATAAGAGAGAATTGGGAGAAGGCTAGAGAATTTGATAAAGGAATTGGGGAAAAGAAGTTTGATAATCAAAGGATAGCCACTATCTTCTAACTCTAAGGTATCATCTAAACTCTGTTATTTGTTTTTCCTTTCAAAAGTTATAGTTGTATTCTCTGCTAATTTTCTCTATAAAATCTTTGTAGAAATTGAATTATTTGTTATTTATAGTTTTATATGATAAATTGGTTGTTGTGAAACTATTTTCATAAGTTATATATGAGTATAATCAATGAATTGATGTTATGTATGTAAATTGTAAAGAAAACTACATTACAAAGAGTTTTATATAAATATATATGAATATGGTTTAGTTTAAGGTAAAATTAAGGTTTAATTAGTTATTTAGTTGACAAATGGACTATTGTATTTGAAAGAGGTTGTATAAACATAAATAAGGTACTTTGTATTAACTGTGTTGGTTGAAAAACAAAATCACAGTATTAATTTTCATTGAAAACATCAAAAGAGTGAGTTTTTATCAAAAATAGTGAAATTGGATGTTTTAAATTTGATGTTTGTGTTGTTTTATGAGTATAATCATGTTAAGAGTCTTTGAAATATGTTTATATAAAGTCTCTATATGAATTACATGCTAATTAGGCTATTAAAAAGTAGCTTGTAGGCCAAAATTGGCTTTGTTCATGTGATTTTCGTAATGGTTCTTTGAAATCGTAATTGATTGGTTGAGTGAAGCTTTGTAGTATAGTCCTCACTGGCTAGCAAAGATCGATTCCATGCACGCAAAGACCCTCAGAGTATAATTCTCGCCAATAATAGCAATGACCCACAAGATAAATTGTGGTAAATACAACATGAAAGTTAAGCGTAATGGTCGACAAAGTGTAATTTTTGTACTCAAAGTCTGAAAGAATTGTTATGTATTAATAGTAGGACTGTAAAATTATGATTTTAGTATTTCTATACCATGAATGAGCATGTTATTAACAATTAACTTATTTTGTAACTTGATTATGTGATTAAAAAATCAAATCTTACATGATGAATGTACTTAGTTATGTTTATAAAGTGGTAGTGACTAACTATGTCATGATGACATATATATATAGGGTATAGTGATTCGAATTGTTCGATTTAGCCTACAAGCAAGGCAAGTTCTCTAAATCTATTATGTTGTTGAACCAATTATTGTTTCCAATTCGATTACAAATTAATGATGCAAGATTTCTAAACTTTATTTTGATATTGAGCAAGTTATTCTTATATTTAACTTGTTGTTTAGCATGCAAATTTATATATATTAATGTTGAATAATTTTATCGTTCAAATTGCTATGCATGCTTAGTATTCAATTTTAAATAACCTTGGCTTAATACTGTTCAAGCAAGGTGGGTTATATTTATTCAATATGTATGCTATTAGATTATTACTAAAGCATGATTTTAATTTACCATGTCGATTCAGTTATGATTATTCCATAGTATAACATTATTAATTTTATTCAATTAATCCTTAGTTGATGTTCATTGAATTCCAAATTACCTTGAAATGTATCCAAACCAAACTCACTTTGGTACGGACTTGTACTCTAAATACTGAGATGAACAACCCTATTATTAGGGGTAATTTACGCTTTGCATTGAAATGTTTGTGCACAATACATTGTACGAAGGGCTAATCCCCCTAAGTATGAGGAGTCCCTATAGTCTTATGACTGTTAAAGTTTAAGTTAAAAAATTACTTATAACTATGGACATAGTTCGTGGTCTTAGGACCCTCAGTTATATACTTCAGAATGTTGATAAATCATATTGTTTAATTCTATCGAGCCTCTTATTTGACAGTTGTTGTAAAGATTTTCGTTCATTGTTGTTTCAAGTGAGCTTTGTTTGCTCACTCTTGCTTATATAACTATTACAGTTAAGGATGAGAAGGTTGATGTACCTAGCACCAGTAAGGGAAAAGGAAAGATGAACAAGTATTGAAGGCTTGTAATATGTTGATATTTTATTATCAGATTTTAATTGAATGATTGTAATAAAGTGTATTTAATTTTTTCCACATTTGAATGATTGTATTTAAAGGTTAGACAACCTGGGAGGTTTTTATTATGTAACCCTTTAATGGGAAAGGTTTTATTATTCAATTTTTATTGTGATTGGGTAGTTATATATTAATGTTTGATTAAGTGAACACCAAATCCTATGGGAATGAAGTACCTGGGTTTGGGGGTGTCACAGCTAATGCTTAGAAGACTGTGTTATAGTCCTTCCACATAGGCCACTTTACTGAAGGACACTGCACAATTTCCAGTTGAGCCATATCCTCTTGTCTTGCCAGAGCCGTTGTCTCCAAAGATGATTGAGGGACCTTCCTTCTCTATGTAGTTAGACAAAAGGGCTTTGTTCCCAGTCATGTGCCTTGAGCATCCACTGTCCAGATACCAGGTCGTGATCGTGGAGCTCTTTTCCTGTGGTAACATTAAACCTTCATTTTGGTACCCATACTTGCATGGGTCCTACTTTGTTAGTACCCTTGGGGACCCAAATCTGCTTGATTTTGGGTCTCACATGCATGGAATTATAATAGCACTTTGCAGCCTTGTGACCAACTTTATAGCACACAAAACATCTAATATGATGCATGCTTGTGTGTGTGAGAGAATTCTTCCTCCATTTGGACTTTTGTGGATTTTTAGTTATTCTTCTGTTAGGTTGATTTTCCTTCTTCCATGTGTCCTTGTGTTTCATGATTTGTGAGGAGTGTACCTTACCTCTACTGTACCTTCCCAGTTGGTTCGTAGAGTTGGTCTTACTTGACTCTACGATCCTTCGAGGTTAGTGAGTAGTGGCTGGGTTACTCTTCTCTTTTCTGAAACCCAGGTCGGCATGAGATCCCTTACTCCTTGGAATATGGATTGAATCAGTAGAGCAGGATTTGACTGGCTTATCCTTTTGTGAGGATTTCACAAATATAATGCCTTTACTAAAACTTGAGGCATTACCAGTGCTA
Source organism: Panax quinquefolius (assembly GCA_020205615.1). Taxonomy (NCBI): domain Eukaryota; kingdom Viridiplantae; phylum Streptophyta; class Magnoliopsida; order Apiales; family Araliaceae; genus Panax; species Panax quinquefolius. Next base: position 64,197,206 of record CM035157.1, read on the forward strand.
GTTTCCTTTACCTTTTCTACACATGGCTCTGAGGTAGATTCCCCAAAGCCTAAACCTGTTCTGTTAGAGACACTTCTCTAGCTAGAGATTAGGGAGTCCATGGATGAAGAGGATTTATTCCATGTAGAGATTGTCTTTTCTAGTTCCTCAATTTTAGAGGTTAGACTTGACTCTCTTTTTGCATTGAGCTCATTGGTCTATTTCAAGAGCTTATTCTCAGCTTCAAACTTGGAGAGAGAATCAGTACTTAGAAGAGATGTTTCCAGTTCTTCTTAAACTTTTTCTTTCTCCTTTTGAAGAAGTGAATAGTCTTTAGTCAGAACTCTAAACCACTTCATGTATTGATGTAGATCAGATGTTATGCCATGTAGTGCAGTTCTTAAATCATCAATGTCTACATCAGGAGAGTTGAAGTTAAATACGTCATCTATACTTACTTCATGTATACCCTTTATCTTCCTTCAATTGCCTTCACATTCTTCACTTAACTTCTAGATACCCTCTTCACATGCTTTAGCTCAACTACATTCTTCATTTTAGCACTAGCCCATCATGTCATGCCATTGCCATGCCTTTGGAGTTTCCTTGATGTAACCTACAAACAAGCATTAAAAATTATCAAACAATACTAAAAATACTTAAGTTAGAGCATAATTGTAGCAAGTAGATAGCTAATAAGTAGGTATAAAACCTACTTATCATAAGTCAATTGGAAATTTCAAAAAGAGAAGATTCAACAATGACGGGATGCCATTGGCAGCAACACCAGCAAAAAATTCTAGGGGAGGAGAACAACCACCAGTTAGATGATACAGATGCGGAGAGGAGGGACACATAAGTCCAAACTGTTCATAGCCTTCCAAGGTGTGTTTCAGTTGTGGAAAGGACGGTCACATAGCCCAATTTTATCCTGTAACGAAGTCAAGTCCAGTTGGGATGGTGGCACCAAAGGCAGCTACGGACAAAATAAAGTCGATATTTCAAGGGAGAGCATTTGTTGTAACGTCCCAAAAGGTGAGGAACCCAAACGAAGTTATCACGGGTAAGCTAATTATAAACTCTTGTGAAGTCTAGACCTTATTAGATATCGGTTCTACCCATTCTTTTATTTCACCTGCTTCTGCTGAACATTTGAACTTGACCCCTGAGAAATTAGACTTTGACTTATCGGTTGAAACTTTGTTAGGAGAAACCTTAATTACATCCACTATTTATAAATCTTGCTTGATTCAAATTGGAACCATCACATTACCTGTTGATCTCATCTCTTTGAAAATACTTGCATTTGATGTGATTTTAGTGATTAATTGGTTAACTACTTATCATGCTAAAATTGGTTGTTTTCATAAGGTCGTTAGTTTTCATATTCCTAACCAACCTGTTATACGAATTCAAGCAACCAAACCACTAAAGTCAATCTCTGTCATATCAAGCCATAAAGCCATTCATTTATTGAAAAATGAATGTCAAGCTTTCTTAGCCCATGTCATGGATTTAAACAAAAATACATCAAATTTAAATGATATTTATGTTGTTAATGAATTTCTTGACGTAATTCCTGAAGAATTTCCTGGCCTACCCAGAGCGTGATATCGAATTTTGTATTGACCTTAAACCCGGTACAAAACCCATTTCTAAAACCCCATATCGAAGGGATGTTATTGAACTTTAGGAGTTAAAAACCCAACTATAGGGAACTGTTAGACATTTGTTTCATTCGTCCTAGTACATCTCCTTGGGGTGCTCTTATTTTATTCGTAAAGAAGAAAGATGGGAGTATGCAACTTTTCATTGACTATCGGGAGTTGAACCATGTCACCATAAAATAGGTACCCGTTATCTCGCATTGATGACTTGTTTGACTAGTTGCAAGGTGCTAAATTCTTCTCAAAGATTGATCTTCGTTTCAGATATCATAAGTTAAAGATTAAAACTGATGACATTCCAAAGAATGCTTTTAGAACTCGGTATGGGCATTACGAATTCCTAATTATGTCTTTTGGATTGACTAATGCTCCTGCGGCCTTCATGAATATGATGAACCGAGTATTCAAGGAATATTTGGATCATTTTTTGGTTGTCTTTATTGATGGCATCCTCATCTATTCCAAAAGTCATGAAGATCATGAGCAACACTTGAGGCTGATACTCTAAAAGCTTCGTGAAAACAAGTTATATGCCAAGTTGAAGAAATACGAGTTCTTACTTGAGGAAGTAGCATTCCTTGGGCACGTGGCATCGAAGTACGGAATATCAGTTAACCCGGTAAAGATTGAATCAATACAAAGTTGGGAGCAACCTAAGTTAGTAACCGAAGTACGTAGCTTTCTAGGCTTTGCTGGTTATTATCAGAGATTCGTGGAAGGATGTTCTCGAATCGCTACTCCATTAACTCAGCTGACTTGAAAAGATACAAAATTTGAATGGAGCGAGGAATGTGAGAAGAGCTTCCAAGAACTCAAGATGAAACTCATTTCGGCACCTATTTTGGAAATACCATCAAGTTCGGAGGGATTTTTCATCTACAGCGATGCTTCAGGCAGATGTTTAGGATGTGTTCTCATACAACATGGGAAAATTATAGCCTATGCCTCACGACAACCACTACCAGAAAATCTACCAATAGTGACGGTCGCCGACCATCGGTATAGACTAAAAGACCATCGTTAAAGGCTATAGTGACGGTCACCGACCCTCGCCTTAGGTGTTATCGCTAATCCCTATAGCAACGGTCATATGTATCTATGCCAACGCTCAGACCGTCGCTAGAAAATAGACCAAAAATACGCTTAAATTTTTTTACCGACGACTAATACATATCAATAGCAATGGTAACGATCGTCGCTATATGTATTTTTGGCGCGAATGCCTAGGTTCTATAGCGACGGTCCTGACCGTCGCTGCTATAGCCTTTTTATATTAAATTTTTTTTAAATATTGATGCACATATTTATTGAACAAACTGTTGGGTCTCCAACTTTTAGTTTTATTTTGATGATAACAATAATTAGTAAATAAATTAATTAAAATGGTAGAATCCTCTCCATAGGATTTTTTATTATAATTATTTTAATTATCTTAATTATTTTTACCAAAAATATTTTCTAAATCTTATTTAATTGATTTTATTGATCTTAATGTTTTAATATGTTAAATCAATTAGGTCATGCATTGTGGGACAAAAATCATATGTTGATCATCAAATGTTTGTTTGACCGAATTGGAAAGAAGATGGAGATTTTGATTAAATCATTTTTGTCATATGGGCATTCTCTATTTATTCTCAAATTAATTATTTAAAGATTTTAAAAATTATTTTATTGCTTATATATATATATATATATATATTATATGTAAGTTTTATATATTTATATATATGTTAACCGAATATATATATGTTATTAATATATAATCATTGCATAATATATTATATATTATATATTAACCATGCATATGTGTGTGGTGTGTGAATATATTGTGACGCCCCCAAAATAGGTATACATCATCCATCTTGGATCGCCAAATACATGATACTGAATACAAATACAAACTTAATTATACAACATGAGCTGAGAGTTTTTACACGAATATTATCTTCTAGACAATATCCAAACTCAAATAGAGTCCTCATTACATTTATTGTCACACTATTTTATAGAATAGTGAGGACTATTATAATACCATCTCGGACCATCACTCCGTTCCCCGATTAGTCCCGGTTACGTTCTCCTTTCCTAAAGAGAACAATGAAAGCAAAAGGGTGAGCTCAACTAGCCTAGTAAGAAATATTATGACTAAGATAATGCAGAATAAATTATCATTAGTCTTCAACAGTATTAAACTGAAAAAATACAATAAACATCAAGTTTAACTACAGCGGAACAAGCAATCCATTAGAAGAGTCAAGTAGAGCATGATATCTACTATCTTCTATGATTTAAAAAGTTTTTCATCAATTTTATCGGAGACTCTCGACAATAAATAAACCACATCATCGAATCATCCCTGCACTATGGGCCAAGGATATTCATGTAATCATCAATGGTCATGATTATACCGAATAATCACTGGTCATAATCATACCAACGACTGTCCTTCAATGCACTACAGGCCAATGAGGACTTTTACCACATCATTTGTAACATTACAGATCACGATTATACCGAATGATCCATGGTCATAATCATACCAATCAACAGTCCATCTATGCACGTAAGCCAAAGATGACTTTCATCATAATATAAGCATAAGGATGATGACAATGATATAAGCATTAATCAAACGAAATCAAGAATAAATTTTAAAGACTTTAAATTTATCCAGAGTTTAAAAATATCCAAATTGTCAACATGATCTGCTTTGCGGAGTAAAATTCAAGAATAATATTCATGTATCCAAAATAATTGGGACAGAAAAGAAGTATACTTTTTGGGTGAATAGTACCCCGTGAATAGTATCCTATGAATAGTACTTCGGGAATAGTACCTTGTGAATAGTACCCCGGCATGAAAAGTGCCCCAAATACCCGAGTAAATAATATTTGAGTGAATAATAATCGGGTGAATAGTAACTCGTAAATAGTACTCTGGCATGAAAAGTGCCCCGAATACCCGAGTGAATAATATTTGAGTGAATAGTAACTCGTAAATAATAATTCATGAATAGTATTTCGGTATGAAAAGATCAATAATTATCAAGAAAGCTCATAATAATATTTCCATGAAAAGATATTGGATGAAGAGCAAATATCAAGGATATTCTACTAATTTCACGGAGTATAGAAGCAATACTTTAACAGAATGAGTGTAGAATTAGGAATATGAAACAAAATAATATTACTCACATACTACAGAGTATGGAAGAAAATATTATTTCTATGAATACTGAAAAATATAATATCCCTTATCTCAAAAGAAGACTAGATATTGGAATAGTGAGGTAGCAGACTTCTCTTCTTCTTTCTCTCTATAGCTTCTCTCTATAATTTCTCTTGTGAGTCTTAGTGAATTGGTGAGAATGGAAGAAGAATGAGCTTCTATTTATAGAAAAATATAGTTTCGATAATTGCACGTTTTGGGGCTCAAAATATTACAGTATAATACCTTCATCTTTTTCTTCAGTTTTAATTTAGTCCTGCAACTATTATCAAACTTGCACCACCTCCCCTAATAGTACATCATGTGAATCAATAGTTTTATACATGTGAGAAAAATAGTTACAGTATAGTACCTTCATCTATACCTCCATTTTTAATTTAGTCATGCAAGTATTATAAATCTTGCACCACCTCCACTAATAGTACATACATATGAATCAATAGTACATACATGTGAACAAATAGTTATAAGCATGTGAATTAATAACAATTAATTGCTCATTTATCTGATTAAATACCCGATTAGTCAATATAACCTCCAGAAATCAATTATTATCGAAATAAATGTTGATTTCCACTAACACAAATAATCCCAACATAATGGAACTATCAAATTCATCTTTAATCAACACGAACTTATTCATCATTAATATTATAACTAACAATATTTAACAACCAGATCATTCCCAGGAAAGAGGGGGCTTTCCGATAAGGATTTCTCCCTATTGTTGTGCAATTAGATGACCAAACCTCTCATCGACAGAACTTTCTAGACATCGTCAATATTGTAAATAATAATATGAATAACTTTGTCATCTCAATTATTGATTTAATAATATAGAATATTGATATTGTGACACCCCCAAAATAGGTATACATCTCCCATTCTGAGTCGCCAAATACATGGTACAGAAAACAACTATAACTTTATTAATACAATTTTCGTGCAAAATACGACAACACATACTGTGAGTTTAAATACAATATTGTCTTCTAGATAATATCCACACCCAAATAAAGTTCTCATTACAATTATTGATGCACTATTTTACAAAAATAGTGAGGATCTTTAAAACAACAAGCATCAGGACTATCACTCTATACCCCCGACTGGTTTCTGCTATGTTCTCGCTTCTTGAGAAGAAAAATGAAACAAAAAGGAAAACGGTGAGCTCAACTAGCCCAGTAAAGAATATTATGACAAAGATAATATACAACAACTTATCCTTAGTCTTCAACAGGGAAAAATCTAATAGAATATAATAGACAACAAGTTTTAGATCAACAACTGCAGCGAAAACAACAATTCATTAGAAGAATTAAGTAGAGAATGAAATCTACTATCATCTATGAATTTAAAAGTCCATCATTAATATTTTATCCCTGTAACATCAATCAATATACATCTTGCATCAAATATTCATCTTTGCACTACGGACCAAAGATATTCATTAGGTAATCATTCATCTTTGCACTACAGGCCAAAGATATTCATCAAGTATCATTATTAAGGACTGAGGATGATGAAAAACATTTTAGAGAACGAATCCAATAAGATAAAAGGATAAAGATTAGAGATTCGTACTTTAGATAATCCAAGTTCAAAACACTCCATAATAAACCATAATGGAGTAAAATTCAAGAATGAAGATCAAAACAATGATACAATCAAAGATAGTAACCATAATAGACATCTGGGACAATGAAGAGAAAATTTTATTTTTCGATGAATAGTGTCGTATTTGTGAATAGTGTTGTATACGTGAATAATGTCGTATACGTGAATAGTAACCCCGACACAAAAAAGGTAGAAATTCGATAATAAAATTTATATCAATAATTCGACATAATGATATTGAAGAAAATAATATCATTTACGAAGAAAATAACATCTCTTACCTCAAAATAATAGTATTTCTGATCGGAATATCGGATGTAAAGCCGAAGGAAACTTGCACTAAATAGCAACTATCAAAGTATCAAAATACTCACAAAAATACGCTCGATAATATAGAGAGAGAAAACTTATGTTTCTGGTGTGCTTTTCAATTATAACCTAAGCGCCTATTTATAGGAAAATGCCAGAACGCCATAGGAGACTAAAATAATAAATTATTATTATTATTTTCTTTTCAATATTCTACGCCCACCCACCAACTGAGCCAGCCAACTTGGAACAAAAAAATTCAGCCCACGTGTTTTGAAAAACAAAAGTGGGTCCCACCCAATTTTAATAAAAAAATATTTAATTTCCAAAAACTTCAATAATTCATATAAAATAGCCCTTTTATCAGAAAAATACTTATTTTATGTCCATTCCATATGAAATCGAATTCTCTACAACTTTGCAGAAGAAAGTTTTTCCAAATTCCAAACAGAAAATATCCAAAATTCACAAACGGATGATTTTTAATACCTCATAAAATTCATAACAATTCATACATTAATTTTTAACGGTTCAAAATTTGTGGACATATACTCAACTTATATATGTATAACATATCCAAAAATCACAACTATCCAACGGTCGGATTAAAATTATAACTCACGCAATAGAGCATTAAGAACACTGATTTGATTTTTAATACCTCCATTCTGACAAAAATACTGATAAAACACCTCAACATTAATTCCTTCAATTATATCCACATAAAAATAAATATTTCCTTCATTTATATCCACATAAAATAAATATTTCTTTATCATATAAATCAATAAATAATTATTCACAAATAATATTACAAAATCACAATAATGACAATCAGGCCGTTCTCAGGAAAGAAGGGGTTTTCCGATAAGGATTTCTTCTTACTAGCGTGCAATTAGGTGACCAAACCTCTCCTTGACAGAACTTTCTAGACATTGCCAATAATGTTATCTAATAATATTATTCAAATAATATGAATTATTGATCTGATAATGAGAAATATCAAGAATGACAATTATTGAAACAATAATAATATAAAATATCAACGCAACAATTATTGAATTAATAAAATAAAATATTGAATAAAGAATTATCGTAACAATTATTGAGTAGTGCCTTCTTCACGTAAGAATCAATAATTCAAAAATAATGTGCAATACTGCGTAATACTCTTTGTGCAACTACGCCAGATTCTCGTATTTTAACCACCAAGTAATCCAACAGTGTTAACGGTAACAATTACGCCGTTATTTATAAAAACTCAAACTTGTTATTTTCTTCATCCGACAGTTATTCTATTATAGGGCCCATAAATGGTTGCGCCGTCGTACGAATATTCCCCGACAACAATGAATATTTTATAACCACTTGCTTATTTTGTAAAATTTGCACATTTCACCCACAACCAAAGCATTATATCAAATTAACTCCTTATTATTTCAAGATAATGAATAGAGAAAATTCAATTTTATTTATAATAAGTTGGGATCTTACAACCTCCCCTCCTTATGAAATTTTGTCCTCGAAATTGACGTACGTACCTAGTGTTTCGAAAAGGTGAGGGTACCTCGCTTTCATTTCCGATTCCAACTCCCAGGTCATTTCTTCAATTACATGGTTCCTCCACAAAACATTGACTTGTGGTATAACCTTTGTTCATAAGACATGCTCTTTCCTATCCAATATCTTGACGGGTGCCTCCTCGTACGTTAAATCTTCGGCTATCTCGTCTGGTTCTAATGCAATAATGTGGTTCGGGTCTTTCACATATTTACGAAGCATAGATATATGAAAAACATTATGAACATGAGACATGCTTGGAGGTAATGTGAGTCTATAGGCCACAGTTCCTACTCGATCGAGGATTTCAAATAAATCAAAGGTTTGAGCTTTCTTCTCTTCATCAATTCTTACTTCTAGAATAACGCCTTCTTGCACCTTCTTCTTTATATTCATCAGCTCCGGTGTGCAGCTGTAATAACCCAATATTTTTAATAAGAAATTTTGCGATTTAATTTTTTATATATATATAAAGGTGGGAATATGTGTAAGGTAAAGTATATGTATCTATGTAATAAATAAATTTATTTATTAGATGTAAATAATTTCTTTTAGACTTATTGATCATTATAGATTATATTCTTATAATAAATTAATTTTGTAATAAAAATATTTATTATTTATTTTCCATGAAAATATGATTATGGTATATATGATATGATTATTAGGATTATTATGATATGTATTTTATTATATTGGTTAGGTTAATTATTTTAACTTAGTTAATGATGGTTATGTCATATATGAATTCAAAACCCGAAGTCTGGATTTTGAATAAAGGATGAGAATAATAATATAATATTATTTATATTTCAGTGATATAAATATGCCTGATATGTGTGTAATGTTAATTTGTAGATCAGTTATAGTAAAATAGTACAAACCCTAGCATTACTGATAAACTATAGTACAGAGTCAGATATGACTATAAGATTTGTTAAATTGTGTGTTATGTAATTAATGACCATCATTACAAAAAAATGGGGCTTCAGCAACAACAAATTTTTGTTGCTAAAGGTGCCAAATTTCGTTGCAAAAGAGTTTTGGCAACGACTTTACTGTCGTTGCGTCTTTTGTTGCGCAATAAGCGTTGCTAATTGTTCCGCAACGAACGTTTTTTTTCGTTGCCAAAAGTAATACATTTTACAATGAAATTTGGCTTTCGTTTAGAGACATCGATCCTTTAGCAACAAAATGTATTGTTGCAGAATAATTAAAATTTCATTGCGAAAAACCCCATTTCGTTGCAAAAGCCTGCTAATTGGGAACAAAATGAACTCTTTTTTTTTTTGCAATGATCATGCATTTTCGTTGCAATTGACACCATTTTGCAACGACATTTTTTGTTGCAGTAAATTATGAAAATTGTTGCCTAAGCTTACTTTCGTTGCGGAATGTAAATTTTTTAGCAACGATTTACGATGCTGATTATATTATTTGGCAACGACATTATGCTGAATCAGCAACGAAAATGTTTGTTGCTGGTTATTTTTCAATAGCAATGAAAGTCGTCGATTAGCAACAACATTATATGTTGTCGTTTCTTTATATGTGCAACGAAAGTTGATATGTTTTTGATAAGTGGGTTTTATACCTACTTATTGGATATCAATTCATGCGAACTATGCCCATTATTTTAGTGTGTTTTTAGTTGCATTTCGTAATATTTTGCATTGCATGTACTGAGAACTCCTTTGGTGTAAAAGTGCAGGAAATGGCATAGCTTAGCGATGGTAGATGGCATGAGGCTAATGGAAACATAATGCGAGGAACAAGTGGAGATATGCAACCAAAGATGGATGAAGGAAGAGTGGCATGACAATGAATCAATAGCAAATAGGACAAAGCAAAGAGCAATGAGAACACGTAGTCAAATCTGCAGGTCGCATGCGCACGCCGCCATATCTGAGCTTCAACAAACGCGCCCGCGCAATCACCCAAACTTGCTAGATTTTAAAGACGCATACCATATCGATGATTACAAGGGAAGCGGCCGCCATACACATCCGAGGTCACGATCTGCTTTTTATTTTAATTTATAAATTGGAAGAGTTGGAGTTGGTTTAAACAATTCTGGTTGGTACCAGAAGTATTATTCATTAGTTTTTATGTGTTTTCATATGAAAAACTAGGGTTTACACTTTGAGAGATTTCCATTGATGAACCAAGAAAAAACTCCTTATTTTCTACTTTTTCTTTGGATTTTCAATCATTGTGGATGAACTACTGTTATTTTGCTGGATATTAGTGAAGATTTGCACGTTACTATAGGATTGTAATCAGCAATTGGGTTTGATAGATTCTATCCTTTCTCTTTCAATTGTTTGCTTATTGTCCATGAATTGCTTTGATCCCATAATGGCTTTTGGTTCAGTCATGAACTAAACTCCATTATGGGATTCTAACGGATTTTAATATGTATTTTAATTAATTGCTTGACTGCTGGACTGTTTTGCATATCATAAGGAATTTCTATCATGGTTGTTTTGCATGTATGAATGATTAATCACCATTCGTTTTAGGTGCTTGTATAGAATTGAAAAATAACATGCGAGTATGGATTGTAATCATGATAGCATGCGTATATGGGGCTGTTTTGCTTAGCTTTGTATTTAGTGAACCAGATAGACATATACTATTTCACCGTATGAGTTATTATAAGGGCTTGAACTTAAATTCGATATTGCTTTAATTTCACATAGAAATATAGTGAGATTGGTTTTATTGGAGATTACATGGGATCTATTGCATGTGGATGTTATGTAAGTAGGTCATAATTCATTGAAAAATGGTTATGTCTACATTAGTGCTCTTGGCTACTTTTCTGTGATACGTGAACAATCTTGCATGATGGTGGTAGTTAGATGAACTATTAAATGAAGTTAGGATCCCATTATTTCCAGATTTGATTCATTCCATTATTATTCTTATTTTAGTTATTATTTGCATTTAGAGTAATTCACAATTGTAAGCATTAGTTTAAGCATATAAAAATAGTGATTTAGTTGATGCATAGTAATTTAATTTAGACATCTTTCTCCGTGGATCGATATTCGACTTACTCTGTACTGCTTGTTGACACATGTATGCTTGCATGAGTTAGAGCTCTTTTGTTAGAACTAAAAAAAGAGGCAACAAGTTTTTGGTGCCGTTGCAAGGGAAAGGCGTTTAAATTTAAATAATTATCGTCAATTTTAAGCTATATTGTATAACATAGACAAATCTAATCTTATCTCATTTCTAATTTTGTTTTTGGTTTCAGGTACTTGTAGATTTTTTATGCACACGCGATCATCTAATTCCGAGTTAATACCAGCGCAGGATAATATTAACGGGAGAGGTTGGAAAGCGAGAGTGCAGAGAAATTTGCAAGCACAGTTAGAGGGTACTACATCTGATATGGCAGAGGGACAAAGAGAAGAGCAAAGAAAGGAGCACAGGGCTTTCAGAGACTATTCCATGCTGAACATTAATGGACTACAGTCGAGCATAGTCAGACTGGCGATAGCAGCAAATACTTTCTAGATTAAACCGGGCACTATTCAGATGGTGCAGAATTTGGTACAGTTTGGGGGTGCTGCTACAGATGATCCGAATGAACACCTGTTGAGCTTTATTGAGATTTGTGATACATTCAGATATAACGGGGTGTCGGAGGATGCTATCAAACTTAGGTTGTTTCCGTTCTCATTGAGGAATAAAGCAAGAAGTTGGATTCATTCTTTGCCTTCAGGATTAATTACTACATGGGAGGACCTAGCACAGAAGTTTTTAGCCAAGTCTTTCCCAATGGCTAAGACCGCAAAAATGAGGACAGCGATCACTCAGTTTGAACAACAACAGGGTGAATCCTTATACGAGGCCTGGGAGAGTTATAAAGAGATGCTACGGAAGTGTCCGCTCCATGGTATGCCAGATTGGATGGTGATCAACATATTTTACAATGGATTGGGATGGCAGTCTAGGCCGATTGTAGATGCAGCTGCAGGAGGAGCCTATAACCTTATCGAGACGATGGCAGCAAATGATTTTCAAAATCCTACATCTCAGATGCCACAACCCAAAGTTGCAGGTTTGTTAGAAGTGGATGTTATTACTCAGTTGTCGGCACAGATGGCAGCTATGGCAAAGAAAATAGATACATTGGAAGAGAGCAAGACAAAAATAGTTGCCTTCGTATATGAGATTTATGCGGGGTCGCACTCGACAGATCAATGTACTATCAGCTCAGAGTCGGTACAGTATGTGAGCAATTACAGGAAAGACCAAGGATAATTTCAAAACACATACAACTCCAATAACCACAATCATCCTAACTTCAGTTGGTCAACTAACCAAGGGAATCAGCAGAATCAGTTTCAGCCGAATCAACAATTTCAGTCACAGCCATCTCAACCACAGTTTACACCAAAACCACCGTTTCCACCAGGATTTTCTCAACAACAACAACATCACACTCCAGCTGCACCTCAGCAAGATAAGAAATCAGAAATGGAGGAGATGATGATGAAGTACATGGAAAACACGGAGGTTATGATTAAAAGCCAAGTAGTGACTATTAAAAATTTAGAAACTCAGATGGGGCAAATGGTGAGCATGCTTAACAACAGGCCCCAAGTTTCATTGTCAAGTAATGCAGAAGCAAATCCACGAAGAGACGGGAAGGAACAATGTTAAGCGATCACATTAAGGTCTGAGAAAAATATTGCAAAGAATCGAGCATCGCATACCGCGCTTGTTGATTAAGGAGGCCTTGCACCGCCATGAGAGAAAAACTATGATCACGAGAAAGAAAATTCAGGAAATTCTGAGCTACAACAGGAAGAAAAAGATAAAGCAGGTTCAGATGAGAAGCTTATGAGTATAGTACCACCAGTTCACCCTTAAGTTCCATATCCACAAAGATTGAATAAGCAGAGGGAGGATAATGTAAAATCCCAAATTTTACGAATAGAGATTTAAATTTTTCGAATTATTTTTTTGAATATTATGGTGTGGATTTAATATAATGTTATAGTTGTGGGTAATATTTATAAATTTTGTAAAAAGTATGCAAGTTGTTATATTATATTCAATTGGTCTGGGAATATTCTTTGTGTCTGGGAATATTCAATGCGACAAAGACAATCATTAGTGGACCCTACAACGGAATTATTATTTGATTGAGAAATGATAAAATATTTTTATGAAAATAATGGTGGAAGTTTTACAGTTATCTTGTTGAACTACTTGGTAGTAAAAGTACGATACGTGTGGTTTCATAGTAGAGTACACGGTATTGATTATTGATGCTTACGTGAGAAGTCACTCAGTTTTGTTCAATTATTGCTACAATAGTTCTTTGATAGTATCTCACGTTATTTGATTCAATTATTGTTGATTGTTATATATATATATATATATATATATATATAAGTTTTGTTTTATTAGTATTATTAATGTAATAAAACAGAAAAACTTTTTATATAAAAAAGAATACTTTTATAAAGTTATCTGTTTTATTAGACAATAATTAGATTATATTATATTTTATTATGCATAGTGTTTGCATAGTGCATGCATAGTGTTTGCATAGTAAAATCTTTTTAAAAGTTATTCGTTTTATTAGATTATAAATAGAATATATTATATTTTATTGTAAACCAACTGACCGTCTGCTTAAAGTAAGTCGATCTGGACCGTTCATGGATTGGTTACTATTCATTTCATTCTTCTATAAATAGAAGCTCATTCCTTCATTGTTTCTTATGAATTCACCGAAACTCTAGAGAGAGAAACCAGAGAGAATTATTCTTCTATCTTGAGCGTATTTCTTTAGCGTTTAAGAAAGCTTTGAGCGTAGTGCAAGTTTCTTCAAGTATATCCCCGCCTACCGGTTTGAGTACTCTTCTTTATAAGGTAAGGGTATTTTTTTTCATATTCATGAAGAGAACTTCATTATTCCATTCTTTATTATTTTGTTTGAATAACTTTGATATCGCCATTCTACAACCCTATACTTGGTGATTTCTTGTAGTTATTCCATTCTTTATTATTCTGTTGGAATATCATGTATCATATGCGTTTTACACGGACTTCGTTCCGCCTTTTTTATTATTCTATTGGAATATCCTGTTTATGCATTTTACGTCGGACTGGTTCCGCTTTTTATTATTCTGCTGGAATATCCATTCATGCATTTTACGCGGGACCGGTTCCGCTCTTTATTATTCTCGCTGGAATATCACATCATGTTTTTACGCCTGACTGGTTCCGTCTTTATTATTCTCGTTGAATATCCTCGTCATACATGCGCTTTTCTGGCGCCGGACCGATTCCGTTATTTATTATTCTTTGAATAACTCATACCTATGCTGGTACCGCATGCATGGTGATTTCTTTTGTTATTCCATTCTTTATTATACTCAGTTGATTAAAGTGTTGACTTCTATACTCCATGAAATTAGTGGAATATCCTTGATATTTACGCTTCATCCAGTATCTTTTCATGGAAATATTCTTCTGAGCATTCTTGAATTTTACTCTACAAAGAAGTATCATGTTGACAATTTGGACGTTATTAGTTCCTGGATAATTTAATTCTTGAACTTGTTTTATTGAATTCTTATATCATTGTCATCATCCTCATGTTTATATTTTGTTGAAAGTCATTTGTGGTCTGTAGTGCATAGATGTACTTGGTATGATTATGACCAGGGATTATTCGGTATAATCATGACCGTAATGTTACAAATGATGTGAAAAAAGTCCTCATTGGCCCGTAGTGCATTGATGGACAGTTTTTGGTATGATTATTCTATGGATTCTCTTCGGCCAAGGGAGCAAAGATGAATTGTTTTATGGCATGATCAGGACCGTTGATGAAAACACGATTATCTTTGGCCCGTAGTACATGGATAATTTGTGGTCGTGATACAAAATAATATCCTTGGCTTGTAGTGCAGGGATGATTTGATGATGTGGATTATTTATTAAGCTGAGTCTCGGCAATAAAAGTGATGAAAAACATTTTAAATCATAAAAGATAGTAGATTTTATTCTCTACTTGACTCTTTTAATGGATTGCATGTTCCACTCCAGTTAAACTTGATGTATATTGTATTTTATCAGTTTAACACTGTTGAAGACTAATGATAATTTATTCTGCATTATCTTAGTCATAATATTTCTTACTGGGCTAGTTGAGCTCACCCTTTCTTTCACTGTTCTCTTCAGGAAATGAGAACGTAGCCGGGACCAATCGGGGAACGGAGTGACGGTCCAGATGATAATATTAGTAGTCCTCACTATTCTGTTAAATAGTGTGACAATAAATGTAATGAGGACTTATTCTGAGAGTAGATATTGTCTAGAAGACAATATTTGTATTAAAACTCACAGCTTTCTTGTTGTATATTAAAGATTGTATTAGTATTCCGTACCATGTATTTGGCGACTTTCGTAATAGGTGATGTATACCTATTTTGGGGCGCCATGAATAAGCGATTCAAAGAAGTTCTTGGAGGTCTTTAAAAAGCTGTAGATCAACATACCTTTCGCTGAGGCATTGGAACAGATGCCAAGTTATGCAAAGTTCATGAAGGGAATATTGTCAAGGAAGAGGAGATTAGACAAGTTTGAGACCGTGTCCTTGAAAGAGGAATGCAGTGCAGTGCTTCAGCGTAAATTACCTCCAAAGCTGAAGGATCCGGGCAGTTTCACAATTCCATGTATGATCGGAAAGATGAGCTTCAGTAAGTGTCTATGTGATCTTGGGACAAGTATAAATTTGATGCCCTTGTCAGTATTCAACCAGTTGGGATTGCCGGCTCCAAGGCCAACAAACATTTCTTTGCAGCTAGCTGACAGATCCATCACGTATCCACGGGGAATTATTGAAGATGTATTGGTGAAAGTGGACAAATTTATCTTTCCGGCTGACTTCATCATTTTGGATTACAAAGAAGATAAGAGTATACCAATCATACTGGGGAGACCATTCCTAGCTACAAGAAGGACCTTGATTGACATTCAGAAAGGGGAACTCACTATGCGTGTTCATGATCAGGAGGTTACCTTTAACGTCTTCAAGGCAATAAAGTTCCCGACGGATGAAGAGGAATGTTTTAGAGTTGATTTGGTGGACCATGTCTTACATGATGAAGTTGAGAATCTAGTGAACTATGAACCGTTGAGGAGTGTAATTGCTAAAAATTCAGATTTGGAGGACGAGGAATTCGACGAACTTGTGCAATATCTGGATACCACTCCAAAATTCAGAAAATTCAGAACACCTGTCGAGCCATTGACGAAAGCTGGAGAGTCATCGATAAAATTAAAGTCATCTCTTGAGACACCTCTAGAGCTTGAATTAAAACCACTTCCAGATCATCTCAGATACACATTTTTAAATAAAGATTCAAAGTTAAATGTGATTATTTCTTCTGTACTAACATCTTTTCAGGAAGAAAAACTGCTACGAGTGCTTAGAGAGTTCAAATCAGCTATTAGGTGGACCATAGCAGATATTAAAGGGATCAGCCCTTCTTTTTGCATGCATAAGATCCTGATGAAAGATGGGAGTAAGCTGTTAGTTGAGCAACAAAGAAGACTTAATCCGATAATGAAAGAAGTGGTCAAGAAAGAGGTACTGAAATGGCTGGATGCAGGAATAATTTATCCGATTTCGATGACTCATGGGTGATCCCGATGCGATGTGTAAAAGAAGAAGGGTGGTATGACCGTTGTGACTAATGAGAATAATGAGTTAATTCCAACACGCACAGTGATGGGGTGGAGAGTCTGCATAGACTACCGCAGGCTCAATAAAGCTACAAGGAAAGATCATTTTCCACTACCATTCATTGATCAGATGTTGGAAAGATTAGCGGGTCATGAGTACTATTGCCTTCTGAACGGATATTTGGGCTACAATCAAATTGTGATAGCTCCAGAAGACCAGGAAAAGACAACCTTCACATGTCCATACGGCACTTTTGCTTTCAGAAGGATGTCCTTCAGGTTGTGCAATGCTCCAGCCACCTTTCAGAGATGCATGATGGCTATATTTTCAGATATGGTGGAGCAGAATATGGAGGTATTTATGGATGATTTCTCAGTCTTCGGGGACTCGTTTGATTTATGCCTTGAGAATTTGATTATGGTTTTGAAGAGGTGTGTTGAGACAAACTTAGTGCTGAATTGGGAAAAGTGCCATTTCATGGTACAAGAAGGAATTATACTGGGACACAAAGTTTTGAAGAAGGGACTCCAGGTGGATAGGGCTAAGCTGGAAACTATAGAGAACTTGCCACCACCTACTTCAGTAAAAGGTGTTCGCAGTTTTCTGGGACATGCAGGTTTCTTCCGTAGATTCATCAAGGACTTCTCCAAGATAACTAAACCACTATGAAGTTTATTGGATAAGGATGCACAGTTTAATTTTGATGATACCTGTGTGTCAGCATTTGAGCACTTAAAGGGGAAACTAACTTCAGCACCAGTGATTACTGCACCAGATTGGGATTTGCCATTTGAGCTGATGTGTGCTGCAAGTGATTACGCCGTAGGGGCTGTTTTGGGGCAGAGGAAGGAAAAGATATTTCATATGATCTATTATGCCAGTAAGACACTCACAGATGCACAGTTGAACTACACCACCACGGAGAAAGAGTTATTGGCTATGGTGTATGCCTTTGACAAATTTCAAGCATATCTGATTGGCACAAAGGTGATTGTGTACACGGATCACGCGGAAATTCGACATTTAGTGGCAAAGAAGGATGCAAAGCCCCGATTGATCAGATGGATTTTATTACTGCAAGAATTTGATTTGGAAATCAAGGACAGAAAGGGCACTGAAAACCAAGTGGCGGACCACTTATCGCGACTAGAGAATCCAGAAAGGAAGACAGACGATAAAGTTATGATCAATGAATCCTTTCCAGATGAGCAGTTGTTTGTGGTGAAAGGGGAAGTGCCATGGTTTACAGACTACGCGAACTATTTGGTGAGTAAGATGGTACCTTCTGACTTGGTGGGGTATCAAAAGAAAAAATTTCTACATGATGTCAAATGGTATATATGGGATGAGCCTTATCTGTTTAAACAATGTTCTTATCAAATGATAAGACGGTGTATTCCATATAGCGAGACCGGGGGGATTTTACAGAATTGTCATTCTTTTGTGTATGGAGGTCATTATGGTGGAGAACGCACAGCTGTAACGCCCCTAAATCCGGGTATCTTCCAACCCGACATCTGGTGTTACCCGGTACTCATAACTGTACATTCATTCCATTGAAATGACATCAAAATGTGCGTATCACCGACATTTTTATTACATTAATAATATTACATCCCGTTCCCAGGTTCTAAAATCATTACATTCTTTGTTCATCATACTATAATATATACAACTTACTAGTTTATTACAAGGTAAACTAATCGATCATCTTCGTCTTGCCTTTAACCTTGTCAAATCCCTTGGTTCGTTCGGTCCTAGCTGCATTCATATGGTTCAAGCAAGAGTGAGCATAACAAGCTTAACAAGTACAACAATTTCTTTTAAACGACATGCTTGAAACATAGGAATCATATATCTTCAGTAACTGAACAATAGTTATGAAGTATTATCGATAATTCAAAATAGCACTTCGTTTCCTTCAAAATGTTTTACAACAACAATATTCAGTAGAATATCAATTATGGCTCAAGACCATGAGCGGCCTATAATTTCTTTGAAAGGACAACCCTAAGACTAAGTCCGTAAGTCCCAGATATCTTCTAAGCACTTCGGATGATCACCCATAGTACTCTATGTTGATCAACACTACATTCATTAAACGTGTTTACGTTTAAGTTTTGGCAACCTCATGTTGTGGCGCCCCAAAATATAGTATACACAACACCCATTCCGAAGTCGCCAAATACATGGTACAAGAAGCAAACTACAACTTCAATAATACAAATGTCGTGTGAAATACGACAATATATACCGTGAGTTTAAATATAATATTGTCTTCTAGACAATATCCACACGCAAATAAATCCCCATCATAATTATTGATACATTATTTTACAAAATGGTGAGGACTACTAAACAACTCTCTCTAGAACCTTCATTCCATACCCCGACTAGTACTGCGCTACATTCTCGCCTCCCGAGAAGAAAAAATGGAACAACAAGGAAAAGGGTGAGCTCAACTAGCTCAAGAAGAATATTATGACTAAGATAATATACAACAAATTATCGTTAGTCTTCAACAGGAAAAATCTAATAGAATACAATAGACAACAAATTTTAAATCAATGTTCATTGCGAAATAATAATTCATTAGAAGAGTTAAGTAGAGAATGCAAACTACTATCTTCTATGTATGAATTTAAAAGTTCATCGTCTATCATTTATCCCTGTAACATCAATCCATAAATATCTGGAATCAAATATTCATCTTTGCACTACAGGCCAAAGATATTCATCAATCGGTCATGTTCATCTCAACACCTGTTCATCTTTGCACTAAAGGCCAAAGATATTCATCAGTCGGTCATGTTCATCTCAACACCTGTTCATCTTTGCACTAAAGGCCAAAGATATTCAATAATATCATCATTTAAGACTGAGGATGATGAAAAATATTTTTAAAGAACGAATCCAGTGAAACAAAATGACAAGGATTAAGGATTAAGGATTCATACTTTGTTTTATCCATGTCCAACAATACCTCAAAAATAATCATAGTGGTGTAAAATTCAAGAATGATCAAAACATGGATACAATCAAAGCTAGTATCCAGAATAGATATTTTGAACGAAAAGAAGAAATTTTATTTTTCGATGAATAAAGGCCAGATATCGTGAATAGTGTCAGATATCGTGAATAAAGGTCGTATACATGAATAGTAACTCCGACACCAAAAGATAGAAATTCCACAAAAAAAACATTTTCACGCTTCATGAATAGTACTCGTGAATAGTAACTCGTGAATAGTAACTCATGAATAGTAACCCCGACATGAAAAAGTTCCAAATTTGATAAAAACTTCAGATCAACATTTCAAAGATAATGATATCAAGAAATAATATCATTACGAAAAAATAATATCCCTTACCTCAAAGAATCAAGACATCTAAGTGATGTCGAAATGAAACTTATCTCGAATAAAGAACTCTCAAAGTATCTAAATACTCACAAAATACGCTCAATAATATAGAGAGAGAAGAGAAAAACTTTGTTTCGTGTGTGATTTTCAATTCTAACTTAGCCCTCTATTTATAAGAAAATGTTAGCCCTACCAAGCAGACTTGACCACTACCGATGGCTTTACTCTACTACTATTGCCACCCACCACATTTGAAATAAAATTCAAAGACATTTTTTTTTTCACCAACCATAAGTGGGGCCCACTCAATTCTAGAATTTTCCACCAAAATCAATTATAACCCTACTTTCCGAATCAAACACCTCTTAAAATTTATAACAAATCATTCGCTCATTTTTAACGGTTCAAAATTTGTGGTCATATACTCAACTTATATATGTATAACATATCCAAAAATTACAACGATCCAACGGTCGGATTAAATATTATAACTCACACAATAAAGTCAGAATAACACCGATTTGATCTTTTAATACCTCCAATCCGGCAAAAATACAAATAAAACATCTCAAAGATTAATTCCTTCATTAATAACCACATAAATAAATCCATCATTTATATTCATATAAAATAAATATTTCCTTATCATATGAATCAATAATTAATTATTCACAAATAATATTACGTAATCACATTTATGATAACCAGTCCGCTCCTCAGAAAGAGGGGCTTTCCAATAAGGATCTCTCCTTCTTCGGGCGCATGATTAGGTGACCAAACCTCTCCTTAGATGTAACTTTCTAGACATTGCCAATAATGTTATCTAATAATATTATTCAAATAATATGAATTATTGATTTGATAATGGGAAATACTATGCAGTTGACAATTATTGAAACAATAATAATATAAAATATCAACGCAACAATTATTGAATCAATAAAATAAAATATTGAATAAAGAATTCACCGTGAAAATTATTGAGTAGTGCCTTCTTCACGTAAGGATCAATAATTCAACAATATCGCAAGTAATACCGCAGTATTATTCTTGCAACCACGCCAGACATCGTATTTTTAACCACCGGGTTCCAATGATCTTAATTAAGTAATAACTACGCCGCTTATTTATAACCACCCAAACTTTTTCGCTTTCCTCATCCAATCGCTTTCAGTTATATGGGGCCCACATTATGGCGCTACTAGCCGGACGAATATTCTCCGACAATCTTTAATATTCCACGACCAAACGAATATTCCCCGACAAAATGAATATTTTATAACCACTTGCTTATTTTGAAATATTTATGTATTTAACCCTTAACTATCCACATTAATCAAATCAACCCTTACTATTTCAAAATAATAAATAAAGGAAATTCCTTTTATTTAAAAATTTTGGGGTCTTACAACCTCCCTCCTTATGAAATTTCGTCCTCGAAATTGACGTGCGATACTGGTGTTTCAAAAAGGTGAGGATACCTCGCTTTCATTTTCGTTTCTAATTCCCGTGTCATTTCCTCTATAAAGCATGATTCCTCCACAAAACTTTAACTTGTGGTATGACCTTTCTTGCGTAGGACATGCTCATTCCTATCCAAGATCTTGACAGTACCTCCTCATACGTTAAGTCTTCTACTATCTCGTCCTGTTCTAACTCTATAACATGGTTCGGTCTTTCACATATTTACTTAAGTACGATATGTGAAACACATTATGAACACGAGACATACTTGGAGGTAACACAAGTCTATAGGCTACATTTCCTACTCGGTCAAGAATTTGAAATGGACCAATAAATCGTGGATTAAGCTTTCCTCTCTTCCCAAATCTTGTAACTCCTTCCATGGAGCAACTCGCAACAATACATGATCCCCTACACTAAATTCCACGTCCTTTCGATGAAGATCCGCATAACTCTTTTGTCGATCTTGTGCCGCTTGTATCGTTGTCGAATCATTTGGATCTTTTCGGTGAGTCATATGCGTACTAACTCCTGGGTCCCAACAATGTTGCTTCACCCACCTCATCCCAACATATTGGAGAACGACATTTTCGTCCATATAATGCTTCAATGGATCCACACCTATACTTGCACGATAATCGTTGTTGTAGGAGAATTCCACCAATGGTAAATACTTATCCCAACCGCCCTTAAAGTCTAGGACACGAGTCTTAATATATCTTCAAGAGTTTGAATAGTCCTCTCTCTGATTGTCCGTCCGTTTGGGGATGGTATGTCAACTAAATCGCAAAACTGCGCCCATAGCTTTTTGCAAGCTAACCCAAAATCTTGAAGTGAATCTTGGGTCACGATCCAAAACTATGGATACTGAGCATGCCATGCAACCTCACAATCTCATTTACGTATATAATAGCAAGACGCTCAAGTGAATAAGTCTCCGTGATCGGCAAGAAAAATGAGCGGACTTGGTTAATCTATCAATAATAACCCAAATAGCATTGATGCCTTGAGAAACCGTAGGAAGACCCGTGAACGAAATCCATGGTAATGTGTTCCCACTTCCATTCCTAATCTCAAGTGGTTGCAACGGACCCTTAGGTACTAGATGCTCCGCCTTTACAAGTTGGCAAGTTAAACACATTGAGATAAACTTTGCAATCTCTCTCTTCATATTGTTCCACCAAAATGTATGTCAAGATCACGATACATTTTAGTACTTCCAAGATGGATTGCAAATGGTGTATTGTGTGCCTCCATCATAATCTTGTACTTCAAATCGAGTCGTTAGAACACAAAGTCTAGAGTGGACTCGAAATATTCCTTCTTCATCAATTCTCGCTTAAATAGCTCCTTCTTGTACTTTCTTCTTCATACGCATCATTTCAAGATTGGGTGGCTTGAGCGACTTTAACTTTATTGATTAAAGTCGATTATACTCAGATATCATCACGTGGGTACCTAGAGTTTTCATCTCCATCTCTATTATTTGTAAATTATACGAAATTAGTCTTTGACAATATCGTACTCGTGATTTGTATACGATCTTCTACTCAACACGCCGCCTACCACGTTCGCTTTTCCGGGATGGCATGGTCAAAACATGTCTTTGAAATGAGTCTCCTCTTGAGTTCTTGAAGCTCTTCCCACATTCCTTGCTCCATTCGAATTTTGTATCTCTACGAAGTTAGCTACGTTAATGGAATAGCGATTCGAGAATATCCTTCAACGAATCTCCAATAATAACCAACTAAGCCTCAGAAAGCTACGTATTTCGATTCTTCGACTTAGGTTGCTCTTAATCGTGACTCATATCCCAATCTTGGATAGCACGTCACAATGACACCTATCGATTTACTATCGCATCGAATATGACGTCCCCTACAGAGAGTTCAAGCTTAGGTGAATTCCACAAAGGAAGTCACAAGATAAAGGCTCAGTACCAAATTCTATAGTTGAATTTTAACTCCTCAAGTTCAATAGAGCCATTCGATATGAGATTTTAGAAATGAGTTTTGTACTTAGGGTTCAAAGTCGATACAAAATTTAATATCGATCTTTGGGAGTAAACCAAGAAATTCTTGAAAAAATACGTCGGGAAAAATCAATAACAACAAGAATATTATTCAAATCTGACGTGTCTTTATTCAAATCCATAACATGGACTAAGAAAACTTGACATCCGTAATAAACGAATGACTTCATAGCTTGATATGAAAATGTTTGATTACAATGGTTTGATTGCTTGAATTGAATAACGAGTTGCTTAGGAATATGAAAACTAACAACCTTACGAAAACAATCAATTTTGGCATGATGAGTAGTTAACCTTAAAATCACATCACAAGCAAATATCTCTATAGAAATAAGGTTAACGGTAATGTGATAGTACCAACTGAATCAAGCAAGATTTTTAAACAACGGATGTAATGAAAGTTTCTCCTAATGGAGTCTCCACAGATAGGTCAAAGTTTAATTTCTCCGTAGTCAAGTTCAAACGTTGAGCGCAAGCAAGAGAGATAAAAGAATGGGTAGAACCGGTATCTAGTAAGGTATAAACTTCGCAAGAATTTATAATTAACTAACCTGTGCTAACTTCGTTCGGTTCCTCGTATTTTGACCGAAGTCACGACAAACGCTCTTCCAAGAACCGTTGACTTTAACTTTTACGGGACATCCTTTTGAGTCACCATTCCCATTGGGATCGGTTTCGATATCGTATAATCTCGAGCGATATGTCCTTCTTTTCCACAATTATAGCATACCTTAAACTGTTGTGGGCAGTTTGGGCTGATATGTCCCTCTTTCCCGCATTTGTAACATACGACCGGTGGTCGTTCTCCTCCCTTAAAACTAGTTGCTCTCGGGGCCGACGCGTCTTCAAATGGTCGTTGTTGAATCTCCTCTTTTTAAAATCTCCTCCCGACTCGCTTCTTCTATTTTCATGGCCACGATTACCACCAGAGTGGTTACCGCCTTTGTCCGTATTCTTCTTTCTCCGCTGGTTATCGTTATTCTGATGACTGCTATCTTCGGTATGATCCTGGTTATGGTCCCTCGGTTGAACGTACTCGTTATCTCGCTCTAACAACTGAGCCTTGTTGACAACATCTGAATAGAGAGAAAATTTATGAGAAATGAGATACTGACGTATGTCGGGTTTCAAACCTCTCAGAAACATCCGCGTCATACGTTCCTCATTCTCCACCAAATGAGGTGCAAACCTGGATAACTCCGCGAACTTCGCCGTCGACTTTGGGACAAATCATGTTATTCTCGCTTCTAGTCTAATAAACTCCACTTCCTTCATATAGACGAATACTTTCGTGGAAGTACTTGTCATTGAACTATTTCTGAAATGTCTCCCATGACATCTTTGAAAAGTACCGGATGGGTACGCTTACGCACTCCCACCAAAGATGGTCTACCTCGCCACGGAACATAAAGGTGGCGAATGGAACCTTCTGTTCTCCGTGCATCCCAAGACATCGAATATCTTGGTAATTTGCTTGACCCATGTTTCCGCCATGATCGGATCTCGCTTCCCATAAATTCGTGGTCCCAACTCTTTGAATCGCTTCGTTGTGACAACCCGTGAATTGCTATCATTTCCTCCTGTATTTTGAACACGAGTCTCCTCGTCGATTTTGCATGAACTGCAAAAAACTTCTAAACATCCCTCGTTCCTCGTCGCTCAGGTGGTGTTGTTCACAGGAGGAACATTGCCACTGTACACGCGTTCTCCTCGTTGGTGAGTCTGAGGCATCTCCACGGTCTCATTTACTCCACTATTAATATTCTCGGTCGACATTCTCAAATACCGCATAAAATAAGGGTTAATTAAGGAAATCAATATATCTCATAATATCCCTATATATCTTGACCAACTAACAAATAAGCTTAGGTAGGACACACTAGCGAAGGATTTACTCGCCTCCCCTCCTAGTTCTATTCCCCGATCTCCGCCAGAGATCATATCCCTAAGCTCGATACCAACCGTGGCGCCCCAAAATAGGTATACACAACACCCATTCTCGAGTCGCCAAATACATGGTACAAGAAGCAAACTACAACTTCAATAATACAAATGTCGTGTGAAATACGACAATATATATTAATGAGTTTAAATATAATATTGTCTTCTAGACAATATCCACACGCAAATAAATCCCCATCATAATTATTGATACATTATTTTACAAAAATGCCGAGGACTACTAAACAACTCTCTCTAGAACCTTCATTCCATACCCCTAAGAGTACTCGCTACATTCTTGCCTCCCGAGAAGAAAAAATGGAACAACAAGGAAAAGGGTGAGCTCAACTAGCTCAGTAAAGAATATTATGACTAAGATAATATACAACAAATTATCGTTAGTCTTCAACAGGGAAAAATCTAATAGAATACAATAGACAACAAATTTTAAATCAATGTTCGCAGCGGAAATAATAATTCATTAGAAGAGTTAAGTAGAGAATGCAAACTACTATCTTCTATGTATGAATTTAAAAGTTCATCGTCTATCATTTATCCCTGTAACATCAATCCATAAACATCTGGAATCAAATATTCATCTTTTCACTATAGGCCAAAGATATTCATCAATCGGTCATGTTCATCTCAACACCTGTTCATCTTTGCACTAAAGGCCAAAGATATTCATCAGTCGGTCATGTTCATCTCAACACCTGTTCATCTTTGCACTAAAGGCCAAAGATATTCAATAATATCATCATTTAAGACTGAGGATGATGAAAAATATTTTTAAAGAACGAATCCAGTGAAACAAAATGACAAGGATTAAGGATTAAGGATTCGTACTTTGTTTTATCAATGTCCAACAATACCTCAAAAATAATCATAGTGGTGTAAAATTCAAGAATGATCAAAACATGGATACAATCAAAGCTAGTATCCGAATAGATATTTTGAACGAAAAAGAAGAAATTTTATTTTTCGATGAATAGTGCCAGTATCGTGAATAGTCTCAGATATCGTGAATAGTGTCGTATACATGAATAGTAACTCAACACCAAAAGATAGAAATTCCACAAAAAAAACATTTTCACGCTTCATGAATAGTACTCGTGAATAAGTAACTCGTGAATAGTAACTCATGAATAATAACTCGTGAATAGTAACTCATGAATAGTAACTCGTGAATAGTAACTCATGAATAGTAACCCCAACATGAAAAAGTTCCAAATTTGATAAAACTTCAGATCAATATTTCAAAGATAATGATATTGAAGAAATAATATCATTACTGAAAAAATAATATCCCTTACCTCAAAGAATCGATTTCTTGGAAGGAAAGATCTAAGTGATCTTTGAATGAAACTTATCTTTGATAAAAGAACTCTCAAAGTATCTAAATACTCACAAAATACGCTCAATAATATAGAGAGAGAAAGAGAAAAACTTTGTTTCGGTGTGATTTTCAATTCTAACTTAGCCCTCTATTTATAGGAAAATGTTAGCCGTACCAAGCGGACTTGACTGCTGCACACGATGGCTTTACTCGCTACTATTGCCACCCACCACATTTGAAATAAAATTCAGCACATTTTTTTTCACCAACCATAAGTGGGGCCCACTCAATTCTAGAATTTTCCACCAAAATCAATTATAACCCTACTTTCCCTAATCAAACACCTCTTAAAATTTATAACAAATCATTCGCTCATTTTTAACGGTTCAAAATTTGTGGTCTTATACTCAACTTATATATGTATAACATATCCAAAATTACAACAATCCGATCCAACTATTTGATTAAATATTATAACTCACACAATAAAGTCAGTAATAACAATTTATTTGATCTTTTAATACCTCCAATCCGACAAAAATACAAATAAAACATCTCAAAGATTAATTCCTTCATTAATAACCACATAAATAAATCCATCATTTATATTCATATAAAATAAATATTTTCTTATCATATGAATCAATAATTAATTATTCACAAATAATATTACGTAATCACATTTATGACAACCAGTCGCTCCTCAGAAAGAGGGGCTTTCCAATAAGGATCTCTCTTTCTTGGCGCGCAAGCAATTAGGTGACCAAACCTCTCCTTAGATGTAACTTTCTAGACATTGCCAATAATGTTATCTAATAATATTATTCAAATAATATGAATTATTGATCCGATAATGGGAAATATCAGTGCGTTGACAATTATTGAAACAATAATAATATAAAATATCAACGCAACAATTATTGAATTAATAAAATAAAATATTGAATAAGAATTCACCGTGGAAAATTATTGAGTAGTGCCTTCTTACGTAAGGATCAATAATTCAACAATATCATGCAATACTGGTAATCATTGCAAGCAACCACGCCAGACATCAGATTTTAACCACCGGGTATTCCAATGATCTTAATTGGTAACAACTACGCCTGCTTATTTATAACCACCCAAACTTTGTCGCTTTTCCTCATCCAATCGCTTTCGTTATGGGGCCCACACATGGGTCGCTACCGTCGCATTTAATATTCCCCGACGATCTAATATTCCACGACCAAACGAATATTCCCCGACAAAAATGAATATTTTATAACCACTTGCTTATTTTGAAATATTTGCGTATTTAACCCTTAACTATCCACATTAATCAAATCAACCCTTACTATTTCAAAATAATAAATAATGGAAATTCCTTTTTATTTAAAAAATTTCGGGGTCTTACAACATGTGCCCATCGAATAATTGATGAAAATACATTTGTTTATTCATATTCAGGCTTACCTTGAATCCGTACCAAACAATTGGCGT
This sequence comes from Panax quinquefolius, assembly GCA_020205615.1. Taxonomy (NCBI): domain Eukaryota; kingdom Viridiplantae; phylum Streptophyta; class Magnoliopsida; order Apiales; family Araliaceae; genus Panax; species Panax quinquefolius. Next base: position 64,225,907 of record CM035157.1, read on the forward strand.
ATGATAGCGTTAGTAATTCTATATTGAAAGACTTGTAAATAAATCAAGCAACCTTCAAGATTAGTCTAGCCAAGTTAAAACTGGCATCGACCTTTTCTTTAAAATCATTCATGCATCTCATAACATGAATCACAGAAAACTTGACTAACACGAAGGTTAGACAAGCGATAAGAAAAACTTGCCTTCAGTGTTTGCTACAGTATAATAACTTTTCCTTTGGGTCTTTACAGTCTCTACAACACATAACCACATAACATACCACATTAGGTCATGAATGAACATACATGGTTCCTAATGAATCCTACCCTTCTTCTCAATCTAATCATATATTAGATTTGTTATTATTGGTTCCGGCTTGCTGTCGTTCTTTACATTGTTCTACCAACTTCTTTCTATGAACTGAAATTATTTCATTAGTACAACTCGTTTTGAGTTAATCATCCTTCTCACAGATTATTACCGTTACTACGTTTACTATTCGAGATGTGATTGTCATTGATTAAGTATACTTACTACATATCATTCACATTCAATAATTTATCTTTAACCCTAAGTGATTATACTTAAGGTTTAAAAATATCTTAATAATATCACCTTATGTTTGTTAAGGTTGTGATACTTCATTTGTCTTTTCTTTTATCTTCATAATCATTTATCTCTATGCAAGCCCTAAGGTTGGTCATGGCACAAGTTATTATTTCTACGTGTCACGCCACCATGCGTGACTTAGCAAAGCGAGGTATAAGATCCGGACTCGGCGTTGCGAGTCTCCTTTATCATGGTCGTGCTACGGCGCCATTTAGTAGTGTGCCCTATTCTCGGCCTTGCGCTGCGACGTGGGCCTTTGTGCCTGGAGTCGCGCTGTGGCGCGGACTCTATGCCTTAAAATTTTTTAATAGTTTTCCAACTTTGCGAAATTCCCAGACGCATAACTTCTTCGTTATAAGTCCGAATTGACTCGTTCAAAAGCCTACGGTTCACAAATTATATACTCTACACGTTCATGCAAGAATTTTATCTATTCGACTTTGTTTCCTAAAAATTCACCTATTAGTCCATTTTAACGAAAATGATAAACGTTCGTGAACATTCAATGCTCGTTTCTTCGTTCTAAGTCGGAATTCGGTCATTTTTCGAGTCCACAACTCTATAATGCCAAATGAGACTTTTCTCCATTGAAAACCAATGTTTCCAAGCTTAATATCAAAATTCAACCTCCATTTCAAGAATTTTACGAATTCGACGATTATCGTCCGAACTCGTGAATTCTGCCATAACTTCATTGCTTAAGATTTGTTCTTCGCTTTAAATGGATTCAATCCATTATATTAACATCTTTACATACATACTTCATTAACTTATTTACACGATAAGTTCTTACTTGTTCTTCATTAGTCTATAACTTGTAAAGGTATGAACTACTTATGAATTCACTTTGCATGACTTATCATAGCTTAAATCTTTTAACCATCATCCTTGCTTCTTATTATCATACAACCTTATTATTTCAACACAAAACAAGTTCCTACAAGTTCTTCTTTGTTTCATAACTTATATGATTACGAATCGCTTATTCATGACTTATATGGCTTATTAAGACTTAAGCTTTTTGATTACTCATTCTTATCATTCTTTAGCATACATGTTCTACCACTACCCATTTCCCTACCAATGGAAGAGAAAGAGAATTATGGTTTAAGTCCTTACCTATGAAGATCACTTGATTAATCCTTGTTCTCCTTCTTGTTTCTTAAATTATGAAGACTAGCTTTCTAGCTTTTCTAACTTACTCTCACTTATTCTCTCTAACCAATAAGCTCTCAACTTGTTGGTGTTTTTGAACAAGGAATAAATGAAATCCAAAGCTTGCTATTTAATGGAGTTGCTAGGTTAGGGCATAAGGGTCATTAATCCACTCCACCTCTTTAATCACCTCCTTACTATTCCAAGCTTAAGCACTAAGTTAACTTGGCCTCCACACTCTTTGCTTGGCCATCACAACACTTAACCATTAAGTTAACTTGGTTATCACACATAAGCACTTTACTTGCTCATCACACATAAGCACTTTACTTGCTTATCACACATAAGCACTTTACTTAGCCTTTAAGTCACTTAATTTATCCTTTGCTTAACACTTAAGTCTACTTGCTCAACATACTTAATTCTTGGTCATCAATTCACCCATGGGTTGCCCCATGGATCAAACTTTACACATTGGGTCTTATTTTGGGCTTAAGGTTTAATTAACCTAACTTATACATTGGGCTTGCATTAACTGTGACGCCCCCAAAATAGGTCCATTCCATCCAACCCATTCTGAGTCGCCAAATACATGGTACAGAAATAACTACAACTTTATTATTACAACATATAAACTGTGAGTTTAAATACAATTATTGTCTTCTAGACAATATACATACCCAAATAAATCCCCATCATAATTATTGATATTTTACAAAAATGGTGAGGACTACTAAACAACTCTTTCTAGAACCTTCATTCCATACCCCGGCTAGTATTCGCTACATTCTCGCCTCCTGAGAAGAAAAATGGAACAAAAAGGAAAAGGGTGAGCTCAACTAGCCCAGTAAAGAATATTATGACTAAGATAATATACAACCAATTATCGTTAGTCTTCAACAGGGAAAAATCTAATAGAATACAATAGACAACCAGTTTTAAATCAACAACTGCAATGGAAACAACAATTCATTAGAAGTGTTAAGTAGAGAATGCAAACTACTATCTTCTATATATGAATTTAAAAGTTCATCGTTTATATTTTATCCCTGTAACATCAATCAATATATATCTGGAATCAAATATTCATCTTTGCACTACAGGCCAAAGATATTCATCAGTTGGTCATGTTCGTCTAAACACCTGTTCATCTTTGCACTACGGGCCAAAGATATTAATCAGTAGGTCATGTTCATCTCAACACCTGTTCATCTTTGCACTACGGGCCAAAGATATTCATCAAGAAATCATTCATCTTTGCACTACAGGCCAAAGATATTCAGTAATATCATCATTTAGGACTGAGGATGATGAAAAATATTTCAAAGAAAACGAATCTAGTGAAACAAAAGAACAAATATTAAGGATTCGTATTTTAAACAATCCAAGTTCAAAAATACTTCATAAGTAATCAGAGTGGAGTAAAATTCAAGAATGATCAAAACATGGATACAATCAAAGTTAGTATCCATAATAGATATTTTGGACAAAAAGAAGAAATTTCATTTTTCGGTGAATAGTGCCGTATTCGTGAATAATTAGTCAGATACGTGAATAGTCCGCAGATCGTGAATAGTAACTCAAACACCAAAAGATAGAAATTTCCCAAAAAACATCATCACGCTTCGTGAATAGTACTCGTGAGTAGTAACTCGTGAATAGTAACTCATAAATAGTAACCCCGACATGAAAAAGTTCCAAATTTGATAAAAATTTCCAACCAATATTTCGGCATAATGATATTGAAGAAATAATATCATTTTTGAACAAAATAACATCCCTTACCTCGAAAGACAAGATTTTAGTTGAAACAGAATATAGGCTATGACTTGAACTTGCACCGTATAGCAATACTCAAAGTATACTCAGAATACTCACAAGAATACGCTCGATAATATAGAGAGAGAAAACTTCAGTTTCTGGTGTGATTTTCAATTCTAACCTAAGCACACCCTATTAATAGGAAAATGCTTAGGACACCAAAGCAGAAAATTTAATATAATATTAATATTTAAAAAACACATTCCTACGCCCACTTTGAAATCTGATTTCAGCCACCAAGCACATGTTAAAGATGGCCACCAACATTTGAAAAACGTTTTTCTTAAAAAAACATAATTAAAACTTCCAAAAATCAATTATTTCAGAGCTTCAGAACTTAAATAATTCATAATAAATAGCTCTTTTATCATAAAAATTTGAAACTCGCGACTTTCCATAGGAAATTCCATTATCTACAACTTTGCAGAATAAAGTTTTTCCAAAATCTAAACAGAAATTGACCGAAATCCACAAACGGACGATTTTACAAGCTATAATCAAATTTCGGTCAATAATTGTGTCCACCAACACAAAAAATATGTGTTAAACATTTAATGCCACAAAAATACTCTTCATCCTCATATACTCATATATCCCACATTCATTATAAAAATATCACCGTTAATATATTATTAAAATAATATATTTAAATGAATTATTTTATCAGAAAAAGATAAAATATTAATTTTCAACAATTGTCACTTTAAAAATTTTCTCCATCTATATCCACATAAAATCAATATTTTTCTCATCATATAAATCAATAATTAATTATTCACAAATAATATTACGTAATCACAAGATCGACAACCGTGCCGCTCCTCAGAAAGAGGGGCTTTTCCGATAAGGATCTCTCTCCTCATGGTGCGCAATTAGGTGACCAAACCTCTCCTTAGATGTAACTTTCTAGACATTGCCAATAATGTTATCCAATAATATTATACTCGATAATATGAATTATTGCTCTGATAATGGAAAATACGTGTAATGACAATTTATTGAAACAACAGTAATATAAAATATCAATGCAGCAATTATTGAATCAATAAAATAAAATACTGAACAGTAATTACTGTAACAATTATTGAGTAGTGCCTTCTTACGTAAGAATCAATAATTGGTGCAATACCGTGTGCTACTGTTCAACAATGCGTATTAGTGTGTTTTAACCACCGGGTATTCCAACAGTATTAACGGTAACAACTACGCCGTTATTTATAAATAACTTATATTTGTCATTTTCTTCATCCAATCGCTTTCCGTTATGGGGCCCACAAAAGACTGCACCGTTGTACGAATATTCCCCGACAGTACGAATATTCCACGACCAAACGAATATTCCCCGACAATAATGAATATTTTATAACCACTTGCTTATTCGAAATATTTGCGTATTTTACCCATAACTATCCACATTAATCAAATCAACCCTTACTATTTCAAAATAATAAATAGAGAAAAATAAATTTCATTTATTAATAATTTGGGGTCTTACAACCTCCCCTCTTTATGAAATTTCGTCCTCGAAATTGACGTACGTACATGGTGTTTCGAAAAGATGAGAATACCTTGCTTTCATTTCCGATTCCAACTCCCAGGTCATTTCCTCAGTAGCATGGTTTCTCCACAAAACTTTAACTTATGGTATAACCTCGGTACATAGGACATGTTCTTTCCTATCCAAGATCTTGACAGGTACCTCCTCGTATGTTAAGTCTTCGGCTATCTCGTCCGGTTCTAAATCAATGACGTGGTTCTGGTCGTCCACATAATTACGTAACATCGATACGTGAAAAACGTTATGAACACGCGTCATACTTGGCGGTAAAACGAGTCTATAGGCCACAGTTCCTATTCGATCGAGAATTTCAAATGGATTAATAAGTCGAAGGTTTGAGCTTTCCTCACCTCACCGATTCTAGCTTTTGGAATAACGACTTCTTGCATCTTCTTCTTCATATTCATCAACTCTAGGTCTGTAGCTTGATAAGCTTTAAATTTATTGATTAAAGTCGATTATACTCGTATATCATTACGTGGGTACCTAGAGTTTTCATCTCCATCTCTATTATTTGTAAATTATACTGAAATGAGTCTTTGACAATATCGTACTTTCGTATTGTATAATGATCTTCTACTCAACACGTCGGCTACCACGTTCGCTTTTCCGAGGATGGCATGGTCGTAACATGTCTTTGAAATGAGTCTCCTCTTGAGTTCTTCAAGCTCTTCCCACATTCCTTGCTCCATTCGAATTTTGTATCTCTACGAGTCAATTGCATTAATGGAATAGCAATTCGAGAATATCCTTCAATGAATCTCCGATAATAACCAACTAAGCCTAGAAAGCTACGTATTTCGATTACCGACTTAGGTTGTTCTCAATCGTGACTCATATCCCAACCTTGGATAAGACGTTATAATGACACCTATCGCTTTACTATCGCATCGAATATGGTGTCCCCTACGAGAGTCCGCTTCGGTGCATTCCACAAAGGAAGTCACCGGATAAAGGCTCGGTACCAAATTTATAGTTGAATTTTTAACTCCTGAATTTCAATAGAGCCATTCGATATGAGATTTTAGAAATGAGTTTTGTACCGAGTTCAAAGTCGATACAAAATTTAATATCAGGCTTTAGGAGTAAGCCAAGGAATTCTTCAGGAAATACGTCAGGAAAAATCAATAACAACAGGAATATTATTTAAATCTGACGTGTCTTTATTCAAATCCATAACATGGACTAAGAAAACTTGACATCCATAATAAATGCATGACTTCATGGCTTGATATGAAAATGTTTGACTACAATGGTTTGATTGCTTGAAGTCGAATAACAGGTTGCTTAGGAATATGAAAACTAACAACCTTACGAAAGTAATCAATTTCGACATAATGAGTAGTTAACCTTAAAATCACATCAAAAGCAAATATCTCTATAGAAATAAGGTTAACAGGTAATGTGATAGTGCCAACCTGAATCAAGCAAGATTTCTAAACAACGGATGTAATGAAAGTTTCTCCTAACGGAGTCTCCATAAATAGGTCAAAGTCTAATTTCTCCGTAGTCAAGTTCAAACGTTGAGTGCAAGCAAGAGAGAGAAAAGAATGGGTAGAACCGGTATCTAATAAGGTATAAACTTCGCAAGAATTTATAATTAACTAACCCATGCTAACTTTTTTCGGGTTCCTCGCATTTTGACCGGTCACGACAAACGCTCTTCCAGGAACCGTTGACTTTGACCTTTCTGGGACATCCTTTTGAGTCACCATTCCCGATGGACTGGGTTTCGATACCGTACAATCTCGAGCGATATGTCCTTCTTTTCCACAATTATAGCATACCTTAAACTGTTGTGGGCAGTTTGGGCTGATATGTCCCTCTTTCCCGCATTTATAACATACGACCGGTGGTCTTTCTCCTCCTTGAACCAAGATTTACTCTTGGCCGACGCCTTTCACATGGTCGTTGTTGAATCTCCTCTTTTAAAATCTCCTCCCGACTCGCTTCTTCTATTTTCATGGCCACGATTACCACCAGAGTGGTTACCGCTTTTGTCCAGTATTCTTCTTTCTCCGCAGTTATCGTTATTCTAATGATCGCTATCTTCTAGATAATCCTAGTTATGGTCCTTCGGTTGAATGTACTTTCGTATCTCGCTTCTAACAACCGAGCCTCATTGACAACATCTCGAATAGAGAGAAAATTTATGAGAAATGAGATACTGACGTATGCCAGGTTTCAAACCTCTCAGAAACATCTGCGTCATACGTTCCTCATTCTCCACCAAATGAGGTGCAAACCTGGATAACTCCGCGAACTTCGCTTCGTACTCGGACACCGTCATGTTATTCTACTCCAGTCTAATAAACTCCACTTCCTTCATATGATGAATACTTTCAGGGAAGTACTTGTCATTGAACTGTTTCTAAAATGTCTCCCATGACATGCTGAGTGTAGCTGGATAGGAATGCTTCACAGATTCCCACCAGTAATCTGCCTCGCCACGGAACATAAAGGTGGCGAATGAAACCTTCTGTTCCTCCGTGCATCCCAAGACATCGAATATCTTGGTAATTTGCTTGACCCATGTTTCCGCCATGATCGGATCCGCTTTCCCTGCACTCAGTGGTCCAAACTCTTTGAACTGCTGCTTGGGCGACCACCCTTGAATTGCTATCATTTTCTCCTCAGATTTTGAACACGAGTCTCCTCGTTTGATTTTGCATGAATTGCAAAAAGCTTCTAAACATCCCTCGCTCATCATCTCGCTCAATTAATGGTGTTGTTCACAGGAGGTACATTGCCACCTGTTGTTACGCTCTCCTCGTTGGTAAGTACAGCATCTCCACTGGTCTCATTTACTCCATCATTAATATTCTCAGTCGACATTCTCAAATACTGTCATAAAACAAGGGTTAATTAAGAAAATCAATATATCACATAATATCCCTATATACTAACCAACTAACAAATAAGCTTAGGTAGGATCAACTAGCGAAGGATTTGCTCGTCTCTCCCCTCCTAGTTCTATTCCCCGATCTCTGCCAGAGATCATATCCCTAAGCTCTGATACCAATTGTGACGCCCCCAAAATAGGTCCATTCCATCCAACCCATTCTGAGTCGCCAAATACATGGTACAGAAATAACTACAACTTTATTATTACAACATATAAACTGTGAGTTTAAATACAATTATTGTCTTCTAGACAATATACATACCCAAATAAATCCCCATCATAATTATTGATATTTTACAAAAATGGTGAGGACTACTAAACAACTCTTTCTAGAACCTTCATTCCATACCCCGACTAGTATTCGCTACATTCTCGCCTCCTGAGAAGAAAAATGGAACAAAAAGGAAAAGGGTGAGCTCAACTAGCCCAAGAAAGAATATTATGACTAAGATAATAACAAAGAATTATCGTTAGTCTTCAACAAGAAAAATCTAATAGAATACAATAGACAACCCAGCTTTTAAATCAACAATCTAGCGGAAACAACAATTCATTAGAAGAGTTAAGTAGAAATGCAAACTACTATCTTCTATATATGAATTTAAAAGTTCATCGTCGATATTTTATCCTCAGAACATCAATCAATATATATCTCGAATCAAATATTCATCTTTGCACTACAGCCAAAGATATTCATCACCGGGTCATGTTCGTCTAAACACTGCTCATCTTTTTACTACGCCAAAGATATTAATTAGTAGTCATGTTCATCTCAACACTGCTCATCTTTGCACTACGGCAAAAGATATTCATCAAGAAATCATTCATCTTTGCACTACAGGCCAAAGATATTCAGTAATATCATCATTTAGGACTGAGGATGATGAAAAATATTTCAAAGAAAACGAATCTAGTGAAACAAAAGAACAAATATTAAGGATTCGTATTTTAAACAATCCAAGTTCAAAAATACTTCATAAGTAATCAGAGTGGAGTAAAATTCAAGAATGATCAAAACATGGATACAATCAAAGCTAGTATCCAGAAAAGATATTTTGGACAAAAAGAAGAAATTTCATTTTTCGATGAATAGTGCCGTATTCGTGAATAGTGCCGTATACGTGAATAGTAACTCCGACACCAAAAGATAGAAATTTCCCAAAAAACATCATCACGCTTCGTGAATAGTACTCGTGAATAGTAACTCGTGAATAGTAACTCATAAATAGTAACCCCGACATGAAAAAGTTCCAAATTTGATAAAAATTTCCAACCAATATTTCTAAGATAATGATATTGAAGAAATAATATCATTTTTGAACAAAATAACATCCCTTACCTCGAAAAGACAAGATTTAGTTGAAACACCTGATATAGGCTATGACTTGAACTTGCACCGTATAGCAATACTCAAAATATACTCAAAATACTCACAAGAATACGCCGATAATAAGAGAAAAACTTCAGTTTACGTGTGATTTTCAATTCTAACCTAAGCACCCTATTTATAGGAAAATGCTTAGGACACCAAAGCAGAAAATTTAATATAATATTAAAATTTAAAAAACACATTCATATGCCAACTTTGAAATCTGATTTCAGCCACCAAGCACATGTTAAAGATGTCCACCAACATTTGAAAAACGTTTTTCTTAAAAAACGTAATTAAAAACTTCCAAAAATCAATTATTTCGGAGCTTCGGAACTTAAATAATTCATAATAAATAGCTCTTTTATCAGAAAAATTCAAAACATGCGAATTTCCATAGGAAATTCCATTATCTACAACTTTGCAGAAGAAAGTTTTTCCAAATTCCAAACAGAAATTGACCGAAATCCACAAACGGGCGATTTTACAAGCTATAATCAAATTTCGGTCAATAATTGTGTCCACCAACACATAAAATATGTGTTAAACATTTAATGCCACTAAAATACTCTTCATCCTCATACACTCATATATCCCACATTCATTATAAAAATATCACCGTTAATATATTATTAAAATAATATATTTAAATGAATTATTTTATCGTAAAAAGATAAAATATTAATTTTCAACAATTGTCACTTTAAAAATTTTCTCCATCTATATCCACATAAAATTAATATTTTCCTCATCATATAAATCAATAATTAATTATTCATAAATAATATTATAGAATCACAAGATCGCAACCGTGCCGCTAGTTCAGAAAGATGGGGCTTTCCAATAAGGATCTCTCCTTCTTCGGCCATGCCGCAATTAGGTGACCAAACCTCTCCTTAGATGTAACTTTCTAGACATTGCCGATAATGTTATCCAATAATATTATTCAGATAATATGAATTATTGCTCTGATAATGGAAAATACGTGTAATGACAATTTATTGAAACAATAATAATATAAAATATCAATGCAAAGAATTATTGAATCAATAAAATAAAATACTCGAATAAGATTATTCTTGTAACAATTATTGAGTAGTGCCTTCTTACGTAAGAATCAATAATTGGTGCAATACTGCAATGCTACTATTCAACAACGCGTGTATTAGTGTGTTTTAACCACCGTATTCCAACAAGATAATCTGTAATAACTACGCCGTTATTTATAAACAACTTATATTTGTCGTTTTCTTCATCCAATCGCTTTTTCCGTTATGGGGCCCACAAAAGATCTGCGTCGTCAGCATACGAATATTCCCACAAAGCATTTAATATTCCACGACCAACCTAATATTCCCAAACAATAATGAATATTTTATAACCACTTGCTTATTCAAAATATTTGCGTATTTTACCCATAACTATCCACATTAATCAAATCAACCCTTACTATTTCAAAATAATAAATAGAGGAAAATAAATTTCATTTATTAATAATTTGGGGTCTTACAACCTCCCTCTTTATGAAATTTCGTCCTCGAAATTGACGACGTACATGTGTTTTGAAAAGATGAGAATACCTTGCTTTCATTTTTCCGATTCCAACTCCCGTGTCATTTCCTCAATAGAGCATGGTTTCTCCACAAAACTTTAACTTATGGTATAACCTCGAAGACATAGGACATGTTCTTTCCTATCCAAGATCTTGACAGGTACCTCCTCGTATGTTAAGTCTTCGGCTATCTCGTCCGGTTCTAACTCAATGACGTGGTTCTGGTCGTCCACATAATTACGTAACATCGATACGTGAAAAACGTTATGAACACGCGTCATACTTGGCGGTAAAACGAGTCTATAGGCCACAGTTCCTATTCGATCGAGAATTTCAAATGGATTAATAAATCGAAGGTCTGAGCTTTCCTCACCTCACCGATTCTAGCTTTTGGAATAACGACTTCTTGCATCTTCTTCTTCATATTCATCAACTCTAGGTCTGTAGCTTGATAAGCTTTAAATTTATTGATTAAAGTCGATTATACTCGTATATCATCACGTGGGTACCTAGAGTTTTCATCTCCATCTCTATTATTTGTATATTATACGAAATGAGTCTTTGACAATATCGTACTCGTACTTGTATACGATCTTCTACTCAACACGTCAGCTACCACGTTCGCTTTTCCAGGATGGCATGGTCGTAATACATGTCTTTGAAATGAGTCTCCTCTTGAGTTCTTCAAGCTCTTCCCACATTCCTTGCTCCATTCGAATTTTATATCTCTACGAGTCACCAAAGTTAATGGAATAGCGATTCGAGAATATCCTTCAACGAATCTCCGATAATAACCAACTAAGCCTAGAAAGCTACTTATTTCGACATTACTGACTTAGGTTGTTCTCAACCGTGACTCATATCCCAACCTTGGATAAGACGTTACAATGACACCTATCGCTTTACTATCGCATCGAATATGGTGTCCCCTACGAGAGTCCGCTTCAAAGACATTCCACAAAGGAAGTCACCAGATAAAGGCTCAGTACCAAATTCTATAGTTGAATTTTAACTCACGAAGTTCAATAGAGCCATTCGATATGAGATTTTAGAAATGAGTTTTGTCTGGGTTCAAAGTCGATACAAAATTTAATATCGAGCATTGGGAGTAAGCCATGGAATTCTTCAGAAATACGTCCGAAAATCAATAACAACAAATGAATATTATTTAAATCTGACGTGTCTTTATTCAAATCCATAACATGGACTAAGAAAACTTGACATCCATAATAAACGAATGACTTCATGGCTTGATATGAAAATGTTTGACAACAATGGTTTGATTGCTTTAATTCGAATAACAGGTTGCTTAGGAATATGAAAACTAACAACCTTACGAAAGTAATCAATTTCGACATAATGAGTAGTTAACCTTAAAATCACATCAAAAGCAAATATCTCTATAGAAATAAGGTTAACAGGTAATGTGATAGTGCCAACCTGAATCAAGCAAGATTTCTAAACAACGGATGTAATGAAAGTTTCTCCTAACGGAGTCTCCATAAATAGGTCAAAGTTTAATTTCTCCGTAGTCAAGTTCAAACGTTGAGTGCAAGTAAGAGAGATAAAAGAATGGGTAGAACCGGTATCTAGTAAGGTATAAACTTCGCAAGAATTTATAATTAACTAACCCGTATAACTTCGTTCGGGTTCCTCGCATTTTGATTGGGTCACGACAAACGCTCTTCCAGAACCGCAGATTGACTTTGACCTTTACGGGACATCCTTTTGAGTCACCATTCCCTTGGGGATCGGTTTCGATACCGCATAATCTCGAAAGCGATATGTCCTTCTTTTCCACAATTATAGCATACCTTAAACTGCTAGGGCGGTTTGAATGATATGTCTCTCTTTCCGCATTTATAACATACTACGGTAGGTGGTCTTTCTCTCCCTTGGAACCAGTTACTCTTCGGCACCGACGCGTCTTCACATGGTCGTTGTTGAATCTCCTCTTTTTAAAATCTCCTCCCGACTCGCTTCTTCTATTTTCATGGCCGGGATTACCACCGAGTTATTCACGCCTTTGTCCATATTCTTCTTTCTCCGCCGGGTTATCGTTATTCGATGATCGCTATCTTCTAGATAATCCTCGGTTATGGTCCCTCGGTTGAACGTACTCATTATCTCGCTTCTAACAATCGAGCCCTCATTGACAACATCTCGGATAGAGAGAAAATTTATGAGAAATGAGATACTGACGTATACCGGGTTTCAAACCTCTCTGAAACATCTGTGTCATACGTTCCTCATTCTCCACCAAATGAGGTGTAAACCTGGATAACTCCGCGAACTTCGCCTCGTACTGGGACACCGTCATGTTATTCTGCTCCAGTCTAATAAACTCCACTTCCTTCATATGACGAATACTTTCAGGGAAGTACTTGTCATTGAACTGTTTTTAAAATGTATCCCATGACATGCTGAGTGCAGCTGGATGGGTACGCTTCACAGATTCTCACCAGTAATCTGCCTCGTCATAGAACATAAAGGTGGCGAATGGAACCTTTTGTTCCTCCGTGCATCCCAAGACATCGAATATCTTGGTAATTTGTTGACCCATGTTTCCGCCATGATCGGATCCGCTTTCCCAGCAATTACGTGGTCCCAACTCTTTGAATCGCTTGGCCGTGACCACCCGTGAATTACTATCATTTCCTCCTGTATTTTTAACATGAGTCTCCCTCGTGATTTTTGTATGAACTGCAAAAAGCTTCTAAACATCCCCTCGTTCATCATCTCTTTCGGTGGTGTTGTTCAAAGGAGGTACATTGCCGACTGTTGCTGCACGTTCTCTCTCCTCGTGGTAAAGTACAGCATCTCCACGGTCTCATTTACTCCATCGTTAATATTCTCGATCGACATTCTCAAATCTTGTCGTAAAAACAAGGGTTAATTAAGGAAATCAATATATCACATAATATCCCTATATACTAACCAACTAACAAATAAGCTTAGGTAGGACACACTAGCGAAGGAATTACTCGTCTCTCCCCTCCTAGTTCTATTACCCGATCTCCGCCAGAGATCATATCCCTAAGCTCTGATACCAATTGTGACGCCCCCAGAATAGGTCCATTCCATCCAACCCATTCAGAGTCGCCAAATACATGGTACAGAAATAACTATAACTTTATTATTACAACATATAAACTGTGAGTTTAAATACAATTATTGTCTTCTAGACAATATACATACCCAAATAAATCCCCATCATAATTATTGATATTTTACAAAAATGGTGAGGACTACTAAACAACTCTTTTTAGAACCTTCATTCAATACCCCGACTAGTATTCGCTACATTCTCGCCTCCTGAGAAGAAAAATGGAACAAAAAGGAAAAGGGTGAGCTCAACTAGCCCAGTAAAGAATATTATGACTAAGATAATATACAACCAATTATCGTTAGTCTTCAACAGGGAAAAATCTAATAGAATACAATAGACAACCAGTTTTAAATCAACAACTACAGCCAAAACAACAATTCATTAGAAGAGTTAAGTAGAGAATGCAAACTACTATCTTCTATATATGAATTTAAAAGTTCATCGTCAAGATTTTATCCCTGTAACATCAATCAATATATATCTGGAATCAAATATTCATCTTTGCACTACAGGCCAAAGATATTCATCAGTTGGTCATGTTCGTCTAAACACCTGTTCATCTTTGCACTACGGGCCAAAGATATTAATCATTAGGTCATGTTCATCTCAACACATTCATCATTTACACTACGGCCAAAGATATTCATCAAGAAATCATTCATCTTTGTACTACGGGCCAAAAGATATTCAATAATATCATCATTTAGGACCGAGGATGATGAAAAATATTTCAAAGAAAACGAATCCAAAGTGAAACAAAAGAACAAATATTAAGGATTAGATTTTAAACAATCCAAGTTCAAAAATACTTCATAAGTAATCGTGAGTGGAGTAAAATTCAAGAATGATCAAAAACATGGATACAATCAAAGTTAATATCCGTAATAGATATTTTGGACAAAAGAAGAAATTTCATTTTTCTATGAATAGTGCCAGTATTAAGTGAATAGTGTCGATATCGTGAATAAGTCTTGTATACGTGAATAGTAACTCCGACACCAAAAGATAGAAATTTCCCAAAAAACATCATCACGCTTCGTGAATAGTACTCGTGAATAGTAACTCATGAATAGTAACCCCGACATGAAAAAGTTTCAAATTTGATAAAAAAATTCCAACCAATATTTCGGCATAATGATATTGAAGAAATAATATCATTTTTGGACAAAATAGCATCCCTTACCTCGAAAGACAGTACTTCTAGTTGAAACACCGGATATAGGCTATGACTTGAACTTGCACCGTATAGCAATACTCAAAGTATACTCACAAGAATACGCTCGATAATATAGAGAGAGAAAACTTCAGTTTCTGGTGTGATTTTCAATTCTAACCTAAGCACCCTATTTATAGGAAAATGCTTAGAACACCAAAGCAAAAAATTTAATATAATATTAATATTTACAAAACACATTCCTACGCCCACTTTGAAATCTGATTTCAGCCACCAAGCACATGTTAAAGATGGCCACCAACATTTGAAAAACGTTTTTCTTAAAAAACATAATTAAAACTTCCAAAAATCAATTATTTCGGAGCTTCAGAACTTAAATAATTCATAATAAATAGCTCGTTTATCAGAAAAATTCAAAACTCGCGACTTTCCATAGGAAATTCCATGATCTACAACTTTGCAGAAGAAAGTTTTTCCAAATTCCAAACAAAAATTGACTAAAATCCACAAACGGGCGATTTTACAAGCTATAATCAAATTTCGGTCAATAATTGTGTCCACCAACACACAAAATATGTGTTAAACATTTAATGCCACAAAAATACTCTTCATCCTCATATACTCATATATCCCACATTCATTATAAAAATATCACCGTTAATATATTATTAAAATAATATATTTAAATGAATTATTTTATCAGAAAAAGATAAAATATTAATTTTCAACAATTGTCACTTTAAAAATTTTCTCATCTATATCCACATAAAATCAATATTTTCCTCATCATATAAATCAATAATTAATTATTCATAAATAATATTACAGAATCACAAAGATCGGGCAACCAGTAGCTTCTCAGAAAGAGGGGCTTTCCAATAAGGATCTCTCCTTATCTTGGCCAAGCAATTAAGTGACCAAACCTCTCCTGTAGACGTAACTTTCTAGACATTTCTAATAATGTTATCCAATAATATTATTCAGATAATATGAATTATTGCTTCGATAATGGAAAATACTGTAATGACAATTTATTGAAACAACAATGAATATAAAATATCAATGCAAAGCAATTATTGAATCAATAAAATAAAATACTTGAAAGAATTATCGTAACAATTATTGAGTAGTGCCTTCTTACGTAAGAATTAATAATTGGTGCAATACTGCATCTCTTTATTCAACAACGCGTATTATTGTGTTTTAACCAACGGGTATTCTAACAAGATAATTTGGAATAACTACGCCAGATTATTTATAAACAACTTATATTTATCGCTTTTCTTCATCCAATCGCTTTTACATTATGGGGCCCATAAAAGATCGCATA
This sequence comes from Panax quinquefolius, assembly GCA_020205615.1. Classification (NCBI taxonomy): domain Eukaryota; kingdom Viridiplantae; phylum Streptophyta; class Magnoliopsida; order Apiales; family Araliaceae; genus Panax; species Panax quinquefolius. The sequence continues at coordinate 64,242,468 of CM035157.1, forward strand.
TAAATATTTAATATTCCACGACCAAACTAATATTCCTCGACAATAATGAATATTTTATAACTACTTGCTTATTCGAAATATTTGCATATTTTACCCATAACTATCCACATTAATCAAATCAACCCTTACTATTTCAAAATAATAAATAGAGGAAAATAAATTTCATTTATTAATAATTTGGGGTCTTACATTAACATTTCTTTGGGCTTTACTATTAGCTTGCATTGGGCTTACATATTTCTACACTTGGGCCTTATCAATTCTCATTGGACTTTATAATTTCCCACACCATCCTACAAGTCCATTACATAGGCTTAAAGCCTTATAACGTATAATCTACGTATTAATCTCGTATTCTAACTCGTATACTTATTTATGTACACCATACCATCATTCATGCATACTCGTATGATACTTCGTATCACACTCGTATTCATTACTTCGTATAATACCTACGTATTATACGATCATTGCTTTAATTCATTATATGCATTTAATTTTCTTCTCGGAACTCACTTTTTCTAACCGTTAGGTTTTAAGTCCGCAGGCAAAAAATTGTGCTTGCCATAACTGAAATATTATTGAATATTCTATCTCACCTCGATATTCTATCATTACGTATTTCTCGGAAGTTCAAAAATAATTTCCGAGCATAAATGCGTGAATAGTGTTTTTTGGAAAATTTCTCGAAAAGTTTTTATTTTCATCTTGGAAATTCAAACACTTTAATTCCATCACGTAACCAAAATACTACGACGTTCAGATATATCTAGGTCATAGAACGACCTTCAATTATCTTACTCCCATAAATAATTAATTATATTTATTTAATCCACATAATTCAATAAAAATTTAATTCTCAAAAGTCCAAATTTTCCGGGCGTTATAACAATGGGCCAGAGAGTACTACAAGCGGATTTTCTTTGGTGACAATTTTTAAGGATGCATCTGATTTTCATTCCGGAGGTGTGATAGATGTCAGCGAGTGGGGAACATCTCAAAAAGAAATGAAATGTCGTTGAATACGATCCTCGAAGTAGAAATTTTTTTATGTGTGGGGGATTGATTTTATGGGACCTTTTGTTTCATCTTGCGGAAATCTCTACATCTTGCTTGCAGTGGATTATGTGTCAAAATGGGTAGAAGTGGCAGCTCTTCCGACAAACTATGCCAAGGTAGTCCTAAGGTTTTTACACAGAAGTATTATCACGAGGTTTGGGACTCCAAGGGCCATCATCAGTGATGAAGGCAGTCATTTCTGCAACAGGCAGTTCACAGCGTTGTTGGCCAAATATGGGGTGAACCATCGTATTGCTACAGCTTATCACCCACAAACGAATGGCCAAGCTGAAGTGTCCAATCGAGAAGTTAAAAGAATCCTTGAAAAAGTGGTGAATCCCACGAGGACGGATTGGTCGCTAAAGCTGGATGATGCAGTATGGGCATACAAAATCGCATAAAAACTCCATTGGGCATGTCACCTTTTCAGTTAGTCTATGGCAAAGCATGTCACCTTCCTATGGAGCTAGAGCATAAGGCTTATTGGGCGATTCGGAAGCTTAATTTTGATTTGAAAGCTGCAGGGGAGAAATGCCTACTTCAACTCAATGAGTTGGATGATTTCAGACTACAGGCATATGAGAATTCATAGCTATATAAGGAGAAGGTGAAGAAATGGCATGATCACAAAATCATAGAAAGGACATTCGAACTGGGACAAAGAGTTTTGCTTTTTAACTCCAGACTTAAACTTTTTCTCGGGAAGCTAAAATCAAGATGGTCAGGGCCATTTATAGTGAAGACTGTCTTTCCACATGGTACGATTGAAGTGTTTGATAAATTCCCGGATCAGCCTTTTAAAGTGAATGGGCAGCGATTGAAACATTACTTTGGTGGTAAGGTGGACAGACAGAAAGTCACCTCAATTCTTTCCTCGACATGAGATTCAGAGACAGTCAAGCTAATTGACTATAACTTAGCGCTTGATGGGAGGCAACCCATTATTTTTATCTCTACTTTTTACTTATTTAGTTTAGGTTGCTTTTATTAGCTCATTTGCATCAAAAAAAAAAAATTGTTGTCATTGTGTTAGTAGATTAGCTTTGCATGAATATCTTCGTGGCTGATTTTTAATATGAGTATGCATCAAATTTAGGGTGATACAATAGACACTCATGTTTATTTAGTAATTTATACCTTGATAGTGTTATTGATGTTTTTGTAGGTGTATTGGATTGCAAGCATTACTCGTCTTTCTTGTTGGGACCGCAAAGAAAAAAGGTCAGTAATCACCTCACACATACCGCCTACCGCCATATAATAGAAATCGCATACCATGGCCACCAACCTCTATGCTGAACAAGCCACACGCGCGCCCGCGCCAAGAATCCTTTGTAAAATCGTGCAACCGCGCGCCAAAGGCAGTAGGTCAGACGTGTTACAAGCGCCTAGGCGCCTAAGTCATGCCTCAACCAAGCGCTTAGGCGCCTCAAGTCAGTAGCCCATGCATGTCACAAACGCCTAGGTGGTCCAATCAGTGCAACACAAAGCGCCTAGGCGCTCCTCACTGACGCACCCACGCACGAAGCCCATTAAAAACTCGCACGGCCGCACGCGATACCGGGTCTTGAAAAAAAAAATTGATTTTTAAAAATGTGTTGTGGCTCACTTGGTCTCTCACTTGAAATAACAGCAGGCATATTCATCTCTTCTCCCACAAACGCACGTCTCCTCATCTCTAGTCAGTTACACCTTAAAGCCATACATCTCCCCGCCGTACCCATTATTCTCTCCACGATTCTACCCATGATCATCTCTGCAGTATAAATCTAGGGTTTTCGATTGAGTAGGGCAGAAATCTATTTGGGGTTCATCAACTCTGCGGCTATCACTCAGTATCAAGCAAATTTTCATCTTCAACATTCAATCTCAAATGGGACCAAAAAGAGCACATTCTAGTTCATCTTCATCATCGTCGTCCTCTAGCAGTCAAGGGGAGGATGTTGTCGATCATACCAAATTCCTGAATCTGGAAGCCCAAACAGAGGATTACAGAATTGTGGCAAAGACATTTTTCAAGGAACGCGGTTTAAAACCTGAGAGGCAAGACGGTCATCTATGTGATATGATTCGTGAAAGAGGCTGGGTTGGATTGACAGCAACCCCTATGCATGTTCCGATGAGTATCGTCCGAGAATTTTATGCTAATGCTAAAGTTACAATGAGTGGTCTCTCTGTGGTTTGCGGATTTGAAATATATTACCGACCACCAGCTATCAGAGAAATTTTTAGGATCACTGACACACCACCAACTAGATCTGCTAATAGGGTAGCAGGTGCACATATGGAAACGGACTTGGAATTGGTTATTGCTGAGTTGTGCGTACCGAACGGCGGTGGGCGATAAAGCCAAAGACGAATCGGTCCTCGATATTCCCACCAATGACCTTGAATCGATATGCAAAGGCATGGAATTTGTTTATCTGTGCCAAGCTAGTTCCGTCGTCGCATCAGCATGAAATCACAGCGAAGAGGGCAATCATTCTGTGGGGAATAATCACCAGCAAATACATTGATGTGGGCCATCTGATTCACCAAAATATGATACGTTATCTGCGGGGAAGTACTACAAGAAGTATTCCACACGCGTCGATTGTGGCTATGTTATGTGCCCATCAAGGCTGTTATTGGGACAATGAACAAATGCAAAACCCTAGCCAGGATATCACTCATGCCACCATTGCGAAATTCGAGGATTGGGCAGGAGGTGTACCGCACCCGTGAGGAAGAGAATTTATCATCCAACCCACATTCCCAGAGCCACCACAGCAGCCCTCTCAGACAGATGAAGCGGGCCCGTCAACCCAAGCTACCACTATTCATGGGGATCGACAGCTCCGAAGGTTGAAGCGTAAGGTCGACGCCATGTACGACAACTTTGCAGCATTTGCAACGGGTTTGACGAGGTCATTGGCAAAGGCATTTGCACAGCAGTGGACGATGCTTGAGTGGCCTCAGTTCGGGACAGCCATGCCATATCCACCACCAGATTCACCACCCAAAGAGGGTGGTGCTGCTGAGCACTAGGGGAGTTTTCTGTAACCCTTTACCTTCATTTATTGGGACAATGAATATTATAAGTTTAGGGGTAATGGGGTAGTAGTATAGTTGCATATAGGATTTGCATGATTAGTTTAATTTTGCATGTTTATGTTGCATATAGTGTTTGCATGAGTAGTCTGCTTGTCTATGTGTGTTACAAATTTTTTTTTATATGTGTCAGTTTATGTGTAGTTGCATGTCTCACAAACTCTAGCTTTATGGAAATTTTGTCTAGCCTATGATGAATTTGAATTTTGAAGGATTGTTGAGTATTTTGGATAACATGAACTCAGATATAATGTTTTACACGATGTAATTCATGTTGTTGTTTAAATGCTTTCGGTTTGCACTGTTGTGTTCACAATTGCTTGTAGGCTTAAGAATGATGTGTTGCATTGCTTAATAGGAAATGTGGTTTTAAAAAGTGAAATTTGTGGAAAATGGACTTAGACTATACAAAACATGGATATCAAACTGTGGGAACACATGGGTATGCTATGTATAAAAAAAAATAAAAAAAATAAAAAAGAAAAGAAAAAGCTATCTTGAAACCTTCTTGAGCTAAATGATTGACTCTTTGGAAGGAGCGAGATGGAGCGTAAAATGCACTCGCTGAAAAAAAAAGAAAAGAAATAAACATAGCGGGAAAGAACGAGAATCGCCCTCGTGAGTAAAAATAAAGCAGTTTAAACCCATTGTTGAACCTCAGTTTGTTTTGATATGTTGGAACGGTCTTTGTGCATAAGTATACATGAGTCTTGATTTAGAATGTAATTTCTTGTCTTGAGCAGTTTAGCATGTGTATTCTTTGCTTAAATCAAGTTTTAGTGAACACAACACACACACACACAGCATCTCTATAGCATATATGAATTATCTAAGTGTATGATATTATGTTTATAGTTTGGTTTGAATTTGTATTCTTGAATCTGGATAATTCACTGAGGCATTTTGGACTGAAATTCTGTTATAGCTGGAACAATGTGAGACTCGTTTGCATCATGATTTAGTAGACTAGCATGTAGTTGCATTTTTAGTGTTTTATGTTATATGCATTGCTTGAGGGCAAGCAATAGTTCAAGTTTGGGGGTATTTGATAAGTGGGTTTTATACCTACTTATTGGATATCAATTCACGCGAATTATGCCCATCTCAAGTACATTTTAGTGTGTTTTTAGTTGCATTTCGTAATATTTTGCATTGCATGTACTGAGAACTCCTTTGGAGTAAAAGTGCAAGAAATGGCATAGCTTGGCGATGGTAGATGGCATGAGGCTAATGGAAGCATAATGCGAGGAACAAGTGGAGATATACAACCGAATATGGATGAAGGAAGAGTGGCATGACAATGAATCAATAGCAGCAGGACAAAGCAGTAGCAGCAGCAGAACACAGAGTCAAAACTGCAGAAGTCGGGCGGCTATACAGGCTTCAATACGCGTTCCCGCGCGATCACCCGAACTTACCAGATTAAAGACGCGCGCCCGCGCGATGATTACAAAGGGGAAGCGCGCGCCCGCGCGCGATATCTGAGGCTGCTGATCTATTTTATTTTAATTTTTAAATTGGAAGAGTTGGAGTTGGTTTAAACAATTCTGGTTGGTACCAGACGTATTATTCATTAGTTTTTACGTGTTTTCATATGAAAAACTAGGGCTTACACTTTGAGAGATTTCCATTGATGAACCAAGCAAAAACTCCTTATTTTCTACTTCTTCTTTGGATTTTCAATCACTGTGGATGAACTACTGTTATTTTGCTGGATATTAGTGAAGATTTTCACGTTACTATTAGATTGTAATCAGCAATTGGGTTTGATCAATTCTATCCTTTCTCTTTTAATTGTTTGTTTATTGTCCATGTATTTCTTTGATCCCATAATAGCTTTTGGTTCAGTCATGAACTAAACTCCATTATGGGATTCTAACGGATTTTAATATGTAGTTTAATTGATTGCTTGACTGCTAGACTATTTTGCGTATCATAAGGAAATTCTATCATGGTTGTTTTGCATGTATGAATGATTGATCACCATTCGTTTTAGGTGCTTGTATGGAATTGAAAAATAACATACGAGTAGGGATTGTTATCATGATAGCATGCGTATATGGGGCTGTTTTGCTTAGCTTTGTATTTAGTGAACCAGATAGACATATACTGTTTCACCGTATGAGTTATTATAAGGGCTTGAACTTAAATTCGATATTGCTTCAATTTCACATAGAAATATAGTGAGATTGGTTTTATTGGAGATTACATGGTATCTATTGCATGTGGATGTTATGTAAGTAGGTTATAATTCATTAAAAAATGGTTATGTCTACATTAGTGCTCTTGGCTACTTTTCTGTGATACGTGAACAATCTTGCATGATGGTGGTAGTTAGATGAACTATTAAATGAAGTTAGGATCCCATTATTTCCAGATTTGATTCATTCCATTATTATTCTTATTTTAGTTATTATTTGCATTTAGAGTAATTCACAATTGTAAGCATTAGTTTAAGCATATAAAAATAGTGATTTAGTTGATGCATAGTAATTTAATTTAGACATCTTTATCCGGGGATCGATACTCGACTTACTCTGTACTGCTTGTTGACATATGTATGCTTGCATGAGTTAGAGCTCTTTTGTTAGAACTAAAAAAAGAGGCAACAGATTTGCGACGATAAAAAATGTTACCTTTTATGTTAGTATTAGAAACAATATCCTCTATGTTGTTATTAGGTTAATTTTTCGTTGCCAAATATTATATTTTTAATGCCATTAGCAACGAAAATTTGTTGCTAAATGTATAAAAAAATATTGCTATATTAAAACTTGTTCAATGCTTTGGTAACGAAATATATAGTTGCCAAATCAAAATTTGACATTCTTTTTGTGTACCTGGTTGGCTCAATGTTCCCATAGCAAATAATGGCAAAAATACAAAAAACTAAAATATTATTAACTTAATAAAATCATCCACTACATAATCATTCATTATCTTTACAATTAACCATCTAAAGCTACCACAATTCTTCAATCAAAGTATATATCTACATATATAGAGATAGTACACTTCATAATTTCGTCCCTTGTCTTCCGTAAATGTAGCACGGAAATTTGATACCCAGTATTGTAAAGCAGGTCATAGAAGCAGCCTTCCTGTACATATTTAAAAATAATAGCAAAGTCAGAAAAATGAAGCAAATAGGTCACCAGAGGCACTTAGTGCCAAAATCAATACACAAAGACAATAGAGTTGCTACGTGGTACTAATGTACACCGTATTGCTCATAAGTAGAAAAAGACAATAGAGTTGCTACGGGGTACTAATGTACACCATATTACTAATGTTATTTTCCCTAGTATCTATAAGTTTTTAAGCGGTGATTCCGGGGACGGAATCCTTATAAGGGAGGGTGGATGTAATAACCCAATATTTTCAATAAGAAATTTTGCGATTTAATTTTTTATATATATATATAAAGGTGGGAATATGTGCAAGGTAAAGTATATGTATCTATGTAATAAATAAATTTATTTATTAGATGTAAATAATTTCTTTTAGACTTATTGATCATTATAGATTATATTCTTATAATAAATTAATTTTGTAATAAAAATATTTATTATTTATTTTCCATGAAAATATGATTATGGTATATTGAAAGTAGTATGCATACAAGCCAATCATGTTTGATGATAAAGCATATACTTTGTAAATAATCTTATTCATTTATTAATAAAAGTATTAATTTATTAAAGGTCATTAATTATCTACATGATCTTTTTTTATAATATGTGATAAACCCATAGTTTTAAGCAATGCTTTTAGAATAATGATGATGATCATTCTAATGAGATCTAAATTCTTTGAAAGCTTAAAACTAAAATAGTTCCCAATCATTGGATTACTAAATTGGGGATTAGTGAATCCGGATAGATTGAGTACATCGTTGCTTGCTCATTGGATGAGGATGATTGATCTCATGATCATTTGTGTGGAGACACTAAAGCAAGTATGTAGGTGCTTATTAGAGAATAAGTTCATTTGAACGTGGCTCGCTAAGGAATACCTAATGGAGTTTTATTTGCTGTCAATAGGAATTCTCAGTAGTGATAGTAGTCAAGTGATCCTTGGACTTGAGATCATCATAGTATCTTGTGTATGATGAGTTATACTTTGACTTATTCCTTAAGACCCTTAGGGTATATCAAAGGGTATGCTTGGGTATAATAAGTTGTACATGGAGATAATGTATGATCAATAAAGAATCTACCACTTCTAATAAAAAAAGAGAAATGTCCTATGTGATTCGATAAATGACAACCCAAAGAGTCCTTGGCAAGGCGTAATGAAATTAGAAAGGAGTTTCTAATTTGCATTATTTGAGTTGTGCATTTAAGGATCGAAATACATACAATTAAATAAAATAAGACTTGATGATAATTCCATGTCTTATATTTAATTGGGACATTGTATGGTGGAAGGATTGAATTGTCACGGTAACTATTTACTCAAAGGTTCTTTTATGATTAATGTTGAAATCTATATTATCTGGAAAGTCGTTGATCGCTAGGAGAACTTATCCCTATTGTAGAATAAATATTATTTATTTAAATAAATTAATTATTTAATTTATTTATTTAAATAAGATTAGAATTATTCTAATTGATTTATTCACAACCTAGGTTTAATATGGAGAACCTAAAGGGTCACACCATAAAAGGAAGAATAATTATTTAAGAAGTAAATGGCATAATCGTAATAATATGTTATGTATATTTAATTTAATCTATGGTGATAGAATAAATTAAATAGCTTAATATTTATTATTTAATATTTTAGAAATATTAAATATAAATTAATAAGAGGAGTCTTATTAATATTATTACAATTATTATTATTTTAATTTCTAAAAGAGTTTAGGAATTAATTTAATATAAGTACTCTCATTTATTCCTAATTGGATTAGGAAGGAAAATTAGTTAAAGGAGTTTAATTAATTATCCCTAATAAGATTAGGGAGCTTAATTAATTAAAAGAATTAATTAATTAAAACCCAATTCCTTAATTGTTAAGGTGGGTTGCCCACATCTATAAATAAGAGGAGTCTTATTATGGGTGAATGGGTTGTTGATTTTTCAACATACGTAATAATTCCAATTGTTGGGAGAGTACACCCTTTCTATAGAGATAGAAACTAGGGTTTGAGCCAAATACCCATCTTCTTGAATTTTCTTCTTCCTTGGTGGATCACCTCTAGAGGCCAAACATTTGGGTGGCTAACGTTGATCAAAGGAAGGAACCAAACCCGGTGGATTCAAGATTGAACGCGAAAGGATTTGGAGGTGAACTTGTACCTGAGGAAGCTCGATCTTCAAGGGTATGATTTATTCTTTATCTTTTCGTTTAATTAATAATTATGCATAAAGGGTGATCCGGGTATATGGTTTGTAAAAATTTTTAAACTCTGATTTTACCACGCTTCCGCTAATTTTATGTAATTTGATTGCGTTATGAATATTACAAACCTAACATATATATGATAAGATTATTAGGATTATTATGATATGTATTTTATTATATTGGTTAGGTTAATTATTTTAACTTAGTTAATGATGGTTATGTCATATATGAATTCAAAACCCTAAGTCTCGATTTTGAATAAAGGATGAGAATAATAATATAATATTATTTATATTTCATTGATATAAATATATGCTTGATATGTGTGTAATGTTAATTTGTAGATCAGTTATAGTAAAATAGTACAAACCCTAGCATTACTGATAAACTATAGTACAAAGTCAGATATGATTGTAGGATTTGTTAAGTTGTGTGTTATGTAATTAATGGCCATTATTATGTTTACTGTTAATTAGGTAAACCCTAATTAATATCTAGAAACCCTAATTACTAAATTAGAACCCTAATTGCTAAGTTATAAACCCTAAGTATTAATTTAGCAAGGTTAATGGTAATTAATATATTATAAAGGCTAATTTTACAAATCCTAGGTGATTAGGAAACCTAGTGTAATCAGGGAATCCTAATCAACATTTTTAGAAACTAAGATTTCCATATTTGCCCTTAATACACAATTCTAGAAAATAAGCTTATAAAACCCTAGGGTTAAACCCTAAGGGTCAAACCCTAAGGGTTAAAACCTAATGGTTGTGGGAAGTTACCAAGTTGCCATTCACTTTATAAGTCAAATGACCAAATTACCTTTTTTATTATTTTAATAAGGTGGAGTGTAGATCTAACCCTAGTAAGGAGTTAGTGACCAACTCTAGCTAGCCATGTGGTCTAGAAGTAAGCTTTAATCATTCAATCTCAGCCATCTTGCATCACAAGTACACTAGATTCAAGTATTATATATAGATTATGAGAGAGAGAATGTCATATTCAAGCCTCATTTGATCACAACACTCAACCAAAACCCTCTCAACTTCAAACATCCGAAATGTTCTTGCTAGATCAGTCACTAATCAAGCCCCACTAACACTTGTAGCAGATCAGAAGCATTAGATCAAGATTTGGTTCATATAAAGGTATAAAAACCCTAAACCTAGAAATTTATATGATTCATGTTAATCTTTGTGTTTAGATGTTTAAAGTTGTGCAATAGGATGTTATTGAGTGATCTGGGTTGTTATAACTCAGATCCATAACACATAGATGCTCGAAATTGATGATTTTAGAAATCTGGAAAAAGTTTAAAATTGTGGTCTAACAATGAATGTCAGAGCCTCTAGATCGTTCTATGTTAAGTGATATGTGTGTTTTATGTTATGAATATGTTCTATGCTATATAGGCTTTGATCTGGAACTTGAATCAAGCCCAGATCATGTATAGATTGAAAGTTATTAAAGGTTAAAGTGCGTTGACCAATCACGTGAAATTGTTTCTGGGCAGCCCAGATTTGCCCAAAAAATCTGATAACATTTTTCTAAGCCTTAGATCTTGCTGTTGTTTGCTAGTTTGTCTATATTGTTGTTTTGATGTTGTAGTCTGACATGAGGACTACACAATCAAGTCATTAGATCACTTAGATCGTAACCAGAGTGAAAGATAATCAAGGTCAAACTATAGTTGACCGTCTGTTTTGTTGTATTTCTGGAAAACCCAGAAAGTTGATGAACAAGGTTTCTGACATGGTTTGACCATGCCAGATCTTGCTAATGTGATGATGTTATGATGATATGATGTAATAGAAATGTATTCTGACATGTATGCTACAAGATTAGACCATTAGAACACATTAAGTAAGCCTGGAACTTATAGATTCAGGGGCTCAAAGTGAGACCCATGAACTGTTCTTCATTTCGAGGTAACCCAAAAATGAAGAACAGCCTCTAACAACACTTTCTGTAGCTTAGATCTTGATGAGCTGATATGTTATGACCATGAAACTTGTTTAGGGTTGTAGTACTACATTAGTACTACAACATTAATACTTTAGACAGCCTAGAAACAACAAGGAACATAGATCAAATGCAAGTCAAACTGCCTACCATGTACACTGAGTTTGAAGATCTGGGTTTACTGATGAACACTCAAGAACACCTATAGCGACAGTTTCGTCGCTATAGGGCCCTTTAACGATAGTTTATTTATGGAAATTATTATTTTTATTAAATAATTATAGAAAATAGTTTTTTATTATTAAAAATACAAAATAAATTCCTAAAAATTATTTTTAAAGTCTAAAAATAGGTTTTTAATTATTTTCAATATATTTCATTAATATTTATTATTTTTGGAATATTAATGGTATTTAATTTATTTAATTATAATATTAAATAAATTACTTAAAAATGACTTTAATACTTGAAAAATCATTTAAAATTATATTATGTTATAAGAAAATATTTGAAGTTATTTTTAATATTTTGTGATGAATTTCATTAATTAAATAATATTAATGATATTTAAGTTATTTAATAAATGTATTAAATAAATTATGAAAAATAGAATTAATGATTTAAAAATTATATATTAATAATTTAAAGGTTATAAAAATATTTTAAGTTACAAAAATATAACTTTTAATATTTTCTTATGAAAAAATTAATTATTTAACATTAATGATATTAAATTTATTTAATAATTATATTAAATAAATAGTTTAAAAATGGTTTTGTTATTTAAAATCATTTAAAAAGGATATAAATGAATTAAAAATATTTTAAGTTATAATTAATGACTTTTAATATTTGGATAAATAATACATTGATATTTTAATATTAATGGTAATTATTTAAAATGATTTTAAATGTTTTAGAAATCATTTAAGGGTAATATTAATACTTTAAAAATATTCTAAGTTGTTATAAATAACTTTAATATTTTGGCAAGGGTTTTATTAATAGTTTAATATCAATTAAATATTAATGATAATAGAATTATTTGATATTTAAATCATTTTATAATGACTACGGTGTTTGAAAATTCACGATAAATTATAATAATTATTTGAAAATTATTATAAGGCTATGAAAAATAATATGAGTGATACTTAGGTTATCCAGAATAATATTAAGGGTATTGAATAGAGTTTTAAACTCGATAAGTAATATTGATACGCTTCAATCGATACTGCAAAACATTGATCTGAGACTTAGATAGTTTGACTGTATATGTGTTTATTTGTGATTTAATGACTGTGAAACATGTATGCCAATGTGATTAGATTATGTGCTGACTGCAATAAGCAGTACTATGTGTTATGATATATGATTCTAATCGATAGAATGATCTTATTAATGATAGGTCATGATATAAAAGATATAACTAAGTTGCGTATTGTAAGCAGCAGACCAGGCAAGTATCCTACCTTTGCATTTCCTTTATGCAATGGATATATGTAAGACCCCGAAATTTTTTTAAATAAAAAGGAATTTCCTTTATTTGTTATTTTGAAATAGTAAGGGTTGATTTGATTAATGTGGATAGTTAAGGGTTAAATACGCGAATATTTCAAAATAAGCAAGTGGTTATAAAATATTCATTTTTGTCGGGGAATATTCGTTTGGTCGTGGAATATTAAATGCTTGTCAGGGAATATTCGTCACGACCAAGTAGCGATGTGTGTGGAGCCCATAACGAAAGCGATTGGATGAGGAAAACGACAAATATAAGTTGGTTAAAAATAACGGCGTAGTTATTACAGATAAGAGGCTGTTGGAATACCCTTGGTTAAAATACGATGTCTGGCGTGGTTGCACAAGATGCAGCAGCGGTATTACACAAATATTGTTGAATTATTGATCCTTACGTGAAAGGCACTTACTCAATAATTATTACAAAGTGAATTCTTGTTCAATAGTTTATTGATTCAATAATTGTTTGCGTTGGTATTTTATATTATTCTTTGTTTCAATAATTGTCATTTGCACAATATTTCCCATTATCGGATCAATAATTCATATTATTTGAATAATATTATTAGATAACATTATTGGCAATGTCTAGAAAGTTACATCTAAGGAGAGGTTTGGTCACCTAATTGCGCCAATGAGGAGAGATCCTTATTGGAAAGCCCCTCTTTCTGAGGAGCGACTGGTTGTCATAAATGTGATTACAGAATATTATTTGTGAATAATTAATTATTGATTCATATGATAAGGAAATATTTATTTTATATGAATATAAATGATGGATTTATTTATGTGGTTATTAATGAAGGAATTAATGTTGAGGTGTTTTATCAGTATTTTATCGGATTGGAGGTGTTAAAAATCAAATCAGGGGTTTTGAGATATATTGCGGGGGTTATAATTTTTAATCCGACCGTTGGATTGTGGTAATTTTTGGGTATGTTATACATACATAAGTTGAGTATATGTCCACAAATTTTGAACCGTTAAAAATGCACGAATGATTTGTGGTGAATTTTAAGAGGTGTCGGATTCGGAAATTAGGTTTATAATTGATTTTGGTGTAAAATTCTAGAATTGAGTGGGCCCCACTTGTGGTTGGTGAAGAAATGTGCTGAATTTTATTTCAAATGTGGTGGGTGGGAATAGTAGCGGTAAAAGCCATCAGTTGCAGGTTAAAGTCCTTGTTGAATTAACATTTTCCTATAAATAGAGGGCTAAGTTAGAATTGAAAATCACACGAAACAAAGTTTTCTCTTTTCTCTCTATATTATTGAGCGTATTTTGTGAGTATTTAGATACTTTGAGAGTTGCTATTCAAAGACAAGTTTCATTCAAATCACTTGAGCCTTTCCTTTCAAGCAATCTTGATTCTTTGAGGTAAGGGATATTATTTTTTCAGAATGATATTATTTCTTCAATATCATTATGCTTTGAAATGTTGATCTGAAGTTTTTATCAAATTTGGAACTTTTTCATGTCGGAGTTACTATTCATGAGTTACTATTCACGAGTTACTATTCATGAGTTACTATTCACGAGTTATTATTCACGAGTACTATCCATGAAGCGTGAAAATGTTTTTTTGTGGAATTTCTATCTTTTGGTGTCGGAGTTACTATTCACGTATACGGCACTATTCACGTATACGGCACTATTCACGTATATGACACTATTCATCGAAAAATAAAATTTCTTCTTTTCGTCCAAAATATCTATTTTGGATACTAGCTTTGATTGTATCCATGTTTTGATCATTCTTGAATTTTACACCACTATGATTATTTTTGAGGTATTGTTGGACATGGATAAAACAAAATACTGAATCCTTAATCCTTAATCCTTGTCATTTTGTTTCACCGGATTCGTTCTTTAAAAATATTTTCATCATCCTCGGTCTTAAATGATGATATTATTGAATATCTTTGGCACATAGTGCAAAGATGAATGATTTCTGAAGAATATCTTTGGCCTCAGATAGTGCAAAGATGAGCGGTGTTTAAATGAACATGATGATCGATGAATATCTTTGGCTGTGAGTGCAAAGATGAATGTGTTGAGATGAACATGACCGGATTGATGAATATCTTTGGCACAGAGTGCAAAGATGAATATTTGATTTGAGATGAATATTGATTGATGTTACTGAGGATAAAATATTGATGATGGACCGTTAAATTCATAGATTATAGTAGATTTCATTCTCTACGTAACTCTTCTATGAATTATTATTTCATTGCGAATATTGATCCGAAACTTGTTGTCTATTGTATTCTATCGATTTTTCCTGTTGGAGACTAACGATAATTTGTTGTATATTATCTTAGTCATAACATTCTTTTTTCGGGCTAGTTGAGCTCACCCTTTTCCTTGTTGTTCCATTTTTCTTCTCGGGGAGGCGAGAATGTAGCGAGTACTAGTGGGGTATGGAATGAAGGTTCTAGAGAGTTGTTTTAGTAGTCCTCACCATTATTGTAAAATAATGTATCAATAAATGTGATGAGGATTTATTTGAGTATAAATATTGTCTAGAAGATAATATTTGTATTTAAACTCACGATTTTATTGTTGTGATAATAAAGTTGTAGTTGTTTACGTACCATGTGTATTTGGCGACTCGAGAATGGGTTGGATGGAATGGACCTATTTTGGGGTCGTCACAATATGAGTAAGAAAGTCTTAGAATTATATTATTATTGTACTAGATTATTAACCCTATTGTTATATACATATATCCTATCATTATTTATCAACATGTTAGTATATGGTAATTCGATATATATATATTACATTAGTTAATTTCTAAATATGGTTATTCAAGTGTCCCCACTTGGATGATCATTGTATTTAATCACATGTTGATATATATATATATATATATATATATATATATACCTATAAGCTATTTGATCAGCTAGACACAAATTTAGAAACATCGTTGAATATGATAAAACGTTTTTGTATCCAATCAAATTGTTTTGATTTGGATTCCCGACTATGTATGAACATTCCGAACATGGGAAAACCTTTATGCACCCAAAGCGGACAGAGTGAACGATAATATCATTCTTACATGTAGTATTGATCAATACAGGACACATTGGGCAGATCACCCTCGTGTCTGTAAGTTATAACGGTTTGCAGATGAAGTTCTGCTAAACCTTAGCAAAAATGAAAAACAATGTTCATAGTTGTCACCTTAACCCTATTTATAGTCAGTACGTAGTTTCAAAATTTTGATAGAGAGTTGTTATGTTATTATTATCACTTCAGATTACTTCACAACTTTTGATTTGTTGTAGAAGGGTAGTATAAAGAAAATATTTAATCCTTTCATCTAATATATATAATTGTTATTACTTGTTGGGCACTCAAATGCTCATTCTTGCTTAATTTAAATGTTTTCAGTTAAGTATGATCGGTCAGAGGGCTCTGCCAAGAACAAAAGGAAAGGAAAGCTACCCGAATAAGTTTGTGTTATCTTATGTAATAGCTAGACTTAAATAAGATGATTATATTTATTATCTATCATGTAATGAAATATTTTAAGGTCGCGTACCTGGGATTTAGAAAACTCTGATATGTAAATTAAGTTAGATATTTATGACAATATTATTATTTCCGCTCATAGAAATGGTATCGTAATGCACTGAGTTCGAGTTTCAAGTATTTGAATTTGGGGGCGTTATAATGTGGTATCGGAGCTTTAGGGTTAGAAACCTTAGGTGGGGGTAGACCTTAGGCTATAACCTTAGAGCAGAGGAAAACATTGAAAGTATAAATAACTCACATAGAGTTTAAAAGGAGATGAATTGAATAAATTCATCGTCAAACAAAAAATAAAAGATAACTTAAATAAAACTAGTAATTGTTGTGTGTATATATTATATGCTAATCAGGATAATTTATGTGTAGATGTCAGATAGAAAGGGATTAGGATACCCTCAGATCGTAAAGAAGGAGTCAACCTCCATAACCAAGCCAATATCAAAGCTGATAGCTGAAATAGAGGCTTACATTGAAAGCAACCCTGATGAGGTGATTATACTGAAAAAATGTAGTACTAGACCCAGAAACGATAGTATAACTGATAGGTAGAGTATAGTTAAAGAATATAAGGACAAGCTTGAGTTCTTAAACTCATATGTCTGTGGTGAGTTCTTAAACTCATAATGTGTGGTAAGTTTAACGAACTAGGTATAGTTAGGTATGAATGGATTATTGAGGATAATGGGAACATATAGAATACTAAGCAATTGATCCTTAGTGAAGGCGTAAGAAATAAATAGTGTTAGTTTTACTTGAATATGTATGATTATATGATGTGTATATGATAGCTATGTAGGTATAATGTAATATTCTTAACTTTTGTATAAGTTATGGCAACGAATTCTGACTTTCGAGTCACAAGGGGATAGCGGATGGTTAAAGCAGTATGTGCTATGGTATGTCAAGCGCTATGAATATGAATCTATGTTGGATTAATGAAATAAGTTGGTATAAAGATAGTAATTATTTATCTGAACACTAATTAATATAGTAACCAAGTTTTCAAAATATAATATTTTGAATTTATGATTATTTGAGTAGAAAATTTCGCGTTATAGAAGGTAAGTTGATAAAAGATCAATTATGATCAGATAATGCCGCCAAGACGTAAACGAAACCAAAGGGTAAAAGAACCTGTCAACAAAGCTAGAGGACAACCAGACCCGATGCAGAATTTTGCGAATGTGGTCGCTCAAGATATGCAGAATGGAATGCCAGCCGCGGGAAATCAGCCAGACAATCAATTTACAAACTTTAAAGATTTTAAAGCCATAGGATCGTCAGGATTTAGAGGGTCAACTGACCCTGTAGAAGTAGTTATGATAACTAGGGTAACGGAGGGGCAAAAGACAACTTTTGCCACCTATACGATGAAAGGAGAGGCGAATTTTTGGTGGGAGTCAAATCAAGCTAGATTCGGAGAAGGGAGTAGTGGTAGTAGGACTGGAAAAAGGAAAGGAGATAATTCTGGGAATACCAAAATTAGGCCAAGAGGGGGAAAGAATAAGGTTGTGCAGTGTGGAAATTGCGAAAGGAATCACTCGGGGGAGTGTCTTAAAGGTAAGTTAGTGTGTTATAAGTGTGGGCAGAAGGGACATATCTCTCCCAGCTGCCCCAATCCTAGGATGAATAGAGGGTGTTTCAGGTGTGGATCAACGGAGCATAAGGTGAAGGACTGTCCGAAAAGGAGAAGGGATGCAGGAAGTGTGACTACGGAAAAAAGTAACGGGACGCTGGTGACAACGGGACCAACTTCAACAAACAACCCAACGGAATCAACCGCAAGAGTCTTCAGCATGACCGTTCAAGATACCGTGGCAGATGGGGATATGACTCCAGGTATTATTCGAATCAAATTTTATTTTCTTATATATGATTTTCGTATATATATAGTAAATTATTTTATAAATAAATTTTGAAGGAGGAATTTGAGTTCTATTAGAAATCAAATTTCTATTTAAGCAGATAGACAAACTTTATGCTGAATAGTTAAAGATCTGTCCGATCAAATCTGATCGAGATCTACTTGAAGTGATTATGTATGTTATTTGCCCTAGTATCTATAAGTTTTTAAGCGGTGATTCCGGGGATGGAATCCTTATAAGGGAGAGTGGATGTAATAACCCGGTATTTTTAATAAGAAATTTTGCGATTTAATTTTTTTTTATATATATAAAGGTGGGAATATGTGCAAGGTAAAGTATATGTATCTATGTAATAAATAAATTTATTTATTAGATGTAAATAATTTCTTTTTAGACTTATTGATCATTATAGATTATATTCTTATAATAAATTAATTTTGTAATAAAAATATTTATTATTTATTTTCCATGAAAATATGATTATGGTATATATGATATGATTATTAGGATTATTATGATATGTATTTTATTATATTGGTTAGGTTAATTATTTTAACTTAGTTAATGATGGTTATGAAGGTTATATATATATGAATTCAAAACCCTAAGTCTCGATTTTGAATAAAGGATGAGAATAATAATATAATATTATTTATATTTCAATGATATAAATATGCACGATATGTGTGTAATGTTAATTTATAGATCGATTATAGTAAAATAGTACAAAACCCTAGCATTCTTGATAAACTATAATACAGTCGAGATATATGATTTGTAGGATTTGTTAAGTTGTGTGTTATGTAATTAATGACCATTATTATGTTTACTGTTAATTAGGAAAACCCTAATTAATATCTAGAAATCCTAATTACTAAATTAGAACCCTAATTACTAAGTTATAAACCCTAAGTATTAATTTAGCAAGGTTAATAGTACTTAATATATTATAAAGGCTAATTTTACAAATCCTAGGTGATTAGGAAACCTAGTGTAATTAGGGAATCCTAATCAACATTTTTAGAAACTAAGATTTCCATATTTGCCCTTAATACACAAATCTAGAAAATAAGCTTATGAAACCCTAGGGTTAAACCCTAAGGGTTAAAACCTAATGATTGTGAGAAGTTACCAAGTTGCCATTCACTTTATAAGTCAAATGACCAAATTGCCCTTTTTATTATTTTAATAAGGTGGAGTGTAGATCTAACCCTAGTAAGGAGTTGGTGACCAACTCTAGCTAGCCATGTGGTCTAGAAGTAAGCTTTAATCATTCAATCTCTGCCATCTTGCATCACAAGTACACTAGATTCAAGTATTATATATAGATTATGAGAGAGAGAATGTCATATTCAAGCCTCATTTTCACAACACCCAACCAAAACCCTCTCAACTTCAAACATCCAAAATTTCTTACTAGACCAGTCACTAATCAAGCCCCACTAACACTTGTAGCAGATCAGAAGCATTAGATCAAGATTTGGTTCATAGAAAGGTATAAAAACCCTTAACCTAGAAATCCTTATGATTCATGTTAATCTTTGTGTTTAGATGTTTAAAGTTGTGTAATAGGATGTTATTGAGTGATCTGGGTTGTTATAACTCAGATCTATAACACATAGATGCTCGAAATTGATGATTTTAGAAATCTGGAAAAAGTTTAAAATTGTGGTCTGACAATGAATGTCAGAGCCTCTAGATCGTTCTGTGTTAAGTGATATGTGTGTTTTATGTTATGAATATGTTCTATGCTATATAGGCTTTGATCTGGAACTTGAATCAAGCCCAGATCATGTATAGATTGAAAGTTATTAAAGGTCAAAGTGCGTAGACCGATCACATGAAATTGTTTCTGGGCAGCCCAGATTTGCCCAGAAAATCTGACAACGTTTTTCTAAGCCTTAGATCTTGCTGTTGTTTGCTATTTTGTCCATATTGTTGTTTTGATGTTGTAGTCTGACATGAGGACTACACAATCAAGTCATTAGATCTCCTAGATCGTAAACAGAGTGAAAGATAATCAAGGTCAAACTATAGTTGGTAATTCTGCATTTTGTTGTATTTTTGGAAAACCCAGAAAGTAGATGAACAAGGTTTCTGACATGGTTTGACCATGCCAGATCTTGCTCATGTGATGATGTTATGATGATATGATGTAATGAAATGTAGTCTGACATGTATGCTACAAGATTTGACCATTAGAACACATTAAGTAAGCTTGGAACTTATAGATTCAAGGGCTCAAAGTGAGACCCATGAACTATTCTTCATTTCTAGGTAACTCAGAAATGAAGAACAGCCTCTGACAACACTTTCTGTAGCTTAGATCTTGATGAGTTGATATGTTATGACCATGGAACTTGTTTAGGGTTGTAGTACTACATCGATACTCTGACATTAATACTTTAAACGACCCGAAAACAATAAGGAACATAGATCAAATGCTAGTCAAACTACCTACCTTGTACAATGGGTTTGAAGATCTGGGTTTACTGATGAACACTCAAGAACACACTATATAGCGACAGTTTAAATACGCTATAGGGCCCTTTTAATGACAATTTATTTATGAAAATTATTATTTTATTAAATAATTATAGAAAATAGTTTTTAATTATTAAAATACAAAATAAATTCCTAAAAATTATTTTAAAAGTCTAAAAATAGGTTTTAATTATTTTGAATATATTTTATTAATATTTATTATTTTTGGAATATTAATGGTATTTAATTTATTTAATAATAATATTAAATAAATTACTTAAAAATGATTTTAATACTTGAAAAATTATTTAAAATTATATTATGTTATAAGAAAATATTTTAAGTTATTTTTAATATTTTGTGATGAATTTCATTAATTAAATAATATAAATGATATTTAAGTTATTTAATAAATGTATTAAATAAATTATGAAAAATAGAATTAATGATTTAAAAGTTATATATTAATAATTTAAAGGTTATAAAAATATTTTAAGTTACAAAATATAACTTTTAATATTTTCTTATGAAAAATATTAATTATTTAATATTAATGATATTAAATTTATTTAATAATTATAATAAATAAATAGTTTAAAAATGGTTTTATTATTTAAAAATCATTTAAAAGGATATAAATGAATTAAAAATATTTTAAGTTATAATTAATGACTTTTAATATTTGGATAAATAATACATTAATATTTTAATATTAATGGTAATTATTTAAAAATAATTTTAAATGTTTTAAAAATCATTTAAGGGTAATATTAATACTTTAAAAATATTACTAGTTATTATAAATAACTTTAATATTTTGGCAAGGTTTTATTAATAGTTTAATATCAATTAAATATTAATGATAATAGAATTATTTGATATTTAAATCATTTTATAATGATTATGGTGTTTGAAAATTCATGATAAATTATAATAATTATTTGAAAATTATTATAAGGCTATGAAAAATAATATGAGTGATACTTAGGTTGTCCAGAATAATATTAAGGGTATTGAATAGAGTTTTAAACTCGATATGTACTCGATATGTCGTCGATACACCGACATTGATACGGACTTAGATAGTTTGACTGTATATGTGTTTATTTGTTATTTAATGACTGTGAAACATGTGTGCCAATGTGATTAGGTTATGTGCTAACTGCAATAAGCAGTACTATTTGTTATGATATATGATTCTAATCGATAGAATGATCTTATTAATGATAGGTCATGATATAAAAGATATAACTAAGTTGCTTATTGTAAGCAGCAGACCAGGCAAGTATCCTACCTTTGCATTTCCTTTATGCAATGGATATGAGTAAGAAAGTTTCAGAATTATATTATTATTGTACTAGATTATTAACCCTATTGTTATATACATATATCCGATCATTGTTTATCAACATGTTAGTATATGGTAATTCAGATATATATTTTGTTTGTTAATTTTTAAATATGGTTATTCAAGTGTCCCCTTTTGGATGATCATTGTATTTAATCACATGTTGATATATATATATATATATATATATATATATATATATATATATATATTATACCTCTAAACTATTTGATCAGCTAGACACAGATTTAGAAATATCGTTGAATATGATAAAACCTTTTTGTATCCAATTAAATTGTTTTGATTTGGATTCCCGACTATGTATGAACATCCGGAACATAAAAAACTTTTATACACCCAAGGCAGACAGAGTGAACGATAATATCGTTCTTACATGTAGTATTGATCAATACAGGGTACATTGGGCAGATCACCCTCGTGTCTGTAAGTTATGACGGTTTGCGGATGAAGTTCTGTTAAACCTTAGCAAAAATGAAAATCAATGTTCATAGTATGTCACCTTAACCCTATTTATAGTCAGTACGTAATTTCAAAAATTTGATAGAGAGTTGTTATGTTATTATTATCGGTTCAGATTACTTCACAACTTTTGATTTGTTGTAGAAGGGTAGTACAAAAAAAACATTTAATCCTTTCATCTAATATTTATAATTGTTATTACTTGTTGGGCACTCAAATGCTCATCCTTGCTTAATTTAAATGCTTTCAGTTAAGTATGATCGGCCAGAGGGCTCTGCCAAGAACAAAAGGAAAGGAAAGCTACCCGAATAAGTTTGTGTTATCTTATGTAATAGCTAGACTTAAATAAGATGATTATATTTATTATCTATCATGTAATAAAATATTTTAAGGTCGCGTACCTGGGATTTAAAAAACTCTGATATGTAAATTAAGTTAGATATTTATGATAATATTATTATTTCCACTCATAAAAATGGTATCGTAATGCACTGAGTTCGGGTTTCAAGTATCTAAATTTGGGGGCGTTACAGCAGCTTGAGCGGTTTTAACTTTATCAATTAAAGTTGATTCTACTCGTATATTTAACATCATAACGTGGGTCCCTAGAGTCTTTAACTCTATCTTTATCGTTTGTAAATTATACAAAATAGGTCTTTGTGTTCAGTGTTCAACAACATCGCACTCGTACTCGCGTACGATCTTCTACTCAACGCGTCAGCTATCACGTTCGCTTTTCCAGGATGGTATGGTCAGAACAGGTGCCGAAATGAGTCTTCTCTTGAGTTCTTGGAAGCTCTTCTCACATTCCTCGCTCCATAATTTTGTATCTTTCCAAGTCAGCTGAGTTAACGGAGTAGCAATTCGAGAAAATCCTTCCACGAATCTCCGATAGTAACCAGCTAAGCCTAGAAAGCTAGATATTTTGATTACTGACTTAGGTAGCTCTCAACTATGACTCATATCCCAATCTTGGATAGCACATCACAATGGAGCCTATCAATTTTCCACCGCACGAATATGACGTCCCCTACGGAGAGTCTGGCTTTGGTGCATTCCACAAAGGAAGTCACCAGATAGAGGCTCGCGTACCAACTTCTATAGTTGGGTTTTTAACTCTTGAAGTTCAATAGGAGTCATTCGATATGAGATTTTAGAAATGGGTTTTGTACCGGGTTCAAAGTCGATACAAAATTCAATATCACACTTTGGGGGTAGGCCAGGAAATTCTTCAGGAAATACGTCAGGAGATTTACTAACAACGGAAATATCATTCAAATCTGACATATTTTTGTTTAAATCCATGAAATGGGCTAAGAAAGCTTAACATCTGTTTTTCAATAAACGAATGGCTTAATGGCTTGACATGAAAGTGTTTGACTTCAATGGTTTAGTTGCTTGAATTCGCATAACAGGTTGGTTAGGAATATAAAAACTAACAACCTTACGAAAACAATCAATTTTGGCATGATGAGTAGTTAACCAATCAATCCCTAAAATCACGTCAAATGCAAGTATCTTTAGAGAGATAAGATCAACAGGTAATGTGATTGTGCCCACTTGTATCAAACAAGATTTATAAACATTGGATATGATAAAAGTTTCTCCTAATGGAGTCTCCACAGATAAGTCAAAGTCTAATTTCTTCGGAGTCAAGTTTAAACATTGAGCACAAGCAAGAGAGATAAAAGAATGGGTAGAACTAGTATCTAATAAGGTATAGATTTCATAAGAATTTATAATTAACTAACCCGTGATACCTTCGTTCGGGTTCCTCGCATTTTGGGCAGTCACGACAAATGCTCTTCCAGAAACCGCCGACTCTATTTTGTCCGTATCCGCCTTTGGTGCCATCGTCCTAGCAGGACTTGATTTCACTACAGGATAAAATTGAGCTATGTGACCGTCTTTTCCACAACTAAAACATACCTTGGAAGGCTGTGAATAGTTTGGACTTATATGTCCATCCTCTCCACGTCTGTAGCATCTAATTGGCGGTCGTTCTCCTCCCCTAGAATTTGTTGCTGGTGCTGGTTCTACTGGCGACGTCTTCCCATCATCATTAAATTTACTTTTCTTGAAATTTCCACTTGAATTATTTCTTCTATTATCTTGGTCATGATTACCACCGAAGTGGTTACCATTTCTGGCATGATAATTTCCTCCACAATGGTTATCATTGTTCCGATGACCGTTGCCACCGGTACGATTATCATCAAGTTGTTGGTCATTATTCTTCGGTTGAGTTGACTCATTATTGCGCTCCAATAACTGAGCCCTATTCACAACATCTATATATAAACAAAGTTTGTGAGAAATGAGGTATTGACGTATTTCGGGTTTCAAACCTCGTAGAAACATTCGCGTCATTCTCTCCTCATTATCAATCAAATGGGATGCAAATTGGAACAACTCGACAAA
The DNA here is from genome assembly GCA_020205615.1 of Panax quinquefolius. Lineage (NCBI taxonomy): Eukaryota > Viridiplantae > Streptophyta > Magnoliopsida > Apiales > Araliaceae > Panax > Panax quinquefolius. The sequence continues at coordinate 64,267,590 of CM035157.1, forward strand.
CTTAGCTTCGTACTGCGACACGTTCATATTATTTTACTCCAGCTTGATGAACTCTACCTCCTTCATGTGACGAATACGTTCAAGAAAGTACTTATCATTGAACAGTTTCTGAAATGTTTCCCAAGACATATTGAGTGCGGTAGGCTTGGTACACTTCACATATTCCCACCAGTAATCTGCTTCACCACAAAATATAAAGGTGGCGAATGGAACCTTCTGTTCCTCCGTACATCCCAAGACATCGAATACCTTGGTAATTTGCTTGACCCACGTTTTCGCCTTAATCGAATTCGGTTTTCCAAAGAATTCTGGTGGTCCCAACTTCTTGAACTGCTTGGTTGTGACAAACCGCGCGTTGCTATAATTTCCATCCGTATTTTGTACACGAGTCTCCCTCGTCTGATTTTACATAAACTGCAAAAAGTTTCTAAATATCCCATCATTCATCGTTTGCTCGTTAGTGTTGTTTACAGGAGGAATATTGCCTTCATGTTGCACGTTCTCCTGATTGGTGACTAAAGGTGTTTTCACAGTCTCCTACACTCCATTGTTAACGTTCTTAGCTGCCATTCTTAAATACTACCATAAAACAAGGGTTAATTAAATAAATTAACATATCACATAATATCCCTATATTATGATCGGCCAACAAATAAGCTTAGGTAGGACACACTAGCGAAGGATTTACTCATCTTTCCCTTCCTAGTTCTATTCCCCGATCTCCGCCAGAGACCATATCCCTAAGCTCTGATACCAACTGTGACACCCCCAAAATAGGTATACATCTCCCATTCTGTGTCGCCAAATACATGGTACAGAAAACAACTACAACTTTATTAATACAATTGTCGTGCAAAATACGATAACACATACTGTGAGTTTAAATATAATATTGTCTTCTAGACAATATCCACACCCAAATAAAGTCCTCATTACAGTTATTGATGCACTATTTTATAAAAATAGTGAGGACTGCTAAAACAACTGTCTAGGACCATCACCTATACCCTGACTGGTTCCTGCTATGTTCTCGCTTCCTGAGAAGAAAAATGGAACAAAAAAGGAAAAGGGTGAGCTCAACTAGCCCAGTAAAGAATATTATGACTAAGATAATATACAACAAATTATCCTTAGTCTTCAACAGGGAAAAATCTAATAGAATATAACAGATAACAAGTTTTAGATCAACAACTACAGCGGAAACAACAATTCATTAGAAGAATTAAGTAGAAAATGAAATCTACTATCATCTATGAATTTAAAAGTCCATCCTCAATATTTTATCCCTGTAACATCAATCAATATACATCTTGCATCAAATATTCATCTTCGTACTACGGGCCAAAGATATTCATTTGTATCACCAGTTGGTCATGTTCATCTCAACACCTGTTCATCTTTGCACTACGGGCCAAAGATATCCATCAGATAATCATTCATCTTTGTACTACAGGCCAAAGATATTCATCAAGTAATCATTCATCTTTGCACTATAGGCCAAAGATATTCATCAAGTATCATCATTAAGGACTGAGGATGATGAAAAATATTTTAGAGAACGAATCCAATAAGATAAAAGGACACAGATTAGAGATTCGTACTTTAGATAATCCAAGTTCAAAACACTCCATAATAAACCATAATGGAGTAAAATTTAAGAATGAAGATCAAAACATGGATACAATCAAAGATAGTAACCATAATAGACATCTGGGACAAAGAAGAGAAAATTTATTTTTTGGTGAATAGTGTCGTATTTGTGAATAGTGATGTATACGTGAATAGTGTCGTATACGTGAATAGTAACCCTGACACAAAAAGGTAGAAATTCTATAATAAAATTCATACCAATAATTTGGCATAATGATATTGAAGAAAATAATATCATTTACGAAGAAAATAACATCCCTTACCTCAAAATAACAGTATTTCTGATCGGAATATCGGATGTAAAATCGAAGGAAAATTGCACTGAATAGCAACTCTCAAAGTATCAAAATACTCACAAATAATACGCTCGATAATATAAAGAGAGAAAACTTATGTTTCTGGTGTGATTTTCAATTCTAACCTAAGCGCCTATTTATAGGAAAATGCTAGAACGTCATAGGAGACTAAAATAATAAAATATTATTATTATTATTTTCTTTTTAATCTTCTACGCCCACCCACCAACTGAGCCAGCCAACTTGGAACAAAAAAATTCAGCCCACATGTTTTGAAAAACAAAAGTGGGTCCCACCCAATTTTAATAAAAAAACATTTAATTTCCAAAACTTCAATAATTCATATAAAATAGCCCTTTTATCAGAAAAAAATGAATTTTATGTACATTCCATATGAAATTGAATTCTCTACAACTTTGTAGAAGAAAGTTTTTCCAAATTCCAAACAAAAAATATCCGAAATCCACAAACGGATGATTTTCAATACCTCATAAAATTCATAACAAATCATATATTAATTTTTAACGGTTCAAAATTTGTGGACATATACTCAACTTATATATGTATAACATATCCAAAATCACAACGATCCAACTATTTGGATTAAAATTATAAGCGATTTAATAGAGCTTTAAGAACACCGATTTGATTTTAATACCTCCATTCCAACAAAAATACTTATAAAATACCTCAACATTAATTCCTTCAATTATATACATATAAAAATAAATATTTTCTTCATTTATATCCACATAAAATAAATATTTTCTTATCATATAAATTAATAAATAATTATTCACAAATAATATTACGAAATCACAATAATGACAACCAGTAGTTCCTGTGAAAGAGGGGGCTTCGATAAAGGATTTCTCCTTCTTGGCGCGCATGATTAGGTGACCAAACCTCTCCTTGACAAAACTTTCTAGACATTACAAATAATGCTATCTAATAATATTATTCAAATAATATGAATTATTGATCGATAATGAGAAATCATCGTGCGTTGACAATTATTGAAACAACAATAATATAAAATATTAACGCAACAATTATTGAATCAATAAAATAAAATATTGAATAAAGAATTACCGTAATAATTATTGAGTAGTGCCTTCTTATGTAAGAATCAATAATTCAAAAATACTGCAATCTGGTGTCTTTCTTTATGCGACCACGCGTAGACATCGTATTTTAACCACCAGGTAATACAACAGTGTTAACGATATCAATTACGTCGTTATTTATAAAAACTCAAACTTGTCGTTATCTTCATCTGACAGTTATTCTGTTATGGGGCCCACAAATGGTTGCGCCGTCGTACGAATATTCCCCGACAACAATGAATATTTTATAACCACTTGCTTATTTTGTAAAATTTGCATATTTCACCCATAACCAAAGCATTATATCAAATTAACTCCTTATTATTTCAAGATAATGAATAGAGAAAATTCAATTTTATTTATAATAAGTTGGGGTCTTACAGATATTGTGATAATAATTGAATCAATAATATGAAAGATATTATGCAGCAATTACTGTAGCAATAATTGAGTATAACTGAGTAAATTCTCACGTAAACATCAATAATCAATACCGTGTGTTACTATGCAACCACGCGTATTACTGTAATTTTATCACCGGGTAGTTCATGTGACAACCGTAATTTTGTAATTTAATTTTAATATTTATTTGATTGAATAAATATTTTTTGATGAATTAATTATTAGATTAAATAATTAATTGATGAAGTTGTGATAGATTAATTTAATTATATGTGTTACATTTATTAATTTAATGTGGAGAATTTTTATTATTCGAAGTATGTGATTTTGTGAGCTTATTGAATTAAAAAAAATATTTAATAAGCCTATGTTATTTTAATTAATTTAATTATTAATTAGAGATTTAATATTTTGACATTATTAATCAAAGAGAATTTGAATTATGTGACTATGTGTATTAATGAGAAATTATTATATTTTATTTAAAGTAAATTAAATAAGATATTAGATTTATTTTATATGGATGTGACGTTATTTAAACTATATGATAATGATTTATTAAATTAAATGATTTTAAACCCCATTCTTGCTAACCAAACATGGCACTAAGAGAGGTTGGGAGCAGTTACCCATGATAGGTAACTGACCTCCATCATGCGCATTAGTTTACCTTATGTATTAGTATACGCCTTCTTTTCTTTTCCTTATTATTTCTAAGTCTAACAAAGTTTAACAGAGAGAGAGTTTGAGAAAGTTTGAGAGAGATTGGGAGAAACTCTGTGATTGAAGTAGAGAGATTTGTCATTTTATTTAATCTACGCTTTGGGTAATTCTCTTCAACCCAAATTCTTATTTTACGTCTTTTAAGTTTTCATAAAAATGGCTTTCATAATTCTGTGAGTCTCTGTATTTGGGAAATTCTGTTGTTATGAGAATATATGTAATAATTCAAGTTGTATGGCATGTTTTATATATATATATATATTGTGTGTTTCCATATCATCAATTTCATAAGAGTACAACGTATGATTATAGCTTGTTATTTTAAAAATTTACAGAGTACGTGATATGGCCATATGGCCTTATATGTGATTTTTATATGTCAAATATAATTTATTTTGCAAAATTCACACATTGATATGATTATGCATGTTAAAATGAACAAAATGAAACTTGAATGGTTGGATTTGGCTTTATAACGAATCCGTAGCATTAAAATCCATGTTTTTGTTCAAGAACATCAAGAATAGACCAATTTGCATGCTTTAATTCTGTGATTATGTGTTTTAATGGGTGAAAATCACTCCATAGATGTTAAGTATTGATTATTTATGAATTCTAGCATGTGGGTATGTCTAAATTCATGTAAAAATAAGTCGATTGGAAATTTTTAGTAATGTATTACGCAATTTCGCTAATTACTGAATCGGAATCGGAGTCTCGGCCATGGCCCAACTCCTAGTTCTTTTCTCTCAGCGTATGCCATGCATAATACAAGTGTCCAGCATTGCAAAGCCTAAGAGCGATACAAAAGTGAAATAAGCAATGCCACTTAGCAGATTGTCTAGAAAATGCAAATTTTTAATGTTCAAGTATAGAAATGAGTTAGTGACCTAGTCTAATGAACATAAAAACTTGTTAGACATATAATGAAATATTAAAATGAGTTTTTACCAAGTCTAGAAGACAATTACATGTTATTTGAATCGTTGATTATGTAATTAACTTGTTGTTCGTGTAGTATTATATTATGTGAAAACAAGTATGGTAATTTGACTAAGTATGGTCATGAAGTCGAGTTTAGACAAAGAATAACTTATGATGTTTAGTACGTTATTATTGACTGGTATTGTGAACGTAATTTATATATAGGATTTAATTCAAAGAACGAGTTTGTTTAAGTATAATCTACGCACGAGGCAAGTTTCTAAACCTTATCTTGTTACATTGAGCAAGTTTTCTAACTCTACATTTACGTTGAGCAAGTTTATTACCCTAAACTTTCGTTGAGCAAGTTTCCTAACCTTACTTGTTATCGTTATATAAATTGATTAATTCCTTTTTCGATATTGAGCAAGTTCTCATTATTATTGATCAAGCCTGTCTTGGATATTAAAGTTTATTAATCTTCAAGCATGATGTTGTTATATAATAATTATTCTATTGTATAACTTTTGAGATGTTATTCAAGTTAAATATTCATTTACTGTTAAACATTATTAGACTAGCGAACCCTTATTGATTCGACTAGTCCATAGTTGATGAGCGTTCTAAATTTTAGAATCACTTAATGAATTATCCAAACCAAACTTCCTTTGGTGCGAACTTGAATGTCAAACTGAGATGAACAACCCTGTATAAGGGATTATTTACGCTTTAGCGTTAAGATATTGTGCATAGTATGGTACTAAGGGGTGATCCCCCTAAGTACGAGAAGAAGAGTCCATAGTCTTATGACTGTTAAAGGTTTCAAGTAAAAACACTTGACAACCTAGGACATAGTTCAAGGTCTTATGACCCTCAGAATTTCTTTTGATTCTTGTTATCCATTCTTGATTCAAAAGTTGAGCTTTATATCAGAAGTTATTATTTCTCTCGCATGTTATTATTCATTGTTATATTATTATACTTGTGGGCAATCGTGCTCACTCTTGAGTAATAATAACATTGCAGTTAAGATTGAAAGAGCAGACGAACCTTTCATTAGTAAGGGCAAGGACAAACTTAGCAAGTAATGAAGACTGTTTTAGTATTGTGGTTATGTGATGTAATTAGAATTGATGTTACTAAGACTTATTTGTTTATATTTTCCGCACAGATGTTTTAAGGTTAGAGTAACCTGGGATTTATTATTATTCAGTTGATGTAACCCCATAAGGGGAGAGATTTTATTATTATTTCTATCTATTGTATAGTTTGCATTTTATTTACGGGTAGATAGATAGATGATGTTGTATAGTGAACACCAAATCCTGTGGAAATGGAAGTACCGGATTTGGGGGTGTCACAGTTCAACAGTTTAATGATAAAACTTTCGCCGTTATTTTTATAAAAAGATAATTCTGTCATTTTCTAACTACGACAATACTTCCGTTGTGGGGTCCACCAATGATTGTGCCGTCGTACGAATATTCCCTGTTAAAACAAATATTCCCCGACCAATCGAATATTATATAACCACTTGCTTACTTTGCAAAATTTGTAAATATTACCCACAACTATAACATTATATCAAATCCACACCATAATATTCAAAAATATATTTCGAGTAAAATTATTCTTTATTCATAAAAGTTGAGGTCTTACAACCTCCCCTTCTTATGAAATTTCGCCCTCGAAATTAGGGTACGTACCTGGTATGTCGAAGAGGTGAGGATACCTTGACTTCATTTTAGATTCTAACTCCCAGGTCATTTCCTCAACATTGTGGTTTCTCCACAAAACTTTGACTTGAGGTATAACTTTGGAGCGTAGAATATGATCCTTCTTATCCAAGATTTTAACATGTACCTCTTCATACGTTAAATCATCCGCTATCTTGTCCGGTTCTAATTCAATAATGTGGTTCAGGTCTTTCACATATTTACATAATATAGATATGTGAAAAACATTATGAACACAAGACATACTTGGCAGTAAGGCGAGTCTATATGCCACAGTTCCTACTCGATTGAAGATTATAAATGGGCCAATGAATCGAAGATTGAGCTATTCTCTCTTTCCAAATCTCATATCTCATTTCCATGGAGCAACACGTAACAACACATGATCTCCAATATTGAATTCCACGTCCTTTCGATGAAGATCAGCATAGCTCTTTTGTCGATCTTGTGAGGTTTTTATATGTTGTCGAATCATTTGAATCTTTTTCATAGTCATACGTACCAACTCCGATTCCAACAACGTTGCTTCACCCACCTCATCCCAGCATACTGGAGAATGACATTTTCATCCATACAACGCCTCAAATGGAGCCATGCCAATACTTGCTTGATAACTTTTATTGTAGAAAAACTCCACCAATGGTAAGAACTTGTCTTAACTTCCTTTGAAGTCAAGGACACGTAGTCTTAATAAATCTTCAAGAGTTTGAATAGTCCTCTCCGACTGCCCATCTATTTGAGGATGATATGCCGAACTAAATCGTAAATCCGTGCCCATAGCTTTTTGCAAACTAACCTAAAATCTTGAAGTGAATCTTGGGTCTCAATCAGAAACTATGGATACCGGCATACCATGTAATCTTATAATCTCGTTTATGTACATACGAACAAGACGTTCAACTGTATAAGTTTCTCGTATCGGTAATAAATGAGCAGACTTGATCAATCTATTAACAATGACCCAAATCGCAACTATACCTTGAGAAACCATGGGAAGACTAGTAACGAAATCCATGGTAATGTTCTCCCACTTCCATTCTGGAATTTTAAGTGGTTGCAATGGGCCTTTTGGCACTTGATGCTCCGCCTTGACTCGTTGACAAGTTAAACACCTTGAGATAAACCCCGCTATCTCTCTCTTCATATTGCTCCACCAAAATGCATATCAAAGATCACGATACATTTTGGTACTCCCAGGATGGATTGGAAATGGTGTGTTGTGCGCCTCCATCATGATTTTATACTTCAAGTCAGAATCGTTAGAATACAAAGTTTAGAGTTGACTCAAAGTATTCCTTCTTCATCGTTTCTTGCTTCCAGAATAGCACCTTTTTGCACTTTCTTCCTCATACGCATCAGCTCCAGGTCTGTAGCTTGAGTATCTTTAACTTTATCGATTAAAGTCGATTTTACTCGTATATTCGCCATCATCACATAGGTCCCTGGAGTCATTAACTCTATCTCTATCCTTTGTAAGTCATATAAAATGGGCCTTTGCGTTGAAAATATCGCACTCGTACCCGCATATGAACTTCTACTAAATGCGTCAGCTACTACGTTCACTTTTCTAAGATGGTATTGAATGGTATGATCGTAATCTTTCAACAGCTCAAGCCATCATCATTGCCGCATGTTGAGTTCCTTTTGAGTGAAGAAATATTTGAGGCTTTTATGATCCGTATAGATCTCCACCTTCTCTCCATACAGGTAATGCCTCCAAATCTTAAGTGCAAAAACAACAGCTACCAACTCTAGATCATAAGTACGATAATTCCTCTCATATTCTTTGAGTTGTTGTGAGGCATAGGCTATGACTTTCCCATGTTGCATGAGAACAAATCCTAAACCTTTGCCTGAAGCATCGCTGTATATGACAAATCCCTCCGAACCAGATGGTATTATCAGAACAGATGCTGAAATGAGTCTCCTCTTGAGTTCTTGAAAACTCTTCTCACATTCATCGCTCCAACCGAATGTTGTATCTTTCCGAGTCATCTGAGTTAATGGAGTAGCGATTTGAGAAAATCCTTCCACAAATCTTTGATAATAACCAGCTAAGCCCAGAAAGCTAAGTACTTCGATCACTGACTTAGGTTGCTCCCAGCTTTGAATTGCTTCAATCTTTGCTGGGTCAACAGATATTCCATGATTTGATATCACGTGCCCAAGGAATGCTACTTCCTCGTGCCAGAACTCGCATTTCTTTAACTTAGCATATAGCTTGTTTTCACGAAGCTTTTGGAGTATCAGCCTCAAGTGTTGCTCATGATCTTCATGGCTTTTGGAGTAAATGAGGATGTCATCAATAAAGATGACCACAAAGTGATCCAAATATTCCATGAATACTCGGTTCATCATATCCATTAAGGCATCAGGAGCATTAGTCAATCCAAAAGACATGAAGAGGAATTCGTAATGCCCGTACCAAGTTCTAAAAGCAGTCTTTGGAATGTCATCAGTTTTAATCTTTAATTGATGATATCTGAAATGAAGATCTATATTTAAAAAGAATTTGGCGCCTTGCAACTGATCAAATAGATCATCAATTCGAGGTAATGGGTACCTATTTTTTATGGTGACATGATTCAACTCCCAATAATTAATACAAAGTTGCATACTTCCATCTTTCTTCTTCACGAATAGAACAGGAGCACCCCAAGGAGACGTACTAGGACAAATGAAATCGATGTCTAACAATTCCTATAGTTGGGTTTTTATCTCCTGAAGTTCAATAAGAGCCATTCGATATGGGGCTTTGGAAATGGGTTTTGTACCGGGTTCAAGGTTAACACAAAATTCAATTTCACGCTCTGGGGGTAGGCCAGGAAGTTCTTCAGGGAATACGTCATGAAATTTATTAACAATAGAAATATCATTCAAATCTGACATATTTTTTTTAAATCCGTGACATGGGCTAAGAAAGCTTGACATCCATTTTTCAATAAACGAATAACTTTATGGCTTAATATGACAATGATTGACTTTAGTGATTTGGTTGCTTGAATTCGTATAATAGGTTGGTTAGGAATATGAAAGCTAACCACCTTATGAAAATAATCAATTTTAGCATGATGAGTAGTTAACCGATAAATCCCTAAAATCACATCAAATGCAAGTATTTTCAAAGAGATAAGATCGACAGGTAACGTGCGGTTACCGATTTGAATCAAACATGACTTATAAATAGTGGATGTAATGAAGGTTTCTCCTAACGGAGTTTCAACAGATAAATCAAAGTCTAATTTCTCCAGAGTTAAATTTAAACGTTGAGCGCAATTAAGATAAATAAAAGAATGGATAGAACTGGTATCAAATAAGATATAGACTTCGCTAGAGTTTATGATTAGCTTACCCGTGATCACTTCATTTGGATTCCTTGCTTTTTGGAAGGTTACGACAAATGCTCTCCCTTAAACTACCGGTTTGGCCTTGTCTGGGACACCCTTTGATGCCTCCATCCCAGTTGGACTTGACTTTGGTGTATGACAAAATCGGGCTAGGTGACCTTCTCTTCCATAATTGTAACATGCTTTGGATTGCTGCGTACAGTTTGGACTGATGTGTCCCTCCCCTTCGCATTTGTAACATACGACCGGCGATCGTTTTCCTTCCTTAACAACAGGTGTTGGTGTTGGTGCTGGTGCTGACGTCTTTCTATCATTATTGAATCTCCTCTTCTTGAAATTTTCACTTCTATTATCTTGGCCATGATTACCACCGAAGTGGTTACCATTTCTGGCATGTTGATTCCCTCCACGTTTGTTATCACCGCTTCGATGACTGCTACCACTGGCATTATCGACTTGTCGGTTTCTCTCTCTTGGTTGGGTTGACTCATTATCACGTTCCAATAACTGAGCCCTAGTCACAACATTTGAATACAAACACAGTTTGTGAGAAATTAGGTATTGAGGTATCTCGGGTTTCAAACCTCTTAGAAACATCTGTGTCATTCTCTCCTCATTATCAACCAAGTGGGACGCAAACCGAGACAACTCGGCAAACTTAGCTTCGTCTTTGCTTACGCTTATATTGTTTTGCTCAAGCTTGATGAACTCTACCTCCTTCATGTGACGAATACTTTCAGGAAAGTACTTGTCGTTGAACGGCTCTTGGAACTTCTCCCAAGACATTTTGAGTGCGGCAGGTTGAACTCTACCTCCCGGTTTATGTTTGTTGTCACCGCTTCGATGACTGCTACCACTAGTATTATCGATTTGTCGGCTGCTCTCTCTTGGTTGGGTTGACTCATTATCGCGCTCCAATAACTGAGCCTTATTTACAACATCTGAATACAAACACAGTTTGTGAGAAATTAGGTATTGACGTATATCAGGTTTCAAACCTCTTAAAAACAACCGTGTCATTCTCTCCTCATTATCAACTAAGTGGGACGCAAACCGGGACAACTCGGCAAACTTAGCTTTGTACTGTGACATGGTCATATTATTTTGCTCTAGTTTCATGAACTATACCTCCTTCATGTGACGAATACTTTCGGGAAAGTACTTGTCGTTGAACAGTTCTTGGAACTTCTCCCAAGATATCTTTAGTGCGGCAGGCTGAGTACGCTTTACAGATTCCCACCAGTAATCTGCCTCTCCTCGTAACATGAAGGTGGCAAAGGGAACCTTTTGCACCTCGGAGCATCCCAAAACATCAAATATCTTGATGATCTGCTTTATCCATGTCTCCGCCTTAAGTGGTTTTGGTTCTCCCAAAAATTTTGGTGGTCCCAGCTCCTTGAACTGTTTAGCGGTGACCGTCCGAGAGTTTCCAGTGTTTCCACCCGCATTTTGAATAGGAGTCGCTTTCGCCTGATGTTGTATGAATTATATAAAGCCTATGAACATCCCATCGTTCATCATTTGATCAGTGTTGTTGTTTACCTGAGGATTATTATCTTCCTGTTACACATTATCCTGGGTATTGATCGTTGGTAACTCAACAGTCTCATGTGCTTCATTGCTGATCTCAACATTTTCAGATGTCATTTTCAAACACTGCCACAAAATAAGGGTTAATTGACATATCACATATTATCCCTATACTCTGACCGACCAATTAAATACCAAATAAACTTAGGTAGGTCATACTAGCGAAGGAATTCCCCGTCTCTCCCCTCCTAGTTCTTGTCTCACATCTTAGCCAGAGATCATATCCCTAAGCTTTGATGCCAACTGTGACGCCCCCAAAATAGGTATACATCATCCATTTTGGGTCGCCAAATACATGGTACTGAATACAAATACAAACTTAATTATACAACATGAGCTGAGAGTTTTTACACGTATATTGTCTTCAAGATAATATCCAAACTCAAATAGAAACCTCATTACATTTATTGTCACACTATTTTATAGAATAGTGAGTACTACTATAACACCATCTCGGACCATCATTCCGGTCCCCGACTAGTCTCGGCTACGTTCTCATTTCCTGAAGAGAACAATGAAAGCAAAAGGGTGAGCTCAACTAGCCCAGTAAGAAATATTATGACTAACATAATGCAGAATAAATTATCATTAGTCTTCAACAGTGTTAAACTGATAAAATACAATAAACATCAAGTTTAACTACAGCAGAACAAGCAATCCATTAGAAGAGTCAAGTAGAGCATGATATCTACTATCTTATATGATTTAAAAAGTTTTTCATCAATTTTATTGCTGAGACTCAGCTTAATAAATAAACCACATCATCGAATCATTCCTGCACTCAGGCCAAGGATATTCATGTAATCATCAATTGTCATGATTATACCGAATAATCCATGGTCATAATCATACCAAAAATTGTCCATCAATGCACTACAGGCCAATGAGGACTTTTACCACATCATTTGTAATATTACGGGTAACAATTATACCGAATGATCCATGGTAATAATCATACCAATCAACAGTCCATCTATGCACATAAGCCAAAGATGACTTTCATCACAATATAAGCATGAGGATGATGACAATGATATAAGCATTAATCAAACGAAATCAAGGATAAATTTTAAAGACTTTAAATTTATCCAGAGTTTAAAAATATCCAAATTGTCAACATGATACTGTTTTGTGGAGTAAAATTCAAGAATAATATTCATGTATCAAAAATAATTTGAACAGAAAAGAAATATATTTTTTTGGGTGAATAGTACCCCGTGAATAGTATCCTATGAATAGTACTTCGGGAATAGTACCCCGACATGAAAAGTGCCCCAAATACCCGAGTGAATAATATTCGAGTGAATAATAACTGGGTGAATAGTAACTCATGAATAGTAACTCGTGAATAGTACTCCAGAATGAAAAGTGCTCCGAATACCCGAGTGAATAATATTTGAGTGAATAGTAATCGGGTGAATAGTAACTTGATGATTGGGTAATAGACTCATGAATTGGATATACGTGGGCTTAAATTGTTGTATTCTCGAGTCGTTTAGAAGCATTTTTACTGTGTTTAGTTGTTATTTTGCAGATTCAACAGATGCAGGGGCGAATTGGTGATTTGAGCAAATGGATGGCAATTTTGTAATTAAGATGAAGTACAGCGCCGGGGCGCTCTAGCTAGTACTATTTACAGCGCCGGGGCGCTAAGGCCCGGCCATGGTTGACCAAGAGGCACGCATGGACTGAAGTTTAACTTGGATTTGAAGACTTAATTGATAAGTTCATTGGAAAAAGGATTGTGGTTGGTTGAGGAGAGTCTATAAAGGCTAATTGGCTGAAATTAAAAGATCATCTACCACAATTGGAGGCCAAGCAAGGGATTACTTGAAGATTGAAGAATTTACTTTAGAGTTTCTTCTTCTCCTTATTTTTAATTTGTGTAATTCCTTAAGGATGTTTTGCAAAAGATTGTTGGTTTTAAATTCTGTTTTGAACTAATTCTTTCATTAAGACTACAATTGAACCTTTTATGTCTATAAATTAATTATTTGATTTATTCCAATTAATTATGTCAAAGTGAATTGTTTATTATGTCTTGTGCATATTAATTAATTATTTGGCCAATAATTACCTTGTTACTCTAGAAGGATTCGAAAGAGGAGATCTAGGGTTAGAACTGGACATGATAACATGTATGCTTAATTATTTGCATGACGAATAATTAGGGTCATGAATTGAATAGGAATATCTGTTCACTGCATGTAACAAAGTGGGAATTGGAATTGAAGGAGTTTAATTTAATTGTTTTGCATAGGAATATCACAAGATTAATTGGATTAAATAAAAGTTAATTGATCACTTGGAGAAGGGCTTTTGACACTTAGAATTCCTATTAACATTTCAGTAAGCGTAATAATTGGGATAATTGGATAATTGGTTTATAGTTCATAATTGGGGATATTGGAGTCTTAACCTTATTTATCTGAATTCATTCGTTAAAATCTTAGTTTTATTTATTTACTTTATTTTAGAATAATCTCTTTTTAATTGTTTAATTTAGTTTTCCTATTTCGAAAAATCACACTTTATGGTTGTTTAAATAAAATTGAATTGATATAGTGCTAGTAGTTAGAATTTGTTGATTAGAATTCTCTGTGGGATCGACACTTTTTCTTATCACTTTATTACTTGTTGACTGTGTACACTTGCACAAATTCATTGATAGTGAAATCAACCAACAAGTTTTTGGCGCCATTGCCGAGGAATTCTTTATTAATATTAATTCCATATTAGTTATAATCAATTCGATCTTAATTTAAACGTTATTTATTTTTCTTCTTGTATTTGCAGGAATTCTTTGCGAGTGTATGCACACTAGATCAAGAGCTAAAAAGGAACTTTTTCCTTACACAGACGATAACAAAAGGAAGTTCCGGAAATTGCAGTTGACTAGTACGGTGTCACCTGTGGAAGAAGATCTGGCAGAACAAGAAATACCAGTGAATATGGCAGGAGACGAACAAAAATCACTTAGGGATTATGCCATGCCAAATGTCACAGATATACAGTCGAGTATTAGGAGGTCGGCAATTAATGCAAATAGTTTCGAGATAAAACCGGGAATAATTTAGATGCTCCAAAATGCATGCAAATTTGGGGGTAGTGTGACAGATGATCCTAACGAGCACATCTTGAGTTTCTTGGAAGTTTGCGACACCTTCAAGTTCAATAATGTTTTGGAAGATGCTATAAGGTTGAGGTTGTTTTCATTTACGTTGAAAGATAAAGCTCGAAGTTGGTTACATTCTTTGCCTCCTAGTTCAATCACAGCTTGGGACGACTTAGCTCAAAAATTTCTAGCTAAGTTTTTCCCACCAGCGAAGTCGGCAAAACTACGGAACGATATTCTCACCTTCATACAGTTCGATTCAAAAACGTTATATGAGGCGTGGGAAAGATTCATGGATATGCTCCGTAAATGCCCACATTACGGAATTCCATAGTGGATGCAGGTTGGGATATTGTGTGATGGATTGCACGCGCCCACAAGAGCCAGTATTGATGCAGCAGTAGGTGGAGCGATCATGTCTAAGAACTTTGATGAGGCTTATCAACTGCTAGAAACAATGGCCAACAACAACTATCAGTGGCCCATGACTAGGTCTAATCCTTCGAAAACACCGAGAAAGTTTGAAGTGGATCCAGTGACAGCGTTGGCAGCACGGGTGTCCGCAATAGCTAAGAAAATGGAAACATGGAGTCCACCATCCACGTAGCAAGTAGCAATGGTTTGTGATTTATGTGTTGGGAGTCATGCTACAGATCAATATGCCATCAATTCTGAATCAGCTCAGTTCATAGGGAGCTATAATCGATCAGCCCAACCGTATCCGAATCAAAATGCATATAATCCAGGTTGGAGAAATCACCCGGGATTTTCATGGAGTAACAATCAAGCTCAAGCACCTAGACAGCAAAACACATCTGGATTTAAAAATCAGACTCAACAGCCAGAAAGGAAAACAAGTTTGGAAGAAGCTTTGGGAAAATTCATTTTAGCTACTGACAAAAGGGTTGGTGAACAAGAAAAGTTATTGAGTCAGTAGATATGAATGTGAAAAGCCAAGGTGCATCGATAAAGAATCTGGAAAATCAATTGGGGCAGATAGCACATGCGTTGAATAACCGTCCATATGGAACACTCCCTAGTGATACAGAGATAAATCCGGGCAGAGATGAGCATTGCAAGGTTGTGACTTTACGTAGTGGAAAGGATTTGCAAGAAACAATTAAGGATAAGGAAAAGAGGGAAAACGTAACAGGTGAAACAGAGGAAGTTGTGGAAATCGAAAAACGTCAAGATGGGACCTTAGAGCAGAAAGCACTGGAACCAACCATCACAATGCCTCCCATACCGTATCCACAGAGGTTTCAAAAATCCAAGTTAGATAAGCAATTTTCAAGATTTTTGGATATTTTCAAAAAAACTATATATCAACATCCCATTTGCTGAAGCCTTGGAACAAATGCCGCGTTACGCCATGTTTATGAAGGAAGTCTTGTCGAAAAAGAGGAAATTGGGTGATTTTAAGACAGGTGGCGTTAATAGAAGAGTCTGTAACAATTATCGAGAATCCGTTACCCCCAAGCTCAAGGATCCAGGTAGTTTTACTATTCCATGTGAAATTGGAAATCAGTTTTCGGGACGAGCATTGTGTGATTTGGGGGCCAGTATAAACTTGATGCCACTATCCGTCTACAGTCAGTTTGGACTTCAAGCACCAAAACCGACGAATGTCAGTTTGCAGTTGGTGGATCGGTTCATTACACATCCACGAGGTATCATTTAAGACGTGTTAGTAAAAGTGGATAAATTCATCTTCCCCGCAGATTTCTTTATCTTGGATTGTGAAGTAGATGGAGAAATTCCAATTATTCTCAGGCGACCATTTTTAGCAACGGGGAGAACATTGATTGATGTACAAAAAGGTGAATTGACGATGCAAGTTGAAGATCAATAGGTCACCTTTAATGTATTTAAGTTGATGTCTTCTCCGAAAGAAAAAGGTGAGTGTTTGCGGGTGGATATCATGGATGAATTAGTTAATCACAAGTTCAGCGGAAATTATTCAGAGGACCCGCTAGAATCCGTTTTGTTCGGGATGGACGACTATGGTAGTGAAGATGACATTGAGTATGTCAAATGGCTAGATGCATCACCTTTCACCCGGAAAAGTAATCAATCCTTCGACACCCTTGATAGGCCCGAAATGGAAGGTAAAAAGTTTAAACCCTCGATAGAAGAGCCACCGATGTTGGAATTAAAATCGCTACCATCTCATCTGTAATATGCCTACTTGGGAAAAGATGCTACCCTACCAGTCATTGTTTCGATAGAGTTAAGTGACACGCAAAAAGATAAACTGCTTAGGGTATTGCGAGAGTTCAAAATAGCAATCGGATGGACTATAGCGGATATTCGAGGAATTAGTCCATCATTCTGTATGCATAAGATCTTATTGGAAGAGGAGTCAAAACCAACCATTGAGCAGCAAAGAAGGCTAAACCCCATTATGAAGGATGTGGTGAAAAAGGAGATCATAAAGTGGTTGGATGCCGGCATTATTTATCCAATCTCGGACAGTTCATGGGTAAGTCCTGTACAGTGTTTACCAAAGAAAGGGGGCATGACGGTGGTGAAAAACGAAGCTAATGAGCTCATCCCCACTAGAATCGTTATAGGATGGAGAGTATGTATGGATTACCGCAAACTGAATAAAGCCACACGCAAGGATCACTTCCCCTTGCTGTTCATTGATCAGATGTTGGATAGGTTAGCGGGAAATCAGTTCTACTGTCTGTTGGATGGATATTCCGGGTATAATCAAATTGCCATAGCCCCAGAAGATCAAGAAAAAACCACATTCACATGCCCGTACGGTACGTTTGCATTCCGACGTATGTCTTTTGGTTTATGTAATGCGCCGAAAACTTTTCAACGGTGCATGATGGCGATCTTCTCAGATATGGTAGAACAGAATTTGGAAGTATTCATGGATGATTTCTCCGTGTTCGGTGATAGTTTTGATTTATGCTTGAAAAATTTGGTCTTAGTGTTGAAGCAATGTGTGGAAACTAACCTAGTTCTTAACTGGGAAAAATGTCACTTCATGGTGCAAGAAGGGATAATTTTGGGGCATAAAGTTTCTGCAGCAGGGTTAGAGGTGGATAAAGCGAAGACTGAGACAATTGAGAAACTACCTCCTCCATCATCTGTAAAGGGAATTCGAAGCTTCTTGGGACATGCGGGTTTCTACATACGCTTCATTAAAGATTTTTCCAAAATTTCGAAACCCTTATGTTCCCTTTTGGAGAAAGATGTACCGTTCAAGATGGATCAGTCATGCATCGAGGCTTTTGAAGTATTAAAGAAGAAATTGGTTTCAGCTCCAATTATAGTGGTGCCCGATTGGTCTGTACCGTTTGAATTGATGTGCGACGCCAGTGATTACGCAGTTGGAGCAGTATTGGGACAACGTCACGACAAAAATTTTCACACTATCTACTACTCCAGCAAGACGTTGACGGATGCTCAGTTGAACTACCCAACCACCGAAAAATAATTACTTACGGTTGTGTTTTCCTTCGACAAGTTCAGAGCATATCTCATAGGGACCAAGGTAATTGTCTACACTGATCATTCTGCTATTAAGTATTTGATGGAGAAGAAGGATGCCAAACCGCGGTTAATACGGTGGGTACTGTTGCTACAAGAATTTGATTTGGAGATCTGAGATAGAAAAGGTACCAAAAACCAAGTGGCGGATCATCTTTCTCGGTTGGAAAATGCAGATGTGCAAAGAAAAGACAACGTCATGATTAATGAGAGGTTTCCAGATGAACAGCTTCTTCGAGTAACAACGACATTGTCATGGTATGCAGATTACGTGAATTACTTGGTTGGTAAGGTGTTACCCCCGGATTTGAATTCGCAACAACGAAAGAAGTTCCTCCACGATGTTAGGCAATATTATTGGGATGAACCATTTATGTTTAAGACTTGTGCGGATCAAATGATTAGACGATATGTGCCACACAAAGAGATGGATAGCATATTAGGTCATTTCCACTCATCAAATTACGGAGGTCATTACGTCGGTGATCGGACAGCGGCCAAAGTGTTGCAATCGGGATTTTTCTGGCCTTCTCTATTCAAAGATGCATACCTCTATGTGTTAAAATGTGATAGGTGTCAACGAGTAGGTAATATTTCCAAACGAAATGAAATGCCACTTAACACAATTTTGGAGGTTAAACTATTCGATGTGTGGGGAATCGACTTTATAAGACCTTTCCCATCATCCTTCAACAATCAGTACATTTTGTTGGCGGTTGACTATGTTTCCAAATGGGTAGAAGCTGCATCTTTTCCCACGAATGATGCCTAATTTTTGAAAATATCTTCACGATTTTTAAAAAATCTCATGAGGAACTCAACGTAATAGGCAATTCACTAAATTGCTTATAAAGTATGGGGTCCGTCATAAAATTGCAGTCGCGTATCACCCCCAAACCAATGGTCAAGCGGAAGTCTCAAATCGGGAGGTCAATAGAATTCTGGAAAAGGTGGTAAATCCATCACGAAAAGATTGGGCTATGCGACTAGATGATGCCTTATGGGCATATCGAAAAGCTTACAAGAATCCTATCGGCATGTCACCTTACAGGATGGTCTACGGAAAGGCGAGTCATCTCCCGGTTGAATTAGAACATAGTGCGTACTGGGCCATTCGAAAATTGAATTTCTACCTACAAGTAGCGGGTGAGAAAAGGTTACTTCAACTAAATGAGATGGACGAATTCCGGTTCAATGCCTACGAGAACACAAAACTCTACAAGGAGAAAGTCAAAACCTGACACGATAAGAAAATCCTTGATCGAAAATTTGAACCAGGCCAACAAGTCTTGCTTTTCAATTTAAGATTGCGTTTATTCCCTAGTAAGTTGAAATCTCGCTGGTCCGGGTCGTTAGTAATTATATCTGTCGCTCCGCATGGAAATATTGAAGTTGAGGAACCAAACTCAAAGAGAACATTCAAAGTAAACGGCCAAAGGCTCAAACATTATTGGAGTGGGCCCATCGAACGACAATCTACGGCCGTATACCTCTCTGAACCAGTGCACAATTAAGCAACACAACAAAGTTGGCCGACGACTATAAACCAAACGCTATGGGGAGGCAACCCCAATAGTTTTATTTTTCTTTGATTCATTAGTCAAATTTTATTTTTATTCTCTTTCATTCCGTATTTCAATGTACGCGAGATAGTATGATATTTTCACACACAACTAATAGTAATGCATTTTTTATGGCTTGCATATAGGACAACATGTGCTCAAGTTGGTATGCCAGTAGACCACCAGACCAAATTCGAGAGGGCAGCGCCCCGGCGCTCAATTTGAACTTGTTTACAGTGCCCCGGCGCTAAGAGTCTCTTGACGTTACTGACTTGCAGTGCCCCGACGCTTTGTATAAGCCATTCTACAGCTCCCCGGCGCTAGAGCCTGATCCCAGTTACTGATAAGCAGTGCCCCAACGCCCAAGTCACATACAAACCAAGCGCCCTGGCACTATGGTCGTCTACGAGATCCTGATGGCCAGCTCCCCGGCGCCGAATCTAGTGTACAATCTAGCTCCCCGGCGCTAGGGGCGATTAGAGTCCAATTTATTTAAAAGTCTCCATTGCACACGCTTCCTATTTCCATTAAGTGTATTACACGTTTGTCTCACTTCCCCAACAGTCAGTTTTTCTTTTCTTTTCTTTTTATTTCTCTTCCTCTCCTCTTTTCTTGTGTAACTGCATATCCTCTTTATGTTTGGAAAATAAGAAGATTGTGTTTGGCATGGGTTAATTTTTCAAATTGCTTTCATTCTTTTCCCCTGAATCATCGGTACGCTTTCTACTTCTTGAGATCCGATGCTAAGTCCTCTTACATGTGTCGTACATCACGTTTGTGCTCCTGTACTCACTAGTAATTGTTATGATTTGGAGTTTAGATTGATATAACAATACTTGTGCCATATAGTATTATAGTGCTCACAAAGTGTTTGAATTTTTGCCTGACTCAATGTTCATGGTTAAATACGCACAAAGTAATATCCAACATTGACTGTACTTGCATTCTGACCATCCCAATACCGTAGGACTACGGATATATCAACAGTATGGGGGGATAAACGGTATTGATGCTTATGTCGGGTCAAATTTCTATGGGACTATTATTTTGTTGGATTTGCATACACCTTAACTACTTGATCAAAATTCCTCAAATTTTAGCCTATATAGTTTTACGTTACCCATGTACCGAATGTATGCAGTCATTTGCCGTAATATGCTTCTACATGTCACATCTTTTGGGCGTACCTTGTGCTTCTTTTGCCAGTTGTAAGATTTAAATAATAACTACGTCTAATCGGTACAACGTTGTACTTTCATGCTATTATGTATCGTGCCACACCCCCAACCATGTACTCAACGTGCACATATTTTAAAGTTTGGGCGTAGTGCCATGGGTACATTTATACATATTATATTTCTACCCAATGCTAATACATGTGAATGTGATTTCTTACAGATTTTTCTCAATGGCCTCGAAGCGCCAACGCGGAGACGGTTCTGGATTAGCCTCGGCTCCTCCAAAATTTGATAATAGCCAAGGTTTTATCGGTGTAGAAACACGAGAACGCTACAATAAGATGGCCACCCGCTCTCTAGTCCCCGAACGAGGTTTAAGGCCCGATCAATCAAAAGATGGGGACATAGCGGTCATGATTGCTAAGAGGAATTGGTTCACACTCACCGAACAACCCAATTCAGCAGTAATTACAATCATTAAAGAGTTCTACGCCAATGTTTCCAAGCACTTTCACTATGGGGTGTATGTGAGAGGCAAGACTGTCGAATTTGGCGAAGAAAACATTAACGGTTGCTATCAACTGCCATTAAAGGGCCACAACGATGAGTATGTTAGTCTTGTGAGTTAAGGGCCAGACTATGAAAAAATAATCTGTGAGCTTTGTCAACCGGGCACCACGTGGACATTACATGAATGTGGCAGCATTACCTTCCCTCTTTCTCACCTCAGTTTATATGGAAAGGCGTGGTATACCTTTATCTGCGCCAAACTCATGTCATACACACATGTGAGCCATGTCACCAAAGAGAGGGTTGTACTGCTGTATTCAATTATTCAAGGCTTAAAGATAGATGTCAGCCACGTCATTCAGCAATCAATTCTGCGTGTTGCATGAGGAGGAACCACAGGAGGTTTACCCCATCCATCTCTTATTTGCGTTTTATGTGCAAAATTTGGGGTCAAATGGAAGTCGGATGAGATGATTCAAACCCCCATTCCGGTATTGGACCACAAGATGATCAGTAGGTATAGAGTATGGACTGGTGGGGAGAACCACCCTAGGGGATTGGGTTTTATAATCCCCCAAGCTGGAGCTCCACAAGCTCCACAACCATCGGCTCCACCCACATATGGTCCTTCCTCTACAGCTCACCGTGGTGTTGTTCCTGAGCCCGTCCAGCGTGAAATTGACGGTTGGTTTTACAATCTTGAATCCCAGAACATCCTCTTGTCTGAATGTCAAGATGTCATCTACAAATTTTTGGTTGACCAATTTGCTTCCCAGAATGCTATGAACGCCAACTCAATGTGTGCAGGCGTTAATCTTAGCCGCCATCCCTCATGCTCTGTTTCTACTGTGTTTCCCCTTGATCAAGAGATGAGCGAGGATGATGATGTTGCACCCGAGGAATAAGCTCGTCAGGGAAGTCCTCTATTATTTTTATTGCTAAAATTTTCGCATGAGGACATTGCTCTTGATAAGTTTGGGGGTAGTTAATGTTTATTTGCATTAGTAGTTTGTTAGTAATTTGTGGATAGTTTGTATTTTTATTGTTGGTTAAGTGTTGCATCTAGGATTTCGCATTAATTCCAGCTGTTTAATAGTTACGTATGTTGGGCCAATGATGAAATTAAAATTGCATGAACAAGTCTAGTAAGGATTGTTAAGCTAGTGATGTGATTTTCTTGACATAATTTAAATCTTTATCTGTTTGACACTGATATTATCAGGATAACACATTTTAAAAATTGACCATGTTGGCTAAGAAAGTTTAAATGGATAGATAATAGAGTTCTAAAGGATGAATGCTAGTGAAATGAAGGAACAATTTGAATATCTAGTGAAGACTGAATTTAGACATCAATTCAAGTTTGGGGGAAGAATATTTGGAGTATATAAGCTTTGAGAAAAAAATAAAATAAAATAAACACCGTGGCATGTTTGTCTAGTTTTGTGGCCTTTGCTACTTGAGTAAGTAAGCCCGAGGGGATTGTCTTTACACCTAGCGCCCTAAGGTCTTAATGGCTTGGGAGTCGTTGGTCGAAAGCTCGTTAAAATAGCACTGGAAAGTCTAAGGGAATAGGACAATGCATAGTCATGGAAAAAAAAGAAAAGGAAGAAAAATAATAATAATAATAATAATAATAATAATAATAATAATAATAATAAAGCCGGAAAAGTGCAAAAAGTCCCCGTTAATAAAAAAAATTAGTAAAGCATAAGTATTCCATGTTGACCCTTGGACTTTGATAAATGTTTGATTTTAGCCAAATCTAGTTTATTTGAGGAGTTTATGAGTTTGCACTGTATGATGCCTTCTAAGAAATCTATTATCTTTCATATTTTGCTTTTCATTAGTTAGCATGGTTATTGAACACACACGCACGATATCAGTAATAACAGATTTAGATTTGCTGATTGTGGGGATATTATTGAGTTGTCTTGATATGAGCTACTAGCGTGTTATTGTGATTTTTCTGAGGCCTAATGAATATACGTGTGCTATTTGATTGGTGGAATTACGAACATATAGATAGTTTTAGGTGCATTTGCATGGTTGTTTAGTTTGTCGTGTTGTCTTGTGTTTTGTTGCTTGAGGACAAGCAACGATTTAAGTTTGGGGGTATTTGATGATTGGGTAATATACTCATTAATTGGATATACGTGGGCTTAAATTGTTGTATTCTTGAGTCGTTTAGAAGCATTTTTACTGTGTTTAGTTATTATTTTGCAGATTCAGGAGATGCAGCGGCGAATTGGTGATTTGAGCAAATGGATGGCAATTTTGTAATTAAGATGAAGTCTGTAGCTTGAGTATACTCTAGCTAGTATTATTTACAAAGACCAAAGGTATTTGAGGCTTACCATGGTTGACCAAGAGGCACGCGTGGACTAAAGTTTAACTTGGATTTGAAGACTTAATTGATAAGTTGATTGAAAAAAGGATTGTGGTTGGTTGAGGAGAGTCTATAAAGGCTAATTGGCTGAAATTAAAAGATCATCAACCACAATTGGAGGCTAAGCAAGGGATTACTTGAAGATTGAAGAATTTACTTTAGAGTTTCTTCTTCTCCTTATTTTCAATTTGTGTAATTCCTTAAGGATGTTTTGCAAAAGATTGTTGGTTTTAAATTCTGTTATGAACTAATTCTTTCATTAAGACTACAATTGAACCTTTTATGTCTATAAATAAATTATTTGATTTATTCCAATTAATTATGTCAAAGTGAATTATTTATTATGTCTTGTGCATATTGATTAATTATTTGGCCAATAATTACCTTGTTACTCTAGAAGGATTCGGAAGAGGAGATCTAGGGTTAGAACTGGACATGATAACTGTGACGCCCCCAAAATTAGGTATACGTCACCCATCTTGGGTCGCCACTTACATGGTACATAAATTCAAATACAAACTTAATTATACATCTGTCGTGTAACATACGACAATACATAAACTGAGAGTTCTAATAGGAATATTGTCATTTAGACAATATCCATACTCAAGGAGTCCTCATTGCAATTATTATCACACTATTTCACAGAATAGTGAGGACTACTAATGCTATCTTCAGGACCATCACTCGTTTCCCCAACTCGTCCCAAATATATTCTCATTTCACAAGAGAACGGTGAAAGAAAGGGTGAGCTCAAAGCCCAAGAAGAAATATTATGACTAAGATAATGCAGAATAAATTATCAATAGTCTTCAACAATGTTAAACTAATAAAATACAATAGACAACTAGTTTAACTGCAGTGGAATATGCAATCCATTAAAAGAGTCAAGTAGAAAATAAAGTCTACTATCTTTTAGGTTTTAAAGGTTTTCATCAATTTTATCACTAAGACTCGGTTTAATTAATAAACCACAATATCTAATCATCCTGTACCTACTTGCTAAGGATTTTCATCAAATTATCAATGGTGGTCATGACTATACTTAGAATCACCCTCGGTCATAATCATACCAAAAACTATCCATCAACGCATTACAAAATACCGAGGACTTTTGTCACATCATTTATATCAAGCCATGATTATACCGAATGATCCTCGGTCATAATCATACTAAGTTCATCTATGCACGTAAGCCAAAGATAACATAATATAACATGAGGATGATGACAATGACATAATAATTCAATAAAACAAGTTCAAGAATTATTTTATCCAGAATTATTAACGCCTAAATTGTCAACAAGATACTTTGTTTTGTAGAGTAAAATTCACGAATGATCGTAAGAATATTTCCATAAAAGATCTTTGGATGAAACGCAAATATCAAGGATATTCTACTAATTTCATGGAGTATAGAAGTCAAAGTTTTAACCAATTTGGGTATAATAAAGAATGGAATAACAAAAGAAATCACCATGCATGCGGTGCCGCGCATGACGAAGTTATTCCAACGTAATAATAATAACGGAACCATGTCGGTGAAATTCACAATCGACAAGATGATCAACAGAATAATAAATGCTGAATAATAAACAATGGAACCAGTCCTGTAAAACACACGACGATGGATATTCCAACGAGTAATAATAAATGCGAATAATAAACAATGGAACTAGGTCCTTGTAAAACACACGCATGTGATATTCCAACGTAATAATAAAGAATGGAATAACGAAGAAGATCACCAAGTATAGGGGATTCAGCATTATACAAAAGTTATTCCAATGTAATAAATAAGAATGGAATAACATAAGGATTTCACCAAGTATAGGGTATGCCGCATATCACGAGTTATGTATAGGGTATACCACTTTTACAAAGTTATTCCAATGAATAATAATGAATGGAATAATGAAGTTCTCTTCATGAATAAGAAAGAATAACACCCCTTACGAATACAACAAATAATACCCTTCTACCGTAAAAAGACACTTTGGATATCAAAGTAGTGAAGTACGTAATACTCTTCTTCTTTCTCTCTATAGATTTTCTCTCTATAGTTTCTCTCTATAATTTCTCTCTCTAGAGTTTCAGTGAATTTGTAAGAAAATAATGAAGGAATGAGCTTCTATTTATAGGAAAATAGAATGCATAGTAATTAATCCATGAACGGTCCAGATTGATTTACTTTAATCTGACGGTCCATATTTAAAGCAAAATCTTTTAAATAAAATATCATATATTCTATTTATATAAAAACATTTTACTATGCAAACACTATGCAACACTATGCAAAATACTATGCAAAACAACACTATGCAATACTATGCATAATAAAATATAATATATTCTATTTATAGAATAACTTTAATAAAGTATTACATTTTATATAAAAGATGTTTCGCATTTTATTACGTTAATAATACTGAATAAAATAAAACGCGTCATTATCGCTATAATAATTCATATTATTAATCGACAATAATGGAATCAAACCGAGTGACTTCTCACATAAGCATCAATAATCAATACTGTGTGCTACTTATGCAACCACACGTGACATCGTACTTTTACTACCGAGTAGTTCAACAAGATCAACGAAAACTTCCGTCGTTATTTTAATAAAATATTTTTGTCGTTTTCTCAATCCGAATGATAATTACATTGTGGGGTTCACCAATGATTGAGCCATTGTACAAATATTCCCTGGCTAAACCGAATATTCCCCGACCAATCGAATATAATATAACCACTTGCATACTTTGCAAAATTTATAAATACTACCCACAACTATAATATTATCTCAAATTCACACCATAATATAAAAAAATTATTTCGACAAAATTTAAATCTTTATTGATAAAATCTGGGGTCTCACAATAACATGTATGCTTAATTATTTGCATGACGAATAATTAGGGTCATGAATTGAATAGGAATATTTGTTCACTACATGTAACAAAGTGGGAATTGGAATTGAAGGAGTTTAATTTAATTGTGTTGCATAGGAATATCGCAAGATTAATTGGATTAAGTAAAAGTTAATTGATCACTTGCAGAAGGGCTTTTGACACATAGAATTCCTATTAACAGTTCAGTAAGCATAATAATTGGGATAATTGGTTTATAGTTCATAATTGGGGATATTGGACTCTTAACCTTATTTATCTGAATTCATTCGTTAAAATCTTAGTTTTATTTATTTACTTTATTTTAGAATAATCTCTTTTTAATTGTTTAATTTATTTTTCCTATTTCAAAAAATCATACTTTATGGTTGTTTAAATAAAATTGAATTGATATAATGCTAGTAGTTGGAATTTGTTGATTAGAATTCTCTGTGGGATCGACACTTTTTCTTATCACTTTATTACTTGTTGACTGTGTACACTTGCACAAATTCATTGATAGTGAAATCAACCAACATAACTCGTAAATAGTAATTCATGAATAGTATTCCGATATGAAAAGATCAATAATTATCAAGAAAGCTCATAATAATATTTTCATGAAAAGATACTGGATGAAGCACAAATATCAAGGATATTCTACTAATTTCACAGAGTATAGAAGCAATACTTTAACAGAATGAGTGTAGAATTAGGAATATGAAATGAAATAATATTACTCGCATACTATAGAGTATGGAAGAAAATATTATTTCTACGAATACTAAAAAATATAATATCCCTTACCTCAGAAGAAGACTGGATACTGGAATAGTGAGGTAGTAGACTTTTCTTATTCTTTCTCTCTATAGCTTCTCTCTCTATAATTGCTCTTGTGAGTCTTAGTGAATTGGTGAGAATGGAAGAAGAATGAGCTTCTATTTATAGGAAAATATAGTTTCGATAATTGCACGTTTTGGAGCTCGAAATATTACAGTATAATACCTTCATCTTTTCCTACATTTTTAATTTAGTCCTGCAACAATTATCAAACTTGCACCACCTCCCCTAATAGTACATCATGTGAATCAATAGTACATTCATGTGAATCAATAGTTCTATACATGTGAAAAAATAATTACTGATATAGTACCTTCATCTATACCTCTATTTTTAATTTAGTCATGCAAGTATTATCAATCTTGCACCACCTCCCCTAATAGTACATGCATGTGAATTAATAGTACACACATGTGAATAAATAGTTATAAGCATGTGAATTAATAGCAATTCATTGCTTATTTATCCGATTAATTACCCGATTGGTCAATATAACCTCCAAAAATCAATTATTATCGAAATAAATGTCGATTTCCACTAACACTAATAATCCCAACATAATGAAACTATCAAATTCATCTTTAATCAACACGAACTTATTCATCATTAATATTATAAATCACAATATTTAACAACCGGATCATTCCCGAAGAGGGGCTTTCAATAAGGATTTCTCCCTATTGGCGCGCAATTAGGTGACCAAACCTCTCCTCGACAAAACTTTCTAGACATCGTCAATATTGTAAATAATAATATGAATAACTTTGTCATCTAAATTATTGATTTAATAATATAGAATATTGATATTGTGACAATAATTGAATCAATAATATGAGAGATATTATGCAGCAATTACTGTAGCAATAATTGAGTATAATTGAGTGACTTCTCACGTAAGCATCAATAATCAATACCGTGTGCTACTATGCAACCACGCGTATTATTGTACTTTTACCACCGGGTAGTTCTATAGTTTAACAGTAAAACTTTCGCCGTTATTTTTATAGAAAGATAATTTTATCGTTTTCTAACTACGACAATACTTTCGTTGTGGGATCCACTAATGATTGTGCCATCGTACGAATATTCCCTGTTAAAATGAATATTCCCCGACCAATCGAATATTATATAACCACTTGCTTACTTTGCAAAATTTGTAAATATTACCCACAACTATAACATTATATCAAATCCACACCATAATATTCAAAAATATATTTCGAGAAAAATTATTTTTTATTCATAAAAGTTGGGGTCTTACATATATATATATATATATATATATATATATATATAAGTGTGTGTGTGTGTGTGTGTGTGTAATTTACATATTATATATACCTAAATATACCATGCATGCATAACATATGAGTGTGTGTAAAGAAAGTGTGTGATGTGCATCTTAAATGTTTAAAACTAGGTGTCGAGTGTCTTATAATATATATATATATATAGTCCTGTTAGTAGAATATATATATATATATATATATATATATATATATATATATATATACACACACAGAGTCGTTCAGAGCAATACCCTTAACGAGCAATACTCCCTTAAACGACATTACTACTTAAGACTTCCGTGTTTTTTTATTTTTAACCTTCTCTCTCCGCAAAACGAGATTCAGACTCTCTTTTCAAAGACGAGCTTCACACTTCCTTCTCCAAATCGATTGAAATCGAACAAAGCCTAGAAAGAAACCAAATTTACCCAAAAAACCTTCTGCAAATTGGAATCGAACGAAGAACAAATGACGAAGTCCTCGAATCTTCACAAATCAAAATCGTGCCCTAGAATCGGAACCTTCACAAATCGGAAGTCGCTTCAAATCAGGGTACTATCTAACCCATTTTCTTGATTCTTTCAGTGACTCTTTCATTGATATACATGGAGTATCAAAAGATTACATCTTTATTTATTTTTCTGTTCTGTTCTGTTTTACATGTTGGTTGTCCTTGGGATAATATTTTTCTATTCTGTTCATATGTGTTTTGATCTTGTTTTTTCATAGAATCCTTACTGTTTTACAACAAATTGTTGCAGCAAATTCATTTGATTAGTTCTTGAAGAAGCAAGGGTTTCAAGAAAGAGTTTTTTCCAATTGGGTACTTTATGAGTGTAGCTAGTTACCCTAAAATTGATCTAATTAAAATTAAAATAAACACTTTTATTTGATATTTTCAATTTTGGCAGGTGAAGCATATGCGTTCCAAATATGGTGACTACTTTTGCATTACTGTTGAGATATGCTGGAGATTCTGTGACCTTGTTAATTTCATTGTTCGTTCTATTATTTCAAAATATCCATCTATCTAATAGATGCATATCATTCTGAGCATGTTCTGGTGCTAAAGCAAAAACTAGAATAAGTTCTGATAATGGTAAGAATGGGTATCTGCCACAGTTATTTGTTTCACCTGGGAAAGTTTCTCTTTATAAACTTCTGTTGGTTGAAGATAATTTTTAATCAGTTTTATAAAGCAAATAGCAAATTAAAGAAATATAAAATGCATGCACGACAATGAATTCACAAATTTTATTACAAGTATATAACTACACCACAAAATGTTTACCAGACTATTAATGAGCTAGTTATAAGCATAACAACAGAAGGAAAGCATGTTTAAAATTGGCTGTAGAATGCAGAAAGTAATCATATCATTTAGCATGAAAATATTACACACATTTATCTATTATTTTAAGATAGGGTTGGTTCAGAATTAGGACTATAATTTGTATAATTTGGATGATATATGAAATATTATACAAGTAACTAACCAAGGTTTACTCTGCATGTTCTAAAAATTGTAGTGTTAGCAAAGCATGATGTCTTAAATATCTAGATCAATAATTGTTTATTCTAGTATCTGTTACAACAATAACACAAGTTCAAGTAAATATCCTTGTTTGGTTTGTTGCAGTACATCAACTAAAGTAACCGAGAGGATCTTGAAGGGGATGATGTAAAGAAAAAGCTAATTCTTTTCCGATGTTGAAGATGCTTGAAATTGGCACTTTGCATGGAGCCGAAAAGCCAAAACACGGAGGACAACATGGACAATCGACTTTCTTTGATGTCTCTCGGTTTCTCGGTTTCTTCATCATTTTTGTGTAATTATGTCAAATTGATGTTTTCCTAAATTGATTTGTAATTTCATAATATTGATTGTATTCTGAAGGGATCTTTACAGTTGATAATGTTGGGAGGATATGCATATTATTTGAGAAATTCTTGTTATCTTTCTTGTTTGAGTTGTTTCTAGGTAAACTATTTTGTGTTCTTCATAGTGTGCAATGAAATTGTCTTGTGTTCTTCATAGTGTGCAACAAAATTGTCAAGTGTTTTGAAGTATTGTTGTGAATAGGTTTATGGTTTTGAATTACGTTTAGCTGAAGGAGCAAGTGAACATATGCTTCAGAATGTGGTGGATGAGAAATTTGGGGTTTATGAAAAGGAAAATTTAAAGATAGCTTAATTTAGAATAATGTGGTTTAAGTTATATATTTCTGTATACATTTGTTTATAAACCATGCTACAGTTTAGTTTTCATTTCAGTTATCCTTTTTTCTTGAATGTGCTAGTTTTTGGTCTATTTCAGCTTACCTTTTGGTCTATTTCATTCTGAATGTTAACTACCAATTGGTCTATTGCATTCTAAGATCAGATTCCTAGAGGTAATTCTCGATTAATTTGAACTATTCATAATTTTTTGAGAGAGGAATCATTTGTTTGAAGAAATATAGCAATAACAGCCACTCCTATCTTAAAATGATTAATTCACTAATCAGAAATAGATGCACAACAAAATTTTAACTTTCTTCTCATTTCAAAGAAGCAAGCAACTCGAGAGCAAGTTTGCAGCAATGTGAGCTTTACCAGTTCACGTTATGGACCTAAGGTTGATGCTTCCATTTAAGATGAACAAATTACTAATTGTTTAGTTAAACCTATTCTTATAAAAACTTGCCAAAAAATTAGAAATAAGTATTAAATAAAAGAAATAGCATAACAAAATAACAATAGATTGAACAAACTTAAACTCATGTCATCAAGGCCAAGTTCTCACAGAACAGAGAGAACCCACATATATTCATGTAAAGAAGAAAATATTCAACAACACTAATAATATTTGTGATATGAAATCCTACAACAATATCAACATTTTCAAAGATCGAAAAAATCACCAAACGCCTGAGGCATTCTCCCTACGAACCTCCTCCTCTTCCTCTGAGTGAAGTCATTTTTTATGTTAAAGGTCTTCCTTATCTCCTTATCTCTTCCGTGTTTTTCCTTAATTATATCTCGCCTTTGTTTGACATGTCAAATTCAAGCAGACTCTTGATGTTGAGGTAGTTAATTTCACATCATTCTGAAAAACACTAACAATTAACACAATCCTTATTCTCCAATTAACTTGAATGTCTAAAGCAGTAAACATAAAAGCGTGACAAAAGCCATTCATCTACGTGACAGAAACCATTCAATCTAAAACTAACTCGCTAATATGAAATTATAAAAGAAGCTCAACGAGTAATTGTAATTATCAACCTATAAATTGATCAGTCAATGGAGCTTTCTGCTCAAGAATTTTTTCCTTCAGAATAAAGATGTAAATAGAGAATATAGAAGTACACAATGATGATATAATGATGATATGGTGACAAAAAAATAATACAAGTGAATACAAAATAACGTGCCTTGATGTAGTTAATTGATAATTTACTACTCATAGGCAAACCCAATAGTTATAACCAATCACGTGATCCACATCTATATACACATCATTTTAGAAAGTAGTTTTGTCATAAACTAACACAGGCTCATGGCTGATTTTTATTAGAATAACTAAATAGTTAACTGGCAAGGAATATCAACCCAAAACAAGCCATTAACATTCAATAATGTTAGCAAGAACGAACTAGAAAAGACTTACTCATGGAAGGAAGGTAAAATATCAAATAAGAATACCTTCTATGTATATATATACCAAATAAAGGTCTAATTAATTTTGATCTAATTAAAATTAAAATAAACACTTTTATTTTGATCTAATTAATTAATTAGCTACCCTAAAATTGAATAATAATAAAGTAAGAGAGTACAACTTTGCATAAAATTTACAGGACATCACAATTAAATTATACAAAGTATTACCATTATCTCAATTTCAACCCTGTAGTGATAACAAAATAAAACACATTCATAGTTTAGGATTAAAACTGGGAGAGTTAAACCATTATTATTTGCAAACAGAAAATCATTTTTTGTTATTAAAGACATTGTAAACCATTTGTTGTTGCCATGTTGGTTCAAGATTTCTGACAAAATTTATAGCACTCATAAAGTACCCAATTGGAAAAAACTCTTTCTTGAAACCCTTGCTTCTTCAAGAACTAATCAAACAAATTTGCTGCAACAATTTGTTGTAAAACAGTAAGGATTCTATGAAAAAACAAGATCAAAACACATATGAGCGAAATGAAAAAAATATTATCCCAAGGACAACCAACATGTAGAAATGAGCGAGCAGAAAAATAAATAAAGATGTAATCTTTTAATACTCCATGTATATCAATGAAAGAGTCACTGAAAGAATCAAGAAAATGGGTTAGATAGTACCCTGATTTGAAGCGACTTCCGATTTGTGAAGGTTCCAATTCTAGGGCACAATTTCGATTTGTGAAGATTCGAGGACTTCGTCCTTCGTTTTTCGTTCGATTCCGATTTGGAGAAGGTTTTGTGGGTAGATTTGGTTTCTTTCTAGGCTTCGTTCGATTTCAATCGATTTGGAGAAGGAAGTGTGAAGCTCGTCTTTGAAAAGAGAGTCTGAATCTCGTTTTGAGGAGAGAGAAGGTTAAAAATAAAAAAACACGAAAGTCTTAAGTAGTAATGTCGTTTAAGGGAGTATTGCTCGTTAAGGGTATTGCTCCTGAATCTAGCTCCATATATATATATATATATATATATATATATATATATATATATAGTATTTATAACATGCATAGTACATATATATATAATATGCATGCATATGCATTATATATATATAGTAACATGTATGTATATATATATATATATATATATATATATATATATATATGAAACATGCATTTATTATACATATACATTAAATATGTGTGTGTATCATATTATATATATATATAGTTAACGTGTATTAGTATATATATATTAAACTATGCATGTATGCTAAATATATTATATCAGTATAATAAATGCATGTTGACAAAATGTTGTGGCATTTATTTTGGACAAAAACCGTGTATATAGCTTGCATGCATTAATCATATGTATATAGATAAACCTAATATGCATGCATGGGTTGGCATATTGATTTTAAAGAAGCATGTGGTCAAAACTTAGCATTAAAAGCTAAGTTGATGAAATTTGGCCCGGACGTTTCTTCAAGTTCTTATGCGTAAAAATTTTGGACCATTAAATACAAAATTTCTTCATCCAAATTATTAATTTCAAATGAAATTTTGAAAATTATCATTTTACCTTTGACTTCAAAAATTTATAAATAGAAGGCCTTTCTTTTATTTTATTTTGCCAATTCACTTTCAAGAAAAGCTTATTTCTCTCCTAAATACTCTCTCTAAAAAGCTTTCTCTCTCTTCTTACAAAAGTTATGATTATTTGAGAAGAGAAAATTGGTCTAAGCATATTGAGATAAGTTGTTTAATTTATTTTATTTGAATTATCTATTACTTATTTATATTTATAGATATACGAATATAAATTATTATACACAATTCTATATATCTATATTTCATCTATTTATCAAATAAAAGGATACTTGGGCGCCGCAAGACTACGGAGATACACCTCTACGGAAAAAAATTCGAACCGTATGATTCCTTATAGTCGTTAGTAACCTTTTATTGATACTATTTATATAAATATCGTAAAATAGATACGACACTTGATAGCTCAAAAGCGACAACGAGATCTTGCTCCAAAAGAGTAGTCATCCGAATCTGATTTGAGAATCGTAGTGATCTATTAAAAATATTTATATAAATATCAATTGTGAAATTATAAATTTTGTCGTACTTAGACGCCGCAAGGCTACGGAGATACACCTCTACAAAAAGAAATTCGAACCGTACAATTTCTTATAGTACTAAGTGACATTATTTATAAAAGTTCACATAATAGATAAAATATTATTATATATTATCTGAGTTAAACAAATATATTTGTTACATCAAGTATTGTTTAACTGATTTATTTATTATACTTGATATTCATCATCACAAGTATTTGATCATAAATTCATTTATTTATAAAATACTTGTTGCATAATATAAAAGTTATTTAAACTTTTATTTCACAAACTTAAGTGAATATATCTGCTTAAATAGAAACATATTTGATTTAAAGCTTAAAACAACTTATTTGCTTACTCGAAGCATTTTCACTCTAAAAGTTGTTTAAATTTAAATTAACTTTTCTTTACTCCTTAAAGAATAATTCTTTATAAAATTGCATTAAACTATATATCTCTTTATCTGTGAAAGTATTTTTTGAGCTAAAGCTAAAATTGATATATCTGCTTATTTAAGAAGCATTTTTTCACACAAAATATAAAAGTTATTTAAACTTTTATAACAGAGCATAATTTTCATATTTGCTTACACAAAAGCACTATTTGATCAAAACATAAATTACTATCTGCTTACAAAGAAACATAATTTCTCAAGTATAAAAATCTTTGAACTTTTATAAATATATTAGCTCTTTAATTGATATCTGCTTATTTGAGAAACATCAATATGTACTAAATTATATCTGCTTATTTTAGAAACATCCATCTGTACTAAATTCTTATCTACTTATTTAAGAAGCATATTGTTGTAAAATTATTTATAAAAAGAGAAAATATCAGAGTTAGTTTATTTTATGTACCTGTGACAAGACCAGAGTTTTAGAGAGGTTAACGAAAAGTTGAGTCTCTAGTGTACTTGTGAGGTGAGGAAGAGACTGTTGTTACAAGACCAGATCATAGAATAGAACTCTAAAGAAGTACAACTAAGCTTGAAGAGAGAGTTGGGAGCTTACTGTCCAAGATAAGATTAGTTGAAAACAGTTAAAAGTTTGACTATAAAACTTTGTAAAGGCTTCTTCGCCTGTTAAAGGAGTATTTATTACTAATAGTAATAAGATCTCAAGTCCTGGAGAGGAGCTTGAGACTAGACGTAGCAGCATACCCGTGATATATGTTATGAACCAGATAAATCTCTGTACATTGTGTGATTGAATTTTTACTCTCTTGCATATTAATTTCTAACACTGCAAATTAATTATTCAAAAATTCAAAAAGGCCTTAGATAATTTTTAAATCTATAATAATCTATTCAACCCCCTTCTAGATTATTATTATTGGACTCACAAATAAATACAATATAAAATAAAATATTAAAAAAATTATATATCATTTAATGTTATTCACATCAGAATACACCATCTAAATACATAACATCTAACATATTATAGAAAGTTTAAATCAATAGAAGACAAATTTTGTAGTTAATGATTAATGTATATGGCTAGAGTTAAGCACATGCCAATTAAGTTTACCATACATGTAGGACAGAGAACTTCTAATTCCATGGTACATAAAGTACGATAATTTTCAACACACAAAAGAGACGTGAAAAAAATTGCTTTAACACCACTACCATTAAACAAGAAAGTGCAAAAATATAAAAATAAAACTTTACCATCACCAGCAACATCATTGGTGGCATTTACAACCTGTTTGACAAGGCTTGCCCCAATGTTCTTCACTTTGTCCTTGAATTCAAGACTCTTGGCCACAGTAACACCATCTTTTGTAACCTTAGGTGCCCCATAAGACTGTTCAATCACCACAGTACACCACAGTACGCCCCCAATTTTAATTCTTAGCCATATTGTTTCAATATCCCAAAGAACTTCCATAATAAAAGATAAAAATAAAGAAAACAAAGAATACAAACGCCAATTAAAGTCTCTACTTCGTCATTGATTGAAGCTTCAAAATAATAGTACTAGATAGTAGAGGCTGATTAGCTGCTTCACATCTGTCCATAATTCTTTCTTGATAATTCAAGTAAAAACAAATTCTACTTTTCTTAACAATCTGCTTCTTTCACCCCATATTCGCAGGGCAGAGATAAAACTAAATTATCAAAAAAATATTCTTTTGAAGAAGATGGAAAACCTCATCTCATCCACCCTGAATAGATTGTGCTCCAAAAAACAGAATAAACTCATTTTAGAAAGAAAAATGACACATACATAATATAAAAGCATACAATAGAATCCAAATTCTGAATGCAGACACAAATTTTTCAAGTGCGATATCAGTTTCTTAATTTCCTCTAAAAAGGGAGTACTAGTATTGCCTAGATAGTTATTAACATTTCCTCCTTTTTCGATATATAATTTAAATATCCAAGAGAGGAAAAATAAAAATTGAGGTACAAGAGCTTTACCAACTCTAGCAAATTAGGCACTAAAGTGGAAACACACTAATTCTGGCTGTGCCCGCCACAAAAACATCAAGTTTGTACATTTGGTTAAATTTAGAAAGATACCTGAACAGACATCGATCCCAGCTTCACGAACATGCTTAAGGGTCTCTAGGCGCTCATAGACCGCTCATCATACGTTCTTCTTGTTATAATATTAGGGTAATACTCTCTAGAGGTATCAAGATTATGGTTATAAGCTGTAAGCCCAGCCTTCTTGAGTTATAGGGCTTGCTGCTTTTCTAGCATTCCCAAGGTGCAGCAAACCTCCATCCCCATACCTCTGCACATATGAAAATGACACAAATTAAGCATTTGATGAAGTGTTTGTTGGTTATGCTTCAAATTTATTTGTTTTATCAAAGTCCCACATTGATTACTTTGAGAATATTCTTTGTGCATATTAGTAAATGTTGGCTTAGGCTTAGTAACATGGATGAGGAAATGGGGATGGGCTCGCGCACATGAGGACGGCTAAGGAATTGAGCTAGATCAAGCTTGGTTCTCGGACTTTTTCGGTCAGAAAACCTTAATTGTGCGCGCGATACGCCCGCGCATGGGGGGTGCCAATCCGGTCGATTATATGCTTCGCGGGTGCACCCAGGTCCACTGTTACTGATTTATTCTTCAAAGAATATATAAAAATATCAGTTCTTTCTCTGCATATACAATAAGATAATCTGATTAATAATCCGGGCAATCCACAAAGACAAGTCCACAGTCTCCTTCTGTGAGTACACACGATCGGAGACTTCGCCGTCGAATCCTGGAGAGTGACCGCCGACAGCCCATTTGTACTGTGATTATTATCAGTGGGGCCGAAATCACTTCTTTAGGACAGCAGCGTTGCTACGCCTCGGTTTCCAGCTAAGTTGTTCCAATTTACTCTATTATTCGTCTTGTTAATTCTACTTATTTTCCACAATCTAAAGAAGTCATTTTACTGCTAATTAACAAGATGAAGATTGCGCTAGACCTTTCTAAAACTGAACGCTTTGATGATACGAATTTTAAGAGATGGTCTGAAGATATACTGCTTTATTTAGAGACCATGAATTTGGAATATGTGTTATACATGGATGCTCCTCCTGTTACTACTGTTATTGATGTTACTTCTACTGTTGTTGAAACTGTTGAAAAAACAAGTGTTGATAAGCCTGAGAAAGGGGATTATGTTAAGGATAATCGTATGTGTCGTAGATACTTGTTGCACTACTTGTCTAATCCATTGCTTGAGATTTATTATCCGTATAAAAGTGCTAAAAAGATTTGGGAAGCTTTAAAATCTAAATATGTTGTTGAAAACTCTGGACTTAAGAAATATGTTGCGGGGAAATTTTTAGATTTTAAGATTCAAGATAGAAAATCAGTAATAGATCAAGTTCATACATACCAAACAATTGTGGGGGAAGTTATTGGGGAAGGAATGAAAATATGTGAGACGTTTTAAGTTGTTGTGCTTATCGAAAAATTACCACCCTCGTGGAAAGATTATAAGATGAACCTTAAACATGAAACTAAAGATTTCACTATGCAGGAATTAGTAGCTCACATCCATATTGAAGAACAAAACAGGGCTAAAGAAAGAGATGTAGTTCCAAGTCAAACTGTCAAAGCTAACTCGTAGAACAAAAGCCACAGTGGAAGAGCCAAAATTATCAGTCCAAAAACTACAAAGGGAAAAATTCTAAATCAATGGGAACAAAGGATAATAGGTTCAACAATTCCAATCAAATTCAGAAACCTTTCACTAAAGGTCCTTACTTTGTATGTGACAAACCTGGCCATATTGCTATGAAGTGTCACTTTCGAAAGGGGCAAGATAACAAAAACAATAACTCTCAGCCTAAACCCCAAGCGAACTTGGTTGAAACCGATGATATCATTGTTGCTGTTGTCTCGGAAGTAAACCTCGTTGACAACTTCACGGAATGGATAGTAGATACTGGGGCCACTAGTACACATTTGCGCGAATAGAGATGTAATTCTCAACTACGAAAATGTAACTAATGGAGAAAAAAAAATTATGAGGGATTCTTGAGCCACCAACGTTGCGGGAAAAGGAAAAGTCTTACTAAAATTAACTTTTGGGAAAACAATTGCTTTACAAGATGTACTTCATGTGCCTGATATTCGTAGGAATCTTGTGTCCGGGTCTTTGTTGAACAAAGCTGACATTAAGCTTGTGTTTGAGTCTGATAAACTTGTACTTACTCGTAATGGAGAATTTGTTGGAAAAGGTTTTTGTAATTGGAGTTTATTTGTACTTGATGCTTCTACTGAATTAAATAATAAGAATGCTTCTTTTTCTTATATTGTTGAATCTTTGGATATATGGCATGCTAGATTATGACATGTGAATGTAACTTATTAAAAATTGAAACAACTTGAACTTATACCTAATCTTGCAAATCTTAGTTTAACAAATGTGAAATTTGTGTAGAAGCAAAGCATGCTACGAAACCTTTTAAAAGTGTTGAAAGACAAACTGAACTACTTGAATTAATTCACAGTGATCTAGCTGATTTTAAAAATACTACAAGTAGAGGTGGTCAGAAATATTATATTTCTTTTGTAGATGATATGTCTAGATATACTCAAATTTATCTACTTTCCTCTAAAGATGAAGCGGAAGAAATGTTTAATAAATATAAAGTGGAAGTTGAAAATCAGTTAGAAAGAAAAATTAAAAGACTTAGATCTGATCGTGGAGGTGAATATGATTCAGGAAGTCTTAAAAAATTTTGTGAACTAAATGGAATTATACATGAAACTTCTCCTTATTCTCCGCAGTCCAATAGAGTTGCAGAAAGAAAAAATAGAACATTTAAAGATATGATGAATGCTATGCTAATTAGTTCAGGTTTACCTTCTAATATGTGGGGAGAAGCTTGTCTTTCTGCAAATCATATTTTAAATAGAGTTCCACATAAAAAGATACTCTACACCATATCATTTATGGAAGAAACATGCACCTAATTTGGGGTATCTTAATAAACCTATATACACATCCAACCAATATCAGCCCATTTTGATTATACTTGAATATTCTTTTTCTATCATTCCAAATAATGCCAACAAAAGTCCTTATCTCAAATACGAGCAATCTAAACTTTTGAGTTCTGTGTAGTTAATTCAGGAAGAAGCCCCTGAAAATGCTTCAAAGATCCTTTAAGATCATTCCAATATGCATAAATTGCCCAAATACATATTTTAGAGGCATCTAGTAACCTGAATAGAAAAACAACTTATTAACTCTTGATCAAGGAGTTCATCAAACTATTTATCTTCATTTAAGCATTATAATTCTATAATCATATAATACTAATATTCATATGTCCATTTCAAAGACTGGTTATGAAAACCTCTTTGTAAGCATCAGCCAAAAAGATTTAGGGGTTTCAATTAGAAGCGTGATAAGCAAATCACTTTTTTAAACATAATATATGAGTCTATTATCTCATTGAAGCCTTCAACCGATTACCACATAGGAAAATACTATATCAAATAATAATAAAAAGCTACTAAGGACCTTATGCCATTTTCTGCCATTTGTGAAAAACCAATTGATTCTCACTTGACCTTCACAAATTAAAATAAACTGTCCAATAAACCTGATGCAACCTAGGTATTTTTGATATAGGGGGTGATGATTCTAATCAACATCCAGCTTTTTTAATACTGAAAACATAAAAGAAGAAAGTATCCAATTATTTAATTACTTGATTGGCTGGTGTAGGCAGCAATAACTCATACAATTGTAATAAGTTAACTTGCAATTTTATATTTGTAATATTGAAATTTGCAATGGTAGAATGGCCAGTATAGGTCTCATTAAAACTGATAGAAAATTGATTTCTTCTTTCACCGCCGCACATCCTGATTACAAGTTATCAATTATTTGACAAGTGTAGTTACTTACCTTATTTCTTTTACATAGTCAAGAATTTGGTTGAAGTTGGCTTTCCTTCCTACAGTTTCTCTCCATTCAGTACCCATAGTACTACCACCCTCCTTTCCCTACAAATGGACGTGAAGATGTTCATATGTTACAAGAAAGCATACCACATGCATTAGCGAAATAAAAAAATAGAAATATCAAATTCAAATATTTTTGTTGCACCTGTATTCCGAGAGTGAAGACCAATCACTTCCACATAATATTAGAGAAGAGCAATATATAAGGTGTCCTAATTAATAAGCTAAAGCATAAGTAATTAGATAAGGTATACAAATGATATTAACAGTTACTCGATTATTGATACACAATTGTCTCACATCCCTATTGGCAGCCTCAATCTCAATGTGAAAGAGAAGAATTGTAACAAACAATCAACTTCTCAATATTCTAAACTTAAGAAAAGAAATCAGTAATCATCATCGGAAGAAGATAAATTATACTTATCGCACAATAAAAATCTCATAAAATGAAGAAGTTTCCAACTATCCCAAATTTGCCAATTTCTTATCAAACTTATAGCAACTATAAAAAAGTTCAATTGCAACATATAAAAAGAAAATAATTATGATAATTAAGCGTATTTAAATGTCACAAAAAATTACAAGAAACTTAACCTTTTGAGCTGCCTGAAGAAGAACATCCTTGTTCATAAGCTTTTGCGCTTTCACTCTAGTATCATACCTAGAGGACTGAGGACAATATGAACAATCCTCACTACATCCCCCAGTCTTAACAGATAGAAGAGTACATTGTTAACACTTCCCTAAAGTTATGAGCATGTCTATGGACTTGAGCCTTTAATTAGAATGAAACCGACTTTAAATCAACAAGTATTAAAGTGAAGTAAAAGTATCAATAAATGAGAACATAGATAAAGACACAAAAAGTATAATATGACTAAGAACAACACAATGTTACTAATAGCAGTAATGTAATATGCTTTTGCATACAACAACTGACAATTTACATAGAATTCATACGCTTGACCTCGACCTATAAAGATTTTTAAAAAGCCTGCAAACAAGCTAAAAGTTAAATCATTCAAATTACTAAATATTCATGACCAGTACCAAAAGTACACTAGAATAAAGCTATATAGTAAATCTGTCAAACATACACTAGAATAAAGCTTTGAGAATTTAACCATTATAAATTGATGAACACTACACAAGGTAATATTAGCCGACCTTTTAAAGTGCAGAAAAATCAGTGGCATTACTAGGTAAGACCCATATGCCATAATAACACCATAAATCAAGCATTATACAAACATGTTAATACTAAATGAATTAGTTAAAGTTAAAAACAAACTTGTGCTATTTCTTCAGATGTGCTTATCATCCGTGCCCTGCTCTTCAATTTTTTTAAGAAAATTAAGCAAACCTCTGCACATAAGAAAATGACACAAATTAAGCATTTTTTAATCTATAAACATTTCTCCAAAAGAAAGAGAGATGACTACGCTTGCTACATAATAAAGAAGTTTCAAAAAGCATCCATTTTTAGTTCCCATTTGCTACCTAGATAAGTCTATACCTAAACTATAGTACTTGAAATGGGGACACTAGAAAATGCAAGATGTATAAATGACTGTACATAACAAGTAAATGCATAACAGAATGTGTTCAACCTGAAAATACACACAACTGATTAACTTGATCAAGCTTGCTAATAATATTGAGGTGTACATCAGGAAATTCATCCTTTAGAAGTGAAAGAAATATTGGAAGAAGTTGTTCTATTGTAGCGTCCTACATTAAACACCAAATAAATTCAAGACTCAACTTGCAGAAACCATAACTAAACAAAATTTACCTACAGAAGGCATTGAAGACCGTCATACTATGCTGATTATAACTAGTGTAAAACCATGTGTTCCTAGATGAGCAGAAAACCAGACAAATTTCAAATACAGATAAACCAATAAGGACAATAAATCAGTTACTGCTCCCTGCTCATCAGTGAATTCTACCACTAGCAGGATCTGTTATCGGCATCAGAAAATAACATTAGTTCCTTTACTGATTCCATGGAATTCCAAAAGACATAAGCAAGAAACAAAATTATATCATGATATAAGAATCACAAACTCAAATTAGTCAAAGGATTCATCAGACAAATTCAAGCATCACATGTAACAAAAAGACAAGAAAATCTAGCAGTAAAAAGAACTTCAAAACTACACAAATTGAAAAGAAAATCTAAACAGAGACCAACAACTGAAGCTAGATAGTCAGTAATGTCGATAAATACTCCAGCACACTTGGTATTAAGGTAAATACCCAATTATATATATGACTAGCAAATGAATAAAAAAATCCCATTTCAATCTATTTGAATAAATGATTACATATGATATATATATATATATGAGCTCAACTTTTGTTGAAAAAAAGGGCTACATGCATCAAATTTAATAATACTAACAACAAGGGGAAATTACAAGAAGAATGGACAAAACATAGTTCGCACCTGAAATTAATTGTGATTGAAGAAAAGAAAGATGGTCTGTTGTGCCAATTTCATTCTGGAAAGAGATTCAAAGAAGCCTATGAGAGAGAATCAAGCTGCATATATTAATAAAATTACAACAACAAAAAATCATTAAAAAAATCATTAAGTCCAATCTCTGTATCATACAGAACTGGATTGAATCACAGGACAATCCTACTAAATACCGAGATGATTAGCACATATCTTAAGAGTTTTGGAATGGCGCATAACCAGACGATTTTTTCCAGTCTCCTTGTGCTTCAAAAACTTCACAGTACCATCCTCTCTCCTTCCACCGATTTCCATCTTTAACAAATCTATAAAGGTTTGATTTACTGCACAAAAATTCAAAACAATTAAACAAAAATAACAAACCCTAAATTTTGCTCTAACAGATCGATTAACAAATAATAGATTGAGAGAAAGTATAGATCGAGGATTGTGTCTTCATCTTCTTCACCGGTAGTGACGTCGACCCTTTCTGGCCTTACAATCAGAGCGACTTGTGCTCTGGTATCTTCATCTTTGTCAGCATCAGTTTCATCTTTGAGAGGGATCGAGTTTTTGGGAAAAAAAATTAGTATACTGATAGGTTTAGCTGAGACTTGAGTTTTTGGAGCCCGAAAATAATATAGGGAGTAAATTCAGTTTGGAGCGAAATTCTCATTAGCTACGGCCAAATAAAAGGCCTCGGTATAGGGGCTTTTTTATGTCTATAGCGTTGGTCAATCGGCGAACCTTGCAATAGAGCTGTGTTTTCTTTCTATACCGACGGCCAGTCCGTGACTATTTCTATAGATACTCTATTGCGATGGTTCCGTCCCGACCGTCGCTATATCTCATCGTTATAGGTTAAATTTCTAGTAGTGAACTCAAAAAATATGAGAGAAATTATCCTACTCATGATCTAGAGTTGGTAAGAACCCGAATTTTCAGAAAATATTGAAATAAGAATTTAGTGAATAAAATTCTTAAGGCATGTGAAGGGTTCAAATA
Organism: Panax quinquefolius; assembly: GCA_020205615.1. NCBI lineage: Eukaryota > Viridiplantae > Streptophyta > Magnoliopsida > Apiales > Araliaceae > Panax > Panax quinquefolius. The sequence goes on from CM035157.1 coordinate 64,312,350, forward strand.
AAAATATATAATGTGTTACGAGGTATGTGGTATTGTGTTACATAGGGTAATATGCGCTATGTAATAAGTGAGGTTGTGTTTAATAAATATATAACATTATTATATATTTGTTATAAATTGTAGAGATGAATTAGTAAGAAGTTGGATAAAATTATCTATTGATGTTAAATAATTTATGTGAAAATTATTTTATATTAATAAGTTGGTGACATTAAAATATCTTTGATAATCACCAATTTCTCGAGTATGTATCAAGTCTAAGGTAGTGCAACCTTACTCTTTAATGGTTGATGTATAGGAGCTGGGCTAAACTATTCCTTCAGAGAGCGGAGGTATATACGAATTGGTAACCGATCTAACTCACTGTGAAAACATTGTAGATGAGACGAAAACTAATTTGTTGGTTGTTTGTGGGAAACCACTCAGTGTACTATATTGAATACTATTAAAGACTCGAGGTGTGTTAGGCTTGTATGCGTGTACATTGTCGACGAGAGAAGTGAAGATTAAAGAGATACATGTATGTGTTATATTCGAGTTTTGTGGAAAGAAGTACTATAAATGAGGTTTTATAGTTGAGAGAAATAGAGTTTTAGAACTCGAAGTGTGATCCTTAAGTTGTTAAGAAAAATAGTAACCAATGGTGTGAAACTAAAGAGGGGATTAATGTTAGATGAGTTAACGCTTAAGAAGGATGTGTAAAGTATTTAGAAGCGTAGGTTCCATTTCTGCTGAGCCAGAACTTGTCTGCCTCTGATTTTGGAATGGCGCAGCTGCGCCATTTCCAAGTCTATGACCAGCGCAGCTACGCCGGTCTGTAGAAAACTCTGAGTCAGTTTATAAAATGTGATTTGCAAACCATGTATACTAATAACTCTTATAAAGGTCATGAATGGTGACCAAGTGTTCATGAAGAAATTTAGTTAGCAAAACATGATTTGATTAATTAACCCTAAATAAATATTAGTTAATTAAGTGATATTATAGAATATTATATTCTATTAATTAGTATTGTACATACTAATTATTGTAAGATAATAAAGGATTAATACTAATTAATCGCTATGATATTAAAATGTGATTATGGGTTGGGAATACCCAATTAAATTAAACTTAGCCCAATTAAAATATTAATGTGAACATTATCATTAAATGGTATTACTATGTGTAATATGGGAAATGAATTGGGACAATAATGTTATATGTGTGACATAAATGAAACCATATGATAGGAGTATATGGAAATAAAATGAGGTACCTAGTAGCACCATGGTATCATATGAAGTTGTAATGCATAAATGATTAATTATCTGTGTATTCTAGAAAGGAATTAAATGTTCAAATAAACATTAGTATTAAATAAGTTATATTGTGATTATGTGGGTAGTAGAAATAATTATGGAACTACTCGGATAATAATACCTGACTGCGATATTTTATTACATGTATTTAATGTACATGGATTATATGATGCAAGTATAAAACTTATCTTTAAATTACTAATATGGTAACAATTGTACCTTAATATTACATTATGAGAATTAAAAGAACCAAACCAAGCCTTAGAATAACAAGTAGCTCAGATATTTGCTCTTGTCCAAAATTGAGTGTCACAAAGTACATGAACAGTGACCTAGAAACTCTCTTTACGTATTCTCCAAGTGGCTATAGAATAGGTGATCATGGCTAGCAAGGTGGCTAGTATTGAGTTGTTGAACAACTTCTTAATAACCTTTGTTTCCTCCCTTTACACCATGGACTCCAATCTTGTGTAATGCCATTGTCTAGTCCAAGCTTCTTCTATAAATGAAAGCTAAAATTCAATTTTTGGTGTTGATAGAAGTTGCTTGATAGTCTAATTGTCCGAGTTTGAGTGTTGAGCTACTATAGAAGTATATTCAGAGTTTAGGAGGTTCAATTCAAGCTCAAGAAGGTATAATTTTTATCTATGTTCTTGAGATGGGTTTGTTTGATTCTTGAAATTTCTTGAATTTATTTGTTAATTGATATGAGTAAACATGTTATAAGGTGTTTAGGAAGTTTACTAGCATGTATGAACACTTTAGTAGTGGCTTGGAACATGTTTGAGTCAAGGGAAATCAAGTTAACTAAGACTCTACAAAAATAGAGTCTGCATACGCTCTGAGCGAGACATGGCGCGATTAAGCCTAATTGAACTAGGGTGCGGCGTGAATGCTATAGTCCCTTAATCTGATTGAGCTTTACATTTCACAATCTGCTAAAGTCTTTGGTATAGTACTATGACTTGAACTAGCATCTGAGTATGAGTAATGTGTAAACACAAATATATTAACCTAATGTGAGCATGATTAGATGAGCATGCATGATTAATGAAAGCTTATAGTAGATGGAATTTTGGGACATTAAGTTTTGGAAATAAACTTTGTTAAAGTTCATGTTCTGCAGATTTTGAGCTTAGTAGTATACACACATGACTGATTTCACACATAAATGAGCATGATATATGATTCATAGTTCAAATGTTCATGACCACCTTATTAGGCTTTGTGTTAGAAAAGTTTTTCAAGAAAAAGCTTAGCATAGTGAACTAACATGCATGACTACTACATAATTTAAACTCTGACCTTGCAAGCATGATAACATGACTTGACTACATATGTTTAGAGCTTTGAAGCTGTCTTGTATGTGTTGAATGGCATTGTTCAAGTTTACAATGATTTCAAAAGCAAACTTGAACATATTTTCAAAATCTAGTTACATCACATGGATATCTAGATTCTAAAGGATTAATATGACATTTTATGTCTATAAAATCCCTAGATATGACTTATATGTGTTATATCGCATCATTCATGAAAAATGATTTCAAAGGCAACCAAGTTTCGAACTTAAGTTTCATTACATATGAGTATTTAGATTTTAATGGCTTGAGATGCCATGTTGTGTTTCATTATGTCACTAAACATAAATCTTATATGGGAGTAAACCAAGCACGAGGTTAAAGCACGTTTTAAAGTGTTAAATGATGATAGTTATGAGTAAAAGATGTGAATATGTACGAGCATGTGTAGTAAAGTTTATGTGACCTCTTTATGAGAACATAAGGTTAATTAGTACACCTAGTGATTTCATAACCCTATTTGGTTTTGATTCGTGGAAATCCTAAACTAAAGTCTCTAACATATAAGGTTGAACTTGAAGTGGTCATACAAGCATGTAAAGACCTCTAGCGTGTATGCATGTTAAGTGTAAGTGTCTAAGTGTATTAAAGTATGGAATTTGAAAGCAGAAGTGCAAAGCTTCGGTCTTGTGCAGCGGGGGGACAATGCAAATTGCAGTGCATCCCTAAGCTTCTAACATGGCGCAAAGCATTGCGCCATCCTATGATTATAAATAAGTTCTTGTTTTGATCTGATGTTTGAAGCATGCTTGTATAATTACTATATATGATCAGTATGGTATTTAATGTGTTAAGAAGCATGTTATGTGATAAAGATGAATGTTAATTAAGACTTTCAAATTGTTAAAGTCCAAAGGAATGTTTTCATGATATAAAGCAATGATACGTTGTTTGAATTTGTGAGGTCTTACAATCTGATTTGTGCTATATAATTGATGTTGTATAAAGTTACAACTAAGTTAGACGTTTGTGTGTACGGTTGAACTTAATGAGTTTTAAATGTGTCGAGCACATATCGAGTCCAGTGTGTGATAAAGATTTATGAATGTTGATATAAAGCATGTATAGCTAATATGTACTATATATACATAGCTATTCTAAGAGTTTATTAAGAAAGCAAAGGGAAGGTCTTAAAAACCAAGAGAGAGAACAATGTAAAATTTTTATTACATTAATAATGTATGAATGCATGACTAATGGACATGAATCCATGATTATATAACTGTGTAGGAATACACGAAGTGCAGATAAGCTTTAAGTAGTTAAGTCGTAGTTAATAAACTACAAATCAGGCAAGTCTTTCAGTTCCTATTTGATATATGAATTTGATAACTGTTAGTTGATCTTATTATGTCATGCAATTGTTGATGTATATGTATAAAATGCATATGAGATATGTATGAAATGTGAAAGTTGATCTTTGATGATATGCTTGTGAAATAAACCTCTATGCCTGTTATATGAGAAGTAACATGCGTAGTAAATATTAATTGATTATGAATGCATGAACTTAATATGTTGTTATATGCTATGTGCTGCATGAAAACTGTTAGAATTGTTGGGCTGTCGAGCTCACCCTTGCAAATAACCACTTTTGCAGGTTAAGGACACATGGTAAAGGTTATGTGCTACTTGATTAATAAAGTCCAATAGTATCGAATGAGATTGATTTATTATTTAACTAGATGCTTTTGAACCATGTTTAGGTTCTAGTAGATGTATATGATGGTAGTTTATAATATGTAATACCTGTTAAGTTGTACTATGTGATACATAGAGAAATACGAATCGAGATGTAAAGATTTATACAGAAATTGAAAAAAGTGAATCATAGAATAATTTGATTCAGGGATTTGTAATTGATTCGAGTTAAGATATCAATAAAAGATTTATTTTTTAAAAGAGATTGAAAAAGTTTAAATTAATCCGCATATTTGTATAACATCAAATGTGATGTAAAACAGGAATAGTAAATGACCAAGATTAGAAACTTATAAAAGTTGGGGTCATTACATAGATCTTGGAAATGGAAAGAATTTATTTTCTAAATTGTAATAAGCAAGGTTATATTCATTAAGTTATGAATAAAAGATATTATAGTTTGACGATAGTAGTATCGTGGCGAACCGAATTCGAGGTTCAAAGGGACCTGGATTTGGGGGCGTCACAGGTTGGTATCAAAGCTATAGGTTATAAACTTAGGTAAGTGTACCTTAGGCTATAACCTGAGAAAGAGAGAAAGATAAAGATTAAAATATATATAAGTGACGATTCAAAGAAGAATCTTGAAGTATCTAAGAGAACGAGAATTCAGGAGTTTCCTAACTCTCGTAATAAAAATGTTAAGGTGGTGTCTATAAGATGCGAATGAACTCGAGTGGAGCTTTGTTAATAATAGGGAAAGAACCCTAAGGTAAATTGATGATCACGACGTGATCGGATTGAGCTATGAAGTGATAAATAGTCTGTAACGACTAAGTGTATATAGCTTGATGCTATAGGAGAATGTATTGTGAAATGGTACGATATGAACTCATGAGGAGTTGTATGTGATGAGATACAAAGAATTCGTATCAAGTAAAGTGTAAGATAGAGTTAAGTGGGATTTCAATTGAGGACCCATGTCAGCAGCTAAGTTGTATGATTCCTTGTGTGGGCGGGAAATTGTGCGTGGTGTAAAAACCACTTAGTTCTGGCACTGATAATCATTGAAATGTTTGCGTCGTGCTATATGTTATATACTTGTTGAGAAGGTGATTCTTTTCTTATGTGTATAACAGATAGATAGGTTATAGTTAGAGAATATAAGGTTAAGATGCGAGTTCTTAAAACTCATACTTATGGTACATTCGTGACTCATAATTATATGAAATGTTTTTGAACCCCGCAGCGAATGGACGCCTATGGTCTGACTAGGGTAAGTTCTTAAACTCATATGATTATGGCAAGTTCCTGAATTTCCAAAGTGTGGTAAGTTTGATGAACTATATCGGGTATATATATGTTATGGAGTTAGAAATTTTTGTATAGTAAACATTGATGGTGTTAGAGATTGATAGAATGAAGCAATGGAGTAAAGTTGATGGAGAAACTTGAATTTTCTAAATCTTCTAGCTCTGCTAGATTTTCAAAATTTATTGACTTCGTGCTAATGTTGGCATTTCTGTTTTCTCAAAAAAAAAAAACTTTGGATCATATGATTGAACCAATGATGTTTAAAAACAATATCGTTATTCATACGTCTATGCTAATTGTTTCGGCTAAGACAAAAAATGATTTGAAAATTTTCAAAATGTATTTCTGACCATTTACATCATTTGGTATGGTGTAGAAATGGCAAACGATGGAGTCATCAATGCAGTTGAACCTAGTGTTGGTTACAATCGAAAGATCATCAGCTAATTTTGGTACGATGTAATATGACGAAGTCACATAATAGCGGAATCCTCAACGTACTACTAATCTAGTATGGTATCATGATGTCATAAAAGAATTTTGGTTTTCTTTTAAATTATGAAGAAGGTCAATTAAGTTGGCCAAATTATTTTGATTGATGTCCGAATTGTTGATATAAGTCTAAGCTATTTAATTCGGCTAGACGGTTGTTGAAAAAAAAAACTGAGGTGAACAACCCTATAAGGGAACATGTTTTCAGGGACAATGGTTCTGAACGTAACGCATGTAGTCGTTACAAAACACTACATTGCGGCCCAACGTAGTGGTACAATAGGTTGGCTACCTAGTGTACATGTGGAGGGTGTTTTCAGTCTTTGTGATTGATAAACACTCTGGTTTTGTAGTGCGAAGGATTGTGATGAAGCACTGGTTCACGGTCTAGTGTGACCCCTCAGCATAATTTGGAATCTGAGTTATTCATACTACTTCCCGATTATTTAAAAATCGGGGAAGACTCTTATTTTTCTGTGCGATGAATGTAGTGAGTAGAGTGTTCCATAGAAAGGAGAATGTGGTAGAATGCAAGTGAGCAAGTTATCATAAGACTTCCGAAAAGAGAATGAATAAAATTATACAAAAGAATATGTAATATTCGAAGTAGCATCGAGTAGAGGTGGTTTCAGTGATTCCGAGGACGGAATCCTTATAAGGGGGAGAGATGTAAGAACCTGAATTTTCAGAAAATATTGAAATAAGAATTTAGTGAATAAAATTCTTAAGGCATGTGAAGGGTTCAAATAAAAATATATAATGTGTTACGAGGTATGTGGTATTGTGTTACATAGGGTAATATGCATTATGTAAAAAGTGAGGTTGTGTTTAATAAATATATAACATTATTATATATTTGTTATAAATTGTAGAGATGAATTAGTAAGAAGATGGATAAAATTATCTATTGACATATGTTAAATAATTTATGTGAAAATTATTTTATATTAGTAAGTTGGTGACATTAAAATATCTTTGATAATCACCAATTTCTCGAGTATGTATCAAGTCTAAGGTAGTGCAACCTTACTCTTTAATGATTGATGTATAGGAGCTGGGCTAAACGATTCCTTCAGAGAGCGGAGGCATATACGAATTGGTAACCGATCTAACTCACTGTGAAAACAGTGTAGACGAGACGAAAACTAATTTGTTGGTTGTTTGTGGGAAACCACTCAGTGTACTATATTGAATACTATTAAAGACTCGAGGTGTGTTAGGGTTAGACTTGTATGCGAGTACATTATCGACGAGAGAAGTGAAGATTAAAGGGACATGTATGTGTTATATTCGAGTTTTGTGGAAAGAAGTACTATAAATGAGGTTTTATAGTTGAGAGAAATAGAGTTTTAGAACACGAAGTGTGATCCTTAAGTTGTTAAGGAAAATAGTAACCGATGGTATGAAACTAAAGAGGGGATTAATGTTAGATGAGTTAACGCTTAAGAAGGATGTGTAAAGTATTTAGAAGCGTAGGTTCCATTTCTGCTGAGGCAGAACTTGTCTGCCTCTAATTTTGGTATGTACAATTGCGCCATTTCAAGTCTCTGACCGGTAGCAATGAAACCAGTCTGTATGAAAACTCGAGTCGGGTTTATAAAATGTGATTTGCAAGTCATGTATACTAATAACTCTTATAAAGGTCATGAATGGTGACCAAGTGTTCATGAAGAAATTTAGTTAGCAAAACATGACTTGATTAATTAACCCTAAATAAATATTAGTTAATTAAGTGATATTATAGAATATTATATTCTATTAATTAGTATTGTACATACTAATTATTGTAAGATAATAAAGGATTAATACTAATTAATCGCTATGATATTAAAATGTGATTATGGGTTGGGAATACCCAATTGAATTAAACTTAGCCCAATTAAAATATTAATGTGAACATTATCATTAAATGGTATTACTGTGTGTAATATGGGAAATGAATTGGGACATTAAAGTTATATGTGTGACATAAATGAAACCATATGATAGGAGTATTGTAAGACCCCAAATTTTATGAAATAAAAGTATTCAATTTTTCCTATTTGGTAAATGGTTAAATTGATAAAAGTTTAAAGTTAAGGGTGATATATATAAAATTTTCAAAATAAGCAAGTGGCTATAAAATACTTGTTGTTGTTGTGGAGAATATTAGTTCGATTAAATGGAATATTCTTGTTGTTAGGAATATCCGTCGACGGCACAACCATTTAATGGGTCCCATAACGTAATAAGCGTCTTGATGAAGAAAAAAGCGACAAGTTTGAGTTTTTATAAATAACGGCGTAAATTATTCATCAATTAACACTTGTTGGATTACGGTGGTTAAAATACGATGTCTGGCGTGGTTGCATAAGATGCACACAAGTGTTACGCGATATTTTTGAATTATTGATTCTTACGTATGAAGACACTACTCAATAATTGTTACAGTAATTACTGTTCAATATTTTATTTTATTGATTCATTAATTACTGCATTGATATTTTATATTATTGTTGTTTCAATAATTGTCACAACACAATATTTCTCATTATCAGATCAATAATTCATATTATTTGAATAATATTATTAGATAACATTATTGGCAATGTCTAGAAAGTTCTATCAAGAAGAAGTTTGGTCACCTAATTGCGCGCCAGTAAGGAGAAATCCTTATCGGAAAGCCCCTTTTTCTAGAACCACACGGTTTGTCGATATTGTGATTCTGTAGTATTATTTGTGAATAGTTAATTATTGAATTATATGATAATGAAATATTTATTTTATGCGGATATAAATGATGAATTTATTTATGTGGTTATAAATGAAGGAATTAATATTGAGGTGTTTTATCAGTATTTTATCGGATTGGAGGTATTAAAAGATCAAATTGGTGTTCTTTAAGCTCTATTACGTGAGTTTTAATTTTTAATCCGACCGTTGGATCGTTGTGATTTTTGGATATGTTATACATATATAAATTGAGTATATGTCCACAAATTTTGAACCGTTAAAATGAACGCATGATTTGTTATGAATTTTAAGAGGTGACTGATTCGGAAATTAGGTTTATAAATGATTTTAGTGGAAAATTCTAGAATTGAGTGGGCCCCACTTGTGGTTGGTGAAGAAATGTGCTTTGAAATTCTAATTCAAATGTGGTGGGTGACAATGACAATAGTAGCGCCATAAAAGCCATCGGTGTCAGTCGAAGTCTGCCTTGACGTCTTAACATTTTTCTATAAATAGAGGGCTAAGTTAGAATTGAAAATCACACCAGAAACATAAGATTTCTCTCTTTCTCTCTCTATATTATCGAGCGTATTTTTGTGAGTATTTAGATACTTTGAGAGTTGTTATTCAGTGCAAGGTTCCTTCGGCTTTACATTCCGGTCAAAAATACTGCTCTTTTGAGGTAAGGGATTTTAAGGGTTATTATGTTTTTCAGTTTCGTAATTTTTCGAACCTTCAAAAATTCTGAAAAAATTTGAAATGATAATTTGATGAGTTTTCTTGATTGTGTCCAAAAATGGCGATTTTTGGATGTATAGATTATGAGTTATGAATTTTATGGGAAAAGACTATTTTAAAAGTAAACTCTTATAACTCCTTGTGGTTAACTCCAAAATTGATGAAAATTTTATTGGGAGTACATCTATATAATATCAGTATACTCTATAAATTTCGGAATTTTTGGATAAAAGTACAATTTATGATAAATGTCTAAATATTCGGCAGTTTTGGCCATATGAAAAATAGTAAATGAATTTTAAAAATTCCGAGAAAAATATATGTTCAATATGGAACTATATTCTGCTAAATTCCAGAAAAGAAAATTTGTTTGTACTGATTTGGTATTTTTCATGAAAATGGACTAGTTATGAGTAAATGAATTAAATATGTTATGTGAAGTAACAAAATTGGAAAATAGGATTTTATGGCTTGGGAATCCTATATATGGTATATGCAGATTTTTGATGAGGTTGTTGGTTATTGGTGATGAAATCTTATTAGTTTGACATTTTAGGATGATTAAATGCATTAATTAGTAAAGTGTAAACAATTAAAATAAATTGTTTATAAGTTTAAGAAATGATTAAGATATTGTGGTAATATTAATGATATTAGATTATGAGATTATTAAGTGATTTATAACATTTGGATTAAGGTGTTATGAAATCATTGATTTATGAATCTTACTTTTGAAATTAAATGCGAGTTGTTGATCATATTGTTTTTTTATTATCATATATAACATTTTTATAATCCAGATGATGAAATTTCTCTTTGACTTAAGTGTAAAGATGGGTAGATTATTGGTATGATCGTGACTATGGTTTCTCTTTGGCGATGGTCAAAAGATGAATTGTTGGTTTGGTATGATCATGACCATTGAATTTACAATTGAATATTTTTAGCTTAAGTCTGAGGTGAATTGATCAACATGATTATAATTATGGTTTATATAAATTATGAAATGATTGTATGTTTCTTTGAGATATGAATATCTTTGGCTGTAGAGTGCAGATGAATTATTGATGAATATCTTTGGCCGTAGTGCAAAAGATGACTGTTCTTGAATATCTTTGGCTTTGTAGTGCAAAGATGAATTATTGATGAATATCTTTGGCCCGTAGTCTGCAAAGATGACTGTTCTTGAATATCTTTGGCATGTAGTGCAAAGATGAATCTGTTGATGAATATCTTTGGCCCGTAGTGCAAAAAGATGAATTTATTAGTATGATTATGAGCAGAACCGTGATTTGGTATAACCATGATCTTTGATGTTTCAGGTAAAGACAGGTGATTTAAATTATCTTCGTCCTAGATGAGAAGAGGAATTTAGAACCACAATTATGGTTATGAGTTATTCACATGATTGTGGACATGAACTGTTAATTGATGTTACAGGAATTAAAGCATTGTTGGTGGACTTTTAACATGGAGAAATAAAGTCTATTTGACTCTTCTAATGGATTGCTCGTTCCGCTGCAACTATGGTTGAAAAGTTTTATCGTCTACCATATGTTCTAAATCTCTGATTTATTACTGATGAAGGCTATTGATAATTTAATTATCTTTAGTCATGATATTCTTTAATGAGCTATTTGTGCTCACCCTTTTGCTTCACAATTCCTTTCAGGTAATAAGAGTGTAGCTGGGTCGAGCGGGGATAACAGGGGAATAGAACGGTGGTCTATAGCTGTTGAGGGTGAGGTGAACCCAACTTTAGAAGGGTGTTTTGCCACTATCATACAAGATGTCTAATGATATACAACCTCATGTTATCATAAGACAGGGTTGTGCACATCCACTTGCTGAGTATATCTACGAGCACTACCTATATGATCTTGGAGTTTGGTTGAAATATAATGTTCAATCGCAGACGGTGGAGATAGTTATATGTCAAGAGAAGACTCACCAATCAGAAAAGACTATTCAAACTCTTGAAGATATATTGAGACTCTGTGTTCTAGACTTCAAAGGAAGTTGGAACAAGTATTTACCATTGGTGGAATTTTCCTACAACAACAGTTATCAAGCAAGTATAGGCATGGCTCCATTCGAGGCGTTGTATGAATGAAAGTGTCGTTCTCCAGTATGCTGGGACGAGGTGGGTGAAGCAACGTATGGTACACATGACTTCAAAAAAGATTCAAATGATTCAACAACGTATACAAACCTCACAAGATTGACAAAAGAGTTATGTTGATTTTCATCGAAGGGACGTGGAATTCAATGTTAGAGATCATGTATTGTTACATGTTGCCCCATGGAAAAGAGTTACGAGATTTGGACAGAGAGAAAAGCTCAACTCTCGATTCATTGGTCCATTTGAAATCCTCGATCAAGTAGGAACTATGGCTATAGACTCGCTTTACCGCCAAATATGTCTCGTGTTTATAACGTTTTTCACATATCCATGCTACATCAATATGTGAATGACCCAAATCACATTATTGAGTTAGAACCAGATGAGATATCAGAAGATTTAACGTATGAAGAGATACCTATTAAAATCTTGGATAAAAGGAACATATTTTACACTTAAAGGTTATACCTCAAGTTAAAGTTTTATAGAGAAACCACAATATTGAGGAAATGACCTGGGAGTTAGAATCTGAAATGAAAACAAGGTATCCTCACCTCTTCGACATACCAGGTACGCACATCAATTTCGAGGATGAAATTTCATAAGAAAGGAAAGTTGTAAGACCCCAAATTTTTATGAATAAAGATTTAATTTTCTTTAAATATTATTTTTATAATAAGGTGTTGATTTGATATAATATTTTAGTTATGGGTGAAATGTGCAAATTTTGCAAAGTAAGCAAATGGTCATAAAATATTCATTTTGTCGGGGAATATTTGTTTTGGTCGAGGGATATTCTTTTTGTCAGGAATATCCGTACGATGACACAATCATTGGTGGACCACATAACAGAATAACTGTCAGATATAGAAAGCGACATAAATAACATTTTTATAAAAATAACGGCAAAACTTTTACCGTTAAAACTGTTGAAATACCCGGTGATAAAAGTATAGTAATACACGTGGTTGTACCGTGGCACACGGTATTGCACATTATCTCTGATTATTGATTCTTACTTAAGAAGTCACTCAATAATTGATACAGTAAAATTGCACAGTCTTTCGTAGTATTTATGCAATAATTGCTACAGTGATAATTGAATAGTAATTTACATTATTAATCCAATAATTATCACGACACAGTAACTTATATTATTAAATTAATATTATTGGATAGAATTATTGATGATGTCTAAAAAGTTCTGTCGAGGAAAGGGGATATGTTATATAATTGCGCACTAGTAAGGAGAAATCCTTATCGAAAAGCCCCCTCTTTCTTGGAAATGATTTGGTTGTCAGTATTGTGAATCTATAATATTAATTAGAAATAATTATTTAAGAATTATAAATAATTGATGAATATGGTAAGTAAATATTTCTTTAAATTTTGATATAAATGGAGGAATTTTAGAATGAGACATTTGTCGAAAACTTGTTATATTTTCTATGAAACCATAATTATCTTATTAAATAAGATATTTATTCAAATATATTATCATAATAGTATAATGTGATAATATAATAGTATAATTTTTATAATTTAAATGGTAATATTACTATAATAAATTTATGGTATAAGAATAAAATAAAGTGGAAGAGAGCAAATTCAATTTAGATTTCTTTCTAATAATTGTTAAATTTTTTTAAACATGTGAAATAAATGAGGAAGTCCTCATTTTGAATTTGAACTCTTTGTTTTCAAAAGGTGTGCTGCATGTTTTCAAAACCAATTCATCCGTATGTGAATTTGTTAGAAGTGGTGTACTACCACTTTCCTATAAATAGACTGCTTAGTTAAACAATAAAACTCACACCAGAATCAGAAAATTCTCTCTATATAATATTGAGAGTATTTCTTGTGAGTATGATGATATTTTGAGTGTTGATAGTAGTGCAAGAATTCCTTAACATAATCTCTGTTATTCCAGTCAGAACTACTTTCCTATTAGAGTAAATGATATTATTTTTCTCATAAAGAATTATTTTATTTCAATACTCGTAAATAATATTATTTCCTTCCATACTCGTAAGGGATATCATTTTCTTTCATACTCTATATCATGTAAGTGATATTATTTTATCTCATATTCCTAAATTTAAACCTACTATGGTAAAATATTGCTTCTATAATTCCTAAAACGATTAGCAATTTCTTAAGGATTGCGCTTCATCTAATATCATTTCACTGGAATATTGGTCTAAAATTTTGTATTAAATTTTGAATTTTTTTTCATGTCCGGGTATTATTTATATGGTACTATTCATGAGCACTATTTATACAGTACTATTCATGAGTACTGTTCACAATAGAATTTAATTTTTTTTCTTTGTCCAAGTTATATTTTATGAATATTATTCTTGAAATTGAAACCATGTTATGGTCTCACTTGAGTCATTCTTATTGTCATTATCATAATTCTCAGACTTAAATTATGTTGAAATTTATCTTTGGCCTGTAGTGCATAGATGAACTATTGATTGATGAATATCTTTGGCCCATAGTGCAAAGATGAATTGTTGATTGATATTTTTGGCTTGTAGTGCAAAGATGAACATGTGTTTGGCATGATCATGATCAGTGGTGATACAAACGAATATCCTTGGCCCGTAGTGTAAGGATAATTCGTTAATGTGAAATATTTATTGATTGGTGCTACATAGATAAAATATTGATGATGGACTTTTAAATCATAGAAAATAGTAGACATCATGCTTTACTTGACTTTTCTAATGAATTATTGTTTTCATTGCAGTTGTTAATCTAAAACTTGTTGTTTATTGTATTCTATCAAATTTTTCCCTGTTGAGGACTAAGGATAATTTGTTCTACATTATCTTAGTCATAATATTCTTTACTGGGCTAGTTGAGTTCACCCTTTTCCTTTTTGTTCCATTGTTCTTCTCAGGAGGCGAGAATATAATTGGGACTAGTCGGGGTGTGGAGTGATGGTTCAAGACGGTTATAATAGTAGTCTGAAAGTAGTATGCATACAAGCTAATCATGTTTGATGATAAAGCATATACTTTGTAACAGTCTTATTCATTTATTAATAAAAAGTATTAATTTATTAAAGGCTTTTAATTATCTACATGATGTTGTTTTATAATGTGAGACCCCAAATTTTATGAATAAAGATTTAAATTTCTCGAAATATTTTTTTTATTATGGTGTGGATTTGAGATAATGTTATAGTTGTGGGTAATATTTATAAATTTTGAAAAGTATGCAAGTAGTTATATAATATTCGATTGGTGGGGAATATTCGTTTTAACGAGGAATATTAAATGCGACCAAGACAATCATTGGACCCCACAACAAAATTATTGTCGGATTGAGAAAATGACAAAAATATTTTTATGAAAATAACGGCGGAAGTTTTACCATTAACTTGTTGAAACACGGTGTTAAAAGTCTTTGGAATACTGGCGTGGTTGCATAGTAGCACCACGATATTGATTATTGATGCTTACGTGAGAAGTCACTCGGTTTTGTTCAATAATTGCTTGATGAATTGCATAGTATCTTCACGTTATTTGATTTAATTATTGTCGATATTTTATATATTATTAAATCAATAATTGAGATGATGAGAGTCATTAATATTATTATTTACAATATTAACGATGTCTGAAGTTACGCGAGGAGAGGTTTGGTCACCTAATTGCGCATGATAGGGAGGAATCCTTATTGGAAAGCTCCTCTTTCTGGGGAACGACGACACGGTCGATTAATATTGTGAATTATAATAATAATAATAAATGTTGTTAAATATATTGAGGTGTCTTTTTATGAAGTCACGTATGTTTATATATATATATATATATATATATAAATTTTGTTTTATTAGTATTATTAATGTAATAAAATGTAAAAAGCTTTTATATAAAATGAATACTTTTTTAAAGTTATTTATTTTATTAGACTATAAATAGAATATATTATATTCTATTATGCATAGTGTTTTGCATAGTAAAATCTTTTTATATAAAAAAAATGAATACTTTTATAAAGTTATTTGTTTTATTAGACTATAAATAAAATATATTATATTTTATTATGCGAAGTGTCTCTGCATAGTAAAATCTTTTTATATAAAATGCAGAATACTTTTATAAAGTTATTCATTTTATTAGATTATAAATAGAATATATTATATTTTATTTAAAAGATTTTGTTTTATTAGAATATTTTATTAATACTACATAGTAAATCAATATGGACCGCCCATTTAAAAGTAAATCAATCTGGATAGCTCATGAATTAGTTACTATTCAAATCCATTCTCCTATAAATAGAAACTCTTCATTCATTCATTATTTCACGAATTCAATTTGAAACTCTAGAGAGAAACTATAGAGAAAGAAGAAAAGTATTCTACTACTTCACTACTCCTATATCCAGCTTTTTCTAAGGTAAGGGATATTATTTGTTGTACTAAATAAGGGGTATTATTTCTTTCGTATTCATGAAGAGAACTTACATTATTCCATTCTTTATAATTATGTTGGAATAATCTGCCTACATGCTGAAGCACCGCATACATTGTGAAATTCTTCTATTATTCCATTCTTTATTATTATGTTGAATAACTTTGTCTATCTGAAATCTGCATACATGGTGAAATTCTTATTCCATTATTTATTATTCATTGGAATAACTTTGTGTGTGTGGCCTATCGCATTTATGGTGAATTCGTTGTTATTCTATTCTTTATTATTACATTGGTGCAAATTTACTTTGACACGTTCCGTTCTTTATTATTACATTAGAATATCCATCGGTCTTGGTCGATTTCGCTGACTGGTTCCATTATTTATTATTCTTAGAATAACTCCTATGCGTGCGGTCTATCGCATGCTTGCTTGGTGAATTCTTTTGTTATTCAATTATTTATTATTACGTTTAAATATCACATACGTGCGTTTACGCGTGACCGGTTCCATTCTTTATTATTACATTGGGAATAACCTATCTGTGCGATCTATCGCATTGCACGGTGAATCATTCTATTATTCCATTCTTTATGATATTGTTGGAATAACCTGTCTATGTGGATTACCACATGCATGGTGAATAATCCTTTGTATTCATTCCTTATTAAATTGTGGAAATGATCTGTCTACGTGGATTACCGCATGGCGGGTGAAAATCCATTTGTAGTTTCATATATTCTATTATACTCAGTTGATTAAAGTTTTGACTTCTATACTCCATGAAATTAGTAGAATATCCTGGATATTTGCGCTTCATCGAGTATCTTTTCATGGAAATATTCTTTTGAGCATTCTTGAATTTTACTCTACAAAGAAGTATCATGTCGATAATTTGGACCATAATGTTACAAATGATGTGGTAAAAGTCCTCATTGGCCTGTAGTGCATTGATGGAAAGTTGTTGGCATGATCATGACCATTGATGAATACACGAATATCCTTGGCCCGTAGTGCATGAATAATTTATGGTTGTGATACTAATGAATATCCTTGGCCGTAGTGCAGGGATGATGTGGATTATTTATTAAGCTAAGTCCCAGCGATAAAAGTGATGAAAAACCTTTTAAATCATAAAAGTTAGTAGATTTTATTCTCTACTTGACTCTTCTAATGGATTGGTTATTTCGCTGCAGTTAAACTTGATGTCTATTGTATTTTATCATTTTAACATTGTTGAAGACTAATGATAATTTATTCTACATTATCTTAGTTATAATATTCTTACTGGGCTAGTTGAGCTCACCCTTTCTTTCACTTTATTCTTCTTGAAAATGAGAACGTGGCCAGGACTAGTCGAGGAGCCAGAGTGACGATCCGTGATGATAGCATTAGTAGTCCTCACTATTCTGTTAAATAGTGTGACAATAAATGTAATGAGGACTCCTTTGAGTGTGGATATTGTCTAGATGACAATATTCTTATTGAAACTCTCAGTTTATGTTTTGTTGTATTTTACACGACAGTTGTATTATAAAGCTGTATTTGAATTTTGTACCATGTATTTGGCGACTCAAGATGGGTGATGTATACCTATTTTGGGGGCGTCACATATAATATGTGATAAACCCATATTTTTAAGCAATGCTTTTAGAATAATGATGATGATCATTCTAATGAGATCTAAATTCTTAGAAAGCTTAAAAATTAAAATAGTTCCCAATCGTTGGATTACTAAATTGGGGATTAGTGAATCTGGATAGATTGGTACAATTGGATGAGGATGATTGATCTCATGATTATTTGTGTGGAGACACTAAATCAAGTATGTAGGTACTTATTAGAGAATAAGTTCACTGAACGTGGCTCACTGAACGTGGCTCACTAAGGAATACCTAATGGAGTTTTACTTGTCTGTCAATAGGAATTCCTATAGTGATAGTAGTACAAGTGATCCTTGGACTTGAGATCATCATAGTATCTTGTGTATGATGAGTTATACTTTGACTTATTCTTTAAGACCCTTAGGGTATATCAAAGGGTATGCTTGGGTATAATTAGTTGTACATGAAGATAATGTATGATCAATAAAGAATCTACCGCTTCTAGTAAAAGAAGAGAATGTCTATATCGTTCGATAAATGACAACCCAAGAGATCCTTGGCAAAGGCGAAATGAAATTAGAAAGGAGTTTCTAATTTACATTATTTGGAGTTGTGCATTTAAGAGTCGAAATACATATAGTTAAATAAAATAAGACTTGACAGTAATTCCATACCTTATATTTAATTGGGACATTGTATGGAGGAAGGAGTGAATTGTACAATAACTATTTACACAAAGGTTCTTTTATGATTAATGTTGAAATCTATATTATCTGGAAAGTCGTTGATCGCTAGGGAGGCTTATCCCTATTGTAGAATAAATATTATTTATTTAAATAAATTAATAATTTAATTTATTTATTTAAATAAGATTAGAATTGTTCTAATTGATTTATTCACAACTGGTTTAATATGGAGAACCTAAAGGGTCACACCATAAAAGGAAGAATAATTATTTAAGAAGTTAATGACATAATCGTAATAATAAGTTAAGTATATTTAATTTAATCTATGGTGATAGAATAAATTAAATAGCTTAATATTTATTATTTAATATTATGTAAATATTAAATATAAATTAATAAGATGAGTCTTATTATTATTATTACTCTTATTATTATTTAAATCCTAAAGGAGTTTGAAAATTAATTAATAAAAGTACTCTCATATAATCCTAATAAGATTAGGAGGTTAAATTAATTAAAAGAGTTTAATTAATTATCCCTAATAAGATTAGGGAGCTTGATTAATTAAATGAATTTAATTAATTAAATAATACCCTATTTTCTAATTAGATTAGAAGGGTTAACTGATATCTTTATAAGAGGAGTCTTATATCAGATATCAAGATATACGTGATTCCAATTATTGGATAGTACGCTTTTTTTCTATGAGATATAAAAAAACTAGGATTTTGCCAAACACCTATCTTCTTGAATCTTTCTTCTTCCTTGGTGGATCACCTCTAGAGGCCAAACACTTGGGTGGCTAACGTTGATCAAAGGAAAGAACCAAACCCGGTGGATTCAAGTTGAACACGAAAGGATTTGAAGGTAAACTTGTACCTAAGGAAGCTCGAATCTTCAAGGGTATGATTTTTATTCTTTATCTTTTCGTTTAATTAATAATTGTGCATAAAGGATGATCCGGGTATATGGTTTGTAGAATTTTAAAGCTCTGATTTTCCATACTTCCGCTTAATTTGTGCAATTTGATTGCATTCATGAATATTACAAACTTAACAGTGGCATCAGAGCCAAACCTTTATGCGAATTATTAATTGTTTTAATTTGATATGTATATTGATATGTGTTTATAACAAATTTAATTGGGCATATTTTGTTGTATAAAATTTATTTATAAAAAAATTAAAAATTAAAAAAAAATAATAATTTGTGAAGCCTATATCATAAGAATCATTCTGAATGCTTCAGGATTTTAACGTGGCAGTATGTTATCTGATTCGTTTATATATATATATAATAATAATAATAATAATAATAATAATAATAATAACGTTATTATTCAATTGCATATACATGTTCATGATTTGCTTTTGAGAAATAAATCTTTGTGATCTCATATGATCTTATATATATATATATATATATATATTCTTCTTTATTATTTTATAATTAAAATAAAAAGTTTATTTTAATCTTAAAATAAAAGGTTTATTTTAATCTTAAAATAAAAGGTTTATTTTAATTTTAAAATTAGACTTCATGCTAACTAATTAGAGTTGGAATTAGATTCTATGATAACTAATTGGAGTTGAAATTGGATTCCATATTTCCTTAAATAAAGGAGTTTCTTTAGATATGAAATAAGATTTCATATTATTCAAAATAAAAGAGTTTATTTGTGAATATGAAGGAAAATCTTAATTTCCTTAAATAAAGGAGTTTATTTAGATATGAAATAAGATTTCATATTATTCAAAATAAAAGAGTTTATTTATGAATAGGAAAGAGAATCCGTGTTTCCTTTAATAAAGGAGTGTTTTTTACTTGGAATTGGATTCCATAATTAATTAAAATAAATGAGTTTATTTTGATTAAAGATTTTGATTAAAATAAAATAGTTTATTTTATTCAAAATTGGATAAATTAAAATAAAAGAGGTTTATTTTTATTTAAATTTGAATTAAAATAAAAGAGTTTATTTTATTCGATATTAGATTTTATACTAACTAAATTTGCCCATTAAATGATATCAATATATATTGAATGTTTATTATTCATGAGATGAATGTTATTTATTTTACATATGTAGATGTGTATGATAATAAATGAGATTGATTATGGACTATTGACCAATGTGTTTGGATTTTTTATTTTAGTTGGATGCATGAATGAATGAGTTTTATTAAATGGGGTCTGCATACCTCGTCTTCTCTAAATTTTTCTTAATGTAAATTCTAACTCCCTCCTATGTACTTCCCCTTGACTGCTGATCAAGGTTTCTATTTATTTTAAATAGTTTTGTAATAGGAATAGTTAGAATTATTTTGAAGAATTAGAGATCAAGGAGCAAGGAGCACTTGAAGACCCGTTTGTAATGGAGCCCATGTTTAAATGTAATATTTATATTTAAATATTAATTCTTGCACCCCTAGGGTTTGACCTTTTGGTTCACTTGGTGGCTCTAGTGAACCAAACTAGAATAAAAGTCCATAATCAATCCGGATAGAATATAATATTCTATATATGCATGCTTATATTATATATATATATATATATATATTATATTATGCAAACATGCTTCGCATGTTAATTAATATGATGCGTATTTTATATATATATGTGCATACGCGCTAAACAAGATGAGACAAATTAATAACATGCAAACCCCTCAAATTTTTTATATTAAGTTCTAAGCGTTCAAAGATATTTGGAATATCGAACGTCGCTTTCTAGCATGATAAAAATAATAGAGTATCAATTAATTATTATAAGTTTGTTGTGTCACCACAAGGCTTATCTTAATTCTTTGTGATAGTTAATTTTATCACATTTGATGCTTATAAAGAAAATTGAATAATATTGTTTTATTGTGTCACCACAAGGTTTTTGAATATATGGAGTGCTAGGTTGGACTTAACTTGGATAATTTTGATTCAGATGTGCCACCACTTGATCAAAATAATCTAAGAGTCAAAATACAAGGAGTTGCATAGTTGATGTAATTGATAAGAGTTGTCTACCTATTTATTTATATATAGTTTGTTGTGTCACCACAAGGCTATATACATTTGAAATGGGATCCTTATTCTCACTAGCAAATCTTTAATTAGATTTTGTCGAACTATATAAGTGAGGGTAATATAGTTTGATGAAAATAGTGGGAGATATTAATTTAAAGCAAGACCTAATTTATTTTGGTAATTAATAAAAGAATGTATGCTAAAATGTTGCTAATTATAAATTTATTTATAGAATTTTACAATGTCTAAATTACTATCACTGTGAAGCATATTAGATGCTATTTAACCGGACCGAATTAAATAGATTGGTTAAGGAATTTGAGAATAGTTCTCATGGCTGAAAAGCTATCTTATATCCTTAATATGCCTATCCCTGTAATGGTTGCAGACAATGCCTTTGAGGAAGATATTGCTACTTTTAGAAAGTTGCAAGATGATGCACAGTTGGCTCAATGCATCATTCTCGCATCCATGAGTAACGTGCTTCAGCGTTAGCATGAAACTATGGATGCTTCTACTATATTCCTGCACATCAAGTAGTTGATGGTGAGGAAAATAGGATTGATAGATATCAGATATCTAAGGAGCTTTTCCGATCTAGAATGACCGATGACACTATAGTACAAATAAATGTCCTTAACATTATCAATTTGATTGATCAATTAGGACAGCAGGTTTTGTCATGGATGGAGAGTTGAGCCAAGATTTGATCTTGCACTCACTCCCGAACTCCTTTCATAATTGTTGTGAATTTTTCATATGAACAAGCTAGATATCAGCCTCGCTGATTTGCTTAACATGTTAAAAAATGTTGAGAGTCACTTTCCAACCAAGAAAGACCATGTCTTAATTGTAGGGGCCAAAGGATCTTCTGAAAAGAAGAACGATTCAAAAAAGGTAAATAGAAAGGCAAAAATAAAGGATAATAAGAATAAAACTAATAAGGACAGCAAATGAGTTTGCTTCCACTGCAATAAGCCTGGACACTGAAAAAGAAACTGCGAGAAGTATCTTGTAGAGGCTAACCAGAAGAAGCTTAGTGAAGTTTCGGTTACAAATATAGTTTTTGTTCATGATTGAAATAAATTTTCTTTAAGTCAAGGTTCTACTTGGATATTGGATACTGGCTTTGGTTATCATAAATATAGATTTATGAAGGGACCAAGCAGAAGTAGAAACCTAAACAAGAGACAAGTAATCCTATGTGTGGAAATGAAGCAAAAGTTGCTGCATCAGCCATAGGAACTTATAGTTTAACACAACCTACGGACAAGTCTATTAAGTCAATAAGTTGTTATTGTATTCCAGTTCTCGTCAGAAACATTATTTCCATTTTATTGTTGGACAATGAAATCTTTGGTATTATATTTAAGAACAATTGTTGTTCTATTTATAATAATAATAATGTTTTGTATAGAACTGAAATATTACTTAATGGATTTTGTGTACTTGACTTACGTAAAAATTATTTTACAAATTGAACAAACTAGTATAAGAAAAGGAGATGATCGTTCAAAAATACAATTGTGAATTATTTGAAAGGTTCAAAGAATTCAGAAATGAAACAAATTGGCAAAGTATTAGGATTCTTTGATCGGATCAAGGAAGGAATAATTGTGCAATGAGTTTCTAGATCATCTCAAATGGTTTTCCCACAATGGACGCCTCCTGATACGCAATAATTGATTGATGTATTTGAAAGGAAAAATCGTACCTTGTTGGACATGGTCCGGTTCATAATGATTTTACTGACATTCCGGTATCCCTCTGGGGTCATGTCCTAGAAATGGCTGCATATCTACGAAAAGGTAACCTCAAAATCCGGCCCTAAGACTCCATAAAAGTTATGGACAAGGAGGATTCCTAATCTTAAGTATCTTAAGATAAAGGGTTGTCCAATTTATGTGAAAAAGATTTCAAAGGATAAGCTTGGGACAAAATTTGACAAGTACAGATTTGTGGGACATCCTAAAGTAAGTTTAGGGTATATGTTTTATAATCCTACTTAGCTAAAGGTGTTTGTTGCAAAACACGCTACCTTCTAAGATAAAGGTGTTTATCATTAAAGGGACTAGTGGGAGGATAATAGATCTTGAAGAGTTCAAGAACTACAAAACACTATAAGTCAAATAAGAGGAACTTGTAGATAGATCTATTGTACCACAACCGAATCGTAAATCTGGAATAGTATCGAAGATACCTAGGAGGTATGGATTTATCATAAATGATGATGATGAGGTACACATCATAGAAGATGATGAACCAGTTAAATACGATGAGGTAAGAGTTGTAGAAACTCAGAGAAATGGATTGAAACAAGCTTCTCAATATAGAACATTCGTTTTGATGAGACAATAAAAAGAGTTTGATTTTATCAAAAACAAGAATAAACCTAGTGCGTACAAAAGGGTCAGTGGGAGCGTCGTGACATTCCTAGTATTATATGTTGATATACTACGGATAATGAATGACATACCGATGCTATAATCAGTAAAGATAAAGTTGTCTAAACATTCCTCCATGAATGATTTGGGAAGAGTATCTTAATTGGGGATACAAATCTATATAGATAGATTTAAGAGGATGCTTGACTTAACCCAAAGAACGTATATTCATTTGATGCTAAAGTCGTTTAGCATGGTAAACTCCAAGAGATGTCTCATGTTGATGAGCCATGAAGTGTATCTCTCTTAATAGTCCCCATTGACTATTGAAAAGAGAGATCGCATGAGTGCTAATCATGTATACAATGAAATATACTAGACCTGATGATGATCGTTTATATTCTAGAAAAGATCACTGTCAGACAGTGAAAAACATCTTAAAGTACTTAATCGACACTAAGGATGTGATCAAATTTATGGTGGGTCTAAAATAAAACTAGAAGGCTTAACAGACTCAAAATTTTCAAATAGACCAAGACGACAGAAAATCCACTTCAAGGTAAAGCGTTATCTTGAACGGTGGTGAAGTGAATTAGAAAGTTTTCAAACAACAAAGAGTTGTTGGTTTAGTGATAAAGACAAAGTATATAGCTATAAATGAAGCTACAAGTTGATTGTTTGGATAAAAAGTTCATTACAGAACTAGGAATAGTTCCTAAGTCTCATCTTGGATCTAAACATATGTTGTGGCACTTTCATTTGATTATAGGATTCATTGAAAGATGGAAAATCACTATAGAGATAGTGGACTCTCAAGAACAACATTACATTTCCATTAACTAAAGCTTATCCAACAACATGATAATCGTCACTTAAAGAAGAAGGGTATGAGATACCATGACGATTGACTTTAGTGCAAGTGAGAGATTAAAAATAGTATGCACACAATCCAATCATGTTTGATGATAAAAATATACTTTGTAACAATCTTATTCATTTATTGATAAAAAGTATTAATTTATTAAAGGCTTTTAATTATCTACATGATGCTGTTTTATAATATGTGATAAACCCATAGTTTTAAGCAATGCTTTTAGAATAATGATGATGATCATTCTAATAAGATCTAAATTCTTAGAAAGCTTAAAAACTAAAGTACTTCCCAATCGTTGGATTACTAAATTGGGGATTAGTGAATTCGGATAGATTGGTACATACGTTGCTTGCTCATTGGATGAGGATGATTGATCTCATGATCATTTGTGTGGAGACACTAAAGCAAGTATGTAGGTGCTTATTAGAGAATAAGTTCACTGAACGCGGCTCACTAAGGAATACCTAATGGAGTTTTACTTTCTGTCATAGGAATTCTCAGTAGTGATAGTAGTCTGAAGTGATCCTTGACTTGGGATCATCATAGTTTCTTGTGTATAATGAGTTATACTTTGACTTATTCCTTAAGACCCTTAGGGTATATCAAAGGGTATGTTTGGGTATAATTAGTTGTACATGAGATAATGTATGATCAATAAAGAATCTACCGCTTCTAGTAAAAGAAGAGAAATGTCCTATGTCATTCGATAAATGACAACCCAGTAGTCCTTGGCCAAGGCAGAATGAAATTAGAAAGGAGTTTCTAATTTACATTATTTAGAGTTGTGCATTTAAGAGTCGAAATACGTATAATTAAAGAAAATAAGACTTGACAGTAATTCCATGTCATATATTTAATTGGGATATTGTATGGTAGAAGGATTGAATTGTATGGTAACTATTTACTCAAAGGTTCTTTTATGATTAATGTTGAAATCTATATTATCTGGAAAGTCGTTGATCGCGAGGGAGGCTTATCCATATTATAGAATAAATATTATTTATTTAAATAAATTAATAGTTTAATTTATTTATTTAAATAAGATTAGAATTGTTCTAATTAATTTATTCACAACCGATTTAATGTGGAGAACCTAAAGGGTCACACCATAAAAGGAAGAATAATTATTTAAGAAGTTAATGGCATAATCGTAATAATAAGTTAAATATATTTAATTTAATCTATGGTGATAGAATAAATTAAATAGCTTAATATTTATTATTTAATATTTTGGAAATATTAAATATAAATTAATTAGAGAAGTCTTATTATTATTATTATTATTACTATTATTATTATTATTATTTAATTCCTAAAGGAGTTTGAGAATTAATTAATAAAAGTACTCTCATATAATCCTAAGACCCCAACTTTTATGAATAAAGATGAATTTTCTATAATTATCATTTTTTGATATTATTATGGAATGAATTTGATATAATGTTATAGTTGTGGGTAATATTTATAAATTTTGCAAAGTACGCAAGTTGTTATATAATATTCGATTGGCTCTGGGAATATTCGCTTTAACAGGAATATTCGTACGACGACAAGACAATCATCAGGTGGACCCCACAACGAAATTATTGTTTGATCGAAAACGACAAAAATATTTTTTGAAAATAACGGCGGAAGTTTTATCGTTAACTGCTGAACACCCTTGTTAAAAGTACAAGAATACGCTGCGGTCGCATAAGAGCACACCTAGATTGATTATCGATGCTTACGTGAGAAGTCACTCGCTTTTGTTCAATTATTGCTTCAAAGAATTGTCAGTGATAAGATCTCACGTTAATTGATTCAATTATTGTCGATATTTTATATATTATTAAATCAATAATTGAGATGACAGAGTTATTAATATTATTATTTGCAATATTAACGATGTCTAGAAGTTCTCGCCAAGGAGAGGTTTGGTCACCTAATCATGCGCCAATAGAGAAATCCTTATCGAAAGCCCCTTTTTCTCGGAAACGACCGGTCGATTAATAATAGTGTGAATTATAATAATGATGATGAAGTTTTGTTTTATTAGTATTATTAATGTAATAAAATAAAAAACTTTTTATATAAAAAATGTAATAATAAAATTTTATAAAGTTATTACTTTTATATTATATATTATATAAATAATATATTATATTCTATTATATTATATAAGTTTTATATAGTAAAATCTTTTTATATAAAATGTAATACTTTTATAAAGTTATTCGCTTTATTAGATAATATAAATATAATATATTATATTTTATTATATATAGTGTTTCATATAAAGCTCTATATAGTATATTTATATAGATAAGTAAAATCTTTTTATATAAAATATAATACTTTTATAAAGTTATTCGCTTTTATTATATTATATTATATATATAATATATTATATTTTATTTAAAAGATTTTGTTTTATTAGAATATTTTATAGTAAACCAATCTGACCGTCTGCTTTAAAAAGTAAATCAACTCGACCGCTCAGAATTAGTTACTATTCACCCATTCTCCTATAAATAAAGCTCATTCCTTCATTATTTCTTACTTAATTCACCAAACTCTAGAGAGAAAACTATAGAGAGAAAGAAGAAAAGTATTCTCACTACTTCACTACTCCTATATCCAGCTTTTTTCTAAGGTAAGGGGTATTATTTTTTTCAGATTCATGAAGAGAACTTCATTATTCCATTTTTTATTATTCTGTTGAATAACCTCAGATACGCTGCTACCCTATACTTGGTGAAATTCTTCCGTTATTCCATTCTTTATTATTATGTTGAATAACTCCTGCCTATGCTAAGTACCGCATACACGGTGAAATTCTTCTTCATTATTCCATTCTTTATTATTCTCGTTGAACATCCTCGTCATGCAAATGCTTACGCACGACCGTTCCGCTTATTTATTATTCTCGCTGAATATCCTCGCATCGCGCTTTTACGCCGTCCGATTTCGTTCCGTTATTTATTATTCTTGCTGAATATCCTCGCTTATCTGCTGATTTATTTACGTTATTCCATTTTTATTATTCTCGCTGAATATCCTCGTGCTGCGCTTTACGCACGACCGTTCCGTTATTTATTATTCTCGCTGAATAACTCGTCTGCGCGGCCTATCGCATGCCCGGTGATTTCTTTTGTTATTCCATTCTTTATTATACTCACTTGGTTAAAGTTTTCACTTCTATACTCCATGAAATTAGTGGAATATCCTCGATATTTGCGCTTCATCCAAAGATCTTTTCATGGAAATATTCTTCTCGAGCATTCTTGAATTTTACTCTACAAAGAAGTATCATGTCGACAATTTGACGTTATTAGTTCCTCGGATAAATTAATTCTTGAACTTGTTTTATCAATTCTTATATCATTGTCATCATCCTCATGTTTATATTATGTTGAAAGTCATCTCGTATTCAGAAGTGCATAGGGGATGGACTTGGTATGATTACGACTGTGGATTATTCTTGATAATACGCGACCGTAATGTTACAAATGATGTGGTAAAAGTCCTCATCGTCCCGTAGTGCATCGATGGACAGCTTGTTGGCATGATCATGACCATCGATGAATACACGAATATCCTCGCCCGTAGTGTATGGATAATTTGTGGTCGTGATACTAATGAATATCCTCGTCAGTAGTGTGTGGATGATGATGGATTATTTATTGTCGAGTCCCAAATGATAAAAGTGATGAAAAACTTTTAAATCATAAAAGATAGTAGATTTTATTCTCTACTTGACTTTTTTAATGGATCGCTTGTTCCACCGCAGCTTAAACTTGATGTTTGTTATATTTTATCGCTTTTTAACATCATCAAGGCTAACGATAATTTATTCTCGCATTATCTTAGTCATAATATTTCATCGGGCTAGTTGAGCTCACCCTTTTTTTTCTTTCATTGTTCTCTTCAGAAAAATGAGAACGTAGCAGGACTAGTCGGGAACTGAGTGACTATCCAGATAATAATAAGATTAGTAGTCCTCACTATTCTCGTAAAATAGTGTGATAATAAATGTAATGAGGACTCAATTGAGTGTGGATATTGTCTAGATGACAATATTTGTATTAAAAAACTCACAATATATGTTTTGTCGTATTTTACACGATCGTCAGATAATTAAGTTGATTTTGAATTTTGTACCATGTATTTGGCGCACTCAAGATGGGTGATGTATACCTACCTATTTTGGGGGCGCCACAATTGGTATCAAAGCTTAGGATACGATCCCCGGCCGAGATGTGAGACAAGAACTAGGAGGGGAGAGACGGGAATTCTTCGCTAGTATGACCTACCTAAGTTTATTTGGTATTTAATTGGCTCACGTAGTATATAGGATAATATGTGATATGTTAATTAACCCTTGTTTTGTGGCAAGATTTGAAAATGGCATCCGAGAATGTTGAGAACATCAATGGAGCACAGAGACCGCTGAGTCTCCACATATCAATAATCGTGATAATGTGCATCGTGAAGGCGACAATCCTCGTGCAAACAACAACACCGACTAAATGATGAACGATGGAATGTTCGTAGGCTTTATGCAATTCATGCAACATCAAAAGAGCGGCTCTCGTATAAAAATGCAGTGGAAACACCGCAACTCTCTGACGGTCACCACCGCTAAGCGCTTCAAGGAACTGGACCACCGGAGTTTTTTGAGAGCCAAAACCACTTAAGGCGAGACGTGGATAAAGCAGATCAACAAGATATTTGATGTCTTGGGATGCTCCGAGGAGCAAAAGGTTCCTTTGCCACCTTCATGTTATGCGCAGAGGCAGGCGACATCGGTGGGGAATCAGAAACGACTCAACCCGCCGCCAGACCAAGATGACTCTTGGGAGAAGTTCCAAGAATTGTTCAACGACAAGTACTTTCCCAAAAGTATTCGCTACATGAAAGAGGTAGAGTTCATCAAGTCGAGCAAAACAATACGACCGTGTCGCAAGACGAAGCCAAGTTTGCCGAGTCAGTCCCTGCTTTATGTCCCCCATTTGGTTGATAATGAGGAGAGAATGACGCTAATGTTTCTAAGAGGTTTGAAACCCGAGATACGCCAATATCTTATCTCTCATAAACCGTGGTTGTATTCGATGTTGTTAATAGGGCTCGCTTATTTATTGAGCGCGATAATGAAATGTCAACCCAACCAAAAGAGAGCAAAAAAAAAATGATAATACTAGTGATAAGCAAATATCGGGTTGCTGACAATAAGCGTGAGGGAATCAACATGCCGTAAATGGTAACCACTTCTGGTGGTAATCATGGCCAAAACAATAAGAATGGACATTTCAAGAAGAGGAGATTCAACAATGATGGAAAGACGCCAAGACCAAAGACCCGTTGTTAAGGAAGGAGAACGACCACCTATCATATGCTTCAAATGCGAGGGGAGGACACATCACCAAACCACGCGATGCCATCCAAAGCATGTTATAATTGTGGAAGAGAAGGTCACCTAGCCCGATTTTGTCGCTCACCAAAGAAAGTTCAAATTAGGATGGAGGCACCAAAGGACGCCCCGTAAAAAAGTCAAAGCCAAGAGAAGTAAGGGGGAGAAGCGCTTGTCGTGACCTCCCGTAAAGCAAGGAACCCGAACGAGGTCATCACGGTAAAGCTTATCATAAACTCTAGCTAAGTTTATACCTTATTTGATACCGGTTCTACCCATTTTTTTATTTCTCCTACTTGCGCCAACGCTTAAATTTGACTCGAGAAATTAGACTTTCGACTTATCTCGTTGAAACTCCATCGGGAGAAACCTTCATTACATCCACTCGCTTATAAGTCTTGTTTGGTTCAAATCGGACTTCACATTACCCGTCGATCTTATTTCATTGAAAATACTTGCATTTGACGTAATTCTAGGGATTGATCGGTTAACTACTCATCATGCAAAAATTGATTATTTTCGTAAGGTTGTTAGCTTTCATATTCCTAACCAACCTATTATGCTAATTCAAGCAACCAAACCATTAAAATCAATCACCGCTATCTCATCTCAAGCCATAAAGCTATTCGCTTATTGAAAAATGGATGTCAAGCTTTCTTAGCTCATGTCACGATCTAAACAAAAATACGCCGCTTTTGAATGATATTTCTATTGTTAATGAATTTCCGATTCCCCCCAAGAACTTCTTCCCGCCTACCCCAGAGCGTGAAATTGAATTTTGTATCGACTTTCAACCCTAGACAAAACCCATTTCCAAAGCCCCATATCGAATGGCTCCTATCAACTTCGTGAGTTAAAGACCCAACCGCAGGAATTGTTAGACATCGGCTTTATTCGCCCCAAGACGCCTCCTCGGGGTGCTCCTGCTCTATTCGTGAAGAAGAAAGATGGGAGTATGCGATTTTGTATTGATTATCTGGAGTCAATCATGTCACCATCAAAAATAGGTACCCATCGCCACGCATCGATGACCCGTTTCGACCACCAACAAAGGCGCCAAATTTTTTTCAAAGATCGATCTTCGCTCCGGATATCACCAATTGAAGATTAGAACCGATGACATTCCAAAGACGGCTTTTCGTAACTCCCAGAGACGGCATTATGAATTCCTAGTCATGTCTTTTGATCGACTAATGCCCCGCCGCCTTTCATGGATATGATGAACCGAGTATTCAAGGAATATTTGATCACTTTGTGGTCGCCTTTATCGATGACATCCTTATTTATTCCAAAAGCCGTGAAGATCATGAGCAACACTTGAGGTCGATACTCCAAAAGCTTCGTGAATATAAGCTTTATGCCAAGTTGAAGAAATGCGAAGTTCGCTTGAGGAAGTAGCATTCCTCGGGCACGTGGTATCAAGTCATGGAATATCCGCTGACCCAAAGAAAGATCAAGCTATTCAAAGTCGGGAGCAACCTAAATCAAATGATCAAGTACGAGCTTTTCTTTTAGCCGGTTATTATCTGAGATTCAGTAGAAGGTTTTCTCTAATCGCTACTCCATTAACTCAAATTGACTCGAAAAGATACAAAAAATTTGGTTGAACGAGGAATGTGAGAAGAGTTTTCAAGAACTCAAGAGAAGACTCATTTCAAAGACCTGCTCGACAATACCATCCGCCTCTGAGGGATTTGTCATCTACAAAGTGATGCTTCGTGCAAAGGGTTAGGATGTGTTCTCATGCAACATGGGAAAGTCATAGCCTATGCCTCTCGACAACTCAAAGAATATGAGAGGAATTATCCTACTCATGATCTAGAGTCAGCAAATGTTGTCTTTTTCGCACTTAAAATTTGGAGGCATTACTTGTATGGGGAGAAAGTGGAGATCTTTACTTGATCATAAAAGCCTCAAATATTTCTTCACTCAAAAGGAACTCAACACGCGATAAACGACGCTGGCTTGAACTGCTGAAAGATTATGATCATACCATCCAATACCATCCTCGAAAAGCAAACGTGGTAGTAGACGATCGAGTAGAAAGATCATATGCGTACACGAAAAGCGATATTGTCAACGCAGAGGCCCATTTTGTATGACTTGCAAAGGATGGAGATAGAGATAAAGACTCTGTGGACCCACGTGATGATGGCGAATATACGAGTAGAACCGACTTTTAATCGATAAAGTTAAAGTCGCCAAGCTACGCACTGAGCTCGATGCATATGAGGAGGAAGAAAGTACAAGAAGGTGCTATGCCGAAGCAAGAATCGATGAAGAAGGAATACTTCGAGTCAACTCTGCACTTTGTGTTTCTAACGACCCCGATTTAAAGTATAAAATCATGATGGAGGCGCACAACACACCGCTTGCAATCCATCTCGGGAGTACCAAAATGTATCGTGATCTTCGACATACATTTTGGTGGGGCAATATGAAGAGAGAGATAGCGCTGCTTATCTCAAGGTGTCTAACTTGTCAACGAAGTCAAGGCAGAGCATCAAGTACCAAAAGGTCCATCAGAACCACTTGAAATTCCGTAATGGAAGTGGGAGCACATTACCATGGATTTCAAGCATCGGTCTTCCCAAGGTTTCTCAAGGCATAGATGCAATTTGGGTCATTGTTGATAGATCGACCAAGTCCGCTTCATTTCTTACCAATACGAGAAACTTATACACTTGAACGCCTTGCTCAGATGTACATAAACGAGATTGTAAGATCGCATGGTATGCCAAAGATCCATAGTTTCGATCGAGACCCAAGATTCACTTCACGATTTTGGGTTAGTTTACAAAAAGCTATGGGCACGGATTTACGATTTAGTTCGCATATCATCCTCGCACTTGACGGACAATCGAGAGGACTATTCAAACTCTTGAAGATTTATTAAGACTCGTGGTCCTCGACTTCAAGGGAAGTTGGGACAAGTTCTTACCATCGGTGGAGTTTTCCTACAACAACAGCTTATCAAACAAGTATCGTATGGCTCCATTCGAGGCGCCAGATGGAAGAAAGTGTCGCTCTCCAAAGATGTCGGGATGAGGTGGTGTGAAGCAACGTTGTTGGGACCGGAGTTGGTACGTATGACTACGAAAAAGATTCAAACGATCCGACAACGATAAAAAAACCTCACAAGATCGATAAAAGAGTTATGCCGATCTTCATCGAAAGGACGGGAATTCGATATCGAGATCATGTGTTGTTACGTGTCGCTCCATGGAAAGGAGTTACGAGATTTGGAAAGAGAGGAAAGCTCAATCCTCGATTCATCGCCCATTTTTAATCCTCGATCGAGTAGTAGGACCGTGAGCCTATAGACTCGCTTTTACCGCCAAGTATGTCTCGTGTTCATAACGCTTTTCATATATCCATGTTACGTAAATATGTGAAAGACCCGAACCACATTATCGAAGTTAGAACCGATGAAATAGCTAAGATTTAACGTATTTAAGAGGTTCCTGCTCAAATCTTGATAAGAAGGAATATATTCTACGCCCCAAGGTTATACCTCAAGTCAAAGTTTTATGGAGGAACCACGATGTTGAGGAAATGACCGGGAGTTAGAATCAAATGAAATCAAGGTATCCTTACTCTTCGACATACTGTACGCACTTCTAATTTCGAGGGCAAAATTTCATAAGAAGGGAGATCAGAAGAAGACCCAACTTTTATGAATAAAGATGAATTTTCTATAATTATCATTTTTAATATTATGGAATGAATTTGATATAATGTTATAGTTGGGGTAATATTTATAAATTTTGCAAAGTACGCAAGTTGTTATATAATATTCGATTGGTCCTGGGAATATTCGCTTTTAACAGGAATATTCGTATTTAACGAAGACAATCATCAGGGACCCCACAACGTAATTATTGTTTTGATCGAGAAAACGACAAAAATATTTTTATGAAAATAACGGCGAAGTTTTATCGTTAATCGCTGAAACACCCTGTTAAAAAAGTACAAGAATACGCTGTGGTCGCATAAGAGCACACCTGATTGATTATCGATGCTTACGTGAGAAGTCACCAGCTTTTGTTCAATTATTATTGCTTCAAAGAATTGTCGCATAAGATCTCACGTTATTGGATTCAATTCAATTATTGTTGATATTTTATATATTATTAAATCAATAATTGAGATGACAGTTATTAATATTATTATTTGCAATATTAACGATGTCTAGAAGTTCTCGCCAAGGAGAGGTTTGGTCACCTAATCATGCCACCAATAGGGAGAAATCCTTATCGAAAGCCCCTCTTCCTCGGAACGACCGGTCGGTCGATTAATAATGTGAATTATAATAATGATGATGAAGTTTTGTTTTATTAGTTATTAATGTAATAAAATGTAAAAAAAGCTTTTATATAAAATGTAATACTTTTATAAAAATTCGCTTTTATATAAATATATATATATATATATTATATATATATATATATATTTTATATAAAAATCTTTTTATATATAAATGTAATACTTTTTATAAAGTTATTCATTTATTATTATATATATATATATATATATATATATTATATATTATAATATATATATATATATGTTTATATATATATGTATTATATTATATTTAGAAAATCTTTTATATAAAATAAATACTTTTTAAAGTTATTCGCTTTTATTAGATTATAAATAATATATATATATTTATTTATATTTTTTATTTTTTATTAGAATATTTTATAGAAACCAACTGACCGTCCCATTAAAAAAGTAAATCAATCTGGACCGCTCAGAATTAGTTATTATTCACCCATTCTCCTATAAATAAGCTCATTCCTTCATTATTTCTTACTTAATTCACTAAAACTCTGAGAGAGAAACTATAGAGAGAAAGAAGAAAATTATTCTCGCTACTTCACTACTCCTATATCCAGCTTTTTCTAAGGTAAGGGGTATTATTTCTTTCATATTCATGAAGAGAACTTCTTCGTTATTCCATTTTTTTATTCTCGTTGAATAACTCAGATACGCTGGCCTACCCTATACTTGGTGAAATTCTTCTCGTTATTCCATTCTTTATTATTATGTTGAATAACTGCTTCTGTTATTATTCTTTATTTTATTCTGCAAAACCTACCGCATACATGGTGAAATTCTTCTATTATTCCATTCTTTATTATTCTGTTGAACATCCTCGTCTGCATGCTTACGCATTTACCGTTCCGTTTTATTATTCTCGTTGAATATCCCGCTCGCGCTGAAGTATTTTCCGCCTTTTCATTTTATTATTCGTTCCGTTTATTATTTATTATTCTTTGAATATCCTCGCTCTGCGCGCTTTTACGCATGACCGTTTCCGTTATTTATTATTCTCGTTGAATAACTCGTCTGCATGGGTCTATCGCATGCCCGGTGATTTCTTTTGTTATTCCATTCTTTATTATACTCAATAAGTTAAAGTTTTGACTTCTATACTCCATGAAATTAGTGGAATATCCTCGATATTTGCGCTTCATCCAAAGATCTTTTCATGGAAATATTCTTCCGAGCATTCTTGAATTTTACTCTACAAAGAAGTATCATGTCGATAATTTGACGTTATTAGTTCCTCGGATAAATTAATTCTTGAACTTGTTTTATCAATTCTTATATCATTGTCATCATCCTCATGTTTATATTATGTTGAAAGTCATCTGTGGCCTCAGAGTGCATGGATGGACTTGGTATGATTACGACTGTGGATTATTCTAAGATAATCATGACCGTAATGTTACAAATGATGTGGTAAAAGTCCTCATCGGCCCGTAGAGCATCGATGGACAATTGTTGGCATGATCACGACCATCGATGAATACACGAATATCCTCGCCCGTAGTGCATGGAT
Source organism: Panax quinquefolius (assembly GCA_020205615.1). Taxonomy (NCBI): domain Eukaryota; kingdom Viridiplantae; phylum Streptophyta; class Magnoliopsida; order Apiales; family Araliaceae; genus Panax; species Panax quinquefolius. Next base: position 64,348,275 of record CM035157.1, read on the forward strand.
AATTTGTGGTCGTGATACTAATGAATATCCTCGTCAGAAAAGTGTGATGATGATGTGGATTATTTATTGTCGAGTCTCAAATGATAAAAGTGATGAAAACCTTTTAAATCATAAAAGATAGTAGATTTTATTCTCTACTCGACTTTTTAATGGATCGCTTGTTCCACCATAAGCTTAAACTTGATGTTTGTTATATTTTATCGCTTTAACATCGTTGAAGGCTAACGATAATTTATTCTCGCATTATCTTAGTCATAATATTTCTTATCGGGCTAGTTGAGCTCACCTTTTTACTTTCATTGTTCTCTTCAGAAATGAGAACGTAGCAGGACTAGTCGGGAACTAGACTCTATAATAGCATTAGTAGTCCTCACTATTCTCATTAAATAGGAGTGAGTGATATTCCCGATATAATAAAACTCACATTAGTAGTCCTCACTATTCTCGTTAAATAGTGTGATAATAAATGTAATGAGGACTCAATTGAGTGTGGATATTGTCTATATAAATCACTTTCTCAGATTAGACAAATATTTGTATTAAAACTCACAAACCATATGTTTTTAAGTCGTTTTTACACGATCGTGTGTATAATTAAGTTGTATTTCAATTAATTAAACAAATTATCAAATCTCTAATTAATTTAAATTAATTAGAACATCATTATAATTATTAAATAACTCATTTAATTTAATTATTCTAATTAAATTCAATCTTCAAACTATAAAATCATTCCACATTAATCTAATTAATATATTGCATTTAATTAATCTACAACAATTCCATAAAATATTAATTTAATTCAATAATTCAATAAATAAATCAATGAAAATATTTATTTAATTCAATAAATATTTTAAATTAAATACAAAAATCACATTCGTTACATGGCAGGTCAACCAAGTTTTGATCACGGCACCGTAGCGCTAATTCCTAGCACAATTTAAAGACCAAGCAAAGATCTTTGGTCTTGGTCAACTAAGATTCAAAGCACAAAGACTGCAGTACATAATGGGTTGAAGAACAAACTTGACGTCACAAATACCAGCTTATTGATTTTGCTCAGTAAAGAAAGGCTGCAAGTATGGTTAAAAGAAACTAATTATAATTCATACCAATGAATATTATATATTTAATAAGATGTAATTAGAAGCTTTGAACACTTCAAAAAATGTTAAGTAACAAATTAAACAATGTAATTAAAGTATAGCGAGAAAGTCCATTTAGTTAATAATAATAAACCTTATTCACATAACGTGATAAAGTGGAAGATCTTAAAGACTTAACTAGATGTTAAGTAATACTTTAAAAGAAGAATCTTAGAAGCGTGATATGAAGGTTCCTAATTGAATTGAATAAACCTAATGCATTGCAAAGGTAGACTTGAAAGACTTAACCAAATGTTAAGTGACAAATATTGTGACGCCCCCAAAATAGGTCCACACGACCCATTCTGAGTCGCCAGATATCATACTATAAAAATCAAATACAAACTTTATTTATACAATTGTTGAACTGTCGTGCAGAATACGACCACAGTTAAACTGTGAGTTTTAATACAAATGTATGTAACTCTCATGGTGCTTCGACCACAGCCTTACAATGTTACTTTACATAAAAGTACAATCAAAAACTATTTTAGAAATTAAAATCTTTAGGAAGTGCTCAAGGAAACCTTCGTACATGGGAGGCCATGAATCTAGGTTATGATAGATATCATATGTCCAGAGAATTATCCTTGGTTGACCCAATAGACTCCAAAGAAAAATGAGAAGATTAATATCATATTCGTTCCAATGGTGAGTCTTCTCTTGACATATAACTATCTCCACCGTCTGCAATTGAACATTATGTTTCAACCAAACTCCAAGATCATATACGTAGATATACTCAGCAAGTGGATGTGCACAACCCTGCCTTATGATAACACAAGGTTGTATGTCATTAGACATCTTGTATGATAGTGATAAAACACCCTTACAAAGTTGGGTTCGCCTCACCCTATTCGGTTCACCAAAATTAAATATCAAATGACGTATACAAAATGACACACTTATCTAAAGTTCTCAATAAAATTATTTCCATACTATTTAGGAGAACCTCAACAAATATAGACCACACCGTTTTATTCTCCTGTTACCCCCTCCGACCCAAATTTACACTCTTATTACCCGAAGGAATTGTGAAGCAAAAAGGGTGAAACACAATTAGCCCAAAAAAATATCATGACTAAAGATAATTTACATCATCAATAGCCTTCATCAAGAATAAATCGTAGATTTAGAACATATGGTAGATGATAAAACTTTTCAACCATAGTTGCAGCGGAACGAGCAATCCATTAGAAGAGTCAAATAGACCATCAGGTCTATTATCTTCTCCATATTAAAAGTCCACCAATAATATTTTATCCCTGTAACATCAATCAACAATTCCTGTCCACAATCATATGAATAACTCATAATCATAATTATGATTCTAAATTCCTCTTCGCACCTAGGACGAAGATAATTTTCATCACCTATCCTCACCTGAAACATCAAAAATCATGGTTATACCAAATCACAATTCCTACTCATAATCATACTAATAAATTCATCTTTGCACTACGACCAAAGATATTCATTAACAATTCATCTTTGCACTACAGGCCAAAGACATATAACTGTATTTTAGAAGAGTCAAGTAGAGCATGATATCTACTATCTTTTACGAATTAAAAGTCTATAATCAATATGTTATCGCTGAGACTCAGCTTAATAAATAATCCACATCATCTAATCATCCCTACACTACGGCCAAGGATATTCATGTAATAATCAATGGTCATGATTATATCAAATAATCCCTGTTATAATCATACCAATAACTGTCCATCAATGCACTACGGGCCAATGAGGACTTTTACCACATCATCTATAACATTACGGGTCATGATTATATCGAATGATCCCTGGTCATAATCATATCAATAAACAGTTCATATATGCACATAAGCCAAAGATACTCATCAATCAATAGTTCATCTTTGCATGTAAGCCAAAGATATACAACTATAAAACCAATAATCAACAGTCCATCTTTGCCGTAAGCCAAAGATATATCAACAGTCCATCTTTGCACGTGAGCCAAAGATGACTTTCATCATAATATAAGCATGAGGATGATGACAATGATATAAGCATTATTCAAACGAAACCAAGGATAAATATTAAAGACTTTAAATTTATCTAGAGTTTAAAAATATCCAAATTGTCAACATGATACTGCTTTGTGGAGTAAAATTCAAGAATAATATTCCTGTACCAAAAATAATTTGGACATAAAAGAAATATATTTTTCGGATAAATAGTACCCCGCAATAGTACCCTATGAATAATACTTCGGAAATAGTACCTCATGAATAGTACCCCAGCATGAAAAGTACCCCAAATACCCGAGTGAATAATATTCGAGTGAATAGTAATTTGGGTGAATAGTAACCCATGAATAGTAACTCGTGAATAGTACTCTGACGTGAAAAGTGCCCCGAATACCCTAGTGAATAATACTAGAGTGAATAGTAACTGGGTGAATAGTAACCCGTGAATAGTAACTCATAAAAAAAATACCAAAAAAAAAATGATATTCCATGACGAGTACAAAATAAATGATATCTCATACGAGTATAATAGAATATACGAAACTGCAAGTGGATTTTCACCCACCATGCGGTAATCCACGTAGACAGATCATTTCCATAATTTAATAAAGAATGAATACGAAGGATCATTCACCATGCATGTGGTAATCCACATGACAAAGTTATTCCAACGTAATAATAAAGAATGGAATAATGTAAGAATTCACCAGTGTCGCGATAGATCGCACCGACAAAAGTTATTCCCAATAGAATAATAAAGAATGGAACCAGTCATACGTAATCCACACGCATGTGATATTCCAAATGTAATAATAAATAATAGAACCCAGTCATGCGTAATCCGCATGCATAAGATATTCCAACGAGTAATAATAAAAATGGAATCAGTCATGCATAATCCGCATGCATTTGGGATATTTTAATGTAATAATAAAGAATGGAATAACAACAGAATTCACTGTGCATGCGATAGATCAAGACAGATAGGTTATTCCAACAGAATAATAAAGAATGGAATAACAATAGAATTTCACCATGTATGCGGTACTTCGCATAAACAGGTTATTCCAACATAATAATAAAGAATGGAATAACAACCCTTACGAGTATTGAAAGCAAATAACTCTCTTCATGAATACGAAAGAATAATACCCCTTACCTTAGAAAAAACTGGATATTGGAATAGTGAGGTAGCAAACTTCTTTTCTTCTTTCTCTCTATTATAATTGCTCTTATGAGACTTAGTGAATTGGTGAAAAATAATGAAGGAATGAGCTTCTATTTATAGGAAAATATAGTTTCCATAATTGCACATTTTGGGGCTGGAAATATTACAGTATAATACCTTCATCTTTTCCTTCATTTTTAATTTAGTCATGCAAGTATTATCAAGCTTGCACCACCTCCCCTAATAGTAAATCATGTGAATCAATAGTAAATCATGTGACTCAATAGTTCTAAACATGCGAAAAAATTAATTATAGTATAATACCTTCAACTATACCTCCATTTTTAACTTAGTCATGCAAGGATTATCAAACTTGCACCAACTCCCCTAATAGTAAATGAATGTGATTCAATAGTACACACATGTGAACAAATAGTTATAATCATGTGAATTAATAGCAATTAATTGCTCATTTATCCAATTAATTATCCGATTGGTCAATATAACTTCCAGACATCAATTATTATCGAAATAAATGTCGATTTTCACTAACACTAATAATCCCAACACAATGGAACTATCAATTTCATCTTTAATCAACACGAACTTATTCATCATTAATATTATAACTTATAATATTTAACAACCAGGTCGTTCCCAGGAAAGAGGGGGCTTTCCGATAAAGATTTCTCCTTATTGGCGCGCAATTAGGTGACCAAACCTCTCCTTGACAAAACTTCTAGACATTGTCAATATTTCAAATAATAATATAAATAACTTTGCCGTCTCAATTAATTATTTAATAATATAACATATTATACAGATGATACTGTGACAATAATATGAGAGATATGATGCAGCAATTATTGTAGCAATAATTGAGTATAACTGAGTGACTTCTCACGTAAGCATCAATAATCAATACCGTGTGCTACTATGCAACCACGCCAGACATCGCATTTTACTACCGAGTAGTTCAATAGTTTTAACGGTAACACTTTCACTGTTATTTTTATAAAAAGATAATTCTGTCATTTTCTTACTACGACAATACTTCCGTTGTGTGGTCCATCAATGATTGCGCCGTCCTACAGATATTCCCCGACAAAAAGAATATTCCCCGACCAAACGAATATTTTATAACAACTTACATACTTTGAAATTTTTTTACATATCACCCTTAACTTTAACCTTTTATCAATTTAACCATTTACTAAATAGAATAATTATAAAAAAATTGAATACTTTCATTTCATAAAATTCGGGGTATCACAAATATAGAGGAACATGAAGGAACCTAAGACAAGTGTTAACTTAATTAATGTTAATGAATGTAATACATCTAATATGATGTAATTAAAATGGTAAGTATAAAGGTATACGAAATGAATGTTAACTTAATGACTTAATTAAATGTTAATGTCAAATAAAGAGAAGCATGAAGGAAGATAAGATAAGGTTTACTTAAGCAACCTTAATTAAGTTTGTTAAACATTAGACTCATAATGTGTAGTCATGACGAACCTTAAACACTTGATTGAGCATCGAGTCATAATTAGAAGGAAAGATGTTGAAATGAAATATCAATACTAAGAGTCAATGTCACCTAACTGATTTCATTGTGTATGTTACTGATGCTTGTATATATGAACTTCTAAACTATTGTAGGATAAACGCAAGGCAGTAAGCTGTAGTTGGTAAGCAACGAATCAAGCAAGTCTTTCAGTTCCTATCTGCTATGTGTACTTGATGATGAATTATTTTAATCTATATTGTAAAGATATTACATATGTTGTGAGCATGAAATGTTAAAGTCAATTTATGACTACATTGATTGAGTAAAGAATGCTAATTGAGTAAGGAACTTAATTTTCGTACTTTTTATGTGAACTGCAGCATGTATGATATGATAGTCTAGTGATTATGTTGTATAATTTGAGCATGTTACTTATGTGCTACGTAATGGATGAAAGTTTTTAGATTTGCCGGGTTGTCGAGTTCAACCTTGCAAATAACCACTTTTGCAGGTTAAGGATTTAAGGTAACGCTATGTGCTACTTGAATGACATGAATCAGATGTAATGCATAAAGATTTAAATACTTTGGCTGAGTTATTATTATTTTGAACCATGTTTAAGGTTCTAGATGATGTACTTGTTAAATCACGATGATTATGTAATGGTAAGCTGTAAAATTTGAGTTATCTAATATGTAAAGATTATCGGGTTGAAAGGTAAGATTTTATAAAATCACTCTGATGAAGAGAATTCTAAAATAAACTTTATTCAAGGATATGTAAATGATAAAGGTTATGATTCAAGGATAATAAAGAAAGAAGACAGACAAGTTTAAATTATTACATAATTTTATTAAGTTTAGCATCGAATACTGATGTAAAATTAGAAGTTAGACGTATTGTTAACGACCGAAGTCGAGAGATAAATTGTATAAATTTTGGGGTCGTTATAATGAACATCCCTGAATTAGGAAAGTTTTTACTGCGACAAATGGCAGTCATGATGAACGTGTATATCGTTAAAATTTATATTGTGGCAATTGACAGTCATGTTGAAAAGATAGTGTTGATCAATGTAGTGCATAATGGGTTGATCACCCACCGTGCCCCTAGGAAGACGGTTTGCAGATGAATTTATGTTAAAACCCTTCTAGAAAATTTAAAAATGAAAGTTCATGGTCTTTTGGCCACTAAGCATTAAAAAGTCGATACATCATTTCGAAAATGCAAACGAGTCATGTTATGTTTCAGTTGCTTTACAATATTTGTTCTATTGTCAAAACATATCTCAAAGAAAACATTTATTTCTTGTACATGTTTTTTATTGTATGTTATTACTAGATGCAATTGAATGCTCATTCTTGCTTTGATTATAAATGTTTTCAGCTAAGAAGGATTGTATACTGGAAGAACAAAGGCAAGAACAAGCTTAACGAATTATCAGAGATGATTATTTGTAATAGATAGACTTTTGTGTTGTAAATATAATATATATCATGTAATGAAGTAACTAAAGGTCTTTGTACTTAGTATAGATAACTCTGATGTAATAATTGCGGTTATTTTATAAAATAGTATGTTGAATGGATAGTATCACATAGTACCGAATACGGGTTTAAATTACCCAAATTTGGGGGCGTCACAAGTTGGTATCAATGTCAGGTTTAATGAGTTGGCATGATTTGCTCCACATCAGGTGGATACTAAAGAAAAAAAAGCTAGAAGGTTTGAGCAGGCTTGAAGCCTTGGCTCTATTACAAGTTTTTTGTATTGCAGATTGGATCATTTGGAAAAATCCTGGAGAAAGCGATAATAGCTGAAGGAGGAAGTGAGGCACTGAGTCTCCACAACAAGGAAAGTAAGAATAAAGGAAAGGTAGAAAGACCTTTCAAATCAGAAGGATGCAGTGGAAGTAGTAAGAAAAGGAAATGGAGTAACTTTGGAAACTTGATGAACAGACAAGTGGATTAGAAAATGAAGTTTGATGCATGTCAGAACTATGGAAAGAAACACACGCGAGTATGCCTAAAAGGGAAAATTGTATGCTACGTACAAGTGTGGGCAGGAGGGACATATCTTTCCTGGCTGCTCTAACTGTAATACCCAAAAAAATTATAAATAATATTAATGTCAAAATTTAAAATGTTTGAATATTTATTGTGAGGTACATATATGTTTATGAGTGTCTTTAATCGGGATGATTCAATTTAAATTGAATTAAATATGTGATAAGTAAGTAATGTGGTGGAAATGATAATGAGCTTAATTTAAGCTTATGTGATATGCCTAATGTGGCATAATGATGGACTAAGTAATTGTTTAATGGAATTAATGAGGAAATAATTAAATAATGTGATGGACCAATTACTATTATTATTAATTATTTGCTATGTGCAATAACATGTATTGTGTGGTCATATAAAATAAAGTTGCTTCATGTATAAGATATAGTGTGGGATGTTAAAAGTAATATGATAATATATGAATATTTATTATATAAGATTATATGGTAAAAATAAGCTTAAGTTATGTAAATGACTAAACTTGTATAAATGAGCCTTGTGGGCATAATGGTACATGGAGAATAAATAAAATATGCATTTTTTATTTATGGAAGAAAATAAATTTTAAGGAAATACATACTTGATATTAATTATTATTATGTTATTTGGGTGTAATTATAATAATAAGTTTTATGGAAAATAATGGGTTGTTAGTACCCAACTAAATTATATTCTAGCCCGATTCAAATACTATTTGGACTAACCCAATGTACATGAATTATATGATTATGTGTATACATGTTCTCTAACTTAACATAAGGTATTAATATTTAGTTATTAGAGTTGGCCTTGTGAACCTAAAAAGAAACCCACATTAAAAATGTTGAGAACTAAATTGAATGTGCAGTATATTAAACATCTAGTCCCACAATCATAGTCTCGTATCTTTATTTACGTTAGTTTCATCAGTTATATTAGGCCAATAGCCTATCCCTCCCTATGTTGCTTGCTAATAGCTTGAGAATGATGGCTAGAGAGATGGCTGATGGTGGAGCAGGTAGAGCTTTACACTGTTATGCCCCCAAAATAGGTATACATCACCCATTCTGAGTCACCAAATACATGATACATAATTTAAATACGAACTTCATTTATACAGTACGACAAAAGCGTAGCTGAGAGTTTTTACATGAATATTATCTCATAGACAATATCCAAACTCAAATGGAGTCCTTATTACATTTATTATCACACTATTTCATAAAATAGTGAGGACTACTATAGTCACCATCTTGGACCGTCACTCTATTTCCCGACTAGTCCCGGCTACGTTCTCATTTCCTAAAGAGAACAATGAAAGCAAAAGGGTGAGCTCAACTAGCCCAGTAAGAAATATTATGACTAAGATAATATAGAATAAATTATCATTAGCCTTCAACAATGTTAAAGTGATAGAATACAATAGACAACAAGTTTAACTGCAGCGGAATAAATAATCCATTAGAAGAGTCAAGTAGAGTATGATATCTACTATCTTCTATAATTTAAAAGTTTATCATCAATTTTATTGTTGAGACTTATCTTAATAAATAATACATATTACTGAATTATCCATGCACTACAGGCCAAGGATATTCATTAGTATCACATCCACGAATTATCCATGCACTACGAGCCAATGATATTCGTGTTATCACCAATGGTCATGATCATGCCAACAACTGTCCATCAATGTACTATGGGCCAATGAGGACTTTTACCACATCATTTGTAATATTACAGGTTATGATTATTCTGATACATAGTCATAATCATACCAATCAACAGTCCATATATGCACTACGGGCCAAAGATGACTTTCATCACAATATAAGCACGATGACGATGACAATGATATAAGAATTCAATTAAATAAAAGTAAAGGATAAATTTTAAAGATTTATAATTAAATTTATCCTCTCCGACTGCCCATTCGTTTAAGGATGATATGCCAAACTGAATCGTAAATCTGTGCCCATAGCTTTCTATAAACTGACCCAAAATCGTGAAGTGAATCTTGGGTCTCGATCAGAAACTATGAATACTGGCATACCATGCAGTCTTATAATCTCATTTATATATATACAAGCAAGACGTTCAAGTGAATAAGTTTCTCGTATAGGTAAGAAATGAGCAGACTTGGTTAATCTATCAACAATGACCCAAATTGCATCTATACCTTGAGAAACCTTGGGAAGACCAAAGAATAAAGTCCATGGTAATGTGCTCCCACTTCTTCCATTTCCAAGAAATATTTGATTTGGTGTTCACTTTCTCCCATTGTTGCCTTCTAAATATCATCTATCTATCTACCCATAAATAAATGCAAACCATGCAATAGATAGAAATAATAAATAAATCTCCCTTATAAAAAATTACATTAATCAACTGCATAATAATAAAAAAAATCCTGTGTTACTCTAACCTTAAAACATCTGTATGGAATCATAAACAAATAATAAGTCTTAATTAACATCAAGTCTAAATATCATTACATAACCACATAAATAATCAATCTTCATTACTTGCTAATCTTACCTTGCTTTTACTAGTGGAAGGCTCTCGTCTCGCTTTTTTCGTTTTAACTCGCAATGTTATTATTACGCAAGAGTGAGCACGATTGCCCACAAGTATAACAATATAACAATGAATAATAACATGCGAATAAATTAAAGACTTCTGAAATAGAAAACTCAACTTTTGAATCAAGAATGAATAACAAGAGACAAAAGAACTTCTGAGGGTCATAAGACCTTGAACTATGTCCTAGGTTGTCAAGTGTTTATACTTGAAACCTTTAACACTCATAAGACTATGGACTCTTCTTCTCGTACTTAGGGGATCAGCCCTTAGTACCATACTGATGCACAATATCTTAACGCTAACGCATAAGTAATCCCCTATACAGGGTTGTTCATCTCAGTTTGACATTAGAGTCCGCACCAAAGGAAGTTTGGTTTGGATAATTCATCAAGGGTTCTCAAATTTAGAACGCTTATCATCAACTATGGACTAGTCGAATCATTAAGGGTTCGCTAGTCTAACAAGGTTTAACAATAATTGATAATTTAATTTGAATAAAATCTCAAAAGTATACAATAGAATAAGTATTGTATAACAAAGATCATGCTTGAAAGATTAATAAACTTTGATATAACAAAATGATTTGATCAATAATAATGAGAACTTGCTCAATGTAGAAAGGTGAATTTATCAACTTATATAACGATAACAAGTAGGGTTAGAAACTTGCCTCATGTAGAGATTACACTTTAATTAAACTCGCTCTTGATTTAAATCCTACATATCATTTTACGCTCACAATACCAAATAATTATAACGCATACTAAACATCACAAGTTTATTCTTTTGTCTAACTCAAATTCATGACTATACTTAGTCAATTACTACACTTATTGTCAAAATTAAGACTTCACTTAACAATAAGCTAACTATGCATTCAATCGCTCAATTCACACGTAATTGTGTTATGGACGTGTTAAGAATTTATTTTAACACCTCATTATATGTCTAACAAGTTTTTATGTTCATTAGATTAAGTTAATAACACATTTCTAGACTTAAACATTTTAAAAACTCATTTCTGGGCCATTCTCGCTAAGCCAGTGCGCATACACGCCACACACATTACTTGTTGTCTTCATGCCATGCAAGTTTGGATGCTATCAAGGTGGCTATGAAGATGACACTGACAGGGATTTTGAGTTGAGTCAGCCACATGCCGAAACTCCAGATTTTGATTCTCAGCATAAGAAAGAACACAGTAGTTCAAATAAATAAACACTACATGATCATTAATTTCACCAATTTAACATACCCACATGCTAGAATTCATACATAATCATTACCCAACATTTATAGAGTGATTTTAACCCATTAAAACACATAATTACAGAATTAAAATATGTAAATTTCAATCGTTTTGATGTTCTTGAAGGTTTTGAACATAAATCATAAAATTCAATGCCACTTGATTCGTTATAACACCAAATCCATCCATTCAAGTTTTGTTTACTTCGTTTTAGCATGCATAATCATATACCAATGTGAATTTTGTAGAACAATTTATGTTTGACATATTAATTTTATGTATAAGGGCCATATGGCCATATAACATACTCTGAATTTTGAAGCCATAATATACGTGATAATTTTATGAAATCGATGATATGGAATCATATACAATATATATTAAAACATGCTATGATGCTATATTAATACATATATTCACATAATTGTTACCCTATCCAACTACGAGACTTTACAAGAAGACTTAAGAGCCATATTCATGAAAACTTTAAAAGACGAAAAATAGGAATTGGGTCAAGAGATTACCCAAGCAGTAGAGTGAGTGAGAGAGACAATTTTCTTTCAGATAAGACTTCTCAATCACAGAAGTTTCTCCCACAATTCTCTAAATTCTCTCTCAAATCTCTCTCACTCTCAAGTTAATTCTAAATGAAGAATAATGTAAATATAAAATGAATCGGTCCTTTATGCTAGAGAGAGGGTCGCCATTCATCTATACGGGTTTAACCGCCTCCTAACTCCCCTTAAGGCCTCGTTTGGCTAGCCTTAAAGGCTTATACCCAATTTAATTTAATAAAACATTTATAATATAGTTTAAATAATGTCACACTCCTTTATAAAATAAATCAATATCTTATTTAATTTATTTTAAATAAAATATAATAATTTCTCATTAATTCACATAGTCACATAATTAAATTTCTCATTTATTAATAATGTCAAATTATTAAATCTCTAATTAATAATTAAATTAATTAAAATACTATTAGGCTTATTAAATATTTCTTTAATATAATAAGCTCACATAATCACATACTTCAATAATAAAATTCTCCACATTAATTTAATAAATATAACACATATAATTAAATTAATCTACCATAACTTCATCAATTAATTATTTAATCTAATAATTAATTCATCAAAAATATTTATTCAATCCAATAAATATTAAAATTAAATTACAAAATCTCTGTTGTCACATCTTTCCCCTTAAAAGGATTCTCGTCCTCGTAATCACAACTCAAACAATTCATCCTGCTACATTCTCCCCTCCTACAAAGATTCTCATCCCCTGTAATCGCTTATAATAATCTAAGTAAATAAATGAGGATAATTTTTCATCATATTCTCTTCGAGTTCCCACGTAGCTTCTTCAAAGGTTGTGGTTCCTCCAAATTACCTTAATGTAAGGTATTACTTTATTTCTTCGTAACTTGTTCTTTTCTTTCGACGACAATTTGAACAGAAATTCTTCATAAGATAAGTCTTTGTCAAAATGTAGGGGTTCATATTCAATCACGCGCTTGTAATCGTGTTTAGAGGGTCGTAGGATCGAGACATGGAAAACGTTGTGACATTCTCTCAGAGCCGAGGTAAGGCTACCTCATAAGCAACTTCTCCGACCTTCAGAGAACTTCAAAGGGTCCAATGAATCTTGGGCTTAATTTCCTTTCTTTCCGAATCTGATCTTTCCTTCCAAGGAGAGACCTTTAAAAACACATAACTACCCGGCTCAACTCAACATTTTTACTATGTGGATCGCATTTCTTCCGCTCTATCTCTTGAAATCAATTATCAATCTTGTTCGGATCACTTTGACTATTTCTCACTGCTTGTTGTACCAATTTCGCCCTAGTAATTGTCTTTTCGCCAACTTCATCCCAAAGATAGCGGAGTTCTCGCACTTTCTCACATAACGCTTCATAAGGTGGCATGCCAATACTAGCGTGGTAAACGTTGTTGTAGCCAAACTCTCACGAAAGCGGTAGATGATCATCCCAATTTCCTTTAAAGTCCATTATACAAGCTTCCAACATATCTTCCAATGTCTAAATTGTTCTTTCACTTTGTCCATCCGTCTCGAGGGTGATATGTCATGCTCATTCGCAATCGTGGTACCCATGCATTCTTATAGACGTTTCCGTAAGTTCGACGTAAAATGCGGATCTCTATCGTAAATAATTGACACCGAAACTCCGTGCTCAAAACAATCTCTTTCACATATAACCTCGCCAACCGATCTAAGTTGAATCTGATTTTGATCGGAAGGAAGTGTGGATTTCATCAATCTATCAACAATAACCCATATCAAGGTCAGTAGCCTTTCTCGAGTTGTTTCAGTAGGCCAACCACGAAATCCATCGTAATATGTTCCCATTTCCATTCTCGAATCTCTAAAGGTTGTAGTAACCCACTCGGCCTCGATGTTCTCGCTTTAACTTTCCGACATGTCGCATTTGGCAACACATTCTCAACCTCCTCTCGCTTCAAATTTGGCCACCAAAAATGTTGTCAAGATCTTGGTACATCTTGGTGCTACCAGGTGAATCGAATATCTTGAGTTGTGAGCCTCGCTCAAAAATTTCTTCCTTAATCTCTCGGTATCAAGGCAGTACTCAAATTTCTATTCTCTCAAATCTCAGTATTCCTTCCTTATCCATCTTGAATCTTGATTCTGCCTTTCTGATATCTTCTTTTCACCGATTTACATTCATCATCATGAAGTTGAGCCTCCTTAACTTTGTCTAGTAGAGTTGTACCAGATCAGATCCAAAATACTTCTTCATCGATCTCCATAGACACTTTACTTCCAATTCCAAATTTTCCATCATTAAAATTAACTCCTCCCCGATTTGGTCAACATCATCGCCCCGACCCTTTCTACTTAAGGCGCCGACCACCACATTTTGCTTTACCCCGATGGTATAGAATCTCACAATCGTAGTCCTTAATTAACTCCAACCACCTTCTTTGGCGATATTCAAGTCTTTTCTCGTAAAAATATATTTCGCACTCTTGTGGTCTCAGATATATTTCACACTTCTCCCATAGAGATAGTGCCTCCAGATTTTCAAAAGCAAAAACCACCGCAGCCTAACTCCAAGTCATGGGTCTGATACCCTTCTCATAATCTTTCAATTGTCGTGACGATACGCAATGACTGACTCGCCATTTGCTCGCATAAGCACACAACCAAGTCCTTTATGCGATGCATCACTATAAACCACAAAATTTCCGTGTCATCCGGAAGAGATAACACAAAAGTTGTACTCAACCTCTTCTTTAATTCTTGAAAGCTTTCCTCACACTTCTCCGTCCAAACAAATTTCACCGATTTTCTAGTCAAATTCACAACGGAGTTGCGATCTTGAAAAATCTCGAATGAATCTTCTAGTAATAACCCGCCAATCCAAGAAAACTTTACTTCGACGGCGCCTTCTACCGATCCCGCTTAATCACAAATTTCGACTTTTGGAGGATCCACCAAAATTCCGTCCCTATCGATCACATGTCCAAGAAATTGTACTCTTTTCAATCCAAAATTCACATTTCAAAAATTTAGCATACAACTTCTCTCTTCTCAACGCCTCTAATGTCACCCTCAAATGTTCTTCATGTTCTTCCTTGGTTTTCGAATATACCAAAATGTCATCTATAAATACCACTACTAATTTTTGTCCAAAACGACTTTAACACTCCATTCATTAAGCCCATAAATGTCAGCAGAGCATTTGTTAGACCAAATGACATTACCAAAAAATTGTAGTGACCGATCGTGTTCTCAATGTCGCCTTCTGGTACATCCTCCGGTCTCACCTTCATTGATGATAACCACTCCTCAAATCTATCTTTGAAAAGTATCTTGCTCCCTTTAACCGATCGAATGTCGTCGATTCACCAGAATGGATATCTATTCTTAATCGTGACCTTATTCAGCTTCTCTCAGAGTCTATGCAGAGTCGCATTGTTCCATCCTTCTTTTCACAAATAAAATCGGCAAGCCCCCCACTGTGATACGCTTGGTTGATATACTTTTGTCCAAGAATTTTGTAGTTGACCATCGCCTTTCATCTCTACCGGTGCCATTCTAAGACGGTGCCTTCGATATTGGAGCCGCTCTCGAGCCAAATCGATCACAAATTCAACCGCTTTATCTCGAGGAAGTCCCGCAAATCATCCGTAAATACGCCTCATAAAATCTCTCACTACCGGTATCTCATCTATTTTTGGATTCTCTTTACGACTATCGACTATGTAAGCTAGATATCCTACACACGCCCTTGCTTTAACAACCTCCCGCCTCGCATCATCGCCGACAACTCGCTTGTTCAGGCGACTTTGCTACCATAAAACACAACCTTTGACGAGTCATAAGGTTAATACGCTTCTTCCGGCAAATAATTATCGCCCCCACAATTGATAGCCACCCATACCCAAAATAACGTCAATTCTCCAAGTCGAATAGGATAAGATCTACGCTCATGATATTACCCTTAATATCCACTCTACGCTTCTTATGCACATACTTAATGGATTATTTCTCTATTCGCAATTTCTATGTTCATGGGTATTCTAACTCATCCTTAAGCAATTCTAAGTTCTTAGCAAAGTCATCTGATATAAATGAGCAAGTAGCACCCAATCAAATAATACATAAGCATTAACTTTATTGATCGAATGATACCGACACCACATCGCGAGACCGCACCGCATCCTCAGATCACATGTCAATGTTCTGCGGCTATTTGGCTGTGGTGCGCTTGGTCCTGCGATAGTCGAGTGCTTCCACCGTTGATTTCTCTATTTCCTCCTAATTCGCCCTCCAGATCCCTTTTTAGGACAATCCCTTTCAAGATGGTCCTTTGATCCACAAGTGAAACAGGCGCCCTTCTTCGGGTTTGGACAGTTTGGTGCTTTGTGGCCTTCCTAACCACAATTATATCACACTCGCTTCCCTTTCATGTAAACTCCCAAATGAGTTTTTTCGCAGGTTGGGCACGCTTCGATCTTCTTCTTTTGCCCTCCTTGTTGACTTCCAAATTATTTGTTATCGACCACTTCTCTTCTCCGATTATGGTTACCCCAAATGCTACTCCCACCATTTTGTTATTACCTTCATTCTCACTCTTTTTTCTTCTTCTTCTCGATCTTGATTATATTTCGTTATCGCATCGCTTCCACCCTCAAATGAGTATGGCCTTCTCTAACACTCCAAAGAAAAGTGTTCAATTGAACATCGACACTTTGCTATACAACCAGTGGCTTCACCCCCGTCAAATCGCCTTGCCTTTCCTCTCACTCCAGATGCACTTGGTATGTGGCTAACCTAGCCAACTCGTTGAACCTTGCCGCATAATCACCATCGACATACTCCCTGCTTCAACTCTAGAAACCGAACTTCCATCCGATTTTGTGAACTGTCGAAAAGTACATCTCA
Source organism: Panax quinquefolius (assembly GCA_020205615.1). Lineage (NCBI taxonomy): Eukaryota > Viridiplantae > Streptophyta > Magnoliopsida > Apiales > Araliaceae > Panax > Panax quinquefolius. The sequence goes on from CM035157.1 coordinate 64,365,414, forward strand.
AAGAACATCTCTTTGAATCTCTCCTGTGTTATTACACCTTCACCTCCCTGCATTTTTTGTTTGCCCGCCACCAATAATCGGCTTCGACTTCAAAGATAAACGTTGTATACGCGGCTTTTCTCGATCTTCCTTACTCTAGCGACATCAAACACCTTCTCCATCTCCATCACCCAAGTCCGAGCTTCGATTGGGTTTATGGAGCCCTTAAACTCGCAAGCGTCCCACCGCCTTTGAAGTCCTTGAACGAGGTGTTTGGTGGAGCTTGTGGTTGATTGTTAATTGCCTCCATTAAAAGGTTCACCAATCAATTTTAATGTGGTTAGCATTGGCGCCGTTGTTATTCATCGGTTCTTCTTCAGCTTTGTTGATGGTTTTGTCTTCTTCTAGCGGCATATTTCTCGTTAAGAATATACGCTTATTAGGTCTTTATTCAATCTCTTAAACATTCAAGGCTTAACTAAAACATTCAATCATAATTCACTTAACACATCAATTCAAATAAACTCGACATTTTATTTAATTCAAAAGTTTTAACATCATAAGATAAAGATCACCGCTATTTACATCAACTATCCCGAGATAAAGAATCTACAGATTTAAAAACATCAAAATATTCCTTTGTTTATAACACATCATCATCATTAACTACCAAATAGAATTTACATCATTAACTACCAAATAGTTTTCACATAATTAAACTAATACTATCACCGCTTATTAAGGCAATACTGATAGCCTTGCCACGCTTCCTCTTCCATATCATGCGGACATCGTCCCGCGATCAAGCATATACGATGGTAGACCTTCAAACCGGATTGATACTTCATAACTCGATCCTCGGCCGCATCCATTGCATTGTGAAGTGTAGAGTACGCTCCCCAAGCTTAGCCTTCTTTGCACGACAATCCTCTTCTGCGAGATCAAGACGACGCGACTCTCTTACCCAAATTTCTCTCCTCGCTAATGCCAATCTTTTCCGAGCTCTCTTTCGATCTTTCTTCAACTTCTCTATTTCTTCTGGCCTTCCTCTCTTTTTCCCTTCTCGTGAACCAAATCCCACCCCACGCTTCCTAAACGTGTGAAAGAGTCACAATTTCCCCATCCTTCTCGCTCGATGGTACTCACGATAACAATCCCTCTCCTCACCTCCCTAATAGGTCCTCGCAACTCTATGTTACGATCATAAAGTGCATCATACATCTCAAAGATCAATGGAGTTCTGGGAACTCCTCTTCCTCCTCTTCCTCATCGTAATCCTCCTCTCGATCGGCCTCAGCTCATGCTCCCACCAACAACAAGGATCAACGGAGAGATGGCTCTCTCTCTGCACTAACTGCTCCTCGACAACATGAATGTCTCTGGGCTCCTCCTCTAGAGGTACTCTGGGGTTCCTCCTCCCCACTTTCGACTAGCTCCTCCAACATCCGACATCCCGACAACAAAATTTTAAGTTTTAGTTACTAATCCGTATAAGGAACACATAATTTAACACATAAGCACATAAAGTCTTTTTATTATCTTCAATGAATTTAGAAATTCATTTCTTAGAACTCGATAAGAGTTTACCACCACTATGTTCTCGATCTCCTACAAGGCTACTACCTAAGGTTGTTCCCCACCTAAGGTTCATAACCTATAACTTTGATATCAACCTCAGACACCCCCAAATCCGTACTTTCCATTTCCACAGATTTGGTGTTCATCAGACAAATATCATCTATCTATCTACCCATAAATAAATGCAAACCATGCAATAGATAGAAATAATAAATAAATCTCCCTTATGGGGTTACATCAATCGCATAATAATAAAAAAAATCCCAAAGTTACTCTAACCTTAAACATCTCGTATGGAATCATAAACAAATAATAAGTCTTAAGTAACATCAAGTCTAAATATCATTACATAACCACATAAATAATCAATCTTCATTACTTGCTAATCTTGCCTCTTGCTTTTACTAGTGGAAGGCTCGCTCGCTTCTTTTTCGTTTTAATCTAACTACAATATTATTATTACAAAGAGTGAGCACGATTGCCCACAAGTATAACAATATAACAAATGAATAATAACATGCGAATAAATTAAAGACTTCAAAATAGAAAACTCAACTTTTGAATCAAGAATGAATAACAAGAATCAAAAGAACTTCGAGGTGCATAAGACCTTGAACTATGTCCTAGGTTGTCAAGTGTTTATACTTGAAACCTTTAACAATCATAAGACTATGGACTCTTCTTCTCGCATTTAGGGGGATCAACCCTTAGTACCATATCATGTGCACAATATCTTAACGCTAACGCATAAGTAATCCCCTATATGTGGTTGTTCATCTCGGGCTTGACATTGAGTCCGCACTAAAGGAAGTTTGGTTTGATAATTCATCAAGGGTTCTCAAATTTAGAACGCTTATCAACTATGGACTAGTCGAATCATTAAGGGTTCGCTAGTCTAACAAGGTTTAATAATAATTGATAATTTAATTTGAATAAAATCTCAAAAAGTATACAATAGAATAAGTATCAGATAACAAAATCATGCTTGAAAGATTAATAAACTTTGATATAACAAAAATGTACTTGATCAATAATAATGAGAACTTGCTCAATGTAGAAAGGTGAATTTATCAACTTATATAACGATAACAAGTAGGTTAGAAACTTGCCTCGCATGTAGAGATTACACTTTAATTAAACTCGCTCCTTGATTTAAATCCTACATATCATTTACGCTCACAATACCGCTTAATTATAACGTACTAAACATCACAAGTTTATTCTTTTGTCTAACTCAAATTCATGACTATACTTAGTCAATTACTACACTTATTGTCAAAATTAAGACTTCACTTAACAATAAGCTAACTATGCATTCAATCATTCAATTCACACGTAATTATGTTATGGACGTGTTAAGAATTTATTTTAACACCTCATTATATGTCTAACAAGTTTTTATGTTCATTAGATTAAGTTAATAACACATTGCTAGACATAAACATTTTAAAAAAACTTTCATTTCGGACCATTCTCTGGTAAGTGGCTGCATTGCACCCACTCATTATCTATCAGTCTTCAAGGCCATGCTTTGCAGGCTTAGCATCTGGTGACTTGCATGGCATCATGGCAAGACTTTCAGCTTCGCTCGAGTTGAGCCACAATGCAAACTTTAGATTTTGATTCTCGATTCATGAAGAACACATAGTTCAAATAAATAAACACTATATGATCATTAATTTCACCAATTTAACATACCCACATGCTAGAATTCATACATAATCATTACCCAACATTTATAGAGTGATTTTAACCCATTAAAACACATAATTACGTAATTAAAATATGTAAATTTCACTCGTTTTGATGTTCTTGAAGGTTTTGAACATAAATCATAAAATTTAATGCCACTTTATTCGTTATAACACCAAATCCATCCATTCAAGTTTTGTTTACTTCGCTTTTAGCATGCATAATCATATACCAAAGGTGAATTTTGCGTAACAATTTATGTTTGATATATTAATTTTACGTATAAGGGCCATATGGCCATATAACATACTCAGAATCATATACAACATAAATTTTAATATTATGAAATCGATGATATGGAATCATATACAATATATATTAAAACATGTTATGATGCTATATTAATACATATATTCACATAATTGTTACCCTATCCAACTACGTAGACTTTACGTAGACTTAAGAGCCATATTCATGAAAACTTTAAAAGACGTAAAATAGAATTGGGTTTAAGAGATTACCCAAGCATAGTGTGAGTGAGGATGATAATTTCTTTTTCAGATAGTATCAATCATCACAATTTTCTCCCACAATTTCTCTAAATTCTCTCTAAAATCTCTCTTCGACTCTCAAGTTAATTCTAAATGAAGAATACGTAAACATAAAATGAATCGTCTCTTATAAGTAGAGTTGAGGTCGCCATCTCCATACGGGTTTAACCGCCTCAACTCCCCTTAAAGCCTTGTTTGGCTTAGCCTTAAAGGCTTATACCCAATTTAATTTAATAAAACCTTTATAATATAGTTTAAATCATGTCACACTCCTTTATAAAAAAATAAATCAATATCTTATTTAATTTATTTTAAATAAAATATAATAATTTCTCATTAATTCACATAGTTTCTCACATAATTAAATTTCTCTATTTATTAATAATAAGTCAAATTATTAAATTCTCTAATTAATAATTAAATTAATTAAATTAATCTATTATCAATTAATTATTTAATATTTCTTTTAATAATCAATAAGCTCACATAATTACATAAATTCAATAATAAACTATTAAAATTCTCCACATTAATTTAATAAATATAATTGTATATAATTAAATTAATCTACCTAACTAACTTCATCAATTAATTATTTAATCTAATAATTAATTCATCGTAAAAATATATTTTCAATCATCAATATAATAAAATTAAATTAAATTACAAAATCCTTTCGATGCGTGCGCTCCTCCTGTGTATTTCTCACGCAAGCGCCATGAGTGCAAGTTCTGTCCAGGTGTGGTCTCATGCAAGGTAGCGTGTTTTAACTCTGTGATATGCGCGTAACTTGCAAATTGCATTCGGTTTTGCTTCGGTTCTCGCGATTCTTCAGTTGTCATTGCTCGATTTGTTCTTCACGCTTCTCATTCCTTTAATGCTTGGTCTCCTTGCTCCACTAGATCCTCACGTCATGCATCCATTAGCCTCATGCCCTCTAACATCACCAAATCATGCCATATCCTGCACTTTTACACCAAATGAGTTCTCAGTACATGCAATGCAAAATAACATGAAATGCAACTAAAAACATACTAAAATGTACTTGAGATGGGCATAATTCGCGTGAATTGATATCCAATAAGTAGGTATAAAACCCACTTATCACCCATACAGGTAATGCCTCCAGATTTTAAGTGCAAAAACGACAGCTGCCAACTCTAGATCATGAGTAGGATAATTCCTCTCATATTCTTTGAGTTGTCGTGAGGCATATGCTATGACTTTCCCATGTTGCATGAGAACACATCCTAACCCTCTACCTAAAGCATCGCTGTAGATGAAAAATCCCTCCGAACTAGATGGTATTATCAAAACAGGTGCTGAAATGAGTCTCCTCTTAAGTTCTTGAAAACTCTTCTCACATTTCTCGCTCAAACCGAATTTTATATCTTTTTGAGTTAACTGAGTTAATGGAGTAGCGATTCGAGAAAATCCTTCCACGAATCTCCGATAATAACCAGCTAAGCCCAGAAAGCAACTTCCCCAAGGAATGCTACTTCCTCAAGCCACAACTCGCATTTCTTCAACTTGGCATATAGCTTATTTTCACGAAGCTTTTGGAGTATCAGCCTCAAGTGTTGCTCATGATGTTCTCGGCTTTTTGGAGTAAATGAGGATGTCATCAATAAAGACAACCACAAAATGATCCAAATATTCCTTGAATACTCGGTTCATCATATCCATGAAGGCATCATGAGCATTAGTCAATCCAAAAGACTTGACTAGGAATTCGTAATGCCCGTACCGAGTTCTGAAATCAGTCTTTGGAATGTCATCAATTTTAATCTTTAATTGATGATATCTAGAACAAAGATCGATCTTTGAAAAGAATTTAGCGCCTTGCAACTGGTCAAACAGATCATCAATTCGAGGTAATGGGTACCTATTTTTGAAGGTGACATGATTCAACTCCCGATAATCAATACAAAGTCGCATACTTCCATCTTTCCTCTTCACGAATAGAACAGGAGCACTCCAAGGAGACGTACTAGGACGAATAAAACTGATTTCTAATGTGAGATCCCGAATTTTATAAAATAAAAGTATTCAATTTTTCTATTTTGGTAAATAGTTAAATTGATAAGAGTTTAAAGTTAAGGGTGATATGTTAAAATTTTTCAAAGTAAGCAAGTTGTCATAAAATAATCGGTGATAAAAGTACAGTAATACGCGTGGTTGCATAGTAACACACGGTATTAATTATTGATGCTTACGTAAGAAGTCACTCAGTTATACTCAATTATTGCTACAGTAATTGCTGCATCATATCTCTCATATTATTGATTCAATTATCACACAAAGATCATCCAGTATAATATGTTATATTATTAAATCAATAATTGAGACGGTAAAGTTATTCATATTATTATTTGCAATATTGACAATGTCTAGAAGTTCTGTTAAGGAGAGGTTTGGTCACCTAATTACGCGCCAATAAGGAGAAATTTTTATCGAAAAGTCCCCTCTTTCCTGGGAATGATCTGGTTGTTAAATATTGTGAATTATAATATTAATGATAAATAAGTTCGTGTTGATTAAAGATGAAATTGATAGTTTCATTGTGTTGGAATTATTAGTGTTAGTGAAAATCGACATTTATTTCGATAATAATTGATGTCTGGAGGTTATATTGACCGATCGGGTAATTAACCGGATAAATGAGCAATTAATTGCTATTGATTCACATGATTATAACTATTTGTTCACATATGTGTACTATTGAATCACATTCATTTACTATTAGGGGAGTTAGTGCAAGATTGATAATAATTGCATGACTAAGTTAAAAATGGATGTATAGATTGAGGTACTATACTGTAATTCGTATTTTCACATGTCTAGAACTATTGATTCACATGAATTACTGTAAGACCCCAACTTTTATGAATAAAGATGAATTTTCTATAATTATCATTTTTGAATATTATGGAATGAATTTGATATAATGTTATTGTTGTGGGTAATATTTATAAATTTTGCAAAGTACGCAAGTTGTTATATAATATTCGATTGGTCGGAGAATATTCGTTTTAACAGGGAATATTCGTACAACGACACAATCATTGGCGGACCCCACAATGGAATTATTGTCGGATTGAGAAAATGACAAAAATAATTTATGAAAATAACGGCAGAAGTTTTATCGTTAACTGTTGAAATACCCGGTGTTAAAAGTACAGGAATACACGTGGTTGCATAGTAGCACACGGTATTGATTATTGATGCTTAAGTGAGAAGTCACTCAGTTTTATTTAGTTATTGCTTCAGTAATTGTTGAATAGTATCTCACGTTAATTGATTCAATTATTGTCGATATTTTATATATTATTAAATCAATAATTGAGATGACAAAGTTATTAATATTATTATTTGCAATATTAACGATGTCTAGAAGTTCTGCCATGGAGAGGTTTGGTCACCTAATTGCGGCCATGATAGGGAGAAATCCTTATTGAAAGCCCCCTCTTTTAAGGAATGACACGGTCGATTAATATTGTGAATTATAATAATGATGATAAATGTTGTTAAAAATATTGAGGAGATTTTTTTTATGAAGTATTTGATGTAAATTTTGCTTATTTTACTTCTACAAAGAAATATCATGTTGACAATTTGGACGTTATTAGTTCCTGGATAAATTAATTCTTGAACTTGTTTTGTTGAATTCTTATATCATTGTCATCATCCTCATGTTTATATTATGTTGAAAGTCATCTGTGGCCTGTAGTGCATAGATGGACTTGGTATGATTATGACCAGGGATTTATCGGTATAATCATGACCGTAATGTTACAAATGATGTGGTAAAAGTCCTCATTGGCCCGTAGTGCATTGATGGACAGTTGTTGGCATGATCATGACCATTGATGAATACACGAATATCCTTGGCCCGTAGTGCATGGATAATTTTTGGTTATGATACTAATGAATATCCTTGGCCGTAGTGCAGGGATGATGTGGATTATTTATGAAGCTGAGTCCCAGTGATAAAAGTGATGAAAAACCTTTTAAATCATAAAAGATAGTAGATTTTATTCTCTACTTGACTCTTTTAATGGATTGCTTGTTCTGCTGTAGTTAAACTTGATGTTTGTTATATTGTATCAGTTTAACACCGTTGAAGGCTAATGATAATTTATTTTGCATTATCTTAGTCATAATATTTCTTACTGGGCTAGTTGAGCCCACCCTTTTACTTTCATTGTTCTCTTCAGGAAATGAGAACGTAGCAGGGACTAGTCGGAGAATGGAGTGACGGTCCAGATAATAGCATTAGTAGTCCTCACTATTCTATTGAATAGTGTGATAATAAATGTAATGAGGACTCAATTGAGTGTGGATATTGTCTAGATGACAATATTTGTATTAAAACTCACAGCATATGTTTTGTCGTATTTTACACGACTGTTGTATAATTAAGTTGTATTTGAATTTTGTACCATGTTTTTGGCAACTCAAGATGGGTGATGTATACCTATTTTGGGGGCATCACAGTTGGTATCAAAGCTTAGGGATATGATCCCTGGCTGAGATGTGGGTAAAGAACTAGGAGGGGAGAGCGGGGAATTCCTTCGCTAATATGACCTACCTAAGTTTATTTGGTATGTAATTGGTCAGTCAGAATAAAGGGATAATATGTGATATGTTAATTAACCCTTGTTTTGTGGCAGTATTTGAAAATGACATCCGAGAATGTTGAGAACATCAATGGAGCACAGGAGACCGTTGAGTCTCCACAGATCAATAATCGGGATAATGTGCATCGAAGGCGACAATCTTGAAAAAACAACAACATCGACCAGATGATGAACGATGGAATGTTCAAAGGCTTTATGCAATTTATGCAACATCAGGCAAGTGCGGCTCCTATCCAAAATGCAGGTGGAAACACTGACAACTCTCGGACAGTCACCGCTAAGCAGTTCAAGGAACTGGGACCACCGGAGTTTTTTGGCGAGCCAAAACCACTTAAGGTGGAGACGTGGATAAAGCAGATCTACAAGATATTTGATGTCTTGGGATGCTCCGAGGAGCAAAAGGTTCCCTTTACCACCTTCATGTTGCGTGCAGAGGTAGATTACTGGTGGGAATCTATAAAACGTACTTAACTTGGCGCACTGAAGATGACTTGGAAGAAGTTCCAAGAATTGTTCAACGACAAGTACTTTCCCAAAAGTATTCATCATATGAAAGAGGTAGAGTTCATCAAGCTGGAGCAAAACAACATGACCGTGTCGCAGTACGAAGCCAAGTTCGCCGAGTTGTCCCGATTTACGTCCCATTTGGTTGATAATGAGGAGAGAATGACACGAATGTTTCTAAGAGGTTTAAAACCCGAGATACGTCAATATCTTATTTCTCATAAACTGTGTTTGTATTCATATGTTGTTAATAGGGCTCAGTTATTGGAGCGCGATAATGAGTCAACCCAACCAAAAGAGAGCAATCGGCAAAATGATAATACCAGTGATAACAGTCATCGAAGCGGTGACAATAAGCGTGGAGGGAATCAACATGCCAGAAATGGTAACCACTTCGGTGGTAATCATGGCCAAAATAATAAAAATGGACATTTTAAGAAGAAGAGATTTAACAATGATGGAAAGACGTCAGCACCATCACCCGTTGTTAAGGAAGGAGAAGGACCACCTATCATATACTTCAAATGCGGAGGGGAGGGACACATCAGTCCAAACTGCGCGATGCCGTCTAAAGCATGTTATAAATGTGGAAGAGAAGGTCACCTAGCCCGATTTTGTTGTTCACTGAAGACAAGTTCAGCTAGGATGGAGGCACCAAAGGACGTCCCAGAAAAGTCAAAGCCAGTAGTGCAAGGGAGAGCGTTTGTCGTGACCTCCTAGAAAGCAAGGAACCCGAACGAGGTCATCACGAGTAAGCTTATCATAAATTCTAGCGAAGTATATACCTTATTTGATACCGGTTCTACCCATTCTTTTATTTCTCCTATTTGCGCTCAACGTTTAAATTTGACTCCGGAGAAATTAGACTTTGACTTCTCTGTTGAAACTCCGTTGGGAGAAACCTTCATTACATCCACTGTTTATAAGTCTTGTTTGGTTCAAATCTGTACCCTCACATTACCTGTCGATCTTATTTCATTGAAAATACTTGCATTTGATGTAATTCTAGGGATTGATTGGTTAACTACTCATCATGCAAAAATTGATTGTTTTTGTAAGGTTGTTAGCTTTCATATTCCTAACCAACCTATTATGCGAATTCAAGCAACCAAACCATTAAAATCAATCACTGTCATCTCAAGCCATAAAGCTATACGTTTATTGAAAAATGGATGTCAAGCTTTCTTAGCTCATGTCACGGATCTAAACAAAAATACGTTAGTTTTGAATGATATTTCTATTGTTAATAAATTTCCTAACGTATTCCCTGAAGAACTTCCTGGCCTACCCCCAGAGCGTGAAATTGAATTTTATATCGACATTGAACCCAGTACAAAACCCATTTTCAAAGCCCCATATCGAATGGCTCCTATTGAACTTCAGGAGTTAAAGACCCAACTGCAGGAATTGTTAGACACTGGCTTTATTCGTCCTTGTACTTCTCGTTGGAGTGCTCCTGTTCTATTCGTGAAGAAGAAAGATGGGAGTATGCGACTTTATATTGATTATCGGGAGTTGAATCATGTCACCATCAAAAATAGGTACCCATTGCCACGTATTGATGACCTGTTTCACCAGTTACAAGGTGCCAATTTTTTTTTAAAGATTGATCTTCATTTCGGATATCACCAATTGAAGATTAGAACCGATGACATTTCAAAGATGGCTTTCAGAACTAGGTACGGGCATTATGAATTCCTAGTTATGTCTTTTGGATTGACTAATGCTCCTACTGCCTTCATGGATATAATGAACCGAGTATTCAAGGAATATTTGAATCACTATGTGGTCGTCTTTATTGATGACATCCTTATTTATTCTAAAAGTCGTGAAGATCATGAGCAACACTTGAGGCTGATACTCCAAAAGCTTCGTGAATATAAGCTTTATGCCAAGTTAAAGAAATGCGAGTTCTGGCTTAAGGAAGTAGCATTCCTTGGGCACGTAGTATCAAGTTATGGAATATCTGTTGACCCAACAAAGATTGAAGCTATTCAAAGCTAGGAGCAACCTAAATCAGTGATCGAAGTACGTAGTTTTCTCAGCTTAGCTGGTTATTATCGGAGATTCATAGAAGGGTTTCTCGAATCGCTACTCCCTTAACTCAGCTGACTCGAAAATATACAACATTCGGTTGGAACGAGGAATGTGAGAAGAGTTTTCAAGAACTCAAGAGGAGACTCATTTCAACACCTGTTCTGACAATACCATCTGGTTCGGAGGGATTTGTCATCTACAGTGATGCTCCGGGCAAAGGGTTAGGATGTGTTCTCATGCAATATGGGAAAGTCATAGCCTATGCCTCTCAGCAACTCAAAGAATATGAAAGGAATTATCCTACTCATGATCTAGAGTTGGCAGCTGTTGTCTTCACACTTAAAATTTGGAGGCATTACTTATATGGGGAGAAAGTGGAGATCTTTACGGATCATAAAAGCCTCAAATATTTCTTCACTCAAAAGGAACTCAACATGCGACATCGACGTTGGATTAAACTATTGAAAGATTATGATCATACCATCTAATACCATCTTGGAAAAGCAAACGTGGTAGCTGACGCATTGAGTAGAAGATCATATATGGGTACGAGTGCGATATTGTCAATGCAAAGGCCCATTTTGTATGACTTGCAAAGGATGGAGATAGAGATAAAGACTCCAAGGACCCACGTAATGATGGAGAATATACGAGTAGAACCGACTTTAATCGATAAAGTTAAAGCTGCTCAAGCTACAGACCTGGAGCTGATGCGTATGAGGAAGAAAGTGCAAGAAGGTGCTATGTCGGAAGCAAGAATCGATGAAGAAGGAATACTTCAAGACAACTCCAGACTTTGTGTTCCTAACGACCCTGATTTAAAGTATAAAATCATGATTGAGGCGCATAACACACCGTTTGCAATCCATCCTGGGAGTACCAAAATGTATCGTGATCTTCGACATACATTTTGGTGGAGCAATATGAAGAGAGAGATAACACTATTTATCTCAAGGTGTCTAACTTGTCAATGAGTCAAGGCGGAGCATCAAGTACCAAAAGGTCTATTGCAACCACTTGAAATTCCAGAATAGAAGTGAGAGCACATTACCATGGATTTCATTATTGGTCTTCCCAAGGTTTCTCAAGGCATAGATGCAATTTGGGTCATTGTTGATAGATTGACAAGGTCTGCTCATTTCTTACCAATATGAGAAACTTATACACTTAAACGTTTTGCTCGTATATACATAAACGAGATTGTAAGACTGCATGGTATGCCAGTATCCATAGTTTCTGATTGTGACCCAAGATTCACTTCATAATTTTGGGTTAGTTTGTAAAAAGCTATGGGCACAGATTTACGATTTAGTTCGGCATATCATCCTCAGACGGACGAACAATCAAAGAGGACTATTCAAACTCTTGAAGATTTATTAAGACTTTGTGTCCTTGACTTGAAGGGAAGTTGGGACAAGTTCTTACCATTGGTGGAGTTTTCCTATAACAACAGTTATCAAGCAAGTATTGGCATGGCTCCATTCGAGGCGTTGTATGGAAGAAAGTGTCATTCTCTAGTATGCTGGGATGAGGTGGGTGAAGCAACGTTGTTGGGGCCAGAGTTGGTACGTATGACTACGGAAAAGATTCAAAAGATCCGACAACGTATAAAAACCTCACAAGACCGACAAAAGAGTTATGCTAATCTTCATTGAAAGGACATGGAATTCGATATTGGGGATCATGTGTTGTTACGTGTTGCTCCATGGAAAGGAGTTAAGAGATTTGGAAAGAGAGGAAAGCTCAATCCTCGATTCATTGGCCCATTTTTAATCCTCGATCTAGTAGGGACTGTAGCCTATAGACTCTCTTTACCACGAAGTATGTCTCGTGTTCATAACATTTTTTATATATCCATGTTATGTAAATATATGAAAGACCCGAACCACATTATTGAGTTAGAACCGGATAAAATAGCGGAAGATTTAACGTATAAAGAGGTTCCTGTTCAAATCTTGGATAAGAAGGAACATATTCTACGCTCCAAGGTTATACCTCAAGTCAAAGTTTTATGGAGGAACCACGATGTTGAGGAAATGACCTGGGTGTTAGAATCTGAAATGAAATCAAGGTATCCTTACCTCTTCGACATACCAGGTACGTACCCTAATTTCGAGGGTGAAATTCCATAAGAAGGGGAGATTGTAAGACCCCAACTTTTATGAATAAAGATGAATTTTCTGTAATTATCATTTTTGAATATTATGGAATGAATTTGATATAATGTTATAGTTGTGGGTAATATTTATAAATTTTGCAAAGTACGCAAGTTGTTATATAATATTCGATTGGTCGGGGAATATTCGTTTTAACAGGGAATATTCGTATGACAGCACAATCATTGGTGGACCCCAAAACGGAATTATTGTCGGATTGAGAAAACGACAAAAATATTTTATGAAAATAACGGCGAAAGTTTTATCGTTAATCGTTGAAACACCGTTGTTAAAAAAATACAGAATACGCTGGGTCGTGGTTTGCATAGTAGCACACGGTATTGATTATTGATGCTTACGTGAGAAGTCACTCAGTTTTGTTCAATTATTGCTTCAGTAATTGTTGCATAGTATCTCACGTTAATTGATTCTATTATTGTCGATATTTTGTATATTATTAAATCAATAATTGAGATGACAAAGTTATTAGTATTATTATTTGCAATATTAACGATGTCTAGAAGTCCTGCCAAGGAGAGGTTTGGTCAACTAATTGCGCCCCAATAGGGAAAAATCCTTATTGGAAAGCCCCCTCTTTTCTGGGAACGACCTGGTCGATTAATATTGTGAATTATAATAATGATGATAAATGTTGTTAAAAATATTGAGGAGATTTTTTTTATAAAGTATTTGATGTAAATTTTGCTTATTTTATTGACCGCCATTTACCCATTTTTCAAAATAATCGGTAGAAAGTTATATATGTATAATAATAGGAGGGGCCCACTATGGGGCCCATGTTTGAAATTGAAGGAGGAAGGTGGCTGATTTGTTGTCACAGGTTTTGGTGGAAAAGTAAGTTTTTTTGTATTATATATATATATATATATATATATATATAAAAGTTGAAAGATTTGTCAGAAGTTCACGGGATTACAACCCGTGACTTTATTTAGCATGTGTATATATAATATATATATATATATAATATTATATTTTATTTAAAAGTTTTTGTTTTATTAGAATATTTTATAGTAAACCAATCTGGACCGTCCGTTTAAAAGTAAATCAATCTGGACCGTACATGAATTAGTTACTATTCAGTTCATTCTCCTATAAATAGAAGCTCATTCCTTCATTATTTCTTACGAATTCACTGAAACTCTAGAGAGAGAAACTATAGAGAGAAAGAAGAAAAGTGTTCTGCTACTTCACTACTTCTATATCATGTTCTTCTAAGGTAAGGGGTATTATTTCTTTCGTATTCATGAAGAGAACTTTTGTTATTCCATTCTTTATTATTCTGTTTGAATAACTCAGATACGCTGCTACCCTATACTTGGTGAAATTCTTCATTATTCCATTCTTTATTATTACATTGAATAACTTGTCTATGCCAAGCACCGCATACATGGTGAAATTCTTCGCTTATTCCATTCTTTATTATTTTGTTGGAACATCCCAGCTTGTCAATTAATTTACTTTGACTCGGTTCTCGTATTTATTATTCATTGGAACATCCACATGCGTGCGTTTACGCATGACCGGGTTCCGTTATTTATTATTCTGTTGGAACATCCCATGCGGTGCGCGTAATTTCGCTTGACTCGTTCTGTTATTTATTATTCTCATTGGAATATCCATGCGTCTGCGTGCATTTACGCATGACTTCGGTTCCGTTGTTTATTATTCATTGGAATAACTCGTCTGCATGGCCCTATCGCATGCCCGGTGATTTCTTTTGTTATTCCATTCTTTATTATACTCGAGTTGGTTAAAGTTTGACTTCTATACTCCATGAAATTAGTGGAATATCCTTGATATTTGCGCTTCATCCAAAGATCTTTTCATGGAAATATTCTTCCGAACATTCTTGAATTTTACTCTACAAAGAAGTATCATGTTGACAATTTGGACGTTATTAGTTCCTGGATAAATTAATTCTTGAACTTGTTTTATTGAATTCTTATATCATTGTCATCATCCTCAGTTTATATTATATTGAAAGTCATCTGTGGCCTGTAGTGCATAGATGAACTTGGTATGATTATGATCAGGGATTTATCAGTATAATCATGACCGTAATGTTACAAATGATGTGGTAAAAGTTCTCATTGGCCCGTAGTGCATTGATGGACAGTTGTTGGCATGATCATGACCATTGATGAATACACGAATATCCTTGGCCCGTATTGCATGGATAATTTGTGATTGTGATACTAATGAATATCCTTGGCCGTAGTGCAGGGATGATGTGGATTATTTATTAAGCCGAGTCCTAGCGATAAAAGTGATGAAAAACCTTTTCAAATCATAAAAGATAGAAAATTTTATTCTCTACTTGACTCTTTTAATGGATTGCTTGTTCCGTTGCAGTTAAACTTGATGTTTGTTATATTGTATCAATTTAACACTGTTGAAGGCTAATGATAATTTATTCTGCATTATCTTAGTCATAATATTTCTTACTGGGCTAGTTGAGATCACCCTTTTACTTTCATTGTTCTCTTCAGAAAATGAGAACGTGGCGAGGGACTA
The DNA here is from genome assembly GCA_020205615.1 of Panax quinquefolius. Taxonomy (NCBI): domain Eukaryota; kingdom Viridiplantae; phylum Streptophyta; class Magnoliopsida; order Apiales; family Araliaceae; genus Panax; species Panax quinquefolius. The sequence continues at coordinate 64,381,089 of CM035157.1, forward strand.
GTCGGGAACGAGAGTGATCTACCGGATAATAGCATTAGTAGTCCTCACTATTCTGTTGAATAGTGTGATAATAAATCTAATGAGGACTCAATTGAGTGTGGATATTGTCTAGATGACAATATTTGTATTAAAACTCACAACATATGTTTTGTCATATTTTACACGACTGTTGTATAATTAAGTTGTATTAGAATTTTGTACCATATTTTTGGCGACTCAAGATGGGTGATGTATACCTATTTTGGGGGCGTCACATTTATTATTAAGGGAGATGGTGCAAGTTTGATAATACTTGCAGGACTAAATTAAAAATGAAGAAAAAGAGGAAGGTATTATACTGTAATATTTCGAGCCCCAAAACGTGCAATTATCAAAACTATATTTTCCTATAAATAGAAGCTCATTCCTTCATTTCTCACCAATTCACTAAAGCTATAGAGCAATTATTATAGAGAGAAATTATAGAGAGAAAGAAGAAGAGAAGTCCGCTACCTCACTATTCCAGTATCCAGTCTTCTTTTGAGGTAAGGGTATTATTCTTTCGTATTCATGAAGAGAGTTATTTTCTTTCAATACTCATAAGGGTTGTTATTCCATTCTTTATTATTATGTTGAATAACTCGCCTCATGCTGGCACCGCATACATGGTGAAATTCTTCCGTAATTCTATTCTTTATTATTACATTAGAATAACCTGTCTGCATGGTCTATCGCATGCCCGTGAATTCATTGTTATTCCATTCTTTATTATTACATTGGAATATCTTATCTGCATGCGATTACGCATGACCGGTTCCATTCTTTATTATTCTCATTGAATATCCTCGTCTGCATGCGGATTACGCATGACTTCGGTTCCATTCTTTATTATTCATTGGAATATCCTCATCTCATGCGGATTACGCATGACCTAGTTCCATTCTTTATTATTCGCTGGGAATAACTCATGCATGCGGCTCTATCGCATGCATGGTGAATTCTTCGTTATTCCATTCTTTATTATTCATTGGAATAACTCGCCTATGTGGATTACTCGTAGGCATGGTGAATGATCCTTCATATTCATTCTTTATTAAATTGTGGAAATGATCATCTACGTGGATTATCGTATGGCGGGTGAAAATCCATTTGCGCTTTCCAGATATTCTATTATACTCGTATGAGATATCATTTCTTTTGTACTCATCATGGAATATCATTTTCCTTGGTATTTTTCTTTTACGAGTTACTATTCACGGGTTACTATTCACCCAGTTACTATTCACTCTAGTATTATTCACTCGAGTAGTCGGGGCACTTTTTATACCAGAGTACTATTCACGAGTTACTATTCATGGGTTACTATTCACCCAGTTACTATTCACTCTAGTATCATTCACTTGGGTATTTGGGACACTTTTCGTGTCGGAGTACTATTCACAAAGTACTATTCACGGGGTACCATTTACCCAAAAAATATATTCTTTTCTGTCCAAATTATTTTTGGTACATGAATATTATTCTTGAATTTTACTCTACAAAGCAGTATCATGTTGACAATTTGGATATCTTTAAACTCTGGATAAATTTAAAGTCTTTAATATTTATCATTGATTTTGTTTGATTTGATTTTGGTTGATTATTGCTTATATCATTGTCATCATCCTCATGTTTATATTGTGATGAAAGTCATCTTTGGCTTACGTGCATAGATGGACTTGGTATGATTATGACCGGATTATTATTGTGATAATCATGACCGTAATATGATGAATGATGTGGTAAAAGTCCTCATTGGCCTGTAGTTCATTGATGGACAGTTGTTGGTATGATTATGACCAAGGATTATTCTGTATAATCATGACCATTAATGATTACGTGAATATCCTTGGCCATGGTGCAGGGATAATTTGATTTTATTTATTAAGCTGAGTCTCAGCGATAAAGTTGATGAAAAACTTTTTAAATCATAGAAGATAGTAGATTTTATGCTCTACTTGACTCTTCTAATGGATTGCTTATTTCTGCTGCAATTGTTGATCTAAACTTGTTGTCTATTGTATTCTATCAGTTGTTATACTGTTGAAAGCTAAGGATAATTTATTATGCATTATCTTAGTCATAATATTTCTTACTGGGTTAGTTAAGCTCACCCTTTTCTTTCAATGTTCTCTTCAGGAAATGAGAATATAGCTGGGACGAGTCGGAAAATGGAGTGACGGTCCAGGATAAGTGGCTTTAGTAGTCCTCACTATTCTGTGAAATAGTGTGATAATAATTGTAATGAGGACTCTATTTGAGAGTGTATATTGTCTAGAAGGAAATATTCCTATTTAAACTTTCAGCTATGTTTTGTCGTATATTACACGACGGTTGTATAATTAAGTTTGTATTTGATTTATGTACCACGTATCTGGCGACCCAAGATGGGTGATGTATACCTGTTTTGGGGGCGTCACATCTAACAACTCCTGCAGTTGGGTTTTTAACTCCTGAAGTTCAATAGGAGCCATTCGATATGGGGCTTTGGAAATGGGTTTTGTACCGGGTTCAAGGTCAATACAAAACTCAATTTCACGCTCTGGGGGTAGGCCAGGAAGTTCTTCAGGGAATACGTCAGAAAAATTATTAAGAATAGAAATATCATTCAAATTTGACGTATTTTTGTTTAAATCCGTGACATGGGCTAAGAAAGCTTGACATCCATTTTTCTATAAATGAATGGCTTTATGGCTTGATATGACAGTGATTGACTTTAGTGGTTTGGTTGCTTGAATTCCCATAATCGGTTGGTTAGGAATATGAAAATTAACAACCTTACAAAAACAATCAATTTTAGCATGATGAGTAGTTAACCAATCAATCCCTAAAATTACATCAAATGCAAGTATTTTCAAAGAGATAAGATCGACAGGTAATGTGCGGGTGCCGATTTAATTCAAACAAGATTTATAAACAGTGAATGCTGTTAGGAATATATATAAGAATGTTATTCCTATTTATATATGATTTGATTATGATATAAATGAATGAATATGCAAGTATGCTTGCATTAAGGAAAGATGTAAAGTCCTTTGATAGATAATAGGAATATATGTACAAGGACATAGAATGAATTGATCAAATGTGTTAGGTTGATCCTACATAAGCAAAACAACTTTGTAAAGTCCTTAAAAAGAAATGATGTACAAGGACTAGAAATGTAGAAAGATCAAGCTTGTTAGGTTGATCTTATAATGTAATAGATAGGCATGTCTAATCATTGAACACTGCACCAGCATCGTAGTCTACCAGGAGAGTTAAGGAAAAATCGAGAACTATCAAGGCAGAATCGTAGTATGCAAGATAGTAGATCTCGGAGTTCGTAGTCTGCCAGGAGAGACGAGGAAGGATCGTAGTGTGTCGAGAAGTACTTTCTCAGAGCCGTAGTCTGCTGAGGAAGTCATGTTCAGAATCATAGAGACATCCTGTCTAAGAGCCGACCGAGAATCTATAAGAGCCAAGTCAAGAATCGTAGGCCACACTTGAAGTAATAGAGTCTACTGATCATATCAGAGGAAGAGATCGTAGTCGAGCCAGATCAGACGAGGACAACCAGCATAAAGATAGAAATCGTGGTCTTTCAAGATCTGATCTTAGAGTTGTAGTGTCTGCAGAACCAAAGCTTAATCGTAGTCTACAAAACTAAGACTTAAACAGAAGTGCTCATAACGCCAAGGCAGAATTGTAGAGTTAACACGATTCTCAACAAATGAGCACTCCCAGAATATCCAAAGTATGAAGCCTCTGGTCTGAGTTGCAAAGATATATTCCACTTTAAGGAAATTAGAGAGCACTCAACGAATGGCATGCAAGATAATAAGAAGATCTAAGCATCAACCTAATCGACATCCAGATTGAGTTGTGAAGCCATTCAAGATGAAGTCTTCCACAAGTCGATTAGAAGAAGACTTCAGTAAAAGTGGCTGACTAAAGAAAGTTAGCAAGTGCAGTAGCTGTCAAGGGAACATAAGACAACAATCTTGGGATTAACCAGAATCATAGTGTTTGCCAAATAAAGAAGGAACTAATGAAGTTTACACAGAGATACTGGCCATCTTATGAAGAACAAGGCGAAAATGATTAAGCATGGGTCAGACCATTGATGATAAGTGAACATGAGATCATAAGGAGAAAGAGAGCTGGGCATGCCACAAATATGATGTGTCTTGCTATTCAGAAGAGGCCATAACAAGAAGTCAAGCTATTGGTTCCTGAGATCAGTCAAGGCAAACAGAAGTGTTGAAGCACTGCACAAGAGAAGGAAGATGTGTTCTGCATTCAAGATCCAATGAACACTCTTCAGAATCGTAGTGTTGTGTTAACAAGTCAATGAGAAACATTCAACAAGACACACTATGATCAGGTCCAAGAACATCTGCATCAGAATCGTAGAGTTCGGTCATCTGAAGATTGAAGCATTGGCAACAGTTTAATCTGAAGACTGATATTCAAACGTTGCTAATTTGAGAGAATCGATGCAGAAGGACAATTTCTGATGTTCTGATTGAGAAGTCAGAAAGAAGAAATAAAAGTGACTACCAGCCTACCACAGAAAGGTGACATCTCTGAGGTGGTAGGTAAGGTAGTAGACTGCTGTGTCAGTAAAGTCATAAAGGAGCTGTCTCGTGACATCAAGCAGTCTGCACCAAATAACTCAAGATCTGCAAAGCAATTTAAATAGCTTCCAATGGCTATATTCTAACGAGAAGATTGTGAAGGAGTATATATCAATTAGAGCTTCAAAGATTAAAGTGTTGCTGAGTTGAAGAATCGTTGAGTGGTTGGAATGCTATATTGTTGACTCTACGAGTTCCACCAGAGCTAAACAGAACAAGTCTCAGTTACAGTGAGAATACAAAGGTGGAAGTATGCAGATTTGAAAAAGGACTTTAATAGACTAAAGCTTCACTCAACAAGGATGAGAATGCCACTGAAGATGGAAGCTAAGGTGAGAGCCGAGAAGGCCAAGAAGATAGCATTCAGAAAAGTGGTAGAGCAAAAAGAAGATCTAGAGAGCCACTCTACAAATCACCATGAACCACAAGCTGAAACAGAACAGATGCAGAACCATGTCTGCATATCATTCAAGAAAGGTTCTAGGAATGCTAAGTGCCAGACAAAGTCTACCAAAAGCTCAAAGACTTAGCAAATCCAACTGGTGATGGTGCACAACTGACATCATATGAAGATGAGATGAACAATCATAAGATCAGCTACACCAAGGAAGAAGTGAGAAACTGCTAAGTACTCAAAGAGATCGAGCTTTATGAACAACTTAGCAGGATGTCCAATGGTGATCCAGTCTCGATGCAGAATCCAAAGAGGATCACAACAAGATGTCAAGAATCAAGGATGAACAAGCTTAAAGTCGTCTTGGCAACTCAACACCACCACCACCAACAACAGAGGTAGGACCATAAGGGTCCTTGTCCAAGGGACTAAACTGAGTTCCAAGGCTGCAGGCCTTGAAGAGTTTTTAGTGAACTGGAGTTCCAAGTCTACTGGACTTAAAGAGTTCTTAGTGAACTAAAGTTCCAAGGCTGCTGGCCTTGAAGGAATCTTAGTGATTCAGGGTGCTGCCCTTCCTTAGTGGAACTACTGCTGGTTGAAGCAGAAGAATGGATTAGGAGCTTGAGTCTCTGAACCACTTAAAATCTCTTGTGTCTTTTACATTCAGTCATTTACTTTATGTCATTTACATTATGTATCTAACTGCTATAATTGCTATGTATGTATTAATTACTTACAACTAAACTAACTCCACGAACAATGTATGTATGTTTATGAATATATCAATGAAGGGGATCTTTTATTTATTCCGCTGTGCTTGAAAAGATTCTTATGTTTGTCATCTGCTAATTCATGAGCACTACAAAATAAACGGGAAAAGTATTTGAACTCAAAAAGGATTTATTCAACCCCCCCTTCTAGATCTATTGTGTGCCTTCTGGGAACTAACAATTGGTATCAGAGCAGGTTCTCATGCTATTCAAAAGCTAATCGCTTTGAGTCTGATCCTAGGCACAAATATTGTTCTAAACTTAGTTTAGTAGTAAGTCTCTTGTAAATGCTGATGGACTCACATGTTAGAGATAATGTGTACAGGTAAATGTGTATATACACCTGAAGCTGCTCAGATTGTTCCATGTTCTTAAATGCCATATCAACACGACCAACCCTTGTTCAAAATCAATCTTGTAGTCTAAAGACCAGAGATGGTAGGTCAAGAGGCATCAACAACAAAGAGTCAAACATCCATTAGTCTAAAAGATAAAAGGACATATATGCTGAGAAATACTTATCTAGTGGAGAAAGAAGAATTTCTCAAATATATATTTGGCTAACCAGCAGCTAGATGTGAACCTTGAGGTTCAAGGTTGTCAAAGAACTAAGGATGACAAGATTTTCCTAGCTTACATCTTCAAGACTATGACTGATTGATCGAAAGACAACTGGTGCAACAAGCTATCAGAAATGAATGTAAAAATATGCACATCAATGCATAACCTCATTATATCAGATAAATGACTGTCAAGAATCTGACAGTGGAAAGATACGGTTCCTTATTAATATAATTGGGTACATCATATTGCATCACTTTATGCACTATAACATTATTCTATTAAGAGAACATATTCTTCCTAAAAAGGGGAAGAGAGAAAGTACACTTAGGTTAGAAACTCAACTGCTAACAAACTTTCTCTCCATCCAAGTTTTAGGTTGAAGATAAAATCTTGAAAGAAGTCTGTAATAGGTTATAAACATATCAAAATTTAATTAATCTTAAGTGGAGTAATCCTTGCTGAAGGGTTAGTATGTATGTACAAACCTATGTTCTAGGTTTTTGATAACACATAGATTATGATCAAATCTACAAGAGTATCCTTAAGATTCTTAGAAACTGATCATATCCATAAATCAACCAGATACAAACATGTGATAGAACTGATTCACACTCTGTGAACTTTTAAAATCTGTGAACATAACCAAGCAAATGATGAAACCATCAAAGAAAAAGGAGTGTCTTATTAAAGTCGTTAATCTTACACACACTCATCATCATGCATTTTAAAATGTCATATCTAAATTGGATACATGCATGTATATGATTGTTGATGATCAATGTGATGAAATTCAAATATATGAGGAATAGGGATCTTGGAAACTAACCTAGCAGGACCCAACCGTGGGAACAAAAAATAGAAATTTATCTAACCTACATCTACTTTGTGTGACGCCCCCAAATCCGGGTATCTTCCAACCCGACAGATGGTGCTACACGGTCATACAGTTCACACATAAATTCAATTGAAATACCTCAAAAGAGTGACTATGTCATCTATATATTACAAATTAATATTTCCCTGAGGCTCAAGGCCGGCGCCGCAGCGCTGAAGCGCCGCCCAATCTTGTGAAGCTAGCACCGCAGCTGTAAGACCTCGAATTATATGAAATGAAAGTATCCAATATTTTTATAATTATTATTCTATTTAATAAATGGTTTAATTGACAAAAGGTTAAAGTTAAGGGTGATATTTGAAAATTTTGCAAAGTAAGCAAGTTGATATAAAATATTCGTTGTGTCGGAGAATATTCGTTTGGTTGGAAAATATTCTTTTTGTCAGGGAATATCCGTAAGACGACACCATCATTAGTGGACCCCATAACGGAATAACCGTCGGAGTTAAAAAATGACAGAAATAACTTTTTATAAAAATAAACGGCGAAAGTTTTATCGTTAACTGTTGAAATACCCGGTGGTAAAAATATAGTAATACGCGTGGTTGCATAGTAGCACACGATATTGATGCTTACGTAAGAAGCCACTCAGTTTACTCAATTATTGCTACAGTAATTGCTGCATAGTATCTCACGTTATTTGATTCAATTATTGTCATAGTAACATCTGCATAATATTTTATATTATTAAATTAATAATTGAGATGACAAAGTTATTCATATTATTATTTGTAATATTAACGATGTCTAGAAAGTTTTGTCGAGGAAAGGGGTTTGGTCACCTAATTGCGCGCCAATAGGGAGAAATCCTTATCGGAAAGCCCCCTCTTTCCTGCGAATGATCTGGTTGTTAAATATTGCGAGTTATAATATTAATGATAAATAATTGTTAATAGATTAAATTTTTTTTTATTAAAGATAAATGATTTGTGGTAAATATTTATCAATTTTTGATATAAATATAAGGATTTATTATGAGGCATTTGTTGTAAGTTTGACATAGTATTCCATGGGAAGATTTACTAATTTTATGGACCGTCGATGGTGGTTTTAATAGTTAAACAATCTGGACCATTGATGGTAGTTTTAATAGTAAATCAATCTAAACCATTGATGGTGGTTTTAATAGTAAATCAATCTGCACCGTCGGTGGTGGTTTTAAAAGTAAATTAATTTGGATCGTCAGTGGTGGTTTTAAAAGTAAATCAACCTGGACCGTCGGTGGTGTTTTTGAAAGTAAATCAATTTGGACTGTCGGTTGTGGTCTTAATAGTAATCAATATGGACCATCCGTTCTAATAGTAAAACAATCTGGACCATTCGTGAATCAGTTACTACTTAGTCCATTCTCCTATAAATAGAAGCTTAATTCTTCTTTCATTCTCACTAATTCACTGAGACTCACAAGAGACACTATAGAGAGAGAAACTATAGAGAGTAAGAAGAAGAGTATTCTGCTACTTCACTATTGCAGTATCCAGTCTTCTACTAAGGTAAGGGGTATTATTTCTTTCGTATTCATAAGGAATACTATTTTTCGTATTCATCCTTTAATATGTTGGAATAACCTGTCTACGCGGATTATGTACCGCATGATAGGTGAAAATCCATTTGCAATTTCGTTTCATATTCTTAAATCTAAACTTACTATGGTAAGTATTGCTTCTATAATCCCTGAAATTAGGGGAATATCCTTGAGTTTTTCGCTTCATCCAGTATCGTTTCATTGAAATATTGATATAAACTTTCTTATTAAATATCAATATTTTTCCTAGGGTACTATTCACGGGTTACTATTCACCCAGGTACTATTCACTCTAGTATTATTCACTCAAGGATTTGGGGTACTTTTCATGTCGGGGTACTTTTCATGTTGGGGTACTATTCACGAAGTACTATTCACCCGGGTACTATTCATCCGAAAAATTTATTTCTTTTCTGTCCAAATTATTTTTGATACATGAATATTATTGAATTTTACTCCACAAAGCAGTATTATGTTGACAATTTGGACATTATTAAATTCTGGATAAATTAAATTATAAATCTTTAAAATTTATCCTTTGCTTTCATTTAATTGAATTCTTATATCATTGTCATCATCCTCATGCTTATATTGTGATGAAAGTCATCTTTGGCCCGTAGTGCATAGATGGACTATTGATTGGTATGGTTATGACCAGAGATAATTCGATATGATCATGACCATTGATGATTACACGAATATTCTTGGCCCATAGTGCAAGAATAATTTGTGGACGTGATACTAATGAATATCCTTGACCCGTAGTGCAGAGATGATTCAATGATGTGATTTATTTATTAAGCTGAGTCCCAGAGATAAAATTGATGATAAACCATTGATATCATAGAAGATAGTAGATATCATGCTCTACTTGACTCTTCTAATGGATTACTTGTTCTGCTGCAGTTAAACTTGATGTCTATTGTATTTTATCAGTTTAACAATGTTGAAGGCTAACGATAATTTACTCTGGATTATCTTAGTTATAATATTTCTTACTGGGCTAGTCGAGCTCACCTTTTTGCTTTCATTGTTCTCTTCAGGAAATGAGAACGTAGCCAGGACTAGTCGGGGAACGAAGTGATGGTCTGAGATGGTTGTTTTAGTAGTCCTCACTATTTAGTGTGATAATAAATGTAATGAGGATTGAATTTGAGTTTGGATATTGTCTATGAGATAATATTCGTGTAAAAACTCTCAGCTCATGTTGTATAATTAAGTTTGTATTTGTATTCAGTACCATGTATTTTGCGACCCAAGATGTGTGATGCATACCTATTTTGGGGGCGTCACAGCAGCGCCAGACCGAACCCTCACCCACTATTAAGTGGCGCCCCAACGTGGCTCATAGTGAAGGATTTGGCACCGCAGCACCGAGACCAAGACCCAGACACTGCTAACTCGCACTGCAGCGCGAGGCATGCATAGGAAGCTGGCGCCGCAACGCCAACACTAGAGAAGAGATAGTGAAAAATGAATATGAATGTAGAAGAATGTAGAAGATGATTGAAGGTGAATTATTACCTTAATTAACTAAAAGTAACATCATTAAGGATGATAAATAACCTAAAGAATTACAACTAAAGGTTGATGAAAGTTATGAGAATGTAAACACAAAGTAATATGATAAACCGTAACGAATGTTAACCAATCGAATGAATGATTAGATTGAGAACAAGGGGAAGATAGATTAGTGACCATACTTGATTGTTTATGACCTAATGTTGTATGTTATGTATTATTGTACTGTAGAATCCTTAAAGACTCAAAAGGAAAGTGAATTAACTATAGAAGACACTGAAAGCAAGTGTTCTAAACCCTTGTTTATGTTTCTTTTGGACAAGTTTGTGATTCATGTATCTTGCACATGAATTAATGTATAATGAAGTCGAAGCCAATACCTTCAGCTAGACTTAATGTATTTTGTGTATTTCCTTATAATCTATCAAAATATTATCAATGTTGCTATCTTTTGCCAATTATTTTGGTATGGATTTCAAAGAAAGACTGAGTATGAATAAACATATGTTTTGTCGTCAAATGACAGGCACATGAGGTTGCCAAAACTTAAACGTAAATATGTTTAATGAAGTAGTGTTGTACAACATAGAGTACTATAGGTTGATCACCTAGACGTGCTCGTAAGATATGCCAGACTTATGGACTTGGTGCCGGGTTGTCCTTTTTAAAGAAAGAATGAAATGCTCAAGGTCTTGGACCAAAATTGATGTTTAACGTATATTGTGCATGTTAAACATTTTAAAGAGAAGAGAAGTACTATTTTGAAATATCTATAGTACTTCATAACTATTGATTCAATTATAAAAGATATATGATTCATATGATTCAAACTTATTGCGTAAATGAAATTGTCATACTTGCTGAGGCTGTTATGCTCACTCTTGCTTAAACCATATGAATGCAGCTAAGAACGAACAGACTGAAGGATCTAGTAAAGATAAAGGGAAGGCTAAGGCAGACAAATAAGTTGTCTTTGTAATAGCATAGTATGAACTTTATATTTATTTGATATTATGACAAAGAACATATGTAATGGTTACAAAGAACCTGGGAAGGGAAATATTATTTTGTAATATATAGAAGACATATTCACTCTTTTGAGGTATTTCAATTGAATGTATGTGTGAACTATAGCACCGTGTAGCACCATCTATCGGGTTGGAAGATACCCGAATTTGGGGGCGTCACAGGTTGGTATCAAAGTTGTAGGTTATAAAACTTAAGGGGGAAAAAGAACCTTAGGCCATAACCTTAAGAAGAGCTGAAGAATTAAAAGATGAAGTTAACCCTAAAAATGCATTAAATGTGATATGTGTTTTTACTATTCTAATGATGTGTACTAATCCAACTAATTTGTTTTGCTGTAGATGTCAAGAGATAACGTGATGTATAGGGATATATATGTGGTTAGTGAGGAGTCTTTAAACCAAGTAGAGATTTTATCGACACCAGTAGCTAAGTTACCAGAAGTGGTGGTGGTTGAGTCAAAAGACTCAGAGAACTTAGGATTTACATCCTTGTTTGATGGCATGTCAGAGGAGGAGGTGAAGGTGGTTTCGTTTAACACGGTAGCACCTGTAGAAGAGATGACTCCGGGGGAGTCAATGAAGGCATTATTTATGATGGTGTTGGATAGAAATATCCAGTTGGGGAAAGAGGTGAGAGAGTTGAAGGAGGAGATCCATGATATCTTGGTAAACAAGAAGGACATGGAGACGATGTGAGAAGAAGAGCACGATGAGAAGGTTTTAGTGAAGGACAAGGTCCATTTGCTGAAACATGAGGTCTTTGAGCTTAGGGAGAAGCTAAAGACCAAGAAGCAGAAGATTGGTAAAATGTCCTACATACATAGGAGTTCTCACGAGGATTTTCAGTGACAAGTGGCTGAGTACCCTATGGAGGTAGGGCAGACTCGACATACTATCAGTCGAGATGTGATAGCCAGTCTTGCCAATGCAGACTATGAGAATGTCATAAGGCAAATGTAACCTAGTTAGTTACTAGAGTAGAGTTAGATATGTAAATATATTGTATCTATGTAGTAACGTAAAACCCTCTTTTGTATATTAAAGGGTAGAGTTTTGTAAATCCTAATTTTTGGAAAGTAATTGCGGGAAAGTAATGTAATCAACTAAGGCTGTGTAATAACGAATGATGTAGTATTAGACTATAAGGAAGAAACATATCAGTATAAGCCTTTTATTGAACATGTTGTGTAATGAGTTTGAGTTATTATTTGATAATGAATAATAACTAATTAACAAGAAGAAAGTAATAATGAAGTGTTATTTATTTTAACAGAAAGATGCCGCCAAGAAGAGGACAACGAAATCAAGAAGCGATTGTTAATCAACCGGAAGGGGGATCGGTTAATTCGATGCAAGAGTTCCTTAATTTACTAACGACTGCTTTTAATAGAAATGGGGCGAATATACCTGTAAATCCTGTGGTAGTACGGGCTACTACGTTTAAGGATTTTAAGAGTGTAGGTCTGCTGGAGTTCAAGGGAACTATGGACCCTATAGAAGCTCAGACTTGGGTAAAAGAAATTGAGAAGGCATTTGTTATTACAAATGTCGAAGAGGGGCAAAAGGTTTCTTTTGCTACCTGTATGATGAAGGGAGAGGCCAACTTCTGGTGGGAGGCAAACCAGGCTAGGATAGAAAACCTAACGTGGACACATTTCTTGGAGATTTTCTTCGAGAACTACTTTCCCACGAGTATGCAGGGGAGGATGGAGATGAGGTTTTTAGAACTGAAACAAGGGAAAATGACTGTTCCCCAATATGCTACCAAGTTCAATGAAATGACGATGTTTGCTCCATATCAGGTGGATACGGAGGTGAGGAAGGCAATAAGATTCGAGCAAGGCTTGAAACCCTAGCTCTATAGCCGAATATCAGTATTCCAAAGTAACTCCTTTGGAACCATTTTGGAGAAGGCGATGATTGCAAAGGGTGGTAATGAGGCTGTAAGCCAATACCACAGAGAGAAGAAGAATAAGAATAAGGTAGAAGGGGGAGTGAAAACCGAGGGAGCCAGCGAGAGTGGAAACAGGCAGAAGAGGAAGGGTTAAAAATCTGGGAATACAAGAGTAAAGCAAGGAGATCCTAAGAAGAGGATGGAGGCATGCAAGAACTGTGGATAGACTCACTTAGGAGTCTGCCTCAAGGGAAAAATGGTATGCTACAATTGTGGATAAGAGGGGCACATTTCACCTAATTGTCCAAGTCCGAAGAAGAATCACGAATGCTTCGTGTGTGGATCAACTGATCATATGGCGAAGAATTGCCCGAAGAAGGGGATGGATAGGAATAAGGGCACTAATAGTGACAAGTTAGCTATTAGTGGTCCAGCTCAGACAAGTTGGCCGATGGCCCACACCTTTAATATGATGGTCCAGGATGCAGTTGCATCAGGGGATGTAGTTGCAGGTATTATCCTAATCAACGATATAAATGCTTATGTGTTGTTTGATTCGGGTGCTACTTGTTCTTTTATAGCATGTGATTTTGCTAGACGATTAGGATTACTTCCCGAAAGATTGCCTATATCTTTGAATATCAAGGTAGCCAACAAAGAAATAATTCCTATTGAAAATATTCATAGGCGTTGTTGTGTAGAAATGCGAGGTTATAAATTATCGATAGATTTAATACCGATAAAGTTGTAAGAATTCGATGAAATTCTCTGTATGGATTGTGTGGCGCCCCCAAAATAGGTCCACACGACCCATTCTGAGTCGCCAGATATTATACTATAAAAATCAAATACAAACTTCATTTATACAACTGTTGAACTATCGTGTAGAATACGACCACAGTTAAACTATGAGTTTTAATATAAATGTATGTAACTCTCATGGTGCCTCGACCACAACCTTACAATGTTACTTTACATAAAAGTACAGTCAAAAACTGTTTTAGAAATTAAAATATTTTGGAAGTGCTCAAGGAAACCTTCGTACATGGGAGGCCATGAATCTAGGTTATGATAGATATCATATGTCCAGAGAATTATCCTTGGTTGACCCAATAGACTCCAAAGAAAAATGAGAAGATTACTATCATATTCCTTCCAATGGTGAGTCTTCTCTTGACATATAACAATCTCCACCGTCTGCAATTGAACATTATGTTTCAACCAAACTCCAAGATCATATAGGTAGTGCTCGTAGATATACTCAGCAAGTGGATGTGCACAACCCTGTCTTATGATAACACAAGGTTGTATGTCATTAGAAATCTTGTATGATAGTGACAAAACACCCTTCCAAAGTTGGGTTCACCTCACCCTATTCGGTTCACAAAAATTAAATATCAAATGACGTATACAACACGACACACTTATCTAAAGTTCTCAATAAAATTATTTCCATACTATTTAGGGAGAACATCAACAGCAATAGACCACCGTTCTATTCTCCTGTTACCCCCGCTCGACCTAGCTACACTCTTATTACTTGAAAGGAATTGTGAAGCAAAAAGGGTGAGCACAACTAGCCCAGTAAAAAATATCATGACTAAAGATAATTTACATCATTAATAGCCTTCATCAATAATAAATAAGAGATTTAGAACATATGGTAGATGATAAAATTTTTCAACCATAGTTGTAGTGGAACGAGCAATCCATTAGAAGAGTCAAATAAACCATCAGGTCTATTATCTTCTCCATGTTAAAAGTCCATCAATATTGTTTTATCCCTGTAACAACAATCAACAATTCCTGTCCACAATCATATGAATAACTCATAATCATAATTGTGATTCTAAATTCCCTTCGCACCTAGGACGAAGATAATTTTCATCACCTATCTTCACCTGAAACATCAAAAATCATGGTTATACCAAATCACAATTCCTACTCATAATCATACTAATAAATTCATCTTTGCACTACGGCCAAAGATATTCATTAACAATTCATCTTTGCACTACAGGCCAAAGACATATAACTGTATTTTAGAAGAGTCAAGTAGAGCATGATATCTACTATCTTTTACGAATTAAAAGTGTATAATCAATATGTTATCGTTGAGACTCAGCTTAATAAATAATCCACATCATCGAATCATCCCTACACCACGGCCAAGTATATTCATGTAATCATCAATGGTCATGATTATACCGAATAATCCCTGGTTATAATCATACCAATAACTGTCCATCAATGCACTACAGGCCAATGAGGACTTTTACCACATCATCTATAACATTACGTGTCATGATTATCTTAGAATGATCCCTCGGTCATAATCATACCAATAAATTCATATTATATATGCACATAAGCTAAAGATACTCATCAATCAATAGTTCATCTTTGCACGTAAGCCAAAGATATACAAATCAGAAAACCAATAATCAACAAATCATCTTTGCACGTAAGCCAAAGATATACAATCAGAAAACCAATAATCAACAAATTCATCTTTGCACGTGAGCCAAAGATGACTTTCATCATAATATAAGCATGAGGATGATGAAAATGATATAAGCATTAATCAAACGAAATCAAGGATAAATATTAAAGACTTTAAATTTATCCAGAGTTTAAAAATATCCAAATTGTCAACATGATACTGCTTTGTGGAGTAAAATTCAATAATAATGTTCATGTACCAAAAATAATTTGGACAGAAAAGAAATATATTTTTCGGGTAAATAGTACCCTATGAATAGTACTTCGGGAATAGTACCTCATGAATTGTACCCCGGCATGAAAAGTATCCCAAATACCTGAGTGAATAATATTTGGGTGAATAGTAATTTGGGTGAATAGTAACCCATGAATAGTAACTCGTGAATAGTACTCCATCACAAAAAGTGCCCCAAATACCCGAGTGAATAATACTAGAGTGAATAGTAACTGGGTGAATAGTAACCCATAAAAAAAATACCAAAAAAATGATATTCCATGACGAGTACAAAAGGAATGATATCTCATACGAGTATAATAGAATATACGAAACTACAAATGGATTTTCACCCGCCATGCGGTAATCCACGTAGACTGATCATTTCTACAATTTAATAAAGAATGACTACGAAGGATCATTCACCATGCACGTGGTAATCCACATAGACAGGTTATTCCAATAGAATAATAAAGAATGGAATAACAGAAGAATTCACCAGGCATGCGTTAGACCACACAAACAAGTTATTCCCAATAGAATAATAAAGAATGGAACCAGGTCATGCGTAATCCGCACAAATAGGATATTCCAATAGAATAATAAAGAATGGAACCAGGTCATGCGTAATCCATGCATGGGATATTCAAATGAATAATAATAAAGAATGAAATAACAACAGAATTCACCAGGCATGCGATAGACTGCACAGACAGGTTATTCCAACAAAATAATAAAGAATGGAATAACATAAGAATTTCACCATGTATGTGGTACTTCGCATAGACAGGTTATTCTAACATAATAATAAAGAATGGAATAACAACCCTTACGAGTATTGAAAGAAAATAACTCTCTTCATGAATACGAAAGAATAATACCCCTTACTATAATAATAATATCCCTTACTATAATAATAGTATCTCTTACCTTAGAAGAAATTGGATACTGGAAAAGTGAGGTGACAAACTTCTCTTCTTCTTTCTCTCTATAATTTCTCTCTATAATAATTGCTCTTGTGAGACTTAGTGAATTGGTGAAAAATAATGAAGGAATGAGCTTCTATTTATAGAAAAATATAGTTTCCATAATTGCACATTTTGGGGCTCAAAATATTACAGTATAATACCTTCATCTTTTTTTTCATTTTTAATTTAGTTATGCAAGTATTATCAAACTTGCACCACCTCCCCTAATAGTAAATTATGTGAATCAAAAGTAAATCATGTGACTCAATAGTTCTAAACATGTGAAAAAATTAATTATAGTATAGTACCTTCATCTATACCTTTATTTTTAACTAAATCATGCAAGTATTATCAAACTTACACCAACTCCCCTAATAGTAAATAAATGTGATTCAATAGTACACACATGTGAACAAATAGTTATAATCATGTGAATTAATAGCAATTAATTACTCATTTATCCGATTAATTACCCGATTGGTCAATATAACTTCCAGACATCAATTATTATCGAAATAAATGTCGATTTCCACTAACACTAATAATTCCAACACAATGGAACTATCAATTTCATCTTTAATCAACACAAACTTATTCATCATTAATATTATAACTTACAATATTTAACAACCAAGTCGTTCCCAGGAAAGAGGGGGCTTTCCGATAAGGATTACTCCTTATTGGCGCGCAATTAGGTGACCAAACCTCTCCTTGATAGAACTTCTAGACATTGTTAATATATTGAATAATAATATAAATAACTTTGTTGTCTCAATTATTGATTTAATAATATATCATATTATGCGATGATACTCTTATGACAATAATTGAATCAATAATATGAGAGATATGATGCGAAAATTCATCATAGCAATAATTGAGTATAACTGAGTGACTTCTCAATGTAAGCATCAATAATCAATTCCGTGTGCTACTATGCAACCATGCGTATTACTGTACTTTTACTACCGAGTAGTTCAACAGTTTTAACGGTAACACTTTCGCTGTTATTTTTATAAAAAGATAATTCTGTCATTTTTTTACTACGATAATACTTCCGTTGTGGGGTCCACCAATGATTGTGCCATCCTACGAATATTCCACGATAAAAAGAATATTCCCCGACCAAACGAATATTTTATAACAACTTGTATATTTTGAAAAAAATTCACATATCACCCTTAACTTTAACCTTTTATCAATTTAACCATTTACTAAATAGAATAATTATAAGAAAATTGAATACTTTCATTTCATAAAATTCAGGGTCTCACAATCTCCCCTCCTTATGAAATTTCGCCCTTGAAATTTACGTACCTGGTAGTTCGAAAAGATGATAATACCTTGCTTTCTTTTCGGATTGTACCTTTCCGGATATTTCCTCTGTATAATGATTTTCCCATTGCTCATCTCCTGTATTTCAGATATCATTCTAGAATATACCTTCAAAACAAAGGTTAATTGACATATCATAATTTGTCAAGTTATCAAGTAAACAATTTCAGCTTAGGTAAGTCACACACTAGCGAAGTATATTACTCGTCTCTCCCCTCCTAGTTCTAGACTCATATCTTCACCAGTGACCATATCTCTAAGCTCTAATACCATTTATGATGTCCCCAAAATAGGTCCACACGACCCATTTTTAGTCGCTAGATATCATACTATAAAAATTAAATACAAACTTCATTTATACAACTATTGAACTGTCATGCAGAATATGACCACAGTAAAACTGTGAGTTTTAATATAAATGTATGTAACTCTCATGGTGCCTCGACCACAACCTTACAATGTTACTTTACATAAAAGTACAGTCAAAAACTGTTTTAGAAATTAAAATATTTGGGAAGTGCTCAAGGAAACCTTCGTACATGGGAGGCCATGAATCTAGGTTATGATAGATATCATATGTCCAGAGAATTATCTTTGGTTGACCTAATAGACTCCAAAGAAAAATGAGAAGATTACTATCATATTCCTTCCAATAGTGAGTCTTTTCTTGACATATAACTATCTCCACCATCTACAATTCAACATTATGTTTCAACCAAACTCCAAGATCATATACGTAGATATACTCAACAAGTGGATGTGCACAACCCTGTCTTATGATAACACAAGGTTGTATGTCGTTAGACATCTTGTATGATAGTGACAAAACACCCTTCCAAAGTTGGGTTTGCCTCACCCTATTCGGTTCACCAAAATTAAATATCAAATGACGTATACAAAACGACACACTTATCTAAAGTTCTCAATAAAATTATTTTCATACTATTTAGGGAGAACCTCAACAACTATAGACCACCATTCTATTCTCCTGTTACCCCCGCTCGACCCAGCTACACTCTTATTACCTGAAAGGAATTGTGAAGCAAAAAGGGTGAGCACAACTAGCCCAGTAAAAAATATCATGACTAAAGATAATTTACATCATCAATAGCCTTCATCAATAATAAATAAGAGATTTAGAACATATGGTAGATGATAAAACTTTTCAACCATAGTTGTAGTGGAACGAGCAATCCATTAGAAGAGTCAAATAGACCATCAGGTCTATTATCTTCTCCATGTTAAAAGTCCATCAATATTGTTTTATCCCTGTAACATCAATCAACAATTCCTGTCCACAATCATATGAATAACTCATAATCATAATTGTGATTCTAAATTCCTCTTCACACCCAGGACGAAAATAATTTTCATCACCTATCTTCACCTGAAACATCAAAAATCATGGTTATACCAAATCACAATTCCTACTCATAATCATACTAATAAATTCATCTTTGCACTACTACCAAAGATATTCATTAACAATTCATCTTTTTTTACGTGCCAAAGACATATAAGCTGTATTTTAGAAGAGTCAAGTAGAGCATGATATCTACTATCTTTTACGAATTAAAAGTGTATAATCAATATGTTATCGTTGAGACTCAGCTTAATAAATAATCCACATCATCGAATCATCCTTGCACTACGACCAAGGATATTCATATAATCATCAATGGTCATTATTATACCGAATAATCCCTGGTTATAATCATACCAATAACTGTCCATCAATGCACTATGGGCCAATGAGGACTTTTACCACATCATCTATAACATTACGGGTCATGATTATACCGAATGATCCCTGGTCATAATCATACCAATAAACAGTTCATATATGCACATAAGCTAAAGATACTCATCAATCAATAGTTCATCTTTGCACGTAAGCCAAAGATATACAACTGTAAAACCAATAATTAACAGTCCATCTTTGCACGTAAGCCAAAGATATACAACTGTAAAACCAATAATCAACAGTCCATCTTTGCACGTGAGCTAAAGATGACTTTCATCATAATATAAGCATGAGGATGATGAAAATGATATAAGCATTAATCAAATGAAATCAAGGATACATATTAAAGACTTTAAATTTATCCAGAGTTTAATAATATCCAAATTGTCAACATGATACTGCTTTGTGGAGTAAAATTCAAGAATAATATTCCTGTACCAAAAATAATTTGGACAGAAAAGAAATATATTTTTCGGAAAAATAGTACCCCGCAACGGAATTATTGTCGGATTGAGAAAAAGACAAAAATATTTTTATAAAAATAATGGCGGAAGTTTTACCTTTAACTATTGAAACACCCAATGATAAAAGTACAGTAATACGCGTGGTTGCATAGTAGCACACGATATTGATTATTGATGCTTACGTGAGAAGTCACTCAGTTTGTGTTCAATTATTGCTACATATTATCTCATGTTATTTGATTCAATTATTGTCAATATTTTATATATTATTAAATCAATAATTAAGACGACGAAGTTATTAACATTATTATTTGCAATATTAACGATGTCTAGAAGTTCTGCCAAGGAGAGGTTTGGTCACCTAATTAGGCGCCAATAGGAAAAAATCCTTATTGGAAAGCCCCCTCTTTCTTGGGAACGACCTGGTCGATTAATAGTTTGAATTATAATAATGATGATGACGTTTGTTTTATTAGTATTATTAATGTAATAAAATAGAAAAGCTTTTTATATAAAATAGAATACTTTTATAAAGTTATTTGTTTTATTAGACAATAATTAGAATATATTATATTTTATTATGCATGTAGTGTTTTGCGATAGTAAAATCTTTTTATATAAAACATAATACTTTTATAAAGTTATTTATTTTATTAGACAATAATTAGAATATATTATATTTTATTAAGCATAGTGTTTGCATAGTGCCTGCATAGTGTTTGCATAGTAAAATCTTTTTATATAAAACAGAATACTTTTATAAAGTTATTCATTTTATTAGATTATTAATAGAATATATTATATTTTATTTAAAAAGATTTTGTTTTATTAGAATATTTTATTAAATCAATCTGGACCGTCCGTTTAAAAATGAATCAATCTGGACCGTTCATGAATTAGTTACTATTCAATCTATTCTCCTAGAAATAGAAGTTCATTCCTTCATTATTTCTTACGAATTCACTGAAACTCTAGAGAGAGAAACTATAGAGAGAAGGAAGAAAAGTATTCTGCTACTTCACTACTCCTATATCCAGTTCTTCTTTATAAGGTAAGGGGTATTATTTCTTTCGTATTCATGAAGAGAACTTTTGTTATTCCATTCTTTATTATTTTGTTGTTGGAATTACGTATCTGGGACTACCCTATACTTGGTGAAATTCTTCATTATTCCATTCCTTATTATTACATTGGGATAACTTTGTATATGCAAAGCAATCTACCGCATACATGGTGAAATTCTTACATTATTCCATTCTTTATTATTCGCTGAATATCCTGTTTGTGTGTTTACGCATGACTGGTTCCATTATTTATTATTACATTTGGAATAACCTATCTCATGTTGCCTATCGCATGTACGGTGAATTCTGTTGTTATTCCATTCTTTATTATTCTCGCCGGAATATCTTGTTATGCGTGCGTTACGCATGACTGGGTTCCATCATTTATTATTCTGTTGGAATATCCTCATGGTCAAGGATTATGCCCGACTGGGTTCTATTATTTATTATTACATTGGAATAACACATGCATGCGATTATCGCATGCACGGTGATTTCTTTTGTTATTCCATTCTTTATTATACCCAGTTGGTTAAAGTTTTGGCTTTTATACTCCATGAAATTAGTGGAATATCGTTGATATTTGCGCTTCATCCAGTATCTTTTCATGGAAATATTCTTCTAAGCGTTCTTGAGTTTTACCCCACAAAGCAGTATCATGTTGACAATTTGGACGTTATTGGTTCCTGGATAAACTAATTCTTGAACTTATTTTATTGAATTCTTATATCATTGTCATCATCCTCATGCTTATATTGTGATGAAAGTCATCTTTGGCTTACGTGCATAGATGGACTTAGTATGATTATGTCCAGGGATCATTCGGTTCACGACCTGTAATGTTATAAATGATGTGGTAAAAATTCTCAGTGGTCTGTAATGCATTGATGGACAGTTTTTGGTATGATTATAACCAAGGATTATACGGTATAGTCATGACCATTGATGATTTAATGAATATCCTTGGCCGTGGTACAGGGATGATTAGATGACGTGGTTTATTTATTAAGCTGAGTCTCAGCGATAAAAATTGATGAAAACATTTTAAATCATAGAAGATAGTAGATTTTATTCTCTACTTGAATCTTCTAATGAATTGCTTGTTCCGCTGCAGTAAAACTTGACGTCTATTTTATTTTATCAGTTTAACATTGTTGAAGACTAATGATAATTTATTCTGCATTATCTTAGTCATAATATTTCTTACTGGGCTAGTTGAGCTCACCCTTTCTTTCACTGTTCTCTTCAGGAAATGAGAACGTAGCCGGGACTAGTCGGAGAACGGAGTGATGGTACGAGATGGTGTATTAGTAGTCCTCACTATTCTATAAAATAGTGTGATAATAAATGTAATGAGGACTCTATTTGAGAGTGGATATTGTCTAGAAGGCAATATTCCTGTTTAAACTCTCAGTTATGTTTTGTAGTATTTTACACGACAGTTGTATAATTAAGTTTTTATTTGAATTTTGTACCATTTCTTTGGCGACTCAAGATGGGTGATGTATACCTTTTGGGGGCGTCACATTAACCATTTACTAAATAGAATAATTATAAGAAAATTGAATACTTTCATTTTATAAAATTCGGGGTCTCACAGTTTGGTTGTTTAACCATGGTGCAATTATAGATTGTAAAAAGAAATGTGTAAACATTAGAACGTTGAGACAGCCTCATGTAGTGTTTTATAGTAATAAATTGTCAGGACGTTCGTGTTATCTTACCATAACACAAACTAGGAAATTATTGAGGAAAGGATGTGTAGGTTATTTGTGTCATGTTGTTGATACCCAGAGAGTGGGAGCAACAATGGAATTAATACATATAGTTAAAGAATTTGTGGATGTATTTCCAAGTAAATTATCGAGTCTTTCGCAAGATAGGGAGATTGAATTCGTAATAGATATTGTGCCAGGAACGGCACCGTATCGTATGGCGCCAGTAGAAATGAAGGATTTGATGGTTCAATTACAAGAACGGTTGAATAGAAAGTACATTCAACCAAGTGTTTCACCGTGGGGAGCACCAGTACTGTTTGTGAAGAAGAAGGATGAATCGTTGAGACTTTGTATCGACTACCGAGAGTTGAACAAGTTAACGATAAAGAATAAATACCGATTGCCCAAGATCGATGATCTCTTTGACCAGTTAAAAGGGGCAAAGTATTTTTCTAAGATAAATTTGTGAATGGGGTATCATCAGTTGAAGGTTAGAAAGGAGGATGTACCTACGACGACATTCAGGAGTCGTTACGGCCAGTACGAGTTTTTGGTAATGTCATTTGGGTTGACGAATGCACTACCTACATTTATGGATATGATGAACAGAGTGTTCAAATAATATTTGGACAAGTTCGTCGTAGTGTTTATCGATGATATTCTAGTCTATTCTAAGACGCCCGAAGATCACGCTGAACACCTAAGGTTAGTGTTGGAGACAATAAGGAAGGAGAAGTTATACACGAAATTCACTAAGTGTGAATTTTGGATAGAAAGAGTACGGTTTTTAGGACATATTATTGACCAAGATAGAATTTCAGCAAACCTAGCAAAGGTGGAAGCAGTGATTAATTGAGAACAACCAAAAACATCAACTGAGGTACGGAGTTTCCTAGGGTTAGCGGGATACTATCGAAGATTTATCCAAGATTTTTCTAAGATAGATACTCCGTTGACTAATTTGACAAGGAAGACAGTGAAATACATGTGGATTGAGAAGTGTGAAGACAATTTTCAAGAATTGAAGAAAATGTTGAGTGAAGCACATGTATTATCTTTACCCGATGATACAGGGAATTTTGTAGTTTATAGCGATGCTTTGAATAGATGACTTGGTTACGTGTTCATACAGCATGGCAATGACATTACGTATGCATCACGGCAGTTAAAGGATTATGATAAAGTTTATCCTACTCATGATCTAGAACTGGCCGCAGTAGTGTTTCCCATAAAGATATGGAGGCATTACCTATATGGAGAGAAATGTGAGATATACACGGACCATAAGAGTCTAAAATATATCTTCACACAAAAGGATTTAAATATGAGACAAAGGAGATGGCTGGAGTTGATAAAGGATTACGATTGTGATATCCTGTATCACCCAGGAAAAGCCAATGTAGTGGCCGACGCCTTAAGTAGGAAGGGTCGGGAAAAGTTGTCTATGTTAACGACTCAAACTGAGTTAATAACAGAGATGGCTAGAATGGAGTTAGAGGTGAAGTTACCGAGTGAGTTAGGACAGAGATTGTCTACAACGGGTATTTGATCTACCATTGTAGAGAGAGTCAAGGAGGTATAACTCAGAAATGACGAGTGTGACCAAATGAAGAAGCGGCTAACAAATGAAAAAAGGGATAAAGTATAGTCTTGATAATGAGGGATTATTAAGATTTGAAGGAAGAATTTGGGTTCTAAATGGAACGGAGTTGAAGGAGGAAGTATTACAAGAGGCTCATAGTTCATGGTACTCGATTCATCCTGGTAGTACTAAGATGTATCAAGACCTTTGACATAGTTTTTGGTGGCCGAACATGAAGAGGGAGATAGCAGAATATGTAAGTAGGTGCTTAACTTGTCAAAAAGTTAAGGCCGAACAACAACGACCAAGTCGCTTGTTACAGTCATTGGAGATTCCGGAATGGAAGTGGGAGCATATCATAATGGACTTTGTGGTGGGACTTCCAATTACTCAGAAAGGGTACGACACTATTTGGGTAATAGTGGACCGGTTGACGAAGTCAGCTCACTTTTTGCCAATAAGAGTTAAGTTTAACTTAGATGAGTTAGCTAAAATTTATGTTAAGGAAATTATTTCCAGACATGGAGTACCAGTTTCAATAGTTTCAGATCGTGATCCACGATTCACATCAAATTTCTGGAGAAGTATGCAAGAACAGATGGGAACACAGTTGAAGTTAAGTACAACTTATCATCCACAAACAGATGGGCAGAGTGAAAGGAAAATTCAAACACTAGAAGATATGCTGAGATCTTGCGTTATGGATTTCAAAGATAGTTGGGATGATCATCTACCATTAGTAGAGTTTGTGTATAACAACAGTTATCATGCGAGCATAGGCATGCCGCCTTATGAAGCTTTATATGGAAGGAAGTGTAGAATACCATTGTGTTGGGATAAAGTAGGAGAGCGCCGGATGCTAGGACCTAAATTGGTGCAACAAACAGTGGATATAGTTAAGTTGATACGAATGCGATTGGTAGCAGCTCAAGACAGACAGAATAAGTATGCAGATTCGCATCGATTGAACAGAGAGTTTGAAGTAGGCTCGTATGTATTTCTAAAGGTATCTCCCTAGAAAGGAAAGATATGCTTTGGAAAAAAGGGAAAGTTAAGCCCAAGGTTTATAGGACCTTTTGAGATATTAAAAAGGGTAGGAGAGGTAGCTTACATGTTAGCATTACCTCCAGACTTGGAACACATACACAATGTGTTTCATGTATCTGTGTTACATCCTTATAAGCCAGATTATAACCACGTAATAGAATATGAGCCTATTCATATTGAGAAAGACTTGGCGTATGAAGAAATGCCTATTCAAATCGTTGATAGAAAAGAGCAAGTTCTGAGGAACAAAGTTATACCTTCGGTAAAGGTGTTATGGAGGAACCATAATGCCGAAGAGGCAACGTGGGAACTTGAAGAAAAGATGAAGAAGAATTACCCTCAGTTATTTGATTAATTTATAGCAAGATTCTAAGGACAGAATCCTTATAAGGGTGGGGGAAGAATGTAACGACCTAGAAAATCAGATTACTTGTAAAATAATTTTATTTGAATAAATAATGAATATAACTATAATATATGTTATTTATAATGAGTAAGCAAGGTGAAGGTTGTTCTATAGCCTAAATGTGGAATAAAGTCGTAGTATCCTGGCTACATGATAGAATTAAGGTGTTTGAATTTCCAAGACAAAAATAAAAGCTTTCCGAGAAATTCTCCAAAAAACACTATTCATCCATTTCTACTCAGGAATTATTTTTAAACTTCCAGGAAATACGCAATGATAAAATGATAAGGAAGGATGGATTATGTAATAATAATTCAGTTATGACAAACACAATTTTTCGCCTGCGTGCTAAGTTCGAGAATGTTAAGGAAAGTAAATATTTGAATAAATGATGATCGTATAATAAGAAAGTATTATACGAGGTAATGAATACGAGTATGATACGAAGTATTGTGCAAGTATATACAAAAGTTAGCCTAATGTATATGATGAATGATTATACGAATTAGTATATGAGTAGAATACGAAGATTATACGTTAAAAAGCTTAAGCCAATTGTAATGTACTAATAGAATTTGTGTAGGAATTGGGCAAGCCCAAGTTCAATCTTGTTAAGGCCCAAAGCGTAAAAATGAAAGCCCAATGTTAGACCCAAAGTTAATTAAACATAAGCCCGAACCAAGAACCAGACCCGTGGATTGAACAGATGGGTCATCGGGTGAGAAAAACCCATGGGGCAACCCATGTGGGCCCCCATAGGTGAGTCATGGCTGGCCACTTGGTGGATAAGCAAAGGAGGTTGCTTAATGCCCAAGATTTGAATAGTAAGGAGGTGGAAAGTAAGGAGGTGGGATAACATTTTGACCATTATGCCTTAACCTTGTAAATCCTATAAATAGAAGATGTTGTTGGTCATTTGTTGCCTTGTTCAGAACACTAACATCTTAGTACAATTATATTAAGAGAAAAGTGAGAAGTGTCTTGCTAATCTAAGAAGAAAAGAAGAAGAATCAAGTTAAGAACACAAAGGTAAGGAATCCTAGACCATTATTCTTCATCTCTTCAGTGGTAGTTTGATAGAGAAGTGAATATTGGTGGAGCATGCATCATAAGGAGTAATAAAGATGGCTATTAGTGGACTTAAACCTTAATAAACCATGTTATAAGTGGAATCATAATCATAGAATTATGAAATAATGAACATATGAAGAATTGTCATTTTGTTATTGAGTAACAAGTTTAAAACCATCATGTATAGGATTAGATGATATATTTTTGGTTAGGATGATAGAATGATGGAATGAATCCATTTTGAATGGTGTAAAAATCTCAAGTAACGAAGTTATGGCAAAATTTACGAGATTAGATGATAATCGTTGAAATCGTGAAATTCTCGGAATAAAAGTCAAAAGTCACCATTTAACTCAGAAACCTTGGTTTTTCGATGGCATATAGTATAACTTTGAATTTTAGAGTTGCGGACTCAAGAATGATTGAATTCCGACTTGAAACGAAGAAATGAGCTATGAACATTCACTAACATTTAACGAATACGTAATAAAGAACTTATTAAGTGAATTCCATGTTAACAGATTTGAAAATGTAAAATTTTCTAATGAAATCGTAGTACACATGATATGTGAGCTAAAGGCTTTTGAATGAGCCAATTCCGACTTATAATGAGTAAGTTATGAGCCCAAAAAGGATTGCAGTGGAAAATTTAAAATTTCCACGAGGCTCGGGTAAGTAGTACATGAATACAAAACCAAAACCATCGCCCATCGTATCTGTTAAGTGGCATAGCAATGCGCTTATAGTGAAGGATTTGGTACCGCAGTGCCGAGACCAAGACCCAGACACTACTAACTCAAAGCCATAACACGAAACATACATAGAAGTCAGAATGGCCATGCCAACACTAGAGAAGAGATAGTGAAAATGAATATGAATGTAGAAGAATGTAGAAGTTGATTGAAGGTGAATTATTACCTTAATTAACTTAAAGTAACATCATTAAAGATGATAAATAACCTTAAGAATTACAACTAAAGGTTGATGAAAGTTACAAGAATGTAAACACAAAGTAATACGATAAACCATAACAAATGTTAACCAATCGAATGAATGATTAGAATGAGAAGAATGGGAAGATAGATTAGTGACCATACTTGATTGTTTATGACCTAATGTAGTATGTTATGTACTATTGTAATGTAGAATCCTTAAAGACTCAAAAGGAAAGTGAGTTAATTGTAGATGACACTGAAGGCAAGTGTTCTAAACCCTTGTCTATGTTTCTTTTGGACAAGTTTGTGATTCATGTATCTTGCGCATGAATTGATGTATAATGAAGTCAAAGCTAATACCTTAGGCTAGACTAATGTATTTTGTGGATTTACTTATAATCTATCAAAATATTCTCAATGTTGCTATCTTTTGCCAACTGTTTTGGTATGGATTTCAAAGAAAGACTGAGTATGAATAAACAAATGTTTTGTCGTCAAACGACATGCACGTGAGGTTGCCAAAACTTAAACGTAGATACGTTTAATGAAGTAGTGTTGTACAACATAGAGTACTATAGGATGATCACCTAGACGTGCTCATAAGATATATTGGACTTACGAACTTGGTGCCGGGTTGTCCTTTTCAAAGAAAGAATGAAATGCTCAAGGTCTTGGACCAAAATTGATGTTTAAGGTATATTGTGCATGGTTAAACGTTTTAAAGAGAAGAGAAGTGCTATTTTGAATTATCTATAGTACTTCATAACTATTGATTCAGTTATAGAAGATATACGATTCATATGATTCAAACTTATTGCGTAAATGAAATTGTCATACTTGCTGAGCTAGTTATGCTCACTCTTGCTTGAACCATATGAATGTAGTTAAGAACGAACGGACTGAAGGATCTAGTAAAGATAAAGGGAAGGCTAAGGCAGACAAATAAGTTGTCTTTGTAATAGCATAGTATGAACTTTTTATTTATTTGATGTTATGACAAAGAACATATGTAATAGTTACAAAGAACCTAGGAAGGGAAATATTAATTTGTAATATATAGAAGACATATTCACTCTTTTGAGGTATTTCAATTGAATGTATGTGTGAACTGTAGCACCGTGTAGCACCATCTGTCGGGTTGGAAGATACCCGGATTTAGGGGAATCACACTTTGTCTATCTGACCACACTAAGGAATGCCGAAGTAGATGATGTCAGTCAAGAAAATTCAACCAACTGGAGGCTTAAGATATTTCAGAAATGTTCTTGACAAAATCATTACTTGTCAAAGCCTGTTCTTGAAGGCTTGCTGAGCTAACATGAATGAAGCTCACTTGGTTGCTGATCTCTATAAGAAAGCATATCATTCATGCTAAGATGAAAAGGGTGATCCTTGAATTGTTATAGTTGGTTAAACTAATAAGGGAAATAAAGTTTTAAAATTTGAAGTGTGATCCTTGAATTGTTAAGGAAAATAGTAACCAATGATGTGAAATCAAAGAGGGGATTGATGTTAGACGAGTTAACATTTAAGGAGGATGTGTAAAGTATTTAGAAGCATAGGTTTCATTTATACTAATGCAGAACTTGTGTGCCTCTGAATTTGGTATGGCACAGCTACGCCATTTCCAAGCCTATGACCAGTGCAGCTGCACCGGTCTGTAGGATCAGTTTTTGGAATTTAAAATTTAAGAAATGGGTATTAAGGATTCATAAGGATAATAAAAATCTTAAATGATGATTAAGTTATCCATGAATGAATTTGAATAAGAGTTAATTAATTAGCCCAAAATAAATATGGTTAATTAAGAGATATTATAGAATATTATATTATATTAATTAGTGGAGTACATAATATGTGACGCCCCCAAATTCGGATACTTGAAACCCGAATTCAGTGCTTCACGATACCATTTCTTTGAGCTGAATAATAATAATAATGTCATAAATATCAAACTTAATTTACATATCAGAGTTTTCTAAATCCCAGGTACGCAACCTTAAAACATTTCATTACATAATATATAATAAATATCTTCATCTTATTTAAGTCTAGTTATTACATAAGGTAACACAAACTTATTCTGAAAGCTTTCCTTTCCCTTTGTTCCTGGCAGAGCCCTCTGGTTGATCATACTTAACTGAAAACATTTAATTTAAGCAAGAATGAGCATTTGAGTGCCCAGCAAGTAATAACAATTATAAATATTAGCTGAAAGGATTAAATAATTTCTTTGCACTACCCTTCTACAACAAATCAAAAGTTGTGAAGTAATCTGAACCGATGATAATAACATAACATCTCTCTATCAAATTTTTGAAACTACGTACTTACTATAAGTAGAGTTAAGGTGACATACTATGAACATTATTCTCAATTTTCAAAAATGTTTAATAGAACTTCATCTGTAAACCATCATAACTTACGGGCACGGAGGGTGATCAGCCCGTTGTACCCTGTATTGATCAATACTACATGCAAGAACGATATTATCGTTCACTCTGTTCTCCTTGGGCGCATAAAAGTTTTCCCATATTCGGGATGTTCATACTTAGTCTGGAATCCAAATCAAAATAATTTGATTGGATACAAAAAGGTTTTACCATATTCAACGATATTTCTAAATCTGTGTCTAGCTGAACAAATAGCTTAAACGACTCTTACTTCATGCATACATACTGGTATCAATAGGTGTATATATATATATATATATCAACATGTGATTAAATACAATGACTATCCAAGTGGGGACACTTGTATAACCATGTTTAGAAATTAACGATCAAAATATATATCTGAATTACCATATACTAACATGTTGATAAACAATGATCGGATATAGAATATATCACAATAGGGTTATTAATCTAGCATAATAATAATATAATTCTAAAACTTCTTACTCATGTCCATTGCATAAAGAAAATGCAAAGGTAGGATACTTGCTCAATAATAAATGGAATAAGTATAAGAAACTTGCCTTAAGAGTAGATTATCCATGTTTAATAAATCAACACTCTCGAATCTTATTTATAGCGTATTATAAGTACACGATGCTCATTTGCTAACACATTCATTGATCAAGCTTGACATGATTCAAGTATTAACATATGGTACAAAATCATCTTATATGTTTATCACGAAATCAATTATCTAGTTACGTCATAAGTAATTAAGAGTGATCAAGTTTAAGGTATTTTCACCCATGAACTTTCATTATCTAAAGAAATACTATCTTATTACTTAGTCCTCACATATATACACGCATCAGTAGATTTTAAACCATCTCTAGCAGTAAAGACATCATATAAGTTAATCACAAAATCAGATTAGAAACTTCAGATTCGGATCGGCGCAATTGCTTGCCATGGCTAAGCTTAGGGCGAAGCACAGATCTGCGTAGCCACAATGGCCAACCAAGACTCAACTATTGCCTTGTGGTTTCTGTTTGGCATGAGCACAACATTCATACATAATATATTTTGTCATGGTAAAGGACTTTTCATGTTCCTCAAGTCAATCTAGGTTTCTTCTTTCACATTATGGTTCTAAGTTAAACATTTCAATAAGTTAAGGCCATTCAAGGTAATGAAACCACAAATTCTAACATCCTAGCCTTTTAAACATACAAGATAGTCATATAACTCATATTAGGCATGCTTGTGAGTATTCATAACACATGTGTAGTTAACATCATTTTGGTTAGAAATATGCTTTGTTTAGGCTTTACTTGAATTATGATACACAAGTATGGTATATATATGTTCAAGTTACATGAGCGAGTCTAGGAGTATCATCAACCGTGATCACAAAAGTCAGAATCTAACTTCCAAAGTAGTATGTTAACATTCGTATACAAGGTTTGTATTTTCATTAGTAACTTTACTAGTAGGTTCTACTTGTTCAACATATATAGATCATGTATAGGGATATTATAGACATAACATGACATCTCAACCCTTTAGAATCTAGATATTTATGTGATGCAACTATGTTTTGAAAATATGTTCAAGTTTGCTTTTGAAACTATTTTAAACTTGAACAAGGTAATTTAACACATACAAGGAAACTCTTAAGGATTTAATCATATGTAGTCAAGTCATGTTATCATGCTCACAAGGTCAGAATATAAATCATGTAGTAGTCATGCATGTTAGCTCACAATACTAAGTTAAACAACTTCTTTAATACAAATCCTAAGTAAAGTGGTCATGAGCTATGAATCCTATAAACACAAGTTAACGGGTTATTCATGCCTTTCTAAATTATACCAACATGCTTGCAAAGTCAGTATATGAACATAGCATACATACATCTCAAGTTCCTTTCAAAAGTCCTAATTCCATTTTAAACTCTACACCTTCGTTAATCATGTATGCTAATCTAAACATGCTTTCATTAGGTTAACTATACCTATATATACACATTAAACATATTTGCAGGCTAGCTTAAGTCATAATAATTGACTAACATTGATCAGATTTTTAACGAGAAAAGAAAAAAGCTGAAACAAAGATCATCACCGGTACCTTTAGCGCCTCGAGTGTAAATTCGGTGAGTCTGCGCAGTGCTATGTTCGAGCCAAGAAACGATGCTTCTTGCAAGAACTTTAGCCCAACCACAAAAATTATACACAAACTTGATTCTAAACATCCATTTATCAGTTTAAACATGCTTGTATGCTTATATAACATCTATATGAACATTACCAAACCATTTTGACATATAACTCCACATAGTCAAGAATTTAAAAAATTTAAGAATGAAAATTTAACAGTAACTAAAAATGAAGAACAAGAAAGAATTTTATACCTTTGCGATTTTCTTGCCAAATCACATTCCTTCTACTAATATGTATACAATCACTCACACTATCTAAGATTTCAATCCCACTCTATAAAAATTCTCAGCAATGGAATTTAGAGAAAGAGAGTTCACATTTATAGAAAATCTAATACACAGACAATGTACATGTTCATTAAATTAAACCAATGAGAAAGTTAGATTACATGATGGTTAATGTAGACACTTAGAATTTTTCTGCACAACTGTTACTAACATTACAGGAGGGCAGAATCATCTTTCAGAGATAACCCTGGAAGACAGCTCACATCCATTCCAGATACCACCGTAAGTTCGGTCTCCGTCCTGGATACTATCGGAAGATCAGTTCATAACCCGGACCACACACCGAGAACATCAGTCTCAACCCTGGACCACACACCTGGAGTCTCATTCTCAACCCCGGATCACACACCAGAAGGATCATTTCCAACCTCGGAGATAACCCCGAGTTTCGTCCTTGGCGATAACCTCAAGGAATGCTGTTGCAGTTCCGACGATAACTCTGGAAATGCTTGTTTTAAACACATGCGATCAGCTTCAATCTCAGACCTCCTGCCGAGGTACTCATCTCTCAAACCTGAAGCTAACAACCGGGCATACAAGCACTTACAAGATGACCTTGCGACATTTAAACACTTGCAACAGTCTAATCTCAGATGTAACCCTAAGCAACGTCTGCTTTCAACTCAAACCTGCGATAACCCCGGCGAAGAGTCAAACGTCATCTTTCCACATCATCTGTGCGTCGTCTCTACACTTCAATACATACATACATACAACTATGTCCTTCAAGAACCAGGATATCCAATCCCGAGTGACTATTACGCATGACAGTACACCGGATAGAATTTGAAGCTTGAAGACCATGGGCATGGTCCCCTCTTCCTGACTTCGTATAACCTCTAATCCATGTCATTGCATAACTCTCGACACAAGCTATTCGAAGTAGGTCACATATACCTTGTTCAGAAGCTCGGATTAAAGTTTTGCAAGTTCGAGCGGATATTAGAGTGCACGAGTGCATGTACTTCGAGACGACGGGATCTGCAAAGCCCTGGCCCACCACGACCAGCCGCATGTGTAACTACGGCCATCAGCAGTACATTTACTGACCATCGGTCTATAAATATAAAATTGAAATTCACCATTTTGAGGGAGAGAAGAGAGAGAAAAGGCGAGGAAGCCCTGTCCATTTTACTCTGTACACACCCATATTGAGTCTTTCCTCTTTTGTTAGCTCACATATAGCTATCTTTTGTCCGGCGGGAGCTGAGTATTTATCCACTTAGAGTCAGGCCACTGTAAGCCTTCTTACATTTTATAAAGCTTTCTTCTCATATTAGCACACACTGTTATACACATTGAGAGTCGTGTGAGTGTGTTTGCCCGAACTTCGATCCGTGGTTTTCATTTCTGTCTTATATATATGTATATATTTTTATACGAACTAACATTATCGAGTTATGCCTCGATTGAGCCTAGACTTCGGTCTGGAGCGTTTAACGGCTTATATATATATATTTATATATATAAACTGTGGTCAGACTCTGTCTAATGAGCCTGGATTTTACATCAGGTGAGTTTAATTGCTTTTATTGTCGGACATATCCGATGAGCCTGAATTTTACATCCGGTACATTTATTGCTTATATATATATATATTCACATTTTGTCCTGCCTGGAGTTCACTTTGTGGCAGTTGATAGCATTTACTGCTTTATTTACATTTTTAATCCCACATGGAGTTGCTTCATGGTGGTTGATCATGCATATATATATATATTTACCGCTTATATATATATAACTGCTTACTGCTTTCCATACAAATTGCAGTATCATATGAGCCTAGGAATCATGTGATCACAGATTCAGTCTACTGAATCTAGATTCGATTCCCATGATGGACTTTTTCCAGCTGTAAGTAGCCTTTACATTATTTACGGTGTATGAATTTCCTTAGATGGCTATCATGCCCATAAGGAGTTCGGCACTGCTGTATATTATTTTCTCGCAGATGCTTCGCATCTCGAAAATAAAAGCAAATAAGCCGAACATTTTAATAATAAAATGGAAGTATCAAAGGCCTCAATTACTATTGAGCACATGGTTTGAAAAACCTTTTTTATAAAACTTCATTGCTATATCTTGTTTAAAACTGAATTTTCTACAAAAATTCAAACCCTATGTATATAGGTGCAACGAGGCATATCACTACTTCCAAATAATTGCACATTGATCCACACACATACACACACACACATTCATATAACAGTTTCTTTGAGAAGTGGCGGTCACCGTGGCAACACGGATGTCGGGGGGTGCCTAACACCTTCCCTCCGCATAATCAAGCCCCTGAACCCTTAATGAATCTCGGTTTCACAGACCCATTTACCAGTGTCACATCATTGGGTCAATGTGCAAACCTTTTCGGTTGCGTTGGTGCAACCAGTTAAATATACCAACTAGCGACTCTTAAAGTCCAATCGTCGACATTACACATGTCGGACCTTTTTCACTTATTTTTTCAAACAAATCTCACATTAACATGAGAATATCAAAGAACAAGTAACGAAAAGGGACATCAAAAAATCCCGACATCGACAGGTGGCGACTCTGCTGGGGACTCCAGTAAGAGGGCTTATGTGACGCCCCCAAAATAGGTATACATCACCCATTCTGAGTTGTCAATACATGGTACAGAAACAACTACAACTTTATTATTACAACAAGATAAAAAGTGAGTTTAAATACAAATATTATCTTCCGAATAATATCTATACTCAAATAAATTCTCATCACATTTATTGATACATTATTTTACAAAAATGGTGAGGACTACTAAACAACTCTCTCTAGAACCTTCATTCCATACCCCGACTCGTACTCGCTATATTCTCGCCTCCTGAGAAAAATGGAACAAAAAGGAAAAGGGTGAGCTCAACTAGCTCAATAAAGAATATTATGACTAAGATAATATACAACAAATTACAATTAGTCTTCAACAGGAAAAATCTAATAGAATCTGATAGACAACAAATTTTTAAATCAATATTCGCAATGAAATAATAATTCATTAGAAGAGTTAAGTAGAGAATGCAAACTACTATCTTCTATGTATGAATTTAAAAGTTCATCGTCTATCTTTTATCCCTGTAACATCAATCAATATACATCGAATCAAATATTCATCTTTTTGCACTCTGAGCCAAAGATATTCATCGATTGATCATGTTCATCTTTGCACTACGACCAAATATATTCTTGAAATCATTCATCTTTGCACTACTGGGCCAAAGATATTCAATAGTATCATCATTTAAGACTAAGGATGATGAAAATATTTTTTAAAGAAACGAATCCAAAGAAACAAAATGACAAGGATTAAGGATTAAGGATTAGTACTTTTGTTTTATCCATGTTCAAAAATACCTCAAAAATAATCATAGTGGTGTAAAATTCAAGAATGATCAAAACATGGATACAATCAAAGCTAGTATCCGAATAGATATTTTGGACAAAAAGAAGAAATTTTATTTTTTCGATGAATAGTCTTAGTATCGTGAATAGTCTTGAGTATCGTGAATAGTAACTCAAACACCAAAAGATAGAAATTCCACAAAAACATCTTCACGCTTCATGAATAGTACTGCGTGAATAGTAACTCGTGAATAGTAACTCATGAATAGTAATTAAGTGAATAGTAACTCATGAATAGTAACCCAGACATGAAAAAGTTCCAAATTTGATAAAAAGTTCCAACCAATATTTCAAAGATAATGATATTGAAGAAATAATATCATCCGAGAAGAAAATAACATCCCTTACCTCGAAGATCGGTGACTTCTAAAACAAACCGGATATAGGCTATGACTTGGACTTGCACCAGTATAGCAATACTCAAAGTATACTCAAAATACTCACAAGAATACGCTCGATAATATAGAGAGAAACTTCGGTTTACGGTGTGATTTTCAATTCTAACCTAAGCACCTATTTATAGGAAAATGCTTAGAACACCAAAGCGAAAATTTAATAAAATATTAATATTAATATTACAAATTCCTCGCCCACTTTTAAGGATCTGAATTCAGCATTTACATCACATGCAAGACCCACCTTTAATGACAAAAACGTTTTCATAATAAAAATAATTAAAACTTCCAAAAATTAATTATTTGAACTTGAAACTTCAATAATTCATAATAAATAGCCCTTTTATCAGAAAATTCGAATCTCGCAATTTTTATAGGAAATTCAATTCTCTACAACTTTGCGAAGAAAGTTTTTCCAAATTCAATCGAAAATTGACCAAAATCCACAAACAGGCGATTTTATAAAGTTATAATCAAATTTCAATCGATAAATGGGGTCCACCAACATGTTTAACATGTTTTAAACATTTATTGCAACAAAAATACTCTTCCTCCTCGTATACTCATAAATCCCACATTCGTTTGTAAAAATATCACCATTATTATATTATTAAAATATAATAATACATTATCTTATCGGATAAAATTTCAATTTTCAACAATTGTCACATTAAAATTTTTCTCCATCTATATCCACATAAAATCAATATTTTCCTCATCATATGAATCAATAATTAATTATTCACAAATAATATTACGAGAATCACAATATTGACATCCGAGCGGTTCAGGAAAGAGGGGCTTTCGATAAGAATTTCTTCTTCTTTGGCCGCAATTAGGTGACCAAACCTCTCCTTAGATGTAAACTTTCTAGACATTGCCAATAATGTTATCTAATAATATTATTCGGATAATATGAATTATTAGCCGATAATGAAAATCTTTGTGTAATGACAATTATTGAAACAACAACAATATAAAATATCAACGCAAAGAATTATTAACTCGATAAAATCTTTGAGCAGTAATTATTGTAACCATTATTGAGTAGTGCCTTCTTACGTAAGAATCAATAATTGGTGCAATACTGGTAATGCTACTTGTGTTTTAACCACCGAGTATTTTAACAAAGATAATTGTGAATAACTACGCCAGTTATTTTTAAACAACTTATATTTGTCGTTTTCTTCATCCAATCGCTTTTTAGTTATGGGGCCCACACGGTCATTTACGCCGCATTTCGTACGAATATTCCCCACAAAGATCTAATATTCCACGACCAAACGAATATTCCCAAACAACAATGAATATTTTATAACCACTTGCTTATTTTGAAATATTTATATCTTACCCCTAACTATCCACATTAATCAAATCAACCCTTACTATTTCAAAATAATAAATAGAGAAAACTAAATTTCATTAATAATAAGTTGGGGTCTTACAGCTTAAGCCGCTATTACAAGCTTTTCAAAATTGCTATATGCTTGTGTGTGAATGTTGCATTTATATTTATAATGAATGTGTACGAATACATCTTAATTATTGCACTGCTAAAATCTATCTGTGATATTAGTGCTTCGGACATGTCATCATTTTGCATAAACGGTGAGACATGTTGTATGTGAATGTATGTTGTGTGGTACCTCCACTAGGAGGCTATCCTGTCGGTGTTTGATTACTGGACTCGTAGGAAGAATAATTCCACGGGGCTCAGGAAAGGCACCACTCAGATTCGCTCCAGTTGAAAGACCGGATTAACTTTCCATCAAGTAAATTGCGATGATCTGGGAACCTTCATGCCAAAAAGCATGAGAGTAACCCCTAAGATAGGTCACCTACGATAAACCAAACGCGGAGGAAAGTCTCTTCATACTTTCCATTTTCAATTACTTGTAAAAGCATTTACTTGTAATTTTATTCCATGTTCATCCATATGTAATGGAAAATATGAAGACTATCTGTGTATACATGACATGTTATCAATTAACAACTGGTTTTGCAGGACAAAATTCCTAAAACGGACATTTTATGATAACATTTACATTACCCTAAGACTAAACTACATAAGTCTTTTGTAGGGAAGCAATTGGGCCTGTTACCCGCTCAAAATCCAAAAAGGCCACGAGCCTACAACCAATCATGTCTTCATCTGACCAGTCTAATACTATTTCCTGAGAAAAATTTGACGGATTGAGTAAGCAAATCACATACTTGGCTGTTCTACTGAAAGAATTGCACCAGTCCACTCAGGGTACGAAGATACCTATACATACGGAATCCTCTACACAAGGGGGAGCCCAAGGTTTGGAAAAAACAATTCCAGAACCTCAGTTGGATACGACCAACAAAGACCCTGAAAACACCCATCTCAAAAGAGATCCAGACACCGGTGATATTAGGAAGAAGGTCCTCCAAATGGAGGAAACTATCCGCGCTCTCAAAGGGATTGGGACACATGGCAGTGTTTCATATACAGACCTTTGCATATTTCCTGGTGTTCAATATCTAGAGAAATTCAAAACCCCTGATTTTGAAAAGTATGACGGATTAGGGGATCCTTATACCCATTTAAAGGTATTCATGGGAGAACTTGGATCTTACGCGGAAAATGAAAAGCTCGGAATGCAGCTGTTCCAGAAGAGTCTGACTGGAGAAGCCCATTCATGGTATACCAGATTAGACAACTCAAAGATCCATAGTTGGGAAGAGCTGGCTCACGCCTTCCTCACTCAATACAGTTTTCAATCTCAGATGGCTCCTGACCGGTACCAAATTACCAAGGTCAAGAAATAGTCTAATGAGTCATTTAGAGAGTATGCTCAAAGGTGGAGGCGCCTTGCTGCTCAAGTTATTCCTTCCATGACAGAATCAGAAATGGTCATGACTTTCATAGATGTATAGGAAGCTCCTTTCTATGAAAGAGTTCTAGCTGGTATTGGCAAACCATTCTCTGAAATGATCAAACACGGAGAAATGGCTAAGATGGGATTGAAGTCTAGAAAAATTCAAGACCTAGTCGCTCTTAAAACTGTTGCTGAACACATCCAGTCCGGATCTTATGGAAACAACCCCCGAAGGGTCCATAAAATGAAAGAGGAGGATGTTTCCTTGATACTACAAGGACAGAAAGGCAATCAAAGCATGCCTATACAAAGGAGAAACTACTCCCCTTTTCAAGCACAATCTTTAAACCCTCCATTGCCTAAAGGTGGAGATGTAAAGCGACTTCGAACGTTCACACCCTTAGGGGACTCGCTCGAGAATATTCTTGCTCTTTTGACTACTTAGAAGAAAATTACACGTCTTCTTCCACCAGTCAACCCTAATGGGAGGCGTTTTAATGCTACTCGG
Source organism: Panax quinquefolius (assembly GCA_020205615.1). Classification (NCBI taxonomy): domain Eukaryota; kingdom Viridiplantae; phylum Streptophyta; class Magnoliopsida; order Apiales; family Araliaceae; genus Panax; species Panax quinquefolius. The sequence continues at coordinate 64,421,438 of CM035157.1, forward strand.
AAGTGTGCTTATCATGCCGGAGCACCTGGACATGATACTCAAGATTGTTGGGCCTTGAAACACAAGATCCAAGATTTAATAGACAATGGTGAGATCATTGTCACCAAACCAGATCAACCTCATGTGCAAGACAACTCTCTTCCTCAACACAAAGAAGAAGAGGTCAACATGATCAGTTGGAGCACTGGGCAAAGTTCCAGTTTTAATGGCGAGCCATCTCAGATCATCAAAGACGGTGATGACAGATGGGATTATGCAAAGTTCCAGTTTACTATGGAACGAAAGATGAAAGCTCTTTGCAAATAAATTGAGCAATTGGCTGAACTGGTGACCCATCAACATCAAGTCACACGCCAATTAATCAAATAAGAGCATGCCTATCTCCTTCCATTTGTTATGAATGCTCCACAATCACCTTCAGAAAGCAAAGCTATGGAGGATAAGGTTGCAAAGAGAGCAAATGCTAAAGCCCATCAGGATTTTGCCAATAAAAGGGAATTTACCTATCTCGACCAATCTATGGAGGAGATATTGCAAATGTTGATCACCGAAGGAAAAATTACCTTCCTTGTGATGCCCCCAAAATAGGTATACATCACCTATTTTGAGTCGCCAAATACATGGTACAGAATACAAATACAATCTTTAATATACAACAAGAAAGCTGTGAGTTTTAATACATATATTGTCTTCTAGACAATATCCACTCTCAGAATAAGTCCTCATTACATTTATTATCACACTATTTAACAGAATAGTGAGGACTACTAATACTGTAAGACCCCAACTTATTATTAATGAAATTTAATTTTCTCTATTGATTATTTTGAAATAGTAAGGGTTGATTTGATTAATGTGGATAGTTAGGGGTAAAATACGCAAATACTTCAAAATAAGCAAGTGGTTATAAAATATTCATTGTTGTTTGAATATTAGTTTGGTCGTGGAATATTAAATCGCTTGTCGGGAATATTAAATGCGACGAGTAGCGACCGTGTGGGGCCCCATAACGGAAAGCGATTGGATGAAGAAAAGCGACAAATATAAGTTGTTTAAAAATAACGGTTGTAGTTGTTACAGTTAATCTTTGTTAAAATACCCGGTGGTTAAAACACAGTAGCACACGGTATTGCACCAATTATTGATTCTTACGTAAGAAGGCACTACTCAATAATGGTTACAGTAATTACTGTTCAGTATTTTATTGAGTTAATAATTGTTGTGTTGATATTTTATATTCTTTGTTGTTTGATAATTGTCATTACACAATATTTTTCATTATCGAAGCAATAATTCATATTATCCTATAATATTATTAGATAACATTATTGGCAATGTCTAGAAAGTTACATACAAGGAGAGGTTTGGTCACCTAATTGCGGCGCCAATGAAGAAGAAATTCTTATTGGAAAGCCCCTCTTTCTGGGAACTGCACGGTTGTCAATATTGTGATTACGTAATATTATTTGTGAATAATTAATTATTGATTCATATGATGAGAAAATATTGATTTTATGTGGATATAGATGGAGAAAAATTTTAATGTGACAATTGTTGAAAATTGAAATTTTATCTTTTTACGATAAAATAATTCATTTAAATATATTATTATATTTTAATAATATAATAATGGTGATATTTTTACAACGAATGTGGGATATATGAGTATACGAGGAGGAAGAGTATTTTTGTTGCAATAAATGTTTAAAACATGTTAAACATGTCGGTGGACCCCATTTATTATTTGAAATTTGATTATAACACAATAAAATCGCCTGCTTTGTAGATTTCGGTCATTTTCTATTTGGAATTTGGAAAAACTTTCTTACGTAAAGTTGTAGAGAATTGAATTTCCTATAAAAAGCGAGATTTCAAATTTTTACGATGAAAGGGCTATTTATTATGAATTATTGAAGTTAGAAGTTCAAATAATTAATTTTGGGAGTTTTAGTTAATTATTTTGAGAAAACGTTTTTTGCAACTAAGTTGGCCTCACATGTGATTCAAATGGGCTGAGATCAATTGTCTAAGGTGGGCTAAAGAAAATGTGAAAAATATATTAATATTATATTCAATTTTCTACTTTGGTGTTCTAAGCATTTTCCTATAAATAGGGTGCTTAGGTTAGAATTGAAAAACACACCAGAAACTGAAGTTTCTCTCTATTTCTCTCTCGATATATTGAGCGTATTCTTGTGAGTATACTTTGAGTATTGTTAGATTAGCAAGTTTCCTTGAAAGACTATACACAGTATTCCAAATTTAGAAGTACTAATCTTTCGAGGTAAGGGATGTTATTTTCTTCTCATATGATATTAATTCTTCAATATCATTATGCTGAAATATTGGTTGGAACTTTTTATCAAATTTAGAACTTTTTCATGTCGGGGTTACTATTCATGAGTTACTATTCACGAGTTACTATTCATGAGTTACTATTCACGAGTTACTATTCACGAGTTACTATTCACGAGTTACTATTCACGAGTACTATTCATGAAGCGTGAAGATGTTTTTTTGGGAAATTTCTATCTTTTGGTGTCGGAGTTACTATTCACGTATACGGCACTATTCACGTATACGACACTATTCACCGAAAAATAAAATTTCTTCTTTTTGTCCAAAATATCTATTCTGGATACTAGCTTTGATTGTATCCATGTTTTGATCATTCTTGAATTTTACACCACTATGATCATTTTTGAGGTATTTTTGAACATGGATAAAACAAATTACGAATCCTTAATCCTTAATCCTTGTCATTTTGTTTCACTGGATTCGTTTCTTTAAAAATATTTTTCATCATCCTCAGTCTTAAATGATGATATTATTGAATATCTTTGGCCTGTAGTGCAAAGATGAATGATTTCTGAAGAATATCTTTGGCCGTAGTGCAAAGATGAGCAGTGTTTAGATGAAAATGACCAATCGATGAATATCTTTGGCTCAGGTGCAAAGATGAATATTTGATTCCGGATATATATATGATTGATGTTACGGGGATAAAAGATGAGCGATGAACTTTTAAATTCATACATAGAAGATAGTAGTTTGCATTCTCTACTTAACTCTTCTAATGAATTATTATTTCATTGCGAATATTGATTTAAAATTTGTTGTCTATTGTATTCTATTAGATTTTCCTGTTGAAGACTAACGATAATTTGTTGTATATTATCTTAGTCATAATATTCTTTTTCTTGGGCTAGTTGAGCTCACCCTTTTCCTTTTGTTCCATTTTTCTTCTCGGGAGGTGAGAATATAAGCGAGTCTGAGCCGGGGTATGGAATGAAGGTTTTAGAAAGAATTGTTTAGTAGTCCTCACCATTTTGTAAAATAATGTATCAATAAATGTGATGAGGATATAATTGAGTATAGATATTGTCTAGAGGATAATATTTGTATTCAAACTCACGATTTCTTGTTGTAATAATAAAGTTGTAGTTATTTCGTATGCACGTATTGACAACTCAGAATAGGTGATGTATACCTATTTTGGGGGCGTCACAAATACTATCATCTGGTTCATCACTCCGTTCCCCGACTCATCCCAGCTATATTCTCATTTCCTGAAGAGAACAGTGAAAGAAAGGGTGAGCTCAACTAGCCCAGTAAGAAATATTATGACTAAGATAATACAGTTAAAATTGTACTACGGCCAAGGATATTATTTAGTATCACGACCACAAATTATCCATGCACTACGGCCAAGGACATTCGTGTATTCATCAATGGTCATGATCATGCCAACAACTGTCCATCAATGCACTACGGGCCAATGAGGAATTTTATCACATCATTTGTAACATTACGGTCATGATTATACCGAATAATCCCTGGTCATAATCATACCAAGTCCATCTATGCACTACAGGCCACAGATGACTTTCAACATAATATAAACATGAAGATGATAACAATTATATAAGAATTCAATAAAACAAGTTCACGAATTAATTTGTCTAGGAACCAATAACGTCCAAATTGTCAACATGATACTGCTTTGTAGAGTAAAGTTCAAGAATGTTCAGAAGAATATTTTCATGAAAAGATACTGGATGAAGCACAAAAATCAAGGATATTCCACTAATTTCATGGAGTATAGAAGTCAAAACTTTAACCAATTGAGTATATTAAAGAATGGAATAACAAAAGAAATCACCATGCATGCGGTACTTCGCATAGACAGGTTATTCCAACAGAATAATAAGTAACGGAACCAAGTCAGGCGAAATTCGCACCGATAGGATGTTCCAATAGAATAATAAAGAAAGGAATAACAACAGAAATCACCATATATTGGGTACTTCGCAAAGACAGGTTATTCCAACAGAATAATAAATAACGAGAATCGGTCCACGTAAAAGCGCATGACGGATATTCCAATGAATAATAAAGAGCGGAACCCGAAGTCCCATAAACGCATTGAGAATAGGATATTCCAATGAATAATAAAAAAGGCGGAACCAGTCCGTAGATAACACTGCACGCAGGATGTTCTAACGAATAATAACGAATAGAATAACAACGAAATCACCAAGTATAGGGTGATCACAGTATACTGAGTTATTCCAATGAATAATAAAGAATTTAATAACGTAAGTTCTCTTCATAAATATGAAAAAATAATACCCTTACCACAAAAAGAAATCGGATATAAGAGTAGGGAAGTAGCAGAATACTTTTCTATAGTTTCTCTATAATTTCTCTCTCTGAATTTTCAGTGAATTCGTAAGAAATAATGAAGGAATGAGCTTCTATTTATAGGAGAATGGAAGTGCACTGTTCATGAACGAAATTATTTTGCAGAATTATTTTCTTCAATCAACTACAATTAAGTCAATCAACTAACCAATAAAATCACAACAAAAATTAAAATATAATACATATATATAAACACATGTTTTCAATTTATATATATCATTATTATATATACACCACTTGATTTTTCTCCCCCATAACAAACATCAATCCACCACCCCCCCCCCCAAAATCACTTTCACTCTACCCACCACTTTCCACTCACACACATCACTATCACTCTTTCTTTTTCCCCCACCACTCACACATATAATATATACACACACATATACATACACATCAATTTCCTCCCCTATACGTAACTCCCTCTCACCCCCATTTCAAAAATCATTTTTCAACATATATGGGCCCCACATGTGGCCCCCACCTTTAAAAAATTTTCTCTGGATTATTTTGAAAAATGGGTAAATAGGGGTCCATAAAATAAGCAAAACTTTATAAAAATCACCTTAATAATTTTAACAACATTTATCACCTTTATTATAATTCACAATATTAATCGACCAGGTCATTCCCAGGAAAGAGGGGGCTTTCCAATAAGGATTTCTCTCTATTGGCGCGCAATTAGATTATCTAACCTCTCCTTGACAGAACTTCTAGACATCGTTAATATTGCAAATTATAATATTAATAAATTTGTCGTCTCAATTATTGATTTAATAATATATAAAATATCAACAATAATTGAATCAAATAACGTGAGATACTATGCAACAATTACTATAGCAATAATTGAACAAAACTGAAAGATTTCTCACATAAGCATCAATAATCAATACTGTGTGCTACTATGCAACCACGCGTATTCATCAGACTTTTAACACCGGGGGTGTTTGAACAGTTAACGGTAAAACTTCCGCCATTATTTTCATAAAAAATATTTTTGTCGTTTTCTCAATCAAATGATAATTCCGTTAGGGGTCCACCAATGATTGTGCCGTCGTACGAATATTCCCTGCTAAAACGAATATTCCCCGACCAATCGAATATAATATAACAACTTGCATACTTTGCAGAATTTATAAATACTACCCACAACTATAACATTATATCAAATTTATTCCATAATATTCAAAAATGATAATTATAGAAAATTCATCTTTATTTATAAAAGTTGGGGTCTTACAACCTCCCCTTCTTAAGAAATTTCACCCTCGAAATTAGGGTACGTACCTGGTATGTCAAAGAGGTAAGGATACCTTGACTTCATTTCAGATTCTAACTCCCATGTCTAAGATTTGAACAGGAACCTCTTCATACGTTAAATCTTCCGCTATTTCATCCGGTTCTAACTCAATAATATAGTTTGGGTCTTCGACATATTTACGTAACATGGATATGTGAAAAACGTTATGAACACGAGATATACTTGGCGGTAAAGCGAGTCTATAGGCCACAGTTCCTACTCGATCGAGGATTAAAAATGGGCCAATGAATCGAGGATTGAGCTTTTTTCTCTTTCCAAATCTTGTAACTCCTTTCCATGGAGCAACACGTAACAACACATGATCTCCTATATCGAATTCCACGTCCTTTCGATGAAGATCAGCATAACTCTTTTGTCGATCTTGTGAGGTTTTTATACGTTGTCGGATCGTTTGAATCTTTTTCGTAGTCATACGTACCAACTCCGGTCGCAACAACATTGCTTCACCCACCTCATCCCAGCATACTGGAGAACGACACTTTCTTCCACACAACGCCTCGAATGGAGCCATGCCAATGCTTGCTTGATAACTGTTGTTGTAGGAAAACTCCACCAACGGTAAGAACTTGTCCCAACTTCCCTTGAAGTCAAGGACACAGAGTCTTAATAAATCTTCTAGAGTTTGAATAGTCCTCTCTGATTGTCCGTCCGTCTGAGGATGATATGCCAAACTAAATCCTAAATTCGTGCCCATACCTTTTTGCAAACTAACCCAAAATCGTGAAGTGAATCTTGGGTCATGATCAGAAACTATGGATACTGGCATACCATGCAGTCTTACAATCTCGTTTATGTACATACGAGCAAGACGTTCAAGTGTATAAGTTTCTCGTATTGTTAAGAAGTGAGCAGACTTGGTCAATCTATCAACAATGACCCAAATTACATCAATGCCTTGAGAAACCTTGGGAAGACCAGTAACGAAATCCATGGTAATGTGTTCCCACTTCCATTCTGGAATTTCAAGTGGTTGCAATGGACCTTTTAGTACTTGATGCTCCACCTTAACTCGTTGACAAGTTAGACACCTTGAGATAAACAACGCTATCTCTCTCTTCATATTGCTCCACTAAAATGTATGACGAAGATCACGATACATTTTGGTACTCCCAGGATGGATTGCAAACGGTGTGTTGTACGCTTCCATCATGATTTTATACTTTAAATCAAGGTCGTTAGGAAAACAAAGTCTAGAGTTAACTCGAAGTATTCCTTCTTCATCAATTCTTGCTTCCGGCATAGCACCTTCTTGCACTTTCTTCCTCATATGCATCAGCTCCAGGTCTATAGTTTGAGCAGCTTTAACTTTATCAATTAAAGTCGGTTCTACTCGTATGCTCACCATCATCACATGGGTCCCTGGAGTTTTTAACTCTATCTCCATCCTTTGCAAGTCACACAAAATGGGCTTTTGCGTTGACAATATCGCACTCGTACCCGCATATGATCTTCTACTCAATGCGTCAGCTACCACGTTTACTTTTCCAGGATGGTATTGGATGGTATGATCATAATCTTTCAACAGTTCAAGCCAACGTCATTTGTCATGTGTTGAGTTCCTTTTGAGTAAAAAATATTTGAGGCTTTTATGATCCGTAAAGATCTCCACTTTCTCCCCATACAAGTAATGCCTCCAAATCTTTAGTGCGAATACAACAAATGCTTAACTCTAGATCATGAGTAGGATAATTCCTCTCATATTCTTTGAGTTGTCGTGAGAGCATAAAGGCTATGACTTTTCCATGTTGCATGAGAACACATCCTAACCCTTTGCTCTGAGCATCATCAGATGACAAATCCTCCAAACCGGATGGTATTGTCGAACAGTCTTTGAAATGAGTCTTCTCTTGAGTTATTGAAAACTCTTCTCACATTCCTCGCTCAATCCCGAACTTCAGTATCTTTTCGAGTCATTGAGTTAGTGGAGTAGCAATTCGAGAAAATCCTTCCACGAATCTCCGATAATAACCAAATTAAACCGAGAAAGCTACGTGCTTTCTGGTCATTGATTTAGGTTGCTCCCAACTTTGAATAGCTTCAATCTTTCTTTGGGTCAATCAGATATTCCATGACTTGATACCACGTGCCCAAGGAATGCTACTTCCTCAAGCCGAAACTCACATTTCTTCAACTTGGCATAAAGCTTATATTCACGAAGCTTTTGGAGTATCGACCTCAAGTGTTGCTTTCATGATCTTCACGGGTTTTGGAATATATGAGGATGTCATCAATAAAGACGACCACAAAGTGATCCAAATATTCCTTGAATACTCGGTTCATCATATCCATGAAGGCAGCATGTGCATTAGTCAATCCAAAAGACATGATTAGGAATTCATATTGCCGTCTGAAGTTACGGCCGTCTTTGGAATGTCATCGGTTCTAATCTTCAACTGGTGATATTCGGAACGAAGATCAATCTTTGAAAAGAATTTGGCTCTTTGCAACTGGTCAAATAGGTCATCAATACGTGGCAATGGGTACCTATTTTTGATGGTGGCATGATTCAACTCCCGATAATCAATACAAAGTCGCATACTTCGATCTTTCTTCTTCACGAATAGAACAGGAGCACCCCAAGGAGAAGTACTAGCACGAATAAAGCCAATGTCTAATAATTCCTGTAGTTGGGTCTTTAACTCCTAAAGTTGAATAGGAGCCATTCGATATGGGGCTTCGGAAATGGGTTTTGTACCGGGTTCAAGGTCGATACAAAATTCAATTTCACGCTCTGGGGGTAGGCCAGGAAGTTCTTCAGGGAATACGTCAGAAAATTCATTAACAATAGAAATATCATTCAAAACTGACATATTTTTGTTTAGATCCGTGACATGAGCTAAGAAAGCTTAACATCCGTTTTTCAATAAACGAATAGCTTTATGGCTTGAGATGACAGTGATTGATTTTAATGGTTTGGTTGCTTGAATTCGCATAATAGGTTGGTTCAGAATATAAAAGCTAATAACCTTACGAAAACAATCAATTTTTGCATGATGAGCAGTTAACCAATTAATCCCTAGAATCACATCAAATGCAAGTATTTTCAAAGAAATAAGATCGACAGGTAACGCGCGGTTACCAATTTGAATCAAACAAGACTTATAAATCGTGGATGTAATGAAGGTTTCTCCCAACGGAGTTTCAACAGATAAGTCAAAGTCTAATCTCTCCGGAGTCAAATCTAGACATTGAGCGCAAGTAGGAGAAATGAAAGAGTGGGTAGAACCAGTATCAAATAAAGTATAAACTTCGCTAGAGTTTATGATTAGCTTACCCATAATGACCTCATTCAGGTTCCTTGCTTTCCGGGAGGTCACAACAAACGCTCTCCTTTGCACTACCGTTTTTGACTTTTCTGGGACGGCCTTTGGTGCCTCCATCCTAGCTGAACTTGTCTTCGGTGAATGACAAAATCGGGCTAGGTGACCTTCTCTTCCACAATTATAACATGCTTTGGACGGCATCGCGTAGTTTGGACTAATATGTCCCTCCCCTCCACATTTGAAGCATATGATAGGTGGTCGTTCTCCTTCTTTAACAACGGGTGCTGGTGCTGACGTCTTTCCATCATTATTGAATCTCCTCTTCTTGAAATGTCCATTCTTACTATTTTGGCCCTGATTACCACCGAAGTAGTTACCATTTCTGGCCTGTTGATTCCCTCCACGCTTGTTGTCACCGCTTCGATGACTGTTCTCACTGGTATTACCATTTTGCCGGCTGCTCTCTTTTGGTTGGGTTGACTCATTATCACGTTCCAATGACTGAGCCCTATTAACAACATCTGAATACAAACACAGTTTATGAGAGATAAGATATTGACGTATCTTAGGTTTCAAACCTCTTAAAAACATTCGCGTCATTCTCTCCTCATTATCAACCAAATGGGACGAAAACGGACAACTCCGGCAAACTTGGCTTCGTCTTTGCGATACGGTCATGTTGTTTTGTTCTAGCTTGATGAACTCTACCTCTTTCATGTGACGAATACTTTCAGGAAAGTACTTGTCATTGAACTGTTCTTGGAACTTCTCCCAAGACATCTTCAGTGCGGCAGGTTGAGTACGCTTTACAGATTTCCATCAGTAATCTGTCTCTGCCCGCAACATGAAGGTGGCAAAGGGAACCTTTTGCTCCTCGGAGCATCCCAAGACATCAAATATCTTGTTGATCTGCTTAATCCACGTCTCCGCCTTAAGTGGTTTTGGCTCTCCAAAAAACTCCGGTGGTCCCAGTTCCTTAAACTGCTTGGCGGTGACCGTCCGAGAGTTGCCAGTATTTCCACCTGCATTTTGGACAGGAGCCCCTCTCGCCTGATGTTGCATGAATTGCATGAAGCCTCGAAACATTCTATCATTCATCATTTGGTCAGTGTTGTTGTTTGCCTGAGGATTGTCACCTTCCTGATGCACATTATCCTGACATTGATCTGTGGAGACTCAACGGTCTCCTGTTCTCCATTGATGTTCTCAACATTCTCGGATGCCATTTTCAAATACTGCTGCAAAACAAGAGTTAAATAACATATCACATATTATCCTTATACTCTGACCGACCAATTAAATACCAAATAAACTTAGGTAGGTCATACTAGCGAAAAGAATTCCCGCCTCTCCCTCCTAGTTCTTCTCTCACATCTTAGCCGGGATCATATCCTAAGCTTTGATACTAAGTTGTGGCGCCCCCAAAATAGGTATACATCACCTATTCGAGTCGCCAAATACATGGTACATGAATCTAAAATACAATCTTTAATATACAACAAGAAAGTCATGAGTTTTAATACAAATATTGTCTTCTAGACAATATCCACTCTCAGAATAAGTCCTCATTACATTTATTATCACACTATTTAACAGAATAGTGAGGACTACTAATACTATCATCCGTTCATCACTCCATTCCCCACTAGTCCCAAATTTATATTCTCATTTCACAAGAGAACGGTGAAAGAAAGGGTGAGCTCAACTAGCCCAGTAAGAAATATTATGACTAAGATAATGCAGTTAAAATTATCAATAGTCTTCAACAATGTTAAACTGATAATATACAATAGACATCAAGTTTAACTGCAGCGGAACAAGCAATCCATTAAAAGAGTCAAGTAGAGAATAAAATCTACTATCTTTTATGATTTAAAAGGTTTTTCACCACTTTTATCGCTGAGACTCAGCTTAATAAATAATCCACATCATCGAATCACTCCTGCACTACGGTCAAGGATATTCTTTAGTATCACGACCACAAATTATCCATGCACTACGGCCAAGGACATTCATGTATTCGTCAACGGTCATGATCATGCCAACAACTGTCCATCAATGCACTACGGGCCAATGAGGAATTTTATCACATCATTTGTAACATTACGGTCATGATTATACCGAATAATCCCTGGTCATAATCATACCAAGTCCATCTATGCACTACAAGCCACAGATGACTTTCAACATAATATAAACATGAAGATGATGACAATTATATAAGAATTCAATAAAACAAGTTCACGAATTAATTTGTCTAGGAACCAATAACGTCCAAATTGTCAACATGATACTGCTTTGTAGAGTAAAGTTCAAGAATGTTCAGAAGAATATTTTCATGAAAAGATACTGGATGAAGCGCAAATATCAAGGATATTCCACTAATTTCATGGAGTATAGAAGTCAAAACTTTAACCAACTGAGTATATAAAAGAATTGAATAACAAAAGAAATCACTATGCATGCGGTACTTCGCATAGACAAGTTATTCCAACAAAATAATAAGTAACGGAACTAGGTCAGGCGAAATTCGCACTGACAGGATGTTCCAATAGAATAACAAAGAAATGAATAACAACAGAAATCACCATATATGCGGTACTTTGCATAGACAGGTTATTCCAACAGAATAATAAATAATGGAATCGGTCCCATGCGTAAAACTACATAGGCGGGATATTCCAACCTGAATAATAAAAGATGGAACCAGTCCAGGCGTAAAATGCATGAGCGGGATATTCCAACAGAATAATAAAGATTTTAACCAGGTCCCACATATAACGCATGAACATGATGTTCCAACAGAATAATATCGAATAGAATAACAACAGAAATCACCAAGTATAGGGTAGACCGCGTATACAGGTTATTCCAACAGAATAATAAAAAATGGAATAACAGAAGTTCTCTTCATGAATATGAAAAAAATAATACCCCTTACCATAAAAGAAACTGGATATAAGAGTAGGGAAGTAGCAGAATACTTTTCTATAGTTTCTCTATAATTTCTCTCTCTGAATTTTCAGTGAATTCGTAAGAAATAATGAAGGAATGAGCTTCTATTTATAGGAGAATGGAAGTGCACTTGCTCATGAAATCAAATTATTTTGCAGAATTATTTTCTTCAATCAACTACAATTAAGTCAATCAACTAACCAATAAAATCACAACAAAAATTAAAATATAATACATATATATAAACACATGTTTTCAATTTATATATATCATTATTATATATACACCACTTGATTTTTCTCCCCATAACAAACATCAATCCCCCCAAATCACTTTCGCTTTACCCACCACTTTCCATTCACACATCACTATCATATCTCTCTTTTTTTCCCCCACCACTCACACATATAATATATATACACACATATACATATACATCAATTCCTCCCCTATACGTAACTCCCTCTCACCCCCATTTCAAAAATCATTTTTCAACACATATGGGCCCCATATGTGGCCCCCACATGTGGGCCCCACCTTTAAAAAATTTTCTACCGATTATTTTGAAAAATGGGTAAATAGGGGTCCATAAAATAAGCAAAACTTTATAAAAATCACCTTAATAATTTTAACAACATTTATCACCTTTATTATAATTCACAATATTAATCGACCAGGTCGTTCCTAGGAAAGAGGGGGCTTTCCAATAAGGATTTCTCCCTATTGGCTCGCAATTATATTATCTAACCTCTCATTGACAGAACTTCTAGACATCGTTAATATTGAAAATAATAATATTAATAACTTTGTCGTCTCAATTATTGATTTAATAATATATAAAATATCAACAATAATTGAATCAAATAACGTGAGATACTATGCAACAATTACTATAGCAATAATTGAACAAAACTGAAAGACTTCTCACGTAAGCATCAATAATCAATACTATGTGCTACTATGCAACCATGCGTATTACTGTACTTTTAACACCGGGTGTTTCAACAGTTAACGGTAAAACTTCAGCCGTTATTTTCATAAAAATATTTTTGTCATTTTCTCAATCCGACAATAATTCCGTTATGGGGACCACCAATGATTGTGCCGTCGTACGAATATTCCCTGCTAAAATGAATATTCCCCGACCAATCGAATATAATATAACAACTTGCATACTTTGCAGAATTTATAAATACTACCCACAACTATAACATTATATCAAATTTATTCCATAATATTCAAAAATGATAATTATAGAAAATTCATCTTTATTTATAAAAGTTGGGGTCTTACATTCCTTCTACCTCCAATCAATCCCCGCTCTGGACGATTCAATGCTGATGAAGTGTGTCAATATTATTCACACTCTCGCGGTCACAACACAGAAGAATGCTGGGCACTCCGGCATCTCATTCAGAATCTTATTGATAGCGGTATCCTGTAAATTGCAGTTGATTACACTGTGCAACTCAAGGGTGGGAATGCATGTCCTACCAAATGGAAGGAATCAATAGCAGTTATATCCAAAGTGGATGATGAGACTGTCAAAGTATTTCCTATACAACCAATTCAACTCAAAGGATCTAACAATCCTTTGAAAGTGGCCGCACCTGAGCCAATTCCTCTACCCTTCAGACCACAACATCTTGTTGTCAGCTTGCACAAAATTCCATGGAATTATGGAGAAGCTGAAGGATCTACGTCTCATACTACTACTACAGTGTCGAAGGATAATCCACTGTATCTTCCTCAACGGGTTATGATGCCTACTTGCAAAGCCAAGGGGAAGATTCCCATGGAGAAGATTGAAAAATTCCTCCGCACTATGGGCCATAATGAAGCCAATGTGGTTTTAAGCTTACGATAAGCTCCACACCAGATATCTATACTGGATTTGGTTTTCTCTTCTGAAGATCATCGAAAGATTCTATTGCAGGTTTTGCAAGAACCCTATCTGCCAAAATCAGTGGATGTGGAAGAATTTCAACATCTGGTTGATCACATTTTCAACAACAATGTGATATCCTTCACTGATGACGACATACCGCCTGAAGGGACCGATCATTGCAAGCCACTACACATCGTAGTGTTGTCTTCCGGGTACATGCTAGCTGGAGTTTTGATAGATGGAGGCTCATCTCTAAATATCTGTCCTTATGCCACATTGGTGAAGATGAATGTCAATCTCAAGCGGATCCAAAGCAGCCACATAGTTATCCGAGCTTTTGATGGATCCCGATGAAATGCTGTCGGAAAGATTGAATTGCCAATTGAGATTGGACCAAATACATTCAATGTATCCTTCCATGTCCTAAAGATAGATTCAGGATACAACCTGCTATTGGGGAGACCATGGATACATATGGCTGGAGCTGTTCCCTCCATATTACATCAACAACTCAAATACATTATCAACAACAATCTAGTCACTGTTAATGCTGAGCCGGAGTATCCTGAACAAGGAGATCTTCCAATCATCAGTTTTAACTCTGAAGTTGAGCCGACCAGTTTTCATACCTTGGAAGTGAGCAACACTCAATATCAACCTATTGAAGCACCACTTCTCGTACCCAAGATTTTTGCCAAAGTTATGTCGGCTACTCAAGAAATGATGTCATTGGGTTATCAGTTTGGACAAGGGCTTGGTAAAGATAAGTAGGATATTAAGCACCCTTTTCAAATGTCCAATCAAACGGGACAATAAAGGCTGAAGCTATTCGCGATTCGATCATAGAATCCGCATAAACACCGGCCGGTTCCTCAAGCTTCCGCCACACGGCGATGTTTCCAATCTACACCTCATGAGCTGTTACAGTCTCCAGTTAAGATGCCAGCACATATTATGACTATGTTTTTTTTCCCAAGCCGCATTCATTCAAAGCAAAAGAGGTGCGATTCACGATCCTGAAGTGGAAGAAAAGGAACTAAACGTAAACATGACATTGCCTTGATGATGGCGAGTATACGTCCATTGTTCATGATGAACATATAAACAGATACACCCCAGACGATGATTGCCCAGATGTCATGGTTATCATTCGGGAGAAGGAGGACAATGATGATCCTTCCATTACTGCAGTCCATCAGGACTTTGCCATTGACAATTGGAACAACATTCCATGCATTGGTCGACGAGGGTAAAATGGGCAGAAAATCCCTCTGCCCTGTAGCTGTAGATAACTTTAATTGCTTACTTTTCTTTACAGTACTAGCAATTATTTTATCAAGTACATGCTAACACTTTTGTATGATTAAATAGTTGCATATACTAAGTGAAAGCATACTTTGTTTCAGGACTCTGAATTTAGATGTGCCCGTACTTGCTGATGTGGTGCCTTATCTCCATAAGGGCTGTAACTTTGATGCAAAGTTGGACTCAGACTTGATGGACATTCAAGAGGACATTGAAACACCTCAAGAGATTAAGGAATGGGTCAAAGATAAGCCTAAACCCAACCTTGACCAAACCACTCCTTTCAATCTTGGAACCTTAGAAAACCCTAAGCTAATCCAGATTGGTTCAGACCTTACCACAAATCAACGGAATGACATGGTTACACTATTAACCCAATTCCAAGATGTGTTTGCATGGTCTCATGAAGACATGGTGGGTTTGTCCACTAACATTGTTCTTCATCGCCTTCCCATTAAAGAGCGATTCAAGCCAGTTAGTCAAAAACTCAGGCGATTGAAACCTGAGTGGAGTTTAAAGGTCAAAGAAGAAAGTGTGAAACAATTTCAAGCTGGAATTATCATGGTGTCTACATATTCGGAGTGGATATCCAACATTGTTCCTGTGCCTAAACCAGGAGGAAAGGTGCGAGTTTTTATGGATTACCGGGATTTGAACAAAGCTTGCTTTAAAGATAGCTTTCCTGTACCTTTTATCCACATTCTCATTGACAACACTTCTCAATACGGCATGTACTCCTTTGCTGATTGCTTTGTGGGGTACCACCAAATTATGGTGGCTGAGGAAGACCGTGAGAAAACTAATTTCATCACGCCTTGGGGAACCTTTTGCTACAGACGGTTGTCATTTGGCCTCATCAATGCCGGGACAACCTATCAACGAGCTATGATGGCTCTTTTCCATGATCTAATGCATAAAGAGATAGAGATCTACGTGGATGACATCATTATCAAATCCCGAAGGGAGGAGGACCACCTAGACCATCTCAAAAAGCTATTCAACAGGTTGCGTAAGTACAACTTGAAGTTGAATCCAGCCAAGTGCACCTTTGGTGTTAAATCAGGCAAGTTGCTAAGTTTCCTAGTCAACCACAAAGGGATTGAACTGGATCCTACCAAAATCCAGGCCATCAAGGAAATGCCCATTCCTCAGACAGAGAAGGAAATACGGGGATTTTTGGGAAGAATTAACTTCATTAGCAGATTCATTTCTCAACTCACAGCAACCTGTGAGCCCATCTTCAAGCTATTAAGGAAGAACTCCTTCATGAAATGGAATGATGAGTGCCAGAAAGCCTTCCTTACAATTAAAGAGCAGCTGATTAACGCTCCTGTTTTGGTACCTCCCAGGGATGATGTTCCCCTGTTCATGTACCTGTCCATTAATGACAATGCCATGGGCTGCATGCCGGGGCAAAAAGCCGATAGAGGCCAAGAACGAGCTATCTATTACCTCAGCAAAAGATTCAGCACCAGTGAACACAAGTACACTATGATTGAGAAGACTTGTTGTGCTTTAGCATGGGCTTCCATGAGATTACAACATTATCTCCATGGTCACACAACCCATCTCATATCCCGTGTGGATCCTCTCAAGTATGTGTTCAGTAAGCCCATACTGAATTGTCGACTGTCCAGATAGCAGTTAATCCTACAACAATTTGACATCGTCTATGTGATGCAAAAGTCTGTCAAAGGTCAAGGAATTGCGGATCAACTGGCCGCCACACCTGCAGGGGATTACAAACCCTTGGAAACATACTTCCCCGATGAAGGGGTAATGACAGTTCAGCAACACCATCAGTACGATACATGCTGTACATGGAAAATGTATTTTGATGGAGCTGTTAATGCAGAAGGCTCTGGAGCTGGAGCAGTTCTAATATCCGATGACGGGAGCGAGATCTCGTCGCCGTCAAATTGCAGTTTGTCAGCACCAACAACACAGCTGAGTATGAAGGCTGTATCATGGGGCTAAAACTTGCCTGTTCAATGGGCATCAGGCGGTTAACTATTTTTGGGGATTTCGAATTGGTGATCAGACAATCCACGGGAATCTATCAAACCAAAGAATTACATTTGCTGTCTTACCATCAGCAAGTTCTACAGATGGCTTTGGAGTTCGAAGAAATCTCCTTTCTACACATTACTCGTAATAGGAATGATTTTGCGGATGCATTAGCAACGTTGGCCTCCTTGGTTCACATACCTAACAAGGAAAACATGCCAAACATCACATTTGCTATGCAAAAAGCCCCAGCTTATGGGAACTACGTTAGAGAAGTATCGGATGAGCTACCACCCGTCCACCACCCTTTGTATCAGCATATCAAGGAGTATCTGCGAGATGGATCTACACCCGCTGAGGTGAGCCTAACTGAGAAGAGGCGGATTCATCGACTTGCTATAAAATTCTACTTGAGCGGAGATGCACTCTACAAAAGAGATGCAAGATTAGGTCTCCTCAGATGTCTAGACAAAGACCAAACTCAGAGGCTCATGGATGAGATCCATGTTGGAGTATGTGGCCCACACATGAGCAACCCCTTACTTGTCAAGAAAATTCTTAGAACATGACATTATTAGCTTACACTCAAAGCTGACTGTGATGGTCACGTCAAGAGGTGCTATCAATGCCAGGTCCATGGGAATGTTATCCACGCCCCTCAAAGGGAGCTTCACAATATGAGTTCGCCTTGGCCCTTCTCAATGTGGGGGATGGACGTGATCGGGCCCATCGAGCCCAAAGCCAGTAATTGTCATCGATTCATATTCACCATGATTAACTACTTCACCAAATGGGTAGAGGCAACATCCTTCCCCAGGGTTACTAAAGAAGTCATCATTGCTTTCATCAGAAACAATGTAATCTGTCGATATGGACAACCAGAGGTCATTGTGTCAGACAATGCTAAGAACCTCAACAACAAAATGATGGAGGAGTTATGCAGTAAATTCAACATCAAACACCTTAACTCCGTCATATACCGTCCAAAGATGAATGGTGCTGTAGAAGCGGCTAATAAAAATATCAAGAAGATCTTGTAGAAAATGTCTGCCAATCACAAAGGGTGGTCTGACCTCTTGCCTCTGACTTTATTATCCTACAGAACTTCTATGCGTACTTCCACTAGGGCAACCCCCTACTCATTAGCCTATGGGATGGAAGCAGTGCTCCTCATAGAGGTGGAAATGGAATCCCTCAGAGTATTGATGGATGCTCAGTTGGATGAAGACCAATGGGTACAAGATAGGTATCACCAATTGTCTCTAATAGACGAAAGGAGAACCGCGACAATCTTCCATGGTCAATTATATCAACAAAGGATCGCATTTATCCTCTACACGAAAAAGTCCGACTACTGATAATTCAAACAACATAACTTGGTTTTGAAGAAGATCATTGACAACCAAGATTAATCTAAGGGAAAATTCGCTCCTAACTGGGAAGGCCCATTTGTTGTCAAGGAAGTATTGACAGGAGGTGCTCTCAGATTGCAGGAAATAGATGGCGATTAATTTCCACAGCTTATCAACTCGAACACCGTGAAACGGTACTATGTCTGAAGTTACCAATAAATAAACATCCTGGTTTTGATCATCCAATCACCAGTCATTCTGGTTTTGAACCCTTCCTTTCTACATACTCTTCTGCCCCTCAGGGAAACATACACTTCAAACCAAAGAAATTTAGTTTCACTTCATTTCAAATCTTTCATACAATTTGATTATCCTGAAGACGGGATTGAACCTTTCACACCTGCAGTTTATCCTGAAGACGGGATTAAACTTTTCTACGCCTGCAGTTTATCCTGAAGACGGGATTAAACTTTTCTATGCTTGCAGTTGGTCCTGAAGACGGGATCAAACTTTTTTTACACCTGCAGTTTGTCCCCATTATGGGATCAAACTTTCTTCTCCCCCAGTACAGCCTGTACATGGGATTCACACTTCTCTTTGGCTGCGATTTGTCCTGAGGGGCGAACTACGTCGATCTGATCTCCTCTTCAATAGGAGTACGTAGGCAACCATATTCTATATGGTCCGGTCGCAATAAATAAAAAACAACAAAAACATTTATGCCCTTTCTCTACAAAAACAAAAGCAACAAAAACATTTTTACACCTCTCTGCCTTTCAGATCCAGCGTTGAACGTCTTACACCAGGTTCGAACTACGCAGACTTGATCTCCTCTTCATTAGGAGTACGTAGGGAACCATTTATGGTTCAGTCTAACCCCTACTAGAAAAAAAATATTTGTCACACGGTACTGGGATCAACCTTCAATTCACCACATTTCATCGGTTTCAGATCAAAGGGATGGAATTTCCCAACCTCTTCTCATAAATAGAAGATTTAGTGACCATCTAAGCTGAGATCGTGCCTCGAAGAGCAATACCAACCCATAAGAGATGGAATTAACTAGGCCTCTCAAAAATAGAAGTATTGGCAACCATCTGTGGTGCGGTCAATCTCAAAGAGGAAGAAACCATTCTCTTCTCCACATTTCATACAGATACCAGTCCCAAGACACCAAAGATGGTAGGGATTCATACAGATCAATGATCCGTTCTGAGAGATCTTGTGGTGGCTCAATGTCCACATATCAAGGATAAGTTCAGAATGCATCAAGATCATAAGGCCCTGAAGAAACAGGCAAATATCAAGCAAGTATCAAGGCATAACTAAAAGGGAAGTGAATCAAAATATATTTCCCTGCCATACATAATACTGTTTGATATATACATATGTGCTGTACATGACAAAATGGCTAAGCTAGTCTATGCAGGAAAATACAAAGCTATCTATATATCTGTATACATGCGAACTATCAGATTTAACATGGCATCCCTCTCTGAAGACGGAGGTAACACTGCAAGCTCCTGCCCAAGGGTATCTACACGAACTAGCAGATCAGAGGCTAACTGCATGGTGGCATAATGCTCATCAATGTAAGCACTCATGTCGACAAGACTGACAATCATCTGGGATCTCACTGAAGTACTGTCTATAATGGCCACATCCCTAGTAGATAAGGCGACATCACACTCCACTATCAATGCATCCCTGGCTGATCTAGCCTCATCCCTCTCTAACAGAGCGGTGCCTCTCCCATCAAGAGCTGTCAACATCGCGGCCCTAGCCCGATCTCTCTATAGGTCATCAGATGTAAGCTCTGCTCCGGATCTTTGTCAATAATCTTGAGTAATAGTGGTACTTTCGGGGTGGGAGAATCCATCACAAATCTTTGGCGACAATGATCGAATCATCGATGGGAATATCAGCCTCCTCTATAGGTTCCTCATCGTCAGAATCAGTCTCCTGCACTGTGGATACTACCACAGCTAATGCAGTCTCTGTCTTCATCCATGCGGAATACTCTGCAGAACAACCTGGATGACTGAAAGAAAACACAGCCAGCTCTCGCTGATCCCAATAGGCATACAACCTGGATCTCTCCTCTGCTGATAAACGGTGTGAAGCGAAGCGCTGACTCACTGGCCCCTCATAAGGATGAAAATCCAGAAACTGGTCAAACTAACACATCACGGCCAGTGGGTGGTAAGTAATCATGCCCCTCAATCCAGCCAGAGGGAGAGAATCCATGCCCGGAGTATGAGTAATGAAGCTGTAGGGTGAGCTAAGCCCTGAACATTGCAATATGGCAAACGAGTCTCTAATCCCTACCAGAAAAATTGACCACAATGCAACATCTGTACACTTCACAAGCTGAAAGGAGTATGACATGGCTATATCATGGGTGAAGCAAAACCCCTGCCGTCTAAGCGTACCAATCGGTCCCAAGTGTGACATAAACCACACATACAACATGACCGAACTACCTGTGAACACTCTTGTCGGATAAGTGCAGCAGTATGTAGCTTACCTCAGAGTCTCTATAATAATCATCGGTATAATGGTACGACCCTCCCTGAGAGCTCTTACTGCTATAATGACGCCGATATCTAGCTCATCCATATATCGTGGCATGTAGACGTATGATAATACGCACATCAACAATACATCCACTCTAGCTGAACGCCAATGGTCCTTCGGTGTGGTGAAATTCCCAGAATATCGTGCATAACTATCCTCAAAACCAAATCTGTCAAACAGAAAACGCTGGGATATCACGTGGTTGGATGTAATCTCGTCTTGCACCACTCTATGTCTCAATCCGGTGAGGGTCATGAACTGTCTACTTATGTCTCCGATAGCCATATGCACGCAAGGTCTGTCCAGCAGAAGCATCATCAAACGTGCATACTCCTCCAAAGTAGGAGTCAACTCCTGGGTCCCAAATAGGAAAACCTGCCTCTCCGATACCTAGTGCTCGAGCATACCCTCTACAAATCCTGTGGGAACCTGAAACATCAATAGGGTCATAGTATGCTGCATTAAATCATCTATGATCACCATGTCTGATGGTGATATACTATCATACCATGAGCGCATACCAGCTACCACCAAAAAGGGTGGGGTATGATCAATACGGCTAACTGTCTAAGAAGACATCTGTATAGGCCGTGTCATAAGACCATCCAGGGGTCAATGCTTAATATCTCTGGACATACAAACATATGCATAACATAATAACATGCATGATACAATAGATGGCAATGTGATATAGGGAATGAAAACGTACATACATTCCTAAGTATATCATCATTTAATACATCTTTGTACATATAAAATACAGGGAAATGGGGCGAAGCTACCCAACAACTCAACAAAGGCCTATCAAAAGATATAGCGAGAATGGGGCGAAGCTACCCAGCAGCTAACAGAGGCCTATCAAAAGAGATAACGAGAAATACATAAGAAAAAGTCAATAGTGTCAATGTCTACATCATCAATGCTATCCACCTGATGTAACTCCTCCTGAGTCACTGGATCTCTATCTATAGGGATGTCCAGCCTGTACAAGGGAGGATCTGCACCGACAAAACCATATGGGTCACCTGAGGGGCCAGCGCCAGAGCTGGAAGGATCAAAAGTATCTACCTCTGAAGGATCTCTGCCCAAATGCCGGATGAAGAAATGTGCCCGGGCCAACTGCCGGGTCAATCTATCAATCTATGTCACATGAGTCGGATCTCTGACACAGGCAAGCCAATTCGTCATCATCACGGATCCTGGAACCATATCCCTCATAAATTGTGTGGCGCTGGTCTGAGTTCCAATGGTACGAGGGATCCACCAATGCTAGAATATCTCCTGAGTGCAAGGGCCCTCTGACAAAGTAAAGATGTCAATCCCCAACAATGGGATATCAATGACGGGTGACTGCAAAATAGGCTAATAATGCCTGGCAGGAGGCAAGATCGGCATACGGATCTCTCCTGTAGTGCTCCTGATAGCACGTTTTCCTAAGTAGAGCTCCCATCCTCCATCTGTGAAGAGAGGAATCCTGCGGGTGGAAATGACGTACTCAACTCCAGTCGGGTACCTATCCTCAAATCCAACTCCCAAATGCTCCCCAGAGTAGGGAACCCATGTGATAACACCTGCTGTCAACAACTCCAAATTTGTGGCATAATGAGTGAAACCCTCAAAGAATGTGGGACCTTCGCCAGTATGGAATGATGCCATCGCCGTCCTTGTGGATAGGTGTCTAAACCTAATACGCTCACAAGACGTAAACATGGAAGCCTCTCATAGGCCCAAAACTGCCAACACAAAGGAAAACATCTGCTGTCAGTCAACACTCTTAACCTGTACACGGAAAAAGACAAGAGAAACACTCACCAATAGAAATGGGTAGAATCCTAACCACGCCTCGGTCAAGCCCTACGATCACATGTGCATTGCCCTGAAGAAGTAGGCAAAGGTGTAGGAACCCCAATCATAGTCTCCTATACAGTCCACGTGTCGAGTGGCGCTGATCAAAGTGAAGGACACCGTAGAGGAATTATCTGCTATGAAGCAGCCCCTAATGATCATCAGGAACAATCGCCGAAGAATGCGGTCCCTGACTCTCACATCATCGGGTATAGGCTCACTCAATAGCCCACTCATAGCATCTATGCTCAAAGGACCTGTACGAACAGTCCTGCCCTTAAGCGCCTCTGCCGGAACTCCCAACAAGGATCTGACGGTAGTAGTTGTAATATCCGCTGTGCAAGGCACTGGATCCCCTCCAAACTCCATACCTATGATAAACCACCAATCCATCGGCGTCATCATCACCTCACAGTCCAGCAAATGGAGTGACTGAGTTTGGTGAAACCACCGCTCAGACAATGCCTTGAGGTAACCACAGGGACAGCGACGGGGAAGAATGGAAAAGAACGCTCCAAATCCGTAGATATGTACAATCGCTCCGTAGTCATCATGCAAGGCCTGATACATAAAGTGGATTCTAAACCAGTTCCCTCGAGGCTGTGTGAAGCCGGGAACCTACATCAAATGCAGATCAACTTTAGAATCCTTTACTCCTCATCAATAGGAAACAAGGGAGATTAAGATCTAACTTCATACCTCGTTTGCGTGCAGGTATACTGAAGGATGCCGACTCAAGTCACCCAAAAGATCTGGGCTTGCCACTTGAATTCTTGGAAACTCCCTACGGGGAACACGTACAACAGGAGCAGGAACCTCGACTGGTACATCCTCCTCCTCATCCCCGACATCCAGCACTTCAACCCAGATAGGACGTATCACCACCTCCACCAAACAACGAGGCTGTCTGACAGACCGGTGCTGAGGCTTATCAGAAGCCCTCCTCCGTACACCTGAAGTAGTCCTACGGGAACTACTCGGCTGATCTGGATCCATAATATCTGGACAACAAGTCTCCAAATCACCTCAAAAAAGGTGTGGTAAATTCTTACTTGGAGCTTTTTAACATACATGCATGCATTGTTTTAACATATATCTATAGTAGAGTTAAAAATGCATGACTAATCATTCCTATATTTTGGGAAATTTTGCCATAGCCCCTTTGTAAATGGGACTATCCACATGCATATAGGCATGACTAGGTGGCTATTCAGTAGCACACCTATACACAGTCATATACATCTTATATGCATTTAATACATTACAGTAAAAAATCCGTAAGTGTAGTCTAATTACCAAGATTATTTTGTTTGTCTACCTTTACTCATTTGTCCTCAGATAGGATAAGAAATGACAATAAAAGGTGCAAATTTGACTGTTTCAAAAGTCAAATTTTTTCACATCATTATGTTCAGCATGGTTTAATACTAACATTTACTATGTTTAATATTTTTTATCAAGTCATATCAGCATGCATATTCACTACTATGTGTCTAAATGCATTTCATGTGATAAGTCATTTTCCAACGGATAGAAACTAGAAAAGAATACATGCATACGTTACCAGGACTGTGAATAACGCTAGTACGGTAGCAGATTATGCAGAAAGTTGCCAGAACTCAACAAGTCTGATGAGAATCTCTCAGATTTCCTTCGTCGCGCAGCTTGAAAATGACTTATGAAAGCAACCTTTGGGCTCTACATAGCCACGGTTGGACGCGGGTCCACCTATGGCTGCTGCAGGTGTACTTACGACATTCCTACATAGGTCCCACACCTCCGGCTCACTCCAGTTAGAGTTACAAAGGAGGTCTCGCAAGCTGAAAAGGCCAAATCAGGAATAAAAGCGCTACGCGATTGAGCGGAATAGCCCGAAATCCTGGTGTTCATGTGTCAAACTCTAGCTCCACATGTTCCACATTGGTATTCACCTGCATACAAGGTATACGATACTAGTGGCCTCAGCTTTCACAAATCATGCTCGACAATACCCAACAAAGGTCCGATGCCATTAATGAGCACCAGGCAACCTTGACGTTTCCCCGGCGGGGGTTACAATGCACAATCTACGAAATTCAAGCATCCATGTATCCCCGACGGGAGTTACAACGTCGAAGTTTCAAGCATCCACGTATCCCTGGCAGGGGTAATAACATAATCCAACCATTGACACACACATCAATGAAGGTCAAGCAACCTTGACAATGCACCCATCAGGGATCTATCCAGTGATGTACACATCAACGAAGGTCAGGCAACCCTAATAACAACAGGCTATTGGCAGTAACTTCAACATGATGAGGGAATATGTTATACATCCTCAACCAGATAAAGCTTTATCTCCACAGATCTCTTACACACAAGAGGTACCTCTATGGAATATAAGCCAGTGTTTAGGATTCACGACTTTGGTGATAGCCCCAATGTTAACATCCTTGAAGACTTGGATCGCATGTCTAAGCCATCACAGATTGTCATCCCAGCAGGATTGTATGACAATCATGCATCATACATTTGCATCATGTTGCTGCACATAGCATCATGTTTATTTCACTTGCATTTCAAGTGTCTAGGATTCTTTATCCTATCCATGCCTTGCATTGTATGAATATGATAAAGAGGGGCATCTGTAGACACTTGAAATTTTTATGCACAACTGTTACTAACATTACAGGAGGGCAGAATCGTCTTTCGGAGATAACCCTGGAAGATAGCTCACATCTATTCCGGATACCACCGAAAGTTCGGTCTTCATTCCGGATACTACCGGAAGATCAATTCATAATCCGAATCACACACTTGGAACATCAGTCTCAACCCCAGACCATACACCGGGAGTCTCATTCTCAACCCCGGAACACACACCAGAAGGATCATTTCCAACCTCGAAGATAACCCTGAGTTTCATCCTTGGCGATAACCACATGGAATGCTGTTGTAGTTCCGGCGATAACTCCAGAAATGCTTGTTTTAAAAACATGCGACCAGCTTCAATCTTAGACCTCCTACCGAGGAACTTATCTCTCAAACCCGAAGCTAACAACCGGGCATACATGCACTTACAAGTTGACCTTGCGACATTCAAACACTTGCAGTAGTCCAATCTCAGATGTAACCCTGAGCAACGTCTACTTTCAACTAAAACCGTCGATAACCCCGACGAAGAGTAAAACGTCATCTTGCCACATCATCTGCGCATCATCTCGACACTTCAATACATACATACATACAACTATGTCCTTCAAGAGCCAGGATATCCAATCCCGAGTGACTATTACGCGTGACAGTACATTGGATAGAATTTGAAGCTTGAAGACCATGGGCATGGTCCCCTCTTCCTGACTTCGTACAACCTCTAATCCATGTCATTGTGTATGTGACGCCCCCAAAATAGGTATACATCACCCATTTTTAGTCGTCAATAACATGGTACAGAAACAACTACAACTTTATTAATACAACATAAAAACTGTGAGTTTAAATACAAATATTTCCATCTAGACAATATTCACACCCAAATAAGTCCTCATTACAATTATTGGTACATTATTTTACAAAAATGGTGAGGACTACTAAACAACTTTCTAGAACCTTCATTCCATACCCCGACTAGTACTCGCTACATTCTCGCCTCCTGAGAAGAAAAATGGAACAAAAAGGAAAAGGTTGAGCTCAACTAGCCCAGTAAAGAATATTATGACTAAGATAATATAGAACAAATTATCGTTAGTCTTCAACAGAGAAAAATCTGATAAAATAGAATAGACAACAAGTTTCAGATCAATATTTGCAGCGGAAATAATAATTCATAGAAGAGTTACGTAGAGAATGAAATCTACTATTATCTATGAATTTAAAAGTCCTTCATCAATATTTTATCCCTGTAACATCAATCAATATACATCTTGAATCAAATATTCATCTTTTTACACTACAGGCCAAAGATATTCATCGATTAATCATGTTCATCTCAACACTTTTGTACATCTTTTGCACTATGGGCCAAAGATATTCATAAGAAATTCAACCATCTTTGCACTACAGAGGCCAAAATATTCAAAGAATAACATCATTTAGGATCGAGGATGATGAAAAAAATATTTTAAAGAAAACGAATCCGTTGAAACAAAAGAACAAATATTAAGGATTCATACTTTAAACAATCCGAGTTCAAAAATACTTCATTAATAATCATAGCAAAGTAAAATTCAAGAATGATCAAAATATGGATACAATCAAAGCTAGTATCCATAATCGATATTTTGGAAAAAAAATGAAAATTTAATTTTTCTGTGAATAGTGTCGTATACGTAAATAGTACCGTATACGTGAATAGTAACCCTGACACTAAAAGATAAGAATTTCACAAGAAAATTATTACTAATATTCCGGCATAATGATATTAGAAGAAATAAAATTATTTAAAAAAATTAACATCCCTTACCTCGAAAAGACTGTACTTCTGACTGGAATACTGAATATAGTGCTGAAAAGAACTTGTACCGTATAACAACACTCAAAGTCTCAAAATACTCATAAGAATACGCTCAATAATATTGAGAGAGAAAGCTTCAGTTTCTGGTGTGATTTTCAATTCTAACCTAAGCACCCTATTTATAGGAAAATGCTTTGAACACCAAAGCAGAAAATTTAATAAAATAATATTATTAATAATAAAATTTCATACGCCTCCTTAGAAATCAGATCTTAGCATTTCCCACATGCCCACCTTCTAGAAAAAGTAAGAAAAACGTTTTTCATAAATAAAATAATTAAAACTTCCAAAAATCAATTATTTCGGAACTCGGAGCTTCAATAATTCATAATAAATAGCCCTTTTATCAGAAAAATTCGAACCTTATGTCTTTTTCATAGGAAATTTCATTCTTTACAACTTTGCAGAAGAAAGTTTTTCCAAATTCAAAATAGAAACTGACCGAAATCCACAAACGGGCGATTTTACAAGCTATAATCAAATTTCAGTCAAGAAATGGGCCCACAGACATGTTTAACATGTTTTAAACAACTTTTGCAACAAAAATACTCTCTCTCCTCATATATTCATATATCCCACATTCATTGTAAAAATATCACTATTATTATATTATTAAAATATAATAATATATTTAAATGAATTATTTTATCAGAAAAGATAAAATATCAATTTTTCAACAATTGTCACTTTAAAATTTTCTCCGTCTATATCCACATAAAATGAATATTTTCCTTATCATATAAAATAATAATTAATTATTCACAAATAATATTACAGAATCACAATATCGATAACCGGTAGCTCCTGGGAAAGGGGGCTTTCGATAAGGATTTCTCTCTTCTTCGCGCGTCTTGTGCATGCATGATTAGGTGACCAAACCTTTCCTTAGACAGAACTTTCTAGACATTGCCAATAATGTTATCTAATAATATTATTCAAATAATATGAATTATTGATCTGATAATGAAAATACTGTGTAGTGACAATTATTGAAACAACAATAATATAAAATATCAACGTAGCAATTATTGAATCAATAAAATAAAATATTGAACAGTAACTACTCTAACAATTATTGAGTAATGCCTTCTTACGTAAGAATCAATAATTGGTGCAATATCGCAATAATATTCTTGTGTTTTAACCATAAGGCATTCCAACAAAGATAATACTTGGTAACAACTACGCAGTTATTTATAAACAACTTATACTTGTCGTTTTCTTCATCCAATCGCTTTTTCGTTATGGGGCCCACACAAAATCATAGCGTAAATGCGTATTTAATATTCCCGACAAAGAAGAATATTCCACGACCAAACGAATATTCCTCGACAACAATGAATATTTTATAACCACTTGCTTATTTAAAATATTTGCGCATTTTACCCATAACTAACCACATTAATCAAATCAACCCTTACTATTTCAAAATAATAAATAGAGGAAATTTAATTTTATTTATAATAAGCTGGGGTCTTACAGCGTAACTCTCGACACAAGCTATCCGAAGAAGGTCACATATACCTCGTTCGGAAGCTCGGATTGAAGTTCTGCAAGTTTGAGCGGACATTACAGTGCACAAGTGCATGTACTTTGAGACGACAGGACCCGCGTAGCTTCGGGCCCTACGACCAAACCAAGTAGTGAAATCATACGTACCAGCAGTACACTTTGCATTGCGACTATCGGTCTATAAATATAAATTAAATGAAATTGACCATTTTGAGGGAGAGAAGAGAGAGAAAAGGGGAGGAAGCGCTGTCCATTTTATTCTGTACACACACATATTGAGTGTTTCTTCTTCTGTTAGCTCACATATTGCTATCTTTTGTCCGGTGGGAGCTGAGTATTTATCCACTTAGAGTCATAGAAGTCTACTTTGGCAGCCCACTGTAAGCCTTCTTACATTTTATAAAGCTTTCTTCTCATATTAGCACACACTATTGTACGCATTGAGAGTCATGTGAGTGTGTTTGCCCAGACTTCGGTCCGTGGTTTTCATTTTTGTCTGTATATATATACTTATATATATATGTATATATTTTTATACGGACTAACATTATCGAGTTATGCCTCGATTGAGCCTAGACTTCGATCTGGAGCATTTAATGGCTTATATATATATAAACAATAAATGCACCGGATGTAAAATCCAGGCTTGATTGAGCCTAAACTTCAATCCGGTGCATTTATTGTTTATATATATATATATTCACATTTTGTCCTGCCTGGAGTTCACTTCGTGGCAGTTGATAGATTTTTACAGCTTTATTTACATTCAAGTCCCGCCTGGAGTTTACTCCGTGGCGGTTGATAGCATTTACTGCTTTATTTACATTTCTGATCCCCCAAGGAGTTGCTTCGTGCTGGTTGATCATGCACATATATATATATATATATATATATATATATATATATATATATATATATATATACGCTTTTATATATATAACTGCTTACTACTTTCCATACAAATTGCAGTATCATGTGAGCTTAGGAATCATGTGATCACAGATTCAGTCTACTGAATCTAGATTCAGTTCCTATGATGGACTTTTTCCATCTATAAGCAGCTTGTACATTATTTACGGTGTCTGAATTTCCTTAGATGGCTATCATGCCCATAAAGAGTTCGACACTGCTGTATATTATTTTCTCGCAGATGCTTCGCATCTCAAAAATAAAAGCAAATAAGCCGAACATTTTAATAATAAAATGGAAGTATCAAAGGCCTCAATTACTATTGAGCACAGAGTTCGTAAAACCTTTTTTTATAAAACTTCATTGCTATATCTTGTTTAAAACTGAATTTTCTACAAAAATTCAAACCCTATGTATATAGGTGTAACGAGGCATAACACTACTTCCAAATAATTGCACATTGATCCACACACACACACACACATTCATATAATAGTTTCTTTGAGAAGTGGTGGTCACCGTGGAAACACGGATGTCGGGGGGTGCCTAACACCTTCCCTCCGCATAATCAAGCCCCCAAACCCTAAATGAATCTCGGTTTCACAGACCTGTTTAGCAGTGTCACATCACTAGGTCAATGTGCAAACCTTTTCAGTTGCGTTAGTGCAACCAGTTAAATACACCAACTGGCGACTCTTAAAGTCTAATCGTCAACATTACACATGTCGTACCTTTTTCACTTGTTTTTTCAAACAAATCTCACATTAACATGAGAACACCAAAGAACAAGTAACGAAAAAGGGACATAAAAAAATCCCGACGTCGACAGTTAACAAGGAGTTGGTAATTGGTAGTTGGAATCCATCATCATTCCCACTCCCCCCATAATCATCTCCTAGAAAGCTTGGAAGGAAAAAAGGAAATAGGCCTTAGCCTCTATGTGATTCACGTGGCTGAGAAATGAGCAAATGGGACACTAGTTTTGGGACAAGCCAAATTAACTCAGTACTCTTGCAACATTAGACCATATACTTATACACAACTCATATTCTTATGCTATATTGCATACACATATCAACCATACACTATAACTTAGTGCCACAATATGATTTACATAATTAATATTTCAAGGTAGTAGATGTAATATGAAAGTGTAACATAAAATACATGTACATTTTATCACACCGGTATACTTATTAAAATAATAGTTTACAATATGATCATGGTATGTTATTTTAATATACACCCACATACATATTGTCGCATATACCTTTCATCTCACATAGTTTCAATAAATTTTAATATATGGTTACTATCTATAGTATAGTCACATAAATACCACATTACACTATATATTATAGTTGCATTCCATATATATATAATCTATTTAATTATTGCACATTTGCACATAATATAATCTTATTATATAATTTCTATGGTATATAATATAGTTATTATTAGGTGTCACATTTCACACTCTTCTTAATGTAATTATTGAACATTGCTACATACTTGGCACACATGAATTAAATAAATAATACGTACCCTAGTTATGCAATTTGCTTTACTCACAATAACAATTAATAACCACAATTTATTAATTAATCACCATAAATATTTAATTGATATAACCATTAACAATTAACATCTCTTAATTGCTCCCTTAGTAATTCCTTCGTTAAGTAATGCTATTATTAATATTTCCCATCATCGTGACACACAAAACTTTCCACGAGTCCATCACAAACTCCACATATTCTTCCATTATTCAATTATTTAATATAATTGAGTTAACTTATCTCAAAACCATTTATATTCGAATAAATATTTATTTTCATTAACATATTCATAAGTCATGAAAATTCTTGGGTATTACATCTCTCATAATAATTCTAATAATCATATATTTACGGAAATAAATAATAACTATCTTTATTACCAAATTAATTTATTATAAGAATATAATCTATAATGATCAATAATTCCTTAGAAAGGAGTTATATACAATTATTCATGTAATAAATAATTTTATCTATCACATATATACATATACTTTACTTTGCACATATTACCATCTATATATATAAAAAAAATTATTCGCAAAAATTTCTTATTGAAAATATTGCGTTATTACATCCACGCTCCCTTATAAGGATTCCGTCCCCGGAATCACCGCTTTAAAACCTATAGACACTAGGACAAATAGCATACGCAGTCATTTCGAGTATATCTCGATCAGATTTGATCGAACTGATCTTTAACTAATCAACATAAAGCTTATCTATCTAATTCTACAGAAATTTGATTTCTAACAGAACTCAAATTTCTCCTTCAAAATTTCTTTATAACTTAATTTACTATATTTAGGAAAAATCATATATACAAAAATAAAATTCATACGAATAATACCTAAAGTTCCATCCCCGGCTGCTACGGTATCTTGAATGGCCATGTTGAAGACTCTTGCGGTTGACTTCGTCAAAGTTGGTCCCATTATCGCCATTGTTCCACTGCCTTTTCCCGCATTCACGCTTCCTATATCCATTCTCCTCTTTGGATAGTCCTTCACCTTATGCTTCGTTGATCCACACAGAAAGCACCCATTGTTCATCATAGGATTGGGGCAGTTAGGAGAGATATGTCCCTACTGCCCACACTTGTAGCACACAAACTTGCCTTTAAGACATTCACCTGAATGACTCTTCCCATAATTCTTACGCTGCACAACCTGCTTCTTCACACTTTCCTGCTTGACTTAGACACTATCCACATTGCTCCACTTCCTTTTCTCACCCCAACCTACTTCTACCTTCCCGGCTCCTTCACCCTTATTCTTTCTCTCCTTATTGTAGAGACTCATGGCCTCACTTCCCCCTTCAGCTATGATAGCCTTTTCTAAGAGTACGACAAACGTATTGATCTGCAACATTGCCACCTTATTGTAGAGCCAGGGTTTTAGGCCTAGCTCAAACCTTCTTGCCTTTCTAGCCTCCGTATCTACATGGTGTGGAGCGAACCTAGCTAATTCATTGAACTTTGAGACATACTCCGCAACTGTCAAGTTCTCCTGCTTCAATTCTAAAAACTTCACCTCCATCCTAGCATGCACACTAGTCGAGAAATAATTCTCCAAGAATAGCGTCTTAAACCTAGTCCATGCTATCACTCCTTCTCCTGCCCTAGCTTGATTTGCCTCCCACCAAAAATTCGCCTCTCCTTTCATCATATAGGTGGCAAAAGTTGTCTTTTTCCCCTCATCTACCCCAGCGACTATAAATGCTTTTTCTATTTCCTTAACCCAAGTTTGGGCTTCTATCGGGTCAGTGGTACCTCTAAATTTGGGTGGTCCTACGGCCTTAAAATCCTTGAAGCTCACAAATCGATTGTCTGGCTGATTTCCTGCGGCCAACATTCCATTCTGCATGGTTGAGCTACCATGTTTGCGAAATTCTGCACCAGGTCTAGTTTTTGTCCTCCAACATTGTTGACAGATTCTTCTGCCCTTTAGTTTCGAGTTTGACGTCTTGGGGGCATGTTCTGGTTAAATAAAACAAATTCTATATTTTATTAACTTACATTCTAAACCTCATTGTATAAGTTTAATATTTCAAACTCATTCCTTTAATCAAACGTAGATTCATATTCATTCGACTAATTCATAGTACATAGCATAGCACAACTGCTTTAAACATATGATATCCCTTTGTGACCACAAAAGTCGGGAATCGCTACCACAACTTGCACAAAATGTGAAAATGTTATATTACACAAACATACTTATCATATAACACACATATTGAAACAATACTTATACTACTTATTTACTACGCCTTCTCCTAATCCTGGACAACCTTTCGCTCGATGACCTTCCAATCCAAAAAAACATGTTCCTTGCTTTGGATTGAGACAATGAGGAGAAATATGTCCCTTATGTCAGCAATTGTAACATATCTTTCTCCCTTTCCCGCATACGCCTTCATGTTTCTTGCTACAATTTGTACACTTTTCCATTTTGTTAGTATTCTCTTAGTTATTAACGGAATTTCCTAAGTCGCGATCTTTTATCTTCCTTTTCCCCTTCTTGCTCGGAGCTGCACACGATGTGTTGCTTGTGGCTCCCATCTGATCAATTTGGATCTTAAGCTTATCTTGTTCTTCCATCATTTCGATTAACGCCTTTTATAATTAACTATTTAGTATCTTTTCTATCTCCCACAGCTTTTCCAGAGAAGAAACCTTGTTCCTCAGATTCTGCACTTCGGTTGATGCTTGTTCAGCTCCAACTTCGTTGTCTGAATCACTATGTGTTAGTTCCACTACTTCTGGGTCCGGTACTATATTTTCTAAAATGATTACCTCTTCTAGGTTATCTTCAACGTGAGCCTCTATTTCCGCTATAGGCTTTGATATTGGCTCCTTCTTCACGATCTTAGGGTATCCTAATCCTTTTCCTCCTAACATCTACACATAAATTAACCTGATTAGCATATAGCGTGTACACACAGCAAGTAAAAGTTTTATATAAGTTATCTTTTATTCTTGTTTGACAATGAATTTATATGATTCATCTCCTTTTAAACTCTATATGAGTTATTTGTACTTTCAATGTTTTCCTCTACTCTAAGGTTATAGCCTAAGGTCTACTCCCACCTATGGTTTCTAACCCTAAAGCTCTGATACCAACCTGTGACGCCCCCAAATTCGGATACTTGAAACCCGAATTTAGTGCTTCACGATACCATTTCTTTAATAATAATAATAATAATAATGTCATAAATATCAAACTTAATTTACATATCAGAGTTTTCTAAATCCCAGGTACGCGACCTTAAAACATTTCATTACATAATAGATAATAAATATCTTCATCTTATTTAAGTCTAGCTATTACATAAGGTAACACAAACTTATTTTGAAAGCTTTCCTTTCCCTTTGTTCCTGGCAGAGCCCTCTGGTTGATCATACTTAACTAAAAACATTTAATTTAAGCAAGAATGAGCATTTGAGTGCCCGACAAGAAATAACAATTATAAATATTAGCTGAAAGGATTAAATATTTTCTTTGCACTACCCTTCTACAACAAATCAAAAGTTGTGAAGTAATCTGAACCGATGATAATAACATAACATCTCTCTATCAAATTTTTGAAACTACGTACTGACTATAAATAGAGTTAAGGTGACATACTATGAACATTATTCTCAATTTTAGAAAAGGTTTAACAGAACTTCATCTGTAAACCGTCATAACTTACGGGCACAAAGGGTGATCAGCCTGTTGTACCTTGTATTGATCAATACTACATGCAAGAACGATATTATCGTTCACTCTGTCCACCTTGGGCGCATAAAATTTTACCCATATTCAGGATGTTCATACTTAGTCTGGAATCCAAATCAAAACAATTTGATTGGATACAAAAAGGTTTTACCATATTTAACGATATTTCTAAATCTGTGTCTGGCTGAACAAATAGCTTAGACAACTCTTACTTCATGCATACATACTGGTGTGTGTATATATATATATATATATATATCAACATGTGATTAAATACAATGACTATGCAAGTGGGGACACTTGTATAACCAAGTTTAGAAATTAACGATCAGAATATATATCTGAATTACCATATACTAACATGTTGATAAACAATGATCGGGTATAGAATATATCACAATAGGGTTATTAATCTAGCATAATAATAATACTAATATAATTCTGAAACTTCTTACTCATGTCCATTGCATAAAGAAAATGCAAAGGTAGGATACTTGGTAAATAATAAATGGAGTAAGTATAGGAAACTTGCCTTAAGCGTAGATTATCCACGTTTAATAAATCAACACTCTCGAATCCTATTTATAGCGTATTATAAGTACACGATGCTCATTAGCTAACACATTCATTGATCAATCTTGACATAATTCAAGTATGCACATATGGTACAAAATCATCTTATATGTTTATCACGAAATCAATTATCTAGTTATGTCATAAGTAATTAAGAGTGATCAAGTTTAAGGTATTTTCACCCATGAACTTTCATTATCTAAAGAAACACTATCTTATTACTTAGTCCTCACATATATACATGCATCAGTACATTTTAAACCATCTCTAGCAGTAAAGATATCATACAAGTTAATCATCAAAATCGATTATGCGAAACTCAGATTCTAGATTCAAGCTCAAATTGCATGTATGGCTAAGCTTTAGGGCTGCAAGCAATTTCTTGCTGACCACAATGCCAAGCTTAAGACTCAAATTTGTTGCCTTGTGGTTTCTGTTTGGCATGAGCACAACATTCATACATAATATATTTTGTCATGGTAAAGGTCTTTTCTTGTTCCTCAAGTCAATCTAGGTTTCTTCTTTCACATTATGGTTCTAAGTGAAACATTTCAATAAGTTAAGACAATTCAAGGTAATAAAACCACAAAGTCTAACATCCTAGCCTTTTAAACATACAAGATAGTCATATAACTCATATTAGGCATGCTTGTGAGTATTCATAACACATATGTGTAGTTAACATCGTTTTGGTTAGAAATATGCTTTTTTAGGCTTTACTTGAATTATGATACACAAGTATGGTATATATATGTTCAAGTTACATGAGCGAGTCTAGGAGTATCATCAACCGTGATCACAAAAAATCGATTCTTCTTTCCAAGTAGTATGTTAACATTCATATACAAGGTTTGTATTTTCATTAGTAACTTTACTAGTAGGTTCTACTTGTTCAACATATATGGATCATGTATAGGGATATTATAGACATAACATGACATCTCAACCCTTTAGAATCTAGAAATTTATGTGATGCAACTATGTTTTAAAAATATGTTCAAGTTTGCTTTTGAAACTATTTTAAACTTGAATAAGGTAATTTAACACATACAAGGCAACTCTTAAGGATTTAATCATATGTAGTCAAGTCATGTTATCATGCTCACAAGGTCAGAATATAAAGCATGTAGTAGTCATGCATGTTAGCTCACAATACTAAGTTAAACAACTTCTTTAATACAAATCCTAAGTAAAGTGATCATGAGTTATGAATCCTATAAACATAAGTTAATGGGTTATTCATGCCTTTCTAAATTATACCAATATGCTTGCAAAGTCAGTATATGAACATAGCATACATACATCTCAAGTTCCTTTCAAAAGTCCTAATTCCATTTTAAACTCTACACTTTCGTTAATCATGTATGCTAATCTAAACATGCTTTCATTAGGTTAACTATACCTATATATACACAATAAACATATTTGAAGGCTAGCTTAAGTCATAATAATTGACTAACATTGATCAGATTTTTAACGTAAAAGCAAAAAGCGGAAAGCAGAGATCGACGCATTCTTGTCTGCGCCTCGGTGTAAATTCAAGTAGCAATTGCTGGCCATGTACTGTTCGAGCCAAGAATAGTCTGCTTCGACAGAACTTTAGCCCAACCACAAAAATTATACATAAACTTGATTTTAAACATCCATTTATCAGTTAAAACAAGCTTATATGCTTATATAACATCTATATGAACATTACCCAACCATTTTAACATATAACTCCACATAGTCAAGAATTTAAAAAATTTAAGAATGAAAATTTAACAGTAACTAAAAATGAAGAACAAGAAAGAATTTTATACCTTTGCGATTTGCTTGCCAAATCACACTCCTTCTACTAATATGTATACAATCACTCACACTATCTAAGCTTTCAATCCCACTCCTTAGAAATTCTCAGCAATGGAATTTAGATAAAGAGAGTTCACATTTATAGAAAATCTATACACAGACAATGCATATGTTCATCAAATTAAACCAACGAGAAAGTTAGATTACATGATGGTTAACAAGGAGTTGGTAATTGGTAGTTGGAATCCATCATCATTCCCACTCCCCCCATAATCATCTCCTAGAAAGCTTGAAAGGAAAAAAAGGAAATAGGCCTTAGCCTCTATGTGATTCACGTGGTTGAGAAATGAGCAAATGGGACACTAGTTTTGGGACAAGCCAAATTAACTCAGTACTCTTGCAACATTAGACCATATACTTATACACAACTCATATTCTTATGCTATATTAAGATACACATATCAACCATTCATTACACTATAACTTAGTGCCACAATATGATTTACATAATTAATATTTCAAGGTAGTAGATGTAATATGAAAGCGTAACATAAAATACATGTACATTTTATCACACCGGTATACTTATTAAAATAATAGTTTACAATATGATCATGGTATGTTATTTTAATATACACCCACATACATATTGTCACATACACCTTTCATCTCACATAGTTTCAATAAATTTTAATATATGGTTACTATCTATAGTATAGTCACATAAATACCACATTACACTATATTATAGTTGCATTCCATATATATATATATCTATTTAATTATTGCACATTTGCACATAATATAATCTTATTATATAATTTCTATGGTATATAATATAGTTATTATTAGGTGTCACATTTCACACTCTTCTTAATGTAATTACTGAACATTGCTACATACTTGGCACACATGAATTAAATAAATAATACGTACCCTAGTTATGCAATTTGCTTTACTCACAATAACAATTAATAACCACAATTTATTAATTAATCACCATAAATATTTAATTGATATAACCATTAACAATTAACATCTCTTAATTGTTCCCTTAGTAATTCCTTCGTTAATTATTGCTATTATTAATATTTCCCATCATCGTGACACACAAAACTTTCCACGAGTCCATCACAAATTCCACATATTCTTCCATTATTCAATTATTTAATATAATTGAGTTAACTTATCTCAAAACCATTTATATTCGAATAAATATTTATTTTCATTAACATATTCATAAATAATGGAAATTCTGGTATTACATCTCTCATAATAATTCTAATAATCATATCATATATACAATAATCATATATTTACGAAATAAATAATAACTATCTTTATTACCAAATTAATTTATTATAAGAATATAATCTATAATGATCAATAATTCCTTAGAAAGGAGTTATATACAATTATTCATGTAATAAATAATTTTATCTATCACATATATACATATACTTTACTTTGCACATATTACCATCTATATATATAAAAATTTTATTCACAAAAATTTCTTATTGAAAATATTGGGTTATTACATAATAATTATTGAAAAGAAAATAAATGATTAATATTAATTAATCGTTGTGATATTAAAAGGTGATAATGGATTGAAAGTACCCAATCGAATGATATTTAGCCCAATTAAAATATTAATAGTATTACTATATGTAATATAAAAAATGTGGGCGATAGTAATATATAATACATATGGCCTAAGAATATATGAAGTGTGACATTTAATTGGGACTAATGATATAAGGTACCAAGTAATGACAAAGTGAAATCATATGTAATTTTAATACATAAATGATTAAATATCTGTGTATTCTAGAAACTGAGAAAGGAATTAAATGTTTAAATAAACATTAATATTAAATAAGGTTATAATATAGTTATGTGAGTAGTAGAGATAATTATGGAACTAACCGGACAATAATACCTAACTGTGTTATTTTATTGCATGTATCTAATGTACATGGATTATATGATGTGAGTACATAAATAACCCTAATTTTCCTAATATGGTAACAATTGTACATTAAAATTTCATTTGGGAGTTAAAGTAACTAACTGAGCAAGATTGAAGCACGTTGTTGTGTTATAAAATTATCAGTTACACCACAGTACAATGAACAGTAACCTACACTTTGAAATATATAACTTCCAAGCAAGAAATCATTGGCTATGGAGATGGCTAGTGCTGGGTTGTTGAACCACTCTCAATTAACCAATGTTTTCTTCCATTACCCCATGAATTAAACCTTGGTGTAATGAAAATGCCCAATCCATCATTCCTCTATAAAATGGCAGCTATGTTATTGAAATCACGTTGCTGAGAATGGTTTGTAAAACCCAAGAATTAGAGTTTGAGTTACTAGTTTTTTAAAGTGAAGTTTAGCATTTGAAGAAGATAGAAGTTAAGTAAACTAAGCTCCAAAGGGTATAAAGTTTGATTTTTGTTCTTAATTTGGAGTTTTGTCAAATTCTTGAAAATTTCTTGAATTCTCTGACAATTGGTATGAATTAGCATGCTATCAAGTAATTATGAAGTTTATATACTTGTATAGGATATCTAAGAATGAGTTTAAGTATGATTGATTGAAAGAAATTCGAAGTGGGTTGATACTGCGCAAAAGCAGTAACTTCTATTCTTCTTTATTCGGGTGTAGTATGGCAATTTGAGCCCTATTTATTCTAGGGTATGCAGTAATTGCTTTACTGCCATACCCTAGAATCGATTCTTGATTTCAGTATACTAAGTTTTGTGAAATTGGTGTTATGACTTAAATACATACCTAAAAAGGAGTATAACATGAGATACAAAGCTTCTTTGTGAGTTATGAAGTGTCCAACATGATTTAATAAAAGATCTTTAACAAAGACTTTAAGTTTTGAAAACAAACCTTGTGGAAAATTATGTTTTACAAGTTCTGAACTTAGTGGTTGATATACATGATTGATTTTAGATGTAGATGATCATGATATAATGTTTATGGTGTCCTTTTCCATGACCAAACTTGTTAGGTCTTGTGTTAGAAAAGTTTTCAAGAAAAACATGATATAACGGAACCAAGGTACATGAATGCTAGTAGTTTCTGAACTTGAAAAGATGTTAACATGACTTAGTTACTTAAGATAAGAGTTTTAAAGTTGTCTTACATGCGTCATATTACATCATTTATGATAAAATGATTTCAAAGGCAACCTCGAACATGTTTTCGAACTTAAGTTGCATTACATATGAGTATTTAGATTCTAAAGGCTTGAGATGTCATGTTATGTTTCATTATGTCTCTAAACATAAGTCTTATATATTAAACATAATGGAAGTAAACCAATCATGAGGTTAAAGCATGTTTTAAAGTGTTAAACGATGCTAGCTATGAGTAAAAGATATGAATATGTATGAGCATGTGTAGTACAGATTATGTGACCTCTTTATGTGAACATAAGGCTAATTAGTACACCTAGTGATTACATGACCCTATTTAACTTTGATTTCATGAAAATCCTAAACTAAAGTCCCTAACATATAAGGTTGATCTTGAAGTGGTCATACAAGTATTAAAAGACCTCTAGCATGTATGCATGTTAAGTGTAAGTGTCTAGGTATGTTAAAGATTTGACTGAAACCAGGAAAGCAGAAGCTCAACTTTGGTCAGTTAGGGACAAGTAGCAGATCGCCATACCTAACCTAGATAGGTAGCAATCAATTGCTTATCCTGCAGTTATGAATAAGTTCTATTTTTAATCTGAAGTTCAAGGCATGCTTATATGATTACTTTAATTTGCAATATATGACCAATATGCTATATAATGTGTACGAAGCATGCTATGTGATAAAGATGAATGTTTTCAAGATATACAGCAATGATACGTTGTTTGAATTTGTGATCTAATTTGTGCTATGGAAATATATGATATGTAATGTTATATGAAGTTACAACTAAGTTAGACGTTTATATGTACGTTTGAGTTTTAAATGTGTCGAACACATAGCGAGTCAAGTGTGTGATAGATATATGAATGTTGATGTCAAGTACGGGTGGTTAAGGTATACCTATACATACCAAGCTATTCTAAGAGTATGATGAAAAAGTGAAATGTAGGTTTTACAAACCTAGTTAGGAAACAATGTAACATTACTATTATACTAAGAATGTATGAAATGTATGATTAATGGATGTGAATCCATGATTATATAACTGTGTAGGAATACACGAAGTGCAGATAAGCTTTAAGCAGTTAAGTCGTAGTTAATAAACTACGAATCAGGCAAGTCTTTCAGTTCCTATTTG
Organism: Panax quinquefolius; assembly: GCA_020205615.1. Classification (NCBI taxonomy): domain Eukaryota; kingdom Viridiplantae; phylum Streptophyta; class Magnoliopsida; order Apiales; family Araliaceae; genus Panax; species Panax quinquefolius. Next base: position 64,463,523 of record CM035157.1, read on the forward strand.
TTATATGAATTCGATAACTGTTAGTTGAGCTATATTATGCCATGAAAATGTTGATATATATATATGAAATGCATATGAGATAGGTATGAAATGTGAAGTTGATCTTTGATGATATGCTTGTGAAATAAATCCATATGCCTGTTATATGAGAAGTAACATGCGTAGTAAATATTAATTGATTATGAATGCATGAACTGAATATGCTATTATATGTTATGTGCTGCATGAAAACTGTTAGAATTGTTGGGCTGTCGAGATCACCCTTGCAAATAACCACTTTTGCAGGTTAAGGACACATAGTAGAGATTACATGCTACTTGATTGATAAAGTTCAATAGTCTCAAAGGAGATTGATTCATTTGTTTAAATAGATGCTCTTGAACCATGTTTAGGTTCTAGCAGATGTACACGATAGTAGATTACAATGTGTAATACATGTTATGTTGTAAAGTTGTACTAGGCGGTACATAGACGAATTCGAATGGAGATGTAAAAATTTATATAGTAATTGAATAGAATGAATTAGAGCATAATTTGATTCATGGATTTGTAATTGATTCAAGTTAAGAAATAAATAAAAGATTTTTCAAAGGAGATTGAAAAAGTTTAAATTATTTCACATATTTTTATAACATCGAATATGCTGTAAGACAGGGATGGTAAATGACCAAGATTTGAAACTTATAAAAGTTTGGGGTCATTACATAGATCTTGGAAATGGAAAGAATTTATATTCTAAATTGTAATAAGTAAAGTTATTCATTAAGTTATGAATAAAAGATATAAATAGTTTGACAATAGTAGTATTGTGGCGGACCGGATCCGAGGTTTGAAGGGACCTGGATTTGGGGGCATCGCAAGAATGGTGAGTAATCACTGGCATTCAGCTCGGAACCAAGAAGTTTGAGAAATCTAAGAAGAAGTTCAGAGATATTCTTGAACTTGTGAGAAGGCTGGATTCTCAGAATTTCTTGAGTCAAACACTCGAATATATGTTGACCTGGTTAAAGAATTTCACTCCAACGCAACCATAAATTCTGGAACCCTTTCCACAAAGGTCAAAAGTCAGACTCTGAAGAAGAAATCTTCTAACATTAATCAATGCTTAGGTTTTCCTGACCTAGGTTTGAAAAGCCTTGATGAGATCGACACTGAAAAATCTAAGAGGATTATACAGTATAAAAGAAACCCTAGTCTAAAGGACATGAAGAAAAAGGAGTTTCCTGAAGAATTCGAGTTCCTGGCAGAGATAGTGGGCAAGTGTATACTATGCAAGGACACTGCACATGACACTGTGAGTGATCAACAACTAAAGATCATGTCTGCAATAGTTCTGAAAAAGCGTATCAACTTTGGAGATATCCTACTTGATCAAATGTCCAAATGGCTGGATAAGGAAGAGAAGAAAAGGTTAACAGGAAAGCCCCTCACAAAGGTTTTCCATGGAAGTTTCTTGAGTATCATTTTGAAGAAGCTAAAGAATAAAATTAAGGATGGTGAAGGTGAAGTCCTTAATAGCCATAAAGTGATGACTACACAACTGTTTGTAAATTAGAAGAAGAACCCAATGGAGAAAAAGAGTTGAAAATGTATGGAAGCACCAGCAAAAACATTACGAAGAAAAGAAAGGCTAGTGCTATGAAAAAGGAGGATTTGTCATTCACTAAAGATTCAGACATCCCTGAGTCCAAATCTGTGAGGCCACCAAAGAAGAAAATGTGATAAAGAAATTCAAACCAGTTCCCCAAAGAAGTCTATCTACTAAAGAAGAGAGAGAAAGCATAGAGTCAAAAAATGAGAAGGGAACTGAGAGCTTCAAGGATGAATCCTCAAGAAGCAAGTCAAGTAATAAAGAAGAAACTAAATGCAAGAAGGAGAAAGCTAAATCTGTAAAAGGAATAACAAAATCTGGTGATGAAGAAGAATGTACAAGTCCCATAGCTAACACTCAGAGTAGCCACTCTGCTGATGAAAAAAGTTTGAAAGTTGAAACAACTGCATCTCCTACTGCTAAAATCCCAAAAAGATCATCTAATGGTTCAAAAGATGTAGAGTCCAATGAAGAAGGATCTGCTCCTACTGTCACTGAACATCAAAGAAGTTCATCTAATGATTCAGAGGCTTCAGAATCTTAGAAAGGAGAAGAGTCTGAAACTCTAGAAGCTGAACCCCCAAGAAGAAGGAAGAGCAACGAACTGATCACTCAAAAAGTTTCAAAAAAGGGGAGAATTATTTCTAAAGACAATTGAAATCAGTGATGATGAGGCTGAATCTAAAGGAGAGATGCTAAGGGAAAAAGGAAGAACATATCAGCAAAGGCTAGCAGTAAAAGGCTCAAGACTAAAGAGCCAGAAGAGGCTAGTAAGTCTACAAAGACCAGCCCTGATAAGAAGCACGTTGACTAAATGAAAGAGCAAACTGATGAGTCCGTTGAAGGAAGTCTACATAAGTCTAACTCTAGCTCAGGACAAAATGAAGGTGGAAAAGACTCTAGTTCTGTAACAGAAGAGCCAGAAGATTTTCACATTCCTTACCCTGTTAATCACAAGAGAAGAATTATAGTGGAAATTGATGAAGAATCACTAGATGTGCTTCCTGGTAGATGGATTAATCATGGAAATGAAAGGCTAAATGTGGTGATGATGACCGCAGAAAATGCGTTCAATGATCGTAAGGCTATGAAGTTGGAAACTTCAACTGTGATATATGAGCCTGAAGTTAAGAATCATGCAATAAGGTGGTTTCACTCTCATATGCTATGGGTAAAGGCATCCCTCACTGAAGACAACAACTATCTCATATGGGTCTTCTCTCATCTTCCCAACCTAGAGTTGGTGGCACAAAACTTTCCAAGAGTAAAGAAGTTTGCAAATCAGATGATCAAGGACCAATCTCACTTCAAGATCTATCGACACACTGTAAATCATTACATTCCCTACGATTGTCGAGTAGGTTTAGATGGCAGACGGATTATACCCAAGTTCAGTATTGTAGAGTCCCCTCACTCTACTAATGAAGATGACTATGCTGAGTTTGAGAAATTCTATGCTAATTTGATAGTTCTGAATAATATTTCTTCGTCCTCCAATAGTGATTGGCACTTAACGATCTATCAGATCTCACTACATTTGAAAAACTATCCAAGAATGAGAATCGTGCAGTCCAATCTGGTGTTCAGCAGAAGGCTGACCAAACAGATGATCAGACGAAGAATGAACAACATGATGCCAGATCTTCTCAAGAGCAAGAGTTACTAAAGAACTTTGAAGAATTGATTGAGGATATCTCTCTCATTGGTACGGAAATCAAGGACATATCAATAGGAGAAGACAATGAGCTATCCAAAAGGCTTCAAGCCAGACTCTCAGACATATCCCTCAAGCTTCAACTAAGGGATCAAGTTTTTTTTAAGGCTATGAATGCTCAGAAGGAAGAAGCTCTACGAGCTTAAAAGGCAAATGAAGAGCAAATTCTCTCTCTCTCTCTCTTTGACAAGATTGACAATCTGAATCAGTCTTTTTTCCTACAACTTGAGCTAATCCAACAAGAACTCAAGATTGAGGTTGGCAACTTATCTCAGCTGATGGAGCAGCTTATGTCAAGCGTAGAGCAGCTCTCACAAGTGATTAATGACAAAAAGGGGGAGAAAAAGAGACATAGAAAGAGGAAATCAATGAGGAGTAAGGAGAACAGAATTAAGGAAGAAAAGAAGGCCAAGAGAAAGGCAAAGGAACAGAAGAAGAAAATAGCAGCAGCAGAAGCAGAGTCATCATCTGAGGGGGAGCCAAAGGATGATGATCTCATGAACACATAGTCAAAGGGGGAGCCAGACAAAGACGAAGAGCATGCACCAGAACCAAACCAAGAGCAAGATTAAACAATGGAGCATTAATCTGAAGGGGAGCAGAGAAAAGAAGAAAAAGAAGAAAAGAAAGATGAGTAGCTGAGTAGCTGATCAACATACATACTGGAGACACACATGGAACCAAAAAGGTATATCTCTATCTAGTTAGGTATGTTCTGGATCCAGGATGAAGAGTGGCATAGTTTATGTACTTTTATAATTATCATCAATGACATTCATGCTTATCTATTTTTAAAATACAACTGCTCACTGTATATAAGATTCATTCATCTCATGCATATGCACTAATTATTTTATCATAACCAAAAAGGTGGAGATTGTTAGGAATATACATAAGAATGTTATTTCTATTTATATATGATTTGATTATGATATAAATGAATGAATATGAAAGTATGCTTGCATTAAGGAAAGCTGTAAAGTCCTTTGATAGATAATAGGAATATATATATATAAGGACTTAGAATGAATTGATCAAATGTGTTAGGTTGATCCTACATAAGCAAAACAGCTTTATAAAGTCCTAAAAAAGAAATGATGTACAAGGACTAGAAATGTAGAAAGATCAAGCTTGTTAGGTTGATCTTATAATGTAATAGATAGGCATTTCTGACCGTCGAACACTGCACCAGCATCGTAGTTTGCCAGGAGAGTCAAGAAAAACTCGAGAAGTATCAAGGCAGAATCGTAGTCTGCAAGATAGTAGATCTCGGAGTTCGTAGTCTGCCAGGAGAGCCGAGGAAGGATCATAGTGTGTCGAGAAGTACTTTCTCAAAGCCGTAGTCTGCTGAGGAAGTCATGTTCAGAATCGTAGAGACAAACTATCTAAGAGCCGACCGAGCATCTGCCAGAGCCAAGTCAAGAATCGTAGGCCACACTTGAAGTAGTAGAGTATACTGATCATATCAGAGACAGAGATCGTAGTCGATCAAAATCAAATGAGGACAACAAGCATAAAGACAGAAATCATAGTCTGTCAAGATCTGATCTCAGAGTCGTAGTGTATGCAGAACCAAAGCTTAATCGTAGTCTGCAGAACTAAGGCTTAAACAGAAGTTCTCACAACCCCAAGGCAGAATCATAGAGTCAACATAATTCTTAACAAATGAGCACTCCCAGAATATCCAAAGTATGAAGCCTCTGGTCTAAGTTGCAAAGAAACATTCCACTTGAAGGAAACCAGAGAGCACTCAATGAATGACATGTAAGCTAACAAAAAGATCTAAGCATCAACCCAATCGACATCCAGATTGAGTTGTGAAGCAATTCAAGATGAAAACTTCCACAAGTTGGTCAGAAGAAGACTTCAGTAAAAGTGACTGACTAAAGAAAGTCAGCAAGTGCAGTAGCTATCAAGGGAATAAAAGACAACCATCTTGAGATTAACCAAGATTATAGTGTTTGCCAAACAAAGAAGGAACTAATGAAGTTTACATAGAGATACTGGCCAACTTATGAAGAACAAGGAAAAAGTGATTAAATATGGGTCAGACCATTGATGATAAGTGAACGGGAGATCATAAGGAGAAAGAGAGTTGGGCATGCCACAAATCTGATGTGTCTTGTTATTCAGAAGAGGCTATAACAAGAAGTCAAGCTATCAGTTCCTAAGATCAGTCGAGGCAAACAGAAGTGTTGAAGCACTGTACAAGAGAAGGAAGATATGTTCTACATTCAAGATCCAATTAACACTCTTCAGAATCGTAGTGTTGTGTCAACAAGTCAATGAGCAACATTCAACAAGACACACTACGATCAGGTCCAAGAACATCTGCATCAGAATCGTAGAGTTTGGTCATCTGAAGATTGAAGCATTGACAATGGTTTAATCTGAAGACTGATATTCGAACGTTGCTAATTTGAGAGCATCGATGCAGAAGGAAAATTTTTGATGTTCTAATCAAGAAGTCAAAAAGTAGAAATAAAAGTGACTATCAGCCTGCCATAAAAAGGTGACATCTCTGAGGTAGTAGGTAAGGTAGCAGACTGCTGTGTCAGTAAAGTTATAAAGGGGTTGTCTCGTCACATCAAGCAGTCTGCAGCAAATATCTTGAGATCTGTGAACAATTCAAATAGCTTCCAACGGTTATATTCCAACGGGAAGATTGTGAAGGAGTATATATCAGCTAGAGCTTCAAAGATCAAAGTGTTGCTGAGTTAAAGAATCGTTGAGTGGTTGGAATGATATATTATTGACTCTATGAGTTCCACCAGAGCTAAATAGAACAAGTCTCAGTGGCAGTGAGAATACAAAAGTGGAAGTGAAGTAGATTTGAAGATGGACTTGAATAGACTAAAGCTTCACTCAACAAGGATGAGAATACCACTGAAGATGGCAGCTAAGCTGAGAGCCAAGAAGGTTATGAAGATAGCATTTAGAAAAGTGGCAAAACAAAAAGAAGATCTAAAGAGCCACTCTACGAATCACCATAAACCAAAAGCTAAAACAAAACAGATGCAGAACCATGTCTACATATCATTCAAGAAGGCTTCTAGGAATGCTAAGTGCCAGACGAAGTCTACCAAAAGCTTAAAGACTTAGCAAACCCAACTGGTGATGGTGCACAACTGACATCAGATGAAGATGAGATGAACATTCATAAGATCAGTTGCACTAAGGAAGAAGTGACAAACTGTTAAGTACTCAAAGAGATCGAGCTTCATGAACAACTTAGCAGGATGTCCAATGGTGATCCTGTTTCGATGCACAATTCAAAGAGGATCACAACAAGCTGTCAAGAATCAAGGATGAACAAGCTTAAAGTCATCTTGGCAGCTCAGCACCACCACCAACAATAACAGAGCCAGGGCCAGAAGGGTCCTTGTCTAACGGACTAAACTGAGTTCCAAGGCTATAGGCCTTGAAGTGTTCTTAGTGAACTGGATTTCCAAGTCTACTGGACTTAAAGAGTTCTTAGTGAACTAAAGTTCCAAGGCTACTGGCCTTGAAGGAATCTTAGTGATTCAGGGTGCTGCCCTTCCTTAGTGGAATTCCTGTTGGTTGAAGCAGAAGAGTGGATTAGGAGCTTGAGTCTCTGAACCACTTAAATCCCCTTGTGTCTTTTACATTCAGTCATTTACTTTCTGTCATTTACATTATGTACCTAACTGCTATAATTGCTATATATGTATTAATTACTTACAACTAAACTAACTCCATGAAACAATGTATGTATGTTTATAAATATATCAATGAAGGGGATCTTTTATTTATTACGATGTGCTTAAAAATATTCTTATATTTGTCATATGATAATTCATGAGCAATACAAAATAAACGGGAAAAGTATCAAAAAGAATCTATTCACCCCCCCCCTTATAGATCTATTGTGTGCCTTCTAGGAACTAACAGATGTAATGAAGGTTTCTCCCAACGCAGTTTCAACAGATAAGTCAAAGTATAATTTCTCCAGAGTTAAATTTAAATGTTGAGCGCAAGCTGGAGAAATAAAAGAATGGGTAGAACCGGTATCAAATAAGACTTTGCAAGAGTTTATGATTAGCTTACTCGTGATAACTTCGTTCGGGTTCATCGCTTTTTGGGAGGTCATGACAAATGCTCTCCCTTGAACTACTCGCTTTGACTTGTCTGGGATAGCCTTTAGTGCCTCCATCCTAGCTGGACTTGACTTCACTATATGACAAAATCGGGATAGGTGACCTTCTCTTCAGTAATTATAACATGTTTTGGACTGCATCGTGCAGTTTGGACTGATGTGTCCCTCCTCTTCGCATTTGAAGCATATGATCAATGGTCGTTCTCCTTCCTTGAAAATGGGTGATGGTGCTGCTGTCTTTCCATTATTGTTGAACCTTCTCTTCTTGAAATTTCCACTTATATTGTCTTGGCCATGATTACCACCGAAGTGGTTACCATGTCTAGCATATTGATTCCCTCCACGTTTGTTGTCACCACTTCGATGATTGCTACCACTGGTATTATTGATTTGTCGGCTGCACTCTCTTGGTTGGGTTGACTCATTATCGCGCTCCAATAACTGAGCCCTATTCACAACATCTGAATACAAACAAAGTTTGTGAGAAATGAGGTATTGACGTATTTTGGGTTTCAAACCTTGTAGAAACATTTGCTTCATTCTCCCCTCATTATCTACCAAATGGGATACAAATCGGGAGAACTTCGCAAATTTAGCCTTGTTTTACGATATAGTCATATTGTTTTGCTCTAGCTTGATGAACTCCACCTCCTTCATGTGACGAATACTTTCAGGAAAGTACTTATCGTTGAAAAGTTCTTGGAACTTCTCCTAAGATATCTATAGTGTGGCAGGTTGAGTACATTTTACAGATTCCCACCAGTAATCTGTCTCTCCTCTCAACATGAAGGTGGCAAAGGGAAATTTTTGCTCCTCGAGGCATCCCAAGACATCAAATATCTTGCTGATCTGCTTTATCCACGTCTCTGCCTTAAGTGGTTCTAGCTTTCCCAAAAACTCCGGTGGTCCCAGTTCCTTGAATTGGTTAGCCCGTCCGAGAGTTTCTAGTGTTTCCACCTGCATTTTGAACATGAGTCTCTATTGCTTGATGTTACACGAATTGTAGAAAGCTCCTAAACCTTTCTTTGTTCATCATTTAGTTGGTGTTGTTGTGTACATGAGGATTAGTGCCTTCCTGATGCACATTATCCTGGTTATTGATCATCGGTGACTTAACGGTCTCATGTGCTCCACTTCTTATCTCAATATTCTAGGATGTCATTTTCAAACACTACCATAAAATAAGGGTTAATTGACATGCCACATATTATCCCTATATTCTGACCGACCAATTAAATAACAAATAAGCTTAGGTAGGTCATACTAGCAAAGGATTTACCTGTCTCTCTCCTCCTAGTTCTAGTCTCACATCTCAGCCAGAGATCATATTCCTAAGCTCTAATACCAACTGTGACACCCCCAAAATAGGTATACATCACCCATTCTGAGTCGCAAAATACATGTTACAGAATTTAAATACAAATTTCATTTATACAATACGATAAAAACATAGCTGAGAGTTTTGACATTAATATTGTTTCATAGACAATATCCAAACTCAAATGGAGTCCTTGATAAGTAGATTTTATACCTACCTATCCGGTATCTGTTACTTGAATTAGTTGCTTAATCTTATGTATCTTAGTTACTTTTTATGCATTTTGTGTTCATTTTGTAGGTTATATGTTTGGGAGTGGTGTGAGCAACCATTGCTAAGGAAAAACAAGGAAAATGCAAAGAAAAGGAATCCATACATTGTTTGGGATTTCATGTTTTTTTCATGTTCTTGTCTTAAAAATAGGATTATGATATAGAGCTTCTTCTTAGCATTCCAGAACATCTTGAATCATTCCAATCGGAGTTCAAATGCAAGAGTTATGACTTTTGTACCAAAGGACGTTGAACTTCACTATTTTGGGTGACCATTCACATAGCAGCCAATTCAGAGCCAATTTCAACATTTCTCCATTGCTTATTTCGAAGCACTCAAAGAATAAAAGTTATAGATCTACGTCTCCTCTTTTCGGAACATCTTGAATCATCAAAATCGGAGTTCAGACGAAGAAGTTATGGCTCTTTTCCCAAAGGACGTCAGATCAGAAAAGTGAACCCCGCCGGGGCGGGCTTTCCCTTCACAAAATCCCCGCCGGGGCGGGCATACCAGCTGCAAAACAGTAGGGACCCCCACCTGGGTGGGCCCTTTTAGACTTATAACCCCCGTCGGGGCGGGGGTATGCGCAGAAAAGTCATTTTTTATCCAAATTTGAGTCCAAGAAGGATTGTTTCGATCCGATTGACTCAAGGACTTCCAAGAAGACTTAAAGACATATACAAAGGCATATAAAGGAGGATAAAATACATAGATTAGAGGAGAGAGAGGATTCCATTAGATTATATTAGAGTAGAATAGGAGAATACACTAGTTCTTATGAGATTTGGAGATTGAAGCACTTTGAAGTCATTGGAGATCAAGATCAAGAGTGAGACGGAGGACAAATTTACCGACAACAGATTCACTTCTTTTCCTTAATCGTATTCTTATCTTTTAATGTGTATTCAAGTGTGGATTCTTAGTTTTAAATCAATGAACTAATTCTTTGTTTTAGATTACAATGGATCTTATTGTGTAGTTTATTTTAATATGCTTTGCTATCAATTATTATGCTCTATTATGAGGATTGTCTATTATGATTTGGACTTAATTGTTTAATTGATTGGTCGTCAATTATTGTGATAATCTATATGAACTCGAGAGATGAAGTTTAGATCTAAATCTGATCATAATAGCATATGTTTGTGACTTCTGCATAGATGGAATTCATGATTCGTATTTAGGATAGAGATATGCCTTTACGCCATATGTAATCTTATAGAGAACTTGTGCTTTAAATCCTTTTTAAGTGTAATTCACATAGAGATATAGTGGATTAGTTAATTAGGGTGTCTTGCTTAATTCTATCATCTGTGGATTTAAGTGAGTATGGGTATTATGCATCGAGAGGTGATTTTATCTGCTTTAGTGTTCTTGATTAACAATTTAGAATAGAGAATAATTGATGAGAATTGTGTTAACTTAAATGAAGCAATAAGTGAGGTTATGATTTTAAATCTCCGTAATCTTAATTTAATTAGTGGAATTTAATAGTAGTTTAATTATATAATTTGAAATCCATTAGTTTAAATAAGATTAAATTGGTAATAGGTTAATACTTGGTAATTCTTGTTAACTAATTCCTTGTGGGAACGATACTCTACTTTCACTGTATTACTTGTTGACCACGTATACTTGTGTATTGTGCGTAATTAGATTTGTTAGAGTTTATGCCCTAGAGGCCAATTATTTGATATAATTGCTTAATGTTTTGATATTATATTTGCTTGAATAAATGAATGATTTTTTTATGGTTTTATTTATTGCGTTATATAAATGTTAACATAATAAAACTCCTTAGAATAGTGATACAAATTATATAGTTTCAAGTATGTGACTTGAACATGAGATTATATAATTACAATTAGTATCATTGTTCTTAAATGTACCTAGTCAAGTATCATTGTTGATGGGACAACAATGATGCATTAAGACCAGTATGTGGATTGATTGATGACCAAATCTCATTGGTCATAAATATATGAGATATTAAGTCAATGCATAGGTACATGTTAGAGAACGATATACTGGACAGACCCACCATGAGAATTCTACGTGGAACATTATGCAAAGTGTCATTAGCGATTCTCATAGTGACAATGATGTAATGGTCCTCCGACCTGAAATCACTATATTACTACACGAGAATTTATGTACTTTGATATCATCAAATGTCACCTTTAATAGGGTGGACTACAAAGGTGATTATTGGGTACATCATGAATCGTTTGAGGAATATGAGTGATTTAGATGGAATTTAACCTTCCTATATATTAGGGGTGATATCCATAGGCCTCTTGGTTGAGTAGGACTATGAAATGCACGGCCATGCTCAAATAGTGATTTATTTCATATAGTCTACTCATTGATCTAGTAAAACTTAGATTAAATTATGAAGAGTATGACACATTCCATGACTCAAGTTTAATCTAGGATATTAAGGTTAAAAGGATTAAATTACATTGAAACATTGGTCACTAAAAGGTTTCATCGAATCATCGATCTTATTAGTACTTGGATAGCAGTGATGCATTACTAGATGCCGCTCACTATTTATAATTTTATAATATGATTTTAAAATTATTGCCAACGTAATAATAACCTATAAGGTCACACACATAGAACATAATTTAAAAGAGAATTAATTTAAATTGTAAGGATTTAAATATATCAATATGATTGATAGTATTTTAAATCACGAATTTAAATTAAAAAAGGATAATTTGTATATATGTATATTAATTAAGTAAGACTTAATTAAGATATATATATAAATTTGGATTTTAATTATATTAGGTTTTGATTAATTCCTCCTAACTGCTATATATATGATATATATCAGTCATTTTAGGTATTACATCAAAAACAAAACCCTAGCCTCTCTTAGAGAGAGACTAAAGAAATCAGTTTTGAAAAATCCTCATCCTTGGTGGCTAGTACTGCGGTTCCTTCTTCTGCAGATCGTACGATGATTAGCGGAGCGTTCGTGTGGATACCATAGAGACGCAGTTCGTTTGAATTGTGTTGGAGATTCGACCGCATCGATTCTAGTTTTATAGTCGGTATAATTTCTAACCTCTGAATTAATTGATTTTTTTCGTATGGATCCTGTTTAGGGTTTCGAAATTGCTTTATAAATTTTTATTTTCCGCTATGTGTTTCTGTGTCGAAATCCTTCAAGATTTTACCCAACAAATTTTTGGCGCCGTTGCCAAGGAATTAGTTTAATATATTTTTGCCAATATTAGCTTCAATCAAATTAGTCTTAATTTAAACATTTTTTTTCTTCCTTTATTTTTATTTTATTTTATTATCTTCTTATTTTTCTCATGTTTCAGGTACCATGGCTGGATTCAATTATCAAAGGCCATATTCGAGTATGACTCAACCAAGGGGAGCGGGGATTGATGAACTCAATGCATTTTCTGCATTATCAGCGTAGCTTGAGACACTTTTGAGGAGGTTGGACGTTGTTGCAACCCAACGTAATCGAAGGATAGCAGTTACTTGCAATTATTGTGCTGGTCATCATCCGAGTCATCAATGCAATGTTAGTTTTGGGTCGGGACAACACAGTGGTAAATACCTCAACGATTATACATATGCTAATTATCATCAAGTTTGGGGGTATCACCCGGATTCGTCATGGAGCTATACTTATGAAAACCAATACTACGCTCCAAATCTAACATACACACCAGAATTTTCATGTAAACCTCCATTGCCACAAGAAGAAAAGTCAAATTTAGAGGAATTACTATCAAAGCTCATAGCAAACCAAGAGGAAAGGATGATGAGTCAAGAAATATAGAGCCACAATTTTCAGCACCAGATGGAACAACTCATCACCACTTAAACCCATGGTCCTCAATACATGGATTCCAAAACTAAGATAGATAATTCAAGGTTGGAGGAATTGTTGTCCAAGTTCGTAGCATCAAATGAGGAGAGGAAGATTAATCAAGAGCGGTCAATTCAGAATCAAGAGATAGTAATTCAAAATTTGCAGAACCAGATGGATCAAATGCTTAAAGCCTTAAACAACTGTCCTCAAAATAATTGGTGTTATGACGAGGATTCCGAGATTGATGAAGTTCTTGAGCCAAATCTACAACTGGATGAGCCACGAGATGTTGAAAAAGGGGAGACAAGTGGGGATAATGACAACAAAGTCCGTGAAGAACTAACTATGAGTACTAACGAGGATGAGCCGATGTTATTAGTGCCCCAAGTTCCTTCTCCGCCAAAGATCAAGGGTCTAGTTATATTTGCAAAACCGTGCCCTCTTAGTAGTCATGTCGTCGGCAAGGCTCTTTATGACATGAGAGCTAGTACAAATGTGAAGCCATGGTGGGATGAGGAGGAGAAATTAGAAGAAGAGCCCGTTGTGCTTGCCAAGCCTTAAAGCCTCAATCTAATCATAGACTTAACGGACGGAAAAACACTTAGTTATTCAACATTCTCAATTGGGCACTCATTTAAACAAAGCATGCTAGGTGACTTTAATTCATTAGCCATCACAAATGGGAACCTACCAAAAGCTATATTATTTCTGATGGATGGAGGGTTCCTCAATTATCAAAGAGGAATTGGATAGCGTTGACCAGACAAAGTCGGGCTGAAAGACTGTAATTCAAGCGCTAACTGGGAGGTAACCCAGGAATTTTTATATTTATATGCTTTACTAGTTTATTTAGTAGATAGGAATTAATTTGCTTATTAAGTTCTCTTACCAATCGAAGTGCTATTCTAATCCATGTTGTCTCTCTTAATTGTAGGTATTGGAGGTTCAATGGACAGGCAAAAGATTATGAAAAGGTTATTCAAGTCAAATTCAAGTGTGGTGCCCAATTTGTTCCATGTGCCTAACCTATTCTCCAAACTTAGCAGACACGGAGGAGGATTGCTATATTTTCAGGGAAGTCCTCTACTCTACTTTTTTCTATTTCAGCCATTGAGGACAATGTCTAGTATAAGTTTGGGGGCATTTTAGACATATAGTTAGTTATTTACATTGTAGTTCGTTATGTTTACGGGTTATTTACATTTAGTTTTTGCATTCAATTTTTTGTTTAAAAAAAAAATTAAAAAAAAACTTGAAAATTTGAAAATTTTCAAAAATACTAGTTAGTTTACTATGTTTATATAGCATTTAGTACATCTTGCATGTGTCAAGTTGTTTGATATTTACAGTTTATTTTGGCCAGTGATGAGATTGGAATTGGGTAGACAAGTATAGTACTGACTATTAGAGCTTTGATGTGATTTCTTGTTAGGAATTGAGTCTTTTTCTGTTTGAAACTTGTATAATAAGGATAGCACAGTAAAAATAACTTGTTGATTGATTAAGTTTAAATTGATACATAATGGGACTCTAAAGGATAATGCTAGTTTGAATGAAAGAATGACAAGAATAAGTAGTGATGGCTAAAGTTAGACAAGAACCTAAGTTTGGGAGAATATTTGGGGTATATAAGCTATATAAAAAAAGAAAAAAAGTAAAAATAAAATAAAATAAAATAAATTTTAAAAAAGAAAAATACGGTGGTGTGCTTGTTTAGTTTTGTGGCATTTGTTACTTGAGTAAGTAAGCCCGAGGGGATTGTCTTTACACCTAGCGCCCTAAGGTTTTAATGGTCTGGGAGTCGTTGGTCGAAAGCTCATTAAGGTAGCATAGAAAAGCCTAAGGAAATAAGTCATTGCATAGCTATGTGTATATAAACCAAAAGAAAAATGAATAAGACGGGAAATAAGAGCAAAAATCCCCCGTAGATGAAAAATAAAGCATAAGTATCCCATGTTGACCCTCGATATTAGTAATTGTTTGATTTTAGTTGGATCTAGCTTGTTTTTGGATTTCTTGAGTTTACAATGTATGATGCCTTCGAAGAGACTTGTTGTGTGTTAAATTTGATTTTATATCAGTTAACATTGGTGTGGAGCACACACGCACTATATTAGTGATAACAATCTAAGATTTGATGATTGATTGGGAAATTATTGATTTGTTTTGATATGATGTATTATCACATTTACTTGATTTCTCTAAGGCCGGTTGATTTGTTTCTATCATTACTGCTGGATTCGTAAACATGTAGATTAGTTGCATTATATAGCATTGTTGTTTTATGTTTTTGCTTGAGGACAAGCAATGGTTTAAGTTTGGGGGTATTTGATAAGTAGATTTTATACCTAATTATCTGGTATCTGTTACTTGAATTAGTTGCTTAATCTCATGTTTCTTAGTTACTTTTCATTCATTTTGTGTTCATTTTGTAGGTTATATGTTAGGGAGCGGTGTGAGCAACCATTGGTAAGGAAAAGCAAGGAAAACACAAAGAAAAGCAATCCGGACATCGTTTGGGCTTTCATATTTTTTTCATGTTCTTATCTTAGAACTAGGATTTCATTGTAGAGCTTCTTCTTAGCATTCCGGAACATCTTGAATCATTCCAATCGTAGTTCGGATGCATGAGTTATGACTTTTGTACCAACGAACGTTGAACTTCACTATTTTCGGTGCCCATTTACATAGCAGCCACTTCAGAACCAATTTCAATATTTCTCCATTCCTTATTTCGAAACAATCAAAGAATTAAACTTGTAGATCTACGTCTCCTCTTTCCGGAACATCTTGAATCATCGAAATCAGAGTTCAGACAAAGAAGTTATGACCGTTTTCCCGAAGGACGTCAAAGTATAAAAGTGACCCCCGCCGGGACGGGCTTTCCCTTCACAAAACCACGTAGGAAATGCATACCAAATTGCAAAAATAGTAGGGACCCACAAAATGGGTATGTCTGCAAAAAAGCCTTTTTGTTCGAATTTGAGTCCAAGAAGGATTGTTTTGATCCGATTGACTCAAGGACTTCCAAGAGAACTTAAAGACATATAAAAAGGCATATAAAGGAGGAGAAAATACATAGATTAGAGGAGAGAGAGAGCATTCCATTAGATTAGATTAGAGTAGAATAGGAGAAAACAGTAGTTCTTATGAGATTTGGAGATTGAAGCACTTTGAAGCCATTGGAGATCAAGATCAAGAGCGAGACGGAGGACGAATTTGCCAAAAATAGATTCACTTATTTTCCTTAATCGTATTCTTATCTTTTAATGTGTATTCACGTGTGGATTCTTAGTTTTAATTCAATGAACTAATTCTTTGTTTGAGATTACAATGGATCTTATAGTGTAGTTTATTTTAATATGCTTCGCTATCAATTATTATGCTCTATTGTGAGGATTGTCTATTGTGATTTGGACTTAATTGTTTAATTGATTGGTCGTCAATTATTGTGATAATCTATATGAACTCGAGAGATGAAGTTTAGATTTAAATCTGATCATAATAACATATGTTTGTGACTTTTGCATAGATGGAATTCATGATTCGTGTTTAGGATAGAGATATGCCTTTACGCCATATGTAATCTTATAGAGAACTTGTGCTTTAAATCCTTTTTAATTATAATTCACAAAGAGATATAGTGGATTAGTTAATTAGGGCCTCTTGCTTAATTCCATCATCTGTAGATTTAAGTGAGTATGGGTATTATGCATCAAGATGTGGTTTTATCTGCTTTAGTGTTCTTGATTTACAATTCAGAATAGAGAATAATTGATGAGAATTGTGTTAACTTAAATGAAGCAATAAGTGAAGTTGTGATTTTAAATCTCCGTAATCTTAATTTAACTAGTGGAATTTAATAGTAGTTTAATTATATAATTTGAAATTCATTCGTTTAAATAAGATTAAATTAGTAATAGGTTAGTACTTGGTAATTCTTGTTAACTAATTCCTCGTGGGAACGATACTTTACTTTCACTGTATTACTTGTTGACCATGTATACTTGCGTGTTGTATGTAATTAGATTTTACCCAACAGTCCTCATTACATTTATTATCACATTATTTCATAGAATAGTGAGAACTACTATAGCCACCATCTCGGACCGTCACTCCATTCCCCGATTAGTTTCGGCTACGTTCTAATTTCCTGAAGAGAACAATGAAAGCAAAAGGGTGAGCTCAACTAACCTAGTAAGAAATATTATGACTAAGATAATGCAAAATAAATTATCGTTAGCCTTCAACAATGTTAAACTAATAGATTACAATAGACAACAACTTTAATTGTAGCGGAATAAACAATCCATTAGAAGAGTCAAGTAGAGCATGATATCTACTCTCTTCTATGATTTAAAAGTTCATCATCAATTTTATCGTTGAGAGTCAGCTTAATAAATAATCCACATCACTGAATTATCCATGCACTACAGGCCAAGGATATTCACTAGTATCACATCAACGAATTATCCATACACTACTGGCCAATAATATTTGTGTTATCACCAATGGTTATGATCATGCCAACAATTGTCCATCAATGCACTACGGGACAATGAGGACTTTTACCACATCATTTGTAACATTATAGGTCATGATTATACTGATACATAGTTATAATCATACCAATCAACTGTCCATTTATGCACTAGGGCCAAAGATGACTTTTATTATAATATAAGCATGAGGATGATGACAATGATATAAGAATTCAATTAAATGAAAGTAAAGGATAAATTTTAAAGATTCATAATTCAATTTATCTAGAATTCAATAATGTCCAAATTGTCAACATGATACTGCTTTGTGGAGTAAAATTCAAGAATAATATTGTATCAAAAATAATTTGGACAAAAAAGAAATAAATTTTTATCATGAATAGTACCCCGGGTGAATAATACCCGAGTGAATAGTACCCCGTGAATAGTATCCCTGCATAAAAAGATCAAAATTTATCAAGAATGTACAAAAAAATATTTCGGTGGAACGATACTAGATGAAACGCAAATTTCAAGGACATTCCACTAATTTCAAGGAGTATAGAAGCAATACTTTAACAAAATGAGTGTAGAATTCAAAATCTAAAACAAAATAATATTACTTACATACTACAGAGTATGGAAGAAAATATTATTTCAGACGAATATTGAACAAAAATAATATCCCGTACCTTAAAAGGATAGTATTTCTGACTAGTAGGGCGAAGATATTTTCAAAAAAAACTTTCACTGTTTTCTACACTCAAAACTTTCTTAAACTCTAAAGAAATATGCTCAATATTATATAAGAATAATTCTTTGATTCTGGTGTGATTTTCAATTCTAAACTAAGCATCATATTTATAGGAGAATGGAAGGATACTATTTAAATTTAGAAAATCACGGACTGCACAACAGACAATCACGGATTCGGCTGAATTTTTTTGATTTTATTATGCAGTCACTATGCAAACACTATGCATAATAAAATATAATATATTCTATTTTTTATAAAAAAATAAAACTTATAAATATATATATATATATATATATACTCCCTCCATTTCATGCCATCCCTTTTTTTTTCTTCCTATGACCCCCCACCAACTCATCATATATATATATATATATATATATATATATAAATTATCACACTCATAACACACACTATTTTGAAAAATGAGTAGGTCGGGGTCCATATAATAAGTCAAATTTATAACAAATACTTCATAAAAATTTCCTTAATATTTTTAACAACATTTATTCATCATTAATATTATAACTCACAATATTAACAACCAAATCATTTCCAGGAAAGAGGGGGCTTTTCGATAAGGATTTCTCCCTATTGGCGCACAATTAGGTGACCAAACCCCTTTCCTCGACAGAACTTTCTAGACATCGTCAATAATGCAAATAATAATATGAATAACTTTGTCGTCTCAATTATTGATTTAATAATATAAAATATTGTGACAATAATTGAATGAATAACGTGAGACACTATGCAACAATTACTGTGGCACTAATTGAATAAAATTGAGTTACTTCTCACGTAAGCATCAATAATCAATACCATGTGCTACTATGCAACCACGCGTATTACTTTACTTTTATCACTAGGTATTTCAACAGTTCACAGTAAAAATTTTGCCGTTATTTTTATAAAAAGATATTTTTGTCGTTTTCTAACTCCAACAATAATTTCGTTATGGGGTTCACCAATGATTGTGTCATTGTACGAATATTTCCTGTTAAAATGAATATTCCCCGACCAATCGAATATTTTATAACAACTTTCTTACTTTGCAAAATTTATAAATATTACCCACAACTATAACATTATATCAAATCCACACCATAATATTCAAAAATATATTTCGAGAAAAATTAATCTTTATTTATAAAAGTTGGGGTCTTACATACACCAACTCCTTTTTAACCCCCATCTTTTTTCTTCTTCCATTGGTTTAAATCTTTAGGGCAAAGTTCATCAATTGGACAATAGATTCTCTATAAATGGGAGCTCCTCACACATGAATTCTGTTGCTAAAATCTTATGCTGAAGTGCTGCTAATATAGAGAGAAAGAGGTAGTGTGAGTTGAGAGTAAGAAGAATTCCAATAAAACTCTTGCAATTTGGTATTATAGTAAGAAGAAGGAGCATTTCGTTAAGTATGAGAATCATCAAAGGTACTTAACTTTCAATATTTATGTTTCTATAAGCTTAAATCAGTCTATAATGGTGAAAGCATGATGATTATATGATTATAAAGTAGTAATATATAATTTTGTGAGTTTGATGAACTCTTTGAGATTTCATGAATTTCTTATTAATTGATTTGTGAATTGATGTCATTATGTTATATGAGTCATATACATATTTAAGGACCCAATGTGGACGGTATGAGTTTCAATTGATGAGTTAAACATTTCTTGCTTTGGGATTACTGCGAAGCGAGTCTGTCTGTCTGGTCTGTCTTTGAAGTGGGCGATCGCGCCACTTCCCAAAGACAAATCCAAATACCACCCTCGATCGCTAGTGATTGATAGAGGTTTTTGCTTTACTCTTTTATCATAAGCATGTTAGTTTAACTCAATTAAGTATGTATATGGGTCCAACATGTGATTTAAAGTTGTTTTGCTTGTAATGAGTTGCATTAGCTTAGTTGAAGTAATTTTACATGTAAACTTGACGTTTTGAAAAACAAACAATGATGAACCTTGTGTCTTTTAAGTCCTGATCTTTCTAACATGTGTTTATGGCTTAGTTATGAGTACAAATGAGTATGAAATATGATTTGAAGTTGCTTTGCATATTTAGTTTGGTTTAGCATGGATTTTTAAAAAGAAAAACTTAGAAATTTTGAAACTAAGATTGATGAACATGAAGTCACTTGTATTCTGACCTAATGCGCAAGCATGATAAGACTTTTTATGCCTCTAAACATGATTGATATGTGCACCCAACTAGTTAGACATGATATGGGCTATTCAAGCCTGTTTTAAGGTAAGTTTTCAAAGGATGGACTATACTAACTATGTGTAAGTGAGCTAAATACATAAGAGCATGTGTAGTAAAGCTTATTTAGCATCATTATGTGGTTTAATGTTCAATATAGTTAGTCTTTTGTGAAATAAACTTGTTGAGCCTTATTGATAGAGATTCGGATATAAAACTACATAATTTGAAAGTAATATTAAGTCGAACATAAGAAGACATCAAACCTAGTCCAAGACCTCTTGGCATGCGTATATGATATGTATTAGTATTCTGGTATGCAAAAAATTAACCTAGGTAATTGAAAACTCAGTTCTGGTCTAATTAGGGAGAAGCGATGTCGCGCCACTCTCAGGTCAAAATGTGTAGCGCGGTCGCGCCACACTATAGAATTGTCCGACTGTTTTAATTGTAAACTGAACCTTGCAACATGTGTATGATACTGCTTTAAGCTATAATACATGATTAAGATAATGTTTTAAGTGTTCCAAGATAAAATGGTTATATAGGACCAAGAATCTAATTTTTTTTTTACATGTTTTCTAAATAAGCTTACAAAAGCAAAAACAACGTTGGTGTTGATCATATAACTAAGATAAGGCTGAAATTATGTGCTTAGCATACATGATTGAATATGTGTATGATAGATGAGTAGAAATTATTGGTGTATACATTAATCATATATAACTAATGAATTTATATATATATATATACATAACTATGATAAAATAGGACTTTGTGGTGACGTTAAGCTATAAGACTGTAAACTACGCGAAAGGCAAGTTCTCTAACTTACACAATCTTGGATATTGTGCAAGTTTCGAATTGTTATTATATCAACCATAGATACATTGAGCAAATATTTGTACTTGTACAAATTATTATTCATATATTCTGAATTTCAATTTAAATTATATTCTTCGAAGCATGTTGCAAGTATTAAACTTATATATTGTTCCTAAATGCATTGTGAAATATGTCTAAGTCATTTAATTCAGCTAGACTAACATCATGTGTTAGAAAGCTATCCAAACCAATTGCCTTGGTGTAGACTCTTATAATCTACTGAGATGAACAACCCTTCTAGAAGGGGAAATTTTACATTGCCGGGAGACCGATGTGCACACAAAAAACATGTCTAAATATTATGCATAATATGTAGGGCACTTTAGGCTGATCACATGTTATACTTGTTTTATCGGATTATCAGTGAAATACTGTTAATTCTAGTAGAAGTTATTGATCCATAGTGACTACTCAGTGGTAATATTCTTTTAACTTTAAATGTTGAAATATTTGAATTTTGTTAATAATTTTTTGGTCCATAGTGACTCTTATTTCAATTTAAAGGATAGATTTGGAACTGTTGATACTTCTTTGATTACAACATTATTCTTCTAATTCCCGAGCTATCATTTACCATTATACTCTTAAAATTATAAACTTATATTATACATGTTCACCCTTCTTGTTATCTTACTTGTTGGGCAAATTTTTTGCTCATTCTTGCTTTCCTTAAACATTTTAGTTAAGGTAGAACATGGCAGTACCTCAGGAAAAAATAAGGGAAAGGGCATGGCTATGGAGTAGCTTTAGTTCCATATGCCAGAAGTTATTAATATTATTATGTTGTAATAAGACTTATTTAGCATTTTGTATTAAGTTATATTTGGATTTAAGTTATGTATTTTGATGGTAATGGTTACGACACTTAGAACGTGAAGCACCAAATTTGAGATAGAGGTATCTGAATTTGGGAGCATCACACTAACCTAAAGAAAAATCTTGGTTTTTTTGTTTGTGTATCATTGGATCACATGGCAAGGAACTGTCCAAAGAAAGGAACAGATGGGGAAACAGTAACATAAGAAATAACAGCGGGAAGGTGACTATAACTGGTCAAGCTCCGCCCAACAAATTAACCACAAGGACTTTCAATATGACGGTGCAAGATGCAGTTTCTTTGAAGGATGTAGTTTCAGGTATCATCCCCGATCAATGATATTAACGCTTATGTGTTATTTAATTTGGGTGCAACCTGTTCTTTTGTGTCTTATAAATTTGCTAAGCTTTTTACCTTTAGCAAATCTAGAACCCCCATGAATATAGAAGTTGCCAATAAAGAAATAATTCCTATAGAGCATGTCTATAGGAATTGTTGTGTTAAAATAAGGGAGCGTGAGTTGACGGTAGATTTAATCCCGATTCAACTAGAAGAGTTTGACGTAATCTTGGGAATGAATTGGTTGTTTAACCACGGGGTAATAATAGATTGTTAGAAAAATCTAGTAAGCCTTAAAGCTACAAAGCAGTCGAAGGTAGTATTTAATGGTAATAAATTGCCAAGGTAGTCTCCTTGTTTGATAATGATGCAAGCAAAAAAGTTGCTACGAAAGCGATATGTGGGATATTTAGCATACGTGGTCAATACCCAACAAGTTGGAACAAATATAAATCATATTGCAGTAGTGAATAAGTTTGCGGATGTTTTTCCAAATGAACTACCAGGTCTTCCGCTAGTCAAAGAAATTGAGTTTGTTAATGATATAGTACATGGTACGTGATACAATCCTGACCAAGCTCGTATCAAACAACAATAACTCATTTCAAGTTTTAGGGGTTCGTCAAATGATTTCAAATAATTGGGTTGAATTTTATTCAAGGATGTTTGAAATGGAGTTCAATTCAAGCGAACTATGACGAAAGAATAAACTACATGACTTGGGTATTCTAGATTAAGCAAGTTCAAATCAATTCAAGCAAAATACTATCAAATTAAAATTCAAATGGGCTGACCCAATTTACTATTTATTATTTCATATGGGCCACAAACTTATGTTACTTAGCATATTTTAAATATTCATGCGGGCTTTCACAATATGTTTCATGGAATAGGCATGCAGATTATTTAAGGGTCCTTAACACTAATATACAACAATTATAAAGTAATTACACTATTAGTACATCCACAAAATAATTATAAAAATAACGCAATTCACATTAATAAGGAAACTTAAAATCAAGGAGAAATAACTGTCATAATTAATAATTCAAATTCAAATATTTGGGATCTAACAACAAAAACAAATTCAAATTCAAAATAATAATTCAAATTCAAATATTCATCTCCCTCACAGTAGCCCTCTCCTCCGTTACTCCATCGCGAATCTCCTTCTTCATAGGTTGCCCTCTCCCCTCCGCTACTCCGCAGTGAATCTATGTTGTCCAAAACGCCAATGAGAAGAAGAAGATTCGCCCTATAAAAAGTTTAAATAGATGTAACTCTTACTGTTCTGAAATATTTTTATGACTATTTGGTTACCCACAAAAACTAAAATGGTTACCTTTGTATGAATGGTTGGCTACCAACTGCATCAAATTCAAACTAAATTGGTAACTTAATAAACTGAATTGTTTACCTTGGTCTAAAGGTTTAGCAATGTCATCTTCCTCCTCGACCCCCCTTCACCGGTGAGACATAGTGTGAGATGGAGAAAGGAGGTGAATATTTGATTTTTCACAATTTCTTCATGTCCAAAAATTCCAATTCCAATTTCATGTCCAAAGGAAAATAAGAACACTGCATAAGAAAGAGAGAAATAAGAAAGTGATGTGTAATGTAATGTTGATAACCAAATTTCGTATCAAGGAAACCAAACTTTCGTATCAAGGTAACCAAACTTTTATACCAAGGTAACCAAACCTTTATACCAAGGTAACTGTTGGGTCATGATATTTCTCCTATTGGGCCGAATGGGTTTGGGCCTACTTATTTAACTAGTCCATTGAGTCTTCACTATTGAACCTTAAAGTCATTGGGCCCAGCCACTATCTTTTTTCTTTTAAGTCCTTATTGTATCGGGCCGGATCAGTGGGTTGGCCCATCATATATTTAAATATCTATTACTTTGACCTACAATGATGAAAGTAAGAGAGCTGTTGACCAAAAGTCTGCCATGCATTAATGTGGATGGGATTATAACCTACTGCAAAGATAAATAAGCGGTTGCATGGAAAGGTGACACTGCATGCGATCGGAAAAAAATCACCGAGGAGTAAATGGGCGTCGACGATAGTGGGTGGCACGGTAAACTGGGCAAGAGAATATAACCTAACAAGGAAGTCTTTAAGCAAAAGGTACGTACACACACATATTCAACCAATAATTCTCTCTCAATACACTAGAGATTTATCCTCCATTGTTAACCCTTGTGAACACCGACATCGACTCTCACGCTGAAGCTATCCCAACACTACCGGGCCGTCGAAGCTTTTTTAGTGTTTATCGTGTTTATTGTGGCAGATCGATCGTGTTTTTACGTGATTAGGACGTCGGAGAAGATCTTTGCGTTAACATTGGCGCTAGAAGGAGGGCTGAGTTCTAGTGTCATTGAGTTTTTAATCACATTCTTTTAACCTACTTCGGAAGATGGTGAGGAGTAGAGACAGTACGCCAGAGGGGCAAGCGGTGGCTGCAAGCTCATCGTTGCCTCGTGTTTCAGTAAAGGATCGTCTGGGTCCTTCCAAAAGTGCTCATGAGAGTACGACCTCCAAGCACGAGTCAGGGGGTCCTCGTCCAAAGATTCATAGTGGAGCCAGACGGAGGCTGGTCTTTGATATAGATAAAGAGCGTGATCATGGTCGAAGGTGGACAGAAGGTTCACCGACCAAGACTCATCACCGAAGTGGTCAAGAGGATAGAGCTGCCAAGTTGGCGAGGATGGCAGACGAAGCAGACAAGGCCTTGGAGGTTCTTCTAAAGCAAAGAGAAGATAGAGCTGAGCAGATGCTTCGGGTGGCTAAATTAAAGGATGAGGCGTCCAGTCATGTTTGATCCGAAGGACGAAGTAGGCATAAGGAGATACAACGGCGAGAGGGGAAAGAGCCGGAGCATTCTACACATGTGTCTCGGGACCGGTCTTATGATTAAAGAAGATCGAGGAACAGAACTCCCGAGGCATCGAAGGGAGTACTTGTTGTCGTCGGTTCTCGAGGCCGAGATGGTGGCAGACGAAGGAGTAGATCGAGGGAGACCGTGCTAGAAACTAGAAGGAGAGAGCATCAACGTGAATATTCTCATCATGAGGATAGAGTTACACGCCGGAGTAGATCTAGAAGTCCAACAAAGGCAGTGGAGTCAGATAGAGGGGGTCGATCCTCTCAGAAGCAGAAGGTTGTTCAGGAGAAAGAAGTCTCCTCGCAGCCAGAGGGTGTGTATTTTTTGGTGAAAGAACTGAAGGAGTTCAGGAAGCAGTTGGCTGAGGTGTAGCAGGTGAAAGATACTCCAGGAAAGAAGGCGTCCCCTTTTTCCTCGGACATTCTTAAGGAGAAGGCAGACACCACCAAGAAGTTGCCTCACATGGAGAGTTACAATGGGTCGGGGGACCCTTATGACCATAGTCAGGCGTTTGACCGGCTGATGGATTATTACGACTTTACTGATGCTGCCAAGTGCCACATGTTTGTCACAACGTTAAGGAAGGATGCGAGGCAGTGGTTGGGGACTTTGCCAGCAGATTAAGTATCTTCATGGTCTGAGCTATGTGACAGATTCCATGCCCGTTTTGGGAGTAACCGGAGAAGAGGGAAGCCTACAGGATCTTAGCCCATGTCGACAGTTCACCAATGAGTCTTTGGGTCAATATGTGAAGAGGTTCAGGGCGAGCGGCGGCTGTGTCCCACCCTCAATGATCTTCAGCAAAGAGGGCTATTTCGTAATGCACTAGATTTGGTAAAATCAGAAAAGTTGGTGAAGAAGTTGATGTTTCACCATCCGAAGAGCTTGGCCGAAGCTTTTGACAAAGTAGAAGGCTATATTGTAGTGGAGGAGGCTATGAATAGCCTGAAACGTCCTTCTTCGGACCGGATCAAGGAGGCAGATGCTCCTAGGGCCGAAGGCGATCAGAAGAAGGCGGGAAGGTATAATGATCAACCAGAGGGCAGTTCGAAGAAGTACAATAATTAATGGCGACATGGAAATAGTCGCCTACCTGCTCCTACCCCGAAGGTGAATAAGGTTTACACCAAACTGAATATGGATAGATCGGTGATTTTGGACCAAATCAGAAACCAGCCATTCTTTGAGCCACCTCGTGATAACTATAAGTCAGGGCAGGGCAATGCTCGAAAATATTGCGGCTACCACCAAGCTGCAGGATATGACACTAATGAGTATTGCAATTTGAAAGATTTTATGGAGAGGAAAGTTCAAAGTGGTCTACTGGTTCAGTATGTGGCAGGGAAGGATCAACAAGATCATCAGAATGTTGATCGTACTGTTCAGACGATTCAAATGGTTCCACCCATCCAAAATGTTCCAACACCACCACTAAGGCACGTCGTTGATGTAATAACCGGTGGGACGACAGGGAAATTGGTAGGGAAGAAGAGGAAAAGATATCTGGATTCGGTTATGACCGTGGCGGGTGCTCCCCCGAAAATAGACCAATCGTTCCCAGGGACTGTTATATCTTTCACCGATGCAGATTATCCTTCGGAGCCCAACGAGCTTCATGAAGGAGCGTTGGTGATCACTGCACAAGTAGGCTCGGTGGATGTGAAACGTATGATGATAGACAACGGGTCTTCTGTGGATATTCTGTATGCCCATGCTTATCAGAGGATGCATCTTGATGGGCGAAAGATGGAGGTCGGACAAGAGGCTCCCCTATATGGCTTCAGCAACGATCCAGTCAGAGTTGCAGGCACAATCGAACTTCCAATGGTCTTCAGCACAGCTCCTCAGCAGGTAGAAATAACCTGTAAATTTTATGTTGTGCATGTAGATTCGGCTTACAACACCATACTGGGATGACCTACACTGACAGCTCTCCAAGCTGTAACTTCCATCCCTCACTTCAAGATCAAGTTCGCAAGAGCACACGGAGTTGGAGAGGTGGCAGGGGACTTGGATCTGGCCCGACGCTGTTATCAGAATGTTGTTATTTCCTCAGGAATAGGGGTCAGCAAGTAGAAGCAAACCATGGCAATTGAGATTGAGCCCTTCACTAAAAGCAGTTCGGAGCCATTGGTTGTTCCTGCAGGAGAGATAGAGGAGATCGAGCTGGTCCTCGGAAAGAAAGACAAAACAGTGAAGATTGGTTCGGGTCTGCCGGAACCTCTTCAGACAAACCTTATGGAACTTCTTCGCTGCTATGCAGACATATTTGTATGGGAGTCGCAAGACATGCCTGGGATCAGCCGAAAGATTGTCGAGCACAGACTGTATGTGGATCCATCAAAGAAGCCAGTTCGGCAGAAAAGGAGGATCTTTGCACCTGAGCGTCAGAGGATCATTGATGAGGAGATCGCGAAGCTGATAGCTGCGGACTTCATCTTTGAGATCGATTACCCGGAATGGATGGCTAATGTAGTGTTGGTGTAGAAGCAGAATGGAAAGTGACGGGTTTGCATCGACTACATGGACATGAACAAAGCTTATCCGAAGGACTTTTACCCTCTGCCTCATATTGATCAGCTCATCGATGCCACTTCGGGGTATGCATTACTAAGCTTTATGGATGTTTTTTTAGGTTATCATGAAATCTCCATGTGCAAGGAGGACATTCCGAAGACAACTTTCATCACACTCCGTTCAGTGTACGCCTATAAGAAGATGACCTTTGGCCTGATTAATGCTGGAGCGACCTATCAAAGAATGATGAACTTTGTCTTCCAGAAGTAGCTGGGGAGGAACATGGAGGTGTACGTGGATGATATGATCGTGAAGAGCATGAATATTCAGAAGCACTTGGATGATCTAGAGGAATGCTTTCAGACTGTTCGTCATCATAAGTTGAGGCTCAATCCTACAAAGTGTACCTTTGGACTCGGAGCAAGGAAGTTCCTGGGTTATCTGATCAGTCAGAGGGGCATTGAGGCCAATCTGGAGAAGATTAAGGCTATTCTCGACATGAAGACTCCTCAGTCGTTCAAATACGTTCAACGTCTGACTGGTAGGATTGCAGCTTTGAGGAGGTTCATGTCCAAATCTGCAGAGAGATGCTTGCCATTTTTCGACACACTGAAGGGACCGAAGAATGCAAAGACGTTCCAGTGGACTTCGGAGTGTGAAGATGCCTTCCGAGGCATAAAGACATATTTGTCTTCGCCCCCTTTATTGGTGAAACCTGCTCTGGCTGAGACCTTGTATTTATATCTGGCAGCTAGTTCGTTGGCAGTGGGAGCTATTTTGGTTCGGGAAGCAGGGGGGAAGCAATATCCGGTATTTATTATGTCAGTAATGTCCTAAGAGATGCTGAAACCAGGTACCCGAATATTGAAAAATTTACTTTTGCTTTGATAATTGCTAGTCGAAAGCTTCGGCAATATTTTCAAGGTCGGCTCCTGGTCGTCTACACGGATCAACCCTTGAAGAAGGTGATGAGTAAACCAGAGGTCTCGGGGAGATTAGCAGCGTGGACAATGGAATTATCCCAATTTTGTATTGAATAT
Organism: Panax quinquefolius; assembly: GCA_020205615.1. NCBI lineage: Eukaryota > Viridiplantae > Streptophyta > Magnoliopsida > Apiales > Araliaceae > Panax > Panax quinquefolius. Next base: position 64,492,316 of record CM035157.1, read on the forward strand.
CATCCCCAAACCGCTATCAAAGGTCAAGCCTTGGCCGATTTCATGGTGGAATGTTCGTTCTCCGGCGAGATCTTTGAGCTACCGTGTTTAGACGTCCAACCGAAAGCGATTGCAGCTTCTTCAAAGATAATCGAGTTCATGGACTTTATACACAGATGAATCTTCTACTGTGAATGTCAGTGGGGCAGGGATCATCTTGACAAGTCCAGAGGGATTCAAGTTGCAGAGAGCCATCAGATTTGGGTTTAAAGCAACGAACAACGAGGCCGAGTACGAAGCGATTCTAGCGGGAGTTCAACTGGCGAAGAGTCTAGAAGTTCAGAAGCTAATCATTTACAGTGACTCTCAGTTGGCCGTCAAATAATTTTTCAGAGATTATGAAGCTCGGGGGACGAGGATGGTCAAATATTTGGCAGAGTTGAAAGACCGGCTCCAGTATTTCGTCTCTTATGAGTTTCAGGGCATAGAACGTAATGACAATTCCATTACCGATGCATTGTTGAAGCTGGCCACTACGGATGCAGATGTTTTCAACGGGTCAGTTTATTTGGAGGTTTTGCAACAGCCGAGTATTCAGCATGAAGCAGTGATGTGTATTGAACGTTCCAACTGCTGGATGACTCCTTACATTGCATATCTGGCAGATGGTGTCCTTCCTTCGGATCAGATGCTGGCAAAGAAGATCAAGTACAAGAGTGCCAACTTCGTTCTTATTGATGGGGATCTTTATCGAAGGGCATTTTCATCCCCATTGCTGAAGTGTCTGGTTCCGTCTGAGGCTGAGTATGCTCTTCGGGAGGTACACAAAGGTATTTGCGGCGACCATATGGCTGCTAAGTCACTAGCTTATAAAGTACTTCGGCAGGGGTACTACTGGCCTACGATCTTCAAGGAAGCTACAGAGTATGTAAAGAAGTGTGAGAAGTGCCAGCTCAACAGTCCGATCCCACATCAGCCACCAGAAGAGCTATACTTAATCTTATATCCTATACCTTTCTTTGTTTGGGGGTGGATATATCGACCGCTGTTCTTAAGCTAAAGGTCGTCGTCGACTTTTCATAGTTGCTATCGATTATATGACCAAATGGGTAGAGGCGAAGCCACTTCGGTTGATAACGGAGCAAGAGTGCTTGAAGTTCATGAAGGAGTCCGTAGTGTTCCGATTCGGAATTCCTAAGGTGGTGATATCGGACAACGGATGCCAGTTAGTGGGATCAAGTTTGAAGGATTTCAAGGAGCCGGGAGTTCAAAGACAAAAAAGACTTCTTGGGCTCATCCACGGTCCAAATGGGTAAGTTGAGGTGACAAATGCGAGCGGCTGGCGAATGGGATCAAACGCAGATTGGACGAAGCTAAAGGAAGATGGCCAGAGGAGCTGCTTAGTGTATTGTGGGCTTATCAGACTATCCCGAGGACTACAACGGGGGATTCACCTTTCAGATTGGCCTATGGTACTGATGCCTTAGTCCCAGTCGAGATTGGATCTCCAAGTCTTCGGGTTAGTCAGTTCAAAGAATTCTATAATGAAGAAGGACTGAAGGTCAACTTGGATCTATTGGAAGAAGTCAGAGAGGTGGCTTTGATCAAGTTAGCAGCCTACCAACGAAGAGTAGCCAAGCATTACAACAAAGGGGTTAAGCTTCGTAGATTTGAAGTGGAAGATTTTGTCCTCAGGGACGTCAAAGCGTCTACGCCTCAGAACATGGGAAAGCTGATGCCGAATTGGGAAGGGCTGTATGAAGTAATTGAAATACTGAAGCCCGGGACTTATCGATTAAAGGCATTGGACGGATCTGAGATCAAAACACTTGGCATGCCGGCAGAGTTCGGAAATATTTCCAATAGAGATCGAGTCAGTTTATCAGAAGTCTGTAAATGATGGTTCCTCATCAATAAAAGATTCACTTTTTTGCAAATTGATCTTCTTCATATTGGTCCTAAGTTCACAATGAAGTAAGGAGGTATGGTCGGACTCGCTGGCCATTTGATGGCAGCCTTATTGTCAGGTGTGTCCTTATGAATTTGTTTTACCGCGAATGGTAAACAAATTTCGTGGTCCTCATAAAATTGTTCTACCGCGAGTGGTAAACAAAAGACACCGAAGTAAGGAGGTATGGTCGGACTCGCTGGCCATTCGATGGAAGCCTTATTGTCAGGTGTGTTCTTATGAATTTATTTTACCGCGAGTGGTAAACAAGATCTTGATGGTGCAAAGAGGATCAGCCGAATTCACCTTATACAGGACCTGTCTCACACTTCAGAAACGATAAGTATGCATTACTTTATTAAGTGTTCGATCGGTTCGTTTCGATTCGATTCATTCGATTCGATTCATTGAATTCAGTTCACTTCATTTCTTAACTTAACTGTTATATGCCTTACCTGATTCACAATCTAAGTGAAGTTCATACAGATTAATTGATAGCGAATTATTGACAAGAAACGAAATACTCAGAAGTCATGCGAAGGAAAACTGAAATTTCATTCATAATTAAAACAATTACATACACAAAATAAAAGTTTTTTTACATGAATCTTAACATTAAAAAATAGAAAAGACATTCAGGTACCGCCTTCATCTTCGGAGTCGAGAAGGGCTGGATCTAATTGAGCTGCAGCCAACTTTTCCTTGCCTCGATCCTAACAGTCTTCGTACCCTTCTGAATACACCTTCTGTGACGCCCTCAAAATAGGTATACATCACCCATTCTGAGCTGTCAATACATGGTACAGAAACAACTACAACTTTATTATCACAACAGTAAAATTGTGAGTTTGAATACAAATATTATCTTCTAGACAATATCTATACTCAAATAAATCCTCATCACATTTATTGATACATTATTTTACAAAATGGTGAGGACTACTAAACAACTCTCTCTAGAACCTTCATTCCATACCCCAGACTCGCATCGCTATATTCTCGCCTCCCGAGAAGAAAAAAAGCGAACAAAAGGAAAAGGGTGAGCTCAACTAGCCCAAGAAAGAATATTATGACTAAGATAATATACAACAAATTATCATTAGTCTTCAACAGGAAAAAAATCTAATAGAATACAATAGACAACAAGTTTTAAATCAATATTCGCAATGAAATAATAATTCATTAGAAGAGTTAAGTAGAGAATGCAAACTACTATCTTCTATGTATGAATTTAAAAGTTCATCGCTCATCTTTTATCCCCGTAACATCAATCAATATATATCTCGAATCAAATATTCATCTTTTACTACGTGCCAAAGATATTCATCGATTAATCATGTTCATCTAAACACATGTTCATCTTTTGCACTACGGGCCAAAGATATTCATCGAAATCATTCATCTTTGCACTACGTGCCAAAGATATTCAATAATATCATCATTTAAGATCGAGGATGATGAAAAATATTTTAAAGAAACGAATCCAAAGGAAACAAAATGACAAGGATTAAGGATTAAGGATTCGTACTTTATTTTATCCATGTCCAAAAATACCTCAAAAATAATCATAGTAGTGTAAAATTCAAGAATGATCAAAACATGGATACAATCAAAGCTAGTATCCACAATAGATATTTTAGAGGCGAAAAAGGAAAATTTTCATTTTTCGATGAATAGTCTTAAATATTCGTGAATAGTGTCAATTATACGTGAATAGTGCCGTATACGTGAATAGTAACTCGACACCAAAAGATCCAAATTTGATAAAAACTTCAGATCAATATTTCAAAGATAATGATATTAAAGAAATAATATCATTACAAAAAAAATAATATCCCTTACCTCGAAAGATCAAGATTTCTAATTAAACACCTGATATAGGTTATAACTTGAACTTGCACCGTATAGCAATACTCAAAATATACTCAAAATACTCACAAGAATACGCCGATAATATAGAGAGAGAAAACTTCAGCCTTTACGTGTGATTTTCAATTCTAACCTAAGCACCCTATTTATAGGAAAATGCTTAGAACACCAAAGTAGAAAATTTAATATTATATTATTATTTATATTAACCATTCCTACGCATTACCTTTGAATTCAGAATTCAAAGAATTGCACACATGCAAAATGAGGCCCACACATTGAAAAAAACGTTTTGTGAATATAAATATTTAAAGCTTCCAAAATCAATTATTTGAACTTCGAACTTCAATAATTCATAATAAATAGTCCTTTTATCGAGAAAATTCGAATCTACGCTTTTTTTATAGGAAATTCAATTCTCTACAACTTTGCGAAGAAAGATTTTCCAAATTCCAAATGAAATTGACCAAAATCCACAAACCAAGCGATTTTACAAGTCAGTAATCAAATTTCTATCAATAATTGTGTCCACCAACACACAAAATATATGTTAAACATTTAATGTCACAAAAATACTCTTCCTCCTCATATACTCATATATCCCACATTCATTATAAAATATCACCATTAATATATTATTAAAATAATATATTTAAATGAATTATTTTATCGTAAAAAGATAAAATATTAATTTTCAACAATTGTCACATTAAAAATTTTCTCCATCTATATCCACATAAAATCAATATTTTCCTCATTATATAAATCAATAATTAATTATTCACAAATAATATTACAGAATCACAAGATCTTGTGACTGTGCCGCTCCTGTGAAAGAGGGGCTTTCAATTAAGAATTTCTCCTTCTCAAGCCAATGATTAGGTGACCAAACCTCTCCTTAGATGTAACTTTCTAAACATTGCCAATAATGTTATCTAATAATATTATTCAGATAATATGAATTATTGCTTCGATAATGAAAAATACTTTGTAATGACAATTATTGAAACAACAAAGAATATAAAATATCAACGCAAAGAATTATTAAATCAATAAAATCTTTGAGCGAGAATTATCGTAACCATTATCGAGTAGTGCCTTCTTACGTAAGAATCAATAATTGGTGCAATACCGCAAATAACACTTGTGTTTTTAACCACCGAGTATTTTAACAAGATTAACGATAACAACTACGCCAAGTTATTTTTAAACAACTTATATTTGTCGTTTTCTTCATCCAATCGCTTTAGTTATGGGGCCCACAAAAGATCGCTACCGTCATACAAATATTCCCCGACAAAAGAATATTCCACGACCAAACTAATATTCCCGACAACAATGAATATTTTATAACCACTTGCTTATTTTAAAATATTTTGCAGATTTTACCCATAACTATCCACATTAATCAAATCAACCCTTACTATTTCAAAATAGAGAAAATTAAATTTCATTAATAATAAGTTGGGGTCTTACAACCTCCCCTCCTTATGAAATTTTGTCCTCGAAATTGACGTACGTACCTGGTATTTCGAAAAGGTGAGGATACCTCGCTTTCATTTTCGTTTCTAACTCCCAGGTCATTTCCTCTATAGCATGATTCCTCCACAAAACTTTAACTTGTGATATGACCTTTGCGCGTAGGACATGCTCCTTCCTATCCAAGATCTTAACAGGTACCTCCTCATACGTTAAGTCTTCGGCTATCTCGCCAGGTTCTAACTCAATAACTTTGTTCGGGTCTTTCACATTTTTACGAAGTACAGATATGTTAAACACATTATGAACACGAGACATACTCGGAGGTAACTCAAGTCTATAGGCTACATTTCCTACTCGGTTAAGAATTTGAAATGGACCAATAAATCGTGGATTGAGCTTTCCTCTCTTCCCAAATCTTGTAACTCCCTTCCATGGAGCAACTCGCAACAATACATGATCCCCTATACTAAATTCCACGTCCTTTCGATGAAGATCCGCATAACTCTTTTGTCGATCTTGTCTTGCTTTGTATACGTTGTCGAATCATTTGGATCTTTTCTAGAGTCATACACGTACTAACTTTCGGGTCCCAACAATGTTGCTTCACCCACCTCATCCCAACATATTGGAGAACGACACTTTCGTCCCATATAATGCTTCAAATGGAGCCACACCTATACTTGCACGATAACTCGTTGTTGTGGGAGAATTCCACCATGGTAAATACTTATCCCAACCGCCTTGAAGTCTAGTGTGACGCCCCAAAATAGGTATACAACACCCATTCTCGAGTTGTCAATACATGATACGTAAACAACTACAACTTTATTATTACAACAAGAAAAGCTGTGAGTTTAAATACAAATATTATCTTCCGCATAATATCTATACTCAAATAAATCCTCATCACATTTATTGATACATTATTTTACAAAAATGGTGAGGACTACTAAACAACTCTCTCTAGAACCTTCATTCCATACCCCGACTCGTACTTTCGCTATATTCTCGCTTCGAGAAAAAAATAGAACAAAAAGGAAAGGGTGAGCTCAACTAGCTCAAGAAAGAATATTATGACTAAGATAATATACAACAAATTACCATTAGTCTTCAACAGGGGAAAATCTAATAGAATACAATAGACAACAAATTTTTAAATCAATATTCGCAATGAAATAATAATTCATTAGAAGAGTTAAGTAGAGAATGCAAACTACTATCTTCTATGTATGAATTTAAAAGTTCATCGCTCATCTTTTATCCTCAGAACATCAATCAATATACATCCGAATCAAATATTCATCTTTGCACTACAGTGCCAAAGATATTCATCATTGATCATGTTCATCTAAACACTGCTCATCTTTTGCACTACTACCAAAGATATTCTTCAGAAATCATTCATCTTTGCACTACTGTGCCAAAGATATTCAATAATATCATCATTTAAGACCGAGGATGATGAAAATATTTTTTAAAGAAACGAATCCAAAGAAACAAAATGACAAGGATTAAGGATTAAGGATTCATACTTTGTTTTATCCATGTTCAAAAATACCTCAAAAATAATCATAGTGGTGTAAAATTCAAGAATGATCAAAACATGGATACAATCAAAGCTAGTATCCGTAATAGATATTTTGGACAAAAGAAGAAATTTTATTTTTCGATGAATAGTCAGATATCGTGAATAGTGCCATATCGTGAATAGTAACTCAGACACCAAAAGATAGAAATTCCACAAAAACATCTTCACGCTTATTTAATAGTACTCGTGAATAAGAACTTGGTGAATAAGAACTCATGAATAGTAACTCGTGAATAAGAACTCATGAATAGTAACCCGAGCATGAAAAAGTTCCAAATTTGATAAAAAGTTCCAACCAATATTTCAAAGATAATGATATTGAAGAAATAATATCATCCGAGAAGAAAATAACATCCCTTACCTCGAAAGATCAAGATTTCTAATGAAACATCGGATATAAAGCTATGACTTGGACTTGCACCAGATAGCAATACTCAAAGTATACTCAAAATACTCACAAGAATACGCTCGATAATATAGAGAGAAAACTTCAGTTTAAATGTGATTTTCAATTCTAACCTAAGCACCTATTTATAGGAAAATGCTTAGAACACCAAAGCGTAAAATTTAATAAAATATTAATATTAATATTACAAATTCCTACGCCCACTTTTAAGGATCTAAATTCAGCATTTACATCACATGCAAGACCCACCTTTAATGAAAAAAACGTTTTTCATAATAAAAATAATTAAAACTTCCAAAAATTAATTATTTCGGAGCTTCAGAACTTCAATAATTTATAATAAATAGCCCTTTTATCAAAAAATTCGATTCTCGCGAGTTTTTATAGGAAATTAAATTCTCTACAACTTTGCAGAAGAAAGTTTTTCCAAATTCTAATCAGAAATTGACCAAAATCCACAAACGGGCGATTTTATAGGCTATAATCAAATTTCAGTCAATAAATGGGGTCCACCAACATGTTTAACATGTTTTAAACATTTATTGCAACAAAAATACTCTTCCTCCTTGTATACTCATAAATCCCACATTCGTTGTAAAAATATCACCATTATTATATTATTAAAATATAATAATACATTATCTTATCGATAAAATTTCAATTTTCAACAATTGTCACATTAAAATTTTTCTCCATCTATATCCACATAAAATCAATATTTTCCTCATCATATGAATCAATAATTAATAATTCACAAATAATATTACGTAATCACAATATTGACAACTGTGCAGCTTCCCGAAAGAGGGGGGCTTTCAATAAGAATTTCTTCTTCTTTGGTAGCCGCAATTAGGTGACCAAACCTCTCCTTAGATGAACTTTCTAGACATTACCAATAATGTTATCTAATAATATTATTCGGATAATATGAATTATTGCTTCGATAATGAAAAATACCGTAATGACAATTATTGAAACAACAAAGAATATAAAATATCAACGCAAAGAATTATTAACTCAATAAAATAATTGAACAAGAATTATTATTGTAACCATTATTGAGTAGTGCCTTCTTCACGTAAGAATCAATAATTGGTGCAATACCGTGTAATACTCGTGTGTTTTAACCCTTCGAGTATTTTAACAATGATTAATTGTAATAACTACGCCAAGTATTTTTAAACAACTTATATTTGCTGCTTTCTTCATCCAATCGCTTTCCGTTATGGGGCCCACACATGGTCAAGGCCGTCGCATTTAATATTCCCCCGATAAAGATTTAATATTCCACGACCAAACGAATATTCCCCGACAAACAATGAATATTTTATAACCACTTGCTTATTTTGAAATATTTATGTATCTTACCCCTAACTATCCACATTAATCAAATCAACCCTTACTATTTCAAAATAATAAATAGAAAACTAAATTTCATTAATAATAAGTTGGGGTCTTACAACCTCCCTCCTTATGAAATTTCGTCCTCGAAATTGACGTGACGTGACTGGTGTTTTTCAAAAGGTGAGGATACCTCGCTTTCATTTCCGCTTTCCAATTCCCGTGTCATTTCCTCTATAGCATGATTCCTCCACGAACTTTAACTTGTGGTATGACCTTTCATGCGCGTAGGGACATGCTCCTTCATATCCAAGATCTTAACAGGTACCTCCTCATACGTTAAGTCTTCGGCTATTTCATCCGGTTCTAACTCTATAACGTGGTTCGGGTCTTTCACATATTTACGAAGTACAGATATGTGAAACACATTATGAACACGAGACATACTCGGAGGTAACGCGAGTCTATAGGCTACATTTCCTACTCGGTCAAGAATTTGAAATGGACCAATAAATCGTGGATTGAGCTTTCCTCTCTTCCCAAATCTTGTAACTCCCTTCCATGGAGCAACTCGCAATAATACATGATCCCCTACACTAAATTCCACGTCCTTTCGATGAAGATCCACATAACTCTTTTGTCGATCTTATGCTGTTTGTATACGTTGTCTAATCATTTGGATCTTTTCGGTAGTCATACGTACCAACTCGGGTCCCAACAATGTTGCTTCACCCACCTCATCCCAACATATTGGAGAGCGACACTTTCGTCCATATAATGCTTCAAATGGGGCTACACCTATACTTGCCTCGATAACTCATTGTTGTAGGAGAATTCCACCAATGGTAAATACTTATCCCAACTGCCCTTGAAGTCTAGGACACAGAGTCTTAATAAATCTTCAAGAGTTTTAATAGTCCTTTCTGATTGTCCGTCCGTTTGAGGATGGTATGCCGAACTGAATCGTAAATCCGTGCCCATAGCTTTTTGCAAGCTAACCCAAAATCTTGAAGTGAATCTTGGGTCACGATCCAAACTATGGATACAGTATGCCATGCAACCTCATAATCTCATTCACATACATACTAGCAAGACGCTCAAGGAATAAGTCTCCGATATCGGCAAGAAATGAGCGCGGACTTGGTTAATCTATCAACAATAACCCAAATAAAGATTGATGCCTTGAGAAACCGTAGGAAGACCCGTAATCGAAATCCATGGTAATGTGTTCCCACTTCCATTTCGTAATCTCAAGTGGTTGCAACGGACACTTAGGTACTAGATGCTCCGCCTTTACACGCCGACAAGTTAAACACATTGATATAAACTTTGCAATCTCTCTCTTCATATTGTTCCACCAAAATGTATGTCAAGATCACGATACATTTTAGTACTTCCGGATGGATTGCAAATGGTGTATTGTGTGCCTCCATCATAATCTTGTACTTCAAATCGTAGTCGTTAGGAACACAAAGTCTAGAGTGGACTCAAGTATTCCTTCTTCATCAATTCTCGCTTAGAATAGCTCCTTCTTGTACTTTCTTCTTCATAAGCATCATTCGGGTTCGGTGGCTTGAGCAACCTTAATTTTTTCTATTAAAGTTGGCTCTACGCGATACTTGACATCATCGCTTTTCGTTCCTCGCATATGATCTTCTACTCAACGCGTCACGGCTACCACGTTCGCCTTTCGGGATGGTATTGAATAGTGTGGTCGTAGTCTTTCAATAGCTCGAGCCAACGTCGCTACCGCATGTTGAGTTCTTTTGAGTGAAGAAATATTTAAGGCTTTTATGGTCCGAATATATCTCCACTTTCTCCCATATAGATAGTGCCTCCATATCTTTAAGCGCGAACGATCACGCTAACTCTAGATCATGAGTAGGATAATTCCTCTCATACTCTTTAAGTTGTCGCGAGGCATAAAGGCTATGACTTTCCCACGCTTGCATGAGAACACATCCTAACCCTTTGCACAAGCATCATAGATAACAAATCCATCCGAACCGGATGGTATTGTTAGAAACAGTCTTAAAAATAAGTCTCCTCTTAAGCTCTTGGAAACTCTTCTCGCATTCTTCGTTCTAAACGAATTTTGTATCCTTCCGAAGTTAGGCGAGTTAATGGAGTAGCGATTCGAGAAAACCTTTCCACGAATCTCCGATAATAACCAAACTAAGCCCAAAAGCTACGTGCTTCAATCCACCGACTTGGTTGCTCCCAACTTTGTATTGCTTCAATCTTCACGGATCAACAGATACTCCATGTTTCGACACCACGTGCCCAAGGAATGCTACTTCCTCGCCGAACTCGCATTTCTTCAATTTGGCATATAGTTTGTTTTCACGAAGCCTTTGAGTACCAACTTCAAATGGTGCTCATGATCTTCACGACTTTTGGAATATATAAGGATGTCATCAATAAAGACAACAACGAACCGATCCAAATATTCCTTGAATACTTTGGTTCATCATATCCATGAAAGCCGCAGCAGGAGCATTAGTTAGTCCGAAAGACATGACTAAGAATTCATAATGCCTATACCGAAGTTCAAGCGCGTCTTTGAATATCCTCGCCTAATCTTCACCGATGATATCCGAATCGAAGATCGATTTTTGAAAAGAATTGTGCCTTGCAATCGGTCAAACAAGTCATCAATACGAGGTAGAGGATACCTATTCTTGATGGTGACATGGTTCAATTCCCCGATAGTCAATACAAAGTCGCATACTCCGCCTTTCTTCTTTACAAATAAAACAGAGCACCCCAAGGAGATGTACTAGGGCGAATGAAACCAATGTCCAACAATTCCTGTAGTTGGACCTTTAACTCTGAAGTTCAATAGGAGCCATTCGATATGGGGTTTTAGAAATGGGCTTTATACCAGTTCAAGATCAATAAAGAATTCAACTTCACGCTCGGGGTAGACCGGGGAAGTTATTCAGAAATACGTCGGAAAGTCAATAACAACATGAATATTATTCAAATTTGACGCGTGTCTTTATTCAAATCCATAACATGGGCTAAGAAAGCTTGACATCCGCTTTTTCAATAAACGAATAGCTTTATGATTAGATATGACAATGATTGATTTTAATGGTTTAGTTGCTTGAATTAAATATACAGGTTGGTTAGGAATATGAAAACTAACAACCTTACGAAAACAATCAATTTTGGCATGATGAGTAGTTAACCAATCAATCCCTAAAATCACATCAAAAGCAAGTATCTTTAAAGAGATAAGGTTAACGGTAAGGTGATGGTGCCAACTTGAATCAAACAAGATTTATAAACAAAGGATCGATGAAAGTTTCTCCTAACGGAGTTTCCACAGATAGGTCAAAGTCTAATTTCTCCTGAGTCAAGTTTAAACGTTGAGCACAAGAAGGAGAGATAAATGAATGGGTAAGACCGTATCAAGTAAGGTATAAACTTCGCAAGAATTTATAAATAGCTTACCCGTGATCACCTCGTTTGGGTTCTCGCATTATGACCAAATCACAACAAACGCTCTTCCGGAATCGTTGACTTTGACTTTTACTCGATGATCTTTTGAGTCACCGTCCCCGCTGAACTAGGTTTCGCTACAGTACAATCTCGAGCGATATGTCCTTCCTTTCCACAATTATAGCATACCTTGAACTGTTGTGGACAGTTTGGACTGATATGTCCCTCTTTCCCGCATTTATAGCATATGATGGGGTGGTCGTTCTCCTCCCTTAGAACCGATTCTTTCACTTAAGACTGCTTGCCGTCTTCACATAGTCGTTGTTAAATCTCCTCTTTTAAAATCTCCTCCCGACTCGCTTCTTCTATTTTCATGGCCATGATTACCACCAGAGTGGTTACCATTTTTGTCGATCTGCTTTTTTCTTCATTTGGTTATCGTTATTCTATTGATCGCTATCTCCGGTATGATCCTCGGTTATGGTCCCTCGATTGAACATACTCGTTATCTCGCTTTCTAACAATTGAGCCACTCATAACAACATCGATTAGAGAGAAAAAATTTATGAGAAATGAGATATTTGACGTATGTCGAGTTTCAAACCTCTAAGAAACATCCGCGTCATACGCCTCCTCATTCTCTACCAAATGAGGTGCAAACCTGATAGCTCGCAAACTTTGCCTCGTCTCGAGACACCGTCATGTTGTTTTGTTTTAATCGATGAACTCCACTTCCTTCATATACGACGAACACTTTCGTGAAAGTATTTGTCTTTAAATAGTTTCTGAAATGTCTCCCAAGACATGCCGAAAGCGGTTGGATGGGTACGCTTCATGACTCCCACCATTAGTGCCGCCTTCGCCACGAAACATAAAGGTGGCGAATGGAACCTTCTGTTCCTCTGTGCATCCCAAGACATCGAATATCTTGGTAATTTACTTGACCCATGTTTCCGCCATGATCGGATCGGCTTTCCTTAAATTCGTGGTCCCAACTCTTTGAATCTGCTTGGTGTGACAACCCGTGAATTGCTATCATTTCCTCTTGTATTTTGAACACGAAGTCTCCTCGTCTGCTTTTTTGCATGAATCGCAAAAAGCTTCTAAACATCCCCGTTCATCATCATCTTTCGGTGGTGTTGTTCACAGGAGGAACATTGCCAGTCATTGCACGCTCTCCTCGTTGGTGAGTACAGCGTCTCCACGGTCTCATTTCCACCATAATATTCTCGATCGACATTCTCAAATACCGTGTATAAAACAAGGGTTAATTAAGAAATCAATATATCCCATAATATCCTTATATACCCCCAACTAACAAATAAGCTTAAGTAGGACACACTAGCGAAGGATTTACTCGCTCTCCCTCCTAGTTCTATTCCCCCGATCTCCGCCAGGAGATCATATCCTAAGCTCGATACCAAATGTAACACCCCAAAATAGGTATACATCACCCATTCTGAGTTGTCAATACATGGTATGTAAAACAACTACAACTTTATTATTACAACAGAAAGAAATTGTGAGTTTGAATACAAATATTATCTTCTAAACAATATCTATACTCAAATAAATCCTCATCACATTTATTGATACATTATTTTACAAAAATGGTGAGGACTACTAAACAACTCTCTCTAGAACCTTCATTCCATACCCCACTGCATCGCTATACTCTCTAGCCTCCGAGAAGAAAAATGGAACAAAAAGGAAAAGGGTGAGCTCAACTAGCCCAAGAAAAGAATATTATGACTAAGATAATATACAACAAATTATCATTAGTCTTCAACAGGAAAAAATCTAATAGAATACAATAGACAACAAGTTTTAAATCAATATTCACAATGAAATAATAATTCATTAGAAGAGTTAAGTAGAGAATGCAAACTACTATCTTCTATGTATGAATTTAAAAGTTCATCGCTCTATCTTTTATCCTCAGTAACATCAATCAATATATATCTGAATCAAATATTCATCTTTTTACACTACAGCCAAAGATATTCATCGATTAGTCATGTTCATCTAAACACATGTTCGCCTTTTGCACTACTGGGCAAAGATATTCATCGAAATCATTCATCTCTTTGCACTACAGCCAAAGATATTCAATAATATCATCATTTAAGACCGAGGATGATGAAAATATTTTAAAGAAACGAATCCAAAGGAAACAAAATGACAAGGATTAAGGATTAAGGATTTGTATTTTGTTTTATCCATGTCCAAAAATACCTCAAAAATAATCATAGTGGTGTAAAATTCAAGAATGATCAAAACATGGATACAATCAAAGCTAGTATCCACAATAGATATTTTAGACGAAAAGGGAAAATTTTTATTTTTTGATGAATAGTGCCGTATTCGTGAATAGTGTCGATATCGTGAATAGTCTTGGTATACGTGAATAGTAACTCAACACCAAAAGATCCAAATTTGATAAAAACTTCGGATCAATATTTCAAAGATAATGATATTGAAGAAAAATATCATTACTGAAAAAATAATATCCCTTACCTCGAAAGATCAAGATTTCTAATGAAAATACCGGATATAAGCTATAACTTGAATTTGCAATCAGTATAGCAATACTCAAAATACTCACAAGAATACGCTCGATAATATAGAGAGAAAACTTCAGCTTTAAGTGTGATTTTAAATTCTAACCTAAGCACCATATTTATAGGAAAATCTTAGAACACCAAAGTAGAAAATTTAATATAATATTATTATTTATATTAACCAATCCTACGCACACCTTTGAATTCGAATTCAAAGAATTGCACACATGCAAAAATGAGGCCCACACATTGAAAAAAAACGTTTTGTGAATATAAATATTTAAAACTTTCAAAAATCAATTATTTGAACTTCTAACTTCAATAATTCATAATAAATAGCCCTTTTATCGTAAAAAATTCAATCTCGCAATTTTTATAGGAAATTCAATTCTTTACAACTTTGCGGAAGAAAGTTTTTCTAAATTCCAAATGTAAATCGACCAAATCCACAAACCAAGGCGATTTTAAAAGCTATAATCAAATTTCGTTAATAATTGTGTCCACCAACACACAAAATATATATTAAACATTTAATGCCACAAAAATACTCTTCCTCCTCATATACTCATATATCCCACATTCATTATAAAAATATCACCGTTAATATATTATTAAAATAATATATTTAAATGAATTATTTTATCAGAAAAAGATAAAATATTAATTTTCAACAATTGTCACATTAAAATTTTCTCCATCTATATCCACATAAAATTAATATTTTCCTCATTATATAAATCAATAATTAATTATTCACAAATAATATTACAGAATCACAAAGATCTTTGGTAACTGGTAGCTTCAGAAAGAGGGGCTTTCGAATAAGAATTTCTCCTTCTTGGCGCTGAATTAGGTGACCAAACCTCTCCTTAGACAGAACTTTCTAGACATTGCCAATAATGTTATCTAATAATATTATTCAGATAATATGAATTATTGCTTCGATAATAAAAAATACTGTGTAATGACAATTATTGAAACAACAACAATATAAAATATCAACGCAACAATTATTAAATCAATAAAATACTGAACAGTAATTACTGTAACCATTATTGAGTAGTGCCTTCTTACGTAAGAATCAATAATTGGTGCAATACTGCAATGCTACTTGTTTTTAACCACCGAGTATTTTAACAAAGATTAATTATGAATAACTACGCCGTTATTTTTAAACAACTTATATTTGTCGTTTTCTTCATCCAATCGCTTTCCGTTATGGGGCCCACAAAAGATCACGTAGTCGCATTTAATATTCCTCGATGAAGAAGAATATTCCACGACCAAACGAATATTCCCA
Organism: Panax quinquefolius; assembly: GCA_020205615.1. Lineage (NCBI taxonomy): Eukaryota > Viridiplantae > Streptophyta > Magnoliopsida > Apiales > Araliaceae > Panax > Panax quinquefolius. The sequence goes on from CM035157.1 coordinate 64,508,237, forward strand.
GACAACAATGAATATTTTATAACCACTTGCTTATTTTAAAATATTTTATGTATTTTACCCATAACTATCCACATTAATCAAATCAACCCTTACTATTTTAAAATAGAGAAAATTAAATTTCATTAATAATAAGTTGGGGTCTTACACCTTCAGAATCTCAGCATTAAGCTCATCAGATGTCCTGTAGTCCATTTGTATCTACTTGCGTAACTCTTCAGTAAGAGGAGGACCTTGTTCCTTAAGCATTTTGATCTTGTCATGAAGTCTTCGACATTTGGCCTTATGCGCTTCTTTGTCATCCTGAGCCTTCGTCTGGACCTCACCAAGTTGTAACGCCAAATCTCGATTGACCGTGACGAATTCCTCATTCTTGGCCTTCAGAACCAAGTTATCTTCGACCAGGCCGACATTCATTTCAGTTAAAGCCTGCTGGCTAGCCTTAGTCGTCTTCAACTCCTCTACAAAAGTTTTCAGTTCTTCCTTGGATGATTTAAGCTCTTCTTTGGTTTGGGCTAAATCTTTCTGAAGGCAGTCGTTGTTGTACTTGACGTCGTCATAATCACTTCTTGCCTTTGCCAAAGCCGACTGCAGTATAGCATTTTCTCACCTTGCAGCTTCTTCTGCAGCTTCGAACTCCATATATTTAGGGCGTAAATGGCCAAAAATAGCATTGGCCTGAAAATGTTCAGTATTAATCAATTAATTTCAAACATATAACCTAAACATGATAAGGAGTACGAAGATTGAGAAAACAAGTTTACCTTTGCTATGTAGCCCATGCCCTCATCGAGCATATCCCCAATAAATCTATCTCCGAACCAGTGATCGTCTGTTTCCCGAACGAATGCATTGAATAAATGGAAAGGGAAGTTGGCATTGTATCGAGGCCAGAGGGTTGGTGACACCATGGCATCGTTCTGAAAATCGTAGGATGAAGGCCCAGGTGGGGGTGACCTTGGTCGTTCAGGGGATAACATGGGTTGTTCACGAGGTGGAGAGGGGTCTGTATAGATATTTTCAGGCGAGGGAGATCGATCTGGGATGGGCTCATGAAGTAGTGTTGGAGCTGATGCTGAGCTGGATCGTTATCAAAGGGGTGTTTCCTTTTTCGGGATAATGCAGGTACGGTTTCAACCTGTTCCTCCTCGTCAGAAGCTTGTATCTCCACTAGAATTATTGGAGGAAGCTCGGTTGAAGAAGATGGCACTCTAAGCTCTTCGACTGTCAGGGGGTTAACTTTGGCTCTTAATTTCTTGACACGGAGAAGATTTCTCCAATCAGGTCGATCGAGTAAACATCCTCAATGAGGGGCAGGCTGAGCGGTTGGTTCAGGTTCTGGAGTGGATTCAGGGTCTGTTGGAGTAGGAATGGACCTGGGTTTTCGAACAGCTCTCTTCTTTCGACGAGGTTGAAGAGTCTCTTCGAGAGGAAGAAGTTCGCCGGCTTCTGGTTCTTCTGCTTGATGTTCGGTATTTCAGGAGTTGGATTATCTTCAGGTGTAGCTTCTAGCAGTGGGGTTTCAGCAGCTTCTGAAACCTTTCCGGACAAAAAAATCATCAAATTCTTTTATTTTCGAGGAACTCGATCTGATCAGAGATACTACATAAAGTAAATAGTACTATGTCAGAATTCATATCACGTAGATCTCTAAATTTATGTGTATATATTAAACAGAATAAATACTTACATTTATGGTTATACAACCATGCCTGCTTAGAGAGAAGTCCATAGTTCCACTCCTCCCTCGGGAAATTATCGAAGAGCTCTACCATTTCAGCTTCACGCTCTTCAGGATTATCCTCGAAGTCAGCAGATATCTTCACATCTATAGCCCAGCTCGGCAGGGAAGCGATCTCTGGTCCCTTTACGAATAACCACTTTTCGTGCCATCCCCTGTTGCTGGAAGGAGTAGAAACTAAAGAACGTCTCTCGAATTTTTCGCCTGTCTTCGGTGGTTGCTTGCTCAAGGCCTTGAACCCCCTCTCTCGGGACTGATCGATTTTATAGATGGTGAAAAAGAAGTCGAGTGTGGGTTCGACGCCCAGTTCATGGCAAAAGGCGATGAATGCTAGGATGTGTATGTAGGAGTTCGGCACCAATTGGGCAAATTTGACTCCAATAAACCCTAGGAGGGTTACCACGAAAGCATGGAGAGGGAATCGGATTCCTTTCTCGAGGATAGTTACCGGGACAGTCGTCCATCCCTCTGGTCATTGATACATTCGCTCCTCTGATCTAGGAGCTCTTACCAAGTGGGTGTCCGGGATATGGCAACGAGCTCGTATTCTCTTCACGTCAGTCTCAGTAACTTTCGATGGAGTATTAGCATGGGAGTATCGTTCTTTACTCAAAGAATGCAGAAGGGTTAGGTGAAGGTTTCGTTGTTGGATTCTTGCTGGGGGTTGCAGCCTTAGGGTTTGAACTCGACGCCTCTTTACTGGGGCTTGGATTTGGCGGAACGGTGTTAATTGGAGTCACTCGAAGAGGGGAGCTCTAGTTTGTGTTTAGGACCACCATTATTGCTAGGTTGTAGAGAATAGGAAAGATCGAGAGAGAAGAAGAAAACTCAATAGTCTGAAATTTCAAATGGGCAGGTAAAACTGTCAAAATTGGGGGAAATTACTTTTTATACTGACGGTTACACGGTGTACAAGGGAGGCACATTAAATGTTGGTAATGATTTAGAATTTGAATGGGTAGCGTCCGGACTAAGTCTCAAACTTTTTTCAAAATTGGGCCTTTCATGTTGGATCTCCGGTCACTTTTTATTTCGTCTTATGGATCTCACCGGGTACATTTCAATTATCTTTCATTATGGGCCTTTAGTAAATCCTATAATATCATGGACCATTTATAGTTTTCTATTAAATATTCTGTTTAATAAAAAACTAAGGGGCATTGTTGGGTCATGATATTTCTCCTATTGGGCCGAATGGGTTTGTGCCTACTTATTTAACTAGTCCATTGAGTCTTCACTATTGAACCTTAAAGTCATTGGGCCCAGCCACTATCTTGTTTCTTTTAAGTCCTTATTGTATCGGGCTGGATCAGTGGGTTGACCCATCATATATTTAAATATCTATTACTTTGACCTGCAATGATGAAAGTAAGAGAGCTGTTGACCAAAAGTCTGCAATGCATTAATGTGGATGAGATTATAACCGGCCGGCGGCATAAACAGGGAAAAGATGACAGCCTGCATGCAGTCGGTAGAAATCACTGAGGAGTGGGGGGGCTGTGTCAGACGGTAGTGGGTGGCACGGTAAACCGGGCAAAAGAGTATAACCTAATAAGGAAGTCTTTAAGCAAAAGGTACGTACACACGCATATTCAACCAATAAGTCTCTCTCAATACACTAGAGATTTATCCTCCATTGTTAACCCTTGAACACCGACATCGACTCTCACGCTGAAAGTTATCCCAAGACTATTGGGCCGTCAAGCTTTTGGTGTTTATCGTGTTTACTGTGCAGGATCAGGGCGTCTTACGTGATTGGGACGTCGGAGAAGATCTTGGCGTTAACAGTAACCAATCTACCTCCACACCTATAATATGAATTGGTTACATTGGTCTGAAAGTTTGACAACCAACTGCATGAAGGTTTGGCTACCAACTGCATCACATTCAAAATAAATTGGTAACTTAATAAAACTGAATTGGTTACCTTGATATGAGGGTTTGACTACCCAATGCATGAAGGTTTAGCTACCAATTGCATCACATTCAAAATAAATTTGTAACTTAATAACACTGATTTTGTTACATTCGTATGAAGGTTTGGTCTTTTTAATGATATAGACAAGGGTAAAGCAACTGAATTTAAGCTCATGTGTTTGATGGAATCTTAGCACGAGAAAATCTTTGAGATAGCTGTCCAAGGATCAGATGATGACAAGATAGCCGCTGCTACTATCCTTTGTGGAGCCTCTTTAATTCGGGGTTGGGATATACAGGTAATCGGTTAGATGTTGCCACATTTAAGCATCTGAGTTAGATTGTCCACGCAAAACTTCAAAAGCAGTAGTTTGGTTGAACTTGCATGCATCTATTAGATCAATCCGAGCCTACAACAATGTCTTTATATTTTTGTCGTTGAAAGACTCAGACAAACACGAAGAAACACAATACATATGAACCAAATTAGTTAAAACAAGATTAAACACCTCAAGCCCAAGTTTAACACAATACATCTGTTGTATTTGAATGTATTTAAATAAGAAAATAATAATTAACGGGTAGAGATAAGTGAGATAATCGTACGTCACGATTAAAGGATACTAATCTCCTAAATTAAGATATCCTAATTGCACTAATATTATAAATAAATATAAAAAAGTGTATTATTTTTATAATTATTTTATGAATGTACCATTATTATAATTATTTTTAAAAATATACTAAATTATGTAATTAATCCATTATTTAATGTAGGTATTCTAATATGAAGCATAACATGTGGGCCTTCATGGCAAAATCATATTCACGGATATTATTTCCAGCATATTCAGCCATGTACATGTAAGTTTTTTTTTCTCTCATTTAAGGTGGGTCACGTATATGCATAGTAATTCACTTTATATCAGCTAGAGTCTATTGATCTTATTAAGCAGTTACAATACACGGTTTCTTAGCAGCGAAGATAAGATCATATTCACGGATATTATATCTAGCATATTCAGCCATGTACATGTAAGGTTTTTTTTTCTCTCTCATTTCAATTGGAGGTGGGCCACGTATATGCAAAGCAATTCACTTTATATCAACTAGAGTGTTAACGTCTTGTCGGTGCGTTCAATCATCAAATTCACGCGCTAAAACCTACACAATAACAAATCATAAGAGAAGCTTGACGGTTTGTGCCGCCGGGTGATAACTCTGATGTGAGAATGAATACATGTTAGTACAAGGTTTAACAATGGAGGTTTTAGTGTTTTAGTACATATTACCTGTTAATTGAAGTCAAGATCTAACAATTCAGAATTTTAAATTGAAATTTTAAATATTTATTGAATTATATAAATATTTTAATTGATGTGTTTATTGTAGAATAAATATTTGTTTAATTTGATTTGATTATTTAATTGTTAAATAAATAATTAATGAGTGAAGGAAATTAATGATTATGAGATAATGTTTTAATTTAATTTAATAATTAAGTTAGAGAGTTGATAAGGATTAAATGGATTATTATAATATTTTTAATTTAATTTGGTAATAAAATGTGACAATAAACTATGTTATAAATGAGTTATAAAAAATAAATTAAAGGAGTTTAATTTAGTTTTGCCAAACAAAGCTTAAAGATATTTAGTCTTTAATTTTTAAAGAGTTTTTGCCTAACAAAGCCTTATGACTTTTGAATTTTAATTAAAATAAATAAGATATAAATAATATATATTAAATGTTATAACTGATAACTTTTTATTATGTTTATTGTAACGTCAGTTTTAGACGTTTGGGTGTGTGTGTTGATTTGAGTTTTATTTTATGTAAAAAGCATTTGGCCTAAGCCTAAGAAGGAAAGGAAGAAATAAGATTTCAGAGAATAGAGAGAGAGTTTGAGGGAGTTGAGAGAGAATTGAGAGAAGATTTCTGAGATTTTTCAAGCAATTCTCTGAGTTTATCCAAGCAATTGAAGATATTTTTGTGACGCCCCCAAAATAGGTATACATCACCCATTCTGAGTCGCCAAATATATGGTACAGAAACAACTATAACTTTATTAATACAATTATCGTACAAAATACGACAACACAAAAATTATGAGTTTAAATACAAATATTGTCTTCTAGAAAATATCCACACTCAGATAAGTCCTCATTACAATTATTGATACACTATTTTTTAAAAATAGTGAGGACTGCTAAAACAACTGTCTAGGACCATCACTCTATACCCCGACTGGTTCCTGCTATATTCTCGCTTCCTGAGAAGAAAATGGAACAAAAAGGAAAATGGTGAGCTCAACTAGCCCAGTAAAGAATATTATGACTAAGATAATGTACAACAAATTATCCTTAGTCCTCAACATGTAAAAATCTGATAGAATATAATAGACAACAAGTTTTAGATTAACAACTGCAGCGGAAACAACAATTCATTAAAAGAATTAAGTAGAGAATGAAATCTACTATCATCTATGAATTTAAAAGTTCATCATCAATATTTTATCCCTGTAACATCAATCAATATACATCTTGCATCAAATATTCATCTTTGCACTACGGGCCAAAGAGATTCATTTGTATCACCAGTTGGTCATGTTCATCTCAACACTTGTTCATCTTTGCACTACGGGTCAAAGATATTCATCAGGTAATCATTCATCTTTGCACTAAAGGTCAAAGATATTCATCAAGTATCATCATTAAAGACTGAGGATAATGAAAAATATTTTAGAGAACGAATTCAGTGAGATAAAATGACAAAGATTAGAGATTCGTATTTTAGATAATCCAAGTTCAAAAATACTCCATAATAAACCATAATGGAGTAAAATTCAAGAATGAAGATCAAAACATGGATACAATCAAAGATAGTAACCATAATAGACATCTGGAATAAAGAAGATAAAATTTCATTTTTCGGTGAATAGTGCCGTATTTGTGAATAGTGTCGTATACATGAATAGTAACCCCGACACAAAAGGTAGAAATTCCACAATAAAATTCATACCAATATTTCAGCATAATGATATTGAAAGAAATAATATCATTTACGAAGAAAATACCATCTGTGACGCCCCCAAAATAGGCATACATCATTCATTTTGAGTCGTTAATAACATGGTACAGAAACAACTACAACTTTATTAATATAACATAAAAACTGTGAGTTTAAATACAAATATTGTCATCTAGACAATATTCACACCCAAATAAGTCCTCATTACAATTATTGGTACATTATTTTATAAAAATGGTGAGGACTACTAAACAACTTTCTAGAACCTTCATTCCATACCTCGACTAGTACTCGCTACATTCTCGCCTCCTGAGAAGAAAAATGGAACAAAAAGGAAAATGGTGAGATCAACTAGCCCAATAAAGAATATTATTACTAAGATAATATAGAACAAATTATCGTTAGTCTTCAACAGGGAAAAATCTGATAAAATATAATAGACAACAAATTTCAGATCAATATTCGCAGCGGAAATAATAATTTATAGAAGAGTTACGTAGAGAATGAAATCTACTATTATCTATGAATTTAAAAGTCCATCATCAATATTTTATCCCTGTAACATCAATCAATATACATCTTGAATCAAATATTCATTTTTGCACTACATGCCAAAGATATTCATTAGTTTGTCATGTTCATCTCAACACCTGTACATCTTTGCACTACGGGCCAAAGATATTCATAAGAAATTCAACCATCTTTGCACTATAGGCTAAAGATATTCAGTAATAACATCATTTAGGACTGAGGATGATGAAAAATATTTTAAAGAAAACGAATCTAGTGAAACAAAAGAACAAATATTAAGGATTCATACTTTAAACAATCTGAGTTCAAAAATACTTCATTAATAATCATAGCGAAGTAAAATTCAAGAATGATCAAAACATGGATACAATCAAATCTAGTATCCATAATCGATATTTTGGAAAAAAAATGAAAATTTAATTTTTCTGTGAATAGTGCCGTATTCGTGAATAATGTCAGATATCGTGAATAGTCTTAGTATCGTGAATAGTAACCCCGACACTAAAAGACAAGAATTTCACAAGAAAAATATTACTAATATTCTGGCATAATGATATTAGAAGAAATAATATCATTTAAAAAAATAACATCCCTTACCTCGAAAAGACTGTACTTCTGACTAGAATACTGGATATAGTGCTGAAGAGAACTTGTACCATATAACAACACTCAAAGTCTCAAAATACTCACAAGAATATGCTCGATAATATAGAAAGAGAAAATTTCAGTTTTTGGTGTGATTTTCAATTCTAACCTAAGCACCCTATTTATAGGAAAATGCTTAGAACATCAAAGCAGAAAATTTAATAAAATAATATTATTAATAATAAAATTTCATACGCCTCCTTAGAAATTAGATCTTAGCATTTCCCACATGCCCACCTTCTAGAAAAAGTAAGAAAAACGTTTTTCATAAATAAAATAATTAAAACTTCCAAAAATCAATTATTTCAGAACTTCGAAGCTTCAATAATTCATAATAAATAGCCCTTTTATCAGAAAAATTCGAACCTTATGTCTTTTCTATAGGAAATTTCATTCTCTACAATTTTGCAGAAGAAAGTTTTTCCAAATTCCAAATGTAAACCGAATCAAAATCCACAAACGGGCGATTTTACAAGCTATAATCAAATTTCAGTCAAGAAATGGGCCCACAGACATGTTTAACATGTTTTAAACAACTTTTGCAACAAAAATACTCTTCCTCCTCATATATTCATATATTCCACATTCATTGTAAAAAATATCACCATTATTATATTATTAAAATATAATAATATATTTAAATGAATTGTTTTATCAGAAAAGATAAAATATCAATTTTTTAACAATTGTCACTTTAAAATTTTCTCCATCTATATCCACATAAAATGAATATTTTCCTTATCATATAAATCAATAATTAATTATTCACAAATAATATTACAGAATCACAATATCGACAACTAGGTCATTCCCAGAAAAGGGGCTTCGAATAATAATTTATCCTTCTTCAAGCGCCGCATTAGGTGACCAAACCTCTCCTTAGACAGAACTTTCTAGATATTGCCAATAATGTTATCTAATAATATATTCAAATAATATGAATTATTTATCTGATAATGAAAATACTGTGTAGTGACAATTATTGAAATAGTAATAATATAAAATATCAACGTAGCAATTATTAAATCAATAAAATAAAATATTGAACAGTAACTACTGTAATAATTATTGAGTAGTGCCTTCTTACGTAAAAATCAATAATTGGTGCAATATCGTGTGCTACTATGTTTTAACCACCGGGTATTCCAACAAGATAATAACTTGATAACTACTACTGTAGTTATTTATAAACAACTTATACTTTTCGTTTTCTTCATCCAATCGCTTTATGTTATGGGGCCCACACAAGGCTGCGCCGTCGTACGAATATTCCCCGACCGTAAGAATATTCCACGACCAAACGAATATTCCCCGACAACAATGAATATTTTATAACCACTTGCTAATTTAAAATATTTGCGCATTTTACCTATAGCTAACCACATTAATCAAATCAACCCTTACTATTTTAAAATAATAAATAGAGGAAATTTAAGTTCATTTATAATAAGCCGGGGTCTTACAACCTCCTCTTCTTATGAAATTTCGTCCTCGAAATTGACGTACGTACCTGGTGTTTTGAAAAGGTGAGGATACCTCGCTTTCATTTCCGTTTCTAACTCCCAGGTCATTTCCTCAATAGCATGGTTCCTCCACAAAACTTTGACTTGTGGTATGACATTTGTACGTAAGACATACTCCTTCCTATCCAAGATCTTGACAGGTACCTCCTCGTACATTAAGTCTTCAGCTATCTTGTTCGGTTAAGCTATTTTCGGGTCTTTTACATATTTGCGAATTACAGATATATGAAAAATATTATGAACACGAGACATACTTGGAGGTAACGCGAGTCTATAGGCTACATTTTCTACTCGGTCAAGAATATGAAATGGGCCAATAAATCGTTGATTGAGCTTTCCTCTCTTCCCAAATCTTGTAACTCCCTTCCATGGGGCAACACGCAACGATACATGATCCCCAATACTAAATTTCACGTCCTTTCGATGAAGATCCGCATAACTCTTTTGTCGATCCTGTGCCATTTGTATATGTTGTCGAATCATTTGGATCTTTTCTGTAGTAATACGTACCAACTCTGGTCCCAACAATGTTGCTTCACCCACCTCATCCCAACATACTGGAGAGCAAAATTTTCGTCCATATAATGCTTCGAATGGAGCCACACCTATACTTGCCTGATAACTGTTGTTGTAGGAGAATTCCACCAATGGTAAATACTTATCCCAACTCCCTTTGAAATCTAGAACACAGAGTCTTAATAGATCTTCAAGAATTTGAATAGTCCTCTCTGAGTGTCCGTCCGTTTGAGGATGGTATGCCGAACTGAATCGTAAATCCGTGCCCATAGCTTTTTGTAAACTAACCCAAACTCGTGAAGTGAATCTTGGGTCACGATCCGAAACTATGGATAGTGGCATGCCATGCAATCTCACAATCTCATTTACATACATATGAGCAAGACGTTTAAGGGAATAAGTCTCCCGTATTAGCAAGAAATGAGCAGACTTGGTTAATCTATCAACAATAACCCAAATAGCGTTTATGCCTTGAGAAACCGTGGGAAGACCCATAACAAAATCTATGGTAATGTGTTCCTACTTCCATTTTGGAATCTCAAGTGGTTGCAATGGACCCTTAGGTACTTGATGCTCCACCTTTACACGTTGACAAGTTAAACACCTCGAGATAAACTTTGCAATCTCTCTCTTCATATTGTTCCACCAAAATGTATGTCAAAGATCACGATACATTTTAGTACTTCTAGGATGGATTGCAAACGGTGTATTATGTGCCTCCGTCATGATCTGGTATTTCAAATCTGAGTCGTTAGGAACACAAAGTCTTGAGTGGACTCAAAGTATTCCCTCTTCATCAATTCTCGCTTCCGGAATAGCACCTTCTTGTACTTTCTTCTTCATATGCATCAGCTCCGGGTTGGTGGCTTGAGCAACTTTAACTTCATCGATTAAAGTTGGTTCTATGCGTATACTTGACATCATCGCACTCGTTTCTGCATATGATCTTCTACTCAATGTGTCAGCTACCATGTTTACTTTTCTAGGATGGTATTGAATGTTGTGGTCATAATCTTTTAACAGCTCGAGCCAACGTCGTTGCCGCATGTTGAGTTCCTTTTGGGTGAAGAAACATTTAAGGCTTTTATGGTTTGAATATATCTCTACTTTCTCTCCATATAAATAGTGCCTCCAGATCTTTAGCACGAAAATGACTGCTGCCAACTCTAGATCATGAGTAGGATAATTCCTCTCATACTCTTTAAGTTGTCGCGAGGCATAGGCTATGACTTTCCCACGTTGCATGAGAACACATCCTAACCCTTTGCCTGAAGCATCGCTGTAGATAACAAATCCATCCGAACCAGATGGTATTGTCAGAACAGGTGCTGAAATGAGTCTCCTCTTAAGCTCTTGGAAACTCTTTCCGCATTCCTCGCTCCATACGAATTTTGTATCTTTCTGAGTTAGCTAAGTTAACGGAGTAGCAATTCGAGAAAATCCTTCCACAAATCTCCGATAATAACCAGCTAAGCCCAAAAAGCTACGTACTTCGGTTATCGACTTCGTTGCTCCCAACTTTGTATTTCCTCAATCTTCGCCGGGACAACAGATACTCCATGTTTTGACACCATGTGCCCAAGGAATGCTACCTCCTCAAGCCAGAATTCGCATTTCTTCAACTTGGCATATAGCTTATTTTCACGAAGCCTTTGAAGTACCAGCTTCAAATGGTGCTCATGATCTTCACGGCTTTTGGAATATATGAGGATGTCATCAATAAAGACAACAACGAACTAATCCAAATATTCCTTGAATATCCGGTTCATCATATCCATGAAAGCCGCAGGAGCATTAGTCAATCCAAAAGACATGACTAAGAATTCATAATGCCCGTCTGCGAGTTCAAGGCGCCTTTGAATATCCTCGCCTAATCTTCAAATGATGATATCCGAATGAAGATCGATCTTCAAAAAGAATTGTACTCCTTACAACTGGTCAAATAGGTCATCAATACGAGGTAACAGATACCTATTCTTGATAGTAACATGGTTCAATTCCCGGTAGTTAATACAAAGTCGCATACTCCCGTCTTTCTTCTTTACAAATAAAACAGGAGCACCCCAAGGAGATGTACTAGGACGAATGAAACCGATGTCCAATAACTCCTGTAGTTGGACCTTTAACTCCTGAAGTTCAATAGGAGCCATTCGATATGGGGTTTTAGAAATGGGCTTTGTACCAAGTTCAAGATCAATAAAGAATTCAACTTCAATGGTAACAACTACGCCGTTATTTATAGACAACTTATACTTGTCGTTTTCTTCATCCAATTGCTTTCCGTTATGGGGCCCACACAAAGGTCGCTACCGTCGCATTTAATATTCCCCGACAGTAAGAATATTCCACGACCAAACGAATATTCCCCGACAACAATGAATATTTTATAACCACTTGCTTATTTAAAATATTTGTGCATTTTACCCATAACTAACCAAATTAATCAAATCAACCCTTACTATTTCAAAATAATAAATAGAGGAAATTTAATTTCATTTATAATAAGTTGGGGTCTTACAACATCCCTTACCTCAAAATAACAAGATTTACATTTGGAATAAATTAAGGAAAGTTTGAAGAAAACTTGCACTGAATAACAACTCTCAAAGTATCTAAATACTCACAAAATACGCTCGATAATATATAGAGAGAGAAAACTTGTTTCTGGTGTGATTTTCAATTCTAACTAAGCACCCTATTTATAGAAAAATGCTAGAACGCCAAAAGAGACTAAATTAATAAAATAATATATATTTTTTCTTCTTATACGCATGCCTACTTTGAAAACCCACCACATTTAAAAATTAATTCAGCACATGTTTTCACAAAAAATAAAAGTGGGTCCCACTCATAATTTTAATAAAAATATTTAATTTCCAAATTCATAATAAATAGCCCTTTTATCAGAAAAATATGAATTTTATATCCATTGCATAGGAAAATAAATTCTCTACAACTTTGTAGCTTTAGGTTTTTCCAAATTCCAAACGAAAAATGCCCGAAATCCTTATACGAACGATTTTTAATACCTCTATTCCGACAAAATACTGTTAAAACACCTCAGCATTAATTCCTTCATTTATATCCACACAAAATAAATATTTTCCTATACATCATTTATGTCCACATAAAATAAATATTTTCTTATCATATAAATCAATAATTAATTATTCACAAATAATATTACGTAATCACAATTATGATGACCAGTCGCGTTCTGAGGAAAGGGGCTTTCCGATAAGGATTTCTCCTTCATCAAGTGCAATTAGGTGACCAAACCCTTTCCTGAGAGCAGAAATTTCTTAGATATTGCCAATAATGCTATCTAATAATATTATTCAAATAATATGATTTATTGATCCGATAATGAGAAATCTTTGTGCGTTGACAATTATTGAAACAACAATAATATAAAATATCAACGCAACAATTATTGAATCAATAAAATAAAATATTGAACAGTAATTACTATAACAATTATTGAGTAGTGCCTTCTTACGTAAGAATCAATAATTCAAAAATACTATGCAATACCGTGTGCTACTGTGCAACCACGCGTAGTACTGTATTTTGACCACCAGGTATTCCAACAGTGTTAATGGTAACAATTACGATGTTATTTATAAAAAAATTAAACTTGTCGTTTTCTTCATCCGACAATTATTCTTTTATGGGGCCCACAAATGGCTGCGGCGTCGTACAAATATTCCTCGACAACAAGAATATTCCACGACTAAACGAAAATTCCATGACAAAAATGAATATTTTATAACCACTTGCTTATTTTGCGAAATTCGCACATTTCACCCATAACCAAAACATTATATCAAATTAACTCCTTATTATTTCAAGATAATGAATATGGCAAATTCAATTTTATTTATAATAAGTTGGGGTCTTACAATTTTTACATAACCTTAATAATATATATATATATATATATATATATATTTTACGACATATTTCCTAAGTTATGTGAATTCCATTTTTTTAAATTGTTGTTATAAACTAAACTATTGTATTCATATGTATTTGTGATGTTAGAACTAACATCTAGGTAAGGATTTAGTGTACAAATTACTTTCTTTACGTTCAAAAATAAGAAAATAGTTTTACAGTGAATATGTGTATGAGCATGGTTTGTAGGAGTACCAAAATTGATAGTTGTTTGTGAACTAATAGGTAAATTGAGCCTTGATTGTATTAATTCAGCGATTGTTCCTGATGATCATTAGGGGCTGCTTCATAGCAGATAACTCTTCTACGGTGTCCTTCACTTTGATCAGCGCCACTCGACACGTGGACCGTATTGGAGAGTACGATTGGGGTTCCTACACATTTGCTTACTTCCTCAGGGGAATGCGCATGCTTTCACAGGGCTTGACCGAGGCTTGGCTAGGATTCTATCCATTTCTGTTGGTGAGTATTTCTCTTGTCTTTTCCCATGTAGAGGTTAAGAGCGTTGACTGACAGCAGATGTTCTCCTTTGTGTTGGTAGTTTTGGGCCTATGAGAGGCTCCCATGTTTGCATCCTGTGAGTATGTTAGGCTTAGATACCTATCCACGAGGATGGAGATGGCATCATTCCATACTGGCGGAGGTCCCTGTTGCGGAGGGTTTAACTCATTGCTGCCTATAGCTAGAGTTATTGACAGCGGATGTCATCACGTGGGTTCCCTACTTTGGGGATCACTTGAGCATTGGATTTGAGGATGGGTACCCGACTAGAGTTGAGCACGTGATTTCCACCCGTAGGATTCCTCTCTTTACAGATGGAGGATGTGAGCTCTACTTAGGAGAGCATGCTATCAAAAGCACCACATGAGAGATTCGTATACCGATCTTGCCTCCTGCCAGGCGTTACTGGCCTGTTTCGCAGTCACCCATCATTTATATCCCATTATTGGGTTTTAACGGTTTTACATTATCAGAGTGTCGCTGCACTCAGGAGATGTTCCAGCATTGGTGGTTCCCTCGTACCATTGGAACCCAGACCCGTGCCACTCAGTTCATGGGGGATATGGTTCCAGGATCCGTGATGATGATGGATTGGCTAGCCTGTGTCCGAGATCTGACTCATTTGACACAGATTGACAGTTTGACCAGGCAGTTGGATCAGACACATTTCTTTATCCGTCATTTGGGCAGAGATCCTTCAGAGGCAGATAATTTTGATCCTTCCAGCTTTGGCGCTGGCCCCTCAGGTGATCCATATGGCTTTGCCGGTGCAGATTCTCCCTTGTATAGGCCTGACATCCCTGTGGATAGAGATCCAGTGACTCAGGAAGAGTTACATCAGGTGGACATGATTGATGATGTAGATATTGACACCATTATCTTCTTATAATGTATATTCTCGTTATCTCTTTTGATAGGCCTCTGTTAGACATTGGGTAGCTTCGCCCCATTCTCGCTATATCTTTTGATAGGCTTCTGTTAGATGTAGTGCAGTTTTGCCCCTTTTCCTTGTATTTTAGCTATACAGAGATGTATTAGATGATGTTATACTTAGGAATGTATGTATAGTTTTCTATTCCCTATATCATATTGCCATCTATTATATCATGCATGTTATTACGTTATGCATATGTATGTATGTCCAGAGATATTCAACATTGACCCCTAGATGGTCTTATGACACGGCCGTCTGAGATGTCTTCTTCGACGCTAGCCACGTTGATCGATCATACCCCACCATTATTGGTGGCATCTAGTATGCGATCGTGGTATGATAGTATGTCACCATCAGACAGGGTGACTGTAGATCAGCTGTTGCAACATACTATGACCCTCTTGATGTTTTTGGTTCCTGCAGGATTCGTGGAGGGCATGCTGAAGCATTGGGTATTAGCGAGGCAGGTTTTCTGATTTGGGACCCAGGAGTTGACTCATACTCTGGAGGAGTATGCACGTTTGACGATGCTACCACTGGACAGACCTTGCGTGCATATGGTGATTGGAGATATGAGTCAACAGTTTATGACCCTCACTGGATTGAGGAGTAGGGTGGTGCAGGATGAGCTCACATCCGGCCACGTGATATCCCAACATTTTTTGTTTGATAGATTTGGCTAGGAGGATAGTTATACACGGCATCCCGGGGATTTCACCACACCGGAGGACCATTGACGTTTGGCCAGAGTGGATGTACTGTTATTATGCATATTGTCGTATGTCTACATGCCACATTACATGGATGAGTTGGATATAGGAGTTATCATGGCAGTGAGAGCTCTTAGGGAGGGTCACACCATCGTACCGATGATTATAGCAGAGACTCTGAGGTCAGCCACATACTGCTGTACTTATCCGATGGGAGTGTTTACAAGCAACTCGGTCATGCTGTATGTGCGGTTTATGTCACACTTGAGACCAATTGGCACTTTTAGACTGCATGGGTATTGTTTCACCCATGATATAGCCATGTCATACTCCTTTCAGCCTGCAGAGTGTATAGATGTTACATCTTAGTTAACTTTTCTGGCAGGGATCAGAGATCTGTTTGATATATTACTGTGTACAGGGCTCAGCTCACTCTATAACTTCATCACTCATGCTCCAAGCATGGATTATCTTCCTCTGGCTGGCTTGAGGGGCATGATTACTTACCACCCACTGGCTGTGATGTGTCAGTTTAACCAGTTCTAGGATTTTCATCCTGTTGAGGGGGCATTGAGTCAGCACTTAGCTTCTTGCCATTTATCAGCAGAGGATAGATCCAGGTTGTATGCCTGTTGGGATTAGCGTGAGCTAGCTGAGTTTTCTGTTAGCCATCCGGGTTGTTCTGCAAAGTATTCTGCATGGATAGAGACAGAGACGACATTGACTATAACAGTATCCATAGTGCAGGGGATTGATTCCTATGATGGGGAGCCTATGGAGGAGACTGATATTCCCATTGAGGAGGATTTGACTACTGGGTTGCCAATAGTTGTGATGGATTCTCCCACTATG
The DNA here is from genome assembly GCA_020205615.1 of Panax quinquefolius. Classification (NCBI taxonomy): domain Eukaryota; kingdom Viridiplantae; phylum Streptophyta; class Magnoliopsida; order Apiales; family Araliaceae; genus Panax; species Panax quinquefolius. The sequence continues at coordinate 64,525,091 of CM035157.1, forward strand.
AGTGCTATTGTGATTCATCATTCAGCACAATATCTGGAGCAGAGTCTACATATGATGACCTCTGAGAGAGATCAGGATAGGGCCTTGATATTGACAGCTCTTGATAGGAGAGACGCAGCTATATTAGAGAGAGATGAAGCCAGATCAGCTAAAGATGCCTTGATTGTAGAGCGGGATGTTGCCCTATCTGCCCAAGATGTGGCCATCACAGACAATACTTCAATGAGATCCCTTACGACTGATATCCTTGCCGATATGAGTGCATACATTGACGAGCATCATGCCACCATACAGTTAGCCTTAGATCTGCTAGCTTGTGTAGATACCATTGGACAGGAGCTTGCAGCGTTACCTCCTTCTTCGGAGAGGGATACTATGTTAGATCTGATAGTCCGCATACACACAGATTTGTAGATAGACTTGTATTTTCCTGCACAGACTAGCTTAGCCATTTTGTCATGTACAACACATATTGTATATATCAAACAATATTATATATGGCAGGGAAATATATTTTGATTCACTTCCCTTTCAATTGTACCTTGATACTTGCTTGATATTTGCCTGTTTCTTAAGGGCTTGTGATCTTGATGCATTCTGAACTCATCCTTGATGTGTGGACATTGAAATGTCGCAGGATCTCTCAGAACGGATCATTGATCTGTGTGTATCCCTACCATCTTTGGTGTCTTGGGACTGGTTTCTGTATGTAGATGTAGAGAGGAGTGTGGCTTTTCCTCTCTCGAGATTATCGACACCACTACGATGGTCGCCAAGACTCTATTTGTGAGGAGCCTAGTTAATTCCATCTCTTATGGATTGGTGTTGCTCTTTGAGGCACAACCGCAACTTAGATGGTCACCGAATCTCCTATTTGTGAGGAGAGGTTAGGTAGTTCCATCCTTTGGTCTGAAGCCGATGAAATGTGGTGGATTGAAGTTTGATCCCAGTACCAGATGACAAGTATTTGTGTTTTGGTAGGGGGGTTAGACCGAACCATAAATGGTTGCCTACGTACTTCTATTGAAGAGGAGATCAGGTCTGCGTAGTTCGAACCTGGTGTAAGATGTAAAACCCCGACCTTTATTATATAAAAGTCTAATTTAATTTATGATTATTATTTTTTAAAATTGTAAAATGTTAAATTGATAAATGGTTAAATGAGCAATTATTCGGATAAATGAGTAATTAATAGAGAAGATATTAAAATTGTGGGTCATGGGAGAGGTGGCTAACATGTGGGAGGCGGCTAGAGCTAATAAATGAGGAGTGATATGCTGAGTTTATTTTCCAAATCATTCCAACTTCTCCTTAAATCATGCTCCCAACTTTTCTTCTATTGGTCAATTCTTTTATTGGTGGGGCAAGGATGTTGGCCAGTAAATTTGGCTAAGTAAGCCAAATGTTCAGCACTTTACTCTCATTTTTCACTCTCTCCCGTAGCCAAATTTCCAGAAAAAAGAAGGTAGAGAAAGAGAGGAAGAAGAAGAATGAAGAAGTAATGAAAGAAAATCAAGAAAGGTATTTTTTTAAATCTTGATTATTTGTTTTTTTATAGATTTTATAAAGAGTACATACTTAAGTATGTATTGCATGAATTAAACTTGTTTAAACATGAATCAAATGAGAAAAATCTAGAAATCAAGTGAAAAACAAAATCTAGAAATTTTAATGAAAAATTAGTTTACTACTTGATTTTGTAAAATCCATAACTCTTTGTGTATAATGAGTTAGGAGATGAGCCATATATCAAAAGAAATCCCTGGAAGTAAGCTAACTGCAGAAATTGGAATCACCCAAAAATTCTTTGTAGATTTTTCGTGATGACTGTTTGAGTGAAACTGGTCTGAAGGACTTATAGTCTGAAAAATTAGTTTTGGTAAGCTATATTGAGTGAGTTATAATTTTTAATCCGACCGTTAGATCGTTGTGATTTTTGGATATGTTATACATATATAAGTTGAGTATATGTCTACAAATTTTGAACCGTTAAAGATTAATTTATGATTTTTTTGTGAATTTCGTAAGGTAATTGATTCGAAAATTGTTATAGCAGAAATTTTCAGTAAGTCTTCTCTCTATGTTAGAGTCATAATTTGGGAAAACTTTCTTCTACAAAGTTGTAGAGAATTAAATTTTACATGGAAGAACATAAAATCTATATTTTTCTGATAAAAAATGCTAATTATTATGAATTATTGAAGTTTCTGAATATTGGGGTTTATGATTAATTTATCAAAAAAATTATTTGGGTTGAAATATTTTTACAGAATGCTTATAATATCATCTTAGAATTTCTGTAAAATTTTGATGAATTATTGAAAAGCAGCAGTAATTATTGTATTTTTAAACTATTTATAGTTAGTTTGAAAATAGAAGAAATTCATAGGAAGTTCTATGAATGATGAAAAATTATGAAACTTGGTGAAAAAGGTATAATATTGTTTTATAATTTCGGGCTATTTTGGAAAATTATTAAATAATGAAATTATTTATTGTATTTTAAGCTATTTATGGTTAGTTTAAAAATAGAGGAAATTCATAGGAAATTCTATGAATGGTGGAAAATTATGATTTTTGCTAAAAAATATTATAATAATATAAGATTAATATTGATGATGTTTTAAAGATATAAAAGTATGTGGAGTTAGTATTTCTATTTTGAAGCTATTAAATGATTGTTTTTATAAATAGAAATAATTATAGAAAATTGTTGGATAATCCAAAAATCAAAATTGTTTGGAAAATTCGAGAATTATATTTTTAAATATTTTAGAAGTGTTAGTAAGCTCATGAGGTGTGGAAATGTAAATGCACTAGTAACGAATGAGTTATGATAAAAATAAAATAATATTTTTGTTAAAGTAAAAATGGTGATAATTTTATAATTGTGGATTTTCATATATGAGGTTTTAGTTTTCTCAAGTTTTATTATTCACTTCTAAAGTTTTGAAATATGAATAATGGTTTTATGCGATAAATAAAGACAACTTGAATGAATAATGAATTATTAGTTGGTTTATATGTTATTCGAGATAAATATGATTTGATGTTGATCCCTAATTTTAATGGAATTTAAATTGTTTATAATTATGGTATTTATTTGATTCTTACGAAGAAGTCACCATGTATTTCATTCAATAATTGTCACAGTAGTTATTGCACAGTGACTCATATTATTTGATATGATATAATTATACCAGTTGGAAGTTTTGCGAGTCTATGTTAATAATTGTGAATAATTGTTGAAAGATTGAAAATGTGTGAATAATTGATGAATAAAAGGTGTTGATTAAAGATAAGTATGGTATACAGACGTTTGTTCAATTATTTTCTTTTTACAAAAGTAAGTTTGGCAGGACTTGCCGACACTCTACTTTTTCTAAAGTAGTATGGACCACAACTTTATTATTGAACAAATTTTGTTAAAATGTGTACAAGTTGGTTTAATTTTTCGATGGGACCATAAATTCCACTAGCATTATTATATACCTCATTTGGTTATTTTGTCAAAGTAGGTGTGCTAGTTATTTACTAAATTTCAGTATAAATAGGTTGTTCGGTTGAGTAACTAAAGACACACCATCACTACACTAAAAATATAGAATTCTTTTACTACAATATTGTGAGTATAATATTGTGAGTATTTTCTATTGAGTGTAATGTTACTCCAAGTGTAGATAAGGAATGCAAGCATTGTTTAAGTTGATCAATTTCACAGAAAGTAGAATCAAGTCACATGCTAAGGTAAGGGATATCATTATTGTGGTAAGACGGTATCATTTTTATGGTAAAATAAATATCATTTTCTTTCATACTCCATGTTATGGTAAAATATTATTATTCGTTTATTCAGTTTATCATTTAATGGTGAAAAGTCTTGAAAGGATTAGAATATCCTTAATAGTTTGTGATTCATCTATTATTATGTTATCAATTTGGACTCTGGATAATTAAGTTCAAAATCACTAAGATCTATGTTATCTTATTATTCTGATGATTTATGTTTATTCATTATATATATCATTGTCATCATTCTCATGCTTATATTGTGTTGAAAGTCATCTATGGCCGATGTGCATAGATGGACTTGGTATGATTATGACCGAGGATTATTCGGTATAATCATGGCCAGTAATGTTACAAATGATGTGGTAAAAGTCATCTTTGGCCCGTAGTGCATAGATGGACTTGGTATGATTATGACAAGGGATTATTCGGTATAATCATGACCGTAATTGAAAACATGAATATCCTTGGCCCGTAGTGCATGGATAATTCGTGGTCGTGATACTATTAAGCTGAATCTCAACATTCTTGGTTTTACAGTTGTATATCTTTGGCCTATAGTGCAAAGATGAATTGTTGATTATTGGTTTTACAGTTGTATATCTTTGGCTTGTAGTGCAAAGTTGGACTGTTGATTTACTTGATTATAAATATGAATTGTGATTTAATTATAATCTATGGTGGTTTAGGTGAAGACAGGTGATGAGAGTTCTCTTTGTCTTGGGTATAACAAAGAACTGTTGATGAGTATTACAGGAATGAAATATTAATGATGGACTTTTAATCTAGAGGAGATAGTAGACATTAAGTTCTACTTGACTCTTCTAATGGATTGCTGATTCCGCTGCTATTATGGTTGAAAACTTTTATCTTCTACCATATGTTCTAAATATCTGAATTCTTTTGATAATTTAATTATCTTAAGTCATGATATTTTTACTGGGCTATTTGTGCTCACCCTTTTACTTCACCACCCCTTACAGGTAATAAAAGTGTAGCTGGGACTAGCAGAGAGAACACAGGTATAAAGTGGTGATACGAATTAGTCACAAGCCTAATCAAATTATGAAACGGTATGGCATAATAATTGTACTGAGAATTTAAAATGTGTGTGACATGTTTTATACATCATTTGATATTTAATTTTGGTGAACAACAATAGGGTGAGGCGAATCAGAATATGGAAGCGTCAAAGGTGCACTCCATTAGAAAGAGGAGAACAGAAATCTTCTCGTGTTCCTTCGGGGACTTGATATAATTGCTGGTGTACTTTATATGACATTGTAATAATTTAAATATGAATGTTGTCGTATTATATACGTAATAATATTTGTATTGAAACTCATAGTATATGAGTTGTCGTATTTTGCACGACAGTTGTATAAATGGAGTTGTATGTAGTGTTTTTTTTTTCTGGCGACCCAAGATGGGTGATATATACCTATTTTGGGGGCGTCACATAAGAGGTTCAATGCTAAATGTGAAAGGTGTAAATGGGTGTAGAAGCTTTATTGATGAAGAAGGGTGTAGAAGTATTTTTGTTGTTTTTTGTTTTTGTAGAGAAAGGGCAAAAATGTTTTTGTTTTTTTATTGCGATCGGGCCATATAGAATATGGTTGCCTACGTACTCTCGGCTATCAAAGAGATCAGGTCGATGTAGTTCGCCCCTCAGGACGATTTGCAGCTAAAGAGAAGTCTGAATCCCATGTGCAAGCTATACTGCGGGGAAAAGAAAGTTTGATCCCATGTTTGGGACAAACTGCAGGTGTGAAAAAGTTTGATCCCATCTTCAGGATAAACTGTAAGTGTGGAAAAGTTTGATCCTAAGTTTAGGACAAACTGTAGGTGTGAAAGGTTCAATCTCTCAGGGGATAACCGAAATTGTATGAAAGGTTTGAAATGAGGTGAAACCAGGCTGCTGGTTTGAAGTGTATGTTTCACTGAGGGGCAGAAGAGTATGTAAAAAGGGTTAGAAAACCAGAATGACTGGTGATCTAATGATCCAAAACCAGGATGTTTGCTTGATGGTAACTTCAGATATAGTACCGTTTCATGGTGTCCGAGTTGATGAGTTCTAGAAATTCATCGCCATCCATTTCCTGTACTCTGAGAGCGCCTCCTGTCAATACCTCCTTGACAACAAACAGGCCTTCCCAATTAGGAGTGAATTTTCCCTTAGATTGATCTTGGTTGTCAATGATCTTCTTCAAAACCAAGTCATATTGTTTAAACTGCCGTAGCTGGACTTTGCTGATATAACTGACCATGGAAGATAGCCGCGATTCGCCTTTTGTCTACTAGAGACAATTGGTGATATCTGTCTTGTACCCATTGGTCTTCATCCAGCTGAGCATCCATCAACACTTTGAGGGATTCCATTTCCACCTCTATGGGGAATACTGCTTCCATCCCATAGGCTAATGAGTAGGGGGTTTGTGACAGCCCAAAAATAGGTATACATCACCTATTCTGAGTCCCTAAATACATGGTACAGAATAGAAATAAAATCTTTAATATACAACATGAGAGTTGTGAGTTTTAATACAAATATTTTCTTCTAGACAATATCCACTCTCAGAATAAGTCCTCATTACATTTATTATCACACTATTTAACAGAATAGTGAGGACTACTAATACTATCATCTGGACCGTCACTCCGTTCCTCGACTAGTCTCTTGCCACGTTCTCATTTCACGAAAAGAACAAAGAAAGAAAGGGTGAGCTCAACTTGCCCGAAGAAAAATATTATGACTAAGATAATGCGTAATAAATTATCATTTGTCTTCAACAGTGTTAAACTGATAAAATACAATAAACATCAAGTTTAACTGCAGCAGAACAAAGCAATCCATTAAAAGAGTTAAGTAGAGAATAAAATCTACTATCTTTTATGATTTAAAAGGTTTTCATCACTTTTATTCTTTGGGACTCAACAATAAATAATCCACATCATCCACACACTACTGACCAATGATATTCATTAGTATCACATCCACAAATTAACCATGCACTCTGGGCCAAGGATATTTGTGTATTCATCAATAATCATGATCATGCCAACAATTGTCCATCAATGCACTACACGGGCCATGAGCACTTTTACCACATCATTTGTAACATTACGGTCATGATTACACCGAATAATCCCTGGTCATAATCATAACAAGTCCATCTATGCACTACAGGCCACAAATGACTTTCAACAAAATATAAATATGAGGATGATGACAATGATATAAGAATACAATAAAACAAGTTCAAGAATAAATTTATTCAGGAACTAATAACGTCCAAATTGTCAACATGATACTTCTTTATAGAGTAAAGTTCAAGAATGCTCAGAAGAATATTTTCACGAAAAGATACTGGATGAAGCGCAAATATCAAGGATATTCCACTAATTTCATGGAGTATAGAAGTCAAAACTTTAACCAACTAAGTATAATAAAGAATGGAATAATTAAAGAAATCACCATGCATGCGGTATTTATGTATGAGCGAGTTATTCCAATAGAATAATAAATAACGTAACCGTGTCGAGCGTAACACGCGCACCGCGGATATTCCAACGAATAATAAAGAATGGAATAACAATGAAATCACCATGCATGCGGTATTGACAGATGAGCAAAGTTATTCCAATGTAATAATAAATAACGGAACCGTGTCCGACGTAAAACGCATGCATGACGGGATATTCCAACAAAATAATAAAGACGGAACCCGTGTCCCAAAAACGCATGACAGAATAGGATATTCTAACGAGAATAATAAAGACGGAACCGAATCCTTGTAAAACGCATGCATATGATATTCCAACGAATAATAAAGAATGGAATAACAACATAATTTCACCTTGTATGCGGTGCCAAGATGAGGCAAGTTATTCCAAAGAGAATAATAAATAATGGAATAACAAAGAATTTCACCAAGTATAGGGTAGATCAGCGTTATACAGGTTATTCCAACAAAATAATAAAGAATGGAATAACAGAAGTTCTCTTCATGAATATGAAAAAAAATAATACCCCTTACCTTATAAAGAAGAAACTGGATATAGAAGTAGTGAAGTAGCAGGATACTTTTCTTCTTTCTCTCTATAGTTTTCTCTCTCTAGAGTTTCAGTGAATTCATAAGAAATAATGAAGGAATGAGCTTCTATTTATAGAAGAATGGACTGAATAGTAACCAATTCATGAACGGTCTAGATTGATTTACTTTAAAACCAGATCGGTCAGTTGGTTTACAATAAAATATAATATATTCTATTTATAATCTAATAAAAACGAATAACTTTATAAAAGTATTACATTTTATATAAAAAGATTTTACTATGCAAACACTATGCAGGTACTATGCATAATAAAATATTTATATTCTAATTATTGTCTAATAAAACAGATAACTTTATAAAAGTATTCTGTTTTATATAAAAAGATTTTACTATTCGCCTAATAAAACGAATAACTTTATAAAAGTATTCTATTTTATATAAAAATCTTTTCTGTTTTATTACATTAATAATACTAATAAAGAAAAACTTCATTATTATTATTATTATTATTCACAATATTAATCGATCAGGTCGTTCCCAGGAAAGATGGAGCTTTCCAATAAGGATTTCTCCCTATTGGCGCGCAATTAGGTGACCAAACCTCTCCTTGGCAGAACTTCTAGACATCGTTAATATTGCAAATAATAATATTAATAACTTCATCATCTCAATTATAAAATATCAACATTAATTGAATCAATTAACATGAGATACTATGCAACAATTACTGAAGCAATATTTGAACAAAACTGAGTGACTTCTCATGTAAGCATCAATAATCAATACTGGTGCTACTACGCAACCAATGCCAGTATTCTCATGCTTTAACGTCGGGTGTTTCAACAGTTAACGGTAAAACTTCCACCGTTATTTTCATAATTTTTTTTTTGTCATTTTCTCAATCCGTCAATAATTCCGTTGTGGGGTCCACCAATGATTGTCTTGCGTCGCATTTAATATTCCCTGTTTAAAACGAATATTCCCCGACCAATCGAATATTATATAACAACTTGCGTACTTTGCAAAATTTATAAATATTACCCACAACTATAACATTATATCAAATTTATTCCATAATATTCAAAAATGATATTTATAGAAAATTCATTTTTATTCATAAAAGTTGAGTCTTACAATCTCCCCTTCTTATGAAATTTCGCCCTCGAAATTAGGATACGTACCTGGTATGTCGAAGAGGTAAGGATACCTTGATTTCATTTCAGATTCTAACTCCCAGGTCATTTCCTCAACATAATGGTTCCTCCATAAAACATTGACTTGAGGTATAACCTTGGAGCGTAGAATATGTTCCTTCTTATCCAAGATTTGAACAGGAACCTCTTCATATGTTAAATCTTCCGCTATTTCGTCCGGTTCTAACTCAATAATGTGGTTCGGGTCTTTCACATATTTACGTAACATGGATATATGAAAAATGTTATGAACACGAGACATACTTGGCGGTAAAGCAAGTCTATAGGCTACAGTCCCTACTCGATCGAGGATTAAAAATGGGCCAATGAATCGAGGATTGAGCTTTTCTCTCTTTCCAAATCTCGTAACTCTTTTCCATGGAGCAACACGTAACAACACATGATCTCCAATATCGAATTCCACGTCCTTTCAATGAAGATCAGCATAACTCTTTTGTCGGTCTTATGAGGTTTTTATACGTTGCCGGATCGTTTGTATCTTTTTCATAGTCATCACGTATTAATTAGGTCCCAACAACGTTGCTTCACCCACCTCATCCCAAAGATACTAGAACGACACTTTCTTCCATACAACGCTCAATGGAGCCATGCTAATACTTGCTTGATAACTATTGTTGTAGGAAAACTCCATCAATGGTAAGAACTTGTCCCAACTTCCTTGAAGTCAAGGATCTGAGTCTTAATAAATCTTCAAGAGTTTGAATAGTCCTCTCGATTGTCCGTCCGTCGAGGATGATATGCGAACTAAATCGTAAATCTGCGCCCATAGCTTTTTGCAAACTAACCCAAAATCGTGAAGTGAATCTTGGGTCTCGATCGTAAACTATGGATCTTTGGCATACCATGCAATCTTACAACCTCATTTATGTACATACTGAGCAAGACGTTCAAGTGTATAAGTTTCTCGTATAGGTAAGAAATGAGCAGACTTGGTCAATCTATCAACAATGACCCAGATTGCATCTATGCCTTGAGAAACCTTGGGAAGACCAGTAACGAAATCCATGATAATGTGCTCCCACTTCCATTCTAGAATTTCAAGTGGTTGCAATGGACCTTTTGTGTGACGCCTCCAAAACAGGTATACATCACCCATCTAGAGTCGCCAAATACATGGTACAAAATTCAAATACAACTTAATAATACAGCTGTCATGTAAACAATACGACAAAACATAAACTGAGAGTTTTAATAAGAATATTATCATCTAGACAATATCCACACTCAAAGGAGTCCTCATTACATTTACTATCACACTATTTAACAGAATAGTGAGGACTACTAATACTATCATCTGGACTGTCAATCCGTTCCCTGACTCGTCCCAGCTATATTCTCATTTCCTAAAGAGAACAGTAAAGGAAAGGGTGAGCTCAACTAGCCCAGTAAGAAATATTATGACTAAGATAATGAAGAATAAATTATCATTAGTCTTCAACAATGTTAAACTGATAAAATACAATATACATCAAGTTTAACTGCAGCGGAACAAACAATCCATTAGAAGAATCAAGTAAAGAATAAAATCTACTATCTTCTATGATTTAAAAGGTTTTTCATCACTTTTATCGTTGAGACTCAGCTTAATAAATAATCCACATCATCAAATCATCCCTGCACTACAGGCCAAAGATATTATTTAGTATCACGACCACGAATTATCCATGCACTACGAGCCAAAGATAATTGTGTTTTCATCAACGGTCTTGATCATGCCATAAAACAATTCATCTTTGCTCCCTTGGCCGAAGAGAATCCATAGCCATAATCATACCAAAAACTGTCCATCAATGCACTACGGGCCAATGAGGACTTTTTCCACATCATTTGTAACATTACGGTCATGATTATACCGAATAATCCTCACATAATCATACCAAGTCCATCTATGCACTTTCACAAGCCACGAGATGACTTTAAACATAATATAAACATGAGGATGTTGACAATGGCATAATAATTCAATAAAACAAGTTCAAGAATTAATTTATACAGGAACTAATAACGTTCAAATTGTCAACATGATACTTCTTTATAGAGTAAAATTCAAGAATGCTCAGAAGAATATTTCCATGAAAAGATACTGGATGAAGCGCAAATATAAAGGATATTCCACTAATTTCATGGAGTATAGTAGTCAAAACTTTAACCAACCGAGTATAATAAAGAATGGAATAACAAAAGAAATCACCATGCATGCGGTACTTCAGATGTAGCGAGTTATTCTAACGAATAATAAATAACGGAACGAGTCGCGTATGTCGCATGCAAGCGTGAGGATATTGCAATGTAATAATAAAGAATGGAATAACAATGTAAATCACCATGCATACGGTACTTTGTGATGACAAAGTTATTCCAATAGAATAATAAATAACGTAACCAATCGAGCAAAATTATATGCGCAACCGCGGGATGTTCCAATGAGAATAATAAAGAATGAAATAACAATGAAATCACCACGCATGCGGTGCTTGCATGTATGTTTATTCCAACGTAATAATAAATAACGAAACCAAGTCTGACATAAAACGCACAGACAGGATATTCCAACAGAATAATAAAGAATGGAATAATAGAAGAATTTCACCAAGTATAGGATAGCCCGCGTATATAGGTTATTCCAACAAAATAATAAATAATGGAATAACAGAAGAATTTCACCAAGTATAGGGTAGACTGCGTATACAGGTTATTCCAACAGAATAACAAAGAATGGAATAACAAAAGTTCTCTTCATGAATATGAAAAATAATAATACCCCTTACCTTATAAAGAAGAGTACTCCGATGGTAGGGCGGGGATATACTTGAAGAAACTTGCACTACGCTCAAAGCTTTCTTATACGCTAAAGAAATACGCTTAAGATTATAGAAGAAGAATTCTCTCTACAATTTCTCTCTCTAGAGTTTCAAAGAATTAAGTAAGAAATAATGAAGGAATGAGCTTCATTTATAGAAGAATGGACTCAATAATAACTCTATCCATGAGCAGTCCATTGATTTACTTTTAAATGAATCGGTCCAGAATGGTTTACAATAAAATATAATATATTCTATTTATAATCTAATAAAACGAATAACTTTATAAAAGTATTTTGTATTATATAAAAAGATTTTACTATGCAAAAATACTATGCAGGCACCTTACAATACTATGCATAATAAAATATAATATATTCTATTTATAGAATAACTTTATAAAAAGTATTACATTTTATATAAAATATTTTTACTATGCAAAACACTATGCATAATAGAATATAATATATTTTATTTTTAGAATAACTTTATAAAAGTATTCTGTTTTATATAAAAAGCTTTTCTGTTTTATTACATTAATAATATCAATAAAACAAAACTGAGTGACTTATCACGTAAGCATCAATAATCAATACCGTGTGCTACTATGCAACCACGCATGTATTCTTCGTATTTTTAACGCCTAGTGTTTCAAATAAAGATTAATTGGTGAAATCTTACCGTTATTTTCATAAAAATATTTTTGTCATTTTCTCAATTCGACAATAATTTTGTTATGGGGTCCACCAATGATTGTGCCTTCGTACGAATATTCTCCGACACAAAGAATATTCCCCGACCAATCGAATATAATATAACAACTTACATACTTTGTTAAATTTATAAATATTACCCACAACTATAACATTATATTAAATCTACACCATAATATTCAAAAAAAAAATTCGAGAAATTTTAATCTTTATTCGTAAAATTTGGGATTTTACATTTTGGTACTTGATGCTCCGCCTTGACTCGTTGACAAGTTAAACACCTTGAGATAAACAACGTTATCTCCCTCTTTATATTGCCCTACCAAAATGTATGTCGAAGATCATGAAACATTTTGGTACTCCCAGGATGGATTGCAAACGGTGTGTTGTGCGCCTCCATCATGATTTTATACTTTAAATCAGGGTCGTTAGGAACACAAGGTCTAGAGTTGACTCGAAGTATTCCTTCTTCATCGATTCTTGCTTCTGGCATAGTTGTTTCTTGCACTTTCTTCCTCATACGCATCAACTCCAGGTCTGTAATTTGAGCAGCTTTAACTTTATCGATTAAAGTCGGTTCTACTCATATATTCGCCATTATCATGTGGGTCCCTGGAGTCTTTATCTCTATCTCCATCCTTTGCAAGTCATACAAAATGGGCTTTTGCATTGACAATATCGCACTCGTACCCGCATATGATCTTCTACTCAATGCGTCAGCTACCACGTTCGCTTTTCTAGGATGGTATTGGATGGTATGATCATAATCTTTCAACAATTCAAGCCAACGTCGATGTCGCATGTTGAGTTCCTTTTGAGTGGAGAAATATTTGAGGCTTTTATGATCCGTAAAGATCTCCACTTTCTCCCCATACAAGTAATGCCTCCAAATTTTAAGTACGAAGACAACAGCTGCCAACTCTAGATCATGAGTAGGATAATTCCTCTCATATTCTTTGAGTTGTCGAGAGGCATAGGCTATGATTTTCCCATGTTGCATGAGAACACATCCTAACCCTTTGCCTTAAGCATCACTGTAGATGACAAATCCCTCCGAGCCAGATGGTATTGTCAGAACAGGTGCTAAAATGAGTCTTCTCTTGAGTTCTTGAAAACTCTTCTCACATTCCTCGTTCCAACCGAATTTTGTATCTTTCCGAGTTAGCTGAGTTAAGGGAGTAGCGATTCGAGAAAACCCTTCTACGAATCTCCGATAATAACCAGCTAAGCCGAGAAAGCTACGTACTTCGGTCACTGATTTAGGTTGGTCCCAGCTTTGAATAGCTTCAATCTTTGCTGGGTCAATTGATATTCCATGACTTGATACCACGTGCCCAAGGAATGCTACTTCCTCAAGCCAGAACTCGCATTTCTTCAACTTGGCATAAAGCTTATATTCACGAAGCTTTTGGAGTATCAGCCTCAAGTGTTGCTCATGATCTTCACGGCTTTTGGAATAAATAAGGATAACATCAATAAAGACGACCACAAAGTGATCCAAATATTCCTTGAATACTCGGTTCATTATATCCATGAAGGCAGTAGGAGCATTAGTCAATCCAAAAGACATGACTAGGAATTCATAATGCCCGTACCGAGTTCTGAAAGCCGTCTTTGGAATGTTATCGGTTCTAATCTTCAATTGGTGATATCCGGAACGAAGATCAATCTTTGAAAAGAATTTGGCGCCTTGCAACTGGTCAAACAGGTCATCAATACGTGGCAATGGGTACCTATTTTTGATGGTGACATGATTCAACTCTCGATAATCAATACAAAGTCGCATACTCCCATCTTTTTTCTTCACAAATAGAACAGGAGCACCCCAAGGAGAAGTACTAGGACGAATAAAGCCAATGTCTAACAATTCCTGCAGTTGGGTCTTTAACTCCTGAAGTTCAATAGGAGCCATTCGATATGGAGCTTTGGAAATGGGTTTTATACCGGGTTCAAGGTTAATACAAAATTCAATTTCACGCTCTGGGGGTAGTCCAGGAAGTTCTTCAGGGAATACGTCAGGAAATTCATTAATAATAGAAATATCATTCAAAACTGACGTATTTTTGTTTAAATCCGTGACATGAGCTAAGAAAGCTTGACATCCATTTTTTAATAAACGAATAGCTTTATGGCTTGAGATGATAGTGATTGATTTTAATGGTTTGGTTGCTTGAATTCGCATAATAGGTTGGTTAGAAATATGAAAGCTGACAACCTTACGAAAATAATCAATTTTTGCATGATGAGTGGTTAATCAATCAATCATTAGAATTACGTCAAATGCAAGTATTTTCAATGAAATAAGATTGACAGGTAATGTGAGGGTACCGATTTAAACCAAACAAGACTTATAAACAGTAGATGTAATGAAGGTTTCTCCCAACGGAGTTTCAACAGTTAAGTCAAAGTATAATTTCTTCGTAGTCAAATTTAAACGTTGAGTGCAAGTAGGAGAAACAAAAGAATGGGTAGAACCGGTATCAAATAAGGTATAAACTTCGCTAGAGTTTATGATAAGCTTACCCATGATGACCTCGTTCGGGTTTCTTGCTTTCTGAGAGGTCACGACAAATGCTCTCCCTTGCACTACTGGCTTTGACTTTTCTGGGACGTCCTTTGGTGCCTCTATCCTAGCTGAACTTGTCTTAGGTGAACGACAAAATTGGGCTAGGTGACCTTCTCTTCCACAATTATAACATACTTTGGATGGCATCGCACAATTTGGACTGATGTGTCCTTCCCCTCCGTATTTGAAGCATATAATAGGTGGTTGTTCTCCTTCCTTAACCACGGGTGCTGGTGCTGACGTCTTTCCATCATTGTTGAATCTCCTCTTCTTGAAATGTCCATTCTTATTATTTTGGCCATAATTACCACCGAAGTGGTTACTATTTCTGGCATGTTGATTCCCTCCACGCTTATTGTCACCGCTTCGATGACTGTTATCATTGGTATTATCATTTTGCCGGCTGCTCTCTTTTGATTGGGTTGACTCATTATCGCGCTCCAATAACTGAGCCCTATTAACAATATCTGAATACAAACACAGTTTATGAGAGATAAGATATTGACGTATCTCGAGTTTCAAACCTCTTAGAAACATTCGCGTCATTCTCTCCTCATTATCAACCAAATGGGACGCAAACCGGGACAACTCGACAAACTTGGATTCATACTACGACACGGTCATGTTGTTTTGCTTCAGCTTAATGAACTCTACCTCTTTCATGTGACGAATACTTTTGGGAAAATACTTGTCGTTGAACAATTCTTGGAACTTCTCCCAAGTCATCTTCAGTGCGGTAGGTTGAGTACGTTTTACAGATTCCCACCAGTAATCTGCCTCTGCACGCAACATGAAGGTGGCAAAGGGAACCTTTTCCACGTGCATTTTGGACAGGAGCCGTTCTTTCCTGATGTTGCATAAATTGCATAAAGCCTCTGAACATTCCATAGTTCATCATCTGGTCAGTGTTGTAGTTTGCCTGAGGATTGTTGCCTTCCTGATGCGCATTATCTTGATTATTGATCTATGGAGACTCAACGGTCTCTTGTGCTCCATTGATGTTCTCAACATTCTCGGATGCCATTTTCAAACACTGCCACAAAACAAGGGTTAATTAACATATCACATATTATCCCTATACTCTGACCGACCAATTAAATATCAAATAAACTTAGGTAGGTCATACTAGCAAAGGAATTCTCCATCTCTCCCCTCCTAGTTCTTGTCTCACATCTCAGCCAGAGATCATATCCCTAAGCTTTGATACCAACTGTGACGGCCCAAAAATAGGTATACATCACCTATTCTGAGTCGCCAAATACATGGTAGAGAATACAATTACAATCTTTAATATACAACAAGAGAGCTGTGAGTTTTATTACAAATATTGTCTTCTAGACAATATCCACTCTCAGAATAAGTCCTCATTACATTTATTGTCACACTATTTAATAGAATAGTGAGGACTACTAATACTATCATCTGGACCGTCACTCTGTTCCCCGGCTAGTCCCGGCTACGTTCTCATTTCCTGAAGAGAACAGTGAAAGAAAGGGTGAGCTCAACTAGCCCAATGAAATATTATGACTAAGATAAGGCGAATAAATTATCATTAGTCTTCAACGATGTTAAACTAATAAAATACAATAGACATCAAGTTTAATCAAGAATCTTAACAAGCAATCCATTAAAAGAGTCAAGTAGAGAATAAAATCTACTATCTTTTATGATTTAAAAGGTTTTCATCACTTTTATCACTGGGACTCGACAATAAATAATCCACATCATCCATGCACTTTCTGACGAGGATATTCATTAGTATCACAACCATAAATTATCCATGCACTACGGGCCAAGGATATTTGTGTATTCATCAATGGTCATGATCATGCTAACAACTGTCCATCAATGCACTACGGGCCAATGAGGACTTTTTCCACATTATTTGTAACATTACGGTCATGATTACACCGAATAATTCCTGGTCATAATCATACCAAGTCCATTTATGCACTACAGGCCACAGATGACTTTCAACAAATTATAAATACGAGGATGATAACAATGATATAAGAATTCATTAAAACAAGTTCAAGAATTAATTTATTCAGGAACTAATAACGTCCAAATTGTCAACGTGTTACTTCTTTGTAGAGTAAAATTCAAGAATGCTCAGAAGAATATTTCCACGAAAAGATACTAGATGAAGCGCAAATATCAAGGATATTCCACTAATTTCATGGAGTATAGAAGTCAAAACTTTAACCAATTGAGTATAATAAAGAATGGAATAACAAAAGAAATCACCAGGCATGCGGTACTTATGTGACAGTTATTCAACGAATAATAAATAATGGAACCAAAGTTAGGCTTAAACGCAAGCGAGGATATTCCAACAGAATAATAAATAATGGAATAACAATAGAAATCACCATGCATGCGGTATTTAGATTATATAGGCGAGTTATTCCAATGTATAATAAATAATCTAAACCAGTCCCAGCATAAAACGCATGTGATGTGATATTCCAATGTAAATAATAAAGATTTTAACGGTGTCCCAGAAAACGCATGAATGTGATATTCCAAATGTAATAATAAAGAATGGAATAACAACATAATTTCACCATGTATGCGGTACTTCGCATAAACTGGTTATTCAAGCAGAATAATAAATAATGGAATAACAGAAGAATTTCACCAAGTATAGGGTAGATCGCATATACAGGTTATTCCAACAGAATAATAAAGAATGAAATAACAGAAGTTCTCTTCATGAATATGAAAAAAAATAATACCCCTTACCTTATAAAGCATAAACTAGATATAGAAGTAGCAGAATACTTTTCTTCTTTCTCTCTATATTTTTCTCTCTCTAGAGTTTCAGTGAATTCGTAAGAAATAATGAAGGAATGAGCTTCTATTTATAGAAGAATGGACTGAATAGTAACCAATCCATAAACGGTCCAGATTGATTTACTTTAAACGGACGGTCCAGATTAGTTTACAATAAAATATAATATATTCTATCTATAATCTAATAACTTGGCAGAACTTCTAGACATCATTAATATTGCAAATAATAATATTAATAACTTCGTCATCTCAATTATAAAATATCAACAATAATTGAATTAATTAACGTGAGATACTATGCAACAATTACTGAACCAATAATTGAAAAAAACTGAGTGACTTCTCACGTAAGCATCAATAATCAATACAGGTGGTGCTACTATTATGCAACTACCACGCGTATTCTCATACTTTTAACACCGGGTGTTTCAACAGATTAACGGTAAAACTTCCGCCGTTATTTTCATAAAAATATTTTTGTCATTTTCACAATTCGACAATAATTCCGTTGTAGGGTCTACCAATGATTGTCTTGATAAATACGAATATTCCTGCTTTAAAAGCGAATATTCCCCACCAATCGAATATTATATAACAACTTGCGTACTTTGTAAAATTTATAAATATGACCCACAACTATAACATTATATCAAATTTATTCCATAATATTCAAAAATGATATTTATAGAAAATTCATTTTTATTCATAAAAGTTGGGGTCTTACAGGGTTGCCCCAGTGGAATTACGCATTGAAGTTCTGTAGGCTAATAAAGTCAAAGGCAAGAGGTCATGCCATCCTTTGTGATTGGCGGACATATTCTGCATGATCTTCTTGATATTTTTATTGGCCACTTCAACAGCACCATTCATCTTTAGACGGTAGATGACGGAGTTAAGGTGTTTATGTGGAATTTACTGCATAACTCCTTCATCATTTTGTTATTGATGTTCTTAGCATTGTCTGACACAATTACCTTTGGTTGTCCATATCGATAAATGACATTGCTTCTGATGAAAGAAATGATAACTTCTTTAGTAACCCTGGGGAAGGAGGCTGCTTCTACCCACTTGGTGAAGTAGTCGATCATGGTGAATATGAATCGATGTCCATTACTGGCTTTGGGCTTGATGGGCCCGATCACGTCCATTCCCCACATTGAGAAGGGCCAATGAGAACTCATATTGTGGAGTTCCCTTGCAGGGGTGTGGATGGCATTTCCATGAATTTGGTATTGATAGCACCTTTTGACGTGATCATCACAGTCACCTTTGGGCGTAAGTCAATAATGACCTGTTCTGGGGATTTTCTTAATAAGTAGGGGTCCGCTCATGTGTGGGCCACATACTCCACCATAGATCTCATCCATGAGCCTCTAAGCTTGGTCCTTGTCCAAACATCTGAGGAGACCTAATCCTGCATCTCTCTTGTAGAGTGCATCTTCGCTCAGGTAAAATTTCATAGCAAGTCGATGGATCCGCTTTTTTTCAGTTGGGCTCGCCTTAGCGGGTGTAGATCCATCTCGTAAATACTCCTTGATGTGCTGATACCAAGGGTTATGGATGGGAGGTAGCTCATTCGATACTTCTCCAACATAGTTCCCATAAGCTAGGGCCTTTTGCAGGGCAAATGTGACGCTTGACATGTTTTCCTTGTCAGGTATGTGAATCAAGGAGGCCAATGTTGCTAGCGCATCTGCAAAATCATTCCTATTACGAGGAATGTGTAGAAATGAGATTTCTTTGAACTCCAAAGCCATCTATAAAACTTACCGATGGTAAGGCAACAAATGTAGTTCTTTGGTTTGATAGATTCTCGTGGATTGTTTGATTACCAACTCAGAATCCCCAAAGACAGTTAACCATCTGATGCCCATTGAATGAGTAAGTTTTAGCCCCATGATACAACCTTCATACTCAGCTGTGTTGTTGGTGTTGACAAACTATAATTTGACAACAACGAGATATCGCCTCCGTCTTAGGGACACTAGAACCGCTCCAACTCCGAGCCTTCCGTGTTAATGACTACATCAATAATAAATATTTTTCCACGTCTGGCATGTATCGTCTTGATGGTGTTCTTTGAATCGCCATTACCCCTTCATCGGGGAAGTATGTTTCCAAGGGTTTGAAGTCCCCTGCAGGTACGGTGGCCAGTTGATCCCCAATTCCTTGACCTTTGATAGACTTTTGTGGCACGTAGACGATGTCAAATTGTTGTAGGATCAACTACCATCTGGACAGCCGACAATTTAACATGGGTTTACTGAACATGTACTTGAGAGGATCCACGCAGGATATGAGATGGGTTGTGTTACCATTGCGGTAATGTTATAACCTCATGGAAGCCTATGCTAAAGCACAAAAAGTCTTCTCAATCAAAATGTACTTGTGTTCACTGATGCTGAATCTTTTACCGAGGTAATAGATAGCTCGTTCTTGACCTCTATCATCTTTTTGTCCCAGCATGCAGCCCATGGCATTGTCGTTAATGGACAGGTACATGAACAGGGGAACACCATCTGTAATGTCCCCAATTCTGATCCCAAATTACAACGGATCTGGGATAATCATTCTATAACTATTGCGGAAGATATAAACATAAATTGTTTATACATTAAACATTGCACACTATTCCCCAAGGTTGAGTAACCTTAACTTATACACAATTCATAACTTATTTGACTTACAACAAACTTAATATACAATACTTATACAAATTTAGCTGCACACATAAACTTAAAGCTGGAACTGTCTTTAACCTTTCCTTGTATCCGACACATTTGTCTTAATCTGCAATGTTTATCATGATATAGCAACGGTGAGCATATGTTTGCCCAGTAAGTATAAATTTATTTGAGGATATATCATGATTGAAAGAATTTGAATAATAAGCTGGCTATAATTCAACAATATAGTTGTGAATTAGCACAAACAAACTTGCATAGTAGAAGAACATTTAACATGAACATATCAGTTATATCTGGACCGAATGGCAATGAAGGAGATCAGCCTTTCATACCTGATTAATACATGCAATATGTACATAGTAAAATTTAACAATTCTTAGACATGACAATCAACAATGATTAACCATAAGTATATTTGGAATAAACAACTCAAAGTTGAGTTAAGGAAAACTTGCCTGTTCGGTCGATTACTGTTACATAATTTATTTAGCTTTGACTGAAGACCTAATATATATATATATATATATATATATATATATATATACATAGAATAACCTAAACACATAACACATAACCCTATCAGTCTACAACTCACATAAGAACTAACCTCAAGTTATACTTTTACAGTCTGAGTCAAGTTCGGCACAATTCTTACATCCCGACGGTCTAGTCGGACAACTCTCGAGTCTAAAATCACTAAGACTCGGTCTAAACTGGTTCACAGATACCTTAGATAATTTATTATCAGTCAAAATATTTTTTATAGGCTTGTAATAATTTTTAGATAATTATTATCATTTATCATGATTTTTCAATCATTAATATCGTATTTATATAAATTAAATACCACATAATTCCATTATCATTAATATATTTTTAATACTAAATATTAATGAAATACATGTCATAATATTATAATATATCAAAGTATTTTTAATACTTTAAAATCATTTTATATGATTTTAAAATGATTAAATTCATTATCCGATAATTGCTATTAATATTAACGTATTAATATTTTCATGGCAAAATATCAAAAGTTATATTTTATAACTTAAAATATTTTTATAACACTTATACAATTTTTATATGATTTTTAAATCAATAAATTCATTTTTCTATCATTTATTTAATATACTAATTAAATAAATCTAACATCATTGTCTTTTGTTTTAATATACTAATTAAATAAACTTGGTTTTGTGTTGTTAGGTCGGAGCCACAATTCCTGCCTGATATTCATTTCCTCTAAGTCTTTACGTGCTTTATCATTGACTTTTTTTTTACCACTTGTGTCTAGTACGGTGTAAAACAAGTTCTCAAATACATTCTTTTCTGTATGCATAACATCTATACAATGACGAAGTGCTTTAGTGTGACCCAGTGTGACAACTCAAACCAAATCGGTAGTCGACCCGATTATGACTTTTCCTATATCCTATAGCTCTCAACGTACCATGCTCCTTCCCAGGGGGTGAAAATGTTAGATTATTTAGCCAGCCCAATATGTCGCTGCCCGACAAGCGACCAACAACCCCTTTCTTCTCTGTCTTTCTATTGAATTGTGTAGACATCTTTCTATAACTGTGCTCAGCAGGCAAGAATCTACGAGCAATTCCAAAGAAATTAGTTTTCCGGCCATGACGTAGTTGAGTGCCTTACACATCCCCCATGAAGACTAGACATGACAACTTACCATGAGTCGACCAACCACTAATCATCCCAAGTGCCCAAAAGTCAGTGATAGTCCACAACAAGGCTGTATTCATCACAAAATTCTGCCCGACAGATTTATCAAAAGTCTAAACACATGTTTCCCACAACATCTTAAGTTCATCGACTAACGGTCTGAGGTACATGTTAATGTCTTTTGTAGGACTCTTATCCCCCGGTATAAGTAAGGTCAAGAAAAGATATGGATCCCTCATGCACATTGATGGTGGAAGATTGTAAGCTACCATAATCATTGGCCAAATAGAATAAGGCTGACTAAAATTATTAAATGGACATAATCCATCTGTAGCAATGTCAAGCCTAACATTCCTAAATTCTTCGACAAATTATGGAAAATTGGCATCCAAATTCTTCCATTCATCTCCATCTGCTGGGTGAGTCAGCTGACCAGGCACGACATCCCTTGTTCTATGCCAACTCATATGCTGAGTAGTGTGCGCAGACATGAATAGCCGTTGCAACCTCGGTGCAAGAGGAAAATACCGTAAAATCTTCTTTGGAACATGTTTCTCCTTCCCCCCACGTTTTGTGATCTTGTACCTTGGCGAGTTGTAGATATCACATTACATCTTATCTTTGTCCTCCCCATAATATAACATCCAATCCTACTCACAAGCATAAATCTTCTCATACCCGAGATTCAACCCCTTAACCATCTTCTTCACCTCATAGTAATTCGCGGGCAACGTATTATCCCTGGGTAAGAACTCACTGAGAATATCAAGCAAATCATTGAATCCTCTCTCATTGCAGTCATGCTCATTCTTGAAATGTAAAAGCTTCGTAACTGCAGAAAGCCTGGTGTGCTTATCATTTTCAGGATACAATGGAACACACGATTTAAATAGCAACTTATAGAAAGTAGCTGCTGAATCATTTGGCTTTTGCTGAGCACTGCTTGACGCATGCTCATTTTTAGCCCAGTCAATATTGGTAGGGCCATACGCATCAACCAACATCTGCACGACGTCATAGTTATCTGCTTGCGAATCCCCGTGATCCGATTGGTCAATAGTACTATCTATCCGTTCTCTAAACTCAGCTGATTCCCCATGATGAATCCATACCAAATACCCATCCACAAACCCACGTGAATATAAGTCAAATTTAACTTCATCGGCAGTCTTCCATATCATGTTCTTACACTTGAAACACGGGCATCTCATCTTTCTGTTCGGATCATCAACATGTTCTATTGCTTTGTTCATAAAATTGGACACCCCTTCACTAAGACGCGCATCAACTAATCCCCTCCCATCAATTGGTATCCTACTATTACATCCAACTCCTATTCGGTGACATCTTTAATTGAAGAAAATACCAAATTAGAATATATATGCATGTATTTAGTTTACCTAGTATATATCTCCACTCTACAGGGGTTAGGCTTCTATCCCGTTCCTAGATGCGTCTCTTCACTAGTACCATTCATAAGGTGCATGTTTATAATATTTTAAGAAAATTTCAGCATCACCTCCCCATGGTCTCCAAGTACACGAAATAGACCAAGACAACTTAGTCTAAGTATGCACTCGAAGAACATATGTAGACAACCAGCTAAAAAATCCTCAAAATACTATAAACACACACCTTGTGAATTAGCACCGACCTAAGTGAGAAGCATAACATCCAGTAACAGTCCCAAACTGGGGACTATTCGGCATTCACTCCTACTGAGTGAATGTCAAATGGGTTTCTAAGTTTCATAGCAGTCGTAGCTGTAATGACTACTAGGAGAAGAGTCAGTCTAAGTTTTATATTAGTTGCAGTTGCAGCTAATAGTACTCCAACCGGTTCCTCGGCAATAATCAAACAAAAAAAAAGGGTCGTAGTTCCTGTTTGTGTCATATACTCTATTAATAAAGTTAATTGAATTACTGCGGACATTCCTCACTGTTCCACCATAACAGATGACAACATCCCGAAGGAGTTCCATTAAGCTATTGAACAAAGTTCCAAGTTAAGCAACCCTCTAGATGAACGAACGATCACTTCTCTACTCGGAATAAATCATTGCCTGATATGGGTTCAATCCATGCCATAGACAACTTCTCACCACTCCAAATTCTTTAGATGGGTAGTTCTCATAGAAAAAGAGGTGAGACATTTTGTGAGCACTACCCATCTAAGGAATTTGGAATGGTGAAAAGCTGTATATGTCATGGATTGGACCCATATCAGGTAATGATTCATTCCTAGTATTAAAGTGATCGTTCGCTCATCTAGAGGGTTGCTTAACCTATAACTTTGTTCAATAACTTAATGGCACTCCTTCCATATGTTGACATCTGTTATGATAGAACAGTGAGGAATGTCTTCAATAATTCAATTAACTTTATTATTCTATATAAGACATAAAATGTAAACTACGACCTTTTTTTAAATTGTTGTCGAAGGAACCTATTGAGTACTATTAACAGAATCGCTATATCGAAATCTGCATAAAAGGAAGTGCTTCATTTAATTTATATGTTATTATATTTGAAAATTGTGGCAAACTAAGCAAATTTGCTTTTGGTTTATTTTACCAATGAAAAACTAGGTAAATGCTACCCAGTCAACATGTATTTTATTTTATTTATTGAATATGTAGACAACTTATTATTTAGTTACTTTTAATTATAGAAAACTAAGCAAATTCTACTTAGTTTATTATTTTATGTTATGTAAATTTATTTCAAATATATTATGTTATTTTAATTTATGTTTACTTAATGTATTTGCTTTTATTTTATTTAATTTAGGATATTTTTTATGTAATGGAAAACTAAGCAAATGCTACTTAGTTTAAGATAATTATTGTATTTTATTTTATTTTCAAATATTTTATTTTATTTTATTTTATTTTTTATTATATTATATTATTTAAATTAATTAATTTTAATATATTCTAGTTTATTATTAAATTTATTTTAAAATTAATTTATTATTATAATTTTATTCATTTATGTATTTTAATTTATTTTATTTTCTATTATTTTATTTTACTATATATGTTTTACTTTAATTTAATTTAATTTAGTTAAATTTAGTTAAATTAAATTTATTTATTTATTTAGATTTATTTTATTTTATTTTTATAATTTTATATTAAATAATAAAGTAAATTTATTTTATTTTAAAGTTTATTATATTATATAATAATATATTAAATTATATTATATTATATTATATAATTTATTAAAGTTATTTAAAAGCTCTGTATTTTTTTTGTATTAATTTATTAATTTATATAAATATTTATTTATTATATTATAATATATTGTCTTTTATATAGTTAATTAAATATTTATTTATTACCATCTATAACTTCTATAGAAATTCAGTCGGAATTAATACTTAACACCAAAATAAAGGAAGTCTTCAATTGATTCACAAATTAAAATTCATAATGTTGGATAAGGCAGAAATCAGAACACTGCAAATTAAGTTTATCACACTGCATTATAACTCCTCAATATCAGATAAAAAAGTACACACACTACTGATTATGGACATTATAACTGGCTGGGCACAAATTAAACACCAATACAGTAAACCAATATCAGTAAACCAATATCAATCACCGATCAACATCTCAGTCTCAAAATCATTTTCATACCAAACCAAATTTAGCAAACTATCACAGAAAATCCCAATTTCAACAACACTGCAAAGGAAATTTAGGGTTCAACAACATTTTAACAGAATATTTTAACACTATCAACAATATTTCAACACTTTCAACAACATTTTAAAAAAAAATTAGGGTTCAAAGTACTTATACCCAAATTTATGCATAACCATATACATATCTGAAAATTTAGGGTTCTAAATTTAAAATTAATTGATAAAACTAACCTTAAATTGAGAGAGAAGGAGGAGCAGAGAGGGACTAGAGAGAGAGAGACCTAGAGGGAGAGAAGAAGGTCAGTTGTCGTGAGAGAGAGGCAGAGTTTCTTAAGCGAGAGGGCTTGGCCAGGAGATGGGGCCGAAGAGAGAGAGAGAGTGCTGAAGCCGTTAGAGGAGAGGGACTACGGTGACGAGGAGAGGGGAGGAGGAGGGAGAGAACGCAAGAAGCAGAGAAGCGGAGAGAGAAAATAGGAAAAAGAAATTTTGAGAAGCTGAAGTGAGGCTCGCGTCTGTTAGTGTGTAGGTTTTAAGGACTATTTCCGACAGAAATCCGTCGGGATGCATTCAGTCGATAATAAGGTATCCTCGATGGACAATCAGTCGATACTAATAGCTCTTCCGTCGAGGTTGTAATTAGCGCTGGAGGGAAACTTTCGCGCCACAAGCATGGTATAAGATCGACTGAATTTAGTCAATTTCGTACTATTCTCGAGGGAGTTATGAACGACTGAATATTCCGTCGATAATACATTAATGTCGAGCGAATCCATTCAGTCGACCTTAATTCCGTCGTAAATAGTCCTATTTCTTGTAGTGAAAATCATATTTATATGATTTTTAAACAGTTAAATTCATTATCCGATAATTGCTATTAATATTAACATATTAATATTTTCATGGCAAATATCAAAAGTTATATTTATAACTTCAAATATTTTTATAAGACTTATATAATTTTTAAATCAATAAATTTATTTTCTATCATTTATTTAATATACTAATTAAATAAATCTAATATCATTAATATTGATTTATTAATGAGAATTTTCTAAAAATATTAAAAGTTACATTTTATAACTCAAAATATTTTTAAATACTTTATTCTTATTTAAAATAATTTTTCATAATATTAAATAATTTTTCTCTAATTTATTTAATATACTAATTAAATAAATAAATATCATTTTTATTCAAATAATTATAATTATTAATGAAAAATATTCCAAATTCTCAAAAATTATTTTTCTTAATTTAAAATAATTTTTAAAACCATTTTTAGTAATTTTTATAATTTATTTTCTATTTTTAAGTATTTTCTAGAAATTCAGAAAATAAAAATAATTAAACCGTCGCTATAGCCCTTTAGCGACGCTTTCTGTCATCTTAGGTGTTCTTGAGCCTCAAGAACACTGTCAGACCCAAGTTCAAGGGTTGTGGTTTGACCGTTTGTAAAATCCAATCTGATCATGTTCTGGGCTATCTCAAGCATTGATATTGTAGTACATATGTAGTACTACGACTATCAATAATTATTTAGGTCATATAACAACACATCACACAGATCTGATCTTACAAACTTCTTGTCAGAGCGTTTCTGGGTTTTTCCCAGACACCCAACAGTCCGAGTGGTTAGTTTCTAGCTCATTTTAAGTTAGGTTCTGGTCATGTTTCCTATGATCTAATGGTTCACAGTTATGGTCCATGTATCATATAACATTTAAAAAGCAACAGATCAGTTCAACAACAACATAATCATAATTTATGAGCGGTCAAAGGCTGTCAGAAAGCTTGCTCATAGAGTTTCTGGGTTTTTCCAAAAATACAAAACATGATCGACATGCCTAGTCTGACCACCTGCTACGTTCTATCAATTGATAATTTAGGGTATCTAAAGGCCAGAATCTATAGTCCACATTACATGCTACAATCTTAATACAACACATCATCATAAAAACTAAAACAATTGACAGATGAAGGAGCTTAAATATGTTGTCAGACGCTGTTCTAAACTTTCTAGGTTACCTAGAATTTGACTGGTCATGCCCGGTCAACGGGTTTTGACCAAGAATAAAATGAAATCTAGACATGTGATACCTACCATGTTCACACTTCGAGAGCATAGACAACATAACAAACTACCGATCCAAAACATGAAACAACAAGAATCATTAACAGACAAAGATTTATAACCCTTGACATTTCGTTGTCAGACTACTTTCAAGCTCAAGAACAATTTTTGAAAAACACCATTTTAAGGCACTTTGATGCTATGGATCCATTATGGATAAACATAGATCTTCTAAAAACATCCTATAACACTAGATTAAACACTTAAACACAAAATTTTTCTTAGCATATATGATCAAAATAAAAGTTAGGGTTATACCTTCAAGCTTCAAATCTTAGAACTTAGCTCTCCAAATTTGATCTAGGTGTTCTAAGAGGTGATTAAGTTACTGAGAAACTTAAAGAATTCGGAGGTTTGAAGAGAAAAAAAGTTGTTGAGAGCTAGAGTGCAAAATGACAATTATTTGTAACTTTCTCTCTCTCCAATCTATATATATTACTTAGATGCATTGTATGTTGCTAAGATCTGATGATTTGAACTGATTTGGCTAGAGATTTGTAGTCACAAAGTCAAATAATTAGGTCACCAACTACAAATATACAAAGATTTGCAAGTTACATAATTAAAAATCCAAAAAGGGTATTTTTGTCATTTACAAAATAATTTTAATGGCATTCTTGTATTTTAATCCAACCCTTAATGTTTAGGGTTTAATCCTTAGGGTTTAGGCAATTTGATTTCTAAAATTTCCAATTTAGGTTTTAAAAATAGAAATTTAACATTTCTAAATTATAATTAGGATTCTATAATTATAATAAGATTTTCTAATCATAATTTCAAGATTGCTAATTAGGATTTATATTTCCTAATTTAAAATTACTATTACTTAATTACCAATTAGGGTTTTAAATTTACAATATAAGGTTCCTAATAATTAGGGTTTCTAATTATTAGAATTTATAATTAATAAATTAGGGTTATCTCTAATTAGATTTGTAATTAATACACGAAAATCTTATACATAGAATTTAAATTCCCAAATTAGGATTTTCTTATTCCGAATTAGGGTTTTGGATTCTCAAAACTGAAATTAGGGTTTTCAATCCGATTGTTAGGGTTTCTAACAGTTCATTAGAGTTTTCTAACTTAATAAACATATTCTTATCATAACTTTAGGGTTTGTTAAAGTTACAACTCGTCTGATAAATCCTTGATCTTAAATCACAACTGTACATATAAATAAGTATCGTACACATAAAATCACATACATAGCTTTTTATACACTTATAATCAATATATATCGATTAGTATACACTCATACTTAACCCTTATAATTCTTCCCAAGAATTTTAAGTCCACCAAAATCTTATACCTCATTACCAGACTATCACTTACAGTCTACCAAATTATTCAAGTCTTGTCCAAAAATTTTGAAATTTTTAAAATTTCCTTATAGAACTGCCAATTCTATACACTTATTTTCTGTCTAAGTTCTAATATTGAACCTTAAATCAATCAATTATGATTTTAAAATTTTTCTAAATTCTCGGGTTGTCACACCATCCCTAGGAGGTACCGAAATGGGAGCATTAACCAACTGCTCTTTGATTGTAAGGAAGGCTTTCTAACACTCATCATTCCATTTCATGGAGGAGTTCTTCCTTAACAACTTGAAGATGGGTTCACAGGTTGCTGTGAGTTGAGAGATGAACCTGCTAATGAAGTTGATTCTTCCCAAAAATCCCCATATTTCTTTCTTTGTCTGAGGAATGGGCATTTCTTAAATGGCCTGGATTTTGGTGGGACTAGAAATCCTAGCAACTTGCCTGATTTAACGCCAAAGGCGCATTTGGCTAGATTCAACTTCAAGTTGTACTTACACAACCTGTTGAAGAGCTTTTTGAGATGGTCTAGGTGGTCTTCCTCCCTTCGAGACTTGACAATGATGTCATCCACGTATATCTCTATCTCTTTGTGCATTAAGTCATGGAATAGAGCCATCATAGCTCGCTGATAGGTTGCTCTGGCATTAATGAGGCCGAATGACAACCACCTATAGCAGAAGGTTCCCCAAGGCGTGATGAAAGCAGTTTTCTCACGATCCTCCTCAACGACCATAATCTAATGATACCCCGTGTAGCAATCCGCAAAGGATTACATGCCGTATTGAGCAATATTGTCAATGAGAATGTGGATAAAGGGCACGAGAAAGCAATCTTTAAGGCAAGCTTTGTTCAGATCCTAGTAATCCACGAAAACTCGCACCTTTCCTCCCGGTTTAGGCTCAAGAACTATGTTGGATATCCATTCAGGATATGTAGACACCATGATAATGCCAGCTTGAAATTGTTTCACAGTTTCTTCTTTCACCTTTAAACTCCACTTAGGTTTCAATCGCTTGAGCTTCTACCTGATTGACTTAAATCCCTCTTTAATGGGAAGGCGATGAAGGACAATGTAAGTGGATAAACCCACCATGTCTTCATGAGACCATGCAAACACATCCTGGAATTGAGTTAGTAATGTAACCATGTCATTCAGTTGGTTTGGGGTGAGGTCTTAACCAATCTAGATTAGTTAGGGCTTTCTAAGGTTCCGAGATTGAAAGAAGTGGTTTGATCAAGATTATGTTTAGGTTTGTCTTCAACCCATTCCTTAATCTCCTGAGGTATCTCAATGTCCTCTTGTACTTCCATCAAGTCTGAGTCCAACGTTTCATCAAAGTTACAGTCCTTGTGGAGAAAAGGCACCTCATCAGCAAGTACATGCACATCTAAATTCGAGTCTGAAAACAAAATATGCTTTCACTTAATATATGAAATGTTTAATCATACAAAAGTGTTAGCATGTCTTGATAAAATAACCGCTATCTTGTCTGAAAAAGTAAGCAATTAAAGTTATCTACAGGGCAGAGGGATTTTCTACCCGTTTTAACCTCGTTGACCAATGCATGGAGTGCTACTCCAATTGTCGAGGGTAAAGTCCTGATGGACTGCAGTGATGGAGGGGCTATCATCATCCTCCTTCTCCCGAATGATGAGTACCATAACATCTGGGCAATCATCGTTTGAGGTGTATCTGTTTGTATGCTTATCATGGACAATGATGCGTATGCCTGACATCATCAGGGCGATGTCTTATTTACGTTTCCGTTCCTTCTCTTCCACTTCAGGATCAGGAATCAACACTTCTTTTTCTTTAACCGGTACTGGTTTGGGAAATAGCATAGCCATAACATGGGCTGGCACCTTTACCGGAGATTGTACAAGCTTAGGAGTTGTAGGTGTAGAAAATCACCATATGGCGGAAGCTTGTGGAATCTGCTTGTGCTTATGAGGATTCCTATGACTGGAACTGGCAAAATAGCTTAGTTCGGCTGTCCCGGTTTGACTCGACATTTGAATTGGGTGCTTAATACCCTGCTGATTTTTACCAGCCCTTGTCCAGGCTGATGACCCAATGATATCATTTCTTGTGTAGTTGCCAACACTTAGGTAGAAATCTTGGGTACGGGAAGTGGTGCTCTAATAAGATGGTATTGCGTGTTGCTCACTTCCAAAGTATGAAAACTGGCCGGCTCAACTTCTAAATTGAAGCTGATGAGTGGTAGGTCTCTTTGTTCAGGATATTTCGGCTCAGCGTTGACAGTGACTAGGCTATTGTTGATAATGTATTTAAGTTGTTGATGAAGTGTTGAAGGGACGACTCCTGCCATGTGGATCCATGGTCTCCCCAATAGCAGGTTGTATTTTGAATCTATCTTAAGGACGTGAAAACATACGCAAAATATATGGGGACCAATCTCAATTGGAAGCTCAATCTCTCTGATAGAATTTTGTCAGGATCCATCAAAAGCTTTGATAACCGTATGGCTACTTCGGATCCTTTAGAGATTGACGTTCATCTTCACAAAAGTGGCTTAAGGACAGATATTCAGAGATGAACCTCCGTCTATCAAAACTCCAGCAAATATATACCCGGAGGACAAAACTGCAATGTGCAACGGCTTGCAATGACCGGTCCATTCAGGCGGTATGTCGTCATTAGTGAAAGATATCACATTATTGTTAAAAATGTGATCAACCAAATGTTGAAAATTTTCTATATCCACTAATTTCTGTAAGTAGGCTTCTTCCAAAACCATCAGTAAGATCTTCCTGTGATCCTCAGAAGAGAAAACCAAGTCTAGTATTGAGATTTGATGTGGAGCTTCTCTTAAGCTAAAAACCACCTTGGCTTCATTATGGCCCATAGTGCGGAGAAATTTCTTAATCTTCTCTATGGGAATCTTCCCCTTTGCTTTTATGGTAGGCTTTATCAACCTCTGAGGAAGATACATTGGATTTTCCTTCGACACTGTAGCAGTAGTGTGAGACGTGGATCCTTCAGCTTCTCTACGATTTTATAGGACTTTTTGTAAGCTGATAACAGGATACTGTGGTCTGAATGGTAAGTTAATTGGCTCTGGTGCAGCCACTTTCAAAGGATTATCACCACCTTTGAGTTAAATTACTGATATGGGAAATGGCCCGACAGTCTCATCAGTCTCAGAGGATATAACTGTTACTAGTCCCTTCCACTTGGTATGATAGGTATTCCCACTCTCGAGTAGCACAGTGTCATCGTTTGCCAACTACAAGACACCGCTGTCAATTAGATTCTGAATAAGGTGGCGGTGTGCCCAACATTCTTCTGTGTTGTGACCGCGAGAATGTGAATGTAATTGACACACTTCATCAGAGTTGAACCGTCTTGAACGGGGATTAATTGGAGGTAGAAGGGAAGTGATTCTTCCTTCGTTGATTAACATCTAAAATATCTCCTCCATAGGTTGGCCCAGATATGTAAATTCCCTTTTATTGGCAAAATCCCGACGGGCTTTAGCACTTGCTCTCTTAGTAACCTTGTCCTCTAGTGCTTCACTTTCTGAAGGTGATAATAGATCATTCATAATAAAAGGAAGGAGACAAGCATGCTCTTGGCTGACTAACTGGCGTGTGACTTGATGCTGATGGATCACCAGTTCTGCCAATTATTCAACTTGCTTACAAAGAGCTTTCATCTTTCGTTCCATAGAAAATTGGAACTTTGCGTAATCCCATCTATCAACACCATCTTTGAGGGTTTGGGATGATTCATCATTAAAATTGGAACTCTGTCCACTGCTCCAACTAATCATATTGACCTCTTCTTTTTTGTGTTGAGGAAGAGGGTTGTCTTGCACATGAGGTTGATCGAGTTTGGTAACCATGATCTCATCGTTGTCTATTAAATCTTGGATCTTATGTTTCAAGGCCCAACAATCTTGAGTATCATGTCCAGGTGCCCCGAAATGATAAGCACACTTCCGAGTAGCATTGACACCCCTCCCATTAGGGTTGGCTGATGGAAGAAGATGTGTAATTTTCTTCTGAGTAGTCGAAAGAGTAAGAATGTTCCCGAGCGAGTCCCCTAAGGGTGTGAACGTTCAAGGGTGCTTTACTTCTCCACCTTTAGGAAATGGAGGGTTTGAAGACTGTGCTTGAAAAGGGGAGTAGTTTCTGATCTATATAGGCATATTCTGATTGCCTTTTTGACCTTGTAATATCAAGGAAACGTCCTCCTCTTTCTTTTTATGGACCCTCCGGGGGTTGTTTCCATAAGTTCCAGACTGGATGTGCTCAAAAACTGCTTTAAGAGCAGTTAGGTCTTGAATCTTTCCCGACTTTAACCCCATCTCAGCTATCTCTCCATGTTTGATCATTTCAGAAAATGGTTTACCAATACTAGCTAAGACTCTCTCATAGAAAGGAGCTTCTTATATGTCTATGAAGGTCATGACCATTTCTGATTCCATTATAGAAGGAATAACTTGAGCAACATGGTGCCTCCACCTTTGAGCATACTCTCCAAAAGACTAATTGGATTGTTTCTTGACCTTGGTAATTTGATACTGGTCAAGGGCCATCTAAGATTGAAAGCTGTATTGAGTGAGGAAGGCATGATCTAGTTCCTCCCAGTTATGGATCTTTGAGTTGTCTAATTTGGTATACCATGAACAGGCTTCTCCAGTCAGACTCTTCTGAAATAGCTGCATTCTGAGCTTCTCATTTTCCGTATAAGATCCAAGTTCTCCAATGAACACCTTCAAATGTGTGTAAGGATCCCCTAATCCATCATACTTTTCAAAGTCAGAGGTTTTAAATTTCTATGGATAATGAACACCAAGGAATATGCAAAGGTCAGCATATGAAACACTCCCATGTGCTCCAATCCCCTTGAGAAAACGTATGGTTTCTTCCATTTGAAGGACCTTCTTCCTGATATCATCGGTGTTTGGATCTCCTTTGAGATGGGTGTTTTCAGGGTCTTTGTTGGTCGTATCCAACTGAGGTTCTGTATTTTTTTTATCCAAACCTTGAGTTCGTCATTGTGCAAAGGATTTTGTATGTGTAGGCATCTTTGGGCCCTAAGTAGACTGATGCAATTCTTTAAGCAGAACAACCAAATCTGTAATTGTTTACTTAATCCGTTAAATTTTTCTCTAGAAATGGGATTAGACTGGTCAGAAGAAGACATAGTTGGCTGTAGGCTTGTGGCCTTTTTGGATTTTGAGTGGGTAACAGGCCCAATTTTTCCCTACAAAAACTTATGTAGTTTAGTCTTAGGGAAAATGTAAATGTTTACGTACTATATGAGGTATCCGTGTTAGGAATATTATATTGCAAAACGGATGCTAGCTGTTTTGTAATACATGATAGCATGCTAATTTTAAATATGCATGTGCACATATTTCTTCATATTTTCCATTACGATGGATTGACATGAAATGATATTTATAAGTAAATGCTTTTACAAGTAATCAAAAATGGAAAGCATGAAGAGAATTTCCTCCGTGTTTGGTTTATCAGAGACTGAGCTATCTTAGGTTTACTCTCACGGCTTTTTGGCATGAAGGTTCCCAGATCATCGCAATCTACTTGACGGGAAGTTAATCCGATCTTTCAACTGGAGTGAATCTGGGTGGTGCCTTTCCTGAGCCTCGTTGGAATTAGTCTCCCTACGAGTCCAATAATCAAACACCGACAAGATAGCCTCCTGGTGGAGGAACCACACAACATACATTCACATACAACGTGTCTCACATTTATGAAAATGATGACATGTGCGAAGCACTAATATCATAGATAGATATATTGTAGTGCAGTAAGTAAAATGCATTCGTACACATTCATCATAAATGTAAATGCAACATCCACACATAAGCATATAACAGTTTTGAAAAGCTTGTAGTAGCGGCTTAAGCCCTCTTACTGGTGTCCCCAACAGAATCGCCACCTGTCGACGTTGTGATTTTTATTTGTCCCTTTTCTGTCCTTGTTTTTTGGTGTTCAACATATATATGTTGACGATTTGACTATAAGAGTCGACGGTTGGTGTTTTTAACTGGTTGCACCAACGCAATCGAGAAAAGGTTTGCACATTGACCCAGTGATGTGACAACGCTAAACGAATTCAGTGAAACCAAGAGATTCATTTGGGTTCGGGGGCTTGATTATGCCGAGGGAAGGTGTTAGGAACCCCCCGACATCTGTGTTACCACGATGACCATCACTTTTCAAGAAATTGTTATATGAATGTGTGCGTGTATGTGTGGGTCAATGTGCTGTTATTTGGAAGTAGTGTGAGGCCTCGTTCGCACCTATATACAAAGGGTTTGAATTTATATAAAAATTCAGTTTTAAACATGATATAGAAGTGAAGTTTTGTACAAGAGGTTTTTCAAACCCTGCGCTCAATAGTAATTGAGACCTTTTCATACTTCCATTTTATTATTAAATGTTCGGCTTGTTTTCTTTTATTTTTGAGATGCGAAGCATCTTCGAGAAAATAATATATAGTAGTGCCGAACTCCTCATGGGCATGAAAGCCATCTAAGGAAATTCAAACACCGTGGATAATATACAAGCTGCTTATAGCTAAAAATATCCATCACGGGAACCGAATCTAGATTCAGTGGATTGAATCTGTGATCACATGATTCCTAGGCTCACATGATGCCGCAGTTGATATGAAAAGCAGTAAGCAGATATATATATAAAAGCTGTAAATATACAAACATGATCAACCACCACGAAGCACCTCCACGGGGGATCAGAAATGTAAATATATAAAAGCGGTAAATATATATATAGAGAGACATGATCAACCATCACGAAGCACCTCCAAGGGGGATCAAAAATGTAAATAAAGCAATAAATGCGATCAATCGCCGCGAAGTAAACTCTAGGCGGGACAAAATGTAAATAAAGCAGTAAAAGGCCACGAAGTAAACTCCAGACCTGACAAAAATGTATGTATATATATATATATATATATAAGAAGTAAACGTACCGGATATAAAATCCAGGCTCAACGAACATAATCCGATAATAGTTCATATATATAAGTATAGGCTCAATCTTGGCATAACTCGATAATGTTAGTCCATATATATAAATATATAGATATATAAGTATATATATATATATATATATATATATATATATATATATATATACAGACATAAATGAAAACCACGGACCGAAGTTCGGGCATACACACACAACACGACTCTCAATGTGAAGAATAATATGTGCAAAGATGAAGAGAAAGGCTTTATAGTTTGTAAGAAGGCTTACAGTGGGCTGCCAAAGAAGACTTCTATGACTATAAGTGGATGAACACTCAACTCCCGCCGATAAAAATATAGCTATATGTGAAATAACAAGTGTTTAAAATGAGAAATCACTCAATATGGGGTGTGTACAAAGCAAATTTGACAGGGCTTCCTCGTCTTTTCCTCTTGAAATATGGCCACCCCAAGCTCTATATTTATAGAAATTTGGTGGCCTGAGTGTACCTCTACAGTCATCATGAGCGTACGCTGCTGACTTCTCGGTGCCTCGGGCTCCACGGGTCCTCTGAGTCTCGAAATCGTGCACTCGCATGCCTTTGTGATGTCCGGCTTTCGAACTTGCAGGACTTCAATCCGAGCATCATATTGAGGTGTACATGTAAGACCCCAAAATTTTTTAAATAAAAAGGAATTTCCTTTATTTATTATTTTGAAATAGTAAGGGTTGATTTGATTAATGTGGATAGTTAAGGGTTAAATATGCAAATATTTCAAATTAAGCAAGTGGTTATAAAATATTCATTATCGTCGGGGAATATTAGTTTGGTGGTGGAATATTAAATGCTTGTCGGGGAATATTAAATGCTGACAGTAGCGACCATGTGTGGGCCCCATAACGGAAAGTGATTGGATGAAGAAAGCGACAAATATAAGTTGTTTTTAAATAACAGGCGTAGTTATTCTGACAGTTATCTTTGTTGGAATACCCGGTGGTTAAAACACACTAATACGCGTTGTTGAGCAGTAGCTTGCAGGTATTGCACCAATTATTGATTCTTACGTGAAGACACTACTCAATAATGGTTACAATAATTCTTTATTCGATATTTTATTGAGTTAATAATTCTTTGCGTTGATATTTTATATTCTTTGTTGTTTGATAATTGTCATTTACGGTATCTTTCATTATCGAAGCAATAATTCATATTATCTGAATAATATTATTAGATAACATTATTGGCAATGTCTAGAAAGTTACATCTAAGGAGAGGTTTGGTCACCTAATTGCGGCGCCCATGAAGAAGAAATTCTTATTGGAAAGCCCCCTCTTTCTTAGGAACTGCCTGGTTGTCAATATTGTGATTCTATAATATTATTTGCGAATAATTAATTATTGATTCATATGATGAGAAAAATATTGATTTTATGTGGATATAGATGGAGAAAATTTTTATGGTGACAATTGTTGAAAATTGAAATTTTATCTTTTTCTGATAAAATAATTCATTTAAATATATTATTATATTTTAATAATATAATAATGGTGATATTTTACAACGAATGTGGGATATATGAGTATCTGAGGAGGAAGAGTATTTTTGTTGCAATAAATGTTTAAAACATGTTAAACATGTCGGTGGACCCCATTTATTATTGAAATTTGATTATAGCTTGTAAAATCGCTTGGTTTGTGGATTTGATCGATTTACATTTGGAATTTGGAAAAACTTTCTTACGCAAAGTTGTAGAGAATTGAATTTCCTATAAAAACTTGCGAGATTCAAATTTTCTGATGAACGGGCTATTTATTATGAATTATTGAAGTTTGAAGCTCAAAAATAATTGATTTTTGGAAGTTTAAAATATTTTAATTACAAAAACGTTTTTTGTGTTTAGTTAGCCTCATTAAACACATGCAAGTTGCTGAATTCAGATGGTTCTAGGTGCGTAGAAATTTGTAATATATATAATATTATTATATTAAATTTTACGCTTTGGTGTTATAAGCATTTTCTATAAATAGGGTGCTTGGGTTAGAATTGAAAATCACACGAAAGCGAAGTTTTCTCTCTCTATATTATCGGCGTATTCTTGTGAGTATTTTGAGTATACTTTGAGTATTGCTATACGGTCTGCAAGTCAAGTCATAGCCTATATCCAGGTGTTTCAAATTAGAAATCTTGATCTTTCGAGGTAAGGAATATTATTTTTTTCGTAATGATATTATTTCTTCAATATCATTATCTTTGAAATGTTGATCTGAAGTTTTTATCAAATTTGGAACTTTTTCATGTCGGGGTTACTATTCATGGGTTACTATTCATGAGTTACTATTCACGAGTTACTATTAAGCGAGTTATTATTCACGAGTTACTATTCACGAGTACTATTAATGTGAAGCGTGAAGATGTTTTTGTGGAATTTCTATCTTTTGGCGTCGGAGTTACTATTCACGTATCGGCACTATTCACGTATCTGGCACTATTCACGATATCTGGTCTATTCATAGAAAAATAAAATTTCTTCTTTTAAGTCCAAAACATCTATTACGGATCTAGCTTTGATTGTATCCATGTTTTGATCATTCTTGAATTTTACACCACTATGATTATTTTTGAAGTATTTTTGGGCGTGGATAAAACCAAGTACGAATCCTTAATCCTTAATCCTTGTCATTTTGTTTCAACGGATTCGTTTCTTTAAAAATATTTTTCATCATCCTCGGTCTTAAATGATGATATTATTGAATATCTTTGGCACATAGTGCAAAGATGAATGATTTCTGAAGAATATCTTTGGCACATGAGTGCAAAGATGAGCAGTGTTTAAATGAACATGATGCAGTGATGAATATCTTTGGCCTTTAGTGCAAAGATGAGCAGTGTTGAGATGAACATGAATAATTGATGAATATCTTTGGCTTTTATAGTGCAAAGATGAATATTTGATTTGAGATGAATATTGATTGATGTTACGAGGATAAAATATTGATGATGGACTTTATTAAATTCATAGATTATAGTAGAATTCATTCTCTACGTAACTCTTCTATGAATTATTATTTCCATTGCGAATATTGATCCGAAACTTGTTGTCTATTGTATTCTATCAGTTTTTCCTGTTGAAGACTAACGATAATTTGTTGTATATTATCTTAGTCATAATATTCTTCTTTGGGCTAGTTGAGCTCACCCTTTTCTTTGTTGTTCCATTTTTCTTCTCGAGGCGAGAATGTAGCGAGTATCTTAGTCGGGTATGGAATGAAGGTTCTAGAGAGAGTTGTTTAGTAGTCCTCACCATTTTGTAAAATAATGTATCAATAATTATGATGGGGATTTATTTGCGTATGGATATTGTCTAGATGGCAATATCGTATTTAAACTCACAGTTTATATGTTGTAATAATAAAGTTGTAGTTATTTACATACCATGTATTTGGCGACTCGAATGGGTTGGATGGAATGGACCTATTTTGGGGGCGTCACGGTTGGTATCGAGCTTAGGATATGATCTCTGGCGGAGATCGGGGAATAGAACTAGGAGGGAGAGACAGTAAATCCTTCGCTAGTGTGTCCTACCTAAGCTTATTTGTTAGTTGGTAAGTATATAGGGATATTATGTGATATATTGATTTCCTTAATTAACCCTTGTTTTATGGCAAGTGTTTGAGAATGTCGACCGAGAATATTAACAATGGAGTAAATGAGGCGTGGAGATGCACATGCCTGACGAGGAGAAACGTGCAATGGTGGCAATGTTCCTCCTGTGAACAACACCACCGAAAAGCGGATGATGAGCGAGGGATGTTTAGAAGCTTTTTGCGATTCATGCAAAATCGAACGAGGAGACTCGTGTTCAAAATCTGAGGAGGAAATGATAGCAATTCACGGGTGGTCACGACAAGCGAGTTCAAAGTTGGGACCACCAAAATTACGGGAAAACCGGATCCGATTAAAGGCGAGCGTGGGTCAAACAAATTACCAAGATATTCGATGTCTTGGGATGCACGAGAACGAAAGTTCCATTCGCCACCTTTATGTTTAAATGGCGAAGCGATTCTTGGTGGGAATCATGAAGCGTACCCATCCATACTTTCGGCATGTCGTGGGAGGCGTTTGAAAGCAGTTCAATGACAAGTACTTCCACGAAAGTATTCGTCATATGAAGGAAGTGGAGTTTATTAGACTAGAAGCGAGAATAACATGACGGTGTCCCGATCGAGGCGAAGTTCGCGGAGTTATCCGAGTTTGCACCTCATTTGGTGGAGAATGAGGAGCGTATGACGCCGGATGTTTACGAGAGGTTTGAAACCCGACATACGTCGATATCTCATTTCTCATAAATTTTCTCTCTCTATTCGGATGTTGTCAGCGGGGCTCGATTGTTAGAGCGAGATAACGAGATACGTTCAACCGAGGGACCATAACCGAGGATCATCTAGAAGATAGCGATCATCGAAATAACGATAACCGGTGGAGAAAAGAAGAATACTGACAAAGGCGGTAACCACTCTGGTGGTAATCGTGGCCATGAAAATAGAAAAGCGAGTCGGGAGGAGATTTTAAAAGAGGAGATTCAACAACGACCATGTGAAGACGTCGGCGCCAGATGTGCAACTAGTTCTAAGGGAGGAGAACGACCACCCATTATATGCTACAAATGCGGAAAAGAGGGACATATCGGTCAAACTACCCACAACAGTTCAAGGTATGCTATAGTTGTGGAAAGAAAGGACATATCGCTTCGAGATTATGCGATATCGAAACCCAGTCCAACGAGAATGGTGACTCAAAGGATGTCCCGAAAAGTCAAAGTCAATCGGTTCCGGGAAGAGCGTTTGTCGTGGCCATTCAAATTATGAGAACCCGAACGAAGTTAGCACGCAGTTAGTTAATTATAAATTCTTGGGAAGTTTATACCTTACTATATCTGGGTTTACCCATTCTTTTATCTCTCTTTACTTGCGCTCAACGTTTAAACTTGACTCGGGAGAAATTAGACTTTGACCTATCTGTGGAAACTCCGTTAGAGAAACTTTCATCACATCCATTGTTTATAAATCTTGCTTGATTCAGGTTGGCACTATCACATTACACAGTAACCTTATTTCTATAGAGATATTTGTTTTTGATGTGATTTTAAGGTTAACCACTCATCATGCCGAAATTGATTATTTTAAGTAAGGTTGTTAGTTTTCATATTCCTAAGCAACTTTGTTATTCAATTCAAGCAATCAAACCATTGTAGTCAAACATTTTCATATCAAGCCATGAAGTCATTCGTTTATTACGGATGTCAAATTTTCTTAGTCCATGTTATGGATTTGAATAAAGACACGTCGATTTGAATAATATTCTGTTTGTTATTGATTTTTCTGACGTATTTCAAGAAATTTCTTGGCCTACTCCCAAAGCTCTGATATTAAATTTTGTATTGACTATGAACCCGGTACAAAACTCATTTCTAAAATCTCATATCGAATGGCTCTATTGAACTTCGGAGTTAAAAATTCAACTATAAATTTGGTACACGAGCCTTTATCTTGTGACTTCCTTTGTGGAATTCACCTAAGCGGAACTCTCTGTAGGGGCGTCATATTAGATGCGATAATAAATCGATAGGTGTCATTGTGACGTCTTATCCAAGATTGGGATATGAGTCACGGTTGAGAGCAACCTAAGTCGATGTCGAAATCGTAGCTTTCTAGGCGTAGTTGGTTATTATCGGAGATTCGTTGAAGGATATTCTCGAATCGCTATTCCATTAACGCAACCCGACTCGTAGAGATACAAAATTCGAATGGAGCAAGGAATGTGGGAAGAGCTTGAAGAACTCAAGAGGAGACTCATTTCAAAGACATGTTACGATCATGCCATCCTGGAAAAGCGAACGTGGTAGCTGACGTGTTGAGTAGAAGATCGTATACAAGTACGAGTACGATATTGTCAAAGACTAATTTCGTATAATTTACAAATAATAGAGATGGAGATGAAAACTCTAGGTACCCACGTGATGATATACGAGTATAATTGACTTTAATCGATAAAGTTAAAGCTGCTCAAGCCACCGACCCGGAGTTGATGCGTATGAAGAAGAAAGTACAAGAAGGAGCTATTCCGGAAGCGAGAATTGATGAAGAAGGAATACTTGAGTCCACTCTAGACTTTGTGTTCCTAACGACTACGATTTGAAGTACAAGATTTATGATGGAGGCACACAATCGCCATTTGCAATCCATCTGGAAGTACTAAAATGTATCGTGATCTTGACATACATTTTGGTGGAACAATATGAAGAGAGAGATTGCAAAGTTTATCTCGATGTGTTTAACTTGCCAACGTGTAAAGCGAGACATCTTGTACCTAAAGAATTCCGTTGCAACCACTTGAGATTCCGGAATGGAAGTGGGAACACATTACTATGGATTTCGTTACGGGTCTTCCTACGGTTTCTCAAGGCATCAATGCTATTTGGGTTATTGTTGATAGATTAACCAAGTCTCGCTCATTTCTTGCCGACACGGAGACTTATTCCTTGAGCGTCTTGCTAGTATATGTACGTGAATGAGATTGTGAGGTTGCATGGCATGCACATATCCATAGTTTTAGATCGTGACCCAAGATTCACTTCATGATTTTGGGTTAGAAAGCTATGGGCACGCAATTTACGATTGAGTTTGGCATACCATCCTCAAACGGACGGGCAATCGAAAGGACTACTCAAACTCTTGAAGATATATTAAAACTCGTGTCCTAGATTTCAAAGGAAGTTGGGATAAGTACTTGCCATTGGTGGAATTCTCATACAACAATAGTTATTAAACAAATATAGGCATGGTTCCATTGAAGCATTATATGGGCGAAAATGTCGTTTCTCAATATGTTGGGATGAGATGGGTGAAGCAACATTGTTGGGACCCGAGTTTAAATGCGATATGACTACACAAGAAAGATCCAAATGATTCGACAACGATATACAAAACGGCACAAGATCGACAAAAGAGTTATGCGGATCTTCATCGAAAGGAGGTGGAATTTAATGTAGGGGATCATGTATTGTTGAAGTTGCTCCATGGAAGGAGTTACAAGATTTGGGAAGAGAGGAAAGCTCAATCCACGATTTATTGGTCCATTTCAAATTCTTGACCGAGTAGGAAATGTAGCCTATAGACTTGCGTTACCTCCGAGTATGTCTCGTGTTCATAATGTGTTTCACATATACATGATTTGGTAAATATGTGAAAGACCCGAACCACGTTATTGAGTTAGAACCAGGACGAGATAGCCAAGACTTAACGTATGAGGAGGTACCATCAAGATCTTGGATAGGAAGGAGCATGTCCTACGCCAAGAAAGGTTATACCACAAGTTAAAGTTTTGTGGAGGAATCATGCTATAGAGGAAATGACACGGGAGTTGGAAACGGAAATGAAAGCGAGGTATCCTCACCTTTTCAAAACACCAGAATGCGTCGTCGTCAATTTGAGGACGAAATTTCATAAGGAGGGAGGTTGTAAGACCAGAAATTTTTAAATAAAAAGGAATTTCCTTTATTTATTATTTTGAAATAGTAAGGGTTGATTTGATTAATGTGGATAGTTAAGGGTTAAATATGCAAATATTTCAAATTAAGCAAGTGGTTATAAAATATTCATTATCGTCGGGAATATTCGTTTGGTCGTGGAATATTCAATGCGTCGAGAATATTAAATGCTGACAGTAGCGACCATGTGTGGCCCCATAACTGGAAAGTGATTGGATGAAGAAAACGACAAATATAAGTTGTTTTTAATTAACGATGTAGTTGTTACCGTTAATACTGTTGGAATACCCGGTGGTTAAAACACACTAATACGCGTTGTTGAACAGTAGCACACGGTATTGCACCAATTATTGATTCTTACGTAAGAAGGCACTTCTCAATAATGGTTACAGTAATTACTGTTCAGTATTTTATTGAGTTAATAATTGCTGCGTTGATATTTTATATTCTTTGTTGTTTCATAATTGTCATTACACAATCTTTCATTATCGAAGCAATAATTCATATTATCCTGAATAATATTATTATATAACATTATTGGCAATGTCTAGAAAGTTACATCTAAGGAGAGGTTTG
The DNA here is from genome assembly GCA_020205615.1 of Panax quinquefolius. Lineage (NCBI taxonomy): Eukaryota > Viridiplantae > Streptophyta > Magnoliopsida > Apiales > Araliaceae > Panax > Panax quinquefolius. Next base: position 64,569,622 of record CM035157.1, read on the forward strand.
GTCACCTAATTGCGCTTGATAAGAAGAAATTCTTATTGAAAGCCCCTCTTTCTTAGAACCGCTGGTTGTCAATATTGTGATTCTATAATATTATTTGCGAATAATTAATTATTGATTCATATGATGAGAAAAATATTGATTTTATGTGGATATAGATGGAGAAAATTTTATGGTGACAATTGTTGAAAATTGAAATTTTATCTTTTTCTCGATAAAATAATTCATTTAAATATATTATTATATTTTAATAATATAATAATGGTGATATTTTTACAAATCTAATGTGGGATATATGAGTATACGAGGAGGAAGAGTATTTTTGTTGCAATAAATGTTTAAAACATGTTAAACATGTCGGTGGACCCCATTTATTGACCTGAAATTTGATTATAACTTGTAAAATCGCCTGCTTTGTGGATTTCCTATTCGATTTACATTTGGAATTTGGAAAAACTTTCTTCCGCAAAGTTGTAGAGAATTGAATTTCCTATAAAAACTTGCGAGATTCAATTTTCTGATGAACGGGCTATTTATTATGAATTATTGAAGTTTGAAGTCTCAAATAATTGATTTTGGAAGTTTAAAATATTTTAATTACAAAAACGTTTTTTGTGTTTGGTTAGCCTCATTAAACACATGCAAGTTGCTGAATTCAGATGGTTCTAGGTGCGTAGAGAATTTGTAATATATATAATATTATTATATTAAATTTTACGCTTTGGTGTTCTAAGCAATTTCCTATAAATAGGGTGCTTAGGTTAGAATTGAAAATCACACCGAAATCAAGTTTTCTCTCTATATATCGATCGGCGTATTCTTGTGAGTATTTTGAGTATACTTTGAGTATTGCTATACTGGTGCAAGTCCAAGTCATAGCCTATATCCTGTTTCAAATTTAGAAGTCTTGATCTTTCGAGGTAAAGGAATATTATTTTTTCAGAATGATATTATTTCTTCAATATCATGATAATTGAAATGTTGATCTGAAGTTTTATCAAATTTGGAACTTTTTCATGTTGGGGTTACTATTCATGGGTTACTATTCATGAGTTACTATTCACGAGTTACTATTCATGAGTTACTATTCACGAAGTTACTATTCACGAGTACTATTCATGAAGCGTGAAGATGTTTTTGTGGAATTTCTATCTTTTGGTGTCGAGTTACTATTCACGATATCTGGCACTATTCACGATATACGATACTATTCATAGAAAAATAAAATTTCTTCTTTTCGTCTCAAAACATCTATTCGGATACTAGCTCGATTGTATCCATGTTTTGATCATTCTTGAATTATACACCACTATGATTATTTTGAGGTATTTTTGGGCGTGGATAAAACCAAGTACTGAATCCTTAATCCTTAATCCTTGTCATTTTGTTTCACAATTCGTTTCTTTAAAATATTTTTCATCATCCTCGATCTTAAATGATGATATTATTGAATATCTTTGGCACAGTAGTGCAAGATGAATGATTTCTGAAGAATATCTTTGGCTGTAGTGCAAAAGATGAGCAGTGTTTAAATGAACATGACCGATCGATGAATATCTTTGGCCTTTAGTGCAAAGATGAACAGTGTTGAGATGAACATGATGGATTGATGAATATCTTTGGCCATAGTAGCAAAGATGAATATTTGATTTGAGATGAATATTGATTGATGTTACGGTATAAAATATTGATGATGAACTGTTAAATTCATAGATTATAGTAGAATTCATTCTCTCACGTAACTCTTCTATGAATTATTATTTTCATTCGCGAATATTGATCTCGAAAACTTGTTGTCTATTGTATTCTATCGATTTTTTCCTCGTTGAAGACTAACGATAATTTGTTATATATTATCTTAGTCATAATATTCTTTATCTTGGGCTAGTTGAGCTCACCCTTTTCCTTGTTGTTCCATTTTTCTTCTCAAGAGGCGAGAATGTAGCGAGTACTAGTCGGGGTATGGAATGAAGGTTCTAGAGAGAGTTGTTTAGTAGTCCTCACCATTTTTGTAAAATAATGTATCAATAATTATGATGGGGATTTATTTGCGTATGGATATTGTCTAGATGGCAATATCTGTATTTAAACTCAAAGTTTATATGTTGTAATAATAAAGTTGTAGTTATTTCTGTACCATGTATTTGGCGACTCAGAATGGGTTGGATGGAATGGACCTATTTTGGGGGCGTCACAGTACAAGACCTTTTTCGGACCGCCGTTGTCGAGAGTTACACAATGACATGAGATTAGAGGTTGTACGAAGTTAGGAAGAGGGGACCATGCCCATGGTATTCAAGCTTCAAATTCTATCCGGTGTGCTGTCCTGCGTAATAGTCACTCGGGATTGTAATTCCTTGGCTCTTATGGGACATTGTTGTGTAGAAATGTATGTATGAGATGTTGAGATGGCACAATGTGGGGTTGAGGTGGCAAGATGATGAGTTTTCACCTCACCGGGCCGGGTTATCTTCGGTTTGGGTTGATAAAGTAGACGTTGCTCAGGGTTATCTCTGAGATTGGAATGCTGCAAGTGTTTGAATTCTTTAGGGTCATCTAAGTGTGCCTATCTTCCCGGTGTTATCTTCAGATCTTTGGAATGAGTGTCTCGGCGAGAGTTCCGAGGTTGAAGCTAATTGCATGCATTTTAAACAAGCATTTCCGTGGTTATTGTCGGAATGACAACGACATTCCTTGAGGTTATCTCCAAGGATGAAACTCGGGGTTATCTCTGAGGTTGAAACTGATACTCCCGGTGTGTGTTCCGGGGTTGAGACTGAACTTCCAGTGGTATCTGGAATGGATATGAGTTGTCTTCTAGGGGTATCTCTGAAAGACGAATCTTCACTCCTACAATGTTAGTAACAGGTGTGCAGAAAATTTTGAGTGTCTACAATGTTGTTTCTTCTCTTCTTCAGGATTTCAAAGATGTTTTTTCGAGGAGCTTCCTCAAACTACCGCATATTCGAGGAATTGAACATCAAATTAATTTTGTTCCCGGTGCGACCATTCTAAACCGGCTGAATTATCAAAGTAATCCTAATGAAATGAAAGATTTACAAAGACAAGTTGACGAGCTGATGGGAAAAGGGCTTATGAGGAAAAGTATGAGCCCACGTGCAATTCTGGTGATTCTAGTGCCAAAGAGAGATAGAAAATAGAGGATGTGCATCGATTGTCGAGCAGTAAATAATATTACGGTAAAATATTGACACCCAATTCCTCATTTAGATGACATATTGGATGAATTGCATGGGTCTTTCATATTTTCTAAAATTGATTTAAAAATTAGGTATCGACAAATTAGAATGCAAGAGGGTGATGAATGGAAAATGACTTTTAAAATTAAATATGGTCTTTATGAGTGGTTGGTATTACCTTTTGGTTTAATTAATGCACCCAACACTTTTATGAGATTAATGAACCGTGATTTACGTTCGTTCATTGGAAAATTTGTCATAGTTTACTTTGATGATATCTTTATTTATAGTAATAACTTGGAAGATCATGCCTTGCATTTAAAATCTATTTTAGATGTACTTAGGAAAGAAAAGTTATTTGCTAACATCGAAAAATGCACGTTTTGTTCAGATATAATTATTTTTCTTGGCTTTATTGTGAGTTCACAAGGAGTCTAAGTTGATGAGGATAAAATCTGTGCAATCCAAGATTGGTTGAGTCCTACAAATATGAGTCAAGTTCGAATCTTCCATTAACTCGCAAGTTTCTACTGACGCTTTGTTTGAAATTTCAGTGAGATTATAGCACCATTAACCGACGTTATCAAGAAAAATGTGGTCTTTAAGTGGGGTGATGAACATGAAAAAGCATTTAATTTGATAAAGGATAAATTGACAAATGCTCCTTTACTTATTTTCTTAACTTTACTAAAACTTTTGAGATTGAGTGTAATGCTTCAGTTTTAAGGATTGCAGCTGTTTTGATGCAAGAAGAAAAACCAGTGGCGTATTTCAGCGAGAAATTGAGTGGGGCAGTTTTGAACTATCCTACTTATGACAAGGAGTTGTACACATTGGTTAGAGCATTAGAGACATGGCAACACTACTTGTAGCTTAAGGAGTTCGTGATCCATACCGATCACGAGTCATTGAAATACTTGAAGTGAAAACACAAGTTGAACAAAAGACATGCGCGATGGATGAAGTTCATTGAGACATTTCTATATGTCATTCGATACAAGCAGGGTAAGGAAAATGTCATTGCGGATGCTTTTCTCAAAGGTTTGTTTTCTTGAATACTCTTGATACAAAATTACTTGGTTTTGAACGAATTCAAGATTTGTATGCTAATGACCTTGATTTCGGTGAAAATTTTAAACTTGTGAAAAGAATGTTGTAGGTAAATACTTTAAAATGGATGGATTTCTATTTCTTGAGAATAAACTGTGTATACCTGCATGTTCTTTGCGTGAGTTGTTGGTTAGGGAATCACATAGGGGTGGTTTGATGGGACACTTTGCTGTCGATATAACTTTGGTTGTTTTAAAAGAACATTTTTATTGGTCTCATATGAAACGAGATTTTGAAAGAATTTGTGAAAGATGCATTAGTTATCGACAGTCTAAATCTCGTGTTCAATCACATGGATTGTATACACCATTGCCTATACCTAATGATCCTTGGATTGAAATATCAATGGATTTTGTGTTAAGTTTACCTAGGTCTAAGCGTGGTAATGATTCGATATTTATTATTGTGGATAGGTTTTCAAAGATGGCATACTTTATTCCATGTCACAAAACTGATGATGCATCCCATATAGTTGATTTGTTCTTTAGGAAAATTATTTGATTGCATGGTATGCCTAGAACCATTGTTTCTGATAGAGATGATAAGTTTTTAAGCTATTCTTGGAAGACCTTGTGATGTAAATTGGGAACTAAACTGTTATTTTCTACTACTTGTCACCCGCAAACTTATGTTAAACTGAAGTAATAAATAGAACTTTGTCTGTGTTGTTGAGGGCTATCATTAAAAACAATATCAGCCATTGGGAAGAATGTTTACCACATATTGAGTTTGCTTATAATTGTTTGATTCATTCAGATACTAATTTTTCACCATTTGAGATTGTTTATGGCTTTAATCCTTTAACTCCATTGGATTTATCAACATTACCTGGTCTGAATTTACTAACATGGATGGAAAGAAAAAGTCTTAATTTGTTAAGTAGATATATGAGAAAGTGAGGCTCAACATTGAGAGGAGGACGGAACAATATGCAAAATAGGCTAACAAGGGCCAACGTCAAGTTATCTTTGAACCTGGAGATTGGGTATGGCTACATATGCGAAAAGAACGATTCCCAACTCAAAGACGTTCTAAATTGATTCCACGAGGAGATGGTCCATTTCAAATGCTAGAACACATTAATGACAATGCTTATAAACTGAATTTATTGGGTGAGTATAATGTTAATGCAACCTTAAATGTTTCTGATCTAAGTCTGTTTGATGTAGGTGACGATTTGAGGACAAATCCTTTTCAAGAGGATGGGAATGATGAGAAGATGGCCAACTTGGATTCAAATGGAGGTCGTGGATTAAACCCGGTGCAAGTACTAGTTGAACCCATAACGAGAGGACGAGCTAAGATGTTCAAGGAATGGATTGGTTATTCCATTACGGAGTTATAATTGATTGTCAAAAGAAATGTGTTAACCTTATGACTCCGTCAAAGGTGGTGTTTTATAGAAGCAAGTCACCTAGATAAGCGAGTTGTTTGAAATGATGCAAGCCAAGAAATTACTGAGATAAGGATGTGAAGGATACTTAGCTTACATAGTCGATACTCAGAAGAAGACTGCTAAATTGGAAGAGATACCGATCATTAGATATTTTGCAGATAAATTATAGAGAGGTTGAGTTCGTGATTGATTTAGCACCAGGAACGACCCTGATATCTAAAACCCTTTATAGAATGGCCCTAGTAGAAATGAAAGAGTTAATGGTGCAATTGCAAGAATTACTAGACAAAAAGTATATCTAGCTGAGTGTATCACCGTGGGGAGCACTGATATTATTTGTTAAGAAGAAAGATGGGTCAATGCGGATCTGAATTGATTATAGGGAATTGAATAAGGTCATGATTAAAAATAAGTATCCGTTACCGAGAATCAACGACTTGTTCGATCAACTGAAGGGAGCTAGGTACTTTTCGAAAATAGATTTAAGAAATGGATATCATCAGTTGAAGGTAAGGAAGGAGGATGTACCGAAAACGACATTCAAAACTCGGTATGGTCATTACGAGTTTTTAGTTATGTCATTTGGTTTAACCAATGCACCTACAACGTTCATGGATTTGATGAATAGGGTGTTTAAACCTTTCTTAGATAAATTTGTAATGGTTTTTATTAACGATATATTAGTGTATTCTAAAACCAAGGAGGAACACATTGAACATCGAAAGATGACGTTGGAGACATTAAGAAGAGAGAAGTTGTACGCAAAATTTATGAAATGTGAATTTTGGTTAGTACGTGTACAATTTCTTGGACATGTTATTGACAAGGACGGAATCTCAGTAGATTCATCAAAAGTTAAAGATGTAATAAACTGGGATCATCCAAAGACACCGTCAGAAGTAAGAAGTTTCTTGGGGTTTCCAGGTTACTATAGGCGTTTTATTCAAGATTTTTCCTAGATCAAAACTCCGTTGATGAATTTGACTAGGAAGGTAGTTAAGTTTGTTTGGACGGAGAAATGTGAGGAGAGTTTCCAAAAATTAAAGAAGAGATTGAGTTCAGCACCTGTGTTGTCATTGCCTGATGAAACAGGGAATTTTTTAGTATATAGTAACGCATCGCATAAAGGACTAGGCTGTGCGCTTATGTAGATTGGTAGGGTCATTGCGTATGCATCACGTCAATTATAGGATTACGAGAAAGGGTATCTGACTCATGATTTGGAGTTGCCTGCAGTGGTGTTTGCTCTGAAGATTTGGAGGCACTATCTTTATGGAGAGAGGTGTGAGATATATATAGACCATAAACATCTGAAGTATATCTTTACACAGAAGGATCTAAGTATGTGACATACAAGATGGATGGAGTTGATTAAAGACTACGACTGCGAGTTTCTTTATCATCCCGGAAAGGGGAATGCTGTTGCTGATGCCTTAAGTAGAAAGGGTTGGGAGAAATTATTGATGTTAACTGCTCAGGAAAAGCTTATAGCAGAAATGGCCAAGTTGGAATTAGAAGTTAAATATCTGACAGAATCAGATGAAAAATTGTTCCAGATGGAGACCATTTCAATTTTTGTGGATAAGGTGAAGAACGCACAACTTCAAGTTAAAAACTATGAAAAGATAAAAAGAAAAGTGTCTGAAGGCGAAGAAGACAAATTTAAAATTGATGCAGAATGGTTGCTTAGATTTGAGGGGAAAATTTGGGTTCCGCCAATACCAGAAGTTGAAGAGGAAATTTTGAGTGAGGCTCATAACTCACGATATTCGATTCACCCTTGAAGTTAGAAGATGTACTAGGATCTCAGACATCATTTCTGGTGGTCGAATATAAAAAAGGACATTGCCGAATGTGTGGAAAATTGTTTAACATCAAAGGCCAAGCGGATTATTACAACCGTTAGAGATACCGGAATGGAAATGGGAGCATATCACAATGGATTTTGTGGTAGGTCTTCCAGCGACTCAGCAGGGTTATGATGCAATTTGGATGATTGTGGATCGATTGACAAAGACAGCACACTTTTTGCCAATCAAAATTAGATTTAACCTAGATCAGTTAGCAAAACTATATGTGAAGGAGATTGTATCAAGACACGGTGTCCCGGTGTCCATTATATTAGATAGAGCTCCATGTTTCACATCAAATTTCTGGAAACAACTATAGGAGTGCTTGGGAACGCAGTTGAGAATGAGCATAGCGTATCATCCTCAAATCGACGGACAAAGTGAGAGGACAATCCAGACATTGGAGGATATGCTCAGAGCTTGTATCATGGATTTCAAAGGGAATTGGGATGACCATCTATCGTTGGTTGAATTTGCATATAATAACAGTTATCATCCACGTATTGGCATGTCACCTTACGAAGCGTTGTACGTCAGGAAGTGCAGAACCCCGTTATGTTGGGACAAAATTTGTGAACGTAAGCTATTAGGTCCAGAATTGATGTAATAGACCGATGAGATTGTCAAGGTGATTCGGAAAAGATTGATAGATGCACAGGATAGGAAGAAGAAATATGTTGATCAATACAAACAGAATCGGGAATTTGATGTTGGCAGTTTTGTTTTCTTGAAAGTGTCTCCCTGGAAAAGGAAAATACGGTTTCGTAAAAAGAGAAAACTAAGCCTTAGGTTTATAGGACCTTTTGAAATGCTACGACGAGTTGCTGAAGTGGCATATGGGGTAGCTCTGCCTCCGGAACTAAAACATATTCATAACGTTTTCTATGTTTCAGTATTATAACCATATAAGCCCGATTATAAACATGTTATAGAATATGAACCATTACAATTTGAAAAAGATTTGTCTTGTGAAGAAGTTCCTATTCAGATTGTTGATAGAAAAGAGCAAGTATTAAGGAATAAAGTGATATCTTCTGTTAAGATAATTTGGAGGAACAACAACGCTGAAGAAGCTACGTGGAAACTCGAAGACAAGATGATGAAAACTTATCCTCATTTATTTGCTTAATCTAGGTGTAGGGATTCTGGGGATAGAATCTTTTTAAGGGAGGAAGAATATAATAAATAAATTTATAAAGTTGTGATTCTAAGGACAAAATCCTTTTAAGGTGGGAATGATATAACGAACGGGAATTTTGTAATTAATTTTAAATATTTATTGAATTAAATAACTATTTGAATTGATTTATTTATTGATATAAATAATTATTTGATAAAATTATTGTGTAATAATTTAGCTAAAGTGTGTAATAATAATTAAATTAATGTATGATAATTTTATGGTTTGAAGATTTAATTTAATGAAATAATTAAATTAAATGAATTATTTAATAATTATATTCACGTGTAATGGTGTTATTTTAATTTAATTGGTTAATGGAATTAAAGGAATGATTAATTTAGAAGGCTAATATTTATTAAATAAATATTAAGAATTATGTTGGCTAAATAAATATTATGTGGATAATTAAAGATTATAATTTAAATTTAATAAGTGTGACATTTGTATATGATATAATAAGAAAAACATGAAAATAATTTAGGAAAAGTTTAAGAGGGTTGCCAAACATGGTCTTAAGACCTTTGGTATTTTTATCAGTTAAAAACCTTTTATTCTATAACTGATATATGTTAAGTCTTCGTATTATGTATGTGGTCATGTTGGTTTTACGTGTTCTTATAACACAGAGTTGGGAAGAGGGGAGAGTTAGAGAGCTTTTAGGTGTACTGAGAGTATTCTTTGTAAATTGATAAGGGTTAGAGGTGGAAGAAGGTTTTGTCAAACTATTCTATCATCTTGCTAAGTTTTAACAAGGAATTTATGGTATAATTTAATTTATATTCTCACTTGTTTATTTTTGAGTTTTCTTTTAAACTGGAGTCCTAATGTATGATTTGTGAGGAATTGGATTATATGTATTGGTTAGTATATATATAATCTATTGGTTATCATTTAAAAACAATTTTCAGAGGATAAATTCATGAAGTTGTGTTTTAGAATGGAGGTTTTTTTGGTGTTCTTGAGTTTTTTGTGTTATATATGACATGTATGATTCTGGAGTCAAAACTGGTGTTTAATTTATTTGATGATCTATAAATTGGTTGTCAAATATGTTAGTATGTTGAATTACAAAAAGAATGCAACTGAAATGGATGAATTTGGTGAATTAACGAAGTTGTAGTTATGTGATTCGTTAAACATGTCAAAATTTGGGTTTTTAAGCATAAACATGATTTTAATCCTTTAAGATTGATTGTTTTAGATGTTAGAAGTGTAATATGCATGCTTAGTGTTGTTGTTAATAAATTTATAACTTTCGGGTTTGTTAAATTCATGCTTAATTGGGAAAAATTGGGAGGTTTGGGTTGAACTATGAAGCAAGGACATAGTCTGCAAGTTTCTGGCTGCGTAACAGCGTAGCTGCGCTAGTATCAAAGGCAGAAATGGTGCAATTGCGCCTGTTGAACTTTCTGGGAAATGAGCACCAACAAGCAATTTTCTTTCAGTGTGAAACTTGGGGTAGCCGTATCGCGCCTCCCCCTGAAGCGTAAATAGTTTGTTTTATTTTATGTTCCAGTCCATGATGTGTTGATTTAACCTAGTCTAATGCTCTTGATATTGTGTTAAGCATGTAATAAAATTCTATAACAGATTTTAAACATGTATTTGATGATTTTAGGTTGAAAAGATAATAACTTGAGAACACTTTAACTTGTTGATTATTAAGTCTTGAGATGTTATTTAAGCGTGATGTTTCTTTACTAGATTTATGATTTCAGACCTGTAAATGATGTCAGTGATCAGAATATTGTAAGACCCCGAATTTTATGAAATAAAAGTATTCAATTTTTTTTTTAATTACTATTCATGAGTTACTATTCACGAGTTACTATTCATGAGTTACTATTCACGAGTTACTATTCACGAGTACTATTCATGAAGCATGATAATTTTTTTTCGTAAGAAGGCATTACTCAATAATTGTTACAATTCTTTACTGCTCAATATTTTATTTTATTGATTCAATAATTGCTACGTTGATATTTTATATTATTGTTGTTTCAATAATTGTCACAAAGACAAAGATTTTCTATTATCTGAGCAATAATTCATATTATCCTAATAATATTATTGGATAACATTATTGGCAATGCCTAGAAAGTTCGCCTAAGGAGAGGTTTGGTTACCTAATTGCTACGCCAAAGAAGGAGAAATTCTTATTGAAAGCCCCTCTTCCCAGGAACACAATTTCAGTTGTCAATATTGTGATTATGTAATATTATTTGTGAATAATTAATTATTTATTTTTATGATGAGGAAAATATCTATTTTATATGGACATAGATGGAGAAAATTTTTAATGTGACAATTGTTGAAAATTGAAATTTTATCTTTTTCTGATAAAATAATTCATTTAAATATATTATTATATTTTAATAATATAATAATGGTGATATTTTTACAACGAATGTGGGATATATGAGTATACGAGGAGGAAGAGTATTTTTGTTGCAATAAATGTTTAAAACATGTTAAACATGTCTCGGGGACCCCATTTCTTGTTGAAATTTGATTATAGACTGTAAAATCGTCCGTTTGTGGATTTTGGTCAATTTCTGTTTGGAATTTGGAAAAACTTTCTTCTGCAAAGTTGTAGAGAATTGAATTTCCTATAAAAACTCGCGAGATTCGAATTTTTTTGATAAAAGGGCTATTTATTATGAATTATTGAAGTTCTGAAGCTCTGAAATAATTGATTTTTGGAAGTTTAAAATAATTTAAATAACAAAAACGTTTTTGTGCAAGTCTTGTGAGGTGGGCTGTTTGGTGGCTGAGGTTTTGAAGCAAAATAAGTGTGCTTTGGAATAAAAATAATATATATTAATATTTTATTAAATTTTCTGCTTTGGTTTTTCTAAGTATTTTCCTATAAATAGGTGCTTAGGTTAGAATTGAAAATCACACCAGAAACTGAAGTTTTCTCTCTCTATATTATCGAGCGTATTCTTGTGAGTATTTTGAGTATACTTTGAGTATTACTATACGGTGCAAGTTCGTTCAACGTTATTCCAGTCAGAAGTACTGCTCTTTTGAGGTAAGGGATAGTAAGGGATTTTAAGGGTTATTATGTTTTTAGTTTCAAATTTTTCTGAACCTTCAAAATTCTGGAAAAATTTGAAATGATAATTTGATGAGTTTTATATATTGTGTCCAAAATGGCGATTTTGGATGTATAGATTAGAGTTATGGATTTTATGAGAAAAGACTATTTTAAAAGTAACTATTTATAACTCCTTGTGATTAACTCCAAAATTGATGAAATTTTTATTGGGAATACATCTATATAATATACGTATACCGTGTAAATTTCAGAATTTTTGGATAAAAGTATAATTTATGATAAATGTTTAAATATTCGGTGGTTTTGGCCATATGAAAAATAGTAAATGAATTTTTAAAATTCGAGAAAAATATATATTCAATATGGGACTATATTCTTCTAAATCCCAGAAAATAAATATTTTTGGAACTGATTTGGTATTTTCATGAAAATGTTCTAGTTATGAGTAAATGAATTAAATATGTTATGTGAAGTAAGAAAATTGGAAAATATGATTTTATGGTTGAGAATCATATATGAGGTATATCTGATTTTGATGAGGGTTTTGGTTATTGGTGATGAAATCTTATGAGTTTGGCATTTTATGATGATTAAATGCATTAATTAGTAAAGTGTAAACAATTTAATTAAATTGTTTATAAGTTTTAAAAATTATTAAATATTGTTGTAATATTAAGAATATTAAGATTTTGATATTATTAAGTGATTTTATAACATTTGGATTAAGGTGTTATAAATATTGATATGGATTTTATTATGAAATTTTATCTTTTTCGTATCGAGGTTACTTATGCACGTATACTTGTACTATGTACGAATACGAAGGTACTATTCACGACAAATTGGTTTCTTCTCCACCAAATTATCGTTGATTTATGAATCTTACTCTTGAAATTAAAACCATGTTTTGATTATATTGTTTTTATATAACATTCTTATAACCCTAATGATGATATTTCTCTTTGACTTGAGTGTAAAGATGGGTAGATTATTGGTATGATCGTGACCATAGGTTCTCTTTGGCCATGAGTGCAAAAGTTGAATTGTTGATTTGGTATGATCATGACCATTGAATTTACAATTGAATATTTTTAGCTTAAGTGCAAAGGTGAATTGATCAACATGGTTATAATTATTGTTATATAACTTCAAATGATTATGTATTTCTTTGATATATGAATATCTTTGGCTCGTGGTGCAAAAGATGACTTGTTGATGAATATCTTTAGCTTTGTAGTGCAAAGATGAATTATTGATGAATATCTTTGGCTCGTAATGCAAAGATGACCGGTTGATGAATATCTTTAACTTTGTGAAAAAGATGAATTATTGATGAATATCTTTGGCTCGTAATGCAAAGATGACTGTTGATGAATATCTTTAGCTTTGAGGTGTAAAGATGAATCATGATGAATATCTTTGGTAGTGGTGCAAAGATGAATTTATTAGTATGATTATGAACATGAACTGTGATTTGGTATAACCATGATCTTTGATGTTTCGTGTAAAGACAAGTGATGAAAATTATCTTTGTCTTGGATGAGGAAAGGAATTTAGAACTACAATTACGATTATGAGTTATACACGTGATTGTGGGCGTGAATTGTTGATTGATGTTACGAGGATAAAACATTGTTGGTGGACTTTTAACATGGAGAAGATAATAGATTTTATGGTCTATTTGACTCTTCTAATGGATTGCTTTCGTTCACCGCAACTATGGTTGAAAAGTTTTATCATCTACCATATGTTCTAAATCTCTGATTTATTACTGATGAAGACTATTGATAATTTATTTATCTTTAGTCATAATATTCTTTACTGAGCTAGTTGTGCTCACCCTTTTGTTTCACAATTCCTTTAAGATAATAAAAGTGTAGCTGGGTTGAGCGGGGATAGCGAGGGAATAGAGTGGTGGTCTATAGATGTTGAGGGTGAGGTGAATTTAACTTTGGAAGGGTGTTTTGCCACTATCATACAAGATGTCTAATGATATACAAACTCGTGTTATCATAAGACATGGTTGTTCTCATCCACTTGCTGAGTATATTTACAAGCACTACCTATATAATCTTGGTGTTTGTTTGGAGTATAATACCCAAATAGAGACAGTGGAGATAATGATATGTCAAGAGAAGACTCACCATTGGGAAGAATATGATAGTAATCTTCTCGTTTTTCTTTGGGGTCTATTGAGTCAACCAAGGATAAATCTGTGGCCATATGATATCTACCATAACCTAAAAGCATGGCCTCCCATGTACGAAGGTTTCCTTGAGCACTTCCTAAAGATTCTAATTTCTAAAATGGGTTTTGACTATACCTTTATGTAAGGTGTCATTGTGACGTACTGCTTTGGTATATATTTGTATCCAAACTCACAAAGATATGTGTTGTTGTATTTTGCACGACAATTGTTGTAATAAAGTTGTAGTTGTTTTTCGCACTTATATATTTGGCGACTTTTTAATGGGTTGGATGGAATGGACCTATTTTGGGGTCGTTACAAATATGAATTAGGATAACAAGATGAACTTGAATGGGAATTAAACCTATAGGGCTAATGTTAGTTTAACTAATCAGTATTGCGATTTTAATGGTATATATAGGGTATTTGGCGAACGTGTGTAATAATTGTGTAACTTACGCACAAGGCAAGTTCCTAAACCTTATTTCTTTACATAAAACATGTTATTTATCCTATCTTATTTATTATTATTATTATGGAAGTGTCTAAATTTTACTTTTTGCTAAGCAAGTTTCCTAATCTTGAACTTGATATTGATTGATTATGATAGCTTAAGTTGTCTATTCATATTGAGCGAGTTTTTAACCTTTGTTTTTTATTAAATCAAAGCTTAAAATGTTCATTATCTCGAACGAGACTTTCTAATTCCTTTGAAGGTAGTATATTGAATATACAATGTTTTATTCAATTGTATATTATCGTGATTCCATTTTTGATTTAAATATCGTTACTCAATACCTAGTTATTATATCAAACTCTGAATGGCTAGTGGACCTTAGTTCATTTGACTAGCCCATAGTTAATGAGCGTTCTAAAATTCAAGGACCATTATGAAAGCTAATCCAAACTATACTTTTTTAGTGCGGAATCCTAAGTCAAACTGAGATGAACAACCCTATTATAGGGGATTATTTACGCATTAGCTTTAAGATGTTTTTGCACAATACATGGTATGAAGGGCTGATCCCCCTAAGTACGAAAGAAAAGGTCCATATAGTCTAATGGTTGTTAAAGGTTGAAGTAGAAATACTTAATAACATGGGACATAGTTTGTGGTCTTGAGACCCTCAGATATATAATTCGATCTAATTTTCTAATCTTTATTTAAAGGTCGAGTTCTTTATTATTCAGTACTCATTGTTTACTCTTATGATGTTACTATTGTCATCATTATATTTGTTAGCAATTGTTTGCTCACTCTTCCATATAAAACATTGCAGCTAAGGTTGAAAGACCAGAGTCGTGCACTAGTAAAGGCAAAGGCAAAGCCACCAAATGATGAAGACTTGGTTTATTTTATTTGCAAGAATTTATGTTATGAGACTTATATTTTTGTATGATGTGTTCCCCAAACTTATGTAATAATTTAAGGTTAGATTACCTGAGATTTATTTTAGTTGATGTAACCCTTTAATGTGGAGGATTATTGTTTAAGTTATTTAATTTGTGTCTTTATCCTTGATTACGGGTAGTTGGATGTGATTGTTTTGGATAGTGAGCACCAAATCCTGTGAGAATGAAGTACCCAGATTTGGGGGTGTCACAAGTTGGTGTCAGAACTTTAGGTTATGAACCTTAGGTGGGGAACCTTAGGAAGTAGCCTTTAAGGAGATTAAAAACATAGTGGTGATAAACACTTATCGAGTTTTAAGGAATGGATTAAGAAATTCATTAAAGATAAATAATAAAAGATTTTATGTGCCTATGTGCTAATAACTTATGTGCTCGCGAGTATCGAAGAGTGTCACGTAGTAATTAAAACTTAAAGTATTTTGTTATCAGGATGTCTAACGTTGAAGGATCCAGTCATGTAAGACCCCAACTTTTATGAATAAAGATGAATTTTCTATAATTATCATTTTTGAATATTATGGAATGAATTTGATATAATGTTATAGTTGTGGGTAATATTTATAAATTTTTCAAAGTACGCAAGTTGTTATATAATATTCGATTGGTCGAGGAATATTCGTTTTAACAGGGAATATTCGTACGACGGAACAATCATTGGTGGACCCCACAACGGAATTATTGTCGGACGGAGAAAACGACAGAAATATTTTATTGAAAATAACAGCGAAAGTTTTAACGTTAATACTGTTGAAACACCCTTGTTAAGTATAATGAAGAATACGCATTGGTTGCATAGTAGCACACGGTATTGATTATTGATGCTTACGTGAGAAGTCACTTAGTTTTGTTAAATTATTACTTCAGTAATTATTGCATAGTATTTCATGTTAATTGATTCAATTATTGTCGATATTTTATATATTATTAAATCAATAATTGAGATGACAGAGTTATTAATATTATTATTTGCAATATTAACGATGTCTCAAGTTCTGCCAAGGAAAGGTTTGGTCACCTAATTGCGCGCCAATAGGAAGAGATCCTTATTGAAAGCCCCTCTTTCCAGGAATGACCTGGTCGATTAATATTGTGAATTATAATAATGATGATAAATGTTGTTAAAAATATTGAGGTGTTTTTATGAAGTATTTATTGTAATTTTTGACGTATTTTATGGACCCCCATTTACCTATTTTTCGAAATAATAATTCGGTATATATATATATATATATATATATATATATAAATATATATATATATATATACAAGTGGTGGGGGAATTAAAGGATTCTTTTGGTGGGGGAATGAAAGGATTCTTTTGGTGGGAGGAATTCCACCCGTGAATTGGGTGGAATGTGGGAATGGTGGAGTAGTATATATTAATATTATATATATATATATTATCCTTTGGTGGAATCAAAAGTCATCGAATTGTAAGAGTTTGTCGGGTGGGAGCAAATAATTCAAACAAGCATGTGCTTATATAAATATATATATATTATTTTATTTTTGTTTTACTTGATGTTGGTAATCAAATTCTTGCGCATAACATCCGTGGTTGCTACAATTTCGTCCGTGAAATTATCATTCGGTGCACACGTATTCAAACAATACCACTTCAATTCTCCTATAAATAGGATGCTTAGTTAGAATTGAAAACACACCAGAAATTTAGAGAATTCTCTTCTATAATCTTAAGCGTATTTCTTTAGAGTTTTAAGAAGCTTTGAGTGTAGTGCAAATTTTCTTCAAGAATATCCTCGCCCTACCAGTCGGAATACTCTTCTTTTACGATAAGGGGTAAAATTTCTTTTGTATTCATGAAAAGAACTTCTGTTATTCCATTCTTTATTATTATGTTGGAATATCCTGTCTGTACGTTTTACGCCGGACCTGGTTCTTTCTTTATTATTCTATTGGAATATCCTATTCACATGCGTTTACTGTGGGACACGTTCCGTCTTTATTATTCTCATTGGAATATCCGTCGGTCATGCAATTTACTTTGACACCGGTTCATATCTATTATTCTATTGGAATAACATGTTGATGCGAAGTACGGCACGCATGGTGATTTCTTTTGTTATTCCATTCTTTATTATACTCAGTTGGTTAAAGTTTTGACTTCTAAACTTAATGAAATTAGTGGAATATCCTTGATTTTTGCGCTTCATCCAGTATCTTTTTATGGAAATATTCTTCTGAGCATTCTTGAATTTACTCTACAAAGAAGTATCATGTTGACAATTTGGACGTTATTAGTTCATGAATAAATTAATTCTGGAACGTGTTTTATTAAACTCTTATAACATTGTCATCATCCTCATGTTTATTTTTTTTAAAGTCATCTGTGGCCTATAGTGCATAGATGGGCTTGGTATGATTATGACCAGGGATTATTCGGTGTAATCATGACCGTAATGCTACAGATGATGTGGTAAAAGTCCTCATTGGCCCGTAGTGCATTGATGGATAGTTGTTGGCATGATCATGACCATTAATGAATACACGAATATCCTTGGCCCGTAGTGCATGGATAATTTAGGATTGTGATACTAATGAATATCCTTGTCAGAAAAGGGGGATGATGTGGATTATTTATTAAGTCGAGTCCCAAATGATAAAAGTGATGAAAAACCTTTCTAAATCATAAAAGATAGTAGATTTTATTCTCTACTTGACTCTTTTAATGGATTGCATGTTCCGCTGCAGTTAAACTTGATGTCTATTGTATTTTATCAGTTTAACACTATTGAAGACTAATGATAATTTATCCTGCATTATCTTAGTCATAATATTTCTTACTGGGCTAGTTGAGCTCACCCTTTCTTTCATTGTTCTCTTCAGGAAATAAGAATATAGCCGGGACGAGTCGGGAAACGGATTGACGGTCCAGATGGTGGTGTTAGTAGTCCTCACTATTCTATGAAATAGTGTGATAATAATTGTAATGAGGACTCCATTGAGAGTGGATATTGTATAGAAGGCAATATTTTTGTTTAAACTCTCAGCTATGTTTTGTCGTATATTACTCGACAGTTGTATAATTAAGTTTGTATTTAAATTTATATAGTGTGTATCTGGCGACCCAAGATGGGTGATGTATACCTATTTTGGGGGCATCACAGTTGATATCAAAGCTTAGGGATATGATCCCTGGCTGAGATGTGAGACAAGAACTAGGAGGGGAGAGACGGGGAATTCCTTCGCTAGTATGACCTACCTAAGTTTATTTAGTATTTAATTGGTCGGTCAGAGTATAGGGATAATATGTGATATGTCAATTAACCCTTGTTTTGTGACAGTGTTTGAAAATGGCATCTGAAAATGTTGAGATAAACAATGGAGCAAAACAACATGACCGTGTCGCAGTACGAAGCCAAGTTTGTCGAGTTATCTCGATTTGTGTCCCATTTGGTTGATAGTGAGGAGAGAATGACGCGAATGTTTCTAAGAGGTTTGAAACCCGAGATACGTCAATATCTTATCTCTCATAAACTGTGTTTGTATTTAGATGTTGTTAATAGGGCTCAGTTATTGGAGCGCGATAATGAGTCAACCCAACCAAAAGAGAGCAGCCGACAAAATGATAATACCAGTGATAACAGTCATCGAAGTGGTGACAATAATCATGGAGGGAATCAACATGCAAGAAATGGTAACCACTTCGGTGGTAATCATGGCCAAAGCAATAAAATGGACATTTCAAGAAGAGGAGATTCAACAATGATGGAAAGACGTCAGCATCAGCACCTGTCGTTAAGGAAGGAGAACGGCCACCTATCATATGCTTCAAATATGGAGGGGAGGGACACATCAGTCCAAATTGCACGATGCCCTCCAAAGCATGTTACAATTGTGGAAGAGAAGGTCATTTAGCTCGATTTTGTCGTATAGTGAAGTCAAGTCCAGCTGGGACGGTGGCACCAAAGGCGGATACAGACAAAACAAAGTCGGTGGTTTCAAGAAGAGCGTTTTTCGTGACTTCTCAAAAAGTGAGTAACCCGAACAAAGTTAGCATGGGTTAGTTAATTATAAATTTTTGCAAAGTCTATACCTTATTAGGTATCAGTTCTACCCATTCTTTTATCTCTCTTGCTTGCGTTCAACGTTTAAATTTGACTCCGGAGAAGTTAGACTTTGACTTATCTGTTGAAACTCCATTAGGAGAAACCTTCATTACATGTGCTATCTAAGTCTTGGATGAGAGTCACAGTTTTGAATGATATTTCTATTGTTAATAAATTTCCTGACGTATTCTTGAAGACTTCTTAGCCTACCCCAGAACGTGAAATTGAATTTTGTATTGACCCCAGTACAAAACCCATTTCTTCAACCCTTAAATATTTCTTCACCTAGAACGAACGTATTATGCGCCAAAGACGTTGGCTCGAGCTGTTGAAGATTAAGACTATACCACTCAATATCATCGTGGAAAAGTGAATGTGGTAGCTGACGCGTTGAGTAGAAGATCATATGCGTTTATGAGTGCGATGTTGTTAACACAAAAACTCATCTCGTATAACTTATAAATGATGAGGATAGAGTTAAAGACTCTAGGGACCCACGTGAAGATAACAAATATACGAGTAAAATCGACTTTAATCGATAAAGTTAAAGTTGCTCAAACAGACCTGGAACTGATGCGTATGAAGAAGAAAGTGTAAGAAGGTGTTATGCCGGAAGCAAGAATCGATGAAGAAGGAATACTTCGAGTCAACTCCAGACTTTGTGTTCCTAATGACCCTAATTTAAAGTATAAAATCATGATGGAGACGCACAACACACCGTTTGCAATCCATCTTGAGAGTACCAAAATGTATCATGATCTTCAACATACATTTTGGTGGGGCAATATGAAGATGGAGATAGCGCTGTTTATCTCAAGGTGTTTAACTTGTCAACGAATCAAGGCGGAGCATCAAGAACCAAAAGGTCCATTGCAACCACTTGAAATTTCAGAATGGAAGTGGGAGCACATTACCATGGATTTCGTTACTGGTCTTCCCAAGGTTTCTCAATGCATAGATGCAATTTGGGTCATTGTTGATAGATTGACCAAGTCTGCTCACTTCTTACCAATACGAGAAATTTATACACTTGAACGTCTTGCTCGTATGTATATAAACGAGATTGTAAGACTGCATGGTATGCCAGTATCCATAGTTTTTGATCGAGACACAAGATTCACTTCAAGATTTTGGGTTAGTTTGCAAAAAGCTATGGGCACGGATTTATGATTTAGTTCGATATATCATCCTCAGACGGACGGACAATCAGAGAGGACTATTCAAACTCTTGAATATTTATTAAGACTCTGTGTCCTTGACTTCAAGGGAAGTTGGGACAAGTTCTTACCGTTGGTGGAGTTTTTCTACAACAACAGTTATCAAGCAAGTATTGACATGGCTCCATTCGAAGCGTTGTATGGAAGAAAGTGTCGTTCTCCAGTATGCTGGGATGAGGTGGGTGAAGCAACATTGTTAGGACCAGAGTTCGTACGTATGACTACGGAAAAGATACAAATGATCCAGCAACGTATAAAAACCTCACAAGACCGACAAAAGAGTTATGCTTATCTTCATTGAAAGGACGTGGAATTCGATATTGGAGATCATGTGTTGTTACGTGTTGCTCCATGGAAAGGAGTTACGAGATTTGGAAAGAGAGGAAAGCTCAATCCTTGATTCATTGGCCCATTTTTAATCCTCGATCGAGTAGGGACTGTAGCCTATAGACTTGCTTTACCGCCAAGTATGTCTCGTGTTCATAACGTTTTCACATATCCATGTTAAGTAAATATGTGAAAGACCCGAACCGCATTAATGAGTTAGAACCGGATAAAATAGTGGAAGATTTAACGTATGAAGAGGTTCCTATTCAAATCTTGGATAAGAAGGAACATATTCTACGCTCCAAGGTTATACTTCAAGTCAAAGTTTTGTAGAGAAACCACGATGTTGAGGAAATGACCTGGGAGTTAGAATCTGAAATGAAATCAAGGTATCCTTACCTCTTCGACATACCGTCACGTACCTTAATTTCGAGGCAAAATTTCATAAGAAGAGGGATTGTAAGACCCCAACTTTTATGAATAAAGATGAATTTTCTATAATTATCATTTTTGAATATTATGGAATGAATTTGATATAATGTTATAGTTGTGGATAATATTTATAAATTTTGCAAAGTATGCAAGTTGTTATATAAAATTCGATTGGTCTGGGAATATTCGTTTTAACGGGGAATATTAAATGCACAACCAAGACAATCATTGGTGGACCCTACAAATTATTGTCGACCGAAAAAATGATGAAATATTTTATTGAAAATAACGTGAAAAAGTTTTAACGTTAATCTTTGTTGAAACACCCTTGTTAAAAGTAATGAGAATACGGCGTGGTTGCATAGTAGCACACGGTATTGATTATTGAAGCTTACGTGAGAAGTCACTCAGTTTTGTTAAATTATTTCTTCAGTAATTATTGCATAGTATTTCACGTTAATTGAGTCAATTATTGTCGATATTTTATATATTATAAAATCAATAATTGAGATGACAGAGTTATTAATATTATTATTTGCAATATTAACAATGTCTAGAAGTTCTGCTAAGGAGAGGTTTGGTCACCTAATTACGCGCCAATAGGAAGAGATCCTTATTGGAAAGCCCCCTCTTTCCTGGGAACGACCTGGTCGATTAATATTGTGAATTATAATAATGATGATAAATGTTGTTAAAAATATTGAAGTGTTTTTATGAAGTATTTATTATAATTTTTGACTTATTTTATGGACCCCCATTTACCTATTTTTCAAAATAATCATTCGGTATATATATATATATATAAGTGGTGGGGGAATGAAAGGATTCTTTTGGTGGGAGGAATTCCACCCGTGAATTGGGTGGAATGTGGGAATGGTGGAGTAGTATATATATATAATATTAATGTGGGTGTATGTATGTTACATATATATATATATATATATATATATATATATGATATATTGTCCTTTGGTGGAATCAAAAGTCATCGAATTGTAAGAGTTTATCGGGTGGGAGCAAATAATTCAAACAAGCATGTGCTTATATAAATATATATATTATTTTATTTTTGTTTTACTTGATGATGGTAATCAAATTCTTAAGCATAACATCCGTGGATCGCTACAATTTCGTCTGTGAAATTATCATTGATTGCACCAATGTGTTCAAACAAGACCCTTCAATTCTCCTATAAATAGGATGCTTAGTTAGAATTGAAAACACACGAAATTTAGAGAATTCTCTTATATAATCTTGGCGTATTTCTTTAGAGTTTTAAGAAGCTTTGGCGTAGTGCAAATTTTCTTCAAGAATATCCTCGCCTACCACTGAATACTCTTCTTTTACGGTAAGGGGTATTATTTCTTTTGTATTCATAAAGAGAACTTACATTATTCCATTCTTTAATATTCATTAGAATATCACATCGCATGCGTTTTACACGGACACAGTTACATCTTTATTATTACATTTGGAATATCATGTATGCATGCGTTTTCTGGCAGGACTGATTTCGCTTCTTTATTATTCTCGCTGAATATCCTCGTCTGCATGCGTTTTCTGTGGGACTGGTCCCGTTATCTATTATTCTGTTGGAATAACCTATCGATGCAAAGTACCGCATGCATGGTGATTTCTTTTGTTATTCCATTCTTTATTATACTCAGTTGGTTAAAGTTTTGACTTCTAAACTCCATGAAATTAGTGTAATATCCTTGATATTTGCGCTTCATCCAGTATCTTTTCATGGAAATATTCTTCTGAGCATTCTTGAATTTTACTCTACAAAGAAGTATCATGTTGACAATTTGGACGTTATTAGTTCCTGAATAAATTAATTCTTGAACTTGTATTATTGAATTCTTATATCATTGTCATCATCCTCATGTTTATTTTTTTTAAAGTCATCTCGTGGCACATGTGAGTGCATAGATGGACTTGGTATGATTATGACTGGGATTATTCAAAGGTAATCATGGCCGTAATGTTACAAATGATGTGGTAAAAGTCCTCATTGGCACATAGTACATTGATGGACGATTGTTAGCATGATCATGACCATTGATGAATACACGAATATCCTCGGCCCGTGAGTGCATGGATAATTTGTGGTTGTGATACTAATGAATATCCTTGGTCGAAGTGCGGGGATGATGTGGATTATTTATTAAAATTTGAGTCCCAAATGATAAAGTGATGAAAAACCTTTTTAAATCATAAAAGATAGTAGATTTTATTCTCTACTTGACTCTTTTAATGGATTGCATGTTCCGCTGCAATTAAACTTGATGTATATTGTATTTTATCAGTTTAACGCTGTTGAAGACTAATGATAATTTATCCTGCATTATCTTAGTCATAATATTTCTTACTGGGCTAGTTGAGCTCACCCTTTCTTTCACTGTTCTCTTCAGGAAATAAGAATATAGCTGAGACGAGTCGGGAAACGGATTGACGGTCCAGATGGTGGTGTTAGTAGTCCTCACTATTTTATGAAATAGTGTTATAATAATTATAATGAGGACTCCATTGTGAGTGGATATTGTCTAGAAGACAATATTTTTATTTAAACTCTCAGCTATGTTTTGTCGTATATTACTCGACAGTTGTATAAATAAGTTTGTATTTAAATTTATGTAGTGTGTATCTGGCGACCCAAGATGGGTGATGTATACCTATTTTGGGGGCGTCACAAGTCAGGCTAGGGAGGAGATACCTCAGGTGCTGTGACAACCCAGAAAATCGGATTTGTAACGCCCCCAAATTCGGGTATCTTTCAACCCGATATATGGTGCTACACGTTGCTACAGTTCACATATACATTCAATTGAAATGCCTCAAAAGAACGAATATGTCTTATATATATTCCAAACAATATTACCATTCCCAAGGTTCTTAATAACCATTACATTCGTTCTTGTCATAATATCAAATAATATCAACATTTAACCTATACTATTACAAAAGTAGTCTATAGGTTCGCCTTAGCCTTCCCTTTATCTTTTCCGGATCCTTTGGTCCGTTCGGTCTTAGCTGCATTCATATGGTTCAATCAAGAGTGAGCATAACTAGCTCAACAAGTATGCCATTTCCATTTAAACAACATACTTGAAACATACAAATCGTATATCTTCAACAACTGAATAATAGTTATGAAGTACTATCGATAATTCAAAATAGCACTTCTCTTTTCTTTAAAACGTTTCACAATGAACCACATTCAGTAAAACATCAATTTCAGTCCAAGACCTTGAACATTTCATACTTTCTTTGAAAAGGACAACCCGACACTAAGTCTGTAAGTCCAGTATTACTTACGAGCACGTCTAGGTGATCAGCATATAGTACTCTATGTTGTACAACACTACTTTCATTAAACGTATGTACGTTTAAGTTGTGGCAACCTCACGTACCTATCGTTTGACGACAAAACATTTGTTTAGCATACTCGATCTTCATTTGAAAACCATACCAACATAGTTTGGTAAAACTTGACAACATTGAAAATTGTTTGATAGATTATAAGAAATCCATGAAACATCTTAAGTCTAGCCGAAGAAATTGGCTTCAACTTCATCATACATCAATTCATGGATAAGAAACATGAATCACAAAGCTTGTCTAGAATGAACATAGACAAGGGTTAGAACACTTGCCTTTAGCATCTGTTACGTTAATTATACTTTTCCTTTGAATCTTTAAGGTTTCTACAATACATAACAACATAACATACTACATCAGGTCATGAACAAGCATGCAGAGTTCCTAATGTATCTTACCCTTCTTCTAAATCTAATTGGTCCTTAGATTGTTTAACATTGGTTCAAGTTTATCACATTACCTTGTTATTATGTTCACATTCGAGTGACTTATCTTCAACCTTTAGTGTATTACTTAAGGTTTACAACATCCTAATTGATGTTACATTAAGTTAATTAAGGAAATTAAATTTAACCTAATCACTTTACTTTATTTCTTTACTTATAAGCCTTCATTACTGTATGACCCCAAATTTTTTTGAATAAGGAATAATTTTTCTCGAAATATATTTTTGAATATTATGGTGTAGATATGATATAATGTTATAGTTGTGGGTAATATTTGAAAATTTTGCAAAGTAAGCAAGTTGATATAAAATATTCATTGTGTCGGGGAATATTCGATTGGTCGGGGAATATTCATTTTTACAGGGAATATTCATACGACGACGCAATCATTGGTGGACCCCACAACAGAAGTATTGTCGTAGTTAGAAAACGACAAAAATATATTTTTATAAAAATAACGGCAAAAGTTTTACCGTTAAACTGTTGAACTACCAGGTGATAAAAGTACAATAATACATGTGGTTGCATAGTAGCACACGGTATTGATTATTGATGCTTATGTGAGAAGTCACTTAGTTATACTCAATTATTGCTACAATAATTGCTGCATAGTATCTCACGTTATTTGATTCAATTATCGTCACAATATTAATATTTTAAATTATTAAATCAATAATTGAGACAACAACGTTATTCATATTATTATTTGCAATATTGACGATGTCTAGAAAGTTCTTTTGAGGAGAGGTTTGGTCACCTAATTGCACGCCAATAGGGAGAAATCCTTATTGGAAAGCCCCCACTTTCCTGGGAATGATCTGGTTGTTAAATATTGTGAGTTATAATATTAATGATGAATAATTGTTAATAGATTAAAAATGTGTTTATTAAAGATAAATAATTTGTGGTAAATATTTATTTAATTTTTGATATAAATATAGGGATTGTTATGAGGCGTTTTTTATAAGTTTGACTTAGTATTCCATGAGAAGATTTACTAATTTTATGGACCATCGATGGTAGTTTTAATAGATAACCAATCTGGACTATTGATGGTGGTTTTAATAGTTAATCAATCTGGACCATTGATGGTGGTTGTAATAGTAAATTAAAATCAATTTGGACCATTGATGGTGGTTTTAATAGTAAATCAATCTGGACCGTTCATGAATTAGTTACTATTTAATCCATTCTCCTATAAATAGAAGCTTAATTCTTCTTTCATTCTCACCAATTCATTGAGACTCATAAGAGAAGCTATAGAGAGAGAAACTATAGAGTGTAAGAAGAAGAGTATTTTGCTACTTCTCTATAGCAGTATCCAGTCTTCTACTAAGGTAAGGGGTATTATTTCTTTCGTATTCATAAGGAATACTATTTTTCGTATTCATCCTTTAATATGTCGAATAACCTATTCTCACGCGGATTACGTCTGCATGGCAGTGAAAATCCATTCTTGATTTAGTATGTTATTTCTTTTCATATTCTTAAATCTACACTTACTATGGTAAGTATTGCTTCTATACTCCTTGAAATTAGTGGAATATTCTTGAGTTTTGCGCTTCATCCAGTATCGTTTCATTGAAATATTGATCTTAACTTTCTTATGAAATATCAATATTTTCACCCAGGGTACTATTCACGGGTTACTATTCACCCAGTTACTATTTAATATAATATTATTCACTCGGGTATTCGGGCACTTTTCATGCTGGGGTACTATTCACGAGTTACTATTCACCCGATTACTATTCACTCAAATATTATTCACTCGGGTATTCGGGGCACTTTTCATGTCGGGGTACTATTCCCAAAGTACTATTCATAGGGTACTATTCACGAGGTACTATTCATTAAAAAATTTATTTCTTTTCTGTCCAAAGCAGTATCATGTTGACAATTTGGACATTATTGAATTTTGGATAAATTAAGTTATTAATCTTTAAAAATTTATCCTTTGCTTTCTTTTAATTGAATTCTTATATCATTGTTATCATTCTCATGCTTATATGTGATGAAAGTCATCTTTGGCTTACGTGCATAGATGGACAATTAATTGGTATGATTATGACCAGAGATAATTCGGTATGATCATGACCATTGATGATTACACGAATATTCTTGGCATGTAGTGCAAGAATAATTTGTGGACATGATACTAATGAATATCCTTGCCCCGTAGTGTAGGGATGATTCGATGATGTGATTTATTTATTAAGCTGAGTCCCAGCGATAAAGTTAATGATAAACTTTTTAAATCGTGGAAGATAGTAGATATCATGCTCTACTTGACTCTTCTAATGGATTGCTTGTTCCGCTGCATTTAATCTTGTTGTCTATTATATTCTATCAGTTTAACATTGTTGAAGGCTAATGATAACTTATTCTGCATTATATTAGTCATAATATTTCTTACTGGGCTAGTTGAGCTCACCCTTTTACTTCCATTGTTCTCTTCAAGAAATGAGAACGTAGCCAGAACTAGTCGGGGAACGGAGTGATGGTCCGAAATGGTGTTATAGTAGTCCTCACTATTCTATAAAATAGTGTGACAATAAATGTAATGAGGACTCCATTTGAGTTTGGATATTGTCTAGAAGACAATATTCATGTAAAAATTCTCAGCTCATGTTGTATAATTAAGTTTGTATTTGTATTCACTACACTGTATTTAGCGACCCAAGATGGGTGATGTATACCTATTTTGGGGGCGTCACAGTTGGTATCAAAAGCTTAGGGATATGATTCCTGGCTGAGATGTGAGACAAGAACTAAGAGGGGAGAGATGGGGAATTCCTTCGCTAGTATGACCTACCTAAGTTTATTTGGTATTTAATTGGTCGGTCAGAGTATAGGGATAATATGTGGCATGTCAATTACCCCTTGTTTTGTGATAGTGTTTGAAAATGACATCTAAAAATGTTGAAATAAGCATTGAAGCTCATGAGACCGTTGAGTCACCAATGATCAATATCTAGGATAATGTGCAATAGGAAGACAATAATCCTCAGGTAAACAACAACACCAATCAAATGATGAATGATG
This sequence comes from Panax quinquefolius, assembly GCA_020205615.1. Taxonomy (NCBI): domain Eukaryota; kingdom Viridiplantae; phylum Streptophyta; class Magnoliopsida; order Apiales; family Araliaceae; genus Panax; species Panax quinquefolius. The sequence continues at coordinate 64,597,938 of CM035157.1, forward strand.
GGATGTTTAGAGGCTTTATGCAATTCATGCAACATCAGGCGAGAGCGGCTCCTATTCAAAATTCAGGTGGAAACACTGGCAACTCTTGGATGGTCAATGCTAAGCAGTTCAAGGATCTGGCCAAGACCACCAGAGTTTTTGGGAGAGCCAAAACCACTTAAGGCGGAGACGTGGATAAAGCAGATCACCAAGATATTTGATGTCTTGGGATGCTCCGAGGAGCAAAAGGTTCCCTTTGCCACCTTCATGTTGAGAGGAGAGGCAGATTACTGGTGGGAATCAGTAAAATGTAGTCATCCTGCCGCACTCAAAATGTCTTGGAAAAAGTTCCAAGAACTATTCAATGACAAGTACTTTCCCAAAAGTATTTGTCACATGAAGGAGGTGGAGTTTACCAAGTTGGAGCAAAACAATATGATCGTGTCAAAGTACGAGGCTAAGTTTTTCGAGTTGTCTCGATTCACATCCCATTTGGTTGATAATGAGGAGAGAATGATGTGAATGTTTCTACGAGGTTTGAGACCCGAAATACGTCAATACCTCATTTCTCACAAACTGTGTTTGTATTCAGATGTTGTAAATATGGCTCAGTTATTCGAGCGCGATAATGAGTCAACCCAACCAAGAGAGAGCAGCCGGCAAGTCGATAATACCAGTGGTAGTAGTCATCGAAGCAGTGACAATAAACGCAGAGGGAATCAACATGCCAGAAATGGTAAGCACTTCAGTGGTAATCATGACCAAGATAATAGAAGTTGAAATTTCAAGAAAAGGAGATTCAATAATGATGGAAAGGCGTCAGCATCAACACCCGTTATTAAGGAATAAGAATGACCACCTGTCGTATATTACAAATACGGAGGGGAGGGACACATCAATCCAAATTGTACGCAGCAGTCCAAAGCATGTTACAATTGTGGAAGAGAAGGTCACCTAGCCTGATTTTGTCATGCACCAAAGTCAAGTCCAGCTAGGATGGAGGCATCAAAGGCCGTCCCAGACAAGATAAAATCGGTAGTTTAAGAGATAATGTTTTTCGTGATGAGAAACCCTAATGAGGTTATCACGAGTAAGCTAATCATAAACTCTAACGTAGTTTATACCTTATTTGATACCAGTTCTACCCATTCTTTTATTTCTCCTACTTGCGCTCAACATTTAAATTTGGTTCCAGAGAAATTAGAATTTGATTTATCTGTTGAAACTCCGTTGGGAGAATCCTTCATTACATCGACTGTTTATAAGTCTTGTTTGATTCAAATCGGTAACCACACGTTACCTGTTGATCTTATCTCTTTAAAAATACTTGCATTCGATGTGATTTTAGGAATTGATTGGTTGACTACTCATCATGCTAAAATTGATTATTTTCGTAAGGTTGTTAGCTTTTATATTCCTAACCAACCTATTATGTGAATTCAAGCAACCAAACCACTAAAGTCGATCACTGTCATATCAAGCCATAAAGCTATTCGTTTATTGAAAAATGGATATCAAGCTTTCTTAGCCATGTCACGGATTTAAACAAAAAATACATCAGATCTGAATGATATTTCTATTGTTAATAAATTTCCTGACGTATTCCCTGAAGAACTTCCTGGTCTACCCTCAGAGTGTGAAATTGAATTTTGTATCAATCATGAATCCGGTACAAAAGCCATTTCCAGAGCCCCATATCAAAAGGCTCCTATTGAACTTTAGGAGTTAAAAACCCAACTACAGGAATTGTTAGACATCGGTTTCATTAGTCCTTGTACATCTCCTTGGAGTGCTCATGTTCTATTCATGAAGAGAAAGATGGAAGTATGCGACTTTGTATTGATTATCGGGAGTTAAATCACGTCACCATCAAAAATAGGTACCCGTTACATCGTATTGATGACCTATTTGACCAGTTGCAAGGTGCCAAATTGTTTTCAAAGATAGATCTTCATTCTGGATATCATCAATTAAAGATTAAAACCAATGACATCCCAAAGACTGCTTTCAGAACTCAGTACGAGCATTATGAATTCCTAGTTATGTCTTTTGGATTGACTAACGCTCCTACTGCCTTCATAGATATGATGAACCGAGTATTCAAGGAATATTTGGATCACTTTGTATTCGTCTTTATTGATGACATCTTTATTTACTCCAAAAGCCGTGAAGATCATGAGCAACACTTGAGGCTGATACTCCAAAAGCTTCGTGAGAACAAGTTATATGACAAGTTGAAGAAATGCGAGTTTTGGCTTGAGGAAGTAGCATTTCTTGGGCACGTGATATCAAATCATGGAATATCTGTTAACCCAAAAAAGATTGAAGATATTCAAAGCTAGGAGCAACCTAAGTCAGTGACCGAAGTATGTAGCTTTCTCGGCTTAGCTGGTTATTATCGGAGAGTCATAGAAGGGTATTCTCAAATCGCTACTCCATTAACTTAGCTGACTCAAAAAGATACAAAATTTGGTTGGAGCGAGGATTGTGAGAAGAGTTTTTAAGAATTCAAGAGGAGACTAATTTCAGCACCTGTTCTGACAATACCATCTGGTTCGGAGGGATTTGTCATCTACAGTGATGCTTCAGGCAAAGGTTTAGGATGTGTTCTCATGCAACATGGGAAAGTCATAGCTTATGCCTCACGATAACTCAAAGAATACGAGAGGAATTATCCTACTCATGATTTGGAGTTGGCAGCTATCGTTTTTACGCTTAAGATTTGGAGGCATTACCTGTATGAAGAGAAGCTGGAGATCTATACGGATCATAAAAGCCTCAAATATTTCTTCACTCAAAAGGAACTCAACATACGGCAACGACGATGGCTTGAGCTGTTGAAGATTATGACCATACCATTCAATACCATCTTGGAAAATCGAACGTAATAGCTGACGCATTGAGTAGAAGATCATATGCGGGTACGAGTGTGATATTGTCAACGTAATGGCCCATTTTGTATGACTTACAAAGGATTAAGATAGAGTTAAAGACTCCAGGGACCCATGTGATGATGGCGAATATATGAGTAAAACCAACTTTAATCGATAAAGTTAAAGCCGCTCAAGCTACAGACCTGGAGCTGATGCGTATGAGGAAGAAAGTGCAAGAAGGTGCTATTCTGGAAGCAAGAATCGATGAAGAAGGAATACTTCGAGTCAACTCCAGACTTTGTGTTCCTAACGATTCTGACTTGAAGTATAAAATTATGATGGAGGCGAACAACACACCATTTGCAATCCATCCTGGGAGTACCAAAATGTATCGTGATCTTCGATATACATTTTGGTGGAGCAATATGAAGAGAGAGATAGCGGGGTTTATCTCAAGGTGTCTAACTTGTTAATGAGTCAACGCGGAGCATCAAGTGCCAAAAGGTTCATTGCAACCACTTTAAATTCCAGAATGGAAGTGGGAGCACATTACCATGGATTTTGTTACTAGTCTTCCCAAGGTTTCTCAAGGCATATATGAAATTTGGGTCATTATTGATAGATTGACCAAGTCTGCTCATTTCTTACTGATACGAGAAATTTATACACTTGAACGTCTTGCTCGTATGTACATAAAGGAGATTGTAAGATTTCATGGTATGCCAGTATCCATAGTTTCTGATCGAGACCCAAGATTTATTTCACGATTTTGGGTTAGTTTACAAAAAGCTATTGGCACATATTTACGATTCAGTTTGACATATCATCCTTAAACGGATGGGCAGTCAGAGAGGACAATTCAAACTCTTGAGGATCTATTAAGACTCTATGTCCTTGACTTCAAAGGAATTTGGGACAAGTTCTTACCATTGGTGGAGTTTTCCTACAACAACAATTATCAAGCAAGTATTGGCATGGCTCCATTTCAGGTGTTGTTTGGAAGAAAGTGTCGTTCTCTAGTATGCTGGAATGAGGTGGGTGAATGAACGTTGTTAGGACCAGATTTGGTACGTATGACTACAAAAAATATTCAAATGATCCGATAACGTATAAAAATCTCACAAGATCGACAAAAGAGTTATTCTGATCTTCATTGAAAGGACGTGGAATTCAATATTGGAGATCATATGTTGTTACGTGTTGCTCCATGGAAAGGAGTTATGAGATTTGGAAAGAGAGGAAAGCTCAATCCTCGATTCATTGGCCCATTTGTAATCCTCGATCGAGTAGGAACTATGGCCTATAGACTCGCTTTACCACCAAGTATGTCTCGTGCTCATAACGTTATTCACATATCTATGTTATGTAAATATGTGAAAGACTCGAACCACATTATTGAATTAGAAACAGACGAGATAGCGGAAGATTTAACATATGAAGAGTTACCTGTTAAAATCCTGGATAAGAAGGATAATATTCTACGCTCCAAGGTTATACCTCAAGTCAAAGTTTTGTGGAGAAACCACGATGTGGAGGAAATGACCCGGGAGTTAGAATCTAAATTGAAATCAAGGTATCATCACCTCTTCGACATATCAGGTACGTACCCTAATTTCGAGGATGAAATTTCATAAGAAGGGGAGGTTGTAAGACCCCAACTTTTTTTGAATAAAGAATAATTTTTTCTCGAAATATATTTTTGAATATTATGGTGTGGATATGATATAATGTTATAGTTGTGGGTAATATTTAAAAATTTTGCAAAGTAAGCAAGTTGATATAAAATATTCGTTGTGTCGGCGAATATTCGATTGGTCGGGGAATATTCGTTTTAACAGGGAATATTCGTACAACGACATAATCATTGGTGGACCCCACAATGGAAGTATTGTCATAGTTAGAAAACGACAGAAATATCTTTTTATAAAAATAACGGCGAAAGTTTTACCGTTAAACTGTTGAACTATCTGGTGGTAAAAGTACAGTAATAGGTGTGGTTGATTATTGATGCTTACGTGAGAAGTCACTTAGTTATACTCAATTATTGCTACAGTAATTGCTGCATAGTATCTCACGTTATTTGATTCAATTATTGTCACAGTATTAATATTTTAAATTATTAAATCAATAATTGGGACGACAAAGTTATTCATATTATTATTTGTAATATTGACGATGTCTAGAAAGTTCTGTCGAGGAGAGTTTTGGTCACTTAATTGTGCGCCAATAGGGAGAAATCCTTATCAGAAAGCCCCCTCTTTCCTGGGAATGATCTGGTTGTTAAATATTGTGAGTTATAATATTAATGATGAATAATTGTTAATAGATTAAAAATGTGTTTATTAAAGATAAATAATTTGTGGTAAATACTTATTTAATTTTTTATATAAATATAGGGATTGTTATCAGGCGTTTGTTATAAGTTTGACTTAGTATTCCATGGGAAGATTTACTAATTTTATGGACCGTCGATGGTAGTTTTAATAGATAACCAATCTAGACCATTGATGGTGGTTTTAATAGTTAATCAATCTGGACCATTGATGGTGGTTGTAATTGTGACGCCCCCAAAATAGGTATACATCTCCCATTCTGAGTCGCCAAATACATTGTACAAAAAATAACTACAACATTATTAATACAATTCTCGTGCAAAATACGACAACACATACTATGAGTTTAAATACAATATTATCTTCTAGACAATATCCACACCCAAATAAAGTCCTCATTATAATTATTGATGCACTATTTTACAAAAATAGTGAGGACTGCTAAAACAACTGTCTAGGACCATCACTCTATACCCCGACTGGTTCCTCCTATATTCTCGCTTCCTGAGAAGAAAAATGGAACAAAAAGGAAAAGGGTGTGCTCAACTAGCCCGGTAAAGAATATTATGACTAAGATAATATACAACAAATTATCCTTAGTCTTCAACAGGGAAAAATCTAATAGAATATAACAGACAACAAGTTTTAGATCAACAACTGTAGCGAAAACAACAATTCATTAGAAGAGTTAAGTAGAGAATGAAATCTACTATTATCTATTAATTTAAAAGTCCATCATCAATATTTTATCCCTGTACCATCAATCAATATACATCTTGAATCAAATATTCATCTTTGCATTACGGGCCAAAGATATTCATTTGTATTACCAGTTGGTCATGTTCATCTCAACACCTGTTCTTCTTTGCACTACGGGCCAAAGATATCCATCAGGTAATCATTCATCTTTTACACTACAAAGCCAAAGATATTCATCAAGTATCACCATTAAAGACCGAGGATAATGAAAAACATTTTAGAGAATCAATCGAGTGTGAGACAAAAGGAAAAAGTTTAGAGATTCGTACTTTAGATAACTCAAGTTTAAAAATACTCCATAATAAACCATAATGGAGTAAAATTCAAGAATAAAGATAAAGAACATGGATATAATCAAAGATAGTAACCATAAAAGACATCTGGGATAAAGAAGAGAAAATTTTATTTTTCTATTGAATAATATATCGTATTTGTGAATAATAGTCTTAGTATACGTGAATAGTAACCCTGACACAAAAAGGTAGAAATTCCACAATAAAATTCATATCAATAATTCGACATAATGATATTGAAGAAAATAATATCATTTAAGAAGGAAGTAACATCCCTTACCTCAAAATAACAGTATTTCTGATTGGAATATCGGATGTAAAGCCGAAGGAAACTTGCAGTGAATAGCAACTCTCAAAGTATCAAAATACTCACAAAAATACGCTCGATAATATAGAGAGATAAAACTTATGTTTCTGGTGTGATTTTCAATTCTAACCTAAGCGCCTATTTATAGGAAAATGCTAGAACGCCATAGGAGACTAAAATAATAAAATATTATTATTATTATTATTATTTTCTTTTCAACCTTCTACGCCCACCCACCAATTGAGCCAACCAACTTGGAACAAAAAAATTCAGCCCACATGTTTTAAAAAACAAAAGTGGGTCCCACCCAATTTTAATAAAAAAACATTTGATTTCTAAAACTTCAATAATTCATATAAAATAGCTCTTTTATCAGAAAAATATAAATTTTATTCCCATTCCATATGAAATCGAATTCTCTACAACTTTGCAGAAGAAAGTTTTTCCAAATTCCAAACAGAAAATATCCGAAATCCATAAACGGATGATTTTCAATACTTCATAAAATTCATAACAAATCATACATTAATTTTTAACGGTTCAAAATTTGTGGACATATACTCAACTTATATATGTATAACATATCCAAAAATCACAATGATCCAACGGTCAGATTAAAATTATAACTCACACAATAGAGCTTTAAGAACACTAATTTGATTTTTAATACCTCCATTCTGACAAAAATACTGATAAAACACCTCAACATTAATTCCTTCAATTATATCCACATAAAAATAAATATTTCCTTCATTTATATCCACATAAAATAAGTATTTCCTTAACATATAAATCAATAAATAATTATTCACAATAATATTACAGAATCACAATAATGACAACCAGGTCGTTCTTAGGAAAGAGGGGGCTTTCTGATAAGGATTTCTCCTTACTGGCGCGCAATTAGGTGACCAAACCTCTCTTTGACAGAACTTTCTAGATATTGCCAATAATGCTATCTAATAATATTATTCAAAAAATATGAATTATTGATCTAATAATGAAAAATATTGTGCAGTGACAATTATTGAAACAACAATAATATAAAATATCAACGCAACAATTATTGAATCAATAAAATAAAATATTGAACAGTAATTACTGTAACAATTATTGAGTAGTGTCTTCTTATGTAAGAATCAATAATTCAAAAATATTGTACAATACTGTGTGCTACTGTGCAACCACGCGTATTATTATATTTTAACCACCGGGTATTCCAACAGTGTTAACGGTAACAACTACGTCGTTTTTTATAAAAACTTAAACTTGTCGTTTTCTTCATCCGACAGTTAATCCGTTATGGGGCCCACAAATGGCTGCGCCGTCGTACGAATATTCCCCGATAACAAGAATATTCCACGACTAAACGAATATTCCCCGACAACAATGAATATTTTATAACCACTTGCTTATTTTGTAAAATTTGCACATTTCACCCATAACCAAAGCATTATATCAAATTAACTCCTTATTATTTTAAGATAATGAATAGAGAAAATTCAATTTTATTTATAATAAGTTGGGGTCTTACAACCTCCCCTCCTTATGAAATTTTGTCCTCTAAATTGACGTACGTACTTAGTGTTTCGAAAAGGTGAGGGTACCTCGCTTTCATTTCCGATTCCAACTCCCAGGTCATTTCTTCAATAGCATGGTTCCTCCACAAAGCCTTGACTTGTGGTATAATCTTTGTTCGTAGGATATGGTCTTTCCTATCCAATATCTTGACGGGTACCTCCTCGTATGTTAAATCTTCGGCTATCTCGTCTGGTTCTAACGCAATAATGTGGTTCGGGTCTTTCACATATTTACGAAGCATAGATATATAAAAAACATTATGAACACGAGACATGCCTGGAGGTAATGCGAGTCTATAGGCTACAGTTCCTACTCGATCGAGGATTTAAAATAAATCTAAGGTTTGAGCTTTCTTCTCTTCATCGACTCTTACTTCTAGAATAACGCCTTCTTGCATCTTCTTCTTTATATTCACCAGCTCCGGTGTGCAGCTTGAGCGGTTTTAACTTTATCAATTAAAGTCGATTCTACTCGTATATTTAACATCATAACGTGGGTCCCTAGAGTCTTTAACTCTATCTTTATTGTTTTTAAATTATAAAAAATAGGTCTTTGTGTTCAATAATATCGCACTCGTACTCGCGTACGATCTTCTACTCAACCCGTCAGCTACCACGTTCGCTTTTCCAAGATGGTATAGTCAAAACAGGTGCCAAAATGAGTCTCCTCTTGAGTTCTTGGAAGCTCTTCTCATATTCCTTGCTCCATAATTTTGTATCTTTCTAAGTCAGCTAAGTTAACGGAGTAGCGATTCGAGAAAATCCTTCCACGAATCTTCGATAGTAACCAGCTAAGCCTAGAAAGCTAGATATTTCAATTACCGACTTAGGTTGCTCTCAACTGTGACTCATATCCCAATCTTGGATAGCACGTCATAATGGCGTCTATCAATTTACCACCGCACGAATATGACGTCCCCTACGGAGAGTCTGACTTCTGTGCATTCTACAAAGGAAGTCACCAGATAGAGGCTCGGGTAGCAACTTCTATAGTTGGGTTTTTAACTCATGAAGTTCAATAGGAGCCATTTGATATGGATTTTTTTAAAATGGGTTTTATACCGGGTTCAAAGTCGATACAAAATTCAATATCACACTCTGGGGGTAGGCCCAGAAATTCTTCAGGAAATACGTTAGGAGATTTACTAACAACAGAAATATCATTCAAATCTAACGTATTTTTGTTTAAATCCATGAAATGGGCTAAGAAAGCTTAACATCCGTTTTTCAATAAACGAATGGCTTAATGGCTTGATATGAAATTGTTTGACTTCAATGGGTTGGTTGCTTGAATTCGTATAATAGGTTGGTTAGGAATATGAAAACTAACAACCTTACCAAAATAATCAATTTTGGTATAATGAGTAGTTAACCAATCAATCCCTAAAATTACGCCAAATGCAAGTATCTTTAAAGAGATAAGATCAACAGGTAATGTGATTGTGCCCACTTGGATCAAACAAGATTTATATACAGTGGATATGATAAAAGTTTCTCCTAATGGAGTCTCCACAGATAAGTCAAAGTCTAATTTTTCCGGAGTCAAGTTTAAACATTGAGCACAAGCAGGAGAGATAAAAGAATGGGTAGAACCGGTATCTAGTAAGGTATAAACTTTGCAAGAGTTCAAGATTAGCTTACCCGTGATCACCTCGTTCAGGTTTCTCACGTTTTGGGCAGTTACGACAAACGCTCTTCCAGAAACCGCCGACTTTGTTTTGTGCGTATCCGCCTTTGGTGCCATCGTCCCAGCTGGACTTGATTTCTCTACAGGACAAAATTGAGCTATGTGATTGTCTTTTCCACAACTAAAACATACCTTAGAAGGTTGTGAATAGTTTGGACTTATATGTCCATCCTCTCCGCATCTGTAGCATCTATTTAGCGATCGTTCTCCTCCCCTAAAATTTGTTCTTTGGTCTTTGGTCTTTGCCGCCACGCCTTCCGCCATCGTTAAATCTTCTCTTCTTAAAATTTCCACTTGAATTATTTCTTCTATTATCTTGGCCATGATTACCACCGAAGTGGTTACCATTTCTGGCATGATAATTTCCTCCACGATGGTTATCATTGTTTTGATGACCGTTGCAACCGGTACGATTATCATCGAGTTGTTGGTCGTTATTCTTCGGTTGAGCTGACTCATTATCGTGCTCTAATAACTGAGCCCTATTCACAACATCTGAATATAAACAAAGTTTATGAGAAATGAGGTATTGACGTATTTCGAGTTTCAAACCTCGCAAAAACATTCGCGTCATTCTCTCCTCATTATCAACCAAATGGGATGCAAATCGGGACAACTCGGCAAACTTAGCTTCGTACTGCGACACATTCATATTGTTTTACTCCAGCTTGATGAACTCTACCTCCTTCATGTGATGAATACTTTCAGGAAAGTACTTATCATTGAACAGTTTTTAAAATATTTCCCAAGACATATTGAGTGCGGCAGGCTGGGTACGCTTCACAGATTCCCATCAGTAATCTGCCTCACCACGAAACATAAAGGTGGAAAATGGAACTTTCTATTCCTCCGTGCATCCCAAGACATTGAATATCTTGGTAGTTTGCTTGACCCACGTTTCTGCCTTAATCGGATCTGGCTTTACAAAGAATTCTGGTGGTCCCAACTCCTTGAACTGCTTGGCTGTGACAAACCGCGCGTTGCTATCATTTCCGCCCATATTTTGTACACGAGTCTTCCTCGTCTGATTTTGCATAAACTGTAAAAAGTTTCTGAACATCCCATCATTCATCGTTTGCTCGTTAGTGTTGTTTATAGGAGGAATATTGTCTTCCTGTTGCACGTTCTCCTGATTGGTGACTAAAGGTGTTTCCACAGTCTCATACACTCCATTGTTAACGTTCTCAGCTGTCATTCTTAAATACTGCCATAAAACAAGGGTTAATTAAACAAATTAACATATCACATAATATCCCTATATTATGACCGGCCAACAAATAAGCTCAGGTAGGACACACTAGCGAAGGATTTACTCATCTCTCCCCTCCTAGTTCTATTCCTCGATCTCCGCTAGAGACCATATCCCTAAGCTCTGATACCAACTGTGACACCCCCAAAATAGGTATACATCTCCCATTCTGAGTCGCCAAATACATGGTACAGAAAACAACTACGACATTATTAATACAATTGTTGTGTAAAATACGACAACACATACTGTGAGTTTAAATATAATATTGTCTTATAGACAATATCCATACCTAAATAAAGTCCTCATTATAATTATTGATGCACTATTTTACAAAAATAGTGAGGACTGCTAAAACAATTGTCTCGGACCATCACTCTATACGTTGACTGGTTACTGCTATGTTCTCGCTTCCTGAGAAGAAAAATGGAACAAAAAGGAAAAGGTTGAGCTCAACCAGCCCAGTAAAGAATATTATGACTAAGATAATATACAACAAATTATCCTTAGTCTTCAACAGGGAAAAATCTAATAGAATATAACAGAAAATAAGTTTTAGATCAACAACTGCAGCGGAAACAACAATTCATTAGAAGAGTTAGTAGAGAATGAAATCTACTATTATCTATGAATTTAAAAGTCCATCATCAATATTTTATTCATATAACATCAATCAATATACATCTTGAATCAAATATTCATCTTTGCATTACGGGCCAAAGATATTCATTTGTATTACCAGTTGGTCATGTTCATCTCAACACATGTTCATCTTTACACTACGGGCCAAAGATATTCATCAGGTAATCATTCATCTTTGCACTACAGGCCAAAGATATTCATCAAGTATCACCATTAAAGACTGAGGATGATGAAAAAAATTTTAGAGAACGAATCTAGTGAGACAAAAGGATAAAGTTTAGATATTCGTACTTTAGATAACTCAAGTTTAAAAATACTCCATAATAAACCATAATGGAGTAAAATTCAAGAATAAAGATCAAAAACATGGATACAATCAAAGATATTAACTAGTAAAGACATCTGGGACAAAGAAGAGAAAATCTCATTTTTTGGTGAATAGTGCCATATTTGTGAATAGTGTCGTATACATGAATAGTGCTGTATACGTGAATAGTAACCCCGACACAAAAAGGTAGAAATTTCATAATAAAATTCATATCAATAATTCCATATGTTCAATATGGGACTATATTCTGTTAAATCCAGAAAAGAAATATTTTTGGGATTGATTTGGTATTTTTCATGAAAATGAACTAGTTATGAGTAAATGAATTAAATATATTATGTGAAGTAACAAAATTAGAAAATAGGATTTTATGGCTTGGGAATCCTATATAGGGTATATGTAGATTTTTGATGAGGGATTTGATCATTGGTGATGAAATCTTATGAGTATGGCATTTTTGAATGATTAAATGTATTATTTGGTAAGGTGTAAACAATTGAAATAAATTGTTTATAAGTTTAAGAAGTGATTAAAATATTGTTATAAAATTAATAATATTAGATTATGAGTTTATTAAGTGATTGATAATATTTGGATAAATTTAAAGTCTTTAATATTTATCCTTATTTTCGTTTGATTAATGCTTATATCATTGTCATCATCCTCATGCTTATATTATGATGAAAGTCACTTTTGGCTTACGTACAAAGATGGACAGTTAATTATTGATTTTACAGTTGTATATCTTTGGCTTACGTGCAAAGATGAACTATTGATTGATGAGTATCTTTGACTTACGTGCAAAGATGGACTGTTGATTATTGGTTTTATAGTTGTATATATTTGGCTTACGTGCAAAGATGGACTGTTGATTATTGGTTTTACAGTTGTATATCTTTGGCTTATGTGCATAGATGAACTGTTTATTGGTATGATTATGACCAGGGATCATTTGGTATAATCATGACCCGTAATGTCATAGATGATGTGGTAAAAGTCTTCATTATCCCGTAGTGCATTGATTGATAGTTATTGGTATGATTATAACCAGGGATTATTCAGTATAATCATGACCATTGATGATTACATGAATATCCTTGGCCATAGTGCATGGATGATTCGATGATGTGGATTATTTATAAAGTTGAGTCTCAGTGATAACATATTGATTATACACTTTTAATTCATAAAAGATAGTGGATATCATGCTCTACTTGACTCTTCTAAAATACAGTTGTATGTCTTTGGCATGTAGTGTAAAGATGAATTGTTAATGAATATCTTTGGCTGTAGTGCAAAGATGAATTTATTAGTATGATTATGAGCAGGAATTTTGATTTGGTATAACCATGATTTTTGATGTTTCAGGTAAAGATAGGTGATGAAAATTATCTCCGTCCTGGGTGCGAAGAGGAATTTAGAATCACAATTATGATTATGAGTTATTCATATTATTGTGGACAGGAATTACTGATTAATATTACAGGGATAAAACATTATTGGTGGACTTTTAACATGGAGAAGATAATAGACCTGATGGTCTATTTGACTCTTCTAATGGATTGCTCGTTCCGCTGCAACTATGGTTGAAAAGTTTTATCATCTACCATATGTTCTAAATCTCTGATTTATTATTGATGAAGGCTATTGATAATTTAATTATCTTTAGTCATGATATTCTTTACTAGGCTATTTGTGTTCACCCTTTGCTTCACAATTCCTTTCAGGTAATAAGAGTGTAGCTGGGTCAAGCGGGGATAATAGGGAAATAGTGTGATGGTCCGAGACTGTCGAAGTTTCTCAATACATTATAAAATGACATGACATGCAACAGATAATTGTATTGAGGACCTAAGATGTGTGTATCGTATTTTATACGTCACTTAATAATTGATTTTGGCGAACAATAATAATGTGATGAGAACCCGACTTTGAAAGCGTCAAAAGTGCACCTCATTAGAATGAATATGATAGTAATCTTCTCGTTCTTCTTTGGGGTCTTAAAATATTTGTTGTAGTATTTTATATGGCATTGTGACAATTTGAGTTTGGATACTGTCTACGAGATAATATTATATTAAAACTCACAGCTTATCTGTTGTTGTACTCTGCACGACAATTCAACAGTTGTATAAATGATATTTGTATTTGATTTTTATAGAGTGATATCTGGCGACTCAGAATGGGTCGTGTGGACCTATTTTAGGGGCGTCACAACAGATGCCCTTCTTTATCACATTCATGCAATGTAATGGCATGGATAGGATAAAGAATACTAGGCACTTGAAATGCAACAAGATGATCATGATGCCATGTATAACAACATGATGCAAATGTATGTGGTTTGTTAGATTGTTCTCCAACATGGTGGGATGATTGTCGGCTCCCCTTGACTTCTACCCGGATTGATAGTTATTATTGACAACCTTGATGAACTGTCTTGGACTTGTAATCCAATGCTCTCAGGAGCTTCCAGGATGTTGACATTGGGGTAATCACTAAAGTCCTTAATCCTTCATACAGACTTCGCACTGAGGATGCATCTCTCTTGTACACGAGACTCTATTGGGATAGAGCATTGTCTGTTGAGGATGTGTATAACATATTCCATCATCGGTCCTCCCCAATGAGGATGTTTTTAACTGGTTCGTATTGCTAGGTCTTTCTGCTGCTCTGTTAGAGTTACTGCCAATAATAGGTGTTATCAGGGTTGCCTGACCTTCATTGACATGTGTATCAATGGATGAGATCCTTATTGGGGATGATGTGAAGGCTACTTGAATTTCGTTGATGTGTGCATCAATAGATGAGTTATATGAAGACCCACTAGGGAAAAAGGTTTCAGAGCTACGACCCTGAATTGATGGCATCAGACCTTCGTGAGGTATTGTCGAATGTAATTTGTAGTAGCTGTGATCATCAGTATAGTGTACCTTGTGTTTGGGCAAATACCAATGGGTGACATGTAGACCAACATTTAGGTCTCTGAAAACCAGGATTTCAGGTTATTCCGCTCAATCGCGTAGCATTTTATTCCTGATTTGGCCTTTTCATCTTATGAGATCTCCTTTACAACTCGAACTGGATCGAGTAAGAGGAGTGGGCCCCACCCTCGCTATATCTTTTGATAGGCCTCTATTAGTTGTTGGGCCTCTGTGCCCCATTTCATTGTATTTTTAGCTGTATAGAGATGTATTAGATGATGATGTACTTAGGAATTTATTTACTGTTATTCCCTACATCATATTGCCATCTATTGTTTATCATGCATGTATTATGTTATGCATATGTATGTATGTCCGAAGATATTCAAAGATCATTGACCTGGATGGTCTTATGACACTACCACACGGATGTCTTCTTGACGATTAGCGCGATTGATCATACCCCACCAGTATTGGTGGCATCTCGTCTGAGATCGTGGTATGATAGAATGTTAGCTTTAGATAAGGTGACTGTAGATTAGTTATTACAGTACACTATGACTCTCCTGATGTTTTAGGTTCCCGCAGGCTTTGTAGAGGGTATGCTGGAGCATTGGATACCTGAGAGGTAGGTTTTCTGGTTTGGTATCCATGAGTTAACTCCTACCTTGGAGGAGTACACATGATTGACGGTGTTGCCACTGGACAGTCCTTGCGCGGGGATGGCTATCGGTGATATGAGCCGACAGTTTATGACCCTCACCGGGCTGAGGCGTAGAGTTGTGCAGGATGAGATCACATTTGGCCACGTAGTATCCTAGCATTTTCTGATGGATAGATTTGGCTCAGAGGATAGCTATACATAGCATTCCGGGGATTTTACCATGCCAGAGGATCATTGGCATTTGGCCAGAGTAGATGTACTATTATTGTGCGCATTGCCATATGTATACATGCCACGATACATGGATGAGTTGGACATTGGTGTCATTATGACAGTGAGAGCTCTCAAGGAGGGTCACACCATTATATCGATGATTGTAGGAGAGACGCTGAGATCGGCTACATATTCCAGTACCTACCCTACAGGGGTATTCACATGTAATTCAGTCATGTTGTATGTGTGGTTCATGTCACATTTGAGACCGATTGGCACATTCTGACGGCATGAGTATTATTTTACCAATGAGATAGCTATGTCATACTCGTTTTAGCCTGCGGAGTGTACAGGTCCTGCATCTTGGTCAATTTTCCTGGTAGGGATTGGAGATCCATTTGATATATTACTGTGTATAGGGATCAGTTCACCCTACACTTCATCACTCATGCTCTGGGCATGGATTATCTCCCTCTAGATGGATTGAGGGGTATGACTACTTACCACCCACTAGCTATGATGTATCAAAATGACCAGTTTCAGGGCTTCCATTCTTTTGAGGGGGCATTAAGTCAGCGCTTGGCTTCTCGCCACTTGTCAACATAGGACAGATCTAGAGTGTATGCCTGTTGGGATCAACGTGAGCTAGCTGCATTTTTTGTTAGCCATTCAGGCTGTTCTACAGAGTATTCCACATGGATGGAGACAGAGACTACATCGGTTGTGGTAGTATCCATATTGTCGGGGATTGATTCTGATGATGGGGAGCCCACAGAGGACATTGATATTCCCACTGAGGAGGAGCCATTCACTGGGTTGCCAGCAGCTCTTATAGATTCTCCCAATATGAGTGCTACTGTAATTCATCATTTAGCACAGTATTTAGAGCAGAGTCTTCATCTGATGACCTTTGAGAGAGATCAAGCTAGGGCCTTGATGTTTACAGCTCTTGATGGGAGAGACACCGCTCTATTAGATGAGGCCAGATCAGCCAGAGATGCCTTGATTATTGAACGGGATGCTACCCTATCTGCCCGGGATGTGGCCATCACATATAGTACTTCAGTGAGATCCCTTACTACTGGCATGCTTGGTAATATGAGTGCATATATTGATGAACATCATGCCACCATGCAGTTGGCCGCGGATCTGTTAGCTCATGTAGATACCCTTGGGCAGGAGCTTGCAGTGTTGCCTCCTTCTTCGAAGAGCGATTCCATGTTAGACTTGATAGTTCGTATATCCACGGGATTGTAGATAGACTTGTATTTTCCTTCACAGACTAGCTTAGCCATTTTGTCATGTACAACACATATTGTATATATCAAACAACATTATATATGGCAGGGAAATATATTTTGATTCACTTCCCTTTTAGTTGTGCCTTGATACTTGCTTGATATTTGCCTACTTCTTCAGGGCTTGTGATCTTGATGTATTCCGAACCCATCCTTGATAGGTGGACATTAAGATGTCGCAAGATCTTTCAGAATGGATTATTGATCTGTATGTATCCCTACCCTTTTTGGTGTCTTGGGACTGGTTTCTGTATGTAGATGTGGAGATTAGTGTGGATTTTTCTCTCTGAGATTCACCACACCACAGATGGTCGCCAATACTTCTATTTAAGAGGAGCCTAGTTAGTTCTATCTCTTATGGATTGATGTTGCTCTTCAAGGAATCAACCGAAGCTTAGATGGTCGCCAACTCTTCCATTTATGGGGAGGTCAGGTAGTTCCATCCATTTGGTCTGAAGCCGATGAAATGAGGTGGATTGAAGTTTGATCCCAGTACCGTTGACAAGTATTTGCATTTTGGTAGGGGTTAGACCGAATCATAAATGGCTGCATACGTACTCCTATTAAAGAGGATATCAGGTCTGCGTAGTTCGAAGCTGGTGTAAGAGGTTCAACGCTGAATGGTGTAAGGTGTAGAAAGGGTGTAGGAATGTTTTTGTAGAGAAGGGTGTAGAAATGTTTTTGTTATTTTTGTTTTTTTTATTACGACTAGGCCATATAAAATGGTTGCCTAAATACTCCCAGGTATCGGGGAGATTAGGTCGACGTAGTTCGCCCCATGTTCAGGACGATTTGCAGCCGAAAAATTTTGATCCCATGTTCAGGACAAACTGTGGGGAAAAGTTTGATCCCATGTTCAGGACAACTACGGGTGTGAAAAAGTTTGATCCCATGTTCAGGACAAACTGCAGGGGAAGGGTTCAATCCCTGGTGGGATAACCAAAATTGTATGAAGTGTGAAATGAAAGATCTGATGATCTAAAAACTAGGCTGCTGGCTTGAAGAGTGTGTTTCCCTGATGGGGAAAATGGGTATGAAGAAAGGGTTATGTGTAGTAAGGGTTAGAAAAACTGAAATGACTGGTGATCTGGTGATCCAAAACTAGGATGTTTGCTTGATAGTAACTTTAGACATAGTACCGTTTCACGGTGTCTGAGTTAATGAGTTATGGAAATTCATCACCATCTCTTTCCTATAATTTGAGAGCACCTCCTGTCAATATCTCTTTGACAATAAATGGGGCCTTCTCAGTTTGGAGCGAATTTTCCCTTTGCTTGATTTTGGTTGTCAATAATCTTCTTCAAAACCAAGTCATATTGTTTAAACTGTCGTAGCCGAACTTTCTTGTGGTAGGATCCAGCGATCCTCTGTTGGTATAACTGACTATAGAAGATAGCATCACTTCGCCTTTCGTTTATTAGAGATAATTGGCGATATATGTCTTGTAACCATTGGTCTTCATCCAGCTGAGCATCAATCAACACTCTGAGGGATTCTATTTCCACCTCTTTGGGAAGTACTATTTCCATCCCATTGGTCAATGAGTAGAGGGTTGACCCAATGGAAGTATATATTAAAGTTCTGTAGGCTAATAGAGTCAGAGGAAAGAGGTCAGGCCATCCTTTGTGATTGACAAAAATCTTTTGCATGATCTTCTTGATGTTCTTATTAGCCACTTCAACAACACCATTCATCTTTGGATGGTAGATGACGGAGTTAAGGTGTTTGATGTGGAATTTACTACACAACTACTCCATCATTTTATTGTTGAGGTTCTTAGCATTGTTTGACACAATTACCTCTGGTTGTCTATATCGACAAATGACATTGTTTTTGATGAAAGCAATGATGACTTCTTTGGTAACCCTGGGGAAGGAGGCTGTTTCTACCCATTTGGTGAAGTAGTCGATCATAGTGAAGATAAATCGATGCCCATTACTGGCTTTGGGCTCGATGGGCCCGATCATGTCAATTCCCCAAATTGAAAAGGGCCACAGTGAACTCATATTATGGAGTTCCGTCGGAGGGGCATGGATAGCATTCCCATGACTTTGGCATTGATAGCACCTCTTGACGTGATCATCATATTCAGCTTTAAGTGAGAGCCAGTAATGCCCTGCTCTGAGGATCTTTTTAACAAGTAGGGGCCGCTCATGTGTGGGCCACATACTCCACCATGGATTTCATCCATGAACCTTTGAGCTTGGTCCTTGTCCAGATATCTGAGGAGACCTATTCATGCATCTCTTTTGTAGAGTACATCTCCGCTCAAGTAGAACTTCATATCCAGTCGATGGATCTGCCTTCTTTCAGTCGGGCTTGCCTCAGCGGGTGTAGATCCATCTCGTAAGTACTCCTTGATATGCTGATACCAAGGGTGTTGGATGGGAGGTAGCTCATCCGATACTTCTCTAACATAATTCCCATAGGTTGGAGCCTTTTGTAGGGAAAATGGGATGCTTGGCATGTTTTCCTTATCATGTATGGTGATCAAGGAGGCCAAATTTAAGACCCCAACTTTTATGAATAAAGATTATTTTTCTTGAAATATATTTTTGAATATTATGGTGTGGATTTGATATAATGTTATAGTTGTGGGTAATATTTACAAATTTGCAAAGTAAGCAAGTGGTTATATAATATTCGATTGGTCAGGGAATATTCGTTTTAACATGGAATATTCATACGACGACACAATCAATGGTGGATGTAACGACCCCAAAATAGGTCCATTCCATCCAACCCATTCTGAGTCGCCAAATACATGGTACAGAAAAACAACTACAACTTTATTACAACAATTGTCGTGCAAAATACAACAACACATATGCTGTGAGTTTGGATACAAATATATACCAACTGTAGCACGTTACAATGACACCTTACATAAAGGTATAGTCAAAAACTGTTTTAGAAATTAGAATCTTTGGGAA
This sequence comes from Panax quinquefolius, assembly GCA_020205615.1. NCBI lineage: Eukaryota > Viridiplantae > Streptophyta > Magnoliopsida > Apiales > Araliaceae > Panax > Panax quinquefolius. Next base: position 64,618,000 of record CM035157.1, read on the forward strand.
GTGCTCAAGGAAACCTTCGTACATGGGAGGCCATGCTTTGAGGTTATGGTAGATATCATATGGCCACAGAATTATCCTTGGTTGACCCAATAGACCCCAAAGAAAAACAAGAAGATTACTATCATATTCTTCCCAATGACGAGTCTTCTCTTGACATATCATTATCTCCACTGTCTCTAATTTGGTATTATACTCCAAACAAACACCAAGATTATATAGGTAGTGCTTGTAAATATACTCAGCAAGTGGATGAGCACAACCATGTCTTATGATAACACGAGTTTGTATGTCATTAGACATCTTGTATGATAGTGACAAAACACCCTTCCAAAGTTGGGTTCGCCTCACCCTATTTAATTCACCAAAAATAACTATTAAATGATGTATAAAATACAACACACTAAAGCCCTCAATAAAATTATTTTCATACTCTTTAGGGAGAACCTCAACAACTATAGACCACCGTTCTATTCCTTGTTATCCCCTCAACCAACCCAAATACACTTTTATTACACGAAAGGAATTGTGAAACAAAAGGGTGAGCACAACTAGCTCAGTAAAGAATATTATGACTAAAGATAAATAAATTATCAATAGTCTTCATCAGTAATGAATCAGAGATTTAGAACATATGGTAGATGATAAAACTTTTCAACCATAGTTGCGCGTGAATGAGCAATCCATTAGAAGAGTCAAATAGACAATAAAGTCTATTATCTTCTCCATGTTAAAAGTCCACCAACAATGTTTTATCCTCGTAACATCAATCAATGCCCTTTCCACAATTATATGAATAACTCATAACCATAATTGTAATTCTAAATTCCTCTTCATGATCCAAGATGAAGATAATTTTCATCACCGCCTCTTTACCGAAACATCAAAGATCATGGTTATACCAAATCACGCTTCTGCTCATAATCATACTAATAAATTCATCTTTACACCACGGGCCAAAGATATTCATCAACAAAGACTACTAAGGCTAAAGATATTCAACAACGTGTCATCTTTGCATTACGAGCCAAAGATATTCATCAATAATTCATCTTTACACTACAAAGCAAAGATATTCAACAACAGTCATCTTTGCATTACGAGCCAAAGATATTCATCAATAATTCATCTTTTGCACTACAAAGCAAAGATATTCAACAATAGGTCATCTTTGCACAACGAGCCAAAGATATTCATATATCAAAGAAATACATAATCATTTCAGAAGTTATAATAATAATTATAACCATGTTGATCAATTCACCTTTGCACTTAAGCTAAAAATATTCAATTGTAAATTCAATGGTCATGATCATACCAGTCAACAATCAACTTTAGCACTTCTTGGCCAAAGAGAACCTATGGTCACGATCATACCAATAATCTACCCATCTTTACACTCAAGTCAAAGAGAAATATCATCATTAGGGTTATAAGAATGTTATATAAAAACAATATAATCAAAACATGGTTTTAATTTCAAGAGTAAGATTCATAAATCAACGATAATTTGGTCAGAAAAAGAAACCAATTTTATTGTGAATAGTACCCGTGAATAGTAACTCGTGAATAGTAACTCGTGAATAGTAACTCATGAATAGTAACTCGTGAATAGTACTCCGTATTCGTACATAGTACCGTATACGTAAATAATGTCATATACGTAAATAGTATTATATACATGAATAGTGCCGTATACGTGAATAGTAACCCCGACTCAAAAAGATAGAAATTCCACAAAAAACATCTTCACGCTTCATGAATAGTACTCGTGAATAGTAACTCGTGAATAGTAACTCATGAATAGTAACTCATGAATAGTAACCCCGACATGAAAAAGTTCCAAATTTGATAAAAACTTCAGATCAACATTTCAGCATAATGATATTGAAGAAATAATATCATTACAAAAAAAAAAAAAAATATCCCTTACTATCCCTTACCTCAAAAAGAACAAAGACTTACATTTGGATATCTGGATATATTTCAAGGAAACTTGCACCATGATGAATATCAACTCACCAAGTATCTAAATACTCACAAAATACACTCAATAATCTAGAGAGAAAAAGAGAGAAAACTTATGTTTCTGGTGTGATTTTCAATTCTAACTTAGCCCTCTATTTATAGAAAAATGTTAGCACGCTCAAGGCAGACTTAACTCGCAACTTTGATGGCTTTTACCTCGCTACTATTCCCACCCACCACATTTGAAATAAAATTCAGCACATTTCTTCACCAACCACAAGTGGGGCCCACTCAATTCTAGAATTTTTCACCAAAATCATTTATAACCTAATTTCTGAATCAGTTACCTCTTAAAATTCATAACAAATCATACGTTCATTTTTAACGGTTCAAAATTTGTGGACATATACTCAACTTATATATGTATAACATATCCAAAAATTACAACGATCCAACTGGTCGGATCAAAATGTATAACTCACGCAATATAGTCAAGAACACCGATTTTTTTGGACTATTAGTCCTTCTGACCAGCTTCATTCAAAATTTCACCACGAAATATCTACAAAGAATTTTTTGGGTGATTCAAATTTCTACAGTTAGCTTACTTCTAGGGCTTTCTTTTGATATATGGCTCATCTCTTAACTCATTATACACAAAGAGTTATGGATTTTACAAAATCAAGTAATAAACTAATTTTTCTGAAAATCCCATATTTTGTTCTCCATTTCGACAAATACTGATAAAACACCTCATCATTAATTCCTTCACTTATAAATACATAAATAAATCCATCATTTATATCCACATCAAATAAATATTTTCTTATCATATAAATTAATAACTAATTATTCACAAATAATATTACGAAATCACAATAATGATGACCAGTGCGGTTCCTCAGAAAGAGGGGCTTTCCAATAAGAATTTCTCCTTCTCGGCGCCGCAATTAGGTGACCATACCTCTCCTTAGACAAAACTTTCTAGGCATTGCCAATAATGCTATCTAATAATATTATTCAAATAATATGAATTATTGATTTGATAATGGAAATATCATGTGCGGTGACAATTATCAAACAACAATAATATAAAATATCAACGCGCAATTATTGAACCAATAAAATAAAATATTGAACAAGAATTACTTTGTAACAATTATTGAGTAGTGCCTTCTTACGTAAGGATTCAATAATTCAACATATTGTGCAATACCGTGGTATCTCTTTGTGCAACAACGCGTATTATCGTATTTTAACCACCGTATTCCAACAAAGTGTTAATAATAATAACTACGCCAATTATTTATAAAAACTCAAACTTGTCGCTTTTCTTCATTCGACGCTTATTTTGTTATGGGGCCCACAAATGATCAAGGCCGTCGCATTTAATATTCCCGAGCACGAAAGAATATTCCACGACCAAACAAATATTCCCCGACAACAATGAATATTTTATAACCACTTGTGTATTTTGAAAAAAAAAATTCATATATCACCCTTAACTTTAACTTTTATCAATTTAACCATTTACTGAATAGTAATTATAAGAAAAATTGAATACTTTTATTTCATAAAATTCGGGGTCTTACAATGTGGACCCCATAACTAAGTATTATCGTAGTTATAAAATGATGTAATTATCTTTTATAAAAATAACTACGAAAAGTTTCTACCGTTAAACCGCTTTTACTACCCTAGTAGTAAAAAGTACAAAGAATACGCGCGTGGTTGCATAGTAGAACATGGTATTAATTATTGATGCTTACGTAAGAAGTCACTCAGTTATACTCAATTATTGCTACACTAATTGATGCATCATATCTCTCATATTATTGATTCAATTATTGTCACAGTATCATCTGCATAATATTTATTATTATTAAATCAATAATTGAGACGACAAAGTTATTCATATTATTATTTGCAATAATGACAATGTCTAGAAGTTCTGACAAGGAGAGGTTTGGTCACCTAATTGCGCGCCAATATGGAGAAATCCTTATTGGAAAGCCCCCTCTTTCATGGGAACGACCTGGTTGTTCAATATTGTGAGTTATAATATTAATGATGAATAAGTTCGTGTTGATTAAAGATGAAATTGATAGTTCCATTGTGTTGGGATTATTAGTGTTAGTGGAAATTGACATTTATTTCGATAATAATTGATGTCTTGAAGTTATATTGACCAATCGGGTAATTAATCAGATAAATGAGCAATTAATTGCTATTAATTCACATGCTTATAACTATTTGTCCACATGTGTGTACTATTGATTCACATGCATGTACTATTAAGGGAGGTGGTGCAAGATTGATAATACTTGCATAACTAAATTAAAAATGGAGGTATAGATGAATGCACTATACTGTAATTCGTATTTTCACATGTATAGAACTATTGATTCACATGATTGTACTATTGATTCACATGATGTACTATTAGGGGAGGTGGTGCAAGTTTGATAATACTTGCAGGACTAAATTAAAAATGAAGTAAAAGATAAAGGTATTATACTGTAATATTTTGAGCCCCAAAACGTGCAATTATCGAAACTATATTTTCCTATAAATAGAAGCTCATTCTTCCTTCATTCTCACCAATTCACTAAGACTCACAAGGGCAATTATAGAGAGAGAAGCTATAAAGAGAGAATCTATAGAGAAAAAGAAGAAGAGAAGTCTGCTACCTCACTATTCCAGTATCCAGTCTTCTTCTAAGGTAAGGGGTATTATATTTTTCAGTATTCATAGAAATAATATTTTTTTCCATACTCTGTAGTATGTGAGTAATATTATTTCATTTTATATTCCTGATTATACCCTCATTCTGTTAAAGTATTGCTTTTATACTCCGTGAAATTAGTAGAATATCCTTGATATTTGCGCTTCATCTAGTGTCTTTTCATGGAAATATTATTCCGAGCTTTCTTGAAAATTAGTGATACATTCATGCCGGAATACTATTCATGAGTTACTATTTATGGGTTACTATTCACTTGAATATTGTTCACTCGGGTATTCGGGGCATTTTTAATGCCAGAGTACTATTCACGAGTTACTATTTACCCAATTACTATTCACCTGAATATTATTCACTTGGGTATTTGGGACACTTTTCATGTCAGGGTACTATTCACAGAGTACTATTCCCAAAGTACTATTCACAGGGTACTATTCACAGAGTACTATTCACCCGAAAAATATATTTCTTTTCTGTCCAAATTATTTTTGATACATGAAAATTATTCTTGAATTTTACTCCACAAAATAGTATCATGTTGACAATTTGGATATTTTTAAACTCTGGATAAATTTAAAGTCTTTAATATTTATCCTTGATTTCGTTTGATTAATTCTTATATCATTATCATCATCCTCATGCTTATATTATGATGAAAGTCATCTTTGGCTTTCATGCATAGATGGATTGTCGATTGGTATGATTATGACCATGGATCATTCGGTATAATCGTGACCCGTAATATTACAAATGATGTGGTAAAAGTCCTTATTGGCCCGTAGTGCATTGATGGACAGTTGTTGTTATGATTATGACCAGGGATTATTCGATATAATCATGACCATTGATGATTACATGAATATCCTTGGCCCAGAGTGCAAGGATGATTCGATGATGTGATTTATTTATTAAGCTGAGTGTCAGCGATAAGATTAATGAAAAACTTATTAAATCATAGAAGATAGTAGATAACATGCTCTACTTGACTCTTCTAATGGATTGCTTGTTCCGCAGCAGTTAAACTTGATGTTTATTGTATTTTATCAGCTTAACAATCGTTGAAGACTAATGATAATTTATTCTGCAGTATTTTAGTCATAATATTTCTTACTGGGCTAGTTGAGCTCACCCTTTTGTTTTCATTGTTCTCTTCAGGAAATGAGAACGTAGCCGGGACTAGTCGGGGAACGGAGTGATGGTCCGAGATGGTGTTATAGTAGTCCTCACTATTCTATAAAATAGAGTGACAATAAATGTAATGAAGACTCTATTTGAGAGTGGATATTGTCTAGAAGGCAATATTCTTGTTTAAACTCTCAACTTTATTTTGTTGTATTTTGCACGACAGTTGTATAATTATGTTTGTATTTGATTTATGTACCATGTATTTGGTGACTCATGATGGGTGATGTATACCTATTCTGGGGGCGTCACATTTGGTATCAAAGCTTTGTGATATGATCCCTGGCTTAGATGTGAGACAAGAGCTAGGAGGGGAGAGACGGGGAATTCCTTCGCTTGTATTACCTACCTAAGTTTATTTGGTATTTAATTGGTCGGTCAGAGTATAGGGATAATATGTGACATGTTAATTAACCCTTGTTTTGTGGCAGTGTTTGAAAATGACACCTGAAAATGTTGAGATTAGAAATGAAGCACATGAGACCGTTGAGTCACCAACGATCAATACCCAGGATAATGTGCAACAGGAAGACAATAATCCTCAGGTAAACAACAACACCAATCAAATGATGAACGATGTGATGTTATGAGGCTTTATGCAATTCATGCAACATCAGGCGAGAACGACTCCTGTTCAAAATGCGGGTGGAAACACTGGCAACTCTCAGACGGTCACTGCGAAATAGTTTAAGGAGCTGGGACCACCAGAGTTTTTGGGAGAGCCAAAGCCACTTAAGGCGGAGACGTGGATAAAGTAGATCACCAAGATATTTGATGTCTTGGGATGCTCCGAGGAGCAAAAGGTTCCTTTACCACCTTCTTGTGTTTTGGAGAGGAGAGGCAGACATCGGTGGGAATCAGAAGCGTACTCAGCCTACCGCACTAAAGATGTCTTGGGAGAAGTTCCAAGAACTGTTCAATGACAAGTACTTTTCTGAAAGTATTCGTCACATGAAGGAGGTAGAGTTCATCAAACTAGAGCAAAACAATATGACCGTGTCGCAATACGAAGCTAAGTTTGCCGAGTTATCCTGGTTTGCGTCACACTTGGTCGATAATGAGGAGTGAATGACGTGGATGTTTCTAAGAGGTTTGAAACCCAAAATACATCAATACCTTATCTCTCACAAATTGTGTTTGTATTTAGATGTTGTAAATAAGGCTCAGTTATTAGAGCACGATAACGAGTCAACCTAACCAAGAGAGAGTAGCCGGCAAGTCGATAATACCAGTGGTAGCAGTCATCGAAGCGGTGACAACAAACGTGGAGGGAATCAACATGCTAGAAATGGTAACCACTTCGATGGTAATCATGGCCAAGATAATAAAAGTGGAAATTTCAAGAAGAGGAGATTTAATAATGATGGAAAGATGTCAAAGACCAAAGACTGTTGTTAAGAAGGAGAACGAATCGCCTCATCGATCAGATACACAAATGCGAGGGAGGGACACATCAGTCCAAACTGCGCGATGCAATCCAAAGCGTGTTACAATTGTTGAAAACAAGGTCACCTAGCCTTATTTTGTCGTGCACCAAGTTTAGTCCAGCTGGGATGGAGGCATCAAAGGTCGTCCCAGACAAGACAAAACCAGTAGTTCAAGGGAGAGCATTTGTCGTAACCTCCCAAAAAGCAAGGAATCCGAACGAGGTGATCACGGGTAAGCTAATCATAAACTCTAGCAAAGTTTATACCTTATTTGATACCGGTTCTACCCATTCTTTTATTTCTCCTACTTGCGCTCAACTTTTAAATTTAACTCCGGAGAAATTAGACTTTGATTTATCTGTTGAAACTTTGTTGGGAGAAGCCTTCATTACATCCACTATTTATAAGTCTTGTATGATTCAAATTGGTAACCGCACGTTACCTGTCTATCTTATCTCTTTGAAAATACTTGCATTTGATGTGATTTTAGAGATTGATTAGTTAACTACTCATCATGCTAAAGTCGATTGTTTTCGTAAGGTGGTTAGCTTTCATATTCCTAGCCAACCTATTATGCGAATTCAAGCAACCAAACCACTAAAGTCAATCACTGTCATATCAATCCATAAAGCTATTTGTTTATTGAAAAATGGATGTCAAGCTTTCTTTGTCCATGTCACGGATTTAAATAAAAATACGTCAGATTTGAATGATATTTCTATTATTAATAAATTTCCTGACGTATTCCCTGAAGAACTTCCTGGCCTACCCCCAGAGCATGAAATTGAATTTTGTATCGACCTTGAATCCGGTATGAAACCCATTTCTAAAGCCCCATATCGAATGGCTCCTATTGAACTTCAGGAGTTAAAAACCCAACTACATGAATTGTTAGACATCGATTTCATTCGTCCTAGTACGTCTCCATAGGGTGCTCCTGTTCTATTCGTGAAGAAGAAAGATGGAAGTATGAGACTTTGTATTGATTATCGGGAGTTGAATCATGTCACCATCAAAAATAGGTACCCATTACCTCAAATTGATGATCTGTTTGACCAATTGCAAGGCGCCAAATTCTTTTCAAAGATCGATCTTCGTTCTGAATATCATCAATTAAAGATTAAAACTAATGACATTCCAAAGACTGCTTTCAGAACTCGGTACGGGCATTACGAATTCCTAGCCATGTCTTTTGGATTGACTAATGCTCTTGCTGCCTTCATGGATATGATGAATTGAGTATTCAAGGAATATTTGGATCACTTTGTGGTCGTCTTTATTGATAACATCCTCATTTATTCGAAAAGCCGTGAAGATCATGAGCAACACTTGAGGCTGATACTTCAAAAGCTTCGTGAAAATAAGCTATATGCCAAGTTGAAGAAATGTGAGTTCTGGCTTGAGTAAGTAGCAGTCCTTGGGCACGTGATATCAAATCATGGAATATCGGTTGACCCGTCAAAGATTGAAGCAATTCAAAGTTGGGAGCAACCTAAGTCAGTGACCGAAGTACGTAGCTTTCTTGGCTTAGATTGTTATTATCGGAGATTCGTAGAAGGGTTTTCTCGAATCGCTACCCCACTAACTCAGCTGACTCAGAAAGATACAAAATTCAGTTGGAGCGAGGAACGTGAGAAGAGTTTTCAAGAACTCAAGAGCAGACTAATTTCAGCACCTGTTCTGACAATACCATCTGGTTCGGAGGGATTTGTCATATACAACGATGCTTCAGGTAAAGGTTTAGGATGTGCTCTCATGCAACATGGGAAAGTCATAGCCTATACCTCACGACAACCCAAAGAATATGAGAGAAATTATCCTACTCATGATCTAGAATTGGCAGCTGTCATTTTTGCGCTTAAGATCTGGAGGCATTACCTGTATGGAGAGAAGGTGGAGATCTATATGGATCATAAAAAGCCTCAAATATTTCTTCACTCAAAAAGAACTCAACATGCGACAACAACGATGGCTTGAGCTGTTGAAAGATTACGATCATACCATTCAACACCATCCTAGAAAAGCAAACGTAGTAGCTGACACATTAAGTAGAAGATCATATGCGGGTATGGGTGCGATATTGTCAACGCAAAGGCCCATTTTGTATGACTTACAAAGGATGGAGATAGAGTTAAAGACTCTAGGGACCCATGTGATGATGGCGAATATAGGAGTAGAACCGATTTTAATCGATAAAGTTAAAGTTGCTCAAGCTACAGACCTGGAGCTGATGTGTACGAGGAAGAAAGTGCAAGAAGGTGCTATTCCGGAAGCAAGAATCAATGAGGAAGGAATACTTTGAGTCAACTCCAGACTTTGTGTTCCTAATGATTCTGACTTGAAGCATAAAATCATGATGGAAGCGTACAACACACCGTTTGCAATCCATCCTGGGAGTACCACAATGTATCATGATCTTCAACATACATTTTGGTGGAGCAATATGAAGAGAGAGATAGCGGGGTTTATCTCAAGGTGTCTAGCTTGTCAACGAGTCAAGGTGGAGCATCAAGTGCCAAAAGGTCCATTGCAGCCACTTAAAATTCTAGAATGGAAGTGGGATCACATTACCATGGATTTCGTTATTGGTCTTCCCAAGGTTTCTCAAGGCATAGATGTGATTTGGGTCATTGTTGATAGATTGACCAAGTCTGCTCATTTCTTACATATACGAGAAACTTATACACTTGAACGTCTTGCTCGTATGTATATAAATGAGATTGTAAGATTGCATGGTATGCCAGTATCCATAGTTTCTGATCGAGACCCAAGATTTACTTCAAGATTTTGGGTTAGTTTGCAAAAAGCTATGGGCACAGATTTATAATTTAGTTCGGCATATCATCCTCAAACGGACGGGTAGTCGGAGAGGACTATTCAAACCCTTGAAGATTTATTAAGACTATGTGTCCTTGACTTTAAAGGAAGTTGGGACAAGTTCTTACCATTAGTGGAGTTTTCCTACAACAACAGTTATCAAGCAAGTATTGCCATGGCTCCATTTGAGGCTCTGTATGAAAGAAAGTGTCGTTCTCCAGTATGCTGGGATGAGGTGGGTGAAGCAACATTATTGGGATCAGAGTTGGTACGTATGACTACGGAAAAGATTCAAATGATTCGACATAGTATAAAAACCTCACAAGATCGATAAAAGAGTTATGCTGATCTTCATCGAAAGGACGTGGAATTCAATATTAGAGATCATGTGTTGTTACGTGTTGCTCTATGGAAAGGAGTTATGAGATTTGGAAAGAGAGGAACGCTCAATCCTTGATTCATTGACCCATTTTTAATCCTCGATTGAGTAGGAACTGTGGCCTATACACTCGCCTTACCGCCAATTATGTCTCGTGTTTATAACGTTTTTCACATATCTATGTTACGTAAATATGTGAAAGACCCAAACAACATTATTGAATTAGAACCGGACGAGATAGTGGAAGATTTAACGTATGAAGAGGTACCTGTTAAAATCTTGGATAAGAAGGATCATATTCTACGCTCCAAGGTTATACCTCAAGTCAATGTTTTGTAGAGAAACCACGATGTTGAGGAGATAACCTGGGAGTTAGAATCTGAAATGAAGTCAAGGTATCCTCACCTCTTCGACATACCAGGTATGGACCCTAATTTCGAGGATGAAATTTCATAAGAAGGGGAGGTTGTAAGACCCCAACTTTTATGAATAAAGATTATTTTTCTCGAAATATATTTCTGAATATTATGGTGTGGATTTGATATAATATTATAGTTGTGGGTAATATTTACAAATTTACAAAGTAAGCAAGTGGTTATATAATATTCGATTGGTCGGGGAATATTCGTTTTTAACAGGAATATTCAATGCGACGACACAATCATTAGTGGACCCCACAACGGAAGTATTGTCGTAGTTAGAAAACGACAGAATTATCTTTTTATAAAAATAATGGCGAAAGTTTTACCGTTAAACTGTTGAACTACCCAGTAGTAAAGTAGTACAGTAATACGCGTTGTTGCATAGTAGCACACGGTATTGATTATTGATGCTTACGTAAGAAGTCACTCGCTTATACTCAATTATTGCTACAAAGATCGTGATGCATCATATCTCTCATATTATTGATTCAATTATTGTCACAAAGATCATCTCGCATAATATTTATTATTATTAAATCAATAATTGAGACGACAAAGTTATTCATATTATTATTTGCAATATCGACAATGTCTAGAAAGTTCACAAGGAGAGGTTTAGTCACCTAATTGCGCGCCAATAGGGAGAAATCCTTATCGGAAAGCCCCCTCTTTCCTGGGAACGACCTGGTTGTTAAATATTGTGAGTTATAATATTAATGATGAAGAAGTTCGTGTTGATTAAAGATGAAATTGATAGTTCCATTGTGTTGGAATTATTAGTGTTAGTGGAAATCGACATTTATTTTGATAATAGTTGATGTCTGGAAGTTATATTGACTAATCGGGTAATTAATCTGATAAATAAGTTATTAATTGCTATTAATTCACATGCTTATAACTATTTGTTCACATGTGTGTACTATTGATTCATATGCATGTACTATTAGGGGAGGTGGTGCAAGATTGATAATACTTGCATGACTAAATTAAAAATAGAGGTATAGATGAAGGTACTATACTATAATTCGTATTTTCACATGTATAGAACTATTGATTCACATGATTGTACTATTGATTCACATGATGTACTATTAGGGGAGGTGGTTCAAGCTTGATAATACTTGCATGACTAAATTAAAAATAAAGGAAAAGATGAAGGTATTATACTGTAATATTTCGAGCCCCAAAATGTGCAATTATCGAAACTATATTTTCCTATAAACAGAAGCCCATTCTTCCTTCATTCTCACCAATTCACTAAGACTCGCAAGAGCGATTATAGAGAGAGAAGCTATAGAGAGAGAATCTATAGAGAGAAATAAGAAGAGAATTCTGCTACCTCACTATTCTAGTATCCAGTCTTCTTCTGAGTTAAGGGATATTATATTTTTCAGTATTCATAGAAATAATATTTTCTTCCATACTCTGTAGTATGTGAGTAATATTATTTCATTTCATATTCCTGATTATACCCTCATTCTGTTAAAGTATTGCTTTTATACTTCGTGAAATTAGTAGAATATCCTTGATATTTGCGCTTCATCTAGTGTCTTTTCATGGAAATATTATTCTGAGCTTTCTGAAAAATTATTGATAAATTCATACCGGAATACTATTCATGAGTTACTATTTATGGGTTACTATTCACCCAATTACTATTCACTTGAATATTATTCACTCGGGTATTCGGGGCATTTTTAATGCCAGAATACTATTCATGAGTTACTATTTATGGGTTACTATTCACGCAAATATTATTCACTCAGGTATTTAGGGTACTTTTCATGTTGGGGTACTATTCACAGGGTACTATTCCCAAAGTACTATTCACAGGGCACTATTCACCCGAAAAATATATTTCTTTTCTGTCCAAATTATTTTTGATACATGAAAATTATTCTTGAATTTTACTCCACAAAGAAGTATCATGTTGACAATTTGGATATTTTTAAACTCTGGATAAATTTAAAGTCTTTAATATTTATCCTTGATTTCGTTTGATTAATTTTTATATCATTGTCATCATCCTCATGTTTATATTATGATGAAAGTCATCTTTGGCTTATGTGCATAGATGGACTGTCGATTGGTATGATTATGACCATGGATCATTCGGTATAATCGTGACCCGTAATGTTACAAATGATGTGGTAAAAGTCCTCATTGGCCCATAGTGCATTGATGGACAGTTGTTGGTATGATTATGACCAGGGATTATTCGATATAATCATGACCATTGATGATTACATGAATATCCTTAGCCTGTAGTGCAAGGATGATTCGATGATGTGGTTTATTTATTAAGCTGAGTGTCAGCGATAAAATTGATAAAAAAACTTTTTAAATCATAGAAGAATGTAGATATCATGCTCTACTTGACTCTTCTAATGGATTGCTTGTTCCGCTGCAGTTAAACTTGATGTTTATTGTATTTTATCAGTTTATCTTAGTCATAATATTTCTTACTGGGCTAGTTGATCTCACCCTTTTGCTTTCATTGTTCTCTTCAGGAAATGAGAACGTAGCCGGGACTAGTCAGAGAATGGAGTGATGGTCTAAGATGGTGTTATAGTAGTCCTCACTATTCTATAAAATAGTGTGACAATAAATGTAATGAGGACTCTATTTGAGAGTGGATATTGTCTAGAAGGCAATATTCTTATTTAAACTCTCAGCTTTATTTTGTCGTATTTTGCACGATAGTTGTATAATTAAGTTTGTATTTAATTTATGTACCATGTATTTGGTGACTCAAGATGGGTGATGTATACCTATTTTGGGGGCGTCACACCAAAGTTCCTAGCGCATCCGTAAAATCATTCCTATTCCGAGGAATGTGGAGGAAATATATTTCTTCGAACTCTGAAGCCATCTGTAAAACTTATCGATGGTAAGGCAGCAAATGTAGCACTTTGGTATGATACATTCACGTGGTATGTCTGATGACTAATTCTGAATCTCCAAAGACAGTTAACCGTCTGATACCCATTGATTGGGAAAGTTTGAGTCCCATGATACAGCCTTCATACTCAGTTGTGTTATTGGTGCTGACAAACTGTAATTTGACTACAATGGGATACTACTCCCACGTACCAGATACTAGAACTGCTCCAGCTCCAGAACCTTTCATATTTATAGCTCCATCAAAATACATTATCCACGTATGACATGCATTGTACTGATGGTGTTGATGTACTGTCATTACCCCTTCATTGGGGAAATATGTTTCCAAGGGTTTGAAATCCCCTAGGAGTGACAACCAGTTGATCCGCAATTCCTTGTCCTTTAATGGACTTTTGCGTCACGTAGACGATGTCAAATTGTTGTAGGATCAACTACCATTTAGATAGACGACAATTCAATATGGGTTTACTGAACACATACTTAAGAGGATCCACGTGGGATATGAGATGGGTTGTGTGACCATGAAGGTAATGTTGTAACCTCATGGAAGCCCATGCTAAAGCACAACAAGTCTTCTCAATCATAGTGTACTTATGTTCACTGATACTGAATCTTTTGCTGAGGTAGTAGATAGCTCGCTCTTGGCCTCTATCGTCTTTTTGTCCTAGTATGCAGCCCATGACATTGTCATTAATGGACAGGTAATTGAACAGGGGAACATCATCCCTGGGTAGTACCCAAATAGGAGCGTTAACCAGCTCCTCTTTGATTGTAAGGAAGGCTTTTTGACACTCATCATTCCATTTCACGGAGGAGTTCTTCCTTAATAGCTTGAAGATAGGCTCACAGGTTGTTGTGAGTTGAGAAATAAACCTGCTAATGAAGTTGATTCTTCCCAAAAATCCCAGTATTTCTTTCTTTATCTAAGGAATGGACATTTCCTTGATGGCCTGGATTTTGGTGGGATCCAGCTCAATCCCTTTGTGGCTGACTAGGAAACCTAGCAACTTGCCTGATTTAATGCCAAAGGCGCACTTGGCTGGATTCAACTTCAAGTTATACTTACGCAACCTATTGAAAAGCTTTTTGAGATGGTCTAAGTGGGCTTCTTCCCTTCTGGATTTGACAATGATGTCATCCACATAGATCTCTATCTCTATGTGTATTAAGTCATGGAAAAGAGCCATCATAGCTCGCTAGTAGGTTGCTTCGGCATTAATAAGGCCGAATAACAACCGTCTAGCAAAAGGTTCCCCAAGGCGTGATGATTGCAGTTTTCTCACGATCTTCCTTAATAACCATGATTTGATGGTACCCCACAAAGCAATCAGCAAATGAGTACATATCATATTTAGCAGTATTGTCAATGAGAATGTGGATAAATGGCACGGGAAAGATATCCTTAAGGCAAGCTTTATTCAGATCCCGGTAATCCATGCAAACTCGCACCTTTCCTCCCAGTTTAAGCATGTGGACTATATTTGATAGCCATTCAGGATATGTGGACACCATGATGATGCCAGTTTGAAATTGTTTCGCAATTTCTTTTTTAACCTTTAAACTCCACTCTAGTTTTCATCGCTTGAGCTTCTGCCTGACTAGCTTGAATCCCTCTTTAATGGGAAGGCGATGGATGACGATGTCCGTGGACAAACCCACTATGTCTTCGTGAGACCATGCAAACACATCTTGGAATTGGGTTAATAGTGCAATGATGTCATTATTTTGGTTTGGAGTGAGGTCTGTACCAATCTGGATCAACCAAGGGCTTTCTAAGGTTCCGAGATTGAATGAGGTGGTTTGATTAAGATTTGGTTTGGGTTTTTCTTCGACCCATTCCTTGATCTCCTGAGGTATCTCATTGTCCTCTTCTATTTCCATCAAGTTTGAGTCCAACTTTCTTCAAAGTTACAGTCCTTGTGGAGAAAAGGCACCTCATCAGCAAGTACATGCACATCTAAATTCAGAGTCCAGAAACAAAATATGCTTTCACTTAATATATGAAATTGTTCAATCATACAAAAGTGTTAGCATGTATTGATAAAAAAACTGCTAATACTGTACAAAAAAGTAAGTAGTTAAAGCTATCTACAGGGCAGAGGGGTTTCTGCTCTTTTTACCCTTGACGACAAATGCAAGGAGTGCTGCTCCAATTGTCAAGGGTGAAGTAACAATTATCGTCCTCTTTCTCCCGAATGATGACCATGATGTTGGGACAATCATCATCTGGAGTGTATTTATTTGTGTGCTCATCATGAAAAATGATGCGTAGATGAGACAAACTCATGGCGTTGTCTTGTTTACGTCTCCGTTCCCTTTCATCCACTTTGGGATCAGGAATCAGGACCTCTTTTGCTTTAACCGATATCGATTTGGGAAATAGCATAGCCATAACATGGGCTGGAACCTTTACCAGAGATTGTATAGGCTCAGGATCGGTAGGTGGAGATAATCGTCATATGAATGAAGATGAAGGAATCTGTTTGTGCTTGTGAGGATTCCTTTGACTGAAGCTAGTAGAATAGCCTAACCCAGCTGTCCCTATTTGACTAGGAACTTGAATTTATTAATACCCTAATGATCTTTGCCCAACCATTGTCCAGGTTGATGACCCAATGACATTATCTCTTGAGTGGCCGACATTACTTCGGCAAAAATCTTGGGTGTGAGAGGTCGTGCCCCAATAGGATGGTAATGAATGTTGCTCACCTCCAAGGCATGGAAATTGACTGGCTTAACTTCTGAATTGAAGCTGATCAGTGGTATGTTACCTTGTTCAGGACATTCTGGCTCAGCATTAACAGTGATTAGGGTATTGTTGATAATGTACTTGAGTTGCTGGTGAAGGGTGGAAGGGACGGCTCCAACCATATGAATCCATGGTTTTCCCAACAGCAGATTGTATCTTGTAGCTATTCAGAGCACATGAAAGGATACATTGAATGTATGTGGACCAATCTCCACTGATATTTCAATCTCTCCAATGGCGTTTCGTCGGGACCCATCAAAAGCTTTGATAACCGTATAGCTGCTTTTGATCCTCTTGGGGTTGATATTCATCTTCTCCAAGGTAGCATAAGGACAGATATTCAAAGACGAACCTCCATCTATCAAGACTCCTCCCACCATATATCTGGAGGACAAAATCGCTATGTGTAATGACTTGCAATGACCAGTCCCTTCAGCGGGTATGTCATCAACAGTGAAAGATATCACATTGTTCTTAAAAATGTGATCAACTAGATGTTGGAATTTTTCCACATCCACTGATTTTGGTAAATGGGCTTTTTCCAAAACCCTTAGCAAGATCTTTCCGTGATCTTTGGAAGAGAAAACCAAGACCAGTAGGAAAATTTGTTGTGGAGCTTCTCTCAAGTTTAAAACCACATTGGCTTCGTTATGGCCCATGGTATGGAGGAACTCTTCAATTTTCTCCATGGGAACTTTCCCATTTGACTTGATGGTAGGTTTCATCACCCGATGGGGAAGATACAGTGGATTCTCCTTCGATACTGCAATAGTTGTATGTGATGTAGATCCTTCAGCCTGCCCATAATGCTGTGGGACTTTTTTAGGCTAATAACAGGATATTATGGCCTAAATGGCAAGAGAATTGGCTTTGGTGCAGCCACTTTCAAAGGATTGTCAGCAACTTTGATTTGAATTGATTGTATTGTGGGTGGTCTAATAGTCAAATCATCATCAGCAGATATAACTTCTATGTCGTCCTTCCATTTTATAGGACATGTGTTCCCACTCTCGAGTAACAAAGTATCATCGTCTGCCATTTGCAGGACACCGCTGTCAATTAAATTCAGAATGAGGTGGCGGAGTGCCCAACATTCTTCCATGTTGTGACCGCGAGAATGGGAGTGATACTGGCAGACTCCATTGGAATTAAACCTTCTAGAACGGGGATTGATTAGAGGTAGAAGGGATGTAATTCTTCCTTCATTGATCAGCATCTGAAATATCTCCTCCATAGGTTGGCCAAGGTATGTAAATTCCCTCTTATTGGCAAAATCCCGATGGGCTTTGGCACTTGCTCTTTTTGTAACTTTATCCTCCAGTGTTTCACTTTCTGAAGGTGACGATGGAGTATTCATAACAAAAGGAAGGAGACTAGCATGATCCTGACTAACTAATTGGCGTGTGACTTGATACTGATCGCTCACAAGTTCTGCCAATTGGTCTACTTGTTTACAAAGAGCTTTAATCTTTCGTTCCATCATAAACTGGAGCTGCGCATAATCCTATCTGTCAGCACCGTTCTTGATGGTTTGGGAAATTCAACAACATAATTGGAACTTTGTCCACTGCTCCAATTAATCATATTAGCCTCTTCTTCTTTGTGTTGAGGAAGAGGGTTATCTTGCACATGAGGTTGGTAGGGTTTAATCACAACAATCTCCCCATTGTCGATTAAGTCTTGGATCTTGTGTTTCAAGGCCTAGCAATCCTAAGTATCATGTCTCGGTGCCCCGACATGATAAGCACATTTTCGTGTAGCATTGTAACCCTTCCCATTA
The DNA here is from genome assembly GCA_020205615.1 of Panax quinquefolius. Lineage (NCBI taxonomy): Eukaryota > Viridiplantae > Streptophyta > Magnoliopsida > Apiales > Araliaceae > Panax > Panax quinquefolius. The sequence goes on from CM035157.1 coordinate 64,636,368, forward strand.
GGGTTGGCTGGTGGAAAAGATGTATAATTTTCTTCTAAGTAGTCAGAAGATTGAGAACATTCTCAAGCGAATCCCTTAGGGGTGTAAACACTCGATTGCGTTAGACTTCTTCACCCTTTGGCAATGTGGGGTTAGAAGACTATACTGGAAAAGGGGAGTAGTTTCTCCTTTGGATAGGCATGTTCTGACTGCCTTTCTGACCTTGTAGTATCAAGGAAACATCCTCCTCTTTCTTTTTATGGACCCTCCGGGGGTTATTTCCATAAGTTCAGATCGGATGTGTTCAAGAATGCCTTTCGAGCTGGCGGTCTTGAATTTTTCCTGACTTCAATTCCATCTCTGCCATCTCTCCATGTTTGATCATTTCAGAAAATAACTTGCCAATGCCAGCTAAGACTCTCACATAGAAAGGAGCTTCTTGTATGTCTATGAAGGTCATCACCATTTCTGACTCCGTCATAGAGGGAATAACTTGAGTAGCAAGGCGCCTCCACCTTTGAGCAAATTCTCTAAATGACTCATTAGATTGTTTCTTGACCTTGGTAGTTTGGTATCGGTCAGGAGCCATTTGAGACTGGAAGTTGTCCTGAGTGAGGAAGGCATGATCTAACTCTTCCCAGCTATGTATTTCAGAATTGTCTAATCTGGTATACCATGATCGGGCTTCTCCAGTTAGACTCTTTTGGAACTGCTGCATTCTGAGCTTCTCATCCTCGGCATAATGTGACACCCCCAAATCTAGGTACTTCATTCCCACAAGATTTAGTGCTCACTAATCAAACATTCATACTATCTACCCAAATAAAATATTATTTAAACCATAATCCTCCCTTTAAATAGGGTTACATCATTAAGTTCAAAAACATCCCAGGTTATCTAACCTTTAAACATCATTCAAATGCAGAATTAAATTTATTACATTACATCATTATTAAAAGTCTATGATCATCATAATAAAATAAAATACAAATTGACATCACTTGTACATCTTTCCCTTTCCTTTGCTAGTTGAAGGTTCCTCTACCTTCTCAACTTTAGCTGCAATGAGTATATAAATATGCAAGAGTGAGCAAAACAATTGCTCACTGGATATAATAATGAATAAATGGGAGATCAACAATAATATCTGCCAACAAATAGGCTCATCAAAATGAATAGTACTCTAACAATGATAATCAAGAACTGAAATCCAAAATATGGAATATAAATAACTGAGGGTCATAAGACCATGAACTATGTCCATAGTTATGAGTAATCTTTCAACTCCAACATTAACAGTCATAAGACTATAAGGACCTCGTACTTAGGGGGATCAGCCCTTCGTACCATGTATTGTGCACAAACATTTAATACTACGCGTAAGTTATCCCCTAGTAATAATAAGGTTGTTCATCTCAGTATTTAGAGTACAAGTCCGCACCAAAAAAGTTTGGTTTGGATAAGCTTTCAAAGGTAATTTGAAGTTTAACGAACATCAACTAGAGGACTAGTTGAATCAATAGTGTTTGATAATCACAACAGATGTTTGATAACAATATAACATAGAACAATTGAGAATCATAAATGAATTTATTGTACAATGTTAAACTCATGCTTAAAATAACTATAAAGCATAAGTATTCGACAAAATGAATAAAATGGTAAACCTTTGCTTGAGCAACATATAAGCTAAGGTTAGAGTTTTATAATATTAGGAATGAAATTATTGAACGTACTTTAACCGATAAAGAAGTCAAAAACTAGAACTTGCTCCACAAAGTATTAACTCATGCAAAGAATTAAAACAGTTCAATAATAAGGACGAGAATTCAAACTACATACATTATAGAATAATAGAACTTAAGAAACTTGCTTAACTATAAACAAGTTAGAATGAATCAACCAAATGAGAATTCCAAATGACATTCGAGTTAAGGTTTGCTCAATAAAAAAATAAAGTTACACAATATAGTAATAAAACTAACTCAACGAATGTGTAGAGTTAGAAAACTTTCTCAATGTAAAAAGATAGGGTTTAGAAACTTGCTCAATGTAAATATAGAGTTAGAAAACTTGCCTTGAGCGTAAGCAATAAAATTGAACTCACGATCACCTACACATAATTTTAGAACCACAACACCTATTAGACATGCTAACATACCACAACATGATCATTACCATTTACATTTCAAAAACTCTAAGTGTCCTACTTCGCAACACTTATCTAACACTTATTGTGTATACTAAGTTATCACATAACGCGTTCTCAATTTACTAACTATTTTTACAACTTTGAGCTTACTAATCACAACTCACCATGTTATGTTAACCTTAACATTACACATTTAACATGCTAACACAACTTCAGTCCATGCCATGATGCTATATTAAGTCTGCAGCAACAATAAAAACCAGAATCTCAAACTCGTAGGTATATAGTGCAATTGCTGCATACAAAGGCTTAGGACCGGAGCAAATTACGCCATTTTTTTGCCTTAACACCGCCAAGGCAATGTGACTGGTGTTCAAACAGACGCAAAGAGGCTAATGAATAGTAGCCGACTTTAGCCTAACAAGTACAAATTTCACCCACCAAACAGTGATAATAACACGTAAAATAAATATACAACTATTATAAACATGATTGCTCACCCATTCAATCACTTAGCACAATTTAACAACAACTAAAACCATTTTAATTTTTCAATTCTCATGTTTTTCATATAAAACTCCATTTTTGATATTCATCCTAAAAATCATCACTGTTAATTCATTATTTGGCCAAATCAATTCATTCAAACTATGTTATGCTCGTATCTCATTGAAATAACATATACAAACTTCAATTTATAATTTCACATACAAGTTGGCTACTAAAATTGATACTTACATGATTACATATGAAAACATATATATACTGACAAAATTTCTACAGATATCCAAAATTAGCATGAATTTCTCATTTAAGACACAATCTCCAGTTATCATATACTCATATAATCATAAGTAATCCCATAATATAACAACAATTCAACAATTTGAAATTCACAGAGTATGAAAATTGTTGTCGTAATCTTTATATATATGCTTATAATATTAAAGTTGTAAAACATACCTTCAACTACAAATGCAAACACTGCTAATCACTTGAATTTGATGTGAAAATTCGTAACTCTCTCTCAATTTTTCTCTGCTAACCTCTCAAGTTCTCAATTTTCTCAGAACTCAGTACTCTCACACTTGAAAGAAATAGAATGCGTAATACAAATAACCAACTGATATTCAAGCACTAGAATAAAACTGATACCCCTTAATAACCCTACTAATTGCAAAATCAGTTACTAACGTATATAATATAAATATATTATATTTATTATTTTAATTTATTTTTTTTATTTTATTTAAATTAGAAATTCAAAAGCCATAGCCATGAGGCTTTGTTTGGCAAATCATTTAAAATTAAAGAGTGAAAATACTTAAGCCTTGTTTGACAAAAACTAATTTAAATCCATTTTTAATTTATTTTAATAAACACTCTAGTTTATAAACTATAATCACATATTATATTTTAATTAAATATAGCATTTTAACAAATACCACAAAATTATAACACCTCATGTTATAATACAAATCTCTAAATTATAATTTAATTAAATTTAGAAAATTCTCTAATAAATTTAGATTCATCAATTCCACAATAGACACATCAAATAAATATTTATTTTATTCAATAAATATTTAATATTACACTTTAAAAAATTTGGATCGTTACATCCTTCCCTCCTTACAAGGATTCTGTCCCCAGAATCACAATTCAAACAATCAAATCGTCACATTCTCCCCTACTTACAAAGATTATGTCCCCAGAATCGAAGACACAGACTAAACAAATAACTCAGGGTAATTCTTCATCATATCAGCTTCGAGTTCCCACATAGCCTATTCGACATTGTGGTTCCTCCATATCACCTTCACAGAAGGTATCACTTTATTCCTGAGCACTTGTTCTTTCCTATCGACTATCTGGATAGGAATCCCTTCGTAAGACAAATATTTACTGAACTGCAACGGTTCATATTCGATCACATGCTTGTAATCAGGTTTATATGGTCGTAACACTGACACATGAAAAACTTGTGCACATGCTCTAATTCTGGAGGTAAAGCTACCTCGTAAGCCACTTCTCCTACCCTGCGTAGAATTTTGAAAGGTCCAATAAACCTTGGGCTGAGCTTTCCTTTCTTGCTAAAATGAATTTTCCCCTTCCAAGGAGAAACTTTCAGGAACACAAAATTTCGTACTTCAAATTCATGACTCTACTTATGTTGATCAGCATACTTTTTCTGTCGATCTTGAGCAGCTACTAGTCTTGCTCTGATGAGTTTGACAACTTCAGCGGTTTTTTTAACCAATTTTGGGCCAAACAGTTGACGTTCCCTAACTTCATTCCAGCATAGTGGAGTTCTGCACTTTCTTCCGTATAATGCCTCATACGGTGGCATACCAATGCTTGCATGGTAACTGTTGTTGTATGCAAATTCCACCAACGGTAGATGATCATCCCAGTTTCCTTTGAAATCCATGATGCACACTCTAAGCATATCTTCAAGCGTCTAGATCGTTCTTTCGCTTTGCCCATCAGTTTGCGGATGATACGCTGTGCTCATCTTTAATTGCATTCCCATGCATTCTTGTAGTCTCTTCCAGAAATTTGATGTGAACCTCGGATCTCTATTTGATACAATTAACACTAGAACTCCATGTCTTGAAATGATCTCCTTCACGTAAAGTTTCGCCAGCTGATCAAGATTAAATCTAATCTTTATTGGCAAAAGTGTCCAGATTTTGTTAATCTGTCCACTATCACCCATATCGCATCATAGTCTTTCTGAGTCGTCGGTAGTCCTACCACAAAATCCATTGTGATATGCTCCCATTTCCATTCTGATATCTCCAATGGTTGAAGTAATCCACTTGGTCGTTGATGCTCAGCTTTCACTTTCTGACATGTTAAGCACTTTGCAACGCATTCTGCAACATCACTTTTCATATCCGGCCACCAAAAATGACGCCGCAAATCTTGATACATTTTCGTACTTCCTGGATGAATCGAATATCTTGAGCTATGATCTTCCGTCAAGATTTCTTCTTTAATATCCTGTATTGTTGGAACCCAAATTCGTCCCTTGAATCTTAGTATTCCCTCAGTATTAACCTTGAACTTTACTTCTCTTCTTTCCCCTACGCTTTCTTTTATTTTCTTGCATTCTTCATCCTGTAATTGCGCGTTCTTCACCTTGTCCACCAAGGTTGGACTAGCTTCTATCTGGAACAATTTTTCATCGGATTCTTCTTGAAATTTTATTTCTAGCTCTAGCCTTGCCATTGCTGAAATGAGCTCCTCCTTATCGGTTAAGAACATCAACTTTTCTCTGCCTTTCCTACTCAAGGCATCTACAACCAAATTAGCTTTGCCTGGATGATAAAAGATCTCACAATTGTAATCCTTTATCAATTCCATCCATCTTCTTTGCCGCATGTTCAGATCTTTCTGTGTGAAAATATACTTCAGACTTTTATGGTCTGTGTAGATCTAACATTGTCGCCGTAGAGATAGTGTCTCCATATCTTCAGTGCGAACACAACTGTCGCCGACTCTAAATCATGAGTCGGATATCTTTTCTCGTAGTCTTTCAGTTGCCTTGATGCATATGCAATAACTTTGCCATTCTGTATAAGGACACAACCCAATCCCTTGTGTGACGCATCACTATACACCATAAAAATTCCTGTATTATCTGGTAATGACAAAACAGGTGCCACACTGAGCTTCTTTTTCAATTCTTGAAAACTCTCTTCACACTTCTCCGTTCAAACAAATTTTATAGATTTTCTCGTCAAATTTGTCAACGGAGTGGAAATTTTGGAAAAATTCTGGATAAACCGTCTGTAATACCCTGCCAACCCCAAGAAACTTCTTACTTCTGATGGAGTTCTTAGTTGTTCCCAATTTATTACAGCTTCAACTTTTGATGGATCCATTGAAATCCCATCCTTATCAATTACATGCCCAAGAAATTGTACACTTTCCAGCCAAAGTTCACATTTAGAGAATTTCGCATACAACTTTTCTTTTCTTAACGTCTCCAACGTCAGACGTAAGTGTTCCACGTGTTCCTCTTGAGTTTTAGAGTACACCAGAATATCGTCGATAAATACCACCACAAACTTGTCTAAAAATGGTTTAAACACCCTGTTCATCAAATCCATGAACGCTACAGGGGCGTTTGTCAAACCAAATGACATTACTAAAAATTCATAATGTCCATACCGAGTTCAGAACGCCGTCTTCGGTACATCCTCCTTCCTTACTTTCAATTGGTGATATCCAATTCTCAAATCTATTTTCGAGAAATATCTAGCACCCTTCAACTGATCAAATAAGTCATCTATTCTTGGCAATGGATATTTGTTCTTAATAGTGACTTTGTTCAATTCCCTATAATCAATGCAAAGACGCATTGACCCATCCTTCCTCTTCACGAATAACACTAGGGCTCCCCACGGTGACACACTCGGTTGAATATACTTCTTGTCTAACAGTTCTTGTAGTTGCACCATTAGTTCCTTCATCTCTACTGGAGCCATTCTGTACGGGGCCTTCGATATAGGAGCGGTTCCTGGAGCTAAGTCGATCACAAACTCGATTTCTTGGTCAGGCAAAAGTCCTGGCAAATCCTCCGAAAACACGTCCATGAATTCCCTAACCACCGGTATATCTTCCAATTTCATACCCTTCTCCTTTTTTATTATCAACTATGTAAGCTAGATACCCTACACAACCCTGCCTCAATAACTTTTTAGCCTGCATCATCGTCAGACATTTCATTTGTCTAGGCGATTTGCTACCATAAAAAAACTACCTTTGACGGAGTCATAAGGTTTACACACTTCTTTTGGCAATCAATTATTGCTCCGTAATTGAATAGCCAATCCATTCCCAAAATAACATCGAACTCTCCAAGTTTTATCGGAATTAAATCTACCTTCATAACATTCCCCTTAATGTTCACCCTACAGTTCTTGTATACGAACCTAACAGGAATTACTTCCTTATTCGCAATTTCTATGTTTAAAGGGAAATTCAACTCTTGATAAGGTATTTCTAACCTCTGAGCAAACTTATCAGATATAAACTAGCAAGTAACACCCGAATCAAACAATACATATGCATCTATATCATTGATTGGGATAATACCTGACATGACATCTTTTGATTGCATCGCGTCCTGAACCGTCATGTTGAAGGTTCTGGCTGTTGGCTTATTTGTGACGGCCCCAAAATAGGTATACATCACCTATTCTGAGTCGCCAAATACATGGTACAGAATACAAATACAATCTTTAATATAGAACAAGAGAGCTGTGAGTTTTAATACAAATATTGTCTTCTAAATAATATTCACTCTCAGAATAAGTCCTCATTACATTTATTGTCACACTATTTAACAGAATAGTGATGACTACTAATACTATCATCTGGACCGTCACTCCGTTCCCCAACTAGTCCTGGCTACGTTTTCATTTCCTGAAGAGAACAGTGAAAGAAAGGGTGAGCTCAACTAGCCCAGTAAGAAATATTATGACTAAGATAATGCAGAATAAATTATCATTAATCTTCAACAGTGTTAAACTAATAAAATACAATAGACATCAAGTTTAACTGCAGCAGAACATGCAATTCATTAAAAGAGTCAAGTAGAGAATAAAATCTACTATCTTTTATGATTTAAAAGGTTTTTCATCACTTTTATCGTTGAAACTCAGCTTAATAAATAATCCACATCATCCCTGCACTACGGCCAAGGATATTCATTAGTATCACAACCACAAATTATCCATACACTACGGGCCAAGAATATTTGTGTATTCATCAATGGTCATGATCATGCAAACAACTATCCATCAATGCACTACGGGCCAATGAGGACTTTTACCACATCATTTGTAACATTACAGTTATGATTACACCAAAAAATCCCTGGTCATAATCATACCAAGTCCATCTATGCACTACAGGCCACAGATGACTTTCAACAAAATATAAATATGTGGATGATTACAATGATATAAGAATTCAATAAAACAAGTTCAAGAATTAATTTATTCAGGAACAAATAATGTCTAAATTGTCAACATGATACTTCTTTGTAGAGTAAAATTCAAGAATGCTCAGAAGAATATTTCCACGAAAAGATACTGGATGAAGCACAAATATCAAGTATATTCCACTAATTTCATGGAGTATAGAAGTCAAAACTTTAACCAACTGAGTATAATAAAGAATGGAATAACAAAAGAAATCACTATGCATGCGGTACTTCGCATAGACAGGTTATTCCAACAGAATAATAAATAACGGAACCAGGTCCGGCGTAAAACACACAGATAGGATATTCCAATAGAATAATAAAGATGAACCGTCCCAGAAAAAAGCATTGCATGAACGAGATATATTCAACGTAATAATAAAAAGGCGGAACTAGGTCCGGCAGTAAAAGCGATGTGATGTGATATTCCAACAGAATAATAAAGAATGGAATAACAATAGAATTTCACCATGTATGTGGTACTTCGCATAGACAGGTTATTCCAGCAGAATAATAAATAATGGAATAACCGAAGAATTTTACTAAGTATAGTGTAGACCACGTATACAAGTTATTCCAACAGAATAATAAAGAATGGAATAACATAAGTTCTCTTCATGAATATGAAAAAAATACCCCTTACCTTATAAAGAAGAAACTGGATATAGAGGTAGTGAAGTAGCAGAATACTTTTCTTCTTTCTCTCTATAGTTTTCTCTCTCTAGAGTTTCAGTGAATTCGTAAGAAATAATGAAGGAATGAGCTTCTATTTATAGAAGAATGGACATAATAGTAAACCAATCCATGAACGGTCCAGATTAATTTACTTTAAACAGACGATCTAGATTGGTTTGGAATAAAATATAATATATTCTATTTATAATCTAATAAAATGAATAACTTTATAAAAGTATTCTGTTTTATATAAAAAGATTTTATTATGCAAACACTATGTAGGCACTATGCAAACACTATGCATAATAAAATATAATATATTCTAATTATTATCTAATAAAATGAATAACTTTATAAAAGTATTCTGTTTTATATAAAAAAATTTTACTATTAGCCTAATAAAATGAATAACTTTATAAAAGTATTCTGTTTTATATAAAAAGATTTTACTATTAGCCTAATAAAATGAATAACTTTATAAAAGTATTCTATTTTATATAAAAAGCTTTTCTGTTTTATTACATTAATAATACTAATAAAACAAAACTTCATCATCATTAATATTATTCACACTATTAATCGACCAGGTCGTTCCCAGAAAAGAGGGGGTTTTCCAATAAGGATTTCTCCCTATCATTGGCGCATGAATTAGGTGACCAAACCTCTCCTTGGCGTAACTTCTGACATCGTTAATATTGCAAATAATAATATTAATAACTTCGTCATCTCAATTATAAAATATTAACAATAATTGAATCAATTAACTTGAGATACTATGCAACAATTACTGAAGCAATAATTGAACAAAACTGAGTTACTTCTCATGTATATGCATCAATAATCAATCTTGTGTTCTACTATACAACCAAGCGTATTCTCGTATTTTTAACACCGGTGTTTCAACGATTAACGTAAAACTTCCGCCGTTATTTTCATAAAAAATATTTTTATCGTTTTCTCGATCCGAATGATAATTCCGTTAATAAGGTCCACCAATGATTGTCTTGCCGTCATTTAATATTCCCTGTTTAAAATCGAATATTCCCCAACCAATCGAATATTATATAACAACTTGCATACTTTGCAAAATTTATAAATATTACCCACAACTATAACATTATATCAAATTTATTCCATAATATTCAAAAATGATATTTATAGAAAATTCATTTTTATTCATAAAAGTTGGGGTCTTACATTATTTGTTGATGTTGGTCCTGAAATAGCCAGCGCACCTCCACTAGCATTTCCCTTATTCCCATTTCTCTCACTAGATCTCTTCTTAGGGCATTCACGAGCAAAGTGATCCTTGGACCCGCACGTGAAACTAACGTTCTTCGCAACTTGAGTGCAATTTGGGGCGATGTGACCCTCTTGGACACACAGCAAGTACACTCCCTTGTGAAACTTTCCACACGTAGTGCATGCTTCGAACTTCTTATTTTGCTGGTTTCTTGGCTGATTTCCAGCTCCCCCACTCGCATTCCACTTCCTCTTTAGGTTGTTGTTGCCATTTCCACTGTTACCACAACCACCATTCTTAGCTTCACCTTCACTTTTCTTCTTTCTTTGCTCTTGATTATGTTTTGTTACTGCCTCACCTCCACTTTCAGCGAGAATTGCTTTCTCCATCACTGTTGCAAACGTCTTCAATTGGAACAGGGAAACCGTACTGTACAACCAGGGTTTCAATCCCTGTTCAAACCTCTTTGCCTTGCGCTCATCCGTGCTGACTTGATATGGCGCAAACCTTACCAACTCGTTGAATTTTGTGGCATACTCAGACACCGACATCGTTTCCTGCTTTAATTCCAAAAACTGTACTTCTAGCTGACCCTTTGAACTTTCTGGAAAATAGGTCTCAAAGAACATCTCTTTGAACCTTTCCCAAGTCATCACTCCTGGTCCTTCCCGAGTTTTGTTGTCCTGCCACCAATAGCTAGCCTCCGCTTTCAACATGAATGTTGCAAAAGCAGTCTTCTGGTTATCCTCTACCCTAGCAACATTAAAAACCTTCTCGATTTCCATGATCTAGGTCTGTGCTTCAACTCGATTCATGGACCTACAGAATTCGGGTGGTCCAACCGCCTTGAAATCCTTAAACGTAGTACCTTGATTCTGAGGTTGATTCTGCAAAGCACCCGTCAATAATGTCACTAGCTGCTGAACAGGGTTTTCTTCTACATTGTTGTTGTTGTTGGTTTCCTCAGTGGTTCTCTGTCGTGGTGGTTGACGTCTTGAAGATATTTTCTGTTAAAGTACACCCATTAGTTTTTACTCAACCTCTTATGTTTTATACACTTAAGTTGCACATCATAAAAGTTTATCACATAACACTTAACACTTTGAATCAAATAATAACTTTTATTCATTGATACTCTTTTAAAAATATCAAAACAATAACATCACTGCTATTTACATTACTTTTCTTAAACTATAACAGTTATAGGATAACATCATCATCATCATCATCACATCCCATTGATTATATCATTCCCGGGATTTACATCATATTTATTCATTAATCACATAATAGTTACATATCAACCTACGACGTTCTACTAAGATACTGCGTAGCCCTACGACGCTCTTCATCCATAATTCGGAACATTATTCGGCGATCCAATATGAATGAGGGTAGTGTCTCAAACTGAATTGGGTAACCCATGACCCGATCTTGAGCTCGATTGATCTCGGTGTTGAACACGTTATCCATCTCCTCCATCTTCATCCTCTTTGCTTGTGCATCCCTCTCCGCTGTTTTGGCTCGTTGATAGGCTTCACAGTATGCGTCTTCGGCTCTTTCCCTTTTTGCAGACTCTTCTCTCAACTTGCTCTTCAACTCTGCAATCTCTGCCATCATTTGCTCGTTCTCTCCTTCAGTGTGAACCAGCTTCTCTTCAACATTGTTCATTCGTTCTTCTCGATCCTAGATCTCATCATCTTTTTGTGTCATCGACGTTTGTTGTTCAGCAACTATCTCTTGTAACTCCTCGACTGTATCTTGAAGTTCTACATTGCGGTCATACACCTCATCGTACATACGACCAGCTATCAAGTTAAGTGGAATCCTTTCCTCCTCGTCCTCTTCATCCGACTGTGGCAGCTACACGGGGTCCTCCTCGTCCATCTCTATCTTATTATCCTCATCAGGTACTCTCTCCTGCTCAACTACTATGACCGATGGAACTGTTTCCCGTGGCAGTAATTGTTCCCAAACTACCTGAATATCTCGAGGCTTCTCCTCCCTAGCTTGACTGGATCCTCCTACATTAGCCATCCTGTCAACCAAATTTTAAATTTTAATTACTAACCATTACTACTCGACACTCACGAGCACATAAGTTGTAACACATAAGCACATAAGTGTTTTATTACTTCTTCCTTAAAACTCGATAAGAGTTTATCATTGCTATCTTTTCAAAGGTTACTTCCTAAGCCTTTTCCCCCACCTAAGGTTCATAACCTAAGTCTTTGATACCAACCTGTGACACCCCCAAATCTAGGTACTTCATTCCCACAAGATTTGGTGCTCACTAATCAAACATTCATACTATCTACCCAAATAAAATATTATTTAAACCATAATCCTCCCTTTAAATAGGGTTACATCATTAAGTTCAAAAACATCTCAGGTTATTTAACCTTTAAACATCATTCAAATGCGGAATTAAATTTATTACATTACATCATTATTAAAAGTCTATGATCATCATAATAAAATAAAGAACAAATCGGCATCACTTGTACATCTTTCCCTTTCTTTTGCTAGTTGAAGGTTCTTCTACCTTCTCAACGTTAGCTGCAATGAGTATATAAATATGCAAGAGTGAGCAAAACAATTGCTCACTGGATATAATAATGAATAAATGGGAGAACAACAATAATATTTGCCAACAAATAGGCTCATCAAAATGAATAGTACTCTAACAATGATAATCAAGAACTGAAATCCAAAATATGGAATATACATAAGTGAGGGTCATAAGACCATGAACTATGTCCATAGTTGTGAGTAATCTTTCAACTCCAATTTTAACAGTCATAAGACTATAAGGACCTCGTACTTAGGGGGATCAGCCCTTCGTACCATGTATTTTGCACAAACATTTAATACTACGCGTAAGTTATCCCCTAGTAATAATAGAGTTATTCATCTCAGTATTTAGAGTACAAGTCTGCACCAAAGAAAGTTTGGTTTGGATAAGCTTTCAAAGGTAATTTGATGTTTAACGAACATCAACTAGAGGACTAGTTGAATCAATAGTGTTTGATAATCACAACAGATGTTTGATAACAATATAACATAGAACAATTGAGAATCATAAATGAACTGATTGTACAATGTTAAACTCATGCTTAAAATAACTATAAAGCATAAGTATTCGACAAAATGAATAAAATGGTAAACCTTTGTTTGAGCAACATATAAGCTAAGGTTAGAGTTTTATAATATTAGGAATGAAATTATTGAACGTACATTAACTGATAGCAAGCTGAAAACTAGAACTTGCTCCACAAAGTATTAACTCATGCAAAGAATTAAAATAGTTCAATAATAAGGACGAGAATTCAAACTACATTCATTATAGAATAATAGAAATTAAGAAACTTGCTTAACTATAAACAAGTTAGAATGAATCAATCAAATGAGAATTCCAAATGACATTCGAGTTAAGGTTTGCTCAATAAAAAAATAAAGTTACACAATGTAGTAATAGAACTAACTCAACGAAAGTGTAGAGTTAGAAAGCTTTATCAATGTAAAAAGATAGGGTTTAGAAACTTGCTCAATGTAAATATAGAGTTAGAAAACTTGCCTCAAGCGTAAGCTATAAAATTAAACTCACGATCAACTACACATAATTTTAGAACCACAACAACTATTAGATATGCTAACATACCACAACATGATCATTATCATTTATATTTCAGTAACTCTAAGTGTTCTACTTCGCAACACTTATCTAACGCACATTGTGTATACTAAGTTATCACATAACGCGTTCTCAATTTACTAACTATTTTTACAACTTTGAGCTTACTAATCACAACTCACCATGTTATGTTAACCTTAACATTACACATTTAACATGCTAACACAACTTCAGTCCATGCCATGATGCTATATTAAGTCTGCGGCAGAACAACAGAACGTAATCTCAAACTAGGGTGGGCGCAGCCTACGCCCATAAAGAAGTTTGGGACCCACAAGCATGCTACCATTTTTTTTTTTTAGTACCTGCCAAGCAATTGCGCTTGTTCGTATTAAACGCAGAGAGGCTAATGAGCAGTATACGACTTTAGCCCAACAAGGACAAATAAATATTTATATTATTCCATAAAAATTTAATATTACACTTTAAAATTTTTGGATTGTTACACATAAGATCCGAGTTCTCCTATGAATACCTTTAAATGTGTGTAAGGATCTCCTAACCCATCATACTTTTCAAAGTCAAGAGTTTTGAACTTCTCTAGATAATGAACACCAGGGAATATACAAATATCAGCATAGGAGGAACTCCCGTGTATGCCAATCCCTTTTATAGACCGAATGGTCTCTTCCATTTAAAGGACCTTTTTGCTGATATCACCGGTGTCTGGATCTTCTTTGAGATGGGTGTTTTTAGGAATTTTGTTAGTTGTATCCATCTGAAGTTCCAGAATTATTTTATCTGAACCTTGTTCTCCTCCCTGTGCAGAGGATTCTCTATATACGGGTATTCGCGAACCTTGAGTAGACTGGTGTAGTTCTTTAAGCAGAACAACCAAATCTGTAATTTGTTTGCTTAAACCGTCAAACTCTTCTCAAGAGACAGGAACAGGATTAGACTGGTCACATGAAGACATGATTGGCTATAGGCTCATGGCCTTTTTGGACTTTGAATGGGTAACAGGCCCAATTATTTCCCTATAAAAACTTATGTAGTTTAGTCTTAGGGAATGTATAAAACATTTACCTGCTATCATAATGTGTCCATTTTAGGAATATTATCCCGTAAAACGGATGTCATTTGAAAGCATATCAAGCCTTAATATTCATGTACACATATTCTTCATATTTTCCATTACATAGAGATTGACATGGAATAAAATTACAAGTAATTGTCTTTACAAGTAATTGAAAATGAAAAGAATGAAGAGACTTTCGTCCGCGTTTGGTTTATCAGAGGCTAACCTATCTTAGGTTACTCTCGCGGCTTTTCGGCATGAAGGTTCCCAAATCATCACAATTTACTTGACGGGAAGTTAATTCGGTCTTTCAACTAGAGCGAATCTAGGTGGTGCCTTTCCTGAGCCTCGTTGGAATTAGTCTCCATACAAGTCCAGTAATCAAACACCAACAAGATTGCCTCCTGGTGGAGGAACCACGCAACATACATTCATATACAACGTGTCTCACCATTATGAGAATGATGACATGTGCGAATCACTAATATCACAGATAGATATATTGCAGTGCAGTAAGTAAATGCATTCATACACATTCATCAAAATGTAAATGTAACATCCACACACAAGCATATAAATGCTTTAAAAAGCTTGTAGTAACAGCTTAAGTCCTCTTACTGGTGTTCCCAGCAGAGTCGCCACTTGTCGACGTCGAGATTTTTATTGTCCCTCTTCTGTTCTTTTTTTTGGTGTTCTCACGTTATGTAAGATTTGTTTGAAAAAACAAGTTGTGAAAAGGTCCGACATTTATATGACGACGATTTGACTGTAAGAGTCGCCAGTTGGTTTTTTAAATGGTTGCACCAACACAATCGAGAAAAGGTTTGCACATTGACCCAGTGATGTGACACTGCTAAACAAGTCTATGAAACCGAGATTCATTAAGGTCTGGGGACTTGCTTAAGCAGAGGGAAGGTGTTAGGCACCCCCCGACATCCGTGTTACCACGGTGACCGCCACTTTTCAATTAAACTGTTATATGAATGTGTGTGTGTATGTGTGGGTCAATGTGTAGTTATTCGAAAGTAGTGTTATGCCTCGTTCGCACCTATATAAAAAGGGTTTGAATTTATGTAAAAATTCAATTTTAATAAGATATAGCAGTGATGTTTTGTAAAAGAGGTTTTTCAAACCCTGTGCTCAATAGTAATTGAGGCATTTGATACTTCCATTTTATTAAATGTTCAGCTTGATTACTTTTATTTTGGAGATGCGAAGCATCTTCGAGAAAATAATATATAAAGCAGTGCCGAGCTCCTCATGGGCATGAAAGCCATCTAAGGAAATTCAAACACCGTGAATAATATACAAACTGCTTACAACTAAAAATGTCCATCACGGGAACCGAATCTAGATTCAGTAGACTGAATCTGTGATCACATGATTTCAAGGCTCACATGATACCATAATTTATATGAAAGCGGTAAGCAGTTATATATATAAAAGCTGTAAATATAGATATATACAGACAAGAAGCACCTCCATAGGGGATCGAAAAGGTAAATATATAAAAGTGGTAAATATATATATATATATATAGAGAGAGAGAGAGAGACATAATCAACCACCACGAAGCACCTCCATGGGGGATTAGAAATGTAAATAAAGTAGTAAATATGATCAACCGCCACAAAGTAAACTCCAGGCGGGACTAAATGTAAATAAAGCTATAAAAATGATCAACCGCCACGAAGTAAACTCCAGGCGGGACAAAATGTAAATAAAGCAGTAAAAGGCCATGAAGTAAACTGCAGGCCTGACAGAAATATATATATATATATATATATATATATACAAAAGCAATTAAATGCTCCGGACGTGAGTCCAGTTTCAATCGAGGCATAACTCGATAATGTTAGTCCATATATATATAAATATATATATATATATATATATATATATAAACAAAAGGAAATAAAAGCCACAGACCGAAGTCCGGGTATACATACGCAACACGACTCTCAATGTGATGAACGGTGTGTGCAAAGTAGAAGAGAAAGACTTTAAAAGGTGTAAGAAGGCTTACAGTGGACTACCAAAAAAGACTTCTATAGCTTTAAATGGATGAACACTCGGCTCCCACTGGTAAAAATATTACTGAAAATAAGCTCACAAGTGTTTAAAATGATAAAGCACTCAGTTTAGGGTGTGTACAGAGCAAATTGGACAAGGATTCCTCGCCATTTTTTCTTACAAAATGGCCATGCCAAGCCCTCTATTTATAAAAGGGGGAGTCGCGGGTACACTGCGACGACCCAGATATATACCGCTGACGACAGCATATGTACTACTTTGTTGCCGGGTGACCCAGAACTCTGCTGGGTCTCAATTGCCTCGAAGTACCTGCGTGATGTCCGTTCAAACTTGCAGAACTTCAATTCGAGCCTCTGATTGAGGTGTATAAGACCTTTTATGGAGTGCTGTTGTCGAGAGCTACATAAATGACATAGGATTGGAGGTTGTTAGAAGTCAGGAAGATGGAACCATGCCCTTGGTCTTCAAGCTTCAAATTATATTTGGTGTGATGTCTTGGGTAGTAGTCACTCGGGATTGCAGCTATTTGGCTCTTGTGGGACATTGTTGTGTAGAATGTATGTTGAACTATTGCTGAGATGGCACAATGTGAGATCGACGTGGAAAAATAATGATTTTGCCCCTCATCGGGGTTATCTCTGGTTTAGGTTGATAAAGCAGTCGTTGCTAAGGGTTATCTCTGAGATTGGGCTGCTGCAAGTACTAGATGTCCTTAGGGTTGTCTCTGAGGTGTGCCTGACCTCCCAGGGTTATCTCCAAGTTTGGAGCTGAGTTCTCGATGTGATTTCTGAGGTTGAAGCTGACTACATAGGTTGAAATGAGCATCTCTGGGGTTATCTCCGGAACTACAAATGCACTCCTTTGAACTTATCTCCGAGGTTAACACTGTCTTTCCCAGTGTTGTTTCCAGGACTGAGATTGAGTATCTCGGGGTTATCTCTGAGATGAAACGACCTTCTCCGGTGTGATTTCTGGTATTGAGCTGCATGCCTCGAGGTTATCTCTGAGATGAAAATGACACTTCCAACGTTATTTCTGGGATTGAGCTGAGCTGTCCTCCAGGGTTATCTCTGAAAGATGATTCTGCCCTCCTACAATATTAGTAAGAGGTATGCAAAAAAATTTGAGTGTCTACACCATCGTAGTATAATTTGTTTTTGATTGACAAGTTTAAAACCATCGCGTATAAGTTAGTTGCTTATTGCTTGGTTAGGAACGATAGAAACGTTCATGAAGAACAGATTAAACTTAGCTATAACGAAGTTATGGCAAAAATTTCGTAAAAGACAAACGAGAAGTAGAAAATATGTAAATGAACCTGAATGTGTAGGGTTCATAAGAAAGTAAGAAAACGTAGAAAACATGAGTCGTGGACTCAAGAATGAACAAGTTCTAAGTTCGGATGACCGAATTACGGACGAACGAATGAAGAACGTTAATAACATAAAACGAACGAGTAATGAAATTTAAGCCAATCGAATGACATATTAACAGATTCAAAATAAATTTCTATCCAAAGGAAGTTGAAGTACGTAAGATAAGGAAGAGAATGGCTTTGGAATGACCTCTTTCTGAGTTATAACGAAGAAGAAGAGATTGTGAAGTAAGCGTCTCAAACCAGTACAAGACTTAGAAAAAAAATTCCAAGTTCTAGGCCTGGCGCCGCAGCGCTAGTTAAGCCTTGGGAGGCGGCACCATAGTGCCAACCTGGGCTATCAGCTACTGTTGAGTGGCACTGCAGCGTGGGGAGAAAGGAAGGGGACCGGCACCGGTGCAGGGCAAGGCCCAGAGAAGAGCTTTTAACTGCTCAATTCTTGGAGAAAGTGTAAGGGAAGATAAAGAACATATAGTTCACGTAATGTAAAACTTAATTAAGTGAATTTAAACCTTTAATGAAGGTTAAATAGAAAGATTGAACGGGATTAAAAGACAAAGAATGTAAACAAAAATTATAGAACTGATATCAGGGGACCGTAGTCACGATAAAATGGATGTGGGGGATTGTTGTGATTGTGATTCCTTAGACGTTGAGTGATGATGGTAATGTATAACATTTCAATGTTATGATGTTGTAATGAGAGATATGTGTAAAGCGTATAGACGCTGTGAATGCAACATAATTACAATGAACGATCGGTCTTAACATAAAACGAATCGTATAGCTTTGACATTAAGAAAAAATGATGAATGTGGGGTTCATGTAATAGATAAAAAATGAGAGCGATTAAAACCTTTGGTGAAGGCTGAATAGAATTAAGAGACGAGCAACGCGAACGTTGAATACGTAAACGATCTTCGTGAATCGTATTCACATTGGGCGAACTTTCTAAGTATACATTGGATGTATGACTTAGACGTTGACTAAGATAGTAAATAAGATATGATTTATCAAGAATGTCATAACGAACAGTAATAAGATTAATGAAAGTCTGAGTGTGAGTCGAATAGAGAATGTTAGAATGAAATGTAAGCGTTAAACACTTTAACCGATGTGAGGGTTGAGTGTACGCGAATATTAAACGGGAAGAACCTACACCCCATGTATGGTTTGACCGTAAGGTAATGAAGACCAATGATTAAGCTTGTGAATGATGAAGAATTGAAAGACAATGACGTATATCGTTAAGAAGCCGAGTAATGATTATAACGTGGATGACTTTTCGAGTTGAATGAACCGGACGTTGTAAGATATGAATAAGTTAATAGTTAACACTATGAACGCATTGTATTGACATTGAATAATTGTTCTGAGTATATAAAAGACTGTATGACTTAGACGATAAGGAATGAATCCTGAGGTATGGCATTTAGTTACCAGAAAACCATAAGGAATGAGAAATTGACTTAACGAACATTATAGTTTTAATGGTTCGAATAAGTTAAGATAAGTTTAGGTTGTGGTATAATCGTAATCTTTGATGATTGACATATGGGAGCTGGGATAATCAATTCCTTCAGAGAGCGGAGGTATATACGAAACTGGTAATCGATCTAACTTACTATGAAAAACAGTGTAGATGAGACAGGAACTTATTTGTTGGTTGTTTGTGGGAAACCACTTAGAGTACTATATGGACTACTAGTAGAGACACGATGTGTGCTGAGTCCTAGAAGGGTTATAAGAAGAAGACAAGAATATAAATTATCAAAGATGATGACTGTATAAGTAAGACATCTTCGTATGTCATGAAGCTGTAAACCGGTAAAGAAAGTTGGCCGCGTAAACTTATATTACAAGAACGCGAACTGTAATAAGCGTAAATTTTATGATTTAATATTAATATTTATATAAATAGAACGTGTGAATATTTATTTTATAAATGCTTAGACAACATGAGGTGAGTAACTCAATTGAATTAAATTAAACTTTTAATAATTGATAAGATGTGGAGAATTATGATAAGCTTATGAAATCTCTTGTGTGACACAATGATGGAATTAGTGAGGAATAAATTAAAGGAGGAATGCATTACTAAGTAAAAGATGACAATAAGAGAGGTGGTATATAATTAATTTATTTAACTATACCAGAGTAATGATAAATCATTGAATTGGTTTGAAAGCTTGTGCGGATGGACTAAATCATTTTATTATTATTTAAGTGAGTAACTTAAATTATTTGAAATAACCCAACTTATTAATAATTATTAAGGTGGTGTATAATTTAGTGTTATTTGGGTAAATTAAATTAATTAATTGCTGCCATAATAATTAAGTATCTACATGTTTATAATCCAAATAATAAATCTGGTAGGATAAGGTGGTAGGCCTAAATTAATTTAGTAGGTGGACTTAATGAGTTTTCTAGCCAAACTATTATGTTACGTGTAATTTCGGTTGGGGTGTGTGTGGCTAGCCAAATAGAGTCCAAGTTTAATGCTATTAATATGTGTGTAAGCCCAAGGGAATTAGAACATAGCCATGTGAAAATTTTCCACCCATTTCGGCCGCCATGTGAAATTTTTATCCACCCATTTTATTTTAAATTTTCGGTAGCCATATGGAAATTTGTCCACCCATTTTTGGCAGCAAGTGCAATGTAGCAACCATGTAGATTTGAAAGCAAATTAGCCTTTTAAATAAATGATCAAATTCTAACGGAAGGAGTTCTATCATGGGGTATTACATAATTGAGACTATCATTATGGGACCATGGGATCCAAGAGAAAAGGAAGCTTGCGTAAGTTGTTTTTTTTATTGTTGACAACACAATGGGACATGTGTGATGGGATGTTATAGAGCACTTAGGGATGCTATAAAGTTATTGTAGGGGGATGGCCAAGAAGACTTTTTATTAATTTATGCACTTTTTTTTTGTATATATAAACCCCTTGCTCTAGTTTTTTTTTTTTTTTTTTTTAAAAGGCAAGAACCATTATAGAGGAAGTGGGAGTGTTCAGTGAAGAGAAAAAAGGAGTAGCAGCAGCACATCTTCACCTTGGCAACTCATTTCAAATTTTTCAAGCTAAGGTATAAAACAAAATAGTTAAATAAAATTACTTCTATTTAATTTCTAGTACACACTTGTTTTCTTTTTGAAGTAATGTGGATATTTTGTGTTGCTTGTAAAATTTGTATGCTAAACTAAATGTGTGCATGCTAAATTAATATTTATCACGTGCTTTCAAAATTAATAAATTAAATTGCAAGAATGCATAAATGATTTTACGTAGTGGAAAAAAACCCCAAAGCATGTATACAGGGGGGGGGCTGCGTGTGTGTAATTATTGGGTGCTTCATGTTAATTGGTTTTTGCATTAAGGATACTGCTATGCATGAAAAAAAAACAAAGCAAGCAAGCAAACATGTGAATGAAGAGAAGGTAGGGGCGGTTTGGGTGTACCTAGTAAAGGGTTGATATATGTGATCTTTTTATTTTGTGTATGCTGCTATTTTTTTTTAAGGCAAATTTCGGCTGCTAGTGTGCAAGGCATGTTGCTACATGTTAATTTTTTTTTATGCAATAAGGGTGTCTTTGCTATAAGTTTTTTTAAGGCTAATTTAATTTGCTAGTGTGCAAGGCATTAAAAATCCTTTTAGCCTTACCTATTAAGTATTCTTTGATAGTAATATGGGGGCATTGTGAAGATTTAGAAGACTTTATATCAAACACATTTTAGTACCTCCAACAAGACCAACGTAGGACTTGGTTCTAAAAAAAATAAAATAAATAAATAAATAAATAATTTTATTCCATAATGGTCATTGAGGATAAATAGAGTAATATTTAAATTCAATAAGAAGAGTGTTTCCATAAAGTGGGGTTGTTTATGTATTATATTTGTAATGTCTTTCAAAGAAATATTTTAATTAGCCAACATGGAGGTAATAAAATATATATATCAGTACACTAAACTAATTTAATAATAACATTAAAACATTAAATTGTGACACTATGTGTATAATATTTTTAGGAAGTAATAAAAAGGGTAGGTGTATTTACCCTTAAGCTACACTCTAATGTGGCATTAATTCATCAAAAAGAAAATGAGTGCAGGTTTTTAGCAATAAACAAGCGGGTTGTGAAAAGTCCTTTTCGACTCTAATTAATAAAATTAGTTCAGGTAAACTAAATTGAGCAACAGTTTAATAAATTAATGTTATGAGCATAGTTTTCTTAATTGTGAGTATAAATGTGTAGTATGTAAGAAATGTAGTATTTTTTTTAAAAAAATCATGTATTGTATGAGAGACTAGTACCTTAAACTAGGATGACATGTGATTAATAGCTAAAGTGAGTCGGTTTTCAACAATCAATAATTTATACGGCTATATTATTATATTATAGGCAGCATACGTGACAAGGTGTCAAAGGTAAACATAATCGACGAACGAGGCAAGTTCCTTAATTCTCACATTGTATTCATTTGAATTGTTGTCATATCAATCATATTTTTATCAAGCAAATATCTGTTTCTATTCAAAAATCATTTGTATACCTTGACGTTGTTGCAAGCATTGGACTTATCGTTCTTAAATGCATTATAAAAATTGTCTAAGCCTTTGATTCGACTAGACTATTATTATGTGTTAAAAAGCTATCCAAACCGATTGACTTGGTGCGGACTATCGTAAATCTACTGAGATGAACAACCCTCATTGAAGGGGAAATTATATATTGTCGGCAACCGGCAAGCGCGTGCATATGAGTATGATTAAATGTTATTCATAACGTAGGGTACTTTAGGCTGATCACCTATTGTACTCGTTTATATTGGATTACAGTGTAATACTGTTAATTCTAGTAAGAGTTCTTAGTCCTTAGTGACTTCTCAGTGCTCGTTCATATTGAACCTCAAAATGAATAAATCCTAAAAGTTGTTGATATCCTTCAGTCTATAGCGATACCTATTGAATACTCTTGATATTTCTTGATATCCTTGAACTACCAATTATTATTGTACCCTTGAAATTAAATGCTATAACTGCTTGTTCTTCTGGCTATATTACTTGCTGGGCAAACTTGTTGCTCATTCTTGCTTCCTAAAAACATTACATTTAAGGCAAAACAAGGCAGTACTTCAGGAAAGGACAAGGGAAAGGGCAAGGCGATAGAATAACTTAGTCCTTTAAGATTTGAAGTATTATTATTATTGTCATGCTTATTATGATGTATTTAAGGATGATTAAGTTATGTTAAGTTTAATCACTGAATTGTCGTAGTAATGGTTACGGTATCTTGGGACGCGAATATTTTTATTATATCAATGTAAATTATTATATTATTTCCGTTGTTGATGATTTTAGTAAGATATTCGAAATTGCACGTGATGCACCGAATTCGAGATATGGGTGTCCGAATTTTGGGGGCGTCACAGGTTGGTATCAAAGCCATAGTTATAAACCTTAGGAGCGAGAGCCCCTAGATTATAACTTAGGAGAACTTAGAAGATAGAAAGGGATGAAACTCATTTAGAGTTTCGTAGAGAGAGACTTAGCATGTTATAGAATATAACTTAATTCTATACAATGAACTTATGTTATTTAACATTCTAATGGAGTTGTTGTTTGTTTTGTCTTGTGTTGGTGATTGTAGGATGACTGACACGGGAGGACCTAACCGAGTGGTAGAAGAGGAGCCGCGTGACATACACGTGGTATATGAGGCACCATTGATAGCGGAACCTATATCAACTGTAGTCCCTATCGATGACGATGATGAGGAAGAGGAGATGGAGCCAATACCTGAGGAGTCTGATCTAGAGGAGGAGCCTATGGAGGAGCGTATGGTGGATGAGCCCATGGAGGACTCAGACGAGGCAACTTTCGAGGATAGGATGTTGGGGGAGTATGAGGAGCAGATTTTAGAGTTAGGGTGCAGAGTTGAGGAGTTAGAGGCTGAGGCTAATGATAGGGAGTTCGAGTTCCAAAAGCTGAGTGACGAAGACCACCAGAGAAAGTTAGTGATGCAGGAGATGGAGGTGGAGATTGCTCACCGTAAGGAGGCAGGGATCTAGATGGGGGCATTGTTTCACAGGGCAGTGGCTAGGAATGTAGAACTGGCAAGGAAATTGGAAGAGATGGAGCAGAGGGAGTTGAGCGAGAGGACAGAGAAGGAAGCTATCCGTACTCAGTTAAAGATGGAGGTAATGGATAGGATCCATTTCGAAGAGAAATGGGAAGGGGCCAATGATAGGGCTATCGATCTAGAAGATGAAGTGAGGTGCAAAAGGAGGAAGATGAATAGGATGGGCTATGCAGTGCGCACGGCCATGGAGAGGCTGATTGATGGGGTAAATCACTACCCGGCAGAGTAGGGACAGACTCGGTACACCATAAGCCGAGATTTGGTGGTGCACATTACTCAGAGGGAGTACCAGAGCGCTGTGGAGTGTGGAATGATAAATTAAATCTAGGAGTTAAAAGTTATTAGTTGTAGTTCGTTATGTAGTGTATTATCTGTTGTTGTAATTTCAGTCTTTTATATAGAATGTGAGATAGTTGTAAGCTCCAAACTTTTGAGTTATATTAGAGGGGTAGTATATTAATGGTTGTCCCCATCTTTTGTGATATTAGTGGATAAGTTGTGTCATTTATAGAAGTATGCTAGAGATAATCATGTAATGTAACAATATGGCATATGAATATAAATGATCTTGTTCTGAAAGGTATTCTGAAATCGTATTCCTTTTATGGAGAATTGTTTAAGAAATATAATTAGATAATAAAAATGGAAGTTTTGTGATGCAGAAAAATGTCGCCCAGACATAGATTAACTGCATCGGAAGAGTCGGTTAATGATAAGAGAGGACAAGTAGATCCCATCCAGAGGCTTGTAGACTTATTAGGGGAGGCTCTTAGGGGAAGAAATAAACAAGTACCACCCATTCCCCAAGTAGCTCCAGTCGCAAATTTCAAAGACTTTAAGAGTGTAGGACCTCCAGAATTCATGGGTACTACCGACCTATTGTAGCGCAAACGTGGATCAAGGAAATGGAGAAAGCCTTCGCCATTGCTCGTGTGGGTGAAGACCGGAAAACCATGTTCGCTACATATATGATGAGGTGAAGAAAACTCTTGGTGGGAAGTAAATCAACAGAGAGGCGGAGAAGGGACTATAACTTTGGGAAAGGTTTAAGACTTTGTTCTTCGAGAATTACTTCCCGAAGAGCATGAAGAATAGGAAGGAGGTAAAGTTTCTAGAACTAAAACAAGGGGAGATGATAGTAGCGCGGTATGCGGCCAAGTTCAATGAACTCGCATGATTCGCAACACATCAAGTAGACACTGAAGAAAGAAGATCTCGACGCTTTGAACTTGGACTAAAACCTTGGTTGTTCAACAAGGTGTCGGTCCTTCAAATTGACTCGTTCCCCACATTATTGGAGAAGGCGATAATTGCTGAGGGAGGTAGCAAGGCATTGAGCCAATACAACAAGGAGAAGAAGAACAAGAGTGCTGGGGGAGAAACTCGTGGAGGGTGTAGCAGTGGTGGAAGTTATCTTGGAAAGAGGAAATGGGATAACCGCAACAACAACAACAATAGCAACCACCAAAACATCAACTAGTCAGAAAGTTATCAAGGAGGGTTTAAGAAAAGAAGTGAAGCTTGCTCAAAATGTGGGAAAAACCATCAAGGGGAATGCTGGAAGGGGCGTAGCGTCTGCTACAACTGCGGCCTAGAAGGGTACATTTCGCCCAACTGTCCGAAGCTGAAAAAGATCAAGGGATGTTTCGCGTGTGGCTCAACTGAGCATCAAATCAAGGATTGTCCAAAGAAGGGAAGCAACGGAGGAAGCGGCCAACAAGGAGGGGGCAACAAGCTAATGATCGGCGGACCAACGCAATCCAACCGAATCGATTGCCTCAACCTTTAACATGATCGCCCAAGACGCAGCGGATCGCGAAAGGACATGGTGTCAGGTATTCTCCCAGTCAATAATATAAGTACCGTTTATCACCCTCAAACTGACGGGCAAAGTGAACGAACCATACAAACATTAGAGGACATGCTGAGAGCTTGCGCGATGGACTTCAAGGGGAATTGGGACGACCATTTACCATTGGTAGAATTCGCTTACAATAATAGTTATCATGCGAGTATCGGTATGTCGCCATATGAAGCTCTTTACGGGAGAAAGTGCAGAACACCATTATGTTGGGATGAAGTCGGAGAACGACGACTTTTGGGACTAGAATTAGTCCAGCAAATGGTCAACGTGGTAACAATAATAAGGGGCGGATTGGTAGCAGCTCAAGATCGCCAAAAGAAGTATGCCGATTTGCATCGCCAGAACCGAGACTTTGAAGTCGGTAGTTTTGTGTTTTTGAAGGTATCTCCTTGGAAGGGAAAGATCAGATTCGGAAAGAAAGGAAAATTGAGTCCGATATTCATAGGACCATTCGAAATAATTAAGCAAGTGGGCGAAGTGGCATACAAGGTTGCTTTGCCACCCGAACTGGAACACATCCACAACGTGTTTCACATTTCCGCATTTCACGTCCGTAGAGCAAGTCTGACTATAAACACGTGATTTCCTATGAGCCCATTCAAGTAGAGAAGAACCTAGTATATGAAGAAATTCCTGTCCAGATATTAGATAAGAAAGAGCAAACACTAAGAAAAGAAGTTATATCTTCTGTAAAAGTAGTTTGGCGAAATCACGATGTCGAGGAGGCCACATGGGAATTAGAAGATAGGATGAGGAGAGACTATCCCCATCTTTTTGTGTAACCTTGTATAAATTCCGAGGATGAAATTTTTATAAGGGGGGAGGATATAATAACCGTAAATTTTATGATTTAATATTAATATTTATATAAATAGAACGTGTGAATATTTATTTTATAAATGCTTAGACAACATAAGGTGAGTAACTCAATTGAATTTAATTAAACTTTTAATAATTGATAAGATGTGGAGAATTATGATAAGCTTATGAAATGTCTTGTGTGACACAATGATGGAATTAGTGAGGAATAAATTAAAGGAGGAATGCATTACTAAGTAAAAGATGACAATAAGAGAGGTGGTATATAATTAATTTATTTAACTATAACAGAGTAATGATAAATCATTCAATTGGTTTAAAAGCTTGTCTGGATGGACTAAATCATTTTTATTATTATTTAAGTGAGTAACTTAAATTATGTGAAATAACCCAACTTATTAATAATTATTAAGGTGGTGTATAATTTAGTGTTATTTGGGTAAATTAAATTAATTAATTGTCGCCATAATACTTAACTATCTACATGTTTATAATCCAAATAATAAACTGGTAGGATAAGGTGGTAGGCCTAAATTAATTTAGTAAAGCGACTTAATGAGTTTTCTAGCCAAACTATTATGTTACTTGTAATTTCGGTTGGGGTGTGTGTGGCTAGCCAAATAGAGTCCAAGTTTAATGTTATTAATATGTGTGTAAGCCCAAGGGAATTAGAACCTAGCCATGTGAAATTTTTCCACCCATTTCGGCAGCCATGTGAAATTTTTATCCACCCATTTTATTTTAAATTTTCGGCAACCATATGGAAATTTGTCCACCCATTTTTGGCAGCAAGTGCAATGTAGCAACCATGTAGATTTGAAAGCCAATTAGCCTTTTAAATAAATTATCAAATTCCAACGGTAGGAGTTCTATCATGGGGTATTACATAATTGAGACTATCATTATGGGACCATGGGATCCAAGAGAAAATGAAGCTTGCGTAAGTTGTTTTTTTTATTGTTGACAACATAATGGGACATGTGTGATGGGATGTTATAGAGCACTTAGGGATGCTATAAAGTTATTGTAGGGGGATGGCCAAGAAGACTTTTAATTAATTTATGCATTTTTTTTTTGTATATATAATCCCTTGCTCTAGTTTTTTTTTTTTTTTAAAAAAAGGCAAGAACCATTATAGAGGAAGTGGGAGTGTTCAGTGAAGAGAAAAAAGGAGTAACAGCAGCACATCTTCACCTTGGCAACTCATTTCAAATTTTTCAAGCTAAGGTATAAAACAAAATAGTTAAATAAAATTACTTTCATTTAATTTCTAGTACACACTTGTTTTTTTTTTGAAGTAATGTGGATATTTTGTGTTGCTTGTAAAATTTGTATGCTAAACTAAATGTGTGCATGCTAAATTAATATTTACCATGTGCTTTCAAAATTAATAAATTAAATTGTAAGAATGCATAAATGATTTTACGTAGTGGAAAAAAAACCCCAAAGCATGTATACAGGGGGGGGGGGCTGCGTGTGTGTAATTATTGGGTGCTTCATGTTAATTGGTTTTTGCATTAAGGATACTGCTATGCATGAAAAAAAAACAAAGCAAGCAAGCAAACATGTGAATGAAGAGAAGGTAGGGGCGGTTTGGGTGTACCTAGTAAAGGGTTGATATATGTGATCTTTTTATTTTGTGTATGCTGCTATTTTTTTTTTAAGGCAAATTTCGGCTGCTAGTGTGCAAGGCATGTTGCTAGATGTTAATTTTTTTTTATGCAATAAGGGTGCTGCTATAAGTTTTTTTAAGGCTAATTTCGGCTGCTAGTGTGCAAGGCATTAAAAATCCTTTTAGCCTTACCTATTAAGTATTCTTTGATAGTAATATGGGGGCAATGTGAAGATTTAGAAGACTTTATATCAAACACATTTTAGTACCTCCAACAAGACCAACGTAGGACTTGGTTCTAAAAAAAATAAAATAAATAAATAAATAAATAAATAAAAATTGTTATTCCATAATGGTCATTGAGGATAAATAGAGTAATATTTAAATTCAATAAGAAGAGTGTTTCCATAAAGTGGGGTTGTTTATATATTATATTTGTAATCTCTTTCAAAGAAATATTTTAATTAGTCAACATGGAGGTAATGAAATATATATATCTGTACACTAAACTAATTTAATAATAACATTAAAACATTAAATTGTGACACTATGTGCACAATATTTTTAGGAAGTAATAAAAAGGGTAGGTGTATTTACCCTTAAGCTACACTCAAATGTGGCATTAATTCATCAAAAAGAAAATGAGTGCAGGTTTTTAGCAATAAACAAGCGGGTTGTGAAAAGTCCTTTTGGACTCTAATTAATAAAATTAGTTCAGGTAAACTAAATTGAGCAACAGTTTAATAAATTAATGTTATGTGCATAATTTTCTTAATTGTGAGCATAAATGTGTAGTATGTAAGAAATGTAGTATTTTTTTTTAAAAATCATGTATTGTATGAGAGACTAGTACCTTAAACTAGGATGACATGTGATTAATAGCTAAAGTGAGTCGGTTTTCAAAAATCACTAATTTATACGTCTATATTATTATATTATAGGCAGTATACGTGACAAGGTGTCAAAGGTAAACATAATCGACGAACGAGGTAAGTTCCTTAATTCTCACACTGTATTCATTTGAATTGTTGTCATATCAATCATATTTTTATCAAGCAAATATCTGTTTCTATTCAAAAATCATTTGTATACCTTGGACGTTGTTGCAAGCATTGGACTTATCGTTCTTAAATGCATTATAAAAATTGTCTAAGCCTTTGATTCGACTAGACTATTATTATGTGTTAAAAAGCTATCCAAACCGATTTGACTTGAAAGCGGACTATCGTAAATCTACCGAGATGAACAACCCTCATTGAAGGAAATTATATATTGTCGCAATTGTAGAAGCGATGCATACGAGTAGTATGATTAAATGTTATGCATAACGTAGGGTACTTTAGGCTGATCACCTATTGTACTCGTTTATATTGGATTACAGTGTAATACTGTTAATTCTAGTAAGAGTTCTTAGTCCTTAGTGACTTCTCAGTGCTCATTCATATTGAACCTCAAAATGAATAAATCCTAAAAGTTGTTGATATCCTTCAGTCTATAGCGATTCCTATTGAATACTCTTGACATTTCTTGATATCCTTGAACTGCCAATTATTATTATACCCTTGAAATTAAATGCTATAACTGCTTGTTCTTCTGGCTATATTACTTGCTGGGCAAACTTGTTGCTCATTCTTGCTTCCTAAAAACATTACAGTTAAGGTAGAACAAGGCAGTACTTCAGGAAAGGACAAGGGAAAAGGCAAGGCGACAGAATAACTTAGTCCTTTAAGATTTGAAGTATTGTTATTATTGTCATGCTTATTATGATGTATTTAAGGATGATTAAGTTATGTTAAGTTTAATCACTGAAATGTCGTAGTAATGGTTACGGTATCTTGGGACGCGAATATTTATATTATATCAATGTAAATTATTATATTATTTCCGTTGTTGATGATTTTAGTAAGATATTCGAAATTGCACATGATGCACCGAATTCGAGATATGGGTGTCCGAATTTTGGGGGCGTCACAGGTTGGTATCAAAGCCATAGTTATAAACCTTAGGAGCGAGAGCCCTTAGATTATAACTTAGGAGAACATAGAAGATAGAAAGGGATGAAACTCATATAGAGTTTCATAGAGAGACTTAGCATGTTATAGAATATAACTTCATTCTATACAATGAACTTATGTTATTTAACATTCTAATGGAGTTGTTGTTTGTTTTGTTTTGTGTTGGTGATTGTAGGATGACTGACACGGGAGAACCTAACCGAGTGGTAGAAGAGGAGCTTCGTGATATACACGTGGTATATAAGGCACCATTGATAGCGGAGCCTATATCAACTGTAGTCCCTATCGATGACGATGATGAGGAAGAGGAGATGGAGCCAATACCTGAGGAGTCTGATCCAGAGGAGGAGCCTATGGAGGAGCGTATGGTGGACGAGCCCATGGAGGACTCAGACGAGGCAACTTTCAAGGATAAGATGTTGGGGGAGTATGAGGAGCAGATTTTAGAGTTAGGGTGCAGAGTTGAGGAGTTAGAGGCTGAGGCTAAAGACAGGGAGTTCGAGTTCCAAAAGCTGAGTGACGAAGACCACCAGAGAAAGTTAGTGATGCAGGAGATTGAGGTGGAGATTGCTCACCGTAAGGAGGCAGGGATCTAGATGGGGGCTTTGTTTCACAGGGTAGTGGCTAGGAATGTAGAACTGGCAGGGAAATTGGAAGAGATGGAGTAGAGGGAGTTGAGTTAGAGGACAGAGAAAGAAGCTATCCGTACTCAGTAAAAGATGGAGGTAATGGATAGGATCCATTTCGAAGAGAAGTGGGAAGGGGCCAATGATAGGGCTATCGATCTAGAAGATGAAGTGAGGTGCAAAAGGAGGAAGATGAACAGGATGGGCTATGCAGTGCGTACGGCCATGGAGAGGCTGATTGATGGGGTAAATCACTACCCGGTAGAGCAGGGATAGACTCGGTACACCATAAGCCGAGATTTGGTGGTGCACATTACATAGAGGGAGTACCAGAGCGCTGTGGAGCGTGGAATGATAAATTAAATCTAGGAGTTAAAAGTTATTAGTTGTAGTTAGTTATGTAATGTATTATCTGTTGTTGTAATTTCAGTCTTTTATATAGAATGTGAGATAGTTGTAAGCCCCAAACTTTTGAGTTATATTAGAGGGGTAGTATGTTAATGGTTGTCCCCATCTTTTGTGATATTAGGGGATAAGTTGTGTCATTTATAGAAGTATGCTAGAGATAATCATGTAATGTAACAATATGGCATATGAATATATATGATCTTGTTCTGAAATGTATTCTGAAATCGTATTCCTTTTATGGAGAATTGTTTAAGCAATATAATTAGATAATAAAAATGGAAGTTTTGTGATGCAGAAAAATGTCACCCAGGCGTAGATTAACTGCATCGGAAGAGTCGGTTAATGATGAGAGAGGACAAGTAGATCCCATCTAGAGGCTTGTAGACTTATTAGGGGAGGCTCTTAGGGGAAGAAATGAACAAGTACCACCCATTCCCCAAGTAGCTCCAGTCGCAAACTTCAAAGACTTTAAGAGTGTAGGACCTCCAGAATTCATGGGTACTACCGACCTATTGTAGCGCAAATGTGGATCAAGGAAATGGAGAAAGCCTTCGCCATTGCTCGTGTGGGTGAAGACCGGAAAACCATGTTCGCTACATATATGATGAGGGGTGAAGAAAACTACTGGTGGGAAGTAAATCAACAGAGGGCGGGAGAAGGGACTATAACCTGGGAAAGGTTTAAGACTTTGTTCTTCGAGAATTACTTCCCGAAGAGCATGAAGAATAGGATGGAGGTAAAGTTTCCAGAACTAAAACAAGG
Organism: Panax quinquefolius; assembly: GCA_020205615.1. NCBI lineage: Eukaryota > Viridiplantae > Streptophyta > Magnoliopsida > Apiales > Araliaceae > Panax > Panax quinquefolius. Next base: position 64,668,795 of record CM035157.1, read on the forward strand.
GGAGATGACAGTAGCACAGTATGCGGCCAAGTTCAATGAACTCGCACGATTCGCAACACATCAAGTAGACACTGAAGAAAGGAGATCTCGACGCTTTGAACTTGGACTAAAACCTTGGTTGTTCAACAAGGTGTCGGTCCTTCAAATTGACTCATTCCCCACATTATTGGAGAAGGCGATAATTGCTGAGGGAGGTAACGAGGCATTGAGCCAATACAACAAGGAGAAGAAGAACAAGAGTGCTGGGGGAGAAACTCGTGGAGGGTGTAGCAGTGGTGGAAGTTATCTTGGAAAGAGGAAATGGGATAACCGTAACAACAACAACAATACCAACCACCGAAACATCAACCAGTCAGAAAGTTATCAAGGAGGGTTTAAGAAAAGAAGTGAAGCTTGCTCAAAATGTGGGAAAAACCTTCAAGGGGAATGCTGGAAGGGGTGAAGCGTCTGCTACAACTGTGGCCATGAAGGACACATTTCACCCAACTGTCCGAAGCCGAAAAAGATCTAGGGATGTTTCGCGTGTGGCTCAACTGAGCATCAAATCAAAGATTGTCCAAAGAAGGGAAGCAACGGAGGAAGCGGCCAACAGGGAGGGGGCAACAAGCTAATGATCGGCGGACCAACGCAATCCAACCGACCGACTGCCCGAACCTTTAACATGACTGTCCAAGATGTAGTGACTGCAAAGGACGTGGTGTCAGGTATTCTCCCAGTCAATAATATAAGTACCGCTTATCACCCTCAAACTGACGGGCAAAGTGAACGAACCATACAAACATTAAAAGACATGCTGAGAGCTTGCGTGATGGACTTCAAGGGGAATTGGGACGACCATTTACCATTGGTAGAATTCGCTTACAATAATAGCTATCATGCGAGTATCGGTATGCCACCATATGAAGCTCTTTACGGGAGAAAGTGCAGAACACCATTATGTTGGGATGAAGTCGGAGAACGACGACTTTTGGGACTAGAATTAGTCCAGCAAATGGTCAACGTGGTAACAATAATAAGGGGCGGATTGGTAGCAGCTCAAGATCGCCAAAAGAAGTATGCCGATTTGCATCGCCAGAACCGAGACTTTGAAGTCGGTAGTTTTGTGTTTTTGAAGGTATCTCCTTCGAAGGGAAAGATCAGATTTGGAAAGAAAGGAAAATTGAGTCCGAGATTCATAGGACCATTCGAAATAATTAAGCGAGTGGGCGAAGTGGCATACAAGGTTGCTTTGCCACCCGAACTGGAACACATCCACAACGTGTTTCACATTTCCGTACTACGTCCGTATAAGTCTGACTATAAATACGTGATTTCCTATGAGCCCATTCAAGTAGAGAAGAACCTAGTATATGAAGAAATTCCTGTCCAGATATTAGATAAGAAAGAGCAAACACTAAGAAAAGAAGTTATATCTTCTGTAAAAGTAGTTTGGCGAAATCACGATGTCGAGGAGGCCACATGGGAATTAGAAGATAGGATGAGGAGAGACTATCCCCATCTTTTTGTGTAACCTTGTATAAATTCCGAGACCGAATTTTTTATGGGGGAGGATGTAATAACCGTAAATTTTATGATTTAATATTAATATTTATATAAATAGAACGTGTGAATATTTATTTTATAAATGCTTAGACAACATGAGGTGAGTAACTCAATTGAATTAAATTAAACTTTTAATAATTGATAAGATGTGGAGAATTATGATAAGCTTATGAAATGTCTTGTGTGACACAATGATGGAATTAGTGAGGAATAAATTAAAGGAGGAATGCATTACTAAGTAAAAGATGACAATAAGAGAGGTGGTATATAATTAATTTATTTAACTATACCAGAGTAATGATAAATCATTGAATTGGTTTGAAAGCTTGTCTGGATGGACTAAATCATTTTTATTATTATTTTAAGTGAGTAACTTAAATTATGTGAAATAACCTAACTTATTAATAATTATTAAGGTGGTGTATAATTTAGTGTTATTTGGGTAAATTAAATTAATTAATTGTTGCCATAATAATTAACTATCTACATGTTTATAATCCAAATAATAAATCTGGTAGGATAAGGTGGTAGGCCTAAATTAATTTAGTAGGCGGACTTAATGAGTTTTCTATCCAAACTATTATGTTACTTGTAATTTCGGTTGGGGTGTGTGTGGCTAGCCAAATAGAGTCCAAGTTTAATTTTATTAATATGTGTGTAAACCCAAGGGAATTAGAACCTAGACATGTGAAATTTTTCCACCCATTTCGGCGGCCATGTGAAATTTTTGTCCACCCATTTTTGGCAGCAAGTGCAATGTAGCAACCATGTAGATTTGAAAGCCAATTAGCCTTTTAAATAAATGATCAAATTCCAACGGAAGGAGTTCTATCATGGGGTATTACATAATTGAGACTACCATTATGGGACCATGGGATCCAAGAGAAAAGGAAGCTTGCGTAAGTTATTTTTTTTTATTGTTGACAACACAATGGGACATGTATGATGGGATGTCATAGATCACTTAGGGATGCTATAAAGTTATTGTAGGGGGGTGGCCAAGAAGACTTTTAATTAATTTATGCACTTTTTTTTTGTATATATAAACCCCTTGCTCTAGTTTTTTTTTTTAAAAAAAAAAGGTAAGAACCATTATAGAGGAAGTGGGAGTGTTCGGTGAAGAGAAAGAAGGAGTAGCAGTAGCACATCTTCACCTTGGCAACTCATTTCAAATTTTTCAAGCTAAGGTATAAAACAAAATAGTTAAATAAAATTACTTCCATTTAATTTCTAGTACACACTTGTTTTCTTTTTGAAGTAATGTGGATATTTTGTGTTGCTTGTTAAATTTGTATGCTAAACTAAATGAGTGCATGCTAAATAAATATTTACCATGTGCTTTCAAAATAAATAAATTAAATTGCAAGAATGCATAAATGATTTTACGTAGTGGAAAAAAAAACCCCAAAGCATGTATACAGGGGGGGGCTGCGTGTGTGTAATTATTGGGTGCTTCATGTTAATTTATTTTTGCATTAAGGATACTGCTATGCATGAAAAAAATAACAAAGCAAGCAAGCAAACATGTGAATGAAGAGAAGGTAGGGGCGGTTTGGGTGTACCTAGTAAAGGGTTGATATATGTGATCTTTTTATTTTGTGTATGCTGCTATTTTTTTTTAAGACAAATTTCGGCTGCTAGTGTGCAAAGCATGTTGGTACATGTTAATTTTTTTTTATGCAATAAGGGTGCTGCTATAATTTTTTTTAGGCTAATTTCGGTTGCTAGTGTGCAAGGCATTAAAGATCCTTTTAGCCTTACCTATTAAGTATTCTTGGATAGTAATATGGGAGCAATGTGAAGATTTAGAAGGCTTTATATCAAACACATTTTAGTACCTCCAACAAGACCTAGTAGGACTTGGTTCTAAAAAAAATAAAATAAATAAATAAAAATTGTTATTCCATAATGGTCATTGAGGATAAATAGAGTAATATTTAAATTCAATAAGAAGAGTGTTTCCATAAAGTGGGGTTGTTTATGTATTATATTTGTAATGTCTTTCAAAGAAATATTTTAATTAGCCAACATGGAGGTAATGAAATATATATATATATTAGTACACTAAACTAATTTAATAATAACATTAAAACATTAAATTGTGACACTATGTGCATAATATTTTTAGGAAGTAATAAAAAGGGTAGGTGTATTTACCCGTAAACTACACTTTAATGTGGCATTAATTCATCAAAAAGAAAATGAGTGCAGGTTTTTAGCAATAAACAAGCGGGTTGTGAAAAGTCCTTTTGGACTCTAATTAATAAAATTAGTTCAAGTAAACTAAATTGAGCAACAGTTTAATAAATTAATGTTATGTACATAGTTTTCTTAATTGTGAGCATAAATGTGTAGTATGTAAGAAATGTAGTATTTTTTTTAAAAAAATCATGTATTGTATGAGAGACTAGTACCTTAAACTAGGATGACATGTGATTAATAGCTAAAGTGAGTCGGTTTTCAACAATCAATAATTTATACGGCTATATTATTATATTATAGGTAGCAGACGTGACAAGGTGTCAAAGGTAAACATAATCGACGAACGAGGCAAGTTCCTTAATTCTCACACTGTATTCATTTGAATTGTTGTCATATCAATCATATTTTTATCAAGCAAATATCTGTTTCTATTCAAAAATCATTTGTATACCTTGACGTTGTTGCAAGCATTGGACTTATCGTTCTTAAATGCATTATAAAAATTGTCTAAGCCTTTGATTCGACTAGACTATTATTATGTGTTAAAAAGCTATCCAAACCGATTGACTTGAAAGTGCGGACTATCGTAAATCTCTTGAGATGAACAACCCTCATTGAAGGAAATTATATATTGTCGCAACCGCAAGCGCAAGCGCACATGAGTATGATTAAATGTTATGCATAACGTAGGGTACTTTAGGCTGATCACCTATTGTACTCGTTTATATTGGATTATAAAGTAATACTGTTAATTCTAGTAAGTGTTCTTAGTCCTTAATGACTGCTCAGTGTTCATTCATATTGAACCTCAAAATGAATAAATCTTGAACGTTGTTGATATCCTTCAGTCTATAGCGATACCTATTGAATACTCTTGATATTTCTTGATATCCTTGAACTACCAATTATTATTATACCCTTGAAATTAAATGCTATAACTGCTTGTTCTTCTGGCTATATTACTTGCTAGGCAAACTTGTTGCTCATTCTTGCTTCCTAAAAACATTACAGCTTAAGCGTAAATGCGGCAAGATTACTTTAGGAAAGGACAAGGGAAACGGCAAGGTGACAGAATAACTTAGTCCTTTAAGATTTTAAGTATTATTATTATTGTCATGCTTATTATGATGTATTTAAGGATGATTAAGTTATGTTAAGTTTAATCAATTTGAATTATCAGTAGTAATGGTTACTAGATTATCTTGGGACGCGAATATTTATATTATATCAATGTAAATTATTATATTATTTTTGTTGTTGATGATTTTAGTAAGATATTCGAAATTGCACGTGATGCACCGAATTCGAGATATGGGTGTCCGAATTTTGGGAGCGTCACACGAACCCTAAGAAGTAAAGTTAAGCAAACCAATGCGTAAAGTCAAGTATATGACTAATTGGTGTGTGTACTATTTCCTTATGGTTTATATAGGGATTGGAGTAAGCATTTCAGCATAAACTATAAGTTCTAGCTGTGCGTAAGGCATGTTTGCTAACTTTATTCATATTTTAATGAATGCTAGTTTCTTAAACTTTCTCAGATGTTGAACTTAAGAAGTTTTGTCTATGTGCAAATGTGAGATATTTGTACAAGGTGGTAGAATGTATGAGTCCTTGTGCCACAATTTGAACACTTCGGTGTTTCTATGAGATGAACGGTTCGATGATTGAACTGTTCAATATGAGAATGTTCTGTTTATACATGAACCGTTATTGTTAAGCTTGTGCTAATGATTCTCGCCAGACAAGATGTGTATGGAAAAAGGTAGAAGAATGAAAGTATTTCAAAGTGAATGTGACTAATATTTTAAAATGATAGGAATCCAAATTATTCCTATTATTCAAGCTGCTTCATAACCTTTTTGGTTATTGAAGTCTTAAAAGAATGTTTAAATTCTTGAAGTTGTTTATTCAACTGCTATGACTTGCTGAGCAATTGAATGCTCACACTTGCTTTAAATAAAAACATTTTCAGCGAACGATGTTAGAAATAACTTAAGGATCCCATAAAGATCAAATTGATCGGTATCCAGACGAAGTGCCATTCAGTATATGAATGAGCCTGAAGATCAAGCCAAGACTTGTAATGTAGAATAATGTAATTAAACTATAGAATAGTTTAATGAACTGTTATGTATCCTTGGTGGCATATAAAAGTCGCTCTTGTAAGAGATAAGGAATAATGTAATTATAATTATTTATAATGAACAATGTTATAAGGTATTAGAACATGGGATTTGAGAATATATGTTGTTATATTTAGCTATATTATGATGTATATTTGGATGAAGATTGGATCGTTAAGTACGAAATTCGGGTGTGAAGATAGACTGGATTTTGGGGCGTTACAGGTGCCTAGGGATGAAGAGCCCCGAGATGTCTATGTTTTTCGGGAGTAATTGGTTCAGAGGGAGCCATCTTTGTTGGTCACCGTTGAAGGACAAGGGTATAAGCCTATGTCTGATCCTAAGGAGAACTTTGAGGAGATAGAGGTGGAGGATGAGGAAGAGGATCATGTGGTGTTTCCACCAAACTCCATTGCAGCTGAGATGTATGATGAATTATATGACCATAATATAGGATTATAGGATAAAGTGGAGGAGCTAAAGGAGCTGGCTGATATGCGTCAAGCCACTATAGAGCAGAAGGATATGGAGATTCAGGATCTTGACAAATGTTTTGGGAATGTGGAATGGAACTTAGTTCATACAGAGAATCATCAAGAGCAGCTATTGGCTAAGAATGAAAAGATTAAGACTAAAAGTTGAAAAGCTAGAAGATGATCTGGAGGAGACAGCTAAGCATGCGAGAGAAGAAGAAGCTTGGATAAAGGCTACCCAGCGTGCAGATCGTGCTGAAGATAAGGTTTAAACGAAGAAGGCTAAGACGAAAGAAATGGATTATGTTTTTCATTATGCGATTGATAGGGCCCAAGACCAAGTCTTTTATTACCCAGCTCAGTTCAAAGACTTGCCATGGTATATGATGGATTGTAGAATGATGTTCCTTATCATGGAAGAAGAGCGTAGAGAAGCTGCTCGACGTCTTAATATGTTAAAATAGGAAGAGTATAAGTTATGTGAATAATTATGTGTTAAATAAATTGTAAATCCCATATTTTGAGATAAATAATGAGGTAAGATGAGTATGTAATCCTGAAACTATTCAAGATCAGGAAAGTTGATGTAAATAGCAGAGATGTTATCCTTACTATGTTTTAGAAGTTATGAATGAATAAAATATCAAAGTTTATTGAAATGTTATGTGTTAAGCTTTAATCTTAAAATGTTTCAGTTAAACCTTAAATATTAGAGAAATTAAGTAGTGATCTAATAAGCGTATATCTTAAACAGAAAATATTTCCAAGAAGAAGACAAACACACCAACAATCACCCCCTGAGGGTTCTACTAACAACAACAATAACGAGGCCAATGCTAACCCAATTTAGTAGTTGGTGACCTTGTTAACAAGAGCACTTGCTAATCAACAGTAAGCTTAAGTCACAACTTTCAAGGACTTCAAAGCAGTTGGACTACCAGAGTTTCAAGGGTCTATAAATCCAGTTAAGGCCCAAACTTGGATCATGGAAATCGAGAAGGTTTTCGATGTTGCCAAGGTTAATGAGGATCAAAAAACCGCCTTCGCAACATTTATGTTGAAATCTGAAACTAGTTATTGGTGGCAGGCGAATAAGGTTCGTGGGGGACAGGGAATTGTAACATTCCAGATTTTTTTTAAAATTGTTATATTAAATATTTATTGAATTATATAATTATTTAATGGATGTGTTTATTGTTGAATAAATAATTGTTCAAATTTGGTCCGATTTGGTTAATTATTTGTTAAGTAAATAATTAAGGAAATTAATTATTATATTCTAATTTAATTTAATTATTAAGTTAGAGAGTTTATGATGATTAAATGAATTATTATATTTTAATTTGAATTTGTAATTAAAAGGATGTGTTAGTTGATTAAATAAAGTTATAATTATAGAGAAAATTATAATTTTGTGGTATTGATTTATGTGTTAAACTAATTTAATAAATTGTTATTAGAATTAATTTAATTAATTATTAAAAAATTTAATTAAATAAAAGTGTGACAAATAACCTTCTATAAAGGAGTTATTAAAATAAATTAAAGGAGTTTAATTCAGTTTTGCCAAACAAGGCTTAATGCATATTAAGTCTTTATTTTAAATATATTTTACCAAACAAGGTGTAAGATTTAATGGGCTATTTTTAGTTAGTTAGCCAAACACGCCTTATGGCTTTTGAGTTTTTTTTAAAAAAGAAACTGATGTCAGTTAATTGATATATTTATATTATACAATTATTATATATTATATTATATATGTTATATTTTGTTAGTACGTTAGTTAGAGTTAGGAAGAAAGACTCAGAAGAAGAAGAAGAAGAAGAAGAAGAAGAAGAAGAAGAAGAAGAAGAAGAAGAAGAAGAAGAAGAAGAAAAATTGAGAGAGAAGTTGAGAGAATTCTAGAGAAATTGAGAGAAAAGTCAGAGGAAGGAAGCTTATTGATCAAAGAAGTTATCATCTTTTAGAAAACAAGGTATCATCCTACCCTTTTTAAGTTTCTTTAAAGTTTTAGTTTTCTCTTCCAAAATTCTCTGTAAAATTTGTTTTGAAAAGGATAAATTGTTTGATTGTTTATGGCTTTATATGATAAATTTTTGTTGTGAAACTATTTGCATAAGTTATATATGAGTATAGTCAATGAATTTATGATATGTATGTAATTTGTGAAGAAAACTATATTACAGTGAGTTTATATGAATATATATATATATATATGAATATGGGTTAGTTTAAAGTAAAATTAAGGTTTATTTAGTTGTTTAATTTATAAATTGACTATTGAATTTGAAAGAGGATGTATAAACATAAACAAGGTACTTTGAATTAACTGTTTTAGTTGAAAAACAAAATCACAGTGTGGATTTTCATTGAAAACATCAATAAGTGAGGTTTTATCAAAAATAGTGAAATTGGATGTTTTAAATTCGATGTTTATGTTGTTTTATGGGTAGAATCATGTTAAGAGTCTTTGAAATATGTTTATATAAAGTCTCTGTATCAATTACATGCTAATTAGGTTGTTAGAAAGTAGCTTGTAAGCCAAAATTGGCTTTGTTCATGTGATTTTCATAGCTAGTCGTTGAGGATCAGTAATTAAAGTAGCCATGGCCAGGCCTCGTAGTATAGTTCTCATGGCAAATACTAACGCCACGTCGTAGTGCCACTTAGTGGCTTGTGTCTCATATTGCAGTGCGATCTGCATGTGCAAATGCCGACCCAACAATATAAACTGTGGCGCACAAAGTCATGAAAGTTAAAGGAGAATGGTCGACACGATGTAATTTTTTGTACACAAAGTCTAAAGGAGTTGTTATGTGTTAATAGCAGGACTGTTAAAGTATGATTTTAGTATTTCTATACCAAGAATGAGCATGTTATTAACAATTAACTAGTTTTATAACTTGATTATGTGATTAAAAATCAAATCTTACATGATGAATGTATTTAGTTTTGTATGTAATGTGGTAGTGACTAACTATGTCATGATGACATATATATAGGGTATTGTGATTCGAATTGTTCGGTTTAGCCTACAAGCAAGGCAAGTTCTCTAAATCTGTTGTCTCATTGAGCCAATTATTGTTTCTAATTCGATTACAATATAATGATGCAAGATTTCTAAACTTTATTTTGATATTGAGCAAGTTATTCTTGTATTTAACTTGTTATTTAGCATGCAAATTTATATATTCTGATATACTAATGTTGAACAGTTTTATCGTTCAAATTTCTATGCATGCTTAGTACTCAATTCTAAATAACCTTGGCTTAATATTGTTCAAGCAAGGTATGTTATAGTTATTCAATATGTATACTATTAGATTATTCCTAAAGCATGATTTTAATTTACAATGTCGATTCAATTATGATTATTCCATAGTATAATGTTATTAATTTTATGGGCAAAGGTGCAAAAATGCCCTTGATGTTTACACGGATGTCCCACTTCCACCCTAAACTAATTTTTTTTCCAAAAATACTCTTAACGTTACAAATTTAAGGTCAATTGTGCCCCTCCCGTTAAAAAAATCCACCTAGACAAACGAACGTGCTAAGTGATTGACACGTGGCAAAAATAAATTTTTTTATTCTTTTCTCTTTCTTCTCTCTTTTCTCTTCCCTCTTCCCTCTTTTCTCTCTCTCTCTCTCCTTTCTTCTTCCTCTGTTCTAAAATTTACAAAATTGAACCGTTAGCTAACCTAAACACACCATGCCGTTATCATCATCCTCTTGTTATAATCTCAATCATCTCCAACCTCTGAACCAAATAGTAGTGGAAATCCATAACAAGGCAGTGTTCTATAGAATTGGATTTATTTTTCAGTAGTAGTATGCTCTTGTATGTTTCTTTTTGCCCCTAATGCATTTTCTGCAAAACAGTCGAAGCAATCATTGTTTATGGGGACCAGACTTTACTTTTATTAGCCGATCTGCTATGTTTTGATAGAGCTTGAGATGAAATTTGTTGGAATGTAATGGTTCTCCTAGTGAGAATATTTTATTTCTCTGTCGTTATTTCCATTGCTTGAAAGATAGTTGTGCAATGACTATTGAAGTCAATAGTTCTCTACAAAGTACTCTTATATATTTGTTTGCTACCTTTACCCTATGGAGGCGTACTAAAATTGCATAACCTGTTCGTCTCTTGAATTTTCTTCGTAATGCTTTTTTTCTAAAAGTAGGGAGTTTTCAATTTTCTCATTTATATGGTGATATCTTACCAAAAATGATGACTTTGTATCCATTTTAGGATTTTAAATGTATATTTTAATTTCTTGATTGGCAAAATTAAGCACAAGTACTTGTGTATCTTTGCTTCTGCTTTCTGTTCATGGCGTAATAAGACACCTTTTGTAAACTTTCTCCATCAACGGTAAATCAGAGCAAACAACAATCCCACATTGATTGTGGTAGGTCAGGTTACTCCCCAAAAATTAGATCTAAAATTTGAGAAACAGTATTTATATACACATTACCTATAGAATTTCATCTTAATTTGCTCTAGATCTCTATCAATGAAAATCTAAAATTTGCTCCGGTGATTTATATACCCAAATGAATAACAGAGTATTCATATACCCAAATTTTAAATAACTCTAATAAGATGAAATTAAAATACCCAAATGAATAACAGTATTCATATACCCAAATTAAGCAAATAACTCTGTTAAGATGAAATTAAGCAAACATATTCCAGTATTTATATACCCAAATTTGCTCTAAATGAATAATAGATTCGGTGGTCAGATTTGAGTTTTTTTTTATTGTTAATGACAAAATGGAGGAAGGAGATGAGAGAGAGGAAAGAGGAAGAAAAAAAAGTTTTTTTTTATTAATTTTTATTCTTGACACGTGTCAATCACGTCAAAAATAAAAAACATATGTTTGTTTAGTTGGCATTTTTTTAACGGGAAGGGTATATTTGAGCTACGTTTTATAACGTTAAGGGTACTTTTGGAAAAAAAAATTAGTTTAGGGTGGAAGTGGGACATCCGTGTAAACATCAAGGGTATTTTTGCACCTTTGCCCTTAATTTTATTCAACTAATCCTTAGTTGTTGTTTGTTGAATTCCAAATTACCTTAAAATGTATCCAAACCAAACTCACTTTGGTACGGACTTGTACTCTAAATACTGAGATGAACAACCCTATTATTAGGGGTAATTTACGCTTAGCATTGAAATATTTGTGCACAATACATTGTACGAAGGGCTGATCCACCTGAGTACGAGGAGTCCCTATAGTCTTATGACTGTTAAAGTTTAAGTTGAAAAATTACTTATAACTATGGACATAGTTCGTGGTCTTAGGACCCTCAGTTATATACTTTAGAATGTTGATAGACCATATTGTTTAATTCTATTGAGCCTCTTATTTGACAATTGTTGTAAATATTTTCATTCATTGTTGTTTCAAGTGGGCTTTGTTTGCTCACTCTTGCTTATATAACTATTACAGTTAAAGATGAGAAGGTTGATGTACCTAGCACCAGTAAGGGAAAAGGAAAGATGAATAAGTATTGAAGAGTTGTAATATGTTGATATTTTATTATCAGATTTTAATTGAATGGTTTTAATGAAGTTTATTTCTTTTCCACATTTGAATGATTATATTTAAAGGTTAGACAACCTGGGAGATTTTTATTAATATAACCCTTTAATGGGAAGGTTTTATTATTCAATTTTATTATGATTGGGTAGTTAGATATGAATGTTTGATTAAGTGAACACCAAATCCTGTGGGAATGAAGTACCTGGATTTGGGGGTGTCACAGGTTGGTATCAAAGCCTTAGGTTATGAACCTCAGGTGGGGAAAAGCCTTAGGAAGTAACCTTTGAAAAGATAGTGATGATAAACTCTTATCGAGTTTTAAGGAAGAAGTAATAAAACACTTATGTGCTTACGTGATTACAACTTATGTGCTCGTGAGTGTCGAGTAATGATGATTAATAACTAAAACTTAAAAATCTTGTTGTCAGGATGGTTAATGTCGGAGAATCCAATCAGGCTAGGGAGAAAGGACCTCAGATGCATAGAGAGGAGGAATCTCGTGACATTCAAGTGGTTTGGGAACAACTACTTCCATGGGAGTCAGCCCCGTTGCTTACAGTGGATGAAGATGAGGATGATGATGTGGAAACAGATGAGGAAGACCCCGTTGAGCTGCCACAGGCCAATAAGGATGATGATGGCGAGGAGGAAGAGATTCCACTGACCTCGATAGCTGCTCATATGTACGATGAAGTCTACGACCACAACGTGGAACTTTAAGATACTATCGAGGATTTACAAGAGATAGTAGCTGAGCAACAGACCTCGATGGCACATAAGGACAACAAAATCCAGGACCGTGAGGAACCCCTGAACAATTTTGAAGAAGAGCTGGTTCACACTGAAGGAGAGAATGAGCGAATGATAGCAGAGATTGTAGAATTGAAGAACAAGTTGAAAGAGGAATCTACTAAGAAGGTAAGAGCCGAAGACGCGTACGAGGAAGCTTATCAATGAGCTAAAATAGCAGAGGGAGACGTACAAGCAAAGAGAATGAAGATGGAGGAAATGAATAACGTGTTCAACACCGTGATTAATCGAGCTCAAGATCGGGTCATGGGTTATCTGATTCAGTTTGAGACGCTGCCATCGTACATATTAGATCGTCAAACCATGTTCTGAATTATGGATGAAGAGCGTCGTAAGGCTATGCAGTATCTTAGTAGGACGTCGTAGGGAATGTACTTGATATATGATTTATGATATGATAAATAAAATGTAAATCCCAAGTGTTATGTAACCTATGGGATATGATGATGATGTCCTGAAACTTTAGTAGTTCAGGAAAATAATGTAAATAGCAGTGATGCTATTGTTATGATGTTTTCAAAGAAATTATGAATAAATAAAAGTTATTATCTTATTTTATCCAAAGTATTATGTGTTATGTGATTATTACTTTTATGGGGGCAAGTTAAGTAAAAATTACTTAAAAGAGTTGAGTAATAATCTAATGAGTGTATTTTTAATAGAAAATACGTCCAAGACGTCAACCACCCCGACAGAGAACTACTGAAGGAACCAATAACAATAATGTTGAAGCTAACCCTATTCAGCAGCTGGTGACATTATTGACAGGTGCACTGTAGAATCAACCGCAGAATCAACTACAAAATCAAGCTACAACGTTTAAGGACTTCAAGGCGGTTGGACCACCAGAATTTTGCGGGTCCATGAACCCGATTGAGGCACAGACCTGGGTCATGGAAATAGAGAAAGTGTTTGATGTTGCGGGAGTAGGGAAGGATCAGAAGACTGCTTTTGCAACATTCTTGTTGAAAGCAGAGGCTAGTTATTGGTGGCAGGCCAATAAAACTCGAGGAGGACAAGGGGTTATGACCTAGGATAGGTTTAAGGAGATGTTCTTCGAGACTTATTTCCCAGAGAGTTCGAAGAGTCAGTTAGAAGTGCAATTTTTAGAACTGAAGCAGGGAACGATGACGGTGTCGGAGTATGCCATGAAATTCAATGAGTTGGCGTGGTTTGCGCCATATCAAGTCAGCACAGATGAACGCAAGGCGAAGAGGTTTGAACAGGGACTGAAGCCCTGGTTGTATAGTAGGGTTTCCCTGTTCCAGTTGAAGACATTTGTAGTAGTAATGGAAAAGGCAATTCTCGATGAAGGTGGAGGCAAGGCTGTAACTAAGTTCAATCAAGAACAGAAAAAGAAGAAGAATGAAGTGGAGATTAAGAATGGAGGTGGTGGTAGTGGAAATGGTAACAATAATCTGAAAAGAAAGTGGAATGGAAATATGGGTATTGGAAATCAGCAGGGTAACCGGCAGAATAAGAAGTTTAAAGCATGTGCTACATGCGGGAAGTTTCACAAGGGTGTATGCTTAATGGGGAAACAAGTATGCTTTAACTGTGGCCAGGAGGGTCACATCGCCCCAAATTGCAATTAACCCAAGAAAAAAGTTTGTTTCACATGTGGGTCCAAGGATCACTTTGCTCGTGAGTGCCCTAAGAAGAAAGCTGGAGAGATAACGGGAAGCAAGGGAGGTAGCAGTGGAGGTACATGGGCCATTACTGGACCAACGACATCAAACAAACCCACAGCCAGAACCTTCAACATGACTGTGCAAGATGTTGTGAAATCAAAGGATGTGGTGTTAGGTATTATCCCAATCAATGATATTGATGCTTATGTATTATTTGATTCAGGTGCTACTTGCTCATTTATATCTGATGAATTTGCTATGAGATTAGGATTTCCTAGTGAAGAATTGAATTTCCCTTTAAACATAGAAATTGTGAATAAGGAAGTAATTCCTGTTAGGTTCGTATACAAGAACTGTAGGGTGAATATTAAGGGAAATATTATGATGGTGGATTTAAATCCGATTAGGCTTAGAGAGTTTGATGTTATTTTGGGAATGGATTGGTTGTTCAATTGTGGAGCGATAATTGATTGCCAAAAGAAATGTATAAACCTTATGACTCCGTCAAAAGTAGTTTTCAATGGTAGCAAATCGCCTAGACAAATGAGATGTCTAACGATTATGCAGGCCAAGAAGTTGTTGAGTCAAGGCTGTGTGGGTTATTTAGCTTACATAGTCGATACTCAGAAGAAGGGTGTGAAACTGGAAGAAATACCAGTGGTTAGGGAATTCGTGGACGTGTTTGCGGAGGATTTGCCAGGACTTTTGCCGGACAGAGAAATCGAGTTCGTGATCGACTTAGCGCCAGGAACCGCTCTAATTTCAAAAGCCCCGTACAGAATGGCTCCGGTAGAGATGAAGGAACTGATGGTACAACTACAAGAGCTGTTGGACAAGAAATACATTCAGCCGAGTGTGTCACCGTGGGGAGCACCGGTGTTATTCGTAAAGAAGAAGGATGGGTCAATGCGTCTTTGCATTGATTATAGGGAATTAAACAAAGTCACTATTAAGAATATATATCCATTACCGAGAATAGATGATTGGTTTGACCAGTTGAAGGGTGCTAGATATTTCTCAAAAATAGATTTGAGAAGTGGGTATCATCAACTGAAAGTAAGGAAGGAGGATGTACCGAAGACGGCATTCCAAACTCGGTATGGACATTATGAATTTTTGGTGATGTCTTTTGGTTTGACAAACGTCCCTGCAGCATTCATGGATTTGATGAATAGGGTGTTTAAACCATTTTTAGACAAGTTTATGGTGGTGTTTATCGATGATATTCTGGTGTACTCTAGAACTCAAGAAAAACATGTGGAACACTTATGTCTAACGCTGGAGACGCTAAGAAAGGAAAAGTTGTACGCAAAATTCTCTAAATGTGAATTCTGGTTAGAACGTGTACAATTTCTTGGGCACGTAATTGACAAGGATGGAATTTCAGTGGATCCATCAAAGGTCGAAGCTGTGACAAATTAGGAACAACCAAGAACTCCATCAGAAATGAGAAGTTTCTTGGGATTGGCAGGGTATTACAGACGGTTTATCCAGGATTTCTCCAAGATTGCCACTCCGTTGACAAATTTGATGAGAAAATTTGTAAAATTTGTTTGGACAGAGAAGTGTGAAGGAAGTTTCCAAGAATTGAAAAAGAATTTAAGTATGGCACCTGTGTTGTCATTACCAGATAATACAGGAAATTTTTTTGTGTATAGTGATGCTTCACACAAAGGATTAGGATGTGTCCTTATGCAGAATGACAAAGTCATCGCGTATGCATCAAGGCAATTGAAAGACTACGAAAAAGGGTATCTGACTCATGATTTAGAGTTGGCGGCGGTTGTGTTTGCTTTGAAAATATGGAGACACTACCTCTATGGAGAGAAATGTGAGATTTACACAGACCATAAGAGTCTGAAGTACATATTCACTCAGAAAGACCTGAACATGCGTCAAATGAGATGGATGGAATTGATAAAGGATTACGATTATGAGATCTTTTATCATCCAGGCAAAGCAAACGTGGTTGCAGATGCCTTGAGTAGGAAAGGCAGAGAAAAGTTGATGTTATTAACTGATAAGGAGGAGCTTATTTTAGCAATGGCAAGGTTAGAGTTGGAAATCAAATTTCCAAAAGAATCTGATGAAAAATTATACCAGATGGAAACCAGTCCAACTTTGGTGGACAAAGTGAAGAACGCTCAACTGCAAGATGAGGAATGCAGAAAAATAGGAGAAAGTGTGGTCGAGGGAAAAGAAGTGAAATACAAGGTTGATACTAAGGGAATGTTGAGATTCGAGGGACGAATCTGGGTTCCAGCAGTACCAGATATTAAAGAAGACATCTTGACAGAAGCTCATAGCTCGAGATATTCGATTCATCCAGGAAGTACGAAGATGTATCAAGATTTGCGGTGACATTTTTGGTGGCCAAATATGAAAAGAGACGTTGCAGAATGCATTGCAAAGTGCTTAACATGCCAGAGAGTCAAGGCCGACCATCAAAGGCCAAGAGGATTACTTCAACTGTTAGAGATACCAGAATGGAAATGGGAACATATCATAATGGATTTTGTGGTAGGTCTTCCAACGACTCAGAAAGGATACGATACGATATGGGTGATAGTGGACAGATTAACAAAATCTGCACACTTTTTGCCAATAAAGATTAAATTCAATCTTGATCAGCTAACAAAGATATATGTTAAAGAGATCGTGACGAGACATGGAGTTCCAGTGTCAATTGTGTCGGATAGAGATCTGAGGTTCACATCAAACTTCTGGAAGAGACTACAAGAATGTATGGGAACACAGTTGCGAATGAGTACGGCATATCATCCGCAAACAGAAGGCCAAAGCGAATGAACAATCCAGACATTGGAAGATATGCTGAGAGCATGCGTCATGGATTTCAAAGGGAGCTGGGATGAACAATTACCATTGGTGGAATTTGCCTACAATAATAGTTACCACGCAAGCATCGGCATGTCGCCTTACGAAGCATTATACGGTAGGAGGTGCAGAACTCCACTGTGCTGGGATGTAGTCAGTGAACATCAACTATTAGGACCAGAACTGGTACAACAAACTACTAAGGTTGTCAAACTCATCAGAACAAGATTGATAGCTGCTCAAGACAGACAAAAGAAATATGTTGATCAACACAGACAAGATCGTGCATTCGATGTATGAAATTACATATTCCTAAAAGTTTCTCCTTGGAAGGGAAAATTTTGGTTCGGTAAAAAGGGAAAACTAAGCCCTAGGTTTATTGGACCCTTCGAAGTGTTGCGAAAAGTTGGAGAGGTGGCTTACGAGGTAGCTCTACCTCCAGAATTGCAAAACATTCATAATGTTTTTCACGTTTCGGTGTTACGACCGTATAAATCCGATTACAAGCATGTGATCGAGTACGAAACATTGCTGTGACGCTCCCAAAATAGGTATACATCATCCATCTTGAGTCACCAAATACATGGTACAAAATTCAAATACAACTTAATTATACAATAGTCGTGTAAAATACAATAAAACATATGTTGTGAGTTATAATACAAATATTGTCATCTAGACAATATCCGCACTCAATTGAGTCCTCATTACATTTAATATCACACTATTTAACAAAATAGTGAGGACTACTAATGTTATTATCTGGACCGTAACTCGCTCCCCCCAGACCGATCCTCGCTTTCGTTATCATTTCACAAGAGAACAATGAAAGTAAAAGGATGAGCTCAACTAGCCCAGTAAGAAATATTATGACTAAGATAATGCAGAATAAATTATCATTAGCCTTCAATGGTGTTACACTGATACAATATAACAAACATCAAGTTTAACTGCAGCGGAACAAGCAATCCATTAAAAGAGTCAAATAGAGAATAAAATCTACTATCTTTTATGATTTAAAAGGTTTTCATCACTTTTATCGGCGGGACTCGACAATAAATAATCCATATCATCCCTGCACTACGGCCAAGGATATTCATTAGTATCATAACCACAAATTATCCATGCACTACGGGCCAAGGATATTCGTGTATTCATTAATGGTCATGATCATGCCAACAACTATCCATCAATGCACTACGGGCCAATGAGGACTTTTACCACATCATTTGTAACATTATGGTCATGATTATACCGATAAATCCCTGGTCATAATCATACCAAGTCCATCTATGCACTACAGGCCACAGTTGACTTTCAACATAATACAAACATGAGGATGATGACAATGATATAAGAATTCAATAAAACAAGTTCAAGAATTAATTTATCCAGGAACTAATAACGTCTAAATTGTCAACATGATACTTCTTTGTAGAGTAAAATTCAAGAATGCTCAGAAGAATATTTCCAGGAAAAGATAGTGGATGAAGCGCAAATATCAAGGATATTCCACTAATTTGATGGAGTATAGAAGTCAAAACTTTAACCAACTGACTATAATAAAGAATGGAATAACAAAAGAAATCACCAGGCATGCGATAGACCGCACAGACAGGTTATGCCAACAGAATAATAAATAATGAATCCAGGTCATGCGTAAACGCACAGACATGATATTCCAACAGAATAATAAATAACGGAACCAGGTCAGGTGAAATTCGCACCGATAGGATGTTCCAACAGAATAATAAATAACGAAACTAGGTCATACGTAAACGCACAGACAGGATATTCTGACAGAATAATAAAGAATGGAATAACAACAGAATTCACCATGCATGCGATAGACCGCAGAGACATGTTATTCCAATAGAATAATAAATAACGGAACCAGGTCAGGCGAAATTTGCACCAATAGGATGTTCCAACAGAATAATAAATAATGGAATAACAAAAGAATTTCATCATATATGCGGTACTTCGCATAGACAGGTTATTCCAACAGAATAATAAAGAATGGAATAATAGAAGAATTTCACCAAGTATAGGGTACCTCACAGATATCAAAGTTATTCTAATAGAATAATAAAGAATGGAATAATAGAAGTTCTCTTCATGAATACGAAAGAAATAATACCCCTTACCTTAGAAGAAACTGGATATAGAAGTGGTGAAATAGCAGAACACTTTTCTTCTTTCTCTCTATAGTTTCTCTTTCTAGAGTTTCAGTGAATTCGTAAGAAATAATGAAGGAATGAGCTTCTATTTATAGAAGAATGGACTGAATAGTAACTAATTCCTGAACGGTCCAGATTGATTTACTTTTAAACGGACGGTTCAGATTGGTTTACAATAAAATATAATATATTCTATTTATAATCTAATAAAACGAATAACTTTATAAAAGTATTCTGTTTTATATAAAAAGATTTTACTATGCAAATACTATGCATAATAAAATATAATATACTCTAATTATTGTCTAATAAAATGATAACTTTGTAAAAGTATTCTATTTTATATAACAAGATTTTACTATGCAAAACACTATGCATAATAGAATATAATATATTCTATTTATAACAAATAAAACAAATAACTTTATAAAAGTATTCTATTTTATATAAAAGATTTTCATTTTTATTATATTAATAATACTAATAAAACAAAACTTCATCATCATTATTATAATTCACACTATTAATCGACTGTGTCGCTCCTGAGAAAGAGGGGCTTTCAATAAAGGATTTTCCCCTATCAAGCCGCAATTAGGTGACCAAACCTCTCCTCGATAGAACTTCTAGACATCGTTAATATTGCAAATAATAATATTAATAACTTTGTTATCTCAATTATCGACAATAATTGAATCAATTAACGTGAGATACTATGCAACAATTACTGAAGCAATAATTGAACAAAACTGAGTGACTTCTCACGTAAGCATCAATAATCAATATTGTGTGCTACTACGCAACCACGCAGTATTCTCAGCACTTTTCACAATCGGTGTTTCAACAGTTAACGATAAAACTTCTGCCGTTATTTTCATAAAACATTTTTGTCGTTTTCTCAATCCGACAATAATTCTGTTGTGGGGTCCACCAATGATTGTGCCGTTGTACGAATATTTCCCGTTAAAACGAATATTCCCCGACCAATCGAATATTATATAACAACTTGCGTACTTTGAAAAATTTATAAATATTACTCACAACTATAACATTATATCAAATCCACACCATAATATTCAAAAAAAAATATTTTAAGAAATTTAAATCTTTATTCATAAACTTTGGGGTCTCACAATCTCCTCTCCTTAAGAAATTTCGCCCTCGAAATTTACGTACGTACCTGATATGCCGAAGAGGTGTGGATACCTTGACTACATTTCATATTCCAACTCTTGAGGTATAACCTTGAATACATTTATCATCGAAAACATTACACGTTGCATATGTGCATGCCCGATGTCCTCCGATTGCCTCTGAATGCATATCAGTCCCTAAAATATCCATTTTAGGCCTTGATACCGACCTCAAATCTCAAAATATAAAGAATGAAAGTTATATGTCTACTCGTTATCGTTCTGAATCATCTTAAATCACGTCAATCATAGTTCGTATGAAAAAGTTATGCCCAATTTACTAAAGGACGTCCGGACAGATTTTGGCTTAACACTTGACCAGCGCCTAGGCGCCCAGATTTGGCCTTGGGCAAGCACCTAGGCACCTAAGAGCAGAATCTAAGCGCCGAGCCTAGCGCCTAGGTGCTCGACCCTTGACACTTAGCTCCAATTTTCCAAATTTTGCAACTTTTGACTCACATACTTCAAATCTTCATAACTTCTTCATCCGTTATCAGAATTAGTCCATTTTCGAGGCTATGGAAAGCTTGTAACATGCTCTATCAAACCCCCATAATTTCATAATTTTTCAAATTCATTAATTATTCTAAAATTTGGCTCCAAAGTCCCCTAAGACTAAGTTTTTACTAACAACGATACGTGAAAAACGTTATGAACACGCGACATACTTGGCAGTAAAACGAGTCTATAGGCCACAGTTCCTAATCGATCGAGGATTTCAAATGGGCCAATTTAGTCTATGGTTAAGATAACACCTTCTTGAACCTTCTTCTTCATATTCATCAGATTCGGGTGTGTAGCTTGAGCGGCTTTAACTTTATCGATTAAAGTCGATTCTACTCGTACATTTGTTATCTTCACGTGGGTCCCTAGAGTCTTTAACTCTATCTTCATCATTTGTAAGTTATACGACATGAGTTTTTGTGTTAACAACATCGCACTCGTAAATGCATACAATCTTCTACTCAACGTGTCAGCTGCCACGTTCGCTCTTCCACGATGATATTGAATGGAACGATCATAATCTTCAACAGCTCGAACCAACGTCTATGGCGCATGTTACGTTCGTTTTAGTTGAAGAAATATTTAAGGGGTTTAGAAATGGGGTTTTGTACTGGGGTCAATACAAAATTCGATTTCATGCTCTAGGGGTAGGCTAGGAAGTCTTCAAGAATATGTTAGGAAATTTATTAACAATAGAAATAACATTCAAACTGTGACTCTCATCCAAGACTTGGATAGCACGCCACATTGATACCTATCAACTTGTCATCGTCATTCATGACGTCGCCTACAGAAAGTCAAGCTTCGGTGCATTCCGCACAAGGTAGTCAGCAACAAAAGGCTCGAGGCTCTTTACTTATGACTTGATATAACAATGATTGAATTTAGTGGTTTGGTTGCTTGAATTCGCATAAAAGGTTGGTTAGGAATATGAAAGCTAACAACCTTACAAAAAGCTTGATGAGTAGTTCACCAATCGATTCCTAAAATCACATAAAAGGCAAGTATTTTTAAATAGATAAGATCGACAGGTAACGTGAAAGTGTCGATTTGAATCAACAAGATTTATAAACAGTGGAGGTAACGAAGGTTTTTACTAATAAAGTTTCAACCAATAAGTCAAAGTCTAACTTCGTTGGGTTCAAATTTAAACGTTGAGCTTAAGGAAGAGAGATAAAAGAATGGGTAGAACCGGTATCTAATAAGGTATAGACTTCGCAAGAATTTATAATTAACTAACCCATGCTAACTTCATTCAGGTCACCCGCTTTTTGAAAAGTCACGAAAAACGCTCTTCCTGAAACCACCGACTTTGTTTTGTCCGTATCCGCCTATGGTGCCTCCATCCTAGTTGAACTTGTCTTCGGTGAACGACAAAATCGTGCTAGGTGACCTTCCCTTCCACAATTATAACATGCTTTGGACGGCATCACGCAGTTTGGACTGATGTGTCCCTCCCCTCCACATTTGAAACATATGATAGGTGGTTGTTCTCCTTCCTTAACAACATGTGTTGATGCTGACGTCTTCTCATCATTGTTGAATCTCCTCTTCTTGAAATGTCCATTCTTATTGTTTTGGCCATGATTACCACCGAAGTGGTTACCATTTCGGCATCTTTGATTCCTCCACGCTTATTGTCATCACCGCTTGATGATCAAGTTATCACCGGGTATTATCATTTTGTACATTTACTCTCTTTTGGTTGGGTTAACTCATTATCGCGCTCCAATAACTGAGCCCTATTAACAACATCTAAATACAAAAATAGTTTATAAGAGATAAGATATTGACATATCTAGGGCTTCAAACCTCTTAGAAACATTCGCGTCATTCTCTCTTCATTATCAACCAAATGGGATGCAAACCGGGACAACTCAGCGAACTTGGCTTCGTACTGCGACACGATCATGTTAATTTGCAACAGCTTGATGAACTCTACCTCTTTCATGTGACAAATACTTTCGGGAAAGTACTTGTCGTTGAACAATTCTTGGAACTTCTCCCAAGTCATCTTCAGTGCGGCAGGTTGAGTACGCTTTATAGATTGCCACCAATAATCTGCCTCTGTTCGCAACATGAAGGTGGCAAAGGGAACCTTTTGCTCCTCGGAGCCTCTCAAGACATCAAATATTTTGCAGATCTGTTTTATCCATGTCTCTGCCTTAAGTGGTTTTGGCTCTCCAAAAAACTCCGGTGGTCCTAGTTCCTTGAACTACTTAGCGGTGACCGTTCGAGAGTTGCCTGTGTTTCCACCTGCATTTTGGACAGGAGTCGCTCTTGCCTTATGTTGCATGAATTGCATAAAGCCTCTGAACATTCCATCGTTCATCATCTGGTTAATGTTGTTGTTTTTTCTTTAAGTTTTTCAATTTGAGGTCGGGAACAAGGGTAAAAATGGTCATTTCTGGGACTAATATGTTTTAAGAGGCAATCGGAGGGCGTCGGGAATGCACATATGCAAATGTAGTGCTCCTGATGATAAAAGATGTTGTCCTAAGTTATAAAACATGAATATTAGTAAATATAATGATGCTTAACATTAATAAATGATGTATTAGATAAGTTGTATAAGCATACTAAGCACACACATAAGAGACGAATCGGGCGTGTGACGAATGAACGTCGAAACGCCGTGCTAAGTGTTAGTGAACTTAAAAAGTGTTTTGATTCAATTGAAATGAATATTATAAGATATGGAATGGATTTAATATAAAACCAATAAGTACTCCTAGCAAGACTTAAGCACTTGAATGATCTTCGAGTTTGACTAAGAAGAAATATAGTGAGTTATAAGTCAAAAGTTAACACAATCAAATTGAACATTGTGTATTGATTAATAGGAAGGGTTATAGGATGTAGATTAAAGTTTACATTATAACTACTATGTGTTGCTATGAGACTAATAGTTGATGTGAATGATTATATAATTGTGTAGGGCACGTGAAGTGCAGATATCTGTAAGCTGTTAAACTGTTATTGGTAAACAACGATCAAGGCAAGTCTTTCAGTTCCTATTTGCTATGTGAATTTGATTGTTTTAAATATTTATAGCAAAGAGCATGATGTGTTATATATATGTTGAATGTATGAAATGTTAAAGTCAATTTAGGACTACGTTGTTTGTCTAAAGCATGCTGATTGTGTAAGGAACTCAATCTTTATAATTGTTATATGAATTGTAGCAAGTATGTTATGTTAGTCTGATGTTTATGAGATATATGTTGAGCATGTTATTATGTGCTATGTGATGCATGAAAACTGTTAGATTTTGCTGGGCTGTCGAGCTCAACCTTGCAAATAACCACTTTTGCAGGTTCAAGATTCAAGATAAAGTTATGTGTTACTTGAAAGACATGAATCAGATGTGATACTTGAAGATTTATACACTTTGGTTGTGTCATTATTATTTGAACCGTGTTTAAGGTTCCGAATAATGTATTAATGTTGAATTGTAATATTATTTTGCAATGTAAACTATTGTAGTATTAAAAATGATTCTGAGATATTTAGATGTAAAGGTTGAAAGTTCTGGGAACGAGAATAGTTTGTAATAGAAAATTTTAATTATTCCACAAATTTTAATGGTTGTATTATGGTTTAATGATGTAAAAATTAGATGTTGAATGTATTATTAACGACCGAAGTCGAGAATTAAATTGTATGAAGTTTGGGGTCGTTATAGTTGGTATCAAAGCCGATAGGTTAGAAACCTTAGGTAAGAGTACCTTAGGCTATAACCTTAGAGAAGATATGTGAAGATAACAAAAGAATAAGCTCAAGTAGAGTTTGAATAATAAGAAGTAATTTAAGAAATTTTTAAAGAATGGATTAAAACATGCGTGAGAGGATTCAAAGAAGAATCTCGTTGAGTTATAAGGGGTATGAATGCGGGGTTACCCAACTCCAATAATAGGGATGTAAGGCGATGTCTATAAGAAGAGAATGATAAAGAAGTTAAGAATAAAAAAAATTATAGTTAAGTATGGTACAGTTGTACTCTTTAATGGTTGATGTATGGTATATGGGCTAAACGATTCCTTCATAGAGCGGAGGTATATACGAACTAGCAACTCGGAACCTAGATTATTGGTTGTTTGTGGGAAACCACTCATCGTACCATATTGAAACTATTAGAGACTCGATGTGTGCCAAGTATAGAAAGGGGATACGTATGATGAAAATTTGAAACTCAAATGAAATGTTGAGCAATGTAAATGAAGCTAGAAATTCTTAAAGTAAGAATTGTTATATATACAAGAAAATTCAAAGAAGAATCTTGAAGAGATATAAAGATAAGAAATGGGAGTTGCCTAACTCTAATAGCCAATATAAAAAAAATGTCGTAAATGATGAAAAAGGAAAAAAAAAGGATCGTAAAACAAAACGATCACGAGTTAATAAAAGAATTTTAAGGGAGATGATTATAGAATAAGATCACGACGTGATTTATTTAAGTTATAAAAGAAATATGGTCTATAAGGTTTGAGTAATTATAGCTTGATGCTACGAAGATGATGTACTATGAAATAGTACGAGATAACTCACGAGGAGTTATAGATAATGTGATACGAGGAATTCGTATCGAGCAAAGAGCAAGTTAAGAGTAAGATAGAGTTAGGTGGGATTTCTATTGAGGACTCATGTGATGGCTGAGTTGTACAAACTTTTGTATGGGCGAGGGTTTTGTGCTTGCGCTAAGTTTATCACATTGATAATCATTGGAATGTTGGTGTCGCACTATCAATGTATATATGGCGAAAAGGTGATGCTTTTCTCATGTGTATATTTGATAGTTAGAAACAATTAAGATTAGTCAGATATTATTAGGATTAGGTGCAGTTCTTAAAACTAATGCATATGGTAAGTTTGTGACTCACAATAATATGGTATGTTTTGAACCCCTCAGCGAATGGACGCCTATGGTCTGACTAGGACAAGTTCTTAAACTCATATTATTGTGACAAGTTCCTGAACTTCCAATGTGCTGTAAGTTTGATGAACTATACCGGGGATATAGGAGGATTATAAGTTAAAATACCAGAATATTTAGTGTAAAGATTGAAATTGATGGAGAAAATTAGGTATTCCAAATCTTCTAGCTTTGCTAGATTTTTGAAATTTATTGACTTCGTGCCGATGGTTATACTTTTGATTTTTGAAAAAAAAAAATGTGTTGGGTCACACTAGTGAACAAAAGAATTTTTAAAAATAGTGTTATTATTCATATTTCTATGCTAATTGCTTTGGCTAGACAAAAATGATTTGAAATATATCAAAATATATATATTTTTTATATATCATCAGTGCATCATGGAACCTGGTGCAGAGATGATAAAAACGATGTAGTCATCAATGCAGTATTACTTAGTGTTGGATGTGATCTAAGGATCGTCAGCCCACTATGGTATGATGTAGTATGATAAAATCACCAAATGACGGAATCCTCAAACGGACTACAAATGCAGTGCGGTATCATGACGTCATAAAAAGATTTTTGAGAATTCTTTAAGGTATGAGAATATATATATATATATATATATATATATTTCGATTGATGTCCGGATTATTGTAGAAGTCTATGCTATTTGGTTCAGCTAGACGAATATTGAAAGATGTTCATGAAATTCAAGCGTTTCTTGAGAAGTTATGCCAAACCAAATTGTTTTGGTGCGGATTCAGATGTTGAAAAGCTGAGGTGAACAACCCTGTAAAAGGGGACATGTTATCGGAGACAATGGTTCCGAAAGTAATGCATATAGTCGTTACGATGTTAAGATGTAATACGTTGTGCACGACGTAAGGGTACGATAGTTTGATCACCTAGAGTACTTGCAGAGAGTGTTTTCAGTCTGTGTGATTGCTAAACATTCTGTTAAAGATGGTTCATAGTGGTGATACACTATTAATCTTGGAACTGAGTTCAAGGTCCGTATAGTCTTATGACTGTTAAAGGTTCAAGTCGAGATACTTGATAACCTAGGGACGTAGTTCAAGGTCTTATGACCCCTCAGCATGATTTGGAATCTTTTAAATTCCTCTTACTCATATCGCTTCCCAATTATTGAGCAATTGTGGAAGATTCTTATTATTCTGAAAGGTGAAAGTGGAAAGGATGAGAAAATTAAGCAAAACATAATAATTTCAAGAAAGAAATGAAATTCTAGAAAGAAGAGAAATGTGAAGGTGAGGAATATGATGATCTTAGAATGATCCTTAGAGAAAGAATTTGGTTGCAGAACCTAATGAATAAATAGATATTAACATAAAATCTATTCTGATAAATGGAGTGAATGAAAATTAGTAAGTCAAAAATTTTGAGTTGAGTATAGGATAATGATCCTTAGAAAAAGGAAATGAATGGGTTAATGAATATATAATACTCAAATATAATTGAGTCTAAGTAAAGGTTATGAAATAAAACTTACAAGAATTTATTATGAATAATGGTGGGAGTAGGAATATAAAACCTATATTAAGGTAATGTGTTGAAGTTATTCAATGATAAATTTTGAAAAGAGATTTGGTGAAAACCGAGTAAGGGAGGTTTCGTTGATTCCGAGGACGAAATCCTTATAAGGGGGGAAAGATGTGACAACCCGAATTTTTATAAGTTATTAAATAAGAATTTAATAGTTAAAATTATTATTATGAGATGTTTTGAGTTTGAGTATGTATATATACGTGCTATGTATGTTAAAATATATGATCTGATGTGAAGAGAAATATATATTCATATATTGAGAAAGTGAGGTTTAATAGTTGAGTTAACTATTGAAGGAATTAAATGAATTTAGTAATTAATTTTAAATATTTATTGAATTAAATAAATATTTTAAATTTATTTATTTATTGAGATAAATAAATGGTTGATAAAGTTGTGATAAATTAATTTAGTAACTAAATTGATTAATGTAAATTAAATTGAATGTTGTTAATTTTATTTGAAGGATTTAATTTAAGGAAATAATTAAATTAAATCAATTGCTTAATATTTAAGAAGATAATTAAATTAAATGAATTATTTAATTTAAAGGAAATAAATAAATTAAACAAAGTGATGTTTCTAATTTATTAATTAAATTAGATATATAATTATTTAATTATTTATTATAAGCATAATTATAATAAGAATATAATTATTATAATTATAAATTATAAGCTATTTAAATTGGTGGCAGGTGTGACAAAAGTAACTATATAATATAATGCTATTAAAATAATCTAGTATGAGGGAATTTTTGTAGCCGAACACAGCCTTATGGCTTTTGGCCTAACTTAACTAATGAAAATGGGGAGTCTTCAGTTTATTTTCTAAGCGTCTTTTATTTTTAAGCCAAGTACAGAGAGGGTTTGAAGAGAAGAAGAAACACAGAGATTTTTTTTTTGAGAAGGAAGAATCATGGTGGTTTTGAGGGAGGGTCACCAACTAGGGTTTGGAGGTATAACCTACTCTAATTTTAACTCTTGTTTTTGAAATTTCTATTAATAATTATGTTGGATTGATACATATACATGTTGGTAGGGTTTATAATCTGTCAATCATTATATACAAGGGTTGTTTGAGTATCAAACACATGAAATTGGGTTTGTAAGAAGAAAAAAAATAATAGTGTTTATATTTGAAAATGGCTTTAGAAAGTACAAAATTTCATGTCCAATATGTGCTATAATCTGCAAATTGGTGTTGGATTATGTTAGTACATTAAGAAACGAAAAATGGCGTAGTTTGAATCATGTTAATTGGTTAAGAAACGAAGTCGTGGCGATTGAATTTGCTAAATGTGTTTAAAACATGAAATAGTGTATAAACATGTGTTTTGGGTAAGAAATTCAGAGAAACATAATTTAAAGTAATCAGATTGGTTGTCAGTAGGATTTATAGTGTTCATTGTGTTTATCAACTGTCGAAAATGGAGTTTTGTTTTAAAATACGTTTCAAAGAATTAAGTTTGCTAAAATCGTTGTTCAATTGTTGGTAATTGGTATATGGATGATTGTTAACGTTTATGTGTAATTTACGTGGAGTTATTTATGCTAATTGGTGTTAGAAATTAAGACACAGTAGCTTGGTTCTTTTTCTAGTTTTGGGTGTTCTGTAATTCGGAGCCCCAACGCCAAATTTCGCGTCACAGCGTCAAATTTCGCGCCCCAACGCCAAATTTCGCGCCTCAGCGCCAAAAATAGGCCAGAAGTTCACGCCCCAACACTGGAATTCGCGCCCTAGTGCCACTGTCTCGCGCCCCAACGCTGGAAAAGTGGTCTGGGTCTGACAGTTTTGACCTCCTATAGTAAAATGGCCATAACATTTTTATACGAAATCCGATTGAGGTGATTCAAGATAATCCGGAACTAGGACGAATAGACCTAAAACTTTTTTTCTTTAAGTTTTTCAATTTGAGGTCGGGAACAGGGGTAAAAATGGTCATTTGTGGGACTAATATGTATTAGGAGGCAATCGGAGGGCGTCGGGAATGCACATATGCAAATGTAGTGCTCCTGATGATAAAAGATGTTGTCCTAAGTTATAAAACATGAATATTAGTAAATATAATGATGCTTAATATTAATAAATGATGTATTAGATAAGTTGTATAAGCATACTAAGCACACACATGAGAGACGAATCGGGCGTGTGACGAATGAACGTCGAAACGCTGTGCCAAGTGTTAGTGAACTTAAAAAGTGTTTTGATTAAATTGAAATGAATATTATAAGATATGGAATGGATTTAATATAAAACCAATAAGTACTCCTAGCAAGACTTAAGCACTTGAATGAACTTCGAGTTTGACTAAGAAGAAATATAGTGAGTTATAAGTCTAAAGTTAACACAATCAAATTGAACATTGTGTATTGATTAATAGGAAGGATTATAGGATGTAGATTAAAGTTTACATTACAACTACTATGCGTTGCTATGTGACTAATAGTTGATGTGAATGATTATATAATTGTGTAGGGCACGTGAAGTGTAAATATCTGTAAGTTGTTAAACTATTATTGGTAAACAACGATCAAGGCAAGTCTTTTAGTTCCTATTTGCTATGTGAATTTAATTGTTTTAAATATTTATTGCAAAGAGCATGATGTGTTATATATATGTTGAATGTATGAAATGTTAAAGCTAATTTATAACTACATTGTTTGTCTAAAGCATGCTGATTGTGTAAGGAACTCAATCTTTATAATTGTTATATGAATTGTAGCATGTATGTTATGTTAGTCTGATGTTTATGAGATATATGTTGAGCATGTTATTATGTACTACGTGATGCATGAAAACTGTTAGATTTTGCTGGGCTTTCGAGCTCAACCTTGCAAATAACCACTTTTGCAGGTTCAAGATTCAAGGTATAGTTATGTGTTACTTGAAAGACATGAATTAGATGTGATACTTGAAGATTTATACACTTTGGTTGTGTCATTATTATTTGAACCATGTTTAAGGTTCCGAATAATGTATTAATGTTGAATTGTAATGTTATTTTACAATGTAAACTATTGTAGTATTAAAAATGATTCTGAGATATTTAGATGTAAAGGTTGAAAGTTCTAGGAACGAGAATAGTTTGTAATAGAAAATTTTAATTATTCGGCAAATTTTAATGGTTGTATTGTGGTTTAATGATGTAAAAATTAGATGTTGAATGTATTATTAATGACCGAAGTCGAGAATTAAATTGTATGAATTTTGGGGTCGTTATAATAAAACTTCTGCCGTTATTTTCATAAAATATTTTTGTCGGTTTCTCAATCCGACAATAATTCCGTTGTGGGGTCCACCAATGATTATGCCGTCATATGAATATTCCCTGTTAAAACAAATATTCCCCGACCAATCGAATATTATATAACAACTTGCGTACGTTGCAAAATTTATAAATATTACCCACAACTATAACATTATATCAAATCCACATCATAATATTCAAAAAAAATATTTCGAGAAATTTAAATCTTTATTCATAAACTTTGGGGTCTCACAATCTCCCATCCTTAAGAAATTTTGCCCTCGAAATTTACGTACGTACCTGGTATGCCGAAGAGGTATGGATACCTTAACTTTATTTCATATTCCAACTCTTGAGGTATAACCTTAAATACCTTTATCGTAGAAAACATTACACGTTGCATACGTGCACGCCCGATGTCCTCTGATTGCCTCTGAATACACATCAGTCATTAAAATATCCATTTTAGGCCTTGATACCGACCTCAAATCTCAAAATATAAAGAATGAAAGTTATAGGTCTACACATTATCTTTCTGAATCATCCTGAATCACCTCAATCATAGTTCGTATGAAAACATTATGCCCAATTTACTAAAGGACGTCTGGACAGATTTTGGCTTAACACTTGACCAGCGCCTAGGCGCCCAGATTTAGCCTTGGGCAAGTGCCTAGACGTCCAAGAACAGAATCTAAGCACCGAGCCTAACTCCTAGGCGCTCGACCCTTGACACTTAGCTCCAATTTTCCAGATTTTGCAACTTTTGACTCACATACTTCAAATCTTCATAACTTCTTCATCCGTTATCGAAATTAGTCCGTTTTCGAGGCTATGGAAAGCTTGTAACATGCTCTATAAAACCCCCATAATTTCATAATTTTTTAGATTCATTAATTATTCTGAAATTTGGCTCCAAAGTTCCCCAAGACTAAGTTTTTACTAACAACGATATGTGAAAAACGTTATGAATACGCGACATACTTGGTATTAAAACGAGTCTATAGGCCACAGTTCCTAATCGATCAAGGATTTTAAATGGGCATTTTTAATCGATGGTTAAGATAATGCCTTCTTGAACCTTCTTCTTCATATTCATCAGATTCGGGTGAGTAGCTTGAGCGGCTTTAACTTTATCAATTAAAGTCGATTCTACTCTTATATTTGTTATCTTCACGTGGGTCCCTAGAGTCTTTAACTCTATCTTCATCATTTTTAAGTTATACAAAATGGGTTTTTGTGTTAACAACATCGCACTCGTAAACGCATACGATCTTCTATTCAACGTGTCAGCTACCACGTTCGCTCTTCCACGGTGATATTGAATGGAACGATCGTAATCTTCAACAGCTCGAGCCAACGTATTTGGCGAATGTTACATTTGTTTTAGTTGAGGAAATATTTAAGGGGTTTAGAAATGGGGTTTTGTACTGGGGTCAATACAAAATTCGATTTTACGCTCTAGGGGTAGGCTATGAAGTCTTCAAGAATATGTTAGGAAATTTATTAACAATAGAAAAATCATTCAAACTGCAACTCTCATCCAAGACTTGGATAGCACAACACGTTGATACCTATCAACTTGTCATCGTCATTCACGAGGTCGCATATAGAAAGTCTGGCTTCGGTGTATTCTGCACAAGGAAGTCACCAGCAAAAGGCTCGAGGCTCTTTACTTATGACTTGATATAACAATGATTGACTTTAGTGGTTTGGTTGCTTGAATTTGCATAAAAGGTTGGTTAGGAATATGAAAGCTAACAACCTTACAAAAAGCTTGATGAGTAATTCACCAATCGATTCCTAAAATCACATCAAATGCAAGTATTTTCAAATAGATAAGATCGACAGGTAACGTGAAAGTGTCGATTTGAATCAACAAGATTTATAAATAGTGGAGGTAACGAAGGTTTCTACTAACAAAGTTTCATCCAATAAGTCAAACTCTAACTTCGTTGGGGTCAAATTTAAACGTTGAGCGTAAGCAAGAGAGATAAAAGAATGGGTAGAACCGGTATCTAATAAGGTATAGACTTCATAAGAATTTATAATTAACTAACACGTGCTAACTTTGTTCAGGTCACCCACTTTTTGAGAAGTCACAAAAAACGCTCTTCCTGAAACCACCGACTTTGTTTTGTCTGTATCCGCCTTTGGTGCCTCCATCCTAGCTGAACTTGTCTTCGGTGAATGACAAAATTGGGCTAGGTGACCTTCTCTTCCACAATTATAACATGCTTTGGACGGCATTGCGCAGTTTGGACTGATGTGTCCCTCCCCTCCGCATTTGAAACATCTGATAGGTGGTCGTTCTCCTTCCTTAACAACGGGTGCTGATGCTGATGTCTTCTCATCATTGTTGAATCTCCTCTTCTTGAAATGTCCATTCTTATTGTTTTGGCCATGATTACCACCGAAGTGGTTACCATTTCTTGCATGCTGATTCCCTCCATGCTTATTGTCACTGCTTCGATGACTGCTATCACTGGTATTATCATTTTGTCAGCCGCTCTCTATTGGTTGGGTTTACTCATTATCGCGCTCCAATAACTGAGCCCTATTAACAACATCTGAATACAAACACAGTTTATGAGAGATAAGATATTGACGTATCTCGGGTTTCAAACCTCTTAGAAATATTCGCGTCATTTTCTCCTCATTATCAACCAAATGGGACGCAAACCGGGACAACTCGGTGAACTTAGCTTCGTATTGCGACACGGTCATGTTATTTTGCTCCAACTTGATGAACTCTACCTCTTTCATGTGACGAATACTTTCGGGGAAATACTTGTCGTTGAAAAATTCTTGGAACTTCTCCCAAGTCATCTTCATCTGGCGGAGTTGAGTATGCTTTCTGATTCCCACCAATGTCACCGCCTCTCTTTCCAACATGAAGGTGGCAAAGGGAACCTTTTGCTCCTCGGAGCATCCCAAGACATCAAATATTTTGCAGATCTGCTTTATCCATGTCTCTGCCTTAAGTGGTTTTGGCTCTCCAAAAAACTTCGGTGGTCCCAGTTCCTTGAACTGCTTAGCGGTGACCGTCCGAGAGTTGCCAGTATTTCCACCTACATTTTGGACAGGAGCCGCTCTTTCCTGATGTTTCATGAATTGCATAAAGCCTCTAAACATTCCATCGTTCATCATCTGGTCAGTGTTGTTGTTTTCCTGAGGATTTTCGCCTTCCTGGTGCACATTGTCATGATTATTGATCCGTGGAGACTCAAAGGTCTCTTGTGCTCCATTGATATTCTCAACATTCTCGGATGTTATTTTCAAATACTGCCACAAAACAAGGGTTAATTAACATATCACATATTATCCCTATACTCTGACCGACCAATTAAATACCAAATAAACTTAGGTAGGTCATACTAGCGAAAGAATTCCCCGTCTCTCCCCTCTTAGTTCTTATCTCACATTTCAGCCAGGGATCATATCCCTAAGCTTTGATACCAACTGTGACGCCCCCAAAATAGGTATATATCACCCATCTCGAGTCGACAAATACATGGTACAAAATTCAAATACAACTTAATTATACAACAGTCGTGTAAAATACGATAAAACATATGCTCTCAGTTTTAATACAAATATTGTCATCTAGACAATATCCACACTCAATTGAGTCCTCATTACATTTATTATCACACTATTTAACAGAATAGTGAGGATTACTAATGCTATTATCTGAACTGTCACTTCGTTCCCCGACTAGTCCGTGTTACGTTCTAATTTCCTGAAGAGAACAATGAAAGTAAAAGGGTCAGCTCAACTAGCCCACTAAGAAATATTATGACTAAGATAATGCAGAATAAATTATCATTAGCCTTCAACGGCGTTAAACTGATACAATATAACAAACATCAATTTTAACTGCAGCGAAACAAGTAATCCATTAAAAGAGTCAAGTAGAGAATAAAATCTACTATCTTTTATGATTTAAAAGGTTTTTCATCACTTTTATCGCTGGGACTCGGGTTAATAAATAATCCACATCATCCTTGCACTACGACCAAGGATATTCATGTTAGGTTTGTAATATTCATCAACGCAATCAAATTGCAAAATTAAGCGGAAGCGTGTAAAATCAGAGTTTAAAAATTTACAAACCATATACCCGGATCACCCTTTATGCATAATTATTAATTAAACGAAAAGATAAAGAATAAAATCATACCCTTGAAGATCGAGCTTCCTCAGGTACAAGTTCACCCCCAAATCCTTTCGCGTTCAATCTTGAATCCACCGGGTTTGGTTCCTTCCTTTGATCAACGTTAGCCACCCAAATGTTTGGCCTCTAGAGGTGATCCACCAAGGAAGAAGAAAATTCAAGAAGAAGGGTGTATTTGGCTCAAACCCTAATTTTCTATCTCTATAGAAAAGGGTACTCACTAACAAATTGGAATTATTACGTAGTTGTAAAGTCAACCACCCCCCCCCCCACCCATAATAAGACTCCTCTTATTTATAAATGTGGGCAACCCACCTTAACAATTAAGGAATTGGGATTTATTTAATTAATTAAATTCTTTTAATTAATTAAGCTCCCTAATCTTATTAGGGATAATTAATTAAACTCCTTTAACTAATTTTCCCACCTAATCCTATTAGGAATAAATGAGTACTACTTATATTAAATTAATTCCTAAACTCTTTTAGAAATTAAAATAATAATAATTGTAATAATATTAATAAGACTCCTCTTATTAATTTATATTTAATATTTCTAAAATATTAAATAATAAATATTAAGCTATTTAATTTATTCTATCACCATAGATTAAATTAAATATACATAACATATTATTACGATTATGCCATTAACTTCTTAAATAATTATTCTTCCTTTTATGGTGTGACCCTTTAGGTTCTCCATATTAAACCGGTTGTGAATAAATCAATTAGAACAATTCTAATCTTATTTAAATAAATAAATTAATCAATTAATTTATTTAAATAAATAATATTTATTCTACAATAGGGATAAGCCTCCTAGCGATCAACGACTTTCCGGATAATATAGATTTCAACATTAATCATTAAAGAACCTTTGAGTAAATAGTTACTGCATAATTCAATCCTTCCACCATACAATGTCCCAATTAAATATAAGACATGGAATTACTGTCAAGTCTTATTTTATTTAATTATATGTATTTCGACTCTTAAATGCACAACTCCAAATAATGCAAATTAGAAACTCCTTTCTAATTTCATTACGCCTTGCCAGGACTCTTGGGTTGTCATTTATCGAATCACATAGGACATTTCTCTTCTTTTATTAGAAGTGGTAGATTCTTTATTGATCATACATTATCTCCATGTACAACTTATTATACCCAAGCATACCCTTTGATATACCTAAGGGTCTTAAGGAATAAGTCAAAGTATAACTCATCATACACAAGATACTATGATGATCTCAAGTCCAAGGATCACTTGTACTACTATCACTACTGAAATTCTATTGACGAGCAAATAAAACTCCATTAGGTATTCCTTAGATAGCCACGCGTTCGATGAACTTATTCTCTAATAAGCACCTACATACTTGCTTTAGTGTCTCCACACAAATGATCATGAGATCAATCATCCCCATCCAATGAGCAAGCAACGTATGTACTAATCTATCCGGATTCACTAATCCCCAATTTAGTAATCCAATGATTGGGAACTATTTTAGTTTTAAGCTTTCTAAGAATTTAGATCTCATTAGAATGATCATCATCATTATTCTAAAAGCATTGCTTAAAACTATGGGTTTATCACATATTATAAAAACAAGATCATGTAGATAATTAAAAGCCTTTAATAAATTAATACTTTTTATTAATAAATGAATAAGATTATTACAAAGTATATGCTTTATCATCAAACATGATTGGCTTGTGTGCATATTACTTTCAATCTCCCACTTGCACTAAAGCCAATCGTCATCAGTATCTTATACTCTTCTTCTCTAAGTGACGATTATCCTGCTTTGTTGGATAAGCTTTAGTTAATGGATATGTAATGTTGTTCATGAGAGTCCACTATCTCTATAGTGATTTCCCATCTTTCAATGATTCTAATAATCAAATGAAAGTGCCACAACACATGTTTAGATCCAAGATGAGACTTAGGAACTATTCTAGTTACGTAATGAACTTTTAATCCAAACAATCAACTTGCGACTTCATTTATAGCTATATACTTTGTCTTTATCACTAAACCAAAGAACTCTTTCTTTGTTTGGAACCTTTCGATTCGCTACACCACTTTATTCAAGGTAACACTTTACCTTAAAGTGGATTTTCGATCGTCTTGGTGCATGCTCGAAAAACTTGAGTCTATAAAGCCCTCTAGTTTTAATTCGGACCCACCATGAATATGATCACATTCTTAGTCTTGGGTTAAGCACTTTAAGATGTTTTCAACGACTCATAGTGAACTTCTCCGAGAATATGGTGATCGACATCGGGTCTCGTACATTTCATTGCATACATGATTGTCACTCATGCGACCTCTCTTTTTCGAGAGTCTGTGGGGACTATTAAGAGATACACTCCATAGCTCATTGACATGAGACATCTCTTGGAGTTTGCCATGCTAAACGACTTTAGCATCAAATGAATATACGTTCCTTGGGTTAAGTCGAGTATCCTTTTAAATCTATCTATATAGATTTGTATCCCCAATAATGATACTCTTCCCAAATCATTCATGGAGGATTGTTTAGACAACTTTATCTTTACTGATTGTAGCATTGGTATGTAATTCCTCATCCGTAGTATATCAACATATAATACTAGAAATTTCACGACGCTCCCACTGACCCTTTTGTACACACTAGAAGTCTTACCTCATCTAATGTAACTCTGGATCATCATCTTCTATGATGTGTACCTCATCATCATCATTCATGATGAATCCATACCTCCTAGGTATCTTTGGTACTATTCCAGATTTACGATTCGATTGTGGTACAATAGGTCTATCTACAGGTTCTTCTTATTTGACTTATAGTGTTTTGTGGATCATGAACTCTTCAAGATCTATAATCCTCCCACTAGCCCCTTTTAATGATAAACACCTTTATCTTAGAAGCGTGGTGTTTCATGATAAACACCTTTTGCTATGTAGGATTATAGAACATATACCCTAAACTTACTTTAGGATGTCCCACAAATTGTACTTGTCAAATCTTGTCCCAAGCTTATCCTTTGAAACCTTTTCACATAAGTTGGACAACCCTTATCTTAACATACTTAAGATTAGGAATCCTCCCCATCCATAACTTTTATGGAGTCTTGGGGCCGGATTTTGAGGTTACCATTTTCGTAGATATGTCGACCATTTCTAGGACATTATCCCGGAAGGATCTTTGGAATGTCGGTAAAATCATTATGGACCGCACTATGTCCAACAAGTGTACGACTTTTCATTCGGATATACATCAATCAATTATTGCGTGTCGGGATGTGTCCATTATGAAAAACCATTTGAGATGATCTAGAAACTTATTGCACAAGTATTTATTCCTTGATCTAATCAAAGAATCTTAATACTTTGCCAATTTGTTTCATACGAATTTCTTTGAACCTTTCAAATAATTCACACTTGTATTCAACAAATACATACATTCAACTCTTTGAATGATCATCTCCTTTTCTTATACTAGTTTGTTCAATATGCAAAATATATTTTCACATAAGTCAGTATATACAAAATCCATTAAGTAATATTTCATTCTATACAAAACATTATTATTATAAATAGAACAATAATTGTTCTTAATTATAATACCAAAAATTTTATTGTCCAACAATAAAATGGAAATAATATTTTAACAAGAACTGGAATACAATAACAACTTATTGACTTAATAGATTTGCCGTAGGCATTGCTAAACTATAAATTTCTATGGCTAATGTTGGCAACCTTTGCTACATTTCCCACATAGGATTACTTATATTTGTTTAGCTTTCTACTTACCTTGGTCCTTCATAAATCTATATTTATGATAACCAAAGTCGATATCCAATACCCAAGTAGAACCTTGACTTAAAGAAAAATTTATTTCAATCATGAACAAAAAGCGTATTATGTCAAAACTTCACTAAGCTTCTTTGGTTAGCCTCTGCAAGATGCTTCTTCAGCTTTCTTTCCAATGTCCAGGGCTTATAGCGGTGGAAGCAAACTCCTTTCTTGCTATCCGTGTCGATTTTGTTCTTATTATCCTTTGTTTATGCCTTTCTATTTACCTTCTTTGAATCGTTCTTCTTTTCAAGATCCTTTGGCCCCTACCAATGAAGACTTGATCTTTCTTGGTTGAAAGTGACTCTCAACATTTTTCAATATGTTAAGCAAATCGGTAGGGATATCTAGCTTGTTTATATGAAAAATTTACAACAATTAATGAAAAGAGTCCGGGAGTGAGTGCAAGATCCAATCTTGGCTCAACTCTCCATCCATGACAAAACCAGGTTGTCTTAATTGATCAATCAAATTGATAATGTTAAGGACTTTTATCTCATACTATAGTGCCATTGGCCATTCTAGATCGGAAGAGCTTCTTAGATATCGATATCTATCGGTCCCTACTTTCCTCACCATCAACTACTTGATGTGAAGGAATATAGTAAGACATCCATAGTTTTATCTTTGTGACGAAGCTTGTTACTCATAGATCTGAGCATGATGCATTGAGCCAATGTGCATCATCTTGCCACTTTCTAAAAGTAGCAATGTCTTCCTCGGAGGCATTATGCGTAACCATTCTTGAGGATAGGCGTATTAAGGACATAAGATAGCTTTTCATTTATGAGAACTATTCTCAAATTCCTTAACCAATCCGTTTAATTGATTACGATTAATTTAGCATCTAATATGCTTCAGCGATGATAGTAATTTTAGACATTGTAAAATTACGTAAATGAATTTGTAATTAACAACATTTTAACATACATTCTATTATTAATTACCAAAATAAATTAGGTCTTGTTTTTAAATTGGTATCTCCCACTATTTTCTTCAAACTATATTACCCTCACTTATATAGTTCGCCAAAAAATCTAATTAAAGATTTGCTAGTGAGAATAAGGATCCCATTTCAAATGTATATAGCCTTGTGGTGACACAACAAACTATATATAAATAAATAGGTAGAACAACTTTTGTCAATTACATCAACTATGCAATTCCTTGTATTTTGCCTCTTAGATTATTTTGATCAGTGGTGGCACATCCGAATCAAAATTATCCAAGTTAAGTCCAACCTAGCACTCCATATATTCAAAAAGAAAAATATCATCCTTGTGGTGACACAACAAAAAACAATATTGTTCAATTTTCTTTATAAGCATCAAATGTGATAAATTAACATCTTAAATACTTAATACTTGCCTTGTGGTGACACAACAAACTCATATTAAATATTTAATACTCTATTAATTTTATCATGCTAGAAAGCTGACGTTCGATATTCCAAATATGTTTGAACGCTTAGGACTTAATATAAAAAATTTTGAGGGTTTTGTTATTAATTTGTCTCATCTTGTTTAGCGCGCATGCACATATATATATAAAATACGCATCATATTAATGAACATGCGAAGCATGTTTGCATAATATATAATATATATAGTATAAGCATGCACATATAGAATACTATATTCTACCCGGATTGATTATGGACTTTTATTCTAGTTTGGTTCACTAGAGCCACCAAGTGAACCAAAAGGTCAAACCCTAGGGGTGCAAGAAATAATATTTAAATATAACTATTACATTTAAACCCGGGCTCTATTACAAATGGGTCTTTAAGCGCTTCTTGTCCCTTGATCTCTAATTCTTCAAAATTAATTCTAAATATTCCTATTACAATACTATTTAAAATAAATAGAAACCTTGATCAGCAGTCAAGGGGAAGTACATAGGAGGGGAATAGAATTTACATTAAGAAAAATTAGAGAGGCGAGCGAATACGCAGAACCCCATTTAATAAAACCCATACATTCATGCATCCAACTAAAATAAAATCCAATCGCATTGGTCAATAGTCCATAATCAATCCCATTTATTATCATACACATCACCATATGCATCAATAAATAACATTCATCTTATGAATAATAAACATTTAATATATATATTGATATCATTTAATGGGCAAATTTAGTTAGTATAAAATCTATTTTTGAATCAAAATAAACTCCTTTATTTTAATCCAAATTTAAATCAAAATAAAACTATTTTATTTTAATTTATCCAATTTTGAATAAAATAAACTATTTTATTTTAATCAAAATTTTAATCAAAATAAACTCCTTTATTTTAATTAATTATGGAATCCAATTCCATATATATATATAAAAAAAATCTTTAATTAAAATAAACTCTTTTATTTTAATTAATTATGGAATCAAATTCCATATAAAAAAAATCTTTTATTAAAGGAAACACGGATATTCTTTCCTATTCACAAATAAACTCCTTTATTTTGAATAATATAAAATCTTATTCCATATTTAAATAAACTCCTTTATTTAAGGAAATTAGGATTCTCTTTCCTATTCACAAATAAA
The DNA here is from genome assembly GCA_020205615.1 of Panax quinquefolius. Taxonomy (NCBI): domain Eukaryota; kingdom Viridiplantae; phylum Streptophyta; class Magnoliopsida; order Apiales; family Araliaceae; genus Panax; species Panax quinquefolius. The sequence continues at coordinate 64,710,143 of CM035157.1, forward strand.
CTCTTTTATTTTGAATAATATGAAATCTTATTTCATATCTAAACAAACTCCTTTATTTAAGGAAAGATAAAATCCAATTTCAACTCTAATTAGTTATCATGGAATCCAATTCCAATTCTAATTAGTTAGCATGAAATTCTAATTTTAGAATTAAAATAAATCTTTTATTTTAATATTAAAATAAACCTTTATTTTAAGATTAAAATAAACCTTTTATTTAATTATAAAATTATTAAAATTAAAATAAAACTTTATATTTTAATATTAAAATAAACTTTTATTTTAAAAATTAAAATAAACTTTTTTTATTTTAATTATATAATAATTAAGAATATATATATATATATATATATTCGTAATATATATTATATATATATATAACCATCCGTTCCTTTATTTAAGAATGTCAACATGCTTCTGCCGAAATCAATATATATATATCATATATTATATATTATATATATAATATATAATATATATCTACTCCCCTTTTTGCTGATTTTTTGAAGGAAGCACGTGGCTATTTGCCTTAAAACCGAACAGATCTGCTTTTTTTTTTTTTTTTTTAAATCTTTAAGCAACTCGTTCAACTGTCCATTTTCAGCAAAAAGGAATCCGAATTGATTAATATACGGCGGTTTTTTTTTATATTTTATTTTTTATTTTTATTTTTTTATTTTTTTTAATAAATTTTATACAACATAATTATGTCCAAATAAATTGTTCTAAACACATATCAATATACATATCAAATTAAAATAATTAATAATTCGCATAAAGGTTTGGCTCTGATGCCACCGTTAGGGTTTATAATATTCATCAACGCAATCAAATTGCAAAATTAAGCGGGCGTGTAAAATCGAGTTTAAAATTTACAAACCATATACGGATCACCTTTTATGCATAATTATTAATTAAACGAAAAAGATAAAGAATAAAATCATACCCTTGAAGATCGAGCTTGCTCGTGTACAAGTTCACCTCCAAATCCTTTCGCGTCAATCTTGAATCCACCGGTTTGGTTCCTTCCTTTGATCAACGTTAGCCACCCAAATGTTTGGCCTCTAGAGGTGATCCACCAAGGAAGAAGAAAATTCAAGAAGAAGGGTGTATTTGGCTCAAACCCTAATTTTCTATCTCTATAGAAAAGGGTACTCACCAACAAATTGGAATTATTACGTAGTTGTAAAGTCAACCACCCCCCCCCCCCACCCATAATAAGACTCCTCTTATTTATAGATGTGGGCAACCCACCTTAACAATTAAGGAATTGGGATTTATTTAATTAATTAAATTCTTTTAATTAATTAAGCTCCCTAATCTTATTAGGGATAATTAATTAAACTCCTTTAACTAATTTTCCCACCTAATCCTATTAGGAATAAATGAGAGTACTTATATTAAATTAATTCCTAAACTCTTTTAGAAATTAAAATAATAATAATTGTAATAATATTAATAAGACTCCTCTTATTAATTTATATTTAATATTTCTAAAATATTAAATAATAAATATTAAGCTATTTAATTTATTCTATCACCATAGATTAAATTAAATATACATAACATATTATTACGATTATGCCATTAACTTCTTAAATAATTATTCTTCCTTTTATGGTGTGACCCTTTAGGTTCTCCATATTAAACCCAGGTTGTGAATAAATCAATTAGAACAATTCTAATCTTATTTAAATAAATAAATTAATCAATTAATTTATTTAAATAAATAATATTTATTCTACAATAGGATAAGCCTCCCCTAGCGATCAACGACTTTCCGGATAATATAGATTTCAACATTAATCATTAAAGAACCTTTGAGTAAATAGTTCTGCAAATGCAATTCAATCCTTCCACCATACTGATGTCCCAATTAAATATAAGACATGGAATTCTTTGTCAAGTCTTATTTTATTTAATTATATGTATTTCGACTCTTAAATGCACAACTCCAAATAATGCAAATTAGAAACTCCTTTCTAATTTCATTACTACCTTAACCCGAGGACTCTTGGGTTTGTCATTTATCGAATCACATAGGACATTTCTCTTCTTTTATTAGAAGTGGTAGATTCTTTATTGATCATACATTATCTCCATGTACAACTTATTATACCCAAGCATACCCTTTGATATACCCTAAGGGTCTTAAGGAATAAGTCAAAGTATAACTCATCATACACAAGATACTATGATGATCTCAAGTCCAGGATCACTTGTACTACTATCACTACAGAATTCCTATTGACAGATGCAAATAAAACTCCATTAGGTATTCCTTAGCGAGCCACGTTCAAATTCGAACTTATTCTCTAATAAGCACCTACATACTTGCTTTAGTGTCTCCACACAAATGATCATGAGATCAATCATCCCCATCCAATGAGCAAGCAACGTATGTACCAATCTATCCGGATTCACTAATCCCCAATTTAGTAATCCAATGATTGGGAACTATTTTAGTTTTAAGCTTTCTAAGAATTTAGATCTCATTAGAATGATCATCATCATTATTCTAAAAGCATTGCTTAAAACTATGGATTTATCACATATTATAAAACAGCATCATGTAGATAATTAAAAGCCTTTAATAAATTAATACTTTTTATTAATAAATGAATAAGATTGTTACAAAGTATATGCTTTATCATCAAACATGATTGGCTTGTGTACATATTACTTTCAATTCATTAGTATCACAACCACAAATTATCCATGCACTACGGGCCAAGGATATTCGTGTATTCATCAATGGTCATGATCATGCCAACAACTGTCCATCAATGCACTACGGGCCAATGAGGACTTTTACCACATCATTTGTAACATTACAGTCATGATTATACCGATAAATCCGTGGTCATAATCATACCAAGTCCATCTATGCACTACATTCCAAAGATGACTTTCAACATAATATAAACATGAGGATGATGACAATGATATAAGAATTCAATAAAACAAGTTCAAGAATTAATTTATCCAGGAACTAATAACGTCAAAATTGTCAACATGATACTTCTTTGTAGAGTAAAATTCAAGAATGCTCAGAAGAATATTTCCATGAAAAGATACTGGATGACGCGCAAATATCAAGGATATTCCACTAATTTCATGGAGTATAGAAGTCAAAACTTTAACCAACTGAGTATAATAAAGAATGGAATAAAAAAAGAAATCACCAGGCATGCGATAGACCGCATAGACAGGTTATTCCAACAGAATAATAAACAACGGAACCAGGTCATGCGTACGCATTGCGGGTGATATTATTCCAATGAATAATAAATAACGGAACCGGTCGGTGAAATTGCACCGATAGGATGTTCCAATGAATAATAAATAATCGAATCAAGCAGTCATGCGTAACGCGCGGACAAGATATTCGGCGAGAATAATAAAGAATGGAACCAGTGTCGTGCGTAACGCATGCATGGATATTCTCGCGGAATAATAAAGAATGGAATAACAACGAAATTCACCACGCATGCGATAGATCAATGCATAGATAAAGTTATTCTAATAGAATAATAAATAACGGAACCAAATCGGTAAAGTAAAAATTTGCAACCATGACGATGTTCCAAATGTAATAATAAATAATGGAATAACGTAAGAATTTCACCATGTATGCGGTACTTAGCATGACAAGTTATTCCAATGTATAATAATAAATAATGGAATAATGTAAGAATTTCACCAAGTATAGGTACCTTACCCGGCATATCTGAGTTATTCCAATAGAATAATAAAGAATGGAATAACAAAAGTTATCTTCATGAATACGAAAGAAATAATACCCCTTACCTTAGAAGAAACTGGATATAGAAGTGGTGAAGTAGTAGAACACTTTTCTTCTTTCTCTCTATAGTTTCTCTCTCTAGAGTTTCAGTGAATTCGTAAGAAATAATGAAAGAATGAGCTTCTATTTATAGAAGAATGGACTAAATAGTAACTAATTCCTTAACGGTCCAAATTGATTTACTTTTAAACAGACGGTCCAGATTGGTTTACAATAAAATATAATATATTCTATTTATAATCTAAAAAAACAAATAACTTTATAAAAGTATTCTATTTTATATAAAAAGATTTTACTATGCAAACACTATGCAGGCACTATGCAAACACTATGCATAATAAAATATAATATATTCTAATTATTGTCTAATAAAATAGATAATTTTATAAAAGTATTCTATTTTATATAACAAAAGTTTACTATCTGAAACACTATGCATAATAGAATATAATATATTCTATTTATAGTCTAATAAAACGAATAACTTTGTAAAAGTATTCTGCTTTATATAAAAAAGCTTTTCATTTTATTACATTAATAATACTAATAAAACAAAACTTCATCATCATTATTATAATTCACACTATTAATCGACTGTGTCGTTCCCGAGAAAGAGGGGCTTTCCAATAAGGATTTTTCCTATTGGTAGCCGCATTAGGTGACCAAACCTCTCCTTGATGAACTTTCTAGACATCGTTAATATTGCAAATAATAATATTAACAACTTTGTTATCTCAATTATTGATTTAATAATATATAAAATATCGACAATAATTGAATCAATTAACGTGAGATACTATGCAACAATTACTGAAGCAATAATTGTTCAATTACTGAAGTAATTGAACAATTACTTCTCACGTAAGCATCAATAATCAATACCGTGTGCTACTATGCAACCACACGTATTCTTGTACTTTTAACACCGGGTGTTTCAATAGTTAACGATAAAACTTCCGTCGTTATTTTCATAAAATATTTTTGTCGTTTTCTCAATCCGACAATAATTTTGTTGTGGGGTCCACCAATGATTGTGTCGTCGCATTTAATATTCCCCTCGTTAAAACGAATATTCCCCACCAATCGAATATTATATAACAACTTGCGTACTTTGCAAAATTTATAAATTTTACCTACAACTATAACATTATATCAAATCCACACCATAATATTCAAAAAGAATATTTTGAGAAATTTAAATCTTTATTCATAAACTTTGGGGTCTCACCTTCCCCCCTCTTTAAGAAATTTCGCCCTCGAAATTTACGTACGTGCCTGGTATGCCGAATAGGTGTGGATACCTTGACTTCATTTCATATTCCAACTCTTGAGGTATAACCTTGAATACCTTTTATCGTCGAAAACATTATATGTTGCATACGTGCATGCCCGATGTCCTCCGATTGCCTCTGAATGCATATTAGTCCCTAAAATATCCATTTTAGGCCTTGATACAGACCTCAAATCTGAAAATATAAAGAATAAAAGTTATAGGTCTACTCGTTATCTTTTCGAATTATCTTGAATCACCTCAATCAGAGTTCGTATGAAAACGTTATGCCCAATTTACTAAAGGACGTACGGACAAATTTTGGCTTAACACTTGACCAGCGCCTAGGCGCCCAGATTTGGCCTTGGGAAAGTGCCTAGGCGCCCAAGAGCAGAATCTAAGCACCGAGCCTAGCGCCTAGGCGCTCGACCCTTGACATTTAGCTCCAATTTTCCAGATTTTGCAACTTTTGACTCACATACTTCAAATCTTCATAACTTCTTCATCCATTATCGGAATCAGTCCGTTTTCGAGGCTTTGGAAAGCTTGTAACATGCTCTATAAAACCCCCATAATTTCATAATTTTTCAGATTCATTAATTATTCTGAAATTTGGCTCCAAAGTCCCCCAAGACTAAGTTTTTACTAACAACGATATGTGAAAAATGTTATGAACATGCGACATACTTGGTAGTAAAACGAGTCTATAGGCCACAGTTCCTAATCGATCAAGGATTTTAAATGGGCATTTTTAATTGATGGTTAAGATAATGCCTTCTTGAACCTTCTTCTTCATATTCATCGATTCGGTGAGTAAATGGGTAGCTTGAAGCGCTTTAACTTTATCAATTAAAGTCGATTCTACTTTTATATTTGTTATCTTTATGTGGGTCCCTATTACATTTGAAAGAAATATTTATATGGGGTTTTGTACACAAAATTCGATTTCACGCCAATCATGTTTGATGATAAAGCATATACTTTTAAAGACTAACAATCTTATTCATTTATTAATAAAAAGTATTAATTTATTAAAGGCTTTTTAATTATCTACAATGATGACTTTAGTGGTTTATAATATGTGATAAACCCATAGCTTTTAAGCAATGCTTTTTTCAGAATAATGATGATGATCATTCTAATGAGATCTAAATTCTTAAGTCAAAGTCTTAAAAATATGCTAAAATAGTTCCCAATCATCTTATTCATTTATTACTAAATTTAATTTATTAAAGGCTTTTATTATCTACATGTGAATCCTATAGGATAGATAATGATGATACATGACGTTCTTAGAAAGCTTAAAACTAAAATAATTCCCATCATTGGATTACTAGGATTATTGATCTCATTGATCATTTGTGTGGAGACACTAAAGCAAGTATGTAGGTGCTTATTAGAGAATAAGTTCATCGAACGTGGCTCGCTAAGGAATACCTAATGGAGTTTTACTTGCCATCAATAGGAATTCTCAGTAGTGATAGTAGTACAAGTAATCCTTGGACTTGAGATCATCATAGTATCTTGTGTATGATGAGTTATACTTTGACTTATTCCTTAAGACCCTTAGGGTATATCAAAGGGTATGCTTGGGTATAATAAGTTGTACATGGAGATAATGTATGATCAATAAAGAATCTACCACTTCTATTAAAAGAAGAGAAATGTCCTATGTGATTCGATAAATGACAACCCAAAGAGTCCTTGGCGAAGAGAATGAAATTAGAAAGGAGTTTCTAATTTGCATTATTTGAGTTGTGCATTTAAGAGTCGAAATACATATAATTAAATAAAATAAGACTTGACAAGAATTCCATGTCTTATATTTAATTGGGACATCAGATGGTGGAAGGATTGAATTGCACTTGTAACTATTTACTCAAAGGTTCTTTTATGATTAATGTTGAAATCTATATTATCCGGAAAGTCGTTGATCGCTAGGAGGCTTATCCTTATTGTAGAATAAATATTATTTATTTAAATAAATTAATTGTTTAATTTATTTATTTAAATAAGATTAGAATTATTCTAATTGATTTATTCACAACCTATTTAATATGGAGAACCTAAAGGGTCACACCATAAAAGCAAGAATAATTATTTAAGAAGTTAATGGCATAATCGTAATAATATAAAGTATATTTAATTTAATCTATGGTGATAGAATAAATTAAATAGCTTAATATTTATTATTTAATATTTTAGAAATATTAAATATAAATTAATAAGAGGAGTCTTATTAATATTATTACAATTATTATTATTATTTTAATTTCTAAAAGAGTTTAGAAATTAATTTAATATAAGTACTCTCATTAATTCCTAATAGGATTAGGAGGGAAAATTAGTTAAAGGAGTTTAATTAATTATCTCTAATAAGATTAGGGAGCCCATTTAATTAAAAGAGTTTAATTAAATAATACCTTATTTTTAATAGGGTTACTTGATATCTTTATAAGAGGAGTCTTATATCGATATTAAAGATATATATGACATAATTCCAATTTGTTGGAGAGTACGCCTTTTCTATACAGATAGGAAAAACTAGGGTTTGAGCCAATACCCCTTCTTCTTGAATCTTTATTTTTCCTTGGTGGATCACCTCTAGAGGCCAAACACATGGGTGGCTAACGTTGATCAAAGGAAGAAACCAAACCCGGTGGATTCAAGTTGAACGCGAAAAGGATTGGAGGTGAACTTGTACCTGAGGAAGCTCGGATCTTCAAGGGTATGTTTCTTATTCATCTTTTTCGTTTAATTAATAATTGTGCATAAAGGGTGATCCGGGTATATGGTTTGTAAAATTTTTAAACTCTGATTTTCCACGTTCCGCAATTATTTTTGAAATTTGATTGCGTTATGAATATTACAAACCTAACAGTGGCATCAGAGCCAAACCTTTATGCAAATTATTAATTGTTTTAATTTAATATGTATATTGATATGTGTTTAGAACAATTTAATTGGGCATAATTTTATTGTATAAAAATTTAATTATAAAAAAAAAAAAAAAATACAACGTCGCGAAATCCGATTTCGATGTACGTGGGTCATGTTGATTATAAATCATGTTTCCTTTGTTTACACATATGAGTAATACTAGTTATATATATATTACCCGAATTCATGATTTTTTTTTTCCTGCATGTTAAGGGAATGTTCTTCTTTTCACGTGTATCATAACAAGGCTGCAGGATTTTTTTTTTTACATAGTGCACGGAAATCAAGGGAATCTTGGTTAATGATTAGCATGATTGGCAAGTATGCTTTAATTATATATGATATAATCATTAGCAATCATTAGTAATCATGAGCATGTTATATATAAAAAAAAAAAGGAGGAGCTCACGTTTTTTCAATATGGAAGTCATGATTCAAAATATATATATATATATATATATATATATATATATATTATTCTTAATGAAATAAGATTTTTGGTATAATATATATATATATATATATAAATAACCGATATATATTTATATATTATATATATTACGTTCGACAATATATATATATATATATATATATATAATTTTTTATAATTAAAATAAAATATTTATTTTAATTTTAAAATAAAAGGTTTATTTTAATCTTAAAATAAAAGGGTTTATTTTAATTTTAAAATTAGAATTTCATGCTAACTAATTAGAGTTGGAATTGGATTCCATGATAACTAATTGGAGTTGAAATTGGATTTTATTTTTCCTAAAATAAAGGAGTTTATTTGTGAATAGAGAAGTAAATCCATCTTTCCTTAAATAAAGGAGTTTGTTTAGATATGAAATAAGATTTCATATTATTCAAAATAAAAGAGTTTATTTGTGAATAGGAAAGAGAATCCATGTTTCTTTAAATAAAGGAGTTTATTTAAATATGAAATAAGATTTCATATTATTCAAAATAAAGGAGTTTATTTGTGAATAGGAAAAGAATTCGTGTTTCCTTTAATAATTTTTTTTTATATATATGAATTGGATTCCATAATTAATTAAAATAAAGGAGTTTATTTTGATTAAAATTTTGATTAAAATAAAATAGTTTATTTTATTCAAAATTGGATAAATTAAAATAAAATAGTTTTATTTTGATTTAAATTTGGATTAAAATAAATGAGTTTATTTTGATTCAAAATTAGATTTTATACCAACTAAATGTTGCCCATTAAATGATATCAATATATATATATAAATGTTTATTATTCATAAGATGAATGTTATTTATTGATGCATATGATGATGTGTATGATAATAAATGGGATTGATTATGGACTATCAACCAATATGATTGGATTTTATTTTAGTTGGATGCATGAATGTATGGGTTTTATTAAATGGGGTCTGCATACCTTGCCTTCTTTAATTAATTTTTTCTTAATGTAAATTCTAACTCCTCCTATGTACTTCCCTCGTCACGATCAAGGTTTCTATTTATTTTAAATAGTTTTGTAATAGGAATAGTTAGAATTAATTTTAAAAAAATTGGAGATCAAGGAACAAGGAGCGCATGAAGACCCGTTTGTAATGGAGCCCGGGTTTAAATGTAATAGTTATATTTAAATATTATTTCTTGCACCCCTAGGGTTTGACCTTTTGGTTCACTTGGTGGCTCTAGTGAACCAAACTAGAATAAAAGTCCATAATCAATCCGAGTAGAATATAGTATTCTATATGTGCATACTTATACTATATATATTATATATTATGCAAACATGCTTCGCATGTTCATTAATATGACGCGTATTTTATATATATATATATATATATATATATATATATATATATATGCATGCTTGTAAACAACAAGATGAGACAAATTAATAACAAACCCCTCAATTTTTATATTAAGTCCTAAGCGTTCAAAGATATTTGGAATATCGAACGTCGCCTTCTAGCATGATAAAATTAATAGAGTATTAAATATTTAATATGAGTTTGTTGTGTCACCACAAAGGCAAGTATTAAGTATTTAAGATGTTAATTTATCACATTTGATGCTTATAAAGAAAATTGAACAATATTGTTTTGTTGTGTCACCACAAGGATGATATTTTTCTTTTTTGAATATATGGAGTGCTAGGTTCGGACTTAACTTGGATAATTTTGATTCGGATGTGCCACCACTTGATCAAAATAATCTAAGAGGCAAAATATAAGGAGTTGCATAGTTGATGTAATTGACAAAAGTTGTCTACCTATTTATTTATATATAGTTTGTTGTGTCACCACAAGGCTATATACATTTGAAATGGGATCCTTATTCTCACTAGCAAATCTTTAATTAGATTTTGCTTAACTATATAAGTGAGGGTAATATAGTTTGAAGAAAATAGTGGGAGATACCAATTTAAAACAAGACCTAATTTATTTTGGTAATTAATAAAAGAATGTATGTTAAAATGTTGTTAATTATAAATTCATTTACGTAATTTTACAATGTCTAAAATTACTATCATCACTGCGAAGCATATTAGATGCTAAATTAACTGTAATCCAAATTAAACGGATTGGTTAAGGAATTTGAGAATAGTTCTCATAGTCGAAAAGCTATCTTATGTCCTTAATACGCCTAACCTCGCAATGGTTGCGCATAATGCCTCCGAGGAAGACATTGCTACTTTTAGAAAGTGGCAAGATGATGCACAATTGGCTCAATGCATCATGCTCGCATCCATGAGTAACGAGCTTTAACGCGTCGATGAAACTATGGATGCTCTCTACTATATTCCCCCCACATCAAGTAGTTGATGGTGAGGAAAGTAGGACCGATAGATATCGACATATCTAAGGAGCTCTTCCGATCTAGAATGGCTAATGGCACTATAGTATGCATAAAAAGTTCTTAACATAATCAATTTGATTGATCAATTAGGACAATGGGTTTTGTCATGGATGGAGAGTTGAGCCAAAATTTGATCTTGCACTCACTCCCGGACTCCTTTCACAATTGTTGTGAATTTTTCATATGAACAAGCTAGATATCAGCCTCGCTGATTTGCTTAACATATTGAAAAATGTTGAGAGTCACTTTCCAACCAAGAAAGATCAGGTCTTACTGGTAGGGGCCAAAGGATCTTCTGAAAAGAAGAACGATTCAAAGAAGGTAAATAGAAAGTTAAAAACAAAGGATAATAAGAACAAAACTGATACGGATAGCAAAGGAGTTTGCTTCCACTGCTATAAGCCTGGACACTGGAAAGAAAATATGAGAAGCATCTTGCAGAGGCTAACCAAAGAAGCTTAGTGAAGTTTTGGTTACAAATACAAATTTGTTCATAATTTAAAATAAATTTTTCTTTAAGTCAAGGTTCTACTTGGGTATTGGATACCGACTTTGGTTATCATAAATATAGATTTATGAAGGGACCAAGCAGAAGTAGAAAGTTAAACAAAGATAAGTAATCCTATGTGTGGAAAATGAAGCAAAGGTTGCTGCATTAGCTATAGAAACTTATAGTTTAGCACTGCCTACGGGCAAATCTATTAAGTCAATAAGTTGTTATTGTATTCCAATTCTTGTTGGAAACATTATTTCCATTTTATTGTTGGACAATGAAATCTTTGGTATTATAATTAAGAACAATTGTTGTTCTATTTATAATAATAATGTTTTGTATAGAACTGGAATATTACTTAATAAATTTTGTATACTTGACTTACGTGAAAAATTATTTTGTAAATTGAACAAACTAGTATAAGAAAAGGAGATGATCATTCAAAGAGTTGAATGTGTGTATTTGCTGAAATATAAGTGTGAATTATTTGAAAGGTTCAAAGAATTCAAAAGTGAAACAAATTGGCAAAGTATTAGGATTCTTTGATAGGATCAAGGAAGGAATACTTGTGCAATAAGTTTCTAGATCATCTCAAATGGTTTTCTCATAATGGATGCCTCTCGATACATAATAATTGATTGATGTATCTGAAAGGAAAAATCATACCTTGTTGAACATGGTACGGTCCAAAATGATTTTACCGACATTCCAGTATCCTTTTAGGATCATGTCCTAGAAATGGCTGCATATCTACAAAAGGTAACCTCAAAATCCGGCCCCAAGACTCCATAAAAGTTATGGATAGGGAGGATTCCTAATCTTAAGTATGTTAAGATAAGGGGTTGTCCAACTTATGTGAAAAGGTTTCAAAGGATAAGCTTGGGACACGATTTGACAAGTACAATTTATGGGACATCCTAAAGTAAGTTTAGGGTATATGTTCTATAATCCCACTTAGCAAAAGGTGTTTGTTGCGAAACACGCTGCCTTCTAAGATAAATGTGTTTATTATTGAAGGGGCTAGTGGGAGGATAATAGATCTTGAAGAGTTCAAGAACCACAAAATACTATAAGTCAAATAAGAGGAACCTGTAGATAGACCTAATATACCACAACCAATCAGAATCGAATAGTACCAAAGATACCTAGGAGGTATGGATTCATCATGGATGATGATGATGAGGTACACATCATAGAAGATGATGATCCAGAGTTACATTCGATGAGGTAAGACTTCTAGTGTGTACAAAAGGGTCGATGGGGAGCGTCGTGAAATTTCTAGTATTATATGTTGATATACTACGGATGAGGAATTACATTCCAATGCTACAATCAGTAAAGATAAAGTTGTCTAAAAATTCCTCCACGAATGATTTGGGAAGAGTATCTTAATTGGGGATAAAATCTATATAGATAGATTCAAGAGGATGCTCGACTTAACCCAAGGAATGTATATTCATTTGATGCTAAAGTCGTTTAGCATGGAAAACTCTAAGAGATGTCTCATGTTGATGAGCCATGGAGTGTATCTCTCTTAATAGTCCCCATAGACTCCAAAAAGAGAGATCGCATGAGTAACAATCATGTATACAATGAAATGTACGAGACCTGATGTTGATGAGTCATATTATGGAGAAGTTCACTATGAGTCAGTGAAAAACATCTTAAAGTGCTTAACCCATTAAGGATGTGATCATATTCATGGTGGGTCTAAATTAAAACTAGAGGGCTTAATGACTCAAGTTTTTCAGACGATGCACTAAGATGATGAAAAAATCACTTTAAGGTAAAGGGTTACCTTGAACAAAGTGGTGCAATTGAATTGAAAGGTTCCAAACAAAGAAAGAGTTCTTTGTTTAGTGATAAAGACAAAGTATATAGCTATAAATGAAGTCGCAAGTTGATTGTTTGGATTAAAAGTTCATTACGTAACTAGGAATAGTTCCTAAGTCTCGCTCTTGGATCTAAACATGTGTTGTGGCACTTTCATTTGATTATTAGAATCATTGAAGATGGGAAATCACTATAGTGATGGTGGACTCTCAAGAACAACATTACATATCCATTAACTAAAGCTTATCCAACAAAGGATAATCGTCACTTAGAGAAGAATAGTATAAGATACAATGGCGATCGGCTTTAGTGCAAGTGGGAGATTGAAAGTAATATGCACACAAGCCAAGCCAATCATGTTTGATGATAAAGCATATACTTTGTAACAATCTTATTCATTTATTAATAAAAAGTATTAATTTATTAAAGGCTTTTAATTATCTACATGATGTCGTTTTATAATATGTGATAAACCCATAGTTTTAAGCAATGCTTTTAGAATAATGATGATGATCATTCTAATGAGATCTAAATTCTTAGAAAGCTTAAAACTAAAATAGTTCCCAATCATTGGATTACTAAATTGGGGATTAGTGAATCCTGGATAGATTGGTACATACGTTGTTTGCTTCATTGGATGAGGATGATTGATCTCATGATCATTTGTGTGGAGACACTAAAGCAAGTATGTAGGTGCTTATTAGAGAATAAGTTCACCGAACGTGGCTCGCTAAGGAATACCTAATGGAGTTTTACTTGCTCACAAATAGGAATTCTCAGTAGTGATAGTAATACAAGTAATCCTTGGACTTGAGATCATCATAGTATCTTGTGTATGATGAGTTATACTTTGACTTATTCCTTAAGACCCTTAGGGTATATCAAAGGGTATGCTTGGGTATAATAAGTTGTACATGGAGATAATGTATGATCAATAAAGAATCTACCACTTCTATTAAAAGAAGAGAAATGTCCTATGTGATTCGATAAATGACAACCCAAGAGTCCTCCTGGCCAAAGGCGAAATGAAATTAGAAAGGAGTTTCTAATTTGCATTATTTGGAGTTGTGCATTTAAGAGTCGAAATACATATAATTAAATAAAATAAGACTTGACAAAGAATTCCATGTCTTATATTTAATTGGGACATTGTATGGTGGAAGGATTGAATTGTGCGGTAACTATTTACTCAAAGGTTCTTTTATGATTAATGTTGAAATCTATATTATCCGGAAAGTCGTTGATCGCTAGGAGGCTTATCCCTATTGTAGAATAAATATTATTTATTTAAATAAATTAATTATTTAATTTATTTATTTAAATAAGATTAGAATTATTCTAATTGATTTATTCACAACCTAGGTTTAATATGGAGAACCTAAAGGGTCACACCATAAAAGCAAGAATAATTATTTAAGAAGTTAATGGCATAATCGTAATAATATATTATGTATATTTAATTTAATCTATGGTGATAGAATAAATTAAATAGCTTAATATTTATTATTTAATATTTTAGAAATATTAAATATAAATTAATAAGAGGAGTCTTATTAATATTATTACAATTATTATTATTATTTTAATTTCTAAAAGAGTTTAGAAATTAATTTAATATAAGTACTCTCATTAATTCCTAATAGGATTAGGAGGAAAATTAGTTAAAGGAGTTTAATTAATTATCCTTAATAAGATTAGGGAGCCCATTTAATTAAAAGTGTTTAATTAAATAATACCTTATTTTTAATAGGGTTACTTGATATCTTTATAAGAGGAGTCTTATATCAGATATTAAAGATATACGACATAATTCCAATTTGTTGGAGAGTACGCCTTTTCTATACAGATAGGAAAAACTAGGGTTTGAGCCAATACCCCTTCTTCTTGAATCTTTATTTTCCTTGGTGGATCACCTCTAGAGGCCAAACACATGGGTGGCTAACGTTGATCAAAGGAAGAAACCAAACCCGGTGGATTCAAGTTGAACGCGAAAAGGATTGGAGGTGAACTTGTACCTGAGGAAGCTCGGATCTTCAAGGGTATGTTTCTTATTCATCTTTTTCGTTTAATTAATAATTGTGCATAAAGGGTGATCCGGGTATATGGTTTGTAAAATTTTTAAACTCTGATTTTCCACGTTTCCGCATTATTTTTGCAATTTGATTGCGTTATGAATATTACAAACCTAACAGTTGGGGGACAAATTTAAACGTTGAGCGTAAGCAAGAGAGATAAACCACCGACTTTGTTTTGTTCAGATCCCTTTGGTGCCTCCATCCTAGCTTTAACTTGTCTTGGTGAAACGACAAAATCGGGCTAGGTGACCTTCTCTTCCACAATTATAACATGCTTTGGACGGCATCGCGCAGTTTGGACTGATGTGTCCCTCCCCTCCGCATTTGAAACATATGATAGGTGGTCATTTTCCTTCCTTAACAACGGGTGCTGATGCTGACATCTTCTCATCATTGTTGAATCTCCTCTTCTTGAAATGTCCATTCTTATTATTTTGGCCATGATTACCACCGAAGTGGTTACCATTTCTGGCATGCTGATTCCCTCCATGCTTTTTGTCATCGCTTCGATGACTGCTATTACTGGTATTATCATTTTGTCGGCTGCTCTCTTTTGGTTGGGTTGACTCATTAACGTGCTCCAATAACTAAGCCCTATTAACAACATCCGAATATAAAAACAGTTTATGAGAGATAAGATATTGACGTATCTTGGGTTTCAAATCTCTTAGAAGCATTCACTTCATTCTCTCCTCATTATTAACCAAATGAGATGCAAACTGGGACAACTTGGCGAACTTGGCTTCGTACTACGACACGGTCATGTTATTTTGCTCCAGCTTGATGAACTCTACCTCTTTCATGTGACGAATACTTTCGGGAAAGTACTTGTCGTTGAACAATTCTTGGAACTTCTCCCAAGTCATCTTCAGTGCGGCAGGTTGAGTACGCTTTACAGATTCCCACCAGTAATTTGCCTCTGCTCGCAACATGAAGGTGGCAAAGGGAACCTTTTTCTCCTCGGAGCATCCCAAGACATCAAATATTTTGTAGATTTGCTTTATCCACGTCTCTGCCTTAAGTGGTTTTGGCTCTCCAAAAAACTCCGGTGGTCCCAATTCCTTAAATTGCTTAGCGGTAACCGTCCGAGAGTTGCCAGTGTTTCCACCTGCATTTTGGATAGGAGCCGCTCTTGCCTGATGTTGAATGAATTACATAAAGCCTCTGAACATTCCACCGTTCATCATCTGGTCAGTGTTGTTGTTTGCTTGAGGATTTTCGCCTTCCTGATGCAAATTGTCCTGATTATTGATCTGTGGAGACTCAACGGTCTCCTGTGCTCCATTGATGTTCTCAACATTCACGGATGTAATTTTCAAATACTGCCACAAAACAAGGGTTAATTAATATATCACATATTATCCCTATACTCTAACCGACCAATTAAATACCAAATAAACTTAGGTAGGACATACTAGTGAAAGAATTCCCCGTCTCTCCCCTCCTAGTTCTTATCTCACATTTCAGCCAGTGATTATATCCCTAAGCTTTGATACCAACTGTGACGCCCCCAAAATAGGTATACATCACCCATCTTGAGTCTCCAAATACATGGTACAAAATTTAAATACAACTTAATTATACAACAGTCGTGTAAAATACGATAAAACATATGCTCTGAGTTTTAATACAAATATTGTCATCTAGACAATATCCACACTCAATTGAGTCCTCATTACATTTATTATCACACTATTTAACAGAATAGTGAGGACTACTAATGCTATTATCTCGACCGTCACTCCGTTCCCCGACTAGTCCGTACTACGTTCTCATTTCCTGAAGAGAACAATGAAAGTAAAAGGGTGAGCTCAACTAGCCCAGTAAGAAATATTATGACTAAGATAATGCAAAATAAATTATCATTAGCCTTTAACGGTGTTAAATTGTTACAATATAACAAACATCAAGTTTAACTGCAGCGGAACAAGCAATCCATTAAAAGAGTCAAGTAGAGAATAAAATCTACTATCTTTTATGATTTAAAAGGTTTTTCATCACTTTTATCGCTAGGACTTGGGTTAATAAATAATCCACATCATCCCTGCACTACGGCCAAGGATATTCATTAGTATCACAACCACAAATTATCCATACACTACGGGCCAAGGATATTCGTGTATTCATCAATGGTCATGATCATGCCAACAACTGTCCATCAATGCACTACGGGCCAATGAGGACTTTTACCACATCATTTGTAACATTACGATCATGATTATACCGATAAATCCCTTGTCATAATCATACCAAGTCCATCTATGCACTACAGGCCATAGATGACTTTCAACATAATATAAACGTGAGGATGATGACAATGATATAAGAATTCAATAAAACAAATTCAAGAATTAATTTATCCAGGAACTAATAACGTCCAAATTGTAAACATGATACTTCTTTGTAGAGTAAAATTCAAGAATGCTCAGAAGAATATTTCCATGAAAAGATATTGGATGAAGCGCAAATATCAAGGATATTCTACTAATTTCATGGAGTATAGAAGTCAAAACTTTAACCAACTGAGTATAATAAAGAATGGAATAACAAAAGAAATCACCAGGCATGCGATAGATCGCACAAATGGGTTATTCTAATAGAATAATAAACAATGAATTGTGTCACGCGTAACGCATATACGGATATTCCAATGAATAATAAATAATCTAACCAAATTCGGCGAAATTATTGCACCGATAGGATGTTCCAACAGAATAATAAATACCGGAACCAGGTCATGCGTAAATGCACAGACAGGATATTCCGACAGAATAATAAAGAATGGAACCATGTAATGCATAAACGCACAGACAGGATATTCGGACAGAATAATAAAGAATGGAATAACAACAGAATTCACCATGCATGCGATAGACTGCACAGACAGGTTATTCCAACAGAATAATAAATAACGGAACCAGGTCAGACGAAATTTGCACCAACAGGATGTTCCAACAGAATAATAAATAATGGAATAATAGAAGAATTTTACCATGTATGCGGTACTTCGCATAGACAGGTTATTCCAACAGAATAATAAAGAATGGAATAATAGAAAATTTTCACCAAGTAGAGGGTACCCCGCGTATACACGTTATTCCAATAGAATAATAAAGAATGAAATAACAGAAGTTCTCTTCGTGAATACGAGAGAAATAATACCCCTTACCTTAGAAGAAACTGGATATAGAAGTGGTGAAGTAGCAGAACACTTATCTTCTTTCTCTCTATAGTTTCTTTCTCTAAAGTTTTAATGAATTCGTAAGAAATAATGAAGGAATGAGCTTCTATTTATAGAAGAATGGACTGAATAGTAACTATTTCCTGAACGGTCCAAATTGATTTACTTTTAAACAAACGGTCCAGATTGGTTTACAATAAAATATAATATATTCTATTTATAATCTAATAAAACGAATAACTTTATAAAAGTATTCTATTTTATATAAAAAGATTTTACTATGCAAACACTATGCAGGCACTATGCAAACACTATGCATAATAAAATATAATATATTCTAATTATTGTCTAATAAAATAGATAATTTTATAAAAGTATTCTATTTTATATAACAAGATTTTACTTTGCAAAAACACTACGATAATAGAATATAATATATTCTATTTATAGTCTAATAAAATGAATAACTTTATAAAAGTATTTTGTTTTTATATAAAAAGCTTTTCTGCTTTTATTACATTAATAATACTAATAAAACAAAACTTCATCATCATTATTATAATTCACACTATTAATCGACAAGATCGCTCCCGGAAAGAGGGGATTTCGATAAGAATTTTCCCTATCATGCGCTGATTAGGTGACCAAACCTCTCCATGACAGAACTTCTAGACATCGTTAATATTGCAAATAATAATATTAACAACTTTGTTATCTCAATTATTGATTTAATAATATATAAAATATCGACAATAATTGAATCAATTAACGTGAGATACTATGCAACAATTACTGAAGCAATAATTGCACAAAACTAAGTAACTACTCACGTAAGCATTAATAATCAATACCGTGTGCTACTATGCAACCACGCGTATTCCTGTACTTTTAACACCGGGTGTTTCAACAGTTAACGATAAAACTTCCGCCGTTATTTTCATAAAATAATTTTGTCATTTTCTCAATCCGACAATAATTTCGTTGTGGGGTCCACCAATGATTGTGTCGTCATACGAATATTCCCTGTTAAAACAAATATTCCCCAACCAATTGAATATTATATAACAACTTGCGTACTTTGCAAAATTTATAAATATTACCCACAACTACAACATTATATCAAATCCACACCATAATATTCAAAAAAAAATATTTCGAGAAATTTAAATCTTTATTCATAAACTTTGGGGTCTCACAATTGCAGTTTGATAAAGACTTGTCTTATGAAGAGGTTCCTATCCTGATATTCGATAGGAAAGAACAAGTGCTCAGGAATAAGGTGATACCTTCTGTGAAGGTAATATGGAGGAACCATAATATCGAAGAGGCTACGTGGGAACTTGAAGCTGAAATGATGAAGAATTGCCCTGAGTTATTTATTTAATCTGTGTCTTCGATTCTGGGGACAAAATCTTTGTAAGTAGGGAAGAATGTGATGAATGAGTTGTTTGAATTGTGATTCCGAGGACATAATCCTTGTAAGAAGGGAATGATGTAACATTCCAAATTTTTTTTAAATCGTTATATTAAATATTTATTGAATTATATAAGTATTTAATGGATGTGTTTATTGTTGAATAAATAATTGTTCAAATTTGGTTTTATTTGGTAAATTATTTGTTAAGTAAATAATTAAGGAAATTAATTATTATATTCTAATTTAATTTAATTATTAAGTTAGAGAGTTTATGATGATTAAATGAATTATTATATTTTAATTTGAATTTATAATTAAAAGGATGTGTTAGTTGATTAAATAAAGTTATAATTATAAAAAAATTATAATTTTGTGGTATTGATTTATGTGTTAAAGTAATTTAATAAATTGTTATTAGAATTAATTTAATTGATTATTGAAAAATTTAATTAAATAAAAGTGTGACAAATAACCTTCTATAAAGGTGTTATTAAAATAAATTAAAGGAGTTTAATTCAGTTTTGTTAAACAAGGCTTAATGCGTATTAAGTCTTTATTTTAAATATGTTTTACCAAACAAGGTGTAAGATTTAATGAGTTATTTTTAGTTAGTTAGCCAAACAAGCCTTATGGCTTTTGAGTTTTAAAAAAAAAGAAACTGATGTCAGTTAATTGATATATTTATATTATACAATTATTACATATTATATTATATATGTTATATTTTGTTAGTACGTTAGTTAGCGTTAGGAAGAAAGACTCAAAAGAAGAAGAAGAAGAGAAGAAGAAAAATGAGAGAAAAGTTGAGAGAATTCTAGAGAAATTGAGAGAGAAATTGGAGGAAGGAATCTTATTGATCAAAGAAGTTATCATCTTTTAGAAAACAAGGTATCATCCTACCCTTTTTAAGTTTCTTTAAAGTTTTAGTTTTCTCTTCCAAAATTCTCTGTAAAATTTATTTTGTGAAGGATAAATTGTTTGATTGTTTATGGCTTTATATGATAAATTAGTGTTGTGAAACTATTTTCATAAGTTATATATGAGTATAGTCAATGAATTTATGATATGTATGTAATTTGTGAAGAAAACTATATTATAGTGAGTTTATATGAATATATATGAATATGGGTTAGTTTTAAAGTAAAATTAAGGTTTAGTTTGTTGTTTAATTTATAAATTGATTGTTGAATTTGAAAGAGATGTATAAACATAAACAAGGTACTTTGAATTAACTGTTTTGGTTGAAAAATAAAATCACAGTGTAGATTTTCATTGAAAACATCAATAAATGAGGTTTTATCAAAAACAGTGAAATTGGATGTCTTAAATTCGATGTTTATGTTGTTTTATGGGTAGAATCATGTTAAGAGTCTTTGAAATATGTTTATATAAAGTCTCTCTATGAATTACATGCTAATTAGGTTGTTAGAAAGTAGCTTATAGGCCAAAATTGGCTTTGTTCATGTGATTTCCGTAGCTAGTCGCCGAGGACTGCAATTCGGCGTCGCAACGCGACCTCGTAGTATAGTTCTCGTGCCGCAGCACCAACGCCACGCCACAGCTCCGCTTAGTGGCTTGTTTCTCACTGTATTGGCCTTGATCTGCATGCAACATGAACGCCACCCACAAGATAAATCGTAATGTTGCATGTATGAAAGTTAGTAGAATGGTCGAGAACGATGTAATTTTTGTATACAAAGTCTGAAGGAGTTGTTATGTGTTAATAGTAGGACTGTTAAAGTATGATTTCAGTATTTCCATATCAAGAATGAGCATGTTATTAACAATTAACTAGTTTTGTAACTTGATTATGTGATTAAAAATTAAATCTTACATGATGAATGTACTTAGTTATGTATGTAATGTGGTAGTGACTAACTATGTCATGATGACATATATATATATATATATATATATATATATATATATATATATATATATAGGGTATTGTGATTTTAATTGTTCGGTTTAGTCTACAAGTAAGGCAAGTTCTCTAAATCTATTGTCTTGTTGAGCCAATTATTGTTTCTAATTCGATTACAATATAATGATGCAAGATTTCTAAACTTTATTTTGATATTGAGCAAGTTATTCTTGTATTTAACTTGTTATTTAGCATGCAAATTTATATATTCTAATATACTAATGTTGAACAGTTTTATCGTTCAAATTGCTATGCATGCTTAGTACTCAATTCTAAATAACCTTGGCTTAATATTGTTCAAGCAAGGTATGTTATAGTTATTCAATATGTATGCTATTAGATTATTCCTAAAGCATGATTTTAATTTACAATGTCGATTCAGTTAGGTTTATTCCATAGTATAATGTTATTAATTTTATTCAACTAATCCTTAGTTGATGTTCGTTGAATTCCAAATTACCTTGAAATGTATCCAAACCAAACTCACTTTGGTGCGGACTTATACTCTAAATACTGAGATGAACAACCCTATTATTAGGGGTTATTTACGCTTAGTGTTGAAATGTTTGTGCACAATATTACATTGTACAAAGGGCTGATCCCCCTGAGTACGAGGAGTCCCTATAGTCTTATGACTGTTAAAGTTTAAGTTGAAGAATTACTTATAACTATGAACATAGTTCGTGGTCTTAGGACCCTCAGTTATATATTTCAGAATGTTGATAGACAATATTGTTTAATTCTATTGAGCCTCTTATTTAACAGTTGTTGTAAATATTTTCATTCATTGTTGTTTCAAGTGAGCTTTGTTTGCTCACTCTTGCTTATATAACTATTACAGTTAAAGATGAGAAGGTTGATGTACCTAGCACCAGTAAGGGAAAAGGAAAGATGAACAAGTATTGAAGACTTGTAAAATGTTGATATTTTATTATCAGATTTTAATTGAATGGTTGTAATGAAGTTTATTTCTTTTTCGCATTTGAATGATTGTATTTAAAGGTTAGACAACCTGGGAGATTTTTATTAATGTAACCCTTTAATGGGAAGGTTTTATTATTCAATTTTATTATGATTGGGTAGTTAGATATGAATGTTTGATTAAGTGAACACCAAATCCTGTGGGAATGAAGTACCTGGATTTGGGGATGTCATAGGAATAATAACATGGGATAGGTTCAAAGAAATGTTTTTTAAGATGTACTTTTCGACGAGTTCCCAGAACCAGATAGAGGTTTAATTTATGGAACTAAAGCAAGGAAACATGTTTATGCTAGAGTATGTTATGATGTTTAATGAGTTGTCAAGGTTTGCCCCGTATTAGGTCAATATAGATGAGCATAAGGCGAGAAGGTTTGAACAAGGGTTAAATATGAGACCCCAGATTTTATCAATAAAGAATTAAATTTTGTCGAAATAATTTTTTAATATTATGGTGTGAATTTAAGATAATATTATAGTTGTGGGTAGTATTTATAAATTTTGCATAGTATGCAAGTGGTTATATTATATTCGATTGGTCTGGGAATATTCTTGTTTAGCAGGAATATTCGTGATAATGGCTCAATCATTGGTGGACCCCACAATGTAATTATTGTCGGATTGAGAAAACGACAAAAATATTTTATTGAAATAATGGCGGAAGTTTTACCGTTGATCTTGCTTGAACTACTCGGTAGTAAAAGTACAAAGAATACGTGTGGTTGCATAGTAAGACACCAGTATTGATTATTGATGCTTATGTGAGAAGTCACTCGGTTTGATTCCATTATTGTCGATTAATAATATGAATTATTATAATGATAATGACGTTTTGTTTTATTCAGATTATTAACGTAATAAAAATGTAAACATCTTTTTATATAAAATGTAATACTTTATTAAAGTTATTCTATAAATAAAATATATTATATTTTATTATGCATAGTGTTGCATAGTGTTTTGCATAGTGTTGCATAGTGTTTGCATAGTAAAATATTTTATATAAATAGAATATATGATATTTTATTTAAAAGATTTTGCTTTAAATATGGACCGTCAGATTAAAAGTAAATCAATCTGACCGCTTCATGGATTAATTACTATGCATTCTATTTTCCTATAAATAGAAGCTCATTCCTTCATTATTTTCTTACGAATTCACCAAACTCTAGAGAGAGAAATTGTAGAGAGAAGCTATAGAGAGAAAATCTCTATAGAGAGAAAAGAAGAGTATTCGGTACTTCACTACTTTGATATCCAAAGTCTTTTACTAGTAGGAATATTATTTGTTGTACCTCGTAAAGGTGTTATTCTTTCTTATTCATGAAGAGAACTTCATTATTCCATTCTTTATTATTCAAATTGGAATAACTCAGTATATATCAGACATACCCTATACTTGGTGAAATCCTTATGTTATTCTACTCTTATTTATTCTGTTGGAATAACCTGTATACGCGGACTCCCCTATACTTGGTGAAATCCTTATATTATTCCATCTTTATTATTACGTTGAATATCCTCACGTAGTGTGTTTTTACACCGACACGGTTCCGCCTCTTTATTATTCTCATTGGAACATCCTCGTCTGTATGTGTTTTACACCGACCGGTTCCGCTCTTTATCATTCTGTTGAATATCCTCCTATCATGTGTTTTACACCGGATCCGTTCCATCGTTATTATTCTCATTGGAACATCCCAGCTTGCATGTGAATTTCACCGACCTCGTTCCGTTATTATTATTCTCGTTGAATAACCATGCCTATGCTGGCACCGCATGCATGGTGATTTCTTTTGTTATTCCAAATTGGTTAAAACTTTGACTTCTATACTCCATGAAATTAGTAGAATATCCTTGATAATTGTGTTTCATCCAAAGATCTTTCATGGAAATATTCTTCCGATCATTCTTGAATTTTACTCTACAAAACAAAGATCTTGTTGACAATTTGACGCTAATAATTCCTAGATAAATTAATTCTTGAACTTGTTTTATTGAATTCTTATATCATTGTCATCATCCTCATGTTTATATTATGTTGAAAGTTATCTTTGGCTTACGTGCATAGATGAACTTAGTATAATTATGACCGTGGTTCATCCTAGATAATCATGGCTTGATATAAATGATGTGACAAAAGTCCTCAAAGCCAATTGTAATGCAATGATGGATAGTTTTTGGTATGATTATGACCGTGGGTGATTCTATATAGTCATGACCATTGATAATTTGATGAAAATCCTTGACCGTGGTATAGGGATGATTAGATATTGTGGTTTATTCATTAAACCGAGTCTTAGTAATAAAAATTGATGAAAACCTTTTAAAACCTAAAAGATAGTAGACTTTATTTTCTACTGACTCTTTTAATGGATCAGATATTCCATCCGCAGCTTAAACCGGTTGTCTATTGTATTTAATAAGTTTAACATTGTTGAAGACTATTGATAATTTATTCTGCATTATCTTAGTCATAATATTTCTTACTGGGCTAGTTGAGCTCACCCTTTCTTTCACTGTTCTCTTCAGAAATGAGAATATAGCCGGGGACGAGTCCTGTGGAAAAGAGTGATGGTCTCAAGATAGCATTAGTAGTCCTCACTATTCTCATTAAATAGTGTGACAATAAATGTAATGAGGACTCCTTGAGTATGGATATTGTTTAAATGACAATATTCCTATTAGAACTCTCAGTTTATGTATTGTCGTATGTTACACGACGGATGTATAATTAAGTTTGTATTTGAATTTATGTACCATGTAAGTGGCGACCCAAGATGGGTGACGATACCTAATTTTGGGGGCATCACAACTTGTATCGAGCTTAGGGATATGATCCTATGAGATGTGAGATAAGAACTAGGAGGGAGAGACAGGGAATTCCTTCACTAGTATGACCTACCTAAATTTATTTGGTATTTAATTGGCTCACGTAGTATAGGGATAATATGTGATATGTTAATTAACCCTTGTTTTGTGACAAAGTTTGAGAATAGCATCCGAAAATGCCGAGATAAGCAATGAAGCACATGAGAGTGTTGATTCACTCAAACAAAAGGTAACGACCAACAACACGATAATAATCATCATCGGTGGCAATTTATCGTAATAATGATAACCATCGTGGTGGAAATTATCATGCCAAGAATGGTAACCACTTGGTTGGTAATCATGGCAAAGATAATAGAAGTGGAAATTGCAAGAAGAGAAGGTCATTTAGCCCAATTTTGTTGTGCACCAAAGTCAAGTCTAGGCATGACGATTTGGCACCAAAGGTGGATATGGACAAAACAAAGTCGTTGGTTTTAGGAAGTGCATTTTTCGTGACTTCTCAAAAAGCGAGTAAACCGAACGGTTAGCACGGGTTAGTTAATTATAAATTATGAAGTCTATACCTTATAAAATACCGGTTCTACCCATTATTTTATCTCTCTTGCTTAAGCGTTCAACGCTTAAATTTGACTCGGAGAAGTTAGACTTTGACTTATTAGTTGAAACTTCGTTAGTAGGAGCCTTCGTTACGCTTACTATTTTTAAATCTTGTTTGATTCAAATAAACACTTTCACGTTACTTCGTCGATCTTATCTTTTAAAAATACTTGCCTTTGATGTAATTTTAGGAATCAATTGGTTAACTACTCATCATACTTTTCGTAAGGTTGTTAGCTTTTATATTCATAACCAACTTGTTGTGCGTAATTCAAGTAACCAAACTACTAAAGTCAATTATTGTCATATCAAGCCATAAGTAAAGAGCCACGAACCTTTCGTTGTTGACTTCTTTGTGTGGAATGCACCGCCGCACTTTCTTCAGTGGCGACATCGTGAATGAAGATGGCAAGTTTATAGGTATCATTGTGAGGTGCTATCTAGGTTAAGGGATAGAAGTCACAGCTTGGTATCAAAGCGACGTGCACTATCCAAGTCTTGGATGAGAGTCACGAGCTTTGAATGATATTTCTATTATTAATAAATTTCTGGCGTATTCTTGAAGACTTCTTAGCCTACTTAGAGCGTGAAATCGAATTTCAGATTGACCCCAAAGATAAAAACCCATTTCTTAAACCCTCAAATATTTCTTCAACTAAAATGAATAGCTTTTCGTGGTTTATGATGAAAGTCATAATAAAAGCATTGGACTAATAAAAATCATGGGTATACGTGGTATTAGTAAGTGTTATAATGAATTATGTTGGTTAGTATGTGAAAACATGAAAGTTTCATAAAAATCACAAGGAGTTAAAAACCAGATTTTGGTGAAAAACGTAACATGAAATTCAATTGACCATATCTCCTATTATATTTTGAATTTTTAAGTGTAGTCAAGTCCTAGAGTTAGATCTATGAGTTTTGTAGCTTATCCAAGTGGAATCACTGGAAAAGGTGTTGTAGATTTTTGTGTGAACTGATTTTAGAAAAGGGGTCAGAAATTGAAAATTTCTAAAAAGTTGTTGCCATGATTTTAGAGGGGCTGTTTCGGCCACTTAAATTATGAGAAAAATTCTGACTTTTTGGGACATGAAGGTATATGGTATAAAGTACCTCCTGTCCAAAAATGAGCTCATTCTGACTTAAAATGAGCAAGTTATGACTATTTCAATATTTAGGTTTTTTCGACAAAAATGCTATAACCGAAAGTTCTATAACTCCATGACCATGAAATTTAAACTAGAAGCTCACGTTAACATGTGTAAGGTTCTGCCAAGATTTGAGATTTTTTGGAGTTAAACTTGAGGTAGCTAATTTCTTAAGGAATTAATTAGAATTTGATTTTGAAAATAGTAAATGAATTTTAAAATTCGAGAAAAAATATATTTTCATTATGGGACTATATTATGCTAAATCCCGAAAAGAAATATTTTTGGGACTAATTTGGTATTTTCATGAAAATAGTTTAGTTATGAACATATGAGTTAAATATGTTATGTGAAGTAACAAAGTTGAAAATAGGATTTTATGGCTAGAGAATCTTATATAGAGTATATGCATATTTTTTTGATGAGGATTTGATAATTGGTGATGATATCTTATGAGTATGGCATTTTGAATGATTAAATGCATTATATGGTAAAAGCGTAAACAATTGAGATAAATTGTTTATAAATTTAAGAAGTGATTAAAATATTGTTATAATATTAATGATATTAGATTATGAGATTATTAAGTGATTGATAACATGGGGATATTCTTGAATCTCGGATAAATTATATTATAAATGTTTAATATTTATCCTTTATCTCATTTGATTGATTCTTTATATCATTATCCTCATGTTTATATTATGTTGAAAGTCATCATGGCACCGTAGTGGATGGATGGACTTGTATGATTATGACTGAGTGATTGTTTCTATAATCATAACCGTAATTGAAAACATGATTATCTTTGGTCAGTAGTGCATGGATAATTTGTGGTCGCTAGTAAGACCCTCAAATTTTTAAATAAAAGGAATTTCCTTTATTTATTATTTTGAAATAGTAAGGGTTGATTTGATTAATGTGGATAGTTAAGGGTTAAATATGCAAATATTTCAAAATAAGCAAGTGGTTATAAAATATTCATTATCGTCTTGAATATTCGTTTGGTCGTGGAATATTCGTGATCGCTTTGGGAATATTCGTATTTACAAGACAGCCCATGTGTGGGCCCCATAACTGAAAGCGATTGGATGAAGAAAACGACAAATATAAGTTGTTTTTAAATAACTACAGTAGTTATTACCAAGTAATATCTCGTGAATACCCGGTGGTTAAAAAACACTAATACGCTGCGTTGTTGAACAAGAAGAGCACCAGATTGCACCAATTATTGATTCTTACGTAGAAGGCACTACTCAATAATGGTTACGTGAATTACTGCTCAAAGATTGAGTTAATAATTCTTCATACGATATTTATATTGTCATTGTTTCAATAATTGTCATTACACAAGATCTTTCATTATCGAAGCAATAATTCATATTATCCGAATAATATTATTAGATAACATTATTGCAATGTCTAGAAAGTTCTCCTAAGGAGAGGTTTGGTCATCTAATTGCTACCAAGAAGAAGAAATTCTTATTGAAAGCCCCCTTTTTCTGAGAACCGCCTCATTGTCAATATTGTGATTCTATAATATTATTTGTGAATAATTAATTATTGATTCATATGATGAGAAAAATATTGATTTTATGTGGATATAGATGGAGAAAATTTTATGGTGACAATTGTTGAAAATTAATATTTTATCTTTTTCCGATAAAATAATTCATTTAAATATATTATTTTAATAATATATTAATCTGGTGATATTTTTACAATGAATGTGGGATATATGAGTATATGAGGAGGAAGAGTATTTTTGTGGCATTAAATGTTTAACACATGTTTTGTGTGTTGGTGGACACAATTATTAATCAAATTTGATTATAAATTGTAAAATCACCCGCTTGTGGATTTCTTCGATTTTGTTTGGAATTTGGGAAAACTTTCTTCGCAAAGTTGTAGAGAATTGAATTTCCTATAAAAATTCGCGAGATTCAATTTTCTGATGAACGGGCTATTTATTATGAATTATTGAAGTTCAAGTTCAAATAATTGATTTTTGAAGTTTAAAATATTTTAATTACAAAAACGTTTTTGTGTTTTGGTTAGCCTCATTAAACACATGCAAGTTGCTGAATTCAGATGGTTCTAGGTGCGTAGAGAATTTGTAATATATATAATATTATTATATTAAATTTTCGCTTTGGTGTTCTAAGCAATTTCCTAAATATAGGTGCTTAGGTTAGAATTGAAATTCACACCGTAAATCAAGTTTTCTCTCTATATTATCGAGCGATTCTTGTGAGTATTTTGAGTATACTTTGAGTATTTCTATACTGTGCAAGTCCAAGTCATAGCCTATATCCTGTTTCAAATTTAAGACCGATCTTTCGAGGTAAGGGATATTATTTTTTTCAGAATGATATTATTTCTTCAATATCATTATGTTTGAAATGTTGATCCAAGTTTTTATCAAATTTGGAACTTTTTCATGTCGTGGTTACTATTCATGAGTTACTATTCATGAGTTACTATTCACGAGTTACTATTCACGAAGTACTATTCACATGTACTAAGCGTGAAGATGTTTTTGTGGAATTTCTATCTTTTGGTGTCGAGTTACTATTCACGATACGGCACTTTATTCACGATATCTGAGACTATTCACGAATACGACTATTCATCGAAAAATGAAAATTTTCTTTTCGTCCAAAACATCTATTCGGATACTACTAACTCGATTGTATCCATGTTTTGATCATTCTTGAATTTTACACCACTATGATTATTTTTGAGGTATTTTTGGACGTGGATAAAACCAAGTACGAATCCTTAATCCTTAATCCTTGTCATTTTGTTTCACCGATTCGCTTTCTTTAAAAATATTTTCATCATCCTCGCCTTAAATGATGATATTATGGAATATCTTTGGCCTCAGAGTGCAAAGATGAATGATTTCAAGAATATCTTTGGCTCAGAGTGCAAAGATGAACAGTGTTGAGATGAACACGACCCGATTGATTAATATCTTTGGCCTTTAGTTCAAAGATGAATGTGTTTAAATGAACATGACCAATCGATGAATATCTTTGGCCTCAGAAAGTGCAAAGATGAATATTTGATTCCGTATGCACATTGATTGATGTTACAGGGATAAAATATTGATGATGGACCGTTAAATTCATAGATTATAGTAGATTTCATTCTCTACGTAACTCTTCTATGAATTATTATTTCACCATGCGATATTGATCTCAAACTTGTTGTCTATCAGATTCTATCGATTTTTCCTCGTTGAAGACTAACGATAATTTGTTGTATATTATCTTAGTCATAATATTCTTTTCTTGAGCTAGTTGAGCTCACCCTTTTCCTTTTTGTTCCATTTTTCTCGTGGAGGCGAGAATATAGCAAGTACGAGCCTGGGTATGGAATGAAGGTTTTAGAAAGGATTGTTTAGTAGTCCTCACCATTTTGTAAAATAATGTCTCAATAAATGTGATGAGGATTTATTTGAGTATAGATATTGTCAGAAGATAATATTTGTATTCAAACTCACGCTTTTTATGTTGTAATAATAAAGTTGTAGTTGTTTCGTACCATGTATTTGGCGACTCGTAATGGGTGTTGTGTATACCTATTTTGGGGCGCCCAGTTAATGTATCGAGCTTAGGATATGATCTCCGGAGATCGGGGAATAAAACTAGGAGGGGAGAGACGAGTAAATCCTTCGCTAGTGTGTCCTACCTAAGCTTATTTGTTGGTTGGTCATATTATAGGGGTATTATGTGATATATTGATTTATTTAATTAACCCTTGTTTTATGATAGTTTTTAAGAATGGTCACTTTGAACGTTAACAATGGAGTGAATGAGATCGTGGAGACACCTCTAATCGCCAACCGTGATAATGTGATGTCGAGTAAGAAGGAATTAGAGATATCCATGTGGTGAGTGAAGAATTGATAGTTGCATCCTAGATAATCGCATGGTAACAAATGAGAGTGAGGAAGAAGAGGAAGAAGAGGTACCTGAAGAGAGTTTATTAGAGGTATTTTATGATCAAAATATAGAATTGCAAAATCGTATTCATGAGTTAGAAAAGCAAGCTAAAGAATTGCAGTGATGTGGAGCAAAAGGATGCAACGATTCAAGCTTGTGTTACCCGATACGTGATGCTTGAACAGAAGCACTCTTTGACAGAGTATAAGATGATAAAGCTGGAATCTGAGCTGAAAGAAGAAATAACTGAATGAGTGAGAATGAGTGATGCATGGGTAAAAGTCGCACGACGCGCTGATATTATGGAAAGAGATGTCCAATCTAAAAGAGAAGATTTAATGATGACGGAAGACGCGTCGGCAAAGAACATCAAGACCATCAACAAATTCTAGGGAAGAGAACGATCGCCAGCTAGATGCTACGAGATGTGGAGAGGAGGGACATATAAGGTCAAACTGCTCAAAGCCTTCCAAGGTATGCTATAATTGTGGAAAAGAAGGTCATATCGCTCGAGATTATACGATATATCGAAACCCACCCAAATGTGAATGGTGACTCAAAAGGATGTCCCGTAAAAGTCAAAGTCAACGGTTCTTGGAAGAGCGTTTGTCGTGACCGGTCAAAAATATACGAGGAACCCGAACGAACGTTAGCACGGTTAGTTAATTATAAATTCTTGCGAAGTTTATACCTTACTAGATACCGGCTTCTACCCATTCTTTTATCTCTTTGCTTGCGCCAACGTTTGAACTTGACTACGGAGAAATTAGACTTTGACTTATTTATGGAGAATCCGTTAGGAGAAACTTTCATTACATCTGTTGTTTAGAAATCTTGTTTGATTCAGTTGGCACTATCACATTACCCATTAACCTTATTTCTATAGAGATATTTGTTTTTGATGTGATTTTAAGGTTAACTACTCATCATGCCGAAATTGATTATTTTCGTAAGGTTGTTAGTTTTCATATTCCTAAGCAACTCGTTATTCAATTCAAGCAATCAAACCATTGTAGTCAAACATTTTCATATCAAGTTATGAAGTCATTCGCTTATTACGGATGTCAAATTTTCTTAGTCCATGTTATGGATTTGAATAAAGACACGCCGATTTGAATAATATTCTGCATTGTTATTGATTTTTCCCGACATATTTCACGAAGAATTTCT
Source organism: Panax quinquefolius (assembly GCA_020205615.1). NCBI lineage: Eukaryota > Viridiplantae > Streptophyta > Magnoliopsida > Apiales > Araliaceae > Panax > Panax quinquefolius. The sequence goes on from CM035157.1 coordinate 64,742,606, forward strand.
TGGCTTACTCCCAAAGCCCGATATTAAATTTTGTATCGACTTTGAACTCTAAGACAAAACTCATTTCTAAAATCTCATATCGAATGGCTCTATATTGAACTTCGTGAGTTAAAAATTCAACTATAGAATTTGGTACCGAGCCTTTATCTTGTGACTTCCTTTGTGGAATTCACCTAAGCCGCAACTCTCTCGTAGGGGACGCCATATTCGATGCGATAGTAAATCGATAGGTGTCATTGTGACGTCTATCCAAGATTGGGATATGAGTCACGGTTGAGAGCAACCTAAGTCGATGTCGAAATACGTAGCTTTCAGGCTTAGTTGGTTATTATCGAGATTCGTTGAAGGATATTCTCGAATCGCTATTCCATTAACGCAATTGACTCGTAGAGATACAAAATTCGAATGGAGCAAGGAATGTGGAAAGAGCTTCAAGAACTCAAGAGGAGACTCATTTCAAAGACATGTTACGATCATGCCATCCTCGGAAAGAGAACGTGGTAGCCGACGCGTTGAGTAGAAGATCATATGCGGAACGAAAAGCGATGATGTCAAGTATACGATAGAGCCAACTTTAATAGAAAAAGTTAAGGTTGCTCAAGCCACCGAATCGGAGAGCTAATGCGTATGAAGAAGAAAGTACAAGAAGGAGCTATTCCTAAGCGAGAATTGATGAAGAAGGAATACTTGAGTCAACTCCGCACTTTGCATTCCTAATGATTTTGATTTGAAGCATAGAATCATGATGGAGGCACACAACACATTGTTTGCAATCCATCTCGGGAGTACCAAATGTATTATGATCTTCAACATACATTTTGGTGGAGCAATATGAGGAGAGAGATCGCGTAGTTTATCTCGAGGTGTTTAACTTGCCAACGTGTAAAGACGCAGACATCTTGTACCTAAGGGTCCGTTGTAACCACTTGAGATTCCTAATGGAAGTGGGAACACATTACCATGGATTTCAAGTTCGGGTCTTCCTACGGTTTCTCAAGGCATCAATGCTATTTGGGTCATTGTTGATAGATTAACCAAATCGCTTCATTTCTTGCCGATACGGAGACTTATTCCTTGAACGTCTTGCTAGTATGTGCGTGAATGAGATTGTGAGGTTGCATGGCATGCCTGTATCCATAGTTTCGGATAGTGACCCAAGATTCACTTCAAGATTTTGGGTTAGCTTGCAAAAAGCTATGGGCACAATTTATTTATTGGGTTTGGCATACCATCCTCAAACGGATGGGCAATCAGAAAGGACTACTCAAACTCTTGAAGATATATTAAAACTCTGTGTCCTAGATTTCAAAGGAAGTTGGGATAAGTACTTGTCATTGGTGGAATTCTCATACAACAATAGTTATTAAACAAATATAGGCATGGTTCCATTCAAGCATTATATGGACGAAAATGTCGTTCTCCAATATGTTGGGATGAGGTGGGTGAAGCAACATTGTTGGGACCCGAGTTAAGTACGTATGACTCACCGAAAAGATCCAAATGATTCGACAACGTATACAAAACCAAGCACAAGATCGACAAAAGAGTTATCTTGATCTTCATCGAAAGGACGTGGAATTTAATGTAGGGATCATGTATTGTTGCGAGTTGCTCCATGGAAGGGAGTTACAAGATTTGGGAAGAGAGGAAAGCTCAATCCACGATTTATCGATCCATTTCAAATTCTTGACCGAGTAGGAAATGTAGCCTATAGACTTGCATTACCTCAAAGAGTATATCTCGTGTTCATAATGTGTTTCACATATCCGTGCTTCAGAAATATGTGAAAGACCCAACCACGTTATTGAAAGTTAGAACCAGGACGAGATAGCCAAGACTTAACGTATGAGGAGGTACCGTCAAGATGTTGGATAGGAAGGAGCATGTCCTACGCCAAGAAAGGTCATACCACAAGTTAAAGTTTTGTGGAGGAATCATGCTTATAGAGGAAATGACCGGGAATTGGAAACGGAAATGAAAGCGAGGTATCCTCACCTTTTCAAACACCAGTACGTCGTCAATTTCGAGGACGAAATTTCATAAGGAGGGAGGTTGTAAGACCCCAAATTTTTAAATAAAAAGGAATTTCCTTTATTTATTATTTTGAAATAGTAAGGGGTTGATTTGATTAATGTGGATAGTTAAGGGTTAAATATGCAAATATTTCAAAATAAGCAAGTGGTTATAAAATATTCATTATCGTCGGGAATATTCGTTTGGTCGTGGAATATTCGTGCTTCGTTGGAAATATTCGCATGACAATGTGACCATGTGTGGGCCCCATAACGAAAGCGATTGGATGAAGAAAACGACAAATATAAGTTGTTTTTAAATAACGGCGTAGTTATTCACAAGTTATCTTGTTGGAATACCCTTTGGGTTAAAAAAACACTAATACGCGTTGTTGAACAAGAGCACACCAGTATTGCACCAATTATTGATTCTTACGTAAGAAGGCACTACTCAATAATGGTTACAGAATTGATCGCTCAAAGATTGAGTTAATAATTGCTTGCGTTGATATTTATATTCTTTGTTGTTTCAATAATTGTCATTACACAGTATCTTTCATTATCGAAGCAATAATTCATATTATCTGAATAATATTATTAGATAACATTATTGACAATGTCTAGAAAGTTCTGTCTAAGGAGAGGTTTGGTCATCTAATTGCACGCCAGTAAGAAGAAATTCTTCTTGGAAAGCCCCCTCTTTCCTGGGAACTGCCTGGTTGTCAATATTGTGATTCTATAATATTATTTGCGAATAATTAATTATTGATTCATATGATGAGAAAAATATTGATTTTATGTGGATATAGATGGAGAAAATTTTTATGGTGACAATTGTTGAAAATTAATATTTTATCTTTTTCTGATAAAATAATTCATTTAAATATATTATTTTAATAATATATTAACGGTGATATTTTTACAATGAATGTGGGATATATGAGTATATGAGGAGGAAGAGTATTTTGTGGCATTAAATGTTTAACACATGTTTTGTGTGTGTGGTGGACACAATTATCGAATCGAAATTTGATTATAAACTTGTAAAATCACCCGTTTGTGGATTTGGTCGATTGCTTTTGGAATTTGGAAAACTTTCTTCGCAAAGTTGTAGAGAATTGAATTTCCTATAAAACTCGCAAGATTCGAATTTTCTAATGAACGGGCTATTTATTATGAATTATTGAAGTTCGAAGTTCAAATAATTGATTTTTGGAAGTTTAAAATATTTTTAATTACAAAACGTTTTTGTGTTTGGTTAGCCTCATTAAACACATGCAAGTTGCTGAATTCAGATGGTTCTAGGTGCGTAGAGAATTTGTAATATATATAATATTATTATATTAAATTTTCGCTTTGGTATTCTAAGCAATTTCCTATAAATAGGTGCTTAGGTTAGAATTGAAAATCACACCGTAAACTCAAGTTTTCTCTCTATATTATCGGCGTATTCTTGTGAGTATTTTGAGTATACTTTGAGTATTGCTATACTGCAAGTGCAAGTCAAGTCATAGCCTATATCCTGTTTTTAAATAGAAGTACTTGATCTTTCGAGGTAATGGATATTATTTTTTTCGTAATGATATTATTTCTTCAATATCATTATCTTTGAAATGTTGATCTAAAGTTTTATCAAATTTGGAACTTTTTCATGTCTGTCGGGTTACTATATTCATGGGTTACTATTCATGAGTTACTATTCACGAGTTACTATTCACGAGTTACTATTCATGAAGCGTGAAGATGTTTTTGTGGAATTTCTATCTTTTGGTGTCTGGAGTTACTATTCACGTGATACGGCACTATTCACGATATCTGACACTATTCACGAATACGGCACTATTCATCGAAAAATGAAAAATTTCTTTTTTCGTCTAAAACATCTATTCGGATACTAACTCGATTGTATCCATGTTTTGATCATTCTCAATTTTACACCACTATGATTATTTTTGAGGTATTTTTGGGCGTGGATAAAACCAAGTACGAATCCTTAATCCTTAATCCTTGTCATTTTGTTTCACCGGATTCGCTTTCTTTAAAAATATTTTTCATCATCCTCGATCTTAAATGATGATATTATGGAATATCTTTGGCCCGTAGTAAAAGATGAATGATTTCTGAAGAATATCTTTGGCCCAGAGTGCAAAGATGAACAGGTGTTGAGATGAACATGACCGACTGATTAATATCTTTGGCCCATAGTGCAAAGATGAATAGGTGTTTAAATGAACATGACCACTAATCGATGAATATCTTTGGCTCAGAGTGCAAAGATGAATATTTGATTCCGATGCATATTGATTGATGTTACAGGATAAAATATTGATGATGGACCGTTAAATTCATAGATTATAGTAGATTTCATTCTCTACGTAACTCTTCTATGAATTATTATTTCACATTCGCGAATATTGATCCGAAACTTGTTGTTCATTGTATTCTATCGATTTTTTCCTGTTGAAGACTAACGATAATTTGTTGATATTATCTTAGTCATAATATTCTTTATCGAGCTAGTTGAGCTCACCTTTTCCTTTTTGTTCCATTTTTCTCGTGAGGCGAGAATATAAAGCAAGTACGAGTCTGGGTATGGAATGAAGGTTTTAGAAAGGATTGTTTAGTAGTCCTCACCATTTTGTAAAATAATGTCTCAATAAATGTGATGAGGATTTATTTGAGTATAGATATTGTCTAGAAGATAATATTTGTATTCAAACTCACGCTTTCTTGTTGTAATAATAAAGTTGTAGTTGTTTTACGTACCATGTATTTGGCGACTCGTAATGGGTGTTGTGTATACCTATTTTGGGGCGTCCACAATGTGATATTAATGAATACACGATTATCTTTGGTAGTAGTGCATGGATAATTTGTGGTCGTGATACTAATGAATACACGATTATCTTTGGTCAGTAGTGCATGGATAATTTGTGGTCGTGATACTAATGAATACACGATTATCTTTGGCCGTAGTGCATGGATAATTTGTGGTCGTGATACTAATGAATACACGATTATCTTTGGCCATAGTGCATGGATAATTTGTGGTCGTGATACTAATGAATACACGATTATCTTTGGCCGTAGTGCATGGATAATTTGTGGTCGTGATACTAATGAATACACGATTATCTTTGGACGTAGTGCATGGATAATTTGTGGTCGTGATACTAATGAATACACGATTATCTTTTGTCGTAGTGCATGGATAATTTATGGTCGTGATACTAATGAATACACGATTATCTTTGGCCGTAGTGCATGGATAATTCGTGGTCGTGATACTAATGAATATCCTTGGCACAGTAGTGCGAGGGATGATTCGATGATATGGATTAATTATTGAAATGAGTCTCAAAGAATGAAATAGTAATTCATGGATGTGGTAAAAGTCATCTTTGGCCGTAGTGCATTGATAGACTTGGTATGATTACGATCACGGATTATTCGGTATAATCATGACCGTAATTGAAAACACGAATATCCTTGGCTAGTAGTGCATGGATAATTCGTGGTTGTGATACTATTAAGCTGCGTCTCAGCATTATTGGTTTTACAATTGTATATCTTTAGCTTTTCAGTGCAAAGATGAATTGTTAATGAATATCTTTGGCGGATTAGAAGATGAATTTAATATTTTTAACGATAAAGGTATTCAAGGTATCCTCACCTCTTATCATACCAGTATCGCACCTAATTTCGAGGGCTAAATTCCATAAGGAGGGGAGATTGTGAGACCCATTTTATCAATAAAGATTTAAATTTTGTCAAAATAATTTTTAATATTATGGTGTGAATTTAAGATAATATTATAGGTGTGGGTAGTATTTATAAATTTTGCAAAGTATGCAAGTGGTTATATTATATTCGATTGGTCGGGGAATATTCTTGGTTTAGCGGGGAATATTAAATACAACTACTCAATCATTGGTGGACCCCAGCAAAATGTAATTATTGTCGGATTGAGAAAACGATAAAAATATTTTATTGGAATAACGGCGGAAGTTTTACCGTTGATCTTTGTTGAACTACTCGGTAGTAAAAATACGATGTCGTGTGGTTGCATAGTAGCACACATGATTGATTATTGATGCTTATGTGAGAAGTCACTCGGTTTGATTCCATTATTGTCGATTAATAATATGAATTATTATAGCGATAATGACGTTTTGTTTTATTCATATTATTAACGTAATAAAATAGAAACATCTTTTTATATAAAATGTAATACTTTATTAAAGTTATTCTATAAATAAAATATATTATATTTTATTAAGCATAGTGTTGCATAGTGTTTGCATAGTAAAATGTTTTATATAAATAGAATATATGATATTTTATTTAAATGATTTTGCTTTAAATATGGACCGTCGATTAAAGTAAATCAATCTGGACCATTCATGGATTAATTACTATGCATTCTATTTTCCTATAAATAGAAGCTCATTCCTTCATTATTTTCTTACTTAATTCACCTAAACTCTGAGAGAGAGAAATTGTAGAGAGAAGCTATAGAGAGAAAATCTATAGAGAGAAAAGAAGAGTATTCGGTACTTCACTACTTTGATATCCAAAGGTCTTTTTACGGTAGGGAATATTATTTGTTGTACCGTAAGGGGTGTTATTCTTTCTTATTCACGAAGAGAACTTCATTATTCCATTCTTTATTATTCTATTGGAATAACTCAGTATATCTTGACATACCTATACTTGGTGAAATCCTTATGTTATTCCATTCTTATTTATTCTATTGAATAACTTTGATACTGCGAATTCCCTATACTTGGTGAAATCCTTATATTATTCCGCCTTTATTATTCTGCTTGAATATCCTGTGTATGTGTTTTACACCGCACCTTGTTCCGCCTTTATTATTACATTTGGAACATCCTCGTCATCGTGTGTTTTTACACCGACACGGTTCCGCTTTATCATTCTCGTTGGAATATCCTATTCATGTGTTTTTTACAGGATCCGGTTCCATCTTTATTATTCTGTTGGAACATCCTCGCTTGTGTGAATTTCAACCCGACACGGTTCCGTTATTATTATTCTATTGAATAACTTTGCCTGTCTGCAATCCGCATGTATGGTGATTTCTTTTGTTATTCCATTCTTAATTATACCCAGTTGGTTAAAACTTTGACTTCTATACTCCATGAAATTAGTAGAATATCCTTGATAATTGCGTTTCATCCAGTATCTTTTCATGGAAATATTCTTCTGATCATTCTTGAATTTTAATCTACAAAACAGTATCTTGTTGACAATTTAGACGTTAATAATTCCTAGATAAATTAATTCTTGAACTTGTTTTATTGAATTCTTATATCATTGTCATCATCCTCATGTTTATATTATGTTGAAAGTTATATTTGGCTTACGTGCATAGATGAACTTAGTATGATTATGACCAGGGTTCATCCGGTATAATCATGGATTGATATAAATGATTTGACAAAAGTCCTCAATGACCTGTAATGCAGTGATGGGTAGTTTTTGGTATGATTATGACCAGGGGTGATTCGGTATAGTCATGACCATTGATAATTTGATGAAAATCCTTGACCGTGGTACATGGATGATTAGATACTGTGGTTTATTCATTAAACTGAGTCTTAGTGATAAAAATTGATGAAAACCTTTTAAAACCTAAAAGATAGTAGACTTTATTTTCTACTTGACTCTTTTAATGGATTGCATATTCCACCGCAGCTTAAACCGGTTGTCTATTGTATTTTATCGGTTTTAACATTGTTGAAGACTATTGATAATTTATTCTATTATCTTAGTCATAATATTTCTTCTTGGGCTAGTTGAGCTCACCCTTTCTTTCATTGTTCTCTTGAGAAATGAGAATATAGTTTGGGACGAGTCGGGGAAAGAGTGATGGTCCCAAGATAGCATTAGTAGTCCTCACTATTACATTAAATAGTGTGAACAATAAATGTAATGAGGACTCCTTGAGTATGGATATTGTTTAAATGACAATATTCCTATTAGAACTCTCGGTTTATGTATTGTCGTGTATGTTACACTACGTGATGTATAATTAAGTTTGTATTTGAATTTATGAACCATGTAAGTGGTGACCCAAGATGGGTGACGTATACCTAATTTTGGGGGCGTCACATTGAAGCCCTGGGTATATAGCAAGGTTTTAATGTTTCGGTTAAATACGTTTGCAGTAGTACTAGAAAAGGCGATTATCGCGGAAGGTGGAAGCGATGCCGCAACCAAGTATAATCAAGAACAAAAGAAGAGGAAGAATGAAAATGAAAACAAGGCTGGTAGAAGCAATAGTGGAAGTAATAACCAGAAGAGGAAATGGAATAAAAATTCAAATGCAGGAGGACAACAAGGAAGTCGGCTAAAGAAGAAGTTTGAAGCTTGTACTATTTGTGGGAAGAAGCACACTGGTGTGTGTCTGAAGTGTAAGAGGGTACGTTTTAATTGTGGCCAAGAGGGTCACATTATGCTGAATTATCCTAGCCCGAAGAAGGGAGCTTATATCACTTGCAAGTCAAAGGATCATATGGCTCGTGATTGCCCTAGAAAGATAGCGGGAGGTGCAAATGGAGGTAAGGGAAACAACAGTGGTGGTACATTGACTATCACTGAGTCAGTTCCATCGAACCGACCCACTGCCAGAACTTTCAATATGACCGTGCAAGATGTTGTGTAGTCAAAGAATGTGGTGTCAGGTATCATTCCGATCAATGGTAATAATACATATGTGTTATTTGATTCGGGTGCTACTAGTTTATTTATATCCGATGATTTTGCTAGGAACTTAGATTTGCCTCAGGAAGAATTAGATTTTCCTTTGAGCATAGAGATTGCAAATAGGGAGGTGATTCCTATTAGGTTTATATACAGGAACTGTAGGGTGGATATTAAGGGCCATGAGATGATGGTGGATTTGATACCGATTAAATTTGGGGAATTTAATGTTATACTGGGAATGGATTGGTTATTCAATTACGGAGTGGTAATTGATTGTCAAAAGAAATGTGTTAACGTTAAGACTCCGTCAAAGGTGGTGTTTATGTCAGCAAGTCTCCTAGACAAGCGAGTTGTTTGACGATTATGCAAGCCAAGAAATTACTGAGACAAGGATTTGTAGGATACTTAACCTACATAGTCGATACTCAGAAGAAGACTACTAAATTAGAAGAGATAACAGTCATTAGAGATTTTGTGTAAGACCCCGAATTTTATGAAATGAAAGTATTCAATTTTCTTATAATTATTATTCTATTTAGTAAATGGTTAAATTAATAAAAGGTTAAAGTTAAGGGTGATATGTAAAAATTTTATAAAGTAAACAAGTTGATATAAAATATTCGTTGTTTCGGGGAATATTCGTTTGGTCAGGGAATATTCTTTTTGTCAAGGATTATCCGTACGACGACACCATCATTTGTGGACCCTATAACGGAATAACTATCGGATATAGAAAGTGACATAAATAACCTTTTTATAAAAATAAACTTTTAATATTAAACTGTTGAAATATCTGGTGATAAAAGTACAGTAATATGTGTGGTTGCACAGTAGCACATGGTATTGCACAGTATCTCTGATTATTGATGCTTACGTAAGAAGCCACTCGATTTATTCAATTATTGCCACAGTAGTTGATGCATAGTATCTCATATTATTGATTCAATTATTGTCACAATATCATTTGCATAATATTTTATAATTGAGACAACACATTTATTCATATTATTATTTACATTATTAATAATGTCTAGAAAGTTTAGTCGAGGAAAGAGGTTTGGTCACCTAATTGCGCGCCAATAAGGAGAAATCTTTATCAGAAAGCCCCCTCTTACCTGGGAATGATCTGGTTGTTAATATTGTAAGTTATAATATTAATGATGAATAATTGTTGAAATATTAAAAATGTGTTCATTGAAGATAAGTGAATTATAAAATTTAAAGGGGAATAATGCAAACTTGGAAAACTTTAGGGGTACTAAAGTGTATTTAGTAAATCAATCTGGACCGTTGGTGGTGGTTTCAATTGTAAATCAATATGGACCATTGGTGGTGGTTTTAATAGTAAATCAATCTGGACCATTGGTGGTGGTTTCAATAGTAAATCAATATGGACCATTGATGGTGGTTTTAATAGTAAATCAATATGAACCGTTGGTGGTGGTTTTAATAGTAAATCAATATGGACCATTGGTGGTTGTTTTAGTAAATCAATATGGACCGTCGGTGGTGGTTTTAAAAGTAAATCAATTTGGACCATCGGTTGTGGTTTTAATAGTAAATCAATCTGGATCGTCCTTGAATCAGTTACTATTTAGTCCATTCTCCTATAAATAGAAGCTTAATTCTTCTTTCATTCTCATCAATTCACTGAGAGTCACAAGAGAAACTATAGAGAGAGAAACTATAAAGAGCAAGAAGAAGAATATTCTGCTACTTCACTATTACAGTATCCAATCTTCTACTAAGGTAAGGGATATTATTTCTTTTGATATTCTTAAATCTAAATTTACTATGGTAAGTATTGCTTCTATAATTCCTGAAATTAGTAGAATATCCTTGAGTTTTGCGCTTCATCTAGTATCGTTTCATTAGAATATTGGTCTGAACTTTCTTATTAAATTTTAATATTTTCACCCGGGGTATTATTCACGGGTTTCTATTCACTCAGATACTATTCACTCGAATATTATTCACTCAGGGATTCAGGGTACTTTTCATGCCAAAGTACTATTCATGGGTTAGTATTCACTCAGGTACTATTCACTTGGGTATTATTCACTCGGGGATTTGGGATACTTTTTATGTTGGGGTACTATTCATGGGAAAATATTCATGAATTACTATTCATGGGGTACTATTCACGATAAAAATTGATTTTTTTTCGGTCCAAATCATTTTTGATACAATATTATTCTTGAATTTTACTCCACAAAGCAGTATCATGTTGACAATTTGGATATTATTGAATTCTGGATAAATTAAATTATAAATATTTAAAATTTATCCTAGCTTTCATTTAATTGAATTCTTATATTATTGTCATCATCCTCATGCTTATATTGTGATGAAAGTCATCTTTTGGCTGTAGTGCATAGATAGAATGTTGCTTGGTATGATTATGATCAGGGATTATTCGGTATAATCATGACCCATAATGTTACAAATGATGTGGTAAAAGTCTTTATTGGCTCGTAGTGTATTGATGGACAAATGTTGATATGATCATAACCATGCATTCTCTTTGGCCAAGGGTGAAAAGATGAATTGTTGTTTGGCATGATCATAACCATTGGTGAAAACACGAATATCCTTGGCCCGTAGTGCATGGATAATTCGTGGTTGTGATACTAATGAATATCCTTGGCCCGTAGTGCATGGATAATTCAGTGATGTGGATTATTTATTAAGCTGAGTCTCAGCGATAAAATTGATGATAAACGTTTTAAATCATAGAAGATAGTAGATATTATGCTCTACTTGACTCTTCTAATGGATTGCTATTTTCGCTGCAGTTGTTGATCTAAAACTTGTTGTCTATTGTATTCTATCAATTATTATACTGTTGAAGGCTAACGATAATTTATTCTGCATTATCTTAGTCATAATATTTCTTATTGGGCTAGTTGAGCTCATCTTTTTGCTTTCATTGTTCTCTGCAGAAAATGAGAACATAGCTGGGACTGGTCGGGGAATGGAGTGATGGTCCAGGATAAGTGGCTATAGTAGTCCTCACTATTCTATGAAATAGTGTGATGATAATTGTAATGAGGACTCCATTGAGTGTGGATATTGTCTAGAAGACAATATTCGTGTTAAAACTCTCAGCTACGCTTTTGTCGTATTGTATAAAAGAAGTTTGTATTTGAATTCTATACCATGAATCTGGCTACTAAGAATGGGTGATGTATACCTGTTTTGGGGGCGTCACATTTTGCAGATATATTTCCAGACGATTTGACTGGACTTTCGCTAGATAGAGAGGTTCAGTTCGTGATTGATTTAGCACCAGGAATGGTCCCGATATCTAAAACCTTGTATAGAATGGCCCCAGTAGAAATGAAAGAGCTGATAGTGCAGTTGTAAGAATTACTAGACAAGAAGTATATCCAGCCAAGTGAATCGCCGTGGGGAGCACCAGTGTTATTTGTTAAGAAAAAAGATGGGTAAATGTGGCTCTGCATTGATTACAGGGTATTAAATAAGGCCATGATTAAAAATAAAATCTGTTACCGAGAATCGATGACTTGTTTGATCAACTGAAGGGAGCTAGGTACTTTTCAAAAATAGATTTAAGAAGTGGATATCATCAGTTGAATGTAAGGAAGGAGGATGTACTAAAAATGGCATTCAGAACTCGGTATGGTCATTACGAGTTTTTGGTTATGTCATTTGGTTGAACCGATACACCTGCAGCGTTCATGGATTTGACGAACAGTGTGTTTAAACCTTTCTCAGATAAATTTGTAGTTGTGTTTATTGACGATATATTAGTGTATTCTAAAACCAAGGAGGACCACTTAAAGGTGACGTTTGAGACATTAAGAAGAGAGAAGTTGTACATAAAATTTTTGAAATGTGAATTTTGTTAGAACGTGTACAGTTTCTTGGGCACGTTATTGACAAGGACGGAATCTCGGTAGATTCATCAAAAGTTGAAGCTGTAATAAACTGGGATCAGCCAAAGACATAGTCAGAAGTATGAAGTTTCTTGTGGTTGACAGGTTACTATAGGCGTTTTATTCAAGATTTTTCCAAGATCGCAACTCTGTTTATGAATTTGACTAGGAAGGAGGTTAAGTTTGTTTGGACGGAGAAATGTGAGGAGAGTTTCCAAGAATTAAAGACGGGATTGAGTTCAGCACCTATGTTGTCATTGCCTGATGATACAAGGAATTTTTTAGTATATACTGATGCATCACATAAAGGACTAGGTTGTGTGCTTATGCAGAACGGTAGGGTCATTGCGTATGCATCGCGTTAATTGAAGGATTACGAGAAAGGGTATCCGACTCATGATTTGGAGTTGGCTACGGTGATGTTTTCTCTGAAGATTTGGAGGCACTATCTTTATAGAGAGAGGTGTGAGATATATATGACACCCCCAAAATAGGTCCACACAACCCATTCTGAGTTGCCAAATACATGGTATAGAAAATAACTACAAACTTCATTATTATAATTGTCGTGCAAAATACGACAACACATATGCTGTGAGTTTAAATACAAATATTGTCTTCTAGATAATATCCAAACTCAAATAAGTTCCCATTACAATTATTGATACAATATTTTATAAATAGTGAGGACTGCTATAATAACGATCTTGAACCATCACTCCACACCCCGACTAGTTCCCTCTATATTCTTGCCTCCTGAGAAGAAAAATGGAACAAAAAGGAAAAGGATAATTTCAACTAGCCCAGTAAAGAATATTATGACTTAAGATAAGGCAGAATAAATTATCATTGGTCCTCAACAGGGAAAATCTGATAGAATACAATAGATAATAAGTTTTAGATCAACAATTGCAGCGGAAACAATAATTCATTAGAAGAATTAAGTAGAGAATGAAGTCTACTATCTTCTATAATTTTAAAGTTCATCATCAATAATTTATCCCTGTAACATCAATCAATATACATCTTGAATCAAATATTCATATTTGCACTACGGGCCAAAGATATTCATTCGTATCACCAGTTGGTCATGTTCATAGCAATACCTGTCCATCTTTGCACTACGGGCCAAAGATTTTCATCAGGTAATCATTCATCTTTTCCCTACAGGCCAAAGATATTCAGTTATATCACCATTTAAGACTAAGGATGATAAAAATATTTTGAAGAAAATGAGTCTAGAAAGATAAAAGGACAAAGATTAGGGATTCGTACATTAGTTTATCCAAGCTCAAAAATACTCCATAATAATCAATTGTAGAGCAAAATTCAAAAATGAAGATCAAAACATGGATACAATCAAAGATAGTAACCATAATAGACAACTTGGACCAAGAAAAGAATTTTTTTTTTTTTTTTTTTGTGAATAGTGTCGTATACGTGATTAGTGTCGTATACGTGAATAGTAATCTCGACACGAAAAGGTAAAACTTTCACAATAAAAATCATACTTCGTGAATAGTACTCATGAATAGTACCATATTCATGAACAGTGTCGTTTACGTGAATAGTGTCATGTACGTGAATAGTAACCTCGACATGAAAAGGTAAAAATTTCATAATAAAATTCATACCAATATTTCAGTATAATGATATTGAAAGAAATAATATCATTTACGAGAAAAAAATAACATCCCTTACCTCAAAAGAATAGTACTTTTGGCTGAAATATCGGATATTATTCTGAGAAAATCTTGCACAAAAAGCTACACTCAAAGTATCCTTATACTCACAAGAAATACGCTCGATATTATAGAGAGAGAATTTTTTGATCCTGGTGTGAGTTTCATTGTTTAACTAAGCAACCTATTTATAGGAAAATGCCAGCACACCAGGATTGACAAATTTTACATACGTATGATTTTTCTTCTAGCACACCATACTTTGAAACCAAACTTTTCAAAACCAAATTGCTCACCCACCCCATTTATCACATGTTTCTTTTTTTTTAAATAAAAGAATTCAAATTCAATTTGATCATCTTTACTCCATTTAATTCACATGTCCAAAAACACAATAATATTACCATTTAAATTACTATTATATTATCATATTATATTATGATAATGTAATATTATAATAATTTATTTAAATAAATATACTATCAAAGATAATTATGGTTTCATAGAAAATATAACAAACTTTCGACAAATGTCTCAGTCTAAAATTCCTCCATTTATATTCACATAAAATAAATATTTCCTTATCATATAAAGCAATAATTAATTATTCACAAATAATATTACAAAATCATAATAATGACAGCCAGATCGTTCCCGGGAAAGAGGGGGCTTTCCGATAAGGATTTTTCCTTACTAGCGCGCAATTAGGTGACCAAACCACTTTCCTAGACATAACTTCCTTAGACATTGCCAATAATGTTATCTTATAATATTATTCAAATAATATGAATTATTGATCTGATAATGGGAAATACTGTGTAGTGATAACTATTGAATCAATAATAAAAAATATCAACGTAGCAATTATTGAATCAATAAAATAAAATATTGAACAATAATGACTGTAACAATGATTGAGTAGTGACTTCTTACGTAAGAATCAATAATCAGAATTATTGTGTAATACCGCGTGCTACTGTGCAACACCGCGTATTATTGTATTTTAACCACTAGGTATTCCAACAGTTTTAACTGTAACAACTACGTCGTTATTTATAAAAAATTCATACTTGTCATTTTCTTCATCCAATAATTTTCCGTTATAAGGCCCACAAATGGCTGCGCCGTCATACGTATATTCCCGATAAAAATAATATTCCCCGACCCAAACGAATATTCTATGACCACTTGTTTAGTTTGAAAAATTTACACATTTCACTCATAACTATAGCATTATATCAAATCAACACCTTATTATTCAAAAATAATAATTAGAGAAATTAAATCTTTATTCATAAAAAGTTGGGGTCTTACAACATCCCTTCCTTATGAAATTTCATCCTCGAAATTGATATATGTACCTAGTATGTCGAAGAGGTAAGGATACCTTATTCTCATATCCGATTCTAACTCCTAGGTCATTTCCTCAATATCATGATTTCTCCATAAAATTTTGACTTGAGGTATAACC
Organism: Panax quinquefolius; assembly: GCA_020205615.1. Lineage (NCBI taxonomy): Eukaryota > Viridiplantae > Streptophyta > Magnoliopsida > Apiales > Araliaceae > Panax > Panax quinquefolius. Next base: position 64,758,399 of record CM035157.1, read on the forward strand.
TTTGAGCGTAAAATATGTTCCTTCTTATCATAGATTTTAACATGTACCTCTTCATACATTAAATCTTTTGCTATCTCGTCGGGTTCTAACTCAATAATGTGGTTTGGGTCTTTCACATATTTACGTAGCATGGATATGTGAAAAATGTTATGAACACGAGATATACTTGGCGGTAAAGCGAGTCTATAGGCCACATTTCCTACTCGGTCGAGGATTTCAAATGGACCAATAAATCAAGGGTTGATATTTCCTCTCTTCATCGATTCTTGCTTCTAGAATAACACCTTCTTGCACTTTCTTCTTCTCATTCATCAGCTCTGAGTCTATAGCTTGAGTGACTTTAATTTTATCGATTAAAGTCAATTCTAATCGTATATTTGCTATTTTCACGTAGGTTCTTGGAGTCTTTAACTCTATCTAAATCTTCTATAAGTTATACGAAATAGGTCTTTGTGTTAACAACGTTGCACTTGTAACTGCATACGATCTTCTACTCAATGCGTCAGCTACTACGTTCGCTTTTCCACGATGGTATTATCATAACATGTGCTAAAATGAGTTTTCTCTTGAGTTATTGGAAGCTTTTCTAGCATTCTTCCCTCCATTCGAATTTTATATCCTTACGAGTTAGCTGATTTAATGGAGTGGCAATTCAAAAAAAAAATCCTTCCACGAATCTCCGATAATAACCAGCTAAGCCTAGAAAGCTATGTATTTCAATTACTGACTTAGGTTGCTCTTAACTGTGACTTATATCCCAACCTTGGATTGCACGTCACAATGGAACCTATCGTTTTACCACCACACAAATATAGCGTCCACTACGGAGAGTCTGGCTTCGGTGCATTCCATAAAGGAAGTCACCAGATAGAGGCTCAAGTACCAACTCTTGTAGTTGGGTTTTTAACTCCTGAAGTTCAATAGGAGCCATTTGATATTAGATTTTAGAAATGGGTTTTGTACCGGGTTCAAGGTCGATACAAAATTCGATTTCACGCTCTGGGGGTAGGCCAGGAATTTCTTCGAGATCAGGAAATTCATTAATAAAAGAAATAGTATTCAAATCTGACGTATTTTTGTTTAAATCCATGACATGTGCTAAGAAAGCTTGACATTCATTTTTCAATAAATGAATAGCTTTATGGCTTGATATGACAGTGATTTACTTTAGTGGATTGATTACTTGAATTCGTATAACAGGTTAGTTAGGAATATAAAAACTAATAACCTTACGAAAATAATTAATTTTAGCATGATAAATAGTTAACCAATCAATCCCTAAAATCACATCAAATGCAATTATTTTCAAGGAGATGAGATCAACATGTAATGTGATGGTCCCAACTTGAATCAAGCAAGATTTATAAACAGTGGATGTAATGAAAGTTTCTCCTAACGGAGTTTCAATAGATAAGTCAAAGTATAATTTCTCAGGGGTCAAGTTCAAACGTTGAGCACAAGCAGGAGAAAAAAAGAATGGGTAGAATCGGTATCTAATATGGTATAGACTTTATAAGAATTTATGATTAACTGACCCGTGATAACTTCGTTCGGGTTACTAGCTTTTTAAAAAGTCACGAAAAATGCTCTTCCTGAAATCACCGACTTTGTTTTGTTCGTATCCGCCTTTGGTGCCACCGTCCCAGCTGGACTTGATTTCGCTATAGGAAAAAATTGAGCTACGTGACCATCTTTTCTACAACTAAAACACACCTTAAAAGGTTGTGAACAGTTTGGACTTATGTGCCCCTCCTCTCTGCATCTGTATCATCTAATTGGCAGTCAATCTCCTCCCCTAGAATTTGTTGCTGGTGCTGCTGCCGACGTCTTCCCATTATCGTTAAATCTTCTCTTCTTGAAATTTCCACTTGAATCATTTCTTCTATTATATTGGCCATGATTACCACCGAAGTGGTTACCATTTCTGGCATGATAATTTCCTCCACGATGGTTATCATTATTCCGATGGTCGTTGCCACTGGTACGATTATTATCATGTTATTGGTCGTTCTCTTTTGGTTAAGTTGACTCATAATCCCGCTCCAATAATTGAGCCATATTCACTACATCTGAATACAAACACAGTTTGTGAGAAATGAGGTATTGACATATTTTGGGTTTCAAACCTCTCATAAACATCCGCGTCATATGTTCCTCATTCTCTACCAAATGAGGTGCAAACCTAGATAATTCCGCGAACTTAGCCTCGTACAGGGACACATCCATGTTGTTTTGTTCCAGTTTGATAAACTCTACCTCCTTCATGTGACGAATACTTTCGAGAAAGTACTTGTCATTGAACAATTCTTAAAACTTCTCCCAAGACATCTTGAGTGCGGCAAAGCTGAGTATGCTTTACGGATTCTCACCAGTAATCTGCCTCTCCTCGCAACATGAAGGTGATAAAGGCAACCTTTTGCTCCTTGGAGCATCCCAAGACATTAAATATCTTGGTAATTTGCTTTATCCACGTCTCTGCCTCAAGTGGTTCTGGCTTTCCCAAAAACTCTGGTGGTCCCAGCTCCTTGAACTACTTAGCGGTGACCATTTATGAGTTTCCAGTCTTTCCACCTATATTTTGCACAGGAGTCTCTCCTGCCTGATGTTGCATGAATTGAGAAAGCCTCTAAACATCCCATCGTTCATCATTTGGTTAGTGTTGTTGTTTACCTGAGGATTATCGCCTTCCTAATGCACGTTATCCTGGCTATTGATCAGTAGTGATTCAACGGTCTTATGTGCTCCATTGCTCATCTCACAATTTTCAGATGCCATTCTCAAATACTGCCATAAAACAATGGTTAATTGACATGCCACATATTATCTCTATATTCTGACCGAGCAATTAAATAACAAATAAGCTTAGGTAGAACACATTAGCGAAGGATTTACTCGTCTCTCCCCTCCTAATTCTATTCCCCGAACTTCGTCAGAAACCATATCCCTAAGCTCTGATACCAACTGTGATGCCCCCAAAATAGGTTCATACAACCCATTCTGAGTCGCCAAATACATGGTACAGAAAACAACAACAAACTTCATTATTACAATTGTCGTGAAAAATACGACAACACATATGTGTGAGTTTAGATACAAATATTGTCTTCTAGACAATATCCAAACTCAAATAAGTTCTCATTATAATTATTGATACACTATTTTACAAATAATGAGGACTACTATAACAACTGTCTTGAACCATCCCTCCACATCCCGACTAGTTCCCGCTCTATTCTTGCCTCCTGAGATGAGAAATGGAACAGAAAGGAAAAGGATGAGCTCAATTAGCCCAGTAAAAAATATTTTGACTAGGATAATGCAGAATAAATTATCCTTAGTACTCAACAGGGAAAATCTGATAGAATACAATAGACAACAAGTTTTAGATCAACAACTGCAGCGGAAACAACAATTTATTAGAAGAATTAAGTAGAGAATGAAGTCTACTATCTTCTATGATTTTAAAGTTCATCATCAATATTTATCCCTGTAACATCAATCAATATACATCTTGAATAAAATATTCATCTTTGCTAAAAATGAATCTAGAGAGATAAAAGGACAAAGATTAGGGATTCGTACTTTAGTTTATACAAGTTCAAAAATACTCCATAATAATCAATTGTAGAGCAAAATTCAAAAATGAAGATCAAAACATGGATACAATGAAAGATAGTAACCATAATAGACAACTTGGACCAAGAATTTTTTTTTTAATTTTTTTGTGAATAGTGTTGTATACGTGAATAGTGTTGTATACGTGAATAGTAACCCCGACATGAAAAGGTAAAACTTTCACAATAAAAATCATACTTCGTTAATAGTACTGTATTCATGAATAGTGTTGTATACGTGAATAGTGTCGTATATGTGAATAGTAACCTCGACATAAAAAGGTAAAAAATTTATAATAAAATTTATACCAATATTTTGGTATAATGATATTGAAAGAAATAATATCGTTTACGAAAAAAAATAACATCCCTTACCCCAAAGAATAGTACTTTTGGCTAAAATATCGGATATTATTCTGAGAAAATCTTGCATAAAAAGCTACACTCAAAGTATCCTTATACTCACAAGAAATACGCTCGATATTATAGAGAGAATTTTCTGATTCTGGTATGAGTTTCATTGTTTAACTAAGCAACCTATTTATAGGGAAATACATGTCAGCACACCAAGATTGATAAATTTTACATACGTATGATTTTTCTTCCAGCACTCCATAACAAACTTTCGACAAATGTCTCATTCCAAAATTCCTCCATTTATATCCACATAAAATAAATAGTTCCTTATCATATAAATCAATAATTAATTATTCATAAATAATATTAAAAAATCATAATAATGACGACCAGGTCGTTCCCAAGAAAGAGGGGGCTTTCCGATAAGGATTTCTCCTTACTGGCGCGCAATTAGGTGACCAAACCCCTTTCCTAGACATAACTTCCTTAGACATTGCCAATAATGCTATTTAATAATATTATTCAAATAATATGAATTATTGATCTGATAATGGGAAATACTGTGCAGTGACAATTATTGAATCAATAATAAAAAATATCAACGTAGCAATTATTGAATCAATAAAATAAAATATTGAACAATAATTACTATAACAATTATTTAGTAGTGACTTCTTACGTAAGAATCAATAATCAGAATTATTGTGCAATACTGTGTGCTCTTGTGCAACACCAAGTATTACTGTATTTTAACCACCGGGTATTCCAATAGTTTTAATGGTAATAACTACGTCGTTATTTATAAAAAAACTCATACTTGTCGTTTTTTTCATTCGATAATTTTCCGTTATGGGGCCCACAAATGGTTGCGCCATTGTACGGATATTCCCGACAAAAAGAATATTCCCCGACCAAAACGAATATTCTATGATCACTTGTTTACTTTGCAAAATTTGCACATTTCACCCATAACTAAAGCATTATATCAAATCAACACCTTATTATTCAAAAATAATAATTAGAGAAATTAAATCTTTATTCATAAAAAGTTGGATCTTACATATATACAGACCAAAAAAGTCTGAAGTATATATTTACACATAATGATCTGAATATGTGATAGAGAAATGGCTGGAGTTGATTAAAGACTATGACTACGAGATTCTTTATCATCCCGGAAAGGAGAATGTTGTTGTTGATGCCTTAAGTATAAAGGGTCGGGAGAAATTATTGATGTTAACAGCTTAGGAAAAGCTTATAGCAGAAATGGCCAAGTTGGAATTAGAAGTTAAATATCTGACAAAATTAGATGAAAAATTGTTCCAGATGGAGACCAATTTAATTTTGGTGGATAAGGTGAAGAATGCACAAATTCAAGATAAAAACAGTGAAAAGATAAAAAGAAAAGTGTCTGAAGGTGAAGAAGAAAAATTTAGAATTGATGCGGAAGGGTTACATAGATTTGAGGGGAGAATTTGGGTTCCGCTAATACCGGAAGTTAAACAGGAATTTTTGAGTGAGGCTCATAACTCACGATATTCGATTCACCCCGGAAGTACGAAGATGTACAGAATCTCAAACATCATTTCTACTGGTCGAATATGAAAAAGGACGTTGCTAAATATGTGGTAAAATGTTTAACGTGTCAGAAAGTCAAAGTTGAACATCAAAGGCCAAGCGGATTATTACAACCATTAGAGATACCAGAATGAAAATGGGAGCATATCACAATGGATTTTGTGGTAGGTCTTCCAACGGCTCAACAGGGTTATGATGCGATTTGGGTGATTGTGGATCGATTGACAAAGTCAGCACACTTTTTGTCAATCAAAATTAGATTTAACCTAGATCATTTAGCAAAATTGTATGTGAAGGAGATTGTATCAAGACACGGTGTCTCATTGTCCATTGTATCAGATAGAGATCCACGTTTCACACCAAATTTCTGGAAACGACTACAGGAGTGCTTGGGAACGTAGTTAAGAATGAGCATAGTGTATCATCCTCAAATCGACGGACAAAGTGAGAGGACAATCCAGACATTGGAGGGTGTGCTCAAAAATTGTATTATGGATTTCAAAGGGAATTAGGATGATCATCTATCATTGGTTGAATTTGAATATAATAACAGTTATCACGCAAGTATTGACATCTCTCCTTATGAAGCATTGTACGGAAGGAAGTGTAGAACCCCGCTGTGCTGGGATAAATTTGGTGAACATCGGCTATTTGGTCCAGAATTGGTGCAACAAACTGTCGAGATTGTCAAGGTGATTCGGGCAAGATTGATAGCTCCACAGGATTGGTAGAAGAAATATACTGATGAACACCAACAGAATCGGGAATTTTATGTCGGCAGTTTTATTTTCTTAAAAGTGTATCCTTAGAAAAGGAAAATACGACTTGGTAAAAAGGAAAAACTAAGCCTTAGGTTTATAGGACCTTTTGAAGTGCTACGACGAATTGGTGAAGTGGCATATGAGGTAACTCTACCTCCAGAACTAAAATATATTCATAACATTTTCCATGCTTCAGATTTACGACCATATAAGCACGATTATAAATATGTTATAGAATATGAACCATTACAATTTGAAAAATATTTGTCTTGTGAAGAAGTTTATGTTCAAATTGTTGACAAAAAAGAGAAAGTATTAAGGAATAAAGTGATGCCTCCTGTTAACATAATTTGGAGGAACCACAGCGCTGAAGAAGCTACGTGAAAACTTGAAGACAAGATGATAAAAACTATCCTTATTTATTTGCTTAATCTGGGTGTAGCGATTATGGGGACATAATCTTTTTAAGGGAGGAAGAATGTGACGGATGAATTTATTGAGTTATGATTCTAGGGATAAAATCCTTTTAAGGAGGGAATGATGTAATGAATGAGAATTTTGTAATTAATTTTAAATATTTATTAAATTAATGAAATATTTGAATTGATTTATTTATTGAAAAAAAAATAAATATTTGATGAAATTGTTGTGCAATAATTTAGTTAAAGTGTGTTATAATAATTAAATTAATGTATGCTAATTTTATGGTTTAAAGATTTAATTTAATGAAATAATTAAAGTAAATAAATTGTTTAATAATTATAATGTTGTGTAATGGTATTATTTTAATTTAATTGATTAATGGAATTAAAGGAGTAATTAATTTAGAAGGTTAATATTTATTAAATAAATATAAAGAATTATTTTGGCTAAATAAATATTATGTGGATAATTAAAGATTATGATTTAAATTTAATAAGTGTGACATTTGTATAATATATAAGAATGAAAACATGAAAATAATTTAGGAAAAGTTTGAGAGGGTTGCCAAACATGGTCTTAAGACCTTTGGTATTTTTATCAGTTAAAAACATTTTGTTCTATAACTGATATATGTTAAGTATGTGGTCAGGTTGGTTTTACGTGTTCTTATAACACAGAGTTGGGAAGAGAGGAAAGTTAGAGAGTTTTGAGGTGTATTGAGAGTATTCTCTGTAAATTGATAAGGGTTAGAGCAGGAAGAAGGTTTTGTCAAGCTATTCTATCATCTTGCTAAGTCTTAATAAGGAATTTAAGGTATAATTTAATTTATATTCTCAGTTGTATGTTCTTAAGTTTTCTTTTAAATTGGAGACTTAATGTATGATTTGTGAGGAATTGGATTCTATTTATTGGATAGTACATATATAATCTATTAGTTATCATTTAAAAATAATTTGTAGAGGATAAATTCATGAAGTTATGTTTTAAAATGAAGGTTTTTTTTGGTGTTCTTGAGTTTTTTTGGTGTTATATATGACATGTATGATTTTGGAGTCAAAATTGGTGTTTAATTTATTTAATAATCTGTAAATTGGTTGTCAAATGTGTTATTATATTGAATTACGAAAAGAATGCAACTGAAATGCAGAAATTTGGTGAATTAACGAAGTTATGGTGATGTGATTCGTTACACATGTCAAAATTTGGGTTTTTAGGCATAAATATGATTTTAATCCTTTAAGATTGATTGTTTTAGATGTTTATGATGTTAAAAGTGTAATATGCATGCTAAGTGTTGTTGTTAATAAATTTCTAGCTTCTGGGTTTGTTGAATTCATGCTTAATTAGGAAAAATTGGGAGGTTTGGGTTGAACTGTGAAGCAGGGACGCAGTCTGCAAGTTTCTGTCTGCGTACCGGCCCAGGTACGCTGGTATCAAAGGCAGAAATGGCGCAACAGTTCCTGTTGAGTTTTTTGGGAATTAAGCATCAGTAGCGACTATCTTAGAAGTCAAGAGCTTGGGGTAAGCAAATTGCGCCTTTCCCCAGTAGAAATAATTTGTTTTGTTCTATGTTCCAGTCCATGATGTGTTGATTTAACCTAGTCTAATGTTCTTGATATTGTGTTAAGAATGTAATAAAGTTCTACAACAGATTGTAAACATGTATTTGATGATCTTAGGTTAAAAAGATAATAACTTGAGAAAACTTTCACTTGTTGTTTATTAAGTCTTGAGATGTTATTTAAGCGTGATGTTGCTTTACTAGATTTATGATTTCAGATCTGTAAATGATGTCAGCGATCATAATATGAATTAGGATAACAAGATGAACTTGAATGGGAATTAAACCTACAAGTCTAATGTTAATTTAACTAATCGGTATTGCGATTTTAATGGTATATGTAGGGTATTTGGCGAACGTGTGTTATAATTATCTAACTTACGCATGAGGAAAGTTCCTAAACCTTATTTCTTTACATAAAGCAAGTTCTGTATCCTTTCTTGTTTATTATTATTATGCAAGTTTCTAAATCCTACTTTTTCACTGAGCAAGTTTCCTAGTCTTGAACTTGATATTGATTGATTATGATGGCTCAAGTTGTCTATTCATATTGAGCGAGTTTCTAACCTTTGTTTCTTATTAATTCAAAGCTTAAAATGTTCATTATCTCGAACGAGACTTTCTAATCCTTTTGAAGTTAGTATATTTAATATATAATGTTTTATTCAATTTAATACTGTCTTGACTCCATTTTTGATTTAAATATCGTTACTCAATACCTATTTATTTTATCAAACTCTGAATGACTAGTGGACCTTAGTTTATTCGACTAGCCCATAATTGATGAGGGTTCTAAAATTCTAGAACCATTGTTAAAGCTAATCCAAACTAAGCTTTCTTTAGTACGGAATCCTAAGTTAAATTGAGATGAACAACCCTATTATAGGGGATTATTTACGCGTTAGAGTTAAGATGTTTGTGCTCAATACATGGTATGAAGGGCTGATCCCGCTAAGTATGAAAGGAAAGGTACATATAGTCTAATGACTGTTAAAGGTTGAAGTAGAAATGTAACGCCCCCAAAATAGGTTTACATCACCCATCTTGAGTCGCCAAATACATGGTACAAAATTAAAATACAACTTAATTATACAACAGTCGTGTAAAATACGACAAAACATAATCTAAGAGTTTTAATAAGAATATTATCATCTAGACAATATCCACACTCAATGGAGTCCTCATTACATTTATTGTTACACTATTTGAATAGTGAGGACTACTAAAATAACCATCTGGACCGTCAATCCGTTCCCCGACTCGTCCCAGCTATATTCTCATTTCACAAGAGAACAAAGGAAAAGAAAGGGTGAGCTCAACTAGCCCAGTAAGAAATATTATGACTAAGATAATGCAGAATAAATTATCCTTAGCCTTCAACAGTATAACAATTGATAGAATATAATAGACAACAAGTTTTAGATCAACAACTGCAGCAGAATAAGCAATCCATTAGAAGAGTCAAGTAGAGTATAAAATCTACTATCTTCTATGATTTCAAAATTTTTTCATCAACTTTATCGCTGAGACTCAGCTTAATAAATAAAATCGAATCATCCCTGCATTACGGCCAAGGATATTCATGTAATCATCAATGGTCATGATTATGCCGAATAATCCTTGGTCATAATCATACCAACATCTGTCTATTAATGAACTACAGGCCAATGAGGACTTTCACCACATCATTCGTCACATTACGGTCATCATCATACCGAATAATTCGGTTAATTACCCGATTGGTCAATATAAGCTCTAGACATCAATTATTATCGAAATAAATGTCAATTTTTACTAACACTAATAATTCCAACACAATAGAACTATCAATTTCATCTTTAATCAACACGAACATATTCATCATTAATATTATAATTCAAAATATTTAACAACTAGGTCATTCCCAGGAAAGAGGGGGCTTTTCGATAAGGATTTCTCCTTATTGGCACGCAATTAGGTGACCAAACCTCTCCTTGATAGAACTTCTAGACATTGTCAATATTGCAAATAATAATATGAATAACTTTGTCATCTCAATTATTGATTTAATAATATATATTATGCAGATGATACTATGACAATAATTGAATCAATAATATGAGAGATATGATGCAACAATTACTGTAGCAATAATTGAGTATAACTGAGTGACTTCTCACGTAAGCATCAATAATCAATACTGTGTGCTACTATGCAACCACGCGTATTACTGTACTTTTACTACCGGGTAGTTCAATAGTTTAACGGTAACACTTTCACCGTTATTTTTATAAAAAGATAATTCTGTCATTTTCTAACTACAACAATACTTCTGTTGTGAGGTTCACCAATGATTGTGCCGTCGTACGAATATTCCCTGTTAAAACGAATATTCCCTGACCAATCGAATATTTTATAACAACTTGCTTACTTTGCAAAATTTATAAATATTACCCACAATTATAACATTATATCAAATAAACACCATAATATTCAAAAATATATTTTGAGAAAATTATTCTTTATTCATAAAAGTTGGGGTCTTACAACCTCCTCTTCTTATGAAATTTCGTCTTCAAAATTAGGGTACGTACTTGGTATATCGAAGAGGTGAGGATATCTTGACTTCATCTCAGATTCTAACTCCCAGGTCATTTCTTCCACATCGTGGTTTCTCGACAAAACTTTGGCTTGAGGTATAACCTTGAAGCGTAGAATATGATCCTTCTTATCCATGATTTTAACAAGTAACTCTTCATATGTTAAATCTTCCTCTATCTCGTCTGGTTCTAATTCAATAATGTGGTTCGGGTCTTTCACATATTTACGTAACATAGATATGTGAAAAATGTTATGAACACGAGGCATACTTGGCGATAAGGCGAGTCTATAGGCCACAGCTCCTACTCGATCGAGGATTATAAATGGGCCAATGAATCGAGGATTGAGCTTTCATCTCTTTCCAAATCTCATAACTCCTTTCCATGGAGCAACACATAACAACACATGATCTCCAATATTGAATTCCACGTCCTTTCGATGAAGATCAACATAACTCTTTTGTCGATCTTGTGAGGTTTTTATACGTTATCGGATCGTTTGATTCTTTTCCGTAGTCATACGTACCAACTCTGGTCCTAACAACGTTGCTTCACCCACCTCATCCCAGCATACTGGAGAATGACACTTTCTTCCATACAACGCCTCAAATGAAGCCATGCCAATACTTGCTTTATAACTAACCCAAAAATATTGAAGTGAATCTTGGGTCTTGATCAGAAACTAAGGATATTGGCATACCATGCAATCTTACAATCTCGTTTATGTACATACTAGAAAGACTTCAAGTGTAAAAGTTTCTCGTATCGGTAAGAAATGAGCAGACTTGGTCAATCTATCAAAAATGACCCAAATCACATCTATGCCTTGAGAAACCTTGGGAAGACCAGTAACGAAATCCATGGTAATGTGCTCCCACTTCCATTTTGGAATTTCAAGTGGTTGCAATGGATCTTTTGGCACTTGATACTCTACCTTGACTCGTTGACAAGTTAGGCACCTTGAGATAAACCCCGCTATCTCTCTCTTAATATTGCTCCACCAAAATGTATGTAGAAGATCACGATACATTTTGGTACTCCCATGATGGATTGCAAACGGTGTGTTGTGCGCCTCCATCATGATTTTATACTTCAAGTCAGAATCGTTAGGAACACAAAGTCTGGAGTTGACTCAAAGTATTCCTTCTTCATCTATTCTTGCTTTTGGAATAACGTCTTCTTGTACTTTCTTCCTCATACGCATCATCTCCAGGTCTATAGCTTGAGCAGCTTTAACTTTATCAATTAAAGTCGATTCTACTCGTATATTCGCCATCATCATATGGGTCCCTGGAGTCTTTAACTCTATCTCCATCCTTTGTAAGTCATACAAAATGGGCCTTTGTGTTTAAAATATCGCACTCGTACCCGCATATGATATTCTACTCAATACGTCGGCTACCACGTTCGTTTGTCTAGGATTATATTGGATGGTATGATCATAATCTTTCAACAGCTCAAGCCATCGTCGTTGCCGCATGTTGAGTTCCTTTTGAGTGAAGAAATATTTGAGGCTTTTATGATTCGTATAAATCTCCACCTTCTCTCTATACAGGTAATGCCTCCAAATCTTAAGCGCAAAAACGACTGCTGCCAACTCTAGATCATAAGTAGGATAATTCCTCTCATATTCTTTGAGTTGTCGTGAGGCATAGGCTATGACTTTCCCATGTTACATGCGAACACATCCTAACCCTTTACCTGAAGCATCACTGTAGATGACAAATCCCTCCGAGCCAGATGGTATTATCAGAATAGGTGCTGAAATGAGTTTCCTCTTGAGTTCTTGAAAAGTCTTTTCACATTCCTCGCTCCAACTGAATTTTGTATCTTTTTGAGTCAGTTGAGTTAATGGAGTAGGGATTCGAGAAAACCCTTCTACGAATCTCCGATAATAACCAACTAAGCCGAGAAAGCTACTTACTTCGGTCACTGACTTAGGTTGCTCCCAGCTTTGAATTACTTCAATCTTTTTCGGGTCAACAGATATTCCATGATTTGATATTACGTGCCCAAGGAATGCAACTTCCTCAAGCCAGAACTTGCATTTCTTCAACTTGGCATATAGCTTGTTTTCACGAAGCTTTTGGAATATCAGCCTCAAGTGTTGCTCATGGTCTTCACGGGTTTCGGAGTATATGAGGATGTCATCAATAAAGACGACCACAACGTGATCCAAATATTCATTGAATACTTGGTTCATCATGTCCATGAAGGCAGCAGGAGCATTAGTCAATCCAAAAGACATGACTAGAAATTCATAATGCCCGTGCCGAGTTCTGAAAGTAGTCTTTGGAATGTCATTTGTTTTAATCTTCAACTGATGATATCCGAAACGAAGATCAATCTTTGAAAAGAATTTGGCTCCTTACAACTGGTCAAACAGTCATCAATGCGAGGCAATTGGTACTATTTTTTGATGGTGACATGATTCAACTCCGATAATCAATATAAATTCGCATACTTCCATCTTTCTTCTTCACGAATAGAACAGGAGCACCCCAAGGAGACGTACTAGGATGAATGAAATCGATCTTTAACAATTTCTGTAGTTGGGTTTTTAACTCCTGAAGTTCAATAGGAGCCATTCGATATGGGTATTTGGAAATAGGTTTTGTACCGGATTCAAGGTTGATACAAAATTCAATTTCACGCTCTGGGGGTAGGCCAGGAAGTTCTTCAGGGAATACGTCAGGAAATTTATTAACAATAGAAATATCATTCAAGTCTGAAGTATTTTTATTTAAATCCGTGACATGGGCTAAGAAAGCTTGACATCCATTTTTCAATAAACGAATAACTTTATGACTTGGTATGATAGTGATTGAATTTAGTGGTTTGGTTGCTTGAATTCGTATAATAGGTTGGTTAGGAATATAAAAGCTAACAACCTTACGAAAACAATTGATTTTAGCATGATGAGTAGTTAACCAATCAATCCCTAAAATCACATCAAATGCAAGTATTTTCAAAGAAATAAGATCGACAGGTAACGTGCGGTTACCGATTTGAATTAAATAAGACTTATAAACAGTGGATGTAATGAAGGTTTCTCCCAATGGAGTTTCAACAGATAAGTCAAAGTCTAATTTCTTCAAAGTCAAATTTAAACGTTGAGCTCAAGTAGGAGAAATAAAAGAATGGGTAGAACCGGTATCAAATAAGGTATATACTTCACTAGAGTTTAAGATTAACTTACCTGTGATCACCTCGTTCGGATTCCTCGCTTTTTTGGAGGTTACGACAAACGCTCTCCCTTGAACTACCGGTTTTGTCTTGTCTGGGACGGCCTTTGATGCCTCCATCCCAGCTGGACATGACTTTGGTGCACGACAAAATCGGGCTAGGTGACCTTCTCTTCCAAAATTGTAACATGCTTTGGACTGCATCACGCAGTTTGGACTGATATGTCCCTCCTCTCCGCAATTGTAACATACGACCGACGGTCGTTCTCCTTCCTTAACAACAAGTGCTGGTGCTGACTTCTTTCCGTCATTATTAAATCTCTTCTTCTTGAAATGTCCACTCTTATTGTCATGGCCATGATTACCACCGAACTGATTACCATTTCTGGCATGTGGATTTCCCCCACGCTTGTTATCATCGCTTCGATGACTGCTACCACTGGTATTATCGACTTGTCGGCTACTCTCTCTTGGTTGGGTTGACTCATTATCGCACGCCAATAACTGAGCCCTATTCACAACATCCGAATACAAACACAGTTTGTGAGAAATTAGGTATTGACGTATCTCAGGTTTCAAACCACTTAGAAACATCCGCGTCATTCTCTCCTCATTATCAACCAAGTTGGACGCAAACCGAGACAACTCGGCAAACTTAGCTTCGTACTGCGCCACAGCCATATTATTTTACTCAAGCTTGATGAACTCTACCTCCTTCATGTGACGAATACTTTCAGGAAAGTACTTGTCGTTGAACAGTTCTTGAAACTTCTCCTAAGACATCTTCAGTGCGGCAGGTTGAGTACTCTTTATAGATTCCCACCAGTAATCTGCCTCTGCTCGCAACATGAAGGTGGCAAAGGGAACCTATTGCTCCTCGGAGCATCCCAAGACATCAAATATCTTGTTGATCTGCTTTATCCACGTCTCCGCCTTAAGTGGTTTTGGCTCTCCAAAAAACTCTGGTGGTCCCAGCTCCTTGAACTACTTAGCAGTAACCGTCCGAGAGTTATCAGTGTTTTCACCTGCATTTTGGACAAGAGTCGCCCTCGCTTGATGTTGCATGAATTGCGTAAAACCACTGAGCATCCCATCGTTCATCATTTGATCGTTGTTGTTTACCTGAGGATTATTGTCTTCCTGTTGCACATAATCCTGGGTATTAATATGTGGTGACTCAACGATCTCATGTGCTTCATTACTTATCTCAACATTTTCGGATGCCAATCTCAAATACTGCCACAAAACAAGGGTTAATTAACATATCACATATTATCCCTATACTCTGACCGACCAATTAAATATCAAATAAACTTAGGTAGGTCATACTAGCGAAGGAATTCCCCGTCTCTCCCCTCCTAGTTCTTGTCTCACATCTCAGCTAGGGATCATATCCCTAAGCTTTGATACCAATTGTGACGCCCACAAAATAGGTATACATCACCCATTTTGAGTCGCCAAATACATGGTATAAAATTAAAATACAACTTAATTATACAACAGTCGTGGAGTTTCAATAAGAATATTGTCATCTAGACAATATCCACACTCAATGGAGTCCTCATTACATTTTTTATCACACTATTTTATAGAATTGTGAGGACTACTAAAACAACCATCTGGACCGTCAATCCGTTCCCCGACTCGTCCCATCTATATTCTCATTTCCTGAAGAGAACAGTGAAAGAAAGGGTGAGCTCAACTAGCCCAGTTAGAAATATTATGACTAAGATAATGCAGAATAAATTATCCTTAGCCTTCAACAGTATAACAACTGACAGAATATAATAGACAACAAGTATTAGATCAACAACTGCAGCAGAATAAGCAATCCATTAGAAGAGTCAAGTAGAGCATAAAATCTACTATCTTCTATGATTTAAAAAGTTTTTCATCAACTTTATCGCTGAGATTCAGCTTAATAAATAAAATCGATTCATCCTTGCATCATGACCAAGGATATTCATGTAATCATCAATGGTCATGATTATACCAAACAATACCTAGTCATAATCATACCAACAACTGTCCATCAATGAACTATAGGCCAATGAGGACTTTCACCACATCATTCGTCACATTACAGTCATGATTATACTGAATAATCCTTCCTCATAATCATACCAAGTCCATCTATGCATGTAAGCCAAAGATGACTTTCGTCACAATATAAGCATGAGGATGATGACAATGACATAATAATTCAATAAAACAAGTTCAAGGATAAATTTTAAAGATTTATAATTTAATTTATCCAGAAATCAATAACGTCCAAATTGTCAACATGATACTGTTTTGTGGAGTAAAATTCAAGAGTGCTCAGAAAAATATTTCCATGAAAAGATACTGGATGAAGTGCAAATATCCAGGATATTCTACTAATTTCATGGAGTATAGAAGCCAAAACTTTAACCAACTGAGTATAATAGAATATATGAAACTGCAAATGGATTTTCGCCCGCCATTCGGTAATCCACGTAGATAGATTATTTCCACAATTTAATAAGGAATGAATACGAAGGATAATTCACCATGCATGTGGTAATCCACATAGACAAGTTATTCCAATAGGATAATAAAGAATGGAATAAAAGAAGAATTCACCAGGCATGTGATAGACCGCACAGACAGGTTATTCCAACAGAATAATAAAGAATAGAATAACAGAAGAATTCATCAGGCATGCGATAGACCGCACAGACAGGTTATTCCAATAGAATAATAAAGAATGGAATAACAAAAGAATTCACTAGGCATGCGATAGACTGCACAGACATGTTATTCTAACAAAATAATAAAGAATGGAATAACAAAAGAATTCACCAGGCATGCGATAGACCGTATAGACAGGTTATTCCAACAGAATAATAAAGAATGGAATAACAGAAGAATTCACTAGGCATGTGATAGACCACACAGACAGGTTATTCCAATAGAATAATAAAGAATGGAATAACAGAAGAATTCACCAGGTATGCGATAGACCGCACAGGCAGGTTATTCCAACAGAATAATAAAGAATGGTATAACAACCCTTAAGAATATTGAAAGAAATAACTCTCTTCATGAATACGAAAGAAATAATACCCCTTACCTTAGAAGAAACTGGATACTGGAATAGTGAGGTAGTAAACTTCTCTTCTTCTTTTTCTCTATAATTTCTCTCTATAATAATTGCTCTTGTGAGACTTAGTGAATTGGTGAGAAATGAAGGAAGAATGAGCTTCTATTTATAGGAAAATATAGTTTCAATAATTGTACATTTTGGGGCTCAAAATATTACAGTATAATACCTCCCTCTTTTTCTTCATTTTTAATTTAGTCCCGCAAGTATTATCAAATTTGCACCACCTCCCGTAATAGTAAATCATGTGAATTAATAGTTCATTCATGTGACTTAATAGTATAATCATGTGAAAAAACTAATTATGGTATAGTACCTTCAACTATACCTCCATTTTTAATTTAGTCATGCACGTATTATCAATCTTGCACCAGCTCCCCTAATAGTAAATCATGTGAATCAATAGTACACACATGTGAACACATAGTTATAATCATGTAAATTAATAGCAATTAATTGCTTATTTATTCGGTTAATTACCCGATTGGTTAATATAACCTCCAGACACCAATTATTATCGAAATAAATATCGATTTTTACTAACACTAATAATTCCAACACAATGGAACTATCAATTTCATCTTTAATCAACACGAACTTATTCATCATTAATATTATAATTCACAATATTTAATAACCAGGTCGTTCCCAGGAAGAAATAGGGGGCTTTCCGATAAGGATTTCTCCTTATTTGCGCACAATTACGTGACCAAACCTCTCCTTGACAGAACTTCTAGACATTGTCAATATTACAAATAATAATATGAATAACTTTACCGTCTCAATTATTGATTTAATAATATATATTATGTAGATGATACTGTGACAATAATTGAATCAATAATATGAGAGATATGATGCGAAGAATTCTCGTAGCAATAATTGAGTATAACCGAGTGACTTCTCACGTAAGCATCAATAATCAATACCATGTGCTACTATGTAACCACACGTATTACTATACTTTTACTACCGGGTAGTTCAACAATTTTAACGGTAACACTTTTGTCGTTATTTTTATAAAAGATAATTACATCGCTTTTCTAACTACGACAATACTTTCGTTATGGGGTCCACTAATGATTGTCTTGGTCGTCTTTAATATTCCCCTGTTAAAATGAATATTCCCAGAGCCAATCGAATATTTTATAACAACTTGCTTACTTGCAAAATTTATAAATATTACCCACAACTATAACATTATATCAAATCCACACAATAATATTAAAAAATATATTTTGAGAAAATTATTTTTTATTCATAAAAGTTGGGGTCTTACAAGAAATACTTAATAACCTAGGACATAGTTTGTGGTCTAGATACCCTCATATATATAATTCGATCTGATTTTCTAATCTTGATTCATAGGTCGAGTTCTTTATTATTTAGTATTCATTGTTACTATTATGATGTTAATATTGTCATCATTATATTTGTGAGAAATTGTTTGCTCACTCTTGCATATAAAACATTGCAGCTAAGGTTGAAAGACCATATGAGTCGTGCTCTAATAAAGGCAAAGGCAAAGCCACCAAGTGATGAAGACTTAGTTTAGTTTATTTGCAAGAATTTATGTTCTGAGACTTATTTTTTTATATGATGTATTTTGCAAACTTATGTAATAATTTAAGGTTAGATTACCTGTGATTTGTTTTAGTTGATGTAACCCTTTAATGGGGAGGATTATTATTTAAGTTATTTAATTTGTGTCTTTATCCTTGATTACGGGTAGTTGGATGTGATTGTTTTGGATAGTGAGCATCAAATCATGTGGGAATGAAGTACCTAGATTTGGGGGTGTCACGAGTTGATGTCAGAGCTTTAGGTTATGAACCTTAGTGGGGAACCTTATGAAGTAGCCTTTAAGGAGATCAAAAACATAGTGGTGATAAACTCTTATCGAGTTTTAAGGAATGGATTAAGAAATTCATTAAAGATAAATAATAAAAGATTTTATGTGCCTATGTGTTATTAACTTATGTGCTCGCGAGTATCGAAGAGTGTCACGTAGTTGGATGTGATTGTTTTGGATAGTGAGCACCAAATCCTGTAGGAATAAAGTACCCAAATTTGAGGGTGTCACGATTCCACTTTATTAACTGTGCTAGAAACGATCCAAGCAACGACCACCTCATGCAAGTGTGTCGTGGAGTCTATTAACATATAATGCATTCATCGTGATAAATAACAATATCAAAGGTGCAATAAATGAAAAACATTATATATATATAAATACATATATGCGAAGTACATAAAACGGTGCACATCAACATCATCTCTACAAATGAAAATAAAAAGTACAGGGAAATGGGGCACAACCGCCTAATATCTAACAAAAACCTATACAAAGAAATCTCGGATATATATGTCCCCGAGACGTTCAACCTGATCTAACTCCTCCTGCGTTACAGTATCTCCACCAAAATGGAAGTCTGGACGATAAGGAGGTGGGTCTCCTCCCACAAAACCACACAAGTTGAGATCACCTAAAGGATCAAAAGTATTTGCCTCTGCTGGATCTCTGCCCAAATGACGAATAATAAGGTGTTCCCGGTCCAACCGCTGGGTCAAATTACAGATCTGCTCCAAATGAGTAGGCTCTCTAACATAGGCTATCCAATCGGTCATCATCATTGAACCAGGCACCATGTCTCCCAAGAACTGGATAGCACGAGTTTGAGCCCAAATAGTATGAGGAGTCCACTATAAAGCAAAAGCAGCCTGAGTACAAGGGTAATTTGACAACATGAATCCATCATAACCCAGAAGAGGAATATCTATCACATGCTGAGTCAAAGACTAAGACCACATGGAAGAATGGAACAAGGAGATCCTAATCTCCCCTCTAACACAACAGATGGCTCGTTCTCCCAAGTTTAGCTCCCAACCACCCTCCGTTAACAAAGGAACCCTCAGGGAAGACAAGGCATACTCAAGACCTATCGAGAAACCCTCCTCAAAACCTACTGATAGATGATCTTGGGTGTAAGGAACCCATGTCACATTTGTTGGGTAAAATCTAGTTACACACAACACCCAAGTATACGTGGCCAACAGGTAATATAACAGTAAGTAAAGTATCATTCCCACAAAGATTAGCAAGAAATTAACCCTCACAATTAACAGCTTCCTATTAATCTAAATTTTATTAAACTATCCAATTTAAGAATTATAATTATAAAAACTAAATATATTAAAAATACTAAAATCACAAATCTTAAAAACTGAAATTTCGAACAAGTATTAGAGAATTAGACTTATAACTTCACCCTAAGCTTCACTTTGATTATTACCCTTTATTTCAGTTTAATTCATTATCCCAGTTTATTAATCAAGAACACGTAAGTAGAACTAGCCATCTCTCAATGCACTAATACCATATTAACTTAAATCCACAAATTAGATAGAATTAAGTTAAACACCTCAATTAACTAACTCACTATATTTCTATGTGAATTACAATCAAAGAAGGTTTAAGTTCAAGTTCTCTATTTGATTACATGCGATGCTAAGCATATCTCTACCCTAACATTCATCAAGAACACATGCTATATTAACTAAGTCTAAACTCGTATTTCCTCTCTTGAATCCATATAAGTCCACAAAGAATTATTGATCAAACAATTCATAAATTCAAGCATCAATTAATATAGATAAACTGAGGAATAGCTTATTAAATTGAAAATAAAAGTTACATAATCATTGTTCCACCCAAAGATCCGTTATAAGCCTAAAAAGTAATTTAGTTCATCTGTAATGAATTAAAAACTAAATTAATTAAAGTGAACATCATCCCAATTAGAAATATTAAACTAAAGAAGAAGAATAAATCCAGAACCACCCTTCTCTATAGCCTTAATATGAAATTGTTGTGAAATCTGCTTCAAAATCTTCCTCCAACGCTCTTGCTCTAAAATCAGCTTCAAAGATGTTAATTGCTTGTAAGATTTTTCAATCTTGTTGTTTGATGTTAATTTGTATGCCAAGACACGTATTCTCACTCTAATTCCACGCCTAACTGAGTTACATGCCATCCCAAACACTTGTCTCCATGTTTCATGCAGCAGTTCAATAAGATCAGGACACTAAATTTCATGTACCCCCGTCCTGGCGGGGGTTTTGCTTTGTAAGGTGCCCGCCTAGTGGGCATGTAATCTGTTAACTAACTTACACTCCCCCGCCCCAGCGGGTGTTTTGTATATAGGAAAGCCCGCCCTGGCAGGCATGTAGTCTGCTAGTTATCCATTTTAACTTTAAACTTACCACATTTCGCTATAATTTCGCTCTTTTAGTCCAATTGCCAATCCTCCATACCTAAACACAAAACAATACTAAATAAGTAAAAACAAAACATAAAAACAAGGAATTAACACTATTTAAGCTTGGATTAGGAGCCAATTATGTAACACCCCCTTATCTATACTCCCATGGTATCCGATATGGTGTTTACAACGAATCAATATAATGCATTTAAATCTATACACCCATGGTATCTGATTATAATATTACATAGAGGGACTATCAGATATAATTCCCATAGATCCAAGATTCACAGTATCCCATAACAGATGACAATTCACAAGAGAACTATTACTGTGTTTGGATACCCTTACTTGGATATATGGACTGTATCTGTGACTAGAGTCTATCTATCTAAAATTTAGAGTATCATTAATAACATGAACAGTCCATGTTACTAATACCCTCACCCAGATGTATAGTCTATGCCATGCGAATTTATACTATCGTATCGATAGTAACTATCTATCTAAAATTCAGAGTATTAATAACAACATGAACAATCCATGCTATTAATATCCTCACTCAGATAAATAGTTCCCAAGGATCTCAACTAGATTCGAAGTATTCTAACTTTACATCTATATATGTAAGAAAATACAGTTGCAGAAATAAAAGATGTTATATATATATATCATAATATTAAGATTCGATTACATGATTCTCATAACGAGTTTCTTATTACAAGGTATTCAAATAGACAAGAATATAATCTAATCTAAGCAGGGACGTTTCCCTTTATCTACTCCATATGTTCCAGGATTATCATTTAAAACCGCAAAGGGAATAATTTTCAAGGGTGAGCTATGACATGCTCAGCAAGTTTTGTATTTATAACAATATATAATTTGAAGAAATACAACAATTCAAATTTTGGCTGATAGTTGTTACCATTTCACTATGGATTTTTATTTCTGTCAGTCACACAGACTTAGAAATTTTGTTTAGATATGAGATAGGGGATCAACCCATTCAACATCTTAGGAGTATGCATCTCATCCTACCAGTGCTCAAATGCACCCAAATTAGTGTCAATATATTATCGATCAAAAGATCCCATACGGGATACCCAACTTCAGAATAGGATGTCTTACCAAACAATTTGGTTTGACACAACAATTTAAGCTTAACAATCAATATGAATAAATAATTCATTTCTTAGTTATGCTGAAGTTATAGCAATAACCTTACAATAAGAGGTAATTCAACTGTAGGTGTAGTATATCAACAGCATATCAAGATAAAATCCTGTTTCGCGAATAAACATGGTTGAGAAATTTGTAATAAAGAAATAAGGTTCAGATACTTGCATAAAGAAGAAATAAGTTTAGGGTTTAGGAAACTTGCCTGAGCGTAGATCAGTCAAGTTATGCCATTCAATTCGTTAATAAATACCTACGATGTTCATATATATAAATCTAACACGTTAGTATTAATAATAATATTCAATTATAACATTTACATATGCCCGGGCAAGATTAAATATGGTTTCGGTGTTTAATATCTCTATCAAATATTAAATAAGTTGATAAATGGACTAAATTTTATTTATAAAATTTATTATATTTTTACATAATTTATATATCCATTATAATAATTTTTAGAAGTTTTAAAATATTTTTAAAACATTTATTTACCCTTTAAATGATTTTTAATTCATTTATTTCTACTTATAGGTAATTAATATTTACTTAGAATTTTACAAAAATATCGTTTATTATTTTTAAATAATTTTAATCATTTATTATGATTTTTATATCATTAATACTATCTTTCAATAATTATTTAGTATTTATAAGTAATTATTCTAAATACTTTATTATTAATTTAATTATTAATAATATCTAAATCAAATAAAATATTTATTGAATTTATGTAAAAATATCATAAATTAATTATATTTATTTAATATAATTTTTAAAACTATTTTTGTATTTATTTATTAATTTTTTCTAATTTTTCTAATTTATTTTTAGAAAAATCAATTTATGTCTGTCGCTAAAGCCCTTCAATGACAGAAAGTGTCGCTGTAGGTGTTCTTGAGTTTACAAGCAATGATTAAATTAAGTGGTCGAGTGACCAGTTTGACCACAAATTATTTAGCTACTGTTTATGATTTTGGGTTTGTTTAAGTATGGATGTTATAGTACTCTTACAGTAGTACAACATGAATAACTTTTCAAGCTTTAACTTACATATAACAAGAAGTTATAAAGGCTCAAAGTCATTTGTCGAGTCATTTTGAGTTTCTGGGCAACCCGAGCAGTGAGTAAATAAGCTAGGTCAGCGGTTTTGGCTTTAATATCTTTGATTCTATGTATTGGATGTGTGTTGTGTTTGTTGTAACATGTAGTATATATGTCAGGGTACATATATATAACATTAACATGAACAAAACATAATTCTAAGGTCTCTAATTATGTTTGTCAAAGTACAGCCAAACGATGTTCGCTCAGTCAACAACTTTTGACCATTAATTCTAGTAATCCTATAAGTTGTTTAAGTAATTTAAGGTCATATATATGTAATACATATATCATGGTGTTAATCTAATACAAAACATTACAAAAACAACAAACAGAAGATGATCAAAAAGGTTGGTCAAAGTAGCCAGTTCGACTGTTCTTGAGTTTTCTGGGTAACCCAGAAAACTGCAATCCGTGAACGGTCAACACACTTTGACCATCTATAACTTGAAATCTATGGTTCTAATGAACCTGTTTTCTTTTCCATATTAAAGACCAACTAACAAGCTACAAATAATATACAATTAACAGACCTAAAAATAAATACATATGAATCTACAAGCTCTGACATTCGGCTGTCAGACTTGGTTTTCAAAATTTCCATATTTCTAAAAATACTTAATTAAGGCACCTAGATGTTATGAAAACGTGTTCTACCAATCTAATATACTTTCTAACATACTAATAGATATTTCTAAATATCTAAACAAGAAGATTAACAAAGGATCAAAGAGCTAGCTATGAACTAGGGTTTGTACCTTTCTTGATTGATCTTTTGATTCTAGCTTCTGATTTTGTTGCTGCTATCACCCAGGCTTGATTTGGTAAGTATATAAGTGTATAATGGCTTAGAAATTTCGTGAGTTTTCTTAGCCCTAAGGTTCCTATTTATAGAATTCTTCAATTTGGCTTTTTGGACATTTTTAAGTAACTTGCCTCCATAAATATCTATTCTGATGACTATTGTCATGTTTAGGAGTTACAAGTATGTCATGTGCAGCCTAGGGACTTGTGTGGTGACTCCTAACCTACTTATGAGCTAGTTAGGTTAGTTTAATAGCTTAATTTTGCCATAATCCTCACTAATCTTGATTAGGGTTTTGTTTTTAATGATTAGGATTGTTAATTGATGTTTATTAGTACCTAATTGAAGTTTACTAAACATGATTAGGTGTTAAGATAATATAATTAGGGTTAAATTAGCTAATTAGGGTTAGGTTTATAAATTAAGGTTAGGGTTTTGCTAATTAGGGTTAAGGTTTGTTAATATAGGGTTACTAACCTAGATTTCTCACTAATCCTAACAAGCACGACAAAGCATTTTGTCAGTGTAAGCACGACAAAGCAACTTGTCCAAACAAATATACTGGAAAATCCGATTTTGAATGAAAAATTTTAAGCACGAGGTGTCAAGCACGACGTTTTTCGGACAAAATTTTATTTGATCAAATTTGTTAAACAGAGTATATATTAACACTTGTAAACACTCAAAATTTTCTGCACACCTGTTACTAACATTGCAGGAGGGCAGATTCGTCTTTCGGAGATAACCCTAGAAGACAGCTCACATCCATTCCGGATACTACCAGAAGTTCAGTCTCAATCTCGGAACACACACCGGGAGTATCATTTCCAACCCAAGAACACATACCGGGAGTATCATTTCCAACCTCAAAGATAACCTCGAGTTTTGTCCTTGGAGATAACCCCAAGGAATGTTGTTGCAGTTCCGACGATAACCCCGTAAATTCTTGTTTCAAATGCAATCACCTTAAATCTAAGACCTCCTATCGAGGTACTCATACCAAAGACCCGGAGCTAACATCGGGCAGACAGGCACCTTTACAGATGACCTTGCGGCATTCAAACACTTGCAGTAGTCCAATCTCAGATATAACCCTGAGCAACGTCTGTTTTCAACTCAAACCGGAGATAACCCCAGTGAGGAGTCAAACGTCATCTTGCCACCTCAACACCTGCGCGTCGTCTCAACACTTAATACATATATACATACAACAATGTCCTTCAAGAACCAAGGAGTTCCAATCCCGAGTGACTATTACGCGTGGCAGCACACCGGATAGAATTTGAAGCATGAAGATCGTGGGCATGGTCCCCTCTTCCTGACTTTTTACAACCTCTAATCCCATGTCATTGCGTAACTCTCTACACAAGGGGTTCGAAGAAGGTCTTATATACCTCATTCGGATGCTCCAATTGAAGTTTTGCAAGTTCGAGTGGACATCATCGATTACAAATGCACGTGCTTGAGACAAAGGAACCCATGAGCAGGGGCACCTCGAAATTACTGCAGAAGCATCTGTGGTACATGAACTCTATAAATATAGAGCTTGGGGTGGCCATTTTAAAAAAATATAAAGTCAAGGAAGCCCTGTCAAATTTGTTCTGTACACACCCCATATTGAGTGTTTCCTTATTTTAAACACCTGTTAGCTCACATATAGCTACATTTTTACCAGCGGGAGCTGAGTGTTTATCCATCTAGAGTCATAGAAGCCTGCATTGGCAGCCCACTATAAGCCTTCTCACACTCTATAAAGTCTTTCTCTTCATCTTTGAACACACTATTCTACACATTGAGAGTCGTGTTGTGTGCGTATGCCCGGACTTCGGTCTGTAGTTTTCATTTCAGTCTCTATATATATACTTATATATGTATATATTTTATATATGGACTAACATTATCGAGTTATGCCTTGATTGAGCCTAGACTTATGTCTGGAGCGTTTACTTGCTTATATATATATGTATATATACACGTATATATATTATTATTGTCGGACATATCTGATGAGCCTGGATTTTACATCCGGAGCGTTTACACTTTTAATATATATATATATATATATATATATATATATATATATATATATATATATATATATATATATATATATATATATATATCGAGTTTACTTGAGGCCTTTTACTAATTATTTACACACTTAGTCACTGGAGTTTACTTACATTGGCGGTTGATAAATATTCTTGCTTTATTTACATTTCGATCCCCAATGGAGTCGTTTAAGTGGTGGTTGATCATATCCATATATATATATATATATATATATATATATATATATATATATATATATATATATATATATATATATATATATAACTTTTATATATTTACATTTCGATCCTTGTGGAGTTGCTTACATTGGTGGTTGATCATGTCTGTATATATATATATATATATTTATAGCTTTTATATATATAACTGCTTAGTGCTTTTCATACAAACTGTGGTATCATGTGAGCCTAGGAATCATGTGATCACAGATTCAGTCTACTGAATCTTGATTCGATTCTAGTGATGGACATATTCAGCTGTAAGCAGCTTGTACATTATTTACAGTGTACGAATTTCCTTGGATGGTTGTCATGCCCATGAGGAGTTTGGCACTACTATATATTATTTTCTCGAAGATGCTTCGCATATCGAAAATAAAAGCAAACAAGCCAAACATTTAAAAATAAAATGGAAGTATGAAAAGGTCTCAATTCCTATTGAGCACAGGGTTTGAAAATCCTCTTTTTACAGAACTTCATTGCTATATCTGTTTAAAATTGAATTTTTCTATAAATTCAAACCCTGTGTATATAGGTGCGAACAAGGCCTCGAACTACTTTCAAATAATTGCACATTGATCCATATAGACACACACACAAACATTCATATAACAGTTTCTTTGAAAAGTGGCGGTCACCGTGGCAACACGGATGTCGGGGGGTGCCTAACACCTTCCCTCCGCATAATCAAGCCCCAGGACCCAAAATGAATCTCGATTTCACAGACCCATCTAGCAGTGTCAAATCACTAGGTCAATGTGCAAACCTTTTCGGTTGCGTTGGTGCAACCAGTTAAAAACACCAACTAGCGACTCTTAACAGTCCATCGTCGACATTATACATGTCGGACCTTTTTCACTTGTTTTTTCAAACAAATCTCACATAACAATGACAACACCGAAGAACAAGTAATGAAAAGGGACAACTAAAAATCCCGATGTCGACAGGTGGCGACTCTGCTGGGGACTCCAGTAAGAGGGCTTAAGCCGCTATTACAAGCGTTTCAAAACTGTTATATGTTTGTGTGTGAATGTTGCATTTACATTTATGATGAATGTGTACGAATGCATTTTACTTACTGCACTGCAATATATCTATCTGTGATATTAGTGCTTCGCACATGTCATCATTTTCATAAACGGTGCACACGTTGTATGTGAATGTAAGTTGTGTGGTTCTTCCACCAGGAGGCTATCCTGTCGGTGTTTGTTTACTGGACTAGTAGGGAGACTAATTCTAACGAGGCTCAGGAAAGGTACCACCCAGATTCACTCTAGTTGAAAGATCGGATTAACTTCCCGTCAAGTAGATTGCGATGATCTGGGAACCTTCATGCCAAAAAGTCGTGAGAGTAACCCTAAGATAGGTCAACCTCTGATAAACCAAACGCGGAGGAAAGTCTCTTCATACTTTCCATTTTTAATTACTTGTAAAAGCATTTACTTGTAATTTTATTCCATGTTCATTTATATGTAATGGTAAATATGAAGAATATCTGTGCATACATAACATGTTATCAATCAACACTCATTTTTTGTAGGACAATATTCCTAAAATGGGCACATTATGATAGCATTTACATTATCCCTAAGACTAAGCTACGTAAGTCTTTTGTAGGGAAATCATTGGGCCTATTACCTGCTCAAAATCTAAAAAGTCCACAAGCCTACAGCCAATCATGTCTTCTTCCGACCAATCTAATCCTGTTTCTCGAGAAGAATTTAACGGATTAAGTAATCAAATTACAGACTTGGCTGTTCTACTAAAAAGAATTGCATCAGTCTAATCAAGGTAAAAAGATGCCTACACATACAAAATCCTCTACACAAGGAGGATCTCAAGGTTTGGAAAAAATAATTCCAGAACCTCAGTTGGATACTGCCAACAAATATCCTGAAAACTCCCATCTCAAAGGAGATCCAGACATCAGTGATATCAGGAAGAAAGTCCTCCAAATGGAGGAAACTATTCGCGTTCTCAAAGGGATTGGAGCACATAGAAGTGTTTCATATGATGACCTTTGCATATTTCCTGTTGTTCATTATCCTGAGAAATTTAAAACCCCTGACATTGAAAAGTATGATGGATTAGGGGATCCTTATAAACATTTAAAGGTGTTCATTGGAGAACTTGGATCTTATGCGGAAAATGAGAAGCTCAGAATGAAGCTGTTCTAGAAGAGTCTGACTGGAGAAGCCCGTTCATGGTATACCAGATTAGAAAACTCAAAGATCCATAGATGGGAAGAGCTAGCTCACGCCTTCCTCACTCAATACAGTTTTCAATCTCTGCTGGCTCATGACCGGTACTAGATTACCAAGGTCAAGAAACAGTTTAATAAGTCTTTCAGAGAGTATGTTTAGAGGTGGTGGCGGCTGGCTGCTCAAGTTATTCCTTCCATGACATAATCAGAAATGGTCATGACTTTCCTAGACATACAGGAACCTCCTTTCTATGAGAGAGTTTTAGCTGGTATTGGCAAACCATTCTCTGAAATGATCAAACACGGAAAGATGGCTGAGATGGGATTGAAGTTTAGTAAGATTCAAGACCTAGCCGCTCTTAAAGAAGTTGCTGAGCACATCCAGTCCGGATCTTATGGAAACAACCCCC
The DNA here is from genome assembly GCA_020205615.1 of Panax quinquefolius. Taxonomy (NCBI): domain Eukaryota; kingdom Viridiplantae; phylum Streptophyta; class Magnoliopsida; order Apiales; family Araliaceae; genus Panax; species Panax quinquefolius. The sequence goes on from CM035157.1 coordinate 64,787,835, forward strand.
GGAGGGTCCATAAAAAGAAAGAGGAGGATGTTTCCTTGATACTACAAGGTCAGAAAGGCAGTCAGAGCATACCTATACAGAGGAGAAACTACTCCCCTTTCCAAGCACAGTCTTTAAACCCTCCATTGCCTAAAAAAGGAGAAGTAAAGCGCCCTCGAACATTCACACCCTTAGGGGACTCGCTCAAGAATATTCTTGTTCTTCTTACTACTCAGAAGAAAATCACACGTCTTCTTCCACCAGCCAACCCTAATGGGAAGGGTTTTGATGCTACTCGGAAGTGTGCTTATCATGCCGGGGCACCTGGACATGATAGTAAATATTGTTGGGCCTTGAAACACAAGATCCAAGATTTAATAGACAACGGTGATATCGTGGTCACTAAACCAGATCAACCTCATGTGCCAGACAACCCTCTTCCTCAACACAAAGAAGAAGAGGTCAACATGATCAGTTGGAGCACTGGACAAAGTTCCAATTTTAATGGAAAAACATCCCAGACCATCAAAGATGGTGTTGACAGATGGGATTATGCAAATTTCCAATTTTCTATGGAACGAAAAATGAAAGCTCTTTGCAAGTAAATTGAGCAATTGGCAGAACTAGTGACCCATCAGCATCAAGTCACACGCCAATTAGTCAGCTAAGAGCATGCTTATCTCCTGCCTTTCGTTATGAATGCTCCACCCTCACCTTCAGAAAGCGAAGCTATGGAGGATAAGGTTGTAAAGAGAGCAAATGCTAAAGCCCATCGGGATTTTACCAATCAGAGGGAATTTGCCTATCTTGGCCAATCTATGGAGGAGATATTTCAAATGCTGATCAACGAAGGAAGAATTACCACCCTTCTGCCTCTAATCAATCCCCGTTCAAGATGGTTCAACTCCGATGGAGTATGTCAATATCATTCACATTCTTGCGGTCACAGCACAGAAGAATGTTGGGCACTCCGCCGTCTTATTCAGAATCTTATTGATAACGGTGTCCTGCAGCTGGCAGACGATGACACTGTGCAACTCGAGAGTGGGAATACATGTCCTACCAAATGGAAGGGATCAATAGCAGTTATATCCGCTGAGGATAATGAGACTGTCAAACCATCTCCTATACAAGAAATTCAACTCAAAGGAGCTAACAATCCTTTAAAAGTGGCCGCACCAAAGCTAATTTCTTTACCTTTCAGACCACAATATCTTGTTGTCAGCTTACACAAAGTTCCATGGAATTATGGAGAAGCTGAAGGATCCACGTCTCATACTACTACTACAGTGTCGAAGGAAAATCCACTGTATCTTCCTCAGAGGGTGATGAAACCCGTCATCAAAGAATAGGGGAAGATTCCCATGGCGAAGATTGAAAAATTCCTCTGCACTATGGGCCATAATGAATCCAAGGTAGTTTTAAGCTTAAGAGAAGCTCCACGTCAAATATCAATACTGGACTTGGTTTTCTCTTTCGAGGATCACAAGAAGATCTTATTGAAGGTTTTGGAAGAAGCCTACTTACCGAAACAAGTGGATGTGGAAAAATTTCAACATATGGTTGATCATATTTTCAACAACAATGTGATATCCTTCACTGATGACGACATACTGCCCGAAAGGACTAGTCATTGCAAGCCATTACACATTGCAGTTTTATCCTCCGGGTATATGCTAGCTGAAGTTTTGATAGATGGAGGTTCGTCTCTGAATATCTGTCCTTATTCCACCTTGGTGAAGATGAATGTCAATCTCAAATGGATCCGATGCAGCCATATGGTTATCAAAGCTTTCGATGGATCCCGACGAAATTCCATCGGAAAGATTGAGTTGCCAATTGAGATTGGTCCAAATACATTCAATGTATCCTTTCACGTCCTCAAGATAGATTCAGGATACAACCTATTATTGGGGAGACCATAGATCCACATGGTTGGAGTCGTTCCTTCTACGCTACATCAACAAATTAAATACATTGTTAACAACAGTCTAGTTACTGTCAACGTTGAGCCGAAATGTCCTGAACAAGGAGATCTAACAATCATCAGCTTCAACGCAGAAGTTGAGCCGACCAGTTTTCATACTTTGGAAGTGAGTAACGCGCAATACCATCCTATTGGAGCACCACTTCCCATGTCTAAGATTTTTGCCGAGGTTATGTCGGCTACACAAGAAATGATGTCATTGGGTCATCAGCCTGGACAAGGGCTTAGTAAAAATCAGTAGGGTATTAAGCACTCTATTCAAGTGTCCAGTCAAATTGGGACAACCGGAATAGGCTATTCTGCCAGTTCCAGTCATGGGAATCCTTATAAGCACAAGTAGGTTCCTTAAGTTTCCGCCACATGGCGATTTTTCCCATATGCACCGCATGAGATGATACAGTCTCCAGTAAAGGTGTCAGACCATATTATGGCTATGCTGTTTCCCAAACCAGTACCATTCAAAGAAAAAGAGGTGTTGATTCCTGATCCCGAAGTGGAAGAAAGGGAGCGAAAACGTAAACATGACATCGCCTTGATGATGTCAGGTATACGCATCATTGTCCATGATGAACATACAAACAGATATACCCCAGATGATGATTGCCCAGATGTCATGGTTATCATTCGGGAGAAGGATGACAATGACAACCCCTCCATCATTGCAGTCCATCAGGACTTTGCCCTCGACAATTGGAGCAGCACTCCATACATTGGTCAACGAGGGTAAAACGGGCAGAAAATCCCTCTGCCCTGTAGATAACTTTAATTACTTACTTTTCTATACAGTATTAGAAGTTATTTTATCAGTACATGCTAACACTTGTGTATGATTAAACAGTTTCATATATTAAGTGAAAGCATATTTTGTTTCAGGACTCTGAATTTAGGTGTGCCTGTACTTGCTGATGAGGTGTCTTCTTTCCACAAGGATTATAACTTTGATGCAAAGTTGGACTCAGACTTGAATGAAATACAAGAGGACATTGAGACACCTCAGGAGATTAAGGAATGGGTCGCGGACAAACATAAACCCAATCTTGACCAAACCATTTCTTTCAATCTTGGAACCTTAGAAAACTCTAAGCTAATCCAGATTGGTTCAGACCTTACCCCAAACCAACAGAATGACATGGTTGTGCTATTAACCCAATTTTAGGATGTGTTTGCATGGTCCCATGAAGACATGGTGGGTTTGTCCACTGATATTGTTCTTCATCGCCTTCGCATTAAAGAAGGATTCAAACCAGTCAGACAGAAACTCAGGCGATTGAAACTTGAGTGGAGTTTAAAGGTTAAAGAAGAAATTGTGAAATAATTTCGAGCTAGCATTATCATGGTGTCTACATATCCAGAGTGGATATCCAACATTGTTCTCGTGCCTAAACCAGGAGGGAAGGTGCGAGTTTGCGTGGATTACCGGGACTTGAACAAAGCTTGCCTTAAAGATAGCTTTCCCATACCCTTTATCCATATTCTCCTTGATAATACTGCTCAATATGGCATGTACTCCTTTGCGGATTACTTTGCGGGGTACCATGAAATTATGGTTGCTGAGGAAGATCGTGAGAAAACTGCTTTAATCACACCTTGGGGAACATTTTGCTACAGACAGTTGTCATTCGGCCTCATCAATGCCGGGGCAACCTATCAGCGAGCTATGATGGCTCTTTTCCACGATTTAATGCACAAGGAGATAGAGATCTGCGTGGATGACATCATCGTCAAATCCCGAAGGGAGGAAGACCACTTAGACCATCTCAAAAAGCTTTTTAACAGGTTATGTAAGTACAACCTGGAGTTGAATCCAGCCAAGTGCGCCTTTGGAGTCAAATCAGGCAAGTTACTTGGTTTCCTAGTCAGCCACAAAGGGATTGAGCTGGATCCCACCAAAATCTAAGCCATCAAGGAAATGCCCATTCCTCAGACAGAGAAGGAAATACGAGGATTTTTGGGAAGAATCAACTTCATTAGTAGGTTTATCTCTCAACTCACAGCAACCTGTGAGCCCATCTTCAAGCTATTAAGGAAAAACTCCTCCATAAAATGGAATGATGAGTGCCAGAAAGCCTTCCTTACCATTAGAGAGCAGTTGGTTAACGATCTTATTTTGGTACCTCCCAGGGATGATGTTTTCCTGTTCATGTACCTGTCCATTAATGACGATGCCATGGGCTGCATGCTGGGGCAAAAAGACGATAGAGGCCAAGAACGAGCTATCTATTACCTCAGCAAAAGATTCAGCATCAGTGAACACAAGTACACTCTAATTGAGAAGACTTGTTGTGCTTTAGCATGGGCTTCCATGAGGTTACATCATTACCTCCATGGTCACACAACCCATCTCATATCCCGCGTGGATCCTCTCAAGTATGTGTTTAGTAAGCCCATACTGAATTATCGACTGTCCAGATGGCAGTTGATCCTACATCAATTTGACATCATCTACGTGACGCAAAAATGTGAGCCCCCAAAATAGGTCCAATTCATCCAACCCATTCTGAGTCGCCAAATACATGGTACAAAAAACAACTACAACTTTATTAATACAATTATTGTGCAAAATACGACAACATATATACTGTGAGTTTTAAAACCAAATGTGACCCATGTCCCAACCATGGACATCACCTCACCTTGATACATTATATAAACGTACAGTCAATAACTATTTTAGAAATTTAAATCTTTGGGAAATGCTCAAGAAAACCTTCATATATAGGAGGCCATGAATCTAAGTTATGATAAATATCATATGTCCAGAGAATTATCCTTGGTTGATCCAATAGACCCCAAAGAAAAATGAGAAGATTACTATCATGTTCCTTCCAATGGTGAGTCTTCTCTTGACATATAACTATCTCCACTGTCTCCAGTTGAAAATTATGTTTCAAATAAATTCCAAGATCATATAGGTAGTGCTCGTAGATATACTCAGCAAGTGGATGTGCACAACCATGTCTTATGATAACTCGTAGGTCATTAGACATCTTGTATGATAGTGGCAAAACACCCTTCCAAAGTTGGGTTCACCTTACCCTATTCGGTTCACCAAAATTAAATATCAAATGACGTATACAATACGACACACTTATCTAAAGTTCTCAATAAAATTATTTCCATACTATTTAGGGAGAACCTCAACAGCTATTTACCACCGTTCTATTCCCCTGTTATTCCTGCTCGACCCGGTAAAACTCTTATTACCTGAAAGGAATTGTGAAGCAAAAGGGTGAGCACAACTAGCTCAGTAAAGAATATTATGACTAAAGATAATTAAATTATCAATAGCCTTCATCAGTAATAAATCAGAGATTTAGAACATATGGTAGATGATAAAACTTTTCAACCATAGTTGCAGCGGAATGAGCAATCCATTAGAAGAGTCAAATAGACCATAAAGTCTATTATCTTATCCATGTTAAAAGTCCACCAACAATGCTTTAACCCTATAACATTAATCAACAGATCCTGTTCACAGTCATGTGAATAAGTCATAATCATAATTGTAGTTCTAATTTTCTCTTCTCATCTAAGACGAAGATATTTTTCATCACATGTCTTTACCTGAAACATCAAAGATCATGGTTATACCAAATCACGCCTCACTTCACAATCATACTAATAAGTTCATCTTTGCACTACGGGCCAAAGATATTCATTAACAGTTCATCTTTGCACTGCATGCCAAAGATATTCAACAACAGGTCATCTTTGCACTACGGGCCAAAGATATTCAACAACAGGTCATCTTTGTACTACACGCCAAAGATATTCAACAACAGGTCATCTTTGCACTACGGGCCAAAGATATTCATCAATTATAAATCTTTGCACTACATGCCAAAGATATTAACATCTCAAAGAAATACATAATCATTTCAAAATTTATATACACCATAATTATAATCATGTTGATCAATTCACCTTTGCACTTAAGCTAAAAATATTCAATTGTAAATTCAATGGTCATGATCATACCAGTCAACAGTTCATCTTTGCACTACTGGCCAAAGAGAACCCATAGTCACGATCATACCAATAATCTACCCATCTTTACACTTAAGTCTAAGAGAAATTTCATCACCGAGATTATAAAAATGTTATATATGATAATAAAAACAATATGATCAACAACTGCATTTAATTTCAAGAGTAAGATTCATAAATCAATGATTTCATAACACCTTAATCCAAATGTTATAAATCACTTAATAATCTCATAATCTAATATTATTAATATTACCACAATATTTTAATCATTTCTTAAACTTATAAACAATTTATTTTAATTGTTTACACTTTACTAATTAATGCATTTAATCATCCTAAAATGCGAAACTTATAAGATTTCATCACCAATAACCAAAACCCTCATCAAAAATCTGCATATACCATATATATGATTCTCAAGCCATAAAATCATATTTTCTAATTTTCTCACCTCACATAACGTATTTAATTCATTTACTCATAACTATTCTATTTTAATGAAAATACCAAATCGATTACCAAAATATTTCTTTTAAGGGATTTAGCATAACATAGTCCTATATTGAACATATATTTTTCTCGGAATTTTTAAAATTCAATTACTATTTTTCATATGGCCAAAACTGCCGAATATTTAGACATTTATCATAAATTGTAATCTTATCCAAAATTTCCGAAATTCACAGGGTATACTGATATTATATAGATATACTCCCAATAAAAATTTTATCAATTTTGGAGTTAACCACAACGAGTTATAAGGGTTTACTTTTAAAATAGTTTTTTTCCATAAAATTCATAACTCATAATTTATACATCCAAAAATCACCATTTTTGGACACAATCAAGGAAACTCATCAAAATATCATTTCAAAATTTTTCAGAATTTTTGAAGGTTCAGAAAAATTTCGAAACTGAAAAACATAATAACCCTTAAAATCCCTTACAATCCCTTACCTCAAAAGAGCAGTACTTCTGACCGGAATGTAAAGCCGAAGGAACCTTGCACTGAATAGCAACTCTCAAAGTATCTAAATACTCACAAAATACGCTTGATAATATAGAGAGAGAAAAAGAAAAATCTTATGTTTCTGGTGTGATTTTCAATTCTAACTTAGCCCTCTATTTATAAGAAAATGTTAGCACGCCGAAGCAGACTTGACCTGCTATCTGATGGCTTTACCTGCTACTATTGCCACTCACCAAATTTGAATTAAAATTTCAGCACATTTCTTCACCAACCATAGGTGGGGCCCACGCATTCTAGAATTTTCCACCAAAATGATAAATTCTGAAACTTCAACAATTTCTGAACCAGTCACCTCTTAAAATTCATAACAAATCATACGTTCATTTTTAACGGTTCAAAATTTCTGGACATATACTCAACTTATATATGTATAACATATCCAAAAATTACAACGATCCAACGGTTTGGATTAAAAATTATAACTCACGCAATATATCACAAGAACACTTTGGTTTGATTTTAATACCTCCTTTCCGACAAAAATAATGATAAAACACCTCAACATTAATTCCTTCATTTAAAACCACATAAATAAATCCATCATTTATATCTGCATCAAATAAATATTTCCTTATCATATAAATCAATAATTAATTATTCACAAATAATATTACAGAATCACAATTATGACAACCAGGCCGTTCCCAGGAAAGAAGGGGCTTTCCGATAAGGATTTCTCCTTACTGACGCACAATTAGGTGACCAAACCACTCCTTGACAGAACTTTCTAGACATTGCCAATAATGCTATCTAATAATATTATTCAAATAATATGAATTATTGATCTGATAATGGGAAATATTGTGCAGTGACAATTATTGAAACAACAATAATATAAAATATCAACGTAGCAATTATTGAATCAATAAAATAAAATATTGAATAAATAATTACCGTAAACAATTATTGAGTAGTGCCTTCTTACGTAAGAATCAATAATTCAAAAATCTTTAATGCAATACTGGTAGCTAACTTTGTGCGACCACGCGTAGACATCGTATTTAAACCACCGGGTATTCCAACGATTGTTAATTCAGAATAACTACGTCGTTATTTATAAAAACTCAAACTTGTCATTTTCTTCATCCGATAGTTATTCTATTATGGGGCCCACAAAATGATCTGGCACCGTCGCATTTAAATATTCCCCACAACAAGAATATTCCACGACCAAACGAATATTCCCTAAGTAAATGTGTATTTTATAACCACTTGCGTATTTTGAAAATTTTACATATATCACCCTTAACTTTAAACTTTATTCAATTTAACCATTTACTGAATAATAACTATAAGAAAAATTGAATACTTTTATTTCATAAAATCTGGGGTCTTACAAAAAATCTGTTAAAAGTCAAGGAATTGCGGTTCAACTGGCCGTCGCACCTGCAGGGGACTACAAACCCTTGGAAACATACTTCCCCGATGAAGGGGTAATGGCAGTTCAGCAATACCATCAGTACGATGCATGCCACACATGGAAAATGTATTTTGATGGAGCTATTAACAAAGAAGGCTCGAGGCGGAGCAGTTCTAGTATCCCAGATGCAGAGGTAGTATCCCATCGTCAGTCAATTACGCTTTATCGGCACCAACAACACAGCTAAGTATGAAGGCTGTATCATGGGGCTAAAACTTGCTCGTTCAATGGGCATCAGGCGGTTAACTGTCTTTGGGGATTTTGAATTGGTAATCAAGTAATCCACGGGAATCTATCAAACCAAAGAATTACATTTGCTACCTTACCATCGACAAGTTTTACAGATGGCTTTGGAGTTCAAAGAAATCTCCTTTCTACACATTCCTCGTAATAGGAATGATTTTTTGGATGCATTAGCAACGTTGGCATCCTTGATTCAAATACCTAACAAGGAAGACATGCCAAGCATCACATTTGCCCTGCAAAAGGCCCCAGCTTGTGGGAACTACGTTGGAAAAGTATCGGATGAGCTACCTCCCATCCACCACCCTTGGTATCAGCATATCAAGGAGTATCTGCAAGATGGATCTACACCCGTTGAGGCGAGCCTGATTGAAAAGAGGCGGATCCATCGACTTGCTATGAAATTCTACCTGAGCTGAGATGCACTCTACAAAAGAGATGCAGGATTAGGTCTCCTCAGATGTCTGGACAAAGACCAAGCTCAGAGACTCATGGATGAGATCCATGGTGGAGTATGTGGCCCACACATGAGTGGAGCCCTACTTGTCAAGAAAATCCTCAGAACAGGGCTTTATTGGCTTACACTCAAAGCTGACTGCGATGATCACGACAAGAGGTGCTATCAATGCCAAATTCATGGGAATGCTATCCACGCCCCTCCAAGGGAACTTCACAATATGAGTTCGCCATGGCCCTTCTCAATGTGGGGAATGGACGTGATTGGGCCCATCAGCCCAAAGACAGTAATGGACATCGATTCATATTCACTATGATTGACTACTTCACCAAATGGGTAAAAGCAGCCTCCTTCCCCAGGGTTACCAAAGAAGTCATCATTGCTTTCATCAGAAACAATGTCGTCTGTCAATATGGAAAACCAGAGGTCATTGTGTCAGAAAATTCTAAGAACCTCAACAACAAAATGATGGAGGAGTTATGTAGAAAACTCCACATCAAACACCTTAACTCTATCATCTACCATCCAAAGATGAATGTTGCAGTTGAAGCAGCTAATAAAAATATCAAGAAGATTATGCAGAAAATGTCCGCCAATCATAAAGGATGGCCTAAACTCTTGCCTCTGACTTTATTAGCCTACAGAACTTCCATGCGTACTTCCACTAGGGCAACCCCCTACTCATTAGCCTATGGGATGGAAGTAGTGCTCCCCATAGAGGTGGAAATGGAATCCCTCAGAGTATTGATGGATGCTCTGTTGGATGAAGATCAATGGGTACAAGACAGGTATCACCAATTGTCTCTAATAGACGAAAGGCGAACTGCGACAATCTTCCATGGTCAGTTTTATCAACAAAGGATCGCCAGATCCTACAAAAAAAAATTCTGGCTATGACAGTTCAAACAACATGACTTGGTTTTGAAGAAGATCATTGACAACCAAGATCAATCTAAGGGAAAGTTCGCTCCTAACTGGGAAGGCCCGTTTGTTGTCAATGAGGTATTGACAGGAGGCACTCTCAGACTACAAGAAATGGATGGCGATGAATTTCCACAACTTATCAACTCGGACACCATGAAATGGTACTATGTCTGAGGATATCATCAAGAAAACATCCTGGTATGGATCATCCAATCACCAGTCATTCCGATTTTTTAACCCTCTTTTTACAAACTCTTCTGCCCCTCAGGGAAACATACACTTCAAACCAGCAGCCTGGTTTCACCTCATTTCAAACCTTTCACACAATTCCAGTTATCCTGAACATGGGATTAAACCTTTCACACCTGCAGTTTATCCTAAAGACGGGATTAAACTTTTTTACGCTTGCAGTTTGTCCTGAAAACAAGATCAAACTTTTTCCACAGCAACAGTTTGTCCCCATTATGGGATCAAACTTTCTTCTCCCCACAGTATAGCCTGTGCACGGGATTCACACTTGTCTTTGGCTGCGATTCGTCTTGAGGGGTGAACTACGTCGACCTGATCTCCCGGATACACAGGAGTACGTAGGCAACCATATTCTATATGGCCCAGTCGAAATAAACAAAAAAACAACAAAAACATTTCTGCCCTTTCTCTACAAAAACAAAAACCTCAAAAATACTTCTACACCCTTCTTCATCAATAAAACTTCTACACCCATCTGCCTTTCACATTCAGCGTTGAACCTCTTACACCTGGTTCAAACTACGCAGACTTGATCTCCTCTTCAATAGGAGTACGTAGGCAGCCATTTTTGGTTCAGTCTAACCCCCTACCAGAACAAAAATACTTGTCCCACGGTACTGGGATCAAACTTCAATCCACCACATTTCATCGGCTTCAGACCAAAGGGATGGAATTACCCAACCTCTCCTCACCAATAGGAGATTCGGTGACCATCTAAGCTACGGTTGTGCCTCAAAGAGCAATACCAATCCATAAAAGATGGAAGTAACTAGGCTTCTCACAAATAGAAGTACTAGCGACTATCTGTGGTGCGGTCAATCTCAGAGAGGAAAAGACACACTCCTCCCCATATTTCCATACAGAAACCAGTCCCAAGACACCAAAGATGGTAGGGATACATACATATCAATGATCCATTCTGAGAGATCCTGCGATGGCTCAATGTCCACATATCAAGGATAAGTTCAGAATGCATTAAGATCACAAGACCTGAAGAAATAGGCAAATATCAAGCAACTATCATGGCACAACTGAAAGGGAAGTAAATCAAAATATATTTCTCTGCCATATATAATATAATACTGTTTGATATATACATCTGTGTTGTACATGAAAAAATAGCTAAGCTAGTCTGTGCAGGAAAATACAAAGCTACCTACAGATCTGTGTGTATGCGGACTATCAGATCTAGCATAGCATCCCTCTCCGAAGAAGGAGGTAAAGTTGTAAGCTCCTGCCCAAGGGTATCTACACGAGCTAGCAGATCCGAGGCTAACTGCATGATAGCATGATGCTCATCGATGTATGCACTCATATCGGCAAGGATGCCAGTCGTCTGGGATCTCACAGAAGTACTGTCTGCAATGGCCACAACCCTAGCAGATAGGGCAGCATCCCTCTCCACTATCAATTCATCTTTGGTTGATCTAGCCTCGTCCCTCTTTAACAGAGCGGTGTCTCTCCCATCAAGAGTTGTCAACATTGAGGCCCTAGCCTGATCTCTCTCATCGGTCATCAGATGTAGGCTCTGCTCCAAATACTTTCTTGAATACTGAGTAACAGTGGCACTCGAGGTGGGAGAATCCATCACATATGCTGGCAACCCAGCAGTCAAGTCCCCATCGATGGGAATGTCGACCTCTATATAGGCTCCTCATCGTCAAATCAAGCTCCCTGCCTTCGTGGATACTACCATAGTCGATCGATCTCTGTCTCCATCCATGCAGAATACTCTGCGAGAATAACCCGGATGATGACGAGAAAACTCATTAGCTCATCGCCGATCCCAACAGTATACAACTGGATCTGGCTCATCTACCGATAAATGGTATGAAGAAAAGCGCTGACTCACTGCCCCCTCAAATGCATGGAAATCTTGTAACTGGTCAAACTGACACATCATGGCCAGTGGGTGGCAGGTGATCATCCCTCTCAAACCAGCTATAGGAAGATAATCCATGCCCGGAGCATGAGTAATGAAGCTTTAGGGTGAACTAAGCCTTGTACACGACATTATAGCGAATGGATCTCCAATCCCTACTAAGAAAGTTGACCAAGATGCAGCGTCTGTACACTCCGCAGGCTGAAAGGAGTATGACATGGCTATATCATTAGTTAAACTATACCCATGCCGTCTGAATGTGCCAATCAGTCTCAAGTGTGACATAAACTACACGTATAGCATGACCGAGCTGCCTATGAACACTCCTGTCGGACAAGTGCAGTAGTATGTAGCTAACCTCAGAGTCTCTGCGATAATCATCGGTATGATGGTATGAACCCTCCCTGAGAGCTCTCACTACTATAATAACCCCGATGTCCAACTCATCCATGTATCGTGGCCTGTAGAGTACGACAGTATGCACAACAATAGTACATCCACTCTGTTCAGACGCCAATGATCCTCTGGCGTGGAAAAATCCCCGGAATGCCATGCATAACTATCCTCAGAGCCTAATCTGTCAATCAGAAAACACTGGGATATCACGTGGCCAGATGTAATCTCATCCTATACCACTCCACGCCTTAAGCCGGTGATGGTCATGAACTTCCTACTCATGTCCCTGATCGCCATGTGCGCGCAAGGTCCGTCCAACTGCAGCATCGTTAATCATGAATACTCCTCCAAAGTAGGAGTCAACTCCTGGGTCCCGAATCAAAAAACTTGTCTCTCCAGTACCCAATGCTCTAGCATACCCTCTATGAATGCTATAGGAACATGAAATATCAACAGGGTCATAGTATGTTGTAACAAATGATCTACAGTCACCCTGTCTGGTGGTGACATACTCTCATACCACGAACGCATACCAGATGCCACCAAAAATGGTGGGGTATGATCAATACGGCTAACTGTCGAGGAAGACATCTGTACGGGCCGTGTCATAAGACCATCCAGGGGTCAATGTTGAATATCTCTAGACATACATACATATGCATAACATAATAACATGCATGATACAATAGATGGCAATATGATATAGGGAATAGAAAATTGTACATATATTCCTAAGTATATCATCATCTAATACATCTCTGTAAAGCTAAAATATAGGGAAATGGGTCAAAGCTACCCAACATCTAACAGAGGCCTACCAAAAGATATAGCGAGAATGGGGCTAAGCTACCCAGCATCTAACAGAGGCCTATCAAAATAAATAACTAGAATATACATCAGAAGAAGTAAATGGTATCGATGTCCACATCGTCAATCCTGTCCATCTGATGTAACTCCTCCTGAGTCACTGGATCTCTATCTACAGAGATGTCGGGCCTATCTGAGGAGGCTTTGCACCGTAAAGCCATATGGAATCACCCGAGGGGCGGCCAGAGCTGGAAGGATCAAAAGTATCTACCTCTGAAGGATCTCTATCCAAATGTCGGATAAAGAAATGTGCCCGGTCCAGCTGTCGAGTCAAACTGTCAATCTGTGTCACATGAGTCGGATCTCTGACACAGGCTAGCCAATCCATCATCATCACGGATCCTGGAACCATATCCCCCATAAACTATGTGGCGCGGGTCTGAACTTTAATGGTATGAGGGAACCACCAATGCTGGAACATCTCCTGAGTGCAGGGAACCTCTTACAATGTAAAATCGTCAATCCCCAACAATGGGATATCAATGACGGGTGACTGCGAAATAGGCCAATAACGTCTGGCAGGAGGCAAGATCGGCATGCGAATCTCTCCTGTAGTGCTCCTGATAGCACGCTCTCCTAAATAGAGATCCCAACCTCCATCTGTGAAGAGAGGAATCATACGGGTGGAAATAACGTACTCAACTCCAGTTGGGTACCCATCCTCAAATCTAACACTCATGTGCTCCCTAGAGTAGGGAACCCATGTGATGACATCGCTGTCAACAACTCCAGCTGTAGGCGACAATGAGTGAAACCCTCAGCAACAGGGACCTCCGCCAGTATGGAATGATGCCATCTCTGTCCTCGTGGATAGGTATCTAAACCTAGCATGCTCACAAGACGCAAACATGGAAACCTCTCATAGGCCCAAAACTGCCAACACAAAGGCAACATCTACTGTCAGTCAACGCTCTTAACTTGTATATGGGAAAAGACAAGAGAAGTGAAAGTAATATGCACACAAGGCAATCATGTTTGATGATAAAGCATATACTTTGTAACAATCTTATTCATTTATTAATAAAAAAGTATTAATTTATTAAAGGAGTTTAATTATCTACATGATGCTGTTTTATAATATGTGATAAACCCATAGTTTTAAGCAATGCTTTTAGAATAATGATGATGATCATTCTAATGAGATCTAAATTCCTAGAAAGTTTAAAACTAAAATAGTTCCCAATCATTGGATTACTAAATTGGGGATTAGTGAATCCGGATAGATTGGTACATACGTTGCTTGCTCATTGGATGAGAATGATTGATCTCATGATCATTTGTGTGGAGACACTAAAGCAAGTATGTAGGTGCTTATTAGAGAATAAGTTCACTTTGAGCATTGGCTCGCTAAGGAATACCTAATGGAGTTTTATTTGCTGTCAATAGGAATTCTGTAGTGATAGTAGTACAAGTGATCCTTGGACTTGAGATCATCATAGTATCTTGTGTATGATGAGTTATACTTTGACTTATTCCTTAAGACCCTTAGGGTATATCAAAGGGTATGCTTGGGTATAATAAGTTGTACATGGAGATAATGTATGATCAATAAAGAATCTACCACTTCTAATAAAAGAAGAGATATGTCCTATGCGATTCGATAAATGACAACCCAGTAGTCCTTGGCCAAGGCAGAATGAAATTAGAAAGGAGTTTCTAATTTGCATTATTTGGAGTTGTGCATTTAAGGATCGAAATACATATAATTAAATAAAATAAGACTTGACAAGAATTCTATGTCTTATATTTAATTGGGACATCATGGTGGAAGGATTGAATTATGCAAGAACTATTTACTCAAAGGTTCTTTAATGATTAATGTTGAAATCTATATTATCTGGAAAGTCGTTGATCGCTAGGGAGGCTTATCCCTATTGTAGAATAAATATTATTTATTTAAATAAATTAATTATTTAATTTATTTATTTAAATAAGATTAGAATTGTTCTAATTGATTTATTCACAACCTAGGTTTAATATGGAGAACCTAAAGGGCCACACCATAAAAGGAAGAATAATTATTTAAGAAGTTAATGGCATAATCGTAATAATATATTAAGTATATTTAATTTAATCTATGGTGATAGAATAAATTAAATAGCTTAATATTATTATTTAATATTTTAGAAATATTAAATATAAATTAATAAGAGGAGTCTTATTAATATTATTACAATTATTATTATTTTAATTTCTAAAAGAGTTTAGAAATTAATTTAATATAAGTACTCTCATTTATTCCTAATTGGATTAGGAAGGAAAATTAGTTAAAAGAGTTTAATTAATTATCCCTAATAAGATTAGGGAGCTTAATTAATTAAAAGAATTTAATTAATTAAATAAATCCCAATTCCTTAATTGTTAAGGTGGGTTGTCCACATCTATAAATAAGAGGAGTCTTATTATGGGTGATGGGGGTTGTTGACTTTGACAACAACGACATAATTCCAATTGTTGGGAGAGTACACCCTTTCTATAGAGATAGGAAAAACTAGGGTTTGAGCCAATACCCCTTCTTCTTGAATTCCTATTCTTCCTTGGTGGATCACCTCTAGAGGCCAAACGCATGGGTGGCTAACGTTGATCAACGGAAGGAACCAAACCCGGTGGATTCAAGTTGAACGCGAAAAGGATTGGAGGTGAACTTGTACCTGAGGAAGCTCGATCTTCAAGGGTATGATTTTATTCTTTATCTTTTCGTTTAATTAATAATTGTGCATAAAGGGTGATCCGGGTATATGGTTTGTAAATTTTTAAACTCTGATTTTTCACGCTTCCGCTTAATTTGTGCAATTTGATTGCGCCCATGAATATTACAAACCTAACAGTGGCATCAGAGCCAAACCTTTATGCAAATTATTAATTGTTTTAATTTAATATGTATATTGATATGTGTTTAGAACAATTTAATTGGGCATAATTTTATTATAAAAAAAAAGGAGCTGGCACGGATTTCAAAGCAGCAGGCCACGGAAAATAAAAAAAAAAATCGGCAGTTCATTCAATTTTTTGGCAGGAGTATATATATATATTATATATATTCTTTTACAAGGTTATATATAATATATACCATACAGGAACGGAAATGTTGTGCATGGAAACAAATGGTATAACGTGGCCCATGGAAAAAAAAAAAAAAAAAAAAGGCCGAAAACAGTTTTTTTAAAATAAAAAAAAACGTTGTTATCATGGCATCATGCTCCTTCCGTGCATCATGGTTTCAAGTACATATATATATAATACGTTACATATATATATATATATATATATATATATATATATATATATATATATATATATATATATATAACTATTACATGACAAAAAAAAGGGCATTTCCGCTGTTCTTTGGTAATTATATATTGATATATATATATATATACTAGATATTTTATATATATATATATATATATATAATAGTTATATATATATTATTCTTAATAATTTTAGAATTAAAATAAAGTTTATTTTAATTTTAAAATTAAATTTCATGCTAACTAATTAGAGTTGGAATTGGATTCCATGATAACTAATTGGAGTTGAAATTGGATTTTATTTTTCTAAAATAAAGGAGTTTATTTGTGAATAGGAAGTAAATCCATCTTTCCTTAAATAAAAGAGTTTGTTTAGATATGAAATAAGATTTCATATTATTCAAAATAAAAGAGTTTATTTGTGAATAGGAAAGAGAATCCATGTTTCCTTAAATAAAGGAGTTTATTTAAATATGAAATAAGATTTCATATTATTCAAAATAAAGGAGTTTATTTGTGAATAGGAAAGATAATCCGTATTTCCTTTAATATTTTTTTTACATGGAATTGGATTCCATAATTAATTAAAATAAAAGAGTTTATTTTAATTAAAGATTTTTTTATTATTATTACATGGAATTGGATTCCATAATTAATTAAAATAAAGGAGTTTATTTTGATTAAAATTTTGATTAAAATAAAATAGTTTATTTTATTCAAAATTGGATAAATTAAAATAAAATAGTTTTATTTTGATTTAAATTTGGATTAAAATAAAGGAGTTTATTTTGATTCAAAAATTAGATTTTATACTAACTAAATTTGCCCATTAAATGATATCAATATATATATTAAATGTTTATTATTCATAAGATGAATATTATTTATTGATGCATATGATGATGTGTATGATAATAAATGGGATTGATTATGGACTATTGACCAATATGATTGGATTTTATTTTAGTTGGATGCATGAATGTATGGGTTTTATTAAAATGGGGTCTGCGTACCTCGTCTTCTCTAATTTTTCTTAATGTAAATTCTATCTCCCTCCTATGTACTTCCCCTTGACTGCTGATCAAGGTTTCTATTTATTTTAAATAGTATTGTAATAGGAATAGTTAGAATTAATTTTAGAAAATTAGAGAGCAAAGGAATAAGGAGCGCTTGAAGACCCGTTTGTAATGGAGCCCGGGTTTAAATGTAATAGTTATATTTAAATATTATTTCTTGCACCCCTAGGGTTTGACCTTTTGGTTCACTTGGTGGCTCTAGTGAACCAAACTAGAATAAAAGTTCATAATCAATCCGGTAGAATATAGTATTCTATATGTGCATGCTTATACTTTATATATATTATATATTATGCAAACATGCTTCGCATGTTCATTAATATAACGCCGTATTTTATATATATATGCATACGCTTAAACAAGATGAGACAAATTAATAACAAACCCCTCAATTTTTATATTAAGTCCTAAGCGTTCAAAGATATTTGGAATATCGAACGTTAAGCCTTCTAGCATGATAAAATTAATAGAGTATTAAATATTTAATATGAGTTTGTTGTGTCACCACAAGGCAAGTATTAAGTATTTGAGATGTTAATTTATCACATTTGATGCTTATAAAGAAAATTGAACAATATTGTTTTGTTGTGTCACCACAAGGATGATATTTTCTTTTTTGAATATATGGAGTGCTAGGTCGGACTTAACTTGGATAATTTTGATTCGGATGTGCCACCACTTGATCAAAATAATCTAAGAGGCAAAATACAAGGAGTTGCATAGTTGATGTAATTGACAAAAGTTGTCTACCTATTTATTTATATATAGTTTGTTGTGTCACCACAAGGCTATATACATTTGAAATGGGATCCTTATTCTCACTAGCAAATCTTTAATTAGATTTTGCCCAACTATATAAGTGAGGTAATATAGTTTGAAGAAAATAGTGGGAGATCCCAAATTAAAACAAGACCTAAATTATTTTGGTAATTAATAATAGAATGTATGTTAAAATGTTGTTAATTACAAATTCATTTACAAAATTTTACAATGTCTAAATTACTATCATCATGAAGCATATTAGATGCTAAATTAATCGGGCCAAGATTAAACGGATTGGTTAAGGAATTTGAGAATAGTTCTCATAGTTTGAAAAGCTATCTTATGTCCCTTAATACGCCTATCCTCAAGAATGGTTGCGAGATAATGCCTCGAGAGGAAGACATTGCTACTTTTAGAAAGTGGCAAGATGATGCACAGATTGGCTCAATGCATCATGTTCAGCATCTATAAAGTAACGAGCTTCATTTGTCGACGTGAAACTATGGATGCTCTACTATATTCCCGCACATCAAGTAGTTGATGGTGAGGAAAGTAGGGCCGATAGATATCGAGATATCTAAGGAGCTCTTCCGATCTAGAATGGCCAATGGCACTATAAATCTGAATAAAAAGTTCTTAACATAATCAATTTGATTGATCAATTAGGACAACTGGTTTTGCCATGGATGGAGAGTTGAGCCAAGATTTGATCTTGCACTCACTCCCGGACTCCTTTCACAATTGTTGTGAATTTTTCATATAAACAAGCTAGATATCAGCCTCGCTGATTTGCTTAACGTGTTGAAAAATGTTGAGATTTACTTTCCAAACAAGAAAAACCAAGTCTTACTGGTAGGGGCCAAAGGATCTTCTGAAAAGAAGAACAATTCAAAGAAGGTAAATGAAATGGCAAAAACAAAGGATAATAAGAACAAAACTGATACGGATAGCAAAGGAGTTTGCTTCCACTGCAATAAGCCTGGACACTGGAAAGAAAATGCGAGAAGCGTCTTGCAGAGGCTAACCAAAGAAGCTTAGTGAAGTTTCGATTATAAATACAAATTTGTTCATGATTTAAAATAAATTTTTCTTTAAGTCAAGGTTCTACTTGGGTATTGGATACCGACTTTGGTTATCATAAATATAGATTTATGGAGGGACCAAACAGAAGTAGAAAGCTAAACAAATATAAGTAATCCTATATGCGGGAAATGTAACAAAGGTTGCTACATTAGCCATAGAAACTTATAATTTAACAATGCCTACGGGCAAATCTATTAAGTCAATAAGTTATTATTGTATTCCAGTTCTTGTTAAAAATATTATTTCCATTTTATTGTTGGACAATGAAATCTTTGGTATTATAATTAAGAGCAATTGTTGTTCTATTTATAATATTAATGTTTTGTATAGAACCGGAATATTACTTAATAAATTTAGTATACTTGACTTACGTGAAAAATATATTTTACAAAATTGAACAAACTAAAATAAGAAAAGGAGATGATCATTCAAAGAGTTGAATGTGTGTATTTGTTAAAATACAAGTGTGAATTATTTGAAAGGTTCAAAGAATTCAGAAGTGAAACAAATTGACAAAGTATTAAAATTCTTTGATTAGATCAAGGAATAAATACTTGTGCAATAAGTTTCTAGATCATCTCAAATGGTTTTCTCATAATGGTCACATCCTGATACGCAATAATTGATTGATGTATCTGAATGGAAAATTCGTACCTTGTTGGACATGGTACGGTCCATAATGATTTTACCGACATTTCAGTATCTTTTTCTAGGATAATGTCCTAGAAATGGCTGCATATCTACGAAAATGGTAACCTCAAAATCCGACCCCAAGACTCCATAAAAGTTATGGACAGAGAGGATTCCTAATCTTAAGTATGTTAAGATAAGGGGTTGTCCAACTTATGTGAAAAAGGTTTCAAAGTATAAGCTTGGGACAAGATTTTATAAGTGTCGATTTGTGGGACATCCTAAAGTAAGTTTAGGGTATATGTTCTATAATCCTACTTAGCAAAAGGTGTTTGTTGCGAAACACGCTACCTTCTAAGATAAAGGTGTTTATCACTGAAGGGGCTAGTGGGAGGATAATAGATCTTGAAGAGTTCAAGAACCACAAAATCACTATAAGTCAAATAAGAGGAACCTATAGATAGACCTATTGTACCACAACTGAATCGTAAATCTGGAATAGTACCGAAGATACCTAGGAGGTATGGATTCATCATGGATGATGATGATAAGGTACGCATCATAGAAGATGATGATCCAGAGTTACATACGATGAGGTAAGAGTTCTAGTGTGTACAAAAGAGACAGTGGGAGCGTCGTGACATTCCTAATATTATATGTTGATATACTACGGATAAGGAATGACATACTAATGCTACAATCAGTAAAGATAAAGTTGTCTAAAAATTCCTCCACGAATGATTTGGGAAGAGTATCTTAATTGGGGATATAAATCTATACAGATAGATTTTAGAGGATGCTCGACTTAACCCAAGGAACGTATATTCATTTGATGTTAAAGTCGTTTAGCATGGCAAACTCCAAGAGATGTCTCACGTCGATGAGCTATGGAGTGTATTTCTCTTAAAAGTCCCCACAGACTCCTGAAAAGAGAGATCGCATGAGTAACTATCATGTATGCAATGAAATATACGAGACCTGATGTTGATTAGTCATATTCTGGAGAAGTTCACTGTGAGTCAGTGAAAAACATCTTAAAGTTCTTAACCAGCACTAAGGATGTGATCATACATGATGGGTCTGAATTAAAACTAGAGGGCTTAACAGACTCAAGTTTTTCGATGCACTAAAGATGATGAAAAATCCACTTTAAGGTAAAGCGTTATCTTGAAACGATTAGTGCGATGAATTGAAAGGTTCCAAACAAAGAAAGAGTTCTTTGGTTTAGTGATAAAGACAAAGTATATAGCTATAAATGAAGCTGCAAGTTGATTGTTTGGATTAAAAGTTCATTACGTAACTAGGAATAGTTCTAAGTCTCATCTTGGATCTAAACATGTGTTGTGGCACTTTCATTTGATTATTAGAATCATTGAAAGATGGGAAATCACTATAGAGATAGTGGACTCTCATGAACAACATTACATATCCATTAACTAAAGCTTATCCAACAAACAGGATAATCGTCACTTAGAGAAGAAGAGTATGAGTTACCATGGCGATTGGCTTTAGTGCAAGTGGGAGATTGAAAGTAATATGCACACAAGGCAATCATGTTTGATGATAAAGCATATACTTTGTAACAATCTTATTCATTTATTAATAAAAAGTATTAATTTATTAAAGGCTTTTAATTATCTACATGATCTTTGTTTTATAATATGTGATAAACCCATAGTTTTAAGCAATGCTTTTAGAATAATGATGATGATCATTCTAATGAGATCTAAATTCTTAGAAAGCTTAAAACTAAAATAGTTCCCAATCATTGGATTACTAAATTGGGGATTAGTGAATCCGGGATAGATTGGTACATCGTTGCTTGCTCATTTGGATGAGGATGATTGATCTCATGATCATTTGTGTGGAGACACTAAAGCAAGTATGTAGGTGCTTATTAGAGAATAAGTTCAATTTGACGCATGGCTCGCTAAGGAATACCTAATGGAGTTTTATTTGCTGTCAATAGGAATTCTGTAGTGATAGTAGTACAAGTGATCCTTGGACTTGAGATCATCATAGTATCTTGTGTATGATGAGTTATACTTTGACTTATTCCTTAAGACCCTTAGGGTATATCAAAGGGTATGCTTGGGTATAATAAGTTGTACATGGAGATAATGTATGATCAATAAAGAATCTACCACTTCTAATAAAAGAAGAGATATGTCTATGTGATTCGATAAATGACAACCCAAAGAGTAGTCCTTGGCGGCGAAGAATGAAATTAGAAAGGAGTTTCTAATTTGCATTATTTGAGTTGTGCATTTAAGGATCGAAATACATATAATTAAATAAAATTAGACTTGACAATAATTCTATGTCTTATATTTAATTGGGACATTGTATGGTGGAAGGATTGAATTGTGCACGGTAACTATTTACTCAAAGGTTCTTTAATGATTAATGTTGAAATCTATATTATCCGGAAAGTCGTTGATCGCTAGGGAGGCTTATCCCTATTGTAGAATAAATATTATTTATTTAAATAAATTAATTATTTAATTTATTTATTTAAATAAGATTAGAATTGTTCTAATTGATTTATTCACAACCTGGTTTAATATGGAGAACCTAAAGGGTCACACCATAAAAGGAAGAATAATTATTTAAGAAGTTAATGGCATAATCGTAATAATATGTTAAGTATATTTAATTTAATCTATGGTGATAGAATAAATTAAATAGCTTAATATTTATTATTTAATATTTTAGAAATATTAAATATAAATTAATAAGAGGAGTCTTATTAATATTATTACAATTATTATTATTTTAATTTCTAAAAGAGTTTAGAAATTAATTTAATATAAATACTCTCATTTATTCCTAATTTGATTAGGAAGGAAAATTAGTTAAAGAGTTTAATTAATTATCCCTAATAAGATTAGGGAGCTTAATTAATTAAAAGAATTTAATTAATTAAATAAATCCCAATTCCTTAATTGTTAAGGTGGGTTGTCCACATCTATAAATAAGAGGAGTCTTATTATGGGTGATGGGGGTTGTTGACTTTGACAACAACGACATAATTCCAATTGTTGGGAGAGTACACCCTTTCTATAGAGATAGGAAAACTAGGGTTTGAGCGAATACCCTTCTTCTTGAATTCCTATTCTTCCTTGGTGGATCACCTCTGAGGCCAAACACATGGGTGGCTAACGTTGATCAAAGGAAGGAACCAAACCGGTGGATTCAAGTTGAACGCGAAAAGGATTGGAGGTGAACTTGTACACGAGGAAGCTCGATCTTCAAGGGTATGATTTTATTCTTTATCTTTTCGTTTAATTAATAATTGTGCATAAAGGGTGATCCGGGTATATGGTTTGTAAATTTTTAAACTCTGATTTTTCACGCTTCTGCTTAATTTGTGCAATTTGATTGCGCCCATGAATATTACAAACCTAACAGGAAGTACTCACCAGCAGAAATGGGTAGAATCCTAACCAAGCCTCGGTCAAGCCCTGTGATCGCATGCACATTCCCCTGAGGAAATAGGCGAAGGTGTAGGAACCCCAATCATAGTCTCTTAAACAGTCTACGTGTCAAGTGGCACTGATCAAAGCGAAGGACATCGTAGAAGAGTTATCTGCTATGAAACAGCCCCTAATGATCATCAGGAACAATCGCCGAAGAATGCGATCCCTGACTCTCAAATCATCGTGTATAGGCTCACTCAACATCCTACTCATAGCATCTACGCTCAAAGGACCTGTACGTACAATCCTACCCTTGAGAGCCTCCGCCGGAACTCCCAAAAAGGATCTGACGGCAGTAGGGGTGATATCCGCCGTGCAAGGCACTGGATCCCCTTCAAACTCCATAGCTGTGATAAATCGCCAATACATCGGTGTCATCATCACCTCACAGTTCAACAAGTGAAGTGACTGAGTCTGGTGAAATAACCGCTCAGACAATGCCCTGACGTAACCCCAGGGACAGCGACGGCGAAGAATTGAAAAGAACATCCTGAATCCCCAGCCATGTAAAATTGCTCTATAGTTATCATGCAATGCCTGATACATAGAGTGGATGCTGAACCAATTCCCTCAAGGCTATGTAAAGCAGGGAACCTACATCAAATACAGATCAAAATCAGAACCCTTTTGCTCCTCATCAATAGGAAATAATGCAAAGCCTGATACATAGAATGGATCTAACTTCATACCTTGTTTGCGTGCAGGTAGACTGAAGGATGTCGACTCAAGTCACCTAGAAGATCTAGGTTCACCACTTGAATACCTAGTAAATCCCTACGGGGAACACGTGCTGCAGGAGCAGGAACCTCCACCGGTACATCATCCTCCTTGTCTTCTATGTCCGACACTTCAACCCAGACAGGACGTATCACCGCCTCTACCAAACGACGAGGCTGTCTAATAGAATGGGGTTGAGGTACTTCAGAAGCCCTCCTCCGTACACCAGAAGTTGTCTTGCGGGAACTACTCGGCTGATCCAGATCTATAATATCTGGACAACATGTCTCCAAATCACCTCAGAAAGGGTGTGGTAAATTCTTACCTGGAGCTTTTCAAAATGCATCTTATGACTACATGCATGCATGCATTGTTTTAACATACATCTACTGTAGAGTTAAAAAATGCATGACTACCCAATGCCTACATTTTGGAAAATTTTTGCCATAGGCCCCTTTGTAAATGGGACTATCCACATGCACATAGGCATGACTAGGTGACCATTCAGTAGCACACCTACCAACAGTCATGTGCATCCTACATGCATTTAATACATCACAGTAAAAAATTCGTAAGTGTAGTCTAATTACCAAGATTATTTTACTTTTCTACATTTACTCATTTGTCCTCAAATAGGATAAGAAATGATAGTAAAAGGTGCCAATTTGACTGATTCAAAAGTCAAATTTTTTCACATCATTATGTTCAACATGGTTTAATACTAACATTTACTATGTTAAATATTTTTTATCAAGTCATATCAGAATGCATATTCACTACTATGTGTCTAAATGCATTTCATGTGATAAGTCATTTTCTAACGGATAGAAACTGGAAAAGAATACACGCATATGTTGCCAGGATAGTGAAGAACGCTTGTATGGTAGCAAAATGTGCAAAAAGTCACCCGAACTCAGCAAGTTTGAAGAAGAGCTCTCAGATTTTCTTCGTGGCGTAGCTTGAAAATGACTTATGAAAGCAACATACAGGCTTGTATAGCCACGGTTGGCCCCAGGTCCACCTACGGACAGCTGTAGGTGTACCTGCGGCACCCCTACATAGGTCCCACACCTCCGGCTCGATCCAATTAGAGTTGCAAAGGAGGTCTCACAAGCTGAAAAGGCCAAATCGAGAATAAAAAGGCTACGCAATAGAGCGGAATAGCCTAAAATCCTGGTTTTCATGGGTCAAACTTTGGCTCCACATGTCACACATTGGTATTCACCTGCATACAAGGTATACTATACCAGTGGCCTCAGCTTTTACAAATCATGCTCGGCAATACCTCACCAAGGTCCGATGTCGCAAGTCGGTCAAGGTCGAGCGTACGACGTATATCCGCGGGGTTATAACGTAAACTCACAAAGTGATGAAGTATCCCCCCGGGGTTTACACAACGGGTTACTTAACATCTACATATCCCCGGCGGGGGTTACAACGTATTCTCGACCATTGATACACACATCAATGAAGGTCAAGCAACCTTGACGTTATTTCAGCCGGTGGCAAGTAAACCCATCGAAGCTACGAACATTTACGTATCCTCAGCGAGGGTTACAGTGCATTCTCAACCATTGATACACACATCAATGAAGGTCAAGCAACCTTGACATTATTTCAGCCGGTGGCAAGTAAACCCATCGAAGCAACATATCCAAGTATCCCCGGCGGGGGTCACAAAGAAATGCAACCATTGATACACACATCAATGAAGGTCAAGCATCCTTGACAATGCACCCAACAGGGATTTATTTAGTGATACATATATTAGCGAAGGTCAGGAGGCCCTGAGAATGCATACTGTTGGCAGTAACTCCAACAAAACCATGGTATATGCTGGTGATATAAGCCAGAGAAGACCATCCTCATCGGAGAGGACCGATGATGGAATATGTTCTACACATCCTCAAATAGACAAACTTTCTCCCCACAGATCTCTTTCACACAAGAGGCACCTCTATGAAGTAGAAGTCTGTGTCTAGGATTCATGACTTTGGTGATAGCCCCAACGTCAACATCCTTGAAGACTTGGATCGCATGTCCAAGACATCACTGATTGTCATTCCAACAGGATTAACAGGGAATCGACAATCATTCGTTCATTCCACCATACATTTGCATCATGTTGCTGCACATAACATCATGTTTATTTATTGCATTTTAAGTGTCTAGGATTCTTTATCCTATCCATGCCTTGCATTGCATGAATATGATAAAGAGGGGCATCTGTAGACACTCAAAATTTTCTGTACACATGTTACTAACATTTCAGGAAGGCGGATTCGTCTTTTGGAGATAACCTTGGAAGACAGCTCACATCCATTCCGGATACTACCAGAAGTTCAGTCTCAACCCCGAAACACACACTGGGAGTATCATTTCCAACCCCGGAACACATACCGGGAGTATCATTTCCAACCTCGGAGATAACCCCAAGTTTCGTCCTTGGAGATAACCCCAAGGAATGTTGTTGCAGTTATGGCGATAACACCGGAAATGCTTATTGTAAAATGCAATCAGCTTCAATCTCAGACCTCTTGCCGAGGCACTCATACCAAAGACCCGGAGCTAACATCAGGCAGACAGGCACCCTTACAGATGACCTTGCGACATTCAAACACTTGCAGCAGTCCAATCTCAAATATAACCCTGAGTAACGTCTGCTTTCAACTTAAACAGGAGATAACCCCGATGAGGAGTCAAACGTCATCTTGCCACCTTAACACCTGCACGTCGTCTCAACACTTCATATATACATACATACAACAGTGTCCTTCAAGAACCAAGGAGTTCAAATCCTGAGTGACTATTACGCGTGGCAACACACCAGATAGAATTTGAAGCTTGAAGATCATGGGCATGGTCCCCTCTTCCTGACTTCTTACAACCTCTAATCCCATGTCATTGCGTAACTATCAACACAAAGGGTCCGAAGAAGGTCTGATATACCTCATTCAGATGCTCGAATCGAAGTTCTGCAAGTTCCAGCGGACATTGCAAAGGCACTGCAGTGCACGCGTGCTTGAGATTTATAGAACCCAGCAGAGCAGGCGGCACCCGTAGTGCATCTATGGTCGCCATGCGGGTACACCTGCGGCTCCCAACTCTATAAATATAGAGCTTGGGGTGTCCATTTTAAAAAAGAAAAAGGCAAGGAATCCCTGTCAAATTTGTTCTGTACACACCCCATATTGAGTGTTTCCTCATTTTAAACACCTGTTAGCTCACATATAGCTACATTTTTACCAATGGGAGCTTAGTGTTCATCCATCTAGAGTTATAGAAGCCTGCATTGGAAGCCTACTGTAAGCCTTCTCACACACTATAAAGTCTTTCTCTTCATCTTTGCACACACTATTCTACACATTGAGAGTCGTGTTGTGTGCGTGCGTATACTCAACTTCGATCCGTGTGGTTTTCATTTACATCAGTATATATATACTTATATATGTATATATTTTATATATGGACTAACATTATCGAGTTATGCCTCAATTGAGCCTTGACTTATGTCTAGAGCGTTTACTTGCTTATATATATATATATATATATATATACTTATATATATAATTGTTGTCAGACATATCTGATTAGCCTGGATTTTACATCCGAAGCGTTTACTGCTTATATATATATATATATATATATATATATATATATATATATATATATTAAATTTTTCAGAACTGGAGTTTACTTGAGGCCTTTTCTTTTTATTTACATTTAGATCCCCCCCATGGAGTCGCTTCGTGGTGGTTGACCATGTCCATATATATATATATATATATATATATATATATATATATATATATATATATATATATATTTACCGCTTTTATATATTTACATTTTCGATCCCCATTGAGTTGCTTCGTGGTGGTGATCATGATCTATATATATATATATATATATATATATATATATATATATATATATAATCGCTTACTACTTTTCATACAAACTGCGGTATCATGTGAGCCTAGGAATCATGTGATCACAGATTCAGTCTATTGAATCTAGATTCGATTCCAGTGATGGACATTTTCAGCTGTAAATAGCTTGTACATTATTTATAGTGTACGAATTTCCTTGGATGGTTGTCATGCCCATGAGGAGTTTGGCACTACTATATATTATTATCTCGAAGATGCTTCGCATCTCGAAAATAAAAGCAAACAAGCCAAACATTTAACAATAAAATGGAAGTATGAAAAGGTCTCAATTCCTATTGAGCACAGGGTTTGAAAAACCTCTTTTTACAAAACTTCATTGCTATATCTGTTTAAAATTGAATTTTTCTATAAATTCAAACCATGTGTATATAGGTGTGAACGAGGCCTCGCACTACTTTCAAATAATTGCACATTGATCCACACACACACACACACATTCATATAACAGTTTCTTTGAAAAGTGGCAGTCACCGTGGCAACACGGATGTCGTGGGGTGCCTAACACCTTCCCTCCGCATAATCAAGCCCCCGGACCCAAAATGAATCTCGGTTTCACAGACCCATCTAGCAGTGTCAAATCACTGGGCCATTGTGCAAACCTTTTCGGTTGCGTTGGTGCAACCAGTTAAAAACACCAACTGGCGACTCTTAACAGTCCATCGTCGACATTATACATGTCAGACCTTTTCACTTTTTTTTTTTAAACAAATCTCACATAACAATGAGAACACCAAAGAACAAGTACCAAAAAGGGACAACTAAAAATCCCGAAGTCGACAACACCTTCAGAACGAAGAAATTTTATTGATATAACTAATTTTACATATACGAGTCTTATTAGGGTTTTGGGTTTTTACAGATTCGTAGGTATAAAACACACTCATCAAACTCCCCCAAACTTAAACACGTGCTAGTCCTCGAGCACAAAATAAAACAAAACTTCTATACAATGCAATGATATGTAATGCATCTAATCTATATGCCTACGAATCCAGCAGTATCATAGAATCAAACTTATTCCTCTGGCCTCAGAGAAATCATGCAAACACGACAACACTTTATATCAAAACCAATCAATAATTCCTTATCAATCCTCGAATCTTAAACCGTTATTACTGGTATAGTGTGTGTGTGCTCAACATCAATGCTAACTGATGCGAGTACGAATTTAATACATAACAAGTCTCTTAGAAGGCATCATACAACTTAAACTCAAGAATTTCAAAAACAGACAAGATCCAACTAAAACCTAAGCAATCACCAAGATCAAAGGTCCAAATAGGGTAATTATGCTTTCTTTTTCAATCACGGGGGCTTTTTGCTCTTATTTCCCGTTTTATTTCCCTGCAGGGGGTTCCTTCACAAAAACGCCCGTCCCGGCGGGCATACCTTCTGCAAGTCCACTTGATTTTTCCCATTTTTAGCAATCAACTTCAATCCATGAGCTTTTTAAGTGCCTAAAACGTCATTAAAGAAAAATATGAGTCAATATTGAGCAACGTAAGCATGTAAGATTAGATTATCTAGAAAATATAACTTAACAAATTAATTAATGAATTAAAATGAATTTATTCTAGATTAATTATTATTCTAAACTACAATCTATTTAGCATGAATAAAATTACTGAGAACAAAATAAAGTAAAATTAGGTTGCCTCCCAATTAGCGCTTGATTTTAAGTCTTTCAGCCTGACTACTCCCTGTTTATGGTGTGTCGACAAGTGTGATTGCGATGACATCCGTGTTGGATTTGCACCCCAATAATGTTTCAAACGCTGACCGTTGACCTTGAACGCCTCTAATGGATTCCTACTGTAGAGTTCAACAACGCCATGTGGGAAAACCTTTTTGATAGTGAATGGGCCTGACCACCTCAATTTTAGCTTTCCTGAGAACAACCGTAACCTTGAGTTGAACAATACTGATTGCCCCGGTTCAAACATTCTCTGCATGATTTTCTGGTCGTGCCATATCTTTACCTTTTCTTTATACAACTTCGAGTTTTCATAGGCTTGTAGTCTGAATTTGTTAAGTTCATTTAATTGAAGTAGCCTCTTTTCTCCTGTTGCTGCTTGATCAAAGTTGAGCTTCTGAATTGCCTAATAGGCCTTATGCTTTAATTCCACTGGAAGGTGACATGCTTTCCCGTAAACCAACTGATAGGCTGACATCCCAATTGGTGTCTTGTAAGCAGTCCTGTAAGCCCATAATGCATCATCCAATTTGAGAGACCAGTCTTTTTTATTCAGGTTTACTACCTTCTCTAAGATTCTCTTCACCTCCCTGTTTGAAACTTCAGCTTGCCCACTTATTTGAGGATGATATGTCGTCGCCACCTTATGGTTGACCCCATATTTTGCCAAAAGAGTTGTAAACAATCTGTTGCAGAAATGACTACCCTCATCACTTATATTAGCTCTTGGTGTGCCAAATCTTATAAAAATATTCTTTTGCAAGAATTTAAGAACCACTTTGGCATCGTTCATGGGGAGTGCTACTACTTCAACCCATTTAGATATATAGTCAGCCGCAAGCAAGATGTACTGATTATTAAAAGATGAAGGAAATGGTCCCATAAAATCTATGCCCCATACATCAAAAATTTCAACTTCTAGTATAGTTTGTAGTGGCATCTCAATCCTCTTTGATATGTTACCCACCCTTTTACATCTATCACATCTTTTTATGAACTGGTGGGTGTCCTTAAATATTATAGGCCAATAGAACCCTACTTAAAGAACTTTCGTCGTTGATCTCTCACTTCCATAATGTCCCCCGTATGTAGATGAATGACACTCATGCATTATATTCTTCACCTCACTGTGTGGCACACACCTTCGAATCATCTTGTTGATGCACTATTTAAATAGATTTCGCTCGTCCCATATGTACCACTTAACGTCATGTAAGAACTTTTTCTTTTATTGTCGTGTAAGATCAGTTGAAGGACGTTGCTCACCAAATAATTGGCAAAATCTATAAGACCCCAACTTATTATTAATGAAATTTAATTTTCTCTATTTATTATTTTGAAATAGTAAGGGTTGATTTGATTAATGTGGATAGTTAGGGGTAAAATACGCAAATATTTCAAAATAAGCAAGTGGTTATAAGATATTCATTATTGTCGGGGAATATTCGTTTGGTCGTAGAATATTCGTACTGTGACACCCCCAAAATTAGGTATACATCACCCATCTTGGGTCGCCACTTACATGGTACATAAATTCAAATACAAACTTAATTATACATCTGTCGTGTAACATACGACAATACATAAACTGAGAGTTCTAATAGGAATATTGTCATTTAGACAATATCCATACTCAAGGAGTCCTCATTACATTTATTGTCACACTATTTAACGTAATAGTGAGGACTACTAATGCTATCTTCTGGACCATCACTCTTTCCCCAGACTCGTCCCAAATATATTCTCATTTCACGAAGAGAACGAAGGAAAGAAAGGGTGAGCTCAACTAGCCCAAAGAAGAAATATTATAACTAAGATAATGCGAAATAAATTATCAATAGTCTTCAACAATGTTAAACTGATAAAATACAATAGACAACCAGTTTAACTACAGCGGAATATGCAATCCATTAAAAGAGTCAAGTAGAAAATAAAGTCTACTATCTTTTAGGTTTAAAAAGTTTTTCATCACTTTTATCGCTGAGACTCAGCTCAATAAATAATCCACATCATTAAATCATCCCTGCACTACAGGCCAAGGATATTTTTTAGTATCACGACCACGAATTATCCATGCACTACATGCCAAAGATAATTGTGTTTTCATCAACGGTCCTGATCATGCCATAAAATAATTCATCTTTGCTCCCTTGACCGAAGAGAATCCATAGCCATAATCATACCAAAAACTATCCATCAATGCACTACGGGCCAATGAGGACTTTTAATTTTCACATCATTTGTAACATTACGGTCTTGATTATACCGAATAATCCCTGGTCATAATCATACCAAGTCCATCTATGCACTACAGGCCACAGATGACTTTCAACATAACATAAACATGAGGATGATGACAATGATATAAGAATTCAATAAAACAAGTTCAAGAATTAATTTGTCCAAGAACTACTAATGTCCAAATTGTCAACATGATACTGCGTTGTAGAGTAAAATTCAAGAATGATCAGAAGAATATTTCCATGAAAAGATACTGGATGAAGCACAAATATCAAGGATATTCTACTAATTTCATGGAGTATAGAAGTCAAAACTTTAACCAACTGAGTATAATAAAGAATGGAATAACAAAAAAATCACCATGCATGCGGTAATTACATGACGGAGTTATTCAACAATGAATACTAAATAACGGAATCGAATCGGTAGAAATTAAATGCAAGCGGGATGTTCCAAATGTAATAATAAAGAATGAAATAGCAATGTAAATCACCATGCATGCGGTGCCTTCGCATGTATGTTATTCAATGTAGAATACTAATAAGGACGGAATCAATCAAGCGTAAAAACGCACGCATACGATATATTCCAACAGAATAATAATAAAAAGCGGAACCAGTCCCACGTAAAACACACGTACATGTGGATATTCCAATGTAATAATAAAGACGGAATCGAATCCGGCGTAAAAAGCGCGTAAACGGATATTCCAATGAATAGTAAAGACGAAATAATAGAAGAATGTCACCAAGTATAGGGTGATCACAGCGTATACAAGTTATTCCAATAGAATAATAAGCAATGGAATAACAAATAGTTCTCTTCATGAATAAGAAAGAATAACACACTTTACTGCACAACAAATAATATCCCTTCTCGTAAAAAAGACACCGGATTTCAAAGTAGTGAAGTACCGAATATCACTCTTCTTCTTTCTCTCTATAGATTTTCTCTCTATAGCTTCTCTCTATAATTTCTCTCTCTAGAGTTTCAAAGAATTCGTAAAAAATAATGAAGAAATGAGCTTATTTATAGGAAAATAAAATGCATAGTAATTAATCCATGAATGGTCCGATTGATTTACTTTAATCGGACGGTCCATATTTAAAGCAAAATCTTTTAAATAAAATATTATATATTCTATTTATATAAAAAACATTTTACTATGCAAACACTATGCAAAACACTATGCAACACTATGCATAATAAAATATAATATATTCTATTTATAGAATAACTTTAATAAAGTATTACATTTTATATAAAAGATGTTTCTATTTTATTACGTTAATAATACTGAATAAAACAAAACGTCATTATCGCTATAATAATTCATATTATTAATCGACAATAATGGAATCAAACCGAGTGACTTCTCACATAAGCATCAATAATCAATACTGGTGTGCTTCTATGCAACCCTGCGTTATTCATCGTACTTTTACTACTGAGTAGTTCAACAAAGATCAATTCGGTAAAACTTCCGCCGTTATTTCAATAAAATATTTTTGTCATTTTCTCAATCCGACAATAATTACATTTGGGGGTCCACCAATGATTGAGTAGTTGTATGCGAATATTCCTCGCTAAACCGAATATTCCCCGACCAATCGAATATAATATAACCACTTGCATACTTTGCAAAATTTATAAATACTACCCACAACTATAATATTATCTCAAATTCACACCATAATATTAAAAATTATTTCGACAAAATTTAAATCTTTATTGATAAAATCTGGGGTCTCACAATCTCCCCTCCTTATGGAATTTTTCCTCGAAATTAGGTGCGTGCACTGTATGATAAAGAGGTGAGGATACCTTGAATACCTTTATCATTGAAAACATTAAATTCATCTTTGCAATCCGGCCAAAGATATTCATTAACAATTCATCTTTGCACTACAGGCCAAAGATATACAACTGTAAAACCAATAATGCTGAGACTCAGCTTAATAGTATCACGACCACGAATTATCCATGCACCACCGCCAAGGATATTCGTGTTTTCAATCTGATCATGATTATACCGAATAATCCTTGGTCATAATCATACCAAGTCTATCAATGCACTACTGACGAAAGATGACTATTACCACATCCATGAATTAATATTTCATTCTTGAGACTCATCTCAATAATTAATCCATATCATCGAATCATCCCCGCACTACCTGGGCAAGAATATTCATTAGTATCACGACCACGAATTATCCATGCACTACGGCCAAAGATAATCGTGTATTCATTAATATCACGACCACAAATTATCCATGCACTACTACCAAAGATAATCGTGTATTCATTAGTATCACGACCACAAATTATCCATGCACTACTACCAAAGATAATCGTGTATTCATTAGTATCCACGACCACAAATTATCCATGCACTACTACCAAAGATAATCGTGTATTCATTAGTATCACGATCACAAATTATCCATGCACTACTACCAAAGATAATCGTGTATTCATTAGTATCACGACCACAAATTATCCATGCACTACTACCAAAGATAATCGTGTTTTCAATTACGGTTATGATTATACCGAACAATCCTTGGTCATAATCATACCAAGTCCATCTATGCACTACAGGCCACAGATGACTTTTAACATAATATAAACATGAGGATAATGATATAAAGAATCAATCAAATGAGATAAAGGATAAATATTAAACATTTATAATATAATTTATCCGAGATTCAAGAATATCCCCATGTTATCAATCACTTAATAATCTCATAATCTAATATCATTAATATTATAACAATATTTTAATCACTTCTTAAATTTATAAACAATTTATCTCAATTGTTTACGCTTTTACCATATAATGCATTTAATCATTCAAAAATGCCATACTCATAAGATATCATCACCAATTATCAAATCCCTTATCAAAAAAAAAATAATATGCATATACTTCTATATAGGATTTTCTAGCCATAAAATCCTATTTTCAACTTTATTACTTCACATAACATATTTAACTCATATGTTCGTGAATTCAAACTATTTTCATGAAAAATACCAAATCAGTCCCAAAAATATTTCTTTTCTGGGATTTAGCATAATATAGTCCCATAATGAAAATATATTTTCTCTAATTTTAAAATTCATTTACTATTTTTCAAAATCAATTTCTAATTAATTCCTTAAGAAATTAGCTACCTCAAGTTTAACTCCAAAAATTTCCAAATCTTGGCAGTACCTTACACATGTTAATGTGAGCCTCCAGTTTAAATTTCATGGTCATCGGAGTTATAGAATTCCAGTTATAGCATTTTTCGTAAAAAAAACCTAAATATTGAAATGGTCATAACTTGCTCATTTTAAGTCAGAATAAGCTCATTTTTGGACAGGAGGTACTTTATACCATATAATTTCATGTCCCAGAAGGCCAGAATTTTTCTCATAATTTAAGTGGCCGAAACAGCCCCTCTAAAATCATGGCAGCAGCTTTTTGGAAATTTTCAATTTTCGACCCCTTTTCTAAAATCAGTTCACACGAAAATCTACAACACCTTTTCCAGTGATTCCACTTGGATAAGCTACAAAACTCATAGATCTAACTCTAGGACTTGACCACACTCAAAAATTCAAAATATAATAGGAGATATGGTCAATTGAATTTCATGTTACGTTTTTCACTAAAATCTGGTTTTTAACTCCTTGTGATTTTTAAGAAACTTTCATGTTTTCACATACTAACCAACATAACTCATCATAACACTTACTAATACCACGTATACCCATGATTTTCATTAGTCCAATGCTTTTATTATGACTTTCACATAAACTGTTCATTTTAGTTGAAGAAATATTTGAGGGTTTAAGAAATGGGTTTTATACTGGGGTCAATACGAAATTCGATTTCACGCTCTAAGGTAGGCTAGGAAAGCTTCAAGAATACGTCAAGAAATTTATTAATGATAGAAATATCATTCAAAACTGTGACTCTCATCCAAGACTTGGATAGTACGTCACATTGATACCAACTGTGACTTTTATCCCTTAACCTAGATAACACCTCACAATGATACCTATAAACTTGTCATCTTCATTCACGATGTCGCCTACTGAGAAAGTCTCGGCTTGGTTGCATTCCACACAAGGAAGTCAACAACGAAAGGTTCGTGGCTCTTTACTTATGGCTTGATATGACAATAATTGACTTTAGTAGTTTGGTTACTTGAATTCGCACAACAAGTTAGTTATGAATATAAAAAGCTAACAACCTTACGAAAAGCATGATGAGTAGTTAACCAATTGATTCCTAAAATCACATCAAAGGCAAATATTTTCAAAAAGATATAAGATCGACGAATTAACGTGAAAATGTTTATTTGAATCAAACAAGATTTAAAAATAATAAGCGATGTGAAGGCTCCTACTATCGAAGTTTTAACCAATAAGTCAAAGTTTAACTTCTTGAGTCAAATTTAAACGTTGAACACAACTAGGTGAAATAAAAGAGTGGGTAGAACGGTATCTAACACGGTATAGACTTCGCAAGAGCTTATATTAACTTACCCGTGATAATTTTATTCGGTTCCTCGTCACGAAAAAAAACGCCTCTTAAAACTACCTCGCTTTGGTTTGTCTGGGACAGCCTTTGGTGCCTCCATCCTAGTTGAATTTGTCTTCGGTAAACGACAAAATCGAGCTAAGTGACCTTCTCTTCCACAATTATAACATGCTTTGGATGGCATGGCGCAGTTCGGACTGATGTGTCCCTCTCCTCCGCATTTGAAGCATATGATAGGTGGTCTTTCTCCTTCCTTAACAACGTGTGCTACTGCTGACGTCTTTCCATCATTGTTGAATATCCTTTTCTTGAAATGTCCATTCTTATTGCTTTGACCCTGATTACCACCGAAGTGGTTACCATATCTGGCCTGTTGATTCCCTCCACACTTGTTGTCACCGCTTTGATGACTACTCTCGCTGGTATTATAATTTTGTCGGCTGCTCTCTTTTAGTTGCATTGACTCGTTATCGCGCTCCACTAACTGAGCCCTATTTACAACATCTGAATACAAACACAGTTTATGAGAAATAAGATGTTGACGTATCTCCGGCTTCAAACCTCTTAAAAACATTCGCGCCATTCTCTCTTCATTATCCACCAAGTGAGACGCAAATCATGATAACTCCGCAAATTTTGCCTCGTATTGCGACACGGTCATATTGTTTTGTTCCAACTTGATAAACTCCACCTCCTTCATGTGGCGAATACTTTTAGAAAAGTATTTGTCTTTGAACAGCTCCTGGAACTTCTCCCAAGATATCTTCAGTACAGCAGGTTGAGTACGTTTTACCGATTCACACCAGTAATCTACCTCTCCGCGCAACATAAAGGCGGTAAAGGGAACCTTTTTCTCCTCGGAGCATCCCAAGACATCAAATATCTTGGTAATCTGCTTTATCCATGCTTCCACCAGAAGTGGTTTTGGCTCTCCCTTAAACTCTAGTGGTCCCAGCTCCTTAAATTGTTTAGCGGTGACCGCCCGAGAGTTTTTCGTGTTTCCACCTACGTTTTGGATGTAAGTCGCTACCGATGTTGCATGAATTCTAAAACCTCTTAAACGTCTCAAGTGGTTAAATCGATTGATCGGTGTTATTGTTTACAGGAGGATTATTGCCATCCTGTTGCACATTATCCTGATTATTGATCTGTGGAGAATCAACAGTCTCCTGTGCTCCATTGCTATTCTCAACATTCTCGGATGCCATTTTCAAACACTACCACAAAATAAGAGTTAATTGACATGCAACATATTATAAATATACTCTGACCGACCAATCAAATACCAAATAAACTTAGGTAGGTCATACTAGCGAAGGAATTCCCTATCTCCCCCCTCCTAGTTCTAGTCTCACATCTTAGCCAGGGATCATATCCCTAAGCTCTGATACCAACTGTGACGCCCCCAAAATTAGGTATACGTCACCCATCTTGGATCGCCACATACATGGTACAGAATTTAAATACAACTTACTAATATAACTGTCGTGTACAATACGACATAAACTGTGAGTTTGAATACAAATATTGTCTACTAGATATTATACAAACTCAAAAGGAGTCCTCATTACATTTATTGTCACACTATTTAACAGAATAGTGAGGACTACTAATGCTATCTTTGGGACCATCACTCTTTTCCCCGACTCGTCCCAGCTATATTCTCATTTCACAAGAGAACGGTGAAAGAAAGGTGAGCTCAACTAGCCCAAAGAAGAAATATTATAACTAAGATAATGCAGAATAAATTATCAATAGTCTTCAACAATGTTAAACTGATAAAATACAATAGACAACCAGTTTAACTACAGCGGAATATGCAATCCATTAAAAGAGTCAAGTAGAAAATAAAGTCTACTATCTTTTAGTTTTAAAAAGTTTTTCATCACTTTTATCGCTGAGACTCAGCTCAATAAATAATCCACATCATTAAATCATCCCTGCACTACAGGCTAAGGATATTTTTTAGTATCACGACCACGAATTATCCATGCACTACATGCCAAAGATAATCGTGTTTTCATCAACGGTCCTGATCATGCCATAAAATAATTCATCTTTGCTCCCTTGACCGAAGAGAATCCATAGCCATAATCATACCAAAAACTGTCCATCAATGCACTACGGGCCAATGAGGACTTTTAATTTTCACATCATTTGTAACATTACGGTCTTGATTATACTTAGAATAATCCTCGGTCATAATCATACCAAGTCCATCTATGCACTACAGGCCACAGATGACTTTCAACATAACATAAACATGAGGATGATGACAATGATATAAGAATTCAATAAAACAAGTTCAAGAATTAATTTGTCCAAGAACTACTAATGTCCAAATTGTCAACAAGATACTGCTTTGTAGAGTAATATTCAAGAATGATCAGAATAATATTTCCATGAAAAGATACTGGATGAAGCGCAAATATCAAGGATATTCTACTAATTTCATGGAGTATAGAAGTCAAAACTTTAACCAACTGTGTATAATAAAGAATGGAATAACAAAAAAAATCACCATGCATGCGGTACTTCACATAGACAGGTTATTCCAACATAATACTAAATAACGGAACTAGGTCGGTGCGAAATTAAATGCAAGCGGGATGTTCCAACGTAATAATAAAGAATGAAATAGCAATGAAATCACCATGCATGCGGTACTTCGCATGTATGATTTATTCCAATGAATACTAATAAGGATTTTAATCGGTCCCAAGAAAACGCATGAGACATGGATATTCCAACGAATAATAATAAAGAGCGGAACCAGTCCTTGTAAAACGCATGAGCGTGATATTCAAATGAGAATAATAAAGAGGCGGAATCGGTCCCAAGCGTAAAATGCATGAGCAGGATATTCCAATGTAATAGTAAAGACGGAATAATAGAAGAATGTCACCAAGTATAGGGTAGATCATGTATCTGAGTTATTCCAATAGAATAATAAGCAATGGAATAACAACAGTTCTCTTCATGAATAAGAAAGAATAACACACTTTACGGGTACAACAAATAATATCCCTTACTGTAAAAGACACTGGATATCAAAGTAGTGAAGTACCAGAATACTCTTCTTCTTTCTCTCTATAGATTTTCTCTCTATAGCTTCTCTCTATAATTTCTCTCTCAGAGTTTCATGAATTAAAAGAAAATAATGAAGGAATGAGCTTCTATTTATAGGAAAATAGAATGCATAGTAATTAATCCATGAATAGTCCAGATTGATTTACTTTAATCGACGGTCCATATTTAAAGCAAAATCTTTTAAATAAAATATCATATATTCTATTTATATAAAAACATTTTACTATGCAAACACTATGCAACACTATGCAAAACTCTATGCAAAACACTATGCAACACTATGCATAATAAAATATAATATATTCTATTTATAGAATAACTTTAATAAAGTATTCTGCTTTTATATAAAAAGATGTTTCGTTTATTATGTTAATAATACTGAATAAAACAAAACGTCATTATCGCTTATAATAATTCATATTATTAATCGAATAATAATGGAATCAAACCGAGTGACTTCTCACATAAGCATCAATAATCTATACCGTGTACTACTATGCAACCACACGATTCTTTGTACTTTTACTCTTCGAGTAGTTCAACAAAGATCAACGGTAAAACTTCCGCCGTTATTTCAATAAAATATTTTTGTCGTTTTTCTCAATCCGATGATAATTACATTATGGGGTCCACCAATGATTGAGCCGTTGTCTGAATATTCCCGACCAATCGAATATAATATAACCACTTGCATACTTTGCAAAATTTATAAATACTACCCACAACTATAATATTATCTCAAATTCACACCATAATATTAAAAATTATTTCGACAAAATTTAAATCTTTATTGATAAAATCTGGGGTCTCACACGCATCTTTGTCGAGGAATATTTGTGCGACAATAGCAGCCCATATGTGGGCCCCATAACGGAAAGCGATTGGATGAAGAAAACGACAAATATAAGTTGTTTAAAAATAACGGTACGTAATTGTTCACAGATTAATCTTGTTAAAATACTCGGTGGTTAAAACACAAGAAGACACTGCAGATTGCACCAATTATTGATTCTTACGTGAAAGGCACTACTCAATAATGGTTACGATAATTCTTTCAAGATATTTTATTGATTTAATAATTGTTTGCGTTGATATTTTATATTCTTTGTTGTTTCAATAATTGTCATTACCCAAAGATTTTTCATTATCGAAGCAATAATTCATATTATCTCTAATAATATTATTAGATAACATTATTGGCAATGTCTAGAAAGTTCTCATCCAAGGAGAGGTTTGGTCACCTAATTGCGGCGCCAGAAGGAGAAATTCTTATTGAAAGCCCCTCTTTCTGAACCTGCACGGTTGTCAATATTGTGATTACAGAATATTATTTGTGAACAATTAATTATTGATTCATATGATGAGAAAAATATTGATTTTATGTGGATATAGATGGAGAAAATTTTTAATGTGACAATTGTTGAAAATTGAAATTTTATCTTTTTCTGATAAAATAATTCATTTAAATATATTATTATATTTTAATAATATAATAATGGTGATATTTTTACAACGAATGTGGGATATATGAGTATACGAGGAGGAAGAGTATTTTTGTTGCAATAAATGTTTAAAACATGTTAAACATGTCGGTGGACCCCATTTATTGACTGAAATTTGATTATAGCCCGTAAAATCTCCCGTTTGTGGATTTCGGTCAATTTCTGAAAGGGCTATTTATTATGAATTATTGAAGTTCCGAAGCTCCAAAATAATTGATTTTTGGAAGTTTAAAATATTTTAACTAACAAAAACGTTTTTTTCATTATGGTGTGTTACACATGTGTGTTGAATGAGTTTGAATTCGATTCTTGGAAGGTTATGGCGTAGAAAAATTTAATTTATATATTAATATTAAATTAAATTTTACGCTTGTGTTCTAAGCAATTTCCTATAAATAGGGTGCTTAGGTTAGAATTGAAAATTACACGAAATCAAGTTTTCTCTCTATATTATCGAGTTTATTCTTGTGAGTATTTTGAGTATACTTTGAGTATTGCTATACTAAGTGCAAGTTCAAGTCATAGCCTATATCCTGTTTCAACTAGAAGTACTATCTTTGTGAGGTAAGGGATATTTTTTTTTTTTTAATAATGATATTATTTCTTCAATATCATTATCTTTGAAATATTGATCTGAAGTTTTTATCAAATTTGGAACTTTTGGTGTCTTGAGTTACTATTCACGTATCGACACTATTCACGAATCATTTACACTTATTCATCGAAAAATGAAAATTTTCCTTTTAAATCTAAAATATCTATTCTGGATACTAGCTTTGATTGTATCCATGTTTTGATCATTCTTGAATTTTACACCACTATGATTATTTTTGAGGTATTTTTGGACATAGATAAAACAAAGTACGAATCCTTAATCCTTAATCCTTGTCATTTTGTTTCACTGGATTCGTTTCTTTAAAAATATTTTTCATCATCCTCAGTCTTAAATGATGATATTATTGAATATCTTTGGCCTGTAGTGCAAAGATGAATGATTTCTGAAGAATATCTTTGGCCCGTAGTGCAAAGATGAACATGTGTTTAGATGAACATGACCAACTGATGAATATCTTTGGCCTGTAGTGCAAAGATGAATATTTGATTCCAGATATATATTGATTGATGTTACAGGGATAAAAGATAGATTTATGAACTTTTAAATTCATACATAGAAGATAGTAGTTTGCATTCTCTACTTAACTCTTCTAATGAATTATTATTTCATTCATGTAATATTGATTTAAAATTTGTTGTCTATTGTATTCTATTAGATTTTTCCTGTTGAAGACTAACGATAATTTGTTGTATATTATCTTAGTCATAATATTCTTTCTTGGGCTAGTTGAGCTCACCCTTTTCCTTTTTGTTCCATTTTTTTTTTCGTGAGGCGAGAATATAAGCGAGTACAGCCTGGGTATGGAATGAAGGTTCTAGAGAGAGTTGTTTAGTAGTCCTCACCATTTTTGTAAAATAATGTATCAATAAATGTGATGAGGATTTATTTGAGTATAGATATTATCTAGAAGATAATATTTGTATTCAAACTCATAGTTTTACTGTTGTAATAATAAAGTTGTAGTTGTTTCTGTACCATGTATTGACAACTCAGAATGGGTGATGTATACCTATTTTGGGGGCGTCACAAAATCTGCATACCATGGAAATTCTATATTGACCCAAAAAAGCTTCTCATCTGGAAACGACTCGTTGATTAAACATTTATTAGCCCCGTCTTTTTCTGGATTTTCTAACCTTGAGAGATGGTCTGCAACTTGACTCTCCATCCCTTTTCTATCTTTTATTTCCAAATCAAATTCCTGTAGGAGGAGTATCCACCTGATAAGTCGTGGCTTAACATCTTTCTTCGAAATTAAATACTGAATGCATGAGTGATCCGTATAAACCACCACATTTGTCCCAATCAAATATGCCCGAGATTTATCAAAGGTATATACTACTGCAAGTAACTCCTTTTCTATAGTTGTGTAATTCAGTTGGGTCTCTGTAAGTGTTTTACCTTCATAGTATATGGTGTGGAATGTCTTCTCTCAGCGTTGACCCAACACAGCCCCTACCGCATAGTCGATTGCATTGCACATTAATTCAAAAGGCATATTCCAGTCCGGTGTGATGATAACTGGAGTTGTAGTCAATTTCTTCTTCAATAGATCAAATGCTAATTTACACTCCTCATCAAATTTGAACACTGAATCTTTCTCTAAGAGACTGCACAATGGTTTTGCAATCTTAGAGAAATCTTTTATAAATCTCCTATAGAACCTGGCATGTCCAAGAAAGCTACGGATTCCCTTTACTGAAGTTGGCGATGGAAGATTTGCAATCATTTCTAGCTTTGCTCTATCAACCTTTAACCCTTTCACAAAGACCTTGTGCCCTAAGATTATTCTTTCTTCGGCCATAAAGTGGCACTTTTCCCAGTTAAGCACCAAGTTTGTCTCCACGCATCATTTTAAAACCATCACCAAGTTCTCCAAACAAATATCAAAATTATCTCTATAGACAGAGAAGTCATCCATAAAGACTTCTACATTCTTTTCCACCATGTCTGAGAAAATGGCCATCATACACCACTGGAAAGTTGTAGGTGCATTACATATGCCAAACGAAATTCTCCTGAATGCAAAAGTGTCGTATGGGCACGTGAAAGTGGTCTTCTCTTGATCTTCAAGAGCAATGACTATTTGATTATATCCCGAATACCCATCCAATAAATAGTAAAATTCGTGTCCTGCCAATCTGTCCAACATCTAATCGATAAAGGGTAGAGGAAAGTGGTCTTTGCGGGTTGCCTTATTCAACTTCCTATAGTCCATGCAAACCCTCCAACCGGTCATTGTCCTATTCGAAATTAATTCATTA
This sequence comes from Panax quinquefolius, assembly GCA_020205615.1. Classification (NCBI taxonomy): domain Eukaryota; kingdom Viridiplantae; phylum Streptophyta; class Magnoliopsida; order Apiales; family Araliaceae; genus Panax; species Panax quinquefolius. The sequence continues at coordinate 64,832,159 of CM035157.1, forward strand.
TCCTTATTCTGCACTACGATTATTCCTCCTTTTTTGGCACACATTGAACCGGACTGACCCACTTACTGTCTGGCATCCATCCTAAAACACTCTTCTTCATCCGTAGGAAACTTCATGGCCTTAAACACATTGAACTTGACTTTCTGATCTTGAACTCTCATAGTTAGTTCACATTTTTGCACGTCGATGAGAGTCCTACTCGTATCAAAAAATGGACTCCCTGGGATGATTGGGATATTCTTATCTTCCTCAAAATCCAGAATTATGAAGTCCGCTGGAAAGATAAATTTATCCACTTTTACCAGAATATCTTCCACAATTCCTCTTTGATACGTGACTGACCTATCCGCCAATTGCAATGAAATGTTCGTAGGCTTTAGAGCTGGTAAACCCAATTCTGTATAAACTGATAACGTCATGAGGTTCACACTTGCCCCTAAATCACATAAACACTTTTAAAATGCAATGTTCCCAATTATACACAGTATTTTGAAACTTCCCGGATCCTTCAACTTTGGAGGTAACTTTTGCTGTAATATTGCACTGCACTCCTCCGTTAATGCTACCATTTCAAAATCTCCCAACTTCTTTTTCTATGACAGAATTCCCTTCATAAATTTGGCATAACTAGGCATCTGCTCTAGGGCTTCTGCAAATGGGATATTTACTTGAAGCATCTTGAAAACGTCCAAAATTTTGGCAAATTGCTTATCCAATTTCTGTTTCTGAATTCTTTGCTGAAATTGTGGAGGAGTATACACAACCGGTTCGTTAACTGTCTTGCTCTTTTCCACCTGAGTTTCTTCCCCTTGTTTGTCCTCAACCACTATGTTTTCACCTTCTTTTTCATTATCTTTTGCAGCCAAATTTTCTATTTTCTGACTCTCAAGATGTTTTCCACTCCTTAATATAATTGCCTGACATTGCTCATGATTCCCCTTTGGATTTTTCTCTGTATCACTAGATAAAGTTCCTCGAGGCCTATTATTTAATGCAAAAGCCATCTGTCCCATCTAACTCTCTAGGTTCTTGATGGTTGCAGCTTATGATTTCATAACTGCCTCGTTGCTCGTTAAATACTTCGACAACAACTCCTTTAAATCTATCTTTCTCTCTTGTTGTTGAGCTGTTTGTTGATGTTAATTCTGAAATCCTGGGGGATAAGATGGCTGTGGAGCTTGATGATGCTGATTATTACTCCATGAAAAATTAGGGTGATTCTTATTCCCCGGATTGTATGCATTCTGGTAAATGTTCTGTGGAATCCTGCTGTAGCTACCCACAAATTGCACTGACGCTGGGTTGATTGCACATTGTTCCATAGGATGTTTACCCACGCATAATTCACTAATAACTGCAACTTATTGAGTCTGTACCCCCGACAAAGCATCCAACTTCTTCGATAACGCTAAAATCTGCGCTGCTAATGCCGTCACCCCATCTACCTCTAACACCTCAACCACCTTAGGTTGTGTCATTCTTGCCGTGGGCCACTGGTAGTTGTTAGCTTCCATTGTTTCTATCAATTCGTGTGCCTCCTCAAAAGTTTTTTCCATAAAAGCTCCACCCGAAGTTGCATCTATACTAGTTCTGAGATTCCCGTGTAACCCATTGTAGAATGTGTTCATTTGTAGCCAGTTAGGTAATCCGTGATGCGAGTAATTTCTGAGAAATTCCTTGTATCTTTCCCATGCCTCATACAGTGATTACCCATGTTGCAGTTCAAACATGGTAATTTCACTTCTAATCTTTGCAGTCTTCGTTGGTGGGAAGAATTTTGCTAGAAATTTTTGAGCGAGGTCTTCCCATGTAGTTATTGATCCCAACGATAGAGAGTGTAACCAACTCTTTACCTTGTCCCACAGAGTGAATGGGAATAAGTGAAGCCTAACTGCGTCATCTGACACCCCATTATACATGAAGGTGTCATAAAAATCTCCAAAACGCTGACCAAATGTTCATTCGAATCATCATTTGCAAGTCCCCCAAATTGTACCTAGTTCTAGATCATCTAAATAGTCTAAGGCTTTATCTCAAATGTGTTTCCAGCAATCGCTGGCCTGGTGATACTCGACTCACCTTAGGAGTAGCAAAGTCTCTCAACGATTTCTGGTCTTCGGCAGCCATTACTTCTTCTTTTTCTGAATTCTTAAAGTTTTCGCTTGTCTCCTTAATCCACTTACTTAGCCTTTGAAACCATCTCTCAATGTCATCCTCAAAAGGAAGCAAGTCTAGATTTTTGGACCGAGTTTACATAAACCGACTTCAAGAACCTGAAATAGAAGAACAAAATAAAAGAAAAAGTGTTTAAGTAAAACTGGACTAATTTAACTAATATTTCAAAATTGTTAAAATCTATACTATTCCCCGACAACGGCGCCAAAAACTTGTTGGGTAAAATCTAGTTACGCACATCACGCAAGTATACGTAGTCAACAAGTAATATAACAGTAAGTAAAGTATCGTTCCCACATAGATTAGCAAGAAATTAACCCTCACAATTATCAACTTCTTATTAATCCAAATTTTATTAAACTATCCAATTTAAGAATTATAATTATAAAAACTAAATATATTAAAAATACTAAAATCACAAAACAATCACAAATCTTAAAAACTAAAATTTTGAACAAATATTGGAGAATTAGACTTATAACTTCACCCTAAGCTTTACTCTGATTATTACCCTTTATTTCAGTTTAATTCACTATCCCAGTTTATTAATCAAGAACACGTAAGTAGAACTAGCCATCTCTCAATGCACTAATAACATATTAACTTAAATCCACAAATTAGATAGAATTAAGTTAAACACCTCAATTAACTAACTCACTATATCACTATTTGAATTACAATCAAATAAGGTTTAAGTTCAAGTTCTCTATTCGATTACATGCGATGTTAGGCATATCTCTACCCTAACATTCATCAAGATTCCATTCATTCACAGAATTCAAGAACACATGTTATATTAACTAAGTCTAAACTCGTATTTCCTCTCTCGAATCCATACAAGTCCACAAAGAATTGGTGATCAAACAATTCATATATTCAAGCATCAATTAATATAGATAAACTGAGAAACTAAAAATCAAAGTTATATAATCATTATTCCACCCAAAGATCCGTTATAAGCCTAAAAAGTAATTTAGTTCATCGTCAATTAAAAACTGAATTAATTAAAGTGAACATCATTCCAATTACAAATATTAAACTAAAGAAGAAGAATAAATCCAGAACGACCCTTCTCTATAGCCTTAGTCTGAAATTGTTGTGATATCTTCTTCAAAATCTTCCTCCAACGCTCTTGCTCCAAAATCAGCTTCAAAGATGTTAATTGCTTGTAAGATTTTTCAATCTTGTTGTTTGACGTTAATTTGTATGCCAAGACATGTATTCTAACTTTAATTCCACGCCTAACTGAGTTCCATGCCATCCCAAACACTTGTCTCCACGTTTCATGCAACAGTTCAACAAGATCAGGAAACTAAATTTCCGTTCTCCAGCCCGTGATTTTTCTTTAGAAGGTGCCATTTTGGCGTATGTAATCTGATAATGACTTGCACTTTTTTGGACCCAACGGGGGTTTTGTATATGGGAAAGGCCGCCCCAGCGAACATGTAGTCTGCTAGTTGTCCATTTTAGCTCTAAATTTGCCACATTTTGCTATAATTTCGCTTTTTTAGTCCAATTGCAAATCCACCATACCTAAACACAAAACAACACTAAACAAGTAAAAACAAAACATAAAAACAAGGAATTAACACTATTTAAGCTTAGATTATGAGCCAATTCGTAGGTATAAAACTCACTCATCAACATCATCAGCAGTCAACAACTCCAACTGCAAGCTACAGTGAGTAAAACCCTACACCACAGGGACCTCTGCCAAGGTAAAATGATGTCATCGATGTACCCGCGAATATGTCTCCAAGCCTAAAGTAGTGGGAATAAGGAAAGCGAGCCTCTCATAAGCCTAGAACTAAAAATGGCAGAAATCAATTACATCAGTCTAGAATTCAAAAAACCCGAATGTGGGAAACAAAAGTCAATTAAAGTTACTCACCAGCAAAAATGGGTAGAAGCCCAACCAAGCTTCTGTACGCCCTCTGAGCTCAGATGCATCCCGCGAAGAAAGTAAGCAAAGGTAAAGGATCCCCAATCAAAATCGCCTATGTGATCTACCTCACGAAAAGCATCAACTAAGGCAAAAGTAACAGTCAAGGAGTTATCTGCAATGAAACAACCCTTAATGATAGTCAAAAATAAGCACCGCAAGATGCGATCTCTCTCCCTCAAATCAGTATAGATGGGCACTATCACAGCTCCACTAGCAGCATCGATGCTCAAAGGACATGAACGAATGGTCCAGTCCTTAATGGCTAAAGGAGGAACTCCTAGAAGTGATCAGACAGCAATAGGGGAAATGTCAGCCACTAAAGGCACCCTCTCTTCAGTAAACTCAAAGCCTATGATGTATCGCCAATCCATTAGCGTCATCACCACCTCATAGTCTAACAAATGAAGCGACTGACTTTGGTGAAACCATCGCTCAGATCAAGCTCTCAAATATCTCCATGGACAATGTCGTGGTGCAATGGAAAAGAAAGCCTCGAAACCCCAGGAATACACGAGGGCTTGATACTCTAGATGAAGAGTCCTATACAGTGAATGGATGTTGAACCAGTTCTCTCGCGGTTGGGTAAACCCTGGAACCTGCATTAAATTCGAGTCAAGGTTCAACCATTGCCAAAAATAGAAGTAGAAATAAATTAAAAAAAAAAATCCCTAGTAGAAAAAACTGGTGGATGACGGCTTAAATCGCCTAAGAGATCAAGAATAGTCACATGTATGCTTGGAAGATCCTAGCGTGAGGTAGAAGGAGAAAGAGTTGGATCTACAACGGAAATGTCCTCCTCCTCATCTAGAACTTCGGTCCTATTAACTCTAATAGAACGAATCACAAACTCTGTCAACCGACGTAATTGTCAGGTAGGGTGAGGCAAGGTAACATCTAAAGTTATCCTCCAAATACCCTAAGAAACTCTACGGGAGGTAGAGTTGCTAGGCCTATCATAATCCATTCCTGAACAAAAACTCTAAATCACCTCAGAAAGGGTGAAGTATGTTTCTATATTTAACTAATTAAATTAAGATAATCACATCATGCATGGTTTGTATTTGTAAATTTGCATTAAGATAAGCATGCATCCCCAAAAGAGTTAAATATGATTCTGTATTAAAATACCTTGACTCGCAAAAAAAATTTGCCAGAGCCTCCCCTATAAAATGGATTATCCACATGCGCAGAGGAATTCCCAGGTGGCTTTTCATTAGCACACCAACACAATCTAAGAACAAAATATAAATGTTAACATTAAATCCAGCCCACAAGGGTAGCCAAATTACCCAGGGAAATTAAAAATATAGTCATGACAACTTCATGCTCATTTGTCCTAAAAGATGAAAGCTAAACTAGCTAAAATGTGTGTAAAATTATTTCTGAAAAAAATATATTTTTTTCACATCCGGGCATTCAGCATGATAAAATACAAACATTTACTAAGCCTGTTCATTTTTATTATGTCATATATGTGATACATTGCATTTAAACTCATTTAACATGAAATCTAGCAATCTAACGGTCAAAACGCGAAAGAAAAGGATGTAAATGTTACCTGAGATGTGCAAAACGATTGTGTGGTGTCGGATTTTGCGAAAAGCTGCCCGAAATGAGTAGATCTGACCAGGAAATGAAACAATCCAAAATTTTATTTATGATTTCAAATATTTATTGAATTAAATAAATATTTTTAATTGATGTGTTTGTTGTTTAGTAAATATTTGTTGGATTATTTATTAGTAAGTAAATAATTCACGAGTTATAGAAATTAACTTAATTAAAATAAAAGAGTGATGAATTAAATTTATGAGATAATACTCTAATTTAACTTAATAACTAAATTAGAGAGTTGTTAAGGATTATGTAGTTTGCTAGAATGTTGTTTTGATTTAATTTAGTAATTAAAGTGATATGTTAATTTATTAAGTCAAATTATAATGAAAATTATAATTTTGTGGTAATTAGTTTTATTTATTTAATTAAGATTGGATATGGAAATCCAAGTAAATAATGTGGGATAATAAACTATAGTATAAATGATTTACTGAAGTAAATTAAAGTAGTTTTAAATGGGTTTACCAAACAAGGCTTAAAGATATTAAGTCTTTACTTTAAAAGTGTTTTGCCAAACAAAACCTTATGGTTTTTGAATTTGAATTTGAATTTGAATTTGAATAAAAAAATAAAATAAAATAAAATAAAAATATATTAAATATTTTTATAAATGATACATAATTATTATATTTAATAGTACGTCAGTTTAGATGTTGAGTTTTTTTGTGCGTTAGTTTTTACGTAATGGTTTGGCCTAAGTCTGAGAAAAGAGAGAAGGGAGTTTACAGAGAAAAATAGAGAGAAAGGAGAGAATTCTCTGAGAATTGGAAAAGAGCTTTGGAAGAAGAAGAAGAAATAACCTTATTCATCATCTAATTGGGTTAAGAAGGAATCAAAAGGTATTAATCCAACCTTTAAACTCTCTACTTTTGTTTGCCTCAAATATTAGGTTTCTATAAAATTAGTTTGGGTTGATGAAGGATAAGGATATATTTATTTATAGGTGTGTATAATCTGTGGTATGTCATCTATAAACGATTTTAGAATTGTCAAATTCATGAAAATCATGTTAAAGATGAATAATATGAGTTTTGTTTAATATATGTATTTTGGTCTATTTTAAGGCTTAAATTGATGGTTACAACATGTATATAATCTGAAATTGTTAATAGATGTTATTAGTACATTGAAAAATGAAAAGAACGCAAGTTGAATGAATCAATTTGGTTAAGAAACGAATTCGTAGTGAATGAATTCGTTAAACATGTTAAAAATGAAAGTTTAGTCTAGTTTGTGTTTGTATAAATTGTTATAATTCTAGTATGTTGTATTTCTATGAATTGTGAATCCATAGAATCGAAAGCGGACTAATTTGGATGCGTATAACTCAAGTTATGAAGATTAGTAGAAGAAAAGGGTCAAAAATCGCAAGAACAGTGAACTTAGAGTCCCGTTTCTGCTAACCGGCACAGCTGTGCTGTACCCTAAGTCATTTGGGGCACAGTTACGCTATGCCCAAGGCTTAATTGGGCATAGCTGCACACAAAGTGTGTCAGGTGTGATTGTTTTGACCTATTTTAGTAAAATAGGCATAACATTTTCATACGAACTCTGATTGAGGAGATTCAAGATGATCTGGAATGAGAACGAATAGACCTAAAACTTTTATTCTTTACTTTATTCAATTTGAGGTCGGGAACAGGGGTCAAAATGGTCATATGTAGGACTATTGTGTTTTTGGGGACTGTCAGAAGGCATTGGACATGCACGTATGCAAGTGTAGTGCTTCTGAAGATAAAAGATGTTGTTCTAAGTTATAAAACATGAATGTTAATAAACATAATGATTCTTAACATTAATAAATAATGTATTAGATAAGTTGTATAAGCATACTAAGCATACACAAGAGAGACAAATCGGGCGTGTGACGAATGAACGACAAAATGTCGTAACAAATGTTAATGAACGTAAAAAGTATTTTAAGTCAAATGAAATGAAAATTATAAGAAATAAAATTGGTTTAATATAAAACCAATAATGATTTCTAGCAAGACTTAAACACTTGAATGAACTTTGAGTATGAAATATAGTGAGATATAAGTCTAAAGTTAACACAATAAAATTGAACATTGTGTATTGATAATAGGAAGGGTTATGAGATGTAGAGTAAAGTTTACATTACAACTACTATGCATTACTATGTGACTAATAGTTGATGTGTATGATTATATAATTGTGTAGGGCACGTGAAGTGCAGATAACTGTATGCTGTTAAACTGTTATAGGTAAACAACGATCAAGGAAAGTCTTTCAGTTCCTATTTGATACGTGAACTTGATGATTAACTATTTTAAATCTTTATTACAAAGAGCATGATGTGTTATATATATGTTGAAAGTATGAAATGTTAAAGTCAATTTATGACTACGTTGATTAAGTAATGCATGTTGATTGAGTAAGGAACTCAATCTTTATACTTGTTATATGAACTATAGCATGTATGTTATGTTAGTCCAATGTTTATGAGATATATGTTGAGCATGTTATTATGTGCTACATGATGCATGAAAACTATTAGATTTTACTGGGGTGTCGAGCTCAACCTTGCAAATAACCACTTTTGCAGGTTAAAGATTCAAGGTAAAGTTATTTGATACTTTAAAGACATGAATCAGATGTGATACTTAAAGATTTATACACTTTGGCTGAATTGTTATTTTTTTAACCATGTTTAGGGTTCCGAATAATTTATGATGTTTAATAGATGTTGAATTATAAAGTTTAAGTTGTGTTTGTTGTATGAAAGGGTATTGAACCTGGATGTTAGTTTTATTTATTAGCTCTGATAAGGTGAGTAATAGGCTAAGTATGGTTTAAAGGTAGGTAAAGATAAAGTTTTGAGAAATGTACTTGATAAATCATAATGATTATGTAATGATAAACTATCAAGTTTGAGTTATCTGATATATAAAGGTTATCGGATTAAAATGTAAGATTCTATATAATAACTTTGATGAAGCGAATCATAAAATAAGATTAATTCAAAAACATGTAGATGATAAAGGTTTTGATTCAGGGAATTAAAGTACTAAGATAGAAAAGTTTAAATTATTTCGCATTTTATTAAGTTTAGCATCGAATAATGATGTAAAATAAAAAATTGGACGTGTTATTAACGACCGAAGTCGATAATTGAATTATATGAATTTTGGGGTCGTTACAGGAAAGTTTGGATTTTTTTTGAAGGGAATCAAGTTCAAAATGACATTTCAATGAGCCTACTAGGGTTAACCCATCTGCGGCCTGCAGCGACTCTATATGTGATTGCCATAGGTAGACTTGAGGTAGAGTAAGGTGGGTCCCACCCTCTCTGACTCGATCAAATTTGGTTTAAGACAAGTTCCTCTAAAGCTAAAAAGTCAAATCGATAAAAATAGGTTTATGCGATTGAGCGTAAAGCAGCTGAAACCCTGCAATATGGTATCAAACTTTTGATAAATGTAAATTCCTAGCTAAACCATTGGTGTTAGCCCCATCGTAAGCATTGACAACAATCCCTGATGGAAATCAAACTATTGAAGTCAACCCCAATGTAAGCATCAACAACAATCCCCGATAGAAATCAAACAGTTGGAGTCAACCCCAGTGTAAGCATCAGTAGCAATCCCCAATAGAAATCAAACCATTGGAGTCAACCCCAGCATAAGCATCGATAGCAAACCTAATAGAACTCAAACCATTGGAGCAACCCCGACGTAAGCAACAGTAGCAATCCCCGATGAAAATCTAACCATTGGAGTCAACCCCAACGAAAGCATTGACATCAATCCCTGATGGTGATCAGCAAACGACCTTTTATGCAAACAATAGTTAAACCATTGGTGTCAGCCACAGCATAGGCATCGGGAAAAGATATGGTGGTTGAAGCTATTGAAAACTATCGTCAGTGAAGATATCGGGATATTTGGTATTATAAACCATTGGTGCCAGCAGCAGCGTAGGCATCGGAAAAGATCCAGAGGTGTAAACTGTTGAAAACTATTTTCAGCAAAGATTTAGGGATGTATAGTATTGCAAACCTTTGGTATGACCCAGCGTACGTCTCGACATTAAACCATAATTGGTGGCAGCTCCAACGTAGGCATCGGGAAAGTCTGGTGGGTTCTGCCATAAAAAATTATCTCCAACAAAGACATTGAGAATGTCTGGGGATATAAACCTTTTAGTTTATCTTCATCAAACAGGCATCGGGAAAGATCAGGTGGTGTAAACCGTTAGTGTCAACCCCAACGAAGGCATCGAGAAAGATCCGGTAGTGAAAGTCATGGTAACTAATTCATGAAATCATATTATATTTTATCATTGCATCTTTAGATATTTTATCATATTTTAAGTGTTTACTAATCTTTGTCATGTTCATTTCATTACATTACATAAACTTGACAAAGAGGGGCATCTATAGAAACTCAAAATTTCATTTTCCTGTTACTAACCATGCAGGAGGGCTAAAACATCTTTTTACACTCTGAAGACAACCCCCGGAGATAGCTCTGTGGGACATGAAATCAACCTTGGAGACAACCCTGAGGAAAAATAAAATCGATAGCAGTCAAACCCCGAAGATAACCCTATGTGTAAAATCCCAAATTTTACGAATAGAGATTTAAATTTCTCGAATTTTTTTTTGAATATTATGGTGTGGATTTAATATAATGTTATAGTTATGGGTAAAATTTATAAATTTTGTAAAGTATGCAAGTTGTTATATTATATTCGATTGGTCGGGAATATTCTTTGTGTGTCGGGAATATTAAATGCATTTACCAAGACAATTATTAGTGGACCCAACAACTAATTATTATTTGGATTGAGAAAATGATAAAAATATTTTAATGAAAATAATGGCGGAAGTTTCTTTATTAATCTTTGTTGAACTACTGTTAGTAAAAAGTACAAGATGTCGTGTGGTTGCATAGTAGCACACGGTATTGATTATTGATGCTTACGTGATAAGTCACTCAGTTTTGTTTTATTGATATTATTAATGTAATAAAACAGAAAAGCTTTTTATATTAAACAGAATACTTTTATAAAGTTATTCTATAAATAGAATATATTATATTCTATTATGCATAGTGTTTTGCATAGTAAAATCTTTTTATATAAAACAGAATACTTTTATAAAGTTATTCTATAAATAGAATATATTATATTTTATTATGCATAGTGTTGCATAGTGCATGCATAGTGTTTTGCATAGTAAAATCTTTTTATATAAAATGAATACTTTTATAAAGTTATTAGCGTTTATTAGATTATAAATAGAATATATTATATTTTATTAAAAAGATTTTGCTTTAAATCTGGACCGTCCGATTAAAAGTATATCAATCTGGACCGTTCATGAATTAGTTAATTTGCAGTCCATTCTTCTATAAATAGAAGCTCATTCCTTCATTATTTCTTACGAAATCACTAAAACTCTAGAGAGAGTAACTATAGAGAGAAAGAAGAAAAGTATTCTACTACTTCACTACTTCTATATCCAGTTTCTTCTATAAGATAAGGGGTATTATTTCTTTCGTATTCATGAAGAGAACTTCTGTTATTCCATTATTTATTATTCTGTTGGAATAACTTGTATACGCGGTCTACCCTATACCTGGTTAAATTATTCTGTTATTTCATTCTTTATTATTCTGTTGGAATATCACATGCATGCGTTCTGGCGGACCGTTCCGCTTTATTATTACATTTGAATATCCATGCATGCGTTTTACGGGGACTGAATTCCGATATTTATTATTCTATTGGAATAACTCCATACATCTGCTGGCACCGCATGCATGGTGATTTCGCTGTTATTCCATTCTTTATTATTACATTGGAACATCCTGTCGAATGCGATTTACTTTGACTGAGTTCCGTTATTTATTATTCTCGTTGGAATAACTTTTACATCTATCTGAAGTACCGCATGCATGGTGATTTCTGTTGTTATTCCATTCTTTATTATTCCGTTGGAATATCCTGTCGGAGCGTATTACGCCTGACCTAGTTCCGTTATTTATTATTCTGTTAGAATAACATGTCTATGCGAATTACAACATGCATGGTGATTTCTTTTGTTATTCCATTCTTTATTATACTCTGTTGATTAAAGTTTTGACTTCTATACTCCATGAAATTAGTGGAATATCCTTGATATTAGCGCTTCATCTAGTATCTTTTCATGAAAATATTCTTCTGAGCATTCTTGAATTTTACTCTACAAAGAAGTATCATGTTGACAATTTAGACGTTATTAGTTCCTGAATAATTTAATTCATGAACTTGTTTTATTGAATTCTTATATCATTGTCATCATCCTCATGTTTATATTTTGTTGAAAGTCATCTGTGGCCTGTAGTGCATAGATGGACTTGGTATGATTATGACCAGGGATTATTCGGTATAATCATGACCGTATTGTTACAAATGATGTGAAAAAAGTCCTCATTGGCCCGTAGTGCATTGATGGACTGTTTTTGTTATAATTATGGCTATGGATTCTCTTCGGCCAAGGGAGCAAAGATGAATTGTTTTATGGCAAGATCAGGACCGTTGATGAAAACACGATTATCTTTGTAACATTCTAGAATTTTAAATGTTATATTAAATATTTATTGAATTATTTAAATATTTAATGGATCTGTTTATTGTTGAATAAATAATTGTTCAAATTTGATTTGATGTGGTTAATTAGTTGTTAAATAAATAATTAAGGAAATTATTTATTATTTGCTAATTTAATTTAATTATTAACTTAGAAATTTTGATTAATTCAATTACTATTCTTTTATTGGAATTTGTAATTAAAAAGGATGTGTTGGTTGATTAAATAAAGTTATAATTATATAGAAAATTATAATTTTGTGGTATTGATTTATGTGATGAAGTGATTTAATAAATTGTTATTATGATTAATTTAATTAAATTAAAATGTGGCAAATAACCTTGTTATAAAGGAGTTATTAAAATAACATAAAGGAGTTTTAATTCTGTTTTGCCAAACAAGGCCTAATGCCTATTAAGTCTTTAATCTAATTGAGTTTTACCAAACAAGGTGTTAGGATTAATGGGTTATTTTTTTTAGTTAGTAAGCAAACAAGCCTTATGGCTTTTGATTTTTAAAACTCATATAACTGATATCAGTTATATGTTTTGTATTTATATTATATAATCAATATATATTATATTCTATATACGTTATTTTATCTAGTACGCTCTAGAGTTAGGAAGAAAAAAAAACTCAGAGGAAGAAGAAGAAGAGAAGAAGAGAGGAAGAAAGGCTAGAGATTGGTGAGAAGAAAAGTTTGAGAATCAAAGAAGGGAATAGCCATCATCATCTTCTTCAAGGTATTATCCTATTCTTTTCAAGTTTCAAAAGTTTTAGCTTTCTCTTCTCCTATTTCTCTGTAAAATTCTTGCGGTAGGATGATTGTTGATTTTATGTGTGTTCATATGATAAACTAGTGTTGTAAAGTTATTTTTATTGGTTATATATGATTATAATCAATGTATTGTTGTTATGAATGAAGTTGTGAAGAAAACCTTTTTACAGAGAGTTTTGTGAATGAATATGGGTTAATTTAAAGTAGAAATTGAGAGTTAATTAGTTGTGTAGTTGATAAATTGGCTATTTAAATTGTGAAAGTATGTATAAATATTGATAAAGATGCTTTGAATTAATTGTTTTGGTTGAAAAACAAATTTATAGTGTTAATTTTCATTGAAATATCAAAAAGTGAGTTTTTTTATCAAAAAAAGTGAAATTGGATGTTTTAAACTTGTTGTTTATGTTGTTGTATGGGTAGAAACATGTTAGGAATTCTTGAATTTTGTTTGCATAAAGTTTTTGTATGAATTATATGCTATTTAGTCTGTTAGAAATGAGCTTGTAGGCCAAAATTGGCTTTTTCCTCTTTTATTCTTTGAAGGCATCAATCGAAACTACGATTTATGGCATGAGCGTACCCTGCCCACCAATGATGTTAGTTTAGCGTCAGAATACCACAGCCTTCTGCTGCTGGCCTTGACCTTCTGTTCTGCCTAGTGCGGTACCCGTACAATAATAGTGCTTTAGAAGTTTTGTTCCTCACATCATGTCAATACATGCCATGACTGCGTAGCGACCCACGATGTAAAGCGTAAATGGCGTCACATGAGTTAAGTTAGTATAATGGTCCGATAAAGTGTACTTTTTATACACGAAATTTTAAGAAAAGTTGTATGATGTTAGTAAGACTGTAAAATATTGATTTTAGTATTTCTATACTATGCATAAGTATGTTATTAACGATTAACTTGTGTTATAACTCGATTATGTGATTAAAAATCCAATTTTAAATGATGAACATACTTAGTTGTGTTTGTAAGATGGTAATGACTAATTATGTTATGATGACATATGTTTGTAGGATATTGTGGTTTGAATTGTTCGATTTAGTCCACGAACAAGGCAAGTTCTTTAACTCTACTTTTAGAATTGTGCAATCGCTTAAATTTTCTTTGAGCAAGTTTTTCAAATCCTTTATCTTGTTGAACTAATTATGGTTTTCAATTCGATTATGATATAATGATGTAAGTTATTCTTGAGCAAGTTATTTTTGTATTTAACTTATTGTTTAGCATGCAAATTTATATATTCTAATGTTGAACATTTTTATCGATCAAATTGTTATGCATGCTTAGTATTCAATTCTAATTAACCTTGGCTTAGTATTGTTCAAGCAAGGTGTTATAGTTATTCAAATTGTATGCTCTTAGATTAATCCTAAAGCATGACTTTTGTTTACCATGATTGATTCAATCACGATTATTCTATAGTGAAATGTTCTTGGTTTCATTCAACTAATCCTTAGTTGATGTTCATTAAATTCCAAATTACCCTGTAGTTTATCCAAACCAAACTTCCTTTGGTGCGGACTTGTACTCTAAATACTGAGATGAACAACCCTAATGTTATGATTAGGGGTTAACTTACGCGTAGCGTTAAATGTTTTTGCACAAGACATGGTACGAAGGGCTGATCCCCCTAAGTACGAGGAGTTCTTATAGTCTTATGACTGTTAAAGTTGGAGTTAAAAGATTACTCGCAACGGTGGACATAGTTCATGGTCTTATGACCTTCAGTTATATTTATTCCACATTTTGGATGTCAGTTTCTGATTATTGATGATAGAGTACTATTCATTGTTGATGAGCCTATTATTGACAGTTATTATTACTATACTCCTGTTGATTTCATATTGTATCCAGTGACCAATTGTTTTGCTCACTTTTGCATATTTTAAAACTCATTACAGCTAAAGAAGAGAAGGTAGATGAACCTTCGTCTAACAAAGGAAAGGGGAAAATGTGCAAGTGATGAAGACTTGTAAGTTTTACTTTAGACTTTTATTAGGATGATCTTAGACCTGGTTTTAATGAAGTTTATTTAATTTTCGCATTTGAATGATTGTAATTAAAGGTTAGATAACCTAGGAGATTTTATTATGTAACCCTTTAATGGGAAAGGTTTTATTTATCCTGTTTTATTATTATTGGGTAGTTAGATATGAATGTTTGATTAAGTGAACACCAAATCCTGTGGGAATGAAGTACCTGGATTTGGGGGTGTCACAATCTTTGGCCCGTAGTGCATGGATAATTCGTGGTCGTGATACTAAATAATATCCTTGGCCTGTAGTGCAGGGATGATTTGATGATGTGGATTATTTATTAAGCTGAGTCTCAGCAATAAAAGTGAAGAAAAACGTTTTAAATCATAAAAGATAGTAGATTTTATTCTCTACTTGACTCTTTTAATGGATTGCATGTTCCACTGCAGTTAAACTTGATGTCTATTGTATTTTATCAGTTTAACACTGTTGAAGACTAATGATAATTTATTCTGCATTATCTTAGTCATAATATTTATTACTGGGCTAGTTGAGCTCACCCTTTCTTTCACTGTTCTCTTTAGGAAATGAGAATATAGCTGGGACGAGTTGGGGAACGGATTGACAGTCCAGACAATAGCATTAGTAGTCCTCACTATTCTGTTAAATAGTGTGATAATAAATGTAATGAGGACTCAATTGAGTGTGGATATTGTCTAGATGACAATATTTGTATTAAAACTCACAACATATGTTTTGTCGTATTTTACACGACTGTTGTATAATTAAGTTGTATTTAAATTTTGTACCATGTATTTGGCGACTCAAGATGGGTGATATATACCTATTTTGGGGCGCCACAGTTAATATCAAAGCTTAGGATATGATCCTGGTGAGATGTGAGACAAGAACTAGGAGGGAGAGACGGGAATTCCTTTGTTAGTATGACCTACCTAATTTTATTTGGTATTTAATTGGTCGGTCAGAGTATAGGGATAATATGTGATATGTTATTTAACCCTTGTTTTGTTGCAATATTTGAAAATTGCATCCGAAAATATTGAGAATAGCAATGGAGCACAGGAGACCGTTGAGTCTCCACAGATTAATAATTAGGATAATGTGCAACAGGAAGGCGATAATCCTCCTATAAACAACAACACTGATCAAATGACGAACGATGGTACGTTTAGGAGCTTTTTAGAATACATGCAACACCAAACGAGAGAGACTACTGTTCATAATATAGGTGGAAACAATGGCAACCCACGGTTGGTCATCGCTAAGCAGTTCAAGGAGCTGGGACCACCGGAGTTTTTGGGAAAGCCAGACCCACCTTAAGGCAGAGACGTGGATTAAGCAGATCACCAAGATATTTGATGTCTTGGAATGCTCAGAGGAGAAAAAAGTTCCATTTTCCACCTTTATGTTGCGTGAAAAAGCAGATCATTGGTGGGAATCTGTAAAACGTACCCAGCCCGACGCACTCAAGATGTCTTGGGAGAAGTTCCAAGAGTTGTTCAACGACAAGTACTTTCCCGAAAGTATTCGTCACATGAAGGAGGTGGAGTTCATCAAGCTGGAGCAAAACAATATGACCGTGTCGCAGTACGAGGCTAAGTTTGCTGAGTTGTCTCAGTTTGCATCCCATTTGGTCGATAATGAGGAGCGAATGATGCGAATGTTTTTAAGAGGTTTGAAACTCAATATACGTCAATACCTCATTTCTCTCAAACTTTGTTTATATTCAGATGTTGTGAATAGGGCTCAGTTATTGGAGCGCGATAATGAGTCAGGACAACCAAAAGGTAACGACCAACAACACAATAATAATCGTACCGGTGGCAATGGTCATTGGAACAATGATAACCATCGTGGGAGAAATTATCATGCCATGAATGGTAACCCCTTCGGTGGTAATCATGGCCAAGATAATAGAAGTGGAAATTTCAAGAAAAGAATGTTCAATAATGATTGAAAGACAGCAGCATCAACACCCATTTCAAAGGAAGAAGAACAACCACCGTTCGTATGTTTCAAATGCGGACAGGAGGGACACATCCGTCCAAACTGTACGCAGCAATCCAAAGCGTGTCTTAATTATGGAAGAGAAGGTCACCTAGCTCGATTTTATTGTATGGTGAAGTCAAGTCCAGCTGGGATGGTGATGCCAAAGGATGTCCTAGACAAGCCAAAACCAGTAGTTTAAGAGAGAGTGTTTTTATTTTCGTGATGAGGAAACTGAATAAAATTATCACGGGTAAGTTAATCATAAACTCTTGCGAAGTCTATACCGTGTTAGATACCAGTTCTACCCACTCTTGTATTTCACCTAGTTGTGTTCAATGTTTGAACTTGGCTATTGAGAAATTAGACTTTGACTTATCTATTAAAACTCTGTTAGGAGAAACCTTCATTACATCCATTATTTATAAATCTTATTTGATTCAAATCGACACTTTCACGTTACCTGTCGATCTTATCTCTTTGAAAATACTTGCCTTTGATGTGATTTTTGAAAACGATTGGTTAACTACTTATCATGTTTTTCGTAAGGTTGTTAGCTTTCATACTCCTAACCAACCTGTTATGCGAATTCAAAGTAACCAAACCACTAAAGTCAATCATTGTCATATCAAGCCATAAGTAAAGAGCCCGATCCTTTCCTTGTTTACTTCCTTGTGTGGAATGCATCGAAGCCAGACTTTCTGTAGGCGACATCGTGAATGAAGATGGCAAGTTGATAGGTATCAATGTGACGTACTATTCTTGGATGAGGGTCACAGTTTTGAATGATATTTCTATCATTAATAAATTTCCTGACGTATTCATGAAGACTTCCTAGCCTACCACTAGAGCGTGAAATCGAATTTTGTATTGACCCCAGTACAAAACCCATTTCTTAAACCCTCAAATATTTCTTCAACTAAAATGAACGTAACATGCGCCAAAGACGTTGACTCGAGCTGTTGAAGATTACAATCGTACCATTCAATACCATCGTAGGAAAAACGAACATGGTAGCTGACGCGTTGAGTAGAAGATCGTATGTGGTTACAAGTGCGAATATACGATCCCACGTGAAGATAACGAATATACGAGTAGAATCAACTTTAATCGATAAAGTTAAAGCCGCTCAAGCTAAATACTCAGAGCTGATGAATGTGAAAAAGAAGGTTCAAGAGGGCGTTATTTTAGAAGCAAGAATCGATGAAGAGAGGAAATCTCAACCCTCGATTTTATTGACTCATTTGAAATCCATGATCGAGTAGGAACTGTGGCCTATAGACTCATTTTACGGCCAAGTATGTCGCGTGTTCATAACGTTTTTCACATATCGATGTTATGTAAATATGTGGATGACCCGAATCACATTATTGATTTAGAACCGGACAAGATAGCGAATAATTTAATGTATGAAGATGTACCTGTTAAAATCCTGGAATGTATTCAACACTCAAAGGTTATACCTCAAGAGTTAGAATCGGACGAAGTGTCCTCATCTTTTCGGCATACCAGGTACGTACGTAAATTTTGAGGGCGAAATTTCATAAGGAGGGGAGATTGTAAAATCCCAAATTTTACGAATAGAGATTTAAATTTCTCGAATTTTTTTTTGAATATTATGGTGTGGATTTAATATAATGTTATAGTTGTGGGTAATATTTAATAATTTTGTAAAGTATGCAAGTTGTTATATTATATTCGATTGGTCAGGAATATTCTTTGTGTCGGGGAATATTTGTACGATGGCACAATCATTGGTGGACCCCACAACGGAATTATTGTCGGATTGAGAAAATGATAAAAATATTTTTATGAAAATAACAATGGAAGTTTACCGTTAATGATGTTGAACGGTAGTAAAGTAATCTGAATAATACGCCATTGGTTGCATAGTAAGCGCATTTCAGTATTGATTATTGATGCTTACGTGATAAGTCACCGGTTTTGTTTTATTGATATTATTAATGTAATAAAACGAAAAGTTTTTATATAAAAAAGAATACTTTTGTAAAGTTATTCTATAAATAGAATATATTATATTCTATTATGCATAGTGTTTTGCATAGTAAAATCTTTTTATATAAAATGTAATACTTTTATAAAGTTATTCTATAAATAGAATATATTATATTTTATTATGCATAGTGTTGCATAATGCCTGCTTAGTGTTTTGCATAGTAAAATCTTTTTATATAAAACAGAATACTTTTATAAAGTTATTCGTTTTATTAGATTATAAATAGAATATATTATATTTTATTAAAAAGATTTTGCTTTAAATCTAGACCGTCCGATTAAAAGTATATCAATCTGGACCGTTCATGAATTTGTTACTATGCAGTCCATTCTTCTATAAATAGAAGCTCATTCTTTCATTATTTCTTACGAATTCACTGAAACTCTAGAGAGAGAAACTATAGAGAGAAAGAAGAAAAGTATTCTACTACTTCACTACTTCTATATCCAGTTTCTTCTATAAGGTAAGGGGTATTATTTCTTTCGTATTCACGAAGAGAACTTCATTATTCCATTATTTATTATTCATTGGAATAACCTTTATACGCGCTGTGATCTACCCTATACTTGGTGAAATTATTCATTATTCCATTCTTTATTATTACATTGGAATATCATATGCGAGGCGTTTATCTTGACTGGTTTCTGTCTTTTTATTATTCATTTGAATATCCTGCTTCTGGGCGCTTTTCACGCCGCACAGGTTCCGTTATTTATTATTTTGTTGGAATAACTTTGCATACATGCGAAGTACCGCATGCACGGTGATTTCTGCATTATTACATTCTTTATTATTCATTTGGAACATCCTGCTTGGTGCGAATTTCACCGACCTCGTTCCGTTATTTATTATTCATTGGAATAACTCTGCCTATCTGGGTACCGCATGCATGGTGATTTTTGTTGTTATTCCGTTTCTATATTATTCCGTTGAATATCCTCGCCAAGCCGTGACATTCGCGACTGAGTTCCGTTATTTATTATCCTGTTGGAATAACCTGTCTATGCAAATTACAACATGCATGGTGATTTCTTTTGTTATTCCATTCTTTATTATACTCTGTTGATTAAAGTTTTGACTTCTATACTCCATGAAATTAGTGGAATATCCTTGATATTTGCGCTTCATCCAGTATCTTTTCATGGAAATATTCTTCTGAGCATTCTTGAATTTTACTCTACAAAGAAGTATCATGTTGACAATTTGGACGTTATTAGTTCCTAAATAATTTAATTCTTGAACTTGTTTTATTGAATTCTTATATCATTGTCATCATCCTCATGTTTATATTTTGTTGAAAGTCATCGGTGGCCTGTAGTGCATAGATGGACTTGGTATGATTATGACCAGGGATTATACGGAATAATCATGACCGTAATATTACAAATGATGTGAAAAAAGTCCTCATTGGCCCGTAGTGCAATGATGGACCGTTTTTGGTATGATTATAACTATGGATTCTCTTCAGCCAAGGGAGCAAAGATGAATTGTTTTATGGCATGATCAGGACCGTTGATGAAAACACGATTATCTTTAGCCCGTAGTGCATGGATAATTCGTGGTCGTGATACTAAATAATATCCTAGGCATGTAGTGCAGGGATGATTTGATGATGTAGATTATTTATTAAGCTGAGTCTTAGCGATAAAAGTGATGAAAAACTTTTTAAATCATAAAAGATAATAGATTTTATTCTCTACTTGACTCTTTTAATGGATTGCATGTTCCACTGCAGTTAAACTTGATGTCTATTGTATTTTATCAGTTTAACACTGTTGAAGACTAATGATAATTTATTCTGCATTATCTTAGTCATAATATTTCTTACTGGGCTAGTTGAGCTCACCCTTTCTTTCACTGTTCTCTTCAGGAAATGAGAATATAGCTGGGACGAGTCGTGGAACGGATTGACAGTCCAGATAATAGCATTAGTAGTCCTCACTATTCTGTTAAATAGTGTGATAATAAATGTAATGAGGACTCAATTGAGTGTGGATAATGTCTAGATGACAATATTTGTATTAAAACTCACAGCATATGTTTTGTCGTATTTTACACGATTGTTGTATAATTAAGTTGTATTTGAATTTTGTACCATGTATTTTGTGACTCAAGATGGGTGTTGTATACCTATTTCGGTGGCGTCACACAATGGGACAACCAAAAGCCACATCAATCCCGGAGACAACCCCAAGAGGGCAAAGATATAATGTTAACAGCACAACATAAATAATAAATCGTCTGACTGTGGATATGGTCACAAGAGCCACCACAGCCATCTCGAGTGCAAACTACGCGGACAGATCCACAAACTACCTTTAAAGACCCAAAGATGTTATTCTGTTAATGAACCTATCATCCCGGACTCGAAAAAGGGCAAGCCCGATGTCATTGCATAGCTATTTGAAAGAGCTTTCTGGAAAGGTATGACAAATCTCCATACAATTTCTAGTTTGCAAGATACGGACGTTTCAGCAAACATCTCAACGTTAGAGGGAACGAACTTTGAGGCGGTGATGCGCACTGCAGATAGACTTGCAACTGGCCGGGTCTTTAAATCAGCAGTCCCAACTAACTTTTCAGAAGATTTTATAGAGAGAGGGAATTTATAGAGAGAGAAATTCGAAAGCTAGAGAGAGAAAGAGAGCAATTCTTCATCTCAAACTCCGTAAATCTCCGTTCTAAACACTTATATACATATAAACTTTGTTATATTAACTTTCTACCGGTTGAAATCAAGTTCTTTGAAGCTTTCAACCATTCGTTTGCAGATCTAGTGTGAAAACTCTAAGATCTTCTTAGACTGTTGTATAATTAAGTTGTATTTGAATTTTGTACCATGTATTTAGCGACTCAAGATGGGTGATGTATACCTATTTTGGGGGCGTCACACTATGGGACAGCCAAAAGCCACATCAACCCCGGAGACAACCCCAAGAGGGCAAAGATATAATGTTAACAGCACAACATAAATAATAAATTGTCTGACTGTGGATAAGGTCACAAGAGCCACCGCAGCCATCTCGAGTGCAAACTACGCGGACAGATCCACAAACTACCTTCAAAGACCCAAAGATGTTATTCTGTAAATGAACCTATCATCCCGGACTCGAAAAAGGGCAAGCCCGATGTCATTGCATAGCTCTTTAAAAGAGCTTTCGGGAAAGGTATGACAAATCTCCATACGATTTCTAGTTTTCAAGATACGGACGTTTCAGCAAACATCTCGACGTTAGAGGGAACAAACTTCGAGGTGGTGATGCCCACTGCAGATAGACTTGCAACTGGTCGGGTCTTTAAATTAGCAGTCCCAACTAACTTTTCAGCAGATTTTATAGAGAAAAGGAATTTATAGAGAGAGAAATTTGAAAGCTAAAGAGAGAAAGAGAGTGATTCTTTATCTCAAACTACGTAAATCTCCGTTCTAAACACTTATATACATATTAACTTTGTTATATTAACTTTCTACCAGTTGAAATCAAGTTCTTTGAAGCTTTCAACCATTCGTTTGCAGATTTAGTGTGAAAACTATAAGATCTTCTCAGATCTGTGTTCATTTGTTTCTTTAGTGTATATATATATATATATATATATATATATAGGGAGCCCTTCCATAGCATTAATTTTCTATGAGTCTCGTCTGACACCCCTTTTGACCGTTGATAAATTGAATTGATGGCTGCGATTAACTTTTCTATTTGATAAGCCGACATACGTGTTGTTGTGCCTAATTATTTACTGTGCATTCTATTTTATTTTAATAAGTGAGGCCCACGTAAAATTATTTTGTCAGTATAGTTATAAAAAGTGAATATTTATTATTAAAATAATCCGGCACGGAAGAGCTTCTACCGGCTTACACATTTTTTTTTAATTTTTTTTTTTTCTCCACGTAAGATGCAGTGATATACTACCGCATTAAAATAATAAAATAATCCCAAGGAAAGAAGAGCTTCTACCATTAACACATTTTTTTTTTTTTTTTTTTTTCTCCACTAGCAGACAGTTGATCTGGTGGCATTAAAATAATAAAAAAAATTCTACCGTACTGAATGATACAAATATATTAAAAATTGAAAAAATAAATAACTGCATATAATTTTGTCACTACCGACAATAAAAAATTAAAAAAATGATTTTATTCAAGCAATTCATTGCTAAATGATTCGAACTCATGACCTCAAACTCCATACACTCGTATACGACCACCCGAAAGCACCACTGCCTAGTTTATTAATTTCAACCAAGGATATATCTTTATATTAAAACTTCACCATCCCCAAAATCTATATTCTTGCATTATTATTATATTACGATTTATTATTATTAATAAGTCTATATAATACATATGGGGTTTTCTATTTAGAAATAAGTTAATATCTATATTTATTAAGCAATGATTATTAGTAATGATTTTATATATTAAGCAATGATTTTATTATTAAGAAATGATTTTATTATTAATAAAACTAGTGAAGTATAATAATAATGTGATTATCAATTTATAAAAGTAGTGAAGTATTATTATAATAATAATAATGTGATTATCAATATTAGAAGTACAGATTATACCAATACTAGTCTTTGCATAACATTAAGAGGAATAATACATATTACATGTTCATTTTCATAAAATAAAAAAACATAGAATGATTAATACAATCGACGCCTATTTTTTGGCTCAGAATCCCTAACACTCGATAGTGATTTCGCTTATCGTGGTCGGTTTCAAAGCCACAAATTGCACATTTTCGATGAGTCTTAGAAGGAATGATTTTCTCGAGTGCACTCTTGAATCTAGATTGTTTTTTGTGGCCCTTTGTTTGAGAAATATTAGGCGGCAAAAACTCTTCTTCTTCTTCCACCTCTGCATCTTCATCGTCATTATCGTATCCCATATCATGATTTGGATCTCCAACTATGCAATCAATGTCATCATCTGCCAGTTCAGTAATATTCTCATCCGGATCATACTGGTCAACCAACTCTTTTCCTCGTGCATTCAGTTTAAGAACAGTTTTGTAACCTCGGACTGAGCAAGACGCTTTGCTCGCTAACTCCTGGTAATCACCCATCAAATGATTATAGTGCATTGCTTGATTTTGTTCGAAGTCAGCAGATGTGGAGTTAAAGAGTAAGTCTTCACCATTTCTTTTGTTCGCGTCTCTTGTCCACCGATGAAGGATTATGTCGGTCGGTATTTGTGAAATACTCTTTGCTATGAAATATCTCAAGATGTGCCTGCATAATTCACCACAGTGAGAAAACATTTGGCAGTTACATGTTACCGATCCCAGTTGTCGATTATTGACAACTTCTTTATATCTTCCACCACTTTCAGTTGCATCTGCATTATACACTGCATAAACCTTAGTATCAGTGACACACAACTCACAAAGTTTATGAACATTGTATTTCATGGAATCGACGAATTGACGTTGGAAACGTTAAAACATCTCTTTTGTGTACACTTGTGCAGCATGAACTTCTAAAGATGAACCGAGTACCATAATCCTTTTACGATGTTTTGTTATGTAGTCGGCCTTCCTCTCCCTGATAAACTGTCTTTCTACAGCCTTTTGACTCTGAAGTACAAAACATAGCATACCTGTTGATGCATTAACATACTCATCAAAAAAGGCATTCATGCTCTCGCTTCTTCCAGTGGTAGTCATTCCATGGAAAAATATCTCTTTGTATATCTTTGGAATCCATTTCGCATAAGTACATCATACAAACTTCCAAGCCATTCATTAGTATACAATTCATAGGAACTTATCGAAATATGCCAACGCTCTTCAAATTCCTCGATGGACAATGAGTTATACACACAGTTGTTATTAAAATCATTTTTGAACAATGGGTGCTCGAGAATAAACATGATGCAATTTTTTCGTGAAATTTATTGCTAATATGCCAAGAACACAATAAATGATAACTAGTTGGAAGTACCGTAGCAATAGCATTACTCATGGCTCTGTCTTGATCAGTGATGATGGTTGTAGGTACCTTGTAGTCCATGGCTTCAAGCCATGTCTGTAATACCCAAACGAAAGTGTCCTCTGTCTCGTCTCGTAACAGTGCAAATCCAAACAATATAGACTAATAATGGTGGTTGACCCCGGCAAATGGAACAAACGGCATGTCATACTTATTTGTTCGGTATGTACTATCAAATGTCACAACGTCTCCGAACCGTTGATATATAAACCTTGATCGGGTGTCAACCCACAAAATACAAGCTATGCGGTTGTTTTCACCGGGTTTCACTCGGAAAAAAAAATTGCTGGCACTTCCGGATGCAAGTTTGTTCAAATGATTGACAGCAGCTTGTGCATCATTTTCATCTGCAGAATCACGCCTTAAATCTCGCACCACATTCTCAACATTAGTAATAGAGAAAGGATCATTTTGCAACCCACCTCCCATTATGCTCAAAACATTCATCATCTTACTAGGACCAATACCGGACTTATTTAAAGTGTCAATTAAATTTCTTAACAGAGTAATATTTACGTGAGTCTCGATCAAATCTACTTTGGTGGGGGTCACTAAGTGATGATTGTGCTCTAATTCAACAAAGAGATATATATCATGATTGTCCTCATTCTTATTGTGGAAAACATATATTCTAGCTTTGCACATTGTTAGATCTATATAGAGTCTCTCATCTCAGTTATTTTATTACTACTATCTTCATCATCGTAAACTCTTGCCAACAATTGGTGTTCCGGCTTTCTTACATACATACTGCCTAGATCTGATATCATTCGTATTAGCATGTTTATGACTAGTTGCAATTCTAATCTCAAATCCATTTTTGCGAGCATATGATCAATAAAAATATTCAACCTCTTCCAACGTACAAAATAATTGACCAACGTACGGAACAATATCAGATATATTACTGTCAACTTCACTAACAAATTCAGATGTATTATATGACATTTTGAAAAACTTACTTGTGAATAATAGTGATGAATTTTGCTCGATCAGAACTTCAACTTGATTTTCTGAAGTGAAAGTGGGCAACCAGATGAAACAAATTATGAGTAGAGGAGAAAAGAGAAAATAATATCAGAGAACAAATTCTATGGAAGGATAAGAAGATAACTTGAGAAAATAGTAGCTTCCTAGACAATATTTAAAGGTAAAAAGATCAGCCGGTACAGCTTGTAGCGGTTAATGCTCAAGAAGTCAAACTAATGTACTTTTCCCATATAATTAATGTCAGCTTTTTTCTATTCCCATAGTGTTGTATTATTATGTTTGACTACTTATTCACCAGACATTGTTTATAATAATAATAATAATAATAATAATAATGATAATAAAATAATAAAAAGTACACAAGCCGCTAGAATATGGAACGGCTTTATACTCAATTCGTAATAATAATAGAATAATAATAATAATCGAATAATTATAATAAAATATTGAGAAATTTAATTTGGGGGGAGATGGAATGTTTTAAGATATATCCAAATCCAAGGTAAGATATAACCAATTAGGCTGTGGTGCTCTGGGTGGTCATATGACGAATGTTTGGAGCTTGAGGTCGCGGGTTCGAGTCTAGCTAGCAAATGAAAAATTGATTTATTCCCAAGTTATAGCCTCTACTATGAGAGCGGTTTTATTAATAATATATATATTTTTTTATTTCAAATAGTTATAGCCTCTACCTACAGTAGAGCAATTTATTAATAATATATATATTTTTTATTTCAAATAGTTATAGCCTCTACCTACTAGAAACGAATTTTGAGAGGAATATATATATTATTTTAATTCCAAATTATTGAAGCTTTGTCTTAGCTACGAACAAAGTGACAAACCTTTATCTCGCCACATCGCTTTGGAAATGCAATCAATATTTTTTTTTGACCACTTTTTTACGCCACATCATTGGGAAAGAACACTGCAAGCTCGGTAAACTAAAAAGCTGAGACATTTGTTTGAATTTGGTCCTAAATTAATTCATGTATCGGACATTTGCATGAGCTTATTTAAACGTCTATTGAGAACACATGTTGTTCAAACTAAAGTTCACTTGCCAAGCTAGATAAAATAAAAATAACAGAGAGTAGAGAGGGAGTATTTCGGAAGAGAGGAGCAAAAAAACTTCAACAAATTGAAGCGGCTGGAATCCATTTATTATATTCTGAAGACACCGAATTTTTTGTAAGATATTATTGTTATTGGTACTCCATTTCATATTATTATTTGCACCATGTAAGATATTGTTATAGCTGTTATTGTTATTTGTTTTGTTTGAAATAGTTTATATTTATTGTTATTTGTTCAATTTTTATTACATTATATAAATGAAAAAAACTTATTCCAGTGTACTCAATTGTTATTATTACATGCATGTTATTACTTTTGTTGTTAATAGTTTTTCTTGTTAATGTTATTATTTCTTGTTAATGTTATTATTACATGCATGTTAATAGTTTTTAACATGCATAATGTTACAACCGGTTTTTAATGCATGTTAATATTATTACATTATATACATGCATGTTATTATTACATGCATGTTGTTTAGTGATGACTAGTTTTTAATGCATGTTATTGTGTATTGTTATTAATGTCATTTTGCAGCATGTTACTTTCAACTTTATTTTGTCATGCAGAATACTAATATGGAATTGATGTATTTTTTTTAGGTAAAAGATGGACAGCTGGGAATATGGGCCAATTGATCCAAGTGTTCTTCATGATCAACAAGATCATGTATCAGATGATATATATCATGGGAGAGAGAGGGGAAAATTAGGCTCCAGTCAATATACTGATCAGAAATATAATCAGTGGGCTTTGACAAAAGAATAAAAAATCCTATTAGATAAATGTGGATTTGGAGTATTTAGTTTTCGAGGTGTTGTACACCAAACTGACCTTGATGCGATATCTTGCCTTAGTCGAGATCATACATGGAGACCAATACTTTTCATTTAAAGCGTGGAGAAATAACAATCACGTTAGAGGATGTTCACTTTATTTTTGGAGTTACCGGTGGTGGAAAGCCCTTAACGGGTCCCCTTCACATCACCAATTTGAATTATTTTAGGGATTGTTTTGGAGATAAATTAGTCAGGTGAATATTTTAGTTCAAAAAAGCGCAAAGGCAATTTCATTAGTATGGTTGCACGAACATTTTAATAAATGTCCCGAGAATGCAAGTAAAGATGTTGTGTAGGCGACACACAAAAGGCATACATGTTGTGGTTGTGTGGGGGCAATATTATTCCCTAATAGGAATAGAAATAGTGTGCATCCACGATATATGTCTTTTATTGCCAACGCTGAAGATTGTGTAACTTACTCTTGGGGGGCGGCAGTGTTAGCATATTTGTACAGATCTTTATATACTTCTACTAAGAAAGGAGTTAAATACATTAATGGTTGTGTTACATTGTTACAAATTTGGGCTTATGAGCGTGTAAGTATTGGAAAGCCAAACCCTTGGCCACAATCATCCTTATGGTTACCTAGGGCTTAGATTGCGGTTTTAACCATTCATTTTGTGTAAATAGTCAATATTTAAAGTGTATTGACTAGTTTTATCCTAGATCTAGCCAAATCTAGCTTTTAGCCGGTTCAAAAGTTGTAAAATTGGAACCTTTGAGAAAGATTGGATTGGATAGATCTAGTTTACTTTCTAATTTTGTAAATATTTGGCAACCACGCGACCCTAGATTTGTATCTAGAGGAAGTGTGAAGCTTATTTCCTCACGTACAAGGATTTAATCAATAAATCCCTTGTTTAGCGAAGTTTTGAGTTATGTGTATATATTATGTTTAAATGCACATTGTTCAAGCTTTCAAATGATGTCATGTGAGCCTAGGAATCATAGGGTTGAAGATTCAATCAATGGATCTATATCCGGTTCCTATGATGGTCTTGTTTAAGTTGTACAGTCAGCTTGCAATCCATTGTACATGTAATCTTGGGCCATAAAACGGTATCCAGATTTAAGGTCCCGAAATAGTGAAATCGTGGTTTGTGGGTGTTCGGACTTACTTCGATGGCTTTCATGCCCATAAGGAGCCCAACTGTGACGCCCCCAAAATAGGTATTCATCAATTATCTTGAGTCGCCAGATACATGGTACATAAATTCAAATACAACTTAATTTATACAACAGTCGTGCAAAATATGACGACATATATACTGTGAGTTTCAATACAAATATTGTAATGTATATAATACGACAATATTCATACTCAAATTAATACATGTCATATAAAGTACAGCAGCAAATATTTCAAGTCTCCAAAGGAACACGAGAAGATTTACATTCTCTCCATTTTATCACATGGCACTTTTGACGCTTTTAGGGTTGGGTTCTCATCACCCTATTGTTGTTCACCAAAATCAATTATTAAGTGACATATAAAATATGACACACACATCTTAAGTCCTCAATACAATTATATATTGCATGTCATGCCATAGGGAGGACTACTAATGCTATCATTTGGACCATCACTCCGTTCCCCGACTCGTCCCAGCTATATTCTCATTTCCTGAAGAGAACAGTGAAAGAAAGGGTGAGCTCAACTAGCCCAGTAAGAAATATTATGACTAGATAATGCAGAATAAATTATCATTAGTCTTCAACAATGTTAAACTGATAAAATACAATAAACATCAAGTTTAACTACAGCGGAACAAGCAATCTATTAGAAAAGTCAAGTAGAGAATAAAATCTACTATCTTCTATGATTTAAAAGGTTTTTCATCACTTTTATCGCTATGACTCAGCTTAATAAATAAACCATATCATCGAATCATCCCTGCACTACGGGCTAAGGATATTCTTTAAATCATCAATGGTCATGACTATACCGAATAATCCCTGGTCATAATTATACCAAGTCAATCTCTGTACGTAAGCCAAAGATATACAACAATAAAACCAATAATCAACAATCCATCTTTGCACGTAAGCCAAAGATATATAATTCAATAAACAATACCATCTTGGACGTAAGCCAAAAGATAACTTTCATCACCATATAAGCATGAGGATGATGACAATGATATAAGCATTAATCAAACTAAAATAAGGATAAATATTAAAGACTTTAAATTTATCCAAATATTATCAATCACTTAATAAACTCATAATCTAATATTATTAATATTATAACAATATTTTAATCACCTCTAAACTTATAAACAATTTATTTCAATTGTTTACACTTTACCAAATAATGCATTTAATCATTCAAAGAATGCCATACCCATCAGATTTCATCTCCAATTATCAAATCCCTTATTAAAAATCTGCATATACCTTATATAAGATTCTCAAGCCATAAAATCTTATTTTCCTATTTTGTTACATTACATAACATATTTAACTCATATACTCATAACTAGAGCATTTTCATGAAAAATACCAAATCAGTCCCAAAAATATTTCTTTTCTAGGATTTAGCAGAATATAGTCCCTTAATGAACATATATTTTTCTCGAAATTTTAAAAATTCGTTTACTATTTTTCAAAAATTAATTTCTAATTAATTCCTTAACAAATTAGCTACCTCAAGTTTAACTTCAGAAATTCCCAAATCTTGGAAGAATCTTACACATGTTAATGTGATCTTCCAGTTTAAATTTCATGGTCATCGGAATTATAGAACTTAGGTTATAGCGTTTTTCGTCAGAAAAACCTAAATATTTAAATGGTCATAAGTTGCTCATTTTAAGTCGGAATGAGCTCATTTTTGGACAGGAGGTACTATATACCATATATTTTCATGTCCCAAAAGGCTGCTCTAAAATTAAGTGGCTGAAAATGCCCTTTAAAAATATGGACGATGAGTTGCTTTCCATTTTTAGTTTTTCAACTTTCTTTAAAAATCACCAATACGAAAATCTACAACACCTTTTTCCAGTGATTCCACTTGGATAAGTTAGGAAACTTATAGATCTAACTCTAAATCTTGACCACACTTAAAAATTCAAAATATAATAGAAGATATGGTCAATTAAATTTCATGTTCTATTTTCACCAAAATCTAATTTTCAACCCTTTGTGATTTCTAAGAAACTTTCATTTTTTCAAATAATAACCAACATAACTCATCATGATAATGACATAATAATTCAATAAAACAAGATCAAAAATTAAATTATCCAGGAACTAATAACGTCAAAATTGTCAACATGATACTTCTTTGTAGAGTAAAATTCAAGAATGCTCAGAAGAATATTTCCATGAAAAGATAGTGGATGAATTGCAAATATCAAGGATATTCCACTAATTTCATGGAGTATAGAAGTCAAAACTCTAACCAACTGAGTATAATAAAGAATAGAATAACAAAAGAAATCACCATGCATGCGGTACTTCGCATAGACAGGTTATTCCAATAGAATAATAAATAACGGAATCGGATCGGTAAATTCACAATCGGCGTGGATGTTCCAATGTAATAATAATGAATGGAATAACAATGAAATCACCATGCATGCGGTACTTCTCATGACGAGTTATTCCAACAGAATAATAAATAACGGAACTAGGTCGTGAAATTACACCAAGCGGGATGTTCCAATGTAATAATAAAGAATGGAATAACAATAGAAATTACAATGCATGCGGTATCACTTGCATGATGCAGTTTATTCAACAGAATAATAAATAACGGAACAAGGTCAAAGTAAATTTGCACTCGTATATGATGTTCCAAATGTATAATAAAGAATGGAATAACAACAAAATCACCATGCATGCGATTGCTTGATGTATACGTTATTCAACATAATGATAAAGAATGGAATAACGTAAGAATTTTACCAAGTATAGGGTAGATCACGATACAAAGTTATTCCAATGTAATAATAAAGAATGGAATAACAGAAGTTCTCTTCATGAATACAAAAGAAATAATACCCCTTACCTTATAAAGAAGAAACTGGATATAGAAGTAGTGAAGTAGCAGAATACTTTTCTTCTTTCTCTCTATAGTTTCTCTCTTTAGAGTTTCAGTGAATTCGTAAGAAATAATAAAGGAATGAACTTCTATTTATAGAAGAATGGACTGAATAGTAACCAATCCATGAATAGTCCAGATTGATTTACTTTTAAACGGACGGTCCAGAATGGTTTACAATAAAATATAATATATTCTATTTATAATCTAATAAAACGAATAACTTTATAAAAGTATTCTATTTTATATAAAAAGATTTTACTATGCAAATACTATGCAGGCACTATGCATAATAAAATATAATATATTCTAATTATTGTCTAATAAAATAGATAACTTTATAAAAGTATTTTGTTTTATATAAAAAGATTTTACTATTAGCCTAATAAAACGAATAACTTTATAAAAGTATTCTATTTTATATAAAAAGCTTTTCTGTTTTATTACAATAATAATACTAATAAAACAAAACTTCATCATCATTATCATAATTCACACTATTAATCGACCAGGTCGTTCCCAGGAAAGAGGGGTTTTCCAATAAGGATTTCTCCCTATTGGCGCTCAATTAGGTGACCAAACCTCTCCTTGGTAGAACTTCTAGACATCGTTAATAATACAAATAATAATATTAACTACTTTGTTATCTCAATTATTGATTTAATAATATATAAAATATTGACAATAATTGAATCAAATAAAGTGAGATACTATGCAACAATTACTTCAGCAATAATTGAACAAAACTGAGTGACTTCTCACGTAAGCATCAATAATCAATACTGGTAATGTCTTCTTTATGCAACCACGCCAGATTCTCAGTATTTTTACTACCGAGTAGTTCAACAGTATTAACGGTAAAACTTCCGCCATTATTTTCATAAAAAAAAAATTGTCATTTTCTCAATCCGACAATAATTCTATTGTGGGGTCCACAAATGATTGTGTCATCGTACGAATATTCCCTGTTAAAATGAATATTCCCCGGCCAATCGAATATTATATAACAACATGCATACTTTGTAAAATTTATAAATACTACCCACAACTATAACATTATATATAATATTAAAAAAATATTTCGAGAAAATTAAATCTTTATTCGTAAATTTTGGGATTTTACAATCTCCCCTCCTTATGAAATTTTGCCCTCAAAATTTACGTACATACGTACCTTGTACGCCGAACAGATGAGGACACTTCGTCAGATTCGAACCCTTGAGGTATAACCTTTAAGCATTGAATATATTCCAAGATTTTAATAGGTACATCTTCATATGTTAAATTATCCGCTATCTTATTTGGTTCTAAATCAATAATGTGGTTCGGGTCGTCCACATATTTACGTAACATTGATACGTGATAAACGTTATGAACACGCAACATATTTGGCAGTAAAACGAGTCTATCAGCCACAGTTCCTACTTAATCGAGGATTTCAAATTGGCCAATAAAATCAAGGGTTGAGATTTCCTCTCTTCATCGATTCTTGCTTCTAGAATAACGCCCTCTTGAACCTTCTTCTTCACATTTATCAGCTCTGAGTATTTAGCTTGAGCGGCTTTAACTTTATCGATTAAAGTCGATTCTACTCGTATATTCGTTATCTTTACGTACGTTTGTGTAAATGCATACGATCTTCTACTCAACGCGTTAGCTACCATGTTTGGTTTTCCACGATGGTATTGAATGGTACGATCGTAATCTTCAATAGCTCGAGCCAACGTCTTTGGCGCATGTTACGTTTGTTTTAGTTGAAGAAATATTTAACAGTTTTAGAAATGGGGTTTTGTACTGGGGTTAGTACAAAATTTGATTTCACGCTCTGGGGTAGGCCATGAAATCTTCAGGAATACGTCAATAAATTTATTAACAATAGAAATATCATTCAAATCTGACGTACTTTTATTTAAATCCGTGACATGAGCTAAGAAAGCTTGACATCCGTTTTTCAATAAATGAATAGCTTTATAGCTTGAGATGACAGTGATTGATTTTAGTGGTTTGGTTGCTTGAATTTGCATAATAGGTTGGTTAGGAATATGAAAGCTAACAACCTTACGAAAATAATCAATTTTAGCATGATGAGTAGTTTACCAAACAATTCTTAAAATTACATCAAATGCAAGTATTTTCAAAGAAATAA
Organism: Panax quinquefolius; assembly: GCA_020205615.1. NCBI lineage: Eukaryota > Viridiplantae > Streptophyta > Magnoliopsida > Apiales > Araliaceae > Panax > Panax quinquefolius. The sequence continues at coordinate 64,866,379 of CM035157.1, forward strand.
GATCTACAGGTAACGTGCGGTTACTGATTTGAATCAAACAAGACTTATAAACAGTGGATGTAACGAAGGTTTCTCCCAACGGAGTTTCAACAGATAAGTCAAAGTCTAATTTCTCCGTAGTCAAATTTAAACGTTGAGCGCAAGTAGTAGAAATGAAAGAGTGGGTAGAACCAGTATCAAATAAAGTATAAACTTCACTATAGTTTATGATTAGCTTACCCGTGATAACTTCGTTCGGGTTCCTCGACAAATGCTCTCTCTCAAACTACCGGCTTTTGACTTGTCAGGGACATCCTAGTTGGACTTAACTTTGCTGTAGAGTACATTCCACCCTTAATTGCTTCGTCACATTCATGATCCATGATTCGAATCATTATTCTCCGATCCATGTCGAATTGGGGTTGACCGTTCTACATAGGGTAATTCCGAACTCAATGTTGGATTCTCCCAATTGCTGTCCAAAAAGCGAAATCCATTTCATCTATTTTGGCCTTATTAGATCGGACGTCCTTTTCTACAATATCAACGCGTCGTGCAGCTTTTACCCATGCATCATCTATTCTCATTCGTTCATTTGCTTCTTCTTTCATCAGAACTTTGATCATAGCATTCTCAGATTCCAGCTCTAATATCTTATATTCTGCCAAAGAGTGCTTCTGTTCAAGCATCGCACATCGGGTAACACAATTTTGAATTGTTTTATCTCTTTGCTCCACCACCGCCTGTCGTTCTTCAGCCTACTCTTCTAACTCATGGATACGATTTTGTAATTCTAAATTTTGATCATAAAATTCTTCTAAACAATTCTCCTCAGGTTCCTCTTCTTCCTCACTCTCTGCTACTACCTCTGCAACTAGCTCGGGTGCAACTATTAGTTCTTCACTTACCACGTAGATATCTCTAATTTCTTCTTCGGCTGACATCACATTAACCTGGTTAGTGATTAAAGGTGTCTCAATGGTCTCATTCACCCCATTGTTAACATTTTCAGCTGCCATTTTCAAACACTGCCACAAAACAAGAGTTAATTAACATATCACATATTATCTCTATACTCTGACCGACCAATTAAATACCAAATAAACTTAGGTAGGTCATACTAGCGAAGGAATTCCCCGTCTCTCCCCTCCTAGTTCTCGTCTCACATCTCAGCCAAGAATCACATCCCTAAGCTTTGATACCAACTGTGACGCCCCCAAAATAGGTATTCATCACCCATCTTGAGTCTCCAGATACATAGTACATAAATTCAAATACAACTTAATTTATACAACAGTCGTGCAAAATATGACGACATATATAATGTGAGTTTCAATACAAATATTGTAATGTATATAATACGACAATATTCATACTCAAATTAATACATGTCATATAAAGTACAGCAGCAAATATTTCAAGTCTCCAAAGGAACACGAGAAGATTTATGTTCTCTCCATTTTACTGCGGTGCACTTTTGACGCTTTTAGGGTTGGGTTCTCATCACCCTATTGTTGTTCACCAAAATCAATTATTAAGTGACATATAAAATATGACACACACATCTTAAGTCCTCAATACAATTATATATTGCATGTCATGCCATAGGGAGGACTACTAATGCTATCATCTGGACCATCACTCCGCTTCCCACTAAGTCCCAACTATATATTCTCATTTCAAGAGAACACGGTGAAAAGAAAGGGTGAGCTCAACTAGCCTAGTAAGAAATATTATGACTAAGATAATGCAGAATAAATTATCATTAGTCTTCAACAATGTTAAACTGATAAAATACAATAGATATCAAGTTTAACTGCAGAGGAACAAGCAATCTATTAGAAAAGTCAAGTAGAAAATAAAATCTACTAGCTTCTATGATTTAAAAGGTTTTTCATCACTTTTATCGCTGAGACTCAGCTTAATAAATAAACCACATCATCGAATCATCCCTGCACTACGGGCCAATGATATTCTTTAAATCATCAATGGTCATGACTATATCGAATAATCCTTTGTCATAATCATACCAAGTTCATCTCTGCACGTAAGAAAAAGATATACAACAATAAAACCAATAATCAATAATCCATCTTTGCACGTAAGCCAAAGATATATAATTCAATAAACAACAGTCTATCTTCGCACGTAAGCCAAAGATAACTTTCATCACTATATAAGCATGAGAGTGATGATAATGATATAAGCATTAATCAAACTAAAACAAGGATAAATATTAAAGACTTTAAATCTATCCAAATATTATCAATCACTTAATAAACTCATAATCTAATATTATTAATATTATAACAATATTTTAATCACCTCTAAACTTATAAATAATTTATTTCAATTGTTTACACTTTACCAAATAATGCATTTAATCATTCAAAGAATGCCATACTCATCAGATTTCATCTCCAATGATCAAATCCCTTATTAAAAATCAGCATATACCTTATATAGAATTCTCAAGCCATAAAATCCTATTTTCCAATTTTGTTACATTACATAACATATTTAACTCATATACTCATAACTAGAGCATTTTCATGAAAAATACCAAATCAGTCCCAAAAATATTTCTTTTCTGGGATTTAGCAAAATATAGTTCCATAATGAACATATATTTTTCACAGAATTTTTAAAATTCATTTACTATTTTTCAAAAATCAATTTCTAATTAATTCCTTAAGAAATTAGCTACCTCAAGTTTAACTTCAGAAATTCTCAAATCTTGGTAGGATCTTACACATGTTAATGTGATCTTCCAGTTTAAATTTCATGGTCATCGGAATTATAGAACTCCGATTATAGCGTTTTTCGTCAGAAAAACCTAAATATCGAAGTGGTCATAACTTGCTCATTTTAAGTCGGAATGAGCTCATTTTTGGACAGGACATACTTTATACCATATATTTTCATGTCCCAAAAGGCTGGAATTTTTCTCAAAAATTAAGTGGCCGAAAATGCCCATTTAAAAATATGGACAGTAGTTGTTTTCCATTTTTTAGTTTTTCGTGCTTTGCTAAAATCAGTCCACACGAAAATCTACAACACCTTTTTCCAGTGATTCCACTTGGATAAGTTAGGAAACTCATAGATCTAACTCTAGATCTTGACCACACTTTAAAATTCAAAATATAATAGAAGATATGGTCAATTGAATTTCATGTTCCATTTTCACCAAAATCTAATTTTCAACCCTTTGTGATTTCTAAGAAACTTTCATGTTTTCACATAATAACCAACATAACTCATCATGACAATGACATAATAATTCAATAAAGCAAGTTCAAGAATTAAATTATCCAGGAACTAATAATGTCCAAATTGTCAACATGATACTTCTTTGTAGAGTAAAATTCAAGAATGCTTAGAAGAATATTTCCATGAAAAAGATACTGGATGAAGCGCAAATATCAAGGATATTCTACTAATTTCAAGGAGTATATAAGTCAAAACTCTAACTAACTGAGTATAATAAAGAATGGAATAACAAAAGAAATCACCATGCATGCGGTGCTTGCATAATGTACAAAGTTATTCCAATGTAATAATAAATAACGGAATCGGTCAAAGTAAATTACAAGCCAAAGCATGTGATGTTCAAAAGAATAATAAAGAATAGAATAACAACAAAATCACCATGCATGCGGTACTTTCGCGATATGACGAGTTATTCCAATAGAATATTAAATAACGGAACCCGAATCGGTAAATTACACCGAGCGGTTGTTGTAATGAGAATAATAAAGAATGGAATAACAACAAAAATCACCGTCGTATGTGCACTTACAGATGACGCAGGTTATTCCAATGTAATAATAAATAAGCGGAACCGTGTCAAAGCGAAATTAGCATCGACGGGATGTTCCAATGAGAATAATAAAGAATGGTATAACAACATAAATTACCATACATGCGGTACTTCGCATAGACAGGTTATTCCAACATAATGATAATGAATGGAATAACAAAAGAATTTCACCAAGTATAGGGTTGTATCACGTATACGAAAGTTATTCCAATGAATAATAAAGAATGGAATAATGAAGTTCTCTTCATGAATACAAAAGAAATAATACCCCTTACCGTATAAAGAAGAAACTGGATATAGAAGTAGTGAAGTAGCAGAATACTTTTCTTCTTTCTCTTTATAGTTTCACTCTCTAGAGTTTCAGTGAATTTATAAGAAATAATGAAGGAATGAGCTTCTATTTATAGACGAATGGACTCAATAGTAACCAATCCATGAACGGTCCATATTAATTTACTTTTAAACGGACGGTCCAGATTGGTTTACAGTAAAATATAATATATTCTATTTATAATCTAATAAAATGAATAACTTTATAAAAGTATTCTACTTTTATATAAAAGATTTTAATATGCAAATACTATCGCAGGCACTATGCAAAGCTATATATAATAAAATATAATATATTCTAATTATTGTCTAATAAAACAGATAACTTTATACAAGTATTCTATTTTACATAAAAAGATTTTACTATTAGCCTAATAAAACGAATAACTTTATAAAAGTATTATGTTTTATATAAAAAGCTTTTCTGTTTTATTACAATAATAATAATAATAAAACAAAACTTCATCATCATTATCATAATTCACATAATTAATCGACCAGGTCGTTCCTAGGAAAGAGGGGTTTTCCAATAAGGATTTCTCCCTATTGGCGCGCAATTAGGTGACCAAGCCTCTCCTTGTCAGAACTTTTAGACATCGTTAATAATGAAAATAATAATATTAACAACTTTGTTATCTCAATTATTGATTTAATAATATATAAAATATTGACAATAATTGAATCAAATAACGTGAGATACTATGCAGCAATTACTGAAGTAATAATTGAACAAAACTGAGTGACTTCTCACGTAAGCATCAATAATCAATACCATGTGCTACTATGTAACAATGCGTATTACTGTACTTTTACTACCGAGTAGTTCAACAGTATTAATGGTAAAACTTCCGCCGTTATTTTCATAAAAATATTTTTATCGTTTTTTCAATCTGACAATAATTCTGTTGTGGGGTCCACAAATGATTGTGCCGTCGTACGAATATTCCCTGTTAAAATGAATATTCCCCGACCAATCGAATATTATATAATAACTTGCATACTTTGTAAAATTTATAAATACTACCCACAACTATAACATTATATATAATATTAAAAAAAATATTTTGAGAAAATTAAATCTTTATTCGTAAAATTTTGGATTTTACACCAACCCTTGTAGATAATAATTTCAATTCTGTCAAGGATACTTCGCATTTTAATAAAATCAAATAAAGTTGCTTCTAGAATAAAATTAGAAGTATCAAAGGGCCTCGATTCCTATTTAGCGAAAGGGTTTGAAAACATCTTTTCAAAACATCACTTTCATATGCTTTAATTTATCTGAAAAAAGGAACTTTTATATATATCAAACCCTTTGTACATAAGTCCAAAGAAGCACAACACCACTTTCAAAATAAAGCACTCAAGCACCTTTTCAAAGCTCAAATCACACACACACACACACACACACACACACAACACATACTTAGGGAATGAAAAAGTAGTGGTAACCGTGTTTTACGAAAGTCGAGGGGTACCTAACACCTTTTCCTCCCTTAAGCAAACCCCCGAACTCTATGAATCTCGGGTTCCAAACCAATTAAACAGAGTCACATATTGGACCATATTGCGAAAACCTTTCAAAATTCAGCTGTTTGAACTCATACCAATTGGCGACTCTGTCTAATGCGACCTAATCATTAAAATCAATCTTTTTAAATCGTCGACATGTATGTCGGTCCTTTTCTAAAACTCACCCTTCAAACAAGGAAAAAATCGACATAGCGAAATATAAAGGTTAAGAAACGCGTAAAGGAAATTCTCCCGGCGTCGACATGCGTATAATACAAAAATTATACGGTATGAATACGAAAGTTAAAGTTAACGATTGTGGCTAACTAATTGTTTAAATTAACCAAACTAAGTGATGATGATTAAGTAAGTCTAATCAAACCCTAACTAATTCAAATGGACTAATGGGAAGGGAGAGCTTCCAAGGAAAGTTAGTCATCCCATCCCCCACCAATTAACAACACCACTTAACCATGGTTAATTAGTTAGATGGTGGTTAAGTTAAGGAAACTTATGGGCTAAGTCTTGGGAGATATTTGTGGCTTAATGTCTATTATACCCCAACTCTTGCAAAGCTTATAAATAGGAAGCCACATCCTTTAATAATCCTACCAATTCCTAAAATAAAGAGAAGAAACTCTCAAAAAATTTAGAGAGAAAGATAGAGAGAGCTCGGGTGGAAGAGCAAGAAAAGGAAGAAGAAAAGCTAGCAAGTAGCTTTCGTGAAGAAGAAGATGTTAGGTTCATATATAGCGCATACATACAATCAAATTGCATACATAGTGCGGAAGCACGATAAAACAGAATTTAAAATTTTTATACAAACCATAACCAAGATCATCCTTGTGCACAATTATCAATTAAACGAAAGAGACTGCGATATAAAAGCATACCCTCATAGATCAAAGTTTCTTTGAGTACAAGTTCACCTCCAATTCCTTTACTTTTATGACGCCCCCAAATTCATACCACTCAAATCTCAAATTTGATTCGCCACGTGCTATAAATCTAATGACTAAATAACATCTCATGCAATGGAAATAACATAATAGATTACATTTATTTAATATAACCATTCATGTCCCAAGGTTTCGTAACCACTACTACATTAATACAACTTAATTTAAACATAGCTTATTACATCATAATAAATAAGTCTTATACAACATAATAATAGTAAATTCCTAACACTAGGAAATCAATTTATTTTAAAGCCTTCTCTTTACCCTTGTCCTTTCCAGAGGGTTAACCACATTCTGCCTTAACTGAAAGTTTTAAGGAAAGCAAGGATGAGCAACAATTTACCCAGCAAGTAATATCGCAATAAGGGTGATCATTTATAGAGTTCAAATCTCAAGGGTATGACAGTGAATAATAGTTCAGGAATTATCAACAATTGTCAATAAAGGTCGCTACGAACTAAAAGATGTTGATAAGATCCAACACTTAATCATTTTAAGATTTCAAAATAATGAATACTGAGCAGTCACTAAGGACTATGAACTTCTACTAGAATTAACAGTATTATACTAAAAAATAACAAAAATGAGTACAATAGGTGATCAGCCTAAAGTACCCTATGTTATGCATAACATTTAATCATACTCATATGCACACGTCGGTCTCCGGATAATTATATAGTTTTCCCTTCAAGGAGGGTTGTTCATCTCAGTCAATTATAAGAGTCTGCACCAATTCAATTGGTTTGGATAGCTTTCAAATTCATGATTTAGGTCTAGCCGAAACAAATGGCCTAGACCGCTTTCTTTCAAAGTATACACGAACAATTATAAGTTCAACATCCGAAATCAAAGTTTGACAAAAAAATGTAAACAACTTTATCTCTAAGCTACGAAACATTAAGTCATAAGACATGAATCACGCTTTCAATGGTTTACTTGTACGACCAATTATAGCACAAGCTTAAGTAATGCTCCATAAAGAATAGGGTTAGGAACTTGTATCAAAGAGATAAGGTTTAGATACTTGCACAATATTCAAAATTATGTAATTTAGAAACTTGTGTAATCATAGATTCCTTGCATAAAGTAAATGCATAGGTTAGGATACTTTCCTCAAGTGTATTTTACCAAAGTATAGCTAATCAACACTTTTTGAATGGTATTATAACATAGTTACACGTATAGGATGTGACGCCCCCAAATCCGAGTATCTTCCAACCCGACAGATGGTGTTACACGGTACTCATAACTATGCATTCATTCTATTGAAACAACAACAAAATAAGTGTATCAACGACATTCTTATTATATTAATAATAATATATCCCATTCCTAGGTTCTGAAACCATTACATTCTGTGTTCGTTGTAATATAATTTATACAAACATACTAGTCTATTACAAAATAAACTAGTCATTCATCTTTGCCTTGCCTTTATCTCTACTGGAACCCTCGGTTCGCTCGACCTTGGCTGCAATCATATGATTCAAGCAAGAAGTGAGCATAACTAGCTCAGCAAGTCTAACAATATATTATATAAAAATTACTTCGAGAATTATATGATTATTCTTTATTAACTGAACAATAGTTATGAAGTACTATGCAACATTGAATAGCACTTCTCATCTCATAAAATAATTCTGAAGTACATATAGTAGCTTGGAAATTCTGAGTAGGTCCATAGACCATAAACATTCTTTTTAGCTTTTATTCATGAAAAGGATAACCCGGTACTAAGACTGTAAGTTCGATATTTCTTACGAGCACTTCTAGGTGATCAGCCTATAGTACTCTATGTTGATCAACACTCATCCGTTAAACGTATTTACGTTTAAGTTTTGGCAACATCGCGTACCCATCGAATAATCGATGTGAAATACATTTGTTTATTCATACTCAGGCTTACCTTGAATCCATACCAAACAATTGGCATAGGATAGCGTTATCAATTCTATATTGAAAGACTTGTAAATAAATCAATCAATCTTTCAAGATTAGTCTAGCCGAGTTAAAACTGGCATCGACCCTTTCTTTAAAACAATTCATGCATCTTATAACATGAATCACTGAAAACCTTACTAACACAAAGGTTAGACAAGTGATAAGAAAACTTTCCTTCAGCGTCTGCTATAGTAAAATTACTTTCCCTTTGAGTCTTCACAGTCTCTACACCACATAACCACATAACATACCACATTAGGTCATGAATAAACATACATGGTTCCTAATGAATCTTACCCTTCTTCTCAATCTAATCATGTATTAGATTTGTTATTATTGGTTCCGGCTTAGCATTATAATTTACATTGTTCTTTACCAACTTCTTTCTCTACTATGTCTTAAGTGAATTTACTTCATTAATACAACTCATTTCGAGTTAATCATCCTTCCTTATGGCTTACTAACATTTTTACGTTATTAATCGAAACTCGATCGTCATTGGTTAAGTACACTTATTGCAAACCATTCACGTTTACGTAATATTCAACAACTTTTAGTTGTAACTCTCAATGTTATAGTCATCATCATTATTGAATACAGTTCATTTTCTTATACTTTACATTCTTCGTTTAACTACTCATTAAACAACATTAAATTCATAAAGTCATCACTATAAAAGTGATTTAGCAAAAGGTTTTATCATGTTCATTAAGTAATTACATGCCACATACTTGTCTTGCAAACCATTGGGTTCACAATCAACTTGGTCAACAAAATTCTCTTGTTAGCGCCATAGCGCAGCATCCCTTTACTATAGTGGTGCTGCGGCGCCACTCTTCAATACTGACCTATTGTATCAGGTATTGCGATCGAGTATTATAACTAGAGTTAGTATTGTATGACAAGAAAACTCGATGGTAACAAATATGCTTGGCTATATGGCCCGCCTTATAAGGCCTTGTCTAGCGCTACGGAGCCAGACCTCAGTGCCAAAATTTTTTGACAGATTTCTTGCATAAATGAATTTCTCGGACTCCTAAATTGTTCATTTTAAGTCCGAATTGGCTCATTCAAAAGCCATTAGCTCACAAATTACATACTCAACGTGTTCATGCAAGAATTTTCTATTTTTGAATCCATTAACTCAAAATTCACCTATTAGTTCATTTTAACAAAAACGATAAACGTTCGTGAACGGTCAACGCTCGTTTCTTCGTTCTAAGTCAGAATTCGGTCATTTTCGAGTCTGCAACTATAGAATTCCAAATGAGACTATACTCCATCAAAACCAACATTTTCGAGCTCAACGTCAAAATTTGACTTCCATTCCGAGAATTTTACGATTTCGACGATTATCGTCCGAACTCGTGAATTTCGCCATAACTTCGTTACTTATGATTTGTTCATCATTTCAAATGGATTCTATCCATCATACTAACATCTTAACATACATATTTCCTTAACTTATTTACATGATAAGTTATTACTCTTTCTTCATGAGTTTATAACTTATAAAAGTATAAACTACTTATGATTTCACTTCACATGACTTATCATAGTTTCAGTCTTCTAACCATCATCCTCACATCTTCTAATCATACAAATTTCATTTATGTAAACATATTACAAGTTCTTACATGTTCTTCCTTAGTTCATAACTTTTATATGAACGAATTGCTTATCCACGACTTATTAAAGCTTAAGTCCTTTGATTAATCATTCTTACTTCTTCCCAGCATACATGTTCTACCACTACTCACTTCTCTAACAATTGAAGAGAAAGAGAATCATGTTTTTAGATCTTACCCTTGAAGATCACTTGATTAAGCTATAATCTTCTTCTTGCTTCTTGAATTACAAAGTCTAGCTTTTCTAGGTTTTCTAGTTTTTCTCTCTAACCAATAAGTTATAAGTTGTTGGTGGAAAATCTAACAAGTAAAAAATTAACTAAGACATCTCTTATTTATAGGAAATCTTAGTTGAGGGCTTAATAGTCAATAAGACATTCTCCTCCTTAATCACCTCCTTACTATTCATTACTTAAGCACTAAAATAGGAAGCTTAATTTATAAGGAGGTGTGAATAGTAAGGAGGTTGGGGCAAAATGACTAAAATGCCCCTAACCTTGGTTTTCTATAAATAGGAAGCTTAATTTATTTGTTTAGGATTTTGAAAAATCCTATAACACTTGAGAGAGAGGGATCGAATGAGAAGGAGAAAAATGAGGAAAAGATTTCTCGTGAGCAAACTTTGTCCGATGGAAGGAGATTAAAGAAGAAAGGTAATCCGAAAACCTAATTTTTAGATAATTTTCTTTAAGTTTATATGTTAAAAACATAGCTTAATGAGAATAAGAAGTAACAGATGTTAAGAATGGTTTCATATGGTTGAAATCATGAGAAAAGAATAAATAAGAAAGTAGAAATTTAGTTTATAAATTTCTTAAGGAAGTATACGATTCATAATGAATTGGAACGATCCGAGTGGATTATATGAATGAGTAGGTGAATTAAGTAAGGAATGGTGTTTTATAACATCAAATTCTAAGAAAAAGTAAAATCGTAATCAAAATATCGATTAAAAATGAAGAATGAACGAAGAATGCGAAGAACGCGAAGAACGTTGTTGATGGACAAATTTAAAACCATCGTAGGATAATTGTTATTGATGGACAAGTTTAAAACCATCACGTATAAGTTAGTTGCTTATTGTTTGGTTAGGAACGTTAGAAACGTTCATGAAGAATGGATTAAAATTGAGCTATAACAAAGTTATGGTGAAAATTTTGTAAAAGAAGAACGAGAATTAGAAAGTTAGTAAATGAACCCGAACGTGTAGGGTTTCATAAGAATGTAAGAGAATGTAGAAAACGTGAGTCGTGGACTTAAGAACGAATGAATTTCGAGTTCGGATGATCGAATTACGTATGAACGAACAAAGAACGTTTAAAACGTAAAACGAACAAAGAAAGAAGATTAAGCCAATTGAATGGTATGTTAATGGATTCAGAACGAAGTTTTGTCCCAGAGTAATCGAAGTACATAAGATAAGGGAGAAAATGGCTTTGGAACGACCTCTTTCCGAGTTATAACAAATAAGTTATGGAATCAGGAAGTAAGCATCTTAAGCAATTTCAAAGACCTAGAAAAAAAAATTAGGTTTGTGTTCAAGACCTTGCAAGTGGCGCGATCAAGACTTGGGGCCCGGCGACTGCGATCTTGAGGTTCGGGCCATCGCCTCATCACGAGTGGTGCCACGACGTGAGAAATAGAGAAGGAGTGGCGGCATTGCTGACCACTCTCGCTTTGACAACTGCAGAGTAAATGCTAGCATGCGAGAGTAAAGGAAGGGCCGTCAGTAGCATGCCACGGTAGGTAAAAAAAAGCCGATGATGAGCTTTTAAGCGCTTTCACCACTTGGGGATGTGCTAGAAAGGAATATGAACATGTAGTTCAACTAATGTAACACTTAATTAAGTGTATTAAACCTTTGATGAAGGTTGAACAAAAAGATTAAACAAGATTAAAAGACAAAGACTGTGAATGCGAATTACGGAACCGATATCTGGGGACCGTAGTCACGATAAACGAACGTGGGGGATTGCTATGATTATGATTCCTTAGACACTAAGTAACGAACATAATGTATAACATTTTGATGTTATGACGTGGTAATGAGAGATGAATGTAAAGTGTTTAGACGATGTGGACGAAACACTGTTGCGATGAACGATCGGTCTTAGCATACAACGAACCGTATGGCTTTGACATTAAGAAAGATTATTGAACATTGGGTTCAGGTGATAGTAATGAATGAAAGCGATTAAAATCTTAGGTAAAGGTTGAATGAGAGATTAAGGGATGAACAACATAAACGTTGAATACGTAAACGATTCTCGTGAATCATATTCACGTCGAGCGAACGTTCTAAGTATACATTGGTTGTATGACTTAGACGTTGACGAAGGTATTAAGTAAGATATGAATTATCAAGAAAGCTGTAGTGAACGGTAATAAGATTAATGAAAGCCAAATGTTAGTCGGAGGAGAATGTTAGAATGAAATGTAAGCGTTGAACACTTTAACCGACGTGAAGGTTAAGTGTATGCGGATATTAAACGGGTAGAACCTACACCCTGTGTATGGTTTGACCGTAAGATAATGAAGACTAATGATTAAATGAATGGTGAAGAAGCTAAATTAAAGACAAGTACGTATAACGTAAAACAAGCCGAGTTAATGTTTATAACTTAGATAACATTCCGAGTCGAATGAACCGGACGTTGTAAGATAAGAATAAGGTAACGTAAAATGCTTAACACTATAAATGCGTAGAATGAATATGGAATGATCGTCCTAAGTATACAAAAGACTATATGACTTAGACGATGATGAATAAATCCTAAGGTATGGCATTTAGTTGCCAGAAAGCCATAAGGAATAAGAAATTGACTTAACGAACATTATAGTTTAATGGTTTGGATAAGTTAAGATAAGTTAGGTTGTAGTACAATTGTAACCTTTGATGGTTGACATATGGGAGCTGGGCTAAACAATTCCTTCATAGAGCGAAGGTATATACAAAACTGGCAACTGATCTAACTCACTATTATGGGTAGTGTAGATGAGACGGGAACTTGTTTGTTAGTTATTTGTGGGAAATCACTTAGAGTACCATATGGACTGCTAGCAGAGACACGATGTGTGCTGAGTCCTAGAAAAGTTATAAGAAGAAGATAAGAATGTAAATCATCAAAGATGATGAACGTATTGAGTAAGACATCTCCATATGTCATGAAGTCATTAACCGGTAAAGGAAGTTGGTCGCGTAAACTTAGATTGTAAGAACGTGAACCCTAAGAAGTAAAGTTAAGTAAACAAATTCGTAAAGTCAAGTATATGACTAATTGCTGTGTGTTTTATTTCCTTATGTGCTACATAGGAATTGGAATGAGCAGTTCAGCGTAAACTATAAGATGTAGTTGTGCGTAAGGCAAGTTTCCTAACTTCATTCATATTTTTAAATGAATGCTAGTTTCTAAAACTTCTCATATGTTAAACTTGAGAAGTTCTGTCTATGTGCAAATGTGTGATATTTGTACAAGGTGTTAGAATATATGAGGCCTTGTGCCATAATTTGAACACTTCGGTGTTTCTATGATATGAATTGTTCTGTGATTGAATTGTTCAATATGAGAATGTTCTATTTATACATGAACTGTTATTGTTAAGTCTGTGCTATTGAATCTAGCCAGACAAAATGTGTATGAAAGAGGTAGAAGAATGAAAGTATTTCAAAGTGAATGTGATTAATATTTTAAAATGATAAAATCGAGATTATTCCTATTATTCAAGCTGCTTCATAACCTTTGTTCGGTTATAAAAGTCTTAAAAGAATGTTTGAATTCTTAAAGTTGTTTGTTCAACTGTTATGACTTGTTGGGAAATTGAATGCTCACACTTGCTTTAAATAAAAATATTTTCAGCGAACAATGTTAGAAGAACTTAAGGATCCCGTAAAGATCAAGTTGATCGGTATCCAGAAGAAGTACCATTCATTATATGAATTAGCGTGAAGATCAAGCGAAGACTTATAATATAAAATGATAGAATTAAACTATAGAATAGTTTAATGAATGATTATCTATCCTTGGTGGCGGATAAAAGTCACTTGTACAAGATGTAAAAAATAATGTAATTATCATTATTTGTAATGGAAAAGGTTATAAGGTTTTAGAACCTGGGATTTGAGGATGTATGTTGTTATATTTAGCTATATAATGATGTATATTTGGAAGAATATGGGATCATGACGTACGGAATTCGGATGTAAAAATTGACCGGATTTTGGGGTGTTACAAAGTGATATCAAAGCTAATAGGTTATAAATCTTAGGTATGAGTACCTAAGACTATAATCGTAGAGAGAAGAATAAGAAGATCACTACGTGATCATAGTAAATTATAGTAACAGATGAGTTGTTAATGTAACGCCCCAGAAAATCGAACCTTTGTAAATACTTTTAATAATGAATAAAATAGTATTATTTATTATTATTACGTGTTGATAAGATGAATGTCATTCTATAACCTAGAAATGTTAGAACGTCGTAGTATTTTAACTAAGTGAATGGATTAAAGTGTTTGAATTTCTAAGACGAAAATAAAAGCTTTCCGAGAAATTAACACTATTCATCGATTTCTGCTCGGGAATTATTTTTGAACTTCTGAGAAATATATAACGTTATAATATCAAGGTGATATTGATTATGTAATAATAATCTAAGTATGGAAAACGCAATATTTTGCATGCAGACCTAATTTGGGAATGTTAGGAATATTAAGCGTTAAGGAAAAAAAGTATTAATTAAATGATGCTTATGCATTGTGCGAGGTATTGAACGTAAGTATAATACGACGTATTATACTATTAAGAATGGAGAATGAAATAACGTATATTACGAATAAATATACGAGCTAGCATACGAGAATTATACGTGTAGTATATATGTTAAGTTGGTTAATTAAATGGAACGGACTTGTAGGGTTAGTAACATATTGGTATAAGTCCAATAGGAAGTGATATGCAAGCCCAAGTGTTTGTTAATCATAAGTCCAATCTATTGTAATATAAGCCCAATAAGAATATGCTTGATTAATTAGCAAGCCCAATATGATAAGCCTTGATCCATGGAGCAAACCATGTTAATATGGGTAGACTTGATGGGAAAACACTTTTAAGTGGTGAGAAAGTGTTGTGATTACCAAGTATTAGAAGTGGCTAGCAAGTAGACTTGGCGAATAAGAAAGGAATAGTAAGGAGGTGGAAGTAAGAAGGTGGATTAAGGAGGTGGAAGGCAATAAAGACCATTATGCCCTAACTTTGGATTGCCTATAAATAGAAAGCTAAGACTTTCATTTGTTGCTTGATTTAATTTCATCCAACAACTTCCTTTCTAAAGTAACTTATTGGTTAGAGAGAATAAGCACATAAGTTAAGAATAAGTCATTCATCCTTTGCTAGATTTTCCAAAGAGAAGTGAAGTAATAGTCTTCAAGGATAAGACTCTTGTCTATTATACCTTTATCTCTACCATGATAAGATTGATAGAGAAGTGTGATTTTATGCTAAGAACATATAAGAAGTCATTGATGAATGAACTTAAGTTGAATAAGCAACTTGAACCTAAATAAGTTGATAACTTGTGAAGAACTTATCATATTTTTGTCATATAATGCTATTATGTTCAATATAGTATGAGAACATTGATTAAAGGACTTAAGTCCATATTAAGTCATAAGCAAGAAAATTTGTAGTTAAGAAGTTGATTAAGTCATTGACTTATGAGAATAAATCAAAACCTACTTTGTTAATAAGTTGGGGTAATAAGTAACTTGAAATGTTCATGTGTTGGTTAAAATTCATTTAGAATGATTAGTAATGAAGTTTTGCCAAAATTCACACAATTGGACGATAATCGTCGAATTCGTGAAATTCTCGGAATGGAAGTCATATTTTGTGTTTGAAGTTGGAAACGTTGATTTTTGATAGAGACAAGTCATACTTGGCATTATAGAGTTGCGGACTCGAAAATGACCAAATTCTGACTTGGAACGAAGAAACGAGCGTTGAACGTTCACGAACGTTTATCATTTTCGTTAAAAATGAACTAATAAGTGAAATTTTAGCAAACGAAGTCAAATAGATAAAATTATTGCATGAACGCGTAGAGTATGTAATTTGTGAACCGCAGGCTTTTGAACGAGCCAATTCAGACTTATAACGAAGAAGTTATGCGTCCGAGAGTTTCATAAAAATTTTAAATTTTGCAAATTGTCTGAGGCATAGAGTTGGCGCCGCGGCGCCAACCCAAGGCCAAATGGGTGGCGCAGCAGTACCGTAATAGTTTCTGGTCATACTACTAAATCGCGTCGCGGTACAATATGAAGAGTTATGTGTGGCGCCACAGTACTTGATTAGGATGTCAGTCGTACTACTAACTTGCTTGCAGTAGCTAGTTAAAAGTCTATGACCGTAACATGACCAATCAAGAGAAGTTTAAGCGAGACAAGAATGTTTACAGATATAGAATGAAAGAAAACTCATTAGTAATGAACTAAGGTATAAATATAACATCGTTAAGGCATTGTTAGACACTTAATGTATGATGATTAAAGGTTAATAATCAATTGAAGGTGAACGTAATGAGAATGACGTAATGAAAAGGCGGAACCAATAATAATAAATCTAAGTCAGGATTTAAATTGAGATGAAGGGTAAGATATAGTAGTATACCTACTTGATTATATGTGACCTAATGTGGTATGTTATATGATCATGTATTGTAGAGATTTAGAGACTTAAAGTGTACGTGTGATAATCAGTAAGCAGACGCTGAAGGCAAATATTCTAACCCTTGTTTTAATTCAGTCTGGACAAGCTTTGTAATTCATGTATTCTTTCGCAAAAAGTTTTAAATGACGAAGTCAAAGCCAATTCTTTCGGCTAGACTTATATTATGAATATGTCAAGCATGATTAATGTTTACCGAGTTATATTGGTATAGTTTTCAATCGAAGACTGAGTATGCTAAAATGTTTTTGTCATTTAACGACAGGCACGTGAGGTTGCCACAACTTAAACGTATACACGTTTAATGAATGTAGTGTTGATCAACATAGAGTACTATAGGCTGATCACCTAGACGTGCTCGTAAGTAATGTTGGACTTACGAACTTATGTCGGGATGTCCTTTTCAAAAGAACTTATTAAATGCTCAAGGTCTTGGACCGGAATTGATGTTGTATTGAATATTGTTGTTGTAAAACGATTTGAATGAAAAGAAGTGCTATTTTGAATTATCGATAGTACTTCGTAACTATTGTTCAGTTACTGAAGATATATGAGTTCTATGTTTCAAGCATGTTGTTTATTAGAATTGTAGTACTTGCTGAGCTAGTCATGCTCACTCTTGCATGAACCATATGAACACAGCTAAAATCGAGCGGACCGAAGGCTCCGGCAAGGATAAGGGCAAGGCGAAGACGAACCCTTAGATTATTTATGTAATAATATAGGTAAATATTGTAATATATTGAATATTATGACAAGAATGAATGAATGGGTTATAAAGAACCTGGGGAAATGTAATATTATTTTAAATATATAGAAGACATATTTGTCCTGTTGAAACTGTTCAATTGAATGAATGTATGAATGGTAGTACCGTGTAGCACCATCTGTTGGGTTGGAAGATACCCGGATTTGGGGGCGTCACAGGTTGGTATCAGAGCATTAGGTTATAAAACTTAAGGGGGGATTAAAAACCTTAATTCATAACCTTAAGAAAAGTCAAAGAAGTACAAGAAGAAAATAACCTTATAAAAATGCATTATGATTATGTGTTTTTATTATTCTACTGACGTGTACTAATCAACTTAATTGTTTTGTGTAGATGTCAGGAGTAAACAAAATGTATGTAGATGGTCAAGCCAGTAGTGAAGAGTCGGTGAACCGAGTAGAGGTTATACCGAACCCTATAGCAGCAGATCTGGAGGTTGTAGTTATTGAGTCTGGAGACTCGGATGAAGCTAACTACGTGTCAGTATTCGATGGGATGATAGAGGAGGAAGTAGAGACAGTGTCCTCTAATCCGGTAGCTATAGCAGTAGAGATAGCTGCTGGGGGGTTGATGATGTCTCTGTTCATGTTAGTATTGGATAGAAATATCCATTACTGTCAGGAGGTCAAGGAGCTGAAGGCAGAGCTCCAAACTGTTATAGAAGACAAGACTGATGTTAAGTCCATATGCGAGCAGGAACATGATGAGAGGATTTTGGCTAAGAACAAAGTCCACGAGTTAAAGCAGGAGGTCTTTGAGCTCAAGGAGGAGCTAAAGACCAAGATGCAGAAGATAGGGAGAATGTCCTATATTCATAGGAGTTCTCATATAGATTTCTAGTAGCAGGTAGCTGGATATCCTGAAGAGGTGGGGCAAACACGACATACTATTAGCCGTGATATCATTGCCTATAAGACCCCAACTTTTATGAATTAATAAAGATGAATTTTCTATAATTATCATTTTTGAATATTATGGAATGAATTTGATAAAATGTTATAGTTGTGGGTAATATTTATAAATTTTACAAAGTACGCAAGTTGTTATATAATATTCGATTGGTTGGGGAATATTCATACGATGGCACAATCATTGGTGGACCCCACAATGGAATTATTGTCGGATTGAGAAAATGACAAAAATATTTTATGAAAATAACGGCGAAAGTTTTACCGTTAACTGTTGAAACACCCGGTGTTAAAAGTACAGGAATACGCGTGGTTGCATAGTAGCACACGGTATTGATTATTGATGCTTACGTGAGAAGTAACTTAGTTTTGTTCAATTATTACTTCAGTAATTGTTACATAGTATCTCACGTTATTTGATTCAATTATTGTCAAAATTTTATATATTCAATAATTGAGATAACAAAGTTGTTAATATTATTATTTGCAATATTAACGATGTCTAGAAGTTCTGCCAAGGAGAGGATTGGTCACCTAATTGCGCGCCAATAAGGAGAAATCCTTATTGGAAACCCTTTCTTTCCTGGGAACTGCCTGGTCGATTAATAGTGTGAATTATAATAATGATGATGAAGTTTTGTTTTATTAGTATTATTAATGTAATAAAACAGAAAAGCTTTTTATATAAAATAGAATACTTTTATAATGTTATTCGTTTTATTAGATTATAAATAGAATATATTATATTTTATTGTAAACCAATCTGGACCGTTCGTTTAAAAGTAATGGACCGTTCTGGAATTAGTTACTATTCAGTCCATTCTTCTATAAATAGAAGCTCATTCCTTCATTATTTCTTATGAATTCACTGAAACTCTAGAGAGAGAAGTACCGCATACATGGCGAAATTCTTTTGTTATTCCATTCTTTATTATTCTGTTGGAACATCACATTAATCGCAATTTACGCTTAACTTTGGTTCCATTATTTATTATACATTGGAACATCTTGTCTATGCGTTTCGCATGACCGGATCCATTATTTATTATTACATTGGAACATCCCGTTAGTGCGCAATTTCGCTTTGACTTCGGATTCTCGTTATTTATTATTCTCGTGGAATATCCCGTCCCATGCATTTACGCATGACTGGTTCATTCGTTGTTTATTATTACATTGAAATAACTTTTATGCGTGTGGTCTATCGCATGCCGGTGATTTCGTTGTTATTCCATTCTTTATTATACTCAGTTGGTTAAAGTTTTGACTTCTATACTCCATGAAATTACTAGAATATCCTTGATGTTTGCGCTTCATCCAATATCTTTTCATGGAAATATTCTTCTGAGGATTCTTGAATTTTACTCTACAAAGAAGTATCATGTTGACAATTTGGACGTTATTAGTTCCTGGATAAATTAATTCTTGAACTTGTTTTATTGAATTCTTATATCATTGTCATCGTCCTCATGTTTATATTATGTTGAAAGTCATCTATGGCCTGTAGTGCATAGATGGACTTGGTATGATTATGACCAAGGATTTATCGGTATAATCATGATCGTAATGTTATAAATGATGTGGAAAAAGTTTTCATTGGCCCGTAGTGCATTGATGGACAGTTGTTGGCATGATTATGACCATTGATGAATACACGAATATCATTGGCCCGTAGTTGATGGATAATTTGTGGTTGTGATACTAATGAATATCCTTGGCCGTAGTGCAGGGATGATGTGGATTATTTATTAAGCTGAGTCCTAGCGATAAAAGTGATGAAAAACCTTTTAAATCATAAAAGATAGTAGATTTTATTCTCTACTTGACTCTTTTAATGGATTGCTTGTTCCGCTGTAGTTAAACTTGATGTTTGTTATATTGTATCAGTTTAACACTGTTGAAGGCTAATGATAATTTATTCTGCATTATCTTAGTCATAATATTTCTTACTGGGCTAGTTGAGGTCACCCTTTTACTTTCATTGTTCTTTTCAGGAAATGAGAACGTAGCAGGGACTAGTTAGGGAACGGAGTGACGGTCCAGATAATAGCGTTAATAATCCTCACTATTCTATTAAATAGTGTGATAATAAATATAATGAGGACTCAATTGAGTGTGGATATTATCTAGATGACAATATTTGTATTAAAACTCACAGCATATGTTTTGTCGTATTTTACACGACTGTTGTATAATTAAGTTGTATTTAAATTTTGTACCATATATTTGTCAACTCAAGATGTGTGATGTATACCTATTTTGGGGGCATCACAGTTGGTATCAAAGCTTAGGAATATGATCCCTGGCTGACATGTAAGATAAGAACTAGGAGGGGAGAGACGGGAAATTCCTTCGCTAGTATGACCTACCTAAGTTTATTTGGTATTTAATTGGTTGGTCAGAATATAGGGATAATATGTGATATGTTAATTAACCCTTGTTTTGTGGCAGTGTTTGAAAATGGCATCCAAGAATGTTGAGAACATCATTGGAGCACAGGAGACCGTTGAGTCTCCACAGAACAATAATCAGGATAATGTGCATCAGGAAGGCGACAATCCTCAAGCAAACAACAACACTTGCCAGATGATGAACGATGGAATGTTCAGAGGCTTTATGCAATTCATGCAACATCAGGCAAGAGCGGCTCCTGTCCAAAATACAGGTGGAAACACTGGCAACTCTCGGACGGTCACTGCTAAACAGTTCGAGGAACTAGGACCACCGGAGTTTTTTAGAGAGCCAAAACCACTTAAGGCGGAGACGTGGATAAAGCAGATCTGCAAGATGTTTGATGTCTTGGGATGCTCCAAGGAGCAAAAGGTTCCCTTTGCCACCTTCATGTTGCGTGCAGAGGCAGATTACTGGTGGGAATCTGTAAAATGTACTCAACATGCCGCACTGAAGATGACTTGGGAGAAATTCCAAGAATTGTTCAATGATAAGTACTTTCCCGAAAGTATTCATCACATGAAAGAGGTAGAGTTCATCAAGCTGGAGCAAAACAACATGACCGTGTCGCAGTACGAAGCCAAGTTCACCGAGTTGTCCCGGTTTGCGTCCCATTTGGTTGATAATGAGGAGAGACTGACGCGAATGTTTCTAAGAGGTTTGAAACCCGAGATACGTCAATATCTTATCTCTCATAAACTATATTTGTATTCAGATGTTGTTAATAGGGCTTAGTTATTGGAGCACGATAATGAGTCAACCCAACCAAAAGAGAGCAGCCGACAAAATTATAATACTAGTGATAGCAGTCATCGAAGCGGTGACAATAAGCGTGGAGGGAATCAACATGCCAGAAATGGTAACCACTTCGGTGGTAATCATGGCCAAAATAATAAGAATGGACATTTCAAGAAGAGGAGATTTTACAATGATGGAAAGACGTCAGCCTCAGCACCCGTTGTTAAGGAAGGAGAACGACCACCTATCATATGCTTCAAATGCAGAGGGGAGGGACACATCAGTCCAAACTACGCGATGTCGTCCAAAGCATGTTATAATTGTGGAAGAAAAGGTCACCTAGCCCAATTTTGTCGTTCACCGAAGACAAGTTCAGCTAGGATGGAGGCACCAAAGGACGTCCCAGAAAAGTCAAAGCCAGTAGTGCAAGCGAGAGCGTTTGTCGTGACCTCCCAGAAAGCAAGGAACCCGAACGAGGTCATCACGGGTAAGCTTATCATAAATTCTAACGAAGTATATACCTTATTTGATACCGATTCTACCCATTCTTTTATTTCTCCTACTTGCGCTCAACGTTTAAATTTGACTCCGGAGAAATTAGACTTTGACTTATCTGTTGAAACTCCGTCGGGAGAAACCTTCGTTACATCCATTGTTTATAAGTCTTGTTTGGTTCAACTCGATACCCTCACATTATCTGTCGATCTTATTTCATTGAAAATACTTGCATTTTACGTAATTCTAGGGATTGATTGATTAACTACTCATCATGCAAAAATTGATTGTTTTCGTAAGGTTGTTCGCTTTCATATTCCTAACCAACCTATTATGCGAATTCAAGCAACCAAACCATTAAAATCAATCACTGTCATCTCAAGCCATAAAGCTATTCTTTTATTGGAAAACGGATGTCAAGCTTTCTTAGCTCATGTCACGGATCTAAGCAAAAATATATCAGTTTTGAATGATATTTCTATTGTTAATAAATTTCCTGACGTATTCCCTGAAGAACTTCCTGGCCTACCCCAAGAGCGTGAAATTGAATTTTGTATCGACCTTGAACCCGGTACAAAACCCATTTCTAAAGCCCCATATCGAATGGCTCATATTGAACTTCAGGAGTTAAAGACCCAACTGTAGGAATTGTTAGACATTGGCTTTATTCATCCTAGTACTTCTCCTTGGGGTGCTCCTATTCTATTCGTGAAGAAGAAAGATGGGAGTATGCGACTTTGTATTAATTATCGGGAGTTGAATCATGTCACCATCAAAAATAGGTACCCATTGCCATGTATTGATGACCTGTTTGACCTGTTGCAAGGCGCCGAATTTTTTTCAAAGATTGATCTTCGTTCCAGATATCACCAATTGAAGATTAGACCCGATGACATTCCAAAGATGGCTTTTAGAACTCGGTACTGGCATTATGAATTCCTAGTCATGTCTTTTGGATTGACTAATGCTCCTGTTTCCTTCATGGATATGATGAACTGAGTATTCAAGGAATATTTAGATCACTTTGTGGTCGTCTTTATTGATGACATCCTTATTTATTCAAAAATCCGTGAAGATCATGAGCAACACTTGAGGCTGATACTCCAAAAGATTCGTGAATATAAGCTTTATGCCAAGTTAAAGAAATGCGAGTTCTGGCTTGAGGAAGTAGCATTCCTTGGGCACGTAGTATCAATTCATGGAATATCTATTGACCTAGCAAAGATTGAAGCTATTCAAAGCTGGGAGCAACCTAAATCAGTGACCGAAGTACGTAGCTTTCTCGGCTTAGCTGGTTATTATCGGAGATTTGTAGAAGGATTTTCTCGAATTGCTACTCCCTTAACTCAGTTGACTCAGAAAGATACAAAATTCGGTTGGAACGAGGAATGTGAGAAGAGTTTTCAAGAACTCAAGAGGAGACTCATTTCAAAGACTGCTACGACAATACCATCCGGTTCGGAGGATTTGTCATATACTCTGATGATGCTTGAGCAAAGGGTTAGGATGTGTTCTCATGCAACATGGGAAAATCATAGCCTATGCCTCTCGGCAACTCAAAGAATATGAGAGGAATTATCCTACTCATGATCTAGAGTTGGCAGCTGTTGTCGTCGCACTGAAAATTTGGAGGCATTACTTGTATGGGGAGAAAGTGGAGATCTTTACGGATCATAAAAGCCTCAAATATTTCTTCACTCAAAAGGAACTCAACATGCGACAGCGACGTTGGCTTGAACTGTTGAAAGATTATGATCATACCATCCAATACCATCATGGAAAAGCAAACGTGGTAGCT
The DNA here is from genome assembly GCA_020205615.1 of Panax quinquefolius. Taxonomy (NCBI): domain Eukaryota; kingdom Viridiplantae; phylum Streptophyta; class Magnoliopsida; order Apiales; family Araliaceae; genus Panax; species Panax quinquefolius. The sequence goes on from CM035157.1 coordinate 64,890,433, forward strand.
GATGCATTGAGTAGAAGATCATATGCGGGTACGAGTGCGATATTGTCAATGCAAAGGCCCATTTTGTATGACTTGCAAAGGATGGAGATAGAGATAAAGACTCCAGAGACCCACGTAATGATGGAAAATATTCGAGTAGAACCGACTTTAATCGATAAAGTTAAAGCTACTCAAGCTACAGACCTGGTGCTAATACGTATGAGGAAGAAAGTGCAAGAAAGTGCTATGCCGGAAATAAGAATCGATGAAGAAGGAATATTCGAGTCAACTCCAGACTTTGTGTTCCTAACGACCCTGATTTAAAGTATAAAATCATGATGGAGGCGCACAACACACCGTTTGCAATCCATCCTGGGAGTACCAAAATGTATCATGATCTTCAACATACATTTTGGTGGAGCAATATAAAGAGAGAGAGCGTTGTTTATCTCAAGGTGTCTAACTTGTCAACGAGTCAAGGTGGAGCATCAAGTACCAAAAGGTCCATTACAGCCACTTAAAATTCCAGAATGGAAGTGGGAGAATATTACCATGGATTTCGTTATTGGTCTTCCCAAGGTTTCTCAAGGCATAGATGCAATTTGGATCATTGTTGATAGATTGACCAAGTATGCTCATTTCTTACCAATACAAGAAACTTATACACTTGAATGTCTTGCTCGTATGTACATAAATAAGATTGTAAGACTTCATGGTATGCCAGTATCCATAGTTTCTGATCGAGACACAAGATTCACTTCACGATTTTTGGGTTAGTTTGCAAAAAGCTATGGGCACGGATTTACAATTTAGTTCGGAATATCATCCTCAGACGGACGGACAATCAAATAGGACTATTCAAACTCTTGAAGATTTATTAAGACTCTGTGTCCTTGACTTCAAGGGAAGTTGGGACAAGTTCTTACCATTGGTGGAGTTTTCCTACAACAACAGTTATCAAGCAAGTATTGGCATGGCTCCATTCGAGACGTTGTATGGAAGAAAGTGTCATTCTCTAGTATACTGGGATGAGGTGGGTGAAGCAACGTTGTTGGGACCGGAGTTGATACGTATAACTACGAAAAAGATTCAAACGATCCGATAACGTATAAAAACCTCACAAGACCGACAAAAGAGTTATGTTGATCTTCATCGAAAGGACGTGGAATTCGATATTGGAGATCATGTGTTGTTACGTGTTGCTTCATGGAAAGGAGTTACGAGATTTGGAAAGAGAGGAAAGCTCAATCTTCGATTCATTGGCCCATTTTTAATCCTCGATCGAGCAGGGACTGTAGCTTATAGACTCGCTTTACCACCAAGTATGTCTCGTGTTCATAATGTTTTTCACATATCCATGTTACGTAAATACGTGGAAGACCCGAACCACATTATTGAGTTAGAACCGGACGAAATAGCGGAAGATTTAACGTATGAAGAGGTTCCTATTAAAATCTTGGATAAGAAGGAACATATTCTACGCTCCAAGGTTATACCTCAAGTCAAAGTTTTATGGAGGAACCACGATGTTGAGGAAATGACCTGGGAGTTAGAATCTGAAATGAAATCAAGGTATCCTTACCTCTTCGACATACCAGGTACGTACCCAATTTTGAGGGTGAAATTTCATAAGAAGAGGAGATTGTAAGACCCCAACTTTTATGAATTAATAAAGATGAATTTTCTATAATTATCATTTTTGAATATTATGGAATGAATTTGATATAATGTTATAGTTGTGGGTAATATTTATAAATTTTGCAAAGTATGCAAGTTATTATATAATATTAAATTGGTGGGAATATTCATTTTAACGGGGAATATTAAATGCGACGGCAAGACAATCATTAGTGGACCCCACAAACGGAATTATTATCGGATTGAGAAAACGACAAAAATATTTTATGAAAATAACGGCGGAAGTTTTATCGTTAACTGTTGAAACACCCGGTGTTAAAAGTACAGGAATACGCGTGGTTGCATAGTAGCACATAGTATTGATTATTGATGCTTACGTGAGAAGTCACTTAGTTTTGTTCAATTATTGATTCAGTAATTGTTGCATAGTATCTCACGTTATTTAATTCAATTATTGTCAAAATTTTATATATTCAATAATTGAGATAACAAACTTGTTAATATTATTATTTGCAATATTAAGGATGTCTAGAAGTTCTGCCAAGGAGAGGTTTGGTCACCTAATTGCCCGCCAATAGGGAGAAATCCTTATTGAAAAGCCCCCTCTTTCATGGGAACGACCTGGTCGATTAATAGTGTGAATTATAATAATGATGATGTAGTTTTGTTTTATTAGTATTATTAATGTAATAAAACAGAAAAGCTTTTTATATAAAATAGAATACTTTTATAAAGTTACGTTTTATTAGATTATAAATAGAATATATTATATTTTATTGTAAACCAATCTGGACCGCCCATTTAAAAGTAAATCAATCTGGACCGTTCAGGAATTAGTTACTACTCAGTCCATTCTTTTATAAATAGAAGTTCATTCCTTCATTATTTCTTACGAATTCACTGAAACTCTAGAGAGAGAAACTATAGAGAGAAAGAAGAAAAGTGTTCTGCTACTTCACCACTTCTATATCCAGTTTCTTCTAAGGTAAGGGGTATAATTTCTTTCGTATTTATGAGGAGAACTTCTGTTATTCCATTCTTTATTATTCTATTGAATAACTTTGAATAACTTTGTCTATCTGAAGTACCGCATACATGGTGAAATTCTTCCATTATTCCATTCTTTATTATTACATTGGAACATCCTCATTGGTGCGAATTTACTTTGACCTAGTTCCATTATTTATTATTCTGTTGGAACATCCTGTTAGTGCGAATTTACTTTGACACGGTTCCGTTATTTATTATTCTGTTAGAATATCCTATACATGCATTCTGCGCATGACTGGTTTCATTGTTTATTATTACATTGGAATAACTTTTGTATGTATGTTTATCGCATGCACGTGATTTCTTTTGTTATTCCATTCTTTATTGTACTCAGTTGGTTAAAGTTTTGACTTCTATACTCCATGAAATTAGTGGAACATCCTTGATATTTGCACTACATCCAGTATCTTTTCATGGAAATATTCTTCTGAGCATTCTTGAATTTTACTCTACAAAGAAGTATCATGTTGACAATTTGGACGTTATTAGTTCCTGGATAAATTAATTCTTGAACTTGTTTTATTGAATTCTTATATCATTTTCATCATCCTCATGTTTATATTATGTTGAAAGTCATATGTGGCCTGTAGTGCATAGATGGACTTGGTATGATAATGACCAGGGATTTATCGGTATAATCATGATCGTAATGTTACAAATGATGTGGTAAAAGTCCTCATTGGCCCGTAGTGCATTGATGGACAGTTGTTGGCATGATCATGACCATTGATGAATACACGAATATCCTTGGCCCGTAGTTGATGGATAATTTGTGGTTGTGATACTAATGAATATCCTTGGCCGTAGTGCAGGGATGATGTGGATTATTTATTAAGCTGAGTCCTAGCGATAAAAGTGATGAAAAACCTTTTAAATCATAAAAGATAGTAGATTTTATTCTCTACTTGACTCTTTTAATGGATTTCTTGTTCCGCTGCAGTTAAACTTGATGTTTGTTATATTGTATCAGTTTAACATAGTTGAAGGCTAATGATAATTTATTCTGCATTATCTTAGTCATAATATTTCTTACTGGGCTAATTGAGCTCACCCATTTACTTTTAATGTTCTCTTCAGGAAATGAGAACGTAGCAGGGACTAGTCGAGGAACGGAGTGACGGTCCAGATAATAGCATTAGTAGTCCTTACTATTCTGTTAAATAGTGTGATAATAAATGTAATGAGGACTCAATTGAGTGTGGATATTGTCTAGATGATAATATTTGTATTAAAACTCACAGCATATGTTTTGTCATATTTTACATGACTGCTGTATAATTAAGTTGTATTTGAATTTTGTACCATATATTTGGCAACTCAAGATGGGTGATGTATACCTATTTTGGGGGCGTCACATTTTCGGTCTTGCCAAGGCAGATTTCGAGAATGCCTTAAGGCAGATGTAGACTAGTAGTAGCTAGTGTAGTTTCAGTTTGTAAATATTTTGTAATTAGTAGTGACGTAAAGCCCTCTTTGTATAGTAAAGGGTAGTCTTTTGTAAATCCCAATTTTTGGAAAGTGATAGCGGGAAAGTAATGTAATCAACTTAGGTTGTGTAATGTAACCGATGTAGTATTATACTACAAAGAATGAATATAAGTCTTTTTATGGAAAACAATGAGTAATGGATGTTGAAGTTATTGTTTAATATTAAATGATAACTAATAAAGAAAGAAATAATAACGAAATGTGTTTATTGTATCAGCAAAATGCCGCCGAGAAGAGTGCAACATAATCAAGGTGCTAACGTGAATCAACCGGAGGGAGGTCCGATTAACCTGATGCAGGAGTTTGTTAATTTATTAACAGCTGCCTTTAATAGAATAGGGGTTAATATCCCCGTAAATCCAGGAGTAGCACGAGCTACTACCTTTAAGGATTTCCAGAGCGTGGGTCCGCCGGAGTTCAAAGGAACTAAGCATTCGTGATAGCAAATGTCGACGAGGCCCAAAAGGTTGCCTTTGCAACCTATATGATGAAGGGAGAGGCCAACTTTTGGTGGGAAGCCAATCAAGTTAGGGCTGGGATAGCGAATTTGACGTGGGAGAGGTTCAAGGAGATATTCTTTGAGAACTACTTTCCCACGAGCATGCATGGAATGATGGAGATGAGGTTTCTGGAGTTTAAACAAGGGGACATGACGGTTCCCCAATACGCCACCAAGTTTAATGAATTGTCAAGGTTTACTCCACATCAAGTGGATACTGAGGTGAGGAAGGCGCAATAATTCGAGCAGGGCTTGAAACCCTGGCTCTATAACAATATTTCGGTATTCCAAAGTACTTCTTTTGGAACAATTTTAGAGAAGGCGATAATCGTCGAGGGTGGTAGTGAGGCTCTGAGTCAATACCACAATGACAAGAAGAGCAAGGGGAAAGTAGATGGGGGAATAAAGATTGAAGGAACCAGCGGTAGTGGTGAGGGTCAGAAGATGAAGGTATTTAGCTCTGGGAATACCGGATTGAAGAAAGGAGACCCAAAGAGGAGAATGGAGGCCTGCAAGACCTGTGGGAAGACTCACTTAGGAGTCTGTCTCAAGGGGAAGGCCGTCTGTTACAACTATGGACAGGAGAGGCACATTACACCTAACTGTCCTAGTCCGAAGAAGAATCATAGATGCTTTGTCTCTGGGTCAATGGACCACATGGCAAAGAACTGCCCGAAGAAGGGGACGGACGGGAACCGAGGCACTAATAGCGGTAAGTTAGCTATTAGTGGTCCAGCACAGCTGGGTAGGCCAATGGGTCGTACCTTTAACATGACAGTCCAAGATGTAGTTGCATCAGGGGACGTCGTCGCAAGTATTATTCCGATCAACAACATAAATGCTTATGTGCTGTTTGATTCGGGTGCTACTTATTCGTTTATAGCATGCGATTTTACTAGAAGATTAGGATTACTTCCCGAAAAGATGCCTATATCTTTAAATATTAAGGTAGCAAGCGAAGAAATAATTCATGTTGAAAATGTTCATAGGAGTTGTTGCGTAGATATACGGGGTTGTAAATTATCGGTAGATTTGTTACCGATAAAGTTAAAAGAATTCGACGTAATTCTCGGAATGGATTGGTTAGTTAACCATGGGGTAATTATAGATTGTCAAAAGAAATGTGTGAACATTAAGACGTTAAAACAACCTCAGGTAGTATTTTACAGGAATAGATCGCCGGGACGTTCGTGTTGTCTAACCATGACACAAACTAGGAAATTATTGAGGAAGGGATGTGTAGGTTATCTATGCCATGTAGTTGATACCCAGAGAGTGGTTGCAACCATGGAACAAATACCTATAGTGAGAGAATTCGCTGATGTATTTCTAAGTGAATTGTCGGGTCTTTCGTCGGATAGGGAGACAGAGTTTGTTATAGAAATTATGCCAGGAGCGGCACCAGTTTCCAGGGCACCGTATCGTATGGCGCCAGTGGAGATGAAGGAGTTGATGGTGCAGTTGCAATAACTATTGGACCGGAAGTACATTCAACCGAGTGTTTCGCCATGGGGAGCACCGGTACTGTTTATCAAGAAGAAGGACGGATCGTTAAGCCTGTGTATCGACTACCGAGAGTTAAACAAGTTAACGATAAAGAATAAATACCCATTGCCCAGGATCGATGATCTTTTTGATCAGTTGAAAGGGGCTAAGTATTTTTCAAAAATAGATTTAAGAATGGGGTATCATTAGTTGAAGGTTAGGAGGGAGGATGTACCAAAGACAGCATTCAGGACTCGTTATGGTCATTACGAGTTTCTGGTGATGTCATTTGGGTTGACAAATGCACCAGCTGCATTTATGGATATGATGAACAGAGTGTTCAAACAATATTTGGACAAGTTCGTCGTGGTGTTTATAGATGATATTCTAGTCTATTCTAAGACACCAGAAGATCATGTTGAACACCTTAGATTAGTGTTGGAGACACTAAGAAAGGAGAAGTTGTATGCGAAATTCACTAAGTGTGAATTTTGGTTTGAGAAGGTACAATTTTTAGGTCATGTCATTGACCATGAGGGAATTTTAGTAGATCTAGCGAAGCTGGAAGCCGTGATGAATTGGGAACAACCGAAAACGCAGACTGAGGTGCGAAGTTTCCTAGGGTTAGCGAGTTACTATCGGAGATTCATCCAGGATTTTTTGACGATAGCTACTCCGTTGACTAACTTGACAAGGAAGACGGTGAAATACACTTAGACTAAAAAATGCGAGGACAGTTTTCAAGAACTGAAGAAGAGGTTGAGTGAAGCGCCTGTTTTGTCATTACATGATGACACATGAAATTTTGTAGTTTATAACGATGCTTCGCATAGAGGACTTGGTTGCGTGCTCATGCAGCATGGCAAGGTCATTGCGTATGCATCTAGGCATTTGAAGGATTATGAGAAAGTTTACCCTACTAATGATCTAGAACTGGCCACAGTAGTTTTTGCTCTAAAGATATGGAGACATTATCTTTATGGAGAAAAATGTGAGATATACACGGACCATAAGAGTCTAAAATATATCTTCACACAAAAGGAGTTGAATATGAGGCAGAGGAGATGGCTGGATTGATAATGGATTACGACTGTGAAATCCTGTATCACCCGGGAAAAGCCAATGTAGTTGTCGATGCCTTAAGTAGGAAGGGTCGGGAAAAGTTATCTTTGTTAACAGCTCAAACTGAGTTAATAACAGAGATGGCTAGGATGGAGTTGGAAGTGAAGCTGCCAAGTGAAGCAGGACCAATGTTGTTTACAACGGAGATGCAATCTACCATCGTAGAGAGAGTTAAGGAGGTACAACTCAAAACTAATGAGTGTAACCAGATGAAGGAGCGGCTGGCCAGTGAAAAAGATATTAAGTATAGTCTTGATAATGAGGGGTTATTAAGATTTAAAGGAAGAATTTGGGTTCCGAATAAGACGGAATTAAAGGAGCAGGTATTACAAGAGGCTCCTAGTTCGAGGATTTCAATTCATCCTAGTAGCACTAAGATGTATAAAGTCCTTCGACGGAGTTTTTGGTGGCCAAACATGAAGAGAGAGATAGCAGAGTACGTGAGTAGGTGCATAACTTGTGATAAGTAGGTTTTATACCTACTTATCTGCATCTACTACTTGAATTATTTGCTTAATCTTGTGTTTCTTAGTTACTTTTCATACATTTTGTTTTCATTTTGTAGATTATATGTTTGAAAGCGGAGTGACCAACTATTGGTATGAAATTGCAAGGAAAAGCAATTCCAGATATCATTCGGGCCTTCATGTTCATTTCATGTGTATTTCATGTTCTTGGCGTGGAACTTGGACTATGTTATGGGAATCTTTCTTGTCTTTTTGGAACATTTTGTATCATTCTAATCGAAAGTTCGGATGCTAGAATATGGCCTTTTATCAACAAAGACAAAACTAAGAGTTGTTTTGTTGTCATTACACAGCAGCAGCTACTTCCAGTGCAATTTCGACCTTCATCCGTTCGTTATTTCTAGAAACTCAAAGAATGAAAGTTGTATAGCTCGTCGATAGCTTCGATTTGATAGGTGGTAGGCCTCGTAACTCCTCTCGCTTTAACAGTTATGGCAGTTTTAGTAGAGGACAATGCAGTAGATTTGCATAAGGTAGGCAAGCTGGGGCTTGCCCTTTTTAGCCTTGATAGTAAGCCGGGGCTTGGGTCCTGGGTGGATTAGCAGCAAGGTGACAAGCCAGGGCTTGCTCTTACAAAGGGAATAGGCAAGCTGTGGCTTGGGTACTCAAAATTTAAGTCTCCTAGTTGGTTTCTAATGCTACAAACATGGAGTTTTAGTGATGGTGATGACTTGGGATTCGTATTGGCATGGAATTGTGATCAGAATACATTTTGAAGTATATAATTAACAACAAACAATGAGATTAAGAACACACAAGGCAAATTACGATGATTAATCTTAGTTTTTCAAAGCAAGCGTTGGAGGAGTATTTCAAGGAGATTTTTGAGACGATTGAGATTCTAGGCTATGTGAAGGGTGTTTTTTTTTAATATTCTTTGTCTTAGACTACTATTTTTAATTGAAAGAATTATTTCCATGATTTATTTAGTGTTTATTTCGTTTATTATGAACTAATTCACTTTTTAGGCTTATGGTGGATCTTTGAGTGAATCTATGATTTTGTAAACTTTGATTTCCAATTTAATAAGCTATCTCCAGTTTTTCTATATTGATTTGTGCTTGAATCTATGAATTTCCTGATCAACAATTATTTGTGGATTTGTTTGGAATCGAGAGAGGATATTCAAATCTAGACTTAGTTGATATAGCATGTGTTCAGAATTTGGTTAGTAGCTTAAACTTGATGAGTGTTAAGGTAGAAATATGCTTGACATCGCATGTAATCAGATAGAGAACTTATTCTTCAACCTTCTTCAATTGTAATTCACATAGAGATATAGTGGGTTAATTGATTAAGGTGTTTAGCGGATTTCTATCTTAATTGTGGATTGACGTTAATACGGTATTAGTGCATCGAGAGGTGGCTAATACTACGTTCGTGTTCTTGATTAATAAACTGGGATAATGCGTTAAATTGGGATAAAGGTGTTAAAATCAATGTGAAGCTTAGGGTGAAATCATAAGTCTAATTCTCCATTAATTGTTTGAAATTTTAGGTTTTGATATTCGTGGTTATTTTGTGTTAGTTTAATTATTTTTAATTTTAGTTGCGTTAATTTAAATTATTGAGTTTGATTTGTTTAATAAAATTAGGGTTAATAGAAGATTGGTAATTGTAAGTTAAGATTTTTGCTAATAAGTCTCTGTGGGAACAATACTCTACTCATCACTCTATTACTTGTTGACCACGTATACTTGCGTGTTTTGCGTATATAGATTTTAGCCAACAAGTTTTTGGCGCCGTTGTCGGGGACTATTTAGTATAATTCTTAATAGTTTTACAATATTAGTTTAATTAATCCAGTTTTACTTAGACATTTTTATTTTTGTATTGTTTCTTCTATTTCAAAAGTCTTGAGCGATTTATGCAAACTTCGGTCCCAAAATCCGGACTTCTTTGCCTTTTGACGACGACATTGAGAAAAGGTTTCAGAGGTTTAGCAAGTGGATCAAGGAAACGAGACAAGAATTTGAAACACACGAGAAAGAAGAGGAAATGGCGTAGAAAGATCGGAAAGCATTAAGGGACTACGCCACGCCAAGGTGGTGAATCTATGATCGAAGCATCACCACGCCAGCAATAGCAGCGAATACATTTGAATTTAATCCAGGGATGATACAAATGATTCAGAATTTAGTTCAGTTTGGGGGATTGGCAAATGACAATTCGAATGAGCATCTAGTCAGTTTTTTGGAACTGTGCGACACCTTTAGGTTCAATGGGGTGTCGGATGAAGCTATGAAACTTCGATTGTTCCCATTCTCTTTACGGGACAAGGCGAAGAGCTGGTTACATTCTTTACCATCCGATTCGATAACTACATGGGAGGATTTAGCTCAGAAATGAAAGTAATATGCACACAAGCCAATCATGTTTGATGATAAAGCATATACTCTGTAACAATCTTATTCATTTATTAATAAAAAGTATTAATTTATTAAAGGCTTTTAATTATCTACATGATGCTATTTTATAATATGTGATAAACCCATAGTTTTAAGCAATGATTTTAGAATAATGATGATGATCATTCTAATGAGATCTAAATTCTTAGAAAGCTTAAAACTAAAATAGTTCCCAATCGTTGGATTACTAAATTGGGATTAGTGAATCCAGAAAGATTGGTACATACGTTGTTTGCTCATTGGATGAGGATGATTGATCTCATGATCATTTGTGTGGAGACACTAAAGCAAGTATGTAGGTGCTTATTAGAGAATAAGTTCAACTTTGAGCGTGGCTCGCTAAGGAATACCTAATGGAGTTTTACTTGCTGTCAATAGGAATTCTGTAGTGATAGTAGTACAAGTGATCCTTGGACTTGAGATCATCATAGTATCTTATGTATGATGAGTTATACTTTGACTTATTCCTTAAAACCCTTAGGGTATATCAAAGGGTATGCTTGGGTATAATAAGTTGTACATGGAGATAATGTATGATCGATAAAGAATCTACCACTTCTATTAAAGAAGAGAAATGTCCTATGTGATTCGATAAATGACAACGGTGTAGTCCTTGGCGGCGGCGAGAATGAAATTAGAAAGGAGTTTCTAATTTGCATTATTTGGTGTTGTGCATTTAAGAGTCGAAATACATATAATTAAATAAAATAAGACTTGATGAAATTCCATGTCTTATATTTAATTGAGACATTGTATGGTGGAAGGATTGAATTATGCAGGTAACTATTTACTCAAAGGTTCTTTTATGATTAATGTTGAAATCTATATTATCACGGAAAGTCGATTGATCGCTAGGGAGGCTTATCCTATTGTAGAATAAATATTATTTATTTAAATAAATTAATTGTTTAATTTATTTATTTAAATAAGATTAGAATTGTTCTAATTGATTTATTCACAACCGGTTTAATATGGAGAACCTAAAGGGTCACACCATAAAAGGAAGAATAATTATTTAAGAAGTTAATGGCATAATCGTAATAATATATTATGTATATTTAATTTAATCTATGGTGATAGAATAAATTAAATAGCTTAATATTATTATTTAATATTTTAGAAATATTAAATATAAATTAATAAGAGAGAGTCTTATTAATATTATTACAATTATTATTATTATTTTAATTTCTAAAAGAGTTTAGGAATTAATTTAATATAAGTACTCTCATTTATTCCTAATTGGATTAGGAAGGAAAATTAGTTAAAGGAGTTTAATTAATTATCCCTAATAAGATTAGGGATCCCTTTAATTAAAAGGGTTTAATTAAATAATACCTTATTTTAATAGGGTTACTTGATATTTTTATAAGAGGAGTCTTATATCAGATATTAAGACTACGTTATAATTCCAATGGTTGGAGAGTACGCTTCTTTTCTATAGAGATAGAAAAACTATGGTTTAGCCAACCACCCATCTTCTTGAATCCTTCTTCTTCCTTGGTGGATCACCTATAGAGGCCAAACACTTGGGTGGCTAACATTGATCAAAGGAAGGAACCAAACCCGGTGGATTCAAGTTGAACGCGAAAAGAATTGGAGGTGAACTTGTACCTAAGGAAGCTCGGATCTTCAAGGGTATGATTCTTGTTCTTCAATTTTTCGTTTAATTAATAATTGTGCATAAAGGGTGATCCGGGTATATGGTTTGTAAAATTTTAAACTCTGATTTTTACACGTTTCCGCTTACTTTGAGCAATTTGATTGCGTTCTTGAATATTACAAACCCAACAAGAAATTCCTCACAAAATTCTTTCCACTGGCGAAAACTGCGAAGATGAGGAACGAGATTACAATGTTTGAACAGCAACATAGGGAGTCATTATATGAGGGCCTAGGAAAGATACAAAGAACTGCTAAAAAAATGTCCACATCATGGATTGCCCCAATGGCTAAAAATGAACACCTTTTACAATAGACTACATGGGAATCTCCGGACATGTATTGATGCAGCATCGAGCGGAGCATTCATGGCTAAGAGTTACGAAGAAGCCTACGAGTTGATTGAAACCATGGTGGCTAATAACTACTAGTGGCCCATAGCAAGAATGACACAGGCGAAGGCAGCTGGGGTATTAGAAGTAGATAGTATGACAGCAATGCAGGCACAAATATCTGCACTTTCAAAGAAGTTGGAGTCAGTGATAGCAACACAAACACAACAAACACAGCAAGTACAACAAGTGGCAATAGTATGCGAGTTATGCGCAGGAGAGCACCAAATGGAGCAATGTGCAATTAATCCAGCAGTTGTGCAGTTCATCGGCAATTACAACAGAATTCCTCAAAACACATATCAGAACACATACAATCAAGCAAATAGGAATCATCCAAATTTCTCGTGGAGCAACAACCAGCAAAATCAAGCTTCACGACAATCATATCCTCCAGGTTTCCAGAATCAGCAACAACCAGTTCAATATCAAGAAAGGAAACCCGATCTGGAGGAAGTGTTGGCAAAATTCATGACTAGCACTGAGTTGGCTATAAAAAATCAAGCCATGACTATGAAATCACAAGAGACGGCGATAAAGAATCTAGAGAATCAGATAGGACAAATTGCCCTAGCATTGAACAACAGGCAACAAGGAACGTTACCAAGCGACACCGAAAGAAATTCAAAGGGAACTCACAAGCAGTGTAATGCTATTATGCTTAGAAGCAGTAAGGAGTTGGTTTCTAACTAGGATAAGAAAGCTTGTGCAGGAGATGAATGTGATGATGAAGGGAAGGAATTAAAGAAGAAATGTACAGAAAAAGTGGTGCAAAAAGCAAAGGAAGAGAAACAACTTAAAGCTACACCACCTGCAACCTTTCCTCCAAGGTTAGAAAATAACAAGTTAAAGAACCAGTTTTCGAGGTTTATGGATATATTCAAACAGTTACACCTTAATATTCCATTTGCCGAAGCACTTGAGCTGATGTCGCGTTACATTAAATTCATGAAGGACATACTTTCGAAAAAACGTAAGCTCCAGGATTTTGAAACAGTGGCGTTAACCGAGGAATGCAGTGCAATACTATAGAAAAAGCTCCCACCTAAATTGAAAGATCCAGGAAGTTTTACAATTCCTTGTGCAATTGGAAATCAAGATGTGGGAAGAGCTCTATGCGATTTAGGAGCGAGTATAAATCTTATGCCATTGTCCATTTACCAAAAGTTGGGATTAAAGGAAGCAAAACCATCAAATATTAGTCTACAACTCGCCGATAGATCAATAACATACCCTTTAGGAATAGTCGAAGAAGTATTGGTCAAAGTTGAGTCACTAATATTTCCAGCCGATTTTGTGGTATTAGATTTTGAAGAAGATAAGAACATCCCTATCATCTTGGGACGACCATTCCTGGCGACTGGACAAACACTGATTAACGTTCCTAACGGAGAACTAATTATAAAAGTGTTTGATTAGGTAGTAACAGTAAAGGTGTTCAAGGAAATCCAAATCCCAACTGACAAGGAAGAGTGCGATTTGCTCAAGGAATCTACGCGTGTCAAGTTCAGGTGTTGCAAAGAGGATATTGGTCTTAAGGCATTAGTTGAGGATAAAAAGTCAAATTCATTATCCAACATGCAAGTGAACGGGCATGCATTACAACAATGTTGGTGTTGCACGATAAATAATCATCATGCCAAAGTTAACCCAACCGATCCGGGATGAAACAGGGGGTAGTCAGGCTGAACGACTTATAATCAAGCGCTAATTGGGAGGCAACCCAATTTTATTTTTATGTTTATTTTTATTTTTTTTCTCTTTTCTTAAGTAATGTTATCCATGCTAGTTAGATGGTAGTTCAGAATAATATTTGGTCTAGAATAAATTCATGTCAATTCATTAACTAGTAGTTCAAGTATAGTTGATTTTTACATAATCTTATCGTCCATGCTTGAAGTTGCTCAATTTCTACTGATAGGTAGGCTTTAATGTTGATCAGGTACTCAAGAAGTTATGGGATGCACTAAGGAAACAAGGAATAGGTAAACTAAAGTGTCATAGCAGACTAAGATGCCTTAACAGTTTACTACCAAGCTGGGGCTTGCCCTTCCAAGAACAAATAGCAAGCTGGGGCTTGGGTCAAGAAGCAAATATAGAATATAAGCAAGTTAGGGCTTGCCTTTCCAAGAACAAGACCCAAGCCGGGGCTTGGGGTTAAGGAACACTAGCAGAACACAGGCAAGCCGGGGCTTGCCCTTCCAAGAGCAAATAGCAAGCCAGGGCTTGCTCCTCATGGTGCATTAGCAAACTGATAGCAAGTCGGGGCTTGCCCCACAAGGCACTAATAGCAAGCCGGGGCTTGGGGGTCCGAAATCTGAATAGAACTTATGGTAGTTGCATTGCATGATATCCCAATTCTCTTACACTTCAACTTCCTATAATTCCACTCCTTCACATCACATACCCACGAATGCACATTACTTCCCATCTCCTCACAACAATCAAACACTTACCCACTCCTTCAACCTAGTCACCCACTATTCCCTACATAAACTCTTCTCTATAAAACCACCCTTCACCACACAATCTGACAAAATCAATTCACACTAATTGGGAAGTTTGAGGATAGGCTTTATGCAAATCTCTACAACCAACCTGGAATTATACTGAAAGTAGAAGTTGTTTTCTAATTCTTCAATTTTTATCCCCATAGTTCGAACAAAATCACCAAGGACCACATGTTTGAGGCCATGAATCTATCTTTTGCCTCCTTGAACGCGACGCTCTAGAGCTTCAATCCCAATGCCCAATTCCCATACCAGCAACCAGCCCCAATGCCAAGGTTCCCACCCAGCGATTTCGATGAAGAACAACAGACACCACCAACCCAGACTTAGGTGATTACAGGGAAGTCCTCTCTTATTTATTACTTTATCTATACAATGAGGGCATTGTAATTTTCAAGTTTGGGGGATTTAGTTTCATGTTTGTATATTTAATTTCATTAGCTAGGTTTGCATATGTTAGCTCATTGTTTAGTTTTAGGATTATTAAATGTTGCATTCATGTAATCATGTAGTTGCATAGTAGCTTAGGAATGTAAATAGTTTTTTATTTATCTTTGCAATCATGTTATGTTTATCATATATTATCTAAAAAAATTCAAAAATTTAAAAATAATAGTTAGTTATTATGTTCATCTTGCACATGAGTCAAGTCATTTGATAATTCTGATCTATTTTGGCCAAATGATGAGAATGGAATTGAGTAAATCTATAATCTCGACTATTAGAGCTTTGATGTGATTTCTTGTTATGAATTGAATCTTTTTCTGTTGAAACTGGTATGATAAGGATAGCACAGTAAAAACAACTTGTTGATTGATTGAGTTTAAATTGATACATAATGGGACTCTAAAGGATAATGCTAGTTTGAATGAGAGAATGACAAGAATAAGTACTGATGGCTAAAGTTAGATAAGAACCTATGTTTGGGGGAATATTTAGGGTATATAAGCTATAAAAAAAAGTATGAATAAACACTGTGGCGTGCTTGTCTAGTTTTGTAGCCTTTGTTACTTGAGTAAGTAAGCACGAGGGGATTGTCTTTACATCTAGCGCCCTAAGGTCTTAATGGTCTGGGAGTCGTTGGTCGAAAGCTCATTAAGGTAGCATTGAAAAGCCTAAGGGAATAAGACATTGCATAGCAATGTGTATTTTATCTAAAAAAAAAGAGAATAAAACAGGAAATAAGAGCAAAAAGCCTTCGTAGATGAAAATAATGCATAAGTATCCCATGTTGACCCTCGATATTGGTAATTGTTTGAATTTAGTTGAATCTAGCTTATTTTTGGATTTCTTAAGTTTACACTGTATGATGCCTTCAAAGAGACTTGTTATGTGTTAAATTTGATTTTATATCAGTTAGCATTGTTGTGGAGCACACACGCACTATACCAGTAATAACAGTTTAAGACTTGATGATTGACTGGGAATTTATTGATGAGTTTTGATATGATGTATTATCATGTTTACTTGATTTCTCTGAGGCCGGGCGAAATGACTTGTTTTTCTCATTATTGCAGGATTCGTATGCATATAGATTAGTTGCATTCCATCGCATTGCATTGCATTTTTGTTTTGTTTTTGCTTGAGGACAAGCAAAGGTTTAAGTTTGGGGGTATTTGATAAGTAGGTTTTATACCTACTTATCCGGCATCTATTACATGAATTATTTGCTTAATCTCGTGTTTCTTAGTTACTTTTCATACATTATGTTTTCATTTTGTAGATTATATGTTCGAAAGCGGAGTGACCAACTATTGGTATGAAATTGCAAGTAAAAGCAATTCCGGATATCGTTCGGGCCTTCATGTTCATTTCATGTGTATTTCATGTTCTTGGCGTGGAACTTGGACTATGTTATGGGACTCTTTCTTGGCTTTCCGGAACATTTTGCATCATTCTAATTGGAAGTTTGAATGCTAGAATATGGCCTTTTATCAACAAAGACAAAGCTAAGAGTTGTTTTATTGTCATTACACAGCAGCAACTACTTCCAGTGCAATTTCGACCTTCATCCGTTCGTTATTTCTAGAAACTCAAAGAAAGAAAGTTGCACAACTCGTCGATAACTTTGATTTGATAGGTGGCAGGCCTCGTAACTTCTCCCGATTTAAAAGTTATGGCAGTTTTAATAGAGGACAGTGCAGCAGATTTGCAGAAGGTAGGCAAGCTGGGGCTTGCGCTTTTTAGCCTTGATAGCAAGTCGGGGCTTGGGTCATGGACAGATTAGCAGCAAGGGGGCAAGCCGGGGCTTGCTCTTATAAAGGGATTAGGCAAGTTGGGGCTTGGGTACTCGAAATTTAAGTCTCCTAGTTGGTTTCTAATGCTACAAACATGGAGTTTTAGTGATGGTGATGACTTGGGATTCGTATTGGCATGGAATTGTGATCAGAATACATGTTGAAGTATATAATTAACAACAAACAATGAGATTAAAAACACACAAGGCAAATTACGAAGATTAATCTCAGTTTTTCTAAGCAAGCATTGGAGGAGTATTTCAAGGAGATTTTTGAGACGATTGTGATTCTAGGCTACGTGAAGGGTGTTTTTTTAATATTCTTCGTCTTAGACTATTATTTGTAATTGAAAGAATGATTTTCATGATTTATTTAGTGTTTATTTTTTTTATTATGAACTAATTCACTTTTTAGGCTTATGATGGATCTTTGAGTGAATCTCTGATTTTGTAAACTTTGATTTCCAATTTAATAAGCTATCTCCAGTTTATCTATATTGATTTGTGCTTGAATCTATGAATTGCTTGATCAACAATTCTTTGTGGATTTGTTTGGAATCGAGAGAGGATATTTAAATCTAGACCTAGTTGATATAACATGTGTTAAGAATTTTGTTAATAGCTTAAACTTGATGAGTGTTAAGGTAGAAATATGCTTGACATCGCATGTAATCAGATAGAGAA
Source organism: Panax quinquefolius (assembly GCA_020205615.1). Taxonomy (NCBI): domain Eukaryota; kingdom Viridiplantae; phylum Streptophyta; class Magnoliopsida; order Apiales; family Araliaceae; genus Panax; species Panax quinquefolius. The sequence continues at coordinate 64,908,113 of CM035157.1, forward strand.
CTTATTCTTCAACCTTCTTCAATTGTAATTCACATAGAGATATAGTGGGTTAGTTGATTAATGTGTTTAGCGGATTTCTATCTTAATTGTGGATTGACGTTAATACAGTATTAGTGCCTTGAGAGGTGGCTAATACTACGTTCGTGTTCTTGATTAATAAACTGGGATAGTGCGTTAAATTGGGATAAAGGTGTTAAAATCAAAGTGAAGCTTAGGGTGAAATCATAAGTCTAATTCTCCATTAATTGTTTAAAATTTCAGGTTTTGATATTAGTGGTTGTTTTGTGTTAGTTTAATTATTTTTAATTTTAGTTGCGTTAATTTAAATTATTGAGTTTGATTTGTTTAATAAAATTAGGGTTAATAGAAGATTGGTAATTGTTAGTTAAGATTTTTGCTAATAAGTCTCTGTGGGAACGATACTCTACTCATCACTCTATTACTTGTTGACCACATATACTTGGGTGTTGTGCGCATATATATTTTATCCAACAACTTGCCAGAAAGTCAAGGCCTAGCATCAACGACCAAGTGGCTGGTTACAGTCATTGGAAATTCCGGAGTGGATGTGGGAAAATATCACGATGGATTTTGTGGTAGGACTTCCGACTACAACCAAGGGGTATAATGCAATTTGGGTAATAGTGGATCGATTGATAAAATTGGCTCACTTTTTGCCAATTAGGGTCAAGTATAACTTAGATCAGTTAGCTAAACTCTATATTAAGGAAATAATTTCCAGACATGGAGTACCAGTATCGATTGTGTCAGATCGTGATCCACGATTCACATCGAACTTTTAGAGGAGTCTACAAGAGAAGTTAGGAACGCAGTTGAAGCTGAGTACGGTGTATCATCCATAAACTGATGGACAGAGCGAGAGAACAATTCAGACGTTAGAAGATATGCTAAGATCTTGCGTCATGGATTTCAAGTGTAGTTGGGATGATCATATACCATTAGTGGAGTTTGCGTATAACAATAGTTATCATGCAAGCATAGGTATGTCGCCTTACAAAGCTTTGTATGGAATGAAATGCAGAACACCACTGTATTGGGATGAGGTAGGAGAACATCGAATGCTGGGACCAGAATTGGTGCAGCAAATAGCTGACATTATCAAGAAGATACAAATGCGTCTTCTAGCAGCTCAAGACAGACATAAGAAGTTTACGGATTCGCATAGAGAGAATAGAGAATTTGAAGTAGGTTCGTACGTATTTCTAAAAGTATCTCCCTGGAAAAGAAAGATACATTTTGGAAAGAAGGGAAAGTTAAGTCCGAGGTTCATAGGACCTTTTGAGGTATTAAAACGAGTGGGTGAGGTAGCATACATGATAGCATTACCTCCAGACCTAGAACGAATACATAATGTTTTCCACGTATCCGTGCTACGTCCTTATAAGCCAGATTATAAACACGTGATAGAATATGAGCCTATTCATATCGAGAAGGACTTAACGTACGAGGAAACGCCGATTCAAATTGTCGATAGAAAAGAACAAGTTATGCGGAATAAAGTCATACCTTCCGTGAAGGTGATATGGAAGAACCATGAAGCAAAAGAAGTAACGTGGGAGTTAGAAGAAATGATGAAAAAGAATTACCCTCAATTATTTGTGTAATTTTTTTTTTATATAGCGAGATTCTGGGGACAGAATCCTTATAAGGGAGAGAGAGTTAGCAACGGAAAATTGAACCTTTGTAAATACTTTTAATAATGAATAAAATAATATTATTTATTATTATTACGTGTTGATAAGATGAATGTCGTTCTATAACCTAGAAACGTCGGAACGTCATAGTATTTTAACTACGTGAATGAATTAAAGTATTTGAATTTCTAAGACGAAAATAAAAGCTTTCCGAGAAATTTTTCGAAAAACACTATTCATCAATTTCTGCTCAGAAATTATTTTTGAACTTCTGAGAAATACGTAACATTATAATATCAAGGTGATATTGATTATGTAATAATAATCTAAGTATGGAAAGCGCAATATTTCGCATGCGGACCTAATTTGGGAATGTTAGGAATATTAAGCGTTAAGGAAAGAAAGTTTTAATTAAATGATGCGTATGCATTGTGCGAGGTATTGAACGTAAGTATAATACGTCATATTATACTATTAAGAATGGAGAATGAAATAACGTATATTACGAATAAATATACGAGCTAGCATACGAGAATTATATGTGTAGTATATATGTTAAGTTAGTTAATTAAAAGGAATGGACTTGTAGGGTTAGTAACATATTGGTATAAGTCCAATAGGAAGTGATATGCAAGCCCAAGTGTTTGTTAATCATAAGTCCAATCTATTGTAATATAAGCCCAATAAGAATAAGCTAGATTAATTAGCAAGCCCAATATGATAAGCCTTGATCCATGGAGCAAACCATGTTAATATGGGTAGACTTGACGGGCAAACACTTTAAGTGGTGAGCAAGTGTTGTGATTACCAAGTATTAGAAGTGGCTAGCAAGTAGATGATGATTGGGTTATATACCCATGAATTGAATATATTTGGGCTTAATTTGTTGTATTCTCAAGGTATTTAGATTCATTTTCTTGTGTTTATGTGTTCTTTATGCTGATTTGGGAGTAGAGGGAAAATTGCAGGAGTTTCAAAGTCATTAAAGGGCATTTTGGTAATTTTTGGAGGTACAACGTCGGGGCGCTCAAGTCAGTATATTTCCCAGCGCCGGGGAGCTGGTCCGGGAATTCAATTGACCAAGGTGCATGTTTGACTGGTCGTTGACTTCCATTATAGGCATTAAAGAGGTGGTCATGTAACAAAATTGAGTTGGAAATGGATTGTGGTTGGACAAGTGAAGTATATAAGGATTATTTCTATTGAAGTAGGGGACGAATCTACATAATTGGAGGGGCTGAGCAAGAAATCAAGGAGAGATTTGGAGATTTTTACTTGGAGTTTTTCTTCTTCATTCTTTCAATTTGTGTAATTCTTTAAGGATGATTTTTCAAATATTGTTGGTTTTAATTTCTGCTATGAACTAATTTCTTTAATTAGGATTCCAATTGAACCTTTTATGGCTATGAATTAATTATTTGATTTACTCCAATTATTTATGTTGAAGTGAATTGCTCATCTTGCTTTGTGCTGATTGATTAATTATCTGGCCTATAATTACCTTATTACTCTAGAAGGAATTGAAAGAGGAATTCTTGGGTTAGAACGGGGCATGGTGACATGTGACTTAGTTATTTGCAAAGTGAATAATTAGGTTTGTGAATTGAATGGAAATATCTGTACACCGCATGTAACATATAAGGAATTAGGATTGAAAAAAGTTTAATTCAATTGTTTTGCATAGGAATATAGCAAGATTAATCTGGATTAAATAGAAGTCATTTGATCACTTGGAAAATGACTTTTGGTACTTGAGAATTCATGTTAACAATTCAGTAGGCATAATAATTGGGATAATTGGATAATTTATTTATAGTTCATAACTAAGGATATTGGAGTCTTAATCCTTATTTATCTGAATTCAAATAAATTTTTGTTTTGTTTATTTGCTTTCTTTTAGTTTAATTTCTTTTAATTGTTTAATTTAATTTTCTTTATTCAAAAAATCACAATTTATGGTTGTTTAAATAAAATTGAATTGATATAGTGCTAGTAGTTGGAATTTATTAATTAGAATTTTCTGTGGGATCGACACTCTATCTTATCACTCTATTACTTGTTGGCCGTGTATACTTGGACGTTTGCTTGGATTGTGAAATCAACCAACAGGTTTTTGGCGCCGTTGCCGGGGAATTCTTTATTAGTATTAATTTCATATTAGTTATAATCAAATTGGTCTTAATTTAAACGTTACTTATTTTTCTTCTTGTATTTGCAGGAATTCTTTGCGAGTGTATGCACACAAGATCAAGGGCGAAAAAGGAACTTTTTCCTTATACAAACGATATTGAAAGGAAGCTCCAGAAATTGCAGTCGACTAGTGCAGTGTCACCTGTGGAAGAAACTCTGGCAAAATAAGAAATTCCAGCGAACATGGCAGGGAACGAACAGAAATCACTTAGGGACTATGCCATGCCGAATGTTACGGATATTCAGTCAATTATTAGGAGGTCGGTGATCAATGCAAACAGTTTTGAGATCAAACCAGGAATAATTCAGATGCTACAGAATACATGTCAGTTTGGGGGTAGTTCGATAGATGATCCGAATGAGCATATCTTAAGTTTCTTGGAAGTTTGAGACACCTTCAAATTCAACAATGTATCGGAGGATACTACAAGGTTGAGGATGTTCCCGTTTACCTTAAAAGATAAAGCGCGAAGTTGGCTACATTCTTTGCCTCCTGGCTCAATCACAACTTTGGACGACTTAGCTCAAAAATTTCTAGCTAAGTTTTTCCCACCAGCGAAGTCGGCAAAACTACGGAACGATATTCACACCTTCGCACAGTTTGATTCAGAATTGTTATATGAGGCGTGGGAAAGATTTAAGGATATGCTCCGTAAGTGCCCTCACCACGGAATTCTGCAGTGGATGCAGTTAGGGATATTTTGTGATGGTTTGCACGCGTCCACGAGGGCCAGTATTGATGCAGCAGTAGGGGGAGCGATCATATCTAAGAGTTTTGATGAGCATATCAGCTGTTAGAGATAATGGCCACCAACAACTATCAGTGGCCCATGACTAGGTCTAACCCTCTGAAAACACCAGGAAAGTTTGACATAGATGCGATGACAGCATTAGCAGCACAAGTGGCCGCACTAGCTAAGCAAGTGGAAACAAGGCGTCCACAAACCACACAGCAGGTAGCAATGGTTTGTGAATTATGAGTTGGGGGTCATGCTACGGATCAATGTGCCATAAATTACGAATCGGCCGGTTAGAGGGAGCTATAATCGATCTACCCAACCTTACCCGAATCAAAACGCATATAATCCGGGTTGGAGAAATCATCTGGGGTTTTCATGGAGTAACAATCAAGCTCAAGCTCAAGTGCCGAGACAACAAAATACATCTGGATTTTAAAATTAGACACAACAACCAAAAAAGAAATCAGGTTGGGAGGAAGCCTTGGAAAAATTTATTAGGGCTACTGACAAAAAGAACGAGGAACAAGAAAAAAAAATTAATCAAATGGAACTGAATATGCAAAGCCAAGGTGCGTCGCTCAAGAATCTGGAAAATCAAGTGGGGCAGATAGCATATGCACTTAGTAACCGACCACTTGGAACACTTCTGAGTGACACAAAGAAAAATCCGGGCAGAGATGAGCATTGTAAGGCTGTAACTCTACGAAGTGGAAAGGATTTGCAAGAGACAGTCACGGATAGGGAAAAGAGGGACAACGCAAAAAGTGAAATAGAGGAAGTTGTGGACATCGGAAAACCTCAAGATGAGACCTTAGAGCAGAAAGAATTGGAACCAACCATCACAATGCCTCCCATACCGTATCCGCAGAGGTTTCAAAAATCCAAGTTGTATAAGCAGTTTTCACGATTCTTGAATATTTTCAAAAAACTGCATATCAACATCCCCTTTGCCGAAGCCTTGGAACAAATGCCGAGTTACGCTAAGTTTATGAAGGAGGTTTTGTCAAGAAAGAGGAAATTGGGTGAGTTCGAAACAGTGGCGTTAACCGAAGAATGTAGCGTGATCATTCAAAATAAGTTACCACCGAAGCTTAAGGACCCAGGTAGCTTTAATATTCCATGTGAAATTGGAAATCAGTTTTCGGGACGAGCATTATGTGATTTGGGGGCCAGTATAAATTTGATGCCATTATCCGTCTATAGCCAGTTTGGACTTCAGGCTCCACGATCGACAAATATCAGTTTGTAGTTGGCAGATCGATCGGTTACATATCCACGAGGTATTGTTGAGGATGTTTTAGTTAAAGTGGATAAATTCATCTTCCCCGCAGATTTCTTTATCTTGGATTGTGAAGTGGACAGCGAAATCCCAATCATTCTTGGGCGACCATTCTTAACAATGGGTAAAACATTGATTGATGTGCAAAAAAGAGAATTGACGATGCGAGTTGAAAATCAACAGGTCACCTTTAATGTTCTTAAGTCAATGTCTTATCCGAAAGAAAAAGGTGTATGTTTGCAGGTTGATATCATGGAGGAATTGGTTAATCACAAGCTCAGTGGAAATTATTCGGAGGACCCGCTTGAATCCATTTTGCTCGGGATGGACGAAGATGATATTAAAGATGACGTGGAGTATGTCAAATGGCTAGATACATCATCTGTCTTCCAGAAAAGCAATCAATCATTCGACACCCTTGATAGGCCCGAAACGGAAGGTAAAAAGTTCAAACCCTTTATAGAAGAGCCACCAGTGTTGGAATTAAAGCCACTACCATCTCATCTGTAGTATGCTTATTTGGGAAAAAATGCCACCTTACCAGTGATTGTTTCGACAGAATTAACTGACACACAAAAGGAAAAACTGTTATGGGTCTTACGAGAGTTCAAAACAGCACTTGGGTGGACTATAGCGAATATTCGAGGTATTAGCCCATCATTCTGTATGCATAAGATTTTAATGGAAGAGGGGGAAAAACCAACCATTGAGATGCAAAGATGGCTAAACCCCATTATAAAGGATGTAGTGAAAAAGGAGATCATAAAATGGTTGGATGTCAGCATTATTTACCCAATCTCGGACAGTTCATGGGTGAGTCCTGTACAGTGTGTATCAAAGAAAGGGGGTATGACAATGGTGAAGAATGAAGCTAATGAGCTCATCCCTACTAGAACAGTTACAGGATGGAGAGTATGTATGGACTACCGCAAGCTGAATAAAGCCACGTGCATGAATCACTTCCCTTTGTCGTTCATTGATCAGATGTTGGATAGGCTAGCGGGACATCAGTTCTACTGTCTCTTGGATGGATATTCTGGGTATAATCAAATTGCCATAGCACTAGAGGATCAAGAGAAAACTACATTCACATGCCCCTATGGTACGTTTGCATTTCGGCATATATCTTTTAGGTTATGTAATGCACCGACAACCTTTCAACGATGCATGATGGCGATCTTCTCCGATATGGTCGAACAGAATTTGGAGGTATTTATGGATGACTTTTCTGTGTTCGGCGATAGCTTTGATTTATGTTTGAAAAATATAATTTTAGTGTTGAAGCGATGCGTGGAGACTAATCTGGTTCTTAACTGGGAAAAATTTCACTTTATGGTGAAAGAAGGGATTATTTTGGGGCATAAGGTTTATGCAGCAGGGTTGGAGGTGGACAAAGCAAAGATTGAGACAGTTGAGAAATTACCTCCTCCATCATCTATGAAGGGAATCCAGAGCTTCTTGGGACATGCGGGTTTCTATAGATGCTTCATTAAAGATTTCTCCAAATTTTCAAAACCCTTATGTTCCCTGTTGGAGAAAGACGTGCCTTTCAAGATGGATTAGCCGTGTATCGAGGCAATTGAGGTATTAAAGAAGAAGTTGGTCTCTGCTCCAATTATTATGGCACCCGATTGGTCTTTACCGTTCGAATTGATGTGCGACGCCAGTGACTACGCAGTTGGAGCAGTATTAGGACAATGTCACGACAAGATTTTTCACACAATCTACTATTTTAGCAAGACGTTGACGGATGCCCAATTGAACTACACAACCACCGAAAAAGAATTACTTGCGGTTGTATTTGCCTTCGATAAATTTAGAGCATATCTCATTGGGACCAAGGTAATTGTCTACACGGATCATTCTACCATCAAATATCTGATTGAGAAGAAGGACGCTAAACCGCGGTTAATACGATGGGTATTGTTGCTACAAGAATTTGATTTGGAGATCCGGGATAGAAAAGGTACCGAAAATCAGGTGGCGGATCATCTTTCTCGATTGGACAACGTGGAGGTTCAGAAAAAAATAACATCATGATCAATGAGAAATTTTCGAATGAACAGCTTCTCCGCGTAATAACAATATTGCCGTGGTATGCAGACTATATGAATTACGTGGTTGCTAAGGTGTTACCACCGGATTTGACCTCACAACAATGAAATAAGTTCCTCCACGATGTGAAGCAATACTATTGGGATGAACCATTTCTATTTAAGGCTTGTGCAAATCAAATGATTAGAAGATGTGTGCCACACGAAGAGATGGATAGCATACTAGGTCATTTCCACTCATCAGATTATGGAGGCCATTATTCCGAAGATCGAACAGCGGCTAAGGTGTTACAATCGGGATTTTTCTGGCCTTCTCTATTCAAGGATGCATATCTCTATGTGCTAAAGTGTGACCGGTGCCAACGTGTAGGTAATATCTCCAAGCGCATTGAAATGCCACTCAACACAATTTTAGAGGTTGAACTATTCGACGTGTGGGGTATTGATTTTATGGGATCATTCCCGTCTTCCTTTAATAATTAGTACATTTTGTTGGTGGTAGATTACGTTTCCAAATGGGTAGAAGCTGCAGCTTTACCCACGAATGATGCCAACGTTGTCCTCTGATTCTTAAAGAAAAACATCTTCACACGATTTGGGACGCCAAGGGTGATAATAAGTGATGAGGGAACTCATTTCTATAATAAGCAGTTAACTAAATTGCTTGTAAAGTATGGGGTTCCTCATAAAATTGCAGCCTCGTATCATCCCCAAACCAATGGTCAAGCGGAGGTCTCGAATAGGGAGGTCAAGCGAATTCTAGAAAAGGTGGTCAATCCATCACGAAAAGATTGGTCTTTGCGTCTTGCCGATGCTTTATGGGCATATCGAATAGCATATAAGAATCCTATCGGCATGTCACCATATCGGATGGTCTACAGAAAGGCGTGTCATCTCCTGGTTGAACTAGAACACAGTGCACATTGGGCCATTCGAAAACTTAATTTCGACCTTCAAGCAGCAGGGGAGAGAAGGCTACTGCAATTGAATGAGATGGACGAATTTTGGTTAAATTCCTATGAAAACGCAAAACTCTACAATGAGAAAGTAAAAACCTGGCATGATAAGAAAATTCTTGATCGGACATTCAAACCGGGCCAACAAGTCTTGCTTTTTAATTCACGATTGCGTTTATTTCTTGGGAAATTGAAATCCCGTTGGTCCGGCCCGTTCGTAATTACTTATGTCGCACCACACGGGAACATTGAAGTTGAGGAACCAAATTCAAAATGAACATTTAAGGTTAACGGCCAATGATTGAAACATTATTGGAGTGGACCCATTGATCGGCAATCTACGGCCATGTACCTTTCCGACCCAGCAATCAATTGAGCAACACAGAACAGTCAGGCTGAAGACTATAAAACAAGTGCTTTGGGGAGGAAACCCCATGTGTTTTATTTAATTTGTATTTATTCATTTTATTTAAGTTTACTTAAAATTCATGATAGATTTCGTGGTCTAATGATTGGTTCGTGTATATACAGCTCACTACACGCTAGTTCGAGGATACAGGCATGAAGATTAAATGAGCAAAGTGGAAGGAAACGGACTACAAATGTAAGTTGTGCATTTTAAGTGCTTGGTGTGCCTCATTAGCTTCCAACAAAACCCGGCCGCCCAAATTTCATGCTACAATAGTAAGTAATCGCTAGCGGCCTTGCCGGCCCGAAGCTCTTGAACTTATCGATGCTCAAAGACCCCGGCTCTGTTCAAGTTTATTCTTCACGCCCCGTTTGCCCGTCAGAGGGTCACACAAGCTACTTCACTATAGCGCCCCGGCGCTGCATTCGTGCTTCATCTCAGTGCCCCGGTGCTCCGTACAAGCCATATCACAGCACCCCGGTGCTAATGCAAGAGAAAAGAGTCCTGTTCCAGTTCAATAACCGTTCGGTTCCACTCAAGGCATTCCAACTTCTTCACACATCTCTGTTATCTCAAATAAACTACTCTCCTCTAGTAACCGATCTCCAAAATTTTATTTAGCCTCACAATATCTAACGCAATTATCCATCTCATATTGGGGTTTTCAATCTACAACCAATTTTCTTCTCAAATTTCTACTGCAAAGGCATGTACTGAATTACATTCATTAGATGGTGAAATTCACTCTTGTTAATTATGAGATGGGTAAGCTAATTTGCATCTTGATTCATATTCTCTACATCTACAGTGTAGATTTTCATCCTTTGTGAGTTTGATTCTCTCATATTGCCTGCATGTGAATCACGTTTGATAGTACACCACTTTTAGTTGCCATATCATGCATCTGTGATGATTACTTACAAGGGATTTGAAGTAATATGAAGTTATTTGTGACTCAAAGCAATATGAACTGCCCACAAAGTGTTTGATGTTTTGCCTGATCCAATGTTTATGCATAGAATCATATCCAAAATTGACTACACTTGCATTTTAACCATCTCAATATCGTAGGACTATGGAAATATCATTAGTATGGGAGGTAAAACTGTATTGATGCCTATGTTGGATCAAAATTTCAATGGGACTAATATTCTGTTGCACTTGTATATACATGATTGGAAATTCCTTAAAATTTTAGCCTATATAGTTGCATGTACTGAATGTTGCAGTAATTTGCCATAATATGCTTCTACATAGTGTGCTTCTTTGCAAATTGCACCATTTGAATAGTAACTGCATCCGATCAGTCCAATGTGTTGTGACACACCCCCAACCATGTACTCCACGTGCACATAACTTGAAGTTTGGGGGTTGTGTTCGGGGTCTATGTATACATATTCGAGTTATGCCTAATTCTAATTCTTGTGTATGCGCATTCTTGCAGACATTTCTAAATGGCTTCCAAGAGTCAACGTGGCGAAGGTTTAGGGACCGCTTCGACTCCACCTCCAAAATTTGACAGTCGACGTTTTGTCAGTGCAGCGGCTCAAGAACGCTATAACCGCATGGCTACCCGCTCTATTGTCCCCGAACGAGGTTTGAGATCTGATCCAGTCAAGGATGGGGATATGGCAGCCATGATTGCAGAAAGAAATTGGTTCACATTCACCACGCAACCAGACCCAGCAGTCATTGCAGTAGTAAAAGAGTTTTATGCAAATGTGTCCGAACACTTCCACTATGGGGTGTTTGTGAGGGGTAAAACTGTTGAAATTGGCGACGAGCACATAAACGGGTGCTATCAACTGCCATTAGAGGGACTGAACGACCAGTATGCAAGACTTGTGAGTGATGAGCCGGACTATGAGAAGATAATTTGCGAGCTTTGTCAACCGGGCACCACATGGACATTGCATGAATGGGGCAGCATAACCTTTCCACTATCTAACCTCAGTCTATATGGAAAGGCGTGGTATGCTTTCATTTGCGTTAAACTCATGCCATGCACACATGTGAGCCATGTCACCAAAGAGAGGGCTGTTTTTCTATAGTTAATCATTCAAGGCCTAAAAATTGATGTTGGCCACCTTATCCAGCAGTTTATTCTCAGAGCGTCATGAGGAGGGACCACAGGAGGTTTACCCCATCCGTCTCTCATTTGCGTCCTGTGTGCTAAGTTTGGGGTCAAATGGAAATCAGACGAGATGATTCAAACGCCTATGCCAGTTTTGGACCATAAGTTGATAAGTGTGTATAAAGTGTGGACAGGTGGAGCAAACCACCCTAGGGGATTGGGTTTCATAATTCCCCAAGTTGAAGCTTCTCAAGCTCCACCACCTCAAGCTCCACGTACTTATGGCCCTTCCTCCGCAACTCACCGTGGTATGGTTCCCGGCGGTCCAAATGCGAAATAGATTTGGATGGTTTTACAATATCAATCTCGTAATGTCCGCTTTTCGTAACGCCAAGATGTTATCTACAAATATATGGTCGACCAATTTACTGATCAGAATGCCATGCACGCCCAACTATACCTGGGCATTACTCTTAGCAGCCCCTACTTGCTCCTTCTTACTTACTGTGTTTCCCCTTCCTCGATCAAGAGATGAGAGAGGATGAGGATGCTCCACCCAAGGAATAAGCTCGTCAGGGAAGTCCTCTATTTTATATTGTTTTATCTTTCGCATGAGGACATTGCTCTTGTTAAGTTTGGGGGTAGTTAATTTTTATTTTGAATTATTAGATTGTTAATGGTTTTAATTTGGATTTTTATTGTGATTAAGTGTTGCATTTTAGGATTGCATGTTAATTCCAGCCTTTGATAGTACGTATTTTTGGGGCCAATGACGAAATTAGAATTGCATGAACAAGTCTAGTAAGGATTGTTGAGTCAGTGATATGATTTTCTTGACATGATTTATATCTTTATCTGTTTGAAACTGATATTATAAGGATAGCACATTTTGAAAAATGACCATATTAGCGATGATAGTTTAAATGGATAGATAATAAAGTTCTAAAGGATGAATGCTAGTGAAATGAAGGAATAATTTGAATAGCTAGTGAAGACTGAATTTAGATATAAACTCAAGTTTGGTGAAAAAATATTTGGAGTATATAAGCTTTGAAAAAAAAATTAATAAACATCGTGTCATGCTTGTCTAGTTTTGTGGCCTTTGTTACTTGAGTAAGTAAGCTCGAGGGGATTGTCTCTACACCTAGCGCCCTAAGGTCTTAATGGCTTGGGAGTCGTTGGTCGAAAGCTCGTTAAGGTAACACTGAAAAGCCTAAGGGAATAAGACAATGCATAGTCATGAGAAAAAAAATGATAAAAAAAAGGAAAAAATATATATAATAAAGCGGGAAAAGTACAAAAAGCCCCCGTAAAAAAAAAGCATAAGTATTCATTTTTGACCCCTGGACTTTGGTGATTGTTTAATTTCAGTTGAATCAAGTGTATTTGATGAGCTCTCAAGTTTATACTGTATGATATCTTCAAAGAAAGCTATTATCTTTCCTATTTTTGCTCGTTATTGGTTAGCATGGTTATTGAACACACACTCACGATATCAGTAATAACAGATTTAGATTTGTTGATTGTTGGGGTATTATTGATCTACAATAACATGGTGTATTAGCATGTTTTTGTGATTTTTCTAAGGCCTATGAATATATTTGTGCTATTGGATTGCTGGAATTAAGGACATATAGATAGTTTGCATTTGCATGGTTGTTTAGTTGTTTTTGTGTCTTGTGTTTTGTTGCTTGAGGACATGCAACGATTTAAGTTTGGGGATATTGATGATTGGGTTATATACCCATGAATTGGATATATTTGGGCTTAATTTGTTGTATTCTCAAGGTATTTAGATTCACTTTTACTGTGTTTATGTGTTGCTATGCAGATTTGGGAGCTGCAGGGACAATTCTGGGAGTTTCAAGCTGTTAAAGGGCATTTTGGTAATTTTTGGAGGTGCAGCGCCGGGGTGCTCAAGTCAGTATATTTCCCAGCTCCGGGGCGCTGGTCCGGGGATTCAGTTGACCAAGGAGCGTGTTTGACTGGTCGGTTGACTTGCATTATAGGCATTAAATAGGTGGTTATGTGACAAAATTGAGTTGGAAATGGATTGTGGTTGGACAAGTGAAGTATATAAGGATTATTTCTATTGAAGTAGGGGACAAATCTACACAATCAGGGGGCTGAGCAAGAAATCAAGGAGAGATTTGGAGATTTTTACTTGGAGTTTTTCTTCTTCATTCTTTCAATTTGTGTAATTCTTTAAGGATGATTTTTCAAAGATTGTTGGTTTTAATTTCTTCTATGAACTAATTTCTTTAATTAAGATTCCAATTGAACCTTTTATGGCTATGAATTAATTATTTGATTTATTCCAATTATTTATGTTGAAGTGAATTGTTCATCTTGCTTTGTGCTGATTGACTAATTATCTGGCCAATAATTACCTTGTTACTCTAGAAGGAATTGAAAGAGGAATTCTATGGTTAGAACTGGGCATGGTGACATGTGACTTAGTTATTTGCAAAGTGAATAATTAGGTTTGTGAATTAAATGGAAATATCTGTTCACCGCATGTAACATATAAGGAATTGGGATTGAAAAGAGTTTAATTCAAGTATTTTGCATAAGAATATAGCAAGATTAATCTGGATTAAATAGAAGTCATTTGATCACTTGGAAAAGGACTTTTGGCACTTGAGAATTCATGTTAACAATTCAGTAGGCATAATAATTGGGATAATTGATTTATAGTTCATAATTGGGGATATTGGAGTCTTAATCCTTATTTATCTGAATTCAAACAAATTTTAGTTTTGTTTATTTGCTTTCTTTTAGTTTAATTTCTTTTAATTGTTTAATTTAATTTTCTTAATTCGAAAAATCACAATTTATGGTTGTTTAAATAAAATTGAATTGATATAGTACTAGTAGTTGGAATTTATTAATTAGAATTCTCTGTGGGATCGACACTCTATCTTATCACTCTATTACTTGTTTAGCGTGTATACTTGCACATTTACATTGATTGTGAAATCAACCAACAGTAGACTTGGCGCATAAGAATGGAATAGTAATGAGGTGGAAGTAAGGAGGTGGATTAAGGAGGTGGAAGGCAATAAAGACCATTATGCCCTAACTTTGGATTGCCTATAAATAGAAAGCTAAGACTTTCATTTGTTGCTTGATTTAATTTCATCCAACAACTTCCTTTCTAAAGTAACTTATTGGTTAGAGAGAATAAGCATATATGTCAAGAATAAGTCATTCATCCTTTGCTAGATTTTCCAAAGAGAAGTGAAGTAATAGTCTTCAAGGGTAAGACTCTTGTCTATTATACCTTTATCTCTACCATGATAAGATTGATAGAGAAGTGTGATTGTATGCTAAGAACATATAAGAAGTCATTGATGAATGAACTTAAGCTGAATAAGTTAAAAAAGCAACTTGAACCTAAATAAGTTGATAACTTGTGAAGAACTTATCTTATGCTTGTCATATGATGATAGTATGTTCAATATAGTATGAGAACATTGATTAAAGGACTTAAGTCCATATTAAGTCATAAGCAAGAAAATTTGTAGTTAAGAAGTTGATTAAGTCATTGACTTATGAGAATAAGTTAAAACCTACTTTGTTAATAAGTTGGTGTAATAAGTAAGTTGAAATGTTCATGTGTTGGTTAAAATCCATTTAGAATGATTAGTAATGAAGTTTTTCCAGAATTCACACGATTCGAAGATAATCGTCGAATTCGTGAAATTCTTGGAATGGAAGTCGTATTTTGTGTTTGAAGTTGGAAATGTTGGTTTTCGATAGAGACAAGTCATATTTGGCATTATAGAGTTGCGGACTCGAAAATGACCAAATTCCGACTTAGAACGAAAAAATGAGCGTTGAACGTTCACGAACGTTTATCATTTTCGTTAAAAATGAACTAATAGGTGAAATTTTAGCAAACGAAGTTAAATAGATATAATTCTTGCATGAACGCATAGAGTATGTAATTTGTGAACCGTAGGCTTTTGAACGAGCCAATTCGGACTTATAACGAAGAAGTTATGCGTCTGGGAGTTTTGTAAAATTTTCAAATTTTATAAATTGTCTGAGGCACAAAGTTTGTGCCGCAGTGCTAGTTCCGGATGTCAGGTACTACTAACCCTCGCCGGAACTCGAGTTGAAGGTCTATAACCGGCGCCATAGCGCCAGTCCTAGAGTTTTGGCAAACAAGAATGTTTACAAATATAGAATGAAAGAGAATTCATTAGTAATGAACTAAGGTATAAACATAACATTTTTAAGGCATTGATAGACACTTAATGTATGATGATTAAAGGTTAATAATCAATTGAAGGTGAACGTAATGAGAATGACGTAATGAAAAGCCGGAACCAATAATAATAAATCTAAGTCAGGATTTAGATTAAGATGAAGAGTAAGATATAGTAGTATACCTACTTGATTATATGTGACCTAATGTGGTACGTTATATGATCATGTATTATAGAGATTTAGAGACTTAAAGTGTATGTGTGATAATCAGTCAGCAGACGCTGAAGGCAAGTATTCTAACCCTTGTTCCAGTTCAGTCTGGACAAGCTTTGTAATTCATGTATTCTTTCGCATGAAGTTTTGAATGATGAAGTCAAAGCCAATTCTTTCGGCTGGACTTATATTATGAATCTATCAAGCATGATTAATGTTTATCGAGTTATATTGGTATAGTTTTCAATCGAAGACTGAGTATGCTAAAATGTTTTTCTCATTTAACGACAGGCACTTGAGGTTGCCACAACTTAAACGTATACACATTTAATGAATGTAGTGTTGATCAACATAGAGTACTATAGGCTGATCACCTAGACGTGCTCGTAAGTAATGTCAGACTTACGGACTTAGTGCCGGGATGTCCTTTTCAAAAGAACTTATGAAATGCTCAAGGTCTTGGACTGGAATTGATGTTTTACTGAATATTGTTGTTGTAAAATGATTTGAATGAAAAGAAGTGCTATTTTGAATTATCGATAGTACTTCGTAACTATTGTTCAGTTACTGAAGATATATGAGTTCTATGTTTCAAGTATGTTGTTTATTAGAATTGTAGTACTTGCTGAGCTAGTCATGCTCACTCTTGCTTGAACCATATGAACACAGCTAAAATCGAGCGAACCGAAGGCTCCGGCAAGGATAAGGGCAAGGTGAAGACGAACCCTTAGATTATTTATGTAATAGTATTGGTAAATATTGTAATATATTGAATATTATGACAAGAACAAATGAATGGGTTATAAAGAACCTGGGGAAATGTAATATTATTTTAAATATATAGAAGACATATTCGTCCTATTGAGAATGTTCAATTGAATGAATGTATGAATGGTCATACCGTGTAGCACCATCTGTCGGGTTGGAAGATACCCGGATTTGGGGGCGTCACAGTTAAACGATGAATGATTTATAGCCAATGCTATGAATTAATGGTACTACGAAGTAGTACGGGAAAAAGAACTCAAATTGAGTGTAAAGGATAGCATACGAATTAAAGAAAATTCGTATTAAGTAAAGAGAAAGTTAGAAGTTGTAAGATTTCAATTGAGGACTCATGTGATAGCTGAGTTGTATGAACCTTTGTATGGGCAGAGGTTTGTGCTTTGTGTAACCACCACTCGGTTTATTATAGTGATAATCATTAAAATTGGTCACGCTATCAAGATGTATATGACGAGAAGGTGAATCTTTTCTCATGTATATACTTGATAGGTAAAGAACGATAAAGTAGGTGCGAGTTCTTGAAACTCATACTTATGGTACGTTTGTGACTCATAATGATATGGTATGTTTTTTAACTTCTCGGCGAATGGACGCTTATGGTCTGTATGAGATAGTTATTAAACTCATATTATTGTGGAAAGTTCCTGAACTCATAATGTGTGGTAAGTTGATGGACTGTACTAAGGTGTAGGAATGTGTGGACTAAAAACGAATTATTTTCAGTAGACTTAGCATTGAAGGTGCTAGAGAAGATTAAGTATTGTCGCAAGTAAGACAATGAAGGAAGATGGAGAATAGGATATTCCAAGTCATCTAGCAATGCTAGATTTTGAAGTTTCTTGAAATTGTGCTAATGTGCGCGTTTTAAAAAAGGAAAGAATTGGTTCAACTTTTGGAACCAATGGATTTTAACTTGGTATGTCTATGCTAATTGTTTCGGCTAGACAGAAATTGATTTGAAATATCAAAATGAATTTTATATCATCAGTGCATTTAATGCAAAGATGGTAAAAGGATGGAATTATTAATGCAACTGAACCTAGTGTTGGAAGTGATCTTAGGATCAACAACCAGCTGTGGTATGATGTATAATGACGAAGTCATCAACTGACGAAGTTCTCAACGTACTGTGAAAAGTGCGGTATCATGACATCATAAAACATTTTGATGTATTGTAAGAGAATTTAAAGAAGTAGTCAATTTCAATTGATTTGACTAGACGAATGTTTCAAGTTGATGTCCAATTTATTGGTATGGTCTAAGCTACTTTATTTGGCTAAGACAAATGGTATGTCATGATTAAAAGAAAATCGAGTTTTCTTTGAAGAGTTATGTCGAACCAAATTGTTTTGGAGCGGAATCTAATGATTAAGTCTGAGGTGAACATACCCTGAAATGGGGTTATACTATGGGTTGATCGCCTACGTATGGAAGAGGTAGTTTACCTTCTTTGTGATTGTAAACTTACCGTGGAAGAAGGGTTTACGGTGAAATGTTGTTAAACTTAGTAAGAGTTCATGGTCGATTTGACCCCTCAGCAAAAGAATGAAATGTTTTAAAGGAATCCTTATATTCTTATTTATTCCTTTCACTTTATGATTCTTGATAAGTTGTGAAGGGTAGGGAATGTATGAAAGATAAGAACTTCTTTGAAGAGAAGTTGAGAAGATGAGTAAGATAAAATTTCGAGGACGAAATTCTGTGAAGAAGGGGTGAATGTGATGACCCGGGAATGGGTGTGGTTTTAGAAATTTCGAGGATGAAATTTTTATAAGGAGGGAAGAATGTAACAACCCGGAAAATCGGATTGTCCAGAATTTAAGGTTAAAGAATTAGTTATTAATAAAATAAATTTTTATTAATACTATTATGTGCTATGTGTTTATTAATCGTTCTAGAACCAAGGATGATTATTAATCGGGAGGATTCTGGCTATGAGCTAGACTGAACGAGTAAGAATTTCCAAGACGAAAATAAATTTTTTCCGGGAATAAAATATTTCTGGGGAAAAAGACGAAATAGGAACTATTCACCCGACGAAACCCTAAAGGTTAGGGTTTGAATAACCTAAGCCTTTCTGAAAGTTCGGTATTTCGAAATGACATTCCGTCGAAAGATTTGACGATAATATATCGTGAAAAGTTAAGTAAGTCGATAAAAGTTTTTCTCAAAAAACGTGCAGAAATGCTTCAAAATAAAAATGATGAAAAGTACTATTATGTACTTTTCATTCATTTAGCTACGTTAGTGGAAAACGTGGAGGAAAATGCTTAACACCAAAAAGTGTTTTTCAGTTTTTTAGAAATCTGAAGAATACGTAAAAGTTAATCGATAAAGGAAACACAAATATCCAAAAATATTTGGATTCCGAGGATAGCAGTTTTCAAACTGTCGGACGAATTTCGCAAGGCGGAAGCACGAAACTTCCAACGGAAGCTTCGTGAATAGTAAGGAGGTCTATTCAGGAGGTGTGAATAGTAAGGAGGTTGGGGCAAAATGACTAAAATGCCCCTAACCTTGGTTTTCTATAAATAGGAAGCTTAATTCATTTGTTTAGGATTTTGAAAAATCCTATAACACTTGAGAGAGAGGGGGGGATTGGATGAGAATGAGAAAAAGGAGGAAAAGATTGCTCGTGAGCAAACTTTGTCCGATGGAAGGAGATTATAGAAGAAAGGTAATCCAAAAACCTAATTTCTAGATAATTTTCTTTAAGTTTGTATGTTAAAAACATAGCTTAATGAGAATAAAAAGTAAAAGATATTAGGAATGGTTTCATATGGTTGAAATCATGAGAAAAGAATAAATAAGAAAATAGAAATTTAGTTTATAAATTTCTTAAGGAAGTGTATGATTCATAATGAATTAGAACGATCCGAGTAGATTATATGAATGAGTAGGTGAATTAAGTAAGGAATGCTGTTCTATAACATCAAATTCCAAGAAAAAGTAAAATCGTAATCAAAATATCGATTACAAATGAAGAACGAATGAACAACGCGAAGAACACGCGACGAACGCGAAGAACGTTGTTGATGGAAAAATTTAAAACCATCGTAGGTTAATTGTTGTGAACGGACAAGTTTAAAACCATCGTGTATAAGTTAGTTTCTTATTGTTTGGTTAGGAACGTTAGAAACGTTCACGAAGAACGAATTAAAACTGAGCTATAACAAAGTTATGGAGAAAATTTTGTAAAAGAAGAACGAGAATTAGAAAGTTAGTAAATGAACTCAAACATGTAGGGTTTCATAAGAATGTAAGAGAATGTAGATAACGTGAGTCGTGGACTGAAGAAGGAATGAATTCCGAGTTCGGATGATCAAATTACGGACGAACAAACGAAGAACGTTAAAAACATAAAAATGAACGAAGAGTGAAGATTAAGCTAATTTAATGGCATGTTAATGGATTTATAATGAAGTTTTGTCTGAGAGTAATCGAAGTACGTAAGATAAGGGAGAAATTAGCTTTGGAATGACCTCGTTCTGAGTTATAATGAATAAGTTATGGAATCAGGAAGTAAGCGTATTAAGCAATTTTTAAGACTTAGAAAAATTTTCTAGGTTTTATGCTCGGCACCGCAACGCCAGTCAAGCCTTGGGAGGCGGCGTTGCAGCGCGAGGCCCAGGCCATCAGCTACTACTGAGTGGTGCCGCAGCTCAAGAAATAGAGAAGGGAGTGGTGCCGCTATGCCAAATTTCGGCGCTTGACATCAGAGAGTGGCGCCAGAACGCGAGGTAAAGGAAGGGGCTCTGGCGCATGGCCACACGGTAGGGAAAAAAAAGCCAGTGATGAGCTTTTAACTGCTCAATTACTGGGGGATGTGCTAGAAAGAAATATGAAGATGTAGTTCAACTAATGTAACACTTAATTAAGTGTATTAAACCTTTGATGAAGGTTGACAAAAAGATTAAACAAGATTAAAAGATAAAGAATGTGAATGCGAGTTACGGAACCAATATCTGGAGACCGTAGTCGCGATAAACGAACGTGGGGGATTGCTATGATTGTGATTCCTTAGACACTGAGTAACAAGCGTAATGTATAACATTTTGATGTTATTAATGAGAGATGAATGTAAAGCGTTTATACGATGTGGACGCAACGCTATTGCGATGAACGATCAATCTTAGCATACAACGAACCGTATGGCTTTGCCATTAAGAAAGAATATTGAACATAGGATTCAGGTGATAGTAATGAATGAAAGCAATTAAACCCTTAGGTAAAGGTTGAATGAGAAATTAAGGGATGAACAACGTAAACGTTGAATACGTAAACGATTCTCGTGAATCATATTCACGTCGAACGAACGTTCTAAGTATACATTGGTTGTATGACTTAGACATTGACGAAGGTAGTAAGTAAGATATGAATTATCAAGAAAGCCGTAGTGAACGGTAATAAGATTAATGAAAGTCGAATGTGAGTCGGAGGAGAATGTTAGAATAAAATGTAAGCATTGAACACTTTAACCGACGTGAAGGTTAAGTGTACGTGAATATTAAATGGGTAGAACCTACACCCTGTGTATGGTTTAACCGTAAGATAATGAAGACTAATGATTAAACCTATGAATGGTGAAGAAGCTAAATTAAAGACAAGTACGTATAACGTAAAATAATCCAAGTTAATGTTTATAACTTGGATGAAGTTTCGAGTCGAATGAACCGGACATTGTAATATAAGAATAAGGTAACGTAAAATGCTTAACGCTATAAATACGTAGAATGAATATGGAATGATCGTCCTGAGTATACAAAAGATTGTATGACTTAGACGATGATGAATAAATCCAGAGGTATTGCATTTAATTGCCAGAAAGCCATAAGGAATAAGAAATTGACTTAACGAACATTATAGTTTAATGGTTCAGATAAGTTAAGATAAGTTAGGTTGTAGTACAATTTTAACCTTTGAAGGTTGACATATGGGAGCTGGGCTAAACAATTCCTTCAGAGAGTGAAGGTATATACAAAACTGGCAACCGATCTAACTCACTGTTATGGGCAGTGTAGATGAGACGGGAACTTGTTTGTTGGTTGTTTGTGGGAAATAATTCAGAGTACTATATGGACTGCTAGCAGAGACACGATGTGTGCTGAGTCCTAGAAAAGTTATAAGAAGAAGATAAGAATGTAAATCATCAAAGATGATGAACGTATTGAGTAAGACATCTATGTATGTCATGAAGCCGTTAACCGGTAAAGGAAGTTGGTCGCGTAAACTTAGATTGTAAGAACGTGAACCATAAGAAGTAAAGTTAAGTAAACCAATGCGTAAAGTCAAGTATATGACTAATTGGTGTATGTGTTATTTCTTTACGTGCTACATAGGAATTAGAATGAGCAGTTCAGCGTAAACTATAAGTTGTAGTTGTACGTAAGGCAAGTTTCCTAACTTCATTCATATTTTTAAATGAATGCTAGTTTCTAAAACTTCTCATATATTGAACTTGAGAAGTTCTGTCTATGTACAAATGTGTGATATTTGTACAAGGTGTTAGAATATATGAGGCCTTGTGCCACAATTTGAACACTTCGGTGTTTCGATGATATGAACTATTATGTGATTGAACTATTCAATATGAGAATGTTCTATTTATACATGAACCATTATTGTTAAGTCTCTGCTATTGATTCTAGCCAGACAGAATGTGTATGAAAGAGGTAGAAGAATGAAAGTATTTCAAAGTGAATGTGACTAATGTTTTAAAATGATAGGAATATAGATTATTCCTATTATTCAAGCTGCTTCATAACCTTTGTTCGGTTATTAAAGTCTTAAAAGAATGTTTGAATTCTTAAAGTTGTTTGTTCAACTGTTACAACTTGTTGGACAATTGAATGCTCACACTTGCTTTAAATAAAAATGTTTTTAGCGAACGATGTTAGTAGAACTTAAGGATCCCGTAAAGATCAAGTTGATCGGTATCCAGAAGAAGTACCATTCATTATATCAATGAGCGTGAAGATCAAGCGAAGACTTGTAATATAGAATGATAGAATTAAACTATAGAATAGTTTAATGAATGATTATGTATCTTTGGTGGCAGATAAAAGTCAATTGTACAAGATGTAAAGAATAATGTAATTATCATTATTTATAATGGAAAAGGTTATAAGGTTTTAGAACCTGGGATTTGAGGATATATGTTGTTATATTTAGCTATATAATGATGTATGTTTGGAAGAATATGGGATCGTGACGTACGGAATCCGGATGTGAAAATAGACCGAATTTCGGGGCGTTACACAAACATTGGGCTTGTTCATTAATTCGTATTAGATTTATCCATTCCTACACTTGTGCTTTATCATAATTCCAATTGGATATTACAATTTCCTACACAATCCTACAAGTCTATTACATTTGGCTTAAAGTCTTATAACGTATAACCTACATATTAATCTCATATTCCAACTCGTATACTTATTCATATATGACATACCATCATTCATACATACTCGTATAATACCTCGTATTATACTCATTCATTTCCTCGTATAATACCTACGTATTATACGATCATCGCTTTAATTCTTTATACACATTTCAATTCCTTCTCGAAAATCACTTTCCCTAACCGTTAGGATTTAAGTTCGAAAGCGAAAACTTCGTTTGCCATAACTGATATATTATTGGATATTCCATCTCGTCTTAGAATTCTATCATTATGCGTTTCTCAGAACTTCAGAAATAATTCCCGAGCAGAAATTCGTGAATAGTGTTTTCTACCAAAATTTCTAGAAAAACTTTTATTTTTGTCTTGGAAATTCAAACACTTTAATTCTATCACATAGACAAAATCCTAACCACATCCGCACATTCTAGGTCATAGAACGACCTTCACATAGCTTACTCACATAAATAATCAATTAAATTTATTTAATCCACATAATCAAATAAAATTTTAATTCTCATAAAAATCTGATTTTCTCGGGCAATACATTCTTCCCCCCTAATAAGGATTCTATCCCCAGAATCTTGCTACAACACATAAACAAATGAGGAAAAAAATTTCTTCATTTTAATCTCGAGTTCCCACGTTGCTTCTTCTACATTGTGGTTCCTCCATTTCACCTTCACCGAAGGTAATATATTATTTCTCATAACTTGTCCCTTCCTATTAATAATTTGAGTTGGAAGTTAAGCATTTACTAACACATTACGCTATCTCTCTTCCATATTTGGCCAACCAAAGTTCCATCAAAGGTCTTAATACATCTCAGTACTACCTAGATGTATCGAGCACCTCGAACTACAGCTTCACTCATTATTCCTTCTTTTAACTTGGAATTATTTGGAACTCAAATTCCTCCTTCAAAACGAGATGATACTTGATCTTCTCTTCATCTTTCATACTCCTTTCATTTTCTTGCATTCCTCGTTACCTAGTTGTACTTCCTTGACTCGTTCCATTTTCGTGGATTGAGTCTACACTGTCAATAACATTTCTACCGCTTCATTCCGTAATTTAACTTCTAACTCCGTTCTCGATATCTCCGTTATTAACTCATTCTGAGTCATTAACATCGATAGCTATTCCCTACCTTTCTTACTTAACGCATCGGCTTCTACGTTTACATTCCCTGTATGATATAAGATAAAACAATCGTGATCCTTTATCCATTCTAAAATCACCTTCTCTACCTCATATTCAACTCCTTCTGTGTGAATATATATTTCAGACTCTTATAGTCCGTGTATATCTCACACTTCTTCCCGTATAAATACTATCATCAGATTTTTTTTTAATTCAAAAACTACAGCTGCCAATTATAGATTATAAGTAGGATAAACCTTCTCATAATCCTTTAACTGGCGTGATGCACACGCAATGACTTTGTCATGCTACATGAGCACGTAACCTCGTCCTCTATGCGAAGCATCGCTATAATTACAAAGTTCCTTGTATCATCTGATAAAGATAATACAGGTAACTCACTTAACCTTCCTTTCTAGTTCCTGAAAACTCTTTTTCTCATTTCTCATTCCCATCATACTTATCAATAACATATTTGTATATCTTTTAAACTAAAATTCACACTTAGTGAATTATGTATCCAACTTCTCCCTCCGTAGTGTTTCCCACACTATCTTCAAATGTTCAGCGTGATCTTCTGGTGTCTTAAAATAGACTAAAATATCACCAATGATTATTATGACAAACTTGTCTAAATATTATTTGAACACTCTGTGACACTAATGGTACTTTCAACCATAGCACCTCACAAGAGTACCTATCAATTTACCACTGACTTGTTCGGTGCCCCTTACGGAAAGTCTAACTTTAATATATTAGTCACCCCAAATGACATAACCAGAAACTCATAATAACCATAACGAGTTCTGAACGTCGTCTTAGGTACATCCTCCTTCTTCCTTACTTTCAACCGACGATACCCCGTACACAAACCTATCTTAGAAAAATACTTTTCCCCTTTCAACTGATCGATGATCCTAGGCAATGGGTATTTATTCTTAACCGCTAACTTACTCCACTCACAATAGTCGATACGCAAATGTAACGACTCATCCTCTTCCTTAACATCCTTCTAGCTTGCATCATGGTTAGACAACAAGAGCGTCCCGGTGATTTATTACCGTAAAATACTACCTTGGGTTTTCTTAGAAAATCGAAGATTCATACTTTCCCTATGACAACTTATTAAAGTTCTATGGTTAATTAACCCATTCATACCGAGAATTACTTCAAATTCTCTCAACTTTATCGGTACTTATCTACCGATACTTTATTACCTCTATTATCCATGAAATAATTCCCATGAATATATTCAATGAGAGTTATATCCTCATTCTCTACCTTAACATTTTAAAGGTATTTATAATCCTTTCGAGAATGAACTTAATCACTTAGCACATTCAAATGCTATAAAAGAATAAGTAACACTCCAATCATACAGCACATAAGCATTTATTATATTAACTGGAATGATACATGTTACTAAATCCTCTCTTGGACCGTCATATTAAAATTATGGGTCATCGGTCTACCCGACGATGGAGGTCCAATAATGGTTAACTTACCACTACTAACACCTTTACTTTCCTCTAACACCTTCTTTGGGCAATTTCTTGCCATGTGGTCCAACGACCCACATACAAAACAGCCATGGTTTTTCTTAGGATTAGGATAATTGGGTGATATATAACCCTCCTGTCCATAGTTATAACAAACTGGCCTTCCCTTCAGACAGACTCCTAGATGAGTCTTTCCGCATGTCTTGCATGCTTTGATCCTACGCTTAGGATCCCCTTGTCCCACTCCAGTATTCCCGGAGTTAAAATTCTTCCTTTTTGGTATACTGCCACTACCACCGGCACTCTCTGCCTTGGTTCCTCCCTCTCCCTTACTCTTTCTTTCTTTTTGGTATTGGGTCAACGCCTCACTACCACCTTCTGCAATAATTGCCTTTTCCAGAATGATCCCATAGGAAGCACTCTAAAAAACAGAAATCCTACTATAGAGCCAGGGTTTCAGGCCCTGCTCAAACCTACGAGCTTTCCTCTCCTCAGTGTCCACTTGGTGTTGAGAAAACCTTGTCAATTCATTAAATTTGGCCGCATACTGGGGAACCATCATGTCCCCTTGCTTAAGTTCTAAGAACTTAATCTCCATCCTCCATTCCATGCTTGTAGGGAAATAGTTCTCGAAGAAAACCTTCTTGAACTGTTCCCACGTTACAGCATCTATTCTAGCCCCACCCTGGTGAGCTTCCCACCAAAAGATGGCTTCCCCTTTCATCATGTAAGTCACGAAAGAAGCCTTTTACACCTCTCCCACGTTTGTAATAACAAACGCCTTCTCTATTTCTTTCACCCATATCTGGGCCTCTATTGGGTCCATCGTTCCTTTGAACTCCGGTGGACCTATGCTTTTAAACTCTTTAAAGGTAGTCGTTCTGGCTACCCTAGGTCCCACGGGTACTCTACCCCCGGTTTGGTTAAATGTAGCTGTTAATAAATTAATGAACTCTTATATAAGGTTGTTCTGACCCCCTTGGTTATCATTATGTGATTCTGCTTCCTAATTATGTTGTCTTCTCCATGGCGGCATTTTCTAATTAAATAAATAAAATTTCATTATTATCTATTTACTTACTTGATTATTATTCGCCAAACAACAACTCATACCATAACAAAGCATATTAAATGAAAACTTCATTATATTCATATGCTCCTTCATAGTTTGAAACTATTTACAATTTGTTTCCATAACCAAAAGCTATTACATTTCTATCCCGCAATTGAACTTCACAAAAGTTGGGATTTACAAAAAGACTACCCTTTTATACAAAAGATGGTTTTACGTCACTACACACATATTTATAACTCTAGACTTCTAATAATGCATAATAGTGTCCTCGTGTTTCTCATTCTAAAGAATTGACACAATATCCCGACTAATAGTATGTCGAGTTTGTCCCGACTCAATGGAATAACAAGCAATTTTCAGCTTGAAATCCTTATGAGCACTCTCATGGATGTAAGACATCCGTATATATCTTCCGTCTCTCTTCAAACCAATTTCTTACGAAGTTCATCGGCCTCTTCCTTATAGTCCATATCCTTATTTGTCATACGCACCTTTTCATCGTGCTCTGACTCAAAATTTGCTTCTGCAGACTCCTTTGCTTCATGGAGATAACTAATCTCTTCATTCTGATTCTGCACAACTATACTTAGTTGCACATTCCCGTCAAGCACTGCCAAATACAATGCTATCATTGCATCTGGAGGTGTTGACTCTTGTGCAGGTGCCACCGTATTAACCGATGTTACCTCCATTTCTTCCTCCACATCAATCATCATATTAAGGTATGATGCTATATCCATTTCTCCCTCAGAGTAGTTCTCCTCAGAAAAGCACTCCTCTGGCTTTGACTCTTCTAGAATCACTAATGGTACGTCCGCCATTGGCATAAGTACAGGATCTACTATGTTCATAGTTTCTTCACTCACCACGTGTATATCTCTATACATCAAGCTATCGGTTAACATCTATAATAACACATAACATGTTGATTAGTACATAATACACAATAGTATAAACACAAATCATATTTAATTTATTTAGGATTAATTTCCATCTTTTAAATCTTTCAGTACTGAGTTTCCTCAATACCTTATTAACTCATTTGACTTAAGTAAAACTCAAGTTTACTTCCTTCGGACTTTTCCTTCCCTAACGAGGTTATTAGCCTAAGGTTCTTCCCCCCTTAAGTTTTATAACCTAATGCTTTGATACCAACCTGTGACGCCCCCAAATCCGGGTATCTTCCAACCTGACAGATGGTGCTACACGGTACTCATAACTGTACATTCATTCTATTGAAACAACATCAAAATAAGTGTATCAATGACATTCTTATTACAATAATAATAATATATCTCGTTCCCAGGTTCTAAAAACATTACATTATGTGTTCGTTGTAATATAATTCATACAAACATACTAGTCTATAATAGAATAAACTAGTCATTTATCTTCGCCTTACCTTTATCTCTACTGGAACCCTCGATTCGCTCGACCTTAGCTTCAATCATATGATTCAAATAAAAAGTGAGCATAACTAGCTCAGCAAGTCTAACAATATATTATATAAATATCACTTCGAGAATCATATGACTATTCTTCATTAACTGAACAATAGTTATGAAGTACTATGAAACATTGAATAGCACTTCTCATCTCATAAAACAATTTCGAAGTACATATAGTAGCTTGGAAATTCTGAGTAGGTCTATAGACCATGAACATTCTCTTTAGCTTTTATTCATGAAAAGGACAATCGGGTACTAAGACCGTAAGTTCGATATTTCTTACGAGCACTTCTAGGTGATCAGCCTATAGTACTCTATATTGATCAACACTCATCTGTTAAACGTATTTACATTTAAGTTTTGGCAACCTCGCGTGCCCATCGAATAATCAATGTGAAATACATTTGTTTTTTCATACTCAGTCTTACCTTGAATCCATACCAAATAATTGGCATAGGATAGCGTTATCAATTCTATATTGAAAGACTTGTAAATAAATCAATCAATCTTTCAAGATTAGTCTAGCCTAGTTAAAACTAGCATCGACCCTTTCTTTAAAATAATTCATGCATCTCATAACATGAATCACTGAAAACCTGACTAACATGAAGGTTAGACAAGCGATAAGAAAACTTGCCTTTAGCATCTACTATAGTAAAATTACTTTCCCTTTGAGTCTTTACGATCTCTACAACACATAACCACATAACATACCACATTAGGTCATGGATAAACATACATGGTTCCTAATGAATGTAACCCTTCATCTCAATCTAATCATGTATTAGATTTTTTATTATTGGTTCTAGCTTTCAGTTATAATTTACATCATTCTTTACCAACTTCTTTCTCTTTTATGTCTTAAGTGAATTTACTTCATTAATACAACTCGTTTCGAGCTAATCATCCTTCCTCACGGATTACTAACGTTTTTACGTTATTAATCGAAACTCGATTGTCATTGGTTAATTACACTTATTGCATATTGTTCACGCTCACGTAATATTCAACAACTTTTAGTTGTAACTCTCAACGTTATAGTCATCATCATTATTGAATACAGTTCACTTTCTTATACTTTACGTTCTTCGTTTAACTACTCATTAAACAACATTAAATTCCTAAAGTCATCACTATAAAAGTGATTTAGGAAAGGTTTTATCGGGTTCATTAAGTAATTACATGTCCCATACTTGTCTTGCAAACCATTGGATTCACAATCAACTTGGTCAACAAAATTCTCTTATAAGGCCACGCCATGAGGCATCCCTTTACTACTAGTGGCCATGCCACTCTCTTCAAGATCCTCACCCTACATACATACAAGGCCACGATGCGAGTATTATAACCGAGTTGGGCTGCAAGGCATGAAACTCCAATAGTAGACAAATATGTTTGCATCATGCGCATGCACGCTTTATATAGGCTTATATGGCATCATGCGCCACAACCTCTCGCATACTGCATTTTTTTTGATAGATTTCTTACATAAACGAATTTCCTAGACTCCTAAATTATTCATTTTAAGTTCGAATTGCCTCGTTCAAAATCCATTAGCTCACAAATAACATACTCTACGTGTTTATGCAAGAATTTTCTATTTTTGAATTCGTTAACTCAAAATTCACCTATTAGTTCATTTTAACGAAAATGATAAACGTTCGTGAACATTCAACGCTCGCTTCTTCATTCTAAGTCAGAATTCAGTCATTTTTGAGTCCATAAATCTAGAATACCAAATGAGACTATACTCCATCAAAAACCAATGTTTCCGAGCTCAATGTGAAAATTTGACTTCCATTCCGAGAATTTCACGATTTTGACGATTATCGTCCAAACTCGTGAATTTCGCCATAACTTCGTTACTTATGATTTGCACATCGTTTCAAATGGATTCTATCCATCATACTAACGTCTTAACATACATATTTCCTTAACTTATTTACATGATAAGTTATTACTTGTTCCTTATGAGTTTATAACTTATAAAAGTATAAACTACTAATGATTTCACTTCACATGACTTATCATAGTTTAAGTCTTCTAACCATCATCCTCACATCTTCTAATCATACAAATTTCATTCATGTAAACATATTACAAGTTCTTACAAGTTCTTCCTTAGTTCATAACTTATATATGAACAAATTTCTTATTCACAGCTTATTAAAGCTTAAGTCCTTTGATTAATTATTCTTACTTCTTCCTAGCATACATGTTCTACCACTACTCACTTCTCTAACAATTGAAGAGAAAGAGAATCATGGTTTAAGATCTTACCCTTGAAGATCACTTGATTATGCTTTAATCTTCTTCTTGCTTCTTGAATTACAAAGTCTAGTTTTTCTAGCTTTTTCTCTCTAACCAATAAGTTATAAGTTGTTGGTGGTAAATCTAACAAGTAAG
Organism: Panax quinquefolius; assembly: GCA_020205615.1. Classification (NCBI taxonomy): domain Eukaryota; kingdom Viridiplantae; phylum Streptophyta; class Magnoliopsida; order Apiales; family Araliaceae; genus Panax; species Panax quinquefolius. The sequence continues at coordinate 64,938,661 of CM035157.1, forward strand.
AAATGAACTAAGACATCTTTTATTTATAGGAAATCTTAGTTGAGGGCTTAATAGTCAATAAGTCATCCACTTCCTTAATCACCTCCTTACTATTCATTACTTAAGCACTAAGTTAACTTGCTCACCACTTAACTTATCCTTTAATTAGCCCTTAAGTTTACTTGCTCATCAAATAACTTATTCTTTACTTAGCCACCAAGTATAAGCACTTTACTTAGCCACCAAGCATAAGCACTTTACTTGGCCATTACTTAACTTATCATTTGCTTAGCCACCAAGTACTTTACTTGGCCACCACTTTGGGTCACCCGTGGTTTATCTTTACCTATTGGATCGATCGACGGATCTGATTCTTACTTTGGGCTTTTAGCTTACTTAACTTAACTTATACTTTGGGCTTGCATTAAACAAACATTGGGCTTGTTCATTAATTCATATTGGACTTATCTATTCCTACACTTGGGCTTTATCATAATTTCAATTGGATATTATAATTTCCTACACAATCCTACAAGTCCATTACATTTGGCTAAAAGCCTTATAACGTATAATCTACGTATTAATCTCGTATTCTAACTCGTATACTTATTCATATATGACATACAATCATTCATACATACTCGTATAATACCTCATATTTTACTCGTATTCATTTCCCCGTATAATATCTACGTATTATACGATCATCGCTTTAATTCATTATACGCATTTCAATTCCTTCTCGAAAATCACTTTTCCTAACCGTTAGGTTTTAAGTCCGCAAGTGAAAACTTCATTTGTCATAATTGAAATATTATTGGATATTCCATCTCGTCTTAGAATTCTATCATTATGCGTTTCTCGGAAGTTCAAAAATAATTCCTGAGCAGAAATTCGTGAATAGTGTTTTTACAGAAATTTCTCAGAAAACTTTTATTTTCGCCTTGGAAATTCAAAGACTTTAATTCTATCACGTAGCCAAAATCCTAACCACATCCGCACATTCTAGGTCATAGAACGACCTTCACATATCTTACTCACATAAATAATCAATTAAATTTACTTAATCCACATAATTAAATAAAAATTTAATTCTCATAAAAATCCGATTTTCTCGGGCGTTACATAGGATATTCATTAGTTACGTATATTCCATACCCATACTTGATATGTAAGTTTTAAACGCATACATAAGAGTCAAACTTAGTCTTATAATTCCATATGTATGTCATTACGTACCTTATATACACATAACACAAAATCAGTTTGTAAGATTATGAAATCAAATAACATAGTTCTTAATCATCTTTTAACTTAACATTTGAAAGTTTAAAAACACATCTCAAACATATGATTCTATCGTTGGCATGCTTATTGATAATTGGATTATATAAATATTTATTTGATGAGGTTATTGTTGAAATTGTTGAATAAATATTTTATTGATGAAATAGTTGTTAGTAAATATTTATGAATCTAAATTTATTAGATAATGTTCTAAATTAAATTAATTTATAATTTAGAGAGTTGTAATATAACATGAGATGTTATATTATTGGGTTGATTTAATAATTTAAATGGTATATTAAATTATTAAATAAAATTATAATGAAATTATAATTTTGTGTTATTTGTTAAAGTGGAATATTTATTTAAAATATAATATGTGTAACTAATTTATTTGGTTAATGTTGGATATGAAAATTCAAATAAATAATATGTGATTATAAATGATAAACTAAATTGTTTATTAAAATAAAATTAAAGGAGTTTAATTTAGTTTTGCCAAACAAAGCTTAAATATGTTAAGTCTTTAAATTTTAAAGGGTTTTGCCAAACAAAGCCTTATGGCTTTTGGATTTTTAATTTTTGAATTTTTAAATAAAATAAATTAAATAATAAATATAATATATTTATATTATATACGTTAGTTTGTAACTGATATTATAATTAGTATGCTTATTAAGGTATCAGTTTTCTTTTACGCATTAGTTAGTCTATATTGGCTTGACAGAGAACTTGACAGAGATTGAGAACTTGACAGAGAACTTGAGAATTGAGAGAGATTGAGAGAAAACCTAAGGATTATCAAGCAATTTCTAGCAATTTTAGCAAGGATTATCAAGCTTATTGTAGGTATTGTTCATACCTTTAATATTATACATATATATATATATATGAATTACGGCATAAAATTCTATGTTTTGTGAATGCAAAATTTTTCAAATTGTTGCTATATGACTGTATTATCGCATTTGTATGTAAGTGTAATGCTAAAGTTTATGTTTAAACAAGGAATTTGTATGTTAATTTTAGTTAAAGGAAGGAGAGATAATTACAGTGTATGTTTTTATAAATATTTTCTCATATGGCTTATGAAGTACCAATTATGATGGTCAATTAGTATGACAAACTATAAATTGAAGCTTGTTTATGCTAGTTCATTAAGAAACGAAGAAAACATAGTTTGAACGAGGTGATTTGGTGAAGAATTGAAATCACAGTGTTGATTTTTGGGATGAATGTCAAAAAAATTGAGTTTTATATGAAAATGTGAAATTTGAGAAATTAAACTAGTATAATTGTTGTTAAATTGTTCTATGTTAAGGAATATGTTGGCAAACATGTTTATGATAGTTCTATACCAATTGTACATGTTAATATTACTGTTTGGTGGGTGAAATACATGTTTGTTGGGCTAAAGTCGACTATTGTTCATTGCTTGTCTGCTCTCTTTTCATTGCACCAGTAATAATTTGTACTGCTACTAAGCTAAGGCTAAAACTACTAGTTATTCCTTGGCCCCAGAAGCTTCGTATATGCAGCAATTGCCCATACCCTATCCCGAGACAAGAAGTTCATTTATTCGCAGACCTTGAAACACCCCTATAGCTTGGTTTAAGGTTGTGTTAAGTTGCCAAACATGTAATAACATGGTTAAAACATAATCGTGTTAGGTGGTTAGTAGTTTCAAAATTTTAAATGATTACAAGTTATAAACGTGTTATGTTATAACTTAGTTTATACAATGATGTTAGATAAGTGTTGTGATGTTAACACTTGGAAATTCTGAAATGTAAATAGTAATGTAAGACTTATACTAAAATAATAAGTTTAACTAGAAATGTGCATGTTATGGTATGTTAGTATATCTAATAGGTATTGCGGTTCTAAACCTATGTGTAGGTGAACGTGAGTCTAATATTATAGCTTACGCTCGAGGCAAGTTTCTAAACTTATCTTTTTACGTTGAGCAAGCTCTTTAATTCTACTTTTACAATTGAGCAAGTTTTCTAAATCTAAACTTTCGTTAAGCTAGTTCATTTATTACATTGTGCAAGTTTATTCTTACGATTGAGCAAGTTCTTGTATCTAGTTTGTTTATGATTTCTAAATCTTATTCTGATAATGAACAAGTTATTCTTATCTTTAACTTGTTATCTAGCATGCAAGTTTACATATTCTGATATACTCATGTTGAACAAGTTTTATCGTTTAAATTACTATTTGTTATGCATGCTTAATACTCAATTCTAAATAACATTGGCTTAATATTGTTCAAGCAAAGTACGTTATGATTATTCGATGTTTATGCTATTAGTTTATTCCTAAAGCATGATCTTAATTTACAATGTCGGTTCAGTTATGGTTATTCCATAGCATAACGTTATCAATATTGTATTCAACTAATCCTTAGTTGCTGACCGTTGAATTCTAAATTATCCTTGAAATGTATCCAAACCAAACTTACTTTGGTGTGGACTTGTACTCTAAATATTGAGATGAACAACCCTATTATTAGGGGATAATTTACGCTTAGCGTTGAAATATTTGTGCACAATACATTGTACGAAGGGCCGATCCCCCTAAGTACGAGGAGTCCTTATTGTCTTATGACTGTTAAAGTTGAAGTTGAAAGATTACTTACAATTGTGGACATAGTTCGTGGTCTTATGACCCTCAGATATATATATTCCATATTTTGATTCCAGTCTTTGGTTATCATCGATAGAGTACTGTTGCCTAATTTCTTAATATCACTTTAACACGCAAGTATACGCATTCAATTGTAATATTCAGCAAGCAAGGATATCGTTCCCACGAGGAAATCGACTAATATTTATCAATTACTAATTCTAATGCAATTAATCCTATTTTAAACTATGAAATATTGGTTGTGATTTGAAAATTAAACTCAACAAAACTAATAATTAAAATCAGAATTTCACAAGAATAACTGCAGATTTAACAGGTTAAGATTACAACTTCCCTTGGTATTTCATTTAAATCAATTAATTAATATGAATCATTATCCAAGAATGCTTTATAAAATTCACGCACTTTTTCCAAAACACATGAACAAATCCTCCTAACTCCGATCCTTAAGACACAAAATTACAAGGAACACCCTAGTCAATTAATCCACTATATTCCTATGTGAACCAAGTTAATTAGGATTTTACGCACAAATTCTTTTAATGGATACAAAAGACACATAGGTATATTCCTATCCTACATGTTAATCATATTAACCCTATTCAGATTATATGAACAGATGTTATCATATCCAGATCTCAATCTATACTCCATCTTCCAATTTTATATAGATTATGTAACGCCCCCAAAATAGGTATACACAACACCCATTCTGAGTCGCCAAATACATGGTACAAGAAGCAAACTACAACTTCAATAATACAAATGTCGTGTGAAATACGACAATATATACTGTGAGTTTAAATATAATATTGTCTTCTAGACAATATCCACACGCAAATAAATCCCCATCATAATTATTGATACATTATTTTACAAAAATGGTGAGGACTACTAAACAACTCTCTCTAGAACCTTCATTCCATACCCCGACTAGTACTCGCTACATTCTCGCCTCTTGAGAAGAAAAATGGAACAACAAGGAAAAGGGTGAGCTCAACTAGCCCAGTAAAGAATATTATGACTAAGATAATATACAACAAATTATCGTTAGTCTCCAACAGGGAAAAATTTGATAGAATACAATAGACAACAAGTTTCAGATCAATATACGCAGTGAAAATAATAATTCATAGAAGAGTTACGTAGAGAATGAAATCTACTATAATCTATGAATTTAACGATCCATCATCAATATTTTATCCTCGTAACATCAATCAATATTCATCTCAAATCAAATATTCATCTTTGCACTACAGCCAAAAGATATTCATCAATCTATTCATGTTCATCTCAACACTGCTCATCTTTGCACTAAAGGCCAAAGATATTCATCGATCGGTCATGTTCATTTAAACACTGCTCATCTTTGCACTAAAGGCCAAAGATATTCATCAATCGATCATGTTCATTTAAACACTGCTCATCTTTTGACTATTCAGCCAAAGATATTCTTCGAAATCATTCATCTTTGCACTACAAAGCCAAAGATATTCTTCAAATCATTCATCTTTGCACTACGTGCCAAAGATATTCAATAATATCATCATTTAAGACCGAGGATGATGAAAATATTTTTAAAGAACGAATCCAAAGGAAACAAAATGACAAGGATTAAGGATTAAGGATTCGTACTTTGTTTTATCCATGTCCAACAATACCTCCAAAATAATCATAGTGGTGTAATATTCAAGAATGATCAAAACATGGATACAATCAAAGCTAGTATCCGAATAGATATTTTGGACGAAAAGAAGAAATTTTATTTTTCGGTGAATAGTGCCGTATACGTGAATAGTGCCGTATACGTGAATAGTGCCGTATACGTGAATAGTAACTCCGACACCAAAAGATAGAAATTCCACAAAAAAAATATTTTCACGCTTCATGAATAGTACTCGTGAATAGTAACTCGTGAATAGTAACTCATGAATAGTAACTCGTGAATAGTAACTCATGAATAGTAACCCCGACATGAAAAAGTTCCAAATTTGATAAAAAGTTCCAACTAATATTTCAAAGATAATGATATCAAGAAATAATATCATTACGAAAAAAATAATATCCCTTACCTCAAAGAATCAAGATTTCGGAAGGAAAGGCTCAAGTGATGTTTGAATGAAACTTGTACTTAATAAAGAACTCTCAAAGTATCTAAATACTCACAAAATACGCTCAATAATATAGAGAGAAAGAGAGAAAACTTTGTTTCGTGTGATTTTCAATTCTAACTTAGCCCTCTATTTATAGGAAAAATGTTAGCAGCAAGGCGCACTTTAACTCGCAACTTCGATGGCTTTTACTCGCTACTATTCCCACCCACCACATTTGAAAATTCAATTGAGCACATTTCTCACCAACCAAAAGTGGGGCCCACCAATTCTAGAATTTTCCACCAAAATCATTTATAACCTAATTTCAAATCACCACCTCTTAAAATTCATAATAAATTATACGCTCATCTTTAATTCGTTCAAAATTTGTGGACATATACTCAACTTATATATGTATAACATATCCAAAAATTACAACGATCCAACTATTTGATTAAATATTATAACTCACACAATAAAGTCAGTAATAACACCGATTTGATCTTTTAATACCTCCAATCCGGCAAAATACAAATAAAACATCTCAAAGATTAATTCCTCCATTAATAACCACATAAATAAATCCATCATTTATGTTCATATAAAATAAATATTTCCTTATCATATGAATCAATAATTAATTATTCACAAATAATATTACGAATCACATTTATGACAACCAGTGTGCTCCTCAGAAAGAGGGGCTTTCCAATAAGGATCTCTCCTCATCGGCGCCGCAATTAGGTGACCAAACCTCTCCTTAGATGTAACTTTCTAGACATTGCCAATAATGTTATCTAATAATATTATTCAAATAATATGAATTATTGATCCGATAAATGGGAAATCATCACGAAGACAATTATTGAAACAACAATAATATAAAATACCAACGCAAAGAATTATTGAATCAATAAAATAAAATATCGAATAAGAATTACCGTAATAATTATTGAGTAGTTCCTTCTTACGTAAGGATCAATAATTCAACAATATCGCGTAATACCGTAAAGCACTCGCGGCAACCACACGACATCGTATTTTAACCACCGCATTCCAACAATCTTAAATGGTAAATAACTACGCCATTATTTTTAAACAACTTATATTTGTCGCTTTCCTCATCCAATCGTTTTCTCAAGCATGGGCCCACATACGGGTCGCATACTTAGCCTTACGAATATTCCCCGACAATCATTTAATATTCCACGACCAAACGAATATTCCCAAACAATGAATATTTTATAACCACTTGCTTATTTTGTAAAATTTGTACATTTCACCCATAACCAAAGCATTATATCAAATTAACTCCTTACTATTTCAAGATAATAAATAGAAAAATTTAATTTTATTTATAATAAGTTGGGGTCTTACAATCTCCCTCCTCCTTATGAAATTTCGTCCTCGAAATCGACGTGCGTACTCTGTGTTTCAAAAGATGAGGATACCTCGCTTTCATTTCCGCTTTCCAATTCCCAGGTCATTTCCTCTATAGCATGATTCCTCCACAAAACTTTAACTTGTGGTATGACCTTTGCGCGTAGGACATGTTCCTTCCTATCCAAAATCTTGACAGGTACCTCCTCATACGTTAAGTCTTCGACTATCTCGTCCGGTTCTAACTCTATAACGTGGTTGGGGTCGTCCACATATTTACGTAACATCGATACGTGAAAAACGTTATGAACACGCGTCATACTTGGCGGTAAAACGAGTCTATAGGCCACATTTCCTATTCGATCGAGAATTTCAACTGGATTAATAAATTGAAGGTTTGAGCTTTCCTCACCTCACCGATTCTCTCGCTTTTGAAATAACAACTTCTTGCACCTCTTTCTTCAAATTCATCACCCGTTGTGTAGCTTGAATAAATTTAACTTTATCGATTAAAGTCGATTATACTCAGATATCATCACGCATCAGATATCATCACGTGGGTACCGGAGTTTTCATCTCCATCTCTATTATTTGTATATTATACTGAAATGAGTCTTTGACAATATCGTACTCGTGATTTCAGATACGATCTTCTACTCAACACGCCGCCTACCACGCTCGCTTTTCCAGGATGGCATGGTCAGAACATGTGCTGAAATGAGTCTCCTCTTAAGTTCTTTGAAGCTCTTACCACATTCCTTGCTCCATTTAAATTTTGTATCTCTATGAGTCAACTACGTTAATGGAATAGCGATTCGAGAATATCCTTCAACGAATCTCCGATAATAACCAACTAAGCCTAGAAAGCTACGTATTTCGATTACTGACTTAGGTTGCTCTTAATCGTGACTCATATCCCAATCTTGGATAAAGACGTCACAATGACACCTATCGGGCTTTACTATCGCATCGAATATGACGTCCCCTACAAAGAGTCCGCTTAGGTGAATTCCACAAAGGAAGTCACAAGATAAAGGCTCAGTACCAAATTTATATAGTTGAATTTTTAACTCCTCAAGTTCAATAGAGCCATTCGATATGAGATTTTAGAAATGAGTTTTGTACCGGTTCAAAGTCGATACAAAATTTAATATCGACTTTGGGAGTAAACCAAGAAATTCTTCAGAAATACGTCGGAAAAATCAATAACAACAGAATATTATTCAAATCGACGTGTCTTTATTCAAATCCATAACATGGACTAAGAAAACTTGACATCCGTAATAAACGAATGACTTCATGGCTTTGATATGAAAATGTTTGATTACAATGGTTTGATTGCTCGAATTCAATAACGAGTTGCTTAGGAATATGAAAACTAACAACCTTACGAAAACAATCAATTTTGGCATGATGAGTAGTTAACCTTAAAATCACATCAAAAGCAAATATCTCTATAGAAATAAGGTTAACGTGTAATGTGATAGTGCCAACTCGAATCAAGCAAGATTTTTAAACAACGGATGTAATGAAAGTTTCTCCTAATGGAGTCTCCACAGATAGGTCAAAGTTTAATTTCTCCGTAGTCAAGTTCAAACGCTGAGCGCAAGCAAGAGAGATAAAAGAATGGGTAGAACCCAGATTCTAGTAAGGTATAAACTTCGCAAGAATTTATAATTAACTAACCTGTGTACTAACTTCGTCGGGTTCCTCGCATTTTGACCGGCCACGAAAAAACGCCTTCCAAAGAATCGCCGACTTTGACTTTTCTCAGATCCGCCTCTCGTGCCAACGTCCCAACCGGACTTGATTTCGCTTATAGGACAAAATCGAGCTATGTGACCATCTTTTTCCACAACTAAAACATACCTTGAAGGCTTTGAATAGCTTTGACCTTATATGTCCCTCCTCTCTCCGTGATCTCAGCATCTAACCGGGCGATCATTCTCTTCCCTAGAATTTGTTCTTTGGTCTTGATCTCACGCCGACGCCTTCCCGTCATTGCTAAATCTTCTCTTTTTAGATTGACATCTCTTTCCATAATATCAACGCGTCGTCGGCTTTTTTACCCATGCATCACTCATTCTCACTGCTCAGCTTATTTCTTCTTCAAATTTCAGATTCCACTTTATCATCTTATACTCGCCAAAGAGTGCTTCATTCAAGCATCACGTGTCGGGTAACACAAGCTTGAATCGTTGCATCCTTTTTGCTCCACGACTTCTCTCGCAATTCTTCACCGCTCTTCTAACTCATGAATACGATTTTGCAATTCTATATTTTGATCATAAAATACCTCTAATAAACTCTCTTCAGTACCTCTTCTTCCTCTTCTTCCTCACTCTCACCGTTACATCTGCGATTATCTCGGGTGCAACTATTAATTCTTCACTCACCACATGGATATCTCTAATTCCTTCTTCACCGACATCACATTATCCCGGTTGGCGATTAGAGGTGTCTCCACGATCTCATTCACTCCATTGTTAACGCTCTCAAATGACCGTTCTTAAAACTATCATAAAACAAGGGTTAATTAAGGAAATCAATATATCACATAATATCCCTATATACTGACCAACTAACCAATAAGCTTAGGTAGGACACACTAGCGAAGGATTTACTCGTCTCTCCCCTCCTAATTCTATTCCTCGATCTCCGCCAGAGATCATATCCCTAAGCTCGATATTAACCGTGACGCCCCCCCAAATAGGTATACACAACACCCATTCTGAGTCGCCAAATACATGGTACAAGAAGCAAACTACAACTTCAATAATACAAATGTCGTGTGAAATACGACAATATATACTTATGAGTTTAAATATAATATTGTCTTCCGCATAATATCCACACGCAAATAAATCCCCATCATAATTATTGATACATTATTTTACAAAATGGTGAGGACTACTAAACAACTCTCTCTATAACCTTCATTCCATACCCCGACTAAGTACTTTCGCTACATTCTCGCCTCCCGAGAAGAAAAATGGAACAACAAGGAAAAGGGTGAGCTCAACTAGCCCAAGAAAGAATATTATGACTAAGATAATATACAACAAATTATCGTTAGTCTCCAACAGGAAAAATCTGATAGAATACAATAGACAACAAGTTTCGGATCAATATACGCAATGAAATAATAATTCATAGTAAGAGTTACGTAGAGAATGAAATCTACTATAATCTATGAATTTAATAAATTCCATCATCAATATTTTATCCTCAGAACATCAATCAATATTCATCTCAAATCAAATATTCATCTTTGCACTACTGTGCCAAAGATATTCATCAATCCATCATGTTCATCTCAACACTGCTCATCTTTGCACTAAAGGCCAAAGATATTCATCGATCGGTCATGTTCATTTAAACACTGCTCATCTTTGCACTAAAGGCCAAAGATATTCATCACCGATCATGTTCATTTAAACACTGCTCATCTTTGCACTATGTGCCAAAGATATTCTTCAGAAATCATTCATCTTTGCACTACAGCCAAAGATATTCTTCAGAAATCATTCATCTTTGCACTACAAAGCCAAAGATATTCAATAATATCATCATTTAAGACCGAGGATGATGAAAAATATTTTTAAAGAACGAATCCAAAGAAACAAAATGACAAGGATTAAGGATTAAGGATTCGTACTTTGTTTTATCCATGTCCAACAATACCTCAAAAATAATCATAGTGGTGTAATATCAAGAATGATCAAAACATGGATACAATCAAAGTGGTATCCGAATAGATATTTTGGACGAAAAGAAGAAATTTTATTTTTCGATGAATAGTGCCGAGTATCGTGAATAGTGTCAGATATATGATATAGTCCAGATACGTGAATAGTAACTCCGACACCAAAAGATAGAAATTCCACAAAAAAAAACATTTTCACGCTTCATAATAGTACTGTGAATAGTAACTCATGAATAGTAACTCATGAATAGTAACTCGTGAATAATAACTCATGAATAGTAACCCCTTACATGAAAAAGTTCCAAATTTGATAAAAGTTCCAACTAATATTTCAAAGATAATGATATCAAGAAATAATATCATTACGAAAAAAAATAATATCCCTTACCTCAAAGAATCAAGATTTCTAAGGAAAGGTCTCAAGTGATGTCAAATGAAACTTGTATTTGAATAAAGAACTCTCAAAGTATCTAAATACTCAAAAATACGCTCAATAATATAGAGAGAGAAAGATAGAAAACTTTGTTTCGTGTGATTTTCAATTCTAACTTAGCCCTCTATTTATAGGAAAATGTTAGCACGCAAGCAAGGCATTTAACTCGCAACTCCGATGGCTTTACTCGCTACTATTCCCACCCACCACATTTGAAAATTCAATTGAGCACATTTCTCACCAACCAAAAGTGGGGCCCACCAATTCTAGAATTTTCCACCAAAATCATTTATAACCTAATTTCAATCACCACACCTCTTAAAATTCATAATAAATTATACGCTCATCTTTAATCTGCTCAAAATTTGTGGACATATACTCAACTTATATATGTATAACATATCCAAAAATTACAACGATCCAACGGTTGGATTAAATATTATAACTCACACAATAAAGTCAGAATAACACCGATTTGATCTTTTAATACCTCCAATCCGACAAAATACAAATAAAACATCTCAAAGATTAATTCCTCCATTAATAACCACATAAATAAATCCATCATTTATATTCATAAAAATAAATATTTTCCTTATCATATGAATCAATAATTAATTATTCACAAATAATATTACGTAATCACATTTATGACAACCAGTCGCTCCTCAGAAAGAGGGGGCTTTCCAATAAGGATCTCTCCTTATCGGGCGCGCAAATTAGGTGACCAAACCTCTCCTTAGATGTAACTTTCTAGACATTGCCAATAATGTTATCTAATAATATTATTCAAATAATATGAATTATTGATCCGATAATGGAAATATCATGCAAAGACAATTATTGAAGCAAAGAATAATATAAAATATCAACGCAAAGAATTATCAATCAATAAAATAAAATACCGAATAAGAATTATCGTAATAATTATTGAGTAGTGCCTTCTTACGTAAGGATCAATAATTCAACAATATCGTAAATACCGCAAAGCTATCACTGCAACCACACGACATCGTATTTTAACCAACGTGTATTCCAATGACCTTAATTCAGAATAACTACACTATTATTTTTAAACAACTTATATTTGTCATTTTCCTCATCCAATCGCTTTTCCTACATGGGGCCCACACATGGTCACTACTGCTTTACTTAATATTCCCCGACAAAGATTTAATATTCCACGACCAAACGAATATTCCCCGACAACAATGAATATTTTATAACCACTTGCTTATTTTGTAAAATTTGTACATTTCACCCATAACCAAAGCATTATATCAAATTAACTCCTTACTATTTCAAGATAATAAATAGAGAAAATTTAATTTTATTTATAATAAGTTGGGGTCTTACAGATTATCACAGTAATTATTGGCCAAACAATTAATCAATAAACATAAGATATGATAAACAATTCAATAAAAACCAACTTTCATTCAATGGGAAGGTTCAATTTAAACTACATACCAAGTTCCGTTGCAATCTTAATAAAAATTTAGTTCGTAATAATAATAAAGAAAAGCATCATCCAAATTAATAATCCAAACATCCCAGATAATTACAAAAGATGAAACTAGAGAAGAGAAGAAGAAACTGTGAATTTGCTCCAATACTCTCTCTTTGATCTCCAGCCCTTGCAATTCTCCTTTGTGTTTTTCTTCGTTGTTCTCTCTACAAATCCCTTGAAAAATTAAGTGATACGTCTTTTCTAAAGTCTTCTCCTATTTGTATTAGTCTCCCACCTCATTCGATTCCTTTTGCTTCAAAACCCACTCACGAGAGAAAATCTCTTCTTTTTTCGCACGTGAGCGCTTAGCGCGCATCATAAAGCCATTTCAAGCTTTGAGGCGCTTACTTAGACAAATAGAATTATAAAAATGCCACTCGGCTCTAATTTTCATGGTTTTTGACCTTTTTCTTCTACAAAATGACCAATTTGTCCCTCCAGCTCCAACCTACAAGAAATAAACACAAAATACATAAAAAGATACTAAAAAACAATTAAAGATAACAATAATTAAGTTTAATAATATCGGATTCATAGGTATAAAACCTACTCATCAAATACCCCCAAACTTAACAAATTGCTTGTCCCCAAGCAACACAACACAATGCAATAACTAAATATGCAATGCAAATGTAGCTATCTACATGCCTAAAATTCCAGCAGTCAAACAGAAAAAAATCTATTCATCAAGCCTCAGAGAAATCACAATAAACATGCTAGTACATCATATCAAGACAGATCAATAATATACTTGTCTACTCAATTCCAATCTCATCACTGGCCAAAACAGACTTAAACTATCTAACAGCTGGAAACATGCAAATACTTGAATTTTTCTTTTCTTTTTCCAATTTTTTTTTTATGAAATTAGAATGAAAATTACATGAATGAAAACTACATGGAAAACTACTAAATGAATACTACATGAATGCAACTGGAACTGGAAGAATGCACCCCCAAACTTAACCTATGACAAAACATAAGAAATTAGGCACTGAGGACTTCCCTGAAAGATCGAAGCCTTATTCCTCATCAGTATCCTCTTCTTCTTCTTCTTTATTAGCCGGGGGGTACGCAGACAATGGTGGAAATTGGTAGGGAGCGGCAGCTGGATTCATGCGGGCAAACATCACTAGGAATGCTGCACTACAGTTCTGATACACCTCCGTTTGTCGCTGAGCTAGGCTATCCTGATTTCTTTCCACCCAGTCAAAACCCTACTGAACTCGAGTAGCCACCATGTCAATCCTTCTAGTTTGATTTCTTAATTCTCGACGAATATCTTCAAAAAAAAGTGGTTGAGGCCTAGAACTTCTAGCTGCAGAAGGATTGTCATGTGACTGTTGATTAGGCTCGTCTGCAGGCTCGGGAGGCACAATAATGAAACCTAACCCTCTCGAGTGTGATGTACCCCCACCCCATATCTTGTATTTTTTATCACTGAGTTGTCAATTGGGGCTAAAGGAGGTTGTGTAGCTTCCTCGGCATCCCATTTTACTCCAGCTTGTCGACATAGTCCAGTAATCAAAGATGGATGAGGTAGTCCACCTGAGGTCCCTCCTCAATTACTCATCACAATTGAATCATGTATAACCCGACCCACATCTATAGATTTTCCTTGTGCAATATGTAAAAGCAACGCTGCCCGTCGATTTATAACATCACTTGTATGTCTACACGGCATCAACTTGGCACAAATAAAGGCATGCCATGCTTTCCTGTAATGACTTAGTGCGGATGTAGGGAACAAAACAGCTTCTTGTTGATCTGTCAATTTCCATTGTGTTCCAGGTACACACAAAGCATGAATGACCTCACTGTAGTCCAGCTCGTGCTCTAAATATTGCATGAAGCCATTATTGGGTATTGTGTTCAAGCCGTAGTAAGCATTTATTGACCTGAAACTGACTTCCACAGATTTTTCGCGAACCCAAATCATGTTACCAATATGATTTTTTGCATTGGCGTGGAATTCCTTAACAATTTGAACGATCGATGAATCCGGTTGGGCTGTAAAGTTTGCCCATCTTCTACTCCCAATCATTTGTAGTAATTCCCCATCTTCTGTCTCTGGCAATAATCCACGCTCGGGAATAAGCATTTTACTAGAAAGCGAATTGTAATATCTTTCGGACGCTTTAGCACTTGTAAATCTCTTTTTGTCAAACTTTTGCAAAGTTCCCGAAGTCTCTCCTCTATGCCTCTTAGTAGCCATAAGTCTTATGTGATATTTTCTTGCCCAACCAAATGATGTTCAGTAGCTTAGGATGGCCAAATCCTCTTTGTGACAAATTATCGAACACTTGGTGTGCAAAAATTTTGAACACTATTGTTGAAGCACTCACCCAAACTTAATTTTCACCAAATTTGTCAATTACTAAGCACACTATCCTTCCAATGCAATACAAGCAACAATTAAGAGTACCCAAACCCACTTGAGCCAACACAATGAAAGAAACTATCTTCAAAGTACTAATGTAGCTATTATCCAAGTGACTCAAAACAATTTGCACTAAAATCTTGCACACTTACTTGGTTATAGCCAAATATGATGTTCCAATCAAAGTTGCAGGAGCAATTTGAGCTTTAAACCCTTACTTCAGATAGATGGGGTTTAAATGTAAGTTGGTGACCGAATTGGTGAGGAAGGATGACAAGATGGAGATTGATTGCCTTAGTTTGGGTAGGAGATTGAGTGTTTGGTTATGCTTATACAGGAAGAAGTTGATTATCGTGGCTAGATTAGAGGAGGGATGTGATTTGAGTGACTTTGAGTTGGAGTAGGAGAGCACAACAGACTTTGGATTGGGTGTGGACAAGTTATGCCGATTAGGTTTTTTTTTTTCCAAAGTTACAGCAAGAGCGCCTAGGCGCTTGGGATTGTATTGGTTGGACCACCTAGGCGGTTGAAAGCAGTATGTGTTGCAAGCTTGGAGCACCTAAGCGCTTGGTTTAGCCTATGTAGGAGCGCTAAGGCGCTTGGGGCGCGTTGTGGCTACTGACTTGGGGCACCTAGGCGCTTCATGTGGACTGATTTGGGGCGCTTAGGCGCTTATGCCTTGTCTCAACTACTGCAATTAGGCACCTAGGCGCTTGGATTGTGCCTGGCTTGGGCGCCTAGGCGCTTGGGCATGTCTTGAAACAAAATTTTCCCAACCTGCACAACTTCAATTGTTAGTTTTTGTTTGCAAGGAGATTAAGACTTATTTTAAAAACCCTAAACTAAGATAAACTACATAATTAACTAAACTAACATATTGAGAAAGTAAAAACAAAAACAAAATACCCTACACCATTCAGCAATTCAATAACACTAAAAATGGAGGAAATGATTAGAAATTTCAGATTTTGACAAATGGACATTCTTCTATTGAGCTCATAAGTGCTTAGCTTCCAGGGGCGCTTTGCCTCAGAACCCCCGCCACCACCCATGAAGCTAGGCGTCGCTCGCTCACTGTGGGCGCGAGACCCCGACTGGGTAGTCGTAGTGGCCATTAGTCAAACCCGCCAAATATGAAATCTTGTTTCCTATCCTGAAATCAATTAAATATCATGTTAGAGAACATCAGGGGTGTAACAAATCCTCAACTATAAACGTTTAACCACTAAATAAACTAACAGTAAAGCAAATAAAGAAAAATAAAAGTAAAAATAAAAAATAACAATAAAAATTCCTAGGTTGCTTCCTAGTTAGCGTTTGGTTTATAGTCTTCAGCCTGACTTTGTTTTCTGTTCTAATCAGCAAGGTTGACCAATGTCTTTTCCCGATCAACACAACCCCCATAGTAGTGCTTCAATCTATGACTGCTGAATTTGAAATTACGCTTGGCCTCCGGGTCTTCCACCTCCACAGCTCCATGAGGATAAACTTTTGTAATGATAAAAGGCCCTGACCAACGGGATTTCAACTTTCCTGGAAACAATTTAAGCCTTGAATTGTATAATAGCATTGTTTGCCCTGCTTCAAACTTTCTTTCCAAAATTTTCTCGTCATGCCACCGTTTAACCTTTTTTTTATATAACTTCGCGTTCTCGTACGATTGGAGTCTGAATTCATCCATTTGGTTCAATTGTAAGAGTCGCTTCTCTCCCGCAGCAGACATATCAAAGTTTAACTTCCGAATTGCCCAATAAGCACTGTGTTCTAGTTCAACTGGAAGATGGCATGCCTTCCCATATATTAACCTGTATGGAGACATCCCTATCAGAGTTTTTTAAGCTGTACGGTATGCCCATAAAGCATCATCCAACTTGTTAGCCCAATCTTTCAGACTAGGGTTTACTATCTTCTCGAGGATTCATTTTACTTCTCTATTAGATACATCGGCTTGACCACTTGTTTGTGGATGGTAAGCAGTAGCTATCTTATGAGTGACTCCGTACTTAGCAAGAATAGCTGAGAACTGCTTATTACAGAAGTGCGTGCCTTCGTCACTAATGATTGCACAAGGAGTGCTGATTCTAGAGAAAATATTCTTCCGAATGAACTTAACCACAACCTTAGCATCATTGGTGGGCGATGCTATAGCTTCTACCCACTTCGAAACGTAGTCCACCGCTAGAAGTATATAGGAGTTGCTGAAAGATGATAGAAATGGTCCCATGAAGTCGATGCCCAAAACATCAAACAATTCAACTTCTAGGATCATATTTAGTGGCATCTCGTGTCGCTTTGATATATTACCAACTCTTTGGCATCTGTCACATTTCAATGAAAATACACGGGCATCCTTAAAGAGTGTTGGCCAAAAGAATCCACATTGAAGCACCTTAGCTGTCAGTCTTTCTCCCCCAAAATGTCAACCATAGTCAGATGCATGACATTGGTATAGAATATTCTCCATTTCAACTTCCGGAACGCACCTTCTTATTACTTGATCTCCACACTGTTTAAATAAAAATGGCTCATCCCATAAATATTGTTTCACATCATGGAGAAATTTCTTCTTCTGCTGACTTGTCAAATCTGGCGGAAACACCTTACTCACAATGAAATTTACATAATCTGTATATCATGGTGTATCCATCCTTACTGCAAACAGTTGTTCATCCGGAAAAAATTCATTGATGACTATTGTGTCATTTTTTTTCAGTTCTGAATTCTCTAATCGTGATAAATGATCAGCAACCTGATTTTCTGTTCCTTTTTGGTCCCAGATCTCCAAGTCAAACTCTTGTAGCAATAATACCCATCTAATTAATCTCGGCTTCGCGTCCTTCTTTGTTATTAAGTACTTAATTGTCGAATGATCTATAAACATGATCACCTTTATCCCAATCAAATATGAGCAAAATTTATCAAATGCATAAACAACTGCTAATAGCTCCTTCTCGGTAGTGGTATAATTCAGTTGGGCATCCGTTAACGTCTTACTAGCATAGTATATAAAGTGAAAAAAAATTTCCTTTCGTTGGCCAAGAACTGCGCCAATCGCAAAGTCGCTAGCATCACACATTAATTCGAACGGGATACTCCAATCTGGCGCTATGATTACAAAAAGTGCAGTATTCAGTTTCTTTTTTCAACACATCAAAAGCTTCCAGGCATGCTTGATCAAAGTTGAATGGGACATCCTTCTCCAAAAGATTACAAAGTGGTTTAGTGATTTTGGAGAAGTCTTTTATAAATCGTCTATAGAAACAAGCGTGTCCCAAAAAACTTCGAATACCCTTTACGGAAATAGGTGGTGGCAGGCTCTCAATGGTCTCGATCTTAGCTCTATCAACCTCAATTCCTTTTGATGACACTCGATGACCAAAGATTATTCCCTCTTGCACCATAAAATGACATTTCACCCAGTTTAAAACCAAATTCGTTTCCATACACCGTTTGAGCACGAGAGTGAGATTTTCCAAACAATAATCAAACGAATCCCCAAAAACTAAAAAATCATCCATAAATCCCTCAAGATTTTGTTCGACCATATCGAAAAAAATAGCCATCATACACCGTTGAAATGTCGTCGGTGCATTACATAATCCAAAAGACATTCTGTGAAAAGAAAAGGTACCATATGGGCATGTGAATGTTGTCTTCTCCTGGTCCTCTGGTGCAATGGCAATATGGTTATAACCCGAGTATCCATCCAAGAGATAATTATACTCATGCCCTACAAGCCTGTCCAACATCTGATCTATGAATGGTAGAGGAAAATGGTCCTTACGAGTGGCCTTGTTCAACTTTCAGAATCCATACACACCACAACCCGTGAATCGCTCGAAGTGGGATCAATTCATTATGCTCATTTGCAACTCATCATCATTCCCCTATCTTTGGCACACATTGAACCGGACTTACCCATGAGCTATCTGAGATAGGGTAGATAATTCCCGCATCCAACCATTTAATGATTTCCTTTTTGACAACTTCCTTCATAATGGGATTGAGTCTTCGTTGTTGTTCAATAGTCGGTTTTGCTTCATCTTCCAACAAAATCTTATGCATGCAAATTGATGGGCTTATCCCCTTGATATCCACAAGAGTCCATCTAAGAGCAGTCTTGTATTGCTGAAGTACCCTTAGTAGCTTTTCTTCTTGAACCTTATCAAGTGATGCAGAAATAATAACTGGAAAGGAGGAAGAAGAACCTAGGTAGGCATACCATAGATGGTTAGGCAATGGTTTAAGTTCCAAGGTAGGCAGTTCTGCTAAGGATGATTTCACCTTTTCATCTGGCTTTCCCCAATAATCCAGAGGTTCAAATTTTTGCAAACATCGTGTAAACTTCGGAGCTGAATCTAACATTTGAACCCATTCTAGCACAGTTAAATCAGCAAATAAATTTTCACTAACCAATGCAGTTTCAAGAGGGTCTTCAATCACAGATTCACTTAATACCTCTCTAGTTGCTTCTTCAATTAGATCAACTCTAAAGCACTCTTCCTCTCCCTTTGGAAATTTCATAGCCTTGAAAACATTAAAAGTTACTTCTTCATCTTGGACTCTCGTTGTAAACTCTCCCTTTTGTACATCAATTAATGTCCTTCCAGTGGCTAAAAATGGTCTTCCAAGGATAATGGGTATGTATTTATCCTCTTCATAGTCCAACATAATGAAGTCGACTGGAAATATGAATTTGTCCACCTTCACTAATATGTCTTCCACAATGCCCCTAGGGTATGTCACTGATCTATCTGTGAGTTGTAAAGATATATTTGTTGGCTTTGGTGCCGGTAGTCCCAACTGAGTGTAGATCGAAAGTGGCATCAAGTTAATACTCGCACCCAAATCACACAAACATCTATTAAAGAACTGGGGTCCAATCGTGCACGGTATGGTGAAGCTACCCGGATCCTTCAACTTCGGTGGTAACTTTCTTTGTAAAATTACGCTACATTCTTCTGTCAACACTACAGTTTCGAACTCCCCTAACTTCCTCTTTCTTGCTAAAATATTTTTCATGAATTTCACATAGCTAGGCATTTGTTCTAAAGCATCTGCGAATGGAATGTTGATTTGCAGCTTTTTAAACACTTCTAAAAATTTCAAAAACTGTCTATCTAATTTCTGCTTTTGCAATCTTTGAGGAAACAGCACATGTGGTACGACTGCTATTTGTTTATCTTCTTGTTGTTTTTTCACAACTTTTTCCCAAATTTACTTTCCGAATTTCCACTCTCTTGTTCACCATCCTCAGCAGAAATTATTTTCTTTTGTCTGTCTAGATCTGTAGTCAACTCCTTCCCACTTCTGAGTGTAACTGCCTTCATTGCTCATTTCCATCATTCCTTGGATTTTTCTCCGTATCACTAGGTAAAGAACCTGGAGTTCTAGTATTCAAAGCACTAGCTATCTGCCCAATTTGGTTCTCAAGGTTCTTTATTGCAGCTGATTGGTTCTTTGTTGTGGCTTCAAACTGAGTTGCTAATCTTGCCAACAATTCTTCCATTTGTGATAGCTTATCTGATTATTGAGGTTGTGGATGTTGTTGAGATTGTTGATGTGGCTGAAATCCAGGTGGATATGATTGCCTTGGAGCTTGTGCTTGAGCATGTGACTGATTATTACTCCAAGAAAAATTTGGGTGGTTTCTCACTCCTGGATTATAGTTGTTTGGATAACTGCCCTGCTGCCTGTTATAACTAGAAACAAAGTGGACTAACACGGGATTTATTGCACATTGATCACTTGAGTGGCTACCCACACATATTTCACAAATCGTTTCCATTTTCTGAACTGGTTGTACCCCAAGTGCATCTATCTTCTTTGTAAGAACAGAAATTAGAGCTGTCACTTGAGCTGACAATGCTGTCATCGCATCCACTTCATACACCCCGATTGTCCTTGGCTGAGCCGTTCTTATTATTGGCCACTGATAATTATTAGCTGCCATGGTTTCAAGCGACTGATGCCCCTCATCACAATTCTTGGCCATAATGGCTCCTCCCGCTGCAGCATCTATACTCGATCTCACTGTGCTAAATAAACCATTATAAAAAGTTTGCACCTGAAGCAATTTAGGAATCCCATGGTGTGGGCATTTTCGCAATGAGTCTTTGAATCTCTCCCAAGCTTTATATAGTGATTCTGAATCGTGCTGAACGAAAGAGAAGATATCATTCTGCAACTTTGCTATTTTTGCAGGCGGGAAAAACTTTGCAAGAAATTTTTGGGCTAGGTCATTCCATGTAGTAATCGAGCCTGGTGGTAGTGAATGGAGCCAACTCTTAGCCTTATCTCTAAGAGTAAATGGAAACAGCCTTAGCCTTATTGCATCCTCTGACAAATTATTGTACTTGAAAGTATTGCAAATTTCTATAAAGATGACTATGTGATCGTTCGGATCATCATTCAGTAACCCTCCAAACTGACATGAATTTTGAAACATCTGTATTGTCCCCGGTTTTATCTCAAAACTTGTAGCAAGAATGGCGAGCCTCGTAATACTCGAATCGAATTTCAAAGAACTCATGCAGAAAGCATAATCTCGCAAAGGCTTTTTTTCTCTTCTTCAGCCATAGTATCTTTCTTATCAAGTGCCTCTTTGGTTTCTTTAACCCACTTACGCAACCGCTGAAAAAAAAAAATCGATGTCGACCTCGTGAGGCAATAAATATGGCTTCTTCGATCGCGTTTGCATACACTAGTCAAGAACACCTGAATATAAAAGAAAACAAAAAGTTTAAATTAAGATTAACTTTATCAAAATTAATAATGACAAAATATTAAACTAATTTCCCTGGCGCCAAAAACTTGTTGCCTAATTTTTTAATAGCACTTTAACACGCAAGTATATGCGTTCAATTGTAATATTCAGCAAGCAAGGATATCATTCCCATGAGGAAATAGACTAATATTTATCAATTACTAATTCTAATGCAATTAATCCTATTTTAAACTATGAAATATTGGTTGTGATTTGAAAATTAAACTCAACAAAACTAATAATTAAAATCAGAATTTCACAAGAATAACTGCAGATTTAACAAGTTAAGATTACAACTTCCCTTGGTATTTCATTTAAATCAATTTACTTCCCATTTAAATCAATTAATTAATATGAATCATTATCCAATAATGCTTTATAAAATTCATGCACTTTTTCCAAAACACATGAACAAATCCTCCTAACTCCGATCCTTAAGACACAAAATTACAAGGAACACCCTAGTCAATTAATCCACTATATTCCTATGTGAATCAAGTTAATTAGGATTTTACGCACAAATTCTTTCAATGGATACAAAAGACACATAGGTATATTCCTATCCTACATGCTAATCATATTAACCCTATTCAGATTATATGAACAGATGTTATCATATCCAGATCTCAATCTATACTCCATCTTCCAATTTTATATAGATTATCACAGTAATTGTTGGCTAAACAATTAATTAATAAACATAAGATATGATAAACAATTCAATAAAAACCAACTTTCATTCAATGGGAAGGTTCAATTTAAACTACATACCAAGTTCCGTTGCAATCTTAATAAAAATTTAGTTTATAATAATAATAAAGAAAAACATCATCCAAATTAATAATCCAAACATCCCAGATAATTACAAAAGATGAAATCAGAGAAGAGAAGAAAAAACTGTGAATTTGCTCCAATACTCTCTCTTTGATCTCCAGCCCTTGCAATTCTCCTTTGTGTTTTTCTTCATTGTTCTCTCTACAAATCCCTTGAAAAATTAAGTGATACGTCTTTTCTAAAGTCTTCTCCTATTTGTATTAGTTTCTCACCTCATTCAGATTCCTTTTTGGCTTCAAAAACCCACTTGACAGTAGAAAATCTCTTCTTTTTCCATACATGAGCGCCTAGGCGCTCATCACAAACCATTTCCAAGCGCCTAGGCGCTTGCCCAGAACAGCATAATTATAAAAATGCCACTCAGCTCTAATTTTCATGATTTTTGACCTTTTTTCTCCAAAATTACCAATTTGTCCCTCCAGCTCCAACCTACAAGAAATAAACACAAAACACATAAAAAGATACTAAAAAACAATTAAAGATAACAATAATTAAGTTTAATAATATCGGATTCATAGGTATAAAACCTACTCATCAAGTACTATTCAGTTTTGATGAGCCTATTCATTGGCAGTTATTATTATCTTGTTGATTCATTGCTATATCTAATGAGCATTTGTTTTTTCTCACTCTTGCTTAAATATAATTGTTGTAGCTAAAGTTGAGAAGGTAGATAAACCTACAACTAGCAAAGGAAAGGGAAAAATGTACAAGTGATGAAGACTTGTAATTTTATTTTATTGTTATGATGATAGACTTTTGTTTAATGATGTGATGTAATATTTTTTTTTCCACACTTAAATGATGTTTAAGGTTAGACAACCTGGGAAGATTTTTATTTAATGATGTAACCCTATTTAAAGGGAGGATTTATGATTAAATTTTATCATATTTGGGTAGATATATATGAATGAATGGATAGTGAACACCAAATCTTGTGGGAATGAAGTATCTAGATTTGGGGGTGTCATATACACCACATCTCAGATCACAAAAAATTTAGGCAGTCTTCATCAGTGGGGTGGCGTGAATTACTACTGCTTAGGTTTAGGGATGGCAGCATGCACTGCTGCTCTCAGAACTGACGAGTTGAGCTTTGCATTTCCTATTTATGTCCCATTCCTTAGCACACTAATATAATTACACTTATCATGCATACATGATAGAGGACTTTACATACACGTATGACCATACTAAGCTCAACTTTACATGTTAGGGTCTTAGTTTAGGATTTCCAAGGAGTTTAGGCCAAATAGGGTCATGGAACCACAAGGCCTACTAGGTTAACCATATATATATGTGAGAAGGTCATATAAACTATAATATAAATGCTCGCAAGTGTTCACATTATTTATTCATAGCTAGCATCGTTTATCACTTTAAAACATGCTTAAACTCATGCTTGGTTAACTTTCATTACGTCTAACATATAAGAATCATGTTTAGAGACACAATGAACATAAACATGCCATCTTTAATATTCAGTACTTAACTACTCAGACAAATGCATTTTAGTTTGAAAAATATCCGAGTTTGCTTTTGAAATCATTTTAAACTTGAACAATGAAATTTAACATATACAAAACATTTTTAAATCTCTTTTCATGTGTAGTTAAGTCATGTTTGCATACTCACAAAGTCAGAACATACTCCATGTGGTATTCATGGATATTAGTTTCAGTATGTCAAGTTTTCTTTGAAAAAAGTCATTTAGCTCAAAGTCTAAACAAGTTGGTCATGAACAAAGGAATCTTAAATCACAACTCATGCTCATTAATGTTCATGAATCAATCATATATGTATACTATCATGCTCAGAATTTGCAGAATACGAGTTTCATTAAAGTTCATTTTTCAGAATTTGCAGAATACTCGACTTTCATTAATTTATTTATTAATAATCTTCAAAATTTCTTGGGTATTACATCCTCCCCCTTTATAAAAATTTCGTCCTCAAAATTGGAACAAGGTTACACAAATAAATGGGGATAGTCCCTTCTCATCTTATTCTCTAATTCCCACGTGGCCTCCTCGGCGTCGTAGTTTCGCCAAAATATTTTTACAGAAGATATAATTTTATTTCTTAATGTTTGCTCTTTCCTATCTAATATCTGGAAAGGAATCTCTTCATACGCCAGATTCTTCTCCACTCGAATGGGCTCGTAGAAAATCATGTGTTTGTAGTCAATCTTGTACGGACGCAACACGGAAATATGAAACACGTTATGGATGTGCTCCAACTCAGGTGGTAAGGCTACCCGATATGCCACCTTGTCCACTCGCTTTAACACTTCGAACGACCCTATATATCTCAGACTCAATTTTCCCTTCTTACCGAATCATATTTTCTCTTTCCATGGAGATACTTTCAAGAATACGTAACTTTCAACTTCAAAGTTGCAGTCTTAATGATGTAAATCTGCGTATTTCTTCTGGCGATCTTGTACAGCTACCAGTCTGGCTCTTATCGTCGTCACTATGTCGGCTGTCTGTTGAACTAATTCTGGTCCTAACAGTTTTGGCTCTCCGACTTCATCCCATCACAACGGTGTTCTACAATTTCTCCTGTAAAGAGCTTCGTACGGTGGCATGCCTATACTCGCATGATAACTATTGTTATATGCAAAGTCCACTAGGGGAAGGTGATCGTCCCAATTTCCCTTGAAGTCCATCACGTAAGTCCTAAGAATATCCTCTAATGTTTGTATCGTTTGCTCACTTTGTCCATCTATCTGCGGATGATAAGCAGTACTCAACCTCAGTTGTGTTCCCATCCTCTCTTGCAAGCTTTTCTAGAATTTTGATGTGAAGCACGGATCTCTATTGGAGACGATTGACACCGGCACTCCATGTCGTGAAACAATTTCTTTTTTGTACAGGCTCGCTAACTGATTCAATTTTACCGGATCTTGATCAGTAGAAAATGATCCATCTTTGTTAGTCGATCTACGATAACCCAAATGGCATCAAAACATTTCTATGTGACTAAAAGTTCCACCACAAAGTCCATTGTAATGTGCTCCCATTTCCACTCTGGTATTTCCAACGGTTGAAGTAGACCACTTGGCCTCTGGTTCTCCGCTTTGACCCGTTGTCAAGTAAGACATCTACTGATGCACTCCATGACTTTTTCTTTCAGATTGGGCCACTAAAAATGTTGCCTCAAATCTCGGTACATTTTTGTGCTTCTTGGATGAGTGGAATATGTCGCATTGTGTGTGTGACAACCCGAGAAATTAGACAATTTATTAAAATCTTAAATGATGGGTTTAAGGTCAAATGATGAACTGAGCATGAAAAATGAGTGTATCGTTTGATATTTTTGGGAAGGAATTTTGAGGATTTCAAAATTTTGTGAAGGATTTAGGTGAATTATGCAGGATTAAGTGTATATGTGAATATGTTCTGTGTATATGGTTATGTATGTGCACAGTATGTGGTTAAGGGTCAAGGGTTGGCCAGATAAATTTTATCAGTGTCAAACCCTAATATTATTAAGACCGACAACGTTCAGTTAGAAAACCCTAATGATGGATAAGAAACCCTAGAAACTGGTTCTGAAACCCTAATTTCAGTTTCTGGAATCCAAAACCCTTATTCAGAAATTGGAAACCCTAATCTGAGAATTTAATGGATAATTATAATGCTTAAGTGATATTAATTATAATATTAATTAGGGTAAAGCTTAATTAATTAGAAAACCCTAATTTCAGATTTTTTAAACCCTAATTGTTCCATCAAAAATCCTAATGTACAATTGTTAACTTAATTGCTAAATTAGCAATTTAAATTGGGATAAAATAATCCTAATTAACAAAATTGATTTATGAATGGGAAAGTTTAATTTAATTCGAGAATCCTAATTACAATTTAGAAATATTAATTTTCTATTTTTTTGAAAACCCTAAGGGTTAATAACCGTGAATTTTAAGTCACTATATATATGTATGTATATTATTGATATTTAAAACTTTGTGTTATATAAAGATTTAATATGTGACAACATATGTGAAGTGGTGCATGGATCAATAAACATATATACTATAGTTATGGATATATACATTTATAGATTTCATTAAAAAATGAAAGCTTACGTAACCTAATTATACATTAGGTGAGACAATTAAATAACCTAAGGTTATGGTAATAAGGAAAGGTTAATATTTAATATGTATACTAACTTAAGTGGATAATCTTGTTATTTCAAGTGACTAATAATTTTAAACCTATTTCGTGTAAACCTAATTAGGTTATGAGCTAAAGTCACATGTATAAGTAATTAAATTTCATAAGATTGGAAATGGAAACCCTAAATAAACAATTTGGGTAGCATATATTAAAATTGTTAGACTATGTTTATTACATGACTCAAAATAATTAATGGGGAAGCCCAAAAGAAATAAAATGCAAGTCCAAACTTAGTCTACTTGATTAAGGGTATTTTAGACCTTTGATTTATCTAATTTATGCATTAAAATAAAGGCTAAATGAAGGAATAAGTGTGTATATATATAGCTGGCCCTATTAGGCCTTTTAAGACAACTAATTAAGCTAAACAATGTCCATAATTAGTAACTCTTACACACAAGTACATGGTTGTCAAGCTCTCATTGGTTGAAAATCTATTAAGCACTCTTAACCACATGATTAAGCTTAATTGAAAGGGATAAGGTGAAGCCTTTTATCCATGGGACAAGGAAAGTATGGGGGATAATAATGAATCAACCATTTCATTTGCTAGAATACTCCACTTTCTCTTATTCTTCTTCTTCTAACTTTTTCTCCCAAGCTAGCAACTTCAAGAGAGAGAAAAGAGAGAGAGGTTCGGTTTTGAGAGAGAGAGCAAGGGAGAGAGAGGAGTGCTAGTTGTTCATGCATCCTAAGTTTAGATACTACTTTGGTAAATCAAGGAAGGTAGCCATTAAATCAAGGTATACCCTAACTTTCATTTTCTTCTTCTACTTTATTTTATAGCTTGAGTTTTGTTGGGGTTATGAGCAAATACTCAAGATACCCTAGTTCTACATATCATCATGTATGGAACTAAGTATATTGAGTGTTGGATCAAAGGCTTAGAGGAAGAAAATGAGCATATGTTCTCCAAGGGTGAAAACTCTTGTTTTTCTTCCACTAAATCTTGTGTAACTCAAGTTTTACAACTTGGATTTGTGATCCGTCGAAAGACGATGCTAGATATATGAGTTACCTAGTAAACCCAAGTGGTAGAACATAAATCTAGCAAGTTTTGAAACCTTTGGGGCTGTTTTCTCCAAAACAGTCCACTTTGAATGTTAAGGGTTCAAAACCCTAAAATAGTTACTGTTCCGTTTTTCTTGAGGCTTTTTCAGTCAGTTTCTAGTCTTTTAAAAATCTGGGAAAAATCACAGAGGTACCTTAAGAAGTTATCTACATGTAGGAAAAAGAACGGACGCGTTTCGATTTATAGGTTGTGCGTAATGGCCATTTCCGTAAAGGATTCCGAAATATTAACCTTCGAATATCTCACTGTGTATACACTGGAAAATTCCGAAATTGTTACAGTAAGTTCATGTATGTTAGGAGAGCATACCCTGAAAATTTCATATTTTTCTGAGCAAAACTCAATTTATGAAAAATAGAGCAAGATCCGAGTGTTTTGGGCACTTTAAAAATAGTAAATCATTTTCTAAAATTCCAGAAAAATTAGGGGATCATTGTTGGTTCATATTCTGTCAAAATCCAGAAGTTGAGAATTTTTGGAGTCAGTTTGCTATTTTTCCAAAAAATAATTAAGTTATGAATAAAAGGAAATAAATAGCTAAATGATGTCTTTAATAATAAAAATATGATTTTTATGCTTGAATACTCATAATATGTTACATCATGACTATCTTAGGGCATTTTGGTAATTTATGATAAGAAATATTATTTATGACCTTTTATGGATATTAAATAAGAGGTTTTATAAAGGATGAGCAATTAAAATAAATTGTTTATTAATCCAATAAATTATTAAAATATTATTATGATATTAATAATATTAGAATATGAAATTGTTAAGTAAATAAAAATATTAATATTAAAACTTCTTTAAAATATTATTAAATGGTTAATAATATTTGATTTAAGCATTAATAAATGATTAAAGTATTATTAAATGATTAATAATATTAGTAAATGAATAAAATATTATTAAATGATTAATAATATTAGTAAATGAATAAAATATTAGTAAATGATTAAAAGTATTATTAATTTATTAATGATACTAAAGCATAAATAAGATATTATTAAGGTAATAATATTAATGCATGATTAAAATATTATTAAGAGGATTAATAATATTAGTAAGGTATTAAAATATTATTAAGGTGTTAATCATATTAGTAAGCGGATAAAAGTGTTATTAGTGAACTAGTAATACTAAGAGGGAGTTAAATATTATCAAGATTAATAATATTAAGTGAATTAAAGGTAGTTGTTATCTGAAAATTATTGCAAGTCTATAAAAAAATATTTTGACTGATAATAAATTATCTAAGATAATTGTTAAGTGTTCAGGCAGAGTTTAATTAAACTTAGACTCGAGAAAAGTCCGACTAGACCGTCAAGATGTTAGAATTGTACCGAACTCAACTCGGACTGCAATAGTTTGACTTGAGGCTAAGTCTTATGTGTATTATAGTGATATAGGTTATATATGCTTATGTGTTTAGGTTATTCTATGTATATATGTATAATAGTATTATATTATGATGATATTATTCTAATATTGGAGATCTATATTACTAATATTAGGTCTTGGATAAAGCGTTATAATTGTGTAGCGGTAATCAACTGCTCGAGTAAGTTTTACTTAACTCTACTAAGAGTTGTTTTATTCAGATATGCTTATGGTTAATCATTCTTTGATTGCCATGAATAATTGTACTCTGTATATATTGCATGTATAAGTCGGTATGAAAGGTCGATCACCTTCATTACCAGTTGGTCCAGACATATTTGTTCATGTTCAATACTTGTTCAGTCAAAAGTTTGTTCGTGTTAGTTCTCAATTATATTGATGAATTATAGCCAGCTTATTATTCAGACTCTTTCAATCATGATATATCCTTAAATTGTATTTAAACTTGCTGGGCAACTTTCTTGCTCACCCTTGCTATATCATGATAAACATTGCAGATAAGGCGAATGCGTTTGGATACAGGAAAAAGGATAATGTCAAGTTCAGCTTGGGATAAAATGTGCAGCTAGTTTGTAATAGTATAGTTGGGTAATAATGTTATGTGTTAGATAGTTTATGATTTGTGTATAAGTTAAGGTTACTCAATTTTGGGGAATAGTGTGTAAAGTGTACTGTATTTCGCAAATAGTGATAGAATGATTGAACCGAATCCGCGGTGATTTGGGACCCGGATTCGGGGCTCTCACAGTGTGCCTCGTGCAAAATTTCATCCCTCAACTCGGTTACCGCTGGCACCCAAACTCTCCCTTCGAACCTTAAAATATCATCTTTATCTATTTTGAATCTTTCTTCTTCATTTTCGATGATCCTCTTCCTGATTTTCTCGCACTCTTCATCCTTCTCTTGTGATTCCTTTACTCTGTCTAACAAGGTTGGACGAGCTTCCACTACAAATAATTTTTCTTCAGACCTCCCCGGTCCCTTTACTTCTATTTCCAATTTCTTCATTTCTCTTATTAACTCCTCCTGAGTTGTTAGTTGAAACAACTTTTCCCTTCCTTTCCTGCTTAGCACGTCAGCTACTACGTTTGCCTTTTCTAGGTGATAAAGAATATCGCAGTCATAATCCTTGATTAATTCTAACCACCTTCTTTGACACATATTTAACTCTTTCTGTGTGAAGATATATTTCAGACTCCTGTGGTCCGTGTATATCTCACATTTCTCTCCGAATAAATAATTTCTCCAAATCTTCAACGCAAAAACTATTGCCGCTAACTCTAAGTCGTGAGTAGGGTATCATTTTTCATAATCCTTCAATTATCGCGATGCGTACGCAATGACCTTTCCATGCTGCATTAGCACACAGCCAAGTCCTTTATGCGACGCATCACTATAAACCACGAATCCTCCTGTATCATGTGATAATGATAATGCAGGTGCCTCACTCAATCACTTCTTCAATTCTTGGAAGCTCTCTTCGCACTTCTCTGTCCAAACAAACTTCACTGTCTTCCTCGTTAGATTGGTCAACGGGGTTGCTATCTTAGAAAAATCCTGGATAAATCTTCAATAGTACCCAGCTAACCCTAAGAAACTTCTTACTTCAATTGGCGTCTTTGGAAGCTCCCAATTACTCACTGCTTCTATCTTTGCATGGTCTACTAAAATTCCATCCTAATCCACCACATGTCCTAAGAATTGGACCTTCTTCATCCAAAGTTCACACTTGGAAAACTTTGCATACAGCTTCTCCTTCCTAAGCGCCACCAAAACCATCTTCGGA
Source organism: Panax quinquefolius (assembly GCA_020205615.1). Classification (NCBI taxonomy): domain Eukaryota; kingdom Viridiplantae; phylum Streptophyta; class Magnoliopsida; order Apiales; family Araliaceae; genus Panax; species Panax quinquefolius. The sequence goes on from CM035157.1 coordinate 64,970,127, forward strand.
TGTTTGACGTGTTCTTCTTTTGTCTTTAAGTATATCAAGATATCGTCGCTGAAAACTACTATAAATGTATCTAAGAATGGCTTGAAGACTCGTTCATCAAGTCCATAAATGTTGTCGGAGCATTTATCAACCCGAATAACATCACTAGAAATTCGAAATGTCTATAACGGGTTTGGAACGCCATCTTTGATATGTCATCCTCCCGTACTTTCAATTGGTGATAACCCGTCCATAGATCTATCTTGGAGAAACACTTCGCTCCCTTCAGTTGATTGAAATGGTCGTCTATCCTTGGCAATGGATATCTATTCTTAACCGTTACTCTGTTCAATTCTAGATAATCGATACAGAGCCTCATTGATCCATCCTTTTTCTTTACAAACAACATTGGTGCTCCCCAAGGAGACACACTGGGTTGAATGTAACCCTTATCTAGCAACTCTTGCAATTATATCATCAATTCCTTCATTTCTACTGGCGCCATACGATATAGGGCTTTTGAAATCAGTGCAGTTCCCGGTGCTAAGTTTATTACGAATTTAATTTCTCTGTCTGGTGAAAGACCAGGCAAATCGTCCGAAAATACATCTTAGAATTCTCTCACTGCGGATATATCATTAATTTTCACTCTCTTTTTCTGAGTATCAACAATGTAAGCTAAATAACCTACATATCTTTTTCTTAACAATTTCTTGGCATGCATCATCGTAAGGCAACACGATTGTTTAAGCGATGAGCTACCATAAAACATTACCTTAGACTTATTCAGAGTCTAAAGGTTTACACTTTTATTCTGATAATCAATTATCGCCGCATGGTTATACAACCAATCCATTCCCAATATTACGTCAAACTCTCCCAATTTTATCGGGATCAAGTCTACGCTTAGTTCATGATCTCTAATGTTTGCGTGATAATTTTGGTAAATGTATTCTACGGGGATTACTTCCTTATTCATAACTTCTATTTTCAAAGGATTTTCTAATTGTTCTTGGGGTAATTTAAGTCGACTAGAAAATTCCTCAGATATAAAAGAACAGGTGGCACCCGAATTAATATGCATTTATATCATTGATCGGGATAATACCTGACACAACGTCCTTCTTAGCTATTTCATCCTGGACAGTCATGTTAAAGGTCCTAGTGGTTGGGCGGTTGGATTGTGTTGGTCCACCAAACATCAGTTTACTACCTCCCCCTTGTTGGCCACTTCCTCCTCCGCTTCCTTTCCTTGGGCAGTCGTTAATCAGGTGATCCACCGAGCCACAAGTGAAACAACCTTTTATCTTCTTGGGCTTCAAGCAGTTAAGCAAAATGTGTCCCTCCTGGCCACAGTTGTAGCAGGTATTGTGCCCCTTCTAGCACTCACCCTGGTGATTCTTTCCACACTTCGGGCATCCCTTAACCCTCTTCTTAAAATCTCCACAAAATTTCTCCACTTGATTGTTTTGATTTTTGTTGTTGTTATTCTCCCATTTCCTCTTTCCTAAATTACTTCCCCCACTACTACTTCCTCCATGGCTATCTCCTCCCCTGTTCTTACCCTTGTTTTCCTTGTTATACAAACTTAAGGCTTCACTACCTCCCTCTGCAATAATAGCCTTCTCCAGTAATGTCACAAATGAATCATTCTGAAGAACCGACACCTTGTTGAATGACCAAGGTTTCATTCCTTGTTCAAAACATCTAGCTTTTCTCTCTTCATCCCCTACCTAGTGTTCTACAAACCGGGCTATTTCATTGAACTTAGACACGTATTGTGCCACCGTCATATCTCCCTGTTTAAGTTCTAAGAACTTCACCTCCAATATGTTCTTCATGCTTTTCGGTAGGTAGCTCTCGAAAAACAGAGTCTTGAATCTCTCCCATGCTTTTATCCCTTCTCCTGCTCTTTGTTTATTCGCCTCCCACCAGTAGTTCGCCTTGCCTCTCATTATATAGGTGGCAAACACCGTCTTCTGGTCTTCACCCACACGAGCGATGGTGAAGGCCTTCTCCATGTCTTTGATCCACGTCTGTGCCACGATAAGATCGGTAGTACCCACGAATTCCAGAGCTCCTACACTTCTAAAATCTTTAAAGTTTGTAACCGATACTGCCTGGGGATTGCGTGGTACTGGCTCGTTGTTTCTTCCCCATAGGGCCTCTCCTAGAAAATCTACTAGCCTTTGTATAGGGTCTCCTTGCTCCCTCTCGTTATTGACCGACTCTTCCGGGGTCACCGGTCTACGTTTGGGCGGCATTTTCTGCATCACAAAATTTTCATTTTTATTATCTTATTTTATTTACTTAAACATTTCTCAATGACAAAGGAATAAGATTTTATAACACGTTTATGAAATAAGATCATTTATATTCATATGCCAAATCATTACATCAACATGATCATCCCTAACATACTTCTATAAATGTCAACACATATCCCCTAATATCACCAAAGATGGGGAAAAAATACTAACATACCACCCCTCTAACATAAGCCTACTCGGGGTTTACAACTATCCCAAATCTTACAACAAAGACTGAGATTACATCACGATATACATATCACATAATGGAAATACTATAACAACTACTAGACTATTGGGTCTCATCCCAACATCCCACGCTCCACAGCACTCATATACTCAATCTGGGCTATGTAGGCCACCAACTCTTTGCTCATAGTGTGTCGGGTCTGTCCCTGCTTCGCAAGATAGTGATATACACCATCAATCACTCTCTCAATAGCCAAGCAAAACACGCAACCCATCTTGTTCACCTTCCTCTTCTTACACATAACTTCATCCTCTACGTCATCTTCCCTCTCATTAGTTGTTTCCCACTTCTCCTCAAAGTGGATCCTATCCATTACTTCCAACTCTGGCTGAGTACGGAGAGCCTCCTTTCCCATCTTCTCGTTCAAAACTCTTTGCTCCATCTCTTCCAGCTTCCCTACCAACTCTACATTCCGAGACATCGACCTATAAAACAGAGTCCCCGTCTGGATCCCTCCTCCTTACGGTGGGCAATCTCTACCTCTGATTCTTGCATTGCCAACTTCCTCTGGTGTTCCTCGTCCCTCAGTTTCTTGAACTCGGAATCCCTCTCTTAAGCCTCAGCCTCTGGCTTCTGGACTCTATAGTCTAACTCTAGGATTAACTCCTCGTACTCTCCCAACATCCGGTCCTCAAATGTAGCCTCGTCAAAGTCCTCCATGGGCTCATCCTCCATAGGCTCCTCTTCCATAGGCTCCTCCTCTGGATCAGACTCTACCTCTATCTCGTCCTCGTCGTCAAACTCGGATGGTGCCACTGCCTGCACAGGCTCAGCCTCTAGGGATGCCTCATATACGACATGTATATCTCGAGGCTCCTCCTCTATCACTCTACTGGGTCCTCCTATGTCTATCATCCTACATCCACAAACACAAGAAAAGCAAACAACCACTCCATTAAAATGTTAAATAAAACATAAGTTCATTGTATAGAATGAAATTATATTCATAACACAATAAATCTCTCTCTAGGAAAACTCTACACGAGTTTTATCATATCCTATCTTCTAAGTTCTTCTAAGTTATAATCTAAGGACTCTCGCTCCTAAGGTTTATAACTCACGACTCTTTCTGATACTCAACTCACATTTCCCCCAAATTCGACGACCACTCACGTCTCGAATTTGATTCGCCATGTGCTACAAATCCAATGACTAAATAACATCTCATGCAACGAAAATAACATAATAGATTACATTTATTTAATATTACCATTCATGTGTTAGGTTTTCGTGAAAATCAAAGTAGCAATCAAATTGCAATATATAGCGAAAGCGAGATAAAATTAGATTTTAAAATTTTTCACAAACCAATTACCCGGATCATCCTTTATGCATATTATTAATTAAACGAAGAATAAGAAATTATGAAATCATACCTTGTAGAAACGAGCTTCCTCAGTGCGAGTTCACCTCCTACTTCTCCATGATCTCCTTGAATCTCCGGGTAGATTCCTTCCTTTGATCAATGTAAGCCACCCAAGTGTGTGGCCTCATAGTGATCCACCAGGAAGAGGAATTTTTCAAGAAGAAGGATTTGGCTCAAACCCTAGTTTTTCCTATCCGAATAAGAAAAGGGGTGTACTCTCCAATCTAGGAATTACGATATTAGATATCTAATATAAGACTCCTCTTATAAAGATATTATATATCCCTATTTTAATTAAAATAAGGTATTATTTATTTAATTAAACTCTTTTAATTAAATGGGCTCCCTAATCCTATTAGGGATAATTAGTTAAACTCCTTTAACTAATTTTCTTTCCTAATCCAATTAGAATAAATGAGAGTACTAATATTAAATTAATTCCTAAACCTTTTAGAAATTAAAATAATAATAATTATAATAATATTAATAAGACTCCTCTTATTAATTTATATTTAATATTTCTAAAATATTAAATAATAAATATTAAGCTATTTAATTTATTCTATCACCATAGATTAAATTAAATATACTTAACATATTATTACAATTATGCCATTAACTTCTTAAATAATTATTCTTCCTTTTATGGTGTGACCCTTTAGGTTCTCCATATTAAACCTAGGTTGTGAATAAATCAATTAGAACAATTCTAATCTCATTTAAATAAATAAATTAAACAAATAATTTATTTAAATAAATAATATTTATTCTACAATAGGATAAGCCTCCCTAATATTAACGACTTTCCGTATAATATAGATTTCAACATTAATCATAAAAGAACCTTTGAGTAAATAGTTACCGCATAATTCAATCCTTCCACCATACTATGTCCCAATTAAATATAAGACATGGAATTCTTTCATCAAAGTCTTATTTTATTTAATTATATGTATTTCGATTCCTAAATGAACAACTCCCAATGAATGCAAATTAGAAACTACTTTCTAATTTTATTCCACCTCGCCAAGGATTCTGGGTTGTCATTTATCGAATCACATAGACATTTCTCCTTTTACTAGAAGTGGTAGATTCTTTATTGATCATTCATTATCTTCATATATAACTTATTACACCCAAGCATACCCTTTGATATACTCTAAGAGTCTTAAGGAATAAGTCAAAGTGTAATTCATTATATATAAGATACTATGATGATCTCAAGTCTAAGATCATTTGTATTACTATCATCTACAGAAATTCTATTGACAAAAAGTAAAACTCCATTAGGAATTCCTTAGCGAGTCACGCTCAAAGGAACTTATTCTCTAATAAGCACCTACATACTTGCTTTAGTGTCTCCACACAAATGATCATGAGATCAATCATCCTCATCCAATGAAAGCAAGCAACGTATGTACCAATCTATCCGGATTCACTAATCCCCTATTTAGTAATCCAATGATTGGGAACTATTTTAGTTTTAAGCTTTCTAAGAATTTAGATCTCATTAGAATGATCATCATCATTATTCTAAAAGCGTTGCTTAAAACTATGGGTTTATCACATATTATTAAAAACAAACACCATGTAGATAATAAATGCCTTTAATAAATAATTCTTTTATTAATAAATAAATAAGATTGATTACACAAGATATGCTTTATCATCATACATGATTGGCTTGTATGCATAATACTTTCAATCTCCCACTTGCACTAAAGCCAATCGCCGTGGTATCTCATACCCATCTTCTCTAAGTGACGATCAAACCGCATTGTTGTGTTAACGCTTTAGTAAATGGATCTGCAATATTGTCTTGAGAGTCCACACTCCTGTGGCGACGCCTCTTTCAATGATCTCTCTGATCAAATGAAATCGCTGCAACACGTGTTTGGATTTCGATGAGACACGGGTTCCTTAGCTTGCATGCAATGTACTCCAAAGTTGTCACGTAATAAAAGGCAATCGTCCTTTAATGCTAGGAACCACACCAAGTTCGGTAATGAACTTCTTCATCCAAATGCTTCCTTTGCGCCTTCACTTGCAAACTATGCATGTACTGCCTCATCATCACATCGAATCAAAGAATCGTTTCTTTGCTTGGAACTTTTCCAACTCATCGCGCCACCGCTTAAGGTAAACACATACCCCAAAACGGATTTATCATCATCTTGGTCTGCTTTGAAAACTTGAGTCTGTGAAGCCTCTCTAGTTTTAATTCGCACCCACCATAGACAAGAAATACATCCTTAGTTCTTCTTAAGTACTTTAGGATATTTTTCACCGCCTTCCAAAGTGTTCTTCTCTCGGATTCGATCGATATCCGCTTGTTACACTAAGTGCATGAGCGACATCCGGTCTAGTACATATCATACCGTATACATGATAGATCCTATTCTTTGAAGCATAAGGAATCTTACTCATGCGGTTTCTCTCCTCAGTGTCTTTGGGGCTTGTTTCTTGAGAGATGTATTCCATGGCTCATCGGCATGAGACCTCTTTTGGAATCTTCCATGCTAAACCTTTTAGCATCATGTCAATGTATCGCTCTTTGGGATAAGCTAAGCATCCTATTAGATCTATCTCTATAGATCTTTATCCCCAAAATATAGGATGCTTCTCCCAAGTCCTTCATGGAGAAGTGTTTAGATAACTGATTTTAATTGTTTAAAGAGATAGAACATCATTCCCTATCGTAATATATCATCAACATATAATACAAGGAATGAAACAAATAGCCTCCCACTTACCTTCTTGTACACACATGGTTCATCCTCATTTTGATAAAATCAAACTTTTGATTGTCTCATCAAAACGGATGTTCCACCCACGAGAAGCTTGTTTTAATCCATAAATGGATCGTCAGAAGCTTACAGACTTGATTTGTTCCAACCTTTGAAACAAATCCTCCGGGTTGTGTCATATACACATCCTCCTCAAGTTTTCCATTGAGGAAGGCCGCTTTTCACGTCCATCCGCCAGATTTCGTAGTCATGGTAAGTCGCAATCGCAAGCAAAATCCGAATGGACTTGAGCATTGCTCTTGGTGAGAGGTTTCGCCATAATCAACTCCTTGTCTTTGTTTGAAACCTTTTGCAACCAAATGGGCCTTATAGGTCTCTACCTTGCCGTCTGCTCCATCTTTCTTTTAAAGACCCATTTACACCCAATAGGCTTAATGCCTTCGTGGTGAGACCAAAGTCCATACTTGGTTCTCATACATGGAGTCCATCTTGATTTCATGGCTTCTCGCCACTTCTCCGAGTCTTTACTACTCATAGCCTGCTCAGTAATTCAATGGATCATCATCATCTATGATCGTGCCTCATTGTCATCTTCTATGACAAGTCCATACCGTCTGGTATCTTTGGTACTCTTCCGATTTACTTAATAGGGTGTGAGTATGTATGAATCTCTACTTGGTTAGGTACCTCACTTTGATCTCAGTAGTATTTTGTGGTTCTTGAACTTCTTCAAAATATATCTTACTCCTAATCGACCCCTTCAAGGATAAACTCCTTTTCCAAGAAGGCAACATGTTTCGCAACAAACACCTTTTGATCAGTTGGATGATAGAAATAATATCCCGATGTTTCTTTAGGATATCCCACAAATCTACATTTGTCGATCTAGTCTGCAACTTATCGCTTTTCAAACTTTTTGACATAAGTCGGACAACCCCAAGTCTTAACATGCTTAAGATTTGGTTTCTCCCCGTCCATAACTCATATGGGGTCTTGGGGACGGATTTTGTAGGTACCTTGTTAAGTAGGTATGCAAATGATTCTAGGGCATATCCCTCGTAAGAAAACCGAAGGTCAGTAAAGCTCATCATAGATCGAACCATGTCCAACAATGTTCGATTTCTCCTTTCGAGATACACCATTCATCCGTGGCGCCCCTGGTGGAGTCCATTGTGAGATTATACCATTTTCTTTGAGACAATTGAGAAACTCACCACTTAAGTATTCTCCTCCTCGATCGATCAAGAAATCTTAATACTCTTACCGCTTTGCTTCTCAACTTCACTTCAACTCTTTGAACTTTTCAAATGATTCAGATTTGTATTTCATTAAATACATATCCAAATCTTGAGTGGTCGTCGGTGAATGTAATAAAATAAGAATACCTCCTCGTAAGCGTGTCGTTGTCATAGTCCACATACATCCGTGGTACCAACGCTAACAACTCAGAATCTTTCTCCTTTTCAACTAAAAGGAGATTTAGTCATTTTACCCATGAGACAAGATTCACAAGTTGGATATGATTCATAATCAGATAACTCTAGGAGCCCATCTTTATGCAACTTGGATAATCTTGTTTCATTAATATGACCGAGTCTACAGTGCCACATGAAGGTATAATTAACATCATCTCTTTTCCTTTTATTAGTTTGTTCAATTTGAAATATATTTTCATGCAAGTCAAGTATATAAAGTCCATTTCGCAAATTACCAACACCATATAAAACATTATCATTATAAATGGAACAACTGTTGTTCTTTATTATAATATTAAAACCATCCATATCCAATACGTAGATAGAAATAATGTTTCTAATGATATTTGGAACAAAATAACAATTATTTAAATTAATGAACTTGCTCAGTAGGCGTGCTAAACAATAAGTCCCTACACTAATGCAAAGAACCTTTGCTCCATTTCCCACTCGTAGATCGACCTCATCCTTGCTCGCCTTTCTACTTCTTGACGACGGTCCTCGCATATTATTACATATGTGAGAACCACATCCCAGTATCCAATACCCAAGTAGAAGATCGACTTTCGGAAAAATTAATTTCAATCATAAACAAACCTTGATTAGGATTCAAGCTTCTCCAAGCTTCTTCGCTTTTGTTCTCGCAAGATAATCCTTGCAGTTCCTCTTCCAAAGGACCTTGCTTTATTGCAATGGAAGCAAATTCCTTTGCTAAATTGGATCGTGTTTCTTTTGATCCTTCATTTTTGCCTTTCCTTTAGCCTTCTTGGATTTCTTCTTTCGGAAGATACCTTGGGCCTCTTCCTTTTCTTGGAAGAATCATCCACCATTAAGACATGGTTCTTCTTGGATGGAAGTGACCTTCAGCAGCTTTTCAACATGTTAAGTAATTCGCAAGTCGACATCCAACTTATTCATGTGAAAATTCAAAACAAATTGTGAGAAGGTGTCCGGGAGTGACTGCAAGACTAAATCTTGACTCAACTCCCCATCCATGATTTAACCCAAGTCATCCCAAGACGCTTCAATCGATTGATCATCTTTAGGACATGAGTCTCAACGGTAGTGCCCTCGGTCATCCGAGATCTAAGAGCTCCTTAGATATTTCATATCTAGCGATCTACTTTGCTCACCATACAACTCTCCAAGGTGTAGTAAGATAAGTAAGAGCATCCATGTTTTCATGTCGACACCAAGCTCGTTACTCATGGATGCGAGCATGATGCATCGAGCCACGATGCATCATCTTGCCACTTGCTTAAAAGTAGCAATCTCTTCCTCAGAGGCTATCTCTGCAACTTTTGCAGGTACGGGCGAATTTAGGACATAAGAAATCTTTTCAAAGAAGAGAACAATTCTCGATTCCTTAACCAAATCCAGTGTAGTTCGGTGCAGTCATTTTATTAAGATCAAGTATGCTACGCAATGAAATTAGTGAATGTGACATTTTCAAAATTCGCATGTAAAAAGACAATATTTTAGCAAACATTCATTTATTAATTACCAAAATAAATTACGTCTTATTTTATATTGGTATCTCCCACTATTTTCTTCAAACTATATTACCCTCATTTATATAGTTCGGCAAAAATCTAATTAAAGTTTTTGCTAGTGAGAATAAGGATCCCATTTCAAATATATATAGCCTTGTGGTGACACAACAAACTATATATAAATAAATAGGTAGACAACTCTCATCAATTACATCAACATGTAACTCCTTATGTTTTGCCTCTTGGATTATTTTGATCAAGTGGTGGCACATCCGAATCAAAATTATCTAAGTTAAGTCCAACTAGCACTTTTATATATTCAAAAAGAAAAATATAAGCCCTTGTGGTGACACAACAAAATAATATTGTTCAATTTTCTTTATAAGCATCAAATGTGATAAATTAACATCTTAAATACTTAATACTTGCCTTGTGGTGACACAACAAACTCATATTAAATATTTAATACTCTATTAATTTTATCATGCTAGAAGGCTGACGCTCGATATTCTAAATATCTTTCAACGCTTAAGACTTAATAAAAACTTTGAGGATTTGTTATTATTTGTCTCATCTTGTTTAGCAAGCATGCAAATATATATATAAAATACGCGTCATATTATTAAACATGCGAAGCATGTTTGTATAATATATAATATATATAATACTAGCATGCACATATAGAATACTATATTCTACCCGGATTGATTATGGACTTTTATTCTAGTTTGGTTCACTAGAGCCACCAAGTGAACCAAAAGGTCAAACCCTAGGGTGCAAAGAATAAACATTTAAATATAACTATTACATTTAAACCTTGCTCCATTACAAACGGGTCTTCAAGCGCCCTTGATCTTGGTCTTGGTTTCTTCTAAAAAATTCTAACTAATCCTATTACATTAAACTATTTAATTTAAATGCGAAACCTTGATCGCTAAATCGAGGGGAAGTACATAGGAGAGAGATAGAATTTACATCAAGAAGAAAACCAGAAAAGACGAGGTACGCAGACCCCATTTAATAAAACCCATTCATTCAAACATCCAACTAAAATAAATCCAATCATATTGGTCAATTGTCCATAATCAATCCCATTTATTATCATACATATCATCATATGTATCAATAAATTAAATCATTCCATATATATATGAGTATCATTTAATGGGCAATTTTATGTTGCATGAAATCCAATTTCAAGATTAAAATAAACTCTTTTATTTTAATTATAAAATTATTAAAATTAATATATATATATATATATAACAATTATATATATATAATAAAGTCCTGCACTTTTTTAAAATCTCCAAAGAACTTGCTTGCCTTTAATTTTCGGACCGCTTTTGTTCCTTTTAGTCAACGTGATAAAAGCCTTTTGTTATATATATATATATATATATATATATATATATATATATATATATATATATCATATATAGTAAATCCTGTTGCTTAGTCAAAAGGAAGTTGATTCCTTGTTTTTAAAAAAAAAGCGCAACAATTCACAAAAGGCATAAAGTCCTCGCTATCCACTTCCGTGACTTTCTTTGAATCACTTAAGTCCTGGCGGTTTCTTGTTTGTTTTTTTTTTTTTTCTTCGGCAATCATGCCCTTTAAAAAAAAAATTCATGATACATATATTCCGAAACAACACCCACGAAAGCATTCAAAAAAAAAAATCCAAACCACTTGATGGCATAAAAAAAAACAATTAAAAAACTTTTTTTTCTAAGAAATTATTATTTTTTTTTTCATAAAATAATAATTTTATACAACAAAATATGCCCAATAAATAATTCTAAATTCATACCCAAACATATATGGAATCAAAATAATTAATAATTAGCATAAAGTTTGGCTCATGATACCACTGTTAGGTTTTCGTGAAAATCAAAGTAGCAATCAAATTGCAATATATAGCGGAAGCGAGATAAAATCAGATTTTAAAATTTTTCACAAACCAATTACCCGGATCATCCTTTATGCATATTATTAATTAAACGAAGAATAAGAAATTATGAAATCATACCCTTGTAGAAACGAGCTTCCTCAGTGCACGAGTTCACCTCCTACTTCTCGCGATCTCCTCAATCTCCTGTAGATTCCTTCCTTTGATCAATGTAAGCCACCCAAGTGTGTGGCCTCTATAGTGATCCACCAAGGAAGATGAATTTTTCAAGAAGAAGGATTTGGCTCAAACCCTAGTTTTTCCTATCCTAATAAGAAAAAGGTGTACTCTCCCAATCTAGGAATTACGATATTAGATATCTAATATAAGACTCTCTTATAAAGATATTATATATCCCTATTTTAATTAAAATAAGGTATTATTTATTTAATTAAACTCTTTTAATTAAATGGGCTCCCTAATCCTATTAGGGATAATTAGTTAAACTCCTTTAACTAATTTTCTTTCCTAATCCAATTAGGAATAAATGAGAGTACTAATATTAAATTAATTCCTAAACCTTTTAGAAATTAAAATAATAATAATTATAATAATATTAATAAGACTCCTCTTATTAATTTATATTTAATATTTCTAAAATATTAAATAATAAATATTAAGCTATTTAATTTATTCTATCACCATAGATTAAATTAAATATACTTAACATATTATTACAATTATGCCATTAACTTCTTATGTGACGCCCCCAAAATTAGGTATACGTCACCCATCTTGGGTCGCCACTTACATGGTACATAAATTCAAATACAACTTACTAACCTAACTGTCGTGTACAATACGACATAAACTGTGAGTTTGAATACAAATATTGTCTACTAGATATTATACAAACTCAAAAGGAGTCCTCATTACAACTATTATCACACTATTTCACGTATAGTGAGGACTACTAATGCTATCCTCTCGGACCATTACTTACGTTCCCACTTCGTCCCAAATATGTTCTCATTTCACGAAGAAACGGTGAAAAAAAAAGGGTGAGCTCAACTAGCCCAAAGAAGAAATATTATGACTAAGATAATGCGTAATAAATTATCATTAGCCTTCAACAAAGTGTTAAACCGATAAAATACAATAGACAACCAGCTTTAATCTGCAATGAATAAGCAATCCATTAAAAGAGTCAAGTAGAGAATAAAGTCTACTATCTTTTAGGTTTTAAAAGGTTTTCATTAATTTTTATCATTGAGACTCGACTTTTAATAAATAAACCACCACATCTAATCATCCTCGTACTACGGCCAAGGATTTTCATCAAATTATCAATGGTCATGACTATACCGAATCACCCCGGTCATAATCATACCAAAAACTATCCATCAACGCATTACAGCCACCGAGGACTTTTGTCACATCATTTATATCAAGTCATGATTATAATCGAATGATCCTCGGTCATAATCATACTAAGTTCATCTATGCACGTAAGCCAAAGATAACATAATATAACATGAGGATGATGACAATGACATAGTAATTCAATAAAACAAGTTCAAGAATTATTTAATCCATGAATTATTAACGTCCAAATTGTCAACATGATACCGTTTAGTAGAGTAAAATTCAAGAATGATCGTAAGAATATTTCCATGAAAGATCTTCGGATGAAACGCAAATATCAAGGATATTCTACTAATTTCATGGAGTATAGAAGTCAAAGTTTTAACCAACCGGGTATAATAAAGAATGGAATAACAAAAGAAATCACCATGCATGCGGTACTTGATGACAAAAGTTATTCCAACAGAATAATAATAACGGAACCAGTCGTGAAATTCACAATCACGGTGATGTTCCAACAGAATAATAAAGATGGAACCCGGATCCGGTGTAAAACACACGATAGGATATTCCAACAGAATGATAAAGATTTTAACCAGTCCGTCCTGTAAAACACACGCATGTGATGTTCCAACAGAATAATAAAAAGCGGAACCAGTCCTGTAAAACACATGAACATGTGATGTTCCAATGAATAATAGAAGAATGTCACCAAGTATAGGGTAAACCACAGATACAAAGTTATTCCAATGTAATAATAAGCAATGGAATAACATAAGGATTTCACCAAGTATAGGGTATCGCCGCATATACAAGTTATGTATAGGGTATGCCACTTTTACGAAGTTATTCCAACAAAATAATAATGAATGGAATAATGTAAGTTCTCTTCAAGAAGAAAGAATAACACCCCTTACCGTAAAAAAACCTGAATATAGAAGTAGTGAAGTAGCGTAATACTCTTCTTCTTTCTATAATTTTCTCTCTATAGCTTCTCTCTATAATTTCTCTCTAGAGTTTCAATGAATTCGTAAGAAAATAATGAAGGAATGAGCTTCTATTTATAGGAAAATGGAATGCATAAGAACTAATCCATGAACGGTCCGATTGATTTACTTTAATCTGACGGTCCATATTTAAAGAAAAATCTTTTAAATAAAATATAATATATTCTATTTATATAAAAACATTTTACTATGCAAACACTATGCAATACTATGCAAAAAACACTATGCAAAACACTATACAACACTATGCATAATAAAATATAATATATTCTATTTATAGAATAACTTTAATAAAGTATTCTATTTTATATAAAAGATATTTCGCTTTTATTACGTTAATAATACGAATAAAACAAAACGTCATTATCGCTATAATAATTCATATTATTAATCGAATAATAATGGAATCAAACCGAGTGACTTCTCATAAGCATCAATAATCAATACTGCAGTACTATACTATGCAACCACACGATTCTTGTACTTTTACTACCGAGTAGTTCAACAAGAACCACAAAGAAAAACTTCCGCCGTTATTTCAATAAAATATTTTTGTCGTTTTTCTCGATCCGACAATAATTCTATTATGGGTCCACCAATGATTGAGTAGTTATGCGAATATTCTCTCGCTAAACCGAATATTCCCGACCAATCGAATATAATATAACCACTTGCATACTTTGCAAAATTTATAAATACTACCCACAACTATAATATTATCTCAAATTCACACTATAATATTAAAATTATTTTGACAAAATTTAAATCTTTATTGATAAAATGCAGGGTCTCACAATCTCCCTCCTTATGGAATTTAAGCCCCGAAATTAGGTACGATACACTGGTATGATAAAGAGGTGAGGATACCTTGAATACCTTTATCGTTGAAAACATTAAATTCATCTTTTGCAATCCTACCAAAGATATTCATTAACAATTCATCTTTGCACTACATGCCAAAGATATTTATTAACAATTCATCTTTGCACTACAGCCAAAGATATATAATCAGAAAACCAATAATACTGAGACTCGACTTAATAGTATCACAACCATGAATTATCCATGCACCATCTTGCTAAGGATATTCGTGTTTTCATTACTGATCATGATTATACCGAACAATCCTCGGTCATAATCATACCAAGTCCATCTATGCACGTAAGCCATGATTTGACTTTGAACGCATCCATGAATTAATATTTCATTCTTTGAGACTCACCAATAATTAATCCACATCATCGAATCATCCCCGCACTACGTGCCAAGGATATTCATTAGTATCACGACCACAAATTATCCATGCACTACTACCAAAGATAATTGTGTTTTTCAATTACTATTATGATTATACCAAACAATCCTCGTCATAATCATACCAAGTCCATCTATGCACGTAAGCCACGATGACTTTGAACGCATCCATGAATTAATATTTCATTCTTTGAGACTCACTCAATAATTAATCCACATCATCGAATCATCCCCGCACTACGGGCGAAGGATATTCATTAGTATCACGACCACAAATTATCCATGCACTACTACCAAAGATAATTGTGTTTTCAATTACTGTTATGATTATACCGAACAATCCTCAGTCATAATCATACCAAGTCCATCTATGCACGTAAGCCACGATGACTTTGAACGCATCCATGAATTAATATTTCATTCTTTGAGACTCATTTCAATAATTAATCCACATCATCGAATCATCCCCGCACTACTGTGCCAAGGATATTCATTAGTATCACGACCACAAATTATCCATGCACTACTGACCAAAGATAATTGTGTTTTCAATTACTGATTATGATTATACTTAAACAATCCTCAGTCATAATCATACCAAGTCCATCTATGCACTACTGAATATGAGATGACTTTCAACATAATATAAGCGTGAGGATAATGATATAAAGAATCAATCAAATGAGATAAAGGATAAATATTAAACATTTATAATATAATTTATCCGAGATTCAAGAATATCCCCATGTTATCAATCACTTAATAATCTCATAATCTAATATCATTAATATTATAACAATATTTTAATCACTTCTTAAATTTATAAACAATTTATCTTAATTGTTTACGCTTTACCATATAATGCATTTAATCATTCAAAAATGCCATACTCATAAGATATCATCACCAATTATCAAATCTCTCAAAAAATATGCATATACTCTATATAGGATTCTTTAGCCATAAAATCCTATTTTCAACTTTGTTACTTCACATAACATATTTAACTCATATGTTCGTAACTAAACTATTTTCTTGAAAAATACCAAATCAGTCCCAAAAATATTTCTTTTCTGGGATTTAGCATAATATAGTCCCATAATGAAAATATATTTTTCTCGGAATTTTTAAAATTCATTTACTATTTTTTAAAAATCAATTTCCACTTAATTCCTTAAGAAATTAGCTACCTCAAGTTTAACTCCAAAAATTCCCAAATCTTGGCAGGACCTTACACATGTTAACGTGAGCCTCCAGTTTAAATTTCATGGTCATCGGAGTTATAGAACTCCGGTTATAGCATTTTCAATCGGAAAAACCAAAATATTGAAATAGTCATAACTTGCTCATTTTAAGTCGAAATGAGCTCATTTTTGGACAGGAGGTACTTTATACCATATAACTTCATGTCCCAAAAGGCCAGAATTTTTCTCATAATTTAAGTGGCCGAAACAGTCCCTTAAAGTTTCTGGGCAGTAGCATTTTCGAAATTTACAGCTTTTACCTCCTTTGCTAAAATCAGTCCACACAAAATCTACAACACCTTTTCCAGTAATTCCACTTGGATTAGTTAGGTAACTCATAGATCTAACTCTAGGACTTGACCACATTCAAAATTCAAAATATAACAGGAGATATGGTCAATTGAATTTCATGTTACGTTTTTTCACTAAAATCGATTTTCAACTCTTTGTGATTTCTAAGAAACTTTCATGTTTTCACATAATAACCAACATAACTCATCATAAAACTTACTAATACCTCATATACCCATGATTTTCATTAGTCCTATGCTTTTATTATGACTTTCATCATAAACCACGTAAACTGCTTCATTTTAGTTGAAGAATTATTTGAGGGTTTAAGAAATGGGTTTTTCTCTGGGATTCAATACAAAATTCGATTTCACGCTCTAAGTAGGTTAAGAAGTCTTCATAAATACGCTTAGAAATTTATTAATAATAGAAATATCATTCAAAATCATTACTCTCGTCCAAGACTTGGATAGTACGTCACATTAATATCAATGTGACTTCTATCCCTTAACTGAATAGCACCTCACAATGATACCTATTAACTTGCCATCTTCATCCGCGACGTCGCCTACGAAAAATCCGGCTTCTGCATTCCACACAAGAAGTCAACAACGAAAGGATCGGGGCTCTTTACTTATGGCTTGATATAACGTTGATTAACTTTAGGGTTTGGTTACTTTGAATTAAGATAATAACGGTTGGTTAGGAATATGAAAGCTAACAACCTTACAAAAAGAATAACGAGTAGTTAATCAATTATTTTCAAAATTACCTCAAAGGCAAGTATTTTCAAGAGATAAGATCGACGGAGTAACGTGAAAGTGTTTATTTGAAACAACAAGATTAATAAACAATGGAGGTAACGAAGGTTTCTCCCAACGAAGTTTCAATAGATAAATCAAAGTCTAATTTCTCCTGAGTCAAATTTAAACGTTGAACGCAAAGCAAGAGAGATAAAAGAATGGGTAGAACCGTATCTAATAAGGTATAGACTTCGCAAGAATTTATAATTAACTAACCCGCGTACTAACTTCGTTGGGTTTACCCACTTTTTTGAGAAGTCACGAAAAACGCTCTTCCTAAAACCATCGATTTTGTTTTGTCATTCAGATCCGCCTTTGGTGCCACTATCCCAAATGGACTTGACTTCACTATACGACAAAATCGAGCTAAATGACCTTCTCTTCTTGAAATTTCCACTTCTATTATCTTTGCCATGATTACCACCAAGTGGTTACCATTCTTAGCATGATAATTTCCCCACGATGGTTATCATTGTTACGATGGCCGGTTGCCACCAATATGATTATTATCGTGTTGTTGGTCGTTACCTTTTGTTTGAATCTGAATCAACACTCTCATGTGCTTCATTGCTTATCTCAAATTTTCAGATGCCATTCTCAAACACTTGTCACAAAACAAGGGTTAATTGACATTTAACAAATTATCCCTATATTCGATGACCAATCAAATACCAAATAAACTTAGGTAGGTCATACTAGCGAAAGGAATTCCCCGTTTCTCCCTCCTAGTTCTTATCTCAGCATCTTAGCCGGGGATCATATCCTAAGCTCGATACCAACCGTGGCGCCCCCCAAAATTAGGTATACGTCACCCATCTTGGGTCGCCACTTACATGGTACATAAATTCAAATACAACTTACTAACCTAACTGTGTCGTACAATACGACATAAATCGTGAGTTTGAATACAAATATTGTCTACTAGATATTATACAAACTCAAAAGGAGTCCTCATTACAACTATTATCACACTATTTCACGAGAATAGTGAGGACTACTAATGCTATCCTCTGGACCATTACTTGCTTCCCACTGCTCGTCCCAAATATGTTCTCATTTCACGAAGAGAACAAAGGAAAGAAAGGTGAGCTCAACTAGCCCAAAGAAGAAATATTATGACTAAGATAATGCGAATAAATTATCATTAGCCTTCAACAATGTTAAACCGATAAAATACAATAGACAACCGGTTTAATCTGCAGATGGAATAAGCAATCCATTAAAAGAGTCAAGTAGAGAATAAAGTCTACTATCTTTTAGGTTTTAAAAGGTTTTCATTAATTTTTATCATTTGAGACTCGACAATAAATAAACCACCACATCTAATCATCCCCATACTACGGTCAAGGATTTTCATCAAATTATCAATGGTCATGACTATACCGAATCACCTCGGTCATAATCATACCAAAAACTATCCATCAACGCATTACGAAGCCACCGAGGACTTTTGTCACATCATTTATATCAAGTCACGATTATCTTGAATGATCCTCGTCATAATCATACTAAGTTCATCTATGCACGTAAGCCAAAGATAACATAATATAACATGAGGATGATGACAATGACATAGTAATTCAATAAAACAAGTTCAAGAATTATTTAATCCATGAATTATTAACGTCCAAATTGTCAACATAATCTTTGTTTACGTGAGTAAAATTCAAGAATGATCGGAAGAATATTTCCATGAAAGATCTTCGATGAAACGCAAATATCAAGGATATTCTACTAATTTCATGGAGTATAGAAGTCAAAGTTTTAACCAACCGGGTATAATAAAGAATGGAATAACAAAAGAAATCACCGTGCATGCGGTGCTTGCAGAGGCGGGTTATTCCAATGTAATAATAATAACGGAACCGAGTCGTGAAATTCACACCCAAGCGTGGATGTTCCAATGTAATAATAAAGATGGAACCGGATCCGGTGTAAAACACACGAGATAGGATATTCCAACAGAATGATAAAGATTTTAACCAGGTCCCTTGTAAAACACACGCATGGATGTTCCAATGTTCAGAATAATAAAAAAGCGGAACCAGTCCTGTTGTAAACACCTGTGATGTGATGTTCCAATGTAATAATAGAAGAATGTCACCAAGTATAGGGTAAATCATGCGTATCACAAGTTATTCCAATGTAATAATAAGCAATGGAATAACATAAGGATTTCACCAAGTATAGGTATATCAGCATATCGAGAGTTATATGTATAGGGTATGCCACTTTTACGAGTTATTCCAACAAAATAATAATGAATGGAATAATGTAAGTTCTCTTCAAGAAGAAAGAATAACACCCTCTTACCGTAAAAAGAACCTAATATAGAAGTAGTGAAGTAGCGAAATACTCTTCTTCTTTCTATAATTTTCTCTCTATAGCTTCTCTCTATAATTTCTCTCTCTCTGAGTTTCAATGAATTAAGTAAGAAAATAATGAAGGAATGAGCTTCTATTTATAGGAAAATGGAATGCATAGTAACTAATCCATGAACGGTCCAGATTGATTTACTTTAATCGACGGTCCATATTTAAAGAAAAATCTTTTAAATAAAATATAATATATTCTATTTATATAAAAACATTTTACTATGCAAACACTATGCAATACTATGCAAAACACTATGCAAAAACACTATGCAACACTATGCATAATAAAATATAATATATTCTATTTATAGAATAACTTTAATAAAGTATTCTATTTTATATAAAAGATATTTCATTTTATTACGTTAATAATACTGAATAAAACAAAACGTCATTATCGCTATAATAATTCATATTATTAATCGACAATAATGGAATCAAACCGAGTGACTTCTCACATAAGCATCAATAATCAATACCGTACTACTATGCAACCACACGACATCGTACTTTTACTTATACCGAGGTAGTTCAACAAGAACCACAAAGAAAACTTCCGCCTTTATTTCAATAAAATATTTTTGTCGCTTTCTCAATCCGACAATAATTCTATTATGGGTCCACCAATGATTGAGTAGTTATGCGAATATTCCCTCGCTAAACCGAATATTCCCCAACCAATCGAATATAATATAACCACTTGCATACTTTGCAAAATTTATAAATACTACCCACAACTATAATATTATCTCAAATTCACACTATAATATTAAAAATTATTTTGACAAAATTTAAATCTTTATTGATAAAATCTGGGGTCTCACATCTTAAATAATTATTCTTCCTTTTATGGTGTGACCCTTTAGGTTCTCCATATTAAACCGGTTGTGAATAAATCAATTAGAACAATTCTAATCTCATTTAAATAAATAAATTAAACAAATAATTTATTTAAATAAATAATATTTATTCTACAATAGGATAAGCCTCCCTAGCGATTAACGACTTTCCGGATAATATAGATTTCAACATTAATCATAAAAAGAACCTTTGAGTAAATAGTTCTTACCGCACAATTCAATCCTTCCACCATACTATATCCCAATTAAATATAAGACATGAAATTACCACAAGTCTTATTTTATTTAATTATATGTATTTCGATTCCTAAATGAACAACTCCCAATGAATGCAAATTAGAAACTACTTTCTAATTTTATTCCACCTTGGCCAAGGATTCCTGGGTTGTCATTTATCGAATCACATAGGACATTTCTCCTTTTACTAGAAGTGGTAGATTCTTTATTGATCATTCATTATCTTCATATATAACTTATTACACCCAAGCATACCCTTTGATATACTCTAAGAGTCTTAAGGAATAAGTCAAAGTGTAATTCATTATATATAAGATACTATGATGATCTCAAGTCTAAGGATCATTTGTACTTATCATCACTCTGGAAATTCCTATTGACGAGTAAGTAAAACTCCATTAGGAATTCCTTAGCGAGTCACGCTCGGTGAACTTATTCTCTAATAAGCACCTACATACTTGCTTTAGTGTCTCCACACAATAAATGATCATGAGATCAATCATCCTCATCCAATGAAATGAGCAAGCAACGATGTACCAATCTATCCGGATTCACTAATCCCTATTTAGTAATCCAATGATTGGGAACTATTTTAGTTTTAAGCTTTCTAAGAATTTAGATCTCATTAGAATGATCATCATCATTATTCTAAAAACGTTGCTTAAAACTATGGGTTTATCACATATTATTAAAACAAACCATGTAGATAATAAATGCCTTTAATAAATAATTCTTTTATTAATAAATAAATAAGATTGATTACACAGTATATGCTTTATCATCATACATGATTGGCTTGTATGCATAATACTTTCATCATGTCCCCAAGGTTTCATAACCACTACTACATCAATACAACTTAATTTAAACATAGCTTATTACATCATAGTAACTAAGTTTTATACAACATAATAATAAATTCCAAACACTAGGAAATCAAGCTATTCTCGTTTTCCTTCTCTTTACCTTGTCCTTACAGGGGGTTCACCGCGTTCATTTTAACGAAAGTTTTAAGGAAAGCAAGGATGAACAACAATTTTCCCAGCAAGTAATATCGCAATAAGGGTGATCATTTATAGAGTTCAAATCTCAAGGGTATGACAGTGAATAATAATTTAGGAATTATCAACAATTCTCAATAAAAGGTCACTACGAACTGAAAGATATCAATAAGATTCAATACTTAATCATTTCGAGATTTCAAAATAATGAATACTGAGCAGTCACTAAGGATTATGAACTTCTACTAGAATTAAAAGTATTATACTAAAAATCCAACAAAAACAAATACAACAAGTGATCAGCTTAAAGTACCCTACGTTATGCATAACATTTAATCATACTCATGTGCGCACGTCGGTCTCCCGACAATTATATAGTTTCCCCTAAAAGGAGGGTTGTTCATCTCAGTCAATTATAAGAGTCCGCACCAAATCGATTAGTTTGGATAGCTTTCAAATTCATGACTTAGGTCTAGCCGAAACAAATGGCCTAGACCGCTTTCTTTCAAAGTATATACGAATAATTATAAGTTCAACATCTGAAATTAAAGTTTGACTTAACATTTAAAAGTTTAAAAACACATCTCAAACATATGATTCTATCGTTGGCATGCTTATTGATACTTTGAATACTATATTTAGACATGTATTACAGATTAAGACATCGATACAAGCATGCACCACATCTCAGATCACAAACAATTTAGGCAATCTTTGCTGCAGGGTGGCGCAGTTGTGCCCTAGTTAGGCTTAGGGATGGTGCAGCTGCGATGTCCTCTAGCCTGACCAAAGTTGAGCTTTGTATTTCCTATTTTTTTCCCATTGCTTAGCACACTAAGACAATTACACTTATCATGCATATATGCTAGAGGACTTTACATACACGTATGACCATCCTAAGCTCACCTTTATATGTTAAGGTCTTAATTTAGGATTTCCAAGGAGTTTAGGCCAAATAGGGTCATGGAACCATAAGGCCTATTAGGTTAACATATGTATATGTGTGAAGGTCATATAAACTATAATATACATGCTCGCAAGTGTTCACATTATTTATTCATAGCTAGCATCGTTTATCACTTTAAAACATGTTTAAACTCAAGGTTGGTTAACTTTCATTACGCCTAACACATAAGAATCATGTTTGGAGACACAATGAACATAAGCATGCCATCTTTAATCTTCAGTACTTAAATACTCACACAAATGCATTTTAGTTTGAAAAATATCTGAGTTTGCTTTTAAAATCATTTTTAACTTGAACAATGTAATTTAACACATACAAAACATCTTTAAATCTCTTTTCATGTGTAGTTAAGTCATGTTTGCATACTCACAAACTCAGAACATACTCCATGTGGTATTCATGGATATTAATTTCAGTATGTCAAGTTTTCTTTGAAAAAAGCCATTTAGCTCCAAGTCTAAACAAGTTGGTCATGAACAAAGGAATCTTAAATCACAACTCATGCTCATTAATGTTCATGAATCAGACATATATGTATACTATCGTGCTCATAATTTTCAGAATACGAGTTTCATTAAAGTTTATTTTTGAAAGTTTAAATTCTTGTTAATAACTCCTACTAAATCATGTTGGAAAATTCATATCTCATAAGAAAGCTTTATACCACATGTTATAGTTCTTTTCATACATGTATAGGTCATAATACCAGATTAGTACAACACAGTACAATCAGAAGCCAGAATCTAGTTCTAGGGAGCAGTAGCAATTGCTGCTACTGCACTTTAATACTAAATGAAGCGCGCTATCTGGATGTGCCTTTCTGGATGTAACAAGAAAAGAGCTCGCTACAGAGAGTATCAAACAAACTTTGAATTTCTTCATTCTAAACATGCTCAAACTCAATATTAAATGTTCCATACATATATACAAACTTCATAAACACTTTAGTAGTAAATTTCCAAATCAATTTCAAAAGAATTTAGTAGAATTTTCATGATTTGCCAAATTTGAAATTAAGTATTGAAAATAAGAATTTACCTTCTTAGAAGCTTAGTTAGCTTAGTTTCTACCTACTGCAATTGTTAAACTCTTCTAAATCAATAAACAACTCACACTTTCAAACTTGGAATTTGACAAACAATGTACAACAACGGGAAATGAGAAATGAAGCTATAACGACCCCAAAATTCATACAATTTAATTCTCAACATCGGTCGTTAATAACACATCTACCTTCTGATTTTACATCATTATTCGATGTTAAACTTTATAAAATGCGAAATAATTTAAACTTTTATGTCTTCTTACTTTAATTCCCTGAATCAAAACCTTTATCATCTACATGTCTTTAAATCAATCTTATTTAATGATTCACTTTATCACTGTTATTTTATAAAATTTTACATTTCAATCTGATAACCTTTACATATCAGATAACTCTAACTTTAGCTTTATAACTCAACATAAAAATATATATCATAAAATATTTAGTACATCTCATGAATCTTAATCATGGTATAAAGAAATAACAACTTTAGCTAAAATATTAATCTTCGTGTATTATTTACGATCCACTTCATTCAAGCAAAGACATAGTGTTACCTTGATCCTTAACTTTTGCAAAATGGTTATTTACAAGGTTGAGCTCGACAGCCCAGCAAATCTAACAGTTTTTATGTATCACGTAGCACATAATAACATGCTCAATATATATCTCATAAACATTGCACTAACATAACATACATGTTATAGTTCATATAACAAATATAAAGATTGAGTTCCTTATTCAATCAGCAAGCTTTACTCAATCAATGTAGACATAAATTGACTTTAATATTTCATACTTTCAATATATATATAACACATCATGCTATTTGCAATAAAGATTGAAAACAGTTCATCATCAAGTTCACATAGCAAATAGGAACTGAAAGACTTGCCTTGATCGTTGTTTACCAATAATAGTTTAATAGCTTACAGATATCTGCACTTCACGTGCCCTACACAATTATATAATTATTCACATTAACTATTAGTCACATAGCAATGCATAGTAGTTGTTGTAACGATCCCAAAATTCATACATTTTAATTCTCGACTTCGGTCGTTAACAATACATTAAATCTCTAATTTTACATCATTAAACGATAAGACAACCATTGAAATTTGCGGAATAATTAAAATTTTCTATTACAAACTATTCTCGTTCCCAAAACTTTTAACCTTTACATCTAAGTATCTCAGAATCATTTTAATACTACAAGAGTTTACATCGTAAAATGATATTACAATTCAACATTAATACATTATTTGGAACCTTAAACATGGTTCAAATAATAATAACACTGCCAAAGTGTATAAATCTTCAAGTATCACATCTTATTCATGTCTTTCAAATAGCACATACTTTACCTTGAATCTTTAACCTACAAAAGTGATTATTTGCAAGGTTGAGCTCGACAGCCCAGCAAGATCTAACAGTTTTCATGCATCACATAGCACATAATAACATGCTTGATATACATCTCATAAACATTGGAGTAACATAACATACATGATGTAGTTCAAATAAAAAGTATAAAGATTAAGTTCCTTACTCAATCAGCATGCTTTAATCAATCAACGTAGTCATAAATTGACTTTAACATTTCATACTTTTAACATATATATAACACATCATGCTCTTTGCAATAAAGATTTAAAACAGTTAATCAGCAAGTTCATATAGCAAATAGGAACTGAAAGACTTGCTTTGATCGTTGTTTACCAATAACAGTTTAACAGCTTACAGCTATCTGCACATCACGTGCCCTACACAATTATATAATCATTCACATTAACTATTAGTCACATAGCAATGCATAGTACTTTTAATGTAAACTTTAATCTACATCTCATAACCCTTCCTATTATCAATACACAATGTTCAATTTTATTGTGTTAACTTTCGACTTATATCTCGCTATATTTCATATTTGAAGTTCATTCAAGTGTTTAAGTCTTGCTAGGACTACTTATTGGTTTTATATTAACCCTATTCAATATCTTATAATATTCATTTCATTTGATTTAAAACACGTTTTACGTTCATTAACATTTATCACGACTTTTCGACGTTTATTCGTCACACGCCCAATTTGTCTCTCTTGTGTGTGCTTAGTATGCATATAAGACTTATCTAATATATCATTTATTAATCTTGAGCATCATTATACTTCATAATATTCATGTTCTATAACTTAGAACAACATCTTTTATCATCAAGATCACTACACTTGTATACGTACATGCCCGACGCCCTCCGATTGCCTCCAAAAACATAAATGTCCTAAAGATTACCATTTTGACCCTTGTTCCGGACCTCAAATTGAAAACCTAAAAGAATAAAAGTTGTAGGACTATTCGTCCTCGTTCCGGATCATCTTGAATCACCTCAATCAGAGTTCGTATGAAAACTTTATGCCTATTTTACTAAAACAGGTCAAAACAGTCACACCTAACATACTTTGGGCACAGCTGCGCCCAATTAAGCCTTGGGCATAGCGCAGCTGCACCTTATAGCACAGATGCGACCCAAATGACTTAGGTCACAGTGCAGCTGCACCAGTTAGCAGAAATGGGACCTGAAGCTACTGTTCTCGCGATTTTTTTTACCCTTTTCTCCTACTAATCTTCATAACTTGAGTTATACACATCCAAATTAGTCCATTTTTGATTCTATGGATTCGTAATTCATAGAAATACGACATAATAGAATTCTAATAATTTATAAAAACATTAACCAACCTAAAATTTGACCCAAAACACATGTTTATACTCTATTTTCATGTTTTAACATGTTTAGCGAATTCATTCACTATAAATTCTTTTCTTAACCAAATTGATTCATTCAACTTGCGTTCTTTTCGTTTCTTATCTTATTAACACAATAAATCACCAATTTTACAATTATAACATAAACTCCTAACCAATTTTAGTCTCAAAACAGACCCAAAATACATATATTAAACAAAACTCATATTATTCATCTTTAACATGTTCTCATGAGTTTGATTACTTTAAAACCACTTTTAGATGATATAGAATGGATTATAAAAACCCATTAACATCTACAACCAATTCCTTAAGAATCCAATTTATCAATAAAGAACTCAAGAAATAAAACTTAAGGGTTTAGAATTGATTTTTACCTCTTGATTCTTCCTAATCTTAGTTTGGTGATGAAGAACAATTGCTTAATCTCCTCCTTACTTCTCCTTAACTCTTCATCTTTCTTCTCCAATTCTCTCTAAACTCTCTCTTTCCCTCTGTATTTTCACGTAAGATTTCTAACTGATGAAACACGTAACGTGTTTTTTATTTATCCTTCAATTATACAGATACCATCAGTTACAAATACAAAGGAAACTAGGCCATATTTGGTTAGCTCTCTAAAATGCCTTTTTAACTTATTTTTATTACTTCCTTATTATATGGTATATCTTCTTTTCTCTAAATGTCATTAAATTTAATTAAACTTATTTTATTAATAAATCTAATTAATTACGACTAACCAAAATTATAATCTCTAATTAGACAATTATAATCTTATTTAATAAATCATTAATCTTCTAATTTAATTATTTCTTTAAATTAGAATATTATCAATATCCTTAAAAAAAAAATATGCACCAATTTTTAAATTATTTAATTTAATCAATAGTATCACACTTACATAAATTATCCCATAATAATTACCATCACATATATTTATATTAATTCACCATTTTAATTAAGTGAATTACTCTCATTATTTATGAAATTTTAATGCATACTAATTTCATTGCCATAAAGCATAATAATCGAATTATATTATTTAATTTTCAACTTAATTAAATTAACTAATATTATTTAGTTAATTACCTTCCCGTAACAATCTCATTTAATTTCTTTAATAGTTAAATTAACTATTAAACCCTATTTTCAAACATATACATCTCTTTTATATTCACACTTAATCTCTTCACACCAAATCACATATTTCAAGATAAATTGCAAATATATATACTTACCCACACTCAAAACACATAATTCAAAATATATACATTTCATAATAAGAATTTTAATTATAAAATTTTTATTTTAATAACTAATAAAAATTCGGGTTGTCACAGTTGTAATGTAAACTTTACTCTACGTCTCATAACCCTTCCTATCATAAATACACAATGTTCAATTTGATTGTGTTAACTTTCAACTTATATCTCACTGTATTTCATATTCGAAGTTCATTCAAGTGTTTTAGTCTTGCTAGGAATCATTATTGGTTTTATATTAAACCCATTTTATACCTTATAATGTTCATTTCATTTGACTTAAAACACTTTTTACGTTCATTAACATTTGTTACGGCGTTTCGACGTTCATTCGTCACACACCCGATTTGTCTCTCTTCTGTGTGCTTAGTATGCGCATACAACTTATCTAACATATCATTTATTAATGTCAAGCATCATTATACTTCATAATATTAATATTCTATAACTTAGAAAAACATCTTTTATCGTCAAGAGCACTACACTTGCATACGTGCATGCCCGACGCCCTCTGATTGTCCTTGAAAACACAATAGTCCTAAAAATGACCATTTTGACCCCTGTTCCCGACCTCAAATTGAAACACTTACAGAATAAAAGTTGTAGGTCTATTTCTCTTCGTTCCGGATCATCTTGAATTGCCTCAATCGGAGTTCGTATGAAAAGGTTATGCTTATTTTACTAAAATAGGTCAAAACAATCACACCTGACATACTTTGGGCGCAGCTGCACCCAATTAAGCCTTGGGCACAGTGTAGCTATACCCTAGAGCGCAGCTGCACCCCAAATAACTTAGGGCACAGTATAATTCTCCAATAATGTAAACGGACACAAGTTATTGTTCTCACGATTTTTTTGAACCTTTTCTCCTTCTAATCTTCATAACTTAAGTTATACACATCCAAATTAGTCCGTTTTCGATTCGATGGATTCGTAATTCATAGAAATACAACATACTAGAATTATAACAATTTATAAAAACATTAATCAACCTAAAATTTGACCCAAAACACATGTCCATACACTATTTTCATGTTTTAACATCTCTAGCGAAATCGAACACCACGAACTTGTTTCTTAACCATTTCGATTCATTCAACTTTCATTTTTTTTCGTAATTCAATATACTAACAATATCTGGCACCAATTTCATATTCTATTCATGAACTAACTAACAATTTTAACTCCAAAATAAGTCGTATCATATATATAACCAAAAACTAAATTTCTTCTTTTAAAACATAATCACATGAACTTAATTACTAAAAAGTCAATTATAGAACAAATTATACATATCTAAGAATATATATAATCCAATTTCTTGACAAATAGTCCACCAAAATTCATTTATAAAGAAAAACTCAAGAAATCAAAAATTAGAGTTTTAGGGCTAGGTTATTACCTTTGATTAGCCATACAGCTTAAACAATCTTCTTGTTTTTTCCTTTGATTCTCACAAAGCACATTCTTCTCAATTTAACAAAGAATTTCTTCTCTTTCTCTCTCAGTTTCTCTCCTATTCTTTTTTCTTCCTCCCTTCTCAGCCTTAGGCCAAAACTTCTTATGTAAAATAAAACAGACACAAGAATAAACATAAAACGTTTAAAACAGTCATAATAATAAATATACTAATTATGTAATATTTATTATATTATATTTTATTATTAATTTTTTTTAATTCAAAAGTCATAAGGCTTTGTTTGGCAAAATAAATTAAAATAATGACTTAATCATTTCTTAAGCCTTGTTTGGCAAAACAAGATTAAAATAAGAATTTAAAAAGCTCTAAGGCTTTGTTTGGTAAAACCAAATTAAAACTCTTTTAATCTATTTTCATAAGTCATATTTATTGTCACACTTTATTTAAATAAATTCACATATTCAAATTAAATTAAATCTAATAACAATTTATTAAATCCATTTACCACATAAATCAATACAATAAAATTATAATTTTCATTATAATTATAATTTTATTTAATAAATTAACACATCACTTTCATTACAAAAATAAAATTAAATAACATTATAACAAACCATATAATCCTTAATAACTCTCTAATTTAGTTATTGAATTAAATTAGAGTATTATCTCATAAATTTAATTCATCACTCTTTTATCTTAATTAAGTTAATTTCTATAACTAATGAATTATTTACTTACTAATAAATAATCCAACAAATATCTACTAAACAACAAACACATCAATTAAAAATATTTATTTAATTCAATAAATATTTGAAATTATAAATAAAATTCTGGATTGTTAAATTCTTTCCACCTTATAAGGATTCCGTCCTCGGAATCACCGAAACCCTACCTTCCTCAAGTTTTTTATCAAATTTATTCGTTGAATAACTTCAACACATTATCTTAATATAGGTTTTATATTTCCTACTCCCACCATTCTTCATAATAAATTCTTGTAAGTTTTATTTCATAACTTTCACTTGAAATCAATTATATTTTGAGTATTATATATTCCTTAACCCATTTATTTTCTTTTCTAAGGATCGTTATCATAAACACTCAGGATATTACATTCACTCATTCTTCTAAGAATTTTATGACGCCCCCAAAACAGGTATACATCACCCATCTTGGGTCGCCAGATACGTGGTACATAAATCAAATACAAACTTAATTATACAACTGTCGTGTAATATACGACAAAACACAGCTGAGAGTTTAAACAGGAATATTTCCTTCTAGACAATATCCACTCTCAAATAGAGTCCTCATTACAATTATTATCACACTATTTCACAGAATAGTGAGGACTACTAAAGCCACTTATCCTGGACCGTCACTCCATTTCCCAACTCGTCCCATCTATATTTTCATTTCCTGAAGAAAACAGTGAAAGAAAATGGTGAGCTCAACTAGCCCAGTAAGAAATATTATGACTAAGATAATGCACAATAAATTATCCTTAGCCTTCAACAGTATAACAACTGATAGAATACAATAGACAACAAGTTTAGATCAACAACTGCAACGGAAATAAGCAATTCATTAGAAGAGTCAAGTAGAGCATAAAATCTACTCTCTTCTATGATTTAAAAAGTTTTTCATCAACTTTATCGCTGAGACTCAGCTTAATAAATAAAATCGAATCATCCCTGTACCACGGCCAAGGATATTCATATAATCATTAAGGGTCATGATTATATCGAATAATCCCTGGTCATAATCATACCAACAACTGTCCATCAATGAACTACAAGCCAATGAGGACTTTTACCACATCATTCGTCATATTACGGTCATGATTATACCAAATAATCCCTGGTCATAATCATACCAAGTTCATCTATGCACGTAAGCCAAAGATGACTTTCATCACAATATAAGCATGAGGATGATGACAATGATATAAGCAATAATTAACCGAAATCAAATCAAACAAAATCAAGGATAAATATTAAAGACTTTAAATAAGTTGTACATGGAGATAATGTATGATCAATAAAGAATCTACCACTTCTATTAAAAGAAGAGAAATGTCCTATGTGATTCGATAAATGACAACCCAAGTGAGTCCTTGGCGGCGCGAATGAAATTAGAAAGGAGTTTCTAATTTGCATTATTTGAGTTGTGCATTTAAGGATCGAAATACATATAATTAAATAAAATAAGACTTGACGATAATTCCATGTCTTTATATTTAATTGGGACATTGTATGGTGGAAGGATTGAATTGTCTGGTAACTATTTACTCAAAGGTTCTTTAATGATTAATGTTGAAATCTATATTATTTGGAAAGTCGTTGATCGCTAGGAGACTTTATCCCTATTAGAGAATAAATATTATTTATTTAAATAAATTAATTGTTTAATTTATTTATTTAAATAAGATTAGAATTGTTCTAATTGATTTATTCACAATAGGTTTAATATGGAGAACCTAAAGGGTCACACCATAAAAGGAAGAATAATTATTTAAGAAGTTAATGGCATAATCGTAATAATATGTTAAGTATATTTAATTTAATCTATTGTGATAGAATAAATTAAATAGCTTAATATTATTATTTAATATTTTAGAAATATTAAATATAAATTAATAAGAGGAGTCTTATTAATATTATTACAATTATTATTATTTTAATTTCTAAAGAGTTTAGGAATTAATTTAATATAAGTACTCTCATTTATTCCTAATAGGATTAGGAGGAAAATTAATTAAAGGAGTTTAATTAATTATCCCTAATAAAATTAGGAGCCCATTTTAATTAAAAGAGTTTAATTAAAATACCTTATTTTAATAGGGTTACTTGATATCTTTATAAGAGGAGTCTTATATCGGATATTAGATATACGTAATTCAAAAAGTTGGAGAGTACGCCCTTTTCTATATCTGAGATAGGAAAAACTAGGGTTTGAGCCAATACCCTTCTTCTTGAAAATTCTTTTCCTTGGTGGATCACCTCTGAGGCCAAACACTTGGGTGGCTAACGTTGATCAAAGGAAGGAACCAAACTCGGTGGATTCAAGTTGAACGCGAAAAAGGATTGGAGGTGAACTTGTACCTGAGGAAGCTCGATCTTCAAGGGTATGATTCTTATTCGTTATCTTTTTCGTTTAATTAATAATTATGCATAAAGGGTGATCCGGGTATATGGTTTGTAAATTTTTTTAAACTCTGATTTTACACGTTTCCGCACTTGTTTATGAAATTTGATTGCGTTCTTGAATATTACAAACCTAACAGAGTGTTCTTCAGCGTTTTGTTCAGTACTTGCTTGTTTCCTTTCATATGCTGAAGCTTTGTATATATGATGTCTTTGAAATGTATCCGTTGAAGACATCTGTTGAAGCATTAAATACATTTGACATTTCTCAGTTTTGATGGAGACTTTTTGCACAACTTCTGATTAGCAGATTGGCCCACTGACACAGCAGACTACTATCTCACCTAACACCTAAAAAGGTGTTTTCTGCTGACCTATAGTACTTTCCTTAGCTTCTTCAATACGTTTCTTTATTATATACTAAGGATGACTATTGTGTTATTGGGACTCCCGAGGTCTTCAACATCTATAGCTCATTCCATATTTGTTGTGATTTATCTTTACACAAATGGACGAGGCTCGATGCTTCTGGCACGGACAGATGAACCTCTACGATTTTGAACGTGGTGTCTTTCCACCTTGGTACTTGATCTGATGCTAATAGATGAGAACACTACGATTTCTCTTTAAGTATTGGTACACTACGATCTTTACTTGCTTGACTTGCAGACTCTACACTTCCGAGACCACTCTATGACCTCTGATTTGGCTCGGCAAGCGTTAGGACTACTCTACGACTTCGAAGAGGCCCTTCAAAGCAGATACACTATGATCCTCGATGCTCTACGATTCTACCTTGTCTTCTACAATCTCTTGATCATCTTGATAGACTATGATTCAGTTAAAGCCTATCTATTACATCTCAAGATATAGATCAACCTAACAGCTTTGATCTTTTCGTCTATACATTCATTTATAGAATGATAAACATTAAAGTCCAAATTAACCTAACAAATTTGATCTATCACTAAGTCCTTGTACATGTGTTCCTTTGAAGGACTTTACATATAATCATGACTATTAACTTTTATCATCAAATTTTAAATATGCAATCTCCTAACAATCCTGTCTGGCTAGAATCATTAGCACAGACTTAACAATAACGGTTCATATATAAACAGAACATTCTCATATTGAACAGTTCAATCACAGAACAGTTCACCTCATAGAAACACCGAAGTGTTCAAATTGTGGCACAAGGCCTCATACATTCTACCACCTTGTACAAATATCACACATTCGCACATAAGTAAAACTTCTCATATTCAACATCTGAGAAGTTTAAGAAACTAGCATTCATTTCAAATATGAATGAAGTTAGGAAACTTGCCTTACGCACAGCTACAGCTTAGAGTTTACACTGAACTGCTCATCACAATCCCTATATATCACATAAGGAAAATAACACATACACCAATTAGTTATGTATATTTGACTTATGCATTGGTTTAAACTTAACTTTACTTCTTAGGGTTCGCGTTCTTGCAATCTAAGTTTACGCGACCAACTTTCTTTACCGTTTTATGGCTTCATGACATACAGAGATATCTTAACTCATACGATCATCATCTTTGATGATTTGCATTCTTATCTTCTTCTTATACTCTTCTAGGACTCAGCACACATCGTGTCTTTACTAGTAGTCCATAAATTCTTTATCTTTTAATCCCATTCAATCTTTACGTTAAACCTTTACTAAAGTTTTAAATTACTTATTTAAGTGTTACATTTGATGAACTATATGTTCTTTATCTTTCATTTTACTTTCCCCTAGGAGTTGGACAATTAAAAGCTCTTATCTGGGTCTAGCTTTGCTTGCCGTGACAAGCAACTTTGGTTCCTCTTCTTCTTCTTTCTCCGCAATTGACTCGAGTCTCTAGTAGCTTATTACGGTGCAGCAGCTGCTATTTCCACCTTCCTTCTCTCTTCCTCGTACTGCGATGCCACTCTTGATAATTCCTTCACGGTCAAGGCCAAGAAGACCGCCTTCCATTCATGCGTGGCCATTAGCTATGGCTGAAGCCTAAAACCTTGAAAAATTTTTCTAAGTGTTACACTGGTTTGAGACGCTTACTTCACTATCTCATAACTCCTTCGTTATAACTCGAAACGAGGTTGTTCCAAAGCCATTCTCTTCCTTATCTAATGTACTTCAATTCCCCTCGGATAGAAATTCATTCTGAATCCATTAACTTTCCATTCAATTGGCTTAATCTTCATCCTTCATTCGTTTTACATTATTAATGCTCTTCGTTTGTTCGTCCGTAATTCGGTCATCTGAACTCAGAACTTGTTCGTTCTTGACTCCATGACTCACGTTTTCTACGTTTTCTTACATTCTTATGAAACCCTACACCTTCGGGTTCATTTACATACTTTCTACTTCTCGTACGTCTTTTACAAAACTTTCGCCATAACTTTGTTATAGCTAAGCTTAATCCGTTCTTCATGAACGTTTCTACCGTTCCTAACCAAGCAATAAGTAACTAACTTATACGCGATGGTTTTAAACTTGTCCATCAATAAAAAGTTATACTACAATGGTTTTAAATTTATCCATCAACAACATTCTTCGTGTTCTTCGCGTGTTCTTCGCGTTCTTCATTCGTTCTTCATTTTTAATCCATACTTTGATTATGTTTTCTCTTTTCCTTGGAATTTGGTGTTATAAAATACCATTCCTTACTAATTTCACTGAATCGTTCATATAATTCATTCGAATCATTCAAATTCATTACAAAACTTATACTTCCTTAAGAAATTTATAAACTAAACTTCTAATTCTTATTTCTTCGTTTTCTCATGATTTCAACCATATTAAATCATTCTTAACATCTGTTACTTCTATTCTCATTAAGTTATGTTTTGAACATATAAAATTTAAAGAAAATTTATATAAGAGTTAGGTTTTGGATTATCTTTCTTCTTTAATCTCCTCCCGTTGGACAAAGTTTGTACACGGGCTAGCTTTTCCTCTTCTTTTTTCTCCTCATCCGACTTCTATCTCTCTCTCAAGTGTTGGTGATTTTCAAAATCACCAACAAATGAGTTAAGCTCTCCTTTTATAGAAAAATAATGCTAGGGGCAAAATAGTCATTTTGCCCCTAAAGTCACTATTCCCACCTCCTTACTAACCATCTTACTATTCACGAAGCTTCTCCTGGAACCTTCGTGCTTCCGTCTTGCGGAATTTGTCCGACAGTTTGAAAACTGCGATTCTCGGAATCCAAATATTTTTGGATATTTCGTCTTTCCTTTACCGATTAACTTTTACATATTCTTCTGATCTCTGAAAAACTGAAAAACACTTTTTAACGTTAAGCGTTTTCCTTCATGTTTTCCCCTAACATAGTTAAACGAATGAAAAGTACATAACAGTACTTTTCGTCGTTTTTATTTTGTCCGATTTTTGAAGGTTTTTTGAGAAAACTTTTATTGGCTTACTTAACTTTTCACGATATATTATCGTCAAATCATTCGACGGAATGTCATTTTGACATACTGAACTCTCGGAAAGGCTAACCCTTAGGGTTTCGTCAGGTGAATAGTGCCTATTTCGTCTTTTTCTCAGAAATATTTTTGTTCCCAGAAAAATTTTATTTTCGTCTTGAAAATTCTTACTCGTTCAATCTAGCTCGTAGCTAGAATCCTCCTGTATTATAATCATCCCAAGTTCTAGAACTATTAATAAACACATAGCATAGAATATTATTAATAAAAATTTATTTTATTAATAACTAAATCTTTAAATCTTAAATTCTGGACAATTCAATTTTCTGGGTTGTCACAATATTCCATTTGTCAAAGCACTTGAGCAGATGCCAATTACGTTAAATTCATGAAAGAAATACTTTCAAAGAAACGCAAGCTCAAGGACTTCGAAATAGTGGCATTAACTGGAGAATGCAGTTCAATACTACATAAAAAGCTTCCTCCTAAATTGAGAGGTCCAGGAAGCTTCACAATTCCATGCGGAATTGGCAATCAAGATGTGGGAAGAGCTCTATGCGATCTAGGAGCAAGTATAAATCTTATGCCATTATCCATTTATAGAAAGTTGGGGTTAAAGGAAGCAAAGCCAACTAACATAAGTCTACAGCTCGCAGATAGATCAATAACATATCTACTGGGGATAGTCGAAGACATGTTGGTGAAGGTTGACTCTCTCATCTTGGGACGGCCATTCCTTACGACTAACATAAGTCTACAGCTCGCAGATAGATCAATAACATTTCGTGGTGCTAGATTTTGAAGAAGATAAAAATATCCCTATCATCTTGGGACGGCCATTCCTTACGACTGGACGAACACTGATTGACGTGCCTAATAGAGAACTGATAATGAAAGTGTCCGATCAGGTAGTGAAGGTGAAAGTGTTTAAGGAAGTCCCAATCCCGACTGACAAGGAAGAGTGTGAGTTGCTCGAGGAATCCACACGTGTTAAATTTAGTGATTGCAGAGAGGTTGGTGGTCTTAAGGCATTAATTAAGGATAGAAAGTCAACTTCACTCTCAAACAAGCAATTGAACGGGCACGCAATACAACGATGTTGGTTCTGTGCTATAAACAAACAGCATGTCGCGAATAGCCCAATTGATCCAGGATAACATAAGAGGCACCGTCAGGCTGACGACGCGTTAAAACTAGTGCTACTTGGGAGGCAACCCAAGCTCTAAACCTTTTCTAGTCAATTTATTCATAAATTTTAGCTCATAGTATAGTTTAGATATTTATTTTTCAAAGAGTAATGACTTAGTTTTGGTATAATTATAGGAAGCAAAGGAAAAAGGATACCACCTAGTCATTGCTCTAATGGCGTGGACCGCGCTACCTAAGGCGTGCACACTGTGACACCCCCAAATCTGGGTACTTCAATTCCGCGGGATTTGGTGTTCACTGTACAAATATCATATATCTATCTACCCATAATAAATGCAAATCATGTAATAGATAGACATAAATCCTCCCCTTATGGGGTTACAACATCTAAATAATAATAAATACAATCCCAGGTTAAACTAACCTTAAACATCTGTGCGAAATCATAAACAAATAATAAGTCTTAAACAACATCAAGTGTGAAATAAATTTTATCAACTAACAACAAATCCTCATTGCTTGTTAACTTTGCCTTTGCCTTTGCTAGTGGAAGGCTCGTCGGATCTTTCGTTCTTAACTGCAATGTTATTATTACGCAAGAGTGAGCACGATTGCCCATAAGTATAAAAATATAACAATAAAATAATAACATGCGAACGAATCAAAGACTTCTGAAATAAGAAAACTCGGCTTTTGAATCAAGAATGAATAACAAGAATCAAAAGAACTTCTGAGGGTCATAAGACCTTGAACTATGTCCTAGGTTGTCAAGTGTTTATACTTGAAACCTTTAACAGTCATAAGACTATGGACTCTTCTTCTCGTACTTAGGGGGATCAGCCCTTAGTACCATACTATGCACAATATCTTAATGCTAACGCATAAGTAATCCCCTATACAGGGTTGTTCATCTCAGTTTGACGTTAGAGTCCGTACCAAAGGAAGTTTAGTTTAGATAATTCAACAAGGGTTCTTAAATTTAGAACGTTCATCAACTATGGACTAGTCGAATCATTACGGGTTCACTAATCTAACAAGGTTCAACAGTAACTGATATTTAAAACTAATAATAATCTCAAGAAATATATACAATAGAATAAGTATTGTATAACAGAATCATAGTTTGAAAGATTAATAAACTTTAATATAACAAAATGGACTTGATCAATAATAACGAGAATTTGCTCGATCTAAAGAGATAAATTTATAAACTTATATAATGATAACGAGAAGGGTTAGGAAACTTGCCTCGTGTGTAGATTACACGTTAATTTATACACGTTCCTTGATTTAATTCTACATACCATTTACATTCACAATACTAGTCAATTACAACGTAACTAGTCATCACAAATTTATTCTTTGGTCTAAACTCTGGTTATGACTATACTTAGTCAAATTATCACGCTTATTTTCACATAATATCACACTACACGAATAATAAGCTAACTATGCGTTCAACAATTCAATCAACACGTAAATGCGTTATTGACATGTTAAGAATCTATTTTAACGTCTCATTATACATCTAACATGTTTGAATGTACATTAGATTAGGTTACTATTACATTCTTAGACTTGAACAATTAAAAAAAATTCATTTCTAGACAATTTGCAGAGTGGCGTTATACGCCACCGATGAACTTTATTCTTGGCGGCTGCGGCTTTGGGTTTTAGTATTGCATGACGCGGACATAAGGAAGGAGTTGGCATCATGAACGTAAGCAAACCAAGATAAGTTACAGTAATTAGCAAAAATTGCAAAACATAGCCAAAACCTCCAATTAATTTATTCTTACACGAATTTAGACTTACCCAAACACTGTAATACCCATATAACTATTACCCAACTCTTCTAGCATGATTTTAACAAGTTAAAACACATAATTTATAGAATCAAAACATGTAATTTTACTATTCTTGATGTTCTTGAAAGTTTTGAACACAAAACATAAAAATTAACACCACGGGTTTGTTATACCAAATCTGTCCATTCGAAGTTTGTTTTCTTCGTTTTATCATAAATAATTATGTGCAAGTGTAAAATTTATGAGACAATATATGTTTGACGTATTAAATTTGCGAGTAAGGGCCATATGGCCATATTTCTATACTCTGTAATTTTGAAGCAACAATATACGACATATTTTTATGAAACTGATGTTATGGAATCATACAATATATAGTAAAACATGCTATGATGACATATTATCACATATATATCCACATAATCACTACAATTTCCAATTACAGAGATTTTAACAAAACTTGAAAGCCATTTTCATGAAATCTTTAATGACGTAAAATAGAAATTGGGTTGAAGAGATTACCCAAAGGCAGGTTCCTCTGATTCTTCACTTTCTTCTTCAATCACTCAACTTTTCTCTAAATTCTCTCTGAATTCTCTCTCAGTTAAAAATTCATAAATAAAGTACGTCTTCTAAAATAAGATTGATTAATGCGCTTCTTAACTGCAGCGTGGTGGTCAGTTAATCTGATCATGGGTTAACTGCTCCAAACTCCCAATAGGGCTCCGTTTGTCTAGCCTTAAAAGGCTCATAACCAATTAATTTGATTAATCCTTTATAATATAGTTTAATCATGTCACACCTATTTAGGATATTAATCGAATATCTTATTTAATTTAATTTAAATAAAATATGTTACTTTCTCAATAATTCATATAGTTGCATAATTAATTTTCTCATTAATTATTAAATTAATTAAAATAATATTAGGCTTATTAAATATTTCTTTTAATTCAATAAGCTCACATAACACATAATTTGAGTAATAAAATTTCTCAAAATTAATTTAACAAATATAACACATATAATTAAATTAATCTACCATAATTTCATCAATTAATTATTTCATCCAATAATTAAATCATCAAGAAAATATTTATTTAATTGAATAAATATTAAAATTAAATTACAAAATCTCGTTTGTCACATCTTTTCCCCTTAAAAATATTACGTCCTCGAATCCTCGACTCAATCAATTCATCCTGCTACATTCTCCCCCCCAACTTAAAAGATTACATCCCCGTAATCGCTTACAATAATTTAATTAAATAAGTGAGGGTAATTCTTCATCATATGCTCTTCGAGTTCCCACATAGCTTCTTCAGCGTTGTGGTTCCTCCAAATTACCTTAACAGAAGGTATTACTTTATTTCTAAGAACTTATTCTTTTCGATCTACAATCTGAACAGGAATTTCTTCATAAGATAAATCTTTTTCAAAATGTAAGGGTTCATATTCAATCACGTGCTTGTAATCGGGTTTGTAGGGTGGTAAAACTGAAATATGGAAAACGTTGTGGACATTCTTGAGAGCTGGAGGTAAGGCTACCTCATACGCAACTTCTCTGATTCTTCGCAGTACCTCAAAGGGTCCAATGAATCTTGGGCTTAATTTTCCTTTCTTTCCAAACCTGATCTTTCCCTTCTAGGGAGAGACCTTTAAGAACACATAACTACCCGATTCAAACTCAATATTTTTATGGTGTGGATAGGGGTATTTCTTCTGCCTATCTTGAGCTACTATTAGTCTTGTTCGGTTCACTTTGACTATTTCTGTTGTCTGCTGTACCAATTCCGGGCCCAGTAATTGTCTTTCACCAACTTCATCCCAGTATAGCGGAGTTCTGCACTTTCTGTCGTATAACGCTTCATAAGGCGGCATGCCAATACTAAGCGTAATGGTAATCATTATTATGGCCGAACTCTCTGGCGAGCGGTAGATGATCATCCCAATTTCATTTAAAATCCATTATACAAGCTCTTAACATGTCTTCTAATGTCTGAATTGTTCTTTCACTCTGCCCATCTGTCTGAGGATGATATGCCGTACTCATTCGCAAATGTGTTCCCATGCATTCCTGTAGACGTTTCCAGAAGTTCGACATAAAGCGCGGATCTCTATCTGAGACAATTGACATCGGGACTCCGTGCCTCAAAATAATCTCTTTCACATATAACCTTGCCAACTGATCAAAATTAAATTTGATTTTGATTGGAAGGAAGTGTGCGGATTTTGTCAGTCGGTCAACGATAAGTTATACTGCGTCATAACCTTTCTGAGTTGTCGGTAGGCCAACCACGAAATTCATTGTAATATGTTCCCATTTCCATTATGGGATCTCTAAGGGTTGTAACAGCCCACTCAGCCTCTGATGTTCTGCTTTCACTTTCTGACATGTCAGACACTTGGCAACACACTCTGCAACATCTCGTTTCAAATTCGGCCACCAGAAATGTTGTTGAAGATCTTGGTACATCTTAGTACTACCAGGGTGAATCGAATATCGCGAGTTATGAGCCTCGCTCAAAATTTCCTCCTTAATATCTGTACTGGCGGTACCCAATTTCTACTCTCAAATCTCAGTATTCCTTCCTTGTCCATCTTGAATTTTTGTTCGGTTCCTTCGGATATCTTCTTTTTCACCTTTTTACATTCATCATCCTAAAGTTGAGCCTTCTTAACTTTATCCAGTAGGGTTGTACTAGATTGCATCTGAAACAGCTTCTTGTCTATCTCCATAGGATACCTC
Source organism: Panax quinquefolius (assembly GCA_020205615.1). Classification (NCBI taxonomy): domain Eukaryota; kingdom Viridiplantae; phylum Streptophyta; class Magnoliopsida; order Apiales; family Araliaceae; genus Panax; species Panax quinquefolius. The sequence goes on from CM035157.1 coordinate 65,011,847, forward strand.
ACTTCCAATTCCAGCTTTTTCATTGCTGAAATTAGCTCCTCCTGAGCGGTCAACATCATTAATTTCTCCCGACCCTTTCTACTTAAGGCGTCGGCAACCACATTTGCTTTACCCGGATGGTATAAAATCTCGCAATCATAGTCCTTAATTAATTCCAACCACGTTCTCTGGCGCATATTCAAGTCCTTATGTGTAAAAATATATTTCAGACTCTTGTGGTCTGTATATATTTCACACTTCTCCCCATAGAGATAGTGTCTCCAGATCTTTAAAGCGAATACCACTGCAGCTAACTCCAAGTCGTGGGTCGGATACCCTTTCTCATAATCCTTCAATTGTCGTGACGCATACGCAATGACTTTGCCGTTTTGCATAAGAACACAGCCAAGTCCTTTATGCGACGCATCACTATAAACCACAAAATTTCCTGAGTCATCTAGAAGAGATAACACAGGTGCCGAACTCAATCTCTTCTTAAGCTCTTGGAAACTTTCCTCACACTTCTCCGTCCAAACGAATTTCACCGATTTCCTAGTCAAATTTGTCAACGGAGTTGCGATCTTGGACAAGTCCTGAATGAATCTTCTATAATAACTTGCCAATCCAAGAAAACTTTTTACTTCCGACGGCATCTTCGGCTGATCCCAGTTAATCACAGCTTCGACTTTGGAGGGATCCACTAAAATTCCATCCTTATCGATCACATGTCCAAGAAATTGTACTCTTTCAATCTAGAATTCACATTTCAAAAATTTAGCGTACAACTTCTCTCTTCTCAACGCCTTTAACGCTACCTTCAAATGCTCTTCATGTTCTTCCTTGGTTTTTGAGTATACCAAAATGTCATCGATGAATACCACCATGAATTTATCCAGAAATGGTGTAAACACCCTGTTCATCAGATCCATAAACGCTGCAGGAGCATGTGTTAGACCGAATGACATTATCAAAAATTTGTAGTGACCATATCGTGTTCTGAACGCTATATTCGGTACATCCTCTGGTCTCTCTTTCAGTTGATGATAACCACTCCTAAAGTCTATCTTTGAAAAGTATCTCGCTCCCTTCAACTGATCAAACAGGTCGTTGATCCTCGGTAATGGATATCTATTCTTAATCGTGACCTTATTCAGTTCTCTATACTCAATGTAGAGCTGCATCGTCCCGTCCTTCTTCTTTACAAATAACATCGGTGCTCCCCATGGCGATACACTCGATTGAATGTACTTCTTGTCCAATAATTCTTATAGTTGCACCATCAGTTCTTTCATCTCTACCGGTGCCATTCAGTACGGTGACTTCGATATTAGAGCCGTTCCTGGAGCCAAATCGATCACAAATTCAACCTCTCTATCTAGCGGAAGTCTTGGCAAATCGTCCAAAAATACGTCTGCGAAGTCCCTCACTACTGGTATTGTAAGACCCCAACTTTTATGAATAAAGAATAATTTTCTCGAAATATTTTTTTGAATATTATTGTGTGGATTTGATATAATGTTATAGTTGTGGGTAATATTTAAAAATTTTTCAAAGTAAGAAAGTGGTTATATAATATTCGATTGGTCGGGGAATATTCATTTTAACAGGAATATTCGAATGCAACGACAAATCATTAATTGGACCCCACAACGGAAGTATTATCGTAGTAAGAAAATGATAGAATTATCTTTTTATAAAAATAACGGCGGAAGTGTCACCGTTGAAACTGTTGAACTACTCGATAGTAAAAGTACAGTAATACGTGTGGTTGCATAGTAGCACACGGTATTGATTATTGATGCTTACGTGAGAAGTCACTCAGTTATACTCAATTATTGTTACAATAATTGCTGTATCATATCTCTCATATTATTGATTCGATTATTGTCACAAAGATCATTTGCATAATATGATATATTATTAAATCAATAATTGAGACTAAAGTTATTCATATTATTAAATTGTAATATTTACAATGTCTAGAAGTTCACGAGGAGAGGTTTGGTCATCTAATTGCATACGCTAATAAAGAGAAATCCTTATCGGAAAGCCCCTCTTTCCTAGAGCGACTGACAGGTACCATTAAATATTGTGAGTTATAATATTAATGATGAATAAGTTCGTGTTGATTAAAGATGAAATTGATAATTCCATTATGTGAGAATTATTAGTGTTAGTGGAAATTGACATTTATTTCGATGATAATTAATGTCTGGAGGTTATATTGACCAATCGAGTAATTAATCGGATAAATGAGCAATTAATTGCTATTAATTCACATGATTATAACTATTTGTTCACATGTGTGTACTATTGAATCACATTCATTTACTATTAGGAGAGTTGGTGCAAGTTTGATAATACTTGCATGACTAAGTTAAAAATTGAGGTAAAGATGGAGGTACTATACTGTAATTCGTATTTTCACATGTCTAGAACTATTGAGTCACATGATTTACTATTGATTCACATGTTTTACTATTAGGGGAGGTGGTGCAAGTTTGATAATACTTGCAGGACTAAATTAAAAAGGAAGAAAAAGAGGAAGGTATTATACTGAAATATTTCGAGCCCCAAAATGTGCAATTATTGAAACTATATTTTCCTATAAATAGAAGCTCATTCTTCCTTCATTTCTCACCAATTCACTAAAGCTATAGAGCAATTATTATAGAGAGAAATTATAGAGAGAAAGAAGAAGAGAAGTCTGCTACCTCTCTACTCCAGTATCCAGCTTCTTTCTAAGGTAAGGGATATTATTATTATAGTAAGGGGTATTATTTCTTTCAGATTCATGAAGAGAGCTATTGTTATTCCATTCCTTATTATTTTATTGGAATAACTTGTATACGCTGAGGACTCGTATATATGGTAAAATTCTTACATTATTCCATTCTTTATTATTATGTTGGAATAACTGCCTATCTGTGCTAATCGCATACATGGTGAAATTCTTCTATTATTCCATTCTTTATTATTCTCATTTAATATCATATACGTGTGTTTTTACGCATGACCGGGTTCCATTATTTATTATTCTATCGGAATATCCTATCTGTGCGTTTACGTATGACCTGGTTCCATTATTTATTATTCAGTTGGAATATCCTGTCTGTGCGTTTACGCATGACCTGGTTCCATTATTTATTATTTCGTTGGAATAAACTGTATGTGCAGTCTATCGCATGCATGATGAATTTTTCTGTTATTCCATTCTTTATTATTTTGTTAGAATAACCTGTCTATGTGGATTACCACATGCATGGTGAATGATCCTTTGTATTCATTCCTTATTAAATTTTGGAAATGATCTGTCTACGTGGATTATCACATGGTAGGTAAAAATCCATTTACAGTTTCGTAATTTTTTTTTACCCTCAAAAATTCTAGAAAAATTTGAAATGATAATTTGATGAGTTTTCTAGATTGTGTCCAAAAATGGCGATTTTTGGATGTATAGATTAGGAGTTATGAATTTTATGGGAAAAGACTATTTTAAAAGTAAACCCTTATAACTCCTTGTGATTAACTCCAAAATTAGTAAAATTTTTATTGGGAGTACATGTATATAAAAGAGTATACCACAAATTTTGGAATTTTGGACAAAAGTACAATTTATGATAAATGTCCAAATATTTGGCGCTTTGGCCATATGAAAATAGTAAATGAATTTTAAAAATTTTGAGAAAAATATATATTTCAATATGGGACTATATTCTGCTAAATCCCAAAAAAGAAATATTTTTGGGACTGATTTGGTATTTTCATGAAAATGAACTAGTTATGAGTAAATGAATTAAATATGTTATGTGAAGTAACAAAATTGAAAAATAGGATTTTATGGCTTGGGAATCCTATATAAGGAATATGCATATTTTTTATAGGAATTTGATCATTGGTGATGAAATCTTATGAGTATGGCATTTTTGAATGATTAAATGCATTATTTGGTAAAGTGTAAATAAATCAAATAAATTGTTTATAAGTTTAAGAAGTGATTAAAATATTGTTATAATATTAATAATATTAGATTATGAGTTTATTAAGTGATTGATAATATTTGGATAAATTTAAAGTCTTTAATATTTATCCTTGATTTCTTTTGATTAATGCTTATATCATTGTCACCATCCTCATGCTTATATTGTGATGAAAGTCATCTTTGGCTTACGTGCATAGATGGACTGTTGATTATTGGTTTTACAGTTGTATATCTTTGGCTTACGTGCAAAGATGGACTGTTGATTATTGGTTTTATAGTTGTATATCTTTGGCTTACGTGCAAAGATGAACTATTGATTTATGAGTATCTTTGGCTTATGTGCATAGATGAACTATTTATTGGTATGATTATGACCAGGGATCATTCGGTATAATCATAACTCGTAATGTTATAGATGATGTGGTAAAAGTCTTCATTGGCCCGTAGTGCATTGATGGACAGGTGTATGACATGATCATAACCACTGGTGATAATAACGAATATCCTTGGCCCATAGTGCATGGATAATTCGATGATGTGATTGGTAGGATCATGACCATTAGTTAACAGTTAAATGTCTTTGGCCGTAGTGCACTGACAGACAATTGATTGGTATGATCATGACCATTAGTTTTATAGTTGAATATCTTTGGCCCGTAGTGCAAAGGTAGACAACTGATTGGTATGATCATTGTTATTACATTTGAATATCTTTAGCCTTTGGGGTAAGGATATGGAGTAAACGTTCTATTAAGCCTTTGTGGCGAGAAGAAACTGTTTATTTACATGATTGTAAATATGAATTGTGGATTTAACAATAATCTTTGGTGGTTTAGGTGATGACAGGTGATGATAATTCTTTTTGTCTTGGGTATAACAAAGAACTGTTGATGAGTATTACAGGAATGAAATATTAACGATGGACTTTTAATCTAGAGGAGATAGTAAACATTATGTTCTACTTGACTCTTCTAATGGATTGCTTATTCCGCTGTAGTTAAATTTGATGTTTATTGTATTTTATCAGTTTAGCACTGTTGAAGGCTAAGGATAATTTATTCTGCATTATCTTAGTCATAATATTTCTTACTGGGCTAGTTGAGCTCACCCTTTTCTTTCATTATTCTCTTCAGGAAATGAGAATATAGCTGGGACGAGTTGGGAAATGGAGTGATGGTCCAGGATAAGTGGCTTTAGTAGTCCTCACTATTCTGTGAAATAGTGTGATAATAATTGTAATGAGGACTCCATTGAGAGTGGATATTGTCTAGAAGGCAATATTCTTGTTTAAACTAGCAGCTATATTTTGTCGTATTTTACACGACAGTTGTATAATTAAGTTTGTATTTGATTTATGTACCATGTATTTGGCAACTCAAGATGGGTCATGTATGCCTGTTTTGGGGGCGTCACTGGTATCTCCTCTACTTTCGGATTCTTTTTACGACTGTTGACTATGTAAGCTAGATATCCTACACAGCCTTGTCTTAACAACTTCCTGGCCTGCATCATCGTCAAACAACTCGCTTGTCTAGGCGACTTGCTACAATAAAACACAACCTTTGACGGAGACATATGGTTAATACGCTTCTTCTGTCAATTAATTAACGCCCCATAATTGGATAACCAGTCCATACCCAAGATAACGTCAAATTCTCCAAGTTTGATAGGGATAAGGTCAATATTCATGATATTACCCTTAATATCCACTCTACAGTTCTTATGTATGCACTTAATAGGGATTATTTCTCTATTCACAATTTCTATGTTCATGGGGTGTTCTAACTCATCCTTAGACAATTCTAAGTTCTTAGAAAAGTCATCGGATATAAAAGAACAAGTAGCATCTGAATCAAATAATACATAAGCATTAACTTTATTGATCGGAATGATACCTGACACCACATCACGAGATTGCACTACATCTTGCACTGTCATGTTGAATGTTCTGGCGGTCGGTCGGTTTGTTGCGGTTGGTCCTGTGATAGTTAGAGTGCTTCCACCGCTCTTTCCTCTATTCCCTCCTGATCATGCCCCTCTAGATCCTTTCTTAGGACAATCTCTTTCCAGATGATCCTTTGAGCCACAAGTGAAGCAGGCACCCTTCTTTGGGTAAGGATAGTTAGGTGCTATGTGGCCTTCCTGACCACAATTGTAGCATACTCGTTTTCCATTTATACAAACTCCCAAATGAATTTTCCCGCATATCGGGCATGCTTCGATCCTCTTCTTCTGCCCTCCTTGGTGATTTCCAGTTGACAAGTTGTCAGACCACTTTCTCTTCTGATTATTACTACCTCCCGTGTTACTTCCACCAGTCTTGTTAATTCCTTCATTTTTACTCTTCTTCTTCTTCTAATCCTGATTATATTTAGTTACCGCATCGCTTCCACCTTCAGCGAGTATAGCTTTCTCCAAGATTCCCAATGACGTCTTCAATCAAACATCGACACCTTCTATATCAACCAAGGCTTCAAATTTGTTCAAACCTTCTTGCTTTTCTCTCATCTATGTGAACTTGATATGTGGCGAACCTAGCCAACTCATTGAATCTTGCGGCATAGTCTGCTATGGACATATTTCCTTGTTTCAACTCCAGAAACTGAACTTCCATTTGGTTCTATGAGCTGGTCGGAAAATACATCTCAAAGAACATATCCTTGAATCTCTCCCAGGTAATCACACCTTCTCCACCCCGTACCTTGTTCTCCTGCCACCAATAACTAGCTTTGGATTTCAGCATAAATGTTGCATATGCGGTTTTCTGGTCCTCTATGACCCTAGCGATGTCAAACACTTTCTCCATCTCCATAACCCAGGTTTAAGCTTCGATCGAGTTCATGGAGCCCTTCAACTCTGGCGGTCTGACCGCCTTGAAATCCTTGAACGATGTATTCGGTGGAGCTTGAGGTTGATTATTAATTGCTCTAGCTAATAGGTTCACCAATTACTGAACAGGATTAGCATTGGTGTCGTTGTTGTTGTTTGTTGACCCTTCTTGGGCTGGTTGGCGGTTAGGTCGTCTCCTTAGAGGCATATTTCTATTAAGAATATACGCTTATTAGGTCTTTATTTAATCCCTTACACATTTAAGGCTTAACTAAAACATTTAAACATAATCACTTAACACATTATCTCGAATAAACTCTGATATTTTATTCAAATTAAAAGTTTTAACATCATACGATAGCATCACTACTATTTATATCAACTATCCAAGATAAAGAATCTACGGGATTTAAAATATTAAAATATTCCTTTGTTTATAAACACATTGAAATTTACATCTTTAACTACCAGATAGGTTTTCACATAATTAAATTAATCCTATCACTGCCTGTTAAGGCGCTGAATAGCCTTGCCACGTTCCTCTTCCATGATGCGGGACATCGTACTGCGATCTAGCATATACGATGGTAGTCCTTCAAACTGGATTGGGTATCTCATAACTCGATCATGGGCCTCATCCATTTCATTTTGAAGTGTAGAGTACGTCTCCCCAAGCTTAGCCTTCTTCGCTTGGCAATACTCTTCTGCAAGATCAGCGCGACGTGATTCCCTTACCCAAGCTTCCTCTGTTATGGTCAGCCTTGCTGAGCTCTCTTTCAGTTCATTCTTCAACTTCTCTATTTCCTCGGACTTCTCTTCAGTTTGACCATTCTCGTGAACCAAATCCCACTCTACGTTTCCCAGACGTGTGTGAAGAGTCACGATCTGCCTATCCATCTGCTCGATGGTAAGCTGTTGAATAACAGTCCGCTCCTTCAGCTCTTGAACAGTGTCTCGTAACTCTATGTTACGATCATAAAGCGCATCGTACATCTCAGCACTAATTGAGTTCGGTGGGAACTCATCTTCTTCCTCTTCTTCCTCAGGATCCTCCTCTGGTTCAGACTCAGGCTCATGCTCCTGACCAACAATAGTAATCAACGGAGATGGCTCTCTCTGTACCAACTATTCCCTGACGACATGAATGTCTCGGGGCTCCTCCTCTGTAGGTACTCGGGGTTCCTCCTCCCCATCTCGACTAGACCCTCCAACATTCGACATCCTGACAACACAGTTTTAAGTTTTAGTTACTAATCGATATTCGCGAGCGTATAAGTTATCACATAAGCACATAAAGTCTTTTATTTTCTTCAATGAATTAAGGAATTCATTTCTTAGAACTCGATAAGAGTTTACCACCACTATGTTCTCGATCTCCTACAAGGCTACTACCTAAGGTTGTTCCCCCACCTAAGGTTCATAACCTATAACTTTTATGCCAACCTGTGACACCCCCAAATCCGGGTACTTCAATTCCGCGGGATTTGGTGTTCACTGTACAAATATCATCTATCTATCTACCCATAATAAATGCAAACCATGCAATAGATAGAAATAAATCCTCCCCTTATGGGATTACAACATCTAAATAATAATAAATACAATCCCAGGTTAAACTAACCTTAAACATCTATGCGGAATCATAAACAAATAATAAGTGTTAAACAACATCAAGTCTGAAACAAATTTTATCAACTAACAACAAATCCTCATTGCTTGCTAACTTTGCCTTTGCCTTTGCTAGTGGAAGGCTCGTCGAATCTTTCATTCTTAACTGCAATGTTATTATTACGCAAGAGTGAGCACGATTGCCCATACATATAACAATATAACAATAAAATAATAACATGCGAATGAATCAAAGACTTCTGAAATAAGAAAACTCGGCTTTTGAATCAAGAATGAATAACAAGAATCAAAAGAACTTCTGAGGGTCATAAGACCTTGAACTATGTCCTAGGTTGTCAAGTGTTTATACTTGAAACCTTTAACACTCATAAGACTATGGACTCTTCTTCTCGTACTTAGGGGGATCAGCCTTTAGTACCATACTGTGCACAATATCTTAACGCTAATGCATAAGTAATCCCCTATACAGGGTTGTTCATCTCAGTTTGACGTTAGAGTCCGTACCAAATAAAGTTTGGTTTGGATAATTCAACAAGGGTTCTGAAATTTAGAACGTTCATCAACTATGGACTAGTCGAATCATTAAGGGTTCGCTAGTCTAACAAGGTTCAACAGTAACTAATATTTAAATCGAATAACAATCTCAAGAGATATACAATAGAATAAGTATTGTATAACAGAATCATACTTTGAAAGATTAATAAACTTTAATATAACAAAATGGACTTGATTAATAATAACGAAAATTTTCTCGATGTAAAGAGATAAATTTATAAACTTATATAATGATAACGAGTAGGGTTAGGAAACTTGCCTCGTGCGTAGATTGCACGTTAATTTATACACGTTCCTTGATTTAATCCTACATACCATTTACATTCACAAAACCAGTCAATTATAACGTAACTAGTCATCACAAATTTATTCTTTGGTCTAAACTCTGGTTATGACTATACTTAGTCAAATTATCACGCTTATTTTCACATAATATCACACTACTCGAATAATAAGCTAACTATGCGTTCAACAATTCAATCAACATGTAAATGCGTTATTAACATGTTAAGAATCTATTTTAACGTCTCATTATACGTCTAACATGTTTGAATGTACATTAGATTAGGTTACTATCGCATTTTTAGACTTGAACAATTAAAAAAATTTCATTTTTGGACAATCTGCAGAGTGGCTGACATGGCATTTCATTTGATAGACTTCTGTTCTTGAAGTGCGGTGGCATTTATGCTTTGGGTTTTAAGCTGCTGCCACGGGACACAAGGCGGAGTTAGCGCCATGAAGCGTCGAAAAATAAAGATGCAGATTCTGCAATTCACGAAAAATTGCAGAACATGGCCAAAACCTCCAATTAATTTATTCTTACACGAATTTAGACCTACCCAAACACTGTAATACCCATATAACTACTACCCAACTCTTCTAGCATGATTTTAACAAGTTAAAACACATAATTTATAAATCAAAACATGTAATTTTACTGTTCTTGATGTTCTTGAAAGTTTTGAAGACAAAACATAAAAATTAACAACACGGGTTCGTTATAACACCAAATCTGTCCATTCGAAGTTCGTTTTCTTCGTTTTAACATACACAATTATGTACAAGTGTAAAATTTATGAGACAATATATGTTTGACGTATTAAATTTGCGAGTAAGGGCCATATGGCCATATTTCTATACTCTGTAATTTTGAAGCAACAATATACGACATATTTTTATGAAACTGATATTATGGAATCATACAATATATAGTAAAACATGTTATGATGACATATTATCACATATATATCCACATAATCACTACCATTTCCAATTACAGAGATTTTAACAGAACTTGAAAGCCATTTTCATGAAATCTTTAATGACGTAAAATAAAAATTGGGTTGAAGAGATTACCCAAAGGCATGTTCCTCTGATTCTTCACTTTCTTCTTCAATCACTCAACTTTTCTCTAAATTCTCTCTGAATTCTCTCTCAGTTAAAAGTTCATAAATAAAATACGTCTTCTAAAATAAGACTGATTAATGCGCTTCTTAACTGCAGCGTGGTGGTCGGTTAATCTGATCATGGGTTAACTGCTCCCAACTCCCAATAGGACTCCGTTTGGCTAGCCTTAAAAGGCTCATAACCAATTAATTTGATTAATCCTTTATAATATAGTTTAATCATGTCACACCTATTTAGGATATTAATCGAATATCTTATTTAATTTAATTTAAATAAAATATGTTACTTTCTCAACATAGTCGTATAATTAATTTTCTCATTACTTATTAAATTAATTAAAATAATATTAGGCTTATTAAATATTTCCTTTAATTCAATAAGCTTACATAACACATAATTTGAGTAATAAAATTTCTCCACATTAATTTAATAAATATAACACATATAATTAAATTAATCTACCAAAATTTCATCAATTAATTATTTAATCCAATAATTAAATTACCGAAGAAAATATTTATTTAATTCAATAAATATTAAAATTAAATTACAAAATCTCGTTTGTCACACACACGGCGCGAGGCGTGCTATTATACGTGAAGTTATTGCCCAATTAGCATGGGGGGCTCCATAATATACTGAGACACGACGCGAGGCGCGCCAACCTGGAGCAAAGTTACTGCCTACCTATCACGGAGGGAGCTATGATATACTGAGACACGGCGCGGGGCGTGCCATCTTGGGGCGAACTTACTAACTTACTAGCGCGGGGAGCACCACTGAAGGTCTATATACGGCGCGGGCCGCGCCGCTCAGAAAACTCAGACTCTCAAAACAAGCACTTGACATATCCTTCTCCAACATAACTCCCATAACTCCTTATTACACTTAGTATTCTCAACTTCTTCTCCCACACAAACTCTTCCACTCTCCCATAACCCCCATAACTCCCATAACTCCAAAAATTTTACTACTCCACTTCTTCTACTCCTTCCCAACTTCTTCTCACATTAACCCACAATCTCTACAACTTCACACACGTTCTTTTTCCTCTTCTATATGAACTAAACTCCTTCAATTAGCCACAATCCTTCTATATGTAAGTAATACACTCCAACTCTAAGTCCAATACCTTCTCTTCACAAATTCTTACAAATTGGGGCATCACTAAAAAGGGGGAAACACAAGTTTTTATTGAAGGTAATCCCAAATTGCTACATTCTAGTTTTTCTTCTTTCTTGTTAGTGAGAATTGGTTGGAAAACCTTGGGAATTTATTACCCAAGGATTGTTTTGGCCTATTTCATATTTTGGCTTAGGGATTGTTCAAAGAGGCCAAGTTTGGGGGTGTTAGCCTTCACGCCCACCAACTGTTCAACAAAATTCCTGAACCAAATTTTGCCTATAATTCACCAAAAACACCATGTCTTCACATAAGAGACCACGTTCATCCACTTCTATTACTCGAGCTCAGTTTGATCACACAAAATTTGTTATTGAGGGGGTCGAGGCAATGTTCAAATCATCCATTGACAAGAAGACTTTGGTGCTAGAACGGGGATTGAAGTCGGATGCTAACTTGGATGGTGATATGGCATTGATGATTGTGGAACGCATTTGGTTTCAGTTAGTGGATCAGCCACTTCCAGCGGTGATCAACATAGTAAAGGAGTTTTATGCTAAAGCCATGGAGCATGTTGATCACGTAGTCATGGTACAGGGTAAACCGGTGTCTTTCCATGCTGATGCCATCAATGAGTATTTTGGGCTAGAAACACCGACTGACGGATGATATGAAGATGGTTTGCCCGACCTGGATGAGTTGATTGCAAGATTGTGCAAACCAGGAACACAATGGGTTACCCAAGCCAGAACAAATGAAAAGATAAGTTTTCCTCACTCAGCGCTAAGTAGGTATGGCAAAGCATGGTATGCATTCATCTATGCCCGTTTGATGCCCACACGCCACCAGAATGATGTGACTAAGGAAAGGGCATGACTGCTATATGGGATTGTTCACCACCATTATCGGGTAAATAATTATGTTGTATTATACAATTTGGATGTGGGTGAATGCATTCAAGAGTCAATTGATCAGCTGCTACGGGGAAGTACTACGGGGGGGCCTTCTGCATGGATTTCTCATAACCAATTTGTGCCGCAAAGCTGGAGTGCAGTGGCATCCCTCTGAACCTATTCAACAACCGATGGCTATAATCGACCATGCTACCATTGAGAACTACAAGGCATGGGAGGGGGCAAGATCACATCCAAGAAGAGAAGGTTATATTATGATTCGCCAACACTCACCCCCAGTTGAAGGTGAACCCATGGAAGAACAACCATCTCGAGGTTCAAGGAAACGATTCTTCTGGCTGGCTCAACGTAAGGACTTGATTAATTAGTAAAATTCCAATCCTTTCAACACGCTTGCTGATGCATTTTCTCGCTACAATCCAAATGCGGATCCGGAGGCGATGCATGTTCCTCCTGTGCTTCCAGCATACCCTCCTTCGGATGACGACGAGCAATGACTCGTCTTTCAGGGAAGTTCTCATGTTTTTAATTACTTTATATTGTTGTAATGAGGACATTACTTAGATTTAAGTTTGGGGGGTTTTGCTTCTACCTGGTTAATTTGTGAAGATTTAAAAATCATGTTAGTTAGTTTATTAAATTTTTTTATAATTGTTTATTTTTTTTATGTCTTTTAGTTTAATACATTCATTGATGCATATATAAAAAAAATCATTTGCATGTATTCTATTTTGCATGAATCCAGTTATTAGATAGTAAAAGTCTATTTTTGGCAATGATGAGATTGGAATTGTGTAGACAAGTTAGTATTGATTATTTAGGCTTCGATGTGACTTCCTGTTATGAATTGAATCTTTTTCTGTTTAAAACTGGTATAATCAAGTTAGCACGTTAGAAACAATCTTGTTGACTGATTAAGTTTAAATTGGCACATAATGGAATTCTTAAGGATAATACTGGTTTAAATGAATGAAAGACATGAATAGACGGAGATGGCTAGATTTAGACAAAAACATAAGTTTGGGGGGAAAATGTGGGATATATAAGATAATAAAAAATATAAAAAAATGAATAAACACCGTGGCATGCTTGTCTAGTTTTGTGGCCTTTGTTACTTTAGTAAGTAAGCCCGATGGGATTGTCTTTACACCTAGCGCCCTAAGGGCTTAATGGTCTGGGAGTCATTGGTCGAAAGCTCATTAAGGTAGCATTGAAAAGCCTAAGGGAATTAGACATTGCACATCCATGAGTATAAAAAAAGAAACAATAAAACAGAAAAAGAGCAAAAAGCCCCCGTAATGAAAAATAAAGCATAAGTATCCCAGATTGGACTCTTGAACTTGGTGGATGTTTGACTTTGGTTGGATCTAGCTTGTTTGTGAATTTTGTGAGTTTACATTGTATGATGCCTTTAAAGAGATCTGTTATGTGTTGTATTTAGCATTATATCAGTTAGTATGGTTGTTGAGCACACACGCACTATATCAGTAAGAACAGTTAAAGATTTGATAATTGATTGGGATGTTATTGATTGGGTTAGATATGATGTACTATCGTGTTTGCTTGATTTCTCTGAGGCTGTATGATTAGGCTATGTTCTGTCTCAATACTGGATTCGTAGTTATAGAATAGTTAGTTGCATTGCATATCATTTTGCTTGAGGACAAACAATATTTCAAGTATGGGGGAATTTGATGAGTAGGTTTTTAACCTACGATTTATCTTTATTTAGCTCGATATATTGTTAGTTTTTGAGTATTTCATGTTGCTTTTGATGGGTTTTTGTTCTTGTTTTAGGATATTAAGGTGAGAACATCAAAATGTTGGCATGGGAAGAAAGCTCAAGCAAAATCTGACATATTGCATCACCGACACGGGGCTCGCCATGATAACAAATGGAACGGCACGAGGCGCGCTGTATGCGAGGAACTTACTGATCAACTAGCGCGAGCCATGCCATTTTAGTAAAGAACCCGGCGCGGGGCACGCCGGTCGGACGGGTCAGAAGCTGGGTTGTTTTGTTTGGCTGGAAACTGAGTTGTGTTGGGAGATATAACTTCTTTATATAATAAGGTTATATTAGGAATGTGTCAAGGAGGCTATTTCATATTAATTTGGATTCTTGGTTTAAAAACTTGTTGGGTTTAATGGGGAGTTTGATTTTTATTAGAATTCCTATGGGATGACTTGGAGATAGATTAGAATTGGATTGTGTTCAGCTGAAGTGATTTAAGTTATGCTAAAGAGGAGAGTGAAAAGGGTCAGGATATCCAACAATTGAGAACACACTTAGAGAGCGAGAATTGAGAGACAATCTTGGAGGAATGAAGAAAGGAGGTGAATTTACGAATATTGCAGAATTAAAGGGCGAGAAGGGTGGTGTATTCCTATTCTTCTTTAATTTTAGTTTTTGAAATTGGGATGATGATTTTTTTTATTTATTTAGTATTTAATTCATTAGTTATGAACTAAATTACTCTTTAGGCTTGCAATGGATCTTTAACGTTGAATGAATATTATTATGCCTTGATTTGGGTTTAATAAATTATTAATTCAGTTTATCTATTGTGATTTGTGTTTAAATTTATGAATTGCTTGATCACAAAATTTATGTGAATTTGTACGGATTCGAGAGATGATGTATGAGTCTAGACCTAGTCACAATAGCATATGTTCTTGAATTCTATGATTGAATAGAATCATGATTTATGTTAGGGTAGAGATATGCCTAGCATCACATGTAATCTGATAAGAACTTGGAATTAAACTCTTCTTAATTGTAATTCACATAGAGATATAGTGAATTAGTTAATTAGGGTGTTTAGCTTAATTCTATCTAATTTGTGAATTTAAGTTAATATGGTATTAGTGCATTGAGAAATGGCTATTTTTACATAAGTGTTCTTGATTAATAAACTGAGATAATGAATTAAACTGGAATAAGGTGTGATAATTGGAATGGTACTTAAAGTGAAGTTGTAAGCCTAATTCTCCATTATTTGCTTGAAATTAAGATTTCTAAGTTGTGTTGATTAATTGGTATTTTTAGTTTTTAGTTTTTATTAGTTATAATCATTGATTTCAATTAGTTTAATAAAATTGGGTTAATATAAAATTGGTACTTATTGGGATTAATTTCTTGTTATTCTTTGTGGGAACGATACTCTATTTACTATTATATTACTTGTTGACCACGTGCACTTGCGTGTGAGCGTAATTGGAATTTACACCAACAGATACATAGAGGAATTCGAATCGAGATGTAAAAATTTGTACAGTAATTTGAATAGAATGAATCATAACATAAGTTGATTCGAGGATATGTAATTGATTCAAGTTAAGAATCAATAAAAGATTTTTCAAAGGAGATTGAAAAAGTTTAAATTATTCCGTATATTTTTATAACATCGAATATGATGTAAGACAGGAATGGTAAATGACCAAGATTTGAAACTTATAAAAGTTTGGGGTCATTATACAGATCCTGGAAATGGAAAGAATTTATATTCTAAATTGTAAAAAGAAAAGTTATATTCATTAAATTATGAATAAACGATATAAATAGTTAACGATAGTATTATCGTGGCACACTGAATCCGAGGTTTGAAGGAACCCGGATTTTGGGGCATCACACACATTCATATACTTACAGGACTTACAATGTTATTTGCCTTCAATACTATTTACAATTTTAACTATTCAATAATCCATTCCTGTAACATGTCTTTGCCTTTGCCTGTGTCCGAAGTATTCATCTTAATCTGAAATGTTTATCATGATATAGCAAGGGTGAGTAACAAGTTTCCCCAGCAAGTTTAAGTTCAAAGAAAAGATATATCATGATTGAAAGAATGAATAATAAGCTGACAAACTTTCAACAATATAATAATTGTGAAAGAACATGAATCACTTTTCATAACTGAATGACCGAGTCAATAAAAATGAATGGCCAACAATGAACATAAACAACTATAACTGAACCAAATGGTAATAAAGGTGATTACTCTTTCATACCTGATGAACATATGTGATAAGTGAATTTTATATACACTTATCCGATATCTTTTACTTGAATTAGTTTCTTATATTCATGTGTCTTAGTTACTTTTCATGTATTTTGTGTTCATTTTGTAGGTTATACATTTGGGAGCGGTGTGAGAGACGATTGATAAGGAAAAGCAAGGAAAAACGCAAAGAAAAGCAAATTGGACATCGTTTGGGCTTTCATGTTCATGGCTTGGAACTTGGCTTACATTGTAGAGCATCGTCTTAGCTTTTTGGAACATCTTGAATCATTCCAATCGGATTTCGGATGCAAGAGTTATGATCGTTGTGCCAACGGACGTCGAACGTCATGGTTTTGGGTGGTCATTTGCATAGCAGTCCCTTCCAGCTCAATTTCAACCTTCATTCCGCCCGAATTTCTGAATCCTCAAAGAATGAAAGTTGTATATCTCGTCGATATCTTCGATTTGATAGGTGGCAGGCCCCATAACTCCTCTTGGATCAAAAGTTATGGCCGTTTTACCAGATGACGCTGTGACAGAAAAATGATGCCCGCCGGGGCGGGCTTTTCCTTAGTAAAACCCCCGCCGGGGCGAGGGTACCAGCTGCAAAACAGAATGGTAGCCCGTCGGGGCAGGCCCTTGACAAGCCTAAACCCTCGCCAGGGCGGGGGTACATGTAGAAAAGACGTTTTTTGGCCAAATTTGAGTTCGGGAAGGATTGTTTCAATCCAATTGACTCAAGGACTTCCAAGAGGACTTAAATATATGTAAAAAGGCTTATAAAAGGAGGGGAATAACAAGGATTAGGGGATATATTAGGAGATTGGAGAGATTGGAGAGGAGAGAGAGCATTCCATTAGATTAGATTAGAGTAAATTAGATCAAAATACTAGTTCTAAATAGTTTTGGAGATTGAAGCAACTTGGAGACCATTGAAGATCAAGAGCAGGAGCTTGAGGAAGATGGAGATTTGCTGACAACAGATTTACTCTTTACTTTACTCTTATTCTTATCTTTTAATGTGTTTTCAATTGTGAATTCTTAGTTTTAATTCAATGAACTAATTCTTTGTTTGAGATTACAATGGATCTTATTGTGTAGTTTATTTTAATATGCTTCGCTATCAATTATTATGTTCTATTGTGAGGATTGTCTATATTGATTTGAGCTTTAATCTATGAATTGCCTAATCAACAATTCTTTGTGGAGTTGGATGGAATCGAGAGAGGATATTCAACTCTGAACCTGAATTAGTATAGCATGTGTTCGAGGATTTTGTTAGTAGCTTAAACTTGATTAGTGTTAAGGTAGAGATATGCTTGACGTGCATGTAATCGGATAGAGAACTTATTCTTCAACCTTCTTCAATTGTAATTCACATAGAGATATAGTGGGTTAGTTGATTAAGGTGTTTAACGGATTTCTATCTTAATTGTGGATTGACATTAATACGGTATTAGTGCATTGAGAGGTGGTTAATACTACGTTCGTGTTTTTGATTAACAATTCGGGATAGAGAATAATTGATGAGAAGTGTGTTAACTTAAATAAAGCAATAAGTGAAGTTGTGATCTTAAATCTGCATAGTCTTAATTTAATTAGTGGAATTTAATAGTAGTTTAATTTATATAATTTGAAATTCATTTGTTTAAATAAGATTGAGTTGGTTACGGGTTAGTACTTGGTGATTTTTATTAACTAATTCTTTGTGGGAACGATATTCAACTTATCACTTTATTACTTGTTGACCACGTATACTTGCGTGTTGTGCGTATATAGATTTTACCCAACAAGTTTTTGGCGCCGTTGCCGGGGAATTAGTTTAATATTTTCTTTACCACTATTAATTTCAATCAAATTAGTCTTCATTTAAACATTTTTTTTATTTTTAGTTTTAACTCTCTTCCTATATTTCTCTCTTTTCAGGTACCATGGATGACTTTGTGTATTAATGGCCATACACGAACATGACACAACCAAGGGAAACGGGGATTGATAGACTTAATGCATTTTCCGCAATGTCAGCACAGATTGAAGAACTTTCGAGGAAGTTGGACGTTATTGCAGCCCAAAGGAGTCAAAGGATTGCATTTATGTGTGACTATTGTGCTGGCAATCACCCGAGTAATCAATGCACCATCAATCTTGGGCCGGTACAGTATGGTAGTAACTACCTCAATCAGTATGCATATGATAATTATGATCAAGTTTGGGGGTATCACTCGGATTCTTCATAGAGCTATAACTATCAAGACCAATACTCTACTCCAAATCCAATATACACGACGGACATCACCACTTCAACTCATGGTCCTCAATACATGTATTCCAAAGCTGAGACAGATAATTCAAGGTTGGAGGAAATATTTTCCAAGTTCGTAGCATCAACTGAGGAGAGAATGATTAATCTGCAGAATCAGATGGATTAAATACTCAAAGCCTTGAACAACTGCCCTCAAAATAATTGGTGTTATGACAAGGATTCCGAGATTGAAGAAGTGCCCAAGCCAAATCTACAACTGGATGAGCCTCGAGATGTTGAAAAAGAGGAGACAAGTGGGGATAATGACAACAAGGCCGATAAAGAACTAATTGTGAGAACCAACGATGATGAGCCGATGTTATTTATGCCTCAAGTGCCTTCTCCTCCACAGTTCAAGAATCCGATTAGATTTGCAAAACCTTGTCCGATTGGTAGTCATGTTGTCAGTAATACTCCTTATGACGTAAAAGCGAGTACAACTTCAAAGCCATGGTGCGATGAGCTGGAGAAGATAGAAGAAGAGATTGTTGTGTTTGACAAGCCTCAATGCCAAAATCTATTCGCAGACATAATGGAGAAAACACCTAGATGTTGGACGTTCTTGAATGTGATCTTATCTAAAGAAAGCATGCTAGGTGACTTTAATACAATGGCTATCACAAATGGGAACCTACCAAAAGCTATATTATTTCCGATGGATGGAGGGTTCCTCGACTTTCGAAGAGGAATTGGATAGCATTGACCAGACAAAGTCAGGCTGAAAGACTATAAATCAAGCTCTGACTAGGAGGCAACCCAGGAAGTTTTATATTTATATGCTTTACT
This sequence comes from Panax quinquefolius, assembly GCA_020205615.1. Classification (NCBI taxonomy): domain Eukaryota; kingdom Viridiplantae; phylum Streptophyta; class Magnoliopsida; order Apiales; family Araliaceae; genus Panax; species Panax quinquefolius. The sequence continues at coordinate 65,031,362 of CM035157.1, forward strand.
AGTATTTAGTAGATAGGAATTAATTTTCTTATTAAGTTCTCTTATAATCTAATACATTGTGTCTCTCTTCATTGCAGGTATTGGAGGTTCAATGGATAGGAAAATGATCGTCTCTACCATCGCCACCATCACCTCACGCTTAGCTGATTACAGGGAAATTCTCTTCTACTTACCGCTATATTCTTACAATGAGGACATTGTAATTGCTAAGTTTGGGGGAGTTTAGTTTAGTTCATTATTACATGTTTAGTTTCATGTTTATGTTATGTTATTTTGCATATGTTGTTAATTTAGTTTAGTTTATTATAAAAAAATAGAATAAATAAATCAAAAATTCAAAAATAATAGTTAGTAACTATGTTCATCTTGCATGAGTCCAGCGTTTGATAGTTTAAGTTTATTTTGGCCAATGATGAGATTGGAATTGAGTAGACAAGTATAGTACTGACTATTAGAGCTTTGATGTGATTTCTTGTTATGAATTGAATCTTTTTCTGTTTGAAACTTGTATAATAAGGATAGCACAGTAAAAACAACTTGTTTATTGATTGAGTTTAAATTGATACATAATGGGACTCTAAAGGATAATGCTAGTTTAAATGAAAGAATGACAAGAATAAGTAGTGATGGCTAAAGTTAGACAAGAACCTAAGTTTGGGAGAATATTTGGGGTATATAAGCTATATATATAAAAAAGAAGAAGAAAAAGAAGAAGAAAGAAAAAAAAGAAAACAAAGAAAAAGAAAAAGAAAAAAAAGAGTATGAATTAACACCGTGGCATGCTTGTCTAGTTTTGTGGCCTTTGTTACTTGAGTAAGTAAACCCGAGGGGATTGTCTTTACACCTAGCGCCCTAAGGTCTTAATGGTCTGGGAGTCGTTGGTCGAAAGCTCGTTAAGGTAGCATTGAAAAGCCTAAGAGAATAAGATATTGCATAGCTATGTGTAGATAAAAAAAGAACAAAAAAAATGAATAAAATAGGAAATAAGAGCAAAAAGCCCCCGTAGATGAAAATAAAGCATAAGTATCCTATGTTGACCCTCGATATTAGTAATTGTTTGGTTTTAGTTGGATCTAGCTTGTTTTTGGATTTCTTGAGTTTACACTGTATGATGCCTTCGAAGAGACTTGTTATGTATTAAATTTAATTTTATATAAGTTAACATTGTTGTGAAGCACACACGCACTATATTAGTGATAACAGTCTAAGATTTGATGATTGATTGGGAAGTTACTGATGAGTTTCGATATGATGTATTATCATGTTTACTTGATTTCTCTAAGGCCGATTGAATAGACATGTTTCTGTCATTACTGTTGGATACGTAGGCATATAGATTAGTTGCATTTCATTGCATTGCATTGCATTATGTTATGTTGCTTGGGGACAAGTAACGGTTTAAGTTTGGGGGTATTTGATAAGTGGATTTTATATACACTTATCCGGTATCTTTTACTTGAATTAGTTGCTTATATTCATGTGTCTTAGTTACTTTTCATTCATTTTGTGTTCATTTTGTAGGTTATACGTTTGGGAGTGGTGTGAGTGACGATTGGTAAGGAAAAGCAATGAAAAACGCAAAGAAAAGCAAATCGGACATCGTTTGGGCTTTCATGTTCATGGCTTGGAACTTGGCTTACATTGTAGAGCATCGTCTTAGCTTTCCGGAACATCTTGAATCATTCCAATCGGAGTTCGGATGCAAGAGTTATGATCGTTGTGCCAACGGACGTCGAACGTCATGGTTTTGGGTGGTCATTTGCATAGCAGTCACTTCCAACTCAATTTCAACCTTCATCCGGGCCAAATTTCTGAACCCTCAAAGAATAAAGGTTGTAGATCTCGTCGATATCTTCAATTTGATAGGTGGCAGGCCCCGTAACTCCTCCCAGATCAAAGGTTATGGTCGTTTTACCAGAGGACGCTGTGACAGAAAAATGATGCCCGCCGGGGCGGGCTTTTCCTTAGTAAAACCCCCGCCGGGGCGAGGGTACCAGCTGCAAAACAGAATGGTAGCCCGCCGGGGCAGGCCCTTGACAAGCCTAAACCCTCGCCAGGGCGGGGGTACATGTAGAAAAGACGTTTTTTGGCCAAATTTGAGTTCGGGAAGGATTGTTTCAATCCAATTGACTCAAGGACTTCCAAGAGGACTTAAATATATGTAAAAAGGCTTATAAAAGGAGGGGAATAACAAGGATTAGGGGATATATTAGGAGATTGGAGAGATTGGAGAGGAGAGAGAGCATTCCATTAGATTAGATTAGAGTAAATTAGATCAAAATACTAGTTCTAAATAGTTTTGGAGATTGAAGCAACTTGGAGACCATTGAAGATCAAGAGCAGGAGCTTGAGGAAGATGGAGATTTGCTGACAACAGATTTACTCTTTACTTTACTCTTATTCTTATCTTTTAATATGTTTTCAATTGTGGATTCTTAGTTTTAATTCAATAAACTAATTCTTTGTTTGAGATTACAATGGATCTTATTGTGTAGTTTATTTTAATATGCTTCGCTATCAATTATTATGTTCTATTGTGAGAATTGTCTATATTGATTTGAGCTTTAATCTATGAATTGCCTGATCAACAATTCTTTGTGGAGTTGGATGGAATCGAGAGAGATATTCAACTCTGACCTAGATTAGTATAGCATGTGTGTTCGAGGATTTTGTTAGTAGCTTAAACTTGATTCGTGTTAAGGTAGAGATATGTTTGACGACGCATGTAATCGGATAGAGAACTTATTCTTCAACCTTCTTCAATTGTAATTCACATTGAGATATAGTGGGTTAGTTGATTAAGGTGTTTAACAGATTTCTATCTTAATTGTGAATTGACGTTAATACGGTATTAGTGCATCGAGAGGTGGTTAATACTACGTTCGTGTTCTTGATTAACAATTCGGGATAGAGAATAATTGATGAGAAGTGTGTTAACTTAAATGAAGCAATAAGTGAAGTTGTGATCTTAAATCTCCATAGTCTTAATTTAATTAGTGGAATTTAATAGTAGTTTAATTTATATAATTTGAAATTCATTTTTTAAATAAGATTGAGTTGGTTACGGGTTAGTACTTGGTGATTTTTATTAACTAATTCTCTGTGGGAACGATACTCAACTTATCACTTTATTACTTGTTGACCACGTATACTTGCGTGTTGTGCGTATATAGATTTTACCCAACAATATGCAACATACACAACGTGCGAATCAATAAATCAAAGATGTGATGTAATTAACAATGATTAATCACGAACATACTATACAATAACAACTCGAGTTCGAGTTAGGAAACTTGCCTGAACCGTCGATTACTATTACGCAATCTATTTTTAGCTTCAACTGAAAGACCTATTATTAATAATATCAATCCCTCAATTAGAATAATATCATCACATACGCTACTATTAATTACAGTCATTATACAACTTAAACACTTATCACATAATCAAATATTAGATTACTCCTTAAAACTTCATTATTATTATCATCCTTTGATAATTCTTTAATCATTATATTATTTACATTATGATTTAACACTTTAAACTTATATATTATAAGTTTTTCTTTAAAATTTAATAAGTTAAATACTAATCTAGTAACATGGATTACCCAAACATACCAATCCAGCAACCTAGATTTCAATCCAGCAAATTGGATTCCAAATCCAGCAAACTAGATTCCAAATCCAGCAACCAGATGACCAATCCAGCAAACTGGATTCCAAATCCAACAACCAGATGGCCAATCCAGCAAGCCTGGATTCAATTGACACCCAATCCAGCAATTTAGATTCAACAGATATCGAATCCTGCAAGCGTGGATTCATAAATTTCAAATCCAGCCAACCGGATTCAACAGATTTTTAATTCAGCAAGTTGGATTCATTAATTATTTTCACGAAAATACCAAAGCAACTTATTATTTTTCTATCCTTTGTCAATATATATATATATATATATATATATATATTTCATACATAAAAAGAATTTTTTTCATAATTTTTCAACTCCCTTTAGTATTTTTAAAAAATCATTTTTAGTTATAGCTTAAGAAATTATCCCTATCATGCTCAACTCCAGAAATTCTCATATCCTGAAATAATCTTATACGTGTTAACGTGAACCTCCAGTTTAAATTTTGTGGCCATCGGAGTTATAGAACTTTGGTTATAGCCCCTTTCGTCAGAAAATCCAAAAAAATTGAAATGACCATAACTTGGTCAATTTAAGTCGGAATGAGCTCATTTTTGGACAGGAGGTACTCTATATCATATATTTTCATGTCCCAAAAGGCGTGAATTTATTTCATTAATTAAGTTATCAAAACAGCCCTGACAAATTCTGGAACAGTAGCTTTTTGAGAAAAATGACTTTTTCGTACTTTGCTAAAAACAGTCCATACGGAAATCTACAACTCTTTTTTCACTGATTCCACTTAGAAATGTTAGAAAACTTATCATATTATCATCCCAAATTTTTCCAGAACTTTCGAATGTCAGAAAAATGACGAAACTACCCCTAGCAATGACTGGACCAAAACAGTCTATTTTTCTTTAAAAACAACGAAACTATTTTGGCTAAAACAGCCACTACAGATTGTGTACTCAACATTTTTTAGTGCTATCAATTGGGTTTAGTATTTAACTTACATATCTAGCACCTATCTTTGACGGATCGCAAAAAAAAGGTGTAGATCAAAAACGGTGGAAATCCAAAGTACATAAAATTTATAGTTTATAAACTAGAAAAATTACTTTTCTTTTCTATTGATTTCCAAACAAATCAACACCCAATATGGGTATATCTAAACATGAAACACTCAACAACAAGTATATTCATAGTTTTTAAGTTTAGAAACATAGATTTAAGGTTTGATTAAGAATAATCAAAATAAAATTACATAATCTAGTTAGATTTTATACCTTTGCTTGTGAGCTTCCTTCTTCTTCTTCCTAAGTTTGATTATGGAGCTTTGATGACTTACCAAAAACTCCTCTTTCTCTCCTACATGTAGCTGTCGTTCCTCCCCTCTCTCACCCTCTCTCTCTCTTTTGCTCTTGTTAGAAGAAGATGAAGCAATAGATAAAAGAGAGTATAGTTTAGATATAAGGCATATAGCCAAACACATCACCCCCTTTTTTTTAATCCTCCACTAACCGGTTATATGGCCATTAATTCACTACATTCTCTCTTTCTCCTTCCTTAATAATCATTACATAAATATATGGAAAAGTATTAAGCAAGGTGACTCCTTAAAACATTAGACACCTAGCTATTTAAGGAAATATCTTGTACAAGTGTGTGGTGCTTATAATTGATGACATCCTCCCTCCCTTTTCCTCTCCTAAACATTCGGCCATGTGGTCTTCTTTTAGCCAAATTTGGTTAGATTTTTAATGCTTTTATTTTACTTATCAAATGACCATTATGTCCTTCCATACTTGGATCAAGTTTTGGGCTTTAAAAATTTATTGATTGGGCCAACACTTGGGCTTAACCCTTAAGTCTTTTGGATTTTCCAATTAAAATATTTGGACTTCCTCAATAATTCTTTGGGTCATGGAAAAATTGACATGGTCCAACACTTTTAATTTTACCCTATCCTAATCATTTAATTAGGGTTTTCATTTTTTCAATTATAAATTAATCTTTATTCACGTATACTTAATTTCTTAACCCAATTAGATTTGCTATAATTAGATTATAAAATTAATTAATTGAGATGTATAAAATGAATCTCTTAAAATTAGTATATATTTTAAATACTATTATTCTCTCATGCCATAACCCTTAAGTTATTTAATTTTTCATTCCTAATATATAATTAGGTTATCTTAGTTTCTTTTATTTGTTTATATAATAAACAAATAAAATAAACACATAATATTCATATATATTTACTCACATATTCACAAAGTATTTATCATTATCTTTTCACTTGCTAAAATATATAGCACATCACTAAAAATATATATGTACATATACATATACACATTCGCTCTATCCTTATAATATCTGTTCACTTGAATTTTATTTCCTTAATAAAATTTTCCACATTCATAATCTATTTCTTTCTTTTCAAAATTTAAATCATTCATCTATTTTCTACTTTAGGTTTTATTCTTTAACCTTTAATTTAATCATTTAAAATCTTATGAATTTTCGAGATGTCACAAATGTGAACGTGGACGTGAAAAGGGAAAAAAATGAAAATGAAAAGATTGAGTTTGAATTTGGGTGAGGATTGTGGCAAAGAAGATGAGGCATTCCATGTTTTTGCGATCGGGGAAAGTGAAGAGGAGGGTTAGGTGGTTAGTCGGGGGTTTGGATTGAGAGATTGAGAAGTGGGATTTAAAGAATAATGGATCAGAGATTTGTAGAAGAAAATTGAAGATCTAAGCCAAAGATTTGTAAAAGAAAAACCTTGGAAGTTGAAATAACCTTCTCACTCTTTCTCTCGCTCTCTAAACTTCATTTGGTCAAATGAGAGTCTAATGAGAGTTAAAGTTTAATAGACCATGTCATTTATTTTCTTTTTTTTTCTTTTTAACGTTCACGTAAAAATAACGGTTAAATAGAGATAATAGAATAACTCTATTTCAAAATAATAATTACTTTAAAAAATAAAAAATTTAATGACGTAACCAATAAAATTTACCAATTATAGTGGTGGTAATTCATTAGCCATCCCAAATTTTAACTCATAGTGTGGCGTTTACACTCGTCGACACTTTCGGTTTCAGCTCTTTGGCATCAACGGCCATACATATTTAAGCACGGCTTTTTGTCGAGCAATATCCCAATTCCACCCGTTTCTCTGTTCTTTTTCTGTTTAATTTACCATACCTTCAACATTCAAATTCTTAAATCAATACATAAAAGAAGAAAATCATGAGATGATGGTCAGGCTAATTTCTCAAACATTCCGGTCCGTCAAACCTCCTAATAACAATAACCTTAAAACCCCAAAATCTGAGCCATCCTCAACATCATCATCATCAGCATTATCAGATAGATCGAGATCGAAATTGTCATGGTCCGTGTATCTCATTCTTTCCACCAACAAACCTATCAAAACTTATGTGGGTGTTACCACCAATTTCTCTCGCCGGTACATCCCTCTCTCTCTCTCTGTATATGTATGTATGTATAATTCTGTGTGTACAATGTTAAAATTAGTGTAGTTTTAAAATACAAATCGTGGGTTTGCAACAAATTTCCCCTTTTTTATGGGTGTTTCGCCGGGTAAAGGATCCCACAAGAGCCATGAACCCATGATATTTAATCAACAGTTTGGCTTGACTTATGATATAGTTTTATATTGTGATGCTAATTTTAGAAATTGTGTCTACTTTTATAATATTTGATCATAGAAGCCATTATCTTCTGATATTTATGTTACAGTTTATGTCCTAGAGGCCAATTATTTGATATAATTGCTTAACATTTTGATATTATATTTGATTAAATAAATGAATGATTTTATTATGGTTTTATTTACTGCGTTATATATATGTTAACATAATAAAATTCCTTATAATAGTGATACAAATTATATAGTTTTATGTGACTCGAAAATGAGATTATATAATTATAATTAGTATCATTGCTCTTAAATGTCCCTAGTCGAGTATCATTGTTGATGGGACAACAATGATGCATTGAGACTAGTATCTGGATTGACTGAGGACCAAATCTCATTGGTCATAAATATATGAGATATTAAGTCAATGCATAGGTACACGTTAGAGAACGATGTACTGGACAGACCCACCATGAGAATTCTACGTGGAACAGTATGCAAAGTGTCATTAGCGATTCTCATAGTGACAATGATGTAATGGTCCTCCGACCTAAAATCACTATATTACTACACGGAAATTTATGTACTTTGATATCATCAAATGTCACATTTAATAGGGTGGACTATAAATATGATTATTGGGTATATCATGAATCGTGTGAGGAATATGAGTGATCTAGATGGAATTTAACCCTCCTATATATTAGGGGTGATATCCATAGGCCTCTTGATTGAGTAGGACTATGAAATGCATGACCATGCTCAAATAGTGATTTGTTTCATATAGTCTACTCATTGATCAAGAAAATACAGATTAAATTATGAAGAGTGTGACACATTCTATGACTCGAGTTTAATCTAGGATGTCGAGGTTAAAAGGATTAAATTACATTGAAACATTGGTCACGAAAAGGTTGCATCGAATCATTGATCTTATTATTACTTGGGTAGCAATGATGCATTACTAGATGCCGCTCACTGTTTATAATTTTATAATATGATTTTAAAATTATTGCCAACGTAATAATAACCTATAGGGTCACACACATAGAACGTAATTAAAAGGGAATTAATTTAAATTGTAAAGATTTAAATATGTCAATATGATTGATAGTATTTAAATTACGAATTTAAATTAATAGGATAATTTATATATAGGTATATTAATTAAGACTGGCTTAATTAAGATATATATATATATATATATATATATATAAATTCGGATTTTATTTTAGTGTTTTGATTAATTTCTTTTAACCGCTATATATATGATATGTAACAGCCATTTTAGGGATAATCATCATAACCTCACAAACCCTAGCCGCTCTTAGAGAGACTAGAGAGAAACAACTTCGAAAAATCATGTTCCTTTGGTGGCTAGTACCGCAACTCCCTTAACTGCAGTTCGTGTGACGTGCAAAACGTTCGTGTGGATACCGTACAGACGTAGTTCCTTTGGATTGCGTTGAAGATTCGAAGCTTTTCATAATCGGTATAATTTTTAACCACTGAATTAATTTGTTTTTTGCATGGACCCTGTTTTAGGGTTTCGCAATTGTCTTTCAATCGGTTAATTTTCGCTGCGTTTTGTGCCGAAACCCTACAATTTACACCCAGAAAATTAGTTCAGTTTGGGAAATTAAATTGTGGGTGTGGAAGGAATTTAATACTGATGTTAATATCAATAGTTTGACTTGGGTTGTGATTTTAAAAATGTTCATTTATTTAGTGATACAAGAATGAGGGGGTCAGAATTTTTTGTCAATCTATCGACTTGAGCGTTAAGGATTCAATATAAATTCCTAGCAGCCCATTGATTACATCTTACATGGAAAGATAATTTGATACAAGTCAATTCAGAATTTAGAAAAGATTTTGTTTCCTAAAATATTAGGCAGAATATATTATATTTTGTTTCCTTTTATTTTAGGTAATTTAGCATGATTCTAAGGGGGGTTTGATTGCAATTCTAGATACTTCTATTAGGGTAAAATTATGGCAACAATTTTAGGGTTTTTATTATCGTAATAAGTTTCTAATTGCTTTATAGAAATATGGATTTCTATTCCAAATTGGCTTGTAATTCCTATTACGATTAGGGTTTTTGTAACTAGTATAAATAAGGGTTACATCTATTGTAATTCAACATTATTCATTATTCAATATTCCTAAATAATTTCTTAGTTTATTCTTTGAGATTCAATTTGACTTATCATACAACAATACATAGTTGTGTGTGGCGTCTTCTACTGCATCAATCGTCGATTGTATCGAGATTAGGACTTAGCAAAAAAGGATAAAATCGAATAACCGAACCGAACCGAAATTTTTTAACCAAAATTTTTCGATTATTTTTTATAATTCGGTTATATCTGATTTTATTTTCGGCTTTCGGGTTCGGGTTTGATTTTCAATTTTTTGTTATTTGGTTAACCGAATAATCGAAATAGAAAACACTAACATTGGCCTGTTACATGCATTCCTTGCTGCACTACGTTCAGATAGCGGCCTCGTACTATTTAACTGTCAGCTAAAGAGGTATGAATATGATTTGGTTATATGGAGGAAGACTATAGAGCCTCATGTCAGCTCTGATCTCCGGTGGATTAGGATGGGCACTTCTAGCATCAATGATTCATTTTAAAGCTTGAGAAAAAAGCAACTTTAGCCCATCCCTATTTCTACAGAGAAGGGTAATTGGCCTTGTCCTTCATGTAGAACCTCAGGCTACAATTTTTTGGAGCTACAACAGGACTACCGGGGAGTTACCAAGTGAGTTATTCATTTAATGGCTAAGTTAGGAACAAAGAATAATGATGGCTTCATTGAACCAACACGGGAAGAATATCATGTGGAGCAGGTGGATTCCGAGAAAGGAATGAAGTTTGTAAATATAAATATTAAATTCGGTTATTAACCGAAATAACTAATTCGGTTATCGTATATTTCGGTTTGTAATTCGGATACTTGAAACAGTTGAATTTCGGTTTTCGATTATAACCGAAAAACTTATTCGGTTCAACTGAATGCTCACTCCTAATCGAGATTACCGCTTCAATAATAGCGAGTGGTTAAGGTGTTGCAACCAATCCATCCTACAATTTTGCTAGAAACGATCTGGGCGACGACCACCTCACTCAAGCGTGTCATGAAGTCTACCATTTGGTATCAAAGCTAAGATTTTTTAGTGAGTTACTTATCTTTAATTTTCTGTTAAAATATATATTTTGTAAAAAAAAAATCGTGAAAAAAGTATAAAAGAGAAATTTTCAGATTCTATTTCTACTGTGCTAACCAAACTTGTAGTACACCATTCTACCATCCGATCATTCTATCATTTACCGTTCATTATCAATCTAGACGAAGCAATATCATCCACAACCGGGGGAAATTTTGAGGAAGCACAAATGGAAATTCAAGAGAGGCATACAAGAGTACAAGGCAATCAATCTATGATTTGTGGTATTCCGATAGTCATACCTTCTATATTTTGTTCTTGATAAGTTACTTTTGAATTGCATTGTAAAACTGTGAATTTATTTGGTGAATTCAAAGAGAACCTATAAGAGAGAATATTATAGGTAAAAAGCAAGAGTGTAAGATTATTAGAGGGTAAAAGCCAAATTTAAGCAATACACGAGTGATTCATCATTGTTTGAGCGAAACACATAAGGGAGTGTGTGAGGAAATTTTTTATCTACTAACATTTGTGTTGCAGCGAACATGTATGATTATGATTATGAAAGTTCTTATGGGTCGAATACTTTCCTATGCAGGAATGATCCAGATGCTTATTTGGGATGGGAGAAAAAGATGGAGCGAGAGTTTGCCTATCATGATTATTACAAGCATAAGAAGGTCAGATTGCCGATCCAAGAGTTTTTTGATTATGCGGCTACATGGTGGAATCAATTTGTGCTTAGCAGGAAAAGATGTGGAGAGCGTCCAATCGAAACATAGGCAGAATTAAAAACAATCATGAGGAAGCGGTTTGTTCCAAGACAACTGAATAGGGGACAAGAAAATGCATCTTCAAGACATATGGAGCAATCTTCAAGGCGATCAACATGGGATGATTATAGGGAGACTTACAGGTATAAAGAGTTGCATTGAGGACAACCAAGAGATACACTGAAGAAGAATAGAAAACCAGTAATTCCTAAAGAAGAAAAAGAGGTCCTCAAGGATTCGGTTCGTCAGTTGATGTAGTCGTTCCGTGAGGGAATGGAATAGATGCAAAACGCTCTTATAATACATGAGAATCAAGTTCGGCTGAGGAAGGAAGATGATGAAAAAGAATATGCAATCCAAGGAGAATTGTTAGATTTCATTGTACTAGAGGATTGTAATCAAAAGCAAGATAAAGAAAGTGAACGACAAAAAGAAATTGTTCATGAGATTAATAGTGACAAAGGAAAATTTGAAAAGGATGAGAGAGAAAAGAAAAGAGAATGAAAAGATTGAGCTTGAAAATAAATGAGAGAAAAACAAACAAGACGGTGAGCATAAAGAAGAGAGAGAAGAAATATGTGACTATGAAAAAGATAGTGAGTTGGAAAGTAATTTGTATTTTGAAAAAAGCCAATGATTGTACATTCGTCCAAGACGGCGCTTTTGAATACTAACAAGGTTATCTTTTCTTTGTCTAGTTCTGATTTGCCTCTTGTACATGTTGTTGATGATATACCCTGTGCTATCATTCCATACCAATCAACTGATAGTAGTCCCGAGGAAACGATGGAGTTATCTAGGCGGGTTGGAGAGTTGATGAAAGTGGGTATCGTGAGAGGAGACATGAGTTCGTGTGCTATTCATGAAGTCATCGTACTTAAGGAGGATAAGACGTCAAGCTTGTGCATCGATTTTGAATTGGTAAACAAGTATCGATATGTTTTTCTTTACTTGGATAATATGCTTGATAGATTGCATAGTACTTGTGTTTTACACTTGAAGATGATCATGTGATGATAATGCCTAATCAAATTAGCATGCGTGACTGTGATAAATGGGAAATTGTTTTAACATGTGATTTGTATAGATGGATAGTTATTTCTGTTAGATTAACTGATGTATCTAGTATTTTCATAAGTTATTTAAACATGTTTTGCATGCTTCCATTGGAGAATTTGTTGTTAGCTATTTTGAGGGTAGAATCATCTTTATCATAAACTATGGTGGATATTTGATGTATGTTGAATTAGTTTATGATCATAATGTGTTTTCTCGTTAGTAATGTAAAAACATGCATGAAATTCATTCTAAGTTTTCTTATCCATATGTCGAGTTAGGGTTTTATACTAGTCAATCTTTACATGATTTGTCGTTAGTTGACAATGGTAGTGTTCATGCTTGTCCGTTTGAGAAATTTTCCTTGCATGAGTTACTATCATATGGTTTTGATTCGAGAAGTGTTTATCATCAAGATGGATTGAGATATGGGTTATTTGCATGTTTAGTTAGTGCACTTGGATTAACTAAGCCATTGCATACTACCATGGGATTGTTGAATCATATTTTGCATTCTTTCATGGGAAAAGTTTTTATTCTATATTTTGATGATATTCCAATTTTTGTCAACAATTTAGAAAATTTTGTAGTGTGTTGTTTGTTTATCATGATAAGTATGCTATTGAGTTTTTATCTTGTGAGGTTATGACCTTTTTACTCCATTGACAATATTATTTGATTTTGATGTGTTAATGTCAATGGGAAGAGAGAGGTTCGGGTGTGTTTTGCAAATTTGTGATAGGATCATATTCATCGAGAGAGAGAATTATGGATCGTGCAATTCAATTCGGTCAATGCATTGAGAATCTACAGGGAAGTGTTTTGAGTGTTGTTCTAGTAGATTATGCATGTGATTTTGAATCATTTGATTTATTTATGATTAGACAAAAAGAACTTGATTTGTTTTATTTTGTGTTTAATACAAGAATTATGGTGTATGGGCTTATGCGACGTGATGAGTTTCAAAAGTTGACATTTGACCCAGGAGCATTGAAATGGATATATTTGCGAATGGACGAGATCGTCACATTGACTTTTGATCCGGGAATTTATGAATGGGATTATATACCACATGAGGAATTCTGTGCGCTAATATTTGATCCAGACGGATATAGAACTTTTCGTAGAGTTTTGGAAGAATTTGGTCTACGAGTTGTTCATGTCGATTCGGGGAAGTTGTCGGACATTGCTATGTTCCTTGTAGGAGTTGGAGTTTTTAATGATTCTTCTCATATTCTGACTTGTGTTGTTGATATTTCTTATATATTTCATGTGCAAGTTGAGTTTTGGCATTATGATTTGTTTGATGCTACTAACTTAGCTTGTTTTCATGTAGGAGCAATTTTGTTGTTGAATTATTTTCGAGAGGATGAGATGCCAGACCTTTTGAAGAGGAGGGGAATGATAGAAGCATCAGAATTTTTCGTCAATCTATCTACTCGAGCGTTAAGGATTCAATATAAATTCCTAGCGGCCCATGGATTACATCTTACATGGAAAGACAATTTGATACAAGTCAATTCAGAATTTAGAAAAGATTTTGTTTCCAAAAATATTAGGCAGCTTATATTATATTTTGTTTCCTTTTATTTTAGGTAATTTAGCATGATTCTAAGGGGGTTTTGATTGCAATTCTAGAGACTTCTATTAGGGTAAAATTATGGCAATAATTTTAGGGTTTTTATTACCATAATAAGTTTCTAATTGCTTTATAGAAATATGGATTTCTATTTCAAATTGGTTTGTAATTCCTATTAGGATTAGGGTTTTTGTAACTAGTATAAATAAGGGTTATATCTATTGTAATTCAACATTATTCATTATTCAATATACTTGTGAGGTTATTCTCTACTTTTGGTTCTTTGAATAATTCCCAAGTAATTTCTTAATTTATTCTTTGATATTCAATTTGAGTTATCATACAACAATATATAGTTGTGTGTGGCGTCTTCTACTGCATAAATCGTCGATTGTACCAAGATTACCGCATCAATATTAGCGAGGGTCAAGGTGTCGTTGGTGTCCATTCAACGCATATTTCTAAACGCGAGCAATTGTACCAAGATTACCATCTATATATAGGCGAGAGGGTAAGGTGTTGCAAGCAATTCATCCTACAACTTTGCTAGAAACGATCGGGGAGACGACCACCTCACGCAAGCAATGCCGTGGAGTCTATCATTTAGGCGATTCAGGAGCAGGGGAGGGGGCAAGTGATGGAGACGATCCTGGAGATTCAAGAGAGGCACGATACAGTGAAGGGGTAATAGGATGTAATGGTACTCCATTGAAAATGAGACACGTCATTTGTATTTTATTTTTTAAAGCTACGTAAGAAAATTGGCACAATTTTTTAACGTCCGTGAGCAAAATTGGACAGAATTGCTTGATTGAACATTTTAAAAAAGTACAGTGAGGTAATTGAATATTTTAAAAACACAGTAAATGTGCTTTTCCCCCCCAATTTTTTTACATCCGTGAGCAAAATTGGACGGAATTGCTTGATTGAACATTTTAAAAAAGTACAGTGGGCTAATTGAATATTTTAAAAGCACAGTGGCTAATTGTTTAAAATACTACAATCACAGTGGGGTAAATGTGTTTTTTCCCTTATTGATACAATATCTTCAGTCTCTCTATACCTTACTTATACGCATTTTAGTCTGTCTACACCTTTCTTTTTACTCATAAACTCAAATCTTCTTTAGTTCCTTTTTTTCTTGTGGTATTAAGCACAAGCCATTTCATTGTGTGTTAACTGTATTTTCCAGTTCAACGCTACTTGTTTAGCTTTTGGTTTCTGTTAGAAGCTCTTACTTATTGAGAAAAAAATAATCCATAGTATAAATGTAATTATGTTATTGTCCACTTAACTCAATACTTGTTTTGTAGCTTGAAACAACATAATGGTGAACTAAAGGGAGGTGCAAAAGCATCCCGTTCTGGAAGGCCATGGGTTTCTGCATGCCTTATTCAAGGATTTCCGGATAAAAGCAAAGGTATAACTAAGATTATGTGTATATTTGGATTGCTTATTTCTAAGTTCCTAAAACCATTAGCTATCATCTGAGCCTAAATTATCAAATCTCTAAAGATATGATTTGGAACTCAGGTTAAAATCCTCCTTTATCTGTCTTCCTATGTCTGTTCTAGACTTCTTCGACTTCTTATTGCTCCTTTTCAACTTCATTTCTATGTGAAATTCTGTGTCAATATATCATATTCTATAAATATGTAGCTGATGTACTTTATAAATATGTTGCTGCAACCACAAGAACTGATTGTTGTGGCATGAGCATTGCGTCCATATACAAGTACTGATTTCTGTAATAGCTTCTGCAGCTCATGCAGTTAGCATTAATATAGGCCTAACAAGGCATCAAGTCAGAACCTTTCATTTATTCTCCTTCTTTATTTCCTAAATTCTGCCTAATCTCACCTTGATGACTGTGGTTGTTTAATTATATAGTGTGTAGTGCATGCACAGTTAAATAGTTAAGAATTCTGTCTTGCTTGCTGACTGTATTGTATAGTTATGTTGGGTAGTTAAATTCCCTCGTATTTGAAAGTTTTACCTTATTTTTGTTGATTATGAAACTTTTGCATCTTTCATCTATTGAAACTGTGGCTGGCTGGATTTTTTGGATGACATGGCAACTATTATAAGTTTTGTCAGACTCTTGGTATTGTACGATAGTTGAACTTGCGAGAACTCCAATTGAAACGTAAAAGCTAAAGCCCAAAAAAAATGTAGAAAAGGTATTTCCTTTACCAACCCTTTCTGTTTCTAGTAGTCAAAATTAACGTTTTCTCCTCATCCCGCTCCATATATCTATTTATTTTCATGTTTTACTTTTGTCTCGCTTTGTCGCGAGTCATTTTCCCAATTGCAATCACATTTTTCTTGTTTTTCCTTTTCACTTTGTTTTTTTTAGTTCTTGGAGTCCACGAGATTGTACAAGGAAGATGGTTGGCAAATGTGAGGGATATGTTTGGAAAAATGAAATTTTCCTTAAAATCGTCGTTTTAGAAATGTATCTCTAATTTTTGAATGGAGGGAGTTGCATATGAGTTGTCATTAGTAAGAGAATTGTCAGCAAATACTTTGTAGCTAGATTAGTTGTTGTTATCAGGCTGAGCAATGGATTAAGTTTGGATCAATAGAAACTAAATTTTTAGGAAAATGGAGTTTGGCTCAGTTTCATATAAACCATGCAATGTAAGAGGCCTGCAAAACTGGCTGTCAACCACAGCACTTGGCGCAGCGGTAAGTTTCGACCTGGGGTGAACCGTAAACCTGGACATTCTGGGATCGATCCCTGCCTGCAACAAGTGTGAGGGCCAATTAAAAATTAGTCCGTGTGGCCACGGATCGCACATTTCTGGGCGGAACCATGTCTTAAAATTTGAGCTTTGTCATGAAAGCTTTGGTCCGGGGTGAGGGAGACTTAGTCCGACTGCGGTTGGGAAACTCCACATTATCAAAAAAAAAAAAACTAGTTGTCTTAGACTGCATCCTGTGTTCTAACATTCTGTACCTGGAACTTATACTATTGCATCTCGCATTACTGCCTGAACTTCTACTATTGCATTTGCACGTAAAGCTAATTTCTTTCCATATATATTTTTTGACCTCAAAAACACGAAACGAGCATCCGGAGTTCATGATAGCAGACTGGCGGCAATGTGGAAGGTCAGGGACCTAAAAAGGAAAATAAAATAACTAAGGGAACAGAGTAGCATTTAGAATATTCTAGAATAGTAGACTAGTAGTGCACATGGGAGTTGGTTACTTCTATGGTTCATATTAGCATTTAATGCAGGATAACTAGTCTATTAATAGGAGATGTGTGAGAAGTGTGAATTCATGTATGAGAATTAAATCAGAAATGGCTTAGTCCATCCATATCTTCCTAGGTATCTTCTCCCCAAGTTCCTTCAAGTTCATTTCCTGAATTCCTTTGTTTACTACGATCCAAGTTACTGTTCATAATCATTTTCAATTGTTGTGTTTTAGCTTGAAATACTAATTAAAAACCCTAGTTAGTTAATCAGTTGCTTAATTTGTTCATTTAGATCAGACCTAACTAGGGTTAAGTCCTACACAATCACTTTGAGAGCTAGCTGTTAAATCCCGAAGAATTCATAGTATAAAAACATGTTTTTCATACATTTGCCAAACAAGGAGCTGATAGGACTGCAACTGAATTAGTTTCAGCTGATAAGTCAGACTTGCTGTTTCCCATAACTGATCACTATTTTTGCATTGAAGAAACAACAATATCATGACTTGGTGTTTCTCCTTTTACTGGTAAATTTTCTCATTCATTCATCTGATGGAGCTTTCACCCTAAATGCTTTGCATAGCATGTACATGCCACAGTGTTTTTATCCATTCGTCTCTGTGAGCTTGTTCTTTACATTGTTGCGTTAGTACTGAGGAACTAATTCACTTTTCTATGACATTATCTATTTGTAGCATGCGAGTTTGAATCAAAATGGAAAAGTTGCTCAAGAAAAATGCCTCGTAAAAGGAAAACTACTGAGATGGAGGAGCAAGTAGATGGCGACTCGCTTCCTTTGCTGCAGCACAGACATGCAGCTCTGGATCGAGTAAAAGGTTTGATCGATTGCAGTCACTTGGAAATTGTCTGGCAACTGGATCCGTCTTGATTTTATATGATGGTATTATTTTATTAAAAAAATTGTTGTACAATATAACATAGATTTACACTCTCATTATTGCAAGTAAATCTCAATTATTTAAGAATACCCTATTTTTGTATACTTGGGGTATGGTTAGAACTGGAAAACTTGAGGGGAAAGGAAGGAAAAGAAATCTAAAAAATATTAGAACATTATTAATCATATATATCACGAGATTTGAATATTGTTATTAGTATTAGAATTTTTAGAAATATGTTGGTTGTAAATTCGTTTACTTGAGTATTTAAATGTTTATTCATGTTTTAGATAATGTAAAAATAAAATTATTGGTATTACTTTTGGATATTTTACAATGAATATATTCATGATTGTGTAAAAACAAATGAATTATAGTGTAAATAAAAATTTAGTAAACACACTAGATTTTAATAGTGTACAAAAAGTAATGGGATACACATAAATTAAACTAACCCGGCTCAATCCATTGCATCCCTACGGTTGAGTGTTTCATTGTTTGTTGGTTCGGTATATATTGTTAGAGATTTAATAAGTTCATATTTGTTTTACAGTGTACAAAGCAGACATTCTATTTAGACAAAAAAAATAATAATTAAATCTGACATACCAATACCACAGTATAATAGTTGATCCTAAGTTAACTTATTAGTCTAAGAAATAATTTTTTGATGATTCAACAATCCAAAAGTTTTTTAATTTTCCTATTTTTTTCCCTTATTCCAATTAAAATGTCATATTATAGTGACTTCATCTAAAATTAAACAAATAATTATTATTGTAAATATTATTGTTAAAATATGTCGTATTTAAAACTTATCCGTTACATAGTTCAAAAAAACATGCAAACTTTTGTTATGAAAAATAATCTCTCTCGCATAAATAATGAGTAAATCTATATTTGTATAAGAGAGATTTATATAAAAATATTATTTCTTATTTATATAAAAATATTTGTTTCCATAATTTATTAATGTATTTATTCCTTAAAAAATTTTGAAATATTTGTTTTGGAAGATGTTTTATTGCCCTACATTTGAACTCGAGTGGAGAAGAAAAGGAAAAAGAAGGGGAATATTCTGCAATTTCGGTTGTCAAGGCTAACACTCATTAAATGTAGTGGGTCCTACATGGATGAATGGTGTGACATTGTGTGGAAAAAGGTTGAATTGTAATTAATGGGCAATTTGAAGACCATTTTTTATTATCAAAAGTTTTTTCGTGATGTCCACTAATTTTAAAAGAGGAAAAAAATCTTTAATATACTATACGTAGGGTCTATTATGGAAAACATGGAGTTTTTTTGATATCCTCTCATTTAAAATTAATTGATAATATCTTAAACAAAATTGATTAAAATGTATTTTATTTTAAATTAATTTATAATATTTTAAAATTTTATTTGATCAAAATTGATTTAAACTATAATTAATGCATTGATTATATTGTTGTGTTTTGAAAATTAGGTATCGTCACCCATCTTGGAATCATACTTACGTAGATACGTAAATTCAAATCTAAACTTACTAATATAAGCTGTCTTTGTGCAATCTGACGTAAAGCGTGAGTTTGAATCTGAATATTATCTACTAGATATTATACAAACTCAAAAAGAGTCGCCATTACAACTATTATCACACTATTTCACGAATATAGTGAGGACTACTAATCTTATCCTCCTGACCATTACTCCGCTTCTCGACTAAATCAAATTTATATTCACATTTCACGAAGAAACGATGAAAGAAAGGGTGAAAGCTCAACTAGCCCAAAGAAGAAATATTATGACTAAGATAATGCGAGAATAAATTATCATTAGCCTTCAAACAATGTTAAACGATAAAATCTGATAAACAACCAGGTTTAAGCTGCGCGAAGAATATCTGATCCATTAAAAAAGTCAAGTAGAAAATAAAATCTACTATCTTTTTAGGTTTTAAAAGGTTTTCATCACTTTATTATAAATGAGACTCAAATTTTAATGAATAAACCACAATATCTAATCATCCCTCGTACCACGGTCGAGGATTTTCATCAAATTATCGATAATCGTACTATCTTTGTAAGACCCACTTTTATAAATAAAGATGAATTTTTCTATAAATATTATTTTTGAATATTATGGAATAAATTTGATATAATATTATAGTTTGTGGGTAATATTTATAAATTTTGCAAAAGTATGCAGAGTTGTTATAAAATATTCGTTTGGTGGGAATATTCTTTTTGTTAGGAATATTAAATGATAATGGCTCGATCATTGGTGGACCCCACAATGTAATTATTGTCGGATTGAAAAAGCGACAAAAACATTTTATAAAAATAACGGTGGAGTTATTCTGATTAAAAGCTGTTGAACTACCCTATTGGTAAAAAAATACGATGTCTGGCGTAGTTGCGTAGTAGCAGACGGGTATTGATTATTGATGCTTACGTGAGAAGTCACTCATTTATGCTCGATTATTGCTTCTGATAATTCTTTGCATCATATCTCTTATATTATTGATTCAATTATTGTCACGATTATCATCGTATAATATGTTATAGTATTAAATCAATAATTGAGACGACAAGTTATAAATGATTAATAATTGTTGAAAGATTAAATATGTGTTGATGAAAAAATGATTTGTGGTAAGTTTGATTATTTTATGGGGGCTCGTATGTCATCATCTAAGAGTCTCTTCGTCGATAGTAATTACCTTAATAAAATATCGATAGTAATTACCCTTGTGAATAGTATTTACCTTCGTCGATAGTATTTACCTTCGTTAATAGTAATTACCTTTACGGACGTCGAACCACTTGTGGTTTTTCACATTCACAGCGTCCGAACCACTTGTCGTTTCACATTCAGATGCGTCGAACCACTTGTCGTTTCACATTCTGAGCGTCGAAACCACTTTTCTTTTTACATCATTAGTCGTCGAGCCACTTGCCTTTTCACACGGCGGTGCTAAGCTAGAAATCTTCTATAAATAGAGGCCTGGGGCTTCATTATTTTCACGAATTCATTCAAGCTATAGAGAGAAAGTATAGAGAGAATAAGAGAAAGAAGAAGAGTATTTTGTTCTACACTGCTTCTTTGCGATATTCAATCTCCTACCAAATGTAAGGGGTGTTATTCTTTCTTATTCATGAAGAAACTGGTGTTATTCCATTGCTTATTATTACATTGGAATAACTTTTGTATAAGTGGTTTACCTATACTTGGTGACATTCTTCTATTATTACATTTGGAACATCACATGCGTGTGTTTTTTACACGGACTGGTTCCGTCTTTATTATTATACTGTTGGAACATCACATGCATGTGTTTTACAGGACTGGTTCCGCTCTTTTATTATTACATTGGAACATCACATGCATGTGTTTTACATGGGACTGGTTCCGTCTTTATTATTCATTGGAATATCCTATCTGCATGTGTTTTACACCGGATGCGGTTCCATCTTTATTATTACATTGGAACATCACAGCCGATTGTGAATTTCACGACACAGTTCCGTTCTTTATTATTACATTGGAATAACTTTATACATGCTGCGATCTATCGCGTGCGTGGTGATTTCTTTTGTTATTCCATTCTTTATTATACCCAGTTGGTTAAAACTTTGACTTATATACTCCATGAAATTAGTGGAATATCCTTGATATTTGCGTTTCATCCATATCTTTCATGAAAATATTCTTACGATCATTCTTGAATTTTACTCTACAAAAGCAATGTCATGTTGATAATTTGGGCGTTAATAATTCTGGATAAAATAATTCTTGAACTTGTTTTATTGAATTCTTATATCATTGTCATCATCCTCATGTTTATATTTTTTTAAAGTCATCTACATGGCACTTTTGTAGTGCATAGATGGACTTGGTATGATTATGACCGAGAGAGACTATTGATTGTAATCATGGTAGTAATGTTACAAATGATGTGGTAAAAATCCTTAGTGGTAGTAGTGTGCATTGATGGATGATTGTTGGCATGATCATGACCATTAATGAATACACAAATATTCTTGGCGTAGTGCATGAATAATTGTAGTCGTGATACTTAAAGAATATCCTTGGCCGTAGTAGTGCGGGGTGATTCGATGATGTGGAATATTTATTAAAAGTGAGTCTCGGCTATATATGATGATGAAAAACCTTTTAAAACCTAAAAGATAGTAGACTTTATTTTCTACTTGACTCTTTTAATGGATTGCGTATTCATTGCAGATTAAACCGGTTTATACATTGTATTTTATCGGTTTAACATTGTTAAAGACTATTGATAATTTATTACGCATTATCTTAGTCATAATATTTCTTACTAGGCTAGTTGAGCTCACCCTTTCTTTCACTTTGTTCTCTTGAGAAATGAGAATATAGGCTGAGACGAGTCGGGAAGCAGTGATGGTCCTGAAGATAGCATTAGTAGTCCTCACTATTCTATGAAATAGTGTAAAAATAATTGTAATGAGGACTCCTTTTTTGAGTTTGTATAATATCTAGTGGACGATATTTGTATTTAAACTCACGATTTATGTCGTATTGTACCCACGGCAGATTATGTTAATAAGTTGTATTTAAATTACATACCATGTAAGTGGCGACCCAAGATGGGTGATGTATACCTAATTTTGGGGGCGTCCACGGTTGATATCGAGCTTAGGGATATGATCCTCAGCTAAGATGTGAGAATAGTACTAGGAGGGAGAGAGGGGGGAATACCTTCGCTAGTATGACCTACCTAAGTTTATGTGCTATTTTATTGGTTGGTCGGAAGATAGGGATAATTTGTTACATGTCGATTAACCTTTTGTTTTGTGGCGATATTTGAAAATGACATCGAGAATGTTGAGAATAGCAATGGAGCGCAGCGATTGTTGATTCACCATATATCGATAATCGGGATAATGTGCATCGGAAAGGCGATAATCCTCATGCAAACAACAACACCGACCAAATGATGAATGATCAAATGTTCGAGGGCTTTATGCGATTTATGCAACAACAAAGTGAGAGCGACTCTGTCCAAAAGCGTAGGTGGAAACACGGAAAACTCTCGGTGGTCACCGCTAAACAATTCAAGGAGCTGGGACCACCGGAGTTTAAGGGAGAGCAAAACCACTTGGCGGAAGCATGGATAAAGCATTACCAAGATATTTGATGTCTTGGGATGCTCCGAGAAGCAAAAGGTTCCCTTCTTGGCCTTTATGTTGCGGAGAGGCGGATTCTTGGTGGGAATCGGTAAAAGCGTACTCAACTTCTTTGTCTTGAAGATATCTTGGGAGAAGTTCCAGAGTACATTCAACGACAAATACTTTCACGAAAGTATTACGCCCACATGAAGGAGGTGGAATTTATCAAGTTGGAACAAAACAATATGGCCAGTGTCGCAATACGAGGCAAAATTTGCGGAGTTATCACGGTTCGTCCCCACTTGGTGGATAATGAGGAGAGAATGGCGCGAATGTTTTTAAGAGGTTTGAAGCGGGAGATACGTCGACATCTTATTTCTCATAAAGCGTGTTTGTATTGGATGTTGTAAATAGGGCTCGATTAGTGGAGCGCGATAATGAGTCAACCAACTAAAAGAGAGCGGTAAGCAAAATTATAATACCGGCGAGTAGTCGTCGAAGCGGTGACAACAAGCGTGGAGGAATCAACGGGCGATTATGGTAACCACTTGATGGTAATCGAGGCCAAAACAATAAGAATGGACATTTCAAGAAAGCGGAGATTCAACAATGGTGGAAAGACGTCGGCACCGAAGCACCCGTTGTTAAGGAAGGAGAAAGACCACCTATCATATGCTTCAAATGTGGAGAGAGGAGGGACACATCGATCAAAGCTGCGTCATGCCATCCAAAGCATGTTATAATTGTGGAAAAGAAGGTCACTTAGCTCGATTTTGTCGTTTCTCAAGACAAATTCAGCTAGGATGGAGGCACCAAAGCCATCCCGGAAAATTCAAAAGCGTTAGTCTGAGGAGGCGTTTGTTGTGACCTCCCAAAGAGCAAGGAATCCGAATGAGGTCATCACGGGTAAGCTTATCATAAACTCTAATGAAGTCTATACTTTATTTGATCTGGGTTCTACCCATTCTTTTATTTCTCTACTTGCGCTCATCGATTAAATTTGACTCGGGAGAAATTAGACTTTGACTTATCTGTGGAAACTCCGTTGGGAGAAACCTTCATTACATCCACTTTGTTTATAAGTCTTGTTTGGTTCAAATCGGTACCCTCACATTACTGTTGATCTTATTTCATTAAAAATACTTGCATTTGGCGTGATTACTAGGGATTGATTGGTTAACTACTTATCATGCAAAAATTGATTATTTTAAATAAGGTTGTTAGCTTTCATATTCCTAATCAACCTATTATCTTGAATTCAAACGACCAAACCATTAAAATCAATCACGGTCATCTCAAGCCATAAAGCTATTCGTTTATTAAAAAGCGGATGTCGAAGCTTTCTTAGCTCATATCACGATTTAAATAAAAATAAATCGGTTTTAAGCGATATTCCTATTGTTAATAAATTTCTGACGTATTCCCAGAAGAACTTCACAGCCTACCCCGGGCGTGAAATTGAATTTTGTATCGACCTTGAACCCGGTGCAAAAACCTATTTCCAAAGCCCTATATCGAATGGCTCTATTGAACTTGAGGAGTTAAAGACCCAATGCGAGGAATTGTTAGACATTGGCTTTATTAGTCCTAGTACTTCTCCTTGGGGTGCTCTATTCTATTCGTGAAGAAGAAAGATGGGAGTATGCGACTTTGTATTGATTATCGGGAGTTGAATCATGTCACCATCAAAAATAGGTATCCATTGCCGCGTATTGATGACTGTTTGACCCGATTGCAAGGAGCCAAATTCTTTTCAAAGATTGATCTTCGTTAGGATATCACCAATTGAAGATTAGAACCGTGACATTCCAAAGGCGGCTTTCGAGAACTTCGATGCGGGCATTATGAATTCCTAGTCATGTCCTTTGGATTGACTAATGCTCCTCTTTGCCTTCATGGATATGATGAGCCAAGTATTCAAGGAATATTTAGATCACTTTGTGGTCGTCTTTATTGATGACATCCTTATTTATTCCAAAAGCCGTGAAGATCATGAAAGCAACACTTGAGGTGACACTCCAAAAGCTTCGTGAATATAAGCTTTATGCCAAGTTGAAGAAATGAGAGTTACGGCTTGAAAGTAGCATTCCTTGGGCACGTGGTATCAAGTCATGGAATATTTGTTGACCCAAACAAAGATTGAAGCTATTCAAAGTGGAACAACCTAAATCGATGACCAAAAATCGTAGCTTTCTCGGTTTAATTGGTTATTATCGGAGATTCGTGGAAGGATTTTCTCGAATCGCTACTCCATTGACTTCGGTGACTCGGAAAGATCTGAAAGTTCGGTTGGAGCGAAGAATGTGAGAAGAGTTTTCAAGAACTCAAGAGGAGACTTATTTCAAAGACCTTTTACGTGAATACCATCGGCTCGGAGGATTTGTCATCTCTGATGATGCTTGAGCAAAGGGTTGGGATGTGTTCTTATGCAACATGGAAAAGTTATAGCTATGCCTCGCGACAACTCAAAGAATATGAGTGGAATTATCCTACTCATGATCTAGAGTTAGCATTTGTTATCTTTGCACTTAAAATTTGGAGGCATTACTTGTATGGGGAGAAAGTGGAGATCTTTACGGATCATAAAAGCCTCAAATATTTCTTCACTCAAAAGGAACTCAACATGCGACAACGACGTTGGCTTGAACTGTTGAAAGATTATGATCATACCATCCAATACCATCTTGGAAAAGCGAGCGTGGTAGGTAACGCGTTGAGTAGAAAATCATATCTGAATCTGAAGTGCGATATTGTCAACGAAGGCCCATTTTGTGTGACTTACAAAGGATGGAGATAGAGTTAAAGACTCGAGGGGCGCATGTGATGATAGCGAGTATCTGAGTAGAAACCGACTTTAATCGATAAAGTTAAAGGCGCTTTCAAGCTGACGGACACGGAGGCGATGCGTATGAGGAAAAAAAGTGCAAGAAGGTGCTATCTTAGGAAGCAAGAATCGATGAAGAAGAAATACTTGAGTCGACTCTAGACTTTGTGTTCTAACGACCACGATTTAAAGTATAATATCATGATGGAGCGCACAACACACCATTTGCAATCCATCTCAGGAGTACCAAAATGTATCATGATATTAAATCATACATTTTGGTGGAGCAATATGAAGAGAGAGATAGCGGCTTATTTATCTCAAGGTGTCTAACTTGTCAACGAGTTAAAGCGGAGCATCAAGTACCAAAAGGTCCATTGCAACCACTTGAAATTCTAGAATGGAAGTGGGAGCACATTACCATGGATTTCGTTCTGGGTCTTCTAAGGTTTCTCAAGGCGTTGATGCGATTTGGGTCATTGTTGATAGATTGACCAAGTCTGCTCATTTCTTCTGAAATCGAGAAACTTATACACTTGAGCGTCTTGCTCATATGTACATAAACGAGATTGTAAAAGCGCGCATGGTATCTTAAGTATCCATAGTTTACGATCGAGACCCAAGATTCACTTCACGATTTTGGGTTAGTTAGCAAAAAGCTATGAGCGCAGGACTTACGATTTAGCTTCGGCATATCATCCTCGAGACGACGACGACGATGGAGAGGACTATTCAAACTCTTGAAGATCTATTAAGACTACGTGTCCTTGATTTCAAGGGGAGTTGGGACAAGTTCTTACCATTGGTGGAGTTTTCCCTCTGACAACGATTATCAAGCAAGTATTGGCGTGGCTCCATTCGAGCGTTGTATGGAAGAAAGTGTCGTTCTCCGGTATCTTTGGGATGAGGTGGGTGAAGCAACGTTGTTGGGACCGGAGTTGATACGTATGACTACGAAAAAGATTCAAACGATCAAACAACGTATAAAAACCTCACAAAATCGACAAAAAAGAGTTATCTTGATCTTCATCGAAAGGGCGTGGAATTCGATATAGGAGATCATGTGTTGTTAAGAGTTGCTCCATGGAAAGGAGTTACAAGATTTGGAAAGAGAGGAAAACTTAACCCTCGATTCATCGGTCCATTTTAATCCTCGATCGAGTAGGAAGCTGTGGCCTATAAACTCGCTTTCTGCCAAATATGTCTAAATGTTCATAACGTTTTTCACATATCTATGTTACGTAAATATGTGAAAGACCTAAACCATATTATTGAGTTAGAACCCGACGAAATAGCGGAAGATTTGGCGTATGAAGAGGTTCTGTTCAAATTTTGGATAAGAAGGAACATATTCTACGCTCGAGGTTATACCTCAAGTCAAAGTTTTGTGGAGGAACCACGATGTTGAGGAAATGACTTGGGAGTTAGAATCGAAATGAAATCAAGGTATCCTTACCTCTTCGACATACCAGTATGCGTACCTAATTTCGAGGCGAAATTTCATAAGAAGGGAGGTTGTAAGACCCCGACTTTTATAAATAAAGATGAATTTTTCTATAAATATTATTTTTGAATATTATGGAATAAATTTGATATAATGTTATAGTTGTGGGTAATATTTATAAATTTTGCAAAGTATGCAAGTTGTTATAAAATATTAGTTTGGTCTGGGAATATTCTTTTGTTAGGGAATATTAAATACAATGGCTCAATCATTGGTGGACCCCATAATGAGAATTATTGTCGGATTGAGAAAACGACAAAAACATTTTATAAAAATAACGGCGGAGGTGTTACTAGTTAAAAGCGTTGAACTACCGGTGGTAAAAGAAATGCGATGTCTGGCGTAGTTGCATAGTAGCACACGGTATTGATTATTGATGCTTACGTGAGAAGTCACTCATTATGCTCAATTATTACTACGATAATTCTTTGCATCATATCTCTTATATTATTGATTCAATTATTGTCACGATTATCATACATATAATATGTTATAGTATTAAATCAATAATTGAGGCGACAAGTTATAAATGATTAATAATTGTTGAAAGATTAAATATGTGTTGATGAAAAAAATGATTTGTGGTAAGTTTGATTATTTTTTATGGGGGCTCATATATGTCATCATCTAAGAGTCTCTTAAATCGATAGTAATTACCTTCGTCAATAGTAATTACCCTTGTGAATAGTATTTACCTTCGTCGATAGTATTTACCTTCGTTAATAGTAATTACCTTTACCAGACGTCGAACCACTTGTCGTTTCACATTACAAGCGTCCGAACCACTTGTCGTTTCACATTACAAATCCGAACCACTTGTCGTTTCACATTCTGAGCGTCGAACCACTTTTCTTTTCACATCATTAGTCGTCGAGCCACTTGCCTTTTCACCACGGCGGTGCTAAAGCTAGAAATCTTCTATAAATAGAGGCTGAGGCTTCATTATTTTCACGAATTCATTCAAGCTATAGAGAGATAAAGTATAGAGAGAATAAGAGAGAGAAGAAAAAAGTATTTTATTCTTACTACTTCTTTGCGATATTCAATCTCCTACCAAATGTAAGGGGTGTTATTCTTTCTTATTCATGAAGAGAGCTGTTGTTATTCCATTGCTTATTATTACATTGGAATAACTTTGTATAAGTGGTTTACCCTATACTTGGTGACATTCTTCTATTATTACATTTGGAACATCCTGCTCATGTGTTTTACAGGACTGGTTAAAATCTTTATTATTATTACATTGGAACATCACATGCATGTGTTTTACACCGACTGGTTAAAATCTTTATTATTCTGTTGGAACATCACATGCATGTGTTTTACAGGACTGGTTAAAATCTTTATTATTACATTTGGAATATCACATGCATGTGTTTTACACCGGATCTGGTTCCATCTTTATTATTACATTGGAACATCACATGGGTTGTGAATTTCACACGACTGGTTCCGTTCTTTATTATTACATTGGAATAACTTTTGCATGCGATCGCATCATGCATGGTGATTTCTTTTGTTATTCCATTCTTTATTATACCCGGTTGGTTAAAACTTTGACTTCTATACTCCATGAAATTAGTGGAATATCCTTGATATTTGCGTTTCATCCAAGTATCTTTTCATGAAAATATTCTTGATCATTCTTGAATTTTACTCTACAAAAGCAGTGTCATGTTGATAATTTGGGCGTTAATAATTCTGGATAAAATAATTCTTGAACTTGTTTTATTGAATTCTTATATCATTGTCATCATCCTCATGTTTATATTTTTTAAAGTCATCTACATGGCACATGTAGTGCATAGATGGACTTGGTATGATTATGACCGAGAGACTATTCGGTGTAATCATGGCCAGTAATGTTACAAATGATGTGGTAAAAATCCTCGATTAGTAGTAGTGCATTGATGGACGATTGTTGGCATGATCATGACCATTAATGAATACACAAATATTCTTGGCCGTAGTGCATGAATAATTGTGATCGTGATACTAAAGAATATCCTTGGTAGTAGTGCGGGGTGATTCGATGATGTGGAATATTTATTAAAGTGAGTCTCATTTATAACGATGATGAAAAACCTTTTAAAACCTAAAGATAGTAGACTTTATTTTCTACTTGACTCTTTTAATAGATTGCATATTCCTTGCCGATTAAACCTGGTTGTCTATTGTATTTTATTAGTTTAACATTGTTGAAGACTATTGATAATTTATTACGCATTATCTTAGTCATAATATTTCTTCTTGGGCTAGTTGAGCTCACCCTTTCTTTCAACTGTTCTCTTCACGAAATGAGAATATAAATTTGGACGAGTCGGAAAGCAGTGATGGTCCTGAAGATAGCATTAGTAGTCCTCACTATTACGTGAAATAGTGTGATAATAATTGTAATGAGGACTCCTTTTTGAGTTTGTATAACATCTAGTAGATTTATATTTGTATTTAAACTCACGGTTTATGTCGTATTGTACACATACGATTATGTTAGTAAGTTGTATTTAAATTACATACCATGTAAGTGGCGACCCAAGATGGGTGATGTATACCTAATTTTGGGGGCGTCACATATACTTAAAATCACCCACGGTCATAATCATACCAAAAACTATCCATCAACGTTGCATTATTACGGCCACCGAGGACTTTTATCACATCATTTATAACAAGCCATGATTATACCAAGAATGATCCACGGTCATAATCATACTTAGTTCATCTATGCACGTAAGCCAAAGATAACATAATATAACATGAGGATGATGACAATGACATAATAATTCAATAAAACAAGTTCAAAATTATTTTATCCAGAATTAATAACGCCCAAATTGTCAACAAGATAATCTTGTTTTGTAGAGTAAAATTCAAGAATGATAAGAAGAATATTTCCATGAAAGATCTTTGGATGAAACGAAATATCGAGGATATTCTACTAATTTCATGGAGTATAGAAGTCAAAGTTTTAACCAACTGGGTATAATAAAGAATGGAATAACAAAAGAAATCACCATGCATACGGTGCCATGCAGACATTATTCATTCCAAATAATAATAATAATCGGAACCAGTGTCGTGAAATTCACAATCGGCTGTGATGATCCAACGAATAATAAATGCTGAATAATAAACAATGGAACCCGATCCGTGTAAACACACACGCATAATGAGATATTCCAACGTAATAATAAATGCGAATAAATAAACAATGGAACCAGTCCTAAAAAAGGTAAAAACACGCGATACGATATTCCAATGAATAATAAAGAATGGAATAACGAAAGAAGATCACCAAGTATAGGGGATTCAAGCGTGTCACGAGTTATTCCAATGAGAATAAATAAGAATGGAGTAACATAAGGATTTCACCAAGTATAGGGTATCTGCGTATATACGGGTTATGTATAGGGTATACCACTTTTACGAGTTATTCAATGAGAATAATAATGAATGGAATAACGAAGTTCTCTTCATGAATAAGAAAGAATAACACCTTTACTTACGTACAACAAATAATATCCTTACCTTAGAAGAATGAATATTGGAAAAGTGAAGTAGCGAATACTTTTCTTCTTTCTCTCTATAGTTTCTCTCTCTGAGAGTTTCAATGAATTAAAGAAAATAATGAAGGAATGAGCTTCTATTTATAGGAAAATGGAATGCGTAGTAACTAATCCATGAACGGTCAGTTGATTTACTTTAATCGACGGTCCATATTTTTAAGCAAAATCTTTTAAATAAAATATAATATATTCTATTTATATAAAAACATTTTACTATGCAAACACTATGCAACACTATGCAAAAACACTATGCAACACAACACTATGCATAATAAAATATAATATATTATTTATAGAATAACTTTAATAAAGTATTACATTTTATATAAAAAGATGTTTACATTTTATTACGTTAATAATACGAATAAAACAAAAGCGTCATTATCATTATAATAATTCATATTATTAATCGACAATAATGGAATCAAACCGGTGACTTCTCACATAAGCATCGATAATCAATACCGTGTACTTTCTTATGCGACCACACGTATTCTTTGTACTTTTACTACTGGTAGTTCAACGGTATCCACGGTAAAACTTCCGTAGTTATTTCATAAAAATATTTTTATCGTTTTCTCGATCCGACAATAATTACATTGTGGGGTCCACCAATGATTGAGTAGTTATGCGAATATTCCTGCTAAACACGAATATTCCCCGACCAATCGAATATAATATAACCACTTGCATACTTTGCAAAATTTATAAATACTACCCACAACTATAATATTATCTCAAATTCACACCATAATATTAAAAATTATTTCGACAAAATTTAAATCTTTATTGATAAAATCTGGGGTCTCACAATCTCCCCTCCTTATGGAATTTAAGCCCTCTCTAAATTAGGGTACATACCGATATGAAAAAGAGGTGAGGATACCTTGAATACCTTTATCGTTAAAAATATTAAATTCATCTTCGCAATCCGCCAAAGATATTCATTAACAATTCATCTTTTGCACTACAAAAGCTAAAGATATACAATCAGTAAAACCAATAATCTTTGAGGCAGCGACTTAATAGTATCATCACGACCACGAATTATCCATGCACCACTTTGGGCAAGGATATTCGTGTTTTCAATCTGGTCATGATTATAGAATAATCAATAATCCTTCGTCATAATCATACCAAGTCTATCAATGTATTACTGACGAAGATGACTTTTTACCACATTCATGAATTAATATTTCATTCTTGAGACTCATTTCGATAATTAATCCATATCATCGAATCATCCCCGCACTATAGGCGAGGATATTCATTAGTATTACGACCACGAATTATCCATGCACTACTGGCCAAAGATAATCGTGTATTCATTAAGTATCACGCGACCACAAATTATCCATGCACTACGTGCGAAAGATAATCGTGTATTCATTAGTATCACGACCACGAATTATCCATGCACTACTACCAAAGATAATCGTGTATTCATTAGTATCACGACCACAAATTATCCATGCACTACTACCGAAGATAATCGTGTATTCATTAGTATCACGACCACAAATTATCCATGCACTACGACCAAAGATAATCGTGTATTCATTAGTATCACGACCATAAATTATGCACGCATACTACTACCAAAAGATAATCGTGTATTCATTAGTATCACGACCACAAATTATCCATGCACTACTGACGAAAGATAATCGTGTGTATTCATTAGTATCACGACCACAAATTATCCATACACTACGGCCAAAGATATTCGTGTATTCATTAGTATCACGACCACAAATTATCCATGCACTACTACCAAAGATATTCGTGTATTCATTAGTATCACGACCACAAATTATCCATGCACTACTACTGAAAGAAGATGACTTTCAACATAATATAAACATGAGGATAATGATATAAAGAATCAATCAAATGAGATAAAGGATAAATATTAAACATTTATAATATAATTTATCCGAGATTCAAGAATATCCCCATGTTATCAATCACTTAATAATCTCATAATCTAATATCATTAATATTATAACAATATTTTAATCACTTCTTAATTTATAAACAATTTATCTCAATTGTTTACGCTTTTACCATATAATGCATTTAATCATTCAAAAATGCCATACTCATACGATATCATCACCAATTATCAAATCCTCAAAAAAAATATATGCATATACTCTATATAGGATTCTCTAGCCATAAAATCCTATTTTCAACTTTGTTACTTCCCATAACATATTTAACTCATATGTTAAGTAACTAAACTATTTTCATGAAAAATACCAAATTAGTCCCAAAAATATTTCTTTTCGGGATTTAGCATAATATAGTCCCATAATGAAAATATATTTTTCTCGAATTTTTTAAAATTCATTTACTATTTTTCAAAAATCAATTTCTAATTAATTCCTTAAGAAATTAGCTACCTCAAGTTTAACTCCAAAATTCCCAAATCTTGGCAGGACCTTACACATGTTAACGTGAGCTTCCAGTTTAAATTTCATGGTCATCGAGTTTATAGAACTCCTAGGTTATAGCGTTTTTTAAATCGGAAAAACCTAAATATTGAAATAGTCATAAC
Source organism: Panax quinquefolius (assembly GCA_020205615.1). Lineage (NCBI taxonomy): Eukaryota > Viridiplantae > Streptophyta > Magnoliopsida > Apiales > Araliaceae > Panax > Panax quinquefolius. Next base: position 65,064,941 of record CM035157.1, read on the forward strand.
TTGCTCATTTTAAGTCGAGAATGAGCTCATTTTTGGACAGGAGGTACTTTATACCATATACCTTCATGTCCCAAAAGGCCAGAATTTTTCTCATAATTTAAGTGGCCAAAACAGCCTCTCTAAAATCATGGCAGTTAGACTTTTTCGATTTTTGCAGCTTTGCACTCCTTTGCTAAAATCAGTCCACACGAAAATCTACAACACTTTTTTTCATTGATTCCACTTGGATTAGTTAGGTAACTCATAGACCTAACTCTAGGACTTAACCACACTCAAAAATTCAAAATATAATAGGAGATTTGGTCAATTGAATTTCATGTTACGTTTTTCACCAAAATCTGGTTTTTAACTCCTTGTGATTTTTAAGAAACTTTCATGTTTTCACATACTAACCAACATAACTCATCATAACACTTACTAATACCACGTATACCTATAATTTTCATTAGTCCAATGCTTTTATTATGACTTTCATCATAATCCTCGTAAACAGATCCTTTTAGTTGAAGAAATATTTGAGGGTTTAAGAAATGGGTTTTTGTACTGGGGTCAATACAAAATTCGATTTCACGTTCTAGGGTAGGCTAGGAAGTCTTCAAGAATACGCCAGGAAATTTATTAATAATAGAAATATCATTCAAAACTGTGACTCTCCTCCAAGACTTGGATAGTACGTCACATTGATACCAACTGTGACTTCTATCCCTTAACCTAGATAGCACCTCACAATGATACCTATAAACTTGCCATCTTCATTCATGATGTCGCCTACAGAAAGTCCGGCTTCGGTGCATTCCACACAAGGAAGTCAACAACGAAAGATTCGGGGCTCTTTACTTATGGCTTGATATGACAATGATTAACTTTAGGGTTTGGTTACTTTGAATTCGTGTAACAGGGTTGTTATAAACATAAAAGCTAACAACCTTACGAAAAGCATGATAAGTAGTTAACCAATTGATTCCTAAAATCAAAGGCAAGTATTTTCAAAGAGATAAGATTGACAGGTAACGTGAAAGTGTCGATTTGAATCAACAAGATTTATAAACAGTGGAGGTAACGAAGGTTTCTCCCAACTAAGTTTAAACAGATAAATCAAAGTCCAATTTCTCTAGAGTCAAATTTAAACGTTGAACGCAAGCAAGAGAGATAAAATAATGGGTAGAACCGGTATCTTAAAAGGTATAGACTTCGCAATTTATAATTAACTAACCCGTGCTAACTTCGTTCGGTTTACTCGCTTTTTGAGAAGTCATGAAAAATCCACTTCTTAAAACCAACGACTTTGTTTTGTCCATATCCACCTTTGGTGCCACCGCTCAAATAGACTTGACTTTGGTGCACAACAAAATTGAGCTAAATGACCTTCTCTTCTTGCAATTTCCACTTCTATTATCTTTGCCATGATTACCACCAAAGTGGTTACCATTCTTAGCATGATAATTTCCCCGATGGTTATCATTGTTACGATAGCCGCTGCCACCATATGATTATTATCGTGTTGTTGGTCGTTACTTTTTTTTGAATTTGAATCAACATTCTCATGTGCTTCATTGCTTATCTCGGCATTTTCGGATGTCATTCTCAAACACTTTGTCACAAAAACAAGGGTTAATTAACATATCACATATTATCCCTATACTCACCGACCAATTAAATACCAAATAAATTTAGGTAGGTCATACTTAGCGAAGAATTCCCGCCTCTCCTCCTAGTTCTTATCTCACATCTTAGCCAGGGATCATATCCTAAGCTCGATACCAACCAACCGTGACGCCTCCCAAAATTAGGTATACGTCACCCATCTTGGGTCGCCACTTACATGGTACATAAATTCAAATACAAACTTACTAATATAACTGTCTTATACAATACGACATAAACTGTGAGTTTGAATACAAATATTGTCTACTAGATATTATACAAACTCAAAAGGAGTCCTCATTACAACTATTATCGAACTATTTCACAGAATAGTAAGGACTACTAATGCTATCCTCTGGACCATTACTCTCGCTCCCCGACTCGTCCCAAATTATATTCTCATTTCACAAGAGAACGGTGAAAGAAAGGGTGAGCTCAACTAGCCCGATAAAAAATATTATGACTAAGATAATGCGTAATAAATTATCATTAGCCTTGAACAATGTTAAACCGATAAAATACAATAGACAACCGGTTTAAGCTGCAGCTTAATATCTGATCCATTAAAAGAGTCAAGTAGAAAATAAAGTCTACTATCTTTTAGGTTTTAAAAGGTTTTTCATCAATTTTTATAGTGAGACTCTCACTTTAATGAATAAACCACAATATCTAATCATCCCTCGTACTACTGGCCAAGAATTTTCATCAAATTATCAATGGTCAAGATATCTATACCGAATCACCCCACGGTCATAATCATACCAAAACTATCCATCATTTGCATTACAGCCACTTTGGGACTTTTATCACATCATTTATAACAAGCCATGATTATACCGAATGATCCCCAGTCATAATCATACTTAGTTCATCTACGCTCGTAAGCTAAGATAACATAATATAACATGAGGATGATGACAATGACATAATAATTCAATAAAACAAGTTCAAGAATTATTTTATCCGAGAATTAATAACGTCCAAATTGTCAACAAGATCTTTGTTTTGTAGAGTAAAATTCAAGAATGATCGGAAGAATATTTTCATGAAAAGATCTTTGGATGAAACGCAAATATCGAGGATATTCTACTAATTTCATGGAGTATAGAAGTCAAAGTTTTAACCAACCCAGGTATAATAAAGAATGGAATAACAAAAGAAATCACCATGCATACGGTGATTGCATGATGCATGTTATTCCAATGTAATAATAATAACGGAACCAAAGTCGGGTGAAATTCACCAAGCGAGGATGATCCAATGAATAATAAATCTTTGAATAATAAACAATGGAACCAGTCCTGTGTAAAACACACGTATACGATATTCCAAATGTAATAATAAATGCGAATAATAAACAATGGAACCAGTCCGGTGTAAAACACACGAATATGATATTCCAATGTAATAATAAAGAATGGAATAACGTAAGAAGATCACCAAGTATAGGGGATTCACAGAGACACGAGTTATTCAAATGAATAAATAAGAATGGAGTAACATAAGGATTTCACCAAGTATAGGGTATCGCCGCATATCTGAGTTATGTATAGGGTATACCACTTTTACGAGTTATTCCAATGAATAATAATGAATGGAATAACGAAGTTCTCTTCGTGAATAAGAAAATATAACACTTACGAATTACAACAAATAATATCCCTTACCTTAGAAGAAGCTGAATATTGGAAAAGTGAAGTAGCGAGAATCTTTTCTTCTTTCTCTATATAGTTTCTCTATACAGAGTTTGAATGAATTAAGTAAGAAAATAATGAAGGAATGAGCTTCATTTATAGGAAAATGGAATGCGTAAGTAATTAATCCATGAATCATTCAGTATTGATTTACTTTAATCGACGGTCCATATTTAAAGCAAAATCTTTTAAATAAAATATAATATATTCTATTTATATAAAAACATTTCTTATCTGAAAACATCTATGCAACACTACGCAAAAAACACTACGCAACACTATCGTAATAAAATATAATATATTCTATTTATAGAATAACTTTAATAAAGTATTACATTTTATATAAAAGATGTTTACGCTTTTATTACGTTAATAATACGAATAAAACAAAACGTCATTATCATTATAATAATTCATATTATTAATCGTGATAATGGAATCAAACTGAGTGACTTCTCACATAAGCGTCGATAATCAATCTGGTACCGTCTTCTTATCTACAACCACACGTATTCATCGTCTTTTACTACTAGAAGTAGTTCAACGGTATCCACTAGTAAAACTTCCGCCGTTATTTCAATAAAATATTTTTGTCGCTTTCAATCCGATGATAATTACATTATAGGGGTCCACCAATGATTGGTAGTTATCTGAAATATTCCTAACTAAACCTAATATTCTCGACCAATCGAATATAATATAACTACTTGCATACTTTGCAAAATTTATAAATCTACCCACAACTATAATATTATCTCAAATTCACACCATAATATTAAAAATTATTTCGACAAAATTTAAATCTTTATTGATAAAATCTGGGGTCTCACAATTGTAAATTAATAAAATTCATTATTTCGTAATTATTAATCTTATAAATGTTAAATTTGAAATTATTAAAATTTGACTTTCAAAAATAATAATAATAATCTTATAAATTAAAATAAAGAAAACATATTATCTTAAAAAGTAATGCTAAAAATCTTAAATTGGTCTCTAATGACAAAATATTTAATATTTTAATGATAATTTATAGCATAAACAATCAAATAAAATATATCCAACAAATATTAAGATAGACACATTATTTGAAATACTTTTTAAGATAATTAAATCTATTATCACATACACTCACATATATCTACGTCTTGCATTTTAACTATCAAAATATAATATAAATAATTGTATATAATAGTAGACTTACTATTTTAAGGTTACAAATTTAAAACTCCTACCATCACCTTATTTTAAAATTTGCATATGAATAACGTATCATATATTATGTATTAATGTCAAATTATATCTGTTTATTTAAAAATTAATTATAAATAAGTAACTATATTACAAATAAAAAAAATATTTGAGATATGAGATACCGTATGAGACAGGATATGAGAAAGGTCATTCGGACTCTGACCTGTTATCGCCATAATCTCTTTCCTCTCCTTTTCTCACTAATTTCCCCCACAGCCGAGAGCAACATCACATAGCAATTCCCCCATAAAAGCTTCGTCCCTTTTCACTTCCCCATTGATCTACACACACATACATACTTATATATGTATATAAATATACACAGAAAAAGAAATACATTTAGAGTATCAAAATTCAGACATTAATGGGTTACCTTTCTTGTAAAGCTGAATCTTCCATTTCAATTTCCAATTCTCAAACCCAAGTCTCATCATCTTCTTCTTCTTCCAAGAACAAAACCCAACAAAACCCAAGCCATGAAAAGCCCATCAAAATCCAAGAATTTAATTACAATGATCTTGAAGCAGCCACCGACAACTTCTCTCCTCAAAACCTCTTAGGCAGGGGAAGCCATGGCTTAGTCTACAAAGCCATTCTCAAGAACGGCCGACATGTTGCTGTAAAAAGGTCCTCTAGAGGTACTCACTTAAAGCCTAGAATCTCCTCTTCTTTGACACCTGAAAACCCAAATGAAGTTGAAAATGAGATTGAGATTTTGTCCAAAATTCATAGTCCTAGACTCGTTAATTTGTTGGGTTTTACAAATGACCCTCAGGATCGTCTTTTGGTGGTGGAATTTATGAGTAATGGAACCCTTTATGATGTTCTTCACTTGAATTCTAGGCCACCCAATTGGGGTAGAAGGATTAGGCTGGCTTTACAAACTGCAAAAGCAATGGAGACCCTTCATTCTTCAAACCCTCCTGTAATTCACCGCGATATTAAGTCGGCTAATGTTTTAATTGACAGAAATTTCAATGCTAGGTTAGGTGATTTTGGTTTGGCACTTAGATGCCATGTTGATGATCTTTATAGGCTAATGTCTACACCTCCTGCTGGCACAATGGGTTACCTTGATCCTTGCTATGTGACACCTGATAATTTGAGTACAAAAACGGATGTTTTTAGTTTTGGGATTTTGTTGTTGGAGATTATTAGTGGTAGGAAGGCTATTGATGTTGGGCATTCTCCACCTTCTATTGTTGATTGGGCTATTCCATTGATTAGGAAAGAGAAGCTTTTGGTTGTTTTTGATCCGCATGTTGAGCCTCCTAGAGATCCTTTGGTGAGGAGGCAATTGGCAGTGATTGCCGCAAAGTGTGTGAGGTCTAGTAGGGAGAGGAGGCCTACGATAACTGAGGTTGTTGAGTGTCTTAGTAAGTTGAGTAAATTGGTTCCGCTTCATTCATGGAATGGTTTTAGTAATCCTTGCTTGATGGTTGAGAATGTGGGATGTCCTGTGGGGAATACTCAGTTGAGTGTCGGAACAAAGAATGGTGAAGGGGGGAATCTGGATGGTTTGGATGCTTTGTTTGCTAGGCCATTGGGGAATTTGCGGAGAGTTTACTCTGATTTGGGATTTAGGAATAATCTAATGGATCTCATGGTTGGAACTGATGGGGGGTCTGGCTTTTGTGGAGAGGATGATGGGGTGGAGCCAAAATCGAAATCAAAAAGTGGAGGTTCCAGTTTTAGAAGTTTTAGTGAAAGAGTTGTTGGCAGAAGGAGCAATAGATCTCATGCTCGTGACGATGACAATGGAAATGTCTTTGACTCGATACAAAGTCAGTCATTCAGGGAGAATGCTGCAGATATGTATTCTAGAAGACATGTCAGAATTGGTGGATCAAGTTATAGTTCAAAACCAACCGATTGTAGCTAGTTTATTCGAAATCCACTTCCCAGAACAATTAAGATTCTATTCCTGATTTGACAATCAAGCGAAGCTCAAACTGTAAGCTTATCTTGCTTTCAAATCACATTTGATCTTATACTTTATGGGTTTCAATTATTTTCTCTCTCGAGTGTTATTGCATTGGTTAATCTATTTGTTGAATCAGGCATGCTGGATTGTATATTAAAAGTACACTGATTATGTATCTTTCATGAGCTGTTAGCCTTTTGTCTCTTTTTCTCATTACGCAAAGCAAAATGAATAACAAAAATTTTGTTCAGTAAAGTTCTCTATTTTATTATTTTGATGGTAATGCTGTCACTATTTGTTCTAGTTGTCTCGAAATGATGTATTAGTTAAAGTTTATTCTCGTTGAAGTACATATTAATTTATGCAAAGAGAAAGTACTTAATAAAAATCCATGATATGAATGAGCCATCTGAATGAGTATAGTTTCTACAATTCCATGAACTTTCTAAGTTTTAGAAAATTTACTAAAAAAATTGTTTTCATTTCCGAGCCTTTTGACGTTGTGAATGTGTAAAAATTACTTTGTCAGTGAAATTAGTGTGAATATTCATTCCCTAATATTTATTTAAACCAATTGAAATTTTAGTCCAATTTAACTTAGTATCTTCCTATAAGAATTTGGTCGAGGCAAGATGCTGGATTAATCATTTAACTCATGCTTAGCTGGATGGTTCGAGAGTTTGAACTACTAATTAATGTAGGTCACATGTTATTTCATATTTCATCTTAATCATCTCTTACTATTAATAAAGTATTAATAAAGTGTGAGCATAGTATTGGTGTTACTGTGATAACCCGGGATTTCGAATAATCCGAATTTTACGAATAATTTTTTTTTATTAATATTGATATTGATTATCAATATTGAGTCGAGTATAAGTGATACGAGATTAGAGAATACGTCAATTTGTATTTTGACTGAGATATAAGAGTAGAGTTGTGCTTAACAGAAAATAAAAACCCTAACCCTAAGTTCGGATAGGGATTCGGTAGAAAACTTAGTGATAACAATCGTAATTGTGAGTACGTGTTCGTACTGTATAGAATTTTTGATCAGTGATTGATTGGATAGGGTATAACGTTAGTAAACCCTAATAAGATATTAGAAACCCTAATCTTAGGATTAGAAATCCTAACGTACAGTTAGGAACCTTAATCGAATGCCGAAAAAATCTAATTTTAAATTTGGGAACCCTAAACCCTAATTAGGAAATCCTAATTAAGATTACCAAACCCTAATAGTGAGAATTAAGAGAAGTAATGTTAAATGACTAGAATACCCTTAAATTTGTAAGGGAAATTACGAAAATATCCTTTTAGGGGCGAAAAGACCAAAATATCCTTTACTTAGATTTTTAGTTAAGAGATTTGCAACATCTAGTGAGTCATCACTTAAGGCTTATCCCATGTGCTGCAAATCAATACAAATCTAATCCATATCTTGCCACCTTGCACACTTGGATTCATTGCATCTAAGTTATAACTGATCTAAGAGAGAGAAAGTTCACCAAAATTGCACATTTGCTCTAACTCTCAACAAACCTTTTCTCTCTCCTTACCACGAAAATCTTAAGTGTTTCAGTCACTAACCAAGCCTCTAGATCATCAAGATCAATGGAGAAGAGCTAGAATCAAAGATTGGACAAGAGAAGGTAAAACCCTAACTCATAGTTTGATCTTGTATGCTTAGATAGAAATGATGTTTATGTGTTTATATAAGTGTTAGAAGATGTTATATGATGACCTATGATGATATATCATAGATCTATAGCATCAAAGTGCATTAAAAGTTAGGTTTTCAAAACTGTCCATGAACCCTAGAAAATGGTCTGACAAGCTAATGTCAGTGGCTCTAGATCCTTATATGTTTTTGATTTGGGGGATTTTATGTTTTAGACTTGTAGTTTGACATAAGGTCTTTGATCTGGAAGTGGAATCACATCCATTACATGTCCAGATTGTAAGTTATTAACGTTCAAAACCCGTTGACTGAGCATGACCAAGAGTTTCTGGGCAACCCAGAAACTCGTTTCCAGTGTCTGACAAGATTTTGCCAAGCTAAGAACTGTCAGAATTTATGTGTTTTGTTGATGTTATATACAAGTTGTAGCCTGTTAGATGGACTCTAGATCCATGACTTTATACTCTTCTAACAATCAACAGATCGAATGGAGTGAGTAGTCAAAGTAGGCCATTCGGCCATGACTTAGAGTTTCTGGAAAACCCAGAAACCATAAGAACAAAAGTTTCTGACCATATTTGACCGGGTTAAATCTTACAACTATGATGTAGTTGGACTGATCTGTTGATGCATATGTGTTCTTTGACATGTGTACTACATGCTTGAACCATGAGAATGACCAGTTGTGTGATGCCCCCAAAATTAGGTATACATCACCCATCTTGGGTCGCCACTTACATGGTACAGAATTTAAATACAACTTACTAACATAAGCGTCGTATGCAATACGACATAAAATCGTGAGTTTAAATACAAATATCGTCTACTAGATATTATACAAACTCAATAAGGAGTCCTCATTACAATTATTATCACACTATTTCACCGAGAATAGTGAGGACTACTAATGCTATCTTCGGGACCATCACTCGTTTCCCGACTCGTCCCCGGCCTATATTCTCATTTCACGAAGAGAACGGTGAAAGAAAAGAAAGGGCGAGCTCAACTAGCCCAAGTGAAATATTATGACTAAGATAATGCGTAATAAATTATCAATAGTCTTCAACAATGTTAAACCGATAAAATACTGATGAGCAACCAGCTTAATCTGCGATGAATATCAATCCATTAAAAAGAGTCAGTAGAAAATAAAGTCTACTATCTTTTAGGTTTTAAAAGGTTTTTCATCATTTGTTATAAATGAGACTCGACTTTAATAAATATTCCACATCATCGAATCACCCCCGCACTACGGCCAGGATATTCTTTAGTATCGTGACCACAATTATTCATGCACTACGGCCAAGAATATTTGTGTATTCATTAACTGATCGTGATCATGCCAACAATCGTCCCATCAATGCACTACTACCACCTTTGAGGATTTTTACCACATCATTTGTAACATTACGGTCATGATTACACCGAATAGTCTCTCATCATAATCATACCAAGTCCATCTATGCACTACTGAGCCACGGATGACTTTAAAAATATAAACATGAGGATGATGACAATGATATAAGAATTCAATAAAACAAGTTCAAGAATTATTTTATCCAGAATTATTAACGTCCCAAATTATCAACACGATACTTTTTTGTAGAGTAAAATTCAAGAATGATCGGGAAGAATATTTTCATGAAAAGATATCGGATGAAACGCAAATATCGAGGATATTCCACTAATTTCATGGAGTATAGAAGTCAAAGTTTTAACTAACCGAGTATAATAAAGAATGGAATAACAAAAGAAATCACCATGCATGCGATAGATCGCATGCATGTGTTATTCCAACGAATAATAAATAACGGAACCAATCGTCGTGAAATTCACAAAGCGGGATGTTCCAACAGAATAATAAAGATGGAACCGGATCCGGTGTAAACACATGAGATAGGATATTCCAACAGATTGATAAAGATTTTAACCAGTCCTGTAAAAAACACACGCATGTGGATGTTCCAATGAATAATAATAAAGATTTTAACCGCCTGTGTAAAACACATGCATGAGGATGTTCCAATGAATAATAGAAGAATGTCACCAAGTATATGGTAAATCATGATACAAGTTATTCCAATGTAATAATAAGCGATGGAATAACAACAGTTCTCTTCATGAATAAGAAAGAATAACACCCTTTACATTTGGTAGGAGATTGCATACTGCAAAGAAGTAGTAACAAAAATACTCTTCTTCTTTCTCTCTTATTCTCTCTATACTTTCTCTCTTATAGCTTGAATGAATTAAGTGAAAATAATGAAGCCCTAGGCCTCTATTTATAGAAGATTTCTAGCTTAGCACCTGCCGTGTGAAAAGGCAAGTGGCTTGACGACTAATGATGTGAAAAGAAAAGTGGTTTGACACCTGTAATGTGAAACGACAAGTGGTTCGACGTCTGGTAAAGGTAATTACTATTGACGAAGGTAAATACTATTCACAAGGGTAATTACTATTGACGAAGGTAAATACTATTGACGAAGAGACTCTTAGATGATGACATATGAGCCCCCCATAAAATAATCAAACTTACCACAAATCATTTTTTTTTCATCAACACATATTTAATCTTTCAACAATTATTAATCATTTATAACTTGTCGTCTCAATTATTGATTTAATACTATAACATATTATACAGATGATACTGTGACAATAATTGAATCAATAATATAAGAGATATGATGCGTGAATTCTTCAGTAGTAATAATTGAGCATAGGTGAGTGACTTCTCACGTAAGCATCAATAATCAATACCGCAGTGCTACTACGCAATCACCACCCCATATTCTTTCTTTTACCAACGGTAGTTCAACAGCTTTTATTGGTAACACCTCCGTAGTTATTTTTATAAAATATTTTGTCATTTTCTCAATCCGATAATAATTTCATTGTAGGGGTCCACCAATGATTGAGCCATTATGCGAATATTCCCTAACAAAAAGAATATTCCCCAGATGAAACGAATATTTTATAACAACTTGCATACTTTGCAAAATTTATAAATATTACCCACAACTATAACATTATATCAAATTTATTCCATAATATTCAAAAATAATATTTATAGAAAAATTCATCTTTATTTATAAAAGCTGGGGTCTTACAAGTTGATTACCAGAACACCAAATTAATTGAGCTTGAAAGTGGTACCTCGAGACTGTCTGGGTTTCTGGGTAACCCAGAAAACCCAGATGATGTTTGACAGCTACTTTGAAGCTCTGGATCATGCAGATATGATGTTGTATGATCGAGATAATGCTTGATAATTGTAGTACTACATGTATACTACAAGATCAAAGTATTAGTTAGCCCATAACATGCAAGAATTGAGAATCAAAGCTAGTCAAACCTGGACCCTTGAGAACTGGGACTGTCAGTGTTCTTGAGTTCAAGAACACCAACAACGACGTTTATTGTCGCTATAGCCTATAGCGACGGTTTTATTAATTTTAATTTTTGTTTTTTTCGAAAATTGATTAAAAATAGAAAATAAATTCTAAAAAATTACAAAAATGGTTTTAAAAATTATTTTAAATTATGAAAATTAACTTTTGATAAGTTGAGATATTTTTCATTAATATTTATAATTATTTGAATATTAATGATATTTAATTTATTTAATTAGTGTATTAAATAAATTAGAGAAAAATAATTTTAATATTATAAAAATCATTTTAAATAAAAATAAAGTGTAAAAATATTTTGAGTTATAAAATGTAACTTTTAATATTTTTGGAGAATTTTCATCAATAAATTAATATTAATGATATTTGATTTATTTAATTATTATATTAAATAAATGAGTTAAAAATGGTTTTATTGATGTAAAATCATTTAAAAATGAGAAAAGTGATTTAAAAATATTTGAAGTTATAATTAATGACTTTTAATATTTTGATGATAAATTCATTTATATTTAAATATTAATGGTGATGATTTAAAATGATTTTAATCATTTAAAGAGAATATTGTGAAATTAAAAATATTTTAAGTTATTATTGATAACTTTAATATTTTGATAAGTATTTTCATTAATATTTTAATATTATTAAATATTAATGATGATGAGATTATTTGATATTTAAATCATTTGAAAAATGATTTTGGTGTTTGAAAAATTATTATAAATTATAATAAAAGTTTGAAAATTATTAAAAGCTTAGAAAAAATATTATAAATGATATTTGACTTATCTAATATAATATTAAAGCTTTGAGATTTGAGTTTAGTTGACAATACAAGTATTAATTGTTTGATAGGTGACCAATTACACGAGAGAATGGTGAAGTTCAACCAGACTGAACTAGCTAGATTTGATGAGTGTTTATATAGGTTATAAACACCATGTGGTTATGTCGTAAATGTCTAGAGAATGATTGATTTGTAAATTACAAATGATACATGTTGTGAATTATTGTGCTAATTGTAAGATCGATATTGTGATTATAGGTCTTGTGAACGCAGATAAGTATATTGAGTAGCAGTAATCAACGCGGAAGGCAAGTTTCCTAACTCAACCTTGAGTTATATCTGTTTCAATACTATGGTGGTTAATTATTGTTGATTAGACCACGTCCAAAAATTTATTGTTGATTATTCGCAGTTAGTGCATGTTTATTAATTTGAATTGAATTAGTGATTATGAGAATATATTTGGAGAATAATTGTTATTGACTTACATCCGTAGAAGCTATTATCAATAGTACAGATAAATCCTGTCTATTGTTGAATCGTGTTGAGAAATGTCTTAGCTAATTGTTCTGGCTAGACGAACATTTGTTAGAAATTGATAGGTTCGAGAAGAGAAGATAAGAGAATTCAATTATTATTGATAGATTGATTCCAATTGTTTCGGCTAGATCGAAAAAGAAAACTTGATAGGTTTGAGAAGAGAAGAGAAGTGATTAGATATTGAAATCATTGTATTTCGTTGTTAAATCAAATTCTGATTTAAAGACTGAGAAGAACAACCTTTTATATAAAGGGAACATATTTGGTCGTATATTCGGCCTTTGTGCGCGTTTGAATATTATGCATAATATAGGGTATAATGAAGCTGACCACTTTATATACTTGCAGAGGGGTATGATTTAATCTTTATAGTTATCTGATACACCGGGGTATATCAAAGTAAATCTTTGATAGTTACTCGAGAAGAGAAGTTCTAGATCCTTTGTGATCACTCAACATAAATTCTGAAAAATATTTCCATCTTGTTATTTGGGTATATCAAAGTAAATCTTTGATAGTTACTCGATAATAGAATTTCAAGATCAGAGGAGATCATTCAGTATAAACTCTGGAGAATATTTCTAAATTGTTTTTCAATAGAATGTCGTAGAAACTTTGAAAGCATTGTATTCTTTCGTTAATGTGTTGCATAGGTTGCGAGAAGATTGGTTAGAGAACAAATTGTTCAGCTATTTCAAAGTTCCCCGAACTTTGGTTTCAATCTATCAAAATAGATAGTCTGTTGTTCTGATTCTTATACATTCATTGTATGTCTTAACTTGCGGGGCAAATTTGTTGCTCACCCTTGCTAAATAAATATTTCAGCTAGGAACGAAGAGGCCAGCGGGTCTAAGAAGAACAAAGGCAAAGGCAAAATGCTGGAGTAGTTTTAATGAACATTATTAATATGTTGTATTTGTAAATCTTTTTTGTATATCTAAAGGGTATGTTTGTAATATGAAGGTTAGATAATCTGGGACGAATGTATTAACTATATCAGTTAATGTGGTGTAAATTTCTATTCATAATTAAATGGGTAATTAGGTGTTATTTATATTGTAGATCGTGAGCACCAAAATCGGGAGGCAGGTAACCCGAATTTAGGGGCGTCACAATTACCTTATTTTGAAGGGGTGTCACATTTTCAGTTGGATGAGAATAACCTTCAGTCAAGTAAATACCCTTAAGTTTTTCAATTTAAGAATCTTTAATTTCCTATGATATCATAACCCCCTACCTATAACATTTTGAATTATAAATTATATATTTAATAAAAATAAGGAAAATTAAGAATAAAAAATGCACCCACTTCTTTGTGTATCCTGGATACTAGTATATAAAATAGCTGACAAGAACATCTGGAAATGTATATGATATTACATTACATGTTTTCAATATATGATCCACTTGGAAGTTGTTGTAGATTGAGATTAAGAATATTTTATTTTATTTTATTGTCTAAGAAGATCCAGAAGACATTGGCTGGGTAACAATTGATTTCCTACTAAAGTATCAATGTCACCCTGTCATATTCTCACAAATAAATGAAGAACTGTATTTGGGTCTTTAAGAATTTCTAAATAGAAACTGAAATGATCGAATTTCAGTGACTTTACGTAACTCAACTTTTATCTTAAGCAATTGATATTGTCAGTGTAAATGTTGCTAGAGCAAATATACATTAAGCGACACTTTATAATTGTTTTAGCTACACTTAAAACTTTATGCAACACTTGTTGCTCTAAGAACATTATTTTTGCTTTGGTAATATCAACCACCTTATCTAAAGTGATTAGTGAGGGCAATCATAGGTGGTCATTAAAAAATTCTAAAAGAGTTGCCTACTTAACCAAATGACATGTTTCATCTTTGTGTCTAGATTATATCTATATTTTTTATCATTATTATTTCTCTTATGATCCACAGGTTCATGGTAGATTATAAACTAATATCTAGCTGTACCTAGAAACTTTGTCTGCTTTATGCTTGCCATTTTGCTTATGGGGTATTATTAATAGTAAGGTTGGTAAGCATTGTTTGATGGTGTGGCCATCTATTTTTATTACTTTCTAAAGGTAATATTATTTTAATGCTCATATTATGTAGCTCCCCTCCCCCCTCTTAATCTCATTTACTTGGTCATACATTTGAAGCGAACTCTTACTTGGTCATAGCTGTTGGTATTTCCTTGCATGATGGTTTGATTTAATTAGAAGTCCACTAAGGGTTTGTTCTGTGGCTAACGTTTGTAGCATTTTCTAGGGTAGCATTCGGCATTTGGACTTCCAAATGCACCGTAGCATTTTTTGTGCATTGCGTTTGAACTCCAAACGCTGCGATTGTGAATCAAATAAGTTGCATGTTGAAATAAGTTGCAACTAAAATAAACAAGATTTCAAGTGTGTTTGACTTCTAAACGATCCAAACTTTGTGTTTTGTTTTGCCGTGAAATGAATGCAATTTTTCCATGAAGTATTATGCTCCAAACATCAAGTATCAATGAATGCAATTTTGCCATGAAGCATTACTAATTTTTTTTTTTTTTTTTATTCCTTTTGTTTTGTTTTGCCAAGAAAAGGTTGATGGCCAAAACTGAAGCATCCCACTTGTATGGATTCATAAGTAGGTGATGGATAGAAGAGTTTAAAATAATTAATGATATAGTTTGTGCTTTTGTGATATAATGCGCAACACACGGGTGTAAATGGATTGGGTGGTTCCTGGGTTATTGCTTTCTGATTCCGTCATTTGTCATGCTTTCTATCTGCAGAAATTCTTAGGTCCACATTGTATGTTTTCTTAGCTATTCAACTTAGCCATGGATATTTGACTTCTTTATTTTAATTTAGTTTCCCGTCACACTAAATTTGTAACCTTGCCATAGAACAATCATTATAACTAATTAATATGTTGGTCTTATTCTTTTAGAGGGATACCGTTCCTTGGTCACCAAACTAACTATAGTTATTTTTCACATTTAATCCCCTAATTATTTTTTCTGTGTATTTTATTATCAAACTTTATAATTTTTGCAATCTCTGTCAAACCTTACCAAAAACAGAGCAACTGAAAATAAATAAATATAAAAAACAACTATAGATTGAGGACTAAATCTATAGTTAATTTCATGTATCAACCACAAGGTTTTTCGTTGCTGCTAACCAATTGAGCTAACCCCTTGAGGTCTCTTTGTATACTCTTCTTCTTTTATTGGAAGGTACTATGTTTAATTTTATAGCAGTTTTAAGGTATGATTCTTATGTAAAGTACTCCTTATTTTGCATGTTTTTCCACGGGGTAATGGATTAATCTAAACTATCGAGTATGTTTTATTCTTGGACCTTTTTTTTTTATTTTTTTTTTTTAAAGAGGAGTTTTTCGGTCTTGCGATCAGACTATATCTTCTCTCTCCGAGTAAGACCCGAACAAGACTTTCAATAACAGACTTGCGTATGTGGTCCGTGATCTATATACTTGATATCAATGAAAATCGAATTCAAGACATCCAAGTTTATACCTTATTTGGATTTGTGCTAGTAGGAGTACAATGGCAGTTTTGCGCAATTTTCGCAGCCAAGTTTGTTGTTCTTCAAGGAAGAAAAATACCTCACAAATACCAAGTAAATGCACATAGATTTTGTCTTTAGCAATCAGCAGCAAGTGAGAAGATATATATTCCTCCCCTAATATCAAGGCTTTACAGTTCTCACTCATTCCGGTTTGTATTGCATGTGCTGCTCTTTTTGACAATGCTGATATTTCATCATATCTCCATATTAAAAAGTCCCATTTTTTTTTTTATCTTAATAAATTTTATTCAGTATCTATTTGGACAAAATTGATATAAAAAAAAGAAAAAGTAAATGAGATCTATGTTTGGAGATGTTCTAAACAAGCCTAATATTAATAAATAAAATCACAAAATAAGACTAATTTTTATTTTGGTAGGGATGGAGTTTCTTAAGAGTGATGTTTGTGAAGTGTAATATAGATAGAGGTGATGTTAGGGGTTTTAATTTTTTTTCTTTCTGAAAATATCTCAAATGATTTGCTATCATGAAATAGGTAGGTAGATTTTATGTGGTTGATTATGTTATAAATTATCATTAAAATATTTAATACTATGTTATTTGAGAAAAAAAATTAAGACCTCTAGCGTTTCCCTTATAGCTATAATCTACACCTTTTGTTCCAAGTTTTTATATTATTATCACTTTTTGAAAATTAATTTGAAATATTTTAAAAGTCAAAATTGTCGTTATTCAATAAAATTATAAAATAATAAATCTTATAGGTAGCACTAATTTTAAATGTTTGCAATATTATAGTTCTATTGATTAAAACTAAATGAACTTATATTAATTTTCATTTTAAAAATATTTTAAATTAATTTTAAAAATCATTATAATCTTATATTTTGAATTGAAAAAGGATGACAGTTTGACCAAGACAAATATATTGTTGCGGGGCAAATGTGCAAAAATGCTCTTGATGTTTTTTTCGAAGTCCGACTTCCACCCTGAACTCTTTTTTTTTTCAAAAGTATGCTTAACGTTACAAGTTTAAGGTCAACTTTGTCCCTCCCGTTAACAGACATGCCACTTAGACTAACGTGATTGACACCTCATCTAATTTTGCTGACAAGACATGAAGAGAAAACAAATTTTGTTGACACGTGACAAAAATAATACTTAATAAAAAAATATTTTTTCTTTTTTTTCCCTCTTTTCTCTCTTCTATCTCCTTCCTCTATTCTCTCTCTCCTCCTTCTCCTTTATCAAAATTGGAAGATCTAGGAATTGGGGTTTACATATCTCAATGGTTACATACATCTCTATATATATCTCCTCCTTCCTTCTCATCCCTTTATCACAAACTCGAAATATCCAAATCAAATTCATTACAAACTCGAAATACCCAAATCAAATCCCTCACACATTTTATAGAAAATCAACAAAATTCATAACCAAAATAGGTTTATCAATCAAAACCCCATCATCCTTTGTTCTTAAATGTCACCGCCACACCCACAAATTCTTCCTCTTTAATAACTAAACAACCCCATTCCACAACAGAGCAGTCCCTACACAGAATAAAGGTGTTGGAATATGGAACAGAATTAACAAGATGAAGAAACTATAAAATTGGAACAATTTATTTGGAAACCGAGGCGTAGCAAAGCTACTGTACTAAAAAGTGATTCTGCCCCACATGTTACAATCTCAGGTACAGATGGCCCCCGACGGCCAACAAAAGAAGATTTTGGACCTATCTTTTGGGATTGCCCAGAAAAATAATAACAGAGTATATAGCGAAGAGAATATGATTTTCTTGAGTGTTTTAACTCTGAAAAACAAATTGGTATTTATAGAAGAAAAAGAATGAACAGAATGTTGGGAATTAAGAACATTAGAGAGAACGTGGTGAACATTGGGAAAATTAACGTTAGAGAGAGATCGTGGTGAACATTGGGAAAAATAACGTTGCACGTTTGTTGTGGCTTCTGAACGTTGACTTAGGTTTGTGGCTTAAGTAAATAAAAAAACATTAGGGATTTTAGCAAAACAGTGGGCTACCTAGGTACACTTGCGAGGCATAATTGACCGGATCGGCACCCCCCTGCGCGGGCGTAATGCGCACACATACGCATTAAGGTTTTCTGGATGGAAGACCAAGAATCCAGCTTGGCCTAGCCCAATTCCTTAGTCATCCTCATGTGCGTGAGCCCATTCCTTTTTCCTCAACCATGTTATTAAGCCCAGACCAGAATGTACTAATATACACAAGAAATGTTTTAAAATAGGCAATGTGAGACTTTGCCAAAACTAAGAATTTTGATTAATATTATTAATCACTTAATAATATTCTATTCCTTTACTAATATTCTTAACCATTTAATAATATTTTAATTATTAACTAATATTATTAATCATTTAATAATATTTTAATCATTATCTAATATTATTAATGCGACACCCCCAAAATAGGTATACATCACTCATTCTGAGTCGCCAAATACATGGTACATAACTTAATTTATACAACCGTCGTGCTAAATACGACAAAACAATAGCTGAGTTTTAACATGAATATTGTCTCGTAGACAATATCCAAACTCAAATGAAGTCCCCATTACAATTATTATCACACTATTTTATAGAATAGTGAGGACTACTATAGCAACCATCTTGGACCATCACTACATTCCCTCACTAGTCCCAGCTATATTCTCATTTTCTGAAGAGAACAATGAAAGAAAAGGGTGAGCTCAACTAGCCCATTAAAGAATATTATGACTAAGATAATGTAAAATAAATTATGTTAGTTCCTAGAAGGCACACAATAGATCTAGAAGGGGGTTGAATAGATCCTTTTTAATTTTAAATACTTTTCCCATTTATTTTGTATTGCTCATAAATTAGCATATGACAAACATAAGAATCTTTTCAAGCACATCGAAATAAATAAAAGATCCCCTTCATTGATATATTCATAAACATACATATATTGTTCGTGGAGTTAGTTTAGTTGTAAGTAGTTAATACATACATAGCAATTATAGCAGTTATGTACATAATGTAAATGACAGAAAGTAAATGATTGAATGTAAAAGACATAAGGAATTTTAAGTGGTTCAGAGACTCAAGCTCCTAATCCACTCTTCTGCTTTAATCAGCAGGAATTCCACTAAGGAAGGGCAACACCCTGAATCACTAAGATTCCTTCAAGTCCAATAGCCTTGGAACTTTAGTTCACTAAGAACTCTTCAAGTCCAGCAGACTTGGAACTGCTCTAGTTCATTAAGAACTCTTCAAGCCCAGCAGGCTTGAAACTTCATTTAGACCCTCCGGACAAGGACCTCTCAGGCCCTGGCTACTTGTTGTAGTTGTAGTTGTTGTCGGTGCTTTGCTGCTAAGATGTCTTGAAGCTTGAACATCTTTTGTACTTAGCAGCTTGACGTGGTCCTCTTTGCATTCTGCGTAGAGTCTAGACCACCTCTTCTCTAGTGTAGGTGATCTTCATACTGTTTATCTTATCTTTATTCGATGTCAGCTATGCACCATCACAAGCTAGGTTTGCTAAGTCTTTGAGCTTTTGGTAGACTTCGTCTAGAACTTAGCATTCCCTGAACCCTTCTTGAATGATATGCAAACATGGTTCTGCATTTGTTCTGTTTCATCTTTTGGTTCATGGTGGTTCGTAGAGTGGCTATTTGGATCTTCTTTGTACTGTGCCACTCTTTTGAATGCTATCTTCTTGGCCTTCTCGGCTCTTAGCTTAGCTGCCATCTTCAGTGACATTCTTATCCTTGTTGAGTGAAGCTTTAGTCTGTTCAAGTCCTTCTTCAAATTTGCTTCACTTCCACCTTTGTAGTCTCACTGCCACTGAGACTTGTTCTGTTCAGCTCTGGTGGAACTCGTAGAGTCAACAATATAGCATTCCAACAAATCAACGATTCTTTAACTCAGCAACTCTTGATCTTTGAAGCTCTAGCTGATATATACTCCTTCACAATCTTCCCGTTGGAATATAGCCATTTGGAGTTATTTAAATTGATTCGCAGATCTCGAGTTATTTGGTGCAGACTGTTTGATGTGATGTGACAGCTCCTTTATGACTTTACTGACACATTAGTCTGCTACCTTACCTACCGCCTCAGAGATGTCACCTTTCCGTGATAGGCTGGTAGTCACCTTTATTTCTTCTTTCTGACTTCTCAATCAGAACATCAGAAATTATCCTTCTGCATCGATGCTCTCAATTAGCAACGTTCGAATATTAGTCTTCAGATTAAACCATTGCCAATGCTTTAATTTTTAGATGACCGAACTCTACGATTCTGATGCAGATGTTCTTGGACCTGATCGTAGTGTGTCTCGTTGAATGTTGCTCATTGACTGGTTGATACAACACTACGATTCTGAAGAGTGTTCATTGGATCTTCAATGTAGAACACCTCTTCCTTCTCTTGTGCAGTGCTTCAACACTTCTAATTGCCTCGACTGATCTCAGGAACTGATAGCTTGACTTCTTGTTCTGGCCTCTTCTGAATAACAAGACACATCAGATTTATGGCATGCCCAGCTCTCTTTCTCCTTGTGATCTCCCGTTCATTTATCATCAATGGTCTGACCAATGCTTAATCACTTTCTCCTTGTTCTTCATAAGCTGGCCAGTATCTCTGTGTAATCTGCATCGGTTCCTGCTTTGTTTGGCAAACACTATGATCCTGGTTAATCCCAAAATCATTGTCTTCCGTTCCCTTGACAGCTACTGCACTTGCTGACTTTCTTTAGTCAATCACTTTTACTGAAGTCTTCTTTTAATCGAATTGTGGAAGACTTCATCTTGAATAGCTTCACAAATTTATCTAGATGTTGATTGGGTTGGTGCGTAGATCTGCTGTTAGCTTGCATGCCATTTGTTGAGTGCTCTCTTGTTTCCTTCAGGTGGAATGTATCTTTGCAACTCAGACCAGAGGCTTCATACTTTGGATATCCTGGGAGTGCTCATTTGTTGAGAATCGTGTTGACTCTATGATTCTGCCATGGCGTTGTGAGCACTTCTGTTTAAGCCTTAGTTTTGCAGACTACGATTAAGCTTTGGTTCTGCAGACACTACGACTCTGAGATCAGATCTTGACAGTTTACTATTTCTGTCTTTATGCTTGTTGTCCTTGTCTGATCTGGCTCGACTACGATCTCTGCCTCTGATATGATCAGTAGACTCTACTACTTCAAGTGTGGCCTATGATTCTTGACTTGAGTTTGGCAGATGCTCAGTCGGCTTTTAGACAGGCTGTCTCTACGATTCTGAACATGACTTTCTCAATAGACTATTGCTCTGAGTAAGTACTTCTCGACACACTACAATCCTTCCTCGTCTCTCCTGACAGACTACAAACTCTGAGATCTACTATTTTGCAGACTACAATTCTGCCTTGATAGTTCTTGAGTTTTCCTTGACTCTCCTGGTAGACTACGATGAAGGTGCAGTGATCGACGATAAGACATGCCTATCTATTACATTATAAGATCAACCTAACAAGCATGATATTTCTATATTTATAGTCCTTGTACATCAATTCGTTTTAAGAAATTTACAAAGCTTTTTTGTTTATGTAGGATCAACCTAACATATTTAATCAATTCATTCTAAGTCCTTGTACATATATTCCTATTATCTATCACAGGACTTTATAACTTTCCTTAATGCAAGCATACTTGCATATTCATTCATTTATATCATAATCAAATTATATATAAATAGGAATAACATTCTTATGTATATTCCTAACAATCTCTCCCTATTTGATTATGACAAAAACAATTAGTGCATATGCATGAGATGAATGAATCTTATATATAGTGAGCAACTGTACTTCAATAACATGTAATCATGAATTTTATTGATGATAATATGAAATTACATAAACTATGACACTCTACATTATGGATCCAGAACATACCCAACTAGATAGAGATATACCCTTTTGGCTCCATGTGTGTCTCCAGGATGTATGTTGATCAGCTACTCATCTTTTTTTTCTCTGCTCCCCTTCAGATTCATGCTCTATTGTTTCATCTTGCTCTAGGTTTGGTTCTGGTGCATGCTCTTCATTCTTTGTCTGGCTCCCCCTCAGACTCTGTGTTCATAGGATCATCATCCTTTGGCTCCCCCTTAGATGATGACTCTACTTCTGCTGTTGTCTTCTTCTCCCCCTTTGCCTTTCTGTTCTTGGCCTTCTTTGCCTTCTTTTCTTCCTTCATTCTTTTCTCCTTACTCCCCCTTGAGTTCCTCTTTCTATGTCTCTTCTTCTCCCCCTTTTTGTCATTAATCATTTATGAGCGCTGCTCCACATTTGATATAAGCTGCTCCATCAGGTAAGATGAGTTACTAACCTCAATCTTGAGTTCTTGTTGGCTTTGCTCAAGTTATAGGGAAAAAGACTGATTCAGATTGTCAATCTTGTCAAAGAGAGATCGAATTTGCTCTTCATTGGCCTTCTGAGCTTGTAGAGCTTCTTCCTTCTGATCATTCATAGCCTTTAGAAAATCTTGATCCCTTAGTTGAAGCTTGAGGGATATGTCTGAGAGTCTGGCTTAAAGCCTTTTGGATAGATCATTGTCTTCTCCTGTTGACATGTCCTTGATTTCTGCACTAATGAGAGAGATATCCTTAATCAATTCTTCATAGTTCTTTAGCAACTCTTGCTCTTGAGAGGATCTGGCATCAGGTTGTTCATTCTCCGTCTGATTAGTTATTTGGTCAGCCTCCTGCTGAACACCAGATTGGACTGTACGATTCTCATTCTTGGATAATTTTTCAAATGTAGTGAGAATCTAATAGATCGTTGAGTGCCAATCACTGTTGGAGGACGAAGAAATGTTATTCAAAACTGTCGGATTAGCATAGAATTTCTCAAACTCAACATGGTCATCTTCATTGGTAGAGTGAGGGAACTCTACAGTACTGAACTTGGGTATAATCCGTCTACCATCTGAACCTACTCGATAATCGTAGGGAATGTAATGATTTCTAGTGTGTTAATAGATCTTGAAGTGAGACTGGTCCTTGATCATCTGATTTGCAAACTTCTTTACTCTTGGAAAGTTCTGTGCCACCAGCTCTAGGTTGGGAAGATGAGAGAAGACCCATGTGAGATAGTTGTTGTCTTTATTGAGGGATGCCTTTACCCATGGCATATGAGAATGAAACCACCTTATTGCATAATTCTTAACTTCAGGCTCATATATCACAGTTGAAGTGTCCAGCTTAATAGCCTTATGATTATTGAGCTCATTTTCTGAGGTCATCATCACCACATTTAGCCTTTAATCTCCATGATTAATCCATCTGTCGGGAAGCACTTCTAGTGATTCGTCATCAATTTCCACTATAATTCTTCTCTTGCGATGAATATGGTAGGGAATGTGAAAATCTTCTGGCTCTTCTTTTGCAAAACTAGAGTCTTTTCCACCTTCTTTCTATCTTGAGATGGAGTTAGATCTGTGTAGACTTCCTTCAATGAACTTATCAGTTTCTTCCTTCATTTGACCATTATGCTTCTTATCAGGGCTGGTCTTTGCAGTCTTACTAGCTTCTTCTGACTCTACAGTCTTGAGCCTTTTACTGCTAGCCTTTTCTAATATGCTCTTCCTTTTTCCCTTAGCATCTTTTCCCTTAGATTCAGCCTCATCATCACTGATTTCAATCATCTTTGAAAATAATTCCCCCCTTTTTGAAACTTTTTGAGCGATCAGTCTGTTGCTCTTCCTTCTTCTTGGGGGTTCAACTTCAGGAGTTTCAGACTCTTATCCTTCCTCAGATTCTGAAGCCTCTGAATCATCAGATGAACTTCTTTGATGTTCAGCGACAGTAGGAGCATATCCTTATTCATTGGACTCTACGTCTTTTGAACCATCCGATGAACTTGTTGGGATTTTAGCAGTAGGAGATGTAGTTATTTTAGCTTTCGAACTTTCTTCATCAGCAGAGTGGTTATTCTGAGTGTTAGCCATGGGACTTGTACATTCTTCTTCATCACCAGATTTAGCTATTCCTTTCATAGATTCAACTTTCTCCTTCTTGGATTCAGCTTCTTCTTCATTACTGGACTTGCTCCTTGAGGATTCATCCTTGAAGCTCTCAGTTCCCTTCTCATTTTCTGACTTTACGTTTTCTTTTTCTTCTTTAGTAGATAGACTTCTTTGAGGAACTAGTTTGGATTTCTTTATCATCTTAGTTTTCTTCTTTGGCGGCCTCACAGATTTGGACTCAGGGATGTCTGAATCTTTAGTGAATGACAACTCCTCCTCTTTCATAGCACTAGCCTTCCTTTTCTTTATAGTGTTTTTGCTGGTGCTGCCATACATTGTCAGCCTTTTGTTCTCCATAGGGTTCTTCTTCCAATTTGCAAACAGCTGTGTAGTCATCACTTTATGGCTATTAAGGACTTCACCTTCAGCATCCTTAATTTTATTCTTTAGCTTTTTCTTCAAATGATACTCAAGAACCTTCCATGGAAAACTTTCATGAGGGGTTTTCTTGTTAACCTTTTCTTCTCTTCCTTATCCAACCATTTGGACATTTGGTCAAGTAGGATAACTTCAAAGTTGATACGCTTCTTCAGAACTATTGCAGACATGATCTTTAGTTGTTGATCACTCACAGTGTGATGTGCAGTGTCCTTGCATAGTATACACTTGCCCACTATCTCTGTCAGGAACTCGAATTCTTCAAGAAACTCCTTTTTCTTCATATCCTTCAGATTAGGGTTTCTTTTGTACTGCATAATCTTCTTAGCTTTTTTAATGTCGGTCTCATCAAGGCTTTTTAGACCTAGGTCAGGAAAACCTAAGCATTGATTGATGTCATAAGATTTCAGCTTCAGAATATGACCTTTGACCTTTTTGGAAAGGGTTCCAGAATTTATAGTTGCGTTGGAGTGAAATTCTTTAACCAGGTCAACATATATTCGAGTGTTTGACTCAAGACATTCTGAGAATCCAGCCTTCTTCACAAGTTCAAGAATATCTTTGAACTTCTTCTCAGATTTCTCAAACGTCTTGGTTCTGAGCTGAATGCCAGTGATTACTCTCCATTATTCTATTTTTAGAGTTTAAAATATATGGGTATTTAATTTTAGAGTTCTTGTGAGGGATAGAAGAATGAAATTTGGGAGAAGCTCGAGACTTAATGATTTCAATCTTTGAAGAGGATTTCAGGGTTTGAAAAATAGAGGGAGAGAAAGTTGATAGCTTTTGATAACTGTTTGGAGATTTTGAATTTGTCTTTATGACATTTCCTTCTGACTCTGCATAAGTTGTGATGTGTTAAAAGGCCATTGGTTGCACGATGCCCAGTAAGAAACTGTAACTCTCCATATTCTGATTAGTTTTGTAGTTTTAATTCCTGTTAGGAGAATAAGCATTACTGATGTAGGCTGACCGTTGACTTTTTCAGTACGTAAAGTATTTTGAGGGGATCGCTATATACTCTATGATTTTCTTTAACAACTCAATGATTGTCTTCTAAGAGATGCTTCAGTGAGAGTTTTAACACTAATCCTCATCTTGGAGTTGCATGGCTTAACCACTGATGCGCCCCAAGAGAGCTCGGGCACTGACATTCTGAGGTGAGTTTCCAAAATGCCTTTTCAAACTTATTTATAACTTCCCTTCACACGATCTGAATAAGGGGACACGTGTCGAGTTCTGCCGAGTTCCCCATGAGCTAGTGTATCCTTTTGGAAGATTGCAATCGTCAAGGCTGCTATACGATCATTGAGTTTATTGCTGAACATACTCTATGATTAGTGTCTGTCCTGGTTCCTGTGATGAACTTTGACTTAGCATTCCTTTTGGGTTAAGGTAGCTCAGGAAGGGCCAACCTCTTAGACTGAACTAAGGGTCAGGTTTTTCCCTGAGGCACTTACCAGATGAAGAACCTTTGACATGATTAGTACTGATATCACATTTGATCTCTCTGCCGGGGATTTCATCTACCAACTCTAAATTTACATTAGTGTGCTCCCTCATAGTTGATACTGTCTTCTTAGAGAGGTATGAGTTTTTCTTCTTCATACGCATCAGAAGGCAGCCTTGCATATCTTCTTCTGACTAAAATAATCACTATTGTTTAAACCTCCTTGGATCATAGAAATAGATATCTTCAGGACTTATCACTCCAAGATTGTTGACAGAACTACGAACGTAGTTTTCTTTATCATACTCATTGTGTGTTGTTTTACACAGGCTAGACTCAGTCTTGATCGTAGAGAACACTACGATTTTCCTTAAGCTCTTTGGCATATTGCACTCTTGGAGTTCTGCTTCTATGATGAGTTCTTCATGATCAATGCTTGATGAACCTCTGATGTGACCTTCCTCTAGGGTTCTTCTTAGATGATATGCTTTGCATGAGAAATCATATAAGACCTTTTTCATCTTAGCTTGAATGGTCTGCTTTCTTATGGAGATCAGCAACTAAGTGAGCTTCATTTATGTTAGCTCAACAAGTCTTCAAGAATGGGCTTTGACAAGTAATGATTTTGTCAAGAAAATTTCTAAAATGTCTTAAGCCTCCAGTTGGTTGAATCTTCTTGACTGAAGTTTTCTACTTTAGCATTCTTCAATGTGGTTAGATAAACAAAGTACCTGCAGGTTAGATAAATTTCTATTTTTGGTTTCCATGGTTGGGTCCTGCTAGGTTAGTTTCCAAAATCCCTATTCCTCATATATTTGAATTTCATCACATTAATCATCAACAATCATATACATGCATGTATCCAATTTAGATATGACATTTTAAAATGCATGAAGATGAGTGTGTGTGAGGTTAACCACTTTGATAAGACACTCCTTTTTCTTTGATGGTTTCATCATTTGCTTGGTAATGTTCATAGATTTTAAATGTTCACAGAGTGAGAATCAACTCTATCACATGTTTGTATCCGGTTGATTCATAGAGACAATCAGTTTCTATGAATCTTTAAGATACTCTTGTAGAATTGATCATACTCTATGTATTATCAAAAACCTATAACATAGGTTTGTACTTATATATAAACCCTTCAGCAAGGATTACTCCACTTAAGATTAATTAAATTTTGATATGCTTATGACCTATTACAGACTTCTTTCAAGATGTTATCTTCAACCTAAAACTTGGATGGAGATAAAGTTTGTTAGTAGTTGAGTTTCCACCCTAGGTGTACTTTCTCTCTTCCCCCTTTTAGGAATAATATGGTCTCTTGATAGAATAATGTTATAGTACATAAGGTGATGCAATATGATGTACACATTTATATTAATGAGGAACCGTACCTTTCCACTGTCAGTTTCTTGACAGTCATTTATCTTGATATAATGAGGTTAGGCATTGATGTGCATATTTTTACATTCATTTTTGATAGCTTTTTGCTCCAGTTCTCCTTCGATCAATCAGTCATAGTATTGAAGATGTAAGCTAGGAAAATCTTGGCATCCTTAATTGTTTGACAACCTTGTGTTAGGTTTGTAATATTCATAACGCAATCAAATTGCATAAAATTAGCGGAAGCGAGTAAAAATCAGAGTTTAAAAATTTACAAACCATATACCCGGATCATCCTTTATGCATAATTATTAATTAAACGAAAAGATAAAGAATAAAATCATACCCTTGAAGATCGAGCTTCCTCAGGTACAAGTTCACCTCCAAATCCTTTCGCGTTCAATCTTGAATCCACCGGGTTTGGTTCCTTCCTTTGATCAACGTTAGCCACCCAAATGTTTGGCCTCTAGAGGTGATCCACCAAGGAAGAAGAAAATTCAAGAAGATGGGTATTTGGCTCAAACCCTAGTTTTCTATCTCTATAGAAAAGGTGTACTCTCCCAACAATTGGAATTATGTCGTATGTTGAAAAAGTCAACAACCCATACCCACCCATAATAAGACTCCTCTTATTTATAGATGTGGGCAACCCACCTTAACAATTAAGGAATTGGGTTTTAATTAATTAATTTTTTTAATTAATTAAGCTCCCTAATCTTATTAGGGATAATTAATTAAACTCCTTTAACTAATTTTCCTTCCTAATCCAATTAGGAATAAATGAGAGTACTTATATTAAATTAATTCCTAAACTCTTTTAGAAATTAAAATAATAATAATTGTAATAATATTAATAAGACTCCTCTTATTAATTTATATTTAATATTTCTAAAATATTAAATAATAAATATTAAGCTATTTAATTTATTCTATCACCATAGATTAAATTAAATATACTTAACATATTATTACGATTATGCCATTAACTTCTTAAATAATTATTCTTCCTTTTATGGTGTGACCCTTTTAGGTTCTCCATATTAAACCTATTGTGAATAAATCAATTAGAACAATTCTAATCTTATTTAAATAAATAAATTAAACAATTAATTTATTTAAATAATATTTATTCTACAATAGGATAAGCCTCCCTAGCGATCAACGACTTTCCGAGATAATATTGATTTCAACATTAATCATTAAAGAACCTTTGAGTAAATAGTTACTGCATAATTCAATCCTTCCACCATACAATGTCCCAATTAAATATAAGACATGGAATTCTTTGTCAAGTCTTATTTTATTTAATTATATGTATTTCGATCCTTAAATGCATGACTCCAAATAATGCAAATTAGAAACTCCTTTCTAATTTCATTCTATTCTTATAACCAAGGACTCTTTGGGTTGTCATTTATCGAATCACATAGGACATTTCTCTTCTTTTATTAGAAGTGGTAGATTCTTTATTGATCATACATTATCTCCATGTATAACTTATTATACCCAAGCATACCCTTTGATATACCCTAAAGGTCTTAAGGAATAAGTCAAAGTATAACTCATCATACACAAGATACTATGATGATCTCAAGTCCAAGGATCACTTGTACTACTATCACTACTGAGAATTCCTATTGACAGCAAATAAAACTCCATTAGGTATTCCTTAGCGAGCCACGCTCGATGAACTTATTCTCTAATAAGCACCTACATACTTGCTTTAGTGTCTCCACACAAATGATCATGAGATCAATCATCCTCATCCAATGAGCAAGCAACGACGTATGTACCAATCTATCCGGATTCACTAATCCCCAATTTAGTAATCCAATGATTGGGAACTATTTTAGTTTTAAGCTTTCTAAGAATTTAGATCTCATTAGAATGATCATCATCATTATTCTAAAAGCATTGCTTAAAACTATGGGTTTATCACATATTATAAAACAGCATCATGTAGATAATTAAAAGCCTTTAATAAATTAATACTTTTTATTAATAAATGAATAAGATTGTTACAAAGTATATGCTTTATCATCAAACATGATTGGCTTGTGTGCATACTACTTTCACCTTGAACCTCAAGGTTCACATTCAGCTGCTTTCATCTTTCAGACTGATGGATGCTTGATTATTTGCTGTTGATGCCTCTTGACCTCCAATCTCTGATCTTCAGATTGCGAGATTGATTGTGGACAATGATTGGTCTTGTTGCTATTGCATATAAGAACATGGACCAATCTAAGCAGCTTCAGGTGTAGATACACTTTTACCTGTACACATTTTCAATGTGTGAGCTCATCTGCATTTACAAGTGACTTAAACCTAAACTAAGTTTAGAATAATTTTTGTGCCTAGGATCAGACTCAAAGCGATTAGCTTGCATAACATGAGAACCTGATCTGA
Organism: Panax quinquefolius; assembly: GCA_020205615.1. Lineage (NCBI taxonomy): Eukaryota > Viridiplantae > Streptophyta > Magnoliopsida > Apiales > Araliaceae > Panax > Panax quinquefolius. Next base: position 65,095,101 of record CM035157.1, read on the forward strand.
TACCAATTGTTAGTTCTCAGAAGGCACACAATAGATCTAGAATGGGGGTTGAATAGAACCTTTTTAATTTCAAATACTTTTCCCGTTTATTTTGTATTGCTCTTGAATTAGCATATGACAAACATAAGAATCTTTTCAAGCACAACGAAATAAATAAAAGATCCCCTTCATTGATATATTCATAAACATACATACATTATTCGTGGAGTTAGTTTAGTTGTAAGTAGTTAATACATAAATAACAATTATAGCAGTTAGGTACATAATGTAAATGACAGAAAGTAAATGACTAAATGTAAAAGACACAAGGGATTTTAAGTGGTTTAGAGACTCAAGCTCCTAATCCACTCTTCTGCTTTAATCAGCAGGAATTCCATTAAGGAAGGGCAGCACCCTGAATCAGTAAGATTCCTTCAAGGCCAACAGCCTTGGAACTTTAGTTCACTAAGAACTCATCAAGTCTAGTAGACTTGGAACTCCTCTAGTTAATTAAGAACTCTTCAATCCCAGTAGGCTTGGAACTTCATTTAGTCCCTCTGGATAAGGACTCCTCAAGCCCTGGCTACTTGTTGTTGTTGTAGTTGTTGTCGGTGCTTTGCTGCTAAGATGTCTTGAAGCTTGAACATCTTTTGTACTTAGCAACTTGACGTGGTCCTCTTTGCATTCTGCGTAGAGTCTAGACCTCCTCTTCTCTGGTGCAGCTGATCTTCATACTATTCATCATTATCTTTGTTTAATGTCAGTTGTGCACCATCACCAGTTAGGTTTGCTAAGTCTTTGAGCTTTTGGTATAGACTTCATCTGGCATTTAGCATTCCCTGAACCCTTCTTGAATGATATGCTGACATGATTCTGCATATGTTCTATTTTAGCTTTTGGTTCATGGTGATTCGTAGAGTGGCTCTCTGGATCTTTTTTGTGCTTTGCCACTTTTCTGAATGCTATCTTCTTGGCCTTCTCGGCTCTCAGCTTAGCTGCCATCTTCAGTGACATTCTCATCCTTGTTGAGTGAAGCTTTAGTTTGTTCAAGTCCTTCTTCAAATCTGCTTTACTTCCACCTTCGTAGTCTCACTGCCACTGAGACTTGTTCTGTTTAGCTCTAATGGAACTCGTAGAGTCAACAATATATCATTCCAACAACTTAACGATTCTTCAACTCAACAACTCTTGATCTTTGAAGCTCTAGCTGATATATACTCCTTCACAATCTTCCCATTGGAGTATAGCCATTTAGAGCCATTTGAATTGCTTCGCAGATCTCTAGTTATTTGGTGCAGACTGTTTGATGTGATGTGACAGCTCCTTTATGACTTTACTGACACATCAGTCTTCTACCTTACCTACCGCCTCAGAGATGTCACCTTTTCGTGTCAGGATGGTAGTCACCTTTATTTCTTCTTTCTGACTTCTGGATCAGAACATCAGAAATTATCCTTCTGCATCGATGCTCTCAATTAGCAATGTTTGAATATCAGTCTTCATATTATACCGTTGCCAATGCTTCAATTTTTAGATGACCGAACTCTATGATTTTGATGCAGATGTTCTTGGACCTGATCGTTTTCTGTCTTGTTGAATGTTGCTCATTGACTAGTTGAGACAACACTACAATTCTGAAGAGTGATCATTGGATCTTCAATGTAGAACACCTCTTCCTTCTCTTTTACACTGCTTTAACACTTCTAATTGCCTCGACTGATCTCAGGAACTGATAGCATAACTTCTTGTTCTGGCCTCTTCTGAATAGCAAGACACATCAGATTTGTGGCATGCCCAGCTCTCTTTCTCCTTGTGATCTACTGTTCACTTATCATCAATGGTTTGACCCATGCTTAATCACTTTCGCCTTGTTCTTCATAAGCTGACCAGTATCTCTGTGTAAACTACATCGGTTCCTGCTTTATTTGGCAAACACTATGATCTTGGTTAATCCCAAGATCGGTGTCTTTTGTTCCCTTGACAGCTACTTCATTTGCAGACTTTCTTTAGTTAGTCACTTTTTTTGAAGTCTTCTTCTGATCGACTTGTGGAAGACTTCATCTTGAATGACTTCACAACTCAATCTGGATGTTGATTGGGTTGGTGTGTAGATCTGCTGTTAGCTTGCATGCCATTTGTTGAGTGCTCTCTTGTTTCTTTCAGGTGGAATGTATCTTTGCAACTCAGACTAGAGGCTTCATACTTTGGATATTCTGGGAGTGCTCATTTGTTGAGAATCGTGTTGACTCTACGATTCTGCCTTGGCGTTGTGAGCACTTCTGTTAAAGCCTTAGTTTTGCAGACTATGATTAGGCTTTGGTTCTGCAGACACTACGACTCTGAGATCAGATCTTGACAGACTACGATTTCTATCTTTATACTTGCTGTCCTCGTCTGATCTGGCTTGACTACGATCTCTGTCTCTGATATGATCTATAGACTCTACTACTTCAAGTGTGGCCTACGATTCTTGACTTGGCTTTGGCAGATGCTCGATCGGCTTTTATACAGGCTGTCTCTATGATTTTGAACATGACTTCCTCAACAGACTACTGCTCTAAGTAAGTACTTCTCGACACACTACTATCCTTCCTTCTCTCTCCTCGCAGACTACGAACTCTGTGATCTACTATTTTGCAGACTACGATTCTACCTTGATAGTTCTCGAGTTTTCCTTGACTCTCCTGGTAGACTACGATGCAGGTGCAGTGATCGACAATAAGACATGCCTATCTATTACATTATAAGATCAACCTAACAAGCATAATCTTTCTATATTTATAGTCCTTGTACATCAATTCTTTTTAAGGACTTTACAAAGCTGTTTTGTTTATGTAGGATCAACCTAACATATTTGATCAATTTATTCTAAGTCCTTGTACATATATTCCTATTATCTATCACAGGACTTTACAACTTTCCTTAATGCAAGCATACTTGCATATTCATTCATTTATATCATAATCAAATCATATATAAATAGGAATAACATTCTTATGTATATTCCTAACAAATTATCCTTAGCCTTCAACAATATAACAACTGATAGAATACAATAGACAACATGTTTTAGATCAACAACTACAGCGGAATAAACAATCTATTAGAAGAGTCAAATAGAACATGATATCTACTATCTTCTATGATTTAAAAGTTTATCATCAATTTTATCGCTGAGACTTTGCTCAATAAATAATCCACATCACTGAATTATCCATGCACTACGGGCCAATGATATTCATTAGTATCACATCCACGAATTATCCATGCACTACGGGCCAAAGATATTCGTGTTATCACCAATGGTTATGATCATGCAAAACAACAATTCATCTTTGCACCCTTGGCCGAAGAGAACGCATGGTCATGATCATACCAACAACTATCCATCAATGCACTACGGGCCAATGAAAACTTTTACCACATCATTTGTAACATTACAGGTCATGATTATACCGATACATAATTCTTGGTCATAATCACACCAATCAACAGCCCATCTATGCATTAAGGGCCAAAGCTGACTTTCATCACAATATAAACATGAAGATGATGACAATGATATAAGAATTCAATCAAAAGAAATCAAGGATAAATATTAAAGACATTAAATTTATCTAGAGTTTAAAAATGTCCAAATTGTCAACATGATAACTGCTTTGTGGAGTAAAATTCAAGAATAATATTCACGTATCAAAAATAATTTGGACATAAAAAAAAATCAATTTTTCTTCGTGAATAGTACTATGGGTAAATAGTACCTCGTGAATAATACTTCGTGAATAGTACCTGTAACGCCCCAAAATCCGGTCTATCTTCACACCCGGATTCCGTACGTCATGAGTACATCATTCATTCCAACATATATCATTATAAACTGAAATATAACAACATACATTCTCAATTTGCAGGTTCTAATACCTTATAACCTTGTTCATTACAAATAATGATAATTACATTATTCTTTACATCTTACATGAGTGACTTTCATCCGCCACCAAGGATACATAACAGTTCATTAAACTAATCTAAAGTTCAATTAAATTATTCTTCATTACAAGTATTCACTTGATCTTCACACTCATTCATATACCGAATGACACTTCGTCTGAATACCGGTCATCTTGATCTTTACGGGATCCTTAAGTTCTTCTAACATCGTTCGCTAAAAATGTTTATCATTTAAAGCAAGTGTGAACATTCAATTGCCTAGCAAATCATAACAGTTGAACAAACAACTTCAAGAATTCAAACATTCCTTTAGAACTTCGATAACCGAACAAAGGTTATGAAGCAGATTGAATAATAGGAATAATTCTGATTCTTATCATTTTAAAACCTTAATCAAATTCACTTTGAAGTACTTTCCTTCTTCTACCTTTTTCATATGTATCTTGTTAGGCTAAAATCATTAACACAGACTTAACAATAACGGTTCATGTATAAACAGAACATACTCATATTGAATCAGTTCAATCACAAAACAGTTCATCTTATAGAAACACCAAAGTGTTCACATTGTGGCATAAGGCCTCATACGTTCTACCACCTTGTACAAATATCGTACATTCGTACTTAGACAGAATTTCTCAAGTTCAACATCTGAGAAGTTTAAGAAACTAGCATTCATTTAAAATATGAATGAAGTTAGGAAACTTGCCTTACGCACAGCTACAACTTACGCTAAACTGCTCATTCCAATCCCTATAAAACAAATAAGGAAAAACACGTAAACCAATTAGTCATATACTTCACTTACGCATTGGTATACTTAACTTTACTTCTTATGGTTCACGTTCTTGCAACCTAAGTTTACGCGACCAATTTCCATTACCAGTTTACGGCTTCATGTCATACGTAGCATTTTACGTTACCTTATTCTTATCTTACAACGTTCGGTTCATTCGACTCGGAATGTCATCCAAGTTATACACATTAACTCGGCTTCTTTGCGTTATATGTACTTATTTTTAATTCAGTTCTTCATCGTTCCCAGGTTTAGTCATTAGTCTTCATTACTGTTCTTTATGACTTTCTTGATAATTCATATCTTACTTACTACCTTCATCAACGTCTATGTCATACAACCATTGTATACCTAGAATGTTTGTCCAACGCGAATACGATTCGCAAGAATCATTTACGTATTCAGCGTTTACGTTTCTCGTCTCTTAATCTCTCGTTCAACCTTTTCTCGATGTTTTAATCACTTTTAATTGTTATCCATCCCATGAACCTCATGTTCATTATTCTTTCTTAATGTCGAAGCCATACCATTCGTTGTATGCTAAGACCGATCATTCATCGCCACTGCGTTACGTTTACGTTCATTACCTTCATGTCTTTTAATCTCTTTAAATCATTTCGCTCAACCTGTACTAACGGTTTAAATTACTTGTTTAAGTATTACATTTGATGAACTACACGTTCATTAGCTTTCATTACAATTCCCCCAGGTTTTGAGCAATTAAAAGCTCATTACTGGGCTTTGCCTGTTGCTGCCGTGACTGCTGTTGCAAGGTTCCACTTCCTTTACTTCGTCTTTGTGGCGCCCTAGTGCCACAGCGTCACACTTTCATTGCTATGACTTCATATTTGCGATGCGAGTTTCTAGTACCCAACTCTCCCGGTCAAATGACTGGCGCCTATACCCTAAGCATGGCGGCGTATGTGGCGTCAAGCCCTAATTCTTGAATTTTTTTTAAGTGTTTAATCGTTCTGAGACGCTTACTTCCCGATCTCATAACTTACTCATTATAACTCAGAACGAGATTGTTCCAAAGCCATTCTCTTCCTTATCTTATGTACTTCAATCCCTCTTGGATAGAAATTCGTTTTGAATCCGTTAACATGCCTTTCGATTGGCTTAATCTTCGTCCTTCATTCATTTTATATTTTTAACGTTCTTCGTTCGTTCGTCTGTAATTTGGTCATCCAAACTCAGAATTCGTTTGTTCTTGATTCCACGACTCACGTTTTCTACGTTCTCTTAATTTCTTATGAAAACCTACACCTTAGGGTTCATTTACACAGTTTCTACTTCTCGTTTGTCTTTTAAGAAATTTTCTCCATAACTTCGTTATAGCTCAATTTTAATCCGTTCTTCATGAACGTTTCTATCGTTCCTAACCAAGCAATAAACATCTAACTTATAAGCGATGGTTTTAAACTTGTCCATAAACAACGAATTATACTACAATGGTTTTAAATTTGTCCATCAACAACGTTCTTCGTGTTCTTCGTTCGTTCTTCATTTTTAATCGATATTTTGATTACAATTTCACTTTTTATTGGAATTCGATGTTATAAAACACCACTCCTTAATTATTTCACTGAATCGTTCATATGATTCATTCGGATTGTTCAAATTCATTACGAATCTTATACTTCCTTCAGAAATTTATTTACTAAACTTATAATTCTTATTTCTTCATTTCTCAATGATTTCAACCATATGAAATCATTCTTAACATCATTTACTTCTTATTCTCATTAAGATATGTTTTAAACATAGAAAACATAAAGAAAAATTATACGAGACAAGGTTTTGGATTACCTTTCTACTTTAATCTTCTTTCGTCGGACAAGTTTGCTCATGAGCAAGCTTTTCATCCTCCTTTTGCCCTTCTTTTTCATCCGAAATCTCTCTCTCTCTCTCTCAAAAGTTGTAGGAATTTTGAAATCCTAAACAAATGAATTTAGCTTCCTATTTATAGATTTTCCAAGCTAGGGGCAAAATAGTCATTTCAGCCCTCTGATTACTATTCACACCTCCTTACTATTCCACCTCCTTACTATTCACGAAACTTCCCTTAGAAGTTTTGTGGTTCCTTCTTTCGGGTTTCGTCTGACAGTTTTAAAAACTGTGATTCTCAGAATCCAAATATTTTTGGATATTTCGTCTTTTTCTTTACCGATTAACTTTTACGAAATCTTCGGATCTCTGAAAAACTGAAAAACACTTTTTGGCGTTAAGCGTTTTCCTTCACGTTTTCCTCTAACGTAGTTAAACGAATGAAAAGTACATAACAACACTTTTCATCATTTTTATTTCGTCTAATTTCTGCACGTTTTTCGAAAAAAACTTTTATCGGCTTAACTTAACTTTTCGCGATATACTATCGTCAAATCTTTTGACAAAATGTCATTTTGACATACCGAACTCTTAGAAAGGCTTAAGTTATTCAAACCCTAACCCTTAGGGCTTCGTCGGGTGAATAGTGCCTATTTTGTCTTTTTTCCCAAAAATACTTTTGTTCCCGAATTTTTTTTATTTTTGTCTTGAAAATTCTTACTCGTTCAATCTAGCGCGTAGCTAGAATCTTCTTGATTTATAATTATCCTAGGTTATAGAACGATTAATAAACACATAACACCGAATATTATTAATAAAAATTCATTTTATTAATAACTAATTCTTTAAACTTAAATTTTGAACAATCCGGATTCTTCGGGTTGTTACATTTCCCCCTTATAAAAATTCCATTTCTTCAAACCACAACCATTCCCGGGTCATCACATTCACTCATCCTTCACAGAATTTTACCTTACCCTTCTTCTCAACTTCACTTCAAAGAAGGTCTTATCTTTCAAACATTCCCTCACCTTCATAACTTATCAAGAATTATGAAGTAGAATGAACAACGAGGAATATAAGAGTTCCTTTAAAACATTTCATACTTTTGCTGAGGGGTCAAATTGACCATGAACTCTTACTAGGTTTAACAACATGATGCCGTAAACCTTCTCCTACGATTAGTTTACAATCACCAAGAAGGTAAACTACCTCTTTCATACATAGGTGATCAACCCATTGTATAACCCCATTTCGGGTGTGTTCACCTCAGACTTAATCATTAGATTCCGCACCAAAACAATTTAGTTTGGCACAACTCTTTAAAGAAAGCTAGATTTTCTTTTAAACATGACTTACCATTTGTCTAACCGAATCAAATAGGTTAGACCATACCAATAAATTGGATATCAACTTCAAACATTCTTCTAGTCAAACCAATTAACATCGATAACTTCTTTAAATTCCTTTCGCGATACATCAAAATGTTTTATGACGTCATGATACCGTACTTTTCATAGTACGTTGAGTACTTCGTCAGTTTATGACTTCGTCATTATACATCATACCATAACGGGTTGTTGATGCTAAAATCACATCCAACAACATGTTCAATTGCATTAATAACTCCTTCCTTTTATCATCGGTCTACTATTACCCAAATCGCATCATAACCCTTGGTTGTAGTTGGAAGTCCTACCACAAAATCCATAGTGATATTCTCCCACTTCCACTCCAGAATTTCCAATGACCGTAACAAGCCACTTGGCCATTGATGTTCGCCCTTAACTCTCTGACAAGTTAAGCACCTACTCACGTACTCTGCTATTTCTCTCTTCATGTTTGGCCACCAAAAACTCTATCGAAGGTCTTGATACATCTTAGTGTTACCAAGATGAATCAAAAACCTCTAACTATGAGCCTCGTGTAATACCTGCTCCTTTAATTCCATCTCATTTGGAACCCAAATTCTTTCTTCAAATCTCAATAATCCCTCATTATCAAGACTGTACTTAGTATCTTTTTCATTGGCCAACCGCTCCTTCATCCGGTTACACTCATCAGTTTTGAGTTGTACCTCTTTAACTCTCTCTGCGATAGTAGATTGCATCTCCGTCGCAAATAACCTTTGTCCACCTTCACTTGGCAACTTCACTTCCAACTCCATCCTAGCCATCTCTGTTATCAACTCAGTTTGAGCTGTTAACAAACACAACTTTTCCCGACCCATCCTACTTAAGGCGTCGACAACTACATTGGCTTTTCCCGGGTGATACATGATTTCACATTCGTAATCCTTTATCAACTCCAGCCATCTCATCTACCTCATATTCAACTCCTTCTGTGTGAAGATATATTTCAGACTCTTGTGATTCGTGTATATCTCACATTTTTCTCCATAAAGATAATGTCTCCATATCTTCAGAGCAAAAACTACTGCGGCCAGTTCTAGATCATGAGTAGGGTAAACTTTCTCATAATCCTTCAACTGCCTAGATGCATACGTAATGACTTTGCCATGCTGCATGAATACGCAACCAAGTCCTCTATGCGAAGTATCACTATAAACTACAAAATTTCCTGCGTCATCGAGTAATGACAAAACAGGCGCTTCACTCAACTTCTTCTTCAGTTCTTGAAAACTGTCCTCACACTTGTCAGTCCAAGCGTATTTCACTATCTTCTTTGTTAAATTAGTCAACGGAGTAGCTATCTTCAAAAAATCCTAGATGAATCTCTGATAGTAACCCGCTAACCCTAAGAAACTCCGCACCTCAGTCGGCGTTTTTGGTTGTTCCCAATTCATCATGGCTTCCACCTTCGCTGGATCTACTGAAATCCCCTCATGGTCTATGATATGACCTTAAATTTATACTTTTTCCAACCAAAATTCACACTTAGTGAATTTCACATACAACTTCTCCTTTCTTAGTGTCTCCAATACTAATCTTAGGTGTTCAGCATGATTTTCTGGCGTCTTAGAATAGACTAGAATATCATCTATAAATACCACGACGAACTTGTCCAAATATTGTTTGAACACTCTATTCATCATATCCATAAATGCAGCTGGTGCATTTGTCAACCCAAATGGCATCACCAGAAACTCGTAATGACCATAACGAGTCCTGAATGCTGTCTTTGGTACATCCTCCCTCCTAACATTCAACTGATGATACACCATTCTTAAATCTATTTTAGAAAAATACTTAGCCCCTTTCAACTGATCAAAAAGATCATTGATCCTGGGGAATGGGTATTTATTCTTTATCGTCAACTTGTTCAACTCTCGGTAGTCGATACACAGTCTTAACGATCCATCCTTCTTCTTGACAAACAGTACCGGTGCTCCCCAAGGCGAAACACTCGGTTGAATGTAATTCTTGTCCAACAGTTTTTGTAACTGCACCATCAACTCTTTCATCTCCACAGGCGCCATATGATACGGTGCCCTGAAAACTGGTGCAGCTCCTGGCACAATGTCTATCACAAACTCTGTCTCCCTATTCGACGAAAGACCCGACAATTCACTCGGAAATACATCGACAAATTCTCTCACTATAGGTATTTGTTCCATGGTTGGTACCACTCTATGGGTATCAACAACATGACACAGATAATCTATACATCCCTTCCTCAATAATTTCCTAGTTTGTGTCATGGTTAGATAACACGAACGTCCCGGTGATCTATTCCCGTAAAATACTACCTGAGGTTATCTTAACGTCTTAATGTTCACGCATTTCTTTTGACAATCTATAATTGCTCCATGGTTCACTAACCAATCCATTTCGAGAATTATGTCGAATTCTCCTAACTTTATCTGTAAAAAATCTACCGATAACTTATAACCCCGTATATCTACGCAACAACTCCTATGAACATCTTCAACATGAATTATTTCTTCGTTTTCTATCTTAATATGTAAAGGTACAGGCAACTTTTCAGGAAGTAATCCTATTCGTTTAGCAAAATCGCATGCTATAAATGAACAAGTAGCACCCGAATCAAATAGCACGTAAGCATTTATGTCGTTGATTAGAATAATACTTGCGACGACGTCCCCTGATGCAACTGCATCTTGGACTGTCATGTTAAAGGTACGGCCCATTGGCCTATCCGGCTGTGCTGGTCCACTAATAGCTAACTTATCGCTATTAACGACCTGGTTCCCGTCCGTCCCTTTCTTCGGGCAGTTCTTCGCCATGTGGTCAGTTGATCCACACACAAAGCATCCATGATTCTTCTTCGGATTCAGACAGTTAAGTGCAATATGCCCCTCCTATCCGCAATTATAACAGACGGCCTTCCCCTTGAGACAGACTCCTAAGTGAGTCTTCCCACAGGTCTTGCAGGCCTCCATTCTCCTCTTCGGGTCTCCTTGCTTCACTCCGATATTCCCAGAGCTAAATACCTTCCTCTTTTGACCCTCGCCACTACCACTGGCTCCCTCGATCTTTACTCCCCCATCTACCTTCCCTTTGTTCTTCTTGTCTTTGTGGTATTAACTCAGAGCCTCACTACCACCCTCAGCGATTATTGCCTTCTCTAAAATGGTTCCAAAAGAAGTACTTTGGAACATCGAATATCTGATTATAGAGCCGGGTTTTCAAGCCTTTCGAATCATGGTGCCTTCCTCACCTCAGTATCCACTTGATGTGGAGCGAACCTCGCCAGTTCATTAAACTTGGCGGCGTATTGGGGAACTGTGAGAGCCCCAAATCTGGGTCCCAAATTACTGCGGATTCGGTTCAATCATTCTATAACTATTTGCGGAAGATATAAACATAAATTATTTATACAATACACTTTACACAAATTTCCCCAAAATCGAGTAACCTTAACTTATACACAAATCATAAACTATCTAACACATGACATTATTATCCAACTATACTATTATAATCTAGCTGCACATTTTATCCCAAACAGAACTTGGCATTATCCTTTTCCTGTATCCAAACGCATTCGCCTTATCTGCAATGTTTATCATGATATAGCAAGGGTGAGCATTACAGTTGCCCAACAAGTTTAAATACAATTTAAGGATATATCATGATTGAAAGAATCTGAATAATAGGCTGGCTATAATTCATCAATATAATTGAGAACTAGCACGAACAAACTTTTGACTGAACACGTATTGAACATGAACAAGTATATCTGGACCAACTGGTAATGAAGGTGATTAGCCTTTCATACCTGACTTATACATGCAATATGTACAGAGTACAATTCTTCATGGCAATAAACAATGATTAACCATAAGCATAACTGAATAAAACAACTCTTAGTAGAGTTAAATAAAACTTGCCTGAACCGTTGATAACCGCTACGCAATTTATATCGCTTTATTCGAAGACCTAATATTAGTAATATAGATCTCCAATATCATTATATATACAAATAAAATAACCTAAACACATTATCACATAATCCTATCAGTCTATAATACATATAAGACTTAGTATCAGGTCAAACTATTTCAATCTGACTTAAAACCGACACAATTCTGTCATCCCGACGGTCTAGTCGGACAAATATTGAGTTTAAGTTCAATTAAACTCTGCCTAAACACTTAACAATTATCACAGATAATTTCCTTAGCTGCCAAAATAATTTCCATAGGCTCATAATAATTTTCAAATAATTATTACCATTTATCATAATTTTTCAATCACTTATATCGTATTTAAATAAATTAAATACCACATAATTCCTTAATCATTAATATTTATTTATCATTAAATATTAATGAAAATCATATCATAATATTATAATATAATTATAATATATCAAAGTATTTTAATACCTTAAAATCATATTTATATGATTTTTAATCCATTAAATTCATTATTCAATAATTGCTATAAATATTAAAATATTAATATTTTCATGCCAAAATATCAAAAGTTATATTTTATAACTTAAAATATTTTTATAACACATAAATTATTTTTATATGATTTTTAAAACATTAATTCTATTTTTCCATAATTTATTTAATATATTTATTAAATAAATTAATTACCATTAATAATAAATTATTAATGAAATTCATCACAAAATATTAAAAGTCATCAAAATAACTTAAAATATTTTCTAATACCATAATATAAGTTTTCATGAGTTAAAACCATTTTTAAATAATTTATTTAATATTATAATTAAATAAATAAATACCTTTTATATTCCAAAAATACTAAATATTTTTGAAATATGCTAAAAATAATTAAAAACTATTTTTCAGGCTTTAAAATAATTTTTAATGATTTATTATGTATTTTTAATAATTAAAAACCATTTATTTTTATTTATTTAATTAAAATAGTTAATTTCCGAAATTAAGTGTCACTAAAGGGCTCTATAGCTTACAGTAACCGCACACTATAGGTGTTCTTGAGCACATTCTTGTTTTGCCTGAGATCTTCATATCGACTTGACAATCGAGGTTTGACCACTTCTAGAATCAGGATTCTTTACGTTTCTGGTCTAGTAATTGTGTTAGATTGTAGTATAAGTTCAATACTACAACTACATATTAAGTTCATGGCCAAAACATTTCACCACAAAGAGATCTAAGTCACCAAAAATCATGTCAGAGTTGTTCTTCATTTCTGGGTTTTCCAGAAATGAAGAACAGTTGTTAGTCCCTACTTTGAAGCCTCATAACTTGGAATCGTGGTCTGTTTTGTGATATCTAATGGTTCCTACTTGTAGTTATGATGTCATAGCACAATTGTATAGCATCAGAGAAGCATAACAACATCATATACACAAGATCTGGGCCGTTCAAACTACCTGTCAGGAACTTATTCTTGAAGATTCTGGGTTTTCCAGAATCTTCATCCAGCCAGTCGGTCAACGATGGTTTGACCTAATATACCTTTGATTCTGTTACTGATCTGGGCAATCTAAGGAAATTAGTGGGTAGCCTACATACTAGTCTATAATATTTCACTAACAACAAGGCCAAAACATATAAACGTTGCAAGATCAAGCGCCTGCGAAGTGGTGTCAGACGATTGCTGGGAAATCTGGGTTACCCAGATTCACAGTTCGTGCTTGGTCAAAGTACTTTGACCGATCCTATCTTGCAATCTAAACATGATATGGGGTTGCTTTAAGTTCTAGATTAAAGACCTTATTACAAAGAACAGATCTATAACAACAAACACACTAAAAATATAACACACACAGATCTATGATGTCTGACATATGGCTGTCAGACAACTTTTTAAAGTTTTTTCCAGATTTCAAGTAATGCTAATTTCGAGCACTTTGATGTTATGGATCTGGGATTTGACAACCTAGATCACTAAATGACACCATCTAACACATATTTAACCAACAAATCATAACATTAACATATGATCATGAGATTTTGAAGATTTAGGGTTTATATCACTTTGATGCCCCATTTTTGAATCTGATCTTGATGATCTGATCTTGTACTGCTAACTCCTGATCATGGCTTATCTAATAACTCATTCTCACTCTATATTTCGAAATTTTGGAGAGAGAGAGTCTTGGGAGAAAATGAGAGTAAAGTGCCCCTTTTTCTCTCTCTTTAATCAATTTAAAAGATATGATATAATGTATCTAGTTGCTAGGTAGTACACATATATAATATAAAATAGATATAGAGCACATGGGATAAACATTAAGGTGATGACTCACAAGATTTGCAAAATCTTTTGCTCAAGTTTAAGAAAAAGGCATTTTAGTCTTTTCCATACCTTTTTATTTCTAGAATTGTCATTTGTTGCAAACTCTTAGGGTTTAACCCTTAGGGTTTGACCCTTAGGGTTAAAACCTAAGCTTTCTATAATTCACCTTTTAGGATTTCTAAATTAGGGTTTTCAAAAATGAAAATTAACATCTTTAAATTATAATTAGAGTTTCCTAATTACAGTATACTTTCCTAATCACATAAGGGCTAACACAAATTAGGATTAATATTTCCTAAATAAGATTGCTAATTTAGCAATTAAATCCATAATTGTACATTAGGATTCCTGACAGAATAATTAGGGTTTAAAAATCTGAAATTAGGATTTGCTAATTAATTAAGCTTTACCCTAATTACTATTATAATTAATAACCCTTAAGCAATATAATCTTCCTTTAAGTTCCCAGATTAGGGTTTCAAATACCCAAAATTTGAAATTAGAGTTCCCAGATTTAATTTTAGGGCTTTCTAATAAGCAATTAGTGTTTCAAGTAATTCGTTAGGGTTTTCCCTAATAAATTATAATTAATGACGTTAAACCTTATACACAGCATTTAAATTCCAGAATTAGGGTTTTAAATTCTGAATTAGGGTTTCGGATCCCCGAAACTAAAATTAGGGTTTCAAAACCGATTTCTAGGGTTTCTTATCAGACGTTAGGGTTTTATAATTGAACGTTAACGTTCTTAATAATATTAGGGTTTGACACTGATAAAATTTATCTGGTCAACCCTTGACCCTTAACCACATACTGTGCACACATAATACCATATTCACAGAACATAAACACATATACACTTAATCTCAATAATTCACCTAAATCCTTCACAGAATTTTGAAATCCTCAAAATTCCATCCCAAAAATATCAAACGTATACACTTATTTTCTGTCTAGGTCTATTATTTGACCTTAAACCAATCATTTAAGATTTTAATAATTTGTCTAATTTCTCGGGTTGTCACAGGAATTGTCATGTCCCCTTGTTTCAACTCCAGAAACCGCATCTCCATCCTTCCCTGCATGCTCGTGGGAAAGTAGTTCTCGAAGAATATCTCCTTGAACCTCTCCCACGTTAGATTTGCTATCCCGGCCCTAGCCTGATTGGCTTCCCACCAAAAGTTGGCCTCTCCTTTCATCATGTAGGTTGCAAAGGCAACCTTTTGGGCCTCGTTGACATTTGCTATCACAAATGCCTTCTCTATCTCCTTAACCCACGTTCGGGCTTCAATAGGGTCCGTAGTTCCTTTGAACTCCAGCGGACCCACACTCTTGAAATCCTTAAAGGTAGTAGCTCGTGCTACTCCTGGATTTACGGGGATATTAGCTCCTGTTCTATTAAAGGCAGCTGTTAATAGATTAACAAACTCCTACATCGGGTTAACCGAACATCCCTCCGGTTGATTCACATTAGGACCTTGATTACGTTGCACTCTTCTCGGCGGCATTTTGCTGATATAATAAATACATTTCGTTATTATTCCTTTTTCTTTATTAGTTATCATTAATATTAAACAATAACTTCAACATCCATTACTTATTGCTTTCCATAAAAAGGACTTATATACATTCTTCGTAGTATAATACTACATCGGTTACATACACAGCCTAAGCTGATTACATTACTTTCCCGCTATCATTTTCCAAAAATTGGGATTTACAAAAAGACTACCCTTTACTATACAATAAGGGATTTACGTCACTACTAATTACAATATATTTACATACTACTCTAGCTACCACTAGTCTACATCTGCCTCAAGGCATTCTCGAAATCTGCCTTGGCAAGACCGGCAATGATGTCACGGCTAATAGTATGCCGTGTTTGCCCCACCTCTACAGGATATCCAGCTACCTGCTGCTAGAAATCTGTATGAGAACTCCTATAGATATAGGACATTATCCCTATCTTCTGCACCTTGGTCTTTAGCTCCTCCTTGAGCTCAAAGACCTCATGCTTTAACTCGTGGACTTTGTCCTTAGTCAAAATCCTTTCATCATATTCCTGCTCCCACATGGACTCGATGTCAGTCTTGTCCTCTATAACCATTTGGAGCTCTGCCTTCAACTCCTTGACCCCCTGACAGTAATGAATATTTCTATCCAATACTGACATGAAAAGAGACATCATCGACCCCCAGGAGCTATCTCCGCTGCTATAGCTACCGGATTAAAGGACACTGTCTCTACTTCTTCTTCTATCATCCCATCAAATACTGACATGTAGTCAGCTTCATCCGAGTCTCCAGACTCAATAACTACCACTTCCGGATCTGCTGCTATAGGGTTCGGTATAACCTCTACTTGGTTCACCGACTCTTCGCTAGTGGTTTGACCATTTACAAACATTCCGTTTACTCCTGACATCTACACAAAACAATTAAGTTGATTAGTACACGTCAGTAGAATAATAAAAACACATAACATAATCATAATGCATTTTTATAAGGTTATTTTCTTCTTGTACTTCTTTGACTCCTCTTAAGGTTATGACTTAAGGTTTTTAATAATGCTTTGATACCAACCTGTGACGCCCCCAAATTTGGGTATCTTCCAACCCGACAGATGGTGCTACACGGTACTACCATTCATACATTCATTCAATTGAAAAGTCTAAAAAGAACTAATATACCTTCTATATAATTAAAATAATATTACATTTCCCAGGTTCTTTGTAACCCATTCGTTTGTTCTTGTCATAATATTCAATATATTACAGACATTCAACTATTCTATTACATAAGTAATCTAAGGGTTTGTCTTCGCCTTGCCCTTGTCTTTGCCAGAGCCTTCGGTCCGCTTGATCTTGGTTGTGTTCATATGGTTCAAGCAAGAGTGAGCATGACTAGCTCATCAAGTACTACAATTCTAATAAACAACATGCTTGAAACATAAAACTCATATATCTTCGATAACTGAACAATAGTTACGAAGTACTATCGATAATTCAAAATAGCACTTCTTTTCATTCAAAGCATTTTATAACAACAATATTCAGTAGAATATCAATTATGGCTCAAGACTGTGAGCAGTTCATAGTTTCTTTTGAAAAGGACAACCCGACACTAAGTTCGTAAGTCCGGCATAGCTTACGAGCACTTCTGGGTGATTAACCCATAGTACTCTATGTTGATTAACACTACATTCATTAAACGTGTATTCGTTTAAGTTGTGGAAACCTCTCGTGCCTGTCGTTAAATGACAAAAACATTTTAGCATACTCGGTCTTCGAATGAAAACCATACCAATATAACTCGGTAAACATTAATTATGCTTGACAGAATCATAATATAAGTCTAGCCAAAAGAATTAGCTTAGACTTCATCGTTCAAAACTTCATGTGAAAGAATACATGAATTACACAGCTTGTTCTGACTGAACTGGAACAAGGGTTAGAATACTTGCCTTTAGTGTCTGCTTACTGATTATAACACTTACACTTTAAGTCTCTAAGTCTCTACAATGCATGATCATATAACGTACCACATTAGGTCATATATAATCAAGGATGTATACTACTATATCTTACCCTTCATCTTAATCTAAATCTTGATTTAGATCTGTTAATATTGGTTCCGGCTGCTCATTACGTCATTCACATTACGATCGAGTTCAAGTGATTATTAACCCTTAATCATCATAAATAAGTGTCTAACAATGCCTTAACAATGTCATGTTCATACCTTAGTTCATTACTAATGAGTTCTCTTTCATTTTATATCAGAAAGCATTCATTACTGTCTACATCCTAGGGTTGGCGCTGCGGCGCCACCCATTGCTCTTCAAGCCGCGCTGTGGCGCGAGTTAACAGTAGGCAAGTCCTGGACTTGGCTGCCACATATGAGTCCTTACTCTATAGGTCGTATTTGCGAAGCGAGTTAGCGATGTGCTCAGACATCGATCTTGTCTTGCAATGGCTACTTGGCTCATCATTGGCCTTGGGTTGGCAAGCGCCAATTAACTAACTCAGGCCTTAGAAAATTTGCAGCTTTTGCAAATTCGGTGAAACTCCCGGACGCATAACTTCTTCGTTATAAGTCCGAATTGGCTAGTTCAAAAGCCTACTGTTCACAAATTACAAACTCTATGCGTTCATGCAAGAATTTTATCTATTTGACTTCGTTTGCTAAAATTTCACCTATTAGTTCATTTTTAACGAAAATGATAAACGTCCATGAACGTTCAATGCTCGTTTCTTCGTTCTAAGTCGGAATTCGGTCATTTTTGAGTCCGCAACTCTATAATGCCAAATATGACTTGTCTCCATCGAAAACCAATGTTTCCGACTTCAAACACAAAATATGACTTCCATTCTGAGAATTTTACGAATTCGACGGATATCATCTAATCGTGTGAATTCCGGCAAAGCTTCATTACTAATCATTCTAAATGGATTTTAACTAACATAAGAACATTACAAGTTACTTATTACACCAACTTATTGACAAAGTAGGTTTTGACTTATTCTCATAAGTCAATGACTTATTAAACTTATGAACCACCAATTCTCATGTTTATGCCTTAATATGAACTCAAGTCCATCAATCTATGCTTTCATACAATATTGATCATACTAACATCATATGACAATCATATGACAAGTTCTTTATAAGTTTATCAACTTATTTAGGTTCAAGTTGCTTTTTCAACTTATTCGGCTTAAGTTCATTCATCAATGACTTATTACATGTTATTATCAAACAATCCCACTTCTCTATCAATCCTATCATAGAAGAGATAAAGATAATAAACATGAGTCTTACCCTTGAAGACTATTACTTCACTTCACTTTTGGAAAATCTAGCAAAGGTTGAAATGATTTATAAGTGCTTATGTGGCTTATTCTCTCTAACCAATAAGTTACTTAATCTTGAGAGGAGTTGGATGAAATGAAACAACCAACAAATGAAAACTCAAGCCTTCTATTTATAGGCAACTCAAAGTGAGGGCACTTTTGTCAATAACACCTCCGACCTCCTTACTAACCTCCTCAACTTCCACCTCCTTATTATTCATTACTTAACATCCAAGTCTACTTGCTAGCCACAACACTTGCTCATCACATAAATTGTTTGCCCATCAAGTCTACCCACTTCTCACTTGGTTTGCCCCATGGATCATGTCTAATTCATTGGGCTTGCTAATTAATCTAGTTAATTTCTTGTTGGGCTTATGCTACAATAATTTGGACTCATGACTTATCAAACACTTGGGCTTGAGTATCACTTTCTATTGGACTTCTACCATTAAGCTAATAATCCTATAAATCCAATACAATTAATTAACAACTTAACATATATACACTACGTATACTTCTCGTATGCTAGCTCGTATATTAATTCATAATATACGTTATTTCATTCTCCATTCTTAATAGTATAATACGTCGTATTATACTTACATTTCATTACCTCGTACAATGCATATACATCATACAATTACAACTTTCTTTCCTTAACGCTTAATAAACCTAACGTTCTCAAATTAAGTCCACATGCGAAATATTACGTTTTCCATACATAGATTATTACTACAAAATCAATATCACCTCGATATTATAACGTTGCGTATTTTTCAGAAATTTAAAAATAATTTCTGAGCAGAAATCGATGAATAGTGTTTTTTGGAAAATTTCTCGGAAAGCTTTTATTTTCATCTTAGAAATTCAAACACTTTAATTCTCTCACGTATTTAAGATACAACGACGTTTCGATGTTTCTAGGTTATATAACTACATTCATCTTATCAACACGTAATAATAATAAATAATATTATTTTATTCATTATTAAAAGTAATTACAAAGGTTTGATTTTCCGGGGCGTTACAATATACATCTTGATAGCGCGACCAATTCTAATGATTATCACTGTAATAAGCTAAGCAGTTGTTACACCAAGCACAAATCTCTGCCTATAACAAAGGTTCATACAACTTAGCTATCACATGAGTTCTCAATTAAAATTTTACAACTTCTAAATTTCTCTTTACTTAATACGAATTTTCTTTAATTCGTATGCTATCCCTCGCAACTCAATCTGAGTTCTTCTTCCTGTACTACTTCGTAGTACCATTCATTCATAGCATTAGCTATAAATCATTCATCATTTAACAGCTCATTTGTTACTACGATTCATTATGATCACGTGGTGATCTTCTTATCCTTTTCTCTACAATTATAGTCTTAGGTACTCATACCTAAGATTTATAACCTATCAGCTTTGATACCAACTTGTAACACCCCAAAATCCGGTCTATCTTTACACCCGGATTCCGTACGTACGTCATGAGTACATCATTCATTCCAATATACATCATTATATACTGAAATATAACAACGTACATTCTCAATTCCCAGGTTCTAATACCTTATAACCTTGTTCATTACAAAGAATGATAATTACATTATTCTTTACATCTTACATGAGTGACTTTCATCCACCACCAAGGATAAATAATAATTCATTAAACTAATCTAAATTTCAATTAAATTATTCTTCATTACAAGTCTTCACTTGATCTTCACGCTCATTCATATACCGAATGACACTTCATCTGAATACTGATTAGCTTGATCTTTACGGGATCCTTAAGTTCTTCTAACATCGTTCACTGAAAATGTTTTTCATTTAAAGCAAGTGTGAGCATTCAATTGCCCAGCAAGTCATAATAGTTGAACAAACAACTTCAAGAATTCAAACATTCCTTTAGAACTTCGATAACCGAACAAAGGTTATGAAGCAGCTTGAATAATAGGAATAATTCTGATTCCTATCATTTTAAAACCTTAATCACATTCACTTTGAAGTACTTTCCTTTTTCTACCTTTTTCATACGTATCCTGTCTGGCTAGAATCATTAGCACAAACTTAGCAATAATGGTTCAAGTATAAACAGAACATACTCATATTAAATCAGTTCAATCACATAACAGTTCATCTCATAGAAACACCGAAGTGTTCACATTATGGCACAAGGCCTCATACGTTCTACCACCTTGTACAAATATCGCACATTCACACATAGACAGAACTTCTCAAGTTTAACATCTGAGAAGTTTAAGAAACTAGCATTCATTTAGAATATGAATGAAGTTAGGAAACTTGCCTTACGCACAGATACAGCTTACGCTAAACTTCTCATTCCAATCTATATAAAACTCATAAGGAAAAACACGTAAACCAATTAGTCATATACTTGACTTACGTATTGGTTTACTTAACTTTACTTCTTATGGTTCGCGTTCTTGCAATCTAAGTTTACGTGACCAATTTCCATTACCGGTTTACGGCTTCATGTCATATAGAGCATTTTACGTTACCTTATTCTTATCTTACAACGTCCGGTTCATTCGACTCGGAACGTCATCCAAGTTATACACATTAACTCGGCTTCTTTGCGTTATATGTACTTATTTTTAATTCAGTTCTTCATCGTTCCCAGGTTTAGTCATTAGTATTCATTACCGTTCTTTACGGCTTTCTTGATAATTCATATCTTAATTACTACCTTCATCAACGTCTACGACATACAACCATTATATACCTAGAACGTTCGTCTAATGCGAATACGATTCGCGAAAATCGTTTACGATGCTCGTCTCTTAATCTCTCGTTCAACCTTTTCTCGAGGTTTTAATCACTTTTAATCGTTATCCATCCCATGAACCCCATGTTCATTATTCTTTCTTAATGTCGAAGCCATACCGTTCGTTGTATGCTAAGACCGATCGTTCATCGCCATTGCGTTACGTTTACTTTTAATACCTTCTTGGTCTTTTAATCTCTTTCAATCATTTTGCTCAACCTGTACAAATGGTTTAAATTACTTATTCAAGTGTTACATTCGATGAACTACACGTTCATTAGCTTTCGTTACATTTCCCCCAAGTTTTGAGCAATTAAAGCTCATTCTTTGGGCTTTACCTACTGTGACTGCACAAGGCCACGGTTCCCTTTTTTACTTTCGTCTTTGTGGCGCCCCTGGTGCCGTGGCGTCACTCCCTACACTATGACTCGCACCGTGGCGTGAGTTTCTAGTACCCAACTCTCCCGGTCTGGCGCTACAGTGCCACCTTACAAGGCATGGTTGGAGCTGCGGCGCAAGGCCCTAATTCTTGAAATTTTTTTCTAAGTGTTTAATCGTTCTGAGACGCTTACTTCCCGATCTCATAACTTACTCGTTATAACTCGGAAAGAGGTCGTTTTAAATCCATTCTCTTCCTTATCTTACGTACTTCAATCCCCCTCAGATAGAACTTCGTTCTGAATACTTTCACATACCTTTCGATTGGTTTAATCTTCGTCCTTTGTTCGTTTTATGTTTTTAACGTTCTTCGTTCGTTCGTCAGTAATTCGGTCATCCGAACTCTGAATTCGTTCATTCTTGACTCCACGACTCATGTTTTTTACGTTCTATTACTTTCTTATGAAACCCTACTCCTTTGAATTCATTTACACACTTTCTAATTCTCGTTTGTCTTTTACAAAATTTTCACCATAACTTTGTTATAGCTCAATTTTAATTCGTTCTTCATGAACGTTTCTACCGTTCCTAACCAAGAAATAAACATCTAACTTATACGTGATGGTTTTAAACTTGTCCATCAACAACAAATTATACTACGATGATTTTAAATTTGTCCACCAACAATGTTCTTCGTGTTCTTCGCGTGTTCTTTGTTTGTTCTTTATTTTTAATCGATATTTTGATTATGATTTCAGTTTTTATTAGAATTTGATGTTATAAAACACCATTCCTTACTTATTTCACCGAATCGTTCATATGATTCATCCGGATCGTTCAAATTCACTACGAATCTTATACTTCCTTAAGAAATTTATTTACTAAACTTGTAATTCTTATTTCTTCATTTCTTAATGATTTCAACCATATGAAATCATTCCTAACATCATTTACTTCTTATTCTCATTAAGCTATGTTTTAAACATAGAAAACTTAAAGAAATAAGAGACAAGATTTTGGATTGCCTTTCTACTTTAATCTTCTTCCGTCGGACAAGTTTGCTTAGAAGCAAGCTTTTCCTCCTCCTTTTCCTCTTCTTTTTAATCCGAAATCCCTCTCTTTCTCTCTCAAAAGTTGTAGGAATTTCAAAATCCTAAACAAATGAATTTAGCTTCCTATTTATAGATTTTCCAAGCTAGGGGTAAAATAGTCATTTTGTCCCTCTGATTACTATTCAAACCTCCTTACTATTCCACCTCCTTACTATTCATGAAACTTCCTTTGGAAGTTTTGTGGTTCTGTCTTTCGGGTTTCATCCGACAGTTTTAAAAACTGCGATTCTCGGAATCCAAATATTTTTGGATATTTCGTCTTTCCTTTACCGATTAACTTTTACAAAATCTTCGGATCTCCAAAAAATAGAAAAACACTTTTTGGCATTAAGCGTTTTCCTTCACGTTTTCCCCTAAAGTAGTTAAACGAATGAAAAGTACATAACAGTACTTTTCGTCATTTTTATTTCATCTGATTTCTGCACGTTTTTCAAGAAAAACTTTTATTGGGTTAACTTAACTTTTCACGATATACTATCATCAAATCTTTCGACGAAATGTCATTTTGACATACTGAACTCTCAGAAAGGCTTAGGTTATTCAAACCCTAACCCTTAGAGTTTCGTCGGTTGAATAGTGCCTATTTCGTCTTTTTCCCCAAAAATACTTTTGTTCCCAATTTTTTTTTATTTTTGTCTTGAAAATTCTTACTCGTTCAATCTAGCTTGTAGCCAGGATCCTCCCGATTTATAATCATCCTAGGTTATAGAATGATTAATAAACACACAACACCGAATATTAAAAATTTATTTTATTAATAACTAATTCTTTAAACTTAAATTCTGAACAATCCGGATTCTCCGGGTTGTTACACTTCCCCCCTTATAAAAATTTCATCCTTAGAATTTCTTCAAACCACACACATTTTCGGGTCATCACATTTACTCCTCCTTCACAGAATTTTTCCTTACCCTTCTTCTCAACTTCTCTTTAAAGAAGTTCTTATGTTTCAAACATTCCCTCACCTTCATAACTTATCAAGAATTATGAACTAGAATGAACAACGAGAAATATAAGAGTTCCTTGAAAACATTTCATACTTTTGTTGAGGGGTCAAATTGACCATGAACTCTTACTAGGTTTAACAACATGACGCCGTAAACCTTCTTCTACTGTTAGTTTACAATCACCAAGAAGGTAAACTACCTCTTTCATACATAGGCGATCAACCCATTGTATAACCCCATTTCGGGTGTGTTCACCTCAGACTTAATCATTAGATTCCGCACCAAAACAATTTAGTTTGGCACAACTCTTCAAAGAAAGCTCGATTTTCTTTTAAACATGACATACCATTTGTCTAGTCGAATCAAATAGCTTATACCATACCAATAAATTGGATATGAACTTCAAATATTCTTCTAGTCAAACCAATTGACATCGACTACTTCTTTAAATTCTTTTCGCAATACATCAAAACGTTTTATAACGTCATGATACCGTACTTTTCATAGTACATTGAGGATTTCATCAATTTATGACTTCGTCATTATAAATCATACCATAACGGGTTGTTGATCCTAAGATCACATCCAACAACAGGTTCAATTGCATTAATAACTCCATCCTTTTACCATCCTTGCATCGAATGCACGGATGATATAAAATTCATTTTGATATTTTAAATCAATTTCTGTCTAGCCGAAACAATTAGCATATACATACCAAGAATAGTTCTTTTAAAATCCATTGGTTCCAAAAGTTGAACCAATTCTTTCATTTTCAAAACGTGAACACATAAGCACGATTTCAATAAACTTCAAAATCTAGCATAGCTAGATGACTTGGAATATCCTATTCTCCATCTTCCTTCATTTTCTTACTTGGGACAATACTTAATCTTCTCTAGCACCTTCAATACTAAGCCTACTGAAAATAACTTGTTTTCGGTTTAAACATCCCTATAACTTAGTACAGTCCATCAACTTACCACACATTATGAGTTCAGGAACTTTCCACAATAATATGAGTTTAAGAACAATCCCAGTCAAACCATAGGCATCCATTCGCTGAGAAGTTCAAAAATATACCATATAATTATGAGTCACGAACCTACCATAGGTATGAGTTTCAAGAACTCACACCTACCTTATCGTTCTCTACCTATCAAGTATATACATGAGAAAAGATTCACCTTCTCGTCATATACATCTTGATAGCGCGACCAATTCCAATGATTATCACTGTAATAAGCTAAGCAGTTGTTACACCAAGCACAAACCTCTGCCTATAACAAAGGTTCATACAACTTAGCTATCACATGAGTCCTCAATTGAAATTTTACAACTTCTAAATTTCTCTTTACTTAATATGAATTTTCTTTAATTTGTATGTTATCTCTCGCAACTCAATCTGAGTTCTTCTTCCCGTACTACTTCGTAGTACCATTCATTCATAGCATTAGTTATAAATCATTCATCATTTAACAGCTCATCTATTACTACAATTCATTATGATCACGTGGTGATCTTCTTATCCTTCTCTCTATGATTATAGTCTTAGGTACTCATACCTAAGATTTATAACCTATCAACTCTGATACCAATATGTAACGCCCAGAAATCTGGTCTATCTTCACACCCGGATTCCGTACATCACGAGTACAAGTCTTCACTTGATTTAATCTAAAGTTCAATTAAATTATTTTTCATTACAAGTCTTCACTTGATTTTCACGCTCATTCATTTACTGAATGGCACTTCGTCTAAATACCGGTTAACTTGATCTTTACAGGATCCTTAAGTTCTTCTAACATCGTTCACTGAAAATGTTTTTCATTTAAAGCAAGTGTGAGCATTCAATTGCCCAGCAAGTCATAACAGTTGAACAAACAACTTCAAGAATTCAAACATTCCTTTAGAACTTCGATAACCGAACAAAGGTTATGAAGCAGCTTTAATAATAGGAATAACTCCGATTCCTATCATTTTAAAACCTTAGTAACATTCACTTTGAAGTACTTTCCTTCTTCTACCTTTTTCATACGTATCCTGTCTGGCTAGAATCATTAGCACAGACTTAACAATAGCAGTTCATTTATAAAGAGAACATACTCATATTGAATCAGTTGAATCACAGAATAGTTCATCTCATAGAAACACCAAAGTGTTCACATTGTGGCACAAGGCCTCATACGTTCTACAACCTTGTACAAATATCGCACTTTCGCACATAGACAGAACTTCTCAAGTTCAACATCTGAGAAGTTTATGAAACTAGTATTCATTTAGAATATGAATAAAGTTAGGAAACTTGCCTTACGCACAGCTACAGCTTACGCTAAACTGCTCATTCCAATCCCTATAAAACACATAAGGAAAAACACGTACACAGATTAGTCATAGACTTGACTTACGCATTGGTTTACTTAACTTTACTTCTTATGGTTCGCGTTCTTGCAACCTAAGTTTACGCGACCAATTTCCATTACCAGTTTACGACTTTATGTCATACAGAGTATTTTAAGTTACCTTATTCTTATCTTACAATGTCCGGTTCATTCGACTCAGAACATCATCCAACTTATACACATGAACTCGGCTTCTTTGCGTTATACATACTTATTTTTAATTCATTTCTTCACCGTTCCCAGGTTTAGTCATTAGTCTTCATTACCATTCTTTACGGCTTTCTTGATAATTCATATCTTACTTACTACCTTCATCAACGTCTACGTCATACAACCATTGTATACCTAGAACGTTCATCCAACGCGAATACGATTTGCGAGAATCTTTTAAGTATTCAGCGTTTACGTTGCTCGTCTCTTAATCTCTCGTTTAACCTTTTCTCGAGGTTTTAATCACTTTTAATCGTTATCCATCCCATGAACCCCATGCTCATTATTCTTTCTTAATGTCGAAGCCATACCGTTCATTGTATGCTAAGACCGATCGTTCATGGCCACTGCGTTACGTTTACGTTCATTACCTTCTTGGTCTTTTAATCTATTTCAATCATTTCGCTCAACCTGTACTAACGATTTAAATTACTTGTTTAAGTGTTACATTCAATAAACTACACGTTCATTAGGTTTCATTACAATTCCCCCAGGTTTTAAGCAATTAAAAGCTCATTACTAGGCTTTGCCTGCAAGATTGCTTTTCATGTTGCAGTGACATGACATCACTCCTCACACTATGACTCGCCTTTGCGGTGCTAGTTTCGATACCAACTCTTCCAAATCCGGCTACAAAGACCACTTTACAAGGAATGGGTCAAGGCCACACGCCGCCAAACCCTAATTCTTGAAAAAAATTCCAAGTCTTTAATCGTTCTGAGACACTTACTTCTCGATCTCATAACTTACTCGTTATAACTCAGAAAGAGGTTGTTCCAAAGCCATTTTCTTTCTTATCTTACATAATTCAATCCCCCTTGCATAGAACTTCATTCTGAATCTGTTAACATGCCTTTCGATTGGCTTAATCTTTGTCCTTCATTCATTTTATATTTTTAACGTTCTTCTTTCGTTCGTCCGTAATTCGGTCTTTCGAACTCTGAATTCGTTCATTCTTGAGTCCATGACTCACATTTTCTACTTTCTCTTACTTTCTTATGAAACCCTACACCTTCGGGTTCATTTACACACTTTCTAATTCTCGTTTGTCTTTTACAAAATTTTTGCCATAACTTCGTTATAGCTCAATTTTAATATGTTCTTCATGAACGTTTCTACCGTTCCTAACCAAGCAATAAGTATCTAACTTATACACGATGGTTTTAAACTTGTCCATCAACAACAAATTATACTACGATGGTTTAAAATTTGTCCATCAACAACGTTCTTCGCGTGTTCTTCGTGTTCTTCGTTCGTTCTTCATTTTTAATCGATATTTTGATCATGATTTCACTTTTTATTGGAATTCAATGTTATAAAACACTATTCCTTACTTATTTTACCGAATCATTCATATGATTCATTCGGATCGTTCAAATTCATTACAAATCTTATACTTTCTTAAGAAATTTATTTACTAAACTTATAATTCTTATTTCTTCATTTCTCAATGATTTCAAACATATGAAACCATTCCTAACAATATTTACTTCTTATTCTCATTAAGCTATGTTTTAAACATAGAAAACTTAAAGAAAAATTATACGAGATAAGGTTTCGGAATACCTTTCTACTTTAATCTTATTCCGTCGGACAAGTTTGCTCACGAGCAAGCTTTTCCTCTTCCTTTTCCTCTTCTTTTTCATCCAAAATCTCTCTCTCTCTCTCTCTCAAAATATGTAGCAATTTCAAAATCCTAAACAAATGAATTTAGCTTCCTATTTATAGATTTTCCAAGCTAGGGGAAAAATAGTCATTTCGCCCCTCCGGTTAGTATTCATACCTCCTTACTATTCCACCTCCTTACTATTCACGAAACTTCCCTTAGAAGTTTCGTGGTTCCGTCTTTCGGGTTTCATCCAACAGTTTTAAAAACTGCGATTCTCGGAATCCAAATATTTTTGGATATTTCGTCTTTCCTTTACCGATTAACTTTAACGAAATCTTCGGATCTCTGAAAAACTGAAAAACACTTTTTGGCGTTAAGCGTTTTCCTTCACGTTTTCCCCTAATGTAGTTAAACGAATGAAAAGTACATAACAATACTTTTCGTCATTTTTATTTCGTCCGATTTCTGCACATTTTCGAGAAAATTTTTTATCGGCTTACTTAACTTTTCACGATATACTATCGTCAAATCTTTCGACGGAATGTCATTTCAACATTCCAAACTCTCGAAAAGGCTTAGGTTATTCAAACCCTAACCCTTAGGGTTTGGTCATGTAAATAGTGCCTATTTTGTCTTTTTCCCCAAAAATATTTTTGTTTTCGGAAAAATTTTATTTTTGTCTTAAAAATTCTTACTCGTTCAATCTAGCTCGTAGCCAGAATTCTCCCGATTTATAATCATCCTAGGTTATAGAACGATTAATAAACACATAGCACTGAATATTATTAATAAAAATTCATCTTATTAATAACTAATTTTTTAAACTTATATTCTGAACAATCCGGATTCTCTAGGTTGTTACAGTACCCCGTGAATAGTACTTCGTGAATAGTATTGTACATATGAATAGTACCGTATATATGAATAGTACCGTACGTATGAATAGTGCCGTATGTATGAATAGTGCCGTATGTATAAATAGTACCCATGAATAGTACTCTGGCATGAAAAGCTTAAAATTTAACAAGAATGTTCAAAAAAATATTTTAGTGGAACGATACTAGATGAAACGCAAATTTTAAGTATATTCCACTAATTTCAAGGAGTATAGAAGCAATACTTTAACAAAATGAGTACATAATTCAGAATCTAAAACAAAATAATATTACTTACATACTACAGAGTATGGAAGAAAATATTATTTCTTATGAATATTGAATAGAAATAATATCCCTTACCAATATTGAACGAAAATAATATTTCTTATGAATATTAAACGAAGACAACATCCCTACGAATATTGAATTAAAATAATATTTTTTACGAATATTGAACAAAAATAAAATTCCTTACGAATACAAAAAATAATATCGTAAGCAAATATGAAATAAATAATACCCATTACCTCAAAAATAGAGCAATTCTGACTGGTATAGTAGAGATATTCTTGAAGAAAATTTTCACTATTTTCTACACTCAATATTATAGAAGAAGAATTTTTGATTCTGGTGTGATTTTCAATTCTAAACTAAGCATCCTATTTATAGGAGAATGGCAGGATAGTATTTGGATGCACAGTAAGGAAAAAATCACGGACTGCACAGTAACTGCCACGGGAATCAGCTAAAATTTTCTGATTTTACTATGCAAATACTATGCATAATAAAATATAATATATTCTATTTTTCATAAAAAA
This sequence comes from Panax quinquefolius, assembly GCA_020205615.1. Classification (NCBI taxonomy): domain Eukaryota; kingdom Viridiplantae; phylum Streptophyta; class Magnoliopsida; order Apiales; family Araliaceae; genus Panax; species Panax quinquefolius. The sequence goes on from CM035157.1 coordinate 65,125,323, forward strand.
TAAAACTTATTATAATATATATATATATATATATAATAAAATTGAGATAACTTCTCTTGATGATTTTGAAAAAGGGGTAAGTGGAGTTCCATATAATACGCCAAACTTATAACAAATGCTTTATAAAAATTTCCTCTATTTATCTCAATTCACTTGGCTTCACAAAACACATTTTTAAACAACAATTATTCATCAATAATATAACTTGCAATATTAACAACTTGATCATTCCCAGGAAAGCGGGGGCTTTTCGATAAGTATTTCTCCCTATTGGCGCGTAATTAGGTGACCAAACTCATTTCCTCGACAGAACTTTCTAGACATCGTCAATAATTCAAATAATAATATGAATAACTTTGTCATCTCAATTATTAATTTAATAATATAAAATATTATGACAATAATTGAATCAATAACGTGAGATACTATGCAGCAATTACTGTGGCAATAATTAAGTATAACTGAGTGACTTCTCACGTAAGCATCAATAATCAAAGATATTGTACAATACCGTGTTCTATTATGCAACCACGCGTATTATTGTACTTTTATAACTGGGTATTTCAACAGTTAATGGTAAAACTTTCACCGATATTTTTATAAAAAAGATATTTCTGTTGTTTTTTAATCCAACAATAATTCCATTGTGGGGTCCACCAATTTTTGTGCTGTCGTACGAATATTCCCTGATAAAATGAATATTCCCCGACCAATCAAATATTTTATGACAACTTGTTTACTTTGCAAAATTTATAAATATTACCCACAACTATAACATTATATCAAATCTACACCATAATATTCAAAATAATATTTAGAGAAAATTTAATCTTTATTCATAAAAGTTGGGGTCTTACGACCTCCCTTCTTATGAAATTTTGTCCACAAAATTGATGTACGTACCTGGTATGTCGAAGAGGTAAGGATACCTTGATTTCATTTTAGATTTTAACTCTTGAGGTATAACCTTTGAGCATAGAATATGATTTTTCTTATCCAAGATTTTAACAGGTATCTCCTCATACGTTAAATCTTCTACTATCTCATCTATTTCTAATTCAATAATGTGGTTTGGTTCATCCACATATTTACGTAACATCGATATGTGAAAAATGTTATGAACATGAGACATTCTTAGCGGTAAAGCGAGTCTATAGGCCAAAGTTCCTACTCGATCGAGGATTTTAAAATAGACCAATAAAATTGAGGTTGAGATTTTCTCTCTTCGTCAATTCTTGCTTATAGAATAACGCCTTCTCGCACCTTCTTCTTCACATTCATCAGCTCCGGGTGTGTAGCTTCAGCGGCTTTAACTTTATCGATTAAAGTCGATTCTACTCGTATATTTGACATCATAACGTGGGTCCCTAGAGTCTTTAACTCTATCTCCATCTTTTGTAAGTCGTACGATGGGTCTTTGTGTTAACAACGTCGCACTCGTAATCGCATACAATCTTCAACTCAACGCGTCAGCTACTACGTTCGCTTTTCCAAGATGGTATTGAATGGTATAGTCATAATATTTCAACAGCTCGAGCCAACGTCTTTGACGCATGTTGCGTTCATTTTAGGTGAAGAAATAATAGAGGGTTTTGTATCGAGTTTAAGGTCGATACAAAATTCGATTTCACGCTTTAGGGGTAGGCCATGAAGTCTTCAGGGAATACATTAGGAAATTTATTAACAATAGAAATATCATTCAAAAATGTCACTCTCATCCAAGACGTGGATAATACCTCACATTAATACTTATCAACTTGCCACCGTTATTCACGGCGTCCCCTACGAAAAGTCTGGCTTCGGTGCATCTCACACAAGAAAGTAACCAACGAAAGGCTCGGGGCTCTTTACTTATGGCTTGATATGACAGTGATTGACTTTAATGGTTTGGTTGCTTGAATTCGCATAACATGTTGGTTAGGAATATGAAAGCTAACAACCTTATGAAAATAATCAATTTTAGCATGATGAGTAGTTAACCAGTCGATTCCTAAAATCACATCAAATACAAGTATTTTCAAAAGATAAGATCGAGAGGTAACGTGAGGGTATTGATTTGAATCACACAAGATTTATAAACAGTGGAGGTAACGAAGGTTTCTCCTAATGGAGTTTCAACAAATAAGTCAAAGTCTAATTTCTCTGTAGTCAAATTTAAACATTGAGCGCAAGTAGGAGAAATAAAAGAATGGGTAGAACCAGTATCAAATAAGGTATAGACTTCACAAGAGTTTATGATTAACTTACCTGTGATAACTTCGTTCGGGTTCCTCGACAAACGCTTTCACTTAAACTATCGGCTTTGAATTATCTGGGACAACCTTTGGTGTCGCCATCCCAGCTGGACTTGACTTCACTACACGACAAAATTAAGCTATGTGACCTTCTCTTTCGCAATTGAAACACGCTTTGGGTTGTTGCGTACAGTTTGGTCAGATGTGTCCCTCCTGTCCGCATTTGTAGCATACGACCGGTGGTCGCTCTCCTTCCTTAGAAACGGGTGTTGGTGCTGCTATCTTTCCATCATTATTGAACCTCTTCTTCTTGAAGTTTTTCTCACTTAGTTCACCTTTCCTATTATCTTGGCCATGATTACCACCAAAGTGGTTACCATTTATGGCATGATAATTTCCTCCACGATGGTTATCGTTGTTCCGATGGTTGTTGCAACCGGTACGATTATTATCGTGTTGTTGGTCGTTACCTTTTGGTTGAGCTGACTCATAATCGTGTTCTAATAACTAAGCCCTATTCACAACAACTGAGTATAAACAAAGTTTATGAGAAATGAGGTATTGATGAATTTCGGGCTTCAAACCTCGTAGAAACATTCGCGTCATACGTTCCTCGTTATCTATTAAATGGGATGCAAACCGGGATAACTCCGCAAATTTAGCCTCGTACTGTGACACTGTCATATTGTTTTACTCCAGCTTGATGAATTCCACCTCCTTCATGTGACGAATACTTTTGGGAAAGTACTTGTCGTTGAACAATTCTTGAAACTTCTCACAAGATATCTTTAGTATAGAAAGATGAGTACGTTTTACAGATTCCCACCAATGATCTACCTCTTCTCTCAATATGAAGGTGGAGAAGGGAACCTTTTGCTCCTCGAAGCATTCCAAGACATTAAATATCTTGGTGATCTACATAATCCACGTCTCTGCCTTAAGTGGTTTTGGCTTCCAAAACAATCTGGTGGTCCTAGTTCCTTGAACTGCTTAGCAGTGACTAGTCGTGAGTTGCCAGTGTTTTGCACCTTCATTTTAAATAGGAGTATCTCGTTTGGTGTTTTATGAATTCTAAAAAACTCCTAAACATACCATGGTTCATCATTTGGTCGGTGTTGTTATTTACACGAGGATTATTTCCTTCTTGAGGCACATTATCCTGATTATTGATCATCGGTGACTCAACGGTCTCATGTGCTCCATTGCTTAGCTCAACATTTCCAGATGTCATTTTCAAACATTGCCACAAAACAAGGGTTAATTGACATGCTACATATTATCCCTATATTCTGACCGACCAATTAAATAACAATTAAGCTTAGGTAGGTCATAATAGCGAAAGAATTACCCATCTCACCCCTCCTAGTTCTAGCCTCATGATTAGTGGATTTTATATCCACGAATCGGTTTCTAGTTCAAGCTTATACATTGTTAAATCCTTGATTTTATGTTTGTTTTTACTTGTTTCTTGTTATTTTGTGTGTAGGGTGGTTGGTGTAGCAAATGATAAGGAAAGAAGGCATTTGGAGCGATATTGGAGCAAGTTTGAAGTTTTAACCAAAGTCAATTTGCAGAAGCATAGCCCGCCGGGGTGGGTATAATTAAGCCTTACACCCCCTCCGGGGCGGGGAGTCTTCAAATATGTTTTCTTGGTAGCCTAGCCCATTGACAAGGAATTTTATGATATATACTACCACGTAAGGGTGTGCCGAGTCTAGGTTGTCCTAATGTGATGCTAACACTGTTAGGACTTGAGTTTAGTAATTTCTTGGTATTGGGACTCTAAAGGGGATAGGATTGCATGCAGATTTTGGTTGTAAACATATAAATACATTAAAAACAACAAGATCATTATCACAGAAGGCAATTAACAGAGATTTTGGCAGATTTTCATATCGAGCTTTGGAGTGAAGATTTTGAAGGAACGTTCATATCAATTGCGGATTAAGGCTAAAGTGAAGGATGATCAGCATTATTCATTTTCTTTAGTTTTATATTTATAATTTGAAAGGTTGTTATCTTTGATTTATTCAGTTATTATTTCATTTATGATGAACTAAACACTTTTTAGGCTTATGATGGATCTTTAAGCAAAACGATGGTTTTTTAACTTTGATTTTCAGTTTAATGAGCTAGTATCCAGTTTATCTATATTAATTTGAGCTTGAATTTGTGAATTGCCTGGTCAACAGTTCTTTGTGAACTTATATGGATTTGAGAGAGGAAGTATGAGTCTAGACTTAGTTAATATAGCACGTGTTCTTGATTTATGTGAATGAACAGAATCTTGATGAATGATATATGCTTGACATCACATGTAATCGGATAAAGGACTTAAACTTAAAACTTCTTCAATTATAATTCGCATAGAGATATAGTGAGTTAGTTGATTAAGGTGTTTAACTTATTTCTATCTAAATTATGGATTTAAGTTAATACGGTATAAGTACATCGAGAGGTGGCTAGTGCTACATACGCGTTCTTGATTAATAAACTGGGATAGTGAATTGAACTGGAATAAAGGTGTAAAAATCAGAGTGAAGCTTAGGGTGAAGTCGTAAGCCTAATTCTCCAATAATTGTTTAAAATTTTAGTTTTTGTGATCTTAGTATTTTTAATAATTTAGTCTTAATAATTTTAATCATTAATTTGGATGGTTTAATAAAATTAGGATTAATAAGAAACTGATAATTGTGAGGTTAAATTCTTACTAAATTTTCTCTGTGGGAACGATACTCTACTTATTAATATATTACTTGTTGACCACGTATACTTACCTGTTGTGCGTAATTAGGTTTTACCCAACACCTCACATCTCAGCCAATGATCATATACCTATGCTCTGATACCAACTGTGACACCCCTAAAATAGGTATACATCACCCATTTTGAGTCGCCAAATACATGATACATAACTTAAATACAAACTTAATTTATACAACTATCGTGCTAAATACGACATCACAATAGCTGAGTTTTAACACGAATATTTTCTCGTAGATAATTTCCAAACTCAAATAAAGTCCTCATTACAATTATTATCACACTATTTTATAGAATACTGAGGACTACTAAAGCAACCATCTTGGACCATCACTCCATTCCCTAACTAGTCCCAGCTATATTCTCATTTTCTGAAGAGAACAATGGAAGAAAAGGGTGAGCTCAACTATCCCAGTAAAGAATATTATGACAAAGATAATATAGAATAAATTATCCTTAGCCTTCAATAGTATAACAACTAATAGAATACAATAGACAAATTTTAGATCAACAACTGCAGCGGAATAAACAATTCATTAGAAGAGTCAAGTAGAGCATGATATCTAATATCTTCTATGATTTAAAAGTTTATCATCAATTTTATCGCTGAGACTCAGCTCAATAAATAATCCACATCACTGAATTATCCATGCACTACGGGCCAAAGATATTCATTAGTATCACATCCACGAATTATCCATGCACTACGGGCCAAGGGTATTCGTGTTATCACCAATAGTCATGATCATGCCAAACACCAATTCATCTTTGCACCCTTGGCCGAAGAGAACACATGGTTATGATCATACCAACAACTGTCCATCAATGCACTATGGGTCAATGAAGACTTTTACCATATCATTTATAAATTTACAGGTTATGATTATATCGATACATAATTCCTGGTCATAATCATACCAATCAACAGTCCATCTATGCACTACGGGCCAAAGATGACTTTCATCACAATATAAGCATTAGGATGATGACAATGATATAATAATTCAATCAAACGAAATCAATGATAAATATTAAAGACTTTAAATTTATCCAGAGTTTAAAAATGTCCAAATTGTCAACATGATAACTGCTTTGTTGAGTAAATTTCAAGAATAATAATCACGTATCAAAAATAATTTGGACAGAAAAGAAATCAAATTTTCGTCGTGAATAGTACCCCGGGTGAATAGTACCCCATGAATAGTACTTCATGAATAGTGTCATATGTATGAATAGTGCCGTATGTATGAATAGTGCCGTACATATGAATAGTGCCGTACGTATGAATAGTGCTGTATGTATAAATAGTACCCATGAATAGTACTCTGGCATGAAAAGCTTAAAATTTAACAAGAATGTTCAAAAAAATATTTTAATGGAACGATACTAGATGAAACGCAAATTTTAAGTATATTCCACTAATTTCAAGGAGTATAGAAGCAATACTTTAACAAAATGAGTACATAATTCAGAATCTAAAACAAAATAATATTACTTACATACTACAGAGTATGGAAGAAAATATTATTCCTTACGAATATTGAACAGAAATAATATCCTTTACCAATATTGAACTAAAATAATATTCTTCACGAATATTAAACGAAGACAATATCCCTACGAATTTTGAATGAAAATAATATTCCTTACAAATATTGAACGAAAAATAAAATTCCTTACGAATACGAGAAATAATATCGTAAGTGAATATAAGATAAATAATACCCCTTACCTCAAAAACAGAGCAATTTTGACTGGTATAGCGGAGATATTCTTGAATAAAATTTTTACTATTTTTTACACTCAAAGCTTCCTTACTCTAAAGAAAAACATTCATTATTATAGAAGAAGAATTCTCTGATTCTGGTGTGATTTTCAATTCTAAACTAAGCATCCTATGTATAGGAGAATGACATGATACTATTTGGATGCACAGTAAGGAAAAAATCATGGACTGCACAGTAACTGTCACGAGAATCAATTGAAATTTTCTAATTTTACTATGCAAATACTATGCAGACACTATGCAAATACTATGCATATTAAAATATAATATACTCTATTTTTCATAAAAAACAAAATTTATGTTAATATATATATATATATATATATATATAAACAAAATCGAGATAACTTCTCTGGACGATTTTCAAAAATGGGTAAGTGGGAGTCCATATAATACGCCAAACTTATAACAAATACTTCATAAAAATCTCCTTTATTTATCTCAATTCACTTGGCTTCACAAAATACATTTTTAAATAACAAGTATTCATCAATAATATAACTTGCAATATTAACAACCAAATCATTCCCAGGAAAGAGGGGGCTTTCCGATAAGGATTTCTCCCTATTGGCGCGCAATTAGGTGACCAAACCCCTTTTCTCGACAGAACTTTCTAGACATCGTCAATAATACAAATAATAATATGATTAACTTTGTCGTCTCATTTATTGATTTAATAATATAAAATATTGTGATAATAATTGAATCAATAACGTGAGATACTATGCAACACTTACTATGACAATAATTGAAATAAACTGAGTGACTTCTCATGTAAGCATTAATAATCAAAGATACTGTACAATACTGTGACGCCCCCAAAATTAGGTATACATCACCCATCTTGGGTAGTCAGATACATGGTACAGAATTTAAATACAACTTACTAATATAACTGTCGTGTACAATACGACATAAACTGTGAGTTTGAATACAAATATTGTCTACTAGATATTATACAAACTCAAAAGGAGTCCTCATTACAATTATTATCACACTATTTCACAGAATAGTGAGGACTACTAATGCTATCCTCTCGGACCATTACTCCGCTCCCAGACTCGTCCCAAGCTATATTCTCATTTCAAAGAGAACAAAAGTGAAAGAAAGGGTGAGCTCAACTAGCTCAAGAAGAAATATTATGACTAAGATAATGCGAGAATAAATTATCATTAGCCTACAACAAAGATGTTAAATGAGTAAATATAATGAACATCAAGTTTAACTACAGCGGAACCAACAATCCATTAAAAGAGTCAAGTAGAAAATAAAATCTACTATCTTTTATGATTTAAAAGGTTTTTCATCACTGTTATAGCGGAGACTCAGCTTTAATAAATATTCCACAACATTGAATCACCCCTGCACTACGGCCAAGGATATTCTTTAGTATCACGACCACAATTATTCATGCACTACATGCCAAGAATAGTTGTGTATTCATTAATGGTCATGATCATGCCAACAACTGTCCATCAATGCATTACGGCCACTGAGGATTTTTACCACATCATTTGTAACATTACGGTCATGATTATACCGAATAGTCTCTGGTCATAATCATACCAAGTCCATCTATGCACTACAGGCCACAGATGACTTTCAATATAAACATGAGGATGATGACAATGATATAAGAATTCAATAAAACAAGTTCAAGAATTAATTTATCTAGGAACCAATAACATCCAAACTGTCAACATGATACTGCTTTGTAGAGTAAAAATTCAAGAATACTGAGAAGAATATTTCCATGAAAGGATACTGGATGAAGCGCAAATATCAAGAATATTCCACTAATTTCATGGAGTATAGAAGTCAAAGTTTTAACCAACTGGGTATAATAAAGAATGGAATAACAAAAGAAATCACCATGCATGCGATAGATCAAGACAGCAGGCGAAGTTATTCCAATGAATAATAAATAACGGAACCGGTCCGGCGTAAAACACATGCAGGCGTGATATTCCAACGTAATAATAAAGAATGGAACCAGTCCCAAGCAGAAACACACACGAGATGTGATGTTCCAATGTAATAATAATAAAGATTTTAACCAGTCCGTGTAAAACACACGCATGTGATATTCCAAAGAGAATAATAATAAAGATTTTAACCAGTCCGTGTAAAACACACGATGTGATGTTCCAATGTATAATAATAGAAGAATGTCACCAAGTATAGGGTAAACCACGTATATGAAAAGTTATTCCAACATAATAATAAGCAATGGAATAACAACAGCTTCTCTTCATGAATAAGAAAGAATAACACCCCTTACGGGTACAACAAATAATATTCCTACCTTAGAAGAACTGAATATTGGAAAAGTGAAGTAGCGAATACTTTTCTTCTTCTCTCTCTATAGTTTCTCTCTCTGAGTTTCAAAGAATTCGTAAGAAATAATGAAGGAATGAGTTTTCTATTTATAGAAAAAAGCGAGGGTGGCTCTTGGTCTTAACGAAGGGGTCAAAATGACTCTTGGTAATATTGAAGAGACAACTACTATTTCATGAAAGGGTAATTAACCCTTGGAACACCGAAGAGGCAGTTAACTCTTGGTAATATTGAAGGGACAACTACTATTTGCGAAGGGGTAATTACTATTGACGAAGGTAATTACTATTGACGAAGGTAATTACTATTGACGAAGATAATTACTATTGACGAAAGTAATTACTATTGACGAAGATAATTACTATTGACGAAAGTAAATACTATTGACGAAGGTAAATACTATTGACGAAGGTAAATACTATTGATGAAGGTAAATACTATTGACGAAGAGACTCTTAGATGATGACATATGGGCCCCCATAAAATATTAAACTTACCACAAACGTCTCATAACAGACTCTTTATATACATCAAGGATTGAATTACCACAAATCATTTTATTTTTAATCAACACATATTTAATCTTTCAACAATTATTAATCATTTATAACTTGTCGTCTCAATTAATAATATAACATATTATACAGATGATACTGTGACAATAATTGAATCAATAATATAAGAGATATGATGCAGCAATTACTGTAGTAATAATTGAGTATAGCTAAGTGACTTCTCACGTAAGCATCAATAATCAATACCGTGTGCTACTATGCAACCACGCGTATTACTATACTTTTACCACCGGGTAGTTCAACAGTTTTAACGGTAACACCTCCGCCGTTATTTTTATAGAAAGATAATTTTGTCGTTTTCTAACTACGACAATACTTCCGTTGTGGGGTCCACCAATGATTGAGCCGTCGTACGAATATTCCCCGACCAAACGAATATTTTATAACAACTTGCTTACTTTGCAAAATTTATAAATATTACCCACAACTATAACATTATATCAAATTTATTCCATAATATTAAAAAAATAATATTTATAGAAAATTCATCTTTATTTATAAAAGTCGGGTCTTACAACCTCCCTTCTTATGAAATTTACGCCCTCGAAATTAGGTACGCATTACTGGTATGTCGAAGAGGTAAGGATACCTTGATTTCATTTCAGATTCTAACTCCCAAGTCATTTCCTCAACATCGTGGTTCCTCCACAAAACTTTGACTTGAGGTATAACCTTGGAGCGTAGAATATGTTCCTTCTTATCCAAAATTTGAACAGGAACCTCTTCATACGTCAAATCTTCCGCTATTTCGTCCGGTTCTAACTCAATAATATGGTTCGGGTCTTTCACATATTTACGTAACATGGATATTTGAAAAAAGTTATGAACACGAGACATATTTGGCGGTAAAACGAGTCTATAGGCCACAGTTCCTACTCGATCGAGGATTAAAAATGGACCGATGAATCGAGGTTTGAGTTTTCCTCTCTTTCCAAATCTTGTAACTCCTTTCCATGGAGCAACTCTTAACAACACATGATCTCCTTTATCGAATTCCACGTCCTTTTGATGAAGATCAGCATAACTCTTTTGTCGATTTTGTGAGGTTTTTATACGTTGTCGGATCGTTTGAATCTTTTCCGTAGTCATACGTACCAACTCTGGTCCCAACAACGTTGCTTCACCCACCTCATCCCAGCATACTGGAGAACGACACTTTCTTCCATACAACGCTTCGAATGGAGCCATGCCAATACTTGCTTGATAACTGTTGTTGTAGGAAAACTCCACCAATGGTAAGAACTTGTCCCAACTTCCCTTGAAATCAAGGACACAGAGTCTTAATAGATCTTCAAGAGTTTGAATAGTCCTCTCCGATTGTCCGTCCTTCTGAGGATGATATGCCGAGCTAAATCGTAAGTCTGTGCCCATAGCTTTTTGCAAACTAACCCAAAATCGTGAAGTAAATCTTAGGTCTCGATCAGAAACTATTGATACCGGCATACCATACAGTCTTACAATCTCGTTTATGTACATACGAGCAAGACGTTCAAGTGTATAAGTTTCTCGTATTGGTAAGAAATGAGCAGACTTGGTCAATCTATCAACAATGACCCAAATCGCATCAAAGCCTTGAGAAACCTTAGGAAGACCGGTAACGAAATCCATGGTAATGTGCTCCCACTTCCATTCTGGAATTTCAAGTGGTTGCAATGGACCTTTTGGCACTTGATGCTCCGCTTTAACTCGTTGACAAGTTAGACACCTTGAGATAAACATCGCTATCTCTCTCTTCATATTGCTCCACCAAAATGTATGAAGAATATCATGATACATTTTAGTACTCCCAGGATGGATTGCAAATGGTGTGTTGTGCGCCTCCATCATGATATTATACTTTAAATCAGGGTCGTTAGGAACACAAAGTCCGGAGTTGACTCAAGTATTCCTTCTTCATCAATTCTTGCTTCCAAAGATAGCACCTTCTTGCACTTTCTTCCTCATACGCATCGCCTCCGTGTCCGTAGCTTGAGCGACTTTAACTTTATCGATTAAAGTCGGTTCTACTCAGTATACTCGCTATCATCACATGCGTCCCTGGAGTCTTTAACTCTATCTCCATCCTTTGCAAGTCACACAAAATGGGCCTTTGCGTTGACAATATCGCACTCGTACTTGCATATGATCTTCTACTCAATGCGTCAGCTACCACGTTCGCTTTTCGTGATGGTATTGGATGGTATGATCATAATCTTTCAACAGTTCAAGCCAACGTCGTTGTCGCATGTTGAGTTCCTTTTGAGTGAAGAAATATTTGAGGCTTTTATGATCCGTAAAGATCTCCACTTTCTCCCCATACAAGTAATGCCTCCAAATTTTAAGTGCAAAAATACAACAAATGCTAACTCTAGATCATGAGTAGGATAATTCCTCTCATATTCTTTGAGTTGTCGCGAGGCATAAAGCTATAACTTTTCCATGTTGCATGAGAACACATCCCAACCCTTTGCCCAAGCATCATTTGTAGATGACAAATCCTCCGAGCCGATGGTATTGTCGAACAGTCTTTGAAATAAGTCTCCTCTTGAGTTCTTGAAAACTCTTCTCATATTCTTCGCTCCAATTCGAACTTTGTATCTTTTCGAGTTAGTTGAGTCGATGGAGTAGCGATTCGAGAAAATCCTTCCACGAATCTCCGATAATAACCAAATAAACCGAGAAAGCTACGTGCCGGTCCATCGATTTAGGTTGTTCCCGACTTTGAATAGCTTCAATCTTTGCTAGGTCAATAGATATTCCATGACTTGATACCACGTGCCCAAGGAATGCTACTTCTTCAAGCCAGAACTCCCATTTCTTCAACTTGGCATAAAGCTTATATTCACGAAGCTTTTGGAGTGTCAGCCTCAAGTGTTGCTCATGATCTTCACGGCTTTTGGAATAAATAAGGATGTCATCAATAAAGATGACCACAAAGTGATCTAAATATTCCTTGAATACTCGGTTCATCATATCCATAAAGGCAACAGGAGCATTAGTCAATCCAAAGGACATGACTAGGAATTCATAATGCCCGTACCGAGTTCTGAAAGCCGTTTTTGGAATGTCAGCGGTTCTAATCTTCAATTGGTGATATCCGGAATGAAGATCAATCTTTGAAAAGAATTTGGCTCCTTGCAATCGGGTCAAAGTCATCATCAATACGTGGCAATGGATACCTATTTTTGATGGTGACATGATTCAACTCCCGATAATCAATACAAAGTCGCATACTCCCATCTTTCTTCTTCACGAATAGAACAGGAGCACCCCAAGGAGAAGTACTAGGACGAATAAAGCCAATGTCTAACAATTCCTGCAGTTGGGTCTTTAACTCCTGAAGTTCAATAGGAGCCATTCGATATAGGGCTTTGGAAATAGGTTTTGTACCGGGTTCAAGGTCGATACAAAATTCAATTTCATGCTCTGGGGTAGGCCGGGAAGTTCTTCTTGGGAATACGTCGAAATTTATTAACAATAGAAATATCGTTTAAAACTGACGTATTTTTGTTTAAATCTGTGACATGAGCTAAGAAAGCTTGACATCCATTTTTCAATAAACGAATAGCTTTATGGCTTGAGATGACCGTGATTGATTTTAATGGTTTGGTCGTTTGAATTCGCATAATAGGTTGATTAGGAATATGAAAGCTAACAACCTTACGAAAATAATCAATTTTTGCATGATAAGTAGTTAACCAATCAATCCCAAGAATCACGACAAATGCAAGTATTTTTAATGAAATATGATCGACAGGTAATGTGAGGGTATCGATTTGAACCAAACAAGACTTATAAACAGTGGATGTAATGAAGGTTTTTCCCAACGGAGTTTCTACAGATAAGTCAAAGTCTAATTTCTCCGGAGTCAAATTTAATCGATGAGCGCAAGTAGGAGAAATAAAAGAATGGGTAGAACCGGTATCAAATAAAGTATAGATTTCATTAGAGTTTATGATAAGCTTACCCGTGATGACCTCATTCGGGTTCCTTGCTCTCTGGGAGGTCACAACAAACGCTCTCCCTTGACTACTAGGTTTGACTTTTTCGGGACTGACCTTTGGTGCCTCCATCCTAACTGAATTTGTCTTGATGAACGATAAAAATCGAGCTAAGTGACCTTCTCTTCCACAATTATAACATGCTTTGACTCAAGCATGGCGCAGATTCGATCGATGTGTCCCTCTCCTCCGCATTTGAAGCACATGATAGGTGGTCTTTCTCCTTCCTTAACAACGGGTGCTGGTGCTGACGTCTTTTCATTATTGTTGAATCTCCTTTTCTTGAAATGTCCATTCTTATTATTTTGGCCCCGATTACCACCGAAGTGGTTACCATATCCGGCTGTTGATTCCCTCACGCTTGTTGTCACCGCTTGATGACTACTCTCATTTGGTATTATAATTTTGCTTACCGCTCTCTTTTTGTTATATTGACTCGTTATCGCGCTCCACTAATCGAGCCCTATTTACAACATCCGAATACAAACACGGTTTATGAGAAATAAGATGTTGACGTATCTCCGACTTCAAACCTCTTAAAACATTCGCGCCATTCTCTCTTCATTATCCATCAAGTGGGACGAAACCGTGATAACTCCGCAAATTTTTCCTCGTATTGCGACACGGTCATATTGTTTTGTTCCAACTTGATAAACTCCACCTCCTTCATGTATGGCGAATACTTTCGGAAAGTATTTGTCGTTGAATGACTCTGGAACTTCTCTCAAGATATCTTGATCAAAAGAGTTGAGTACGCGTTTCTGGATTCCCACCAATGAATCACTCTCTCGCGTAACATAAAAGCGTGAAAGGAAACTTTTGCTCCTCGGAGCATCCCAAGACATCAAATATCTTGGTAATCTGCTTTATCCATGCTTTCGCTAGAAGTGGTTTTGGCTCTCCTTAAACTCCGGTGGTCCCAGCTCCTTGAATTGTTTAGCGGTGACCGCCAGAGTTTTCCGTGTTTCCACCTACGTTTTGGGCGAGAGTCGCTCTCACTGTCATGTTGCATGAATTGCATAAAAGCCTCCGAACATTTGATCATTCATCATTTGGTCGGTGTTGTTGTTTGCATGAGGATTGTCGCCTTCACGATGCACATTATCCCGATTATTGATATGTGGTGAATCAACGATCGCTTTGTGCTCCATTGCTATTCTCAACATTCTCGGATGTCATTTTCAAATCGCCCACAAAATAAAAGGTTAATTGACATGTAACAAATTATCCCTATATTCTACGTGAGACCAATAAAATAGCACATAAACTTAGGTAGGTCATACTAGCGAAGGTATTCCCGTCTCTCCCCTCCTAGTACTATTCTCACATCTTAGCTAGGGATCATATCCTAAGCTCGATACTAAACGTGGCGCCCCAAAATTAGGTATACATCACCCATCTTGGGTAGTCGATACATGGTACTGTAATTTAAATACAACTTACTAATATAACTGCTAGTATACAATACGACATAAAGCGTGACTTTGAATACAAATATTGTCTACTAGATATTATACAAACTCAAAAGGAGTCCTCATTACAATTATTATCACACTATTTCACGAGAATAGTGAGGGACTACTAATGCTATCCTCTGGACCATTACTCCGCTCCCAGACTCGTCCCAAATATATTCTCATTTCACGAAGAGAAGCGTTGAAAGAACGGGTGAGCTCAACTAGCTCAAGAAGAAATATTATGACTAAGATAATGCGAATAAATTATCATTAGCCTCAACAATGTGTTAAACCGATAAAATATAATGAACATCAAGTTTAACTACAAATAACCAAAGAATCCATTAAAAGAGTCAAGTAGAAAATAAAATCTACTATCTTTTATGATTTAAAAGTTTTTCATCATTTGTTATAAGCGAGACTCGACTTTAATAAATATTCCACATCATTGAATCACCCTTACGCACTACTACCAAGGATATTCTTTAGTATCACGACCACAATTATTCATGCACTACGGGCGAAGAATAGTTGTGTATTCATTAATAATCATGATAATGCCAACAACCGTCCATCAATGCACTACTGACCCTTTGAGGATTTTTACCACATCATTTGTAACATTACGGTCCATGATTACATCAGAATAGTCTCTCGGTCATAATCATACCAAGTCCATCTATGCATGCACTCTGACAGCCACGATGACTTTCAATATAAACATGAGGATGATGACAATGATATAAGAATTCAATAAAACAAGTTCAAGAATTAATTTATCTAGGAACCAATAACATCCAAATCGACAACATGATCTTTGCTTTGTAGAGTAAAAATTCAAGAATCTTTGAGAAGAATATTTTCATGAAAGGATCTTTGGATGAAGCGCAAATATCAAGAATATTCCACTAATTTCATGGAGTATAGAAGTCAAAGTTTTAACCAACTGGGTATAATAAAGAATGGAATAACAAAAGAAATCACCATGCATGCGATAGACCGCACAGGCAGGTTATTCCAACAGAATAATAAATAACGGAACCAGGTCCGGCGTAAAACGCATGCAGCGGGATATTCAACGAATAATAAAGAATGGAACCGGTCCGGCGTAAAACACATGCATGGATGTTCCAATGAATA
Organism: Panax quinquefolius; assembly: GCA_020205615.1. Taxonomy (NCBI): domain Eukaryota; kingdom Viridiplantae; phylum Streptophyta; class Magnoliopsida; order Apiales; family Araliaceae; genus Panax; species Panax quinquefolius. The sequence goes on from CM035157.1 coordinate 65,141,595, forward strand.
ATAATAAAAAGATTTTAACCAGTCCTGTAAAACACACGAGACAGATGTTCCAATGAAATAATAATAAAGATTTTAACCAGTCCGGTGTAAAACACACGTATACGATGTTCCAATGAATAATAGAAGAATGTCACCAAGTATAGGGTAAACCACGTATACAAGTTATTCCAATGTAATAATAAGCAATGGAATAACAACAGTTCTCTTCATGAATAAGAAAGAATAACACCCTTACGGTACAAAAAATAATATTCCCTACCTTAGAAGAACCTGAATATTGGAAAAGTGAAGTAGCGAATACTTTTCTTATTTCTCTCTATAGTTTCTCTCTCAGAGTTTCAAAGGAATTAAGTAAGAAATAATGAAGGAATGAGCTTTCTATTTATAGAAAAACTGAGGGTGGCTCTTGGTCTTAACGAAGTGTCAAAATGACTCTTGGTAATATTGAAGAGACAACTACTATTTGCAAAAGGGTAATTAACCCTTGGAACACCGAAGAGGCAGTTAACTCTTGGTAATATTGAAGGGACAACTACTATTTGCGAAGGGGTAATTACTATTGACGAAGGTAATTACTATTGACGAAGGTAATTACTATTGACGAAGATAATTACTATTGACGAAAGTAATTACTATTGACGAAGATAATTACTATTGACGAAAGTAAATACTATTGACGAAGGTAAATACTATTGACGAAGGTAAATACTATTGACGAAGGTAAATACTATTGACGAAGAGACTCTTAGATGATGACATATGGGCCCCCCATAAAATAATTAAACTTACCACAAACGTCTCATAACAAACTCTTTATATACATCAAGGATTGAAGTACCACAAATCATTTTATTTTTAATCAACACATATTTAATCTTTCAACAATTATTAATCATTTATAACTTGTCGTCTCAATTAATAATATAACATATTATATAGATGATACTGTGACAATAATTGAATCAATAATATAAGAGATATGATCGTGATTCTTTATGTAGCAATAATTGAGTATAGCTAAGTGACTTCTCACGTAAGCATCAATAATCAATCTGTGTGTACTACTTAACCACGCCAGACATCGCATATTCTTTTACTTTTACCACCGGGTAGTTCAACAGCTTTTAACGGTAACACCTCCGTAGTTATTTTTATAGAAAGATAATTTTGTCGTTTTCTAACTACTTACAATACTTCCGTTAATGGGGTCCACCAATGATTGAGTAGTCGTCGTCTTAATATTTCCCACCAAACGAATATTTTATAACAACTTGCTTACTTTGCAAAATTTATAAATATTACCCACAACTATAACATTATATCAAATTTATTCCATAATATTAAAAAAATAATATTTATAGAAAATTCATCTTTATTTATAAAAGTTTGGGTCTTACAACCTCCCTTCTTATGAAATTTAAGCCCTCGAAATTAGGGAACGATACGGTATGTCGAAGAGGTAAGGATACCTTGATTTCATTTCGATTCTAACTCCCAAGTCATTTCCTCAACATCGTGGTTCCTCCCACAAAACTTTGACTTGAGGTATAACCTTGGGCGTAGAAATATGTTCCTTCTTTTCCAAAATTTGAACAGGAACCTCTTCATACGTCAAATCTTCCGCTATTTCGTCCGGTTCTAACTCAATAATATGGTTCGGGTCTTTCACATATTTACGTAACATGGATATTTGAAAAACGTTATGAACACGAGACATATTTGGCGGTAAAGCGAGTCTATAGGCCACAGTTCCTACTCGATCGAGGATTAAAAATGGACCGATGAATCGAGGATTGAGTTTTTCTCTCCTTCCAAATCTTGTAACTCCTTTCCATGGAGTAACTCTTAACAACACATGATCTCCTATATCGAATTCCACGTCCTTTCGATGAAGATCAGCATAACTCTTTTGTCGATTTTGTGAGGTTTTTATACGTTGTCGGATCGTTTGAATCTTTTCCATAGTCATACGTACCAACTCTGGTCCCAACAACGTTGCTTCACCCACCTCATCCCAACATACTGGAGAACGACACTTTCTTCCATACAACGCTTCGAATGGAGCCATGCCAATACTTGCTTGATAACTGTTGTTGTAGGAAAAGTCCACCAATGGTAAGAACTTGTCCCAACTTCCTTGAAATCAAGGACACGAGTCTTAATAGATCTTCAAGAGTTTGAATAGTCCTCTCCGATTGTCCGTCCGTCCGTCGAGGGATGATATCTTGAGAGCTAAATCGTAAGTCTGTGCCCATAGCTTTTTGCAAACTAACCCAAAATCGTGAAGTGAATCTTGGGTCTCGATCAGAAACTATGGATACCAGCATACCATACAGTCTTACAATCTCGTTTATGTACATACGAGCAAAACGTTCAAGTGTATAAGTTTCTCGTATTGGTAAGAAATGAGCAGACTTGGTCAATCTATCAACAATGACCCAAATCGCATCAAAGCCTTGAGAAACCTTAGGAAGACCGGTAACGAAATCCATGGTAATGTACTCCCACTTCCATTCTGGAATTTCAAGTGGTTGCAATGGACCTTTTGGCACTTGATGCTCCGCTTTAACTCGTTGACAAGTTAGACACCTTGAGATAAACAACGCTATCTCTCTCTTCATATTGCTCCACCAAAATGTATGACGAATATCATGATACATTTTAGTACTCCCAGGATGGATTGCAAATGGTGTGTTGTGCGCCTCCATCATGATATTATACTTTAAATCGTGGTCGTTAGGAACACAAAAGTCCGGAGTTGACTCAAGTATTCCTTCTTCATCAATTCTTGCTTCGGCGCAGCACCTTCTTGCACTTTCTTCCTCATACGCGCATCGGCTCTCAGTGTCCGTAGCTTGAAGCGACTTTAACTTTATCGATTAAAGTCGGTTCTACTCAGTATACTCGCTTATCATCACATGCGTCCTGAGTCTTTAACTCTATCTCCATCCTTTGCAAGTCACACAAATGGGCCTTTGCGTTGACAATATCGCACTTTTCGTGCTTGCATATGATCTTCTACTCAATCGCGCCGTCATTTACCACTTTCGCTTTTCGGGATGGTATTGGATGGTATGATCATAATCTTTCAATAGTTCAAGCCAACGTCGTTGTCGCATGTTGAGTTCCTTTTGAGTGAAGAAATATTTGAGGCTTTTATGATCCGTAAAGATCTCCACTTTCTCCCCATACAAGTAATGTGAGGGTATCGATTTGAACCAAACAAGACTTATAAACAGTGGATGTAATGAAGGTTTCTCCGAACGGAGTTTCTACAGATAAGTCAAAGTCTAATTTCTCCGGAGTCAAATTTAATCGATGAGCGCAAGTAGGAGAAATAAAAGAATGGGTAGAACTGGTATCAAATAAAGTATAGACTTCATTAGAGTTTATGATAAGCTTACCCGTGATGACCTCATTCGGGTTCCTTGCTCTCTGGGAGGTCACAACAAACGCTCTCCCTTGCACTACCGGTTTTGACTTTTCTGGGACGGCCTTTGGTGCCTCCATCCTAGCTGAATTTGTCTTGATGAAATGACAAAATCGAGCTAAGTGACCTTCTCTTCCACAATTATAACATGCTTTGATTGGCATGGCGCATTCGGATGATGTGTCCTCTCCTCGCATTTGAAGCATATGATAGGTGGTCTTTCTCCTTCCTTAACAACGGGTGCTGGTGCTGACGTCTTTCCATTATTGTTGAATCTCCTTTTCTTGAAATGTCCATTCTTATTATTTTGGCCCTGATTACCACCGAAGTGGTTACCATATCTGGCCTGTTGATTCCCTCCACGCTTGTTGTCACCGCTTTGATGACTACTCTCGCTGGTATTATAATTTTGCCGGCTGCTCTCTTTTAGTTGCGTTGACTCGTTATCGCGCTCCACTAACTGAGCCCTATTTACAACATCTGAATACAAACACAGTTTATGAGAAATAAGATGTTAACGTATCTCCGGCTTCAAACCTCTTAAAAACATTCGCGCCATTCTCTCTTCATTATCCATCAAGTGGGACGCAAACCGTGATAACTCCGCAAATTTTTCCTCGTATTGCGACACAGTCATATTGTTTTGTTCCAACTTGATAAACTCCACCTCCTTCATGTGGCGAATACTTTCAGGAAAGTATTTGTCGTTAAACAGCTCCTGGAACTTCTCTCAAGATATCTTGATCTGGCGAGGTTGAGTACGTTTCTGGATTTCCACCAATGTCTGCCTCTCCGCATAACATAAAAGGCGTGAAAGGAACCTTTGCTCCTCGGAGCATCCCAAGACATCAAATATCTTGTAATCTGCTTTATCCATGATTCCGCTTAGAAGTGGTTTTGCTCTCCCTTAAACTCGGTGGTCCCAGCTCCTTGAATTGTTTAGCGGTGACCTTGAGAGTTTTTCGTGTTTCCACCTACGTTTTGGGCAGAGTCGCTCTACTTTCTTTGTTGCATGAATTGCATAAAGCCTCTGAACATTTGATCATTCATCATTTGGTCAGTGTTGTTGTTTGCATGAGGATTGTCGCCTTCCTGATGCACATTATCCTTATTTCTCCCTTAATAGGTCAGATGAAGCGCGCAGCCCCCCTTTTTGCCCATTTTTGGTTTAATTTTAATTGCTATATTTACTTAATCAAATGACTTAAAAGTCCTTTTCCAGTTGGACTAAGTTTGGACAATCCATTTAGTTGTTTGTGCTTTCTAATTAAAATGATCGTGCCATGTTAAATAGCATGGTCCAAAACCTTAATTTTATCTTATCCTAATTATTTAATTAGGGTTTCTATTCCACTCATTTGGAATTTAAGTAATTACTCATGTATATTAATTATATAACCCAATTAGACTTGCTTTAATTAAGTTATAAAAAATTAATTAGTTGAGATATATAAAATAAATCTCTTAGAGTTAGTTTACTAGTACATGAATTAAATACTAGTATTCTTCAATTAATATAACCCTTAGATTATTTAATTTGCACACCTAATATATAATATTAGGTTATAAAGCTTTATTTTTATTGCCTTTTATAAATTAAATAAATATATATGTATATCTATAATATATATATTTATTTAATCTCATACATATCCCACATTAGTCATAACATATTTATCATTATTGATGAATATTTATTATATTCATTTATCCACATATTTATTCAATATAGGTCACAAAGTTTTCAATATTAATAATATTTAATTAATATATTTATTTATAATGTGACTAAGAATTCTTGGATATTACAAAGCCCAAACCAAAATGTACTAAAATACATAAGAAATGTTTTCAAAATAGGCAATGTACTAATACCTAAATCAAATTCATTACAAATTCGAAATACCCTGATCAAATCCCTCAAAAATTTTATTAAAAATTAATAAAATTCAGAACTAAAATGAGTTTGTCAATCAAAACCCCATCATTATCATCCTCTGCTCTTGAATGTCACCGCCACACCCACAAATTCTTCCTCTTCAGTAACTAAACAACCCTAATCCACAACAGAGCAGTCCCTACACAGAATAAAGGCACCATATGAAATCACAGATCAGAGTATTTGTAGAGAGATAATACACATGCTGCCACAACTAGGGACCAAAGCCTTGCCTTTAGGAAGGGAATCTGTATGGAGAATAGGGGTGGGTTGTCCCAAATCCCATGGAAACAATCCTTCTGTTCAGCTTCTTTCCCAACCATCTAAATGCATTCCAAAATTATCAATATTTATATTATTATATACTACAACTAATAATACAACACTAATTCCAAGATCAGAGTGTATAATAATGGGTTTAGAACGTGTTAACTCCAAGTTTCGCCACGCGTCTAATCACAGAATCCACGCGCTAGAAGCTGCACAATAACAGATCACACAGAAGTTTGACGGCTTATGCCGCCGGGGGATAGCTCCGATGTGAGAATAAGTACAGGCCATTTGCAAGGTTTAACAATGGAGGCTAAGTGTTTAGTGCTCAAAAGTAGGTATTACCTCATAATCGTAACCCTGGCCTTATATTTATAGTACTCTCATCACCTTCAGAATCCTCCTCCGAATTGGATTAGGACTCCTAGTCATGGTAGTTACCATAACTTGGGTCCAACACAATCTCCTTACAAGGTGCAAGTGGGATCCAATCCAATCACTACCTTTGGAGTTATCTTATTCAATTATGATTAGGATCCCAAACTCTACACGCAGGAGAGCCCATTGTGCAGGCCCAAATAATCCCACCATCAGGTCTGGGCTTTGGCCCAAAGGACTCGAAGACCCGACCCGAACACCACACGACAGGGTAGGGCTCCGGCCAAAAGTGCTCGCAAGCCGAACCCGAAGATCATCCACTAAGGTGAGGCGCCGACCCAAAAGGACTCGGACGCCAACTCGAACACCTCCAACCACTCCATGGGCTTCAGCCCAGTAGTCTCCTAAAGCCCTTCTAATGTCAGGACTTCGGTTCACGTGAAGGTCGGTAAAATACTCCTGAACATTGCCCTCAAGTCTCTTGTTATAATATATTTATAATTAGAGACTTGAAAGGTCAGACATTCGAAAGGTCACGACAGCTAATGATGAGTTATATGGGGAACCCAAGCGGTCTGTCCTCGTTTCTCAAAATGTTGCACGCCCTTCCATGCTTGGTTCCACCTTGAATATTTAATAGCCGCCCTTGGGTAACGTGCACCTACACCTATAAAAACCCCCTTTCCCCCATCACTATCACTTTTCCAGATTTCTCAATTTCAAACTCTTTGTCTATCTTTTCCGGCAAGGCGATTTTGGGCAAACAATTGTCCCCTTCCAACCACTTCCCATTCATACTTTTCTGGTCAATTTCAACGCATTTCCAGCTTCTTTTGATCTCGTTTAACCTCTGAAGTTCCACATTCCTATTTTATTTGCCATAAATGGCCGATTCTAGCATTCCTCCTCCTGCCACTGAATCAATTCCCCCCTCCATCACCACCGGCGACCTGGTTCTAGTTAAACTACCGATGGACCCTTCCGACGCCACTCCCTCCTCGATCCTGTCTACTCCAATAAGCGCCGGGGCTAGGTCTGAAACGCTTATCACTCCAAAGAGGAGTTTTCTCATCTTCACACCCCCTCCACCATCACATCCTCTCAACTCTCCGACGTCCAAATCCTTTACAACATCCCTCCTGAATATAAACTACGGGCACTGAAGCCCGACGAGAAGATGTTCTAGAGGCTCGAGGGCGAGTGGATAGCCGTTCCCCTATACAGTCTGAAGTATGGGGTTCAGTTCCCTCTTCACGAGTTCATTTCATCCTTTCTAAATTTTGCTGGAATCGGGTTCACACAACTCGTGCCGAACTTGTACATCCATCTAATTTCTTTCGTTGCACTATGCCAAGAAATCGGGATCACTCCTGGTCTCGACTTCTTTTTCGCCTTATTCACTGTCACCGGCTCGAAAGAACCCGGTTTGCGATAATTAAACAAACGGGCCAACCGACCCGTCATCATCAAAACCCCTTTGAGTAATAAGGGGTGGCACGACAAGTGGATCTTTATCCAAGGAACCGACCTTCAACTTCTTCCCAACTGGGCTCATCCTGAGGACCCCTATAGCCAAAGTATCGAAGTTCCCGAAGGATCGAGCCGATGCCTTCAAGGCTTTCTACAAAAAATGGAGCAAAACTGAGTGGAGTCTGACAGTTTTGTCCAGTCAAGCCTGGCTATACAAACATGGATGTAAGTATCTCCCTTCTGACCGATCAATCTCCTCTTACATTTTTATCTTTTGTCTCAGATGTTTTATGTCTTAACCCATTCTCTTCTGTGCAGTGACAATTTTTAAGCCCGAAGGGACCGCTGAATCCCTAACTCCACTACCTGTTACCACTAAACCTTTTCGTCTGCCGATAACCGACGGCTCTCCTGATGAAGAAACCATCCCTATCACCGAGCTATCGGTAGGGTCCACTTCAGGTCCCGACCACCAACAAAGCGGCTTTAAAGATGAGCCGAGCGGAGAAAATGGCTTTGTTGAAGAAGTCCAAGAAGCCTTCCAAACCGGCCACCAAAGCCCCCACCACAGTCGTTTCTTCGACCCGTCCGAAACCAACTCTTCTGCCACCTCCTCCTCAAGCCGAGGTGATCGATGACTCAAAGGATACCGAAGAAGTTCCTCTCGAGCCCCGACCCCAAAAGCCACAACTCATCGAAGACTCTAAACGACAACGTCCTGAACAGCAAGTTGTTGTGGCCGATCCAGTCATCGCCTCCACACCCACCTCCAGTCCGAGCTCCTCCCACAGATCGCCAAGTACCTGTTGGCCGAAGAGCTCTTCGGAAGTGTTCCCGTTCAAATTGTTCGATCATTTTAAGCTTTCGAGCGATGACGAACGGTTCAAGGGATTCTCTTTTGAAGAGTACCTTGTGGCTCATGTTCGGGCCCAGTGTTAGGTAATCCTTAAATTGGTTATCTTTTTCTTATTACTGTCATATCTTGTTCAACAGTATGACTCACTCTTATCTGCAGAATGACGCCATCTGGCTAGCAGCCATTTCGCCTCTTGCTCTACCAAAAAAGGATCAGATTGATGATGGATGCCTTCATGACTTTCTCGAGGCGAGAGATCCGTGGCCTGACTGCAGATCTGAAGAAAGAGAGGTATCTTCATGCCGGTACCCGTAATAAGGTGACCGAGGCTAAGCGTCAGGTCAGCGAACTCAAGTCATAATACTCCCTGCTGCAAGAAGAGTTCATCAGCTTGGACAATCACACCAAGAAACTCCTCGGGGAGAAGGAACATCTGGCCGGCGAGGTCAAGGACCGGGAGAAGGCTATCGACGCCCTGCAGGAGAATTTTTTCGAGATGATGGCGAAGATGATGCACGTGATGCGGGATAACAACGCTTTGACGACTGAAGTCACTGCCCTGCAGGGAGAGCTCGCAGAGGCCAAGCAGATAGCCATCACTGAATATGAAGAGTCTGATGCTTTGAACGAGAAAGTCATGGCCCAATTTGGGGAAGAGTACGAGACTTATCGGGAAAAGGCTAAGGCAAATCTGATAGCTGCTGGGCTCGACACCTCCCTTCTTGATTCTTCGGATAAGGAATCCGAAGCCGGGGATGACCCTCGCCCCGAATAGATGTGTTAGGACTTGTTAAATTTTTTACTTCTTCCGTTACCTTCTTTATCTGTACTTTGTCTGAATCTTACACGATCGGGTCTTGTAAAAATTAAAGGACATGAATGAAGTGTGATAATTTTGTTTATAAATTTTTGTTATCAGTTAAACTCGTGACTAACCTCGATCGGTTATGTCTTCCCGAACCTTCCGATCAGATTGTGCTTGAAGTTTGTCTGATTTAAAAAATTTATAGTTTTCTCGATCAGTTATACTCGTGACTAATATCGACCAGTGGTGTCTTTTCGAACCTTCTGATCGGATTGTGTTCAATGTTTTGTCCGTTCGAATATTAAGAGTCATATGAATATAGATGAAGTTAAACATCTCCGAAGAAAACTTTTATTTATTTCATTTAAGATTGAAGCGGTTACATGGATAAAGAAAAGAATGACATAACTATTACTGGTAAAATTTTCTAAGTCTTCCAGCATGCCATGTATTCTTTACTTTCGAACCCTCCATTGCTCGAAGCCGGTAAGTACTGGGCTTTGGAACCTCTACTACTTCGTATGGTCCCTCCCAGTTAGGCATCAGTTTGCCAGTGTTCTAGGGGGTTGATGCCTCCGACTCTCGGAGGACCAAATCGCCCACTTCAAACCTCCTCAACTTTACCCTCTGGTTATAGTGTCGAGCTGTTCTCTGCTGATAAACAGCCAACCTTAACAAAGTAGAGTCCCGAACCTCTTCCAGCAGATCCAAATTTGTTTCCAAACCGTCATCATTGTATAGCTCTTTGTACTGACTGACTCAAAGAGTGGGGGATCCGATCTCAACTGGTATGAGTGCATCGGTCCCGTATGCCAGTCTGAACGGAGAATCCCCGGTTGTTATCCTCGGAGTAGTCCGATATGCCCACAAAACACTTAGTAGCTCTTCGGGCCACCGACCCTTTAATTCATCCAACCTTCATTTTATCCCGTTGAGCAAGGTTCGGTTGGTCACTTCCACTTGACTATTCGATTGGAGATAAGCGACCGAGGTCTTGCGATGCTAAATTCCCAACTCCTTCAGAAAGCCTTCAAACTTTGACCCCACAAACTGTCTGCCATTATCTAAGACAATTGCCATGAGGATACCAAAATGATAAACCACTCTTTCTTTGAAAAATTTCAGACATTCTTGTTCGGTGATCCTCTGCAATGGTTTGGCTTCGACCCATTTCGTCATATAGTCGATAGCCACGATCACAAAACTAACTTGTCCCTTGGCCTTCGGCAGAGGCCCTAGGATGTCGATTCCCCATACAGCAAAGGGAATCGGGGATAAGACCGAATACAGCTCTACGGGAGGTTGATGTGAGATTGTGCTATTCAGCTAACACTTGGGACATCTTCTAACGAATTCCTTGGCCTCAGTGTAGATAGTCGGCCAGTAATACCCCTGCCTCAAAATCTTGTGCGTCAGTGACTTGACCCCCATGTGATCCCTACAAATCCCTTCATGTACTTCCCTAAGTGTATAGTCTGCTTTCGAGGGAGTTAAGCATTTGAGTAGGGGAGAACTAAAAGCCCTTCGGTATAGATCCCCTTCAATGAGGACAAAGTTTGAGCTTTGGTGTTTGACTTTCCTTGCTAGGATTCGGTCTGAAAGGAGAATCCCATCTGCCAAGTAGGAGATATAAGGCGTGAGCCAACAGTCAAGTCGGTCCAAGGCTAATACATATGTCTTCAGTACACTTGGGTGTTCTAAGACCTCCAAATAAACCGACCCGTTGAAGGAGCTTGCTTCGGTGGTTTCCAACCTGGCTAGGGCATCTGCTACCGTATTATCTGACCGATCAACTCCATGATAACTATGCGATGCGAAGTATGTGAGCTTCTCTTTCACTGTGGCTAGATATTTTGACATTCTTGCCCCCCGAGCCTCATATTCCTCTGATAACTGCTTAACCACCAGATTCTGAATCATCAGTAGATGACCAACCTCAGTATTTCCGTGCTTCGACCAATCGAGACCCACTAAGTATAGCCTCGTGATACTCGCTTCATTGTTTGTGGCCTTGAACTAAAACCGAATTGCTTGCTGGACTTTGAACCCTTCGGGACTTGTCAAAATGACCCTTGCTCCACTGACGTCCGAAGTCGACAATCCGTCCACATATAGAGTCAACAAGGCAAACCTCGGTTGGGTTTCGGTCACCGTGCTCACGTTTGGCTCTGATAAACGAACACTCTACCACGAAATCTGCTATGGCCTACCCTTTGATTGCCATTCAGGGATGGTATTCTATAGCAAACTATGTTAATTCCATCGCCCATACGGCCAACCGACCTGATACCTCTGGCTTATGTAAAATCTTCTTTAACGGCTGATCTATGTACACCACTATTAGCCGACCCTGGAAATAGTGTCTGAGCTTCCTGTTGGCAATTATTAAGGCATAGGCGAACTTTTCCAGGTTTGGGTATCTTGTCTCTGCATCCCGAAGAACATGGCTGACATAATATACTGGGAACTGCTTTCCCCCTTGTCACGTACCAGTGCTACCCCTACTACCATTGGACTTGAGGCCATGTAAAGGTATAAGGCTTCCGAAGGGATCGACTTTATCAGTAATGGTGTTGAGGACAAGTATGTTTTGATCTCTTGGAACGCGTCTTCACATTTTGAAGTCCAGTGGAAACTTTTCTCATTCTTTGGCCCCTTGAGAGTGTCGAAGAAGGGTAAACATCTTTCTGCCGACCTTGACACGAACCTCCGAAAGGCTGCTATCCGGCCCGTTAACCTCTGCACATCTTTGTATGTTTTTGGAGACCTCATGTCTAAGATCGCCGCAATTGTCTCTGGGTTTGCTTCGATTCCCCTTTTGCTGACCAAGTATCCCAGAAACCTCCCCGAACCCAGACCGAAGGTACATTTGGTTGGGTTCAGCCTCAGTTTGTGTTTTCTTACCATTTCGAAGCAGTCTTCTAGGTCCTCAAGATGATCCTGGACTGACATACTTTTTACGATCATGTCGTCCACGTACACTTCCATACTTCGGCCTAGCTGCCTTCTGAAAACAAAATTCATCTTCCGTTGATAAGTTGCCCCTGCGTTCAGCAATCCAAAGGTGATCTTTCGATACGCATATATGGCCCGATGAGTGATGAAGCTTGTATTTGGGATGTCATCCTTGTTCATCGAAATTTGGTGGTATCCCGAGAAAGCGTCCATGAAACTTAACATGCCATACCTCGAAGTGGCATCAATCAGTTGGTCTATGTTGGGTAGAGGATAGAAATCTTTTAGGCATGCCTCATTAAGATCTGTGTAGTCGATGCATAACCTCCACTTCCCATTTTTCTTCTGAACCAATACCACATTCGCCAACCACTCGGGGTAGTCGATTTCGAAGATGAATCTCGCCTCCAGCAGTTTGGTGATTTCTTCGTCTATGATCTTCTGCCTTTCCGGGGCGAAAATTCTTCTTTTCTATATAACCGGCTTTCTCTTCGGGTCCGTATGCAGCCTATGTAGCGCCACCGACTCACTCACCCCAGGCATGTCGCTAGGTTCCCAAGCAAAGATATCGGCATACACCCGAAGCAAGTCCACCAGTCCTGTCTGTAATGGTTCTGTTAATCCTGCCCCAATCTTGATCAATTTTTCTGCATTCCCCGGTATCAACTCAACATCTTCCGTCTCTTCTGCTGGAAGTGCCATCGGCTCAGTATTGCTTTCTGTAAATGGCTCTATCTCGATGGTCATTGTTTGTTTCTGTTTGCTAACCCCGACCCCTGAGGAAATCAAGGTATTCCGATAGTACCTTCGGGTGATATCAAAGGTCTCCTTTTACCTCCCCTATCCCATTCGGTGTTGGAAACTTAATCTTGAAGTGAAGGATGGACATGACTGCCTGCAAGGCCGCCAGTGTCGGTCTGCCTAAGATGGCGTTGTAAGCCGAATCCACTTATACTACAAAATATTTCACCATTATTTCGCTTCTTTTGAAATTTGTCTTAAAACGTGTTGGTAACTCGATGGTGCCTGAGACATGCACCGGGTCCCCGCTAAAATCTTACAATGGGCCTTCTCCCCCCAATTCCATCTTATTCCCTTCTAAATCCATCCTCTGGTAGGCGTGCGTATACATTATGTCGACCGAGGATCCATTATCGATCATCATCCTTTTCATGTCTCATCGGCCGACACATGCGCTTATTACCAAATAGCGCCCCGTCATATGGTTCAATATGATTGGTAGGATAGTCTTCATCCGAGAATGAGATGGATAATCTTGAATATGTCCTTTCCTTTCTGGGCGATGAGCCTGCTATCGACAACACGACTTCGAGATGCCCACTCCTCTTCCTTCCGGTTACACGCCCTACCAACCCACCCGAAATCACATCAATAACCCATCGGGCCTGTGGGTGCGGTTGCTGCTGTGCTTCCCGAGTTAGTTCCCTGTTTTCCTCCCAGGGGGCTTCTGAACCTTCTCGACCGACCACATACTGCACCAGTTTCCTATTCTGGACGTTCTTCTCTATCAGATCTTTTCAGGTTGTTACACTCCTCCGTTGTATGCCCCCGACACTGATGATATGCACAATATTTGTCTCGACCCCTCTTCCCAGGCTTGGGGATCGTCGGGCATGGCTCGAAGAATGGCTTATTCCTCATCTCTTCCAATATCCTCACCCGATCAGTGTTGAGTGCGGTGTAGACTTTGTTGACATTCTTGTTCGGAAAGATGGTCGTCTGCTGCCCGAACCTCCCCCATGGTAGCTTTTCTTACCGTAATTATCCGACCTCCTCTGATTATCTGACTTCTAATAACTCTTCTTATCCTGATCCCTGGACTTCTCATAAGATTGGGAGTGCGGTTTGAAGTTCCCCATTGCCTCTTCAATTGCTATGTGACCTTTAGCTCGGTGGAAGGCCTCTGATAAATCTGTCGGAGGGTTGATCACCAGATCCTTCATCAACTTCTTCGATTTCTCAATGTCCAGTCCAGTAGTGAAGAATCCCAAGGCTTGTGGGGAATTCAACTCTGCTACCGATCCCATAGTCTCTCGGAACCTTTTGACATACTGACCCAGGCTTTCATCTGACTTCTGTCTAACCTGCATGAGTGAAGCCGTGATCTTTCCCCGCCTCTTGTTACTCTCGAACCGAGTATGAAATTTTTCCCGAAGATCACTCCAGGAGTTAATCGATCCCGTCGCCAGGGTTTCCATCCACTCTTGGGCACTCTTTTTCAAAGTTGTTGCGAACATATGACACTTGGCAGCATCAGAGTGTCCATAGTATGTCATCAGCCTATCATACCCGTCTGAGTGGTCATATAGATCCCCCATCCCATCGTAGGTCTCCATCGGGGGCATCTTCTTTTTGGGGTCGGCCGTCTCCTGATTGATCTTCAGCGAGAAAGGTGACCCTAAGCAAGCCTAAGGCTATTCTCCCCTCAGTCCTTCCCGTGAACTTCCAGCGCCCGAGAACGGTTCTCATCCGCACGACTAGCTTGGTTGGGGGTATGGTGGCTGTCATGGAAGAGTCTTCGCCGGAGGGAAGCAGCCAGTTCCTCCTGGTCAGCTTGGATTCTGGAACCCATTCTGTCTTTCACCGACCCCCTTACCAATGTGGTTTGGTGGGTCTTTGCCTTTTCCTGGTTAGAAGCACTGATCTCCTTACTCGCCATTGCCTGCTACCGGAAAAGGTGGCTATGATTGTAAGAACACTAAAACCCCTCCTTCTAGCGCCAATGTTAACGCCAAGTTTCGCCGGCGCGTCCAATCACAGAATCCACGCGGTAGAACCTGCACAATAACAAATCACACAGAAACTTGACGGCTTGTGTCGCCGGGGGATAGCTCCAGTGTGAGAATAAGTACAGGCCGTTTGCAAGGTTTAACAATGGAG
Source organism: Panax quinquefolius (assembly GCA_020205615.1). NCBI lineage: Eukaryota > Viridiplantae > Streptophyta > Magnoliopsida > Apiales > Araliaceae > Panax > Panax quinquefolius. The sequence goes on from CM035157.1 coordinate 65,156,599, forward strand.
GCTAAGTGTTTAGTGCTCAAAAGTAGGTATTACCTCATAATCGTAACCCTGACCTTGTATTTATAGTACTCTCATCACCTCAGAATCCTCCTCCGAGTCGGATTAGGACTCCTAGTTATGGTAGTTACCATAACTTGGGTCCAACACAATCTCCTTACAAGGTGCAAATGGGATCCAATCCAATCACTACCTTTGGAGTTACCTTATTCAATTATGATTAGGATCCCAAACTCTGCACGTAGGAGAGCCCACTGTGCAGGCCCAAACAATCCCACCATCAGGTCTTGGCTTCGGCCCAAAGGACTCGAAGACCCAACCCTGAACACCACACGATAGGGTAGGGATCCGGCCAAAAGTGCTCACAAGCCAAACCCGAAGATCATCCACTAAGGTGAGGCTCCGGCCGAAAAGGACTCGGACGCCGACCCGAACGCCTCCAACCTCTCCATGGGTTTCAACCCAGTAGTCTCCTAAAGCCCTTCTAATGTCAGGCCTTCAGCCCACGTGATGGTCAGTAAAATACTCCCGAACAGAACGTAAGAAGAATTCTTTGATTATGGATTGAATTTGTATCATTTTTGCACAAATTATACGTATATATGGCTAGTGATTATTGTCGTCGTATCTATAAATAATTGTCAGTATCTACAAATCATCACCACCTTACATACCAATTGTAAAATCCAAACATTCTTGATGAAAATTCAAGTTATATAATCGAAAAAAAATCAAAATTGTAGCCATGACAACAATCTTTTCCGAAAACTTGGAGATCTTAGGTAGAGGGAGAGATGAAACTTGACCTTCTTACCGGAACCAAATATATTTAATTTGTTAAAGTTATTTTAATTTGAATCAAATTAAAAATAATGATAGATTTTGTAATTTGAAACAAACTAAAATTTTGATTTTTTAAGTTATTGTTCAAAGAAAAGGAGCAACTTGTAATTTTAACCCATGTGTCACTTGTTCAGAAATAAACTAACATTCATTTATCCAGCTGATATTTTTTTAACGAGAAGGACATATTTGAGCTACGTTTTATAATGTTAAGTGTACTTTTGAAAAAAAAAGTTCAAGATAAAAATAGAACTTCGAAGAAAATATCAAAAATATTTTTAGACTTACGTGTATATATTTTATCAATAGGTCAAGTACTACTTTCAGTTCAACCATGAAGGCCCTTTATGGCCGCCAGATTCATTGACTTTTATTTGTCTATAATGACATACATTTAACACAACACATGATGATTCAATCTTATTTTACCTTATACTTCTTCCGTTCTCAAAATATGACTTAAAAGATAAATGTTACACAAATTTAAGTAACTAAATAAGAGAAAAAACATCAATTTACTATTTATTTTGCCCTTATATTAGTATATGGAGAATGTGTTAATTACTTTAATTGACTTTTGAATTTGTGGAGAGAGTGAATTAATTTAAGTAATTTATATATGATGTAATTGATTTACTATTTGTATAAAATTTAATATGGTTAAGGGTAAATTAGTTAATATAAAATTTTATCTTATTAAACTTTGTACTTTATATGACGCCCCCAAAATATATATACATCACCTATCTTGAGTCGCCAAATACATGGTACAAAATACAAATACAAACTTAATTATACAACCGTCGTGTAATATACGACAAGAAATAGTTGAAAGTTTAAATAGGAATATTGTCTTCTAGACAATATCCACTGTAAGACCCCAACTTATTATTAATGAAATTTAGTTTTCTCTATTTATTATTTTGAAATAGTAAGGGTTGATTTGATTAATGTGGATAGTTAGGGGTAAGATACGCAAATATTTTAAAATAAGCAAGTGGTTATAAAATATTCATTGTTGTCGGGGAATATTCGTTTGGTCGTGGAATATTAAATCTTGTCGAATATTCGTGCGACGGTAGCGCCCATGTGTGGGCCCCATAACGAAAGCGATTGGATGAAAAAACGACAAATATAAGTTGTTTAAAAATAACTACAGCGTAGTTATTACCAATTATCTTGTTAAAATACTCGTGTGGTTAAAACACAAGAAGTACACCAGTATTGCACCAATTATTGATTCTTACGTAAGAAGGCACTACTCAATAATGGTTACAATAATTACTTATTCAAGATTTTATTGAGTTAATAATTGCTTGCGTTGATATTTTATATTCTTTGTTGTTTCAATAATTGTCATTACACATTTTTTTCATTATCGAAGCAATAATTCATATTATCTGAATAATATTATTAGATAACATTATTGGAAATGTCTAGAAAGTTCTGTCTAAGGAGAGGTTTGGTCACCTAATTGCGCGCCAGTAAGAAGAACCGTTGAGGAAAACAACAACAACAACAATGTGGAAGGAAACTTGGTTCAGCAGTCAGTTCACTTACACTTATTCATTGTTTCATATTATGTTATTATTGATCAACTGTTGTATTATCAAACACTATTGATTCAACTAGTCCACTAGTTGATATTTGTTGAACTTCAAATTACCCTTGATAGCTTATCCAAACCAAACCTTCTTTGGTGCAGACTTGTACTCTAAATACTGAGATGAACAACCCAATTATTATTAGGTGATAACTTACGCGTAGCGTTAAATGTTTGTGCACAATACATGGTACGAAGGGCTGATCCCCCTAAGTACGAGGAGTCCTTATAGTCTTATGACTGTTAAAGTTGGGGTTGAAAGATTACTCGCAACTATGGACATGGTTCATGGTCTTATGACCCTCAGTTATGTTTATTCCATATTTTGGATTCTAGTTTCTGATTATCATTGTTAGAGTACTATTCAGTTTTGATGAGCCTTCGTTGGCAGTTATTATTGCTATTCTCGTGTTGATTCATTGTTATATTTAGTGAGCAATTGTTTTGCTCACTCTTGCATATTTATAAACTCATTGCAGCTAAAGTGGAGAAGGTAGATGAACCTTCGTCTAGCAAAGGAAAGGGAAAAATGTACAAGTGATGAAGACTTGTAATTTTGATTATGATTATGATATTAGACTTTTATTTGTGATGATGATCTTAGACTTTATCTTAATGATGTTATGTAATAATTTTAATTCTGCATTTGAATGACGTTTAAAGGTTAGATAACTTGGGATGTTTTTGAACTTAATGACGTAACCCTATTTATGGGGAGGTTTTATGATTCAAATATTGTTTTATTTGGGTAGATAGTATGAATGTTTGAATAGTGAGTACCAAATCTTGTGGAAATGAAGTACCTAGATTTAGGGGTGTAACATTCTATATCACCTCAATATTCTATTATTACGTATTTCTAAGGAAGTTCAAAAATAATTCCCGAGTAGAAAATGCGTGAATAGTGTTTTCAAAAAATTTCTCGGAAAACTTTTATTTTGTCTTGGAAATTCAAACACTTTAATTCTATCACGTAACCAAAATACTACTGACGTTTCGACATATTTAGTTTATAGAATCGACCTTCAATTAGCTTACTCCCATAACTAATTAATTAAATTCATTTAATCCACATAATCAAATAAAATTTAATTCTCAAAATCGATTTTTTTTTTTTACTCAAATGCGTTACGTATATAACAATCCAAAATTTAAATTGTAATTTTAATATTTATGGAATTATATAAATATTTAATTAATGTGGTTATTGTAGAATAAATATTTTTAATTTGATTTGATTTGATTATTTATTTGTTGAATAAATAATTAACGAGTTAAGAAAATTGATCATCATGAGATAATATTTTAATATTTAGTTATTAAATAAAATTATAATTATAAAGAAAATTATAATTATGTCGTATTGATTTATATGGTAAATTAATTTAATAAATAGTTATTAGAATTAATTAAATTGAATTTAAAAAATTTAATTAATTAAAGTGTGACCATAAACTATATTATAAAAGAGTTATTAAAATAAGTTAAGGAAGGTTAATTCAGTTTTTGCCAAACAAGACTTAATGAATGTTAAGTCTTTAATTTAAATCTGTTTTACCAAACAAGGTGTAAGATTTAATGGGTTAATTTTTAGTTAGTTAGCCAAACAAGTGTTATGGCTTTTGAGTTTAAAAAAAATTGATGTCAGTTAAAGTTATAGTTATATTATATACTTAATACATATATTATATCTTATACGTTATATTTGGTTTAGTACATAAGTTAGAGTTTAGAATAAGGAGAAAGACTCAGAGGAAGAAAAAGAAGAGAAGAAGAAAATTACAGAGAAAAGTAAGAGAGAATTGAGAGAAGTCTAGAGAGAGGAATTGGGGAAAAAGAAAGCTTCATAATCAAAAGAATAACCACCATCTTCTAAAATTAAGGTATCCTCTTGCTTGTATTTTGTTCAAAAAATTGTAGTTATATTCTCTTCTAAAATTCTCTAGAAAAACTTTGTGAAGTTTTAATTATTTGTTATATATAGATTTATATGATAAATTATTTGTTATAAAATTCTTTTCATAAGTTAATATATAAGTATATTGAATGAATTCATGTTAAGTATGTATTTTGTGAAGGAAATCATATTACAAAGAATTGGTATGAACATATATCAATATGGCTTAGTTTAAAGTAAAATTAAGGTTTAATTAGTTGTATAATATATAAATTGACTATTGAGTTCGAAAGAGGATGAATAAACATAAGCATAGTATGTTGAATTAACTATTTTGGTTGAAAAACAAAATCATAGTCAAGATTTTCACTGAAACTTTCAGAAAGTGAAGTTTTAGCAAATATAGTGATAATTAATGGTTGTAATTTGGATGTTTATGTTGTTTAGATGGATAGAAATGCGTTAGAAAACATTAGATTATGTTTCTGTAAACCTATTACACCTTAGATAGGTTGGTGTGGTTGTTAGAAAAGAGTTTAGAGGCCTAATTTGGCTTTCTGTAGAGTTGCAGAGTATAAAATAACAAAACACAAAAGGACCCCATTTTTGAGTACACCCTAGTGCAAAACCCTTGCCCGTGAAGGTAGTCTGCTAAGCCAAATTTTAAATGAAAAAAAACTGACAAAACATGTTTTACTAAAATGAGCATAAAGTTTTCATACGAACTCCGATTGATACGATTTAAGATGATTTGAAACGAGGACGAATAGGCCTATAACTTTTTATTCTTTAATTGTTTCAATTTGAAATCGTTATAAAGGGTCAAAATGGTCATATTTAGGACTGTTGTGTATTTAGAGGCAATCAGAGGGCGTCGGGATGTGCGAATGCAAGTGCAATCCTTTGTGTATTAGTATAACCTAATGACAACATGTTGGAAATGCAATAGGATGTTGTATCAAGTTGTTAATGTGTATGTGATGCAATGACATGATCACTTAAGTAGTTGTAATAAAGCTAAAAAGTAATGTTCATGAAAAGATGTGATGTTGTTTAAACTTAAACTTAGATAGTAGCTTTACTAAAAGTAAGAAAGCAACTCATGAAGCTAATATGTTAGTGTAATTGATGTGTATTGTCAATACATATGGTATGTGTAGGACTTGTGGTGAACGTGAGTAGTGATTGTTTAACCTACGCATGAGGCAAGTTTTCTAACTCTACATTTACGTTGAAGCAAGTTTCTAAACTTATTTTTTGAGAATGCTCTCTAATTCTACTTTTACAATTGAGCAAGTTCTTGTATCTAGTTGCTTATGATTTCTAAATCCTATTTTGATATTGAACAAGTTATTCTTGTCTTTAACTTGTTATCTAGCATGCAAGTTTACATATTATGATATACTAATGTTGAACAAGTTTTATCGATTAAATTACTATTTGTTATGCATGCTTAGTACTCAGTTCTAATTAACCTTGGCTTAATATTGTTCAAGCAAGGCACGTTATGATTATTCAATGTTTATGCTATTAGTTTATTCCTAAAGCATGATCCTAATTTATAATATTGATTTAGTTATGATTATTCCATAGCATGACATTATAAATATTGTATTCCACTAATCCTTAGTTGATGACCGTTGAATTCTAAATTATCCTTGAAATGTATCCAAACCAAACTTACTTTGGTGCGGACTTGTACTCTAAATACTGAGATGAACAATCCTATTATCAGGGGATAATTTACGCTTAGTGTTGAAATATTTATGCATAATACATTGTATGCGAAGGGTCGATCCCCTAAGTACGAGGAGTCCTTATAGTCATATGACTGTTAAAGTTGAAGTTGAAAGATTATTTACAACTATGGACGTAGTTCGTGGTCTTATGACCCTCAAATATATATTCAATATTTTGATTCCAGTCGTTGGTTATCATTGATAGAGTACTATTAAGTTTTGATGAGTCTATTCATTGGAAGTTATTATTATCATGTTGATTCATTGCTATATCTAGTGGGCAATTGTTTTACTCACTCTTGCGTATATATACACTCATTGCAGCTAAAGTTGAGAAGGTCGACGAACCAACAACTAGCAAAGGAAAGAGAAAAATGTACAAGTGATGAAGACTTGTAATTTTATTTTATTGTTATAATGATAGACTTTTATTTAATGATGTGATGTAATAATTTATTTCCGCACTTGTATGATGTTTAAGGTTAGACAACCTGGGATGTTTTTGGATTTAATGATGTAACCCTATTTAAAGGGAGGATTTATGATTTAATTTTATTATACTTGGGTAGATAGATATGAATTAATGGATAGTGACACCGAATCTCGTGGGAATGAAGTACTTAGATTTGGGGGTGTCAGAATTATGCGAAGCGTTTAGATGTTTGTGCACAATACATGATACGAAAGGCTGATCACTCTAAGTACGGGGAGTCCCTACAGTCTTATGACTATTTAGGATTAAGTTGAAAGTATACTTATAACATTGGACATAGTTTATGGTCTTGTGACCCTAAGATATATTTGAAATTCTTTTTCAGTTCTTGATTATCATTGATAGAGAATATTATTCAGTTCTATTGAGCCTAGTCATTGGCAGTTATTATGTTGTTATTATTCATTGTCATTTCAAGTGAGCATTTATTTTGCTTATATAACCATTGCAGCTAAAGTTGAGAAGGTTGATGAACCTACTAATAGCAAAGGAAAAGGAAAAATGAACAAGTGTTGAAGACTTGTAAATTTATTGATTTTTATGATGTAAGACTTTATTTTAACCACTGTGATGTAATTATTTACTTTCCGCATTTGATGAATGTTTAAGGTAGATGACGTAGGATTCTATTGGATTTAATGATGTAACCCTTTAATGGGAAGTTTTATTATTTAAATTTTCTTATTTTTGGGTAGTTAGAAATGTATAATTAGAAAGCGAACACAAAATTGTGTGGGAATGAAGTACCCAGATTTGGGGGTGTCACAGGCAGTGACTCTAAGAAGTGGAAAAGAGCTGGACGAGACAGTGAAGGGTAATGAAAAGACAGAAAAAGTAATTATGGAAGGAGAGGAAGTCTCAGACACAAGCAAAGAAGAGGATGTTGAGGTAGAGAAGAAAACACCTGAAGAAAACATTATAATGCCCCCATACCATATCCACAGAGATTTCAGAAATCAAAATTAGGAAAGTAGTTCTCAAGATTCCTTGATATTTTCAAAAAGCTGCATATCAACATACCTTTTGCAGAAGCCCTGGAACAGATGCCTAGTTATGCCAAGTTCAAGAAAGAGGTTTTGTCTAAAAAGGGAAAATTGGTTGAGTTTGAGACAGTGGCATTAACCGAAGAATGCTGTGCAATTCTACAAAATAAATTACCACCGAAGTTGAAAGATCTAGGGAGTTTTACTATTCCATGTGAGATTGGAAACTAATTTTTGGGAAGAGCGTTGGGTGATTTGGGGGCAAGCATAAATTTAATGCCGCTATTAGTCTACACTCAGTTCGGGCTAAAAGCACCAAAACGAATAAATATTAGTTTGTAGTTGGCAGATAGATCAGTTATATATCCAAGGGGTATTGTGGAAGATATTTTAGTAAAATTTGATAACTTCATCTTCCTGGCGGATTTTATTATCCTGGATTATGAGGTAGACAAGGATATCCCCATCATCCTAGGTCGACCATTCTTAGCAACAGGGAGAACTTTGATAGATGTACAAAAAGGTGAGTTGACAATGCGAGTCAAAGACCAAGAAGTAAACTTTTACGTATTCAAATCAATGGGGTTCCCTAAAGAAGAGGGTGAATATTTGCGGATAGATGTGATGGAAGAGATAGTGAATCACAAAATCAGCGAAAGTCATTTTAAGGATCCGTTGGAAGCTATTTTGGTTCGGATGGACAACTACGATGACTAGGAAGAAATGGTTTATGTCAAATGGTTAGATGCATTACCAGTTTCTCGGAAGTTCAGAAAACCGTTTGACACTCTTGACAGACCCGATGGGATAGATAAAAAATTCAAACTATCAATAGAAGTTCCACCAGTGCTAGAGTAAAAACCTCTACCATCTCATTTGAAGTATGCCTACTTGGGAAAGTCTGACACCTTACCAGTTATTGTATAAGCGGATTTGAATGACACTCAAAAAGAAAATTAGAGTATAAAATAGCAATTGGATGGACTATAGCATATATTCGGGGAATTAGTCCATCATTTTGCATGCATAAGATCTTACTTGAAGAAGGAGAAAAACCAAACATTGAGCAACAAAGAAGGTTGAATCCGATCATGAAGGATGTGGTAAAGAAAGAGATCATAAAATGGTTAGACACATGTATCAGTTATCCAATCTAAGACAATTCTTGGGTAAGAAATGTGCAGTGTGTGCCAAAAAAAGGGGGAATGACTGTGGTTAAAAATGAAACTAATGAGCTCATACCCACTAGAATAGTTACAAGATGGAGGGTATGCATAGATTACCGCATACTAAACAAAGCCACGCGTAAGGATCACTTTCCCTTGCCATTCATTGATTAAATGGTGGATAGGTTGGCGGGTCACTAATTTTACTATCTGCTAGATGGGTATTCGGGTTATAATTAGATTGCCATAGCACCGGATATAAGACCCCAACTTTTATGAATAAATATTTAATTTCTCGAAATATATTTTTGAATATTATGGTGTGGGTTTGATATAATGTTATAGTTGTGGGTAATATTTATAAATTTTGCAAAGTAAGCAAGTTGTTATAAAATATTCAATTGGTCGGGGAATATTCGTTTTAACAGGGAATATTCATACGACGACAAAATCATTGGTGGACCCCACAACGGAATTATTGTCGGAGTGAGAAAACGACAGAAATATCTTTTTATAAAAATAACGGCGAAAGTTTTACTGTTAACTTTTGAAATACCCAGTGATAAAAGTACAGTAATACGTGTGGCTACATAGTAGCACATTGTATTGATTATTGATGCTTACGTGAGAAGTCACTCAGTTTATTTTAATTATTGCAATATTAATTGTTGCATAGTATATCAAGTTGTTGATTCAATTATTGTCATAATTTTTTTATATTATTAAATCAATAATTGAGATGATAAAGTTATTCATATTATTATTTGCATTATTGATGATGTCTAGAAAGTTCTGTCACAGAAAGGGGTTTGGTAACCTAATTGCGCGCCAATAAGGAAAAATCCTTATCGGAAAGCCCCCTCTTTCCTGAGAATGATCTGGTTGTTAATTTTATGAGTTATAATATTAATGATTAATTTTATTAAAAATATGTTTTGTGAAGCCAAATGAATTGAGATAAATAGAGGGGTATTTTATGAAGTATTTGTTGTAAATTTTGCTTATTATATGAACACCCACTAACCCATTTTTCAAAATAGTCGGGAAAAAGTTATCTCAGTTTTGTTATATATATGTTAATCTGGGGGGAAGTGGGAAGTCACGGGTGTGACTTGTATTATTATTATTATTATTATTATTATTATTATTATTATTATTATTATTATTATTATTATTATTATTATTATTATTATAATAAATTTTGTTTTTTATGAAAAATAAAATATATTATATTTTATTATGCATAGTGTTTGCATAGTGTCTATATAGTGATTGCATAGTAAAAATTAGAAAAATCGATTTATTTTTCTCACAAGATTTGATATATGTCATTTTATGCGGTTCAAGTGAATAAAATTTCTAAATAATATCCAGCCATTCTCCTATAAATAGGATGCTTAGTTTAGAATTGAAAATTACACAAGAATCAAAGAATTCTTGTACTATAATATTGAGCGTATTTCTTTAGAGTTTAAGGAAGCTTTGAGCGTAGAAAACGATAAGTTTTCTTCAAGAATATCCCCGCTATACCAGTCAGAAGTACTCTCTTTTTAAGGTAAGGGGTATTATTTAATATTCGCTAACGATATTATTTTTCGTATTTGTAAGGATATTTATTTTCGTTCAATATTCGTAAGGAATATTATTTTCGTTCAATATTCGTAAGGATATTGTCTTCATTTAATATTCGTATGGAATATTATTTTTGTTCAATATTTGTAAGAGATATTATTTTTGTTCAATATTCGTAAGAAATAACATTTTCTTCCATACTATGTAGTATGTAGGTAATATTATTTCGTTTCAGATTCTGAATTCTACACTCATTTTAAAGTATTGCTTCTATACTCCTTGAAATTAGTAGAATATCCTTGAAATTTGCGTTTCATCTAGTATCGTTTCACAAGGATATTTTTTGAACATTCTTGTAAAGCTTTTTATATCAGAGTACTATTCATGAGTACTATTCATACGTACGACAATATTCATATTTACGACACTATTCACTAAGTACTATTCACGGGGTATAATTCATGAAGTACTATTCACGGGGTTCTATTCAATTGGGAACTATTCACCCGGGGTACTATTCACGATGAAAAATTGATTCTTTTATATCCAAAATATTTTTGATACGTGAATATTATTCTTAAATTTTACTCCACAAAGCCGTTATCGTATTAACAATTTGGACATTTTTAAACTCTGAATAAATTTAAAGTCTTTAATATTTATCCTTGATTTTGTTTGATTGATGCTTATATCAGTGTCATCATCCTCATGCTTATATTGTGATAAAAGACATCTTTGGCCCGTAGTGCATAGGTGGACTGTTGATTGGTATGATTATGACCATGGGTTCTCTTCGGCCAAGGGTACAAAGATGAATTGTTGCTTGGCATGATCATGACCATTGGTGATAACACGAATATCCTTGGCCTGTAGTGCATGGATAATTCGTGGATGTGATACTACTGAATATCCTTAGCCCATAGTGCATGGATAATTCAGTGATGTGAATTATTTATTAAGCTGAGTCTCAACAATAAAATTCATGATAAACTTTTAAATCATAGAAGATAGTAGATATCATGCTCTACTCGACTCTTCTAATGGATTGTTTGTTCCACTGCTGTTAAAACTTGTTATCTATTGTATTCTATTAGTTCTTATATTGTTAAAGGCTAAGGATAATTTATTCTGCATTATCTTAGTCATAATATTCTTTACTGGGCTAGTTGAGCTCATCCTTTTCTTCACTGTTCTCTTCAGGAAATGAGAATATAGCTGGGACTAGTCAGGGAATGGAGTGACGGTCTAAAATGGTTGCCATAGTAGTCCTCACTATTCTATGAGATAGTGTGATAATAATTGTAATAAGGATTTAATTTGAGTTTGGATATTTTCTACGGGATAATATTCGTGTGAAAACTCAGCTATTATGTTGCCGTATTTTGCACAACAGTTGTATAATTAAGTTTGCATTTGAATTATGTACTGTATCCCATGCCCCAAGATGGGTGATGTATACCTATTTTGGGGCGCGCCACAATTGGTATCAAAGCTTAGAGATTTGAGGCTAAAACTAGGAAGGGAGAGACGGGTAAATCCTTCGCTAGTATGACCTACATAAGTTTATTTGTTATTTAATTGGTCGGTCAGAATATAGGGATAATATGTGGCATGTCAATTAACCCTTATTCTGTGGCAGTGTTTGAAAATGACATTTGAAAATGTTGAGATTAGCAATGGAGCACATGAGACCATTGAGTCACTAAAGATTAATAACCAGGATAATGTGCATCAGGAAGGCAATAATCCTCATATAAACAACAACACCAAACCAAATGACGAACAATGGTATGTTTAGGAGTTTTATAGAATTTATACAAAACCAAACGAGAGAGACTAGTGTTCAAAATGCGGGTGGAAACACTGGTAACTCACGGCTGGTCACCGCTAAACAGTTCAAGGAGCTGGGACCACCAGAGTTTTTGGAAAAGCCAGAACCACTTAAGGAAGAGAAGTGGATTAACCAGATCACCAAGATATTTGATGTCTTGGTTTGCTTAGAGGAGCAAAAGGTTCCCTTTGCCACCTTTATGTTGCGAGAAGAGGAAGATCATTGGTTGGAATCTGTAAAGTGTACTCAACCTGCCACACAAAAGATGTCTTGGGAGAAGTTCCAAGAATTATTCAACGCAAGTACTTTCCCGAAAGTATTCGTCACATGAAGAAGGTGGAATTCATCAAGCTGGAGCAAAACAACATGACCATGTCGCAATACGAGGATAAGTTTGCCGAGTTATCCCGGTTTGCATCCCATTTTATTGATAATGAGGAGCGAATGACGTGAATGTTTCTACGAGGTTTGAAACCCGAAATACGTCAATACCGTATTTCTCATAAACTTTGTTTATATTCAGATGTTGTGAATAGAGCTAAGTTATTAGAACGCAATTATGAGTCAGCTTAACCAAAAGGTAATGACCAATAACACGATAATAATCGTACCGGTGGCAACGACCATCGAAACAATGATCACTATCGTGGAGGAAATTATCATGACAGAAATGGTAACAACTTCGGTGGTAATCATGGCTAAGATAATAGGAAAGGTGAACTAGGTGGGAACAACTTTAAGAAGAGAAGATTCAATAATGATGGAAATACATCGACAGCAACACCGGCACCCGTTTCCAAGGAAGAAAAACGACCACCGATCATATGTTACAAATGCGGACAAGAGGGACACATCCGTCCAAACTGTACGCAGCAACCCAAAGTGTAACAATCCAGAATTTTATTTATAATTTCTAATATTTATTGAATTAAATAAATATTTTTAATTGATGTGTTTGTGGTTTAATAGATATTTGTTGGATTATTTATTAGTAAGTAAATAATTTATGAGGTATAGAAATTAACTTAATTAAGATAAAAGAGTGATGAATTAAATTTATGAGATAATACTCTAATTTAACTTAATAACTAAATTGGAGAGTTGTTAAGGATTATATAGTTTGCTAGAATGTTGTTTTAATTTAATTTAGTAATTAAAGTGATATGTTAATTTATTAAGTAAAATTATAATGAAAATTATAATTTTGTTTATTTAATTAAGATTGGATATAGAAATCCAAGTAAATAATGTGGGACAATAAACTATAGTATAAATGATTTATTGAATTAAATTAAAGTAGTTTAAATGTATTTACCAAACAAGGCTTAAAAATATTAAGCCTTTATTTTAAAAGTATTTTTACCAAACGAATCCTTATGGCTTTTGAATTTGAATTATAATAAATAATAAAAATAAAATATAAATAAAATATATTAAATTTTTATAATTGATAATTTATTATAATCATTATTAAAACGTCAGTTTTAGATGTTTAGATTTAGTTTATTTTGTGCGTTGGTTTTATGTTACGTGAAAAGAATTGGCCTAAGCTTGAGAGAAGAGAAAAAGGGAGAGTTTATAGAGAAGAATTTGAAAGAAAGAGAGAGCTTGAGAAAGGAGAGGAAGACTTCTGTGATTCCAAACAATTTTTGTGTTATCAAAGATTATCTCCAAGCAATTGAAGGTATAACCTCTCAACCTTTAATTGTATGTTTATAAAAAGAGTTCATGTTCTTCACTTTCAAAATTTTCTGTAAATTGGATGTTTGATGAATTATAGTTATACAAACTGAATTATTGAGTTTGTGTGTATTTGTGTGTTAGAATTAGCATCTAGACAAGGAATTAGTGTGCTAATTATGTTCAAAAAGAAAAAAAATCGTTTACAATGTATATGGTTATGTATATAGCTTGTGAAAGTACAAACATTGGTAGTTAGTTTGATAAATTGAGTCTAGAATATGTTAATACGATAAAGAGATGAAAAGAGCGTAAATTGAATGAATCAATTTGGTTAAGAAATGAATTTGTAGTGAATGAATTCGCTATACATGTTAAAACATAAAAGTTCAGTATGAACATGAGTTTTGGGTCAGGATTTAGGCTAGTTTGTGTTTCTGTAAATTGTTATAATTCTAGTATGTTGTAGTTCTATGAATTACGAATCTATAGAATCGAAAACGGACTAATTTGGATGTGTATAACTTAAGTTATGAAGATTTGGAGAAAAGGATCAAAAATCGTGAGAACAAAGAAATTTCATAGTCCTGCTTTCTACTAATCTAGCGCAGCTTCTACACTGCGTGCCCAAGGCTTAATTGGGAGTCATTGCTTACCAAAGTGTGTCAAGTGTGACTATTTTGACCTATTTTACTAAAATAGGTATAACATTTTCATATGAACTCCGATTGAGGCAATTCAAGATGATCCGGAACGAAGACGAATAGACCCACAACTTTCATTCTTTAAGGTTTTCAATTTGAAGTCGAGAACAAGGGTCAAAATGGTCATCTTTAGGACTAATGTGATTTTAGGGGCAATCGGAGGGCGTCGGGCATACACGTATGCAAGTGTAGTGCTTCTGACGATAAAAGATGTTGTTCTAAGTTATAAAACATGAATGTTAGTAAACATAATGATGCTTAACATTAATAAATAATGTATTAGATAAGTTGTATAAGCATACTAATCGTACACAAGAGAGACAAATAGGGCGTGTGACGAATAAACGTCGAAACGCCGTAACAAATGTTAATGAACGTAAAAAGTGTTTTAAGTCAAATGAAATGAATATTATAAGATATGAAATGGGTTTAATATAAAACCAATAATGATTCCTAGCAAGACTTAGACACATGAATGAACTTCGAGTACGACCTAAGAAGTAATACAGTGAGATGTAAGTCAAAAGTTAACACAATCAAATTGAGCATTGTGTATTGATTAATAAGAAGGGTTATCAGATAAAAAGTAAAGTTTACATTACAACTATTATGTGTTGCTATGTGACTAATAGTTAATGTGAATGAATATATAATTGTGTAGGGCACGTGAAGTGCAGATAGCTGTAAGCTGTTAAACTGTTATTGGTAAAAAACGATCAAGGAAAGTCTTTCAGTTCTTATTTGATATGTGAACTTGATGATTAAAATTTTTAAATCTTTATTGCAAAGAGCATGATGTGTTATATATATATGTTGAAAGTATGAAATGTTAAAGTCAATTTATGACTACGTTGATTGAGTAAAGCATGTTGATTGAGTAAGGAACTCAATCTTTATACTTGTTATATAAACTGTAGCATGTATGTTATGTTAGTCCAATGTTTATGAGATATATGTTGAGCATGTTATTATGTGTTACGTGATGCATGAAAACTGTTAGATTTTGCTGGGCAGTCGAGCTTAACTTTGCAAATAACCACTTTTGCAGGTTAAAGATTCAAGGTAAAGTTATGTGCTACTTGAAAGGCATGAATTATATGTGATACTTGAAGATTTATACACTTTGGCTGAATTATTATTATTTAAACCATGTTTAGGGTTCCGAATAATGTATAATTTTTATTAGATGAGTTATAAAGTTTAAGTTTTGTTTGTTGTATGAAAGGGTATTGAACCTGGATGTAAGTTTTATTTATTAACTCTGATAAGGTGAGTAATAAGCTAAGTATGGTTTAAAGGTAGGTAAAGATAAAGGTTTTGAGAAATGTACTTGATAAGTTACAATGATTATGTAATGATAAACTATCAAGTTTGAGTTATCTGATATGTAAAGGTTATCAGATTAAAATGTAAGATTCTATATAATAACTTTGATGAAGCGAATCATAAAATAACTTGATTCAAAAACATGTAGATGATAATGGTTTTGATTCAGAGAATTAAATTAATAAGATATAAAAGTTTAAATTATTCTCAGATTTTATTAAGTTTAGCTTCAAATAATGATGTAAAATCGGAAGCTAGATGTGTTATTAACGGAATCAAGTCGATAATTGATTTGTATGAATTTTGGGGTCGTTACAATAAAAACGCGTTTTCAATTCATAAGAGAAGTTTTTGTATAGAGAAGTCAAGTCCAAATTGGGATGGTGACACCAAAGGTCATCCCCAGCATAAGTCAAACCCGATGGTTTAAGTGAGAGCATTTGTTGAGGAACCCGAATAAAGTTATCACGGTTAAGTTAATCATAAACTTTTGCAAAGTCTATACCTTATTTGATACCGGTTCTACCCACTCTTTTATTTATCCTACTTGTGCTCAACGATTAAATTTAACTCAGGAGAAATTATACTTTGAATTATCGGTTGAAACCATATTGGGAGAAACCTTCGTTACCTCCACTGTTTATAAATCTTGTTTGATTTAAATTGGCACCCTCACGTTACCTGTCGATCTTATCTCATTAAAAATACTTTTCTTTGATGTGATTTTAGGAATCGACTGGTTAACTACTCATCATGCTAAAATTGATTGCTTTCATAAGGTTGTTAGTTTTTATATTCCTAACCAATCTATTATGCGAATTCAAGTAACCAAACCACTAAAGTAAATCACTGTCAGAGCAAGCCATAAGTAAAGAGCTCTGAGCCTTTATCTGGTGACTTCCAAGTCTTGGGATGCACCGAAGCCAGACTTTCCGTAGGGGACGCCGTGAATAATAGTGGCAAGTTGATAGGTATCAATGTGAGGTTATATCCAAGTCTTGGATCAAAGTCATAATTTTGAATTATATTTCTATTATGTGACGCCCCCAAATTTGGACCGCCACTTGGTCACTCGAATTTGTTTCATCACGTGCTCACGGTAATACAATAATAACTAAAATCACACATTCATAGCTGAAGATCTAATTTAGAATAATATACAATGTTTTATTATAATTATTCCCCCAAGTCTCGCAACCTACAATACTTAATAGATTACATAATAAAATCGAATAAAGACTTATCACATAATCCTACTTAAGCTTAAACATAGTCTGAAAACAGTCTTAATACAACATAATAATTTTAATCCATAAAAGAACAAGCTAGTCGGTAGCCTTGCCCTTGCCCTTGTCTTTCCCAGAGACACTTCGATGTTCTGCCTTAACTGAAAGGTTTTAAATAAGCAAGAATGAGCACAAATTGCCCAGAAAGTAATATACAACAAGGGTGATGAGTATTAAATCATGAGTCATATATATCAAGGTATAGTCTCAAAGTCTTCTAACAATATCATGAGAATGAGTATCAATAATTCTCGAATCAAATCTTTGGGATATGAAATGATAATTCAATATAGATCAACAGATATATATGAATTCAAAGACTATGAACCTATCCAACTGGATAAAACAATTTATACTGAGCAGTCACTAAGGACTATTGAACATCTACTAGAATTACCAATATTAAACTGATAACCCAAAAGAATCAAGTACTATATATGATCAATCTACAATACTCTATGTTATGCATAACACCACATTAATATTCACTCATGTGTTGGGGTTTCCAACAACATACACTCCCCTTACCATAAGGGTTGTTCAAATCAATTTTCAAGATTTCCGCACCAGTCAACTAGTTTAGAAAGTTTTTATAAACATGCATATAGTCTAGCCGAATCAATGGCATAGACCCTGTCACAATATTCAAGAACAATACCAAGTTCAACATGAATAATAGTTTTCACAAGAGTTTAAACATACTTGTTCAATTGAACGAATAAGTAGGATCACTTGCATTCAAAGAGATAAGGTTTAGATACTTGCTTACGATATCCGTTGAATAAAGTAATGCAAGGGTTTAGGATACTTTCCTTAAGCGTAGTTTATCCACGTTAATAAATCAAAACTTTCGAATCCTATTTATAGCGTATTATAAGTACAAGATGCTCATTAGCTAACACATTCTTTATTCAAGTTTTACATGATTCAAGTATACATATATGGTACAAAATCAGCTCATAGGTTTATCATGAAATCAAGTACCTAGTTACTTTATAAGCAAATTTATAATGATCAAGGTTAAGACCTTTTTACCCATGGACTTTCTTTATATAAGGCAAATACTATCATAATACTTAATCATCACATATATACATGTATCAGTAGGGTTTAAACCAGTTTTAGCAATATATGCATCATATAAGTTAATTGTCCAAAATAAGATTGCATGATCCCATATTCCAGATCAAGCCTTGCATTGCTTATGGGCTAAACTTATGGTCGGTAAGAAAAGGCAAACCCTCTCCGCCAAGCCAAGACTCATTTGTTGCCTTATGGTTCTTCTCTGGCTTGAACACAACATTCATACATAATATATTATTATGCCAAAGGCCCTTCTTAAGCCAATCTAGGTCCCTTCTTTCATAATATGGTTATAAGTTGAACATTTCAACAATTTAAAGTCATTCAAGGTCATGTAACCACAAAGTCTAACATGCTTGCCTTCTAAACATACAAGGTAGTCATATAACTCATATTAGGCATGATTGTGAGTATTCATAACACATATGTTTAATTAGCATCGTTTTGGCTAAAAATATGCTTCGTTTATGCTTCACTCGAATTATGGCACACAAGCATGATATATATATTTATGCTACATGAGTGAGTCTAAGAGTATGCCCAAATATGTTCATAAATGTCAGATTCTAACCCTCAAGGTAGCATGTTAATATTCATGTTCACGGTTCTTATTTTCATTAGTGAAGCTTACTAATAAGCTCAACATGTTCATGCTCCCTTATGAATCATATAAACACCAGTCAACGGGTTATTCATGCATTTCTAAATCATACCAATATGCTTGCCAAGTCAGTATATGAACATGGCATACATACCTATCAAGTTCATTTCTAAAGTGCTACATTCATTTAAACCATACACTTTGTTAATCATGTATGCTAATCTAGTAAAACATGCTCACATTAGGTTAATATACTTGTGTATACACATTACACATGCTTGCATGCTAGTTTAAGTCATAGTACTTTACCAACACTGATCTGATTTTAAAATGTAAGAAGACGATCGAACTTAGAGGTAGGCGTGAGTATAACTGCTACTAGTACAATTAGGGCGCAGCTACGCCATGTTTGGTTCAGGAGCAAAAGTAGACTCTATTTTACAGAGTCTCAGCAAACTTGATTTCCATCGATTTAAACTTGTTTTAAACAATCATTGAAGAGTCCATACGTGTAAGTAAACTTCTTAAACATCTTATAGCATGTTAATTCATCTTGATTGACATAGAAATTCAAGTAATTCCAAGAATTGAACAAGACCCATTTCAAGAACATAATTAGAAATTATACCTTCTTAAGCTTAAATTGGACTTCCCACACACTGAATATGCTTCTACAATTGCTCAGCAACTTAAAACTCTCAAACTCAGACAATTACAAACAGTAAAAACTGAAAATCAAGCTTCTATTTATAAAGGAAATATGGACTGGACATTTGCATTCCACAATGTTGGAGTTCATGGTGTAATGGAAGGGAACAAAGGTTATTAAGGAGTTGTTAGATGTTAGTTGAAGGTCATCATAACCACCACTCCCCCCATAATCATCAGCTAAAAAAGCTTGGAAGAAGAAAAAGAAAATAGGCCTTAGCCTTTATAGGTTACACGTGACTGAGAAGTGAGGAGCAATTGGACACTAGATTAGGGACAAGCCAAATAACTCAGCATTCTTGCAACACTTATACAAATTCCTACTCTTATGTTATATTTTATATACATATCATCCATACATGGGTTATATCCTAATGTCACAATATAGTTTACATAATTAATATTTCAAGGTAGTAGATGTTATGCAACATACATATAATCCATGTACATTTTATTTTAATGTATACCTACATACATACTGTCACATAGACATTTCATAATGTATTTATAACATATAGTTCCAATATGATCAATCACATTGCTTCATAATATAGTTTAATAAAACTTAATATAGGGTTGTTATATATAGTATAGTCACATTAATGTCACACTACACTATATAATATAGTTGTATTTTATATTTTTAATTATTGCACACTTGCACATATAATATCAATATAATCTTATAATATTAATAACTTAGTTATTTGTCTTATGTCCAATAAATAAATTATTGACTTTCTTCATTAATTAACACCAATATTAATTAATCCATTCCTCATTGATTAATGTAATTATAGATCTCTATAACAATTAATTATCTCCAACTAATCACTAAGCGTAGATGCTTGATTTAAATAGACTACTAGAGGGCGCAATTGCTTGCACTCTCGATAATTATAAACTGGTTTCAACATCCATCTCCACAACATGAATTAACTGTCATATTTGTGATATTACCAGTTTAAGAGTGTATTCCTTATATGGAATCACATAATTATATGCAATTAATTAATATATTTTAATTACTATCAATTAACTGATTGCATTACTAATTCTTTCGTTAATTAATATAACACTACTATTTCTCATCACGGTGCCTCACAAGGCATTTCAACGAGTTTGTTACAACTCCATATTATCACTTTAATATAATTGAGTTAACTTGTCTCATAACACGAAATCATTTATATTCAAATAAATATTTATTCCCATTAATATATTCATAAGACATGGAAATTCTCGGGTATTACATATTATGTATTCCCCGAAGAACTTCCTAGCCTACCCCCAAAGCATGAAATCGAATTTCGTATCGACCTTGACCCCAGTGCAAAACCCTCAAATATTTCTTCACCCAAAAAAAATGTAACATGCGCCAAAGATGTTGGCTCAAGATGTTGAAAGATTATGACCATACCATTCAATACCGTCCTAGAAAAGTGAACGTGATAGCTAACGCATTGAGTAGAAGATCGTATGCGTTTACGATTGCGATGTTGTTAACCCAAAGACCCATTTTGTACGACTTATAAATGATGGAGATAGAGTTAAAGACTCTAAAGAACCCACGTGAAGATGACAAATATACAATTAGAATCGACTTTAATCGATAGAGTCAAAGCCGATCAAGCTACAGACCCAGGGCTGATGAATATGAAGAAGAAGGTGCAAGAAGGCGTTATTCTAGAAGCAAGAATCGACGAAGAGAGGAAATCTCAGCCCTCAATTTAATTGGCCGATTTGAAATCCACGATCAAGTAGGAACTGTGGCCTATAAACTCGCTTTTACCGCTTGAGTATGTCTCATGTTCATAACATTTTTCACATGTCATGTTACGTAAATATGTAGATGACCCAAACCACATTATTGAATTAGATCTAGACAAGATAGTAGAAGATTTAATGTATGAGGAGATACACAAGTAGAATCTTGGATAAGAAGAAACATATTCTACGCTCAAAAGTTATACCTCAAGAGTTATAATCAAAATGAAATCAAGGTATCCTCACCTCTTCGACATACCGTACGTACACCAATTACGAAGATTTTAATTTCATAAGAAGTGGAGGTTGTAAGACCCCAACTTTTATGAATAAAGATTTAATTTCTAAATATATTTTTGAATATTATGGTGTGAATTTGATATAATGTTATAGTTGTGGGTAATATTTATAAATTTTGCAAAGTAAGTAAGTTATTATAAAATATTCAATTGGTTGAGGAATAATAGTTTAAACAGGGAATATTAAATGCGACTAAGCACAATCATTGGTGGACCCTGGCAATGTAATTATTATCGGAGAAAAAAAACGATGAAATAACTTTTTATAAAAATAACGGCGAAAGTTTTAATATTAACTGTTGAAATACCCGGTGATAAAAGTACAGTAATACGCGTGGTTGCATAGTAGCACACGGTATTAATTATTGATGCTTACATGAGAACTCATTTAGTTTATTTCAATTATTGCCACAGTAATAGCTGCATAGTATCTCACATTGTTGATTCAATTATTGTCACAATTTTTTTTATATTATGAAATCAATAATTGAGATGACAAAGTTATTCCTATTATTATTTGCATTATTGATGATGTCTAGAAAGTTCTATCGAGGAAAGGGTCTGGTCACCTAATTACGTGCCAATAAGGAGAAATTGTAAGACCCCAACTTATTATTAATGAAATTTAGTTTTCTCTATTTATTATTTTGAAATAGTAAGGGTTGATTTGATTAATGTGGATAGTTAGGGGTAAGATACGCAAATATTTCAAAATAAGCAAGTGGTTATAAAATATTCATTGTTGTTAGGGAATATTCGTTTGGTCGTGGAATATTCGTCTTGTCGGGAATATTAAATGCGATGGCGCAAACCATAATGGGGCCCCATAACTGAAAGCGATTGGATGAAGAAAATGACAAATATAAGTTGTTTAAAAATAACTACAGTAGTGGTTATTCTACAATTAATCTTTATTAAAATACTTGGTGGTTAAAACACAAGAAGCTTACCACGGTATTGCACCAATTATTGATTCTTACGTAAGAAGGCACTACTCAATAATGGTTACAATAATTCTTATTCAAAGATTTTATTGAGTTAATAATTCTTTGCGTTGATATTTTATATTCTTTGTTGTTTCAATAATTGTCATTACACAAGATTTTTTTCATTATCGAAGCAATAATTCATATTATCTGAATAATATTATTAGATAACATTATTGGCAATGTCTAGAAAGTTCTGCCTAAGGAGAGGTTTGGTCACCTAATTGCAAGCGCCATGAAGAAGAAATTCTTATTGAAAGCCCCTCTTTCTGAAAGCGCACTCGTTGTCAATATTGTGATTCTCAGAATATTATTTGTGAATTATTAATTATTGATTCATATGATGAGGAAAATATTGATTTTATGTGGATATAGATGGAGAAAAATTTTAATGTGACAATTGTTGAAAATTGAAATTTTATCTCGATAAGATAATGTATTATTATATTTTAATAATATAATAATGGTGATATTTTTACAACGAATGTGGGATTTATGAGTATACGAGGAGGAAGAGTATTTTTGTTGCAATAAATGTTTAAAACATGTTAAACATGTTGGTGGACCCCATTTATTGACCGAAATTTGATTATAACTTTATAAAATCGCCTGGTTTGTGGATTTTGGTCAATTTCGATTGGAATTTGGAAATACTTTCTTCTGTAAAGTTGTAGAGAATTGAATTTCCTATAAAATCTCGCGAGATTCGAATTTTCTGATAAAAGGGCTATTTATTATGAATTATTGAAGTTCTGAAGCTCCGAAATAATTAATTTTTGGAAGTTTTAATTATTTTTATTATGAAAAACGTTTTTGTCATTAAAGGTGGGTCTTGCATGTGATGTAAATGCTGAATTCAGATCCTTAAAAGTGGTCATAGGAATTTGTAATATTAATATTAATATTTTCTTAAATTTTCTGCTTTGGTGTTCTAAGCATTTTCCTATAAATAGGGTGCTTAGGTTAGAATTGAAAATCACACCGTAAATCAAGTTTTCTCTCTCTATATATTATCGAAATATTCTTGTGAGTATTTTGAGTATACTTTGAGTATTGCTATACGGTGCAAGTCCAAGTCATAGCCTATATCCGTTGTTTCAGCTAGAAGTACTGATCTTTCGAGGTAAGGGATGTTATTTTCTTCTCAGATGATATTATTTCTTCAATATCATTATGCTGAAATATTGGTTGGAACTTTTTATCAAATTTGGAACCTTTTCATGTCGGGGTTACTATTCACGAGTTACTATTCACGAGTTACTATTCATGAGTTACTATTCACGAGTTACTATTCACGAGTACTATTCATGAAGCGTGAAGATATTTTTGTGGAATTTCTATCTTTTGGTGTCGGAGTTACTATTCACGTATACGGACTATTCACGTATACGGCACTATTCATCGAAAAATAAAATTTCTTCTTTTTGTCCAAAATATCTATTCTGGATACTAGCTTTGATTGTATCCATGTTTTGATCATTCTTGAATTTTACACCACTATGATTATTTTTGAGGTATTTTTGAACATGGATAAAACAAAGTACGAATCCTTAATCCTTAATCCTTGTCATTTTGTTTCAATTGGATTCGTTTCTTTAAAAAAATATTTTCATCATCCTCGGTCTTAAATGATGATATTATTGAATATCTTTGGCCCGTAGTACAAAGATGAATGATTTCTGAAGAATATCTTTGGTAGTAGTGCAAAGATGAGCAGTGTTTAGATGAACATGATCAATCGATGAATATCTTTGGCTCAGAGTGCAAAGATGAATATTTGATTCCGATGTATATTGATTGATGTTACGGGGATAAAAGATAGAGCGATGAACTTTTAAATTCATACATAGAAGATAGTAGTTTGCATTCTCTACTTAACTCTTCTAATGAATTATTATTTCATTACGCGAATATTGATTTAAAAATTTGTTGTCTATTGTATTCTATTAGATTTTCCCTGTTGAAGACTAACGGTAATTTGTTGTATATTATCTTAGTCATAATATTCTTTCTTGAGCTAGTTGAGCTCACCCTTTTCCTTTTTGTTCCATTTTTCTCGTGGAGGCGAGAATATAAGCGAGTACGAGTCTGGTATGGAATGAAGGTTCTAGAGAGAGTTGTTTAGTAGTCCTCACCATTTTGTAAAATAATGTATCAATAAATGTGATGAGGATTTATTTGAGTATAGATATTATCGGAAGATAATATTTGTATTTAAACTCACAGCTTTCTTGTTGTAATAATAAAGTTGTAGTTGTTTACATTCCGTGTATTGACAACTCGTAATGGGTGATGTATACCTATTTTGGGGCGCCACAGTTAGGTATCGAGCTTAGGGATATGATCTCTGGCGGAGATCGGGAATAGAACTAGGAGGGAGAGACGAGTAAATCCTTCGCTAGTGTGTCCTACCTAAGCTTATTTGTTAGTTGGTCGAAGTATATAGGGATATTATGTGATATATTGATTTCCTTAATTAACCCTTATTTTATGACGATTTTGAGAATGTCGATTCGAGAATATTAACAATGGAAATGAGACCGTGGAGACGCTGTACTCACCAACGAGGAGAACGTGCAACAGTGGCAATGTTCCTCCACGTGAACAACACCATTGAAGCGATGATGATGAACGAGGGGATGTTTAGAAGTTTTTGCGATTCATGCAAAATCGAATTTAGGAGACTTCGTGTTCAAAATACGGGAGGAAATGATAGCAATTCACGGGTTGTCACAATTCAGCGATTCAAAGAGTTGGGACCACCGAATTTAAGGAAAGCGGATCCGATCATGGCGGAAACATGGGTCAAACAAATTACCAAGATATTCGATGTCTTGGGATGCGGAGAACGAAGGTTCCATTCGCCACCTTTATGTTCCGTGGTGAGGCGGTATCACTCTGGCGGAGAGTCGTGAAGCGTACCCATCCAAATAGCACTCAACATATCTTGGGAAGCGTTTGTAAACTATTTAATGACAAATACTTTCACGAAAGTGTTCGTCATATATGAAGGAAGTGGAGTTCATCGATTAGAGCAAAAAACAACATGACGGTGTCTCGATGACGAGGCAAAGTTTGCGAGTTATCCGGTTTGCACCTCATTTGGTGGAGAATGAGGAACGTATGACGCGGATGTTTCTTAGAGGTTTGAAACCCGGATACGTCGATATCTCATTTCTCATAAATTTTCTCTTTATTCGGATGTTGTAAAATGTGGCTCAATTATTAGAGCGAGATAACGAGTACAGTCCAACCGAGGGACCACAACCGAGGATCGTACGGAGATAGTAGTCAATGTAATAATGATAACCAAATGGAGAAAGAAACAGACGGACAAAAATGGTAACCACTCTAGTGGTAATCATAGCCATGAAAATAGAAGAAGCGAGTCGGGAGGAGATTTTAAAAGAGGAGATTTAACAACGACCATGTGAAGACACGCAGCGTTGTGAGTAACCGGTTCTAAGGAGGAGAAACGACCACCCATTCGTATACTATATAAATGCGGAAAGAGGGATATATCGATCTAAATCATCCACAACAGTTCAAGGTATGCTATAATTGTGGAAAGGAAGGACATATCGCTCGAGATTATGCAGTAGCGAAACCTAGTTCAATGAGGGACGGTGACTCAAAAGATCGTCCCGAGAAAAGTCAAAGTCAATGATTCCGGAAGAAGCGTTTGTTGTGATCGGTCATAATGCGAGGAACCCAAACGAGGTGATCACGGTAAGCTATTTATAAATTCTTGCGAAGTTTATACCTTACTTGATACTGGGTGCTACCCATTCATTTATCTCTCTTCTTGTGCTCAACGTTTAAACTTGACTCAGGAGAAATTAGACTTTGACCTATATGTGGAAACTCCGTTAGAGAAACTTTCATCACATCCACTGCTTATAAATCTTGTTTGATTCAAGTTGGCACCATCACCTTACACATTGACCTTATCTCTTTAAAGATACTTGCTTTTGATGTGATTTTAGGGATTGATTGGTTAACTACTCATCATGCCAAAATTGATTGTTTTCGTAAGGTTGTTAGTTTTCATATTCCTAACCAACTTTGTTATGCAATTCAAGCAACTAAACCATTAAAATCAATCATCGTCATATCTAATCATAAAGCTATTAGTTTATTGAAAAAGCGGATGTCAAGCTTTCTTAGCCCATGTTATGGATTTGAATAAAGTTACGTCAAATTTGAATAATATTCTGTTGTTATTGACATTCTGGACGTATTTCCTGAAGAACTTCCCGGTCTACCCCCAGAACGTGAAGTTGAATTCTTTATTGATCTTGAACATGGTACAAAGCCCATTTCTAAAACCCCATATCGAATGGCTCCTATTGAACTTCAGGAGTTAAAGGTCCAACTACGAGAATTGTTGGACATCGGTTTCATTCGTCCCAGTACATCTCCTTGAGGTGCTCTGTTTTATTTGTAAAGAAGAAAGACGGGAGTATGCGACTTTGTATTGACTATCGGGAATTGAACCATGTCACCATCAAGAATAGGTATCCTCTACCTCGTATTGATGACTTGTTTGACTAGTTGTAAGGGGCACAATTCTTTTCAAAATCGATCTTAGTTACGGATATCATCACCAAGATTAGAATCGAGGATATTCCAAAGACCGCCTTCGAACTCGGTATGGGCATTATGAATTCTTAGTCATGTCTTTCGGACTAACTAATGCTCCTGCGGCTTTCATGGATATGATGAACAAGTATTCAAGGAATATTTGGATCGGTTCGTTGTTGTCTTTATTGATGACATCCTTATATATTCCAAAAGTCGTGAAGATCATGAGCACCATTTGAAGTTGGTACTCCAAAGGCTTCGTGAAAACAAACTATATGCCAAATTAAAGAAATGCGAGTTACGGCTTGAGGAAGTAGCATTCCTTGGGCACGTGGTGTCAAAACATGTAATGCTGCTGATCCGTGAAGATTGAAGCAATACAAAGTTGGGAGCAACCAAGCGAAATGGATCAAGTACGTAGCTTTTGGGCTTAATGGGTTATTATCGGAGATTCGTGGAAGGGTTTTCTCGAATCGGTACTCCATTAACTCAAATTTAACTCGGAAGGATACAAAATTCGTTTGGAGCGAAGAATGCGAGAAGAGTTTCCAAGAGCTTAAGAGGAGACTTATTTAGACTGTTCTAACAATACCATCCGGTTCGGATGGATTTGTTATCTCACAAATGATGCTTAAGGCAAAGGGTTAGGATGTGTTCTCATGCAACGTGGAAATTCATAGCCTATGCCTCGCATAACAACTTAAAGAGTATGAGAGGAATTATCCTACTCATAATCTAGAGTTAGCGTGCAATCGTTTAAGGCTTAAAGATATGGAGGCACTATCTATATGGGGAGAAAGTGGAGATATATTCAGACCATAAAAGCCTTAAATATTTCTTCACTCAAAAGAACTCAACATCGCGGCGTGACATTGGCTCGAGCTATTGAAAGACTACGACCACACTATTCAATACCATCCTGGAAAGGCGAACGTGGTAGCTAACGCGTTGAGTAGAAGATCATATCTGAGAACGCGAGTGCGATGATGTGTCAAGTATACGCGTAAAAGCCAACTTTAATAGAAAAAAA
Organism: Panax quinquefolius; assembly: GCA_020205615.1. Lineage (NCBI taxonomy): Eukaryota > Viridiplantae > Streptophyta > Magnoliopsida > Apiales > Araliaceae > Panax > Panax quinquefolius. Next base: position 65,184,777 of record CM035157.1, read on the forward strand.
AATAAGGTTGCTCAAGCCACCGACCCGGAATCGATGCGTATGAAGAAGAAAGTACAAGAAGGAGCTATTAGGAAGCGAGAATTGATGAAGAAGGAATACTTGAGTCCACTCTAGACTTTGTGTTCCTAACGACTGATTTGAAGTACAAGATTATGATGGAGGCACAATAATACACCATTTGCAATCCATCCTGGAAGTACTAAAATGTATCGTGATCTTCGACATACATTTTGGTGGAACAATATGAAGAGAGAGATTGCAAAGTTTATCTCAATGTGTTTAACTTGTCAACGTGTAAAGGCGGAGCATCTAGTACCTAAGGGTCCGTTGCAACCACTTGAGATTCCGAAATAGAAGTGGGAACACATTACCATGGATTTAGTTCACGGGTCTTCCTACGGTTTCTCAAGGCATCAATGCTATTTTTGGGTTATTGTTGATAGATTAACCAAGTCTGCTCATTTCTTGCCGATACGGAGACTTATTCCTTGAACGCGTCTTGCTAGTATATGCGTGAATGAGATTGTGAGGTTGCATGGCATGCTGTATCCATAGTTTTGGATCGTGACCCAAGATTCACTTCAAGATTTTGGGTTAGCTTGCAAAAAGCTATGGGCACGATTTACGATTGATTCGGCATACCATCCTCAAACAGACGGACAATCGAAAGGACTATTCAAACTCTTGAAGATTTATTAAGACTCATGTCCTAGACTTCAAGGGCGGTTGGGATAAGTATTTACCATTGGTGGAATTCTCATACAACAACAAGTTATCGAGCAAGTATAGGTGTAGCCCCATTTGAAGCATTATATGGACGAAAAGTGTCGCTTCTCAATATGTTGGGATGAGGTGGGTGAAGCAACATTGTTGGGACCGAGAGTTAATACGTATGACTACCGAAAAGATCCAAATGATTAGACAACGTATACAAACGGCACAAGATCGACAAAAGAGTTATGCGGATCTTCATCGAAAGGACGTGGAATTTAGTGTAGGGGATCATGTATTGTTGCGAGTTGCTCCATGGAAGGGAGTTACAAGATTTGGGAAGAGAGGAAAGCTCAATCCATGATTTATTGGTCCATTTTAAATTCTTGACCGAGTAGGAAATGTAGCCTATAGACTCGCGTTACCTCCGAGTATTTCTCGTGTTCATAATGTGTTTCACATATCTGTACTTCGTAAATATGCGAAAGACCCGAACCACGTTATAGAGTTAGAACCGGACGAAATAGCCGAAGACTTAATGTATGAGGAGGTACCGTTAAGATCTTGTATAGGAAGGAGCATGTCCCTACGCCAAGAAAGGTCATACCACAAGTTAAAGTTACGTGGAGGAATCATGCTATAGAGGAAATGACACGGGAATTGGAAATGGAAATGAAAGCGAGGTATCCTCACCTTTTCAAACACAGTGCACGTCACGTCAATTTCGAGGATGAAATTTCATAAGGAGGGAGGTTGTAAGACCCCAACTTATTATTAATGAAATTTAGTTTTCTCTATTTATTATTTTGAAATAGTAAGGGTTGATTTGATTAATGTGGATAGTTAGGGGTAAGATACGCAAAATATTTCAAAATAAGCAAGTGGTTATAAAATATTCATTGTTGTTTGGGAATATTCGTTTGGTCGTGGAATATTCAGATCTTTGTCGGGGAATATTCGTGACGACCACCAGCGACCATGTGTGGGCCCATAACGAAAAAGCGATTGGATGAAGAAAACGACAAATATAAGTTGTTTAAAAATAACAGGCGTAGTTATTACCAATTAATCTTGTTAAAATACTAAATGGTTAAAACACACGAGCACAACCTGTATTGCACCAATTATTGATTCTTATGTAAGAAGGCACTACTCAATAATGGTTACAATAATTACTGCTCAATTATTTTATTGAGTTAATAATTGTCTTGCGTTGATATTTTATATTCTTTGTTGTTTCAATAATTGTTATTACACAAGATTTTCATTATTGAAGCAATAATTCATATTATCTGAATAATATTATTAGATAACATTATTGGCAATGTCTAGAAAGTTTTGTCTAAGGAGAGGTTTGGTCACCTAATTGCGGCGCCAAGAAGAAGAAATTCTTATTGAAAGCCCCTCTTTCCTCGAACTGCACGGTTGTCAATATTGTGATTACAGTAATATTATTTGTGAATAATTAATTATTGATTCATATGATGAGGAAAATATTGATTTTATGTGGATATAGATGGAGAAAAATTTTAATGTGACAATTGTTGAAAATTAAAATTTTATCTGATAAGATAATGTATTATTATATTTTAATAATATAATAATGGCGATATTTTTACAACGAATGTGGGATTTATGAGTATACGAGGAGGAAGAGTATTTTTGTTGCAATAAATGTTTAAAACATGTTAAACATGTTGGTGGACCCCATTTATTGACTGAAATTTGATTATAGCCTATAAAATCGCCCGTTTGTGGATTTTGGTCAATTTCTGATTGGAATTTGGAAAACCTTTCTTCTGTAAAGTTGTAGAGAATTGAATTTCCTATAAAAACTCGCGAGATTTGAATTTTCTGATAAAAGGGCTATTTATTATGAATTATTGAAGTTTTGAAGCTCCGAAATAATTAATTTTTGGAAGTTTTAATTATTTTTATTATGAAAAATGTTTTCGTCATTAAAGGTGGGTCTTGCATGTGATGTAAATGCTGAATTCAGATCCTTAAAAGTGGGCGTAGGAATTTGTAATATTAATATTAATATTTTATTAAATTTTCTGCTTTGGTGTTCTAAGCATTTTCCTATAAATAGGGTGCTTAGGTTAGAATTGAAAATCACACCAGAAACTGAAGTTTTCTCTCTCTATATTATCGAGCGTATTCTTGTGAGTATTTTGAGTATACTTTGAGTATTGCTATACGGTGCAAGTCCAAGTCATAGCTTTATATCCTATGTTTCAAATTAAAAGTCTTGATCTTTCGAGGTAAGGGATGTTATTTTCTTCTTAGATGATATTATTTCTTCAATATCATTATCTTTGAAATATTGGTTGGAACTTTTTATCAAATTTGGAACTTTTTCATGTCGGGGTTACTATTCATGAGTTACTATTCACGAGTTACTATTCATGAGTTACTATTCACGAGTTACTATTCACGAGTACTATTCATGAAGCGTGAAGATGTTTTTGTGGAATTTCTATCTTTTGGTGTCGGAGTTACTATTCACGTATACGACACTATTCATCGAAAAATAAAATTTCTTCTTTTTGTCCAAAATATCTATTCTAGATACTAGCTTTGATTGTATCCATGTTTTGATCATTCTTGAATTTTACACCACTATGATTATTTTTGAGGTATTTTTGAACATGGATAAAACAAAGTACGAATCCTTAATCCTTAATCCTTGTCATTTTGTTTCACTGGATTCGTTTCTTTAAAAAATATATTTTCATCATCCTCAGTCTTAAATGATGATATTATTGAATATCTTTGGCCTGTAGTGCAAAGATGAATGATTTCTGAAGAATATCTTTGGCCGTAGTGCAAAGATGAACAGGTGTTTAGATGAACATGATCAACTGATGAATATCTTTGGCCTGTAGTGCAAAGATGAATATTTGATTCCAGATGTATATTGATTGATGTTACAGGGATAAAAGATAGACGATGAACTTTTAAATTCATACATAGAAGATAGTAGTTTGCATTCTCTACTTAACTCTTCTAATGAATTATTATTTCATTACGAATATTGATTTAAAATTTTGTTGTCTATTGTATTCTATTAGATTTTTCCTGTTGAAGACTAACGGTAATTTGTTGTATATTATCTTAGTCATAATATTCTTTATCTTGAGCTAGTTGAGCTCACCCTTTTCCTTTTGTTCCATCCATTTTTCTCGGGAGGCGAGAATATAGCGAGTACGAGTCGGGGTATGGAATGAAGGTTCTAGAGAGAGTTGTTTAGTAGTCCTCACCATTTTTGTAAAATAATGTATCAATAAATGTGATGAGGATTTATTTGAGTATAGATATTATCCGGAAGATAATATTTGTATTTAAACTCACAGTTTTACTGTTGTAATAATAAAGTTGTAGTTGTTTCTGTACCATGTATTGACAACTCAGAATGGGTGATGTATACCTATTTTGGGGGCGTCACATCCACTCTCAAATAGAGTCCTCATTATATTTATTGTCACACTATTTTATAGAATAGTGAGGACTACTAATACATCATCTCGGACCATCACCCCGTTCCCCGATTAGTCCCGGCTACATTCTCATTTCCTGAAGAGAACAATCAAAGCAAAAGGGTGAGCTCAACTAGCCCAGTAAGAAATATTATAACTAAGATAATGCAGAATAAATTATCATTAGTTTTCAACAATGTTAAACTGATAAAATACAATAGACATCAAGTTTAACTGCAGCGGAATAAGCAATCCATTAGAAGAGTCAAGCAGAGCATGATACCTACTATCTTCTATGATTTAACATGTTTTCATCAATTTTTATCGCTGAGACTCAGCTTAATAAATAAACCACATCATTGAATCGTCCCTGCACTAAGGGCCAATGATATTCATTAAATCATCAATGGTCATGACTATACCGAATAATCTCTGGTCATAATCATACCAAAAACTGTCCATCACTGCACTACAGGCCACTGAGGACTTTTACCACATCATTTATAATATTACAGGTCATGATTATACCGAATGATCCCTGGTCATAACCATACCGAGTCCATCTATGCACGTAAGCCAAAGATGACTTTCATCACAATATAAACATGAAGATGATGACAATGACATAATAATTCAATAAAACAAGTTCAAGAATAAATTTTAAATATTTATAATTTAATTTATCCTGAAATCAATAACATCCAAATTGTCAACATGATACTTCTTTGTGGAGTAAAATTCAAGAATGCTCAGAAGAATATTTCTATGAAAAGATACTGGATGAAGCGCAAATATCTAGGATATTCTACTAATTTCATGGAGTATAGAAGTCAAAATTTTAACCAACTGAGTATAATAGAATATATGAAACCGCAAATAGATTTTCGCCCACCATGCGGTAATCCACGTAGACAGATCATTTCTACAATTTAATAAGGAATGAATACGAAGGATCATTCACCATGCATGTGGGAATCCATATAGACAGGTTATTCCAACAGAATAATAAAGAATGGAATAACAAAAGAATTCACCAGGCTTGCGATAGACCGCACAGACAGGTTATTCCCAACCGAGTAATAAAGAATGGAACCAGGTCATGCGTAATACGCACAGATAGGATATTCCAACAGAATAATAAAGAATTGAATAACAACAGACACTGTGCATGCGATAGATCGCATGCATACATGTTATTCCAATGTAATAATAAATAATAGAACCAGTGTCATATGTAATACGCACGCATGTGATATTCCAACATAATAATAAAGAATGGAACCGAGTCAAATGCGTAAATCCGCATGCATGTGATATTCCAACAAAATAATAAAGAATGAAATAAAAAAAGAATTTCACAATGTATGCGGTACTTCGTATAGACAGGTTATTCCAATATAATAATAAAGAATGGAATAAAAGAAGCTCTCTTCATGAATATAAAAGAAATAATACTCCTTACCTTAGAAAAAACTGGATACTAGAATAGTGAGGTAGCAGACTTCTCTTCTTCTTTCTGTCTATAATTTCTCTCTATAATAATTGCTCTATAACTTTAGTGAATTGGTGACAAATGAAGGAAGAATGAACTTCTATTTATAGAAAAATATAGTTTCGATAATTGCACGTTTTGGGGCTCGAAATATTACAGTACAATGCCTCCAACTTTTCTTTCATTTTTAATTTAGTCCTGCAAGTATTATCAAACTTGCACCACCTCCCCTAATAGTAACTATTGTGAATCAATAGTTCAATCATGTGAATCAATAGTTATAATCATGTAAAAATACAAATTACAGTATAGTACCTCCATCTATACCTCCATTTTTAACTTAGTCATGCAAGTATTATCAATCTTGCACCAACTCCCCTAATAGTACAAGAATGTGAATCAATAGTACACACATGTGAACAAATAGTTATAATCATGTGAATTAATAGCAATTAATTGCTCATTTATCCGATTAATTATCCGACTGGTCAGTATAACTTCTAGACATCAATTAATATCGAAATAAATGTCGATTTCCACTACCACTAAAAATTCCAACACAATAGAACTATCAATTTCATCTTTAATCAATACGAACTTATTCATCATTAATATTATAACTCATAATATTTAACATTCAGATCATTCCCAGGAATGAGGGGGCTTTCCGATAAGGATTTCTCCTTATTGGCGTGCAATTAGATGACCAAACATCTCCTTGACAAAACTTCTAGACATTGTAAATATTGCAATTTAATAATATGAATAACTTTGTCGTCTCAATTATTGATTTAATAATATATCATATTATGCAGATGATACTATGACAATAATCGAATCAATAATATGAGAGATATGATGCATCAATTACTGTAGCAATAATTGAGTATAACTGAGTCACTTCTCACGTAAGCATCAATAATTAATACTGGTAGTGCTACTATACAACCACGCCAGACATCGCACTTTTTTACTACCGAGTAGTTCAACAGCTTTTAACGGTAACACTTCCGCCGTTATTTTTATAAAAAGATAATTACGTCATTTTCTTACTACGATAATACTTACATTGTGGGGTCCACTAATGATTGTCTTGTTCATTTAATATTCCCTGTTAAAACGAATATTCCCCAACCAATCGAATATTATATAACCACTTGCTTACTTTGCAAAAATTGTAAATATTACCCACAACTATAACATTATATCCAATCCACACCATAATATTCAAAAATATATTTCGAGAAAATTATTCTTTATTCATAAAAGTTGGGGTCTTACAACCTCCCCTTCTTATGAATTTTCGTCCTCGAAATTAGGGTATGTACCTGGTATATTGAAGAGGTGAAGATATCTTGACTTCATCTCAGATTCTAACTCCTAGGTTATTTCCTCCACATCGTGGTTTCTCCACAAAACTTTGACTTGAGGTATAACGTTGGAGCGTAGAATATGATCCTTCTTAGCCAAGATTTTAACTGGTAACTCTTCATATGTTAAATCTTCCTCTATCTTATCTGGTTCTAGTTCAATAATATGGTTCGGGTCTTTCACATATTTACGTAACATAGATATGTGAAAAATGTTTTGAACACGAGACATACTTGGCGGTAAGGCGAGTCTATAGGCCACAGTTTCTACTCGTTCGAGGATTAAAAATAGGCCAATGAATCGAGGATTGAGCTTGCCTCTCTTTCCAAATCTTGTAACTCTTTTCCATGGAGCAATACGTAACAACACATTATCTCTAATATTGAATTCCACGTCTTTTCGATGAAGATCAACATAACTCTTTTGTCGATCTTGTGAGATTTTTATACGTTGTCGGATTATTTGAATCTTTTTCGTAGTCATACGTACCAAATCCGGTCCCAACAATGTTGCTTCACCCACCTTATCCCAGCATACTGGAGAACGACACTTTCTTCCATACAACACCTCAAATGGAGCCATGCCAATACTTGCTTGATAACTATTGTTGTAGGAAAACTCCACTAATGGTAAGAACTTGTCCCAACTTGTAAAGCCCCCAAATCCAGGTACTTGAAACCCGAATTTAGTGCTTCACGATACCATTTCTATGAGCGAAATAATACTAATAATAATAACGATATTATAAATAACAAACTTAATTTACATAATTGTCAGAGTCTAGATCCCAAGTACGTAACCTTTAATCATTCATTACATATCATGATAGATAATATATATATCATTGCCTTAATAATATCAAACTATTACATAAAGTGCCACAAATCTTATTTGGTTAGCTTTCCTTTTCCTTTGTTTCTGCATGAGCCTTCTGGTTCTTCACACTTAGCTGAAAACATTTAAATTAAGCAAGGATGAGCATTTGAGTGCCCAACAAGTAATAACAATTATATATATAAGCTGAAAGAATTTAAATGTTTTCTTTATACTACCCTTCTACAACAAATCAATAGTTATGAAGTAATCTGAACCAATAATAATAACATAACAACCTTCTTTCAAATTTTTGAAACTACGTACTGACTATAAATAGGGTTAAGGTGACATACTATGAACATTGTTTTTATTTTAGAAAAGGTTAAACAGAACTTCATCTATAAACCGTCATAACTTACGGGCACGGAGGGTGATCAGCCCGTTGTACCCTGTATTGATCAATACTACATGCAAGAACGATGTTATCGTTCACTCTGTCCACCTTGGGTGCATAAAAAGTTTTCCCGTGTAAGGGATGTTCATAATTGTTGGGGGTTCCAAACCAAGGCAATTCAGTTGGATAATAATATGGTTTTATCTTGTTCAACAATAATCTATAATTCCAGATATATATATATATATATATATATATATATATATATATGTATATATACTACGGATAATTAACAAAGGTGTATCAATATGTGATTAAATACAATGATTATCCAAGTGGGGACACTTGTATAACCATTTATAGAAATTAACGAACAGAATATATATCTGAATTACCATATACTAACATGTTGACAATCAATGAGCGTATATAATATAGGATTAATAATTTGTACAGTAATAATATAATTCTGAAACATTCTTACTCATGTCCATTGCATAAAGAAAATGCAAAGGTAGGATACTTGCTTGATGCGCTGCTTACAATACGCAACTTAGTTTTATCTCTTATATCACGACCAATCATTAATCAGATCATTCGTTCTATTAGAACAATATACTATAACATATATTACTGCATTTCACAGTCAGCATATAACCTAATCACATTATCACACATGTTCAACAGTTATTGCATCACAAACAAACATTAATACAGTCAAAATCTAAGTCCAGATCAATTTAAAAATATGTTTGCACCGACACCTTTATCGAATAATTATCGAGCCTAAGACTTATTCGTAAACTCAATATCTCAGAAATATCGGTCATATTATTTTAAATGACTCAATAAACAGCTTATTAATTTATCACGAATTTTCAAACATCAAATCATTATTAAATGATTCAAATATCAATTAATTCTATTATCATTTAATTATTATTTAACTATTAATGAAACCATTGCCAAAATATTAAAGTTATTTATAATAACTCAAAATATTTTTAAAAATTTATATTACCCTTAAATGATTTTTAAAACATTTAAAATCATTTTAAATAATTATAATTAATATTAAAATATTAATGTACTATTTCTTAAAATATTAAAATTCATTAAGTATAACTTAAAATATTTTTAATTCACTTAATATTATTAAATCTTGATAATATTTAATTCACCTCTTAGTATTATTAGTTCACTAATAATTCTTTTATTCGCTTACTAATATTATTAACATCTTAATAATATTTTAATACTTTACTAATATTATTAATTCTCTTAATAATATTTTAATCATGCATTAATATTATTACTTTATTAATATCTTACTTATACTTTAGTATCATTAATCAACTAATAATACTTTTATTCATTTACCAATCGTATTAATATTTTATTCATTTACTAATATTATTAATCATATAATAATATTTTATTCCTTTACTAATGTTATTACATTTTTAATAACATTTTATTAAATCTCGAATATTATTATTTACTTAATAATATTTTAATCATCCAATAATACTTTAATTTAATATTATTAATCTTTTAATAATATTTTAATCTAAGATTAATTATTTAATAATATTTTAATGAAGCTTTAATCTTAATATTTTTATTTACTTAACAATATCATATTCTAATATTATTAATATCATAATAACATTTTAATAATTTGTTTGATCAATAAACAATTTATTCTAATTGTTCACCATTTACAAAACCACTTATTTAATATCCATAAAAGGTCATAAATAATATTTCTTATTATAAATTACCAAAATGCCCTAAAATAGTCATAATATTATATATTAGGAGTATTCAAGCATTAAAATCACATTTTTCTTATTTAAGACATTATTTAACTATTTATTTTATTTTATTTATAACTTCATCATTTTTAGGAAAAATAGCAAATTGATTTCAAAAATTTTTCTTTTCTGGATTTGGATAGTACATGACCCAACAATGATCCCCAAATATTTCTGGAATTTTAGAAAGTGATTTGCTAATTTTAAAGTGCCCAAAACACTCAGATCTTGCTTCATTTTTCATAAATCGAGTTTTGCTCAAAAAAATCTGAAATTTTTAGGGTATACTCTCATAACATATATGAACATACTGTAAACTTTTCGGAATTTTCCAGTATATACACTGTGAGAAATTCGGGTGTTAATATTTAGGAGTCCTTTACAGAAATAGTCATTACGCACAACCTATAAATCGAAACGCGTCCGTTATTCTTCCTACACGTAGATAACTTCTTAAGATACCTCTGTGATTTTTCCCAGATTTTTAAAAGCCTTGAAACTATCCGAAACAGCCCTAATAAAAATGGGGACAGTAACTTTTTAGGGTTTCAAAACCTTACTTCTCTATGTGGACTGTTTTGGGAAAAATAGCCCCCATGGCTTTAATACTTGCTAGATTTGTGTTCTACCACTTGGGTTTACTAGATAACTCATGTATCTAGCACCCCCCCCCCCCCCCCTTTGACGGATCACAAATCCAAGTTGTAAAACTTGAGTTACACAAGATTTAGTGGAGGAAAAGCAAGACTTTCACCCCTTGGAGAACATATGTTCATTTCCTTCCTCTAAATCTATAGTCTAATACACAAGATACTTAGTCCTACACATGAGACATGTAGAACTAGGGTAATTTGAGTATTAGACCATAACCCCATACATGTTGAGGTAAAAACCAAAAATAGAAGGAGAATAAGAAAAAGATTGGAAGAGAACCTCACCTAGTTTTCTTTGCTATCCTTCTTGTTCTTCCAAAGTAGGTTATGAATTTAGGAAGCATGAACAATATCTCCTCTCCCTCTCAAGAAAACCGAACCCCTCTCTCTCTTTTCTCTCTTTGTATGTTGCTAGCTTGGGAGAAAAATAGAAGAAGGAGAATATGAGAACTGAATTGATCTAGCAAATGAATGTTGTGATTAAACTATTATCCCCCATACTTTTGTTATCCCTTGGATAAAAGGCTTCACCTTATCTCTTCAAATTAAGCCTAATCATGTGATTAAGGGTGCTTAGAAGATTTTCAACCAATGGGAGATGAACACACTTGTACTTGTTGTAAGAGTTACTAATTAAGGAACTTGATTAACATAATTTTGTTGCCTTAAAAGGCCTAATATGGCCGGTCCCATGCTCCCATTATCTCCTCCATTTTGCTTTTATTTTAATGCACAAATTTGATTAATCAAAAGTCTAAAATACCCTTAATCAAATGGGCTAAGTATTGGTTTGCATTTTATTTCTTTTGGGCTTCTCCTTTAATTATTTTGGGCCATGTAATGAACATAGTCTAACAATTTTAATATATGTTACCCAAATTGTTTACTTGGTTTCCATCCCCAATCTTATGAAATTTAATTACTTATACATGTGACTTTAGCTCATAACCTAATTAGGTTTACTAGAAATATGTTTAAAATTATTAGTCACTTGAAATAACAAGATTATCCACTTAAGTTAGTATACATATTAAATACTAACCTTTCCTTATTACCATAACCCTTAGGTTATTTAATTGTCTCACCTAATGTATAATTAGGTTATGAAGCTTTCATTTAGGGTTTAAAATTTTTAAAATTAGTTTCTAAAATTTATAATTAGGGTTTCACACAGTAATACAAGGGTTTGTCACATAACACCATAATTGACCAACCCTTATCGGTCATATATCTGATATATTTATAGCATTGAAAAATAAAAATATAATTAATATTATATTATTATTTTCATGCCTTTGATCAAAATCCAAAAATTAGGGTTTGGATTCCATATCCGATTTATCTCATCATACTTAACATTATTAATTAAGTTAAAAATAATTAATTTAATAATATGAACAAAATTCATATAATAAAATAATTATTATAATAATTCAAAAAAATTATTTCATATATTATATAAATAATTTATGATTATATTTTCATGGAAAATAATTAATAAAAATATTTCTACTATAAAATTAATAATTATAATAATATAGTTTATAACAATCAATAATTCTAAAATAAAATTATTTAAAATCATTCATGTAATAAATATATCACATAAATACATACACACATTATCTTGGCATATATTCCCATATTTATAATAATTAAAAAAATTATACGCAAAATTTCTAATTTATTTGTATAGAAAAATATCGGGTTGTTACACAACTTCCCTTGAAGTCAAGGACACAGAGTCTTAATAAATCTTCAAGAGTTTGAATAGTCCTTTCTGACTGCCCATCCGTTTGAGGATGATATGCCGAACTAAATCTTAAATCCGTGCCCATAGCTTTTTGCAAACTAACCCAAAATCGTGAAGTAAATCTTGGGTCTCGATCAGAAACTATAGATACTGGCATACCATGCAATCTTACAATCTCGTTTATGTACATACTAGCAAGACGTTCAAGTGTATAAGTTTCTCGTATCAGTAAAAAATGGATAGACTTGGTCAATCTATCAACAATGACCCAAATCGCATCTATGTCTTGAGAAACCTTGGGAAGACCAGTAACGAAATCCATGGTAATGTGCTCCCACTTCCATTCTGGAATTTCAAGTGGTTGCAATGGACCTTTTGGCACTTGATGCTCTGCCTTGACTCATTGACAAGTTAGACACCTTGAGATAAACCTCGCTATCTCTCTCTTCATATTGCTCTATCAAAATATATGTTGAAGATCACGATACATTTTGGTACTCCTAGGATGGATTGCAAACGGTGTGTTGTGCGCCTCCATCATGATTTTATACTTCAAGTCAGAATCGTTAGGAACACAAAGTCTGGAGTTGACTCGAAGTATTCCTTCTTCATCGATTATTGCTTCCGGAATAGCACCTTCTTGCACTTTCTTCTTCATACGCATCAACACCAAGTCTGTAGTTTGAGCAACTTTAACTTTATCGATTAAAGTCGGTTCCACTCGCATATTCGTCATCATCACATAGGTCCCTGGAGTCTTTAACTCTATTTCCATCCTTTTCAAGTCATACAAAATGGGCCTTTGCGTTGACAATATTGCACTCATGTCCGCATATGATCTTCTACTCAATGCGTCAGCTATTACATTCGCTTTTCCAGGATGGTATTGGATGGTATGATCATAATCTTTCAATAGCTCAAGCCATCGTCGTTGCTGCATGTTGAGTTCCTTTTGAGTAAAGAAATATTTGAGGCTTTTATGATCCGTATAGATCTCCACCTTCTCTCCATACAGGTAATGCCTCCAAATCTTAAGCGCAAAAACGACTGCTGCCAACTCTAGATCATAAGTAGGATAATTCCTCTCATATTCTTTGAGTTGTCGAGATGCATATGCTATGACTTTCCCATGTTGCAAGAGAACACATCCTAACCCTTTTCCCGTAGCATCACTGTAGATGACAAATCCCTCCGAGCCAGATGGTACTGTCAGAACAGGTGCTGAAATGTGTCTTCTCTTGAGTTCTTGAAAACTATTTTCACATTCCTCGCTCCAACCGAATTTTGTATCTTTTCGAGTCAGCTGAGTTAATGGAGTAGCGATTCGAGAAAATCCTTCCATGAATCTCCGAATAACCACTAAGCAAGAAAGCTACGTACTTTGTCCATCGACTTAGGTTGCTCCCAGCTTTGAATTGCTTCAATCTTTGTCGGGTCAATAGATATTCCATGATTTGATATTACGTGCCCAAGGAATGCAACTTCCTCAAGCCAGAACTCATATTTTTTTAACTTGGCATATAGCTTGTTTTCACGAAGCTTTTGGAGTATCAGCCTCAAGTGTTGCTCATGGTCTTCACGGGTTTTGGAGTATATGAGGATGTTATCAATAAAGATGACCACAAAGTGATCCAAATATTCCTTGAATACTCGGTTCATCATGTCCATGAAGGCAGCAAGAGCATTAGTCAATCCAAAAGACATGACTAGGAATTTATAATGCCCATACTGAGTTCTGAAAGAAGTCTTTGGAATGTCATCAGTTTTAATCTTCAACTGATGATATCCGGAACGAAGATCAATCTTTGAAAAGAATTTGGCTCCTTGCAACTGGTCAAATAGGCCATCAATGCGAGGTAACGGGTACCTATTTTTGATGGCGACATGATTCAACTCCCGATAATCAATACAAAGTCGCATACTACCATCTTTCTTCTTCACGAATAGAACAGGAGCACCCCAAGGAGACGTACTAGGATGAATGAAACCGATGTTTAACAATTCCTGTAGTTGGGTTTTTAACTCCTGAAGTTCAATAGGAGCCATTTGATATAGGGCTTTGGAAATGGGTTTTGTACCAGATTCAAGGTCGATACAAAATTCAATTTCACGCCTAGGGTAGGCCAGGGAAGTTCTTCGTGAATACGTCAGGAAATTTATTAACAATAGAAATATCATTCAAATCTGACATATTTTTATTTAAATCCGTGGCATGGGCTAAGAAAGCTTGACATCCGTTTTTCAATAAACGAATAGCTTTATAACTTGATATGACAGTGATTGACTTTAATGGTTTGGTTGCTTGAATTCGTATAATGGGTTGGTTAGGAATATGAAAGCTAACAACCTTACGAAAATAATCAATTTTAGCATGATGAGTAGTTAACCAATCAATCCCTAAAATCACATCAAATGCAAGTATTTTCAAAGAAATAAGATCGACAGGTAACGTGCGGTTACCGATTTAAATTAAACAAGACTTATAAACCGTGGATGTAATGAAGGTTTCTCCCAACGGAGTTTCAATAGATAAGTCAAAGTCTAATTTCTCCGGAGTCAAATTTAAACGTTGAGCGCAAGTAGGAGAAATAAAGGAATGGGTAGAACCGGTATCAAATAAAGTATAAACGTCGCTAGAGTTTATGATTAGCTTACCCATGATCACCTCATTCGGATTCCTGGCTTTTTGGGAGGTTACGACAAACGCTCTCCCTTGAACTACCGGTTTTGTCTTGTCTGGGACACCCTTTGATGCCTCCATCCCAGCTGGACTTGACTTTGGTGCACGACAAAATTGGGCTAGGTGACCTTCTTTTCCACAATTAGAACATGCTTTGGACTGCATCGTGCAGTTTGGACTTATGTGTCCTTCCCCTCCACATTTGTAACATACAACCGGCGGTTGTTCTCCTTCCTTAACAACAGGTGCTGATGCTGACGTCTTTCCATCCTTGTTGAATCTCCTCTTCTTGAAATGTCCACTCTTATTGTCATGGCCATAATTACCACCAAAGTGATTATCATTTCTGGCATGTTGATTCCCTCCACGTTTGTTGTCACCGCTTTGATGACTGCTACCACTGGTATTATCGACTTGTCGATTGCTCTCTCTTGGTTGGGTTGACTCATTATCGCGCTCCAATAACTGAGCCCTATTCAAAACATCTTAATACAAACACAGTTTGTGATAAATTAGGTATTAACATCCGCGTCATTCTCTTCTCATTATCAACCAAGTGAGACGTAAACCGGGACAACTCGGCAAACTTAGCTTCGTACTGCGCCACGGTCATATTATTTTGCTCAAGCTTGATGAACTCTACCTCCTTCATGTGACGAATACTTTCAGGAAAGTACTTGTTGTTGAATAGCTCTTGGAACTTCTCCTAAGACATTTTGAGTGCGGCAGGTTGAGTACGCTTTACAGATTTCCACCAGTAATCTGCCTCTGCTCACAACATGAAGGTGGCAAAGGGAACCTTTTGCTCCTCGGAGCATCCCAAGATATCAAATATCTTGTTGATCTGCTTTATCCACGTCTGCGCCTTAAGTGGTTTTGGCTCTCCAAAAAACTCCGGTGGTCCCAGCTCCTTGAACTGCTTAGCGGTGACCATTTGAGAGTTGTCAGTGTTTCCACCTGCATTTTGGACAGGAGCCGCTCTCGCCTGATGTTGCATGAATTGCATAAAGCCTCTGATCATCCCATCGTTCACCATTTCATCGGTGTTATTGTTTACATGAGGATTATTGTCTTCCTATTGCACATTACCCTAGGTATTGATCTGTGGTGACTCAACGGTCTCATGTGCTTCATTGCTTATCTCAACATTTTCGGATGTCATTTTCAAATACTGCCACAAAACAAAGGTTAATTAACATTTCACATATTATCCCTATACTGTGACCGACCAATTAAATACCAAATAAACTTAGGTAGGTCATACTAGCGAAGTAATTCCTCGTCTCTCCCCTCCTAGTTCTTGTCTCACATCTTAGCCAGGGATTATATCCCTAAGCTTAGATACTAACTGTGACGCCCCCAAAACAGGTATACATCACCCATCTTGAGTCGCCAAATACATGGTACAGAATACAAATACAAACTTAATTATACAACCGTCATGTAATATACGACAAAATATAGCAGAAAGTTTAAACAAGAATATTGCCTTCTGGACAATATCCACTCTCAAATAGAGTCCTCATTACATTTATTGTCACACTATTTTATAGAATAGTGAGGACTACTAATACATTATCTCAGACCATCACTCCGTTCCCCGACTAGTCCCGACTACGTTCTCATTTCCTGAAGAGAACAATCAAAGCAAAAGGGTGAGCTCAACTAGCCTAGTAAAAAATATTATGACTAAGATAATATAAAATAAATTATCATTAGTCTCCAACAATGTTAAACTGATAAAATACAATAGACATAGTGTTTAACTGCAGCGGAATAAGCAATCCATTAGAAGAGTCAAGTAGAGCATGATACCTACTATCTTCTATGATTTAACATGTTTTCATCAATTTTTATCACTGAGACTCAGCTTAATAATTAAACCACATCATCGAATCGTCCCTACACTATGGGCCAAGGATATTCATTAAATCATCAATGGTTATAACTATACCGAATAATCCCTGGTCATAATCATACCAAAATTTGTCCATCACTGCACTACAGGCCACTGAGGACTTTTACCACATCATTTATAATATTACAGGTCATGATTATACCGAATGATCCCTGATCATAACCATACCGAGTCCATCTATGCACGTAAGCCAAAGATGACTTTCATCACAATATAAGCATGCAGATGATGACAATGACATAATAATTCAATAAAACAAGTTCAAGAATAAATTTTAAAGATTTAAAAGTTAATTTATCCTGAAATCAATAACGTCCAAATTGTCAACATGATACTTCTTTGTGGAGTAAAATTCAAGAATGCTCAGAAGAATATTTCCATGAAAAGATACTGGATGAAGTGCAAATATCTAGTATATTCTACTAATTTCATGGAGTATAGAAGTCAAAACTTTAACCAACTAAGTATAATAAAATATATGAAACTACAAATGGATTTTCGCCCGCCATGCATTAATCCACGTAGACAGATCATTTCCACAATTTAATAAGGAATGAATATGAAGGATCATTCACCATGCATGCAGTAATCCACATGATGCAAGTTATTCCAATGTAATAATAAAGAATGGAATAACGTAAGAATTCACCGAGCTCGCTTATAGACCGCATGCATGCGAGTTATTCCCAATTCAATAATAAAGAATGGAACCAGGTCATGCGTAATCCGCACAAACATGATATTCCAACAGAATAATAAAGAATGGAATAAAAGAAGAATTTCACCATGTATGTTGTACTTCGCATAGACAGGTTATTCTAACAGAATAATAAATAATGGAACCAGGTCATGCGTAATACGCACAGACAAGATATTCCAACAGATAATAAAGAATGGAAACAGGTCATGCGTAATCTGCACAGACAGGATATTCCAACAGAATAATAAAGAATGGAATAAAAGAAGAATTTCACCTTATATGCGGTACTTCTCATAGACAGGTTATTCCAACATTATAATAAAGAATGTAATAACAGAAGAATTTTACCATGTATGCGGTACTTCGCATAGACAGGTTATTCCAACATAATAATAAAGAATGGAATAAAAAAAGCTCTCTTCATGAGTACGAAAGAAATAATACCCCTTACCTTAGAAAAAATTGGATACTGGAATAGTGAGGTAGCGGACTTCTCTTCTTCTTTCTCTCTATAATTTCTCTCTATAATAATTGCTCTATAGCTTTAGTGAATTGGTGAGAAATGAAGGAAGAAAGAGCTTCTATTTATAGGAAAATATAGTTTCGATAATTGCACGTTTTGGGGCTCGAAATATTACACTACAATGCCTCTCACTTTTCTTTCATTTTTAATTTAGTCCTGTAAGTATTATCAAACTTGCACCGCCTCCCCTAATAGTAAATAATGTGAATCAATAGTTCAATCACGTGAATCAATAGTTATAATCATGTGAAAATATGAATTATAGTATAGTACCTCCATTTCTAACTTAGTCATGCAAGTATTATCAATCTTGCACCAACTCCCCTAATAGTACAAGAATGTGAATCAATAGTACATACATGTGAACAAATAGTTATAATCATGTGAATTAATAGCAATTAATTGCTCATTTATCCGATTAATTACCTGATTGGTCATTATAACTTCCAGACATCAATTAATATCGAAATAAATGTCGATTTCCCTTAACACTAATAATTCCAACACTATGGAACTGTCAATTTTATCTTTAATCAACACGAACTTATTTATCATTAATATTATAACTCACAATATTTAACAACCAGGTCGTTCCCAGGAAAGAGGGGTCTTTCCGATAAGGATTTCTCCTTATTAGCGCGCAATTAGATGACCAAACCTCTCCTTGACAAAACTTTTAGACATTGTAAATATTGCAATTTAATAATATGAATAAATTTTTCGTCTCAATTATTGATTTAATAATATATCATATTATGCAGATGATACTGTGAGAATAATCGAATCAATAATATGAGAGATATGATGCAATAATTACTGTAGCAATAATTGAGTATAACTGAGTGACTTCTCACGTAAGCATCAATAATCAATACTGTGTGCTACTATACAACCACGCGTATTACTGTACTTTTACTATAGAGTAATTCAACAGTTTTAACCGTAACACTTCCGCCGTTATTTTTATAAAAAGATAATTCTGTCATTTTTTTACTACGACAATACTTCCGTTGTGGGGTCCACCAATGATTGTGCCGTCGTATGAATATTCCCCGACCAATCGAATATTATATAACCACTTACTTACTTTGCAAAATTTGTAAATATTACCCACAACTATAATATTATATCAAATCCACACCATAATATTCAAAAATATTTTTCGAGAAAATTATTCTTTATTCATAAAAGTTGGGGTCTTACACTTTAGACATATTTTTTATGACAATTTTTTTGTCACTTGAGTCATCCTTTTTAGTGATGGGTGGAGTATTTGCGAGTACTAAACCAACCAAAAAATAAAGAAAACGTAGGATATACTCCCTTCGTTCCCAAAACGATGATTGAAGGTATAATTTTTTTTGTTTTAAAAAAGATGAGATAAAATACATAACATGAAGGGTAAATAAATCATTTAATCGGGTCTGTGACGCCCCCAAATTCAGAAAAACTCATGTCTCAAATTTGATTGTCATGTACTAACTCTAATAACAATCAAAATCTCACACAACGAAATAATAGAAAAAATTACATTATTATAATATAATTATTCTTATCCTAGAGTCTCGCAACCGTTACTAATACAATACAACTTACACTAAACATAGCTTAATATAAATAAGTTCTTTTACAATAGAATAATAGTACATTCTTAGTACTATGGAAATAACTACTCCAAAGTCTTCTCTTTACCCTTGTCCTTGCCAGATGGTTCACCACGTTCTGCCTTAACTGAAAGTTTTATGGAAAGCAAGGATGAGCAACAATTTTGCCCAACAAGTAATAACAATAATGAACAATCATATATAGAGTTTAATCTTCAAGGGTATATCATTGAATAATAATTCAGGAATTATCAACAATTCTCAATAGAAGTCGCTACGGACTTAGAGATATCAACAAGATTTATTCAATTCAAGATTTCAAAGTAATGAATACTGAGGAGTCACTAAGTACTATGAACTTCTCCTAGAATTAATAGTAATAAACTGATAATTTTATAAAACGAGTACAACAGATGATCAACCTAAAGTACCCTATGTCATGCATAACATTTAATCTTTCTCATATGCGCACGTCGGTTCCCAGATAAATATATAATTCCCCTACCAAGAGGGTTGTTCATCTCAGTTATAAGAGTCCACACCAATTTAATTTGGTTTGGATAGCTTTCAATCAAATATCAATAGTCTAGCTGAAGCAATGGCTTAGATAATTTTCTTTCACAATATATACATGAAAAAATATTGTTCTAAATTAAGGTTTCATAAACAATTTCATTTTTAGACTACGAAGTATTATATTCTCAAAGATTTACTTGTACAATCAATAATAGCACAAGTTCAAGTAATGCTCAATAAAGAGTAAGGTTCGAGTACTTGCCTCAAGCGTAGTTTACCAAATTATAACTTATCAACACTCTTTGAATCCTAACACAATATAGTTACGCGTATAGGATATTCATTAGTTATATATGCTCATACATAATATGTAAGTTTAAATGCGTACATAAACGTCTAACTTAGTTGTATATTCTTTATATATACCTTGCGTACTTATATCACAACATCAGTTTATAAGACATCACAAAGTCAAACAATATAGTTTCTAATCATTTCTTTATAGTTCGCAAACATCTTTTTGACTTATCATTTTGAAAGTTCATCATCACTCACTAGATATTTGATTCTATCAATTAGCATGCTTCTTACTACATTGGATAATATACTGGTCATATAATACAAGTTAAAGTAACCATATAAGCATGCCTTAAACCTCAAATTACAAATAGAATGCAGAATCGATCATAGGGATGGCGCAATTGCATACTCGTTAGAAGCTTAGGGGCGGTGTAACTACTACCGTCCCCTCGCCGGACAAGGTTGAGCCTTGCATTTTCTATTTATGTCCCATTCTTTAATACACCTAAACAATCACACTTAACATGCATACATGCTAAAGGACTTTATATAAATGCATGACCATCTTGAATTCATTTTTGCATGTCATGGTCTAAATTTAGGATTTCTAAGGAATTAATGCATAATACAGTCATGTAATCACAATGCTTTGTAACTTTGGTCATATGTCTACATAGAGAGATCACATAATCTGTACTACATATGCTCATAAGTGTTTACACTATTTGTTCACAATTAACATCGTTTATTACTTTAAAACATGCTTAAACTCATGCTTGGCTTCTTTCCATTATGTTTAATATATAAGACTCATGTTTAGAGACATAATGAACATATACATGTCATCTTAGATCCTCAGAACTTAACTACTCATACTAATGCAATTTGGTTTGAAAAATATCCAAGTTTGCCCTTGGAAATCATTTTAAACTTGAACAATGCGACTTAACCCATACAAGACATCTTTAAAGCTCGTATCATATGTAGTTAAGTTATGTTAAAATCTTCACAAGATCAGAACATATATCATCTAATATTCATGCATATTTTCTTTGATATGTCAAGCTTTTGTTTGAAAAAGTTCTTTAACACAAAGCCTAACAAGTTGGTCATGAACAAAGGAACTATAGTTCATAACTCATGTTTATTCATGTTCAGAAATAAGTTATGTGTTTATACTATCAAGCTTAAAATTTGCATAACTCGAGTTCCATCAAAGTTCATTTTCAAAACTTAAAGTTTTTGTTATAAATCTCCTACCAATTCATGTTGAACAATTCATATCTTCTAAGAAAGCTTTAAACCACATGTTATACTTCTTTTCATGAATGTTTAGGTGTTAATGTCAAGTTAAAAACAACATAGTCCAACTGAAACCAGATTCGTTCGGGGCTGACAAGCAAATGCTACAAGCACCCCTAATATAAATCAAGCGCAATTTGTGCCCTTCCTGGACCATCAGCAGTGAGATACTCTGTTTTGCAGAGCATCACTCCCACCTCAATTTCTTTCAATCAAACTCACTTAAACTAAATCTTAGAGATTCTATTCATGCATACAAACTTCTTAAGCACTTGATAGCATGTTATTTCATACTAATTGGTTGAGAATTTCAAGAGATTTCAAGAATTTAACAAAACCCAATTCAAGAACACAAAAATAGAATTTATACCTCCTTGAAGCTTAATTGAATTCCTCAACACACTGATTATACTTCTTCAATTGCTCAGCAACTCACACTCTCAATTTACTCTTAGCAGACAATTTCAAGCAACATAAAAATGAGAAGAAAAGGGTGCTTTATATAGAGAAATGTATAACCAGTTAGTGTTCTTCCACCATGGTTTGAATCAAAGGGAAATAGAAGAGCACACTGGGTATACAGAAGTTAGCCAACCACCACCTTCATAGCCATCATCACTGCTAATCCTAGCTCTTAACTGCTGCCTAATTTTCACGCAATATAGAGTTAGGCTACTGTTCATGTACTAATTATGGTCACTAATTTTGGGACACAGTTTAAATCCCAGCAATAAAGCTTAGTTTGGTTATGTGAACTTCTAAAATGTAATTTTAATGTGTTAATGCTACTACACCGTGTAAAGTTAGTGATTATTTATGTATCCACATCATATAATCCATGCACATTAGTCAAGTCTAATTAATACTTATAACATGCGTGGACTCAATTTAATTGATCACTAATAATTTAATATCTCCTTTTACTATTTACTTATACATCGGTATTGAAATAAATATTTTAATAGTACATATTTATTTACTCCTATATTTAGAGTACACATTTAATTATCCTATCACATATGATGAGGTAACAATATTTATTTAAATCAACTTTATGATTTAATTACTTTTACTATATAATTTTTGTATAGCATTAATCCCAATTAAATGTCACACCTCATTTACTCGTATGTAGTAAATAATTATATGATACTACTACCCACATTTTCCCATATTACACATAATAGCATGAAATAATATTTAATAATAATGTTCACATTAATAATAATGGTAACTGATCCATTATCTTTCTCATTCTTTGTTAATGCTAACAAACCATCTTATAACTAATGCACTTAGTGGAAATTATTTTCCAAGTCATGCTACCGGCGCAGCTGCGCTGGTTTACAGTTCAGGAGTGCCGTAGTTGCGCCACTCTAGAAACTTCTTAGACTTAGTCACTTGTTACAATCAATTCATATATTGAATTAGTAGATCCTTTTACTTAATAGATATTATACTTATTTTATTACCTTGCCACACTAGACAATATAATTATGTAGATTACTTTACTCATTAGCATTCCATAATAATTAATTATTCACTTTTTAATTCATCTCCCACTTAACTTCCATTCTCATGCCACACAAGGCATTCCAAAATTCTCAATCCTCCTATAAATTCAATTTGAATTAATTGAATTACTCATCTCGCAACACATCAATAAGTATATTCAAATAAATATTCATTTTCTTATTATATCAAATAATTATTTCTTCATGAAATTCTCAGTTCTTACATCCTCCCCCCATTATAAAAATTTTGTCCTCAGAATTGGTACAAGGTTATACAAATAAATGAGGATAATCCTTTCGCATCTTATCTTCTAATTCCCACGTGGCCTCCTTGGCATCGTGGTTTCACCAAAGTACTTTTACAGAAGAAATAATTTTATTTCTTAATGTATTCTCTTTCCTATATAATATCTGTGTTAGTTCCCAGTAGGCACACAATAGATCTAAAAGGGGGGGGGTTGAATAGATCCTTTTTAATTCTCAAATAATTTTCCAGTTAATTTAGTATTGCTAATAAATTAACATGACAAACATAAGAATCTTTTCAAGCACATCAGAATAAGTAAAAGATCCCCTTCATAGATATATTCATGAATATACATACATTATTCATAGAGTTAGTTAAGTTGTAAGCAGTTAATACATACATAGCATTTATAGCAGTTAGGTACCTAATGGAAGTGACAGAAAGTAAATGACAGAATGTAAAAGACACAAGGGATTTTAAGTGGTTCAGAGACTCAAGCTCCTAATCCACTCTTCTGCTTCAACGAGCAGGAATTCCACTAAAAAGGTCAGCACCCTGAATTACTAAGATTCCTTTAAGGCCAGCAACCGTGGAACTTCAGTTCACTAAGAACTCTTCAAGCCCAGCTGGCTTGAAACTTCATTTAGTCCCTCCAGACAAGGACCCCTCAGGCCCTGGCTACTTATTATTGTTGGTGTTATTGTTGTTGGTGCTGAGCTGCTAAGATGTCTTTAAGCTTGAACATCTTTTATACTTAGTAGCTTAGTGTGGTCCTCTCTGCATTCTGCATAGAGTCTGGACCAGTTCTTTTTTAGTGCAGCAGATCTTCATTTTGTTCTGCTCTTCTTCATCTGATATCAGTTGTGTACCATCACCATTTAGGTTTGTTAAGTGTTTGAGCTTTTGGTAGACTTCGTCTGGCACTTAGTAATTCCCGAACCCTTTTTGAATGATTTGCAAACATGGTTCTGCATCTATTCTATTTTAGCTTTTGGTTCCTGGTGATTTCTGACTACTCGATAAGAATATCAGAAATTGTCTTTTTATATTGATGCTCTCAAATAACAATGTTCAAATATCAATCTTCAGATTGAATCATTGCTAATGCTCCAATCTTTAGATAACTGAACTCTACGATTCTGATGCAGATGTTCTTGGACCTGATCGTAGTGTGTCTTGTTGAATGTTGCTCATTTGACTGATTGAGATAACACTACGATCCTGAAGAGTGTTCATTGGATCTTCACTGTAGAACACCTCTTCCTTCACTTGTGCAGTGCTTCAACACTTCTGTTTGCCTTAATTGATCTCAAAAACTGATAACTTGACTGATTAATCTAGTCTTCCTTAACTTCAAGACTTATCAGGTTAGACATGCTCATTCTCTTTATCCATGTGATCTCCCGTTCACATATCATCAATGGTCTGACCCATGTTTCATCTTCTTTATCTGTTCTAAATAGGTTGGCCAATGTCTCTTTGTAAACTGCATCAATTCCTACTTTGGTTAACAAACACTACGATCCTGGTTGGTCCCAAGATCGTTGTCTCCTGCTCTTTTGACAACTATTACTTTTGCTGACTTTCATTTGTCAGTCGCTTTCACTGAAGTCTTCTTTTGATCGACTTGTGTAAGACTTCATCTTGAATGGCTTTACAACTCAATCTGGATGTTCATTGAGTTGGTGCTTAGATCTTTTGTTAGCTTGCATGCCATTCGTTGAGTGCTCTCTGGTTTCCTTTAGGTGGAATGTATCTTTGCAGCTCAGACCAGAGGCTTCATCCTTTGGATATTTTGGGAGTGCTCATTTATTGAGAATTGTGTTTACTGTAAGACCCCAACTTTTATGAATAAAGAATAATTTTCTCGAAATATATTTTTGAATATTATGGTGTGGATTTGATATAATGTTATAGTTGTGGGTAATATTTACAAATTTTGCAAAGTAAGCAAGTGGTTATATAATATTCGATTGGTCGGGGAATATTGCTTTTAACAGGGAATATTCGACACGGCCACATAATCATTGGTGGACCCCACAACGGAAGTATTGTGGTAGTAAGAAAATGACAGAATTATCTTTTTATAAAAATAACGACGGAAGTGTTACCGTTAAAACTGTTGAACTACTCGGTAGTAAAAGTACAGTAAATACACATGGTTGCATAGTAGCACATAGTATTGATTATTGATGCTTACGTGAGAAGTCACTCAGTTATACTCAATTATTGCTACAGTAATTGCTGCATCATATCTCTCATATTATTGATTCGATTATTATCACAGTATCATCTGCATAATATGATATATTATTAAATCAATAATTGAGACGACAAAATTATTTATATTATTAAATTGCAATATTTATAATGTCTAGAAGTTCTGTAAAGGAGAGGTTTGGTCATCTAATTGCGCGCCAATAAGGAGAAATCCTTATCGGAAAGCCCCCTCTTTCCTGGGAACGACCTGATTGTTAAATATTGTGAGTTATAATATTAATGATGAATAAGTTTGTGTTGATTAAAGATGAAATTGATAGTTCCATTGTGTTGGAATTATTAATGTTAGTGGAAATTGACATTTATTTCGATATTAATTGATGTCTGGAAGTTATACTGACCATGTGACGCCCCCAAATTCAGGTACTTGAAACCCGAACTCGGTGCTTCACGATATCATTTCTATGAGCGGAATAATACTAATAATAATAACAATAATATAGATTATCAAATTAATTTACATATTATCAGAGTTTTCAATCCCAAGTACGAAACCTTTAAACATTCGTTACATGATAATAATATTATATCATCATTATCATAAAGTCAAACTATTACATAGGATAGCTTAAACATTCATTCAGCAACTTTCCCTTTTCCCTTGTTCTTGGTAGAGCCTTCAGGTTGTTCACATTTAGCTGAAAACATTTAAATTAAGCAAGGATGAGCATTTGAGTGCCCAACAAGTAATAGCAACAATAACAATTAGCTGAAAGGATTAAATGTTTTCTTTGAACGATACTTCTACAACGAATCAACAGTTATGAAGTAAGCTTGAACCAATAATCAACAACATATCAATTCGATTTCAAATTTTTGAAACTATGTATTGACTATAAATGAGGATCAGTTGATAGACTATGAGCATTGTTTTCTATTTTCAAAAAGGTTAAACAGAACTTCATCTGTAAACCGTCATAACTTACGGGCACGGGGGTGATCAACCCGTTATGCCTTGTATTGATCAATACTACATTGCTAGAACGATATTATCGTTCATCCTTTGTCCGCCTTAGCGCATAAAAATTTCCCATATTTGGGATGTTCATAATAGTCTAGAATCCGAACCAAAACAATCTAGATGGATAACAGTAAAGTTTTATCTTGTTCAACAACAATTTTAAATTTGTGTCTAGCCGGATCAAATAGCTTAGACGGCTTTTAATTCAACATATACATACTAGACACCGATAAGTATGTATCAACATGTGATAAAATATAATGATTATCCAAGTGAGGACACTTGTATAACCATATTTTAGAAATTAACGAACAGAATATATATCTTAATCAATAATAACAGAATAAAAGAACTTGTACAACAATTATAATTTAATAACTTACTTATACTGAATCATTGCATAAGTATATACAAAGGTTGAAATATTTGAACAATTGAAAAGAATAGTTCAGATATTATCTTACGCATGTCCGTTGCATAAAGTAAATGCAAAGGGTTAGATACTTGCCTGGTCTGCTGCTTACATAACTTAGGTTTATCTTTTATATCAAGCCCTATCATTAAATAGATCATTCGTTTGATTAGAATAACATCTCATATCATATTGAACTGCTATTTGCAGTCAACACATAACCTAAACACATTGTCATGTAAATTTAAGAACCATTGAATCACAAATAAACAGTTATCAAGTCTACCTATCTAAGTCCAGATCAATTTCTGAAATATTTCGGTCTACCGACAGCTTTATCAGGTAATTATCGAGTCTAAGACTCTATACAGTAGTTCAATATCCATTTAGATAACTTAAACACCAGTCGCACTATCTTTCATGGCCTTATAATAATTTTTAAATAATTATAATTATTTATCATAAATTTTGAAATATCAGAATCATTATTAAATAATTTAAATATTAAATAATTCCATTATCATTAATATTTAAATATTTATCTAAATATTAAAAGTTATTAAATATAACTTAAAATATTTTTAATTCATTTATATCCCTTTTAAATGATTTTTAAATTAATAAAACCATTTTTCAACTATTTATTTAATATAATTATTAAATAAATTTAATATCATTAGTGTTAAATTAATATCATTAATATTAAATTAATGAAATTATCCTTTAAATATTAGAAGTTATATTTTATAACTTAAAATATCTTTAAACACTTTATTTTCATTTAAAATGATTTTTATAATATTAAAATCATTTTAAAACTAATTTATTTAATATAATTATTAAATAACTTTAATATCATTAATAATAATTAATTAATGAATTTTACCTTTAAATATTGAAAGTTATATTTTATAAATTAAAATATTTTTAAATACCTTATTATTATTTAAAATAATTTTTAATATAATAAAATCATTTTAATTTATTTATGTAATTCATTTATTAAATAACTTAATTATCATTAATATTAATTTATTAATGAAAATTATCACAAATTATTAAAAGTCATTAAAATAACTTAAAATATTTTCTTATATCATAATATAATTTTAAATGATTTTTCAAATGTAAAAATCATTTTTAAATAATTATTTAATAATATAATTAAATAAATTAAATACTTTTAATATTCTAAAATATTAAATAATTATGAAATATATTCAAAATAATTAAAATATAATTTTAGGACTTTAAAATAATTTTTAATAATTTATTTTGTATTTTTCGTAATTAAAACTAATTAATACTAATTATCTAATAAAAATATAATTTTTATTACTAAACTGTCAGCTAGTATTCCTATATAATGACGTAATTTATCGCTATAGGTGTTCTTCGCGTTCTTGAGCACGCTTGAGAAATTCATGTATGTAAATCGAGTGAAACGAGTTTGACCATGATTTCTGATCGGATAATGATGTTTCAGTGCATGTTTTTGGTCAAATCATGTAGTATAGATGTAACACTACAAGACCCAACAAGAAACATTAACAAAAAACATCACAATCAAAAGATATAAGCCTTCAAAGTGGCTGTCAGAGTTGTCTTCATTTCTGGGTTTCCCAAAAATGAAGAACAGTTTGTGAGGCCTACTTTGGGCTTCCACAACTTGTGATTTGTGTGATGTTTAAGTGATATAAGGGTTCTAGCTTGTAGAAAACATGTAACAATATAGATCCATCACAAAACATCACTAAAACAACAACAGAAAAGCCAGATCCATCTCGGTCAAACCATGTCAGAAATATGCCTTAAAAATTTCTAGAAATTTTCCAGAAACCGAAAACATGACCGGATGGTCTACTTTGACCATCCACCACCATCGATTCGTATACTTTTAAGGAGATTTTAAGGCATAAAATTAGAGTTAATATACCAGACTACAACCTAGATGCAACAAAAACAACAAACAATTAACAACAAGCAAAATCTGTGCCTTTGAACTTCTTGTCGACCCGATCTGGGCATCGTTTCGATTGCCTGCTTGAGAATGCTTCAGTCAATCCAATTCAATGGTATTTGACCATTAATACCTTCCATTATAAACATCAAATGACCTTGATTCTTTTTGCATATTAAAGACCACATTACAGGCTACCAATAAAAACTTATAAACAACCGAAATCATAAACAGAAAAAGATTTATAGGCTCTGACATTCACTGTCAGACCACCACAAATAAAATTCCCAGATTATTGAATTCTTCAAATCCGAGCCTCTAGATGTTATGGATTCAACATCTAGCAACCCAGATCATCATTAGACACTAAAATCAATATATTCTAACATTAAAAACTAACATCTAACAACATATCATTGGATAGAATTTATGACTAGGGTTTATACCTTTCTAAGAATGATTTTCTGATTTTTGGCTTCTGATATGTTATGATTAATAGTGGGGCTTGAAAATGGGAATGAAATGCTAGAGAATTTCGTTGGTTTTAGAGAGAGATGCTCAAGGATGAGAGTTGGCAAAATTTTAGTGAATAAAATGCATTATTTCTCTCTGTAATCTATATATAATGGGTTGTAGTGCATGAATTGGCTGATAAAAGAGCTAAATGCTGTCAAATATGAGCATGTGGGGTTGTTGGATTTGGTCACCAACTTCCCCTAATTGCCAAAACCTAAACTAGCCAAAATAATGCAACTAGGGGCAAAATGGTCTTTTGGCAAATCATTTTAATGGCATCCAAGTAATTTGCCAAACCCTTAGGGTTTGACCCTTAGGGTTTAACCCTTAGGGTTCAACCCTAAGGTTTAACACATAACATAAATAGGATTTAACAACTAGGGTTTGTAAAGAAATAAATTTTAGTTTCTAAAATTTGAAAATTAGAGTTTTGTTAATTATAATTTAAATTTCTAATTATACATGAACATTAGGGTGTTATAATATAATTAACCTTGCTACTTAAGTAATTAGGGTTTACAATTTTCAATTAGGGTTCCTAAATATCATTTAGGGTTTTGATTTCGCAATTAGGGTTTTGCGACAATAATTAGGGTTTTCAATTATCAATTAGGGTTCCTAAATATCATTTAGGGTTTGAATTTCACAATTAGGGTTTTGCGACAATAATTAGGGTTTTCCTAATTAGCGATTATATTTATAATACCAGACATTAATCACATTATCGCAATTGTCCAATAATTTTAAACTCTAATTTGTATTTTAAATTAGGGTTTCACACAGTATTATTAGGGTTTATCACATAGCACCATAATTGGCCAACCATCACCGGTTCACATATACAATACATATTTATAGCACTGAAAAATCAAAATATTATAATATTATAATATTATTATCATTTCTTGATCAAAACTCAGAATTAGGATTCGGATTCCATATCTGATTTACCTCGCATAAACAACATTATTAATTAAGTCAAAATACTTAACTTAATAATCTAAATTAAAATTCAGATAAGTAAATAATAATTATAATAATTACAATAATCATTCCATATATTATTTAAATAATATAATATCATATTTTCTTTGAAAATAAATAATAAAACATTTCTACAATAAAATTAATTATTATAAAAATATAATTTATACTAATCAATAATTCTAAAATAAAATTAATTGTAATAATTGTGTAATAAATATATTTTATTTATCACACATATATATACACATTATCTTGACACATAATTCCCCATATTTATTTTAATAATAATAAAAAAAAATTATACGCAAAATTTTTGATTTATTTGTATAGAAAATATTGGGTTATTACAGACCAGTCAGGTAATTAATCGGATAAATGAGCAATTAATTGCTATTTATCCACATGATTATAACTATTTGGTCATATGTGTGTACTATTGATTCACATTCTTTTACTATTAGGGGAGTTGGTGCAAGATTGATAATACTTGCATGACTAAGTTAAAAATGGAGGTATAGATGGAGGTACTATACTGTAATTCGTATTTTCATATGATTATAATTATTGATTCACATGATTGAACTATTGATTCACATTATTTACTATTAGGGGAGGTGGTGCAAGTTTGGTAATACTTGCAGGACTAAATTAAAAATGAAAGAAAAGTTGGAGGTATTGTACTGTAATATTTCGAGCCCCAAAACGTGCAATTATCAAAACTATATTTTCCTATAAATAGAAGCACATTCTTCCTTCATTTGTCACCAATTCACTAAAGCTATAGAGTAACAGTATCTAGTTTTTTCTAAGGTAAGGGGTAATATTTCTTTCGTATTCATGAAGAGAGCTTCTTTTATTCTATTCTTTATTATTATGTTGGAATAACCTGTCTATGCGAAGTACCGCATACATGGTGAAATTCTTCTGTTATTCCATTCTTTATTATTATGTTGGAATAACCTGTCTATGCGAAGTACATCATACATGGTGAAATTCTTCTTTTATTCCATTCTTTATTATTACATTGGATTATCCATGCATGTGGATTACGCATGACCGGTTCCATTCTTTATTATTCTATTGGGAATAACTCCGTCTGCGCGCCTATATAGCGAGGCTCGGTAAATTCTTCTATTATTCCATTCTTTATTATTCTCATTGGAATAACTCATACCTATGTGGATTACTGTGCATGCATGGTGAATGATCCTTCGTATTCATTCCTTATTAATTTTTGGAAATGATCTGTCTAAGTGGATTACCGC
Organism: Panax quinquefolius; assembly: GCA_020205615.1. Classification (NCBI taxonomy): domain Eukaryota; kingdom Viridiplantae; phylum Streptophyta; class Magnoliopsida; order Apiales; family Araliaceae; genus Panax; species Panax quinquefolius. The sequence goes on from CM035157.1 coordinate 65,216,948, forward strand.
ATGGCGGACGAAAATCCATTTGCAATTTCATATATTCTATTATACTCAGTTGTTTAAAGTTTTGACTTCTATACTCCATGAACTTAGTAGAATATCCTGGATATTTGCACTTCATCCAGTATCTTTTCATGAAAATATTCTTCTGAGCATTCTTGAATTTTACTCCACAAAGAAGTATCATGTTGACAATTTGGACGTTATTGATTTCAGGATAAATTAACTTATAAATCTTTAAAATTTATTCTTGAACTTATTTTATTGAATTATTATGTCATTGTCATCATCCTGATGCTTATATTGCAATGAAAGTCATCTTTGGCTTACGTGCATAGATGGACTCGGTATGGTTATGACCAGGGATCATTCGGTATAATCATAACCTGTAATGTTATAAATGATGTGGTAAAAGTCCTTAGTGGCCTGTAGTGCATCGATGGACAGTTTTTGGTATGATTATGACCAGGGATTATTCGGTATAGTCATGGCATTGATGATTTAATGAATATACTTGGCCCATAGTGCAGGGATGATTCGATGATGTGGTTTATTTATTAAGCTGAGTCTCAACGATAAAAATTGATGAAAACATTTTAAATCATAGAAGATAGTAGGTACCATGCTCTACTTGACTCTTCTAATGGATTGCTTATTCCTCTACAGTTAAACTTGATGTCTATTGTATTTTATCAGTTTAACATTGTCGAAGACTAATGATAATTTATTTTGCATTATCTTAGTCATAATATTTCTTACTGGGCTAGTTGAGCTCACCCTTTTGCTTTCATTGTTCTGTTCAGGAAATGAGAACGTAGTCGGGACTAGTCGGGGAACGGAGTGATAGTCCGAGATGATGTATTAGTAGTCCTCACTATTCTATAAAATAGTGTGACAATAAATGTAATGAGGAATCTATTTGAGAGTGGATATTGTCTAGAAGGCAATATTCCTGTTTAAACTTTCAGCTATGTCTTGTCGTATATTACACGACGGTTGTATAATTAAGTTTGTATTTGTATTCTATACCATGTATTTGGCGACTCAAGATGGGTGATGTATACCTGTTTTGGGGGCGTCACAGTTGGTATCAAAGCTTAGGGATATGATCCCTTGATGAGATGTGAGATAAGAACTAGGAGGGGAGAGACGGGGAATTCCTTCGGTAGTATGACCTACCTAAGTTTATTTGGTATTTAATTAGTCGGTCAGAGTATAGGGATAATATGTGATATGTTAATTAACCCTTATTTTGTGGCAGTATTTGAAAGTGGCATCCGAAAATGTTGAGATAAGCAATGAAGCACATGAGACCGTTGAGTCACCACAGATCAATACCTAGGGTAATGTGCAACAGGAAGACAATAATCCTCATGTAAACAATAACAGCGATGAAATGGTGAATGATGGGATGGTCAGAGGCTTTATGCAATTCATGCAACATCAAAGTAGAGCGGCTCCTCGTCCAAAATGCGTGTGGAAACACCGATAACTTCCTGACGGTCACCGCTAAGCGCTTAAGGAGCTGGGACCACCAGAGTTTTTGGAGAGCCAAAACCACTTAAGGCGGAGACGTGGATAAAGCAGATCAACAAGATATTTGATGTCTTGGGATGCTCCGAGGAGCAAAAGGTTCCCTTTGCCACCTTCATGTTGCGAGTAGAGACAGATTACTGGTCGAAATCTATAAAGCGTACTCAACCTGCCGCACTAAAAATGTCTTGGGAGAAGTTCCAAGAGCTGTTCAATGACAAGTACTTTCCTGAAAGTATTCGTCACATGAAGGAGGTAGAGTTCATCAAGCTTGAGCAAAATAATATGACCATGGTGCAGTACAAAGCTAAGTTTGCTGAGTTGTCCCGGTTTGCATCCCACTTGGTTGATAATGAGGAGAGAATGACGTGGATGTTTCTAAGAGGTTTAAAACTCGAGATACGTCAATACCTAATTTCTCACAAACTGTGTTTGTATTCAGATGTTGTGAATAGGGCTCAGTTATTGGAGCGCGATAATGAGTCAACCCAACCAAGAGAGAGCAACCGACAAGTCGATAATACCATTGGTATCAATCATCGAAGCGGTGACAAAAAATATGGAGGGAATCAACATGCCAGAAATGATAATCACTTTTGTGGTAATCATGGCCATGACAATAAGAGTGGACATTTCAAGAAGAGGAGATTCAACAAGGATGGAAAGATGTCAGCACCAGCACCTGTTGTTAAGGAAGGAGAACGACTACCGGTCGTATGTTACAAATGTGGAGGGGAAGGACACATAAGTCCAAACTGCACGATGCAGTCCAAAGCATGTTATAATTATGGAAAAGAAGGTCACCTAGCCCGATTTTGTCGTGCACCAAAGTCGAGTCCAGCTGGGATGGAGGCATCAAAAAGTGTCTTAGACAAGACAAAACCGGTAGTTCAAGGAAGAGCATTTGTCGTAACCTCCCAAAAAGTGAGGAATTTAAACGAGGTGATCATGGGTAAGCTAATCATAAACTCTAGCGAAGTTTATACTTTATTTGATACCGGTTCTACCCATTATTTCTCCTACTTGTGCTCAACGTTTAAATTTGACTCCAGAGAAATTAGACTTTGACTTATCTGTTGAAACTCCGTTGGGAGAAACCTTCATTACATCCACGGTTTATAAGTCTTGTTTAATTCAAATCGGTAACTGCACATTACCTGTCAATCTTATTTCTTTGAAAATACTTGCATTTGATGTGATTTTAGGGATTGATTGGTTAATTACTCATCATGCTAAAATCGATTTTTTTCGTAAGGTTGTTAGCTTTCATATTCCTAACCAACCTATTATACGAATTCAAGCAACCAAACCATTAAAGTCAATCACTGTCATATCAAGTTATAAAGCTATTTGTTTATTGAAAAACGGATGTCAAGCTTTCTTAGCCCATGTAACGGATTTAAATAAAAATACGTCAGATTTGAATGATATTTCTATTGTTAATAAATTTCTTAACGTATTCCCTGAAGAACTTCTTGGCCTACCCCTAGAGCGTGAAATTAAATTTTGTATCGACCTTGAATCTGGTACAAAACCCATTTCCAAAGCCCCATATCGAATGGCTTCTATTAAACTTCAGGAGTTAAAAATCCAACTACAGGAATTGTTAGATATCAGTTTCATTCGTCCTAGTACGTCTCCTTGGGGTGCTCCTGTTCTATTCGTGAAGAAGAAAGATGGTAGTATGCGACTTTGTATTGATAATCGAGAGTTAAATCATGTCACCATCAAAAATAAGTACCCGTTACCTCGCATTGAAGACTTGTCTGATCAGTTACAAGGAGTCAAATTCTTTTCAAAGATTGATCTTCATTCCGGATATCATCAGTTGAAGATTAAAACTGATGACATTCTAACGACTGCTTTCAGAACTCGGTACGGGCATTATGAATTTATAGTCATGTCTTTTGGATTAACTAATGCTCCTGCTGCCTTCATGGACATGATGAACCGAGTATTCAAGGAATATTTGTATCATTTTGTGGTCGTCTTTATTGATGACATCCTCATATACTCCAAAACCCGTGAAGACCATGAGCAACACTTGAGGCTGATACTCCAAAAGCTTCGTGAAAATAAGCTATATGCCAAGTTGAAGACATGAGAGTTTTGGCTTGAGGAAGTTGCATTCCTTGGGCACGTAATATCAAATCATGGAATATCTGTTGACCCGACAAAGATTGAAGCAATTCAAAGTTGGGAGCAACCTAAGTCAGTGACCGAAGTACGTAGCTTTCTTAGCTTAGCTGGTTATTATCGGAGATTCGTGGAAGGATTTTCTCGAATCGCTACTCCATTAACTCAGTTGACTTGAAAAGATACAAAATTCGGTTGGAGCGAGGAATGTGAAAACAGTTTTCAAGAACTCAAGAGAAGACTCATTTCAGCACCTGTTCTGACAATACCATCTGGCTCGGAGGGATTTGTCATCTACAATGATGCTTCGGGCAAAGGGTTAGGATGTGTTCTCATGCAACATGGGAAATTCATAGCCTATGTCTCTCGACAACACAAAGAATATGAGAGGAATTATCCTACTTATGATCTAGAGTTGGCAGCAGTCGTTTTTGCGCTTAAGATTTGAAGGCATTACCTTTATGGAGAGAAGGTGGAGATCTATACGGATCATAAAAGCCTCAAATATTTCTTTACTCAAAAGGAACTCAACATGCGGCAACGACGATGGCTTGAGTTATTGAAAGATTATGATCATACCTTCCTATACCATCCTGGAAAAGTGAACGTAGTAGCTGACGCATTGAGTAGAAGATCATATGCAAGCACGAGTGCAATATTGTCAACGCAAAGGCCCATTTTGTATGACTTGGAAAGGATGGAAATAGAGTTAAAGACTCCAAGGACCCATGTGATGATGGCGAATATGGGAGTGGAACCAACTTTAATCGATAAAGTTAAAGCTGCTCAAACTACAGACCTGGAGCTGATGCGTATGAAGAAGAAAGTGCAAGAAGGTGTTATTCCAGAAGCAAGAATCGATGAAGAAGGAATACTTCGAGTTAACTCTAGACTTTGGGTTCCTAACGATTCTGACTTGAAGTATAAAATCATGATGGAGGCGCACAACACACTGTTTGCAATCCATCCTGGGAGTACCAAAATGTATCGTGATCTTCGACATACATTTTGGTGTAGCAATATGAAGAGAGAGATAGCGAGGTTTATCTCAAGGTGTCTAACTTGTCAACGAGTCAAGGCAGAGCATCAAGTGCCAAAAGGTCCATTGCAACCACTTGAAATTCCAAAATGGAAGTGGGAGCACATTACCATGGATTTCGTTACTGGTCTTCCCAAGGTTTCTCAAGGCATAAATGCGATTTGGTTCATTGTTGATAGATTGACCAAGTCTGCTCATTTCTTACCGATACGAGAAACTTATACACTTGAACATCTTGCTAGTATGTAGATAAACGAGATTATAAGATTGCATGGTATGCCAGTATCCATAGTTTCTGATCGAGACCCAAGATTCACTTCACGATTTTGGGTTAGTTTGCAAAAAGCTTTGGACACGGATTTACGATTTAGTTCGACATATCATCCTTAAACGGATGGGCAGTTAAAAAGGACTATTCAAACTCTTGAAGATTTATTAAGACTCTATGTCCTTGACTTCAAGGGAAGTTGGGACAAGTTTTTACCATTGGTGGAGTTTTCCTACAACAATAGTTATCAATCAAGTATTGGCATGGCTCCATTTGAGGCGTTGTATGGAAGAAAGTGTCTTTCTCTAGTATGCTGGGATAAGATGGGTAAAGTAACATTGTTGTGACCGATTTTGGTACGTATGACTACAGAAAAGATTCAAATGATCCGACAACGTATAAAAACCTCACAAGATCGACATAAGAGTTATGTTGATCTTCATCGAAAAGACGTGGAATTCAATATTGGAGATCATGTGTTGTTATGTGTTGCTCCATGGAAAGGAGTTACAAGTTTTGGAAAGAGAGGAAAGCTCAATCCTCGATTCATTGACCCATTTTTAATCCTCGAACGAGTAGGAACTGTGGCCTATAGACTCGCCTTACCTCCAAGTATGTCTTTTGTTCATAACGTTTTTCACATATCTATGTTACGTAAATATGTGAAAGACCCAAACCATATTATTGAACTAGAACTAGACGAGATAGAGGAAGATTTAACATATGAAGAGTTACCTATTAAAATCTTGGATAAGAAGGATTATATTCTATGCTCCAAGGTTATACCTCAAGTTAAAGTTTTGTGGAGAAACCACGATGTGGAGGAAATGACCTGGGAGTTAGAATCTAAGATAAAGTCAAGATATCCTCACCTCTTCGATAAATCAGGTACGTACCCTAATTTCGAGGATGAAATTTCATAAGAAGGGGAAGTTGTAAGACCCCAACTTTTATGAATAAAGAATAATTTTCTCGAAATATATTTTTGAATATTATGGTGTGGATTTGATATAATGTTATAGTTGTGGGTAATATTTACAAATTTTGCAAAGTAAGCAAGTGGTTATATAATATTCAATTGGTCTGGGAATATTCGTTTTAACAGGGAATATTCGTACGACGACACAATCATTGGTGGACCCCACAACGGAAGTATTGTCGTAGTAAGAAAACGACAGAATTATCTTTTTATAAAAATAACGTCAGAAGTGTTACCGTTAAAACTGTTGAACTACTCGTTAGTAAAAGTACAGTAATACGCGTGGTTACATAGTAGAACATGGTATTGATTATTGATGCTTACGTGAGAAGTTACTCAGTTATACTCAATTATTGCTACAGTAATTGCTGCATCATATCTCTAATATTATTGATTCGATTATTGTCACAGTATCATCTGCATAATATGATATATTATTAAATCAATAATTGAGACGACAAAGTTATTCATATTATTAAATTGCAATATTTACAATGTCTAGAAGTTCTGTCAAGGAGAGGTTTGGTCATTTAATTGTGTGCCAATAAGGAGAAATCCTTATCGGAAAGCCCCCTCTTTCCTGGGAACGACCTGGTTGTTAAATATTGTGAGTTATAATATTAATGATGAATAAGTCCGTGTTGATTAAAGATGAAATTGATAGTTCCATTGTGTTGAAATTATTAGTGTTAGTGGAAATCGACATTTATTTCGATATTAATTGATGTCTGGAAGTTATATTGACCAGTCTAGTAATTAATCGGATAAATGAGCAATTAATTGCTATTAATTCACATGATTATAACTATTTGTTCGTATGTGTGTACTATTGATTCACATTCTTTTACTATTAGGGGAGTTGGTGCAATATTGATAATACTTCCATGACTAAGTTAAAAATAGAGGTATAGATGGAGGTACTATACTATAATTCGTATTTTCAAATGATTATAACTATTGATTCCAATGATTGAACTATTGATTCACATTATTTACTATTAGGGGAGGTGGTGCAAGTTTGGTAATACTTGCAGGACTAAATTAAAAATGAAAGAAAAGTTGGAGGTATTGTACTGTAATATTTCGAGCCCCAAAATATGCAATTATTGAAACTATATTTTCTTATAAATAGAAGCTCATTCTTCCTTCATTTCTCACCAATTCACTAAAGCTATAGAGCAATTATTATAGAGATAAATTATAGAGAGAAAGAAGAAGAGAAGTCTACTACCTCACTATTCCAGTATCCAGTTTTTTCTAAGGTAAGGGGTATTATTTCTTTCGTATTCATGAAGAGAGCTTTTTTTATTCTATTCTTTATTATTATTTTGGAATAACCTGTCTATGCGAAGTACTGCATACATGGTGAAATTCTTATGTTATTCCATTTTTTATTATTATGTTGGAATAATCTGTCTATGCGAAGTACAACATACATGGTGAAATTCTTCTTTTATTCCATTCTTTATTATTACATTTGGAATATCATATCTCATCTGGATTACGCACTCCGGTTCCATTCTTTATTATTCGGTTGTGAATAACCTGTCTGTGCGGTCTATCGCAGGCCTGGTGAATTCTTCTGTTATTCCATTCTTTATTATTCTGTTAGAATAACCTGTCTATGTGGATTACCGCATGCATGGTAAATGATCCTTCATATTCATTCCTTATTAAATTGTGGAAATGATCTGTCTACGTGGATTACCGCATGCCGGGAGAAAATCCATTTGTAGTTTCATATATTCTATTATACTCAGTTGGTTAAAGTTTTGACTTCTATACTCCATGAAATTAGTAGAATATCCTGGATATTTACGTTTCATCCAGTATCTTTTCATGGAAATATTCTTCTGAGCATTTTTGAATTTTACTCCACAAAGAAGTATCATGTTGACAATTTGGACGTTATTGATTTCTGAATAAATTAACTTATAAATCTTTAAAATTTATTCTTGAACTTGTTTTATTAAATTATTATGTCATTGTCATCATCCTCATGCTTATATTGTGATGAAAGTCATCTTTGGCTTACGTGCATAGATGGACTCGGTATGGTTATGACCAGGGATCATTCGGTATAATAATGACCTGTAATGTTATAAATGATGTGGTAAAAGTCCTCAGTGGCCTGTAGTGCTGTGATGGACAATTTTTGGTATGATTATAACCAGGGATTATTCGGTATAGTCATGACCATTGATGATTTAATGAATATCCTTGGCCTTTAGTGCAGGGATGATTCGATGATGTGGTTTATTTATTAAGCTGAGTCTTAGCGATAAAAATTGATGAAAACATTTTAAATCATAGAAGATAGTAGGTATCATGCTCTACTTGACTCTTCTAATGGATTGCTTATTCCGCTGTAGTTAAACTTGATGTCTATTGTATTTTATCAGTTTAACATTGTTGAAGACTAATGATAATTTATTCTGCATTATCTTAGTCATAATATTTCTTACTGGGCTAGTTGAGTTCATCCTTTTGCTTTCATTGTTCTCTTCAGGAAATGAGAACGTTGCCGGGACTAGTCGGGGAACGGAGTGATGGTCCAAGATGATGTATTAGTAGTCCTCACTATTCTATAAAATAGTGTGACAATAAATGTAATGAGGACTCTATTTGAGAGTGAATATTGTGTAGAAGGCAATATTCCTGTTGAAACTTTCAGCTATGTCTTGTCGTATACTACACGACGGTTGTATAATTAAGTTTATATTTGTATTCTATACCATGTATTTGGCGACTCAAGATGGGTGATGTATACCTGTTTTGGGGGTGTCACATTTACTCTATGATTCTGCCTTTGGACTCTGTCAGAAGATCTTTCTATATTTATAGTCCTTGTACATCATTTCTTTTTAAGGACTTTACAAAGCTGTTTTGCTTATGTAGGATCAACCTAACACATTGATCAATTCATTCTATGTCTTTGTACATATGTTCCTATTATCTATTAAAGGACTTTATAACTTTTTTTAATGCAAGCATACTTGCATATTCATCCATTTATATCATAATCAAATCATATAAAAATAGGAATAACATTCTCATGTATATTCCTAACAATCTTCCCCTATTTGATTATGACAAAAATAATTAGTGCATATGTATGAGATGAATGAATCTTATATACAGCGAGCAGCTATATTTCTAAAATAGATAAGCATGAATTTCATTGATGATAATATAAACTTGCATACATTATGACATTTTATATCCTGGATCCAGAACATACCTAACTAGATAGAGATATACCTTTTTGGCTCCATATGTGTCTCCAGGATGTCTGTTAATCAGCTACTTATCTGTTTGTCTATTTTCTCCTGCTCCCCCTGGGATGGTGATTTCATTTCTTTTCTCTGCTCCCCCTCAGACTCTATATTCATGAGATCATCTTTCTTTGGCTCCCCCTCAGATGATGTTTCTGCTTCTGTTGTTGCTGCTGCTATCTTCTTCTTTTGTACCCTTGCCTTCTTTTTTTCTTCTTTTCTCCTGTTATCCTAGCTTCTTATTGAGTGCCTCTTTCCGTGTCTCTTTTTCTCCCCCTTTTTTGTCATTAATCACTAGGGAAAGCTGCTCCACTTTTGACATAAGTTTCTCCATTAGGTAAGATGAGTTACCAACCTCAATCTTGAGTTCTTGTTGGCTCAGCTCAAGTTGTAGGGAGAGAGACTAATTCAGATTGTCAACCTTGTTAGAGAGAGAGAATTTTCTCTTCATTAGCCTTTTGTGCTCGTAGAGCTTCTTCCTTATGATCATTCACAGCCTTCAGATATATTCGATCTCTCCTTTTGATTTTGAGAGACACTTCAGACATAGTGGCTTGGAGTTTGTCTGAACTAAATTATCTCCTACTTTTGTCAACGTCTTTGCTTCTTTAGTGATGATAAATATCTTCTCAACCAACTCATCAGAATTATTCAGTAACTCTTGCTCCATAGGAGTTTGGTCATTTGGGTGGGCAGACTCTTGTTGAGCATCAGATTCGACTCTATAATTTTCATTTTCGAACAGTTTTTTGAAAGCAGTGAGAACATGATAAATCGTTGAGTGCCAATCACTGTTGGAGGATGAAGGAATTTCAAACTATTATGTTTGGACATAGGGAAGCTCTTGATCATTTTCAATGGTAGAGTGAAGGGACTCTATGATCATGCAGTTAGGTATAATCCATCTGCCATCAGAATCGACTCTACTATCATAAGGAATATAGTGGTTACTAGCATGTCGATAAAATTTGAAGTGAGGCTGGTCTTTGATCATCTTGAAAAGTTCTGTGCCACCAGCTCTAGGTTGGGAAGATGAGAGAAGACCCATGTAAGATAGTTGTTGTCTTCAGTGAGAGATGCCTTTACCCATGGCATATGTGGGTGAAACCACCTTATTGCACGATTCTTAACTTCAAGCTCAAATATTATACTTGAAGTGTCCAGCTTCATGACCTTACTATTATTGAGCGCATTTTCTGCGGTCATTATTACAACATTTAGCCTTTCATTACCATGATTAATCCATCTACCGGGAAGCACATCTAGTGATTCGTCAATTTCCAGTACAATTTTTCTCTTGCGATTTATAGGATAAGGAATGTGAAATTTTTTTGGCTCTTCTGTTGCAGAACTGGAGTCTTTTCCACCTTCATTGTGTCTGGGGCTGGAGTTAGACCTGTGTAGATTTCCTTCAATAGACTCATCAGTTTGTTCCTCTGATTCTTGATTTGTGGAACTAGAACTTCTTTCCATCTCTTCACCTTCTGAACTTGAATCATGCTCAATTATTTCATCTGATTCATCCGTGAATCCTTCATGCTGATTTTTATCACGGGTACCTTCTTCAACATCTTCTTCCTTGGATTCCAACTCATCATCACTCAAATCAATGATAGTAGTAGAAGATTCTCCTTTCTTCTTTAGAACAGATCTGGCAAGCAATCTGTTGCTCTTTCTTATCCTTTGTGGTTCAGCTATAGGAGTTTCAGATTCTTTTTCTTCTTCTGAATATGAAGCCTCTATATCATCAGATAAACTTCCTTGATGTTCAGCAATAGTAGGGGCAGGTCCTTCTTCTTTGGACTCACAATCTTTTGAACCATCAGATGGACTTGTTGGGACTCTAGCAGTAGAACATGCAGTTGTTTCAACTTTCAGACTTTCTTTAACATCAGAGTTGCTACTCTGACTGTTAGCCACATGACTTGTACATTCTTTTTTATCACCAGACTTAGATATTCCTTTCATAGATTCTGCTTCTTCTTCATTACTGGACTTTTCTTTCTTCTTAGATGGCCCTTGGAGTAATCTGTTACTTCTTCTTCTTTTTGGGATTGCTTCAGTTGATGCTTTTTCTTCTCTTGCTCCATGCCTCTTCTTGTCGGTAGAGAGACTACTTGGTGGAGCCTTTGTATTCTTCACACTCTTAGATTTCTTCTTTGCTGGAGTGGCTGCTATAGGTACAGATTCATCAGATTGAGAAATCTTATCTTTTATTTCTTTTGCCTTCCTCTTCTTTGCAGAGACCTTGTTACTGCTGCCAGATGTCATTAGCCTCTTATTTTCCTTAGGATTTTTCTTCCAATTTTCAAACAATTGTGGGGACATCACTTTATGAACATTAAGGATTTCACCTTCATCATCCTTAATTTTATTATTTAGCTTCTTTTACAGAATGATACTTAACAATCTTCCATGGAAAACCTTAGTGAAGGGTTTTCCTGTTGATCTTTTCTTCTCTTCCTTATCCAACCATTTGGACATTTGGTCGAGTAGAATAACTCCAAAGTTGATATGCTTCTTTAGAACTATTGCAGACACGATCTTTAGTTGTTGATCACTCACAGTGTCATGTGCAGTGTCCTTGCATAGGATACATTTGCCCACTATTTTAGCAAGGAACTCAAATTTTTCAGGAAACTCCTTTTTCTTCATGTCCTTTAGACTAGGGTTTCTTTTATACTGCATAATCTTCTTAGCTTTTTCAGTGTCAATTTCATCCAGGCTTTTCAGATCTCGGTTAGGAAGACCTAAACATTGTTTGATGTTAGAAGAATTAATCTTTTAAATCTGACCCTTGATGTGACGCCCCCAAAATTGGTATACATCACCCATCTTGAGTCGCCAAATACATGGTACATAAATTAAATACAACTGTCGTGTAAAATATGACAAAACATAAACTGAGAGTTTAAACAAGAATATTGCCTTCTAGACAATATCCACTCTCAATGGAGTCCTCATAGACAGTATACAAACTCAAATTCAGTCCTTATTACATTTATTATCACACTATTAAACAGAATAGTGAGGACTACAAATGCTATCATATGGACTGTCAATCCATTCACCGACTCGTCCCAGCTATATTCTCATTTCCGGAATAGAACAATGAAGGAAAGGGTGAGCTCAACTAGCCTAGTAAGAAATATTATGACTAAGATAATGCAGAATAAATTATCATTAGTCTTCGACAATGTTAAACTGATAAAATACAATAGACATCAAGTTTAACTGTAGCGGAACAAGCAATCCATTAAAAGAGTCAAGTAGAGAATAAAATCTACTATCTTTTATGATTTAAAAAGGTTTTTCATCATTTTTATCGCTGAGACTCAGCTTAATAAATAATCCACATCATCCCTGCACTACGGCCAAGGATATTCATTAGTATCACGACCACAAATTATCCATGCACTATGGGCCAAGGATATTCGTGTATTCATCAATGGTCACGATCATGCCATAAAACAATTCATCTTTGCACCCTTGGCCGAAGTGAATCCATAGCCATAATCTTACCAAAAACTGTCCACCAATGCACTATGGGCCAATGAGAACTTTTTCCACATCATTTGTAACATTACGGTTATGATTATACCGAATAATCCCTGGTCATAAGCATACCAAGTCCATCTATGCACGTAAGCCAAAGATGACTTTAATCATAATATAAGCATGAGGATGATGACAATGACATAATAATTCAATAAAACAAGTTCAAGAATAAATTTTAAAGATTTATATGTTAATTTATCCTGAACTTAAAAACGTCCAAATTGTCAACATGATACTTTTTTGTACAGTAAAATTCAAGAATGCTTAGAAGAATATTTCCATGAAAAGATACTGGATGAAGCGCAAATATCAAGGTTATTCCACTAATTTCATGGAGTATAGAAGCCAAAACTTTAACCAACTGAGTATAATAAAATATATGAAACTGCAAATAGATTTTCGCCCGCCATGCGGTAATCCACGTAGACAGATCATTTCCACAATTTAATAAGGAATGAATACGAAAGATCATTCACCATGCATGTGGTAATCCAAATAGGCCGGTTATTCCAAAAGAATAATAAATAACGGAACCAGGTCAGGCAAAATTCTCACCGACAGGATGTTTCAACAGAATAATAAATAACGGAACCAGGTCATGCGTAGCGCACGCATGGATGTTCCAATGTAATAATAAAGAATGGAATAACAAAAGAATTTCACCATGTATGCGGTACTTCGCATAGATAGGTTATTCCAACATAATAATAAAGAATGAATTAACAGAAGAATTTCACCAAGTATAGGGTAGTCCGCGTATACAGGTTATTCCAACAGAAAAATAAAGAATGGAATAACCGAAGTTCTCTTCATGAATACAAAAGAAATAATACCCCTTACCTTAGAACAAACTGGATATAGGAGTAGTGAAGTAGCAGAATACTTTTCTTCTTTCTCTCTATAGTTTCTCTCTCTAGTGTTAGAGTGAATTCGTAAGAAATAATGAAGGAATGAGCTTCTATTTATAGGAGAATTGACTGAATAGTAACTAATTCCTGAACGGTCCAGATTGATTTACTTTTAAACGGGCGGTCCAGATTGGTTAACTATAAAATATTCTAATAAAACAAAATCTTTTAAATAAAATATAATATATTCTATTTATAATCTAATAAAACGAATAACTTTATAAAAGTATTCTGTTTTATATAAAAAGATTTTACTATGCAAACACTATCGCAGTAACTATGCAAACACTATGCATAATAAAATATAATATATTCTAATTATTGTCTAATAAAACAAATAACTTTATAAAAGTATTACGCTTTTATATAAAAAGATTTTACTATGAAAAACACTATGCATAATAGAATATAATATATTCTATTTATAGTCTAATAAAACGAATAACTTTATAAAAGTATTCTATTTTATATAAAAGCTTTTCTGTTTTATTACATTAATAATATTAATAAAACAAAACTTCATCATCATTATTATAATTTACACTATTAATCGACCAATGTCGCTCCTGTGAAAGAGGGGACTTTCCAATAAGAATTTCTCCCTATCATGCGCAATTTAGGTGACCAAACCTCTCCTTGCGTAACTTCTGACATCGTTAATATTGCAAATAATAATACTAATAAGTCTGTCATCTCAATTATTAATTTAATTATATATAAAATATCGACAATAATTGAATCAAATAACGTGAGATACTATGCAACAATTAATGAAGCAATAATTGAACAAAACTAAGTGACTTCTCACGTAAGTATCAATAATCAATACCGCAAGCATTACTATTATGCAATCACGCCAGACATCGTACTTTTACTACTGAGTAGTTCAACAAGATTAATAACAGTAAAACTTCCGTCGTTATTTTCATAAAAATATTTTTGTCATTTTCTCAATCCGACAATAATTCCGTTGTGGGGTCCACTGATGATTGTCTTTGTCGTCATTTAATATTCCTGTTAAAACGAATATTCCCCGACCAATCGAATATTATATAACAACTTGCATACTTTGCAAAATTTATAAATATTATCCACGACTATAACATTATCTCAAATCCACACCATAATTTTCAAAAAAATATTTTGAGAAAATTAAATCTTTATTCATAAAATTGAGATTTTACAATCTCCCCTCCTTATGAAATTTCGCCCTCGAAATTTACGTACATACCTGGTATGCCAAACAATGAGGACACTTCGTCAGATTCTAACTCTTGAGGTATAACCTTTAAGCGTATAATATATTCCATGATTTTAACAGGTACATCTTCATACGTTAAATTATCCACTATCTCGTCCGGTTCTAAATCAATAATGTGGTTCGGGTCGTCCACATATTTAAGTAACATCGATACGTGAAAAATGTTATGAACACGCGACATACTTGGCGGTAAAACGAGTCTATAGGCCACAGTTCCTACTCGATCAAGGATTTTAAATGAGCCAATAAAATCGAGGGTTGAGATTTCCTCTCTTCATCGATTCTTGCTTCTAGAATAACGCCCTCTTGAACCTTCTTCTTCACATTCATCAGCTCTGAGTATTTAGCTTGAGCGACTTTAATTTTAACGATTAAAGTTGATTCTACTCGTATATTCATTATCTTCACGTGGGTTCGTATATTCGCACTCGTAAACGCATACGATCTTCTACTCAACGCGTTAGCTACCACGTTCGCTTTTCCACGATGGTATTGAATGGTACGATTATAATCTTCAACAGCTCGAGCCAATGTCTTTGGCGCATGTTACGTTCGTTTTAGTTGAAGAAATATTTAAGGGTTTTAGAAATGGGGTTTTGTCTTTGAATTCGATACAAAATTCGATTTCACGCTCTGGGGTAGGCCAAGAAGTCTTCAGAAATACGTCAAGAAATTTATTAACGATAGAAATATCATTCAAAACTATGACCCTCATCCAAGACTTGGATAGCACATCACATTGATACCTATCAACTTGCCACCGTTATTCACGATGTCCCCTACGGATAGTCTGGCTTTGGCGCATTACACACAAGGAAGTCACCAGCGAAAGGCTCGAGGCTCTTTACTTATGACTTGATATAACAATGATTGAGTTTAGTGGTTTGGTTGCTTGAATTCGTATAACAGGTTGGTTAGGAATACGAAAGCTAACAACCTTACGAAAATAATCAATTTTAGCATGATGAGTAGTTAACTAGTCGATTCCTAAAATCACATCAAAGGCAAGTATTTTCAAAGAGATACGATCGACAAGTAACGTGAAAGTGTCGATTTGAAACAAATAAGATTTATAAACAATGGAGGTAACGAAGGTTTCTCCTAACGGAGTTTCAACAGATAAGTCAAAGTCTAATTTCTCAGGAGTCAAATTTAAACGTTGATCGCAAGCAAGAGAGATAAAAGAATAGGTAGCACCGGTATCGAATAAGGTATAGACTTCATAAGCGTTTATGATTAACTTACCTGTGATAACTTCGTTCGGCTTTCTTGATAAACGCTCTTACTTAAACTACCGGCTTTGACTTGTCTGAGACATCCTTTGGCATCACAATCCCAGCTGGACTTGACTTCATTACATGACAAAATCGAGCTAGGTGACCTTCTTTTCCGTAATTGAAACATGCTTTGGATTGCTGCGTACTGTTTGGACGGATGTGTCCCTCTTGTCCGCATTTAAAACATACGACCGGTGGTCGTTCTTCTTCCTTTGAAACGGGTGCTGATGCTGTTGTCTTTCCATCATTATTGAACCTTCTCTTCTTGAAATTTCCACTTCTATTATCTTGGCCATGATTACCACCGAAGTGGTTACCATTCGTGGCATGATAATTTCCCCCACGATGGTTATCATTGTTCCGATGGTTGTTGTCAGTGGTACGATTAGTATCGTGTTGTTGGTTGTTGCCTTTTGGTTGTACTGACACATTATCGTGCTCCAATAACTGAGCCCTATTCACAACATCTAAATATAAACAAAGTTTATGAGAAATGGGGTATTGACGTATCTCGGGTTTCAAAACTCTTAGAAACATTCGCGTCATTCTTTCCTCATTATCAACTAAATAGGACGCAAACCGGGACAACTTGGCAAACTTGGCTTCGTACTGCGACACGGTCATGTTGTTTTGCTCCAGCTTGATTAACTCTACCTCTTTCATGTGACGAATACTTTTGGGAAAGTACTTGTCGTTGAACAATTCTTGGAACTTCTCCCAAGTCATCTTTAGTGCGTCAGGCTGGGTACATTTTACAGATTCCCACCAGTAATCTGCCTCTTCACGCAACATAAAGGTGGCAAAGGGAACCTTTTGCTCCTCGGAGCATCCCAAGACATCAAATATCTTGGCGATCTGCTTTAACCACGTCTCCGCCTTAAGTGGTTCTGGCTTTCCCAAAATCTCTGGTGGTCCTAGCTCCTTGAAATGCTTAGCGGTGACCGACCGTGGGTTGCCATTATTTCCACCTATATTTTGAACACGAGTCTCTCTTACCTGATGTTGTATGAATTGCATAAAGCCTCTGAACATCCCATCGTTCATTATTTGATCGGTGTTTTTATTTACCTGAGGATTATTGTCTTCCTGTTGCACATTACCCTAGGTATTGATCTGTGGTGACTCAACGGTCTCATGTGCTTCATTGCTTATCTCAACATTTTTAGCTGCCATTTTCAAACACTGCCACAAAACAAGAGTTAATTAACACATCACATATTATCCCTATACTCTGACCGACCAATTAAATGCCAAATAAACTTAGGTAAGTCATACTAGCGAAGGAATTCCACATCTCTCCCCTCCTAGTTCTTGTCTCACATCTCAGCCAGGGATCATATCCCTAAGCTTTGAAACCAACTGTGACGCCCCCAAAATTGGTATACATCACCCATCTTGAGTCGCCAAATACATGGTACATAAATTAAATACAACTTAATTATACAACTGTCGTGTAAAATACGACAAAACATAAACTGCGAGTTTAAACAAGAATATTGCCTTCTAGACAATATCCACTCTCAATGGAGTCCTCATAGGCGATGATAAAACTCAAATTCACCCTCATTACATTTATTATCACACTATTTAATGTAATAGTGAGGACTACTAATGCTATCATCCTGACCATGTCAATCCATTCCCGACTCGTCCCCAACTATATTCTCATTTCTGGAGAAAACAATGAAGAAGGAAAGGGTGAGCTCAACTAGCCTAGTAAGAAAAATATTATGACTAAGATAATGCAGAATAAATTATTATTAGTCTTCAACAATGTTAAACTGATAAAATACAATAGACATCAAGTTTAACTGCAGCGGAACAAGCAATCCATTAAAAGAGTCAAGTAGAGAATAAAATCTACTATCTTTTATGATTTAAAAGGTTTTTCATCATTTTATCATTTGAGACTCGACAATAAATAATCCACATCATCCCTGCACTATGGCCAAGGATATTCATTAGTATCACGACCACAAATTATCCACGCACTACGGGCCAATGATATTCGTGTATTCATCAATGGTCACGATAATGCCATAAAACAATTCAACTTTGCACCCTTGGTTGAAGAGAATTCATATCCATAATCGTACCAAAAACTGTCCACCAATGCACTACGGGCCAATGAGGACTTTTTCCACATCATTTATAACATTACGGTCATGATTATACCGAATAATCCCTGGTCATAATCATACCAAGTCCATCTATGCACATAAGCCAAAGATGACTTTAATCATAATATAAGCATGAGGATGATGAAAATGACATAATAATTCAATAAAACAAGTTCAAGAATAAATTTTAAAGATTTATAAGTTAATTTATCTTGAACTCAAAAACGTCCAAATTGTTAACATGATACTTCTTTTTAGAGTAAAATTCAAGAATGCTCAGAAGAATATTTCCATGAAAAGATACTGGATGAAGCGCAAATATCAAGGATATTCCACTAATTTCATGGAGTATAGAAGCCAAAACTTTAACCAACTGAATATAATAAAATATATGAAACTGCAAATGGATTTTTGCCCGCCATGCGGTAATCCACGTAGACAAATCATTTCCACAATTTAATAAGGAATGAATACGAAGGATCATTCACCATGGATGTAGTAATCCACATAGACCGGTTATTCCAAAAGAATAATAAATAACGGAACCAGGTCAGGTGAAATTTGCACTGACATGATGTTCCAACAGAATAATAAATAACGGAACCAAGTCATGCGTAAACGCACAAACATGATGTTCCAACAGAATAATAAAGAATGGAATAATAGAAGAATTTCAATATTTATGCGGTACTTCTCATAGACAGGTTATTCCAACATAATAATAAAGAATGGAATAATAGAAGAATTTCACCAAGTATAGGGTAGTCCGTGTATACAGGTTATTCCAACAGAATAATAAAGAATAGAATAACAAAAGTTCTCTTCATGAATACAAAAGAAATAATACCCCTTACCTTAGAACAAACTGGATATAGGAGTAGTGAAGTAGCAGAATACTTTTTTTTCTTTCTCTCTTTAGTTTTTGTCTCTAGAAATTTAGTGAATTTGTAAGAAATAATGAAGGAATGAGCTTCTATTTATAGGAGAATGGACTGAATAGTAACTAATTCCTGAACAGTCCAGATTGATTTACTTTAAACGGACGGTCCAGATTGGTTTACTATAAAATATTCTAATAAAATAAAATCTTTTAAATAAAATATAATATATTCTATTTATAATCTAATAAAATGAATAACATTATAAAAGTATTCTGTTTTATATAAAAAGATTTTACTATGCAAACACTATGCAGGCACTATGCATAATAAAATATAATATATTCTAATTATTGTCTAATAAAACAAATAACTTTCTAAAAGTATTCATTTTTATATATAAAAGATTTTACTATGCAAAATACTATGCATAATAAATATAATATATTTCTATTTATAGTCTAATAAAACGAATAACTTTATAAAAGTATTCTGTTTTATATAAAAAGTTTTTCTATTTTATTACATTAATAATACTAATAAAACAAAACTTCATCATCATTATTATAATTTACACTATTAATCGACCAGGTCGTTCCCAGGAAAGAGGGGGCTTTCCAATAAAGATTTCTCCCTATTGGCGTGCAATTAGGTGACCAAACCTCTCCTTGGCAGAACTTTTAGACAAAATTAATATTGTAAATAATAATATTAATAACTCTGTCATCTCAATTATTGATTTAATAATATATAAAATATCGACAATAATTGAATCAAATAACGTGAGATACTATGCAATAATTACTGAAGCAATAATTGAATAAAACTAAGTGACTTCTCACGTAAGCATCAATAATTAATACCGTGTGCTACTATGTAACCATGCGTATTATTGTACTTTTACTACCGAGTAGTTCAACAGTATTAACGGTAAAACTTCCGCCGTTATTTTTATAAAAGTATTTTTTGTCGTTTTCTCAATCTGACAATAATTCTGTTATGGGGTCCACCAATGATTGTGTCATCGTACGAATATTCTCCGACCAATTGAATATTATATAACAACTTCCATACTTTGCAAAATTTATAAATATTACCCACAACTAGAACATTATCTCAAATCCGCACCATAATTTTCAAAAAAATATTTCGAGAAAATTAAATCTTTATTCGTAAAATTTGGGATTTTACACTTGACCTTGGTGGAAAGGATTCCAGAATTTATAGTTGTATTTGAGTGAAACTTTCTAACCAACTCAGCATATATTCGAGTGTTTGCCTCAAGGCATTCTGAGAATCCAGACTTCTTCACAAGTTCAAGAATATCTCTGAACTTCTTCTCAGATTTCTCAAACGTCTTTGTCTCGAGCTGAATGCCAGTGATTACTTGCCAATCTACCATTTGAAGAGTTTAAAGTATGGGAATTTAATTTCAGGAGTCTTATGAGAAATAGCTGAATGCTATTTGGGCGAAGCTAGAGGGTTAATGAACTCAGGCTTTGAAGAGATTTTTTGGGTTTGAAAAAGGGAGGAGAGAGGTTTGACAGCTTTTGATGACTATTTAGAGATTTTGAATTTGTCTTTATGACGGATCCTTCTGACTCTGCATGATCTGTGATGTGTCAACCATTCATTGGTTGCACGATGCTCAGTAAGAAACTGTAACTCCCCATTAACATAGTGGTTTCTTAGTTTTAATTTTCTTTTAAAAAGATAAGTATTATTGAAGTAGATTCATAGTTGAATTTTTCAGTACGTAGAGTAGCTTGGTGAGGTAGCTATGTACTCTACGATTTTCTTCATGATCAATACTCAATGATCCTCTGATGTGAAATTCCTCGAGGGTTCTTTTCAGATGATATGCTTTGCATGAGTAAGCATATAAGACTCTTTTCCTCTTCGCATGAATGGTCTGCTTCCTTATAGAGATCAACAGTGATGCCCCCAAAACAGGTATACATCACCCATCTTGAGTCACCAAATACATGGTACAGAATACAAATACAAACTTAATTATACAACCGCCGTGTAATATACGACAAGACATAGCTGAAAGTTTAAACAGGAATATTGCCTTTTAGACAATATCCACTCTCAAATAGAGTCCTAATTACATTTATTATCACATTATTTTATAGAATAGTGAGGACTACTAATACATCATCTCGGACCATCACTCCGCACTCGATTAGTCCCGCCACGTTCTCATTTCCTCAAGAGAACAATGAAAGCAAAAGGGTGAGCTCAACTAGCCCAGTAAGAAATATTATGACTAAGATAATGCAGAATAAATTATCATTAGTCTTCAACAATGTTAAACTGATAAAACACAATAGACATCAAGTTTAACTGCAGCGGAATAAGCAATCCATTAGAAGAGTCAAGTAGAGTATGATACCTACTATATTCTATGATTTAAAATATTTTCATCAATTTTTATCGCTGAGACTCAGCTTAATAAATAAACCACATCATCAAATCATCCCTGCACTATGGGCCAAGGATATTCATTAAATCATCAATGGTAATGACTATACTGAATAATCCCTGGTCATAATCATACTAAAAACTGTCCATCACTGCACTACAGGCCACTGAGGACTTTTACCACATCATTTATAACATTAAAGGTTATGATTATACCGAATGATCCCTGGTCATAACCATACCGAGTCCATCTATGCACGTAAGCCAAAGATGACTTTCATCACAATATAAGCATGAGTATGATGACAATGACATAATAATTCAATAAAACAAGTTCAAAAATAAATTTTAAAGATTTATCCACTTCCATTCTAGAATTTCAAGTGGTTGCAATGGACCTTTTGGCACTTGATGCTCTGCCTTGACTCGTTGACAAGTTAGACACCTTGAGATAAACCTCACTATCTCTCTCTTCATATTGCTCCACCAAAATGTATGTCAAAGATCACGATACATTTTAGTACTCCCAGGATGGATTGCAAACGGTGTGTTATGCGCCTCCATCATGATTTTATACTTCATGTCGGAATCGTTAGGAACACAAAGTCTGGAGTTAACTCAAAGTATTCCTTCTTCATCGATTCTTGGTTTCGGGATAGCACCTTCTTCCACTTTCTTCTTCATATGCATCAGCTCCAGGTCTGTAGTTTGAGCAGCTTTAACTTTATCGATTAAAGTCGGTTCCACTCGCATATTTGCCATCATCACATGGGTCCCTGGAGTCTTTAACTCTATTTCCATCCTTTCCAAGTCATACAAAATGGGCCTTTACGTTGACAATATTGCACTCATGTCCGCATATGATCTTCTATTCAATGCTTCAGTTACTACGTTCCCTTTTCCAGGATGGTATTGGATGGTATGATCATAATCTTTCAATAGCTCAAGCCATCGTCATTGCCGCATGTTGATTTCCTTTTGAGTAAAGAAATATTTGAGGCTTTTATGATCCGTATGGATCTCCACCTTCTTTCCATTCAGGTAATGCCTCCAAATCTTAAGTGCAAAAACGACTGCTGCCAACTCTAGATCATGAGTAGGATAATTCCTCTCATATTCTTTGAGTTGTCGAGAGGGATAGGCTATGACTTTCCCATGTTGCATGAGAACACATCCTAACCCTTTGTCCGAAGCATCACTATAGATGACAAATCCCTCTAAGCCAGATGGTATTGTCAGAACAGGTGCTGAAATGAGTCTTCTCTTGAGTTCTTGAAAACTCTTTTCACATTCCTCGCTCCAATCGGATTTTGTATCTTTTCGAGTCAGCTGAGTTAATGGAGTAGCAATTCGAGAAAAATCCTTCCACGAATCTCCGATAATAACCAGCTAAACCAAGAAAGCTGCGTACTTTAGTCACTAACTTAGGTTGCTCCCAGCTTTGAATTTCTTCAATCTTTGTCGGGTAAACAGATATTCCATGATTTGATATTACGTGCCCAAGGAATGCAACTTCCTCAAGCCAGAACTCGCATTTTTCAACTTGACATATAGATTGTTTTCACGAAGCTTTTGGAGTATCAGCCTCAAGTGTTACTCATGGTCTTCACGGGTTTTGGAGTATATGAGGATGTCATCAATAAAGACGACAACAAAGTGATCCAAATATTCCTTGAATACTCGGTTCATCATGTCCATGAAGGCAGCAGGAGCATTAGTCAATCCAAAAGACATGACTAGGAATTCATAATGCCCGTACTGAGTTCTGAAAGTAGTCTTTGGAATGTCATCAGTTTTAATCTTCAACTGATGATATCCGAAATGAAGATCAATCTTTGAAAAGAATTTGGCTCCTTGCAACTGGTCAAATAGTGTTGGGTTTGTAATATTCAAGAACGCAATCAAATTGCATAAATAAGCGGAAACGTGTAAAAATCAGAGTTTAAAATTTTTACAAACCATATACCCGGATCACCCTTTATGCACAATTATTAATTAAACGAAAAAGATGAATAAGAAACATACCCTTGAAGATCCGAGCTTCCTCAGGTACAAGTTCACCTCCAATCCTTTTCGCGTTCAACTTGAATCCACTGGGTTTGGTTCCTTCCTTTGATCAACGTTAGCCACCCAAGTGTTTGGCCTCTAGAGGTGATCCACCAAGGAAGAAGAAGGATTCAAGAAGATGGGTGGTTGGCTAAACCCTAGTTTTTCTATCTCTATAGAAAAGGAGCGTACTCTCCAACAATTGGAATTATGTATGTTGTAAAAGTCAACAACCACCTCACCCATAATAAGACTCCTCTTATTTATAGATGTGGGCAACCCACCTTAACAATTAAGGAATTGAGATTTATTTAATTAATTAAATTCTTTTAATTAATTAAGCTCCCTAATCTTATTAGGGATAATTAATTAAACTCCTTTAACTAATTTTCCTTCCTAATCCAATTAGAATAAATGAGAGTACTTATATTAAATTAATTCCTAAACTCTTTTAGAAATTAAAATAATAATAATTGTAATAATATTAATAAGACTCCTCTTATTAATTTATATTTAATATTTCTAAAATATTAAATAATAAATATTAAGCTACTTAATTTATTCTATCACCATAGATTAAATTAAATATACATAACATATTATTACGATTATGCCATTAACTTCTTAAATAATTATTCTTCCTTTTATGGTATGACCCTTTAGGTTCTCCATATTAAACCTATTGTGAATAAATCAATTAGAACAATTCTAATCTTATTTAAATAAATAAATTAAACAATTAATTTATTTAAATAAATAATATTTATTCTACAATAGGGATAAGCCTCCCTAGCGATCAACGACTTTCCGGATAATATAGATTTCAACATTAATCATAAAAGAACCTTTGAGTAAATAGTTACTGCATACAATTCAATCCTTCCACCATACAATGTCCCAATTAAATATAAGACATGGAATTCTTGTCACAAGTCTTATTTTATTTAATTATATGTATTTCGACTCTTAAATGCACAACTCTAAATAATGCAAATTAGAAACTCCTTTCTAATTTTATTCGCCTTATGCCAAGGACTCACTGGGTTGTCATTTATCGAATCACATAGGACATTTCTCTTCTTTTAATAAGTGGTAGATTCTTTATTGATCATACATTATCTCCATGTACAACTTATTATACCCAAGCATACCCTTTGATATACCCTAAGGGTCTTAAGGAATAAGTCAAAGTATAACTCATCATACACAAGATACTATGATGATCTCAAGTCCAAGGATCACTTGTACTACTATCACTACAGGAATTCCTATTGACGGGCAAGTAAAACTCCATTAGGTATTCCTTAGTGAGCCACGCTCGATGAACTTATTCTCTAATAAGCACCTACATACTTGCTTTAGTGTCTCCACACAAATGATCATGAGATCAATCATCCTCATCCAATGAGCAAGCAACGTATGTACCAATCTATCCGGATTCACTAATCCCCAATTTAGTAATCCAATGATTGGAAACTATTTTAGTTTTAAGCTTTCTAAGAATTTAGATCTCATTAGAATGATCATCATCATTATTCTAAAAGCATTGCTTAAAACTATGGGTTTATCACATATTATAAAACAAACATCATGTAGATAATTAAAAGCCTTTAATAAATTAATACTTTTTATTAATAAATGAATAAGATTGTTACAAAGTATATGCTTTATCATCAAACATGATTGGCTTGTGTGCATACTACTTTCAATCTCCCACTTGCACTAAAGCCAATCGTCATGGTATCTCATACTCTTCTTCTCTAAGTGACGATTATCCTGCTGTTGGATAAGCTTTAGTTAATGGATATGTAATGTTGTTCATGAGAGTCCATTATCTCTATAGTGATTTCCCATCTTTCAATGATTCTAATAATCAAATGAAAGTGTCACAACACATGTTTAGATCCAAGATAAGACTTAGGAACTATTCCTAGTTCTGTAATGAACTTTTAATCCAAACAATCAACTTGCAGCTTCATTTATAGCTATATACTTTGTCTTTATCACTAAACCAACAACTCTTTGCTGTTTGGAACCTTTCCAATTCACTGCACCACTATTCAAGATAACGCTTTACCTTAAAGTGGATTTTCTGTTGTCTTGGTCTGTCTGAAAAACTTGAGTCTGTTAAGCCCTCTAGTTTTATTTAGACCCACCATGAATATGATCACATCCTTAGTGTCGGTTAAGAACTTTAAGATGTTTTTCACTGACTCATAGTGAACTTCTCCATAATATGACTGATCAACATCAGGTCTCGTACATTTCATTGCATGCATGATTGTCACTCATTCGACCTCTCTTTTCAGGAGTCTGTGGGGACTATTAAGAGAGATACACTCTATAGCTCATCGACATGAGACATCTCTTGGAGTTTGCCATGCTAAACGACTTTAGCATCAAATGAATATACGTTCCTTGGGTTAAGTCGAGCATCCTGTTGTATCTATCTATATAGATTTTATCCCCAATTAAGATACTCTTCCCAAACCATTCATGGAGGAATGTTTAGACAACTTTATCATTATTGATTGTAGCATTAGTGTGTCATTCCTTATCCGTAGTATATCAACATATAATATTAGGAATGTTACTACGCTCCCCAATCGTCCCCTTTGTACACACTAGAACTCTTACCTCATCGTATGTAATCGGATCATCATCTTCTATGATGTGTACCTCATCATCATCATCATCTATGATGAATCCATACCTCCTAGGTATCTTCGGGTACTATTCCAGTTTACGATTCTTGTGTGGTACAATAGGTCTATCTATAGGTTCCTCTTATTTGACTTATAGTGTTTTGTGGTTCTTGAACTCTTCAAGATCTATTATCCTCCCACTAGCCCCTTCAACAATAAACACATTTATCTTAGAAGGCAGCATGTTTCGCAACAAACACCTTTTGCTAAGTAGGATTATAGAACATATACCCTAAACTTACTTTAGGATGTCCCACATATCGACACTTATAAAATCTTGTCCCAAGCTTATCCTTTGAAACCTTTTCACATAAGTTGACAAACCCCTTATCTTAACATACTTAAGATTAGGAATCCTCCCCATCCATAACTTTTATGGAGTCTTGGGGTTTGGATTTTGAGGTTACCTTTTCGTAGATATGCGACCATTTCTAGGACATGATCCTGAAGGATACTTTGGAATGTCGGTAAAATCATTTTGGACCGTACCATGTTCAATAAGGTATGATTTTTCCTTTCAGATACATCAATCAATTATTACGTATCATGAGGTGTCCATTATGAGAAAAACTATTTGAGATGATCTTAAAACTTATTACACAAGTATTTATTCCTTGATCTTATCAAAGAATCTTAATACTTTGCCAATTTGTTTCACTTCTGAATTCTTTGAACCTTTCAAATAATTCACACTTGTATTTCAACAAATACATACATTCAACTCTTTGAATGATCATCTCCTTTTCTTATACTAATTTGTTCAATATGCAAAATTATTTTCATGCAAGTCAAGTATACAAAATTTATTAAGTAATATTCCAGTTCTATACAAAACATTATTATTATAAATAGAATAACAATTGTTCTTAATTATAATACCAAAGATTTCATTGTCCAACAATAAAATGGAAATATTATTTTTAACAAGAACTGGAATACAATAACAACTTATTGACTTAATAGATTTGCCCGTAGGCATTGCTAAACTATAAGTTTCTATGGCTAATATGGAAACCTTTGCTACATTTCCATTGGGATTACTTATATTTGTTTAGCTTTCCACTTCGCTTGGTCCCTTCATAAATCTATATTTATGATAACCAAAGTTGGTATCCAATACCCAAGTAGAACCTTGACTTAAAGAAAAATTTATTTCAATCATGAACAAAATCGATTATGTCAAAACTTCACTAAGCTTCTTTGGTTAGCCTCTCTGCAAGATGCTTCTCAGCTTTTTTTCCAAAGGTCCAGCTTATTGCGGTGGAAGCAAACTCCTTTGCTATCCGTGACGCTTTTTTTTTATTATCCTTTATTTTGCCTTTCTATTTACCTTCTTTGAATCGTTCTTCTTTTCGTAAGATCCTATGGCCCCTACTAGTAAGACTTGATCTTTCTTGGTTGAAAGTGACTCTCAACATTTTTCAATATGTTAAGCAAATCGGTGAGGCCGATATCTAGCTTGTTCATATGAAAAATTCACAACAATTAATGAAAGGAGTCCGGAGTGAGTGCAAGATCAAATCTTGGCTCAACTCTCCATCCATGACAAAAACTCGTTGTCCTAATTGATCAATCAAATTGATAATGTTAAGGACTTTTATCTCATCATCAGAAGTGTCACCTGGTCATTCTAGATCAAAAGAGCTCCTTAGATATCTCGATATCTATCAGTCCTACTTTCCTCACCATCAACTACTTGATGTGCAGGAATATAGTAGAAGCATCCAGAGTTTCATGCTGACGCTGAAACTCATTACTCATGGATGCGAGCATGATGCATTGAGCCAACTGTGCATCATTTTGCCACTTTCTAAAAGTAGCAATCTCTTCCTCAGAGGCATTGTCTGCAACC
The DNA here is from genome assembly GCA_020205615.1 of Panax quinquefolius. Lineage (NCBI taxonomy): Eukaryota > Viridiplantae > Streptophyta > Magnoliopsida > Apiales > Araliaceae > Panax > Panax quinquefolius. The sequence continues at coordinate 65,245,204 of CM035157.1, forward strand.
ATTGCAGGGATAAATGTATTAAGGACATAAGATAGTTTTTCAGCTATGAGAACTATTCTCAAATTCCTTAACCAATCCATTTATACGGTCCAGTTAAATAACATCTAATATGTTTCGCAGTGATAGTAATTAAGACATTGTAAAATTTTGTAAATGAATTTGTATTTAACAACATTTTAACATACATTCTTTTATTAATTACCAAAATAATTTAGGTCTTGTTTTAAATTGGTATCTCCCACTATTTTCTTCAAACTATATTACCTTCACTTATATAGTTCGGCAAAATCTAATTAAAGATCTGCTAGTGAGAATAAGGATCCCATTTCAAATGTATATAGCCTTGTGGTGACACAACAAACTATATATAAATAAATAGGTAGACAACTTTTGTCAAGTACATCAACTATGCAACTCCTTTTCTTTTGCCTCTTAGATTATTTTGATCAAGTGGTGGCACATCCGAATCAAAATTATCCAAGTTAAGTCCGACCTAGCACTCCATATATTCAAAAAAGAAAAATATCATCCTTGTGGTGACACAACAAAACAATATTGTTCAATTTTCTTTATAAGCATCAAATGTGATAAATTAACATCTTAAATACTTAATACTTGCCTTGTGGTGACACAACAAACTCATATTAAATATTTAATACTCTATTAATTTTATCATGCTAGAAGGCTTACGCTCGATATTCCAAATATCTTTGAACGCTTAGGACTTAATATAAAAATTGAGGGGTTTGTTATTAATTTGTCTCATCTTGTTTAGCGCGCGCATGCACACATATATATATAAAATACGCGTCGTATATTAATCAACATGCGAAGCATGTTTGCATAATATATAATATATATAGTATAAGCATGCACGTATAAAATACTATATTCTACCTGGGTTGATTATGGACTTTTATTCTAGTTTGGTTCACTAGAGCCACCAAGTGAACCAAAAGGTCAAACCCTAGGGGTGCAAGAAATAATATTTAAATATAACTATTACATTTAAACCCTGGCTCCATTACAAACGGGTCTTCAAGCTCCTTGCTCCTTGATCTCTAATTTTTCAAAATTAATTCTAACTATTCCTATTACAAAACTATTTAAAATAAATAGAAACCTTGATCGTGATCGAGGGGGAAGTACATGGGAGGAGATAGAATTTACATTCAAAAAATTAGAGAAGGCGAGGTCTGCAGACCCCATTCAATAAAACCTATACATTCATGCATCCAACTAAAATAAAATCCAATCATATCGGTCAATAATAGTCCATAATCAATCCCATTTATTATCATACACATCACCATATGCATCAATAAATAACATTCATCTCATGAATAATAAACATTCAATATATATATTGATATCATTTAATGGGCAAATTTAGTTAGTATAAAATCTATTTTGAATAAAAATAAACTCCTTTATTTTAATCCAAATTTAAATCAAAATAAAACTATTTTATTTTAATTTATCCAATTTTGAATAAAATAAACTATTTTATTTTAATCAAAATCTTTAATCAAAATAAACTCCTTTATTTTGGGTAATATGAAATCTTATTTCATATCTAAATAAACTCTTTTATTTAATGAAACACATATTCTCTTTCCTATTCACAAATAAACTCTTTTATTTTGAATAATATGAAATCTTATTCCATATCTAAATAAACTCCTTTATTTAAGGAAATTAGGATTCTCTTTCCTATTCACAAATAAACTCCTTTATTTTAGGAAAAATAAAATTCAATTTCAACTCCAATTAGTTATCATGGAATCCAATTCCAACTCTAATTAGTTAGCATGAAATTTAATTTTAAAATTAAAATAAACATTTTATTTTAATTATAAAATTATTAAGAATATATATTATATATAATATATAAATGAAACGAAAATATATATTATATATATAATATATAAGTAATCATAAGATTACTTTTGAAAAAAAAAATCCTGTTAACTCATATCATGTGCTCCCCTTTAATTAGAAAACATGGAATCAGGAAATCATGCACGTAGGAATCAACTTTTTGAAAATTAAAACCGACCAAAATAAAAAAAAAATCTAGCATGTGACCAAAATCTAGCCTGTGACCCAGGCGGGGCTTTGAGGTTACCGGACATGGTTGGATTTGACTAGCTTCATTATTCCAAGTAACGAAGTTGGGCCAAGAAGTTTCGCGAATTGTCCTTTTTTTTTATTAAAATTTTATATAACAAAATTATGCCCAATTAAATTATTCTAAACACATATCAATATACATATCAAATTAAAATAATTAATAATTTTCATAAAGGTTTGGCTCTGATACCACTGTTGGGTTTGTAATATTCAAGAACGCAATCAAATTGCATAAATAAGCGGAAACATGTAAAAATCAGAGTTTAAAATTTTTACAAACCATATACTCGGATCACCCTTTATGCACAATTATTAATTAAACGAAAAAGATGAATAAGAAACATACCCTTGAAGATCCGAGCTTCCTCGCACAAGTTCACCTCCAATCCTTTTCGCGTTCAACTTGAATCCACCGGGTTTGGTTCCTTCCTTTGATCAACGTTAGCCACCCAAGTGTTTGGCCTCTAGAGGTGATCTACCAAGGAAGAAGAAGGATTCAAGAAGATGGGTGGTTGGCTAAACCCTAGTTTTTCTATCTCTATAGAAAAGGAGCGTACTCTCCAACAATTGGAATTATGTATGTTGTAAAAGTCAACAACCACCTCACCCATAATAAGACTCATCTTATTTATAGATGTGGGCAACCCACCTTAACAATTAAGGAATTGGGATTTATTTAATTAATTAAATTCTTTTAATTAATTAAGCTCCCTAATCTTATTAGGGATAATTAATTAAACTCCTTTAACTAATTTTCCTTCCTAATCCAATTAGGAATAAATGAGAGTACTTATATTAAATTAATTCCTAAACTCTTTTAGAAATTAAAATAATAATAATTGTAATAATATTAATAAGACTCCTCTTATTAATTTATATTTAATATTTCTAAAATATTAAATAATAAATATTAAGCAATTTAATTTATTCTATCACCATAGATTAAATTAAATATACATAACATATTATTACGATTATGCCATTAACTTCTTAAATAATTATTCTTCCTTTTATGGTGTGACCCTTTAGGTTCTCCATATTAAACCTAAGTTATGAATAAATCAATTAGAACAATTCTAATCTTATTTAAATAAATAAATTAAACAATTAATTTATTTAAATAAATAATATTTATTCTACAATAGGGATAAGCCTCCCTAGCGATCAATGACTTTCCGGATAATATAGATTTCAACATTAATCATAAAAGAACCTTTGAGTAAATAGTTACCGTGACAATTCAATCCTTCCACCATACAATGTCCCAATTAAATATAAGACATGGAATTCTTTGTCAAGTCTTATTTTATTTAATTATATGTATTTCGACTCTTAAATGCACAACTCAAATAATGCAAATTAGAAACTCCTTTCTAATTTCATTCTCTTTAACCAAGGACTCTTTGGTTGTCATTTATCGAATCACATAGGACATTTCTCTTCTTTAATAAGTGGTAGATTCTTTATTGATCATACATTATCTCCATGTACAACTTATTATACCCAAGCATACCCTTTGATATACCCTAAGGGTCTTAAGGAATAAGTCAAAGTATAACTCATCATACACAAGATACTATGATGATCTCAAGTCCAAGGATCACTTGTACTACTATCACTACAGGAATTCCTATTGACAGGCAAGTAAAACTCCATTATGTATTCCTTAGCGAGCCACGCTCAAAGAACTTATTCTCTAATAAGCACCTACATACTTGTTTTAGTGTCTCCACACAAATGATCATGAGATCAATCATCCTCATCCAATGAGCAAGCAACGTATGTACCAATCTATCCGGATTCACTAATCCCCAATTTAGTAATCCAATGATTGGGAACTATTTTAGTTTTAAGCTTTCTAAGAATTTAGATCTCATTAGAATGATCATCATCATTATTCTAAAAGCATTGCTTAAAACTATGGGTTTATCACATATTATAAAAACAAAGATCATGTAGATAATTAAAAGCCTTTAATAAATTAATACTTTTTATTAATAAATGAATAAGATTGTTACAAAGTATATGCTTTATCATCAAACATGATTGGCTTGTGTGAATAGTACTTTCAAATAGGTCATCAATGCGAGGCAACGGGTATCTATTTTTGATGGTGACATGATTCAACTCCCGATAATCAATACAAAGTCGCATACTACCATCTTTCTTCTTCACGAATAGAATAGGAGCACCCCAAGGAGACATACTAGGACGAATGAAATCGATGTCTAACAATTCCTGTAGTTGGGTTTTTAACTCCTGAAGTTAAATAGGAGCCATTCGATACAGGGCTTTGGAAATGGGTTTTGTACCAGATTCAAGGTCGATACAAAATTCACTTTCACGCTCTGGGGGTAGGCCAGGAAGTTCTTCAGGGAATACGTCAGGAAATTTATTAACAATAGAAATATCATTCAAATCTGACGTATTTTTATTTAAATCCGTGACATGGGCTAAGAAAGCTTGACATCCGTTTTTCAATAAACAAATAGCTTTATGACTTGATATAACAGTGATTGACTTTAATGGTTTGGTTGCTTGAATTCGTATAATAGGTTGGTTAGGAATATAAAAGCTAACAACCTTACGAAAACAATCAATTTTAGCATGATGAGTAGTTAACCAATCAATCCCTAAAATCACATCAAATACAAGTATTTTCAAAGAAATAAGATCGACAGGTAACGTGCAGTTACCGATTTGAATTAAACAAGACTTATAAACCGTGGATGTAATGAAGGTTTCTCCCAACGGAGTTTTAACAGATAAGTCAAAGTCTAATTTCTCTAGAGTCAAATTTAAATGTTGAGCGCAAGTAGGAGAAATAAAGGAATGGGTAGAACTGGTATCAAATAAAGTATAAACTTCGCTAGAGTTTATGATTAGCTTACTCGTGATCACCTCGTTCGGATTCCTCGCTTTTTGGGAGGTTACGACAAACGCTCTCCCTTGAACTACCGGTTTTGTCTTGTCTGGGACACCCTTTGATGCCTCCATCCCAGCTGGACTTGACTTTGGTGCACGACAAAATCTGACTAGGTGACCTACTTTTCAACAATTATAACATGTTTTGGACTGCATCGTGCAGTTTGGTCTTATGTGTCCTTCCCCTCCACATTTGTAACATACGACCGGTGGTCGTTATCCTTCCTTAACAACAGGAGTTGGTGCTGACGTCTTTCCATCCTTGTTGAATCTCCTCTTCTTGAAATGTCAACTCTTTTTGTCATGGCCATGATTACCACCGAAGTGATTATCATTTCTGGCATGTTGATTCCCTCCACATTTGTTGTCACCGCTTCGATGACTGCTACCACTGGCATTATCGACTTGTCGGTTTCTCTCTCTTGGTTGGGTTGACTCATTATCGCGCTCCAATAACTGAGCCATATTCACAACATTTGAATACAAACACAGTTTGTGAGAAATTAGGTATTGAGGTATCTCGGGTTTCAAACCTCTTAGAAACATCTGCGTCATTCTCTCCTCATTATCAACCAAGTGGGACGCAAACCGAGACAACTCGGCAAACTTAGACGGTTATATTGTTTTGCTCAAGCTTGATGAACTCTACCTCCTTCATGTGACGAATACTTTCAGGAAAGTACTTGTCGTTGAACAGCTCTTGGAACTTCTCCCAAGACATTTTGAGTGCGGCAGGTTGAGTACGCTTTACAGATTCCCAACATTATTTGCCTCTGCTCGTAACATGAAGGTGGCAAAGAGAACCTTTTGCTCCTCGGAGCATCCTAAGACATCAAATATCTTGTTGATCTGCTTTATCCACGTCTCCGCCTTAAGTTGTTTTGGCTCTCCAAAAAACTCCGGTGGTCCCAGCTCCTTGAACTGCTTAGCGGTGACCGTCCTAGAGTTGTTAGTGTTTCCACCTGCATTTTGGACAGGAGCCGCTCTCGCCTGATGTTTCATGAATTGCATAAATCCTCTGACCATCCCATCGTTCACCATTTCATCGGTGTTATTGTTTACATGAGGATTATTGTATTCCTGATGCACATTACCCTGGGTATTGATCTGTGGTGACTCAACGGTCTCATGTGCTTCATTGCTTATCTCAATATTTTTGGATGCCATTTTCAAATACTGCCACAAAACAAGGGTTAATTAACATATCACATATTATCCCTATACTCTGACCGACCAATTAAATACCAAATAAACTTAGGTAGGTCATACTAGCGAAGGAATTCCTCGTCTCTCCCCTCCTAGTTCTTGTCTCACATCTAAGCCAGGGATCATATCCCTAAACTTTGATACCAACTGTGACGCCCCCAAAACAGGTATACATCACCCATCTTGAGTCGCCAAATACATGGTACAGAATACAAATACAAACTTAATTATACAACTGTCGTGTAATATACGACAAGACATAGCTTAAAGTTTAAATAGGAATATTGCCTTCTATACAATATCCACTCTCAAAAAGAGTCCTCATTACATTTATTGTCACACTATTTTATAGAATAGTGAGGACTACTAATACATCATCTCGGACCATCACTCCGTTCCCCGACTAGTCTCGGCTACGTTCTCATTTCCTGAAGAGAACAATGAAAGCAAAAGGGTGAGCTCAACTAGCCCAGTAAGAAATATTATGACTAAGATAATGCAGAATAAATTATCATTAGTCTTCAACAATGTTAAACTGATAAAATACAATAGACATCAAGTTTAACTGCAGCAGAATAAGCATCCATTAGAAGAGTCAAGTAGAGCATGATACATACTATCTTCTATGATTTAAAATATTTTCATCAATTTTTATCGCTAAGACTCAGCTTAATAAATAAACCACATCATCGAATCATCCCTGCACTATGAGCCAAGGATATTCATTAAATCATCAATGGTCATGACTATACCGAATAATCCTTGGTCATAATTATACCAAAAACTGTCCATCACTGCACTACAGGCCATTGAGAACTTTAACCACATCATTTATAACATTACAGGTCATGATTATACCGAATGATCCCTGGTCATAACCATACCAAGTCCATCTATGCACGTAAGCTAAAAATGACTTTCATCATAATATAAGCATGAGGTTCAATAAAACAAGTTCAAGAATAAATTTTAAAGATTTATAAGTTAATTTATCCTTAAATCAATAACGTCCAAATTGTCAACATGATACTTCTTTGTGGAGTAAAATTCAAGAATGCTCAGAAGAATATTTCCATGAAAAGATACTGGATGAAGCGCAAATATCCAGGATATAATACTAATTTCATGGAGTATAGAAGTCAAAACTTTAACCAACTGAGTATAATAGAATATATGAAACTGCAAATGGATTTTTGCCCATCATGCGGTAATCCATGTAGACAGATCATTTCCACAATTTAATAAGGAATGAATACGAAGGATCATTCACCATGCATGTGGTAATCCACATAGACATGTTATTCCAGCAGAATAATAAAGAATGAAATAATTGAAGAATTCACCAGGCCTGCGATAGACCACACAGATAGGTTATTCCCAACCGAATAATAAAGAATGGAACCAGGTCATGCGTAATACGCACAGACGTGATATTCCAATAGAATAATAAAGAATGGAATAATAACAGACCACTGTGCATGCGATAGAATCGCATGCATGTTTATTCCAATGTAATAATAAATAATGCAACCAAAGTCATGCATAATATGCATGCATGTGATATTCCAACAGTAATAATAAAGAATGGAACCGTGTCATGCGTAATCCGCATGCATGTGATATTCCAATGTAATAATAAAGAATGGAATAAAGAAGAATTTCACCACGTATGCATTACATCGCATGTATAAAGTTATTCCAACATAATAATAAAGAATGGAATAATGTAAGAATTTCACCATGTATGCGGTACTTCACATGTATGCAGTTATTCCAACATAATAATAAAGAATGGAATAAAAGAAGCTCTCTTCATGAATACAAAAGAAATAATACCCTTACCTTAGAAAAAAACGGATACTAGAATAAAGAGGTAGTGAGACTTCTCTTCTTCTTTCTCTATATAATTCTCTCTATAATAATTGCTCTATAGCTTTAGCGAATTGGTGAGAAATGAAAGAAGAATGAGCTTCTATTTATAGGAAAATATAGTTTCGATAATTGCACATTTTTGGGCTCGAAATATTACAGTAAAATACCTCCAACTTTTCTTTCATTTTTAATTTAGTCCTGCAAGTATTATCAAACTTGCACCACCTCCCCTAATAGTAAATAATGTGAATCAATAGTTCAATCATGTGAATCAATAGTTATAATCATGTGAATTAATAGCAATTAATTGCTCATTTATCCGATTAATTACCTGATTGGTCAGTATAGCTTCTAGACAATAATTAATATCGAAATAAATGTCGATTTCAACTAACACTAATAATTCCAACACAATGGAACTATCAATTTCATCTTTAATCAACACGAACTTATTCATCATTAATATTATAACTCACAATATTTAACAACCGAATTCGTTCCCGTGAAAGAGGGGCTTTACGATAAGGGTTTCTTCTTATCATGATTAGATGACGAAACCTCTCCTTGATGAACTTCTAGACATTGTAAATATTGAAATTTAATAATATGAATAACTTTGTTGTCTCAATTATTGATTTAATAATATATCATAAAATGCAGATGATACTGTGACAATAATCGAATCAATAATATGAGAGATATGATGCAAAAATTACTATAGCAATAATTGAGTATAACTGAGTGACTTCTCACGTAAGCATCAATAATCAATACCGTGTGCTACTATGCAACCACGTGTATTACTGTACTTTTACTACTGAGTAGTTCAACATTTTTAACGGTAACACTTTCGCCGTTATTTTTATAAAAAGATAATTCTGTCTTTTTCTTACTACGACAATACTTCTGTTGCGGGGTCCACCAATGATTGTGCCGTCATACGAATATTCCCTGTTAAAACGAATATTCCCTGACCAATCAAATATTATATAACCACTTACTTACTTTGCAAAATTTATAAATATTACCCACAACTATAACATTATATCAAATTCACACTATAATATTCAAAAATATATTTCAAGAAAATTATTCTTTATTCATAAAAGTTGGGGTCTTACATCAACAACCAGGTGGGCTTTATTCATGTTAGCTCAGCAAGTCTTCAGGAATAAGCTTTGACAGAGAATGGGTTTTTCAGAACATTTCTGAATTGTCTTAAGCCTCCAATTGGTTGAATCTTCTTGACTGAAGTCATCTGCTTCAGCATTCCTCAGTGTGGTCAGATAGACCAAATACCTGCAGATTAAATAAAATTCTATTTTTGGTACCCATGGTTAAATGGGTCCTGCTAGGTTAGTTTCTAAAATCCTTGTTCCTCATATATTTGAATTTTCATCACATATCTATGCATGTATTTAATTTAGGTATGACATTTTAAGATGCATGATGACGAGTGTGTGTAAGCTTAGCCATTTTAATAAAACACTATTTTTCCTTGATGGTTTCATCATTTGCTTGGTTATGTTCACGGATTCTAAATGTTGACTGAGTGAGAATCAGTTCTATCACTTCTTTATATCTGGTTGATTCATGGAGATGATCAATTTTTATGAATCTTCAAGATACTCTTGTAGAACTGATCATACTCTATATATTATCAAAAACCTAGAACAAAGGTTTGTATGTACATATTAACTCGTCAGCAAGGATCACCCCATTTAAGGTTAATTAAATCTTGATACGCTTATGACCTATTTCAGACTTCTTTCAAGATGTTATGTTCAACCTAAAACTTGGATGGAGAGAAAGTTTGTTAGCATTTGAATTTCCAACCTTAGTGTACTTTCTCTCTTCCCCTTTTTTTTAGGTAGAGTATGGTCTTTTGATAGAATACTGTTATAGTACATAAGTTGATGCAACATGATGTTTACATTAATATCACTGAGGAACTCTACCTTTTCAATGTCAGTTTCTTGACAGTCATTTATCTCGATATAATGAGGTTAGGCATTGATGTGCATATTTTTACATTTATTTCTGACAGCTTGTTGCTCCTGTTGTCCTTCGATTAATCAGTCATAGTCATGAAGATGTAAGCTAAGAAAATCTTGGCATCCTGAGTTCTTTGACGATCTTGAACCTCAAGGTTCACATCCAGCTACTGGTTATCTAAATACATATTTGAGAAATTCTTCTTTCTCCTCTGGATAAGTATTTCTTAGCATATATATCCTTTCATCTTTCAGACTGGTGGATACTTGACTTTTTGCTGTTGATGCCCCTTGACCTCTCATTTTTGGTCTTCAGACTACAATATTGATTGTGAACTCGGATTGGTCTTGTTGCTATGGCATTTAAGAACATGGACCAATCTGAGCAACTTCAGATGTATATACACATTTGCCTGTGCATAACATTTCCAATATGTGAGCACATCTGCATTTACAAGTGACTTATGTGAGACCCCAGATTTTATGAATAAATATTTAATTTTCTCGAAATATTTTTTTAATATTATGGTGTGGATTTGATATAATGTTATAGTTGTGGGTAATATTTATAAATTTTGAAAAGTACGCAAGTTGTTATATAATATTCGTTTGGCCGGAGAATATTCTTTTTATAGAGGAATATTCGTACGATGGCATAATCATTGGTGGACCCCACAACCGAAGTACCGTCGTAGTTAGAAAACGATAAAAATATTTTATGAAAATAATTACATGAGGTTTTACCGTTATCACTGTTGAACTACCCTAGTAGTAAAAGTACAAGAATACACGTGGTCGCATAAGTAGCACACAAGATTGATTATTGATGCTTACGTGAGAAGTCACTCGCTTATACTTAATTATTGCTACATGAATTGCACGATCATATCTCTCATATTATTGATTCGATTATTGTCACAAGATCATCCTCGCATTATATGATATATTATTAAATCAATAATTGAGATGACAAAGTTATTCATATTATTAAATCGCAATATTTATAATGTCTAAGTTCTCGCCAAGAGAGGTTCGGTCACCTAATCAAGCGCCAATAATAGGAGAAATCCTTATCGAAAGCCCCTCTTTCCTAGAAATGACCGGTTGTTAAATATTGTGAGTTATAATATTAATGATGAATAAGTTCGTGTTTGATTAAAGATGAATTTGATAGTTCCATCAGGTCGGGATTATTAGTGTTAGTGGAAATCGACATCTATTCTAATGATAATTGATGTTTGGGGGTTATATTGATAAATCGGGGAATTTATCGGATAAGTGAGCAATTAATTGCTACTAATTCACATGTTTATATAACAATTTGTTCATATGTGTGTACTATTGAATCACATTCTTATACTATTAGGGGAGTTGGTGCAAGATTGATAATACTTGCATGATTAAATTAAAGATGGAGGTATAGAAGGAGGTACTATACCGTAATTCATATTTTCACATGATTATAATTATTGATTCACATGATTGAACAATTTATTCACATTATTTACTATTAGAGGAGGTGGTGCAAGTTTGATAATACTTGCAGGACTAAATTAAAAATGAAAGAAAAGTTGAAGGTATTGTACTGTAATTTTTTGAGCCCCAAAACGTGCAATTATCGAAACTATATTTTTCCATAAATAGAAGCTCATTCTTCCTACATTTCTCACCAATTCACTAAAGCTATAGAGCAATTATTATAGAGAGAAATTATAGAGAAGCTATAGAGAGAAAATCTATAGAGAGAAAGAAGAAGAGAAGCCTTCTACGTCACTATTCCAGTATTCAGTTTATTCTGAGGTAAGGGGCATTATTTCTTTCGTATTCATGAAGAGAGCTATTGTTATTCCATCCCTTATTATTCTGTTGGAATAACCTGTTTATGTGAAGTACCGCATACATGGTGAAATTCTTCTGTTATTCCATTCTTCATTATTATGTTGGAATAACCTGTTTATGTGAAGTACCACATACATGGTAAAATTCTTCTATTATTCCACTCTTTATTATTTTGTCAGAATATCCTCGTCATGCGCTTACGCGGACCGGGGTTCCATCATTTATTATTCTGCTTAATATCCTCATCTGCAAGCTTTCGCTTGGACCGGTTCCATTATTTATTATCCTGTCAGTGCGTTTACGCATGACCTGGTTCCATTCTTTATTATTCTGTTGAGAATAACCTGTCTGTTCGGTCTATCACATGCATGGTGAATTCTTCTGTTAGTCCATTCTTTATTATTCTGTTGGAATAACCTGTCTATGTGGATTACCACATTCATGGTGAATGATCCTTTGTATTCATTCCTTATTAAATTGTGGAAATGATCTGTTTACGTGGATTATGATAAAAGTCATAATAAAAACATTGGACTGATAAAAATCATGGGTATATGTAGTATTAGTAAGTGTTATGATGAGTTATATTGGTTATTATGTGAAAACATGAAAGTTTCTTAGAAATCACAAAGGGTTGAAAAATCAGATTTTGGTGAAAATGGAACATGAAATTCAATTGACCATATCTCTTATTATATTTCGAATTTTTGAGTGTGGTGAAGTTCTAGAGTTAGATCAATGAGTTTTATAACTTATCCAAGTGGAATCACTAGAAAAGGTGTTGTAGATTTTCGTGTGGACTGATTTTAGCAAAGGAGTCAAAAGCTGCAAATTACAAAAAGCTACTGCCTAGAAATTTAAAAGGGCATTTTCGGCTACTTAATTTGTGAGAAAAATTCCAGCCTTTTGGGACATAGAAATATATGGTATAAAGTACCTCATGTCCAAAAATGAGCTCATTCTGTCTTAAAATGAGCAAGTTATGACCATTTCAATATTTAGGTTTTTCCGACAAAAAATACTATAACCGGAGTTCTATAACTCCGATGGCTACGAAATTTAAACTGGAGACTCATGTTTACCTGTGTAAGATCCTGCCAAGATTTGGGAATTTTTGGAGTTAAACTTGAGGTAGCTAATTTCTTAAGGAATTAATTAGAAATTAATTTTTGAAAAATAGTAAATGAATTTTAAAAATTCCGAGAAAAATATATGTTCATTATGGGACTATATTCTGCTAAATCCCAGAAAAGAAATATTTTTGGGACTGATTTGGTATTTTTTATAAAAATAAACTAGTTATGAGTAAATGAATTAAATATGTTATGTGAAGTAACAAAATTGGAAAATAGGATTTTATGGCTTGAGAATCCTATATATGCAGATTTTGATGAGGAATTTGATCATTGGTGATGAAATCTTATGAGTATGTCATTTTGAATAATTAAATGCATTATTTGGTAAAGTGTAAACAATTGAAATAAATTATTTATAAGTTTAAGAAGTGATTAAAATATTGTTATAATATTAATAATATTAGATGATGAGTTTATTAAGTGATTGATAATATTTGGATAAATTTAAAGTCTTTAATATTTATCCTTGTTTCGTTTGATTAATGCTTATATCATTGTCATCATCCTCATGCTTATATGATGATGAAAGTTATCTTTGGCTTACATGCAAAGATGGACTGTTGATTATTGGTTTTATAGTTGTATATCTTTGGCTTACGTGCAGAGATGAACTTGGTATGATTATGAATAGGGATCATTCGGTATAATCATTACCTGTAATGTTGTAAACAAGGTGGTAAAAGTCCTCAGTGGCCTGTAGTGCATTGATGGACAGTTTTTGGTATGATTATGACCAGGGATTATTTGGTATAGTCATGACCATTGATGATTTAATGAATATCCTTTGCCCGTAGTGCAGGGATGATTCGATGATGTGGTTTATTTATTAAGCTGAGTCTCAGCGATTAAGTTGATGAAAAAACATTTTTAAATCATAGAAGCTAGTAGATATCATGCTCTACTTGACTCTTCTAATGGATTGCTTATTCCGCTGCAGTTAAACTTGATGTCTATTGTATTTTATCAGTTTAACATTATTGAAGACTAATAATAATTTATTCTGTATTATCTTAGTCATAATATTTCTTACTGGGCTAGTTGAGCTCACCCTTTCTTTCACTGTTCTCTTCAGGAAATGAGAATATAGCTAGGACTAGTCGGGGAATGGAGTGACGGTCCAGATGATAGCATTAGTAGTCCTCACTATGGCATGACATGCAATATATAATTGTATTAAGGACCTAAGATGTGTGTGTCGTATTTTATACGTCACTTAATAATTGATTTTGCCAAAAAATAATAGGGTGATGAGAACCCGACTCTGAAAGCGTCAAAAGTGTACCGCAGTAAAATTAAGAGAACAAAATCTTCTCGTGTCCCTTTGGAGACTTGAAATATTTGCTGCTGTACTTTATATGGCATGTATTAATTTGAGTATGAATATTGTCGTATTATATATGTTACAATATTTATATTGAAACTCACAGTATATATGTTGTCGTATTTTGCACGACTGTTGTATAATTAAGTTGTATTTGAATTTATGTACCATGTATCTGGCGACTCAAGATGGGTGATGTATACCTATTTTTTGGGGCGTCACAACTTACCACTAAACTAAGTTTTGAATAATGTTTGTGCCTAGGATCAGACTCAAAGCAATTAGCTTTTGAATATAGTATGAGAACCTGCTCTAATACCAATTGTTAGTTCCCAGTAGGTGTGACGCCCCCAAATCCAGTTATCTTCCAACCCGACAGATGGTGCTACACGGTACTACCTTTCATTCATTCATTCCATGAAATAGTCTCAAAAGGACCAATATAACTTATATATATATACAAAATAATATTACATTTCCCAGGTTCTTTATAACCCATTCGTTTGTTCTTGTCATAATATTAAATATATAACAATCGTTCACCTATACTATTACATAAGTAATCTAAGGGTTCGTCTTCGCCTTGCCCTTGTCTTTGCCCGAACCTTCAGTCCGCTCGATCTTGGCTGTGTTCATATGGTTCAAGAAAGAGTGAGCATAACTAGCTCAACAAGTACTACAATTCTAATAAACAACATGCTTGAAGTATAGAACTCATATATCTTCTGTAACTGAACAATAGTTACGAAGTACTATTGATAAATCAAAATAGCACTTCTTTTCCTTCAAAACATTTTACAACAACCATACTTAATGGAATATCAATTATGGCTCAAGACTATGAGCATTCATAAGTTCTTTTGAAAAGGACATCCCGACACTAAGTCCGTAAGTTCGGCATATCTTACGAGCACATCTGAGTGATCAGCTTATAGTACCCTATGTTGATCAACACTACATTCATTAAACGTGTATACGTTTAAGTTGTGGCAACCTCACGTGCCTGTCGTTAAACGACAAAAACATTTTAGCATACTTGGACTTCGATTGAAAACCATACCAATATAACTCGGTAAACATAAATCATGCTTGACAGAATCATAATATAAGTCTAGCCGAAAGAATTGGCTTAAGACTTCATCATTCAAGACTTCATGCGAAAGAATACATGAATTACAAAACTTGTTCAGACTGAACTGAAACAAGGGTTAGAATACTTGCCTTCATCATTCGCTTCTCGATTAACACTTGTACACTTTAAGTTTCTACGTTTCTACAACACATGATCATATAACGTACCACATTAGGTCATACATAATCAAGTATGAATACTATTATATCTTACCCTTCATCTAATTGTAAATCCTAACTTAGATCTACTATTATGGGTTTCCGACTTTCATTATGACATTCATAATTCGTTCATCATTGCTTGATTATTAACCTTAATCATCATACATTAAGTTCCTAACAATGCCTTAACAATGTTATATTAACACCTTAGTTCATTACCAATGAGTTCTGTTTCATTCTATACTTGAAATCTTTCTTGTCTGTCGAAACCCTAGGACTGGCGCCGCGGCGCCGATCATTATTCTTTATCTCGCGCTGCGGCGCGAGTTTGCAATAGCCAAGGCTCGGCCTTGCCACTGCGGCGTGACAATTTAGCCTTGGGCTGGAGCCGTGGCGCCAGCTCTGTGCACCAAATTTTTTTTACAGCTTTGCAACTTTACGAAATTTCCGGACTCATAACTTCTTCGATATAAGTCCGAATTGGCTCGTTCAAAAGCCTACGGTTCACAAATTACATACTCTATGCATTCATGCAAGAATTTTATCTATTTGACTTCGTTTGCTAAAATTTTACCTATTAGTTCATTTTTAACGAAAACGATAAACGGACGTGGACGTTCAATGCTCGTTTCTTCGTTCTAAGTCGGAATCCGGTCATTTTTGAGTCCGCAACTCTATAATGCCAAATACGACTTGTCTCCATCGAAAACCAATGTTTCTGACTTCAAACTCAAAATACGACTTCTATTCCGAGAATTTCACGGATTCGACGATTATCGTCCAATCGTGTGAATTCTGGTAAAACTACATTCTTAATGAATCTAAATGGATTTTATTCAACATAAGATCATTACAAGTTACTTATTAAACCAACTTATAAACAAAGTAGGTTTTGACTTATTCTCATAAGTCATTGACTTATTCAACTTATGAACTATAAATCTTCATGCTCATGACTTATTAATAACTTAAGTCCACTAATCAATGTTCTTATGCTATATTCAACATACTAATCATCATATGACAACATATGATAAGTTCTTTATGGTTCTAGAAACTTATTATTGTTCAAGTTGCTTATCCAAATTATTCGGCTTAAGTTCATTCCTTATTAACCTATTACATGATCTTAGCATACATGTTCATTAATAACACTTCCCTTATCATCCTATCATAATAGAGATGAAAGAACATTGGACACAAGATCATTACCTTTGAAGTCTAACTTCTTCTTCTTGGAAAATCTAACTTTGACTTAAAAGTGCTTATTTGTTCTACCAAATAAGTAGCTTATATTTGAGAGGAGAATGTTGGATGAAATAACAACCAACAAAAATT
This sequence comes from Panax quinquefolius, assembly GCA_020205615.1. NCBI lineage: Eukaryota > Viridiplantae > Streptophyta > Magnoliopsida > Apiales > Araliaceae > Panax > Panax quinquefolius. The sequence continues at coordinate 65,262,261 of CM035157.1, forward strand.
GAAATGAGCCTTCTATTTATAGGCCATCCAAATCTAGGGTAGAATGGTCATTATAACCTTCCACCTCCTTAACTAACCTCCTCATTCCACCTCCTCAATCCTCCACCTCCGTACTATTCATAACCTAGCAACTAAGTAAACTTGCTAGCCACTTCTAAAACTTGGTCACCACACTAAATCCTTGCCCATCAAGCTTACCCACTTCATACTTGGTTTGCCCCATGGATCAAGGCTTTTCATTGGGCTTTGATAATTAATCTAACCACTTTCTTAATGGGTGTGTGCTACATAGTTTGGACTAATGATATATCAAACACTTGGGCTTGATTGTCACATTATATTGGACTTCTATATTAGGCTACTAATCCTACAAGTCCATTACCTTAAATTACATAACTAAACATTTATACGCCACGTATAATCTTCATATACTAACTCGTATATTAATTCATAATATACGTTATTTCATTCTTCATACATAATAGTACAATACGTCGTATTATACTTACATCCATTACTTCATATAATGTATACACATTATATGATCACAACTTTATTTCCTTAATGCTTAATAAACCTAACGTTCCCAAATTAGGTCCACATGCGAAATATTACGTTTTCCATACTTAGATTATTATTACATAATCAATATCGCCTTGATATTATAACGTTACGTATTTCTCGGAAATTCAAAAATAATTCCCGAGCAGAAATTGATGAATAGTGTTTTTCAAAAAATTTCTCGGAAAGCATTTATTTTCGTCTTAGAAATTCAAACACCTTAATTCATTCACGTAGTTAAAAATATTCCGACGTTTCTAGGTTATAGAACGACATTCATCTTCTCAACGCGTAATAATAATAAATAATATTATTTTATTCATTATTAAAAGTAATTACAAAATGTTTGATTTTCCCATGCTATAAGAGGTACGCCGATAGATCTAGAAAGGGGGGGGGGGGGGGGTTGAATAAATCCTTTTTAATTTTCAAATACTTTTCTAGTTTATTTAGTATTGCTAATAAATTAACATGACAAACATAAGAATCTTTTCAGGCACAATGGAATAAGTAAAAGATCCCCTTCATTGATATATTCATGAATATACATACATTGTTCATAGAGTTAGTTAAGTTGTAAGCAGTTAATACATACATAACATTTATAGCAGTTAGGTACATAATGGAAATGACAGAAAGTAAATGAATGAATGTAAAAGACGCAAGGGATTTTAAGTGGTTCAGAGACTCAAGCTCCTAATCCACTCTTCTGCTTCAACGAGTAGGAATTCCACTAAGAAAGGGTAACACCCTGAATCACTAAGATTCCTTCAAGGCCAACATCCTTGAAACTTCAGTTCACTAAGAACTCTTCAAGCCCAACAGGCTTGGAACTTCATTTAGTCCCTTCGGACAAGGACCCCTCAGGCCCTGGCTACTGTTGTTGTTGGTGCTGAGTTACTAAGATGTCTTTAAGCTTGAGCATCTTTTGTACTTAGCAGCTTGGTGCGGCCTTCTTTGAAATCTACGTATAGTCTGGATCATTTCTTCTTTGGTGCAGCTGATCTTCATTCTGTTCTGCTCGTCTTCATCCGATATCAGCTGTGCAGCATCACCATTTAGGTTTTGTAACAAATGTGATTTTTATAATTAATTAAAATATTTATTGGAGTTAGATAAATATTTTAGTTGATTTATTTATTGAATAATAAATATTTGATGTTGGTTGTTATGCCTTAATTTAATTAAGCGTTATAATTTGATAGATAATTTTATAATTGATGTGCATTTTATTATTAAAATTTAATTGATTTTACTAATAAAATAACTTTAAATTATTTAAGTGTGATATTAGAAATATGTTATATATCATAGTAAAGTAATAATATTATATAATGAATAGACTAACCATTATGTTGCTTAACTAATGATGAAAAAATGAGGTTATGCTACTAAGATGGCTTAATGTGATATTGGTCATGCATGTAAGAGTTTTGTAACATAAGCCTTATGTTATTAGTGGGGGTTACTATTATATTAATTATTAACATAACTATTACCGAAATAAGGAGTTACACAAGAAGAAATCCTAGAGTTTTTTTAGAGCAAGAGTCTTGGTGGAAGAGAGAAATAGAGAAATTGAGAGAGATAGAGAGAAATAGAGGAATTGAGAGGAGATAGAAGAAGAAGAAATAGCTAGAAGAAGGTAACTTCTAAACCCTTGTTTAATCTTTAATTTTTTTTGGCTAGATTTATGTTCTAGGGTAGTAGATCATGCTTAATCTTGTTTGTATTGGTTTAATCTTGGATTATCAAGAATCAAACAAGAGGATTCAAGAAAAAAAAATGAAATGGAAAGAAAATTTGAAGAACAAAATTCGTAGGTTTTGAGTAATCATGGACAAATCTTGCGAAATTCATATCTCTTTGGGTATAATGAGTTGGAAAGTGAGCCTTATATCAAATCGAAGCTATGGAAGTAAGCTATATTCTGAAAGTGGAATCACATGAAAACTACTTGTAAATTTCTTGCAGTGACTATTTTAGTAAGGTTGGTCCGAAGGGAAAACAATCTGCCCAGAAAATCAAAACTGTTACGGTTTCTGACTTTGAAAAATTCATATAAATTCGTGTTTTTTGAATCTGAAGAAACTTTAAACTGCATAGTTGTAGATATGGAAGTGTACTAACTAGACTCGCAAGATTGAGCTATTTTATGGACCGGATCATGTGTGAAATAAATTGTTTAGTAAGGCTGTCCAAAAAATTAAATTTTCTAAAGTAGTTGATGAATTGCAGAATCTATTTTAGATGGACAAGGGTCTGACTTTAAGGCCTAGATGAGGTTGTAGTACACTGAGTAAGGGTTAATTCTTTATAAGAAGGAACAAAAATGGAAATGTAACGAAGGAGTTACGTTAAAAACGAAAACAACGTTTTGTTAAAGAAATTGTGAAGATGAGTTTTATAATTCTGTTTGAATAAAGATTTTGGGTGATGATATATTTTGATGATTAACAATATGTTTTGACATATGTAATGAGTATAGATATGTGTTATCACATTTTATGCATAATTAACCATTTAAGATCAAGAGTTGAGATAAGTTAATGTATGCGCATAACGTGCTCGATAAAATGCCTAAGAATAATAGTGTTTCAAAACTTTGGTATACAAAGTGTCTAACTAATGGCTAATATTGGATGTTATGTGCATCTAAGTATGAAAAGATGATAATACAATAATAATAATAGAAAGGATTCGAAAAGGGCGATTTTTGATTTTTGAAGGAAAATTAAGCATGTAAACAATGTGTTGAATTTGCATTTTTGAAACCAAATTGGTATAATAAAATGGTTTGATATACGCACATTAAACTACAAGTGCGATAGTCTAGCATGTGTGGTGATGAAAATGAAAATAAAACCGAGTTGCATATAAAACACAGTTAGATGTCTATAAAGACATTATAAAGGATAATAAGATAAAGTAAGGTCTTAGAATATATTTGACCATGAGATCGAGTATTGATTTTGTTTATTATCAATCTCACATACAGTGTAGGTTGTGCAAGGATGCGAAGTATTAGCGTGTTGGTAAAATGCCAATAAAGGCAAGTCTTTCAGTTCCTATTTGCTATGTGAATTTGATTGTTTTAAATCTTTATTGCAACGAGCATGATGTGTTATATATATGTTGAATGCAATGAAATGTTAAAGTCAACTTATGACTACGTTGATTGAGTAAAGCATGCTGATTGAGTAAGGAACTCAATCTTTATACTTGTTATATGAACTGTAATATGTATGTTATGTTAGTCCAATGTTTATGAGATATATGTTGAGCATGTTATTATATACTACGTGATGCATGAAAAATCTGTTATATTTTTTTCAATTTGTCGAAGCTCAACCTTGAAATAACCATTTTGTAGGTTAAGGATTGAGGTAACACTATGTGCTACTTGAATGACGTGGATCGAAATAATACGAAGATTAATATTTAAGCTAAAGTTGTTATTTCTTTATACCATGATTAAGATTCATGAGATGTACTAAATGTTTTATGATGTATAGTTTTATGTTAAGTTGTAAAGATAAAGTTAGAGTTATCTGATATGTAAAGGTTATCGGATTGAATTGTAAAATTTTATATAATAACAGTTATAAAGTGAATCATAAAATAAGATTGATTCAAAGACATGTAGATGATAAAGGTTTTAATTCAGGGAATTAAAATAGAAAGACATAAAAATTTAAATTATTCCGCATTTTATAAAGTTTAACATCGAATAATGATGTAAAATCAGAAGGTAGATGTGTTATTAATAACCAAAGTTGAGATTTATATTGTATGAATTTTGGGGTCGTTACAGTTGGTATCAAAGCTGATAGGTTAGAAACCTTAGGTAAGAGTACCTTAGGCTATAATCTTAGAGAAGATATGTGAAGATAATGAAAGAATAAGCTCAGATAGAGCTTTAAGAATAAGAATTAATTTAAGAAATGTCCAGAGAAGGGATTAAAACATGCGTGAGAGGATTCAAAGAAGAATCTCATAGAGTTATAAGGAATATGAATGTGGGGTTACCCAACTCCAATAATAAGGATGTAAGGTGGTAATAAATAGACAATGTCTATAAGAAGAGAGTGATAAAGAAGTTAAGAATCAAAAAGTTATATCTAAGTGTGGTACAATCATACTCTTTAATAGTTAATGTATGGTATCTGGGCTAAACGATTCCTTCATGGAGCGGAGGTATATACGAACTAGTAACTCGTAGCCTAGTTTGTTGGTTGTTTATGGGAAACCACTCAGCGTACCATATTGAAACTATTTGTACCAAGTATAAAAAATGGATACGTATGATGAAAATGTGGAACTCGAATGAAATGTTGAGCAATGTAACTAAAGTTAGAAATTCTTAAAGGAAGAATTGTTATATAAACAAGAAAAGTCAAAGAAGAATCTTGAATAGATATAAAGAATAACCAAGATAACAAATAAAGTAGTAAATGATGAAAAAGGAAAGAAAGAGGATCGTAAAATAAACCGACCACGAGTTAATAAAAGAATTTTAAGGGAGATGATTATAGAATAAGATCACGACGTGATCTGTTTAAGGTATAAAAGAAAGATGGTCTGTAATGATTGAATAATTATAGCTTGATGCTATGAAGATGATGTACTATAAAATAGTACGAGATAACTCACGAGGAGTTATAGATGATGTGATACGAGGAATTCGTATCGAGCAAAGAGCAAGTTAAGAGTAAGATAGAGTTAGGTGGGATTTCAATTGAGGACTCATGTGATGGCTAAGTTGTATAAATCTTTGTATGGGCGAGGGTTTTGTGCTTGCACTCAGTTTATCACATTGATAATCATAGGAATGTTGGTGTCGCGCTATCAATGTATATGTGGTGAAAAGGTAATGCTTTTCTCATGTGTATATTTAATAGTTAAAAACTATTAAGATTAGTCAGATATTATTAGGATTAGGTGCAGTTCTTAAAACTAATGCATATAGTAAGTTCGTGACTCACAATAATATGGTATGTTTTGAACCCCTCAGCGAATGGACGCCTATGGTCTGACTAAGACAAGTTCTTAAACTCATATTATTGTGGCAAGTTCCTAGATTTCCAATGTGCGGTAAGTTTGATGAACTATATTGAGTAGAAAATGATTATATTATAGAGAGCATTGATGAAGCTGAAGATTAATAGAATGGTTAAGTAATGAAGTAATGGAGTAATGATTGAAGTTAATGGACACCTAGATATTCTAAATCTACTAACTACGCTAGACTTTCGAAATTTATTGACTTCATGCTGATGTTTGCACTTCTGTTTTCTTGAAAAACATTGGATCAAATGATGAAACCAATGAGTTTTAAAAACAATACCGAAATTCATATGTCTATGCTAATTGCTTCCGCTAGACAAAAATGATTTGAAATATATCAAAATGTATTTTTTTTATATCATCAATGCATCATGGAACCTGGTGCAGAGATAATAAAAACGATGGAGTCATCAATGCAGTATTACTTAGTGTTGGATGTGATCTAAGGATCGTCATCCCACTATGGTATGATGTAGTATGATGAAATCACCAAATGACGGAATCCTCAAACGAATCAGTAAATACAAAGCAGGCGTATCATCGCCGTCGTAAAAAGATTTTTGAGATTTCTTTAAGATATGAGAATATATATATATATATATATATATATATATATATATATATATTTCAATTGATGTCCGGATTATTGTAAAAGTCTATGCTATTTGGTTCAGCTAGATGAATATTGAAAGATGTTCATGAAATTCAAGCGTTTCTTGAGAAGTTATGCCAAACCAAATTGTTTTGGTGCAGATTCAGATGTTAAAAAGCTGAGGTGAACAACCCTATAAAAGGGGACATGTTATCAGAGACAATGGTTTCGAAAGTAACACATATAGGAGTTACGATGTTAAGATGTAATACGTTATGCACGACGTAGGGGTACGATAGGCTGATCACCTAGAGTACTTGCAGAGAGTGTTTTCAGTCTATGTGATTGCTAAACATTTTGTTAAAGATGGTTTATGGTGGTGATGCACTGTTAAACTTGGAGAAGAGTTCAAGGTCCGTATAGTCTTATGACTGTTAAAGGTTCAAGTCGAGATACTTGATAACCTAGGGACATAGTTCAAGGTCTTATGACCCCTCAGCACGATTTGGAATCTATTAAATTCTTGAGTTATTCATACTACTTCCCAATTATTGAACAATTATGGAAGATTCTTGTTATTCTGGAAGATAGAAGTGAAAAGGAGAGTATTCCTTAGAAAAGAAAAGTTGGAGAATATGACATGTGGTGATGGGAGAATTGAGAAAACTATAACAAATCCGTAAACGAACTAAATAAAGAAAGAGATGAATTATCTAGAGAGAATATGAAGTTCTTCGAAGAATAAGATGTGAAGATTATGGTGATGATGAGAAGATCCTTAGAGGAGGGATTTTTGTCATAGAACTCAATGAATAAATGAAGAGTAACGTAAAATCTATTTTGATAAATTGAATGAATGAAGATTAATAAATAAAATTTCGAGGACGAAATTCTTAGAAGAAGGGGTGAATGTGATATACCGAGTGTTTATAAATTGAATAAAAGATAATGGATGAGTTAAAGAATGTATAATACTTAGAATATAGTTAAGTCTAAGTAAATGTTATGAAATAAAAACTTTCAAGAATTGTTGAGAGGAATAGAAAATATAGAACCTATGTTAAGGTAATGCGTTGAAGTTGTTCTACAATAGACTTCTAAAAGAGACGAGATGAAAACTAGGTAAGGGAGATTTCGGTGATTTCGAGGACGAAATCCTAATAAGGAGGGAAAAATGTAACGAATGTGATTTTTATAATTAATTAAAATATTTATTTGAGTTAGATAAATATTTTAGTTGATTTATTTATTGAATAATAAATATTTGATGTTAGTTGTTATGGCTTAATTTAATTAAGCGTTATAATTTAATAGATAATTTTATAATTGATGTGCATTTTATTATTAAAGTTTAATTGATTTTACTAATAAAATAACTTTAAATTATTTAAGTGTGACATTAGAAATATTTTATATGTTATAGTAAAGTAATAATATTATATAATGAATAGACTAACCATTATGTTACTTAACTAATGATGAAAAAATGAGGTTATGCTACTAAAATGGCTTAATGTGATATTGGTCATGCATGCAAGAGTTTTGTAACATAAGCCTTATGTTATTAGTGGGGGTTACTATTATATTAATTATTAACATAACTATTACCCAAATGAGGAGTTACACAAGAAGAAATCCTAGAGTTTTTTTAGAGCAAGAGTCTTGGTGGAAGAGAGAAATAGAGAAATTGAGAGAGATAGAGAGAAATAGAGGAATTGAGAGGAGATGGAAGAAGAAGAAATAGCTAGAAGAAGGTAACTTCTAAACCCTTGTTTAATCTTTAATTTTTTTTGGGTAGATTTATGTTCTAGGATAGTAGATCATGCTTAATCTTGTTTGTATTGGTTTAATCTTGGATTATCAAGAATCAAACAAGAGGATTCAAGAAAGAAAATGAAATGGAAAGAAATTTTGAAGAACAAAATTCGTAGGTTTTGAGTAATTGTGGACAGATCTTGCAAAATTCATATCTCTTTGGGTATAATGAGTTAGAAAGTGAGCCTTATATCAAATTGAAGCTATGGAAGTAAGCTATATTCTGAAAGTGGAATCACATGAAAACTCCTTGTAGATTTCTTGTAGTGTCTATTTTAGTAAGGATGGTACGAAGGGAAAACTATCTGCCCTGAAAATCAAAACTGTTACGGTTTCTGACTTTGAAAAATTCATATAAATTCTTGTGTTTTGAATCTGAAGATACTTTAAACTGCAAAGTTATAGATATGGAAGATTATTAGCTAGACTCGCAAGATTGAGCCATTTTATGGACCGGATCATGTGTGAAATATATTATTTAGTAAGGTTGTCCAGAAAATAAAATTTTCTAGAGGAGTTGATGAATTGCAGAATCTGTTTTAGATGGACAAGGGTCTGACTTTAAGGCCTAGATGAGGTTGTAGTACACTGAGTAAGGGTTAATTCTATATAGGAAGGAACAAAAACAGAAATGTAACGAAGGAGTTACGTTAAAAACGAAAACAACGTTTTGTTAAAGAAATTGTGAAGATGAGTTTTATAATTCTGTTTGAATTAAAGATTTTGGGTGATGATATATTTTGATGATTAACAATATGTTTTGACATATGTAATGAGTATAGATATGTGTTATCACATTTTATGCATAATTTACCATTTAAGATCAAGAGTTGAGATCAGTTAATGTATGCACATAACATGCTCGATAAAATGCCTAAGAATAATAGAGTTTCTAAACTTTGGTATACAAAGTGTCTAACTAATGGCTAATATTGGATGTTATGTGCATCTAAGTATGAAAAGATGATAATGCAAGAATAAAAATGGAAAGGAATCGAAAAGGGTAATTTTTGATTTTTGAAGGAAAATTAAGCATGTAAACAATGTGTTGAATATGCATTTTTGAAACCAAATTGGTATAATAAAATGGTTTGATATACGCACATTAAACTACAAGTGCGATAGTCTAGCATGTGCGGTGATGAAAATAAAAATAAAATCGAGTTACATATAAAACACAATTAAATGTCTATAAAGACATTATAAAGGATAATAAGATAAAGTAAGGTCTTAGAATATAGTTGACCATGAGATCGAGTATTGATTTTGTTTATTATCAATCTCACATACAGTGTAGGTTGTGCAAGGACGCGAAGTATTAGCGTGTTGGTAAAACGCCGGTAAAGGCAAGTCTTTCAGTTCCTATTTGCTATGTGAATTTGATTGTTTTAAATCTTTATTGCAAAGATCATGATGTGTTATATATATGTTGAATGTATGAAATGTTAAAGTCAACTTATGACTACGTTGATTGAGTAAAGCATGTTGATTGAGTAAGGAACTCAATCTTTATGCTTGTTAAATGAACTGTAATATGTATGTTATGTTAGTCCAATGTTTATGAGATATATGTTGAGCATGTTTTTATGTGCTACGTGATGCATAAAAACTGTTAGATTTTGCTGGGTTGTCAAGCTCAACCTTGCAAATAACCATTTTTGCAGGTTATGGATTGAAGGTAACACTATGTGCTACTTGAATGACGTGGATCAAAAATAATACACGAAGATTAATATTTTAGCTAAAGTTGTTATTTCTTTATACCATGATTAAGATTCAGGATATGTACTAAATATTTTATGATATATAATTTTTTGTTAAGTTGTAAAGATAAAGTTAGAGTTATCTGATATTAAAGGTTACTGGATTGAAATGTAAAATTTTATATAATAACAGTGATAAAGTGAATCATAAAATAAGATTGATTCAAAGATATGTAGATGATAAAGGTTTTGATTCAGGTAATTAAAGTAGAAAGACACAAAAATTTAAATTATTCCATATTTTATAAAGTTTAACATCGAATAATAATGTAAAATCAGAAGGTAGATGTGTTATTAATGACCGAAGTTGAGAATTATATTGTATGAATTTTGGGGTCGTTAAAGGTTTGCTAAGTGTTTGAGCTTTTGGTAGACTTCGTCTGACACTTAGCAATCCTTGAACTCTTCTTGAATGATTTATAGACATGGTTTTGCATCTGTTCTGTTTCAGCTTTTGGTTCCTGGTGATTTGTAGAGTGGCTCTTTGGATCTTCTTTTTGCTCTGCAACTTTTCTGAATGCTATCTTCTTGGCCTTATCGGCTCTCAGCTTAGCTTCCATCTTCAGTGGCATTCTCATCCTTGTTGAGTGAAGCTTTATGCTTCACTTCCACCTTCGTAGTCTCACTGTCACCGAGACTTGTCTTGTTCAGTTCTGGTGGAACTCGTAGAGTCAACAATATAGCATTCCAACAATACAACGATCTTTCAACTTAGCAACCCTTGATCTTTGAAGCTCTGGCTGATATATACTCCTTCCCAATCTTCTCCTTGGAATATAGTCGTTGAAAGCTATTTGAATTACTTCGTAGATCTCAATTTATTTGGTGCAGACTGCTTGATGTGACATGACAATTTCTTTATGACTTTACTGACACAATAGTTTGCTACCTTACCTACAGCCTTAGAGTTGTCACTTTTTAATGTCAGGCAGGTAGTCATCTTTGTTTCTTCTTTCTGACTTCTCAATAAGAACATCAGAAATTGTCTTTTTGCATCGATGCTCTTAAACAGCAATGTTCAAATATTAGTCTTCAGATTGAACCGTTGCAAATGCTCCAATCTTCAGATGACCGAACTCTACAATTTTGAAGCAGATGTTCTTGGACCTGATCGTAGTGTGTCTTGTTGAATGTTGCTCATTTGACTGATGAAGATAACACTATGATCCTGAAGAGTGTTCATTGGATCTTCACTGTAGAACACCTCTTCCTTCACTTGTGCAGTCCTTCAACACTTCTGTTTGGCTCGACTAATCTCAAGAACTGATAGCTTGATTGATTAATCTGGTCCTCCTTAACTTTAAGACTTATTAGGATAGACATGCTCAATTTCTTTCTCCACGTGATCTCCTGTTCACATATCATCAATGGTCTGACCCATGCTTCATCTTCTTTGTCTGTTCTGAAAAGGTTGGCTAGTGTCTCTTTGTAAACTGCATCAGTTCCTACTTTGGTTAGAAAACACTACGATCCTGGTTGATACCAAGATCGTTGTCTCTTGTTCTTTTAACAACTACTGCTTTTACTGACTTTCCTTTGTTAGTCGCTTTCACTGAAGTCTTCTTCTGATCAACTTGTGGAAGACTTCATCTTGAATGGCTTCACAACTCAATCTGGATGTTGATTAAGTTGGGGCTTAGATATTTTTTTTAGCTTGCATGTCATTCGTTGAGTGCTCTCTGGTTTCCTTTAGGTGGAATGTATCTTTACAGCTCAGACCAGAGGCTTCATCCTTTGGATATTTTGGGAGTGCTCATTTATTGAGAATTGTGTTTACTCTACGATTCTGCCTTGGCGTTGTGAGCACATCTGTTGAAGCCTTAGTTCTGCACTCTACGATTTTGCTCAGGTTCTGTAGACACTATGACTCTGAGATCAGATCTTGACACTCTACAATTTCTATTTCTGATATGATTAATAAACTCTACGACTCCGAGTGTGGTCTACGATTCTTGACTTGGCTTTGCCAGATGCTCGCTTGGCTCTTAGACAGGCTGTCTCTATGTGTAAGACCCCAACTTTTATGAATAAAGATTAATTTTTTCTCAAAATATATTTTTGAATATTATGGTGTAGATTTGATATAATGTTATAGTTGTGGGTAATATTTACAAATTTTGCAAAGTAAGCAAGTTGTTATAAAATATTTGATTGGTCGGGGAACATTCGTTTTAACATGGAATATTCGTACGACGGCACAATCATTGGTGGACCCCACAAGGGAAGTATTGTCGGAGTTAGAAAATGACAGAAACGTCTTTTTATAAAAATAACGACGAAAGTTTTACCGTTAAATTGTTGAAATACCCGGTGGTAAAAATACAGTAATACGTGTGGTTGCATAGTAGCACACGGTATTGATTATTGATGCTTACATGAGAAGTCACTCAGTTATACTCGATTAGTGCTACAGTAATTATTGCATAATATCTCTCATATTATTGATTCAATTATTCTCACAGTATTATCTGCATAATATTTTATATTTTTAAATAAATAATTTAGATGACAAAGTTATTCATATTATTATTTGCAATATTGACAATGTCTAGAAAATTCTGTCAAGGAAAGGGGTTTGGTCACCTAATTGTGCGCCAATAGGGAGAAATCCTTGTCGGAAAGCCCCCTCTTTCTTGGGAATGATCTGGTTGTTAAATATTGTGAGTTATAATATAAATGATGAATAAGTTCGTATTGATTAAAGATAAAATTGATATTTTCATTGTGTTGGAATTATTAGTGTTAGTGGAAATCGACATTTATTTTGATAATAATTAATTTTTGAAGGTTAATTGACCAATTGGGTAATTAATCGGATAAATGAGCAATTAATTACTATTAGTTCACATGCATATAACTATTTATTCACATGAATGGAACAATTGATTCACATGCATGTACTGTTGATTCACACGCATGTACTATAAAGGGAGGTGGTGCAAGTTTGATAATACTTGTAGGACTAAATTAAAAATGGAGGAAAAGATGAAGGTACTATACTATAACATTTCGAACCCCAAAACGTGCAATTATCAAAATTATGTTTTTCTATAAATAGAAGCTCATTCTTCTTTCATTCTCACCAATTCACTAAGACTCACAAGAGCAATTATAGAGAGAGGAGTTATAGAGAGAAAGAAGAAGAGTATTATGCTACTTCACTATTCTAGTATCTAGTCTTCTTCTAAGGTAAGGAATATTATTTTTGTTCATTATTCGTAAGAAATAATATTTTCTTCCATACTCTGTAGTATGTGAGTAATATTATTTCATTTCATATTCCCAATTGTACACTCATTCTGTTAAAGTATTGCTTCTATACTCCGTGAAATTAGTAGAATATCCTTGAAATTTGCGCTTCATCCAGTATCATTTTACAAGGATATTTTTTTGAACATTCTTGTTAAATTTTAAGCTTTTTATACCGGGGTACTATTCACAAAATATTATTCCCAAAGTACTATTCATGAAGTACTATTCACGAGGTACTATTCACTCGGGTACTATTCACACGGGGTACTATTCATGACAAAAATTAATTTCTTTTCTGTCCAAATCATTTTTGATACAATATTATTCTTGAATTTTACTCCACAAAGCAGTATCATGTTGACAATTTGGACATTATTAAATTTTGGATAAATTAAATTATAAATCTTTAAAAATTTATCATTTGCTTTCTTTTAATTGAATTCTTATATCAATGTCATCATCCTTATGCTTATATTATGATGAAAGTAATCTTTGGCCGTAGTGCATAGATGGACTGTTGATTGGTATGATTATGACCAGGGATTATTTGGTATAATCATGACCCGTAATGTTACAAATGATGTGGTAAGAGTCCTTATTGGCCCATAGTGCATTGATGGACAGTTGTTTCCATGATCATGATCATTGGTGATTACACGAATATCCTTGGCCCGTAGTGCATGGATAATTCAGTGATGTGGATTATTTATTAAGCGTAGTCTCAACGATAAAATTAATGATAAACTTTTTAAATCATAGAAGATAGTAGATATCATGCTCTACTTGACTCTTCTAATGGATTCCTTGTTCCACTGCAGTTAAACTTGCTGTTTATTATCAGTTTAACATTGTTGAAGGCTAACGATAATTTATTCTGCATTATCTTAGTCATAATATTTCTTACCGGTCTAGTTGAGCTCACCCTTTTGCTTTCATTATTTTCTTCAGGAAATAAAAAAGTAGCCAGGACTAGTCGGGGAATGGAGTGATGGTCCGAGATGATGGCTATAGTAGTCCTCACTAATCTATGAAATAATGTGATTATAATTGTAATAAGGACTCTATTTGAGTTTGGATATTGTTTAGAAGATAATATTCGTGTAAAAACTCTCAGTTACGCTTTTATCGTATTATATAAAACAAGTTTTTATTTAAATTCTGTACCATGTATTTGGCGACTCAAAATGGGTGATGTATACCTATTTTAGGGGCGTCACATCTTCCTCCCTCACCTTCAACTGGTGATAACCCGTTCGTAGATCTATCTTCGAAAAACACTTTGCTCCCTTCAGTTGGTCAAAATGGTCATCTATCCTTGGTAACGGATATCTATTCTTAATCGTTACTCTGTTCAATTCTCGATAATCGATACAAAGCCTCATCGATCCATCCTTCTTTTTTACAAACAACACTGGTGCTCCCCAAGGAGACACACTCGGTCGTATGTAACCCTTATCTAGCAACTCTTGCAATTGTATCATCAATTCCATCGTTTCTACTAGCGCCATACGATATGGGGCTTTTGAAATTGGTGCAGTTCCTGGTGCTAAATCTATTACGAATTTGATTTCTCTTTTTGACGGAAGACTAGGCAAATCGTTCGGAAATGAATTTTAAAATTCTCTCACTATAGGTATATCCTTAATTTCTACTCCCTTTTTCCGGGTATCCACTATATAGGCTAGATAACCTATACATCTTTTTCTTAACAATCTCTAGGCCTGCATCATAGTAAGGCAACACGATTGCTTAAGCGATGAGCTACCATAAAACACCACCTTAGACTTATTCGGAGTCTGAAGGTTCACACTTTTATTCTGACAGTCAATTATCGCAGTATGGTTATACAACCAATCCATTCCCAATATTACGTCAAACTCTCCCAATCTTATCAGGATCAAGTCTATGCTTAGTTCATGATTTCTAATATTTACGTGACCATTTCGGTAAATATATTCTATAGAGAATACTTCCTTATTCGCAACTTCTATGTTTAAGGGATTTCCTAATCGTTCTCAAGGTAAATTTAGTCGACTAGAAAATTCCTCAGATACAAAAGAACAGGTGGCACCCGAATCAAATAATACATAGGCATTTATATCATTGATCGGGATGATACCTGACAAAACGTCCTTTGCAGCTACTGCATCCTGAATGGTCATATTAAATGTTCTGACACTTGGACGATTGGATGTCGTCGTTCCACCAATCATCCTCCTTGTTGGTTGCTTCCTCCGCTATTCCCTTTCTTTGGGCAATCCATAATCAGGTGATCCATCGAACCACAAGCGAAACAACCTCTGATCTTCTTCGGTTTCGGGCAGTTTGGCGCAATATGCCCCTCTTGGCCACAGTTGTAACAAACACTGTGCCCCTTCCAACACTTGCCCTGATAATACCTTCCACACTTTGGGCATCCTTCTGTCTTCTTCTTAAACTCTCCTCGAAACTTCCCCACTTGATTATTGAAATTCTTGTTGTTGTTGTTGTTGTTATCCCATTTTCTCTTTCCTAAGTTACTCCCTCCACTACTGCTTACTCCACGACTATCTCCGCTTGTATTCTTACTCTTCTTCTCTTTGTTGTACAAACTCAAGGCTTCACTACCTCCTTCTGTAATAATAGCCTTTTCCAACAATGTTGCAAAAGAATCGATCTGAAGAACCGATACCTTGTTAAACAACCAAGGATTCAATCCTTGTTCAAAACGCCTAGCTTTCCTCTCTTCATTTACCACTTGGTGTTCTGCAAAACATGCCAGTTCATTGAACTTAGTTGTATATTGCGCCACCGTCATATCTCCTTGCTTAAACTCAAAAACTTCACCTCCATCCTATTTTTCATGCTCTTTAGGAAATAATTCTCGAAGAATAGAGTCTTGAATCTCTCCCAAGTTACTATCCCTTCTCCTGTTCTCTGTTGATTCGCCTCCCACCAGTAGTTTGCTTCGCCTCTCATCATGTAGGTTGCAAATGTCGTCTTTTGGTCTTCACCCACACGAGCGATGGTGAAAGCCTTCTCCATCTCTTTAATCCACGTCTGAGCAACAATAGGATCGGTAGTTCCTACAAATTTTGGAGGTCCTACACTCTTAAAGTCCTTAAAGTTTATGACTGGAGCTGCTTGGGGAATGGGTGGTACTGGTTCATTTCTTCCCCTAAGAGCTTCCCCTAACAAATCTACTAGCCTTTGTATCGGGTCTACCGGTCCTCTCTCATCATTAACCGACTCTTCTGGTATAGCTATTCTACTTCTGGGTGGCATTTTCTGCATCACAAAATTTTTAGTTTTATTATTATCTTATTATATTATTTAAACATTTCTCAAATAAGAGTAACATTTTATAACACATTCCTGGAACAAGATCATTTATATTTATATGCAAAATCGTTATATTACACGATCCTCTCTAGCATACTTCTATAAATGACAACACATATCCCCTATTATCACAAAAGACGGGGAGAACACCAACATACTACCCCACTAACATTTTCAAAGTTTGGGGTTTAAAACTATCTCATATCTTACACAAAAGAACAAGATCATTTATATTCATATGCAAAATTGTTATATTACACGATCCTCTCTAGCATACTTCTATAAATGACAACACATATCCCCTATTATCACAAAAGACGGAGACAACACCAACACACTACCCCACTAACATTTTCAAAGTTTTGGGTTTAAAACTATCTCACATCTTACACAAAAGACTGAGATTTCATTATAACAGATTATATATAACATACATGAAATACTATAACTACTAAATTCTAACACCTAGACTCAATCTATCATCCCACGCTCCACAGTGATCTAGTACTCCTTCTGAGTAATGTGCACCACCAAATCTCGGCTTATGGTGTGCCAGGTTTGTCCCTTCTCTACTGGGTAATGATTTACCCCATCAATCAACCTCTCCATGGCCGTGCGCAAAAGCATAGCTCATCTTTTTCATCTTCCTTCTCTTACATCTCACATCCTTTTCTAAATCGTTTTCCCGATCATCAGCTTCTTCCCACTTCTCCTCGAAGTGGATCCTTTCCAGCACCTCCAACTCTAATTGAGTACGGAGAGCTTCCTTCTTTGTCCTCTCGCTCAAATCTCTCTGCTCCATCTCTTCCAACTTCCATGTCAGCTCTACATTCCTAGCCACCGACCTGTGAAACAAAGTCCCCATCTAGATCCCTGCCTCCTTACGGTGAGCATTCTCCACCTCCATCTCCTGTATCACTAACTTCCTCTGATGATCCTCATCCCTCAGTTTCTGGAACTCAGACTCTCTTTCTCTAGCCTCAGCCTCTAACTCCTCCACTCTACATCCTAACTCCAGAATCTTCTCCTTATACTCCCCCAACATCCGATCCTTGAAAGTAGCCTCGTCGAAGTCCTCCATGGGCTCAGGTTCCTCCTCCATAGGCTCCTCCTCTAGACCAGACTCCTCGGGTAGTGGCTCCATCTCCTCCTCCTTGTCATCATCATTGATAAGGGCCACTGCTGATATAGGCTCCGCTATCAATGGTGCCTCAAATACCACGTGTGTGTCATGCGACTCCTCCTCTACTACTCGGCTAGGTCCTCCTATGTTAGTTATCCTACAACCACCAACATAAGACAAACAAACAACAACTACATTAGAATGTTAAATAAACATAAGTTCATTGTATATAATGAAGTTATATTCCATAACACACTAAGTCTCTCTCTCTCTAGGAAAACTCTACATGAGTTTCATCCCTCTCTATCTTCTAAGTTCTCCTAAGTTATAATCTAAGGACTCTCGCTCCTAAGGTTTATAACTACAACTTTGATACCAACCTATGAGCCCCCAAATTCAGACCACTCATGTCTCAAATTTGGTTGTCACGTACTCACTCTAATAAAAATCAAAATCTCACACAACAGAATAATAGAATAAATTACATTGTTATAATATAATTATTCTCGCCCTAGAGTCTCGCAACCATTACTAAGACAATATAACTTACACTAAACATAGCTTAATATAAATAAGTTCTTTTATAAAAGAATATTAGTACATTCCTACTACTATGGAAATAACTACTCCAAAGCCTTCTCTTTACCCTTGTCCTTGCTAGAGGGTTCACCACATTCTGCCTTAACTGAAAGTTTTATGGAAAGCAAGGATATAGCATTGAATAATAATAATGAACAATCATATATAGAGTTTAATCTTCAAGGGTATAACATTGAATAATAATTCAGTAATTATCAACGATTCTCAATACAAGTCGCTACGGACTGAAAGATATCAACAAGATTTATTCAATTCAAGATTTCAAAGTAATGAATACTGAGCAGTCACTAAGGACTATGAACTTCTCCAAGAATTAACAGTAATAAACTGATAATTGTACAAAACGAGTACAACATGTGATCAGCATAAAGTACCCTATGTTATGCATAACATTTAATCTTTCTCATGTGCGCATGACAGTTCCTCGACAAATATATAATTCCCCTACTAAGAGGGTTGTTCATCTCAGTTATAAGAGTTTGCACCAAGTTAATTTAGTTTGGATAGCTTTTGATCAAATATCAATAGTCTAGCTGAAACAATGGCTTAGACAATTTTCTTTCACAGTATATACATGAACAATTTTCGTTCGAAATCAAGGTTTCGTAAACAATTTCATTTCTAGACTACGAAGTATTATATTCTCAAAGATTTACTTATACGATCAATAATAGCACAAGTACAAGTAATGCTCAATAAAGAGTAGGGTTCGAGTACTTGCCTCAAGCATAGTTTACCAAAGTATAGCTTATCAACACTCTTTGAATCCTAACATAATATAGTTACGCGTATTGGATATTCATAAGTTATATATGCTCATACAAAATATATAAGTTTAAACACGTACATAAGCGTCTAACTTAGTTGTATACTCTTTACATATACCTCACGTACTTATATCACAACGTCAGTTTATAAGACATCACAAAGTCGAACAATATAGTTTCTAATCATTTCTTTATAGTTCGCAAACATCTTTTGGAGTTATCATTTTGAAAGTTCATCATCACTCACTAGACATTTGATTCTATCAATTAGCGTGCTTCTTATCACATTGGATAATATACTGGTCATATAATACAAGTTAAAGTAACCATATAAGCATGCCTTAAACCTCATATTATAAATGAATGTAATGCAGAATCGATCGCAGGATGGCGAAGTCAGCACCTAGTTAGGCTTAGGTAAAGCGCAATTGCTTTGTCCTCGCCGGCACCAAGGTTGAGCCTTACATTTCTTGTTTCTATCCTATTTTTTAGTATACCTAAAAAATCACACTTAACATACATACATGCGAAAGGACTTTATATAAATGCATAACCATCTTGAATTCATTTTTATATGTCATGGTCTAAATTTAGGATTTCTAAGGAATTAAAGCATAATAAAGTCATGTAATTACAATGCTTTATAACTTTGGTCATATGTCCACATAGAGAGATCACATAATATGTACTACGCATGCTCATAAGTGTTCACACTATTTGTTCACAATTAACATCGTTTATTACTTTAAAACATGTTAAATTTATGATTGGCTTCCTTCCATTATGTTTAACATATAAGACTCATGTTTAGAGACATAATGAACATAAACATGTCATCTTAGATCCTCAGAACTTAATTACTCATACTAATGCAATTTCGTTTGAAAAATATCCAAGTTTGCCCTTGGAAATCATTTTAAACTTGAACAATGCGATTTAACCCATACAAAACATCTTTAAAGCTCGTATCATGTGTAGTTAAGTCATGTTAACATCTTCAAAAGATCAGAACATACATCATCTAACATTCATGTATATTTGCTTTGATATGTCAAGCTTTTCTTTGAAAAAGTTCTTTAACACAAAGCCGAACAAGTTGGTCAAGAACAAAGGAACAATAATTCACAACTCATGCTTATTCATGTTCAGAAATCAGTCATGTGTTTATACTATCAAGCTCAAAATTTTCAGAACGTGAGTTCCATCAAAGTTCATTTTCAAAACTTAAAGTTTTTGTTATAAATCTCCTACCAATTCATGTTGAACAATTCATATCTTCTAAGGAAGCTTTAAACAACATGTTATACTTCTTTTCATGCATGTTTAGGTGTTAATATCAAGTTAGAAACAACACAATCCAACAAAAACCAGATTCTGAATCTTGAACTTCACGCGCAAATTGCTACTTCTTCCTCGACCAAAGAAGAAGTGAGATACTGCTTTTCAGAAGCATCACTCCCACCTCAATTTCTTTCAATCAAACACACTCAAAATAAATCTTAGAGATTCTATTCATGCATATAAACTTCATAAACACTTGATAGCATGTTATTTCATACTAATTGATAGAGAATTTCAAGAGATTTCAAGAATTTAACAAAACCCAATTCAAGAACACAAAAATAGAATTTATACCTCCTTGAAGCTTAATTGAATTCCTGAACACACTAACTATACTTCTGCAATTGCTCAGCAACTCACACTCTCAGTTTACACTTAGCAGATAATTTTAAGCAACATAAAAATGAGAAGGAAAGAGTGCTTTATATAGAGAAATGCATAACAAGTTAGTGTTCTTCCACCATGGTTTGAATCAAAGGGAAATAGAAGAGCACACTGGGTATATAGAAGTTGGCCAACCACCACCTTTATAGCGATCATCACTGCTAATCCTAGCTCTTAACTGCCGATTAATTTTCACGCAATATAGAGTTAGGCTATTGTTCATGTACTGATTATGGTCACTAATTTTGGGACACAGTTTAAATCCCAGCAATAAAGCTTAAATTGGTTCTTTGAACTTCTAAAATGTAATTTTAATGTGTTAATGCTACTACACCATGTAAAGTTAGGGATTATTTATGTATCCACGTCATATAATCTATGTACATTAGTTCAGTCTAATTAATACTTATAACATGTGTGGACTCAATTTAATTGATCATAATAATTTAATATCTCTTTTTACTATTTACTTATACATCAGTATTAAAATAAATATTTTAATAGTACATATTTATTTACTCCCATATTTAGAGTACACATTTAATTGTCCCATCACACATGATGAGGTAACAAAATTTATTTAAATCAACTTTATGATTTAATTACTTTTACTATATAATTTTTGTATAGCATTAATCCCAATTAAATGTCACACCTCATTTACTTGTATGTAGTAAGTAATTATATGATACTACTACCCACATTTTCCCATATTACACATAGTGGCATGAAATAATATTTAATAATAATGTTTACATTAATAATAATGGTAATTGATTCATTATCTTTCTCATTCTCTGTTAATGCTAACAAGACATCTTATAACTCATGCACACACTGGAAATTATTTTTCAAGTCATGCTACAAAGAATCGCGGTCTTGGTTTTACGCTTAGAGTGGTGCAAATTGCTACCACTCTGGAACTTCTTAAACTTAGTCACTTGTTACAATCAATTCATATACTAAATTAGTAGATCCCTTTACTTAATAGATAGTATACTTATTTTATTATCTTGTCACACTAGACAATATAATTACGTATATTACTTTACTCATTAGCATTCCATAATAATTAATTATTCACTTTTCAATTCATCTCCCACTTAACTTCCATTCTCATGCCACAGAAGGTATTCCAAAATTCTCAATCCTCATATAAATTCAATTTGAATTAATTGAATTACTCATCTCACAACACATCAATATGTATATTCAAATAAATATTCATTTTCTTATTGTATCAAATAATTATTTATTCGTGAAATTCTCGGTTCTTACAGGGTTTGTTGGGGCGTGAATATTTAGGACCGAATGATACGGTGGGTCATAGTCCACGTGGAGGAATTTTACCCTATGTAGGAATCTTTTTTAGCAGTTGAGTATTTTAAGGAATCTAAGATTTCTAACTATATTTGATTTTCAACTCCTAAGGAAAGATTCTGGATACAATCCAATTTACTTTCCTTAAAAATATTGACTTCAATCCCATTAAGGTATCTTACCTAATGAGGAATCATATTCCTATACGGGGAAGGGCTTGGAGAAGGTTGTGTGATCTCTATAATACAAGGCTACACCCTTATTATCAGGTTCAAATTTATGTACAGGACTAGAGTATCAAGCCCCCATTATTAAACTTTATTCAGCCTGTACTTATTCTCACACCGAAGCTATCCCCCGGCGGCCCAAGCCATCAAGATTTTGGTATGACTTCGTTTCTGTGCAGGATTTGACGCACTTTTGGTGATTGAGGCATGTGGACGAATCTTGGCATTACTATTGGCGCTAGAAGGAGGGTCGTTCTAGGGATGAATTAAAATCACCGATTCGCCAAGAAGGCATAATCTACGTGAAAGCTAAGTTATTTTCTTTTATAACTATACATGCAACATAAGTGCGTGGATTCTGTTATTAAATTATGAAATCAACATGCATGATTATTTCTACCACTTTACCTGTAATATAAATTTCATATTGGCTAATTAATATTGCATATAAGATAAAATTATTCAATGAGATTACTTGATATGCAACTTTACATGTGTTTTAAAGCATGCTAGCAGTTTTCAATGATAAACATGATGATGAATCAATGCAAAATGTCAAAATGCCCATTTGAGTTTTTGTGATTCAGTGCACATTTTTCGGTGCAAGAAAAAGAATTTGTAGCGACCCCAAATTTCATACAACTTAACTCTCGACCTTGGTAGTTATCGATACATCTTTATTCTAACATTACATCATTAAACAATGTTAAACTTAATAAAATGCATAATAATTTAAACTTTTCTATCTTTTTTTTATTTTCCCTGAATCACAACCTTTATCATCTACATGTCTTTGAATCTAATACAATCCATGATTCACTTTATCAAAGTTAATATATATATACTTACATCTCAAATTAATATCCTTTATACATCGAATATCTCAAAATTTAACTTTACAACTCAATAATTATTAAACGTCATAAACCATCAAGTACATATCTCAAAACTTTAAACATGAATTAAAAGAATAACAGCTATAGCTAAAGTATTTAATCTTCATGCATTGCATCTGATCCATATCATTCAAGTAGCACATAGCGTTACCTTGAAACCTTAACCTGCAAAAATGGTTATTTGCAAGGTTGAGCTCGACAGCCCAGCAAATCTAACAGTTTTCATGTAACACGTAGCATAAAAATAACATGGTCATCTTATACATCATAAACATCTATCTAAACACATTATACATGTTGTACATCACATACCAAATAAAGATTAAGTTCCATAACCCAATCAACATTCCTTACTCAACCAAGTCATAAATTAACCTTAACATTTGATACTTGCAACATAAATCATACATCATGCTTTTTGCAATATAAATTTAAAATAATTCAGCATCAAGTTCACATAAAAAATAGGAACTGAAAGACCTTCCTTGATCGTTGTTTACCAATAACAGTTTAACAGCTTACAACTACACTTCACGTGCCCTACACAATTATATAATTATGCACATCAACTATTAGTCACATAGCAACACATAGTATTTGTAATATAAATTTTACTCTACATCTCATAACCCTTCCTATTAATCAATTCACAATGTTCAATTTGATTGTGTTAACTTTCGACTTATATCTCATTATATTTTTTCTTAGGTCATACCCAAAGTTTATTCTAGTGTTTAAGTCTTGCTAGGACTCCTTATTGGTTTTATATTAATCGCATTCCATATCTTATAATGTTCACTTCAATTGAATTAAATCACATTTTAAGTTCATTAACACTTGTCACGTCGTTTCAACATTCATTCGTCACACACCCGATTCGTCTCTCCTATGTATGCCTATACAACTTATCTAATACATCATTTATTAATGTTAAGCATCATTATATTTATTAATATCCATGTTTTATAACTTATAACAATATCTTTTATCATCAGAAGCACTACACTTGTATACGTGTATGCCCGACGCCCTCCGATTACCTCCCAATACACATCATTCCTAAAGATGACCATTTTTACCCCTTCTAATGACGTCAAATTTAATAAATTAAAAAATAAAAGGTGTATATCTATTCGTCCTCGTTCCGGATCATCTTGAATTGACTCAATCGAAGTCCGTATGAAAAAGTTATGGTCGTTTTACTACAGGAGGTCAAAATAATCAAGCATAGCACTTTTTTGGCGTCAAGGCGCCCCAATTAGCATTGGGGGCAGTGATGTAATGCCCAAGAGCAGTTTGGGTTGCCCAAGTTATTCTGTTTCGCAAATTTTTGACCCTTTCTTCTTCTAACCTTCATAATCATCCAATTGAGTCCGTTTTCGACTCTATGAACTCGTATTTCATAGAACAAAAACATACCAAAGAATCAACAATTTAAAGAAACATTAACTAACTCAAATCTTGACCCCAAAACTCATGCTCATTCTAAACGTTTATGTTTTAACATGTTTAGCGAATTCATTCACTACGAATTCGTTTCTTAACCAAATTGATTCATTCAACTTGCATTCTTTTCATTTTTAAACATTTTCATAACATCCATCATCAATTTAAGGTTTTCATCGTGATTTTATAACTAATCTTTGACTCTAACCAAGCCATAACATACATATTTCATCAAGAACACAAGTTCTTCATCTTTAGCATAATCCCACGAATCTGATTACCTAAAAAATTGTTTATAAATGATATATAACAGAATATATATATATATATAGGGAAAAATGTATGTAGACAGCTGTGTATTATACAGTAGGCTATGGCGATGGTTTTTTGGGCTATAGTGACGGTTTCATCCGTCATCATAACTATTCTGGGCTATGACGACAGTTTACCGTTGCTATAGCCCAAAAAATCTGTCGTCATAGCCCTACTGTGTAATACACAGCTGTGTATATACATATAGCCCACACACACACACACACACACACACACACACACACACATATATATATATATATATATATATACACCCATAAACATATATAAACTATACTTCAACAAATTCAACCACCAAAAACTCAATTACAGAGAATTTAGAAAACAAAACCATAAATTAGAAACCTAGAAATTTTACCTTTAATTTGCTATAAAGCTTGAACAATTTCTTGTTTCTCCCTTCTTTGATTCTGAAACTCCTCTTCAATTACAAAAAAATTCTTCTCTCAATTTTTCTCTCTTCCTCTCTTCTATGTATTTGTTCTTCTTTGTTTTTAGTGTTAAGAAAACACATGTAACACTAAAACTGATATAAGGCATAAAGCCTTCAGTTAAAAAAATAATGAGCTTCATCAGTTACAAAAAAAATAAAGGTCACTAAGCCATGTTTGGCTAGCACCCAAAACCCTCATTCCAATTTATTTTAATTACTTCCTTATCATATAGTTTATTTGTCACAACTATTATTAAATTAAATTAAACCCCAATATAATTATAACTTCCATTTAGCCAATATAACAAATTACTAAATCTCTAATTTAATTACTAAATTAATTAGAATATTCTCATTCCATCAATATTATCCATCTTTCATTAAATTATTCCATAACAATTTACATCAAATATTCATTTTAAATTTCATAAATATTCTAACTAAAATATTTATTTTATTTGATAAATATTTTAAATATTTACTTAGATTCATAATCGTATTACATTAACATATTAAGGCTTATATGTAATATGAATTATTTTTCATCTTATTACAATAAATATATTTACATTAATTCACTATTTAATTAAGTGAATTAGTTGTCGATTTATGAAATTTAATTTATAACAATTCAATTGTCAATCAAGGCCCGATAATCAAATTATATTATCCCAACTCTATTTATATTAACCAATATTTATTCAATTAATTCTCTTTTCACCATATTCCTTTATATAACATATTAACATATTACATTTATATGTAACATACATTACTCTCTCATTTTATTAAAACACATCATAATAAGAATTTTATTCATTAAATTCTTATTTTAATTATTTTACATTAATTCACTATTTTAATTAAGTGAATTACTCACATTATTTATGAGATTTAATTCATAATAAATTCATTTCCACAAGGCATAATAATTAAATTATATTATTCCATAATATAAATTTTAGCTTAATTAAATTAACTTAATTTTTTTTTTTCAAACAATTTCATTTACCTTCTTCAATAGTTAAATTAAATTAACTACTAAACCTCATTCTCGCAATATATGAAATATATATATATATATATATACACACACACCAAATCACATATTTCACAATATATAACATATATATACACATACTCAAAACATATATATACAATATATAACATATTTATACATATTTTGGTTCAGTTTTATCAAGTGCTTATGTTAAAAATAAGTTATTCAATTCTTTTCATGGGAGTCGTTCCAATAAAAAGTGCCAACTGTGAGACCCCGAATTTTATGAAATAAAAGTATTCAATTTTTTATTTTATTTTGGTAAATAGTTAAATTGATAAAAGTTTAAAGTTAAGGGTAATATGTGAAATTTTTTGCAAAGTAAGCAAGTTGATATAAAATATTTTTTTGTCGGGGAATATCCGTACGACGGTACAATCATTGGTGGACCCCACAACGTAATTATTGTCGGATTGAGAAAATGACAAAAATATTTTTATAAAAATAACGGTGGAAGTTTTACCGTTAAAACTGTTGAACTACTCGGTAGTAAAAGTACAGTAATACGCTTAGTTGCATAGTAGCACACGGTATTGATTATTAATGCTTACATGATAAGTCACTCAGTTTTATTTTATTAGTATTATTAATGTAATAAAACAAAAAAGCTTTTTATATAAAATAGAATACTTTTATAAAGTTATTCTATAAATAGAATATATTATATTCTATTATGCGTAGTGTTTTGCATAGTAAAAATCTTTTTATATAAAATGTAATACTTTTATAAAGTTATTCTATAAATAGAATATATTATATTTTATTATCGTAGTGTTATATAATGCTGCATAGTGTTTTTGCATAGTAAAATCTTTTTATATAAAATAAAATACTTTTATAAAGTTATTCGTTTTATTATATTATAAATAGAATATATTATATTTTATTTAAAAGATTTTGTTTTAAATATGGACCGTCCGATTAAAAGTAAATCAATCTGGACCATTCATGAATTAGTTACTATGCAGTCCATTCTTCTATAAATAGAAACTCATTCCTTCATTATTTCTTACGAATTCACTGAAACTCTAGAGAGAGAAACTATTGAGAGAGTTCTTCTTCTATAATCTTGAGCGTATTTCTTTAGAGTTTAAGAAAGCTTTGAGCGTAGTACAAGTTTTTTTTTCGAGTGTATCCTCGCCCTACCAGTCGAAATACTCTTCTTTCAAAGGTAAGGGATATTATTTGTTGTACTCGTAAGGGGTATTATTTCTTTTATATTTATAAGGAGAACTTCTGTTATTCCATTCTTTATTATTCTGTTGAAATAACCTGTATACGCGGACTACCCTATACTTGGTGAAATTATTCTGTTATTCCATTCCTTATTATTATGTTGGAATAACTTGTTTATACGAAGTACCGCATACATAGTGAAATTCTTCTATTATTTCATTCTTTACTATTCTCGCTTTAATATCCTCATCTCAAGGCATTTTACGCCGTACCTGGTTCCATTATTTATTATTTTGCATTTATTATTCTTTCGGAATATCCTATCTGTGCGATTTACGCCGGACCTAGTTCCATTATTTATTATTCCACATTTATTATTCTCGCTTAATATCTCGTTTACATTACGTTACGCCCGAATTCGTTCCATTATTTATTATTCATTGGGAATAACCTGTGCATGCGGTCTCTATCGCATGCATGGTGAATCCTTCTGTTATTCCATTCTTTATTATTCTGTTGGAATAACCTGTCTATGTGGATTACCACATGCATGGTGAATGATCCTTTATATTCATTCCTTATTAAATTGTGAAAATGATCTGGTTATGTTGATTATGATGAGAGTCATAATTAAAGCATTGGACTGATGAAAATCATGGGTATATGAAGTATTATTAAGTGTTATGATGAGTTATGTTGGTTATTATTTGAAAACATGAAAATTTCTTAGAAATCACAAAGGGTTGAAAATCCGATTTTGGTGAAAATGGAACATAAAATTCAATTGACCATATCTCCTATTATATTTTGAATTTTTGATTGTGGTCAAGTTCTACAATTAGATCTATGAGTTTTGTAGTATCTCCAAGTGGAATCACTGGAAAAGGTGTTGTAGATTTTCGTGTGGACTAATTTTAGCAAAGCACGAAAAATTAAAAAATAAGAAAAAGCTACTGTCCATTTTTTTAAAAGGGCATTTTTGGCCACGTAATTTATGAGAAAACTTCCGGCCTTTTGGGACATGAAAGTATATAGTATAAGGTACCTCCTGTCCAAAAATGAGCTCATTCCGACTTAAAATGAGCAAGTTATGACCATTTCAATATTTAGGTTTTTTCGATGAAAAACACTATAATCGGAGTTCTATAACTCTGATGACCATGAAATTTAAACTGGAAGCTCATGTTAACATGTGTAAGATCCTGCCAAGATTTGGGGATTTTTGGAGTTAAACTTGAGGTAGCTAATTTCTTAAGGAATTAATTAGAAATTGATTTTTGAAAAATAGTAAATGAATTTTAAAAATTCCGAAAAAAATATATGTTCATTATGGGACTATATTATGCTAAATCCCAGAAAAGAAATACTTTTGGGACTGATTTGGTATTTTTCATAAAAATAGTTTAGTTACGAACATATGAGTTAAATATGTTATGTGAACTAACAAAGTTGGAAAATAGGATTTTATGGCTTGGAAATCCTATATAAGGTATATGCATATTTTTGATGAGTGATTTAATCATTGGTGATGAAATTTTATGAGTATGGCATTTTTGAATGATTAAATGCATTATTTGGTAAAATGTAAACAATTGAAATAAATTGTTTATAAGTTTAAGAAGTGATTAAAATATTGTTTTAATATTAGATTATGAGTTTATTAAGTGATTGATAATATTTGGATAAATTTAAAGTCTTTAATATTTATCCTTGTTTTTGTTTGATTAATGCTTATATCATTGTCATCATTCTTATGTTTATATTATGTTGAAAGTCATCTGTGGCCTGTAGTGCATAGATGGACTTGGTATGATTATGACCAGGGATTATTCGGTATAATCATGATCGTAATGTTACAAATGATGTGGAAAAAGTCCTCATTGGCCCGTAGTGCATTTATGGACAGTTTTTGGTATGGTTATGGCTATGGATTCTCTTCGGCCAAGAGTGCAAAGATGAATTGTTTTATGGCATGATCAGGAACGTTGATGAAAACACGATTATCTTTGGCCCGTAGTGCATAGATAATTCGTGGTCGGTGATATTAACGAATATCCTCGCTCACGTAGTGCGGGGATGATTCGATGATGTGGATTAATTATTGAAATGAGTCTCAAAGAATGAAATATTAATTCATGGATGTGATTTAATGAATATCCTCGGCCGTAGTGCGGGATAATTCGATGATGTGGTTTATTTATTAAGTCGAGTCTCAAAGATTATTGGTTTTATATTTGTATATCTTTGGCTCGTAGTGCAAAGATGGATCATTGGTTATTAGTTTTATATTGTATATCTTTGGCCCAGTAGTGCAAAGATGAACTGCTTTGTTATTGGTTATATGATTTGTATATCTTTGACCGTAGTGCAAAGATAAATTTGTGAGTATGATTATGAGCAGGAATTGTGATTTGGTATAACCATGATTTTTGATGTTTCATGTGAAGATAGGTGATGAAAATTATCTTCGTCCTGGGTGCGAAAAGGAAATTCAGAATCACAATTATGATTATGAATTATTCATATAATTGTGAACAAGAATTATTGATTGATGTTACAGGGATAAAACATTATTGGTGGACTTTTAACATGGAGAAAATAATAGACCTGATGGTTTATTTGACTCTTTTAATGGATTGCTCGTTCCGCTGCAACTATGGTTGAAAAGTTTTATCATCTACCATATGTTCTAAATATCTGATTTATTATTGACAAAAGCTATTGATATTTAAATTATCTTTAGTCATGATATTCTTTACTGGGCTAGTTGTGCTCACCCTTTTGCTTCACAATTCCTTTCAGGTAATAAGAGTGTAGCTGGGTCGAGCGGGGATAATAGGGAAATAGTGTGATGGTCCGAGACTGTCGAAGTTTCTCAATACATTATAAAACGACATGACATGCAACAGATAATTATATTGAGGACTTAAGATGTGTGTGTCGTATTTTATACGTCACTTAATAATTTATTTTGGCGAACAGCAATAGGGTGATGAGAACCCGACTTTGAAAGCGTCAAAAGTGCACCTCATTAGAATGAATATGATAGTAATCTTCTCGTTCTTCTTTGGGGTCTTAAAATATTTGCTGTTGTATTTTATATGGCATTGTAATAATTTGAGTTGGATACTATCTACGAGACAATATTGTATTAAAACTCACAAACTTATCTCATTTGTCTTACTCTCGCATTTACGCTTCAACAACAGATAAATGAAGTTTGTATTTGATTTTTATAGTGTGATATCTGGTGACTCAGAATGGGTCGTGTGGACCTATTTTGGGGGCGTCACACCAACACCCTATGCCTTTATCAATAAAGACTTATTATCAAGGCAACTAATTTACTATGGCAGCAGGCCAAACTTACATAAAAGATAAGTCGCATTCTTTTTTAAATTAAAGACTTACGTGTGTGTATATATGCAGCATAAGCATGTGACCAATAATAATTGAAATGTGATCGTAATCAAGTACTGATACTACTTTACATGTAACCTCGCTTATATCATAAAAGGAATTGGTAATGCTTATATAATACATATTAAATCAAAGCATTATGCACTCTTATTATTGATCGGAGTGTAAAAGATGCACTGCTGCTAACGTTCTAAAAAGTCACCACATAATTCGTGTGGGCCCATTGTCACGAGCCAATAAAAACACTATTTTGTTTTCTATATGTTTCTCGAAGCTAACTGAAGCAATTCAAACCTATCAAGAGATACCAGAAGTATACACAAGGAGGGAAAAATTGAGGCTTTCAGAAGGAATCTTAAGAATAGCTAACTCCTTCTGGATGGACCAACAGACAAATATCCTTCAAGATGGATAAACATCCTCTCGAATGGATAACATCTTTTGAGACGGACCATCGTCCTTCCGAATGAATAACGTCCTTCAAGATGGATCAACATCCAACGGATAACATCCTTTGGGACAGATCAACATTCTCTCGAACGGATAACCGTACCCCCTTTGGGACGAATTAAAATTCTCTCGAATGGATATCCTCCTTAGAGACGGACCAACAACCTCTCGAACAGATAATATCCTTCGAGACGGACCAACATCATCCTTCAGGACGGATCAACATCCTCTCGAATGGATAACATCCTTCGAGATGGACCAACGTCCTCCCTAACGGATAACATCCTTCGGGAAGGATCAACATCATCTCGAACGGATAACATCCTTTGGGATAGACCAACGTCCTCCCGAATGGATAACATCCTTCGGGACATATCAACATCCTCTCGAACAGATAACATCCTTGGGGACGGACCAGAGTCCTCTAGAATGGATAACACTTTTCGGGACGGACCAACGTCCTCCCGAACTGATAACATCCTTTGGAATGGACCAACGTCCTCTCAAACGGATAACATCCTTCAGAACGGATCAGTGTCCTCCCGAATGAATAACATCCTTCTGGATAGACCAACATCCTGTCAAACAGATAACATCCTTCGGGACAGACCAACGTCCTCTCGTATGTATAACATCCTTCGGGATGGACCACCGCTCTCTCAAATGGATAACATCCTTCGAGATGGATTAAAATCCTCTAGAACGGATAACATTCTTTGAGATGGATTAAAATCCCCTCGGACGGATAACATCCTTCGAGACGTATCAACATCCTCGTGAATGGATAACATCCTTCAAGATGGGTCAACATCCTCCCGAATGGATAACATCCTTCGGGACGGACCAACATCCTGTCAAACGGATAACATCCTTCGGGACGGACCAAAGTCATTTCAAATGGATAACATCCTTCGGGACGGATTAAAATCCTCTTGAACGGATAACCTCCTTCGAGACGGACCAACATCCTCTCGAAAGGATAACATCCTTCGCGACGAACTATATAACAATCCAAGATTTTATTTGTAATTTAAAATATTTATTAATTTAAATAAATATCTTATTGATGAATTGGTTGTTCGTTGATAATTGTGAATTAAATTTATTAAATGATATTCTGATTTAATTTAATTTAATAGGTAGAGAGTTGTAAGATAACATGAGATGTTTAATTGTTGTTTTAATTTAATAATTTAAAGTGATATGTTAAATTATTAAATAAAATTATAATGAGATTATAATTTTGTAATATTTGTTTAAGTGAAAATTTATTTAAAATTTAGTATGTTAATTAGTTTATTTAACTAATGTTGGATATGGAGATCCAAATAAATAATATGAGATTATAAATTATAGTGTAAAGATTTATTAAAAAAATTAAATGGATTTACCCAAACAAGGCTTAAAATATTAAGTCTTTATTTTAAAGAATTTTTTTCCAAACAAAGCCTTATAGCTTTTGAATTTTAATTATAATAAATAAAATAAATCAAAATAATAAATAAAATAAATTTATAATTGATGAGCGTTAAGTTTTGTAACTGATATTATTAAGTATGCGTATTATGGCTTGGCTATCAGTTTTTTTTACACATAGTGATAGTTGGCTTATACTAATACTAAGAGAAGAAAGAAGAAAATTACAGAGAATTTGAGAGAGAAATTAGAGAGAGTTTGAGAGAAAAGTCTGAGAATTCCAAAGAAATTCTTGGTGTTTAGAAGGGATTATTCAAAGCAAGAGAAGGTATTTTCCATAACCTTGATATATATATATATATATATATATATGTTTTACGGTATAATTTCTAAGTTTTTGTGAATCTTCAATTGTTGTTATACTAACTGAGTTGTTGCTTTTGTGAGTAATTGTGATGTTATAGTTTGTCATTAGACAAAAATTAGTATGTTAATTACGTTTAAAAGGAAAGAAAAGTATTTACAGTGTATATTTATACATATAGCTTGTGAAAGTACCAAATTTGGTGGTTAATTTGTAAACCAATCTGTAAATTGAGCCTTGAATATGCTAGTTTATTAAGAAAAAAAGATAACGTAGTTTGAATGAGTTATTTTGGACAAGAATTGTGATCACGGTGATAATTTTTGTGAAGGATGTCAAAAATAGAGTTTTTGGTATAAAACATGAAATTTAAAGAATTTAAATTGGATGTAGTGTTGTTTAGTTATTCTAATTTGATGAATATGTGAGGAATCATGTTTATAAGAGTTATATGTCAATTGGATATGTCAAATTTACTGTTTTGTGGGTAAAATTCGTGTTTGTTGGGCTAAACAGAGTATTGTTAAAAAAAGATCGTGTAGTTTACGTACGTATGCACAAAGTCTTGCACACTTGGCGGTGTCAAGCCGCAGGCAAGGCAAATCTTGTTGTCTTAGGTCCCAAACCTTTATATAAATGCGCATTTGCTGCTTATACCCCGATCGAGGTAGTGAGGTCTGTTACTTCTGCAGACCTTGAACACCTAATGTAACTTAGTCCAATGGTATGTTAAGGTGACAAACATGTAATGAAGAGGTCAAAACAGAATCGTACCGTGTCATTAGTGATTTCAACGTTGTAAAAAATTTAGCAAGTTAGGAAAGTTATATGTTATGTGTAAGTCCCCAAATTTTATAAAATAAAAGTATTAAATTTTTCTATTTAGTAAATAGTTATATTGATAAAAGTTTAAAGTTAAGGGTGATATATATAAATTTTTCAAAATAAGCAAGTGGTTATAAAATAATCATTGTTCTCGGGGAATATTCGTTTGGTCATGGAATATTCGTACGACGACGCAGCCATTTATGGGCCCCATAACAGAATAACTATCGGATGAGGAAAATAACAAGTTTGAGTTTTTATAAATAACGACATAGTTATTACTGCTAAACTAACGTTGAAATACACGGTGGTTAAAATACGATGTCGTGTGGTTGCACGCAGTGCACTTACGGTATTACATGCAGATTTGTTGGATTATTAATTCTTACGTAAGAAGGCACTACTCAATAATTGTTACAGTAATTACTGTTTAATATTTTATTTTATTGATTCAATAATTTCTACGTTGATATTTTATGTTATTGTTGTTTCAATAATTGTAACTGCACAGTATTTCCCATTATCAGATCAATAATTCATATTAATTGAATAATATTATTAGATATCATTATTGGCAATGTCTAAGGAATTTCTGTCTGAGAAAGGGGTTTGGTCATCTAATTGCGCGCTAGTAAGGAGAAATTCTTATCGGAAAGCCCCCTTCTTTCCTAAGAACGACCTGGTTGTCATTATTGTGATTCTGTAATATTATTTGTGAATGATTAATTATTAATAAGGAAATATTTATTTTATGTGGATATAAATGAAGGAATTAATGTTGAGGTGTTTTATCAATATTTTGTCGAAATGAAGGTGTTAGAGTTTATGCCCTATAGGCCAATTATTTGATATAATTGCCTAACGTTTTGATATTATATTTGATTAAATAAATGAATGATTTTATTATGGTTTTATTTACTGTGTTATATAAATGTTAACTTAATAAAAATCCTTAGAATAGTGATACAAATTATATAGTTTCAAGTATGTGACTTGAACATGAGATTATATAATTACAATTAGTATCATTATTCTTAAAAGTCCCTAGTCGAGTATCATTGTTGATGGGACAACAATGATGCAATGAGACTAGTATGTGGATTGACTGATGACCAAATCTCATTGATCATAAATATATGAGATATTAAGTCAATGCATAGGTACATGTTAGAGAACGATGTACTGGACAGACCCACCATGAGAATTCTATGTGGAGCATTATGCGAAGTGTCATTAGCGATTCTCATAGTGACAATGATGTAATGATCCTCCGACCTGAAATCACTATATTACTACACGAGAATTTATGTGCTTTGATATCATCAAATGTCATATTTAATAGGGTGGACTATAAAGGTGATTATTAGGTACATCATGAATCGTGTGAGGAATATGAGTGATCTAGATGAAATTTAACCCTCCTATGTATTAGGGGTGATATCCATAGGCCTCTTGATTGAGTAGGACTATGAAATGCATGGCCATGCTCAAATAGTGATTTGTTTCATATAGTATACTCATTGATCAAGAAAGCTCAGATTAAATTATGAAGAGTATGAAACATTCCATGACTCGAGTTTAATCTAGGATATTAAGGTTAAAAGGATTAAATTACATTGAAACATTGGTCACGAAAAGGTTGCATCGAATCATCGATCTTATTATTACTTGGGTAACAATGATTCATTACTAGATGCCACTCACTATTTATAATTTTATAATATGATTTTAAAATTATTGCCAATGTAATAATAACCTATAGGGTCACACACATAGAACCTTATTAAAAGGGAATTAATTTAAATTGTAAGGATTTAAATATATCAATATGATTGATAGTATTTAAATCACGAATTTAAATTAAAAGGATGATTTATATATATATACATATATATATATATATATATATATTAAGTAAGACTTAATTAAGATATAAATATATATAAATTCAGATTTTATTTTAATTAGATTAGGGTTTTGATTAATTTCGATTTATTGCTATATATATGATATATCAGCGTTTTAGGAAAGTAAATCATAACAAAAAACCCTAGTCGCTCTTAGAGAGAGACTAGAGAAAAATTTCGAAAATCCTAATCCTTGGTGGCTAGTACCGCAGTTCTCTTCACTGCAGATCGTGCGACAATTATGCGCTCGTGTGGATCTTTGTAGAGGCGCGGTTACGATTGGATTCATGTGGATTCAAAGCCGTTTCAGATCTCTTTCATAATCAGTATAATATCTAAACCACTGAATTAATTTCTGTTTCGCATGGATCCTGTTTTTGGGTTTCAGAAATTGCTTTGATTATTTTATATTTCTGCTGCGATTTTGTGTCGAATCCCTACAGAAGGTATTAAAAATCAAATAAAAAATGAAATTTGGAAATTTTCAGAAAATTAATTTATTACTTGATTTTGTAAAATCCATAACTCTTTGTGTATAAGGAGTTAGGAGATGAGCCATATATCAAAACAAAGCCTTGGAAGTAAGCTAAACGTAGAAATTTGAATCACCCAAAAAATTCTTTGTGAATTTTTCGTGGTGACTATTTGAATGAAACTGGTCCAAAGGACTCATAGTTCGCAAAATCAGTGTTCTTAAGCTATATTACGTGAGTTATAATTTCTAATTCGACCGTTGGATCGTTGTAATTTTTGAATATATTATACATATATAAGTTAAGTATATGTCCACAAATTTGAACCGTTAAAAATTAATGTATGATTTGTTACGAATTTTAAGAGGTGACTGATTCAGAAATTGTTTTTATAAATGATTTTGGTGGAGATTTCTAGAAAGTGGGACCCATTTTTAGTTGTTGTGGAAGTTGGCTGATTTTTGGTGGGCCCCACTTATGGTGGCTGAGTTTTATTTAAAGAGGTGTGCGTAGAAAAAACTTTTATTAATATTTTATTAATTTAGTCTCCTTTGACATTCTAGCCTTTTCCTATAAATAGGGTGCTTAGTTAGAATAGAGGTAATTATTTGTCAAGAGAAGACTCATCATTGGAAAGAACATGATAGCAATCTTCTCGTTTTTCTTTGGGGTCTATTGGGTCAACCAAGGATAATTCTCGAGTCATATGATATTTATTATAACTTAGATGCATGGCCTCCCATGTACGAAGGTTTCCTTGAGCATTTTCCAAAGATTTTAATTTCTAAAATAGTTATTGACTGTACCTTTATGTAATGTATCAATGTGAGGTGCTATCCAAGTAAAGGGATGAGAGTCACAGTTGGAATTAAAACTCACAGTATATGTGTTGTCGTAGTTTGCACGACAATTGTAATAATGAAGTTGTAGTTATTTTCTATACCATATATTTGGCGACTCAGAATGGGTTGGGTGGATTGGACCTATTTTGGGGGCGTCACAGTTGGCATCAGAGCTTAGGAATATGGTCTTTGGCGGAGATTTGAGTCTAGAACTAGGAGGGGAGAAACGAGTAATATACTTCGTTAGTATGTGACTTACCTAAGTTGAAATTTCTTACTTGATAAATTGACAAATTGTGATATGTCAATTAACCCTTATTTTGAAGCTGTATTCTAGAATGATATTTGAAATACACGAGATGAGCAATGGAGAAATCATGATGACAGGGAAGATGAAATCTGAAATGAAAGCAAGGTATTCTCAACTCTTCGAAATACCAGGTACGTAAATTTCGAGGACGAAATTTCATAAGGAGGGGAGATTGTAAGACCCCAAATTTTATGAAATAAAAGTATTCAATTTTTCTATTTAGTAAATAGTTAAATTGATAAAAGTATAAAGTTAAGGGTGATATATATAAATTTTTCAAAATAAACAAGTGGTTATAAAATATTCATTGTTGTTGGAGAATATTCGTTTGGTCATGCAATATTCTTGTTGTCAGAGAATATTCGTACGACAGTGCAACCATTTATGGGCTCCATAACAGAATAAATGTCGGATGAGAAAAACAACAAATTTGAGTTTTTATAAATAACGGCGTAATTATTACTGTTAACACTTTTGGAATACCTGGTGGTTAAAATATAGTAATACGCTGGCGTTACACAAAGAGTACACCAGGTATTACAAAGATTGTTGGATTATTAATTCTTACGTAAGAAGGCACTACTCAATAATTGTTATAGT
This sequence comes from Panax quinquefolius, assembly GCA_020205615.1. Classification (NCBI taxonomy): domain Eukaryota; kingdom Viridiplantae; phylum Streptophyta; class Magnoliopsida; order Apiales; family Araliaceae; genus Panax; species Panax quinquefolius. Next base: position 65,300,345 of record CM035157.1, read on the forward strand.
AATTACTGTTCAATATTTTATTTTATTGATTCAATAATTGTTATGTTGTTTTATGTTATTGTTGTTTCAATAATTGTCACTACACAGTATTTCCCATTGTCAGATCAATAATTCATATTAATTGAATAATATTATTAGATATCATTATTGGCAATGGCTAAGGAATTTCTGTCTAGAAAAGGGGTTTGGTCATCTAATTGTGCACCAGTAAGGAGAAATCCTTATCGGAAAGCCCCCTTCTTTCCTGGGAACGACCTGGTTGTCATTATTGTGATTCTGTAATATTATTTGTGAATAATTAATTATTGATAAGGAAATATTTATTTTATGTGGATATAAATGAAGGAATTAATGCTGAGGTGTTTTATCAGTATTTTGTCGAAATGAATGTATTAAAAATCAAATGAAAAATGAAATTTAAAAATTTTCAGAAAATTAATTTATTACTTGATTTTGTAAAATCCATAACTCTTTGTGTATAATAAGTTAGGAGATGAGAAATATATCAAAACAAAGCCCTCGAAGTAAGCTAAACGCAAAAATTTGAATCACCCAAAAAATTCTTTGTGGATTTTTCATGGTCACTGTTTGAATGAAACTGGTCCAAAGGACTCATAGTCCGAAAAATCAGTGTTCTTAAGCTATATTGCGTGAGTTATAATTTTTAATCCGACCGTTGGATCATTTTAATTTTCGAATATGTTATACATATATAAGTTGAGTATATGTCCACAAATTTTGAATCGTTAAAAATTAATATATGATTTGTTACAAATTTTAAGAGGTGACTAATCAGAAATTGTTTTTATAAATGATTTTGGTGGAGATTTCTAGAAGGTGGGACCCACTTTTGGTTGTTGTGGAAGTTGGTTGATTTTTGGTGGGCCCCACTTGTGGTGGCTGAGTTTTATTCAAAGAGGTGTTCGTAGAAAAAACTTTTATAAATATTTTATTAATTTAGTCTCCTTTGACGTTCTAGCATTTCCCTATAAATAGGGTGCTTAGTTAGAATTGAAAATCACACCAGAATCATAAGCTTTCTCTCTCTATATTATCAAGCATATTTTGTGAGTATTTAGATACTTTGATAGTTGTTATTCAGTGCAAGTTTTCTTCAGCATTACATTCCAGTCAAAAATACTGTTCTTTTGAGTTAATAAGAGTGTAGCTAGGTCGAGCGGGGGTAACAGTGGAATAGAACAGTGGTCTATAGCTATTAAGGGTGAGGTGAACCCAACTTTGGAAGGGTATTTTGCCACTATCATACAAGATGTCTAATGATCTATGACTTTGTGTTATCATAAGACAGGGTTGTGCACATCCACTTGTTGATTATATCTACGAGCACTACCTATATAATCTTGGAGTTTGGTTGAAATATAATTCTCAATTGGAGACAATGGAGATAATTATATGTTAAGAGAAGACTCACCATTAGAAAGAACATGATAGCAATCTGAAAGTCCAATAATAATCTAGAAGGGGGGGTTGAATAGATTATTACCGATTAAAAATTATCTTAGGCCTTTTTTGAATTTTTGAATGATTAATTTGCAGTGTTAGAAATTAATATGCAAGACAGTAAAAATTCAATCACACAATGCACAGAGATTTGTCTGGTTCACAACATACATCACGGGTATGCTGCTACGTCTAATCTCAAGCTCCTCTCCAGGGCTTGAGATCCTATTACTATCAGTAATAAAAACTCCTTCAACAGGCGGAGAAGCCTTTACAAAGTTTTATAGACAAACTTCCAACTGGACAGCAATCTCCCCGCTCCCTCCTCAAGCTTAGTTGTACTTCTTTTGAGTTCAGTTCTACTCTATGATCTGGTCTTGAAACAACAGCTTCTTCCTCACCTCACAAGTACACTAGATGTGACGCCCACAAAATAGGTATACAACACCCATTCTGAGTCGCCAAATACATGGTACAGAATCAACTACAACTTTATTAATACAATTGGAGTGCAAAATGCGACAACATATAAATTGTGAGTTTAAATACAAATATTGTCATCTGGACAATATTCACACCCAAATAAGTCCTCATTACAATTATTGATACATTATTTTAAAAAATAGTGAGGACTTCAAAAAACAACTTCCTAGAACCTGCATTCCATACCCTGACTAGTACTCGCTACATTCTCCCCTCCTGAGAAAAAAAATGGAACAAAAAGGAAAAGGTTGAGCTAAACTAGCCCAGTAAAGAATATTATGACTAAGATAATATAGAAAAAATTATTGTTAGTCTTCAACAGGGAAAAAATCTGATAGAATATAATAGACAACAGGTTTCAAATCAATATTCGCAGCGAAAATAATAATTCATAGAAGAGTTGCATAGAGAATGAAATCTACTATTATCTATGAATTTAAAAGTCCATCATCAATATTTTATCCCTGCAACATCAATTAATATATATCTTGAATCAAATATTCATCTTTGCACTACAAGCCAAAGATATTCATCAGTTGGTCATGATCATCTCAACACTGCTCATCTTTTGACTACTTCGCCAAAGATATTCATCAGAAAATCATTCATCTTTGCACTACAGGCCAAAGATATTCAGTAATATCATCATTTATGACTGAGGATGATGAAAAATATTTTTAGGAAAACGAATCCAGTGAAGCAAAAGAACAAATATCCTTTCAACAATCCTAGTTTAAAAATACTTTATAAATAACCATAGTGGAGTAAAATTCAAGAATGAAGACCAAAACATGGATACAATCAAAGCTAGTATCCATAATAGATATTTTGGACAAAAAACAAAAATTTAATTTTTCTGTAAATAGTGTCGTATTCGTGAATAGTACCGTATACGTGAATAGTAACTCCGACACTAAAAGACAATAATTTCACAAGAAAAATCTTTCTAATATTCTGGCATAATGATATTGAAAGAATTAATATCATTTTTTTAAAAATAACATCCCTTACCTCGAAAAGACAATTATTTAACCGAACAAAGGGATATAGTCTTTGAAGGAACTTACAGACCGTATAGCAATACTCAAAGTATCAAAATACTCACAAGAATATGCTCGATAATATAGAGATAGAAGATTTTAGTTTCTGGTGTAATTTTCAATTCTAACCTAAGCACTCTATTTATAGGAAAATACTTAGAATACTAAAGCAGAAAATTTAATAAAATATTAATATATTTATAAAATTTTCACGCCCACCTCTTGAATATGAATTCAGCTCATTTACCACACATGTGGGGCCCACCAATAATGAAAAAAATTCAAATCTTATGTCCATTCCATAGGAAATTCAATTCTCTACAACTTTGTAAGTTTAAGTTTTTCCAAATTCCAAGCAGAAGTTGACCAAAATACACATACGGACGATTTTACAGGCTATAATACAATTTTAGTCAAGAAATGGGGCCCACCGACATGTTTTTAACATTTATTGTAACAAAAATACTCTTCCTCCTCATTTATTCATATATCACGCATTCATTGTAAAAATATCACCATTATTATATTATTATAATATAATAAAATATTTAAATGAATTATTTTATCAGAAAAGATAAAATATCAATTTTTCAACAATTGTCACCTTAAAATTTTCTCCATCTATATCCTCATAAAATGAATATTTTTCTTATCATATAAATCAATAATTAATTATTTATAAATAATATTACAGAATCACAATACTGACAACCAGGTCGTTCCTAGGAAAGTGGGGCTTACCAATAAGGATTTCTCCTTACTGGCGCGCAATTAGGTGACCAAACCTCTCCTTAGACAGAACTTTCTAGACATTACCAATAATGCTATCTAATAATATTATTCAAATAATATGAATTATTGATCTGATAATGGAAAATACTGTGTAATGACAATTATTAAAACAACAATAATATAAAATATCAACGCAACAATTATTGAATCAATAAAATAAAATATTGAACAGTAATTACTATAACAATTATTGAGTAGTGCCTTCTTACGTAAGAATCAATAATTGGTGCAATATCGTGTCTTCTTGTGTTTTAACCAATCGGGTATTCCAAATGATGATTAATCTGTAATAACTACGCCGTTATTTATAAACAACTTATACTTGTCGTTTTCTTCATCCAATCGCTTTCCATTATGGGGCCCACACAAGGCTGCGCCGTCGTACGAATATTCCCCGACGACAAGAATATTCCACGACCAAACGAATATTCCTCGACAATAATGAATATTTTATAACCACTTTCTTATTTGAAATATTTGCGTATTTTTCCCATAACTAACCACATTAATCAAATCAACCCTTACTATTTCAAAATAATAAATAGAGGAAATTTAATTTTATTTATAATAAGTTTGGGTCTTACAACCTCCCCTCCTTATGAAATTTCATCCTCGAAATTGACGTATGTACCTGGTGTTTCGAAAAGGTGAAGATACCTCGCTTTCATTTCTGTTTTCAACTCCCAGGTCATTTCCTCAATAGCATGGTTCCTCCACAAAACTTTGACTTGTGGTATGACCATTGTGCGTAAGACATGCTCCTTCCTATCCAAGATCTTGACAGGTACCTCTTCATACGTTAAGTCTTTGGCTATCTCGTCCGGTTCTAACTCAATAACGTGATTCGGGTCTTTCACATATTTACGTAGCACAAATATGTGAAAAACATTATGAACACGAGACATACTTGGAGGTAATGCGAGTCTATAGGCTACATTTCCTACTCGGTTAAGAATCTGAAATGGACCAATAAATCATGGATTGAGCTTTCCTCTATTCCCAAATCTTGTAACTCCCTTTCATGGAGCCACACGCAACAATACATGATCCCTAATACTAAATTCCACGTCCTTTCGATGAAGATCTTCATAACTCTTTTGTCGATCATGTGCCATTTATATACATTGTCAAATCATTTGCATCTTTTCTGTAGTCGTACGTACCAACTCTGGTCCCAACAATGTTGCTTCACCCACCTCGTCCCAACATACTGGAGAGCGACACTTTCGTCCATACAATGCTTCAAATGGGGCCACACCTATACTTGTCGGATAACTGTTGTTGTAGGAGAATTCCACCAATGGTAAATACTTATCCCAACTCCCTTTGAAGTCTAGGACATAGAGTCTTAATAGATCTTCAAGAGTTTGAATAGTCTTCTCTGATTGTCCGTCTGTTTGAGGATGGTATGCCGAACTGAATCATAAATCCGTGCCCATAGCTTTTTACAAGCTAACCTAAAATCGTGAAGTGAATCTTGGGTCAGTATCCGAAATTATGGATACTGGCATGCCATGCAATCTTATTCACGTACATACGAGCAAGACGTTCAAGGGAATAAGTCTCCCGTATCGGCAAGAAATGAGCAGACTTAGTTAATCTATCAACAATAACCCAAATCGCATCTATGCCTTGAGAAACCATGGGAAGACCCGTAACGAAATCCATGGTAATGTGTTCCCACTTCCATTTCAGAATCTCAAGTGGTTGCAATGGACCCTTTGGCACTTGATGCTCTGCCTTTACACGTTGACAAGTTAAACACCTCGAGATAAACTTCGCGATCTCTCTCTTCATATTGTTCCACCAAAATGTATGTCGAAGATCACGATACATTTTGGTACTTCCAGGATGGATTGCAAATGGTGTATTGTGTGCCTCCATCATGATCTTGTACTTCAAATCAAAGTCGTTAGGAACCAAAGTCTGGAGTGGACTCGAAGTATTCCTTCTTCATCGATTCTTGCTTTTGGGATAACACCTTCTTGTACTTTCTTCTTCATACGCATCAGCTCCCGGTCTGTGGCTTGAGCAACTATAACTTCATTGATTAAAGTTGGTTCTATGCGTATACTTGACATCATCGCATGGGTCCTCGGATGTGAGACCCCAAATTTTATGAAATAAAAGTATTCAATTTTTCTATTTTGGTGAATAGTTAAATTGATAAAAGTTTAAAGGTAAGGGTGACAATTGAAAATTTTTCAAAGTAAGCAAGTTGTCATAAAATAATCGGTGGTAAAATACGCGTGGTTGCATAGTAGCACACAGTATTGATTATTAATGCTTACGTGAGAAGTCACTCATTTTGATTCAATTATTGTCAATATTTTATATATTATTAAATCAATAATTGAGATAATAAAGTTATTAATATTATTATTTGCAATATTAACGGTGTCTAGAATTTCTGCCAAGGAGAGGTTTGGTCACCTAATTGCGCGCCAATAGGGAGAAATCCTTATTGAAAAGCCCCATCTTTCCTGGGAACGACCTGGTCGATTAATAGTGTGAATTATAATAATGATGATCAAGTTTTGTTTTATTAGTATTATTAATGTAATAAAACAGAATAGCTTTTTTATATAAAACATAATACTTTTATAAAGTTATTCGTTTTATCAGACCATAAATAGAATATATTATATTCTATTATGTATAGTGTTTTGAATAGTAAAATCTTTTTATATAAAAATGAATACTTTTATAAAGTTATTTGTTTTATTAGACAATAATTATAATATATTATATTTTATTATGCATAGTGTTTGCATAATACTGCGCATAGTGTTTGCATGGTAAAATCTTTTTATATAAAAAACGTAATACTTTTATAAAGTTATTCGTTTTATTAGATTATAAATAGAATATATTCTATTTTATTTAAAAGATTTTGTTTTATTAGAATATTTTATAGTAAACCAATCTGACCGCCCATTTAAAAAGTAAATCAATCTGACCGCTTCAGAATTAGTTACTATTCACCCATTCTCCTATAAATAGAAGCTCATTCCTTCATTATTTCTTACGAATACACTAAAACTCTAGAGAGAGAAACTATAGAGAGAAAGAAGAAAAGTATTCTGCTACTTCACTACTCCTATATCCAGTTTGTTCTAAGGTAAGGGGTATTATTTCTTTTGTATTCATGAATAGAACTTCTGTTATTCCATTTTTTATTATTCTGTTGGAATAACCTGTATACGCGGACTACCCTATACTTGGTGAAATTCTTCTATTATTCCATTCCTTATTATTATATTGGAATAACATGTCTATGCGAAGTACTGCATACATGGTGAAATTCTTCTATTATTCCATTCTTTATTATTCTGTCGGAATATCATGTCTGTGCATTTACACATGACCTGGTTCCATTATTTATTATTCTGTTGGAATATCCTGTTGGTGCGAATTACGCCTGACTTGGTTCTGTTCTTTATTATTCTGTTGAGAATAACCTGTCTGTGCGATCTATCGCATACATGGTGAAATTTTTCTGTTATTCCATTCTTTATTATTATGTTGGAATAACCTGTCTATGCGAAGTATTGCATACATGGTGAAATTCTTCTATTATTCCATTCTTTATTATTCGTCGGAATATCCTCGTGCATACGCTTACGTATGACCTAGTTCCATTATTTATTATTACATTGGAATATCCCGCTTGCGGTGCAATTACGCTCGACTGGTTCCGTTCTTTATTATTCTGTTGAGAATAATCTGTCTGTATGATCTATCGCATGCATGGTGAACTCTTCAGTTATTCCATTCTTTATTATTCTGTTGGAATAACCTGTCTATGTGGATTACCACATGCATGGTGAATGATCCTTTGTATTCATTCCTTATTAAATTGTGAAAATTATTTGATTACGTGGATTATGATGAAAGTCATAATAAAAGCATTGGACTGATGAAAATCATGGCTACATATAGTATTAGTAAGTGTTATGATAAGTTATGTTGGTTATTATGTGAAAACATGAAAGTTTCTTAGAAATCACAAAGGGTTAAAAATCAGATTTTGGTGAAAATGGAATATGAAATTCAATTGACCATATCTCCTATTATATTTCGAATTTTTAAGTGTGGTCAAGTTCTAGAGTTAGATCTATGAGTTTCTAACTTATCCAAGTGGAATCACTGGAAAAGGTGTTGTAGATTTTCGTGTGGACTGATTTTAGCAAAGGAGTCAAAAACTACAAAACACCAAAAAGGCTACTGCCCAGAAGTTTAAAAGGGTTGTTTCGGCCACTTAATTTATGAGAAAATTCCGGCCTTTTGGGACATGAAAATATATGGTATAAAGTACCTCCTGTCCAAAAATGAGCTCATTCCGACTTAAAAATGAGCAAGTTATGACCATTTCAATATTTAGGTTTTTCCGACGAAAAACGCTATAACCGGAGTTCTATAACTCCGATGACCATGAAATTTAAACAGGAAGATCTCGTTAACATGTGTAAGATCCTGCCAAGATTTGAGAATTTCTGGAGTTAAACTTGAGGTAGCTAATTTCTTAAGGAATTAATTAGAAATTGATTTATGAAAAATAGTAAATAAATTTTAAAAATTCCGAGAAAAAATATATGTTCAATATGGGACTATATTATGCTAAATCCCAGCAAAGAAATATTTTTGGGGCTGATTTGGTATTTTTCATAAAAATGCACTAGTTATGAGTATATGAGTTAAATATGTTATGTGAAGTTGAAAATTGGTAAATAGGATTTTATGGCTTGGGAATCCTATATAGGGTATATGTAGATTTTTGATAAGGGATTTGATTATTGGTGATGAAATCTTATGAGTATGGCATTTTTGAATGATTAAATGCATTATTTGGTAAAGTGTAAATAATTAAAATAAATTGTTTATAAGTTTAAGAAATAATTAAAATATTGTTATAATATTAATGATATTAGATTATGAGATTATTAAGTGAGTGATAACATTAGGATATTCTTGAACCCTGGATAATTTATATTATAAATGTTTAATATTTATCCTTTATCTCATTTGATTGATTCTTTATATCGTTATCATGATCCTCATGTTTATATTGTGTTGAAAGTCATTTGTGACTTACGTGCATAGATGGATTTGGTATGATTATGAACAGGGATTATTCGGTATAAGCATGACCGTATTATTACAAATGATGTGGTAAAAGTCATCTTTGGCCCGTAGTGCATAGATGGACTTGGTATGATTATGACCAGTGATTATTCGGTATAATCATGACCGTAATTGAAAATACGAATATCCTTGACCCGTAGTGCATGGATAATTCGTGGTCGTGATACTATTAAGCTGAGTCTTAGCATTATTGGTTTTACAGTTGTATATCTTTGGCCTGTAGTGCAAAGATGGACTGTTGGTTATTGGTTTTACAGTTGTATATCTTTGGCCTGTAGTGCAAAAATGAACAGTTGGTTATTGGTTATACAGTTGTATATCTTTGGCTGTAGTGCAAAGATGAATTTATTAGTATGATTATGAGAAGGAATTGTGATTTGGTATAACCATGATTTTTGATGTTTCAAGTGAAGATAGGTGATGAAAATTATCTTCGTCCTGGGTGCGAAATGTGACGCCCCCAAAATAGGTATACATCACCCATCTTGAGTCGCCAAATACATGGTACAAAATACAAATAAAAACTTAATTATACAACTGTCGTGTAAAATACTACAAAACATAACTGAGAGTTGAAACAGGAATATTGCCTTCTAGACAATATTCACTCTCAAATAGAGTTCTCATTATATTTATTATCACACTATTTTACAGAATAGTGAGGACTACTAATACACCATCTCAGACCATCACTCCATTCCCCGACTAGTCCCGGCTACGTTCTCATTTCCTAAAGAGAACAATGAAAGAAAGGGTGAGCTCAACTAGCCTAGTAAGAAATATTATGACTAAGATAATGCAGAATAAATTATCATTAGTCTTCAACAATGTTAAACTGATAAAATACAATAGACATCATGTTTAATCATAATGAACAAGCAATCCATTAGAAGAGTCAAGTAGAGAATAAAATCTACTATCTTCTATGATTTAAAATGTTTTCATCAATTTTTATCACGAGACTCGACAATAAATAAACCACATCATCTAATCATCCATGTACCACGGCCAAGGATATTCATTAAATCATCAATGGTTATGACTATACTGTATAATCCCTAGTCATAATCATACTAAAAATTGTCCATCAATGCATTACAGGCCACTGAGGATTTTTACCACATCATTTATAACAGTACAGGTCATGATTATACCGAATGATCCCTGAACATAATCATACTAAGTCCATCTATGCACGTAAGCCAAAGATGACTTTCATCACAATATAAGCATGAGGATGATGACAATGATATAAGAATTCAATAAAACAAGTTCAAGAATTAGTTTATCCAAGAACCAATAACGTCCAAATTGTCAACATGATACTGCTTTGTGGGATAAAACTCAAGAACGCTGAGAAGAATATTTCTATGAAAAGATACTGGATGAAGTGCAAATATCAAGGATATTTCACTAATTTCATGGAGTATAAAAGCCAAAACTTTAACCAACTGAGTATAATAAAAAATGGAATAACAAAAGAAATCACCAGGCATGCGATAGACCACTGTACTGACCCCAAAATTCATTCAATTTAATTCCGAACTTTGGTCGTTAATAACACATCTACCTTCTGATTTTACTTCATCATTCGATGTTAAACTTTATAAAATGTGGAATAATTTAAACTTTTATGTCTTCTTACTTTAATTCCCTGAATCAAAACCTTTATCATCTACATGTCTCTGAATCAATCTTATTTTTATGATTCACTTTACCACTGTTATTATATAAAACTTTACATTTCAATCTGATAAACTTTACATATCAGATAACTCTAACATTAGCTTTACAACTCAACATAAAACTATACATCATAAAACATTTAGTACATCTCATGAATCTTAATAATGCTATTAATAAATAACAACTTTAACTAAAATATTAATCTTTGTGAATTATTTCTAATACACGTCATTCAAGTAGCACATAATGTACCTTCAATCCTTTGAAAGTATTATGCATACAAGCCAATCATGTATGATGATAAAGCATATACTGTGTAATCAATATTATTTATTTATTAATAAAAGAATTATTTATTAAACGCATTTATTATCTACATGGTGCTGTTTTAATAATATGTGATAAACCCATAGTTTTAAGCAATGCTTTTAGAATCATGATGAGATCATGCTAATGAGATCTAAATTCTTAGATAGCTTAAAACTAAAATGTTCCCAATCAATGGATTACTAAAAAGGGGATTAATGAATCCGGATAGATTGGTACATACGTTGTTTGTTCATTGGATGAGGATGATTGATCTCATGATCATTTGTGTGGAGACACTAAAGCAAGTATGTAGGTGCTTATTAGAGAATTAGTTCACTTTGAGCGTGACTCACCGAGGAATACCTAATGGAGTTTTACTTACTTCCAATAGGAATTCTGTAGTGATAGTAGTACAAATGATCCTTAGACTTGAGATCATCATAGTATCTTATATATAATGAATTACACTTTGACTTATTCCTTAAGACTCTTAGAGTATATCAAAGGGTATGCTTGGGTGTAATAAGTTATATATGAAGATAATGAATGATCAATAAAGAATCTACCACTTCTAGTAAAAAGGAGAAATGTCCTATGTGATTCGATAAATGACAACCTGTGAATCCTTGGCGAAGGTGGAATGAAATTAGAAAGTAGTTTCTAGTTTGCATTCATTAGGAGTTGTGCATTTAGGAATCGAAATACATATAATTAAATAAAATAAGACTTGACATGAATTCCATGTCTTATATTTAATTGGGACATTGTATGGTGGAAGGATTGAATTGTCACGGTAACTATTTACTCAAAGGTTCTTTTATGATTAATGTCTAATTCTATATTATCTCGGAAAGTCGTTGATCGCTAGGGAGGCTTATCCCTATTGAAGAATAAATATTATTTATTTAAATAAATTATTTGTTTAATTTATTTATTTAAATGAGATTAGAATTGTTCTAATTGATTTATTCATAACTTAGGTTTAATATGGAGAACCTAAAGGGTCACACCATAAAAGGAAGAATAATTATTTAAGAAGTTAATGGCATAATTGTAATAATATATTAAGTATATTTAATTTAATCTATGGTGATAGAATAAATTAAATAGCTTAATATTTATTATTTAATATTTTAGAAATATTAAATATAAATTAATAAGAGGAGTCTTATTAATATTATTACAATTATTATTATTTTAATTTCTAAAAGGTTTAGGAATTAATTTAATATAAGTACTCTCATTTATTCCTAATTGGATTAGGAAGGAAAATTAGTTAAATGAGTTTAATTAATTACCCCTAATAGGATTAGGGAGCCCATTTAATTAAAATAGTTTAATTAAATGAATAATACCTTATTTTAATTAAAATAGGTTACATGATATCTTTATAAGAGGAGTCTTATATCGGATATCTAATATACGTAATTCCAATAATAAGAAGAGTACGCCTCCTTTTTCTATCTGAGATAGGAAAAACTAGGGTTTGAGCCAATACCCATTCTTCTTGAAAATTCTTCTTCTTTGGTGGATCACCTCTGAGGCCCATACACTTGGGTGGCTTACATTGATCAAAGGAAGGAATCTACCCGAGATTCAAGGAGATCGCGAGAAGTAGGAGGTGAACTCGTACCTGAGGAAGCTCGTTTCTACAAGGGTATGATTTCATAATTTCTTATTCTTCGTTTAATTAATAATATGCATAAAGGATGATCCAGGTAATTGGTTTGTGAAAAAATTTTAAAATCTGATTTTATTTCGCTTCCGCTAATTTTTTAATTTGATTGCTACTTTGATTTTCACAAAACCTAACAGTGGTATCATGAGCCAAACTTTATGCGAATTATTAATTTTTTGATTCCATATATGTATGGGTATGAATTTAGAATTATTTATTGGGCATAATTTGTTGTATAAAATTATTATTTTATGAAAAAAAAAATATTTAATTTTGCCGAAATCTATTTTCACAAAAAAAATTTTTTTTGAATCCGTGCATGTCATGTTTTTTTTTGAAGGAATCCGGTGACCTGGGCTTTCAAGAATATATTATATATATATATATATATATGATCCTAGTTCGGTAGTACCAGATCATATTTTTCTTTCTTTCAAAATCACGTGGACAGCAGGTTAGCATGTTACCTATCCGAATACATTATATATATAAATATATATACAGTATGTTTCTGTCATATATAATATATGATATATATATAGATTTTATAATCTATAATTGTATTCGGTTTTTGTTAAACTTTTTTTTTCTGCTCCTTCACGTGACTTAGGAATATTATTATTATATATATATATATTAATCTTAATAATTTTATAATTAAAATAAAAGAGTTTATTTTAATCTTGAAATTGATTTCATGCAACATAAAATTGCCCATTAAATGATATTCATATATATATGGAATGATTTAATTTAATGATACATATGATGATATGTATGATAATAAATGGGATTGATTATGGACAATTGACCAATGTGATTGAATTTATTTTAGTTAGATGTTTGAATGAATGGGTTTTATTAAATGGGTCTCTGCGTGCCTGCCTTTTCTCGGTTTTCTTCTTGATGTAAATTCTATCTCTCTCCTATGTACTTCCCCTTGACTGCTGATCAAGGTTTCTATTTAAATTAAATAGTTTATGTAATAGGACTAGTTAGAGTTTTTCAAATAACAGAGGATCAAGAAGCAAGGAGCGCTAAAAGACCCGTTTGTAATGGAGCCCGGGTTTAAATGTAATAGTTATATTTAAATGTTTATTCTTTGCACCCTAGGGTTTGACCTTTTGGTTCACTTGGTGGCTCTAGTGAACCAAACTAGAATAAAAGTCCATAATCAATCCGGGTAGAATATAGTATTCTATATGTGCATGCTAGTATTATATATATTATATATTATGCAAACATGCTTCGCATGTTTAATAATATGACGCATATTTTATATATATATTTGCATGCGCTAAACAAGATGAGACAAATAATAACAAATCCCTCAAAGTTTTTATATATTAAGTCTTAAGCGTTCAAAGATATTTAGAATATCGAACGTCGCCTTCTAGCATGATAAAATTAATAGAGTATTAAATATTTAATATGAGTTTGTTGTGTCACCACAAGGCAAGTATTAAGTATTTAAGATGTTAATTTATCACATTTGATGCTTATAAAGAAAATTGAACAATATTGTTTTGTTGTGTCACCACAAGGGCGATATTTTTCTTTTTTGAATATATGGAAGTGCTAGGTTGGACTTAACTTAGATAATTTTGATTCGGATGTGCCACCACTTGATCAAAATAATCTAAGAGGCAAAACATAAGGAGTTACATGTTGATGTAATTGACAAGGAGTTGTCTACCTATTTATTTATATATAGTTTGTTGTGTCACCACAAGGCTATATATATTTGAAATGAGATCCTTATTCTCACTACTAAAAAAAACTTTAATTAGATTTTGCTTAACTATATAAATGAGGGTAATATAGTTTGAAGAAAATAATGGGAGATACCAATATAAAATAAGACCTAATTTATTTTGGTAATTAATTAAATGAATGTTTGCTAAAATATTATCATTTTACATGCAGAATTTTGAAAATGTCACATTCACTAATTTCATCTGCAGTAGCATACTTGATGCTAACAAACTGACCGGACCGAACTACACGGACTGGTTAAGGAATCTGAGAATTGTTCTCACTGCTGAAAAGATTTCTTATGTCCTAAATTTGCCTGCACTGCAAAAAAGTTGCGAGACGCGACCTCTGAAGAAGAGATTGCTACTTTTAAATCGTGGCAAGATGATGCATCGTGGCTCAATGCATCATGCTCGCATCCATGAGTAACGAGCTTCAAATCAAGATGAAAATATGGATGTTCCTACTATGCTACTTGCACCTTCGAGAGTTGTATGGTGAGCAAAGTAGACCGCTAGATATGAAATATCTAAGGAGCCTCTTCCGATCTCGGATGACCGAGGCACTACTGGTTGAGACTCATGTCCTAAAGATGATCAACTGATTGAACGTCTTGGGCGACTTGGGTTCGTCGTGGATGGGGAATTGAGTCAAGATTTAGTCTTGCAGTCCTCCCTGACACATTCTCACAATTTGTTGTGAATTTTCACATGAATAAGTTGGATGTCGACTTGCTCAATTACTTAACATGTTGAAAATTGTCAAAGGTCACTTCCCATCCAAGAAGAACCATGTCTTCTCGGGTGGATGATTCTTCCAAGAAAAGGAAGAGGCCCAAGGTATCTTCTGAAAAGAAGAAATCCAAGAAGGCTAAGGGAATGGCAAAAGTGAAGGATCAAAAGAAACCTGATCCAGCTAGCAAAGGAATTTGCTTCCATTGCAATAGGTCGGGTCACTGGAAGAGGAACTGCAAGGATTATCTCGCAGAACAAAAGCAGAAGAAGCTTGGAGAAGCTTCGAATCCTAATCAAGGTTTGTTTATGATTGAAATTAATTTTTCTGAAAGTCAATCTTCTACTTGGGTATTGGATACCGGATGTGGTTCTCACATATGTAATAATATGCGAGGATTGGTCGAAGTAGAAAGTCGAAAGCAAGGATGAGGTCGCCCCTACGAGTGGGAAATGGAGCAAAGGTCACGCATTAGTTGTAGGGGACTTATTGTTTAAGCACCGCCTACGGCAAGTTCATTAATTTAAATAATTGTTATTTTGTTCCAAATATCATTAGAAACATTATTTCTATCTCTCTTATTGGATATGGATGGTTTTAATATTATAATAAAGAACAACAGTTGTTCTATTTATAATGATAATGTTTTATATGGTGTTGGTAATTTGCGAAATGGACTTTATATACTTGACTTGCATGAAAATATATTTCAAATTGAACAAACTAAGAAAAGGAAAAGAGATGATGTTAATTATACCTTCATATGGCACTATAGACTTGGGCATATTAATGAAACAAGATTATCCAAGTTGCATAAAGATGGGCTCCTAGAGCTATCTGATTATGAATCATATCCAACCTGTGAATCTTGTCTCATGGGTAAAATGACTAAATCTCCTTTTAGTGGAAAAGGAGAAAGAGTTACAGAGTTGTTAGCATTGGTACACACAGATGTATGTGGACCTATGACAACGACCGCACGAGGAGGGTATTCTTATTTTATTACATTCACTTGATTTACCACTCAAGATTTGGATATGTGTATTTAATGAAATACAAATCAATCATTTGAAAAGTTCAAAGAGTTCGTAAGTGAAGTTGAGAAGCAAATCTGCAAGAGTATTAAGATTCTTCGATCCGATCGAGGAGGAGAATACTTAAGTGGTGAGTTTCTCAATTGTCTCAAAGAAAATGGTATAATCTTACAATGGACTCCACCAGGGACGCCCATGATGAATGGTGTATCTGAAAGGAGAAATCGAACATTGTTGGACATGGTTCGATCTATGATGAGCTTTACCGACCTTCCGGTTTCTTCTTACGGGGATATGCCCTAGAATCTACGCATACCTACTAAACAAGGTACCTACAAAATTAGTCCCCAAGACCCCATATGAGTTATGGGCGGGGAGGAAACCAAATCTTAAGCATGTTAAGACTTGGGGTTGTCCAAATTATATCAAAAAGTTTGAAAACGATAAGTCTGCAGACTAGATCCGACAAATGTAGATTTGTGGGATATCCTAAAGAAACATCGGGTATTATTTCTATCATCCAACCGATCAAAAGGTGTTTGTTGCGAAACATGTCGCCTTCTTGGAAAGGGAGTTTATCCTCAAGGGGTCAAGGGAGTAAGATATATCTTGAAGAGGTTCAAGAACCAAAAAATACTATAGATCAAAGTAAGGTACCTAACCAAGTAGAGATTCCTTCTGTACCACACCCTATTCGTAAATCTGGAAGAGTACCAAAGATGCCAGACATGTATGGACTTGTCATAGAAGATGACAATGAGGTACGCATCATAGATGATGATGATCTATTGAATTACGAACAGGCTATGAGTAGTAAAGACTCAGAGAAGTGGCAAGAAGCCATGAAATCCGAGATGGACTCCATGTATGAGAACCAAGTATGGACTTTGGTCTCACCACCTGAAGGCATTAAGCCTATTGGGCGTAAATGGGTCTTTAAAAGAAAGATTGGAGCAGACGACAAGGTAGAGACCTATAAGGCCCGACTGGTTGCAAAAGGTTTCAAACAAAGATAAGGAGTTAACTATGACGAAACCTTCTCACGAGTAGCAATGCTCAAGTCCATTCGGATTTTGCTTGCGATTGCAGCTTACCATGACTACGAAATCTGGCAGATGGACGTGAAAACGGCCTTCCTCAATGGGAAACTTGAGGAGGATGTGTATATGACACAACCAGAGGGATTTATTTCAAAGGTTGGAACAAATCAAGTCTGTAAGCTACAACGATCCATTTATGGATTAAAGCAAGCTTCTAAGGGTGGAACATCCGTTTTGATGAGACAATCAAAGAATTTGATTTTATCAAAAATGAGGATGAACCATGTGTGTACAAGAAGGTTAGTGGGAGCTGCTTGTTTCATTCCTTGTATTATATGTTGATGATATATTACCGATAGGGAAATGATATTCCTATCTTTATGATCAATTAAAATCAAGTTATCTAAACACTTCTCCATGAAGGACTTGGGAGAAGCATCCTATATTTTGGGGATAAAGATCTATAGAGATAGATCTAAAAGGATGCTTGGCTTGTCCCAAGGAACGACATTAACTTGATGCTAAAGAGGTTTAGCATGGAAGATTCCAAAAGAGGTCTCATGCCGATGAGCCATAGAATACACATCTCTAAGAAACAAGCCCCAAAGACACTGAGGAGAGACACCA
The DNA here is from genome assembly GCA_020205615.1 of Panax quinquefolius. Lineage (NCBI taxonomy): Eukaryota > Viridiplantae > Streptophyta > Magnoliopsida > Apiales > Araliaceae > Panax > Panax quinquefolius. The sequence continues at coordinate 65,318,127 of CM035157.1, forward strand.
GATGAGTAAGATTCCTTATGCTTGAATAGGATCTATCATGTACGGTATGATATGTACTAGACCGGATGTCGCTCATGCACTTAGTGTAACAAGCGGATATCGATCGAATCCGTAAGAAGAACAACCTTTGAAGGCGTTGAAAAATATCCTAAAGTACTTAAGAAGAACTAAGGATGTATTTCTTGTCTACGGTGGGTCCGAATTAAAATTAGAGGGCTTCACGGACTCAAGTTTTCAAAACGCAGACCAAGACGACAAGAAAATTTGTTTGAGGTATGTGTTTACCTTAAACGGTGGCGCAGTGAGTTGAAGAGTTCCAAGCGAAAAGCGATTCTTTGGTTTAGTGACAGAGGCGTAATACATAGTCGCAAGTGAAGTCGCAAAGAAAGTCGTTTGGATGAAAAAGTTCATTACCGAACTTGGTGTGGTTTCTAGCATTAAAGGACCAAAGCCTTTATTCTCGTGACAATATCTTTGGAGTCATTGCAAGCTAAGGAACCCAGTCTCATCGAAATTCAAACACGTGTTGCGACGATTTCATTTGAGCGGAGAGAGATCATTGAAAGAGGAGACGCCACCGGAGCATGTGGACTCTCAAGACAATATTGAGATCCATTTACTAAAGCGTTAACACAACAAAGAAGCTTTGATCGTCACTTAGAGAAGATGGGTATGAGATACCACGGCGATTGGCTTTAGTGCAAGTGGGAGATTGAAAGTATTATGCATACAAGCCAATCATGTATGATGATAAAGCATATAATGTAATAATCAATCTTATTTATTTATTAATAAAAGAATTATTTATTAAACGCATTTATTATCTACATGGTGCTGTTTTAATAATATGTGATAAACCCATAGTTTTAAGCAATGCTTTTAGAATCATGATGAGATCATGCTAATGAGATCTAAATTCTTAGATAGCTTAAAACTAAAATGTTCCCAATCAATGGATTACTAAAAAGGGGATTAATGAATCTGGATAGATTGGTACATACGTTGTTTGCTCATTGGATGAGGATGATTGATCTCATGATCATTTGTGTGGAGACACTAAAGCAAGTATGTAGGTGCTTATTAGAGAATTAGTTCACTGAACGTGACTTGCTGAGGAATACCTAATGGAGTTTTACTTACCTGTCAATAGGAATTCTTGTAGTGATAGTAGTACAAATGATCCTTAGACTTGAGATCATCATAGTATCTTATATATAATGAATTACACTTTGACTTATTCCTTAAGACTCTTAGAGTATATCAAAGGGTATGCTTGGGTGTAATAAGTTATATATGAAGATAATGAATGATCAATAAAGAATCTACCACTTCTAGTAAAAAGGAGAAATGTCCTATGTGATTCGATAAATGACAACCCAGGAATCCTTGGCCAAGGTGGAATGAAATTAGAAAGTAGTTTCTAATTTGCATTCATTAGGAGTTGTGCATTTAGGAATCGAAATACATATAATTAAATAAAATAAGACTTGACAGTAATTTCATGTCTTATATTTAATTGGGACATTGTATGGTGGAAGGATTGAATTGTACGGTAACTATTTACTCAAAGGTTCTTTTATGATTAATGTTGAAATCTATATTATCTGAAAAGTCGTTGATCGCTAGGGAGGCTTATCCCTATTGTAGAATAAATATTATTTATTTAAATAAATTATTTGTTTAATTTATTTATTTAAATGAGATTAGAATTGTTCTAATTGATTTATTCACAACCGGTTTAATATGGAGAACCTAAAGGGTCACACCATAAAAGGAAGAATAATTATTTAAGAAGTTAATGGCATAATTGTAATAATATATTAAGTATATTTAATTTAATCTATGGTGATAGAATAAATTAAATAGCTTAATATTTATTATTTAATATTTTAGAAATATTAAATATAAATTAATAAGAGGAGTCTTATTAATATTATTACAATTATTATTATTTTAATTTCTAAAAGGTTTAGGAATTAATTTAATATAAGTACTCTCATTTATTCCTAATTGGATTAGGAAGGAAAATTAATTAAAGGAGTTTAATTAATTACCCTAATAGATTAGGGGAGCCCATTTAATTAAAAGAGTTTAATTAAATGAATAATACCTTATTTTAATTAAAATAGGTTACATGATATCTTTATAAGAGGAGTCTTATATCGGATATCTAATATACGTAATTCCAAGAGTTGAAGAAATACGCCTCCTTTTTCTATACTGAGATAGAAAAAACTAGGGTTTGAGCCAATACCCTTCTTCTTGAAAAAATCTTCTTCTTTGGTGGATCACCTCTAGAGGCCATACACTTGGGTGGCTTACATTGATCAAAGGAAGGAATCTACCCGAGATTCAAGGAGATCATGAGAAGTAGGAGGTGAACTCGTACTGAGGAAGCTCGTTTCTACAAGGTATGATTTCATAATTTCTTATTCTTCGTTTAATTAATAATATGCATAAAGGATGATCCGGGTAATTGGTTTGTGAAAAAATTTTAAAATCTGATTTTATTTCGCTTTCGCTAATTTTTCAATTTGATTGCTACTTTGATTTTCACAAAACCTAACATCCTTAACCTGCAAAAATGGTTATTTGCAAGGTTGAGCTCAATGAATTAAAGAAAAAATCTAATGGTTTTTCATGCATCACGTAGCACATAATTACATGCTTAGCATATATCTCATAAACATTGGACTAACATAACATACATTCTATAGTCCATATAACAAGTATAAAGATTGAGTTCCTTACTCAACCAGCATGCTTTACTCAATCAACGTAGTCATAAATTGACTTTAACTTTTCATACATTCAACATATATATAACACATCATGCTCTTTGCAATAAAGATTTAAAACAATCAAATTCACATAGTAAATAGGAACTGAAAGACTTACCTTGATCGTTGTTTACCAATAACAGTTAACAGCTTATAGTTATCTGCACTTCACGTGCCCTACACAATTATATAATCATGCACATCAACTATTAGTCACATAGAAACACATAGTAGTTGTAATGTAAACTTTAATTTACGCCTCATAACCCTTCCTATCATAGATACACAATGTTTAATTTGATTGCGTTAACTTTCGACTTATATCTCACTATATTTCATATTCGAAGTTCATTCAAGTGTTTAAGTCTTGCTAGGAATCATTATCGGTTTTATATTAAACCCATTTCATATCTTATAATATTCATTTCATTAGAATTAAAATACTTTTTACGTTCATAATCACTTATCACGGCGTTTCGACGTTTATTCATCACACGCCCAATTTGGCTCTCTTGTGTGTGCTTAGTATGCGTATACAACTTATCTAATATATCATTTATTAATTTTAATCATCATTATACTTCATAATATTCATGTTCAATAACTTAGAACAACATCTTTTATCGTCAAGAGCACTACACTTGCATACGTGCATGTCAGACGCCCTCCGATTGTCCCCGAAAACACAATAGTCCCAAAAATGACCATTTTTACCCCTGTTCTCGACCTCAAATTGAAACACTCAAAGAATAAAAGTTGTAGATCTATTCGTCCTCGTTCCAGATCATCTTGAATCACCTCAATCGGAGTTCGTATGAAAAGATTATCCTTAATTTATTACAGTAGGTCAGAACAGTGCACCATACATTGATGTCCGGCGCAGCTGCATCCTAAATGGCCTTGGGGGCAGCGCAGCTATGCCCCAAGTCGCAGAACAGGCCCTCGGGCTCTGCTCTTCGTGATTACACAGACCAAAACTCCATCCAATGATCATAACATGAGTTATACTCATCCAAATCAGTCCATTTTCGATTCTATGGGTTCGTAACTCATAAAGCTACAACATACCAATTACCCATCAACTAACATAAACATTAACTAACCCAAATAAGGATTTACAACTCATGTTCATACTAATTTTTCATGTTTGACAAATTTAGCGAATTCATTCACTACGAATTCGTTTCTCAACCAAATTGGTTCGTTTAACTTCCCTTGTTTTCGTTTCTTGATATACTAACACAATATATAACCAATTAATAGATTCTAGCAAGGATTGAACATCAAATTTTGGACTTACTAAGCCATTTTTATAAACAAAACACTTTTATTTGAAATCTTTTACTATAACCCAATTCTCACGAATTTGATCATCGAATAGCACTCACAAACGATGATTAACAGATTATAAACCCTATATACAAGTATTTATATCTATCCAACCTAATTATCAATAGAAATTCCAAAAAATAAAGTTAAAATTAGGGTTATACCTTATTCCTTTGATTGTTTGATAGCAATAGATGATGTGAAGGCTTAGAAATTCCTCTTCTACCTATAGACAATCTCAGAGAATTCTCTCTTTCACTGTGTTTTTCTCTTGCTTTCTCCAACACTCTCTCTATACTCTACTCTTAAGACTTAGAAAAATAAGACGCGTGAAAACATAAACTGATATGGCCTCACCTCCCACGTACTTCAGTTAAAAAACAAAAAAGCTTCAAGTAGAAATGTCCAAAGGCCACAAGGCCTTGTTTGGCTAACCACATAATTCCCATACTAATTTATTTTTATATTATTATATTATATATAGTTTTCATGTCATACCATTAATTTAGTTAATTAAATAACTTTAGCTTTAGCTAATTTAAATAACTTACAATAATAATAAAATTCTTATTATCATTATACCTTATAATTAACAAATAATTATATATCTAGTTTAATTAATAAATTAGACATATCACTTTGTTTAATTTATTTATTTCCTTTAAATTAAACAATTCCCTTAAATTAAATTCATCGATAAAATTATCAATACTCAATTTAATTAACATTAATCAATTTAGTTACTAAATTAATTCACCACAACTCATCAATTATTTATTTTCCTCAATAAATAAATTATTTAAAATATTTATTTAATTCAATAAATATTTAAAATAATTATCAAATTCAATTAATTTCTTCAATAGTTAACTTAACTATTAAACCCAACTTTCCCAATATATATATATATATATATATATATATATATATATATATATATATATATATATATATATATATTTCACATCAGATCACATATTTCAAAATATATATGTATATATATAGCATTATATATATAGCATGTATATATACATGTTCAAACTTAAAACATTTCATAATAAGAATTTTAATTATTAAATTCCTATTTTAATAACTTATAAAATTTCGGGTTGTCACAAATCAAGATGCATGTGTTATTCCAATGTAATAATAAATAACTAAACCAGTCAAAGCGTAATCTGCACCGACAGGATATTCCAACAGAATAATAAATGATGGAACCAGGTCATGCGTAAACGTACAGATAGGATATTCCGATAGTATAATAAAGAATGGAATAACAACAGAATTCACCAAGCATGCGATAGATCAAGACAAACAAAGTTATTCCAATGTAATAATAAATAATGGAACCGAAGTCATGCGAAACGCACGCATGTGATATTCCAACGAATAATAAAGAATGGAATAACGAAGAATTTCACCATGTATGCGGTGACTTTTGATATATCGAGTTATTCCAATGTAATAATATGGAATGAAATAATGTAAGAATTTCACCAAGTATATGGTAGTCCCCAGATACAAAGTTATTCCAACAAAATAATAAAGAATGAAATAATGTAAGTTCTCTTCATGAATACGAAAAAATAATACCCTTCATCATCTGACAAATAATATCCCTTACCTTATAAAGAAGAGTACTCCGATGGGTAGGGCGGGGATATACTTGAAGAAAACTTGCACTACGCTTTCAAAGCTTTCTTAAACTCTAAAGAAATACGCCAAGATTATAGAAGAAGAATTCTCTATACGCTTTGTCTCTCTGAGTTTCAAAGAATTAAATAAGAAATAATGAAGGAATGAGCTTCTATTTATAGGAGAATGGATTGAATAGTAATTAATTCATGAACGGTCCAGTTGATTCACTTTTAAACCAGACGGTCCAGTTGATTTAATAAAATATTCTAATAAAACAAAATCTTTTAAATAAAATATAATATATTCTATTTATAATCTAATAAAATGAATAACTTTATAAAACGCAGTGTACTCTTTGTGTTTTAACCCACGTAGTATTTTAACAAGATAAAAGTAACAACTACGCCAAGTATTTTTAAACAACTTATTCTTGTCGTTTTCTTCCTTCATCGCTTTTTCGTTATGGGGCCACACACATGGTCAGCTACTGTCCGCATTTAATATTCCTCGACAAGCACGATAATATTCCTCACCAAACGAATATTCTCCTAATAATAATGAATATTTTACAACCACTTGCTTATTTTGAAATATTTATGTATTTTACCCATAACTATCCACATTAATCAAATCAACCCTTACTATTTCAAAATAATAAATAGAGAAAATTAAATTTCATTAATAATAAGTTGGGGTCTTACAACCTCCCCTCCTTATGAAATTTCATCCTCGAAATTGACGTACGTACCTGGTGTTTCGAAAAGGTGAGGATACCTCGCTTTCATTTCCGTTTCCAATTCTCAGGTCATTTCCTCTATAGCATGGTTCCTCCACAAAACTTTAACTTGTGGTATAACCTTCGTGCGTAGTACATGCTCCTTCCTATCCAAGATCTTGACAGGTACCTCCTCATACGTTAAGTCTTCGGCTATCTCGTCCGGTTCTAACTCTATAACGTGGTTCGGGTTTTTTACATATTTACGAAGTACAAATATGTGAAACACATTATGAACACGAGACATACTCGGAGGTAACGCGAGTCTATAGGCTACATTTCCTACTCTGTCAAGAATCTGAAATGGACCAATATATCATGGATTGAGCTTTCCTCGTTTCCCAAATCTTGTAACTCCCTTCCATGGAGCTACACGCAACAATACGTGATCCCCAATACTAAATTCCACGTCTTTTCGATGAAGATCTGCATAACTCTTTTATCGATCCTGTGCCGTTTGTATACGTTATCGAATCATTTGGATCTTTTTCGTAGTTATACGTACCAACTCGGGTCCCAACAATGTTGCTTCACCCACCTCGTCCCAACATACCGAGAACGACATTTTCGTCCATATAATGCTTCAATGGAGCCACACCTATACTTGCGATAACTGTTGTTGTAGGAGAATTCCACCAATGGTAAATACTTATCCCAACCGCCTTGAAGTCTAGGACACGAGTCTTAATAGATCTTCAAGAGTTTGAATAGTCCTCTCTGATTGTCCGTCCTTTTGAGGATGGTATGCAATCAATCGTAAATTGCGCTCATAGCTTTTTGCAAGCTAACACAAAATCTTGAAGTGAATCTTGGGTCACGATCCGAAACTATGGATACTGACATGCCATGCAACCTCACAATCTCATTTACATATATACTAGCAAGACGTTCAAGGGAATAAGTCTCCTGTCTCGGCAAGAAATGAGCAGACTTGGTTAATCTATCAACAATAACCCAAATAGCATTGATGCCTTGAGAAACCGTAGGAAGACCCGAAACGAAATCCATGGTAATGTGTTACCACTTCCATTTCGGAATCTCAAGTGGTTGCAACGGACCCTTAGGTACCAGATGCTCCGCCTTTACACGTTGACAAGTTAAACACATCGAGATAAACTTTGCAATCTCTCTTCATATTGTTCCACCAAAATGTATGTCGAAGATCACGATACATTTTAGTACTTCCAGGATGGATTGCAAATGGTGTATTGTGTGCCTCCATCATAATCTTGTACTTCAAATCAGAGTCGTCAATTCTCGCTTCCGGAATAACTCCTTCTTGTACTTTCTTCTTCATATGCATCGGCCGGGCCCGGTGGCTCGAGCAACCTTAACTTTTCTATTAAAGTTGGCCCTATGCGTATACTTGACATCATCGCACTCATTCCTGCATATGATCATCTACTCAACGTGTCAGCTACCACGTTCGCTTTTCCAGGATGGTATTGAATACTATGGTCGTAGTCTTTTAATAGCTCGAGCCAACGTCGTTGCCGCATGTTGAGTTCTTTTTGAGTGAAGAAATATTTAAGGCTTTTATGGTCTGAATATATCTTCACTTTCTCCCCATATAGATAGTGCCTCCATATCTTTAGCTGAAAATTCGGATTACGCCAACTCTAGATCATGGGTAGGATAATTCCTCTCATACTCTTTAAGTTGTCATGCGAGGCATAGGTTATGACTTTCCCACGTTGTAGATGAGAACACATCCTAACCCTTTGCTCGAAGCATCATTTGAGATAACAAATCCATCCGAACCAGATGGTATTGTTAGAACAGTGCGAAATAAGTCTCCTCTTAAGCTCTTGGAAACTCTTCTCGCATTCTTCGCTCCAAACAAATTTTGTATCCTTCCGAAGTTAGTCAAGTTAATGGAGTAGCGATTCGAGAAAACCCTTCCACGAATCTTCGATAATAACCAAATAAGCCCAAAAACTACGTGACTTCCACCGACTTGGTTTGCTCCCAACTTTGTATTGCTTCAATCTTCACGGGATCAACAGATACTCCATGTTTCGACACCACGTGCCCAAGGAATGCTACTTCCTCAAGCCAGAACTCGCATTTCTTCAACTTGGCATAAAGCTTGTTTTCACGAAGCCTTTGGAGTACCAGCTTCAAATGGTGCTCATGATCTTCACGGCTTTTGAATATATGAGGATGTCATCAATAATGACAACAACGAATTGATCCAAATATTCCTTGAATACTCGATTCATCATATCCATGAAAGCCGCAGGAGCATTAGTCAATCCGAAAGACATGACTAAGAATTCATAATGCCCGCATCGAAGTTCTAAAGGCGCCTTTGGAATATCCTCGCCTCTAATCTTCACCGATGATATCCAAAGCGAAGATCGATCTTTGAAAAAATTGTGCCCCTTGCAACTAGTCAAACAAGTCATCAATACGAGGTAGAGGATACCTATTCTTGATGGTGACATGGTTCAATTCTCGATAGTCAATAATAAAGTCGCATACTCCCGCCTTTTCTTCTTTACGAATAAAACAGGAGCACCCCAAGGAGATGTACTAGGACGAATGAAACCGATGTCCAACAATTCCTGTAGTTGGACCTTTAACTCCTGAAGTTCAATAGGAGCCATTCGATATGGGGTTTTAGAAATGGGCTTAGTACCAGGTTCAAGATCAATAAAGAATTCAACTTCACGTTCCGGGGGTAGACCGGAAGTTCTTCAGAAATACGTCGGAAAGTCAATAACAACAGAATATTATTCAAATTTGACGTGTCTTTATTCAAATCCATAACATGGTCTAAGAAAGCTTGACATCCGTTTTTCAATAAACGAATAGCTTTATGATTAGATATGATAGTGATTGATTTTAATGGTTTAGTTGCTTGAATTCGAACAACAGGTTGGTTAGGAATATGAAAACTAACAACCTTACTAAAACAATCAATTTTGGCATGATGAGTAGTAAACCAATCAATCCCTAAAATCACATCAAAAGCAAGTATCTTTAAAGAGATAAGGTCAACAGGTAAGGTGATGGTGCCAACTTGAATCAAAAAAAATTTATAAACAGTGGATGTGATGAAAGTTTCTCCTAACGGAGTTTCCACAGATAGGTCAAAGTCTAATTTTTCTGGAGTCAAATTTAAACATTTAGCACAAGTAGGAGAGATAAATGAATGGGTAGCACCGGTATCTAGTAAAGTATAAACTTCACAAGAATTTATGATTAGCTTACCCGTGATCACCTCGTTTGGGTTCCTCGCATTTTGACCAGTCACAACAAACGCTCTTCCAGGAACCGTTGACTTTGACTTTTTTGGGACAATCTTTTGAGTCACCGTCCCCGCTGAACTAGGTTTCGCTATCGTACAATCCTAAGCGATATGTCCTTCCTTTCCATAATTATAGCATACCTTGAACTGTTGTGGGCAGTTTGGACTGATATGTCCCTCTTTTCCGCATTTATAGCATACGACCGGTGGTCGTTCCCCTCCCTTGGAACCAGTTGCTCTATTGTGTGCCGCCGCTCTTCACATGGTCGTTGTTAAATCTCCTCTTTTAAAATCTCCTCCGGACTTCTTCTTCTATTTTCATGGCCATGATTACTACCGAGTGGTTACCATTTTTGTCCGTCTTTTTCTTTCTCCGCCGTTATCGTTGTTTTGTTGATCGCTATCTCCTAGATGATCCTGGTTGTGGTCCTCAGTTGACCGTACTCGTTATCTCGCCTAATAATTGAGCCCTGCTTACAACATCCGAATAGAGAAAAATTTATGAGAAATGAGATACTTGACGTATCTGGGTTTCAAACCTCTAAGAAACATCCGCGTATATACGTTCTCATTCTCCACCAAATGAGGTGCAAACTCGATAACTCTGCAAACTTTGCCTCATCTTGAGAGACACCGCCATGTTGTTTTGCTCTAATCGATGAACTCCACTTCCTTCATATAACGAACACTTTCAAGAAAGTATTTGTCATTAAATAGTTTTTGAAATGTCTCCCAAGACATGCTTTGAATGCACCGGATGGGTACGCTTCACGCATTCTCCCACCGTAGTCCGCCACGCCACTTTAACATAAAGGTGGCGAATGGAACCTTCGTTTCCTCCGTGCATCCCAAGACATCGAATATCTTGGTAATTTGCTTGACCCATGTTTCCGCCATGATCGGATCTCGGCTTTCCCTTAAATTCGTGGTCCCAACTCTTTGAATCGCTTGGTTGTGACAACCCGTGAATTGCTATCATTTCCTCCTGTATTTTGAACACGAGTCTCCTCGTCTCGATTTTGCATGAACTGCAAAAAGCTTCTAAACATCCCTCGCTCATCATCTCGCTCAATGGTGTTGTTCACAGGAGGAACATTGCCACTGACTGTTGCACGTTCTCCTCGTTGGTGAGTACAAAGCGTCTCCACTGGTCTCATTTCCATTGTTAATTTTTTCAATCGACATTCTCAAATACTGTCATAAAACAAGGGTTAATTAAGAAAATTAATATATCACATAATATCCCTATATACTGACCAACTAACAAATAAGCTTAGGTAGGACACACTAGCGAAGGATTTACTCTCTCTCCCTCCTAGTTCTATTCCCCGATCTCCGCCAGAGATCATATCCCTAAGCTCGATACCAACCGTGACGCCCCCAAAATAGGTATACATCATCCATTCGAGTTGTCAATACATGGTACGTAAACAACTACAACTTTATTATTACAAAGTAAAATTGTGAGTTTGAATACAAATATTATCTTCTGATAATATCTATACTCAAATAAATCCTCATCACATTTATTGATACATTATTTTACAAAATGGTGAGGACTACTAAACAACTCTCTCTAGAACCTTCATTCCATACCCCACTGCATCGCTTATATTCTCGCCTCCTCGAGAAGAAAAATGGAACAAAAAGGAAAAGGTGAGCTCAACTAGCCCAAGAAAATATTATGACTAAGATAATATACAACAAATTATCGTTAGTCTTCAACAGAAAAAATCTAATAGAATACAATAGACAACAAATTTTAAATCAATATTCGCAGCTTAAATAATAATTCATTAGAAGAGTTAAGTAGAGAATGCAAACTACTATCTTCTATGTATGAATTTAAAAGTTCATCATCTATCTTTTATCCTCGTAACATCAATCAATATATATCCGAATCAAATATTCATCTTTGCACTACAGCCAAAAGACATTCATCAGTTGGTCATGTTCATCTAAACACATGTTCATCTTTGCACTACGGGCCAAAGATATTCATCAGAAATCATTCATCTTTGTACTACAAGCCAAAGATATTCAATAATATCATCATTTAAGACTGAGGATGATGAAAAATATTTTAAAGAAACGAATCCAAAGGAAACAAAATGACAAGGATTAAGGATTAAAGATTCGTACTTTATTTTATCCATGTCCAAAAATACCTCAAAAATAATCATAGTGGTGTAAAATTCAAGAATGATCAAAATATGGATACAATCAAAGCTAGTATCCACAATAGATATTTTGGACGAAAAGGAAAAATTTTCATTTTTTGATGAATAATGCCGTATTCGTGAATAGTGTCATATACGTGAATAAGATCAGTATACGTGAATAAGAACTCTGAAAAGACAAGATTTAACTGGAATAATCGGATATAAGCTATAACTTGAACTTAGCACCGTATAGAAATACTCAAAGTATACTCAAAATACTCACAAGAATACGCTCGGTAATATAGAGAGAGAAAACTTCAATTTCTGCTGTGATTTTCAATTCTAACCTAAGCACCTTATTTATAGAAAAATGCTTAGAACACCAAAGAAGAAAATTTAATTAAATATTAATATATATTTATTAAATTCCTACGCACCCAAAATCTGATTCAAACCATCGCCTACCAAGAGTGACTCACCTTGCTTAACTCAAAAAAAAAACGTTTTTCTTATTAAAATATTTAAAACTTCAAAATTAATTATTTTGAGCTTCGTAACTTCAATAATTCAAAATAAATAGCCTTTTTGTCGAAAATTGAATCTAGCGAGTTTTTATAGAAAATTCAATTCTCTACAACTTTGCGTAAGAAAGTTTTTCCAAATTTCAAATGTAAATCGATCAAATTCATAAACAAAGCGATTTTACAAGCTATAATCAAATTTTAGTCAAGAAATGGGGTCCACCGACACATAAAACATGCTTTAAATATTTTTGGTAACAAAAATACTCCTCCACATATACTCATATATCCCACATTCATCGTAATAATATCATCATTATTATATTATTAAAATATAATAAGATATTTAAATAAATTATTTTATCAAAAAGGATAAAATTTCAATTTTCAACAATTGTCACATTAAAATTTTCTCCATCTATATCCACATAAAATCAATATTTTCCTCATCATATGAATCAATAATTAATTATTCACAAATAATATTACGTAATCACAATATCGACAACCGTGCGCTCCCAAGAAAGAAGGGGCTTTCCAATAAGAATTTCTCCTTATCATGCGCCAAGCAATTAGGTGACCAAACCTCCCTGTATGCGAACTTTCTAGACATTGCCAATAATGTTATCTAATAATATTATTCAGATAATATGAATTATTGCTTCGATAATGAAAAATACCGTAAATGACAATTATCAAACAACAACAATATAAAATATCAACGCAGTAAATTATTAAATTAATAAAATATCGAATAAGAATTATCGTAACCATTATCGAGTAGTGTCTTCACGTAAGAATCAATAATTGGTGCAATACCCGTGCTATCGTGTTTTTTAACCACCGAGTATTTTAACAAAGATTAATCTGTAATAACTACGCCGCTTATTTTTAAACAATTTATTCTTGTCGCTTTCTTCCTCCAATCGCTTTCAAGCATGGGGCCCACACACACGGTCACACCACCGCATTTAATATTCTCTCTTCGAAGATTTAATATTCCTCGACCAAACGAATATTCCCCGACAATAATGAATATTTTACAACCACTTGCTTATTTTGAAATATTTGCGTATTTTACCCATAACTATCCACATTAATCAAATCAACCCTTACTATTTCAAAATAATAAATAGAGAAAATTAAATTTCATTAATAATAAGTTGGGGTCTTACAGCTTTGATACCAATTGAAAGTCCAATAATAATCTAGAAGGAGGGGTTGAATAGATTATTACAGATTAAAAATTATCTTAGTCCTTTTTGAATTTTTGAATGATTAATTTGCAGTGTTAGAAACTAATATGCAAGACAGTAAAAATTCAATCACACAATGCACAGAGATTTGTCTGGTTCACAACATACATCACGGGTATGCTGCTACGTCCAGTCTCAAGCTCCTCTCCAGGGCTTGAGATCCTATTACTATCAGTAATAAAACTCCTTCAACAAAGTGAGAAGCCTTTACAAAGTTTTATAGAAAACTTCCAACTGACAAAGAAGCTCCCCGCTCCCTCCTCAGGCTTAGATGTACTTCTTTTGAGTTCAGTTCTATTCTATGATCTGGTCTTGAAACAACAGCCTCTTCCTCACCTCACAAGTACACTAGAGACCCAACTTCCCGATGGCCTCTCTAAGACTCTGGTCTTGGTCAAAGAATTACTCGTCTTTCTCACAGGTACATAAAATAAACTAACTCTGACCTTTTCTCTTTTTACAAATGATTTAATTTACAACAATATACTTCTCAAATAAGCATATAAGAATTTAGTACATATGGATGCTTCTTAAATAAGCAGATATCAATTAAAGAGCAAATATATTTATAAAAGTTCAAAGACTTTTATATTTGAGAAATTATGCTTCTTTGTAAGCAGATAGTAATTTGTGTTTAGATCAAATAATGCATCCGTAAAGCAAATATAAATTATGCAATCGTTATAAAAGTTTAAATAACTTTTATATTTTGTATAAAAAAAATGCTTCTTGAATAAGCAAATAAGTAAATTATGCAATCGTTATAAGAGCTTAAATAACTTTTATGTTTTGAGTAAAAAAATGCTTCTTAATAAGCAAATAAGTCAATTTTAGCTTTAGCTCAAAAATGCTTCTGTTTAAGCAGATATATAATTTTAATGAAAATTTATAAAGAATTATTCTTTAAGGAGTAAAGAAAAGTCACTTTAAGTTTAAACAACTTTTTAGAGTGAAAATGCATCCGAGTAAACAAATAAGTTATTTTAAGCTTTGAATTAAATATGCTTCTAATTAAGCGAGATATATTCACTTAAGTTTGTGAAATAAAAATTTAAATAACTTTTATATTATGCAACAAGTATTTTATGAATAAATAAATTTATGAACAAATAATTGTGATGATAGATATCAAGTATAATAAATAAATCAGTTAAGCAATACTTGATATAACAAATATTATTGTTTATCTCAAACAATATATAAAAATATTTTTATCTATTATGTGAACTTTTATAAATAATGTCACTTAGTACTATAAGAAAATCGTACGGTCGAATTCTTCTCTATAGAGGTTTATCTCCGTAGCCTTGCGGGGCCCAAGTATGAAAGAATTTATAATTTTCACAATTGATATTTATATAAATATTTTCAATAGATCACTACGATTCTCAAATCCGGTTCGGATGACTACTCTTTTTGGAGCAGTATCTCAGTGTTGTTTTGAGCTATCAAGTGTCGTATCTATTTTACGATATTTATATAAATAATATCAATAAAAGGATACTGAAGACTATAAGAAATCGTATTTGGTTTGGATTCCTCTCCGTAGAGGTTTATCTCCTAGATTTCATGCATACGCCCAAGTATCATTTTATTTGATAAATAGATGAAATATAGATATATAGAATTGTGTAGAACAATTTATATTTGTATATCTATAAATATAAATAAGCAGGAGATAATCCAAATAAAATAAATCAAACAACTTATTTCAATTTGCTTAGACCAATTTCCTCTTCTCAAATAATCAGAACTTTTGTAAGAAGAGATAGAGAAACCTATTTAGAGAGAGTATGTGGGAGAGAAACAAGCTTTTCTTGAAAGTGAATTGGCAAAAAGAAAATGAAGAAAAGCTTCCTATTTAGAGATTTTTGAAGTCAGGGATAAAATAATAATTTTAGATATTTAATTTTGAATGAATGGCTAAGATTACTTAATTCAAAATGAATAGTTTGGATGAAAAGATGAGCCACGAATTGCAACATGTTTCGTCTTCAATTTTCCGCCCAGGAAATGAATCATCAACTTAGCATTTATTAATCCATCACTACATTTAATATCTAATTTGACTAATATGCAAACTCACACGTTTTTCTTTCTCTCATAATGACTGTCACCCTTTTACTTGCCAGCACACTCAATTTTGAAGCCATCACATGCATATATAAATTTAACATATTTAATGTTGCCAGCACATTGTAATTTAGGCGCATGCATGCATTTTGCTATGTAAATAATACATATGTTAGTATAGTATATATAGGAATATATATTACATAATATATATATCCGATTTTTATAAATATAATAATATATCATATATGTTACTTTAATATATAATAATAATAATAATAATAATAATAATAATATAGTACACGGTTAAAAAAATGTCCTATCCGGTATTTTTTTTCAGCTCATGCTTATATATATATATATATATATATTTGGGAAGAGAGAGGAAGAACAGAAGAAGAATGAGAGAGAGAGATACACAATCAAATACAAGATTATAAATAAATAATCTGAATTGTATTAATTATTCATACTATGTACAAACTAAGAACCGAAAATAAAACAAGAACTTACAAATTTAAAACATTTAACTAGAGAATTGGAGAAGAGGGGTTAAGTAGGTCGATCGAGGTAGAAACTAAAGATTCTTCCGAGAGAGAGAGCTCGTAGTCTTTCTAAGTTTCAAAACTCGATTTGCCAAATGAGCTCGCCTTTCCTTTTATGTAACAAGGAAAGGGAACTATTACATTTACTTGGGTAAAGTAAGAAACATTTCACTAAGGTAAAAGTGATTTACTAAAGTAAAAGCAAAAGTAAGAAACATTTCACTTAAGGTAAAAGTGAATTACTAAAGTAAAAGCAAAAGTAAAAGCAAGTTACTAAGGTAAAAGCAAAAGTAAAAGTAAAAGCATACATAAGCAACCGTTGATGAACAAGTGCTAACTTTTGACTATTACAGATGCTTTTCGGGCCGACAACTTTTGACTCGACTCGCTTTCGGTGGAAAAGAGCCTCTTTATCGCTGAGCTACTTTCTACCGGAAAGTGGAATCTTTTGACCGCCGTCACGGTGTAAAGCCGGCCGATCAATAAGAATCGTCACGTCACGAGCAAAAGCGAGGTAATCGAAATAAGAATCGGGTCACGGAAAGCAGTCGCAAAAGCTAATCTATAAAGAATCGCTTTTATCAGAGATGTCGCAAAATGGGTCCTCGAGCATCCTCAAGGTCGATGGTGCCGTAGGGATCGTGATGCACCATCATCTTCTCGCAAATCGCTAATCGAGTCATTCTCGAGAAGAAGTCGAGGAATGCCTAGAGGCTTCTTCGTAACTCATCAATTCTTTTATCGAGGGCTTGAGCAATAAGTTTTAACTCACTACCGAGCAATCTTTGAAATCGAATGCTACGAACAGGAGGATCCTCAGTAGGATCGGTTTTTGACTTAGATTCTTTTGAAATCTTTTTCTCGACTTGAGGAAGAGGGTTCTAAAGGAATGGCTTTAGAATCCTTAGCCCGAATGATCGGGAATTGACTCGAATCGAATAGAGCAACAGAAATTTTGTTGAACCCCACCAATGATTCTAATAACATCGAACTTATCCCACCACTTGATGTAGAAAAAGCGGAAAGTCGAGGGAGTGGATCGTAGATAATCGCCAATTACTAGCAACAGAGGGGGAGAAATACCAGATTGCCATTTAAGTATCCAGGAACTTTATATTTACTAATGAAGAGAAGAGTGAGAGGAATGTTCTCATTCTTTGATCTGCTTACTATTATTAGCAAAATGGGTAACTTGGACCTTAAGGGGGTTTCGAAGGAGGTCATAGTAGAACCATGCCTATACCACCAGAGGACGAACCAATAAGGATTGGACTTTTGAATTTATGATCGAACCGAATAAACCAGAATGACTATGGGACTCGCTCGATGAAGGAGAACCTTATACCAAAGCTTCAATATAATCATAAAAGCAAAGGATAACTATGATTAGAGAGATCCATTAGATCGAGGGATGTTTTCCCAATCGTAAATCAAGGAATTGTTTAATATACAAAGAATGATAAAGAACTTTTGATTTATCATTGTTTGCATAAATTGGTTTGATATTTACCGACTCGGGCTTTCAAGGAGAATGTCCTTATAATAAACAAGAGACTTATAAGGAGCCACCGGAGGAAAATGCCAACCAGAGGGAAAAACTCAAGCAAAGAAGCTTAATCGGATCATTTTTTGCTTCATGTAGGGTTCAATATGAAACAAATAACTTTCCCATTTGAGCACATGCTCGTAAGAGGAGTGATCGGGAGTCAAGACGAGGTCTTTCATTGGATTACCGAATGGGTCAATGGGTTCAAAGTTTATTAACTAGGGGTCGAATCTATAAGGCTTGGGGATTGTCCCAAGAATGTAAAATTTGTTCGACCGATAGACAGGGTAATCAAGTGAGGGACTAAGGTACCTCTCGATGATTACTTGGGCCACTAGGGCTAATTTTACCCGAGAGGAGGATGAACCTCTCAAACTCACGATCAGATAAGACTGTATTTAATAAATTCTCCGTAAGAAAATCAGAATAGAATTATTTTTGCCTTTAATGTATTCAATATCAAAATCAAAATGCTTAATAAAGCTTGCCATCTAGCTTAAAGAATGCTTAGAGGCTAAATTTTCAACATCTTTTACTAAATGTACTTCGTCGACTTCATAAATAATGCGAACCGTAAATTTCGATTTAATAAGTCATTTTGAAATTTATTAATACATAATACCAATGAAAGAATTTCTTTTTAATAGTACTATATTTTGATTGTGTAGTATTCCATGCTACTTAATGAAATCGAACAATTTGTTCAGGAAATCGATGTTAATTTTTGTTTAAGAATGCCTCCAATCCAATATCCGAGGCGCTTGGCTTCAACAATTTTGAACGTCAATCATTAGAAATGCCAAGGTGGCAATGTCTTGACATATTTTTTAACTTGTTGGACCGCAGTATATGAATGTCACCCAAGGTGGAGGATTATTTTGCAAACGCCAAAAAGAGGTTTGCAAATCTTCCCGAGATTCTTGTAGAAACTTGCTATATAATTCAAATGAGCCAAGAAATCTCTCGCAGCTGGGTTTTATTGGTTATCTTATCTCGGAACTTGTCAATAATCAATAGCTCGCTCAATAGGTCAACTTGTCCATCAAGATATTAAGACCAAGAAACCTTATTCTGACCAAACAGTCGCATTTGGAAGGAGAAAGAACAAGACCATTTACTTTAATAAGTAGTGAAGAACGATTTTAAATGTTTTTCGTGTTCTTCAATAGTCTTGAGTAAACAAGAATGTCGCCGATATAAACAACGATAAAATGGTCGAAAGGGTTTAATATGTCATCGAGTATATTTTGAAATTCACTGGAGCATTTTTAGGCCAAATGCTTGAACATTCCATTCATAATGTCCAAACGGAGTGGTGAATGTCGCTTGTACCGATCATCGTGATGAATGGCAATTTGCCGTAAAACCGATTTAAGGTCAAATTTATCGAAAATGGTGGCATTACTTAACCTATCGATAAGGTCGCCTTTGTTGGGAGGGGGTACCTAATCCATTCTAAGACCTTGTTCAATGGTTTGTAATTAATAACTAAACTGGTACACCTCTTTTTTTTTCTCGCTTCATTATCGACATAAAAGGCGTAGCAAAGACCAAGGGATTTACTGGGTTTAATTAATCCTTTATTGAGGAGATCATTGATTTCATTTTTACATAACTCCATTTGTTCACGACTCATCCGAATAGGCCTAGCCTTAGTAGGAATTAAATGTTCTTTGAATTCCTAGATAAGGAAGCCTAACCATATGTTTTTTTCTACGCCAAAAGGCATCGGGGAATCGTAACAAAGGTTATTCTTCATGTAGGTTTTAATTCTTCAATTTTTAATCGAACCTCTTCATTTTGAAGTTGTTCTTCAATTCTTTTATATTTGATTTCTTCTTTAAGAAATTCAAATGTGTAGATTTACATTTTATTAAATTCAATGATTTAGAAATGGATTCTTCTTGAATGTATTTTAAATCTCTTTCTTTTCGGTTTAATAAGAAACTTAAATGTTATTTTCTTTCCTAAATGTTTACAAAGTTAATCCTTCATTACTAGTTGTAAATGGGTATAATAAGTATATAAATGGTAAACCCAAAATAATTTTGTCTCAGAAGATTGCGAATCAAAACAAAAGATGTTTTGAAACACATGTTATCCTCGACAAATATGTATTTTGGTAATTTATATTTTATTTCCATTTGACTACCATTAGTCAATTCAATTTTTCACTAGTTTTTTGTAATATTTAGTCGATTAGACCTTCCTGGATACAATTTAAATCAAGCACTCAGATCTACCAAGGCAAGTAGTCAGTATTGAAAGTTTTTATCCACAACTAGGTTAATAGAAACATACCATTTCCGAATGGTGATGTCTTTAATTCTTTTAAGTGAAAGACCTTGAATAAATAAGTCCGAAATATCTTTAGTACCAGATGATTCTCGTTCATCGTGATTTTCATCACTAGATGAGAATCATCGATCCAAGATCGTGCTTTTATCTAAATCTTTTCTTAGAATAGAGACTTCTATTTTTAAATTAGCAATTTCTTTCTTTAATTTATTAACTTCGATTTAATTCTCGAAGACCGACTTTTTTAACTCGAGATTTAAATCTTTCCAAAGTTTTATTAAGACTAAAATTGGTTTTCTCTTAGCTTTAATAAACTTATCATTTTCTATTATCTTTAGTTAATAAATCTTTTAACTGCTTTTGTGTATCGGGCTTTTAACTTAGATCGTTGATTTTACTAATTAAGTCAATTAACAAAGAACTTTCTTCATCATCCTTGTTAATTACATTAATCTTTTTAGTGCAACAATTTTCATTACAATTATTAAGACGTGGGTGACTTCGCTTTGCTACTAATCAATTATTTTCACCGTTAGTATCGAGAGGAATATGAAATGTTGTAGTCTTCATTATTACTAACTTCATTTTCTATTCTCATTAATTCTAATATATATTCAAGATCTTCTTCATTAATATTTAATCGAGACAACTTTTGCTTTTATTTTACATTCACTTTTATAATGACCCTTTTTGCCACAATCAGGGCACACAATTTTACTTTTATCAAATTTTTAGTTCTTTTATTATGTTTTTTATTAATGGGTTTGGGCTTATTATAATAATTATCTTGATTTTTATCTTTATGATGACTGCGTCTTTTCTTGTGACGCCTATGACTTTTATGAGAGTCAATATGTTTATGCCTGTGCTTTCGTCTAGACGGAGCCACAGGAGGTAAACCATATTGCTCGCAGAATGTACCGAGCTCATATTTAGCTTTTTTCTTGTCTTTACTAGCTTGTTTGGCTAACTTAAAATCAATGCACATTTTTAATCCTATCTTTTGAATATAACTGATTATGTCACCATAAGTGAGATTATCATAATCAATATATCCTAAATTTTTACTAAGTTCTTCACGAACTTTGTGAGCAAATAAGGACGGTAAACCATTAACAAATTTTTCTTTCCAGAAAGGTTTATTATCGCTATTTCTCATCATAACTCTAGAAGTAAAAACATCTTTGTACCATCTAAAGTCACTTAGAGTGGGACAAGAGATTACTTAAATGATCGTGGATTCTTTCAAAGATGTTACCGGGGTTCCTACGAAGTGTTTTATTATAGTATAAATCAAAGTATTTACTCCATCGTGGCCCAATTCCTATAGTTTCATCAAAATCGGGTTTTACCTCAAAGATCTAACCAACAAAGATGGATAATAGATAATCTAGAATCTTCAAAGAGATGTTTTTCCCACCAAGACCGAGAATACCAGAAAATCACTAGCCAATAATTCAACAATATCCGTCGAGTAAGAGTGTTGAATTTAGTTAGATAGTCGTTTGCCACCACGGACATATGATTTAACTTATCGAGGATTTCTTGTTCACTAAATCCATCAATATTCCATTCATAAATTTTATTAGATTTAAATGTAAAATTGTTTATCTAGGTTTCTCTCTTCAAATTGTAACCGAGAGGAGTTGGTCTAGAATACCAATTTCTCGGTCATACTAGTATTATGGACTGCTTAACTTATTTAACTGCTCATGAATATCTTGTATCGATGAGGTAGTCGATCGATTATCGATCGACCGACATCGCTTTCATTATCGTAGTTAATCTGATCGATAATAAAGCAATAGTACCGCTTGTTTCCTGCTCATTTTTGTTTTTAATTTTTAAATAACTCGATCAACGGCTATCGTAAGATCAACGCCTTTATTAGGTAAACCTAATTTTTCTCTATTTTCCGTAGTTTTAATAGTGGTTGAACAATTTTTGACTCGGTTTTTTAATTATATTTTCTTCAAATTTTCTTCAATCTCGCTTAACCTGCTTTTCCTACAAATGCTAGGTATTGGTTACTAAAATTTAACTGCTCAATGATTTTTTATCATCATTAATTCCATTTGAGATTTTAAATGGGTCGGCCACATCAAGTATTTTTTATCGAAATTAAGATGATTCTAAGGGTGGGTGACTAGACGAGACCTTAGACTTGTCTTCTTTGACCCATCGAGTTTTAGTTATAACATCGCATTTAAATTGATATCGCTTCATACCAATCATAGAAGGTAATATTAATTTTTTCACTATTAATAAATTTCTTCCATTTATCGACAATTTTATCTCTTTCTTTCTCAAATAAGTGATTTTTTCTAAATCGATGTCTTTTAATTTTATTAGACTTGAGTTAAAATCATTCACAAGATTAATCCAATCTAACACAAATTCTTTCTTAATGACTCTTAATTGATTATTAATCGAACATCAAAATCGACCGAGTAGGAAGCTCGTATGAGCCTGAGAAGAAGAGCTTTCTTCCTACCGGGTAATTCGAGGGTGACAAGAATAACAAGGATGACTTGCTTCGACCTTGATTTAAAATTCCTTTTAACTTAATGTCTCTTATGTATGGTTACTAAGACTTCGTAATCTCTTCTAGGTAGATTCATGTATGAGTCAAGAACTAGAATAGTCCTCTATAATAATCGGTCTTCTAGAACGCTCAAAGCTAACTTTGACAGCTCCATCGTAAAATTGCCTTTATGTTTTCAATGTTCACTACGTTGTTTACTACAGTCATTGTGGTATTTCACTTGGTAAAATCCATCGACCGGGTAATGTAATATCTTTCCATAGAATTGTTCTAGGATCCGGATATTAGCATCACCGGTTGAACTTTGAATTAATACAAAGGTGATCTTTAGGGCTTTTATTAAGGGCATGGACATTCAAATTAGTCTTCATGGTCTTATAATAAATTCTAAAGATTAAAGCAATTGTTGAGAACCTTCAATCATTTGTGTAATTTCTCCCGCCGCTTTTAATATTTAATGTTAAAGCTTTTAATAGGTGTCGATCACTTGTACTAAGTGTGAAGTCAGAAAGCAATTAAAATGGATAGACCATCAGTGCGCATCGGCTTCCATAGCACCTATTATGCTTGGATAATAATTCAAAAATCTAGCATCTCCGAGAGATGAGGTAGATACTTGAATTAATTCCTTTAATATTTCAATGGTTTAATGCTATTTGAACTAGACCTATGTGGATGAAATTATAACCCTTTTTCTATGTTTTTAATAACTTCGGGAAAAGAAAGAAGGCTACAATTTTCATACTTTTTGTAAAAGGATAAATTTTTCAACCGCTTTTTAACATCAACTGCTTTTAAATTATAACTGCTTTAAAGTTATAAAATGTCGATCGATAAATTTTCAATATTTCGGAGAAATTCGGAATATTCCACCTATGTAAACTTGACCGACAATTTCATACTCGCTTTCTTAATAACTATGTCCGTATCTTTTTTCAACCTGCTTTAACATTTAGATCTAACTAACTTTAAAGTTATCTAAGAATGTCGATCTCATAAATTTCTTTTAGAAAATTCGAATATTCCAAAGATGTCCAATGGAAGATAAAGAGTGAATAAAATTTTGAACCCAAGAATAATGAAGAGGTTATTTAGATCAACTCCTCAAATAGTCATAGTCAACCTCGCAACCTTTATAGTTAATCGTGAAGAAAATGCTTATGAAAATATCACCAAGTTTTACATAATCGAATATACCTGCAATTCTCCCAAAGAAATTTATCACCAACATTCTTAGAGATAACTTTAAAACAGATTATAATGTTAAAACAATTTGAAAGGTCTATGCTATTAACAAAGAATATGAAAATTGTAGCCTTTCTTTCCCGTATGTTATTAAAAACATAGAAAAAGGGTTATAATTTCATCCACATAGGTCTAGTTCAAGTAAAGAAGCTAAAACC
Organism: Panax quinquefolius; assembly: GCA_020205615.1. Taxonomy (NCBI): domain Eukaryota; kingdom Viridiplantae; phylum Streptophyta; class Magnoliopsida; order Apiales; family Araliaceae; genus Panax; species Panax quinquefolius. The sequence continues at coordinate 65,342,254 of CM035157.1, forward strand.
ATTGAATATTAAAGGAATTAATTCAAGTATCTACCGCCTCGTAGAGATGCTAGATTTTTTGATTATTATCCAAGCATAATAGGTGCTATGGAAGCCACCGCATAAATGGTCCTATCCATTTTAATTGCTTTCCGACTTCACACTTAGTCTAAGTGATCAACACCTATTAAAAGCCTTAACATTAAATATTAAAACAAAGCAGGAGAAATTACACAAATGATCAAGGTTCTCAACCAATCGCTTTAATCTTTAGAATTTATTATAAGACCATGAAGACTAATTTGAATGTCCATGCCTTAATAAAAGCCCTAAAGATCACAATCGTATTAATTCAAAGTTCAACCAAAGGATGCTAATATCCGCATCCCTAGAACAATTCTATGGAAAGATATTACATTACCTACCAATGGATTTTACCAAGTGAAATACCACAGCAGAAATTCAGTAAAACAACGAGTGAACATTGAAAACATAAGGCAATTTTCTCGATGGAACTGCCAAAGTTAGCTTTGAACGCTCTAGAAGACCGCTTATTATAGAGGACTATTCTAGTTCTTCACCCTTCTATGAATCTACCTAGAAGAGATTCTCAAGTCCTTAGTAACCCTTCTATAAGAGACATTAAGTTAAAAGGAATTTTAAATCAAGGTCAAGCAAGTCATCCTCATTATTCTTGTCACCCTCGTAATTACCCAAATTGAGGAAGAAAGCTCTTCTTCTCCGAATCTTCTTCCGAGCTTCCTACTCACCGATTTTTGATGTTCCAATTAATAATCAATTAAGAGTCATTAAGAAAGAATTTGTGTTAGATCGATTAATCTTGTGAATGATTTTAACTCCAAGTCTAATAAAATTAAAAGACATCAATTTAGAAAAAATCACCCAACCGAGAAAGAAAGAGATAAAATTGTCAATAAATGGAAGAAATTTATCAATAGTGAAAAATTAATATTACCTTCTATGATTGGTACGAGCAAGATCAATTTAAATGCAATGTTATAACTAAAACTCAATGGGTCAAAGAAGACAAGTCTAAGGTTTCGCCTAGTCACCCACCCTTAGAATCATTTTAATTTCAAAGAAAAATACTTCAAGAATTACCAAATTTCATTTAAAATCTCAAATGGAATTAATGATGATAAAAAATCATCGAACAATTAAATTTTAGTAACTAATACCTAGCAACCGTAGGAAAAACAAAGCTAGACAGATCAAGAAAAATTTGAAGAAAATATAATTAAAAAACCAGAGTCAAAAATTGTTCAACCACTATTAAAACTACCGTAAAATAGAGAAAAATTAGGTTTACCTAATAAAGACGCTGATCTTACAAAGAGCTATCGATCGCTTATTTAAAAATTAAAAACAAAGACCGAACCTAAACAAGCTTTATTATTGCTATTATCGATCGATTAACTCGATAATGAAAGCAGAGTCGTCATTCGATAGTCAATCACCACCTCATCAATATAAAGATATTCATGAATGCTAAAATAAGTTAACCGTCCATAATACTTAGTATGACCGTAAATTGGTATTCTAGACCAACTCCTCCAGATTTACAATTTGAAGAGAGAAACCTAGATAAACAATTTTCTCGCTTCGCCTAATAAAATTTATGAATGGAATATCGACGGATTTAGTGAACAAGAAATCCTCAATAAGTTAAATCATATGTCCATGGTGGCAAAAATAAATTATCTAACTAAATTCAACACTCTTACTCAACCGTATATCATTGAATTATCACTAGTGGATTTACTGTGTATTCTCGTGTCTTGTGTGGGAAAACATCTCACCGAAGATTCTAGATTATCTATTATCCATGCCGCTCGCTAGATGTCAAGGTAACCCGATTTTTGATGAAACTATAGGAATAGGGCCACCGATGGAGTAAATACTTTGATTTATACTATAATAAAACACTTCAGTAGAACCCCAAAGAATATCACCGAAAGAATCCACGATCGCCTAAGTAATCTCACTGGTCCCACTCTAAGTGACTTTAGATGGTACAAAGATGTTTTTACTTCTAGAGTTATGATGAGAAATGACAAGAATAAACCTTTCCGAAAGAAAAATTTGTTAATGGTTTACCATCCTTATTTGCTCACAAAGTTCGTGAAGAACTTAGTAAAAATTTAGGATATATTGATTATGATAATCTCACTTATGGTGACATAATCGCTATATTCAAAAGATAGGATTAAAATGTGCATTGATTTTAAGTTAGCCAAACAAGCTAGTAAAGACAAGAAAAAGCTAAATATGAGTTTCTAAGATATTCTCATGAAAGCAATATGGTTTACCTCCCGTGGGCTCCTTCTAGACGAAAAAGCACAGTGCATAAACATATCGACTTTCACAAAAGTCATAGACGCTACAAGAAAAGACGCAAATATCATAAAGATAAAAATCAAGATAATTATTATAATAAGCCCAAACCCATTAATAAAAAACATAATAAAAGAACTAAAAATTTGATAAAAGTAAAATTGTGTGCCACAATCAGGGGCAAAAGGGTCATTATAAAAGTGAATGCAAAATAAAATGTAAAGTTGTCCCAAATTAAATATTACTGAAGAAGATACCGAATATATATTAGAATTAATGAGAATAGAAAATGAAGTTAGTAATAATGAAGACTCTAACATTTCATATTCCTCCGATACTAACAAAGAAAAATAATTCAAGCAAAGAAGCACCGACGAAGTCACCATCTCGTAAGCTAATAATTGTAATGAAAATTGTCAGACTAAAAAGATTAATGTAATTAATAAGGATGATGAAGAAAGTTCTTTGTTAATCGACTTAATTAGTAAAATCACCGATCCTAAGTTAAAAGCCCAATACACAAAAACAGCTTAAAAGATTTATTAACTAAAGATAATAGAGAAAATGATAAGTTTATTAAAGCTAAAGAGAAACCAATTTTTAGTCTTAATAAAACTTTGGAAAGATTTAAATCTCCAAGCTAAAGAAGTCACTTTCCGTAATTAAATCAAGAAGTTAATAAATTAAAGAAAGAAATTGCTAATTTAAAAATAGAAGTCTCTATTCTAAGAAAAGATTTAGATAAAAGCCCGATCTTCGTGATCAATGATTCTCATCTAAAGATGAAAATCACGATGAACCGTAATCATCCGTACTAAAGATATTTCGCACTTATTTATTCAAGGTCTTTCACTTAAAAGAATTAAAGACATCACCATTCGTAAATGGTATGTTTCTATTAACCTAGTTGTGGATAAAACTTTTCAATACAACTTATCGCTTTGGTAGATACAAAAGTGTATTTAAATCAGATCCAAGAAGGTCTAATCCCAACTAAATATTACAAAAAAACAAAGAAAAATTGAATTCATTAATGGTAGTCAAAATGGAAATAAAATATAAATTACCTAAAGTACATATTTGTCAGATAATACGTGTTTCAAAACATCTTTTGTTTTGATTCGCAATCTTACGCATAAAAATTATTTTGGGTTTACCATTTATATACTTATTATACCCATTTACAACTAGTAATGAAGGATTAACTCAGAAACATTTAGAAAAGAAAATAACATTTAAGTTTCTTATTAAACTAAAAGAAAGAGATTTAAAATACATTCAAGAAGAATCCATTTCTAAATCATCAAATTTAATAAATCAGAATCTACACATTTGAATTTCTTAAAGAGAGGAAATCAAATATAAAAGAATTGAAGAACAACTTCAAAATGAAGAGGTTCGGCCAAAATCAAGAATTAAAACCTACATGAAGAATAACCTTTGTTCTCGATTCCCCAACGCCTTTTGGCATAGAAAGAAACATATGGTTAGGCTTCCTTATGCTAGGGAATTCAAAGAGCATTTAATTCCTACTAAGGCTAGCCTATTCGTATGAAATCATGAACAAATGGAGTTATGTAAAATGAAATCAATGATCTCCTCAATAAAGGATTAATTAAACCCAAGAAATCCCCTCGGTCTTGCTTCCGCTTTTTATGTCAATAATGAAGCGTAAAAAGAAAGAGGTGTACCCTGCTTAGTTATTAATTACAAACCATCAACAAGGTCTTAGAATGGATTAGTACCCTCCCCAACAAAGACGACCTTTATCAATAAAGTTAAGTAATGCCACCATTTTCAAAGAATTTGACCTTAAATCGGCTTTGGCAAATTGCCATTCATCCCGATGATCAAGACAAAATAAAGATTCACCACTTCGCTTGGACATTATGAATGGAATGTTCAAGCATTTGGCCTAAAAATGCTCCAAGTGAATTTCAAAATATACTCAATGACATATTAAACCCTTTCACCATTTTATCGTTGTTTATATCGATTTATTCTTGTTTACACCCAAAGACTATCAAGAACACGAAAACATTTAAAATCGCTTTCACTACTATTAAAGTAAATGGTCTTGTTCTTTCTCCTTCCAAATGCAAATTGCTTTCAGTCCGAATAAGGTTTCTTGGTCTTAATATCTTCAATGGACAAGTTCAAATTATCGAACGAGCTATTCAATTCACCGACAAGTTCCCGTATAAGATAACCAATAAAACCCAACCGCAGAGATTTCTCGCTCATCAATTATATAGGCAAGTTCTACAAGAATTCAGAAGATTTGCAAACCTCTTTTTCAAATAAGCTTGCAAAATAATCTTCCACCTTGACCGACATTCATACTTCTCGCAAATTCAACAAGTTAAAAAATATGTCAAGACATTGCCCCGCTTTGGCATTTCTAATGATTCAAATGCTCAAAATTGTTGAAACCGACGCCTCTGGATATTGGATTCGAGGCATTCTTAAACAAAAATTAACATCCGATTCTCTCTAACAAATTGTTCGATTTCATTCCGCGCATGGAATACTACACAATCAAAATATAGTACTATTAAAAAGAAATTCTTTCATTGGTATTATGTATTAATAAATTTCAAAATGACTTATTAAATCGAATTTCGTTCGTATCGACCGCAAGTCACCAAGTACATTTTAGTAAAAGATGTTGAAAATTTAGCCTCTAAGCATTCTTTTCGCTAGATGGCAAGCTTTATTAAGCATTTTGATTTTGATATTGAATACATTAAAGGCAAAAATAATTCTATTCCCGATTTTCTTACCGTAGAATTTATTCATACAGTACTATATACCATGAGTTTCAGAGGTTCATCCTCCTCTCGTGGTCCGGGTCGCCCTAAGGCCCAAGTAATCATCCCAGAGGTACCTTAGTCCCTCACCCAGCTACTCCCCGCCTATCACCAAACAAATTTTCTGCTCGGGACAATCCCTCAAGCCTTATAGTTCAAATTTTAGTTAATAAACCCCAACCCATCGACCCATTCAAGAATCCAAAGAAAGACCTCGCCTTCACCCCCAAATACTCCTCTTCCGAGCATGTGCTCAAATGGGAAAGTTATTTGTTTCATATCAACCCTATATGAAGCCAAAAATGATCCAGCTTAAGCTTGTCGCCTTTTTTTTTCCTCCCGTCAGCATTTTCCTCCAAATTACCTCCTTATAAGTCTCTTGTTTATTATAAGGACATTCTCCTCAAACCGAAGTCAAGAATATCAAACTAATTTATGCAAACAATGATAAATCAAAAGTTCTTTATCATTCTTTCAGATATTAAACAATTCCTTCAGATTTCGATTGGGGAAAACATCCTCCGATCTAATGGATCTCTAATCATAGTTATCCTTTTGCTTTTATGATTATATCAAGCTCGGTATAAGGTTCTCCTTCATCGTAACGAGTCCCATAGTCATTCCCCGGTTTATTCTCAAATCGATCATAAATTCAAAAGTCCAATCCCTTTATCGGTTCGTCTCTCCGTGGTATAGGTACGGTTCTACCTATGACCTCCTTCCCGATCCCCTTAAGGTCCAAGTTACCCATTTTGCTAATAATAGTAAACTGCATCCAAAGAATGAGAACATTCCTCTCACTCTTCTCTTCATTAAGAAATATAAGGTTCCCTCGATACTTAAATGGCAATACGGTATTTCTCCACCCTCTCCGCTGCTAGTAATTCAAAGCCAGCTATCTCCGATCCACTCCCTCGACTTTCCCGCTTTTTCTACATCAAGTGGTGGGATAAGTTCGATGTTAATGTAATCATCGTCGTTCAACAAGAATTTCCTGCTGTTCTATTCCAGCCCCAAATAATTCCCCAATATTCAAAGCTAAGGATTCTAAAGCCATCCCTTTAGAACCCTCTTCCTCAAGTCGTAAAAAGATTTCAAAAGAATCTAAGTCAAAACCAACCCCACAGATCCTCCCTGCTCCCGTAGCATTTCGATTTCAAAGATTGCTCCTAGTGAGTTAAAACTTATCGCTCAAGCCCTCAATAAAAGAATTGATGAGTTACACGAAGAAGCCTCTAGCATTCCTCACCTTCTTCTCGTAATGACTCAAGCTTAGCTAATTTGCGTAAGATGATGGTCCAGACGATCCCTACGGCACCATCAACCTTCGTGATGCTCAGACCCATTTGCTCGACATCTACAAAAGAAGCCGCCATTATTCGCTTAATCAAGACTGCCCGGCAAAATGCCATCGCTTCGATTAACCAAAGACTCCCCCTAGCCCTGGCCATTATTCGATTACTCAAAGACTGCCTCCGCAGCCAACATCGCTCACGGCCACAACTTGCCTTAAGAAGCGATCAAAAGATTCCACTTTCAAATTTAAAAGTAGCTCAACAAGAAAAAAGAGGCTCTTTTCCACCGAAAGCAGAGTCGAGTCAAAAGTTGTTTTACCAAAAGCATCTGTATAATAGTCAAAAGTTAGCACTGCTCATCAACAAATGTTTGTTCTGCATTTTTACTTTTGCTTTTACCTTAGTAACTTGCTTTTACTTTTGCTTTTACTTTAGTAATTCACTTTTACCTTAGTGAAATGTTTCTTACTTTTGCTTTTACTTTAGTAAATCACTTTTACCTTAGTGAAATGTTTCTTACTTTACCCAAGTAAATGTAATAGCCTCCTTTCCTTGTTCTATAAAAGGAAGGCGAGCTCATTTGGCAAGTCAGTTTTCGAAACTTAGAAAGACTCTGAGCTCTCTCTCTCAGAAGAATCTTTAGTTTCTACCTCTGATCAGCCTACTTAACCCCTCTTCTCCAATTCTCTAGTTAAATGTTTTAAATTTGTAAGTTCTTGTTTTATTTTCAGTTCTTAGATTGTACATAGTATGAATAATTAATACAATTCAGTTATTTATTTATAATACTGTATTTGATTGTGTATGCGCTCTCTCTGTTCTTCTCTGTTCTTCCTCCTCTCTTCCCAAATGGTTATAATTTGACTATATATATATATATATATATATATATATATGCTAGCACATTTCGGTTTTGTTTGTCCAAGAAAGAATATCACTTATACATACTTGGTTTACAAAAATATATAAGCGATGTATATATATATATATATATAGCAGTAGGTTGTTATATTTAGTCTTTATATATATAACACCTCCTTTTTAGGCCAGTTGATAAATTGAATTAATGGTTCAATTAATGGTCATTAACTTTTCTATTTGATAAGTCGACCACGGTGTTGTTGTGCCTAATTATTTATCTGCATCTTATTCTATTTTAATAAGTGAGGCCCACGTAAAATTATATTGTTAGTATAGTTATAAAAAGTGAATATTTATTATTAAAATAATCCCACTTAAGAGCTTCTACCGCCACACACATTTTTTTTTTTTTTTTCTCCTACCGCCACTGATGTGATACTACCGGCATTAAAATAATAAAATAATCCGTAGGAAGAGCTTCTATCGAACACATTTTTTTTTAATTTATTTTATTTCTCCGTACTGCAGTGAATATACTACCATTAAAATAATAAAAAAAAATTCCTTACGCAGACAAATGATACTACCGGTATTAAAAATTGAAAAAAATAGCTCGTAGGTATAACTTGTCACTACCGACAATAAAAAATGAAAAAAATAATTTTATTCAAGCAATTCATTGCTAAATGATTCGAACTTCAACCTCAAACTCCGTACACTCGCTATATATGACCACCCGAGCACCACGGGCCTAGTCATTAATTTCAACCAAGGATATATCTTTATATTAAAACTTCACCATCCCCTAAAATCTATATTCTTGCATTATTATTATATTACGATTTATTATTATTAATAAGTCTATATAATACATATGGGGTTTTCTATTTAGAAATAAGTTAATATATATATTTATTAAGCAATGATTATTAGTAATGATTTTATATATAAAACAATGATTTTATTATTAAGAAATGATTTTATTATTAATAAAACTAGTGAAGTATAATAATAATGTGAGTATCGAATTTATAAAAGTAGTGAAGTATTATTATAATAATAATGTGATTATCAATATTAGACGTACTGATTATACCAATACTAAGTCTTTGCATAACATTAAGAGGAATAGTACATATTACATGTTCATTTTCATAAAATAAAAAATATAGAATGATTAATACAACCGACGCCTATTTTTTTGGCTCAGAATCCTAGCACTTTCGATAGTGATTTCGCTTATCGTGGTTCGGTTTCAAAGCCACAAATTGCACATTTTCGATGAGTCTTAGAAGGAATGATTTTCTCGAGTGCACTCTTGAATCTAGATTGTTTTTTGCGGCCCTTTGTTTGAGAAATATTAAGTGGCAAAACTCTCCTTCTTCTTCAACCTCTCGCATCTTCATCGTCATTATCGTATCCCATATCATGATTTGGATCTCCAATCTGTAATCAATGTCGCCATCCGCCAGCTCGAGAATATTCTCATCTGGATCATACTGGTCAACCAACTCTTTTTCTCGTGCATTCAGTTTAAGAACAGTTTTGTAACCTTCGACTGAGCAAGCCGCTTTGCTCGCTAACTCCTGGTAATCACCCATCAAATGATTATAGCGCATTGCTTGATTTTGTTCGAAGTCGATAGATGTGGAGTTAAAGAGTAAGTCTTCACCATTGCTTTTGTTCGCGCTCTCTTGTCCACACCGATGAAGTATCATGTCATCGCAGGTATTTGTGAAATACTCTTTGCTATGAAATATCTCAAGATGTGCTCGATAATTCACCGAGTGAGAAAACATTTGGCGCTTACATGTTACCGATCCCAGTTGTCAATTGTTGACAACTTCTTTATATCTTCCACCACTTTCAGTTGCATCTGCATTATACACTGCATAAACCTTAGTATCAGTGACACACAACTCACTAAGTTTATGAACATTGTATTTCATGGAATCGATTTAATGGACGTTGGAAACGTCTAAACATCTCTTTTGTGTACACTTGTGCAACATGAACTTCTAAACATGAACCGAGTACCATAATCCTTTTACGATGTTTTGTTATGTAGTCGGCCTTCCTCTCCCTGATAAACTATCTTTCTACAGCCTTTTGACTCTGCAGTACAAAACATAGCATACCTGTTGATGCATTAACATACTCATCAAAAAAGGCATTCATACTCTCGCTTCTTCTAGTGGTAGTCATTCCTGCGGCAAAATATCTCTTTGTATATGCTGGAATCCATTTCTGTCGTACATCATACAAACTTCCAAGCCATTCATTAGTATACAATTCATAGGAACTTATCAGAATATGCCAACGCTCTTCAAATTCCTCGATGGACAATGAGTTATACACACAGTTGTTAAAATCATTTTTGAACGATGGGTTCTCAGAATAAACATGATGCAATTTTTCAGGAAATTTATTGCTAATATGCCAAGAACACAATAAATGATAACTAGTTGGAAGTACCATAGCAATAGCATTACTCATGGCTCTGTCTTGATCAGTGATGATGGTTGTAGGTGCCTTGTAGTCCATGGCTTCAAGCCATGTCTGTAATACCCAAACGAAAGTGTCCTCTGTCTCGTCTCGTAACAGTTCAAATCCAAACAATATAGACTGATAATGGTGGTTGACCTCAGCAAATGGAACAAACGGCATGCCATACTTATTTATCCGGTATGTATTACCAAATGTCACAACGTCTCCGAACCGTTGATATATAAACCTTGATCGGGCGTCAACCCACAAAATACAAGCTATGCGGTTGTTTTCACTGGGTTTCACTCGAAAAAAATTCTTTCGCACTTCCGGATGCAAGTTTGTTCAAATGATTGACAAAGCAGACTTGTGCATCATTTTCATCTCGAATCACGCCTTAAATCTCGTACCACATTCTCAACATTAGCGAGAGAGAAAGGAACATTTTGCAACCCACCTCCCATTGTGCTCAAAACATTCATCATCTTACTAGGACCAATAATGGGACTTATTTAAAGTGTCAATTAAATTTCTTGCAACAGAGTAATATTTACGTGAGTCTCGATCAAATCTACTTTGGTGGGGGTCACTAAGTGATGATTGTGCTCTAATTCAACAAAGAGATATATACGTCGAATTGTCCTCTTTCTTATCAGGACAACATATATTCTAGCTTTGCACATTGTTCGTCCTATAGTAGTCTCTCTGTCTAGTTATTTTATTACTACTATCTTCATCATCGTGTAAACTCTTGCCAACAATTGGTGTACCGCTTTTCTTATATACATACTTTGCTAGATCCGATATCATTCAGATTAGAATGTTTATGACTAGTTGCAATTCTAATCTCAAATCCATTTTTATGAGCATATGATCTATAAAAATATTCAACCTCTTCTAACGCATACAAAATAATTGACGATATGCGGAAAAATATCGATTTATTATCACAACTTCACTAACAAATTCGGATGTATTATATGACATTTTGAAAAACTTACTTGTGAATAATAGTGATGAATTTTGCTCGATCAGAACTTCAACTTGATTTTCTGAAGTGAAAGTGGGCAACCAAATGAAAAAAATTATGAGTAGAGGAGAAAAGAGAAAATAATATCAGAGAACAAATTCTATAGAAGGATAAGAAGATAACTTGAGAAAATAATGACTTCCTAGACAATATTTAAAGGTAAAAAGATCACCTAATGCGACATGGCGGTTAATGCTCAAGAAGTCAAACTAATGTACTTTTCCCATATAATCAATGTCAGTTTTTTTTATTCCCATAGTGTTGTATTATTATGTTTGACTAATTATTCACCCAGACATTGTTTATAATAATAATAATAATAATAATAATAATAATAATAATAATAATAATAATAATAATAATAATAATAATAATAATAATAATAATAATAATAATAATAATAAAAAAATACATAAGCCATTAGAATATGGAATGGCTTTATTCTCAATTAAGTAATAATAATAGAATAATAATAATAATCGAATAATTATAATAAAATATTGAGAAATTTAATTTGGGGGAGATGAAATGTTTTAAGATATATCCAAATCCAAGGTAAGATATTTACAACTAGGCTGTGGTGCTCTTGGGTGGTCATATATTGAATGTTTGGAGCTTGAGGTCATGGGTTCGAGTCTAGCTAGTAGCGAAAAATTGATTTATTCCCAGTTATAGCCTCTCTTACCTACTTAACGGTTTTTATTAATAATATATATATATATATTTTTTATTTCAAATTAGTATATAGCCTCTCTTGGTAGAATCAATTTATTAATAATATATATATTTTTATTTCACTAGTTATAGCCTCTACCTACCGAATCAATTTTGAGAGGAATATATATATTATATTAAATTCAGATTTTAAAGCTTCTGCATCTTACTTAAACAAAGTGACAAACCTTTATCCGCCACATCGCCTCTAGAAATGCACCTCAATATTTTTTTTTTCGACCACTTTTTCGCGCCACATGCCTCTGAAAGAACACTGCAAGCTCGGTAAACTAAAAAGTTTGAGACATTTGTTTGAATTTGGTCCTAAATTAATTCATGTAATCTTGACATTTGCATGAGCTTATTTAAACGTCTATTGAGAACACATGTTGTTCAAACTAAAGTTCACTTGCCAAGCTAGATAAAATAAAAATAACAGAGAGTAGAGAGGGAGTATTTCGGAAGAGAGGAGCAAAAAAACTTCAACAAATTGAAGTGGCTGGAATCCATTTATTATATTCTGAAGACACCGAATTTTTTGTAAGATATATTGTTATTGGTACTCCATTTCATATTATTATTTGTAGCATGTAAGATATTGTTATAGCTGTTATTGTTATTTATTTTGTTTGAAATTGTTTTTATTTATTGTTATTTGTTCAATTTTATTACATTATATAAATGAAAAAAACTTATTCCATTAGTACTCAATTGTTATTATTATACGCATGTTATTACTTTTGTTGTTAATAGTTTTTCTTGTTAATGTTATTATTTCTTGTTAATGTTATTATTACATGCATGTTAATAGTTTTTAACATGCATAATGTTACTGCCTGCTTTTTTAATGCATGTTAATATTATTACATTATATACACGTGCATGTTATTATTACATGCATGTTGTTTAGTGATGACTAGTTTTTAATGCATGTTATTGTGTATTGTTATTAATGTCATTTTGCAGCATGTTACTTTCAACTTTATTTTGTCATGCAGAATACTAATATGGAATTGATGTATTTTTTTTAGGTAAAAGATGGACAGCTGGGAATATGGGCCAATTGATCCAAGTGTTCTTCATGATCAACAAGATCATGTATCAGATGATATATATCATGGGAGAGAGAGGGGAAAATTAGGCTCCAGTCAATATACTGATCAGAAATATAATCAGTGGGCTTTGACAAAAGAACAAAAAATCCTATTAGATAAATGTGGATTTGGAGTATTTAGTTTTCGAGGTGTTGTACACCAAACTGACCTTGGTCTGATATCTGCCTTAGTCGAGAGATGGCGCCCGGAGACCAATACTTTTCATTTAAACTGTGGAGAAATAACAATCACGTTAGAGGATGTTCACTTTATTTTTGGGTTACCGGTGGTGGGAAAGCCCTTAACGGGTCCCCTTGCTGTCACCAATTTGAATTATTTTAGGGATTGTTTTGGAGAAAAATTAGCTGGTGAATATTTTAGTTCAAAAAAATGCAGTGCAATTTTATTAGTGTGGTTGCATGAACATTTTAATAAATGTCCCGAGAATACAAATAAAGATGTTGTAGGGCGACACACAAAGGCATACATGTTGTGGTTGTGTGGGGCAATATTATTCCTTAATAGGAATAGAAATAGTGTGCACCCACGATATATGTCTTTTATTGCCAACGCTGAAGATTGTGTAACTTACTCTTGGGGCGCGGCAGTGTTAGCATATTTGTACTGATCTTTATATACTGCTACTAGGAAAGGAGTTAAATACATTAATGGTTGTGTTACATTGTTACAAATTTGGGCTTATGAGCGTGTAAGTATTGGAAAGCCTAACCTTGCCACAATCATCCTTATGGTTACCTAGGGCTTTAGCATGGTCCTATTTTGGAGCCCACAGCACCTCAGTAGACGTGAGAATCCCCATCACCATTTGTCATTTCTTGAGGGAGTTAGATATTAAGTCTATGTGGGATGTGGTTTGGCGGCCTTACATAATATGGGATGATGATATCGATGGATTTAATTTTGAAGGCGTGTTGTTGGGATCTGGTGGGGTCCCTTGATCCACTTTGATATTGTGGAATTTCGATCTTGGGACCGTGTGATGAGAGATGCAGTTCGGGTTCATGCAAGGCATACCATCAACAAACCAAAACCATGGTGACCTTAGGAAGGAGAAAAATTTAAATTTATTGATGTCGAGGATTGCGTGGCCTTGAGAGGGAATATATTTCGATGTGGGAGGCATACATGGATCATCTCAAGGACAACAAAACCGAAATTTCGATTATGTCCCAATAGATGATTACATGGTCTCGTATAGGAAAATTACACGTTGGAAAATTCACCGACCTCGACAGTGAAGCTTAACGACGATTGTTATGAGCCTCGGGCCATTTACAACCAACAACACCTTATTCAAATAGTATTAAATTATATTCTTCTTTAATAAATCATGTATTGGAGTAAATACTTAATATTATATTTTTTCATATTTATTGTTAATAATATTTGTTTGTGTTTATCTTACATGACAGGTTAAGAGTGCAAAGTCGTTACTTGATAAATTTTCAGTACTTACTCAGCTACCTCCCGAGTTGGTTCTGCAAAAAAATAATTGGGATTTCGAATACGCCCTATACGACTTTGAAGCAAGAGGTAAACAAATACCTCGACAGGGGGTCCCACAAATTTTGGACCACAGTCCCAATACACACAACTCAATGAAGGGCTTGGGAAACAAACTGATTATGTTGTACAAGAGAGCTACATATCCACCCCATAAGTAATCGAGGAGAGCTCCATTCCCACCACCCAAGCCTACGAGGAATGTTACATTCCAACCTTCCAAACCTATGAGGAGTGTTACATTCCAACCAACTCTTCATTTGCAGGACTTTCTGACGCCAAGGGATCTAGTTCACAAAAGGTATATATAGTTATGTTAATAGTGATGGTTTTAATTATTATTGCTAAATAATAATAATGTACATTTGGGTCTCAATCAGGTACAAGTTGCGGGAGACCACATCTCTTATGGACCAAAAGGGTCCTTATCCAAAAGACTTAAAGATTGGAAGGAGACATTTATAAATAAACATATGTTTGGAAACGTGGTGGCACCAGAAGAGGATTTATATCCTTTATCACATCCGCGTTAGTTATATGAATTAGAACACAATGCAGTGCAATCCTTAGGGCCTGGGAGTTGGATATTCGAGCATGTCATCGACGCTTATATGTTGTTGCTACGAGATAGAGAGAATACTACGTGTCATGGGAATACAAAGGTGGTCCCAATTTGGTTTCGTGAATTCATTCTTCATACATCTTAAGGTATTATGTGCCTCGCACTAACGTGAATACTGCATGGAGTTTTTGCAAACCGTATATTAACCAAGATGTTGGTCCACCTTTACACAAATGCAAATACATATTCATGCCGGTGTGTAGTACAAATCAACTCCATTTTGTCTTGTTCCTATTCGCAGTTGAAGATTGGATGGTTACCATAATTGACCCGCACTACAATGACACTATGTATATTAAGTTACATGAAATGTACTCAGAATTCATTAAAGTTGCAGTATGTTTAGTTTTAAAATATTTTAATTTTATAATGTCCTTTAATATTAAAAAATTATTTAACCAACTACTTTGTACATGCAGGTACATTTGATACCATTTTGTTTGCGAAATGGTAATCCGATCGTATGATGAGTGGCCCAAATGGTCTCCTACCGCGGACCTTAAAGATTCGAATCAAACAACACAACAACTCGGATCGTGGCATTTTTGTATGCAAGTATGTCGATTGCTTTTCGTTAGGGCCAATGGTAATATTTCAAGAAGAGAAGTGGTCCTTGGAAGATGTCACGATCTTTTCGTTATCAAGGCGTCGCATTGAGCTCTACAAGAAATCCATGAAGATTACTTCCCTCCGAGATATAGAACTTATCCAACGTTATCTAATGTACATATTAATTAATAAGAATGTCTATTTGGTTGAACTTTATGGGATTTTCAAATTCATAACTTAGTAATATTAATAATCCAACTTTATGGGATATTTTATTCTGACTAATATTAATAATCACATTATTTATATTAATATTAAAAATCATTATTAATATTATTTTTAATAATAGTAATACATGAATATAATAATAATAGTAATACATGAATATAAAATCATTATTTATATTTTATTAAAGAATGATATTTTTTAATATATTAATAATCCTTTTATTGATATTATTACAAAAATAAGAAAAAAATATTAAAGGGATAATAATAAATATAGATATTAACTTATTTCTAAATAGAAAACCCCATATGTATTATATAGACTTATTAATAATAATAAATCGTAATATAATAATAATGGAAGAATATAGATTTTGGGGGATGTTGAAGTTTTAATATAAAGATATATCCTTGGTTGAAATTAACAGCTAGGCCCGTGGTGCTCGGGTGGTCATATGACGAGTGTATGGAGTTTGAGGTTGCGAGTTTGAATCTATTTAGTAGCGAATTGCTTGAATAAAATAATTTTTTTTCAATTTTTTATTGTCGTATGATGTTTTTATCTTAAGTAGGCTATTTTTTTTTTTAATTTTTAATACCGGTAGTATCATTTTGTATTAAGTAGGAATTTTTTATTATTTTAATGCCGGTAGTATCAAATTGTCATTTAAGTACGGAGAAATAAAAAAAAAAAAAAAAAAAAAAATAATAGGTAGAAGCTCTTCCTACGGGGATTATTTTAATAATAAATATTCACTTTTTATAACTATAATTGACAATATAATTTTACGTGGGCCTCACTTATTAAAATAGAAATAGAATGCAAGACAGTAAATAATTAGGCACAACAACCTCGTGTCTTGGCTTATCAAATAGAAAAGTTAATCGCAGCCATCAATTCAATTTATCAACGGTCCAAAAAGGGGGTGTTGCACAGTACTCATAGCAACCGACTGCTATAGAAGGGCTCCCATATATATATATATATACGGTTTTAGTAATTTTAAACCATATATTTATATATAAAAACATATCAGGTTTTTATATATATATATATATATACACTTGATATATTAATACACACATTTACACATTATATATATATATAGTTTATATAATCCATACTTTATAATATATATATATATATATATATATATAATAATTTTGAAATAAAATAATTTTTGAGATATTTAAATAATAAAATTAATTCGAAACTAAATAGAAGATGCCCACAATTAAAAATGTTTTAATCAACATTTCCATATTCTTTCCAAATTCGGCCAAACAAGCATTTGATAATCAACATATGGCTTTTGTCCCACAATGCATGACCCAATTGATCTAACATTTTAAAATATCAAGATCAATAAAATCAATTAAATAAGATTTAGAAAATATTTTTGGTCAAGGTAAATAAGATAAATAAAATAATTATAATATAAATCCAATGGAGAGGATTCTACCCTTTTAATTAATTTATTTACTAATTATTGTTATCATCAAAATAAAACTAAAAGTTGGAGACCCAACAATCTCCCACTTTTTGATGATGACAACCAACTAAAAATATTTTCCATAAAAGCTCCCCCTCAATTTATGCAATCATCAAAAAATTTAAATTTTTGAAAAACTCTAACAAGAAACAATATATATAACAGTTATTTTTCTTCTCCCAGTAATATTTTTCTTCTCCCAGTAATATTTTTCTTCTCCCCCTTTGTCATCATAAAAAATGGGGATTGGGGGGAGGATTGTGACGCCCCCAAAATAGGTCCACACGACCCATTCTGAGTCACCAGATATCGTACTATAAAAATCAAATACAAACTTCATTTATACAACGGTTGAATCGTAAATGCGAGAATCGACCACAGTTAAACTGTGAGTTTTAATACAAATGTATGTAACTCTCATGGTGCCTCGACCACAACCTTACAATGGTACTTTACATAAAAATATAGTCAAAAACTGTTTTTGAAATTAAAATCTTTGGGAAGTGCTCAAGGAAGCCTTCGTACATGGGAGGCCATGCGTCTAGGTTATGATAGATATCATATGTCCACATAATTATCCTTGGTTAACCCAATAGACCCCAAAGAAAAATGAGAAGATTACTATCATGTTCTTTCCAATGGCGAGTCTTCTTTTGACATATAACTATCTCCACTGTCTGCAATTGAAAATTATATTTCAACCAAACTCCAAGATCATATAGGTAGTGCTTGTAGATATACTCAACAAGTGGATGTGTACAACACTGTCTTATGATAACACGAGGTTGTATGTTATTAGACATCTTGTATGATAGTGGCAAAACACCCTTCCAAAGTTGGGTTCACCTCACCCTATTCGGTTCACCAAAATTAAATATCAAATGATGTATACAATACGACATACTTATCTAAAGTTCTCAATAAAATTATTTTCATACTATTTACGGAGAACCTCAACAGCTATAGACCACCGTTCTATTCTCCTGTTACCCCCGCTCGACCCAGCTACACTCTTATTACCTGAAAGGAATTGTGAAGCAAAAATGGGCGAGCACAACTAGCCCAGTAAGAAATATCATAACTAAAGATAATTTACATCATCAATAGCCTTCATCAGTAATAAATCAGAGATTTAGAACATATGGTAGATGATAAAACTTTTCAACCATTGTTGCAGCGGAACGAGCAATTCATTAGAAGAGTCAAATTGACCATTAGGTCTATTATCTTCTCCATATTAAAAGTCCACCAATAATATTTTATCCCTGTAACATTAATCAACAATTCCTGTCCACAATCATATGAATAACTTATAATCATAATTGTGATTCTCTTCGCACCCAGGACGAAGATAATTTTTATCACCTATCTCCACCTGAAACATCAAAAATCATGGTTATACCAAATCATAATTCCTGCTCACAATCATACTAATAAATTCATCTTTGCACTACGGCTAAAGATATTCATTAACAATTCATCTTTGCACTACATGCCAAAGATATACAAATGTATTTTAGAAGAGTCAAGTAGAGAATGATATCTACTATCTTTTACAAATTAAAAGTGTATAATCAATATTTTATCGCTGAGACTCAACTTAATAAATAATTCACATCATCGAATCATCCCTGCACTATGGCCAAGTGTAAAACCCCAAATTTTACGAATAAAGATTTAAATTTCTCAATTTTTTTTTGAATATTATGGTATGGATTTAATATAATGTTATAGTTGTGGGTAATACTTATAAATTTTGCAAATTATGCAAGTTGTTATATTATATTCGATTGGTCGGGGAATATTCTTTGTGTCGGGGAATATTCGTACGACGACACAATCATTGGTGGACCCCACAATGGAATTATTGTCGGATTGAGAAAACGAAAAAAAATATTTTTATGAAAATAACGGCGGAAGTTTACCGTTAATACTGTTGAACTACTCAGTAGTAAAAATACAATGTCTTACACGTGGTTGCATAGTAGCACACCAGTATTGATTATTGATGCTTACGTGATAAGTCACTCGGTTTTGTTTTATTGATATTATTAATGTAATAAAAGCGTAAAAGCTTTTTATATAAAAAAATGTAATACTTTTATAAAGTTATTCTATAAATGGAATATATTATATTCTATTATGCATAGTGTTTTGCATAGTAAAATCTTTTTATATAAAACAGAATACTTTTATAAAGTTATTCTATAAATAGAATATATTATATTTTATTATGCATAGTATTGCATAGTGCCTGCATAGTGTTTTGCATAGTAAAATCTTTTTATATAAAACAAAATACTTTTATAAAGTTATTCATTTTATTAGATTATAAATAGAATATATTATATTTTATTTAAAATATTTTGCTTTAAATCTGGACCGTCTAATTAAAAGTAAATCAATCTGGACCGTTCATGAATTAGTTACTATGCAGTCCATTCTTCTATAAATAGAAGCTCATTCCTTCATTATTTCTTATGAATTCACTAAAACTCTAGAGAGAGAAACTATGGAGAGAATTCTTCTTCTATAATCTTGAGCGTATTTCTTTGGAGTTTAAGAAAGCTTTGCGCGTAGTGCAAGTTTTCTTCAAGTATATCCTCGCCCTACCAGTCGGAGTACTCTTCTTTCAAAGGTAAGAGATATTATTTGTTGTACTCGTAAGGGGTATTATTTCTTTTGTATTCATGAAGAGAACTTCTGTTATTCCATTCTTTATTATTCTGTTGGAATAACTTTTGTATCTGTGATCTACCCTATACTTGGTGAAATTAAATACATTATTCCATTTTTATCATTATGTTGGAATAACTTTGTCTATGCTAAGTAAGCGCATACATGGTGAAACTCTGTTGTTATTCCATTCTTTATTATTACATTGGAATATCCTGTGCATGCGTTTTACATCGGACTCGGTTCCGCTTTTATTATTTTGTTGGAATATCCTCACATGCGTGCGTTTTACGGACTGGTTCCGTTATTTATTATTCATTGGAATAACTTTTATCATATCTGAAGTACCGCATACATGGTGATTTTTGTTGTTATTCCATTCTTTATTATTCTTTTGGAATATCCCATTGCGTTGCAAATTTACTTTGACTGGTTTCGTTATTTATTATTACATTAGAATAACTTTTGTCTATCAATCTGCACCGCATGCACAGTGATTTCTTTTGTTATTCCATTCTTTATTATACTCAGTTGGTTAAAGTTTTGACTTCTATACTCCATGAAATTAGTGGAATATCCTTGATATTTGCGCTTTATCCAGTATCTTTTCTTGGAAATATTCTTCTGAGCATTCTTGAATTTTACTCTACAAAGAATTATCATGTTGACAATTTGGACGTTATTAGTTCCTGGATAAATTAATTCTTGAACTTGTTTTATTGAATTATTATGTCATTGTCATCATCCTCATGTTTATATTATGTTCAAAGTCATCTGTGGCCTGTAGTGCATAGATGGACTTGGTATGATAATGACCAGGGATTATTCGATATAATCATGACCAAAATATTACAAATGATATGGAAAAAGTCCTCATTGGCCCGTAGTGCATTGATGGACAGTTTTTGGTATGATTATAGCTATGGATTCTCTTCGGCCAAGGATGCAAAGATGAATTATTTTATGGCATGATCAGGACCGTTGATGAAAACATGATTATCTTTAGCCCGTAGTGCATGGATAATTCGTGGTCCTGATACTAAAGAATATCCTTGGCCTGTAGTGAAGGAATGATTTGATGATGTGGATTATTTATTAAGCTGAGTCTCAGCGATTAAAGTGATGAAAAACCTTTTTAATTCATAAAAGATAGTAGATTATATTCTCTACTTGACTCTTTTAATGAATTGCGTGTTCTGCTGCAGTTAAACTTGATGTCTATTATATTTTATCAGTTTAACATTATTGAAGACTAATGATAATTTATTCTGCATTATCTTAGTCATAATATTTCTTACTGGGCTAGTTGAGCTCACCCTTTCCTTCACTGTTCTCTTCAGGAAATGAGAATATAGCTGGGATGAGTCGGGGAACGGAGTGACGGTCTAGATGATAGCAAGTAGTCCTCACTATTCTGTTAAATAGTGTGACAATAAATGTAATGAGGACTCCTTTGAGTGTGGATATTGTCTAGATGACAATATTCTTATTAAAACTCTTAGTTTATGGTTTGTCGTATTGTTTACACGACAACTGTATTATTAAGTTGTATTTGAATTTTGTACCATGTATTTAGCGACTCAAGATGGGTGATGTATACCTATTTTGGGGGCGTTACACCAAGGATATTCATGTAATCATCAATGGTCATGATTATACCGAATAATCCCTGATTATAATCATACCAATAACTGTCCATCAATGCACTACGGGCTAATGAGGACTTTTACCACATCATCTATAACATTACGGGTCATGATTATACAGAATGATCCCTGGTCATAATCATACCAATAAATAGTTCATCTATGCACATAAGCCCAAGATACTCATCAGTCAATAGTTCATCTTTGTACGTAAGCCAGAGATATACAACTGTTAAACCAATAATCAACAGTCCATCTTTGCACGTAAGCCAAAGATATACAACTTTAAACCAATAATCAACAGTCCATATTTGCACTTAAGCCAAAGATATACAACTGTAAAACCAATAATCAACAGTCCATCTTTGCACGTAAGCCAAAGATATACAACTGTAAAACCAATAATCAACAGTCCATTTTTGCACGTAAGCCAAAGATATACAACTGTAAAACCAATAATCAACAGTCCATCTTTGCATGTAAGCCAAAGATATACAACTATATAACCAATAATCAACAATTCATCTTTGCACATAAGCCAAAGATATACAACTTAAAACCAATAATCAACAGTCCATCTTTGCACGTAAGCTAAAGATATGCAACTGTAAAATCAATGATCAACAGTCCATCTATGCACGTAAGCCAAAGATGACTTTCATCACAATATAAGCATGAGGATGATGACAATGATATAAGCATTAATCAAACGAAATCAAGGATAAATATTAAAGAATTTAAATTTATCCAGAGTTTAAAAATATCCAAATTGTCAACATGATACTGCTTTGTGGAGTAAAATTCAAGAATAATATTCATGTACCAAAAATAATTTGGACAGAAAAGAAATATATTTTTTTGGATAAATAGTACCCCACAATAGTACCCTATGAATAGTACTTTGGGAATAGTACCTCGGGAATAGTACCCCGGCATGATGTAACCACCCAAAAAAATTGAACATTTGTAAATACTTTTAATAATGGATAAAATAATATTATTTATTATTATTACGTGTTGATAAGATGAATGTCGTTCTATAACCTAGAAACGTCGGAATGACATAGTATTTTAACTACGTGAATGAATTAAAGTGTTTGAATTTCTAAGACAAAAATAAAAGCTTTCCGAGAAATTTTACAAAAAACACTATTCATCGATTTCTGCTCGGGAATTATTTTTGAACTTCCAAGAAATATGTAACGTTATAATATCAATGTGAGATGGATTATGTAATAATAATCTAAGTATGGAAAATGTAATATTTCGTATGCGGACCTAAATTGAGAACGTTAGAAATATTAGGCGTTAAGAAAAAATGTATTAATCCTATAATGCGTAGGCATTGTGTGAGGTATTGAACGTAAGTTTAATATGACGTATTATACTATTATGTATGGAGAATGAAATAGCATATATTATAATTTAGTATATGAGCTAGCATACGAGAATTATACGTGGTGTATATATGCTAAGGTGTTTAATTAAATGGAATGGACTTATATGATTATTAACTTAATGGTAGAAGTCCAATAGAAAATGATATGCAAGCCCAACAAGGAAATGAGTTAGATTAATTAAGCAAGCCCAATGAATTGGCCATGATCCATGGAGCAAACCATGTTAATGTGGGTAGTCTTGATGGGCAAGCATTTTGTGTGGTGAGCAAGTGTTGTGATGGCCAAGTACTAGATGTGCTAGACAAGTTTACTTAGCTGTAAAGTGATGAATAGTAATGAGGTGGATTAAGTAGGTAGAAGGCAATAAAGACCATTATGCCCTAACTTTGAGAGCTCTCTATTTAGAGCTCTCTATAAATAGAGAGCTCTCAATTCATTTGTTGCTTGATAAAATTCCTCCCAACTTCTATCAAAATTAGGTGCTTAAGTGTTAGAAAGAATAAGCTCACATAAGTCAAAAGTTCTTTGCTAGTTTTCAAAGAGAAGAAAAGTACAAGTGCTTCTAGGGTAAGACTCTTGTCTAATATATATTCATCTCTATCATTGTAGAGTGATAAGAGAAGTATGATTGTATGCTAAGAATAAAAGAAGTAAGTAATAAATGAACTTAAGCCGAATAAGTTGAATAAGCAACTTGAACTTGAATAAGTTGATAAATTTGTGAAGAACTTATCATATGATTGTCATATGATGTTAGTATGTTTAATATGGTATGAAAACATTGATTGATAGACTTAAGTCCATAGTAAGTCTTAAGCAAGGAAATTTGTAGTTTATAAGTTGAATAAGTCATTAACTTATGAGAATAAGTCAAAACCTATTTTGATAATAAGTTGGTGTAATAAGTAACTTGAAATGTTCATATGTTGATTAAAATTCATTTAGAATGATTAGTAAAGAGGTTTTGCCGGAATTCACACGATTGGACGATAATCGTCGAATTCGTAAAATTCTCGGAATGGAAGTCGTATTTTGTGTTTGAAGTCGAAAACGTTGGTTTTCGATGGAGACAAGTCATATTTGGCATTATAGAGTTGCGTACTCAAAAATGACCGAATTCCGACTTAGAACGAAAAAACGAGCATTGAACATTCACGAACGTTTATCGTTTTTGTTAAAAATGAACTAATAGGTTAAATTTTAGCAAACGAAGTCAGATAGATAAAATTCTTGCATGAACGCATAGAGTATGTAATTTGTGAACCACAGGCTTTTGAACGAGCCAATTTGGACTTATAACGAAGAAGTTATTCGTCCGGGAGTTTCACAAAATTTCAAAATCTGCAAATTATCGAGAGGCTGAGAGTTGGGCGCCATAAACCAACCCAAGGTCAAATAAATAGTACGCAATGATCTTTAAGACGCGATCATCTTGACATACTTCTAAATCGTGCCACGGTGTGAGAAGGAGAGTTACGTGTGCCGCCGTAGCGCGAGTTGAAGGTCTATGACCGGCGCCGCAGCGCTAGTCCTAGGATTTCGACAGACATGAATGTTTACAAATATAGAATGAAAGAGAACTCATTAGTAATGAACTAAGGTATAAGTATAACATTGTTAAGGCATTATTAGACACTTAATGTATGATGATTAAAGGGTGATAATCAATTGAATATGAACGTAATGAGAATGATGTAATGAAAGGCCGGAACCATTAATAACAATCTAAGTCAGGATTTAGATTGAGATGAAGGGTAAGATATAATAATATACATACTTGATTATATGTGACCTAATGTGGTACGTTATATGATCATGTATTGTAGAGACTTAGAGACTTAAAGTGTACGTGTGATAATCAGTAAGCAGACGCTAAAGTCAAGTATTCTAACCCTTGTTCCAGTTCAGTTTGGACAAGCTTTGTAATTCATGTATTCTTTCGCATGAAGTCTTGAATGATGAAGTCAAAGCCAATTCTTTCGGCTAGACTTATATTATAAATCTACCAAGCATGATTAATGTTTACCGAGTTATATTGGTGTGGTTTTCAAACGAAGACTGAGTATGCTAAAATGTTTTTGTCGTTTAACGACAGGCACGTGAGGTTGCCACAACTTAAACGAATACACGTTTAAGGAATGTAGCATTGATCAACATAGAGTACTATAGGCTGATCACCTAGACGTGCTCGTAAGTAATGTCGGACTTACGAACTTAGTGCCGGGATGTCCTTTTCAAAAGAACTTATGAAATGCTTAAGGTCTTGGACCGGAATTGATGTTTTCTGAATATTATTGTTGTAAAACGTTTTGAATGAAAAGAAGTGCTATTTTGAATTATCGATAGTACTTAACAGAACTATTGTTCTATTCTTGAAGATATATATGAGTTCTATGTTTCAAGTATGTTGTTTATTAGAATTGTAGTACTTGCTGAACTAGTCATGCTCACTCTTGCTTGAACCATATGAACACAGCTAAGATCGAGCGGACTGAAGGCTCCGATAAAGATAAGGGCAAGGCAAAGACAAACCCTTAGAATACTTATGTAATAGTATTGGTAAATATTTGTAATATATTGAATATTACGACAAGAACAAATGAATGGGTTATAAAGAACCTGGGGAAATGTAATATTATTTTTTATATATAGAAGACATATTAGTTCTTTTGAGACTTTTCAATTGAATGAATGTGTGAATGGTAGTACCATGTAGCACCATCTGTCGGGTTGGAAGATACCCAGATTTGGGGGCGTCACAGGTTGGTATCAAAATATTAGGTTATAAAACTTAAGGGGGGATTAAAAACCTTAAGTCATAACCTTAAGAGAAGTCAAAGAAGTACAAGAAGAAAATAACCTTATAAAAATGCATTATAATTATGTTATGTGTTTTTATTATTCTACTGACGTGTACTAATCAATTTAATTATTTTGTGTAGAGGTCAGGAGTAAATGGAATGTATGTAGATGGTCAGACCATTAGTGAAGAATCGGTGAACCAAGTATAGGTCATACCGAACCCCGTAGCAGCAGATCCAAAAATAGTGGTTATTGAGTCTGGAGACTCGGATGATGCTGACTACATATTAGTATTAGATGGGATGATAGAGGAGGAAGTAGAGATAGTGTCCTTTAATCCAGTAGCTATAGCAGCGGAGATAGCTCTTGGGGGGTTGATGATGTCTGTGTTTGTAAAGCCCCCAAATCCGGGTACTTGAAACCCGAACTTGGTGCTTCACGATACCATTTTTATGGGCAAAATAATACTAATAATAATAACAATAATATAAAGATCAACTAAATTTTCATATCATCAGAGTCTAATCCCCAAGTACGAGACCTTTAAACATTCATTACATAATATTATATAATTAGATATCATAGTATTCATAATCTCAAAATATTACATAAAACAATACTGCATTCACTCAGCAACTTTCCCCTTTCCCTTGTTCTTAGTGGAGCCTTCAGGTTGTTCGCACTTAGCTGAAAACATTTAAATTAAGCAAGGATGAGCATTTGAGTGCCTAGCAAGTATTAACAATTATATATATATATATATATATATATATATATATATATATATAAATTTGAAAGAATTTAAATGTTTTCTTTATACTATCCTTCTACAACAAGTCAATAGTTGTGAAGTAATCTGTACCAAGGATAATAGTTACATAACAACTCTCTTTCAAACTTTTGAAACTATGTATTGACTATAAATAGGGTTAAAGTGACATACTATGAACATTGTTTTCATTTTCGAAAAGGTTAAATGAACTTCATCTCAGAACTCGTCATAACTTACTGCACGGGGTGATCGGCCGTTTGTACCTGTGATTGATCAATACTACATAACAAGAACGATGTGATCGTTCACTCTGGTTGCCTTGGGCACATAAAAATTTTCCCGTGAATGGGATGTTCATACCTGTCGGGGTTCTAAACCAAAGGTTTTATCTTGATCAACAATAATCTATAGTTCAACATATATATATATATATATATATATATATACGGGTAATTTGACAAAGGTGTATCAACATGTGGTTAACTGCAATGATTATCCAAGTGGGGACACTTGTATAACCATTTTATAGAAATTGATTGAATGTAATATATATCTGAATTACCATATACTAACATGTTGATAATCAATGGGCATATATAATATAGGGTTAATAATCTGTATAGTAATAATATAACTCTGAAACATTCTTACTCATGTCCATTGCATAAAGGAAATGCAAAGGTAGGATACTTGCCTGATACGCTGCTTACAAATTTGCAACTTAGTTTTATCTTTTATAAAATCACCTATCAGTAATAAAATCATTTTACTGATTAGTATAACATATCGTAACATATAACACTGCCTATTGCAGTCAGCACATTACTTAATCTCATTGTCACATAGGTCCAACAATCATTGGATCACAAACAAACATTTATATAACCAAATTATCTAAGTCTAGATTAATTTTTGAAGCATGTCGGTCTACTGACAGCTTTATCGGGTAATAATCGAGTCTAAGACTCTATCTCGAAGTTCAACATTTGTAAATATCAGTCATATTATTTTTAAATGACTTAATATAATTTCAAAACATTTATTATAATTTATCATGAATTTTCAAACACTGGAATCATAATTAAAAGATTTAAATATCAAACAATTCCGTTATCATTAATATTTAAACTATTAATGAAACCATTGCCAAAATATTAAAGTTATTTATAATAACTCAAAATATTTTAAAACATTTATATTACCCTTAAATGATTTTAAAACATTTAAAATCATTTTAAATAATCATCATTAATATTTAAATCATTTTAAATAATCATCATTAATATTTAAATATTAATGTACCATTTATCCAAATATTAAAAGTCATTAATTATAACTTAAAATATTTTTAATTCATTTATATCCCTTTTAAATAATTTTAAATTAATAAAACTATTTTTAAACTATTTATTTAATATAATTATTAAATAAATTTAATATCATTATTATTAAATTAATATCATTAATATTAAATTATTAATGATATTATCCTTAAAATATCTTTAAACACTTTATTTTTATTTAAAATGATTTTTATAATAATAAAATCATTTTAAAACTAATTTATTTAATATAAATATTAAATAACTATAATATCATTAATAATAATTAATTAATGAATTTAACCTTAAAATATTAAAAGGTATATTTTATAACTTAAAATATTTTTAAATACCTTATTATTATTTAAAATGATTTTAATCTAATAAAATCATTTTAATTTATTTATTTAATTCATTTAATAAATAACTTAATTATCATTAATATTAATTTATTAATGAAAATGATCACATAATATTAAAAGTCATTAAAATAACTTAAAATATTTTCTTATATCATAATATAATTTTAAATGATTTTTATGTATTAAAATCATTTTAAATAATTTATTTAATATTATAATTAAATAAATTAAATACTTTTAATATTCCAAAATATTAAATATTTATGAAATATATTTAAAATAATTAAAATATAATTTTCGGACTTTAAAATAATTTTTAATAATTTATTTTGTATTTTTTAGAATTAAAAACTAATTAATACTAATTATTTAATAAAAATAATTAATTTTGTACAAAATTGTCGCTAAAAGACCACTATATGACGAGCGTAACCAATCATTGTAGGTGTTCTTCGTGTTCTTGGCTAAACCCAGAACACCATGTTTAGTATCGTGTGTGCTACTTTGACTAAGTGTATCTGACAACTCGTATAGCTTCTGGATGAAATAAGACTTCGACCTTGTAGTATTAATGCATGTCTACATGACCCAACAACAAAAATGATCATAACACATAACACAAGAGAGATCTGAGCCCTCAAAGAAACTGTCAGACTGTTCTTCATTTTCTGGGTTACCTAGAAAATGAAGAACAGCTCGACCTGTTCACTTTGGGGCATCCACTACATGTTGATCGAGCATTATTTTTGTGATCTATAAACTTCAGCATGTAAACCACATGTAGGACTAGAGATCTATAACAAAATATCAAGCATAAATGATCCGGTCAAACTACAGTCAGAAACTAGTTCATACGGTTTTTGGAAATTACCAGAAACACAAATCCGTGATCTCCTATGCTAGTTTGACCAAACATATCCTTCAATCTATTCATGATTTCAGGGATCTAAAAGCTTAATCTTGTAGTTAATATACCATTTTACAACATTGATACAAAAATTGAAACAAAACAACAAACAACCCAAAGATCTCAAAATTACAAAAAGTTGTCGACGCCGCTTTTTCAATTAAGGTCACTTGATTTTTGGCCGGCCATGGTTGGTCAACGGTCTTTATCATTAATAACTTCAATTCTAGACATTAATTTGTTACACTACCACTTGCGGATGAAAGATAACATAGCAAACTATAGATCCAAATAATAAAACATCAAAAACAACAAATGAACAAGAATCATGGCTCCTACATTACATTCGTTGTCGGACCACGAGATTAATTTTTCCGCATTTTTGAAAATCAACGATTTGAAGACTTAGATGTTATGGATTTGTATACTACCAACCCGGATCACTAAATTAGACTACAAACAACACATTACAACATCAAATCATAATATCTAACAATGAATCATAGTTCGATTTTGAATAGGGTTTATACCTTTAAATGAGAAATTTACGATTTTGGCTTTATGAATCATTAGTGGATTTCGTGGGGCTTGAAAATGGGACCGAAAATGCTACTATAATTCGTTGGTTTTAGTGAGAGAGAGGATTGGTTGGGTGTTTATGCAAAATGGCTAACAAATGCAAGCTTCTCTCTCTCTCAATCTATATATAGAGCTTGCATACAATGGACTTGGCTGATTTAGAGCTGATTGTTGTCAGTTATCATCACATGGGGTTAGTAAGGTTAGGTCACCAACTCCACCTATTGTGAAAACCTACATATTAGCTTCTTTAATGCTCAAAAGGGCATAGTGGTCATTTTGCTTGAGATGTTTATGGCACATTGGTCAATTAGCAAACCTTTAGGGTTTAACCCTAAGGTTTAGCACATTGCATTTACAAGGTTTTGCAATTATGGTTTGTATAAAATAACAATTTTATTTTCCAAAATTTATAATTAAGGTTTTGTTAATTAGCTTAGGCTTCTAATTATACATGCACATTAGGGTTTAATAACAATAATATAATTAACCTTGCTAATTATAACAATTAGGGTTTACAATTTTGGTAATTAGGGTTACCAAATTACAATTACGATTTTCTAATTATCAATTTAGGGTTTTAGGTATTAGGGTTTTAATTTACTAATTAGGTTTACCTTAATTAGCAAATAAAATCTATCATACATGTTATTAATCACAGTAACACAATTTCTGACTGATCACAAACTCCAGTTTAGGTTTCAAATTAGGGTTTCTAATTTCAAGAATTAGGGTTTTCATTCATAATTATGGTTTTCCATAATAAGCATATTATTACAACATAAATCATATAACACAGTTATATAACAGTCTTGAATTTCCCATTTAATTTTGAAAAATAGGGTTAAACCAATTAATGCTAGGGTTTGGTCAATTGACCAACCATCAACAGTACGTACATATAGTACATATTTATAGTACTGAAAAATTAAAATATATTTGATATTATAATATTATTCTCATTCATTGATCAAAACCCAGAACTAGGGTTTGGATTCTATATCTGATTTATCTGTCGTAGTTAACCTTATTAATTAAGTTAAAATAATTAACTTAATAACCTGAACAAAATTCATATAATAAAATAATTATTCTATAATAATTTCATATATTCTTTAAATAATATATACCTATAATTTCATGGAAAAATAATTAATAAAATATTTCTAATATAAAATTAATTATTATAAGAATATAATTTATAATAATCAATATTTCTAAAATAAATTTATCTGCAATTATTCGAGTAATAAATAAATTTTATTTATCACACATATAATTATATACATATTATCTTGGCACATATCACCCATATTTATTTTAATAATAATAAAAAAATTTATACGCAAAATTTATGATTTATTTATAAAGAAAATATCGGGTTGTCACACTGTTCATGTCAGTATTGGATAGAAATATCCATTATTGTCAGGAGGTCAAGGAGCTGAGAGTAAAGCTCCAAGCTGTCATAGAGGACAAGACTGATGTTGAGTCCATGTGGGAGTAGGAGCATGATGAGAGGATTTTGGCTAAGGACAAAGTCCACGAGTTAAAACATGAGGTCTTTGAGCTCACGGAGGAGCTAAAGACCAAGATGCAGAAGATGGGGAGAATGTCCTATATTCATAGGAGTTCTCATACAGATTTCCAGCAGCAGGTAGCTGGATATCCTGTAGAGGTGGGGCAGACACGACATACTATTAGCCGTGATATCATTGTCGGTCTTGCCAAGCGATTTTTCGAATGCCTTAAGGCGGATGTAGACTAGTAGTAGCTAGAGTAGTTTCAGTATGTAAATATTTTGTAATTAGTAGTGACGTAAAGCCCTCTTTGTATAGTAAAGGGTAGTCTTTTGTAAATCCCAATTTTTGGAAAGCTATAGCGGGAAAGTAATGTAATCAACTTAGGCTGTGTAATGTAACCGATGTAGTATTATACTACAAAAATGAATATAAGCCTTTTTATGGAAAACAATGAGTAATGGATGTTGGAGTTATTGTTTAATATTGAATGATAACTAATAAAGAAAGGAATAATAATGAAATGTGTTTATTGTATCAGCAAAATGCCGCCGAGAAGAGTGCAACGTAACCAAGGTGCTAACATGAATCAGCTGGAGGGAGGTCCGGTTAATCCGATGCAGGAGTTTGTTAACCTGTTAACAACTGCTTTTAATAGAACAGGGGCTAATATCCCCGTAAATCCAGGAGTAGCACGAGCTACTACCTTTAAGGATTTCAAGAGTGTGGGTCCGCCAGAGTTCAAAGGAACTACAGACCCTATTGAAGCCCAAACGTGGGTTAAGGAAATAGAGAAGGCATTTGTGATAGAAAATGTCGACGAGGCCTAAAAGGTTGCATTTGAAACCTATATGATGAAGGGAGAGGCCAACTTTTGGTGGGAAGCCAATCAGGCTAGGGATGGGATAGCAAATCTGACGTGGGAGAGGTTCAAGGAAATATTCTTCGAGAACTACTTTCCCACGAGCATGCAGGGAAGGATGGAGATGCGGTTTCTGGAGTTGAAACAAGGGGACATGACGGTTCCCCAATACGCCGCCAAGTTTAATGAACTGGCGAGGTTCGCTCCACATCAAGTGGATACTGAGGTTAGGAAGGCACGACGGTTCGAGCAAGGCTTGAAACCCTGGCTCTATAACCGTATTTCGGTGTTTCAATGTACTTCTTTTGGAACCATTTTAGAAAAGGCGATAATTGCCAAAGGTGGTTGTGAGGCTCTGAGTTAATACCACAAGGACAAGAAGAGCAAGGGGAAAGTAGATGGGGGAGTAAAGATCGAAGGAGCCAGTGGTAGTGGCGAGGGACAGAAGAAGAAGGTGTTTAGCTCTGGGAATACCGAAGTGAATCAAGGAGACCCGAAGAGAAGAATGGAGGCCTGCAAGACCTGTGGGAAGACTCACTTAGGAGTCTGTCTCAAGGGGAAGGCCGTCTGTTACAATTGTGGACAGGAGGGGCACATTGCACCTAACTGTCCGAGTCTGAAGAAGAATCACGGATGCTTTGTATGTGGGTTAACCGACCACATAGGAAATAACTGCCCGAAGAAGGGTACGGACGGGAATCGGGGCACTAATAGCAGTAAGTTAGCTATTAATGGTCCAGCGCAGCCAGGTAGGCCGATGGGCCGTACCTTTAACATGACAGTCCAAGATGCAGTTGCATCAGGGGACGTCGTCGTATGTATTATTCCGATCAACGACATAAATGCCTACGTGCTGTTTGATTCGGGTGTTACTTGTTCGTTTAATACTTGCGATTTTGCTAGACGATTAGGATTACTTCCCGAAAAGTTGCCTATACCTTTGAATATTAAGGTAGCAAACAAAGAAATAATTCCTGTTAAAGATGTTCATAGGAGTTGTTGCGTAGATATACTGGGTTGTAAATTATCGGTAGATTTGTTACCGATAAAGTTAAGAGAATTCGACGTAGTTCTTGGAATGGATTGGTTAGTGAACCATGGGGCAATTATAGACTGTCAAAAGAAAAGTGTGAACATTAAAAGGTTAAGACAACCTCAGGTAGTATTTTACAGGAATAGATCGCCGGGACGTTCGTGTTGTCTAACCATGACACAAACTAGAAAATTACTGAGGAAGGGATGCGTAGGTTATCCGTGTCATGTTATTGATACCCAGAGAGTGGTTGCAACCATGGAACAAATACCTATATTGAGAGAATTCGCTGATGTATTTCCGAGTGAATTGCCGGGTTTTCCGCTGGATTGGGAGACAGAGTTTGTAATAGACATCGTGCCAGGAGCGGCACCAGTTTCCAGGGCACCGTATCGTATGGCGCCAGTGGAAATGAAGGAGTTGATGGTGCAATTACAAGAATTGTTGGACAGGAAGTACATTCAACCGAGTGTTTCGCCATGGGGAGCACCGATACTGTTTGTCAAGAAGAAGGATGGATCGTTAAGACTTTGTATCTACTACCGAGAGTTGAACAAGTTAACGATAAAGAATAAATACCTATTGCCCAGGATCGATGATTTCTTTGATCAGTTGAAAGGGGCTAGGTATTTTTCTAAAATAGATTTAAGAATGGGGTATTATCAGTTGAAGGTTAAGAAGGAGGATGTACCAAAGATAACATTCAGGACTCGTTATGGTCATTACGAGTTTTTAGTGATGTCATTTGGGTTGACAAATGCACCAGCTGCATTTATGGATATGATGAACACAGTGTTCAAACAATATTTGGATAAGTTCATCGTGGTGTTTATTGATGATATTCTAGTCTATTCTAAGACGCCAGAAGATCATGCTGAACTCCTAAGATTAGTGTTGGAGACACTAAGAAAGGAGAAGTTGTATGTGAAATTCACTAAGTGTGAATTTTGGTTGGAGAAGATACAATTTTTAGGTCATGTCATTGACCATGAGGGAATTTCAGTAGATCCAGTGAAGGTGGAAGCTGTGATGAATTGGGAACAACCGAAAACGTCGACTGAGGTGCGGAGCTTCCTAGGGTTAGCGGGTTACTATCGGAGATTCATGCAGGATTTTTCGAAGATAGCTACTCCATTGACTAACTTGACGAGGAAGACGGTGAAATACGCTTTGTGACGCCCCCAAAAATAGGTATACATCACCCATTCTGAGTCGCCAGATACATGGTACAAAATTCAAATACAAACTTAATTATACAAACGTCGTGTAAAAAAAATACAACAAAACATAGCTGAGAGTTTTAATTCGGAATTTTTAAAATTCATTTACTATTTTTCAAAAATCAATTTCTAATTAATTCCTTAAGAAATTAGCTACCTCAAGTTTAACTTCAGAAATTCCCAAATCTTGGAAGGATCTTACACATGTTAACGTGAGCCTCCAGTTTAAATTTCATGGTCATCGGAGCTATAGAACTCCGGTTATAGCATTTTTCCACAGAAAAACCTAAATATTGAAATGGTCATAACTTGCTCATTTTAAGTCGGAATGAGCTCATTTTTGGATAGGAGGTACCTTATACCATATACTTCATGTCCCAAAAGGCCAGAAGTTTTCTCACAAATTAAGTGGCCGAAATAGCCCTTCTAAAAATCTGGACAATAGCATTTCGGTAATTTCCAGCTTTTGACTCCTTTGCTAAAATCAGTCTACACGAAAATCTATAACACTTTTTCCAGTTATTCCACTTGTAGATACTACAAAACTCATAGATCTAACTCTAGAACTTGACCACGCTCAAAAATTCAAAATATAATAGGAGATATGGTCAATTGAATTTCATGTTCCATTTTGACCAAAATTTGATTTTCAACCCTTTGTGATTTCTAAGAAACTTTCATGTTTTCACATAATAACCAATATAACTCATCATAAAACTTACTAATACTTCATATACCCATGATTTTTATCAGTCTAATGCTTTTATTATGACTCTCATCATAATCAACGTAACCAGATCATTTCCACAATTTTATAAGGAATGAATATAAAGGATCATTCACCATGCATGTGGTAATCCACATAGACAAATTATTCCAACAGAATAATAAAGAATGGAATAACAGAAGGATTCATCATACATGCGATAGAGACCAAGATGAATGATTATTCCTAACGAAATAATAAATAATGGAACCAGTGTCCCAGTGTAAACATTATTGACGGGATATTCCGGCTGTAATAATAAATGCGGAATAATAAATAATGGAACCCGTCCCCGTAAAAAAGCATGCATGATGTGGATATTCCGAAATGTAATAATAAATGCGGAATAATAAATAATGGAACCAGTCGGGAGAAATTTATGCAAGCGAGGATATTCCAACAGAATAATAAAGAATGGAATAATAGAAGAAAATCACCATGTATGCAGTACTTCGCATAAACAGGTTATTCCAATATAATAATAAAGAATGGAATAATAACTCATACGAGTATTGAAAGAAAGTAATTCTCTTCATGAATATGAAAGAATAATACCCCTTACGAGTACAACAAATAATATCCCTTACCTTTGAAAGAAGAGTATTCCGACTGGTAGGGCGAAGATATACTCAAAGAAAACTTGTACTACGCTCAAAGCTTTCTTAAACTCTAAAAAAATACGTTCAAGATTATAGAAGAATAATTCTCTCTATAGTTTCTCTCTCTAGAGTTTCAGTGAATTCGTAAAAAATAATGAAGGAATGAGCTTCTATTTATAGGAGAATGGACTGAATAGTAACTGATTCCTAACCGGTCCAGATTGATTTACTTTTAAACGGACGGTCCAGATTGGTTTACTATAAAATATTCTAATAATTTTTTTTTTTAAATAAAATATAATATATTCTATTTATAATCTAATAAAATGAATAACTTTATAAAAGTATTCTGTTTTATATAAAAAGATTTTTACTATGCAAACACTATGCAGGCACTATGCATAATAAAATATAATATATTCTAATTATTGTCTAATAAAACAAATAACTTTATAAAAGTATTCTGTTTTATATAAAAAGCTTTTCTGTTTTATTACATATAATAAAACAAAACTTAAACAACCAGATCCTTCTTACGAAAGAGAAATTTCCTGTTTTATTATTAATAATAAAACAAAACTGAGACAACCAATAAGGGAGTGCCCTCCCATGAAGGTAACTGGTCTTCTTCCAACATATGGGCCCCACATGTTCCCCTTCCACCAACATGTCACCATCATAGTGGGTACCATTATATATATATACTGAATAACTTTTTACCGATTATTTTATAACAACTTTCTTACTTTGAAAAATTTCAAATATCACCCTTTACTTTAAACTTTTATCAATCTAACTATTTATCAAAATAGAAAAATTGAATACTTTTATTTCATAAAATTCGGGGTCTCACACGCTTGGACTGACAAGTGTGAGGACAGTTTTCAAGAACTGAAAAAGAGGTTGAGTGAAGCGCCTGTTTTGTCATTGCCCAATGACATAAGAAATTTTGTAGTTTATAGCGATGCTTCACATAGAGGACTTGGTTGCGTGCTCATCGCAAAGATGGCAAGGTCATTACAGATGCATCTAAGCGATTGAAGGATTATGAGAAAGTTTATCCTACTCATGATCTGGAACTGGCCGCAGTAGTTTTTGCTCTAAAGATATGGAGACATTATATTTATGGAGAAAAATGTGAGATATGCACGGACCACAAAAGTCTAAAATATATCTTCACACAGAAGGACTTGAATATAAGGCAGAGGAGATGGCTGGAGTTGATAGAGGATTACGACTGTGAAATCCTGTATCATCCTGGAAAAGTCAATGGAGTTGCCGACGCCTTAAGTAGGAAGGGTCGGGAAAAGTTATCTTTGTTAACAGTTCAAACTGAGTTAATAACAGAGATGGCTAGGATGGAGTTGGAAGTGAAGCTGCCAAGTGAAGCAGGATAAATTCTGTTTGTGACAGAGATGCAATCTACCATCGTATAGAGAGTTAAAGATGTACAACTCAAAACTGATGAGTGTGACCGGATGAAGGAGCGGCTGCCCAATGAAAAAAATATTAAGTATAGTCTTGATAATGAGGGATTATTAAGATTTGAAGGAAGAATTTGGGTTCCGAATGAGACAGAATTAAAGGAGCGGGTATTACAAGAGGCTCACAGTTCAAGGTTTTCGATTCATCCTGGTAGCACTAAGATGTATCAAGATATTCGACCGAGTTTTTGGTGGCCGAACATGAAGAAAGAGATAGCAAAGTACGTAAGTAGGTGCTTAACTTGCCAGAAAGTTAAAGCTGGACATCAACGACCAAGTGGCTTGTTACAGTCATCGAAAATTCTAGAGTGGAAGTGGGAAAATATCATGATAGATTTTGTGGTAGGACTTCCGACTACAACCAAGGGGTATGATGCGATTTGGGTAATAGTGGATCGATTGACAAAGTCAGCTCATGTTTTGCCAATACGGGTTAAGTATAACTTAGACCAGTTAGCTAGACTCTATATTAAGGAAATAATTTCTAGACATGGAGTACCAGTATCAATTGTGTCAGATCGTGATCCACGATTCACATCGAACTTTTGTAGGAGTCTACAAGAGCAGTTGGGAACGCAGTTGAAGCTGAGTACGACGTATCATCCACAAATGGATGGACAGAGTGAGAGAACAATTCAGACATTAGAAGATATGCTAAGATCTTGCGTCATGGATTTTAAGGGTAGTTGGGATGATCATCTACCATTAGTGGAGTTTGCGTATAACAATAGTTATCATGCAAGCATAGGTATGCCGCCTTACGAAGCTTTGTATGGGAGGAAATGCAGAACACCACTGTATTGGGATGAGGTAGGAGAACGCCGAATGCTAGGACCATAATTGGTACAACAAACAGTGGACATTATCAAGGTGATACAAATGCGTCTTCTAGCAGCTCAAGACAGATAGAAGAAGTTCACAAATTCGCATAGAGAGAATAGAGAGTTTGAAGTAGGTTCGTACGTATTTCTAAAAGTATCTCCCTGGAAAGGGAGGATATATTTTGGAAATAAGGGAAAGTTAAGTCTGAGGTTCATAGGACCTTTTGAGGTATTAAAATGGGTGGGTGAGGTAGCTTATATGATAGCATTACCTCCAGACCTAGAACGAATACATAATGTATTTCACGTATTCGTGTTACGTCCTTATAAACCAGATTATAAGCACGTGATAGAATATGAGCCTATTCATATCAGGAAGGACTTAACGTACGAAGAAATGCCGATTCAAATTGTCGATAGAAAAGAACAAGTTCTGCGGAATAAAGTTATACCTTCCGTGAAGGTGATATTGAAGAACCACGATGCAGAAGAAGCAACGTGGGAGTTAGAAGAAATGATGAAAAAGAATTACCCTAATTTTTTTGTGTAATTGTTTTTTTATATAGCGAGATTCTGAGGACAGAATCCTTATAAGGGGGAGAGAGTGTAACGCCCCGGAAAAATCGAATATTTTGTAAATACTTTTAATAATGGATAAAATAATATTATTTATTATTATTACGTGTTGATAAGATGAATGTCATTCTATAACCTAAAAACGTCGAAATGACGCAGTATTTTAACTACGTGAATGAATTAAAGTGTTTGAATTTCTAAGATGAAAATAAAAGCTTTCCGAGAAATTTTCTGAAAAATACTATTCATCGATTTCTGCTTGGGAATTATTTTTGAACTTCCAAGAAATACGTAACGTTATAATATCAATGTGAGATGGATTTTGTAATAATAATCTAAGTATGGAAAATGTAATATTTCGCATGCGGACCTAAATTGAGAACGTTAGAAATATTAGGCATTAAGAAAAGAATGTATTAATTGTATAATGCGTAGGCATTGTGCGAGGTATTGAACGTAAGTATAATACGACGTATTATACTATTATGTGTGGAGAATGAAATAGCATATATTACAATTTAGTATATGAGCTAGCATACGAGAATTATACGTGGTGTATATATGCTAAGGTGTTTAATTAAATGGAATGGACTTATAGGATTATTAACTTAATGGTAGAAGTCCAATAGAAAATGATATGCAAGCCCAACAAGGAAATGAGTTAGATTAATTAAGCAAGCCCAATGAATTGGCCATGATCCATGGAGCAAACCATGTTAATGTGGGTAGTCTTGATGGGCAAGCATTTTGTGTGGTGAGCAAGTGTTGTGATGGCCAAGTAATAGATGCGCTAGACAAGTTTACTTCGTTGTAAAGTGATAAATAGTAAGGAGGTGGATTAAGGAGGTGGAAGGAAATAAAAACCATTATGCCCTAACTTTGAGAGCTCTCTATAAATAGATAGCTCTCAATTCATTTGTTGCTTGATAAAATTCCTCCCAACTTCTATCACAATTAAGTGCTTAAGTGTTAGAAAGAATAAGCTCACATAAGTCAAAAGTTCTTTGCTAGTTTTCAAAGAGAAGAGAAGTACAAGTGCTTCTAGGGTAAGACTCTTGTCTAATATATATTCATCTCTATCATTGTAGAGTGATAAGAGAAGTATGATTGTATGCTAAGAATAAAAGAAGTAAGTAGTGAATGAACTTAAGCCGAATAAGTTGAATAAGCAAGTTGAACTTGAATAAGTTGATAAATTTGTGAAGAACTTATCATATAATTTTCATATGATGTTAGTATGTTCAATATGGTATGAAAACATTGATTGATGGACTTAAGTCCATAGTAAGTCTTAAGCAAGGAAATTTGTAGTTTATAAGTTGAATAAGTCATTAACTTATGAGAATAAGTCAAAACCTATTTTGATAATAACTTGGTGTAATAAGTAACTTGAAATGTTCATATGTTGATTAAAATCCATTTAGAATGATTAGTAAAGAGGTTTTGTCGGAATTCACACGATTGGACGATAATCGTCGAATTCGTGAAATTCTCGGAATGGAAGTCGTATTTTGTATTTGAAGTCATAAACGTTGGTTTTTGATGGAGACAAGTCATATTTGGCATTATAGAGTTGTGAACTAAAAAATGACCGAATTCCGACTTAGAACGAATAGACGAGCATTGAACGTTCATGAACGTTTATCGTTTTCGTTAAAAATGAACTAATAGGTGAAATTTTAGCAAACAAAGTCAAATAGATAAAATTCTTGCATGAACGCATAGAGTATGCAATTTGTGAACCGTAGGCTTTTGAACGAGCCAATTCGGACTTATAACGAAGAAGTTATGCGTCCGGGAGTTTCGCAAAATTTCAAAATCTGCAAATTATCTGAGGCATAGAGTTGTCGCCGCGACGCCAACCCAATGTCAAATAGTGGCGTAGCAACACCGACACAGTGTCTTGACATACTGCTAAATTGTGCCACATGAGAGGAGAGTTATGTATGTGTAATGCCGCAGCCAGCTGGTCCGGATGCCGTCTATCGCTAACCCGCGCGCCACGTTCGAGTTGAAGGTCTATGATCGACACCGCAGCGCCAGTCCTAGGATTTCGACAGACATAAATGTTTACAAATATAGAATGAAAGAGAACTCATTAGTAATGAACTAAGGTATAAGTATAACATTGTTAAGGCATTATTAGACACTTAATGTATGATGATTAAAGGGTGTTAATCAATTGAATGTGAATGTAATGAGAAGGACGTAATGAAAGGCCGGAACCATTAATAACAATCTAAGTCAGGATTTAGATTGAGATGAAGGGTAAGATATAATTGTATACATACTTGATTATATGTAACCTAATGTGGCACGTTATATGATCATGTATTGTAGAGACTTAGAGACTTAAAGTGTACGTGTGATAATCAGTAAGCAGACGCTAAAGGCAAGTATTCTAAACCTTGTTCCAGTTCAGTCTGGACAAGCTTTGTAATTCATGTATTCTTTCGCATGAAGTCTTAAATGATGAAGTCAAAGCCAATTCTTTCGGCTAGACTTATATTATGAATCTATCAAGCATGATTAATGTTTACCCAGTTATATTGGTGTGGTTTTCAAACGAAGACTGAGTATGCTAAAATGTTTTTGTCGTTTAACGACGGACACGTGAGGTTGCCACAACTTAAACGTATACACGTTTAAGGAATGTAGTGTTGATTAACATAGAGTACTATAGGCTAATCACCTAGACGTGCTCGTAAGTAATGTCGGAGTTATGGACTTAGTTCTGGGATGTCCTTTTCAAAAGAAATTATGAAATGCTCAAGGTCTTGGACTGGAATTGATGTTTTACTGAATATTATTGTTGTAAAACGTTTTGAATGAAAAGAAGTGCTATTTTGAATTATCGATAGTACTTCATAACTATTGTTCTGTTACTGAAGATATATGAGTTCTATGTTTCAAGTATGTTGTTTATTAGAATTGTAGTACTTGCTGAGCTAGTCATGTTCACTCTTGCTTAAACCATATGAACACAGCTAAGATCGAGCGGACTGAAGGCTCTGACAAAGATAAGGGCAAGGTGAAGACAAACCCTTAGATTACTTATGTAATAGTATAGGTAAATGTTTGTAATGAATTGAATATTATGACAAGAACAAATGAATGGGTTATAAAGAACCTGGGGAAATGTAATATTATTTTGTATATATAGAAGACATATTAGTTCTTTTGAGACTTTTCAATTGAATGAATGTGTGAATGGTAGTACCGTGTAGCACCATCTGTCGGGTTGGAAGATACCCGGATTTGGGGGCATCACACATGAAAAGTACTCCAAATACCCGAGTGAATAATATTCGGGTGAATAGTAATTTGAGTGAATAGTAACTCGTGAATAGTAACTCTTGAATAGTACTCCGACACGAAAAGTGACTCGAATACCCGAGTGAATAGTAACTTATGAATAGTAACTTGTAAAAAAAATACCAAAGAAAATGATATTCCATAACGAGTACAAAAGAAATGATATCTCATACGAGTATAATAGAATATACGAAACTGCAAATGGATTTTCACCCACCATGCGGTAATCCACGTAGACAGATCATTTCCACAATTTAATAAAGAATGAATACGAAGGATTATTCACCATGCCTGCAGTAATCCACATAGATGCGAGTTATTCCAATGTAATAATAAGGAATGGAATAACGTAAGAATTCACCGAGCATGCGATAGACCACACAGACGAGGTTATTTCCAACAAAATAATAAAGAATGGAACTGAATCATGCGTAAATCCATGCAGACGAGGATATTCTAACAAAATAATAAAAAAATGGAACCAGTCATGCGTAATTACGCATGACAAGATATTCCAACGTAATAATAAAGAATGGAACCGTGTCATGCATAATTACGCATGAAAATGAGATATTCCAATAGAATAATAAAGAATGGAATAACAACGAAATTCACCGAGCATGCGATAGAATCCGCATGCAGACGGAGTTATTCAAATAGAATAATAAAGAATGGAATAACAGAAGAATTTCACCATGTATACGGTACTTCACATAGACAGGTTATTCCAACTTAATAGTAAAGAATGGAATAACAACCCGTACGAGTATTGAAAGAAAATAACTCTCTTCATGAATATGAAAGAATAATACCCTTACCTTAGAAGAAACTAGATACTGGAATAGTGAGGTAGCAGACTTCTCTTCTTCTTTCTTTCTATAATTTCTCTCTATAATAATTGCTCTTGTGAGACTTAGTGAATTGGTGAAAAATAATGAAGGAATGAGCTTCTGTTTATAGGAAAATATAGTTTCTATAATTGCATATTTTGGGGCTCAAAATATTACAGTATAATACCTTCATCTTTTCCTTCATTTTTAATTTAGTCATGCAAGTATTATCAAACTTGCATCACCTCCCCTAATAGTAAATCATGTGACTCAATAGTTCTAAACATATGAAAAAAAATTAATTATAGTATAGTACCTTCATCTATACCTCCATTTTTAATTTAGTCATGCAAGTATTATCAATCTTTTTCAACTCCCTAATAGTAAATCATGTGAATCAATAGTACACACATGTGAACACATAGTTATAAGCATGTGAATTAATAGCAATTAATTGCTTATTTATCTGGTTAATTACCCGATTGGTCAATATAACCTCCAAACATTAATTATTATCGAAATAAATGTCGGTTTCCACTAACACTAATAATCCTAACACAATGGAACTATCAATTTCATCTTTAATCAACACGAGCTTATTCATCATTAATATTATAACTCACAATATTTAACAACCAGGTCGTTCCCAGGAAAGAGGGGGCTTTCCGATAAGGATTTTTCCTTATTGGCGCGCAATTAGGTGATCAAACCTCTCCTTGACAGAACTTCTAGACATTGTCAATATTGCAAATAATAATATAAATCACTTTGCTATCTCAATTATTGATTTAATAATATATCATATTATGCAGATTATACTGCGACAATAATTGAATCAATAATATAAGAGAGATATGATGCAACAATTCTTTGTAGTAATAATTGAGTATAATGAGTGACTTCTCACGTCGACATCGATAATCAATCTGGTGTTACTACTATGCACCCACGTATTCTTTGTACTTTTACTACAAGAGTAGTTCAACGGTTTTAACGGTAATACTTTATTTATTATTTTACAAAAGATAATTCTGTCATTTTCTTACTACGACAATACTTCCGTTGTGGGGTCCACCAA
This sequence comes from Panax quinquefolius, assembly GCA_020205615.1. Taxonomy (NCBI): domain Eukaryota; kingdom Viridiplantae; phylum Streptophyta; class Magnoliopsida; order Apiales; family Araliaceae; genus Panax; species Panax quinquefolius. The sequence continues at coordinate 65,385,864 of CM035157.1, forward strand.
TGATTGTGCCGTCCTGCGGATATTCCCTGACAAAAAGAATATTCCCCGACCAAACGAAAATTTTATAATAACTAGCATACTTTGAAAAATTTTCACATATCACCCTTAACTTTAACCTTTTATCAATTTAACCATTTACTAAATTGAATAATTATAAGAAAATTGAATACTTTCATTTCATAAAATTCGGGGTCTCACAAAAATAGTATAAATTACTTTTCAGAACCCGCAGAAGAAGAGATTAAAAAAAAATTCTTTTTTTTAAAAAAAATTTAGTTGCCTCCTGCATGATTTGAATTTGTGTGGTTACCTTTAATTGACCAAAATTACTATACAATAATGGAGATTAATTACTGTTAGATGTATAGAAATAAAAAAATATTCCACATTAAATCTATTATATATATATATTTGTTTTTAAAGAGAATAAATTTAAATATTAAATATATTCTTTAAAAAATATTTCTATATGTACATATATATAAAAAATATTTATATAGACATATATATATGTATATATATATGCATAAATAATTATGAGAAAATTAACATGTGTCACTTGTACTTGAATAATTATGATGACCTGCATAGTCAGAATCTTTTTCACCTGATTTCATTTGCACTCCTAGGAAGATGTTTTAATTAGCCCTTCATGCTTATTTCAAAATCCATACTCATGCTTTCAGAAAAATTATTTCACAACGTAATATTGATAGACCCAACAATGATGTCGTCAGTTATTTTTACTAGAGTCAGTTCCAAGACATACCTGCAATATTTATCAATTTCAAGAACTGGTACCCTTTAATAAGAAGGGTCCTTTGGGTAAGTTGTCCATTTTGTATAAGGAACATTTGTGAGACCCCAAATTTTATGAATAAAGATTTAAATTTCTCGAAATATTTTTTTGAATATTAAGGTGTGAATTTGATATAATGTTATAGTTGTGGGTAATATTTATAAATTTTACACAGTAAACATGTTGTTATATAATATTCGATTGGTCGAAAAATATTTGTTTTAACAGGGAATATTCGTACGACGGCACAATCATTGGTGGACCACACAACGGAAGTATTGTCGTAGTTAGAAAACTACAGAATTATCATTTTATAAAAATATCGGCGAAAGTGTTACCGTTAAAACTGTTGAACTACTTGGTAGTAAAAGTACAGTAATACGCGTGGTTGCATAGAAGCACACGGTATTGATTATTGATGCTTACGTAAGAAGTCACTCAGTTATATTCAATTATTGCTACAGTAATTGCTACATCATATCTCTCATATTATTGATTCAATATCATCTGTATAATATGTTATATTATTAAATCAATAATTGAGACGACAAAGTTATTCATATTATTATTTGCAATATTGACAATGTCCAGAAGTTATGTCAAGGAGAGGTTAGATAATCTAATTGAGCGCCAATAGGGAGAAATCCTTATCGAAAAGCCCCCTCTTTCCCGGGAACGACCTGGTTGTTAAATATTGAGAGTTATAATATTAATAATGAATAAGTTCGTGTTGATTAAAGATGAAATTGATAGTTCCATTGTGTTGGAATTATTAGTGTTAGTGAAAATCGATATTTATTGATGTCTGGAGGTTATATTGATCAATCAGATAATTAACCAGATAAATGAGCAATTAATTGCTATTAATTCACATGATTATAACTATTTATTCACATATGTGTACTATTGATTCACATTCTTGTACTATTAGGGGAGGTGATGCAAGATTGATAATACTTGCATGACTAAGTTAAAAATGGAGGTATAGATGGAGGTACTATATTGTAAATTGTATTTTCACATGTATAGAACTATTGATTCACATGATTTACTATTAGGAGAGGTGGTGCAAGTTTGATAATACTTGTAGGACTAAATTAAAAATAAAGGAAAAGAGGAATGTATTATACTGTAATAATCTAAGCCCCAAAATGTACAATTATCGAAACTATATTTTTCTATAAATAGAAGCTCATTCCATCATTATTCTTCACCAATTCACTAAAGCTATAGAGCAATTATTATAAAGAGAAATTATAAAGAGAAAGAAGAAGAAAAGTCTGCTACCTCACTATTCCAGTATCCAGTCTTCTTCTGAGGTAAGGGGTATTATTTTTTTGTATTCATGAAGAGAGCTATTGTTATTCCATTCCTTATTATTCTGTTTGAATAACCTGTATACACGGACTATCATATACATGGTGAAATTCTTCTGTTATTCCATTATTTATTATAATGTTACAATAACCTGTCTATGCGAAGTACCGCATACATGGGGAAATTCTTCTCTTATTCCATTCTTTATTATTATTTTGGAATAACCTGTCTATGCGAAGTACCGCATACATGGTGAAATTCTTCTGTTATTCCATTCTTTATTATTCTGTTGTAATATCCTGTCTGTGCGGATTACGCATGACCTGGTTCCATTCTTTATTATTATGTTGGAATAACCTGTCTATGCGAAGTACCGCATACATGGTGACATTTTTCTGTTATTCCATTCATTATTATTATGTTGGAATAACTTGTCTATGCGAAGTACCACATACATGGTGAAATTCTTCTGTTATTCCATTCTTTATTATTCTGTTAGAATATTCTGTATGTGCGAATTACGCATGACCTAGTTCCATTCTTTATTATTTTGTTAGAATATCCTGTCTGTGCGGATTACGCATGACCTAGTTCCATTCTTTATTGTTCTGTTGGAATATCCTGTATGTGCAGATTACGCATGACCTAGTTCCATTATTTATTATTCTATTGGAATAACCTGTCTGTGTGGTCTATCGCATGCCTGGTGAATTCTTCTGTTATTCCATTATTTATTATTCTGTTGGAATAACCTGTCTGTGTGGACTATCGCATGCATGGTGAATGACCCTTCATATTCATTTCTTATTAAATTGTGGAAATGATCTGTCTACGTGGATTATCGCATGGCGGACGAAAATCCATTTGCAGTTTCATATATTCTATTATACTCAGTTGGTTAAAGTTTTGGCCTCTATACTCCATGAAATTAGTAGAATATCCTGGATATTTATGCTTCATCCAGTATCTTTTCATGGAAATATTCTTCTGAGCATTCTTGAATTTTACTCTATAATGCAGTATCATGTTGACAATTTGGACGTTATTGATTTCTCGATAAATTAGATTATAAATCTTTAAAATTTATCCTTGAACTTATTTTATTGAATTATTATGTCATTGTCATCATCCTCATGCTTATATTGTGATGAAAGTCATCTTTGGCTTACGTGCATAGATGGACTTGGTATGATTATAACCAGGGATTATTCGGTATAATCATGACTGTAATGTAACGAATGATGTGGTAAAAGTCCTCATTGGCCTGTAGTGCATTGATGGACAGTTGTTGGTATGATTATAACCAGGGATTATTCGGTATAATCGTGACCATTGATGATTACATGAATATCCTTGGTCGTGGTGCAGGGATGATTCAATTTTATTTATTAAGCTGAGTCTCAGCGATAAAGTTGATGAAAAACTTTTTAAATCATAGAAGATAGAAGATTTTGTGCTCTACTTGACTCTTCTAATGGATTGCTTATTCCGCTGCAATTGTTGATCTAAAACTTGTTGTCTATTATATTCTATTAGTTGTTATACTGTTGAAGGCTAAGGATAATTTATTCTGCATTATCTTAGTCATAATATTTCTTACTAGGCTAGTTGAGCTCACCCTTTCTTTCATTGTTCTCTTCAGGAAATGAGAATATAGCTGGGACGAGTCGGGGAACGGATTGACGGTCCAGATGGTTATTTTAGTAGTCCTCACTATTCTATGAAATAGTGTGATAATAAATGTAATAAGTTTGAATTTGAGTATGGATATTGTCTAGATGACAATATTCGTGTTAAAACTCTTAAATTATGTTTTGTCGTATTTTACACGACAGTTGTATAATGAAGTTGTATTTATATTATGTACCATGTATTTGGCGACTCGAGATGGGTGATGTATACCTGTTTTGGGGGCGTCACAGTTGGTATAAAAGCTTAGAGATATGATCCCTGGCTGAGATGTGAGATAAGAACTAGGAGGGGAGAGACGGGGAATTCCTTCGCTAGTATGACCTACCTAAGTTTATTTGGTATTTAATTGGTCGGTCAGAGTATACGGATAATATGTGATATGTTAATTAACCCTTGTTTTGTGACAGTGTTTGAAAATGGCAGCTGAAAATGTTCACAATGGAATGAATGAGACCATTGAGACACCTTTAATCACTAATCAGGTTAATTGGTGTCCGACGAAGAAGAAATTAGAGATATCTACGTGGTGAGTGAAGAACTAATAGTTGCACCCGAGCTAGTTGCGAAGGTAGCAACTGAGAGTGAGGAAGAAGAGGAAGGAGAGGAACCTGGGGATAATTTATTAAAAGAATTTTATGATCGAAATTTAGAATTACAAAATCGTATTCATGAGTTAGAAGAGTAGGCTGAAGAACGGCAGGCGGTCGTGGAGCAAAGAGATGCAATAATTCAAAATTGTGTTACCCGATGTGCGATGCTTGAACAGAAGCACTCTGTAGACACTCGAAATTTTCTGCACAACTGTTACTCACATTACAGGAGGGCAGAATCATCTTTCGGAGATAACCTTGGAAGATAGCTCATATCCATTCTGGATACTACTGGAAGCTCAGTCTTAATTCTGGATACTACCGGAAGTTCAGTGTCCATTTTGGATACTACCGGAAGTTCAGTCTCAATCCCGAACCACACACCGGGAGTTGCAGTCTCAACCCGGGACCACACACCGGGAATATCATTTCCAACCTCGGAGATAACCCCGAGTTTCATCCTTGGCAATAACCCCAAGGAATGTTGTTGCAGTTCCGGCGATAACCCCGGAAATGCTTGTTTCAAATGTATGCGATCAGCTTCAAGGTCAGACCTCCTGCCGAGGCACTCATACCTCAGACCTGGAGCTACCACTGAGTAGACATGCATCCTCAAGATGATATTGTGGCATTCAACACTTGAAGCAGTCCAATCTCAGATATAACCCTGAGCAACGTCTACTTTCAACTCAAATCGGCGATAACACCGATGAGGAGTCATACGTCATCTTGTTACCTCAACATCTGTGCGTCATCTCGACACTTCATACATATATACATATAACTATGTCCTTCAAGAACCAGGATTTCCAATCCCGAGTGACTATTACGCATGGCAGCACAACGGATAGAATTTGAAGCTTGAAGACCATGGGCATGGTCCCCTCTTCCTGACTTCGTACAACCTCTATTCCATGTCATTGCGTGACTCTCGACATAAGCAGTCCGAAGAAGGTCACATATACCTCGTTCGGATGCTCGGATTGAAGTTCTGCAAGTTCGAACTAACATTACAGTGCACGAGTGCACGTACTTCGAGACGACGAGACCCAAAAAACCCCGGGCAGCCGCAGGTGCATCTGCGGTAGTCCCAGGTACACCTGCGGCTAGCAGTCTATAAATATAGAGCTTGGGGTTAGCCATTTGAAAAGAGAAAAGGCGAGGAAGCCCTGTCCAATTTGCTTTATACACACCCTATATTGGGTGCTTGTTCTTTTTAAACACCTGTTAGCCCACATACAATTATACATTTACCGGCGGGAGCTAAGTGTTTATCCATTTAGAGTAATAGAAGTCTGTATTTGCAGCCTACTGTAAGCCTTCTTACACTCTATAAAGCCTTTCTCTTCATATTTGCACACACTATTCTACACATTGAGAGTCGTGTTGTGTGCGTATGCCCGGACTTCAGTCCATGGTTTTCATTTTTGTCTGTATATATATACTTATATATATATGTATATATTTTTATATGGACTAACATTATCGAGTTATGTCTCGATTGAGCCTAGACTTCGTTCTGGAGCGTTTATTTGCTTATATATATATATATATATATACTTATATATATAAACTGTTGTCGGTGTATGCGATGAGCCTGAACTTGATGCAGAGCGTTTATTTGTTTTATATATATATATATATATAAACTATTGTCAGACTTTGTCTGATGAGTCTGGATTTTATATCCGGTGCGTTTAATTGCTTTTATATATATATATATATATATATATATATAATTGTTGTCCATTACATATCCAGATGAGCACAGGTTTCATATTCTAGTGCATTTATCGCTTATATATATATGTATATATATATATATATATTTATTTATTTATATTTCATCACGCCTTAGAGTTCACTTACATTGGCCTTTTTACAGACTTTCTTTATATTTAAATCTGCTCGCTGAGTTCACTTCGTGGCAGTTGATAGCTTTTACAGCTTTATTTACATTCATGTCCCGCCTGAAGTTTACTCCGTGGCGGTTGATAGTATTTACTGCTTTATTTACATTTCTGATCCCCTATGGAGTTGCTTTATGGTGGCTGATCATGCACACACACACACACACACACACATATATATATATATATATATATTTACCGCTTTTATATATATAACTGCTTACTACTTTCCATACAAACTGCAGTATCATGTGAGCCTAGGAATCATGTGATCACAGATTCAGTCTACTGACTCTAGATTCGGTTCCTGTGATGGACTTTTTCCAGCTGTAAGCAGCTTGTACATTATTTACAGTGTACGAATTTCCTTGGATGGCTGCAATGCTCATAAGGAGTTCGGCACTGCTGTATATTATTTTCTCGAAGATGCTTCGCATCTCGAAAATAAAAGCAAACAAGCCGAACATTTAATAATAAAATGGAAGTATCAAAGGCCTCAATTACTATTGAGCACAGGGTTTGAAAAACCTCTTTTTACAAAACTTCATTGCTATATCTTGGTTAAAACTGAATTTTTCTACAAATTCAAACCTTGGGTATATAGGTGCGAACGAGGTCTCGCACTACTTTCAAATAATTGCACATTTATCCACACACACACACACACACATTCATATTACAGTTTCTTTGAGAAGTGGCGGTCACTGTGGCAACACGGATGTCGGGGGGTGCCTAACACCTTCCCTCCGCATAATCAAGCCCCCGAACCCATAATGAATCTCAGTTTCACATACCCGTTTAGCAGTGTCACATCACTGGGTCAATGTGTAAACCTTTTCGGTTGCGTTGGTGCAACCAGTTAAAAACACCAACTGGCAACTCTTAAAGTCAAATCGTCGACATTACACATGTCAGACCTTTTTCACTTGTTTTTTCAAACAAATCTCACATTAACATGAGAACACCAAAGAACAAGTAACAAAAAGGGACAAATAAAAATCATGACGTCGACAGGTGGCGACTCTGCTGGGGACTCCAGTAAGAGGGCTTAAGCCGCTATTACAAGCTTTTCAAAACTGTTATATGCTTGTGTGTGAATGTTGCATTTATATTTATGATGAATGTGTACTAATGCATCTTACTTATTGCACTGCTAAATATCTATCTGTGATATTAGTGCTTCACACATGTCATCATTTTGAATAAACGGTGAGACACGTTGTATGTGAATGTATGTTGTGTGGTTCCTCCACCAGGAGGCTATCCTATCGGTGTTTGATTACTGGACTCGTAGGAAGACTAATTCCAATGAGGCTCAGGAAAGGCCCCACCCAGATTCACTCCAGTTGAACGATCGGATTATCATCCCGTCAAGTAGATTGCGATGATCTGGGAACCTTCATGCCAAAAAGTCGCGAGAGTAACCTAAGATAGGTCAACCTCTGATAATCCAAATGCGAAGGAAAGTCTCTTCATGCTTTCCATTTTTAATTACTTGTAAAAGCATTTACTTGTAATTTCATTTCATGTTCATCCATATGTAATGGAAAATATGAAGAATATCTGTGCATGCATGACATGTTATCAATTAACAACCATTTTTTTGCAGGACCATATTCCTAAAAACGGACATGTTTTGATAACATTTACATTATCCCTAAGACTAAACTATATAAATCTTTTGTAGGGAAGCAATTGGGCCTGTTACCCGCTCAAAATCTAAAAAGGCCACGAGCCTACAGCCAATCATGTCTTCTTCTAATCAGTTTAATCCTTTTTTCCTAGAAGAATTTGACGGATTGAGTAAACAAATCACAGACTTGGCTATTTTGCTCAAAGAATTGCATCAGTCTACTCAGGGTACGAAGATACCTACACATACAGAATCCTCTACATAAGGGGGAGCCCAAGGTTTGGAAAAAACAATTTCAGAACCTCCGTTAGATACAACCAACAAAGACCCTGAAAACTCCCATCTCAAAGGAGATCCAGACACCGGTGACATCAGGAAGAAGGTCCTCCAAATGGAGGAAACTATCCGTGTTCTTAAAGGGATTGGAACACATGGAATTGTTACATATGCTGACCTTTGCATATTTCCTGATGTTCATTATCCAGAGAAATTCAAAACCCCTGATTTTGAAAAATATAATGGATTAGGGGATCCTTATACACATTTAAAAGTGTTCATTGAAGAACTTGGATCTTATACTGAAGATGAGAAGCTCAGAATGCAGCTGTTCCAGAAGAGTCTAACAGGAGAAGCCCGTTCATGGTATACCAGATTAGACAATTCAAAGATCAATAGTTGGGAAGAACTAGCTCACGCCTTCCTCACTCAATACAGTTTTCAATCTCATATGGCTCCTGACCGGTACCAAATTACCAAGGTCAAGATGTTAGGTTTGTAATATTCATGAACGCAATCAAATTGCACAAATAAGCGAAAACGTGTAAAAATCAAAGTTTAAAATTTTACAAACCATATACCCGGATCATCCTTTATGCACAATTATTAATTAAACGAAAAGATATGAAGAACAAAAATCACACCCTTGAAGATTCGAGCTTCCTCATGTACAAGTTCACCTCCAATCCTTTTCGCGTTCAACTTGAATCCACCGGGTTTGGTTCCTTTCTTTGATCAACGTTAGCCACCCAAGTGTTTGGCCTCTAGAGGTGATCCACCAAGAAAGAATAAAGATTCAAGAAGATGGGTGTGTAGCAAAACCATAGTTTTTTTTCTATCTCTCATAGAAAAGGAGCGTACTCTCCAACAATTGGAATCACGTCTGTTGTGAAAATAGTCAACAATCACCCCACCCATAATAAGACTCCTCTTATTTATAGATGTGGGCAACCCTCCTTAACAATTAAGGAATTGAGTTTTATTTTAATTAATTAGCCTCCTAATCTTATTAGGAATAAATGAGAGTACTAATATTAAATTAATTTCCAACTCTTTAGAAATTAAAATAATAATAATTGTAATAATATTAATAAGACTCCTCTTATTAATTTATATATTTAATATTTCCAAAATATTAAATAATAAATATTAAGCTATTTATTTTATTCTATCACCATATATTAAATTAAATATATTTAACATATTATTACGATTATGTCATTAACTTCTTAAATAATTATTCTTCCTTTTATAGTGTGACCCTTTAGGTTCTCCATATTAAACCTAGGTTGTGAATAAATCAATTAGAATAATTCTAATCTTATTTAAATAAATAAATTAAACTATTAATTTATTTAAATAAATAATATTTATTCTACAATAGGGATAAGCCTCCCTAGCGATCAACGACTTTCAAGATAATATAGATTTCAACATTAATCATAAAAGAACCTTTAAGTAAATAGTTAAAGTACAATTCAATCCTTCCACCATACAATGTCCCAATTAAATATAAGACATGAAATTACTGTCAAGTCTTATTTTATTTAATTAAATACACAACTCCAAATAATGCAAATTAGAAACTCCTTTCTAATTTCATTCTACCTTGCCAAGGACTACTGGGTTGTCATTTATCGAATCACATAGGACATTTCTCTTCTTTTACTAGAAGTGGTAGGTTCTTTATTGATCATACATTATCTCCATGTACAACTTATTATACCCAAGCATACCCTTTGATATACCCTAAGGGTCTTAAGGAATAAGTCAAAGTATAACTCATCATACACAAGATACTATGATGATCTCAAGTCCAAGGATAACTTGTACTACTATCACTACAGGAATTCCTATTGACAGGCAAGTAAAACTCCATTAGGTATTCCTTAGCGAGCCACGTTTAGTGAACTTATTCTCTAATAAGAACTTACATACTTGCTTTAGTGTCTCCACACAAATGATCATAAGATCAATCATCCTCATCCAATGAGCAAGCAACGTATGTACCAATCTATCCGAATTCACTAATCCCCAATTTAGTAATCCAACGATTGGGAACTATTTAAGTTTTAAGCTTTCTAAGAATTCAGATCTCATTAGAATGATCATCATCATTATTCTAAAAGCATTGCTTAAAACTATGGGTTTATCACATATTATAAAACAGCATCATGTAGATAATTAAAAGCCTTTAATTAGTTAATACTTTTTATTAATAAATGAATAAGATTGTTACAAAGTATATGCTTTATCATGAAACATGATTGGCTTGTGTGCATACTACTTTCAATCTCCCACTTGCACTAAAGCCAATCGTCATGGTATCTCATACTCTTCTTCTCTAAGTGACGATTATCCTGCTGTTAGATAAGCTTCAGTAAATGGATATGTAATGTTGTTCTTGATAGTTCACTATCTCTATAGTGATTTTCCTTCTTTCAATGATTTCTATAATCAAATGAAAGTGCCACAACATATGTTTAGATCCAAGATGAGACTTAGGAACTATTCATAGTTCTGTAATGAACTTTTCATCCAAACAATCAACTTGTAGCTTCATTTATAGCTATATACTTTGTCTTTATCACTAAACCAGCAACTCTTTGCTGTTTAAAACCTTTTCAATTCACTGCACCACCGTTCAAGGTAACCCTTTACCTTAAAGTGGATTTTCTGTCGTCTTGGTCTGTCTGAAAAACTTGAGTCTGTTAAGCCCTCTAGTTTTAATTCAGACCCACCATGAATATGATCACATCCTTAGTGACGGTTAAGTACTTTAAGATGTTTTTCACTGTCTTACAGTGAACTTCTCCATAATATGACTAATCATCATCAGGTCTCATACATTTCAATGCATACATGATAGTTATTCATGCGATCTCTCTTTTATGAGTCTATGGGGACTATTAAGAGAGATACACTCCATGTCTCATCAACATGAGACAACTCTTGGAGTTTGCCATGCTAAACGACTTTAGCATCAAATGATTATACGTTCCTTGGGTTAAGCTGAGCATCCTTTTAAATCTATCTATATAGATTTTTATCCCCCAATTACGATACTCTTCCCAAATCATTCATGGAGGAATATTTAGACAACTTTATCTTTACTAATTGTAGCATTAGTATGTCATTCCTTATCCATAGTATATCAACATATAATATTAGGAATGTCACGGCGCTCCCACTTACCCTTTTGTATACACTAGGTTCATTCTTGTTTTTGATAAAATTAAACTCTTTCTATTGTCTCATCAAAACGAATGTTCCATATTTGAGAAGCTTGCTTCAATCCATTTCTCTGAGTGTCTACAACTCTTACCTCATCGTATGTAACTGGATCATCATCTTCTATGATGTGTACCTCATCATCATCATCTATGATGAATCCATACCTCCCAGGTATCTTCGGTACTATTCCAGATTAACGATTCGGTTGTGGTATAATAGGTCTATCTACAGGTTCCTCTTATTTGACTTATAGTATTTTGTGGTTCTTGAACTCCTCAAGATCTATTATCCTCCCACTATCCCCTTCAATGATAAACATCTTTATCTTAGAAGGCAGCATGTTTCACAACAAACACCTTTTGCTAAGTAGGATTATAGAACATATACCCTAAACTTACTTTAGGATGTCCCACAAATCTATACTTGTCAAATCTTATCCTTTGAAACCTTTTCACATAAGCTGGACAACCCCTTATCTTAACATACTTAAGATTAGGAATCCTCCCTGTCCATAACTTTTATGGAGTCTTGGGGTTGGATTTTGAGGATACATTTTCGTAGATATGTAGCCATTTCTTGGACATTATCCTAGAAGGTTACTGGAATGTCGGTAAAATTATTATGGACCGTACCATGTCCAACAAGGTATGATTTTTCCTTTCAGATACATCAATCAATTATTGCGTATCAAGAGGCGTCCATTGTGAGAAAAACATTTGAGACGATCTAGAAACTTATTGCACAAGTATTTATTCCTTAATCTAATCTGTGAGACCCTAGATTTTATGAATAAAGATTTAAATTTCTCGAAATATTTTTTTTAATATTATGGTGTGGATTTGATATAATGTTATAGTTGAGGGTAATATTTACAAATTTTACAAAGTATGCAAGTTGTTATAAAATATTCCTTTGGTCGGGGAATATTCTTTTTGTCGGGAATATCCGTACGACGGCACAATCATTGGTGAACCCACAACGGAAATATTGTCGTAGTAAGAAAACGACAGAATTATCTTTTTATAAAATAACAGCGAAAGTGTTACCGTTAAAACTGTTGAACTACCCGGTAGTAAAAGTTCAGTAATATGCGTGGTTGCATAGTAACACACGATATTGATTATTGATGCTTACGTGAGAAGTCACTCAGTTATTCTCAATTATTGCTACAGTAATTGTTGCATCATATCTCTTATATTATTGATTCAATTATAGTCACAGTATCATTTGTATAATATGTTATATTATTAAATCAATAATTGAGACGATGAAGTTATTAACATTATTATTTACAATATTAACGATGTCTAGAAGTTCTGCCAAGGAGAGGTTTGGTCACCTAATTGCGCGCCAATATGGAGAAATCCTTATTAGAAAGTCCCCTCTTTCCTGGGAACGACCTGGTCGATTAATAGTGTGAATTATAATAATGATGATGAAGTTTGTTTTATTAGTATTATTAATGTAATAAAATAGAAAAGTTTTTTATATAAAATAGAATACTTTTATAAAGTTATTTGTTTTATTAGACAATAATTATAATATATTATATTTTATTATGCTTAGTGTTTGCATAGTGCCTGCATAGTATTTGTATAGTAAAATCTTTTTATATAAACTAGAATACTTTTATAAAGTTATTCATTTTATTAGATTATAAATAGAATATATTATATTTTATTTAAAAGATTTTGTTTTATTAGAATATTTTATTAAATTAATCTGGACCGTCCGTTTAAAAGTGAATCAATCTGGACCGTTCATGAATTAGTTACTATTCAATCCATTCTCCTATAAATAGAAGTTCATTCTTTCATTATTTCTTACAAATTCACTGAAACTCTAGAGAGAGAAACTGTAGAGAGAATTCTTCTTCTATAATCTTGAGCGTATTTCTTTAGAGTTTAAGAAAGCTTTGAGCGTAGTGCAAGTTTTCTTCAAGTATATCCCCGCCCTACCCGTCGGAATACTCTTCTTTATAAGGTAAGGGATATTATTTGTTATACCGTAAGGGGTATTATTCTTTCATATTCATGAAGAGAATTATTTTCTTTTAATACTCGTAAGAGTTGTTATTCCATTCTTCATAATTATGTTGGAATAACCTGTCTATGCGAAGTACCGCATACATCTTGAAATTCTTCTGTTATTCCATTCCTTATTATTATGTTGGAATAACATGTCTATGCAAAGTACCGCATACATGGTGAAATTCTGTTATTATTCCATTCTTATTTATTCTGTTGGAATATCCTGTCGGTGCGAATTTTGCTTGACCTAGTTTCGTTCTTTATTATTCTGTTGGAATATCGTGTTAGGTCGCGATTACGCTTTGACCTAGTTCCGCTTCTATATTATTCGGCGAATATCACATGCGTGCGTTCTGCACGACTGGTTCCATTATTTATTATTACATTGAGAATAACTTTGGTCATGCGGTCTATCATATGCATGGTGAATTCTTACATTATTCCATTCTTTATTATTCTGTTGGAATAATCTGTATATATGGATTACCACATACATGGTGAATGATCCTTTATATTCATTTCTTATTAAATTATGGAAATGATCTGTTTACGTGGATTATGATGAAAGTCATTGGTCTGATGAAAATCATGGGTATATGTAGTATTAGTAACTATTATGATGAGTTATGTTGGTTATTATGTGAAAACATGAAAGTTTCTTAGAAATCCCAAAGGATTGAAAAAACAGATTTTGGTGAAAATGGAACATGAAATTCAATTGACCATATCTCCTATTTTATTTCTAATTTTTGAGTGTGGTAAAGTTCTAGAGTTAGATCTATGAGTTTTCTAACTTATCCAAGTGGAATCACTGGAAAAGGTGTTGTAGATTTTCGTGTGGACTGATTTTAGAAAAGTAGTCAAAAACTGTAAAGTACCAAAAAGCTACTGCCCAAACTTTTTGTAAGGGGTGTTTCGGCCACTTAATTTGTGAGAAATATCTGGCCTTTTGGGACATGGAAATATATGGTATAAAGTACATCCTATCCAAAAATGAGTTCATTCCGACTTAAAATGAGTAAGTTATGACTATTTCAATATTTAGGTTTTTCTGACGAAAAATGCTATCACCGGAGTTCTATAACTCCGATGATCATGAAATTTAAACTGGAAGCTCATGTTAACATGTGTAAGATCCTGCCAAGATTTGAGAATTTCTGGAGTTAAACTTGAGGTAGCTAATTTCTAAGGAATTAATTAGAAATTAATTTTTTAAAAATAGTAAATGAATTTTAAAAATTTCCAGAAAAATATATGTTCAATGTGGGACTATATTATGCTAAATCCCAGAAAAAAAATATTTTTGGGACTAATTTGGTATTTTTCATGAAAATAATCTAGTTATGAGTAAATGAGTTAAATATGTTATATGAAGTAACAAAATTGGAAAATAGGATTTTATGGCTTGGGAATCCTATATAGGGTATATGCAGATTTTTGATAAGGAATTTGATCATTGGTGATGAAATCTTATGAGTATGGCATTTTTGAATGATTAAATGCATTATTTGGTAAAGTGTAAACAATTGAAATAAATTGTTTATAAGTTTAAGAAGTGATTAAAATATTGTTATAATATTAACAATATTAGATTATGAGTTTATTAAGAGATTGATAATATTTGGATAAATTTAAAGTCTTTAATATTTATCCTTGTTTTCGTTTGATTAATGCTTATATCATTGTCATCATTCTCATACTTATATTATGATGAAAGTCATCTTTGGCTTACGTGCATAGATGGACTTGGTGTGATTATGACCAGGGATTATTCGGTGTAATCAGGACCGTAATGTGACGAATGATGTGGTAAAAGTCCTCAGTGGTTTGTAGTGCATTAATGGACAATTTTTGGTATGATTATGACCAGGGATTATTCGGTATAGTCATGACCATTGATAATTTAATGAATGTCCTTGGCCCGTAGAGCAGGGATGATTCGATAATGTGGTTTATTTACTAAGCTAAGTCTTAGTGATAAAAATTGATGAAAACATTTTAAATCATAGAAGATAGTAGATTTTATTCTCTACTTGACTTTTCTAATGGATTGCTTGTTCCCTGCAGGTTAAACTTGATGTCTATTGTATTTTATCAGTTTAACATTGTTGAAGACTAATGATAATTTATTTTGCATTATCTTAGTCATAATATTTCTTATTGGGCTAGTTGAGCTCACCCTTGCTTTCATTGTTCTTTCCAGGAAATGAGAACGTAGTCGGGACTAGTTGGGGAATGGAGTGATGGTCCGAGATGGTGTATTAGTAGTCCTCACTATTCTATAAAATAGTGTGATAATAAATGTAATGAGGACTCCATTGAGTGTGGATATTGTCTAGATGACAATATTTGTATTAAAACTCACATCATATGTTTTGTCGTATTTTACACGACAGTTGTATAATTAAGTTTTTATTTGTATTTTGTACCATGTATTTAGCGACTCAAGATAGGTGATATATACCTATTTTGGGGGCGTCACATAATCAAAGAATCTTAATACTTTGCCAATTTGTTTCATTTCTGAATTCTTTGAACCTTTCAAATAATTCACACTTGTATTTTAAGAAATACACACATTCAACTCTTTGAATGATCATCTCCTTTTCTTATACTAGTTTGTTCAATTTGCAAAATAATTTTTCACGTAAGTCAAGTATACAAAATCCATTAAGTAATATTCTAGTTCTATACAAAACATTATTATTATAAATAGAACAACAATTGTCCTTAAATATAATATCAAAGATTTTATTGTCCAACAATAAAATGGAAATAATGTTTATAACAAGAACTGGAATACAATAACAACTTATTGACTTAATAGATTTACCCGTAGGCATTGCTAAACTATAAGTTTCTATGTCTAATGCAGCAACATTTGCTTCATTTCCCACACATAGGATTACTTATCTTTGTTTAGCTTTCTACTTCTGCTTGGTCCCTTCTTAAATCTATATTTATGATAACCAAAGCCGGTATCCAATACCCAAGTAGAACCATGACTTAATGAAAAATTTATTTCAATCATGAAAAACAACTATATTTGTAACCGAAACTTCACTAAGCTTCTTTGGTTAGCCTCTACAAGATGCTTCTTGCAGTTTCATTCCAGTGTCTAGGCTTATTGCAGTGGAAGCAAACTCCTTTGCTATCCGTATCAATTTTGTTCTTATTATCCTTTGTTTTTGCCTTTTTTATTTACCTTCTTAGAATCATTTTTCTTTTCAGAAGATCCTTTGGCCCCTACTAGTAAGACATGGTCTTTCTTGGTTGGAAAGTGACTCTAGACATTTTTCAACATGTTAAGCAAATTAGCGACGCTGATATCTAGCTTGTTCATATGAAAAATTCACAACAATTGTGAAAGGAGTCTGAGAGTGAGTGCAAAATCAAATATTGACTCAACTCTCCATCCATGACAAAACCTTTTGTCCTAATCAATCAATCAAATTGATAATGTTAAGGATTTGTGTCTGTACTGTAGTTCCGTTGGTCATTCTAGATCGGAAGAGCTCCTTAGATATCTGATATCTATTAGTCCTACTTTCCTCACCATCAACTACTTGACGTGCAGGAGTATAGTAGGAGCATCTATAGTTTCATGCTGACGTTGAAGCTCGTTACTCATGGATGCGAGCATGATGCATTGAGCTAACTGTTCATCATCTTGCCACTTTCTAAAAGTAGCAATATCTTTCTCAGAGGCATTATCTGCAACCATTGCAGGGGTAGGCGTATGAAGGACATAAGATAGCCTTTCAGCCGTGAGAACTATTCTCAACTTTCTTAACCAATCCATTTAATTCGGTCCGGTTACATAGCATCTAATATGCTTTGTAGTGATAGTAATTTAGACATTGTAAAATTCTATAAATGAATTTGTAATTAACAACATTTTAGCATACATTCTTTTATTAATTACCAAAATAAATTAGGACTTGTTTTAAATTGGTATCTCCCACTATTTTCTTCAAACTATATTACCCTCAATATATATAGTTCGACAATATCTAATTAAAGATATGCTAGTGAGAATAAGGATCCCATTTCAAATGTATATAGCCTTGTGTGTGCACAACAAAATATATATAAATAAATAGGTAGACAACTCTTATCAATTACATCAACTATATAACTCCTTGTATTTTGCCTCTTAGATCATAATGGTCAAGTGTGTGCACATCCGAACTAAAATGATCTAAGTTAAATCATACCTAGCACTTCCATATATTTGGAAAAAAAACACTGTCCTTGTGTGTGCACAACAAAACAACATTGTTCAGTCTATTTATAAGCATTAAATGTGATAAAACAACATCTTAAATATTTAATACTTGCCTTGTGTGTGCACAACAAACTCATATTAAATATTTAATACTCTATTATTTTACCATGCTAGAAGGCGACGTTCGATATTCCAAATATCTTTGAACGTTACAACTTAATATAAAATATTTGAGGGATTTGTTATTAATTTGTCTCATCTTGTTTATCGCGCATGCACACATATATATAAAATACGCGTCATATTAATTAACATGCGAAGCATGTTTGCATAATATATATATATATATATATATATATATATATTATGCAAATATATATAGTATAAGATAAGCATGCACATATAGAATACTATATTCTACCTGGATTGATTATGGACTTTTATTCTAGTTTGGTTCACTAGAGCCACCAAGTGAACCAAAAGACCAAACCCTAGGGGTGCAAGAATTAATATTTAAATATAACTATTACATTTAAACCTGGGCTCCATTACAAACGGGTCTTCAAGCGCTCCTTGATCCTTGATCTCCAATTCTTCAAAATTAATTCTAACTATTCCTATTACAAAACTATTTAAAATAAATAGAAACCTTGATTAGCAGTCAAGGGGAAGTACATAGGAGGGAGTTAGAATTTACATTAAGAAAAATTAGAGAAGACGAGGTACGCAGACCCCATTTAATAAAACACATACATTCATGCATCCAACTAAAATAAAATCCAATCACATTGGTCAATAGTCCATAATCAATCCCATTTATTATCATACGCATCACCATATGCATCAATAAATAACATTCATCTCATGAATAATAAACATTCAATATATATTGATATTATTTAATGGGCAAATTTAGTTAGTATAAAATCTAATTTTGAATCAAAATAAACTCCTTTATTTTAATCCAAATTTAAATCAAAATAAACCTCTTTTATTTTAATTTATCCAATTTTGAATAAAATAAACTATTTTATTTTAATCAAAATTTTTAATCAAAATAAACTCCTTTATTTTAATTAATTATGGAATCTAATTTCAAGTAAAAAAAAACTCCTTTATTAAAGGAAACACCGATTCTCTTTCATATTCATAAATAAACTCTTTTATTTTTGAATAATATGAAATCTTATTTCATATCTAAATAAACTCCTTTATTTAAGGAAATTAGGATTCTTTTTCCTATTCACAAATAAACTCTTTTATTTTGAATAATATGAAATCTTATTTCATATCTAAATAAACTCCTTTATTTAAGGAAACATAAAATCTAATTTCAACTCCAATTAGTTATCATGGAATCTAATACCAACTCTAATTAGTTAGTATGAAATTCAATTTTAAAATTAAAATAAAGCTTTTATTTTATGATTAAAATAAACTTTTTACTTTAATTATAAAATAATTATGAATAATATATATATATTTATATATCAGACAGGATCAAGAGTAGACCTCTTAAGTAGTAGAACTCTCTTAAATAATAGAACTTTATCAAAACGATGTAGTTTTGATAAGGCCTGATAACATTTTGTAAATACCATGCCACCGCGTATTTACAAAAAAAAATACTCAGCGTCTTATCAAAACTACGTCGTTTTGATAAAATTCTATTATTTAAGGCATTCTGCTTATTTAAGAATTCTACTCTTGATCCTTCTATATATATATATATATATATATATATATATATATATATATATATATATATATATATATATCCCGATGCTAATGCTTGATCACATTACTTACGAAACCAAAAATCTTATCCTGGATGACGTTAAGTGTTAACCCACTTTTAAGTGTTAAGCCACTTCTTTTCCTGGACTTGTTTCACGGATTTCGTGAAAGTGTTAAGCCACTTCTTTTCCTGGACATGTTTCACTTGATTTAAGTGATTAGATATATATATACACACACACACACACACACACACACACACACACACACACATATATATATATATATATATATATATATATATATATATATATAACCGAAGCATCAGGCCACCAATCGCACAAAATAATTTTGTATTGTGACTCTGATTTCGCGAATAAGTTTACGGTATTTCTTTCTTTTTTTTTCTTTTTTTTATAATATAAATTTATACAACAAATTATGCCCAATTAAATTATTCTAAACACATATTAATATACATATTAAATTAAAATAATTAATAATTCGCATAAAGGTTTGGCTCTGATGCCACTATTAGGTTTATAATATTCATGAATGCAATCAAATTACACAAATAAGCAGAAACGTGTAAAAATCAAAGTTTAAAATTTTACAAACCATAAACCCGGATCATCCTTTATGCACAATTATTAATTAAACGAAAAGATATGAAGAACAAGAATCATACCCTTGAAGATTCGAGCTTCCTCAGGTACAAGTTCACCTTCAATCCTTTTCGCGTTCAACTTGAATCCACCGGGTTTGGTTCCTTTCTTTGATCAACGTTAGCCACCCAAGTGTTTGGCCTCTAGAGGTGATCCACCAAGAAAGAATAAAGATTCAAAAAGATGGGTGTTTGGCAAAACCCTAATTTTTTATTTTTATCTCTCATAGAAAAGGAGCGTACTCTCCAACAATTGTAATCACGACTGTTGTGAAAAAGTCAACAACCACTCCACCCATAATAAGACTCCTCTTATTTATAGATGCAGGCAACCCTCCCTAACAATTAAGAAATTGGGTTTTATTTTAATTAATTAAATTTTTTTAATTAATTAGCCTCCTAATCTTATTAGGAATAAATGAGAGTACTAATATTAAATTAATTTCCAACTCTTTAGAAATTAAAATAATAATAATTTTAATAATATTAATAAGACTCCTCTTATTAATTTATATATTTAATATTTCCAAAATATTAAATAATAAATACTAAGCTATTTATTTTATTCTATCACCGTAGATTAAATTAAATATAATTAACATATTATTACGATTATGCCATTAACTTCTTAAATAATTATTCTTCCTTTTATGGTGTGACCATTTAGGTTCTCCATATTAAACCGGTTGTGAATAAATCAATTAGAATAATTTTAATCTTATTTAAATAAATAAATTGAACTATTAATTTATTTAAATAAATAATATTTATTCTACAATAGGGATAAGCCTCCCTAGCGATCAACGACTTTTCAGATACTATAGATTTCAACATTAATCATAAAAGAACCTTTGAGTAAATAGTTATCGTACAATTCAATCCTTCCATCATACAATGTCCCAATTAAATATAAGACATGGAATTACTGTCAAGTCTTATTTTATTTAATTATATGTATTTCGACTCTTAAATGCACAACTCCAAATAATGTAAATTAGAAACTCCTTTCTAATTTCATCCTGACTTGGCCAAGGACTACTGGGTTGTCATTTATCGAATCACATAGGACATTTCTCTTTTTTTACTAGAAGTGGTAGATTCTTTATTGATCATACATTATCTCCATGTACAACTTGTTATACCCAAGCATACCCTTTGATATACCTTAAGGGTCTTAAGGAAAAAGTCAAAGTATAACTCATCATACACAAGATAGTATGATGATCTCAAGTCCAAGGATCACTTGTACTACTATCACTACAGGAATTCTTATTGACAGGCAAGTAAAACTCCATTACGTATTCCTTAGCGAGCCACGTTCAGTGAACTTATTCTCTAATAAGCATCCACATACTTGCTTTAGTGTCTCCACACAAATGATCATTAGATCAATCATCCTCATCCAATGTGCAAGAAACATATGTAACAATCTATCCGGATTCACTAATCCCCAATTTAGTAATCTAACGATTGGGAACTATTTTAGTTTTAAGCTTTCTAAGAATTTAGATCTCATTAGAATGATCATCATCATTATTCTAAAAGCATTGATTAAAACTATGGGTTTATCACATATTATAAAACAACATCATGTAGATAATTAAAAGTCTTTAATTAATTAATACTTTTTATTAATAAATGAATAAGATTGTTACAAAGTATATGCTTTATCATCAAACATGATTGGCTTGTGTGCATACTACTTTCACAAGAAACAGTCTAATGAGTCTTTCAGAGGGTATGCTCAAAGGTGGAGGCGCCTGGCTGCTCAAGTTATTCCTTCCATGATAGAATCAGAAATGGTCATAACTTTCATAGATGTACATGAAGCTCCTTTTTATGAAAGAGTTCTAGCTGGTATTGGCAAACCATTCTCTAAAATGATCAAACACGGAGAAATGGCTGAGATGGGATTGAAGTCTGGTAAGATTCAAGACCTAGCTGCTCTTAAAGCAGTTGTTGAGCACATCCAGTCCGGATCTTATGGAAACAACCCCCGGAGGGTCCATAAAAAGAAATAGGAGGATGTTTCCATGATACTACAAGGAAAGAAAGGCAATCAAAACATGCCTATACAGAGGAAAAACTACTCCCCTTTTCAAG
The DNA here is from genome assembly GCA_020205615.1 of Panax quinquefolius. Taxonomy (NCBI): domain Eukaryota; kingdom Viridiplantae; phylum Streptophyta; class Magnoliopsida; order Apiales; family Araliaceae; genus Panax; species Panax quinquefolius. The sequence goes on from CM035157.1 coordinate 65,408,077, forward strand.
CACAGTCTTCAAACCCTCCATTGCTTAAAAGTGGAGAAGTAAAGCGACCTCGAACGTTCACACCCTTAGGGGACTCGCTCGAGAATATTCTTGTTCTTCTGACCACTCAGAAGAAAATCACACGTTTGCTTCCACCAGCCAACTCTAATGGGAAGAGTTTTAATGCTACTCGGAAGTGTGCTTATCATGCCGGGGCACCTGGACATGATACTCAAGATTGTTGGGCCTTGAAACACAAGATCCAAGACTTGATAGACAATTGTGAGATTGTAGTCACCAAACCAGATCTACCTCATGTGCAAGAAAACCCTCTTCCTCAACACAAAGAAGAAGAGGTTAATATGATCAGTTGGAGCGCTGGACAGAGTTCAAGTTTTAATGGCGAAACATCCCAAACCATCAAAGATGGTGTTGACGAATGGGATTACGCAAAGTTCCAGTTTACTATGGAATGAAAGATGAAAGTTCTTTGCAAACAAATTGAGCAATTGGCAGAACTGGTGACCCATCAGCATCAAGTTACACGCCAATTAATCAGGCATGAGCATGCCTATCTCCTTCCGTTTGTTATAAATACTCCACCCTCACCTTCAGAAAGCGAAGCTATGGAGGATAAGGTTGCAAAGCGAGCAAATGCTAAAGCCCGTCGGGATTTTGCCAATCAGAGGGAGTTCAACTATCTGGGCCAACCTATGGAGGAAATATTTCAAATTCTGATCAATGAAAGAAGAATTACCTCCCTTCTACCTCCAATCAATCCCCGTGCAGAACGGTTTAACCCTGATGGAGTGTGTCAATATCATTCCTATTCTCGCGGTCACAGTACAGACGAATACTGGGCACTCTGCCATCTCATTCAAAATCTCATTGATAGCGGTGTCCTGTAACTGGCAGACAATAACACTGTGCAACTTGAAAGTGGGATTACATGGAAGGGATTAGTAGCAGTTATATCCGACGAGGATGATGAGACTGTTAAAGCATTTCCCATTCAAACAATTCAACTAAAAGGAGTTGACAATCCTTTGAAAGTGGCCGCACTCGAGCCAATTTCTTTACATTGCAGACCACAATATCCTGTTGTCAGTTTACACAAAATTCCATGGAATTATGGAGAAGCTGAAGGATCCATGTCTCATACTACTGCTACAGTGTCGAAGGATAATCCACTGTATCTTCCTCAAAGGGTTATCAAGTCTACCCTCAAATCAAAGGGGAAGATTCCCATGGAGAAGATTAAAAAATTCCTCTGCACTATGGGCCATAATGAAGCCAAGGTGGTTCTAAGCTTAAGAGAAGCTCCACATCAGATATCAATTTTGGACTTGGTTTTCTCTTCCGAAGATCACCGGAAGATTTTACTCAAGGTTTTGGAAGAAGCCTACTTACCAAAATCAGTGGATGTGGAAAAATTTCAACATATGGTTGATCACATTTTCAACAACAATGTGATATCCTTCACTGATGATGATATACCTCCCGAAGGGACCGGTCATTGCAAGCCACTGCACATCGCAGTGTTATCCTCCGGATACATGTTAGCTTGAGTTTTGATAGATGGAGGTTCATCTCTGAATATCTATCCTTATGCCACCTTGGTGAAGATGAATGTCAATCTCAAGCAGATCCAAAGCAGCCATACGGTGATCAAAGCTTTTGATGGATCCCGACGAAATTCTGTTGGAAAGATTGAGCTACCAATTGAGATTGGTTCAAATACATTCAATGTATCCTTCCATATCCTCAAGATAGACTCTGGATACAACTTGCTATTGGGGAGACCATGGATACACATGGCTAGAGCTGTTCCCTCCACATTACATCAACAACTCGAATACATTGTCAACAACAGTCTAGTTACTGTCAATGCAGAGCCGGAGTATTCTGAACAAGGAGATCTTCCAATCATCAGTTTTAACTCTGAAGTTGTGCCGACTAGTTTTCATACTTTGGAAGTGAGTAACACTCAGTATCATCCTATTGGAATACCACTTCCTGTACCTAGAATTTTTGCCGAGGTTATGTCGGCTACTCAAGAAATGATGTCATTGGGTCATCAGCCTGGACAAGGGATTGGTAAAGATCAACAGGGTATTAAGCACCCTATTCAAATGTCCAGCCAAACTGGGACAGCTGGACTAGGCTATTCAGCCAATTCCAGTCACAGGAATCCGCACAAACACAAGCAGGTTCCTCAAGCATCCGCCACACGGCGATTTGTTCCATCTGCACCACATGAGTTGATACAGTCTCAAATGAAGGTGCCAACCCATGTTATGGCTATGTTGTTTCCCAGACCAGTACCATTCAAAGCAAAAGAGGTGTTGATTCCTGATCCCGAAGTGGAAGAAAGGGAATGGAAATGCAAACATGACATCGCTTTGATGATGTCCGGCATACGCGTCATTGTTCATGATTAACATACAAACCGATATACCCCAGACGATGATTGCCCAGATATCATGGTTATCATTCAAGAGAAGGAGGGAAATGACAAACCCTCTATCACTGCAGTCCATCAGGACTTTGCCCTCGACAATTGGAGCAGCACTCCATGCATTGGTCGATGAGGGTAAAATGGGCAGAAAATCCCTCTGTCCTGTAGATAACTTTAATTGCTTACTTTTTTATACAATATTAGCAGTTATTTTATCAGTACATGCTAACACTTTGTATGATTAAACAGTTTCATATATTAAGTGAAAGCATCTTTTGATTTCAGGACTCTGAATTTAGATGTGCTTGTACTTTAACAAGATATGCCTTCTCTCCACAAAGGTCAGAACTTTGATGCAAAGTTGGACTCAGACTTGATGGACATATAAGAGGACATTGAGACACCTCAGGAGATTAAGGAATGGGTCACAGATAAGCCTAAACCCAACCTTGACCAAACCACTCCTTTCAATCTTGGAACCTTAGAAAACCCTAAACTAATCCATATTGGTTCAGACCTCACTCCAAACCAATGGAATGACATGGTTGTGCTATTAACCAAATTCCAGGATGTGTTTGCATGGTCTCATGAAGACATGGTGGGTTTGTCCATTGAAATTGTTCTTCATCGCCTTCCCATTAAAAAAGGCTTCAAGCCAGTTAGGCAGAAGCTCAGGCAATTGAAGCCTAAGTGGAGTTTAAAAGTCAAAGAAGAAATTGTGAAATAATTTCAAGCTGGCATTATCATGGTGTCTACATATTTGGAGTGGATATCCAACATTGTTCCCGTACCTAAACCTGGATGAAAGGTGCGAGTTTGCGTGCATTACCGGGATTTGAACAAAGCTTGCCTGAAAGATAGCTTTCCCGTGCCCTTTATCCACATTCTCATTGACAATATTGCTCAGTATGACATGTACTCCTTTGCTGATTGCTTTGCGGGGTACCATCAAATTATGGTTACTGAGGAAGACCGTGAGAAGACTTCTTTCATCACGCCTTGGGGAACTTTTTGCTACAGACGGTTGTTATTCAGCCTCATCAATGCCGGGGCAACCTTCCAGCTAGCTATGATGGCTTTTTTCCATGATTTAATGCATAAAGAGATAGAGATCTACGTGGATGACATCATTATCATGTCCCGAAAGGAGGAAGAGCACCTTGACCATCTCAGAAAGTTGTTCAACAAGTTGCGTAAGTACAACTTGAAGTTGAATCCAGCTAAGTGCGCCTTTGGTGCCAAATCAGGCAAGTTTCTAGGTTTCCTAGTCAGCCACAAAGGAATTGAACTGGATCCTACTAAAATCCAGGCCATCAAGGAAATGCCTATTCCTTAGACAGAGAATGAAATACGAGGATTTTTGGGAAGGATCAACTTCATTAGCAGGTTTATCTCTCAACTCACAGCAACCTGTGAGCCCATCTTCAAGTTGTTAAGGAAGAACTCCTCCATGAAATGGAATGATGAGTGTCAGAAAGCCTTCCTTACCATTAAAGAACAGCTGATTAACGCTCCTGTTTTGGTACCTCCCAGGGATGATGTTCCCTTTTTTATGTACCTGTCCATTAATGATAATGCCATGGGCTGCATGCTGGGGCAAAAAGACGATAGGGGCCAAGAACGAGCTATCTATTACCTCAGTAAAAGATTCAGCACCAGTGAACACAAGTACACTCTTATTGAGAAGACTTGTTGTGCTTTGGCATGGGCTTCCATGAGATTACAACATTATCTACATGGTCACACAACCCATCTCATATCCCGCGTAGATCCTCTCAAGTATGTGTTCAGTTAGCCCATACTAAATTATCGACTATCCAGATGGCAGTTGATCCTACAGCAATTTGACATCGTCTATGTGACACAAAAGTCTGTCAAAGGTCAAGGAATTATGGATCAATTGGCCGCCGCACTTGCAGGGGATTAAAAACCCTTGGAAACATACTTCCCCGATGAAGGGATAATGACAGTTCTGCAACACCATCAGTATGATGCATGCCACACATGGAAAATGTATTTTGATGGAGCTGTTAATGCAGAAGGCTCTGGAGCTGGAGCAGTTCTAATATCCTGTATGGGGGAGCAGTATCCCATCGCTGTCAAATTGCAGTTTGTCAGCACCAATAACACAGCTGAGTATGAAGGCTGTATCATGGGGCTAAAACTTGCTCGTTTAATGTGCATCAGGCGGTTAACTGTCTTTGGGGATTCAGAATTGGTGATCAAACAATCCACAGGGATCTATCAAATCAAAGAATTACATTTGCTGCCTTACCATTGGCAAGTTTTACAGATGGCTTTGGAGTTCGAAGAAATCTCCTTTCTACACATTCCTCGCAATAGGAATGATGTGACGCCCCCAAAATAGGTATACATCACCCATCTTGAGTTGCCAAATACATGGTACAGAATACAAATACAAACTTAATTATACCACCGTGGTGTAATATACGACAAAACATAGTTGAGAGTTTAAACAGGAATGTTGCCTTCTAGAAAATATCCACTCTCAAATAGAGTCCTCATTACATTTATTATCACACTATTTAACAGAATAGTGAGGACTACTAATGCTATCATCTGGACCGTCACTTCGTTCTTCGACTCGTCCCAGCTATATTCTCATTTCCTGAAGAGAACGGTGAAAGAAAGGGTGAGCTCAACTAGCCTAGTAAGAAATATTATGACTAAGATAATACATAATAAATTATCATTAGTCTTTAACAATGTAAAACTGATAAAATACAATAGACATCAAGTTTAACTGCAGCGGAATAAACAATCCATTAAAAGAGTCAAGTAGAGAATAAAATCTACTATCTTTTATGATTTAAAAGGTTTTTCATCACTTTTATTGCGAGACTCGAATTTAATAAATAATCCACATCATCCACGCTTTCTGACTAAGGATATTCATTAGTATCACGACCACAAATTATCCATGCACTACTGGCTAAGGATATTCGTAATCATCAATAATCATGATCATGCCAACAATCGTCCATTAATGCACTACGGGCTAATGAGGACTTTTACCACATCATTTGTAACATTACGATTAATGATTATATCGAATAATCCCTGGTCATAATCATACCAAGTCCATCTATGCACTACAGGCCACAGATGATTTTCAATATAATATAAACACGAGGATGATGACAATGATATAAAAATTCAATAAAACAAGTTCAAGAATTAATTTATCCAGGAACCAATAACGTCCAATTTGTTAACATGATACTGCTTTGTGGGGTAAAACTCAAGAATGCTCAGAAGAATATTTCCATGAAAAGATACTGGATAAAACGCAAATATCAAGGATATTCCACTAATTTCAAGGAGTATAAAAGCCAAAACTTTAACCAACTTAGTATAATAAAGAATGGAATAACAAAAGAAATCACCGTGATACAATAGATCGCATGACATAAAAGTTATTCCAACGTAATAATAAATAACGGAACCCGTGTCGTGCAAAATTAAGCCAAGCGGGATGATGTTCCAATGTAATAATAAATAATGAACCAAAGTCACGCAGAACGCATTTATGGATATTCCAAATGTAATAATAAATAACGGAACCAGGTCAAGAAAAATTCGCATCGACAGGATGTTCCAACAAAATAATAAAGAATGGAATAATAGAAGAATTTCACCATGTATGCGGTACTTTGCATTAACAAGGTTATTTCAACATAATAATAAAGAATGGAATAACAAAAGAATTTTACCAAGTATGCGGTATTTGATGACGAAGTTATTCCAACATAATAATAAAGAATGGAATAAAAGAAGAATTTCACCAAGTATAGGGTAGTCCATGATACAAGGTTATTCCAATGTAATAATAAAGAATGGAATAATGTAAGTTCTCTTCATGAATACGAAAGAAATAATACCCTTACCTTAGAAGAAACTAGATATAGGAGTAGTGAAGTAGCGAGAATACTTTTCTTCTTTCTCTCTATAGTTTCTCTCTGTAGTTTCAATTGAATTTGTAAGAAATAATGAAGGAATGAGCTTCTATTTATAAGAGAATAGATCTAATAGTAACTAATTCATGAACTATTCAAATTGATTTACTTTTAAACAGACGGTCCATATTGATTTACTATACATTATTAATAAAATATTCTAATAAAACAAAATATTTTAAATAAAATATAATATATTCTATTTATAATCTAATAAAATGAATAACTTTATAAAAGTACTCTGCTTTATATAAAAAAAAAATTTTTACTATGCAAATACTATGCGGAGCACTATGCAAACACTATGCATAATAGAATATTATATTAACTATCTATAGTCTAATAAAATAAATAACTTTATAAAAGTATTACATTTTTTTATATAAAAGCTTTTCTCGCTTTATTACATTAATAATACTAATAAAACAAAATATATATATATATATATATATATATATATATATATATATAAACTTTCGTGACTTCATAAAAAGACACCTCAATATATTTAACAATATTTATAATCATTATTATAATTCACAATATTAATCGACCGTGTCGTTCCCAAGAAAGAGGGGCTTTCCATAAAGGATTTCTCCTATTGGCGCCATGAATTAGGTGACTAAATCTCTCATCAAGCGTAACTTCTGACATCGTTAATATTGCAAATAATAATATTAATAACTCTGTCATCTCAATTATTGATTTAATAATATATAAAATATCGACAATAATTAAATCAAATAACGTGAGATACTATGCAACAATTACTAAAGCAATAATTGAACAAAACTGAGTGACTTCTCACGAAAACATCAATAATCAATACCGTGTGCTACTATGCAACCACACGTATTCATGTACTTTTAACACCGGGTGTTGCAATAGTTAATGGTAAAACTTTCACTATTATTTTCATAACATATTTTTGTCGTTTTCTCAATCCGATAAATAATTACGCTGGGGGTCCACTAATGATTGTCTTGCCGTGTCTGAATATTCTATGTTAAAATGAATATTCCCCACCGATCGAATATTATATAACAACTTGCGTACTTTGCAAAATTTATAAATACTACCCACAACTATAACATTATCTCAAACCCACACCATAATACTCAAAAAAATATTTCGATAAAATTAAATCTTTATTCGTAAAATTTGGGGTTTTACAATCTCCTCTCCTTATGAAATTTCACCCTCGAAATTTACGTACGTACCTGGTATGCCGAACAAATGAGGACACTTCGTCAGATTCTAACTCTTGAGGTATAACCTTTGAGTGTTGAATACGATCCTTCTTATCCAAGATTTTAACATGTATATCCTCATATGTTAAATCTTCTGCTATCTCGTCCGGTTCTAAATTAATAATGTAGTTCGGGTCATCGACATATTTACGTAACATCGATACGTTAAAAACGTTATGAACACGCGACATACTTGGCGATAAAACGAGTCTATAAGCCACAGTTCCTACTTAATTGAGGATTTCAAATGGACCAATTAAATCGAGGGTTGACATTTCCTCTCTTCATCAATTCTTGCTTCTAGAATAACGCCCTCTTGAACCTTCTTTTTTTTAACAATCATTAGCTTCGGGTGTGTAGTTTGAGTGGCTTTAAATTTATCTATTAAAGTCGATTCTACTCGTATATTCGTTATCTTCACGTAGGTTTGTATATTCACACTCATAAATGCATACGATCTTCTACTCAACGCATCAGCTACCACGTTCACTTTTACACGATGGTATTGAATGGTATGATCGTAATCTTCAACAGCTCGAGTCAACGTCTTTGGCGCATGTTACGTTCGTTTTAGTTGAAGAAATATTTAAGGGTTTTAGAAATGGGGTTTTGTACTGGGGTCAGTATAAAATTCGATTTCACGATCTGGGGTAGGCCAAGAAGTCTTCAGAAATACGTCAAGAAATTTATTAACGATAAAAATATCATTCAAAACTATGACCCTCATCCAAGACTTGGATAGCACGTCACATTGATACCTATCAACTTGCCACCGTTATTCACGACATCCCCTATGGATAGTTTGGCTTCGGTGCATTCCACACAAGGAAGTCAACAATGAAAGGATCGGGGCTCTTTACTTATGGCTTGATATAATAGTAATTGACTTTAGTGGTTTGGTTGCTTGAATTCGTATAACAGGTTGGTTAGGAATATAAAAGCTAACAACCTTACGAAAAGCATGATGAGTAGTTAACCAATCGATTCCAAAAATCACATCTAAGGCAAGTATTTTCAAAGAGATAAGATCGACAGGTAACGTGAAAGTGTCGATTTGAATCAAACAAGATTTATAAATAATGGATGTAACGAAGGTTTCTCTTAACAGAGTTTTAACAGATAAATCAAAGTCTAATTTCTCAATTTCTCAATAGCTAAGTTCAAACATTGAACACAACTAGGTGAAATACAAGAGTGGGTAGAACCGGTATCAAATAAGGTATAGACTTCGTAAGCGTTTATGATTAACTTACCCGTGACAACTTCATTCGGTTTCCTTGACAAATACTCTCACTTAAACTACTGGCTTTGACTTGTCTGGGACATCCTTTGGCGTCACCATCCCAGCTGGACTTGACTTCACTACACGACAAAATCGAGCTAGGTGACCTTCTCTTCCGCAATTGAAACACGCTTTGGATTTCTGTGTACAGTTTGGATGGATGTGTCCCTCTTGTCCGCATTTGAAACATACGACCGTTGGTCATTCTTCTTCCTTTGAAACGGGTGCTGATGCTGCTGTCTTTCGATCATTATTGAACCTTCTCTTCTTAAAATTTCCACTTCTATTATCTTGGCCATGATTATCACCGAAGTGGTTACCATTCTTGGCATGATAATTTCCCCCACGATGATTATCATTGTTCCGATGGCCGTTTCCACTGGTACAATTATTATCGTGTTGTTGGTTGTTGCCTTTTGGTTGAGCTGACTCATTATCGTGCTCCAATAACTGAGCCCTATTCACAATATCTAAATATAAACAAAGTTTGTGAGAAATAAGGTATTGAAGTATATCAGGTTTCAAACCTCGCAGAAACATTCGCCTCATTCGCTCCTCATTATCGACTAAATGGGATGCAAATCGGGATAATTCTGCAAACTTAGCCTCGTACTGCGACACGGTCATATTGTTTTGCTCCAACTTGATAAATTTCACCTCCTTCATATGAAATATACTTTCAGGAAAGTACTTGTCGTTGAATAATTCTTGAAATTTTTCCCAAGACATCTTGAGTGCGTCAGGTTGAGTACGCTTTACAGATTCCCACCAGTAATATGCCTCTGCCCGCAACATGAAGGTGTCAAAGGGAACCTTTTGCTCCTCGGAGCATCCCAAGACATCAAATATCTTGTTGATCTGCTTTATCCACGTCTCCGCCTTAAGTGGTTTTGGCTCTCCAAAAAACTCCGGTGGTCCCAACTCCTTGAACTGCTTAGCAGTGACCGTCCGAGAGTTGCCAGTGTTTCCACCTGCATTTCGGACAGGAGTCTCTCTCGTTTAGTGTTGCATAAATTCTAAAAAGCTCCTAAACGTACCGTTGATCGTCATTTGATCAGTGTTGTTATTTACAGGAGGATTATCGCCATCCTGTTGCACATTATTCTGGCTATTGATCAGCGGTGACTCAACGGTCTCATGTGTTCCATTGCTTACCTCAACATTTTCAGATGCCATTTTCAAATACTGCCACAAAACAAGGGTTAATTAACAAATCACATATTATCCCTATACTCTGACCGACCAATTAAATACCAAATAAACTTAGGTATGTCATACTAGAGAATGAATTCTCCGTCTCTCCCCTTCTAGTTCTTGTCTCACATCTCAGCGAGGGATCATATCCCTAATCTTTGATACCAAATGTGACGCCCCCAAAATAGGTATACATCACCCATCTTGAGTCGCCAAATACATGGTACAGAATACAAATACAAACTTAATTATACAACCGTCATGTAATATACGACAAAACATAGCTGAGAGTTTAAACAGGAATGTTGCCTTCTAGACAATATCCACTCTCAAATAGAGTCCTCATTATATTTATTATCACACTATTTAACAGAATAGTGAGGACTACTAATGCTATCATCTGGACTTCGTTCTCCGACTCGTCCCAGCTATATTTTCATTTCCTGAAGAGAACAGTGAAAGAAAGGGTGAGCTCAACTAGCCTAGTAAGAAATATTATGACTAAGATAATACATAATAAATTATCATTAGTCTTTAACAATGTAAAACTGATAAAATACAACAGACATCAAGTTTAACTGCAGCGGAATAAACAATCCATTAAAAGAGTCAAGTAGAGAATAAAATCTATTATCTTTTATGATTTAAAAAGGTTTTTCATCACTTTTATCACGAGAGACTCGACAATAAATAATCCACATCATCCCTGCACTACGACCAAGGATATTCATTAGTATCACGACCACAAATTATCCATGCACTACGGGCTAAGGATATTCGTGTAATCATCAATGGTCATGATCATGCCAACAACTGTCCATTAATGCACTACGGGCCAATGAGGACTTTTACCACATCATTTGTAACATTACGGTCATGATTATACCGAATAATCCCTGGTCATAATCATACCAAGTCCATCTATGCACTACAGGCCACAGATGATTTTCAATATAATATAAACACGAGGATGATGACAATGATATAAGAATTCAATAAAACAAGTTCAAGAATTAATTTATCCAGGAACCAATAACGTCCAATTTGTTAACATGATACTGCTTTGTGGGGTAAAACTCAAGAATGCTCAGAAGAATATTTCCATGAAAAGATACTGGATAAAGCGCAAATATCATGGATATTCCACTAATTTCAAGGAGTATAAAAGCCAAAACTTTAACCAATTTGAGTATAATAAAGAATGGAATAACAAAAGAAATCACCGAGCATGCGATAGATCGCCTGCAGACGCAGGTTATTCCAATGTATAATAAATAACGGAACCAGTCAGCGCGTAAGCGCGCATGCGCGTGGATATTCCAACAGAATAATAAATAACGGAACCGAATCGAGCAAAAATTACGCGCAAGCGAGGATGTTCCAATGTAATAATAAATAACGGAACCAGTCACGCGTAGAACGCACGCATGGGATATTCAACGAAATAATAAATAACGGAACCAATCAAGAAAAATTACGCCATGGCGATGTTCCAATAGAATAATAAAGAATGGAATAATGAAAGAATTTCACAATGTATGCGGTACTTGGCATGAGCGTTTATTCAACATAATAATAAAGAATGGAATAACAAAAGAATTTTACCAAGTATGCGGTACTTCACATAGACAGGTTATTCCAACATAATAATAAAGAATGGAATAAAAGAAGAATTTCACCAAGTATAGGGTAGTCCAGATACAAAGTTATTCCAACGTAATAATAAAGAATGGAATAATGAAGTTCTCTTCATGAATACGAAAGAAAGAATACCCCTTACTTAGAAGAAACTAGATAAAGGAGTAGTGAAGTAGCCAGAATACTTTTCTTCTTTCTCTCTATAGTTTCTCTCTCTAGAGTTTCAGTGAATTTGTAAGAAATAATGAAGGAATGAGCTTCTATTTATAGGAGAATGGGTGAATAGTAACTAATTCATGAAACGATCCAAATTGATTTACTTTTAAATGATTCGGTCCATATTGATTTACTATGCAATATTAATAAAATATAATATATTCTATTTATAATCTAATAAAATGAATAAATTTATAAAAGTATTACATTTTTATATAAAAAAGATTTTACTATGCAAATACTATGCGAGCCTTATGTAAACATCTGCATAGCGTAATAGAATATTATTTATTCTATTTATAGTCTAATAAAACAAATAACTTTATAAAAGTATTCTGCTTTATATAAAAAGATTTTACTATGCAAAATACTATGCATAATTGAATATAATATATTCTATTTATAGTCTAATAAAATAAATAACTTTATAAAAGTATTACATTTTATATAAAAAGCTTTTCTATTTTATTACATTAATAATACTAATAAAACAAAATTTATATATATATATATATATATATATATATATATATAAACTTCGTGACTTCATAAAAAGACACCTCAATATATTTAACAATATTTATCATCATTATTATAATTACATGCAATATTAATCGACCGAGTCGTTCCTGTGGAAAGAGGGCTTTTCCAATAAGGATTTCTCCTCGCGTAAACTTCTAGACATCGTTAATATTGCAAATAATAATATTAATAAATATGTCATCTCAATTATTGATTTAATAATATATATAATATCGAAAATAATTGAATCAAATAACGTGAGATACTATGCAACAATTACTAAAAAAATAATTGAACAAAACTGAGTGACTTCTCATGTAAGCATCAATAATCAATACCGTGTGCTACTATGCAACCACACGTATTCCTGTACTTTTAACACCGGGTTTTCAACAGTTAATGGTAAAACTTTTGCCGTTATTCTCATAACATATTTTTGTCGTTTTCTCAATCCGACAATAATTCCTCATACGTTAAATCTTCTGCTATCTCATCCAGTTCTAAATTAATAATATAGTTCGGGTCATCCACATATTTATGTAACATCGATACGTTAAAAACGTTATGAACACGCGGTATACTTGGCGGTAAAATGAGTCTATAAGCCACAGTTCCTACTTAATCGAGGATTTTAAATGGACCAATTAAATCGAGGGTTGACATTTCCTCTCTTCATTAATTCTTTCTTCTAGAATAACGCCCTCTTGAACCTTCTTTTTTTTCACATTCATCAGCTTCAGGTGTGTAGTTTGAGCGGCTTTAACTTTATCGATTAAAGTCAATTCTACTCGTATATTCGTTATCTTCACGTAGGTTCGTATATTTATACTCATAAACGCATACGATCTTCTACTCAACGCGTCAGCTACCACGTTCACTTTTACACGATGGTATTAAATGGTACGATTGTAATCTTCAACAGCTCGAGTCAACGTCTTTGGCGCATGTTACGTTCATTTTAGTTGAAGAAATATTTAAGGGTTTTAGAAATGGGGTTTTGTACTGGGGTCAGTCCACAATTCGATTACCAATATGTCTGAAGTTACCATCAAGCAAACATCCTGGTATTGATCATCCAATTACCAGTCATTCTGGTTTTTTAACCCTCTTTTCACAAACTTTTCTGCCCCTCAGGGAAACATACACTTCAAACCAGCAGCCTGGTTTTACCTCACTTGGAATCAACAGTCGGGTTCCACTTCATTTCAAACCTTCATACAATTTCGGTTATCCTACACACAGGATTGAACCTTTCACACCTGCAGTTTATCCTAAATACGGGATTAAATTTTTCTACGCTTGCAGTTTGTCCTGAAAATAGGATCAAAATTTTTCCACATCTGCAGTTTGTCCCCATTATGGGATCAAACTTTCTTCTCCCCGCAGTATAGCCTGCGAATAGGATTCACACTTCTCTTTGGCTGCGATTCGTCCTGAGGGGCGAACTACGTCGACCTGATCTCCTCTTCAATAGGAGTACGTAGGCAACCATATTCTATATGGCCCGGTCGTAATAAAAAAAACAACAAAAACATTTCTACACCTATCTGCCGTTCACGTTCAACGTTGAACCTCTTACACCAGGTTTGAACTATGCAGGCTTGATGTCCTCTTCAATAGGAGTACGTAGGCAGCCCTTTATGGTTCAGTCTAACCCCTACCGAAACAAAATTAATTGTCACACGGTATTGGGATCAACCTTCAATCCACCACATTTCATCGGCTTCAGACCAAAGGGATGGAATTACCAAACCTCTTCTCACAAATAGAAGATTCGGTGACCATCTAAGCTACGGTTGTGCCAGAAAGAGCAATACCAATCCATAAAAGATGGAATTAACTAGGCTTCTCACAAATAGAAGTACTGGTGACCATCTGTGGTGCAGTCAATCTCAGAGAGAAAAAACCACACTCCTCTTTATATTTCCAGACAGAAACCAGTCCCAAGACACCAAAGATGGTAGGGATTCATACAGATCAATGATCCGTTCTGAGAGATCTTGTGGTGGCTCAATGTCCACATATTAAGGATAAGTTCAGAATGCATCAAAATCACAAGGCCCTAAAGAAACTGGCAAATATCAAGCAAATATCATGGCACAACTGAAAGGGAAGTAAATTAAAATATATTTCTCTGCTATATATACTACTGTTTGATATATACATCTGTGTTGTACATGAAAAAATGGCTAAGCTAGTCATCATGCAGAAAATACAAAAGCTATCTACTTGGATCTCATGTGTATACGAACTATCGGATCTAACATAGCATCCCTCTCTGAAGATGGAGGTAAAGCTGCAAGCTCCTGCCCAAGGGTATCTACACGAGCTAGCAGATCTAAGGCTAACTGCAAGATGGCCTGATGTAAGACCCCAACTTATTATTAATGAAATTTAGTTTTCTCTATTTATTATTTTGAAATAGTAAGGGTTGATTTGATTAATGTGGATAGTTAGGGGTAAGATACGCAAATATTTCAAAATAAGCAAGTGGTTATAAAATATTCATTGTTGTCGGGGAATATTCGTTTGGTCGTGGAATATTCGTCTCGTCGGGAGAATATTCGTATGCGACCAGTAGCAAACCATGTGTGGGCCCCATAAAGGAAAGCGATTGGATAAAGAAAACGAAAATATAAGTTGTTTAAAAATAACTTGGCGTAGTTATTATGCTAATCTTGTTAAAATACTCGTGGTTAAAACACGGTAGCACCGAGTATTGCACCAATTATTGATTCTTACGTAAGAAGGCTACTTTCAATAATGGTTACAATAATTCTTGCTCAAAGATTTTATTGAGTTAATAATTCTTTGCGTTGATATTTTATATTGTTTGTTGTTTCAATAATTGTCATTACACAAGATTTTTTCATTATCGAAGCAATAATTCATATTATCCTGATAATATTATTAGATAACATTATTGGCAATGTCTAGAAAGTTCATCAAGGAGAGGTTTGGTCACCTAATTGCTATTTAGTAAGAAGAAATTCTTATTGGAAAGCCCCTCTTTCACAGGAACCTGCTCGGTTGTCAATATTGTGATTACGTAATATTATTTGTGAATAATTAATTATTGATTCATATGATGAGGAAAATATTGATTTTATGTGGATATAGATGGAGAAAATTTTAATGTGACAATTGTTGAAAATTGAAATTTTATCTCGATAAGATAATGTATTATTATATTTTAATAATATAATAATGGTGATATTTTTACAACGAATGTGGGATTTATGAGTATCTGAGGAGGAAGAGTATTTTTGTTGCAATAAATGTTTAAAACATGTTAAACATGTTGGTGGACCCCATTTATTAACCGAAATTTGATTATAACTTTATAAAATCGCTTGGTTTGTGGATTTTGGTCAATTTCTGATTGGAATTTGGAAAAACTTTCTTCTGCAAAGTTGTAGAGAATTGAATTTCCTATAAAAACTCACGAGATTCGAATTTTCTGATAAAAGGACTATTTATTATGAATTATTAAAGTTCAAAGCTCAAAATAATTAATTTTGGAAGTTTTAATTATTTTATTATGAAAAACGTTTTTGTCATTAAAGGTGGGTCTTGCATGTGATGTAAATGCTGAATTCAGATCCTTAAAAGTGGGCGTAGGAATTTGTAATATTAATATTAATATTTTATTAAATTTTCCTTTGGTGTTTTAAGCATTTTCCTATAAATAGGGTGCTTAGGTTAGAATTGAAAATCACACCGAAACCAAGTTTTCTCTCTATATTATCGAGCGTATTCTTGTGAGTATTTTGAGTATACTTTGAGTATTGCTATACTTGTAAGTCCAAGTCATAGCCTATATCCTGTTTTTAATTTAAAGACTTGATCTTTCGAGGTAAGGGATGTTATTTTCTTCTCGATGATATTATTTCTTCAATATCATTATCTTTGAAATATTGGTTGGAACTTTTTATCAAATTTAGAACTTTTTCATGTCGGGTTACTATTCATGAGTTACTATTCACGAGTTACTATTCATGAGTTACTATTCACGAGTACTATTATTATGAAGCGTGAAGATATTTTTTGTGGAATTTCTATCTTTTGGTGTCGAGTTACTATTCACGTATACTGGCCTTATTCACGATATCTGACTATTCATCTAAAAATAAAATTTCTTCTTTTTGTCCAAAATATCTATTCTGGATACTAGCTTTGATTGTATCCATGTTTTTATCATTCTTGAATTTTACACCACTATGATTATTTTTGAGGTATTTTTGAACATGGATAAAACAAAGTACGAATCCTTAATCCTTAATCCTTGTCATTTTGTTTCACTGGATTCATTTCTTTAAAAAAATATTTTTCATCATCCTCAGTCTTAAATGATGATATTATTGAATATCTTTGGCCTGTAGTGCAAAGATGAATGATTTCTGAAGAATATCTTTGGCTGTAGTGCAAAGATGAATAGGTGTTTAGATGAACATGATCAATCGATGAATATCTTTGGCTCAGAGTGCAAAGATGAATATTTGATTCGGATGTATATTGATTGATGTTACAGGATAAAAGATAGAGCGATGAACTTTTAAATTCATACATAGAAGATAGTAGTTTGCATTCTCTACTTAACTCTTCTAATGAATTATTATTTTCATTGCGAATATTGATTTAAAATTTGTTGTCTATTGTATTCTATTAGATTTTTCCCTCAAAGAAGACTAACGGTAATTTATTGTATATTATCTTAGTCATAATATTCTTTCTTGAGCTAGTTGAGCTCACCCTTTTCCTTTTTGTTCCATTTTCTCGGGAGGCGAGAATATAGCGAGTAATGCAGTCTGGGTATGGAATGAAGGTTCTAGAGAGTTGTTTAGTAGTCCTCACCATTTTGTAAAATAATGTATCAATAAATGTGATGAGGATTTATTTGAGTATAGATATTATGCGGAAGATAATATTTGTATTTAAACTCACAGTTTCTTGTTGTAATAATAAAGTTGTAGTTGTTTCTATACCATGTATTGACAACTCGAATGGGTGATGTATACCTATTTTGGGGAGTCACGGGTGGTATCGAGCTTAGGATATGATCTCTGGCGGAGATCGGGGAATAGAACTAGGAGGGAGAGACGAGTAAATCCTTCGCTAGTGTGTCCTACCTAAGCTTATTTGTTAGTTGGTCGAGATATAGGGATATTATGTGATATATTGATTTCCTTAATTAACCCTTATTTTATGACAATATTTGAGAATGTCGATGAGAATATTAACAATGGAAATGAGACCGTGGAGACGCTTTGTACTCACCAACGAGGAGAACGCGCATCAACAGTGGCAATGTTCCTCCCAGAAACAACACCATTGAAAGATGATGAACGAGGGGATGTTTAGAAGTTTTTGCGGTTCATGCAAAATCGGGACGAGGAGACTCGTGTTCAAAATACAGGAGGAAATGATAGCAATTCACGGGTTGTCACATTCTAAGCGATTCAAAGAGTTGGGACCACGAATTTAAGGGAAAGCCCGATCCGATCATGGCGGAAACATGGGTTAAACAAATTACCAAGATATTCGATGTCTTGGGATGCACGGAGGAACGAAGGTTCCATTCGCCACCTTTATGTTCCGTGTGGGAGCGAGACGGATCTCTTGGTGGGAGTCGTGAAGCGTACCATCCAAATTGCCGCTTTCAAGCATGTCTTGGGAAGCGTTTGAGAACTATTTAATGACAAATACTTTCTGAAAGTGTTCGTCGTATGAAGGAAGTGGAGTTCATCGATTAGAGCAAAACAACATGGCGGTGTCTCGAAGACGAGGCAAAGTTTGCGAGAGTTATCCGGTTTGCACCTCATTTGGTAGAGAATGAGGAACGTATGACGCGGATGTTTCTTAGAGGTTTGAAACCCGGCGTACGTCGATATCTCATTTCTCATAAATTTTCTCTTTATTCGGATGTTGTAAAAGCAGGCTCAATTATTAGAGCGAGATAACGAGTACGGTCAACCGAGGACCACAACCAGAGGATCGTACGGAGATAGCGATCAACAATGTAATAATGATAACCAAATGGGAGAAAAAATGACGGACAAAAATGGTAACCACTCTGGTGGTAATCATGGCCATGAAAATAGAAGAAGCGAGTCGGGAGGAGATTTTAAAAGAGGAGATTTAACAACGACCATGTGAAGACGACGGTCTTGGCGACAACTAGTTCTAAGGAGGAGAACGACCACCACCATATATGCTATAAATGCGGAAAGAAGGACATATCGGTCAAACCGCCTGACAACAGCAAAGGTATGCTATAATTGTGGAAAGGAAGGACATATCGCTCGAGATTATGCAGTAGCGAAACCTAGTTCAATGAGGATCGGTGACTCAAAAGATCGTCCCAAAAATGTCAAAGTCAACGATTCCGGAAGAAGCGTTTGTTGTGGTTGGTCATAATCGAGGAACCCAAACGAGGTGATCACGGGTAAGCTATTTATAAATTCTTGCGAAGTTTATACCTTACTTGATCTGGGTGCTACCCATTCATTTATCTCTCCTTCTTGTGCTCAACGTTTAAACTTGACTCCGGAGAAATTAGACTTTGACCTATCTGTGGAAACTCCGTTAGGAGAAACTTTCATCACATCCACTGTTTATAAATCTTGTTTGATTCAAGTTGGCACCATCACCTTACCTGTTGACCTTATCTCTTTAAAGATACTTGCTTTTGATGTGATTTTAGGGATTGATTGGTTAACTACTCATCATGCTAAAATTGATTGTTTTCATAAGGTTGTTAGTTTTCATATTCCTAACCAACTTGACTGTTATGCAATTCAAGCAACTAAACCATTAAAATCAATCAACGTCATATCTAATCATAAAGCTATTCGTTTATTGAAAACGGATGTCGAGCTTTCTTAGCCCATGTTATGGATTTGAATAAAGACACGTCAAATTTGAATAATATTCCTGTTGTTATTGACTTTCCCGACGTATTTCCGAAGAACTTCCCGTCTACCCCGAACGTGAAGTTGAATTCTTTATTGATCTTGAACTTTGACAAAGCCCATTTCTAAAACCCCATATCGAATGGCTCTATTGAACTTGAGGAGTTAAAGGTCCAACTACGAGAATTGTTGGACATCGGTTTCATTCATCCTAGTACATCTCCTTGGGGTGCTCTGTTTTATTTGTAAAGAAGAAGAAAGCGGGGAGTATGCGACTTTGTATTGACTATCGGAATTGAACCATGTCACCATCAAGAATAGGTATCCTCTACCTCGTATTGATGACTTGTTTGACCAGATTGCAAAGGCACAATTCTTTTCAAAAATCGATCTTAGCTTACGGATATCATCAATTTGAAGATTAGGCGAGGATATTCCAAAGACGCCTTGAACTTCGGTATGGGCATTATGAATTCTTAGTCATGTCTTTCGGACTAACTAATGCTCCTGCTGACTTTCATGGATATGATGAACCAAGTATTCAAGGAATATTTGGATCGATTCGTTGTTGTCTTTATTGATGACATCCTTATATATTCCAAAAGTCGTGAAGATCATGAGCACCATTTGAAGTTTGGTACTCGAAAGGCTTCGTGAAAACAAACTATATGCCAAATTGAAGAAATGCGAGTTACGGCTTGAGGAAGTAGCATTCCTTGGGCACGTGGTGTCGAAACATGGAGTATCTGTTGATCCGTGAAGATTGAAACAATACAAAGTTAGAGCAACCGAAGTCGGTGATCAAGTACGTAGCTTTTTGGGCTTAGTTGGTTATTATCGGAGATTCGTGGAAGGGTTTTCTCGAATCGCTACTCCATTAACTCATTAACTCGGGAAGGATACAAAATTCGTTTGGAGCGAGGTATGCGAGAAGAGTTTCCAAGAGCTTAAGAGGAGACTTATTTGGACTGTTTGTTCTACAATACCATCTGGTTCGGATGGATTTGTTATCTCTGATGATGCTTGAGCAAAGGGTTAGGATGTGTTCTCATGCAACGTGGGAAAGTCATAGCCTATGCCTCGCGACAACTTAAAGAGTATGAGAGGAATTATCCTACTCATGATCTAGAGTTAGCGTGATCGTTTTCGCTTAAAGATACTTGGAGGCACTATCTATATGGGGAGAAAGTGGAGATATATTGGACCATAAAAGCCTTAAATATTTCTTCACTCAAAAGAACTCAACATGCGGCGATGACGTTGGCTCGAGCTATTGAAAGACTACGACCACACTATTCAATACCATCCTGGAAAGGCGAACGTGGTAGGCGACGCGTTGAGTAGAAGATCATATCACGTGGAACGAGTGCGATGATGTCAAGTATCTGCGTAGAGCCAACTTTAATAGAAAAAATTAAGGTTGCTCAAGCCACCGAATTCGGAGGCGATGCGTATGAAGAAGAAAGTACAAGAAGGAGCTATTAGGAGCGAGAATTGATGAAGAAGGAATACTTCGAGTCCACTCTAGACTTTGTGTTCCTAACGACTCTGATTTGAAGTACAAGATTATGATGGAGGCACACAATACACCATTTGCAATCCATCCTGGAAGTACTAAAATGTATCGTGATCTTCGACATACATTTTGGTGGAACAATATGAAGAGAGAGATTGCAAAGTTTATCTCAATGTGTTTAACCTGTCAACAAAAAGGCGGAGCATCTAGTACCTAAGGGTCCGTTGCAACCACTTGAGATTCCGAAATGGAAGTGGGAACACATTACCATGGATTTCGTTACGGGTCTTCCTACGGTTTCTCAAGGCATCAATGCTATTTGGGTTATTGTTGATAGATTAACCAAGTCTCCTCATTTCTTGCCGATACGGGAGACTTATTCCTTGAACGTCTTGCTAGTATATGCGTGAATGAGATTGTGAGGTTGCATGGCATGCTGTATCCATAGTTTGGATCGTGACCCAAGATTCACTTCAAGATTTTGGGTTAGCTTGCAAAAAGCTATGGGCACAATTTCACGATTGATTCGACATACCATCCTCAAAGCAGACGGACAATCGAAAGGACTATTCAAACTCTTGAAGATTTATTAAGACTATGTGTCCTGAACTTCAAGGGCGGTTGGGATAAGTATTTACCATTGGTGGAATTCTCCTACAACAACAGCTTATCGAGCAAGTATAGGTGTAGCCCCATTTGAAGCATTATATGGGCGAAAGTGTCGCTCTCCAATATGTTGGGATGAGGTGGGTGAAGCAACATTGTTGGGACCCGAAAGTTAATGCGTGCATGACTCACCGAAAAGATCCAAATGATTAGACAACATATACAAAAGCGGCACAAGATCGACAAAAGAGTTATGCGGATCTTCATCGAAAGGACGTGGAATTTAGTGTAGGGGATCATGTATTGTTGCGAGTTGCTCCATGGAAGGGAGTTACAAGATTTGGGAAGAGAGGAAAGCTCAATCCACGATTTATTGGTCCATTTCAAATTCTTGACCGAGTAGGAAATGTAGCCTATAGACTCGCGTTACCTCCGAGTATGTCTCGTGTTCATAATGTGTTTCACATATTTGTACTTCATAAATATGTGAAAGACCCGAACCACGTTATAGAGTTAGAACCGGACGAAATAGCCGAAGACTTAACGTATGAGGAGGTACCTGTTAAGATCTTGGATAGGAAGGAGCATGTCCTACTGCCAAGAAAGGTCATACCACAAGTTAAAGTTACGTGGAGGAATCGTCTTTATAGAGGAAATGACACAGGAATTGGAAAGCGGAAATGAAAGCGAGGTATCCTCACCTTTTGAAACACCAGTCGTCGTCGAATTTCGAGGACGAAATTTCATAAGGAGGGAGGTTGTAAGACCCCAACTTATTATTAATGAAATTTAGTTTTCTCTATTTATTATTTTGAAATAGTAAGGGTTGATTTGATTAATGTGGATAGTTAGGGGTAAGATCATGCAAATATTTCAAAATAAGCAAGTGGTTATAAAATATTCATTGTTGTCGGGAATATTCGTTTGGTCGTGGGAATATTAAATCTTTGTGGGAATATTAAATGCGACAGTAGCGACCATATGTGGGCCCCATAACTGAAGCGATTGGATAAAGAAAACGACAAATATAAGTTGTTTAAAAATAACGGCGTAGTTATTTACAGATTAATCTTGTTAAAATACTCGAATTGGTTAAAACACGATGCTTTGCGGTATTGCACCAATATTGATTCTTACGTGAAGAAGGCACTACTCGATAATGGTTACAATAATTCTTTATTCGATATTTTATTGAGTTAATAATTGTGCGTTGATATTTTATATATTCTTTGTTTTTCAATAATTATCATTACACAAGATTTTTTTTATTATCGAAGCAATAATTCATATTATCTTAATAATATTATTAGATAACATTATTGGCAATGTCTAGAAAGTTACATTTAAGGAGAGGTTTGGTCACCTAATTGCGGCGCCGAAGTGAAGAAATTCTTATTGGAAAACGCCCTCTTTCACAGGAACCGCACGGTTGTCAATATTGTGATTACGTAATATTATTTGTGAATAATTAATTATTGATTCATATGATGAGAAAAATATTGATTTTATGTGGATATAGATGGAGAAAAATTTTAATGTGACAATTGTTGAAAATTGAAATTTTATCTCGATAAGATAATGTATTATTATATTTTAATAATATAATAATGGTGATATTTTTACAACGAATGTGGGATTTATGAGTATCTGAGGAGGAAGAGTATTTTTGTTGCAATAAATGTTTAAAACATGTTAAACATGTTGGTGGACCCCATTTATTGATTGAAATTTGATTATAGCTTTATAAAATCGCTTGGTTTATGGATTTTGGTCAATTTCTGATTGGAATTTGGAAAAACTTTCTTACGCAAAGTTGTAGAAATTGAATTTCCTATAAAAACTCGCGTGATTCAAATTTTCTGATAAAAGGACTATTTATTATGAATTATTAAAGTTCAAGCTCAAAATAATTAATTTTTGAAGTTTTAATTATTTTTTATGAAAAACGTTTTGTCATTAAAGGTGGGTCTTGCATGTGATGTAAATGCTGAATTCAGATCCTTAAAAGTGGGCGTAGGAATTTGTAATATTAATATTAATATTTTATTAAATTTTACGCTTTGGTGTTTTAAGCATTTTCCTATAAATAGGGTGCTTAGGTTAGAATTGAAAATCACACCGAAACTGAAGTTTTCTCTCTCTATATTATCGGCGTATTCTTGTGAATATTTTGAGTATACTTTGAGTATTGCTATACTGGTGCAAGTCCAAGTCATAGCCTATATCCTGTTTTAAATTAGAAGTCTTGATCTTTCGAGGTAAGGGATGTTATTTTCTTCTCGGATGATATTATTTCTTCAATATCATTATCTTTGAAATATTGGTTGGAACTTTTATCAAATTTGGAACTTTTTCATGCTCTGGGTTACTATTCATGAGTTACTATTCACGAGTTACTATTCATGAGTTACTATTCACGAGTTACTATTCACGAGTACTATTCATGAAGCGTGAAGATATTTTTGTGGAATTTCTATCTTTTGGTGTCGAGTTTCTATATTCACGATATCTTTAACTATTCACGTATACGGCACTATTCATCGAAAAATAAAATTTCTTCTTTTTGTCCAAAATATCTATTCTGGATACTAGCTTTGATTGTATCCATGTTTTGATCATTCTTGAATTTTACACCACTATGATTATTTTGAGGTATTTTTGAACATGGATAAAACAAAGTACGAATCCTTAATCCTTAATCCTTGTCATTTTGTTTCCTTTGGATTCGTTTCTTTAAAAAAATATTTTCATCATCCTCGGTCTTAAATGATGATATTATTGAATATCTTTGGCTGTTATAGTGCAAAGATGAATGATTTCTGAAGAATATCTTTGGTAGTAGTGCAAAGATGAGCAGTGTTTAGATGAACATGATCAATGATGAATATCTTTGGCTTTGAGTGCAAAGATGAATATTTGATTCGAGATGTATATTGATTGATGTTACGAGGATAAAAGATGAGCGATGAACTTTTAAATTCATACATAGAAGATAGTAGTTTGCATTCTCTACTTAACTCTTCTAATGAATTATTATTTCCGCCGCAAATATTGATTTAAAAATTTGTTGTCTATTGTATTCTATTAGATTTTTCCTGTTGAAGACTAACGGTAATTTGTTGTATATTATCTTAGTCATAATATTCTTTCTTGAGCTAGTTGAGCTCACCCTTTTCCTTTTGTTCCATTTTTCTCGGGAGGCGAGAATATAAGCGAGTGCAGTCTGGGGTATGGAATGAAGGTTCTAGAGAGAGTTGTTTAGTAGTCCTCACCATTTTTGTAAAATAATGTATCAATAAATGTGATGAGGATTTATTTGAGTATAGATATTATGCTCGAAGATAATATTTGTATTTAAACTCACGCTTTCTTGTTGTAATAATAAAGTTGTAGTTGTTTCTGTACCATGTATTGACAACTCAGAATGGGTGATGTATACCTATTTTGGGGGCGTCACACCTGATGCTCATCAATGTATGCACTCATATCAGCAAAAGTGCCAGTCATCTGGGATCTCACAGAGGTACTATCTGCAATGGCCACATCCCTAGCAGATAGGGAGACATCCCGCTCCACGATCAATGCATCCCTGGTTGATCTAGCCTCATCCCTCTTTAACAGAGTGGAGTCTCTCCCATCAAGAGCTATCAACATCGCGGCCCTAGCCTGATCTCTCTCATAGGTCATCAGATGTAAGCTCTGCTCCAAATGCTATGCCGAGTACTAGGTAATAGTGGCACTCGGGGTGGGAGAATCCATAACAAATGCTGGTAGCCCAACATTAAATCCCCATCGATGGGAATGTCAGCCTCTTCCATAGGCTCCTCATCGTTGGACTCAATATCCTGAACTATGGATACTACCGCAGCCGATGCAGTCTCTGTCTCCATCCATGCTGAATACTCTGCAGAATAACCCGGATGGTTGGCAGAAAACTTAGCTAGCTCTCGCTGATCCCAACAGGCATGCAACCTGGATCTGTCCGTTGATGATAAGTGGCGAGAAGCGAAACGTTGAATCAGTGCCCCCTCATATAGGTGAAAATCCTGAAACTAGTTAAACTGACACATCACGGCCAGTGGGTGGTAGGTGATCATCCCTCTCAAACCTGCTAGAGGTAGATAATCCATGCCCGATGCATGAGTAATGAAGTTGTAGGGTGAGCTAAGCCCTGTACACGGCAATATAGTGAATGGATCTCCAATCCCTGCCAAAAAAGATGACCAAGATGCAGCATCTGTACACTTCGCAGGCTGGAAGGAGTACGACATAGCTATATCATGGGTGAAACAATATCCATGCCATCTAAATATGCCAATCGGTCCCAAGTGTGACATAAACCACACGTACAGCATGACCGAGCTACCTATGAATACTCTTGTTGGACAAGTGCAACAATATGTAGCTGACCTTAGTGTCTCTGTGATAATCATCGGTTCAATGGTCTGACCCTCCCTGAGAGCTCTCACTTCCATAATGACCCCGATGTCCAGCTCATCCATGTACCATGGCATGTAGAAGTATGACAATACGCATAGCAGCAGTACATCTACTCTGGTTGAACGCCACTGATCCTCCGGTGTGGTGAAATCCCCGGAATGCCGTGCATAACTATCCTCAAAGCCAAATCTGTCAAACAAAAAATGCTAGGATATCACGTGGTCGGATGTAATCTCATCTTGTACCACTCTACGCCTCAATCCGGTGAGGGTCGTGAACTGCCTACTCATGTCTCCAATCGCTATGTGCACGCAAGGTCTGTCCAGCAGTAACATCGTCAATCGTGCATACTCCTCCAGAGTAAGAGTCAACTCTCGGGTGCCAAACCAAAAACTCAGTATGTCTCTGTACCCGAAGGTTTCTAGCATACCATCTATAAACCACAAGGGAACACAAAACATCAACAAGGTCATAGTATCTCAGAGCAAATGATCTATAGTCACCCTGTCTGGTGGTGACATACTATCATACCATGAGCGCATACCGGATGCCACCAAAAATGGTGGAGTATGATCAATATGGCTAACTGTCGAAGAAGACATCTTTACGGGCCGTGTCATAAGACCATCCAGGGGTCAATGCTGAATATCTCTGGACATATATATATATATATATATATGCATAACATAATAACATGCATGATATAATAGATGGCAATATGATATAGGGAATGGAAAATGTACATACATTCCTAAGTATATCATCATCTAATACATCTCTGTACAACTAAAATACAGGGAAATGGGGTGAAGCTACCCAACATCTCAACAGAGGCTTATTAAAAGATATAGCGAGAATGGGGCAAAGCTACCCAGCAACTAACAAAGGCCTATCAAAAGAGATAACGAGAAATATACATCAGAAAAAGTCAATAGTGTCGATGTCCACATCGTCGATCCTGTCCATCTGATGTAACTCCTCCTTAGTCACTGGATCTTTATCTACAGGAATGTCAGGCCTATACAAAGGAGGGTCTGCACCGGTAAAACCATATGGGTCACCTGAGGAGCCAGCGCCAGAGCTGAAAGGATCAAAAGTGTCTGCCTCTGAAGGATCTCTACCCAAATGCCGGATAAAGAAAAGTGCCCAGTTCAACTGCTGGGTCAAACTGTCAATCTTTGTCACATGAGTCGGATCTCTGACACAGGCTAGCCAATCCGTCATCATCATGAATCCTGGAACCATATCCCCCATAAACAATGTGGCGCGGGTCTGAGTTCCAATGGTACGAGGGAACCACCAATGCTGGAACATCTCCTGAGTATAAGGGCCCTTTGATAATGTGTAATTGTCAATCCCCAACAACGGAATATCAGTGACGGGTGACTGCAAAATAGGCCAATAACGCCTGGCAGGAGGCAAGATCGGCATGCGAATCTCTCTTGTAGTGCTCCTGATAGCACGCTTTCCTAAATAGAGCTCCCATCCTCCATCTGTGATGAGAGAAATCCTGTGGGTGGACATAACATACTCAACTCTAGTCGGGTATCCGTCCTCAAACCCAACAATCAAATGCTCCCCAGAATAGGGAACCCATGTGATGACATCAGCTGTCAACAACTCCAGCTGTAGGCGGCAATAGGTGAAACCCTCAGCAACAGGGACCTCCGCCAGTATGGAATGATGCCATCTCCGTCCTCGTGGATAGGTATCTAAACTTAACACGCTCATAGGACGCTAACATGGAAGCCTCTCATAGGCCCAAAACTGCTAACACAAAGGCAAACATCTGCTGTCAGTCAACACTCTTAACCTGAACATGGGAAAAGATAAGAGAAATACTCACCAGCAGAAATGGGTAGAATCCTAACCAAGCCTCTGTCAAGCCATGCGATCGCATGCGCATTCCCCTGAGGAAGTAAGAAAAGGTGTAGGAACCCCAATCATATTCTCCTATACGGTCCACGTGTCGAGTGGCGCTGATCAAAGTGAAGGACACCGTAGAAGAGTTATCTGCTATGAAGCAGCCCCTAATGATCATTAGGAACACTCACCGAAGAATGCGATCCCTGACTCTCTCATCATCGGGTATAGGCTCACTCAATAGCTCGCTCATAGCATCTACGCTCAAAGGACCTGTACGAACAGTCCTGCCCTTGAGCACCTCCACCGGAACTCCTAACAAGGATCTGACGACAGTAGGGGTGATATCCACCATGTAAGGCACTGGATCCCCTCCAAACTCCATACTTGTGATAAATCGCCAATCCATCGGCATCATCATCACCTCACGCAGCCAAAGAAATGGAGTGATCGAGTGCCGTGAAACCAATGTTTTACAATGCCATAAGGTAACCCCAAGGACAGCGATGGGGAAGGATGGAAAAGAACGTCCCGAATCCCCAACCATGGACAATCTCTCTATAGTCATCATGCAAGGCCTGATACATAGAGTGGATCTTGAACCGATTCCTCGAGGTCACATGAAGCCGGAACCTACATCAAATACAGATCAACATCAGAACCCTTCACTCCTCATCAATAGGAAACAAGGAAGATTAAGATCTAACTTTATACCTCGTTTGCATGCAGGTATGCTGAAGGATGCCTACTCAAGTTACCTAGAAGATCTGGGTTCGCCACTTGAATACTTGGCAACTCCCTATGGGGAACACGTGCTGCAGGAGCAGGATCCTCAACAGGTACATCCTCCTCCTCGTCCTCGACATCTGGCACTTCAACCCGGATAGGACGAATCACCGCCTCCACCAAACGACGCGGATGTCTAACAGAACGGGGTCGAGGTACTTCAGAAGCCCTCCTCCGTACACCAGAAGTGGTCCTGCGGGAACTACTCGTCTGATTCGAATCCATAATATCTGGACAAAAAATCTCCAAATCACCTCAGAAAGGGTGTGGTAAATTCATACCATGAACTTTTCAAAATGCATCTTATGACTACATGTATGTTTGCATTATTTTAATATACATCTATAGTAGAGTTAAAAATGCATGACTACCCCAATGCCTACATTTTGGGAAAATTTTGCCAGCCCCCTTTGTAAATGGGACTATCCACATTCACATAGGCATGACTAGGTGGCCATTCAGTAGCACACCTACCAACAGTCATATACATCCTACATGCATCACAGTAAAAAATCCATAAGTGTAATCTAATTACCAGGGTTATTTTACTTTCCTACCTTTACTCATTTGTCCTCAAATAGGATAAGAAATGACAGTAAAAGGTGCCAATTTGACTGTTTCAAAAGTCAAATTTTTTCACATTATTATGTTTAGCATGGTTTAATAATAACATTTACTATGTTGAATATTTGTTATCATATCATATCAGCATGCATATTCACTACTATCTGTCTAAATGCATTTCATGTGATAAGTCATTTTCCAACAGATAGAAACTGGAAAAGAATACATGCATATGTTACCAGGACAGTGAAGAACGCTTATACGGTGGCAGAATATGCAAAAAGTTGCACGAACTCAACAGGACTGAAGAAGAACTCTCAAATATCCTTCATCGCGCAGCTTGAAAATGACTTATGAAAGCAACCCATTGGCTTTGTATAGCCATGGTTGGCTGCAGGTCCACCTGCGGCTGCTGCAGGTCCACCTGCGGCACTCTTCTATGGGTCCTACACCTCTGGCTTGATCTGGTTAGAGTTGCAAAGGAGGTCTCGCAAACTAAAAAGGCCAAATCAAGAATAAAAGCGCTACGCGATTGAGCAGAATAGCCTGAAATCCTGGTGTTTATGTGTCAAACTCTAGCTCCACATGTTTCACATTGGTATTCGCCTGCATACAAGGTATACGATACCAGTGGCCTTAGCTTTCATAAATCATGCTCGGCAATACCTCACAAAGGTTCGATGTCGTCAATGAACATTAGGCAACCCTAACGTATCCCCGGTGGGGGTTACAACGCAGAATCTACGAAGCTACGAATTAAAGACGTATCCCTAGCGGGGGTTACAACGCAGAATCTACGAAACTATGAATTAAAGACGTATCCCCGACGGGGGTTACAATGCAATTCAGCCATCAATACACACATCAATGAAGGTCAAGCAACCTTGACGTTATCTCAGCCAATGGCAAGTAAACCCATCGAAGCAACCACTCCACAACAAGGGTTACGACTTAATGCAATCATTGGTACACACATCAATGAACGTCAAGTGTGACGCCCCCAAAATAGGTCCAATCCATCCAACCCATTCGGAGTCGCCAAATACATGGTACAGAAAATAACTACAATTTTACTACTACAATTGTCGTGCAAAATACAACAACACATATACTGTGAGTTTGAATACCAACAGTGACTCATGTCCCAACTATAGACAGCACCTCACATTGATACATTACATAAAGGAACAGTCAATAACTGTTTTAGAAATTAAAATCTTTGGGAAGTGCTAAAGGAAACCTTTGTACATGGGAGGCCATGAATCTAAGTTATGATAGATATCATATGTCTAGAGAATTATCATTGGTTGATCCAATAGACCCCAAAGAAAAACGAGAAGATTACTATCATGTTCCTTCCAATGGTGAGTCTTCTCTTGACATATAACTATCTCCACCGTCTACAATTGAACATTATGTTTCAACCAAACTCCAAGATCATATAGGTAGTGCTCGTAAATATACTCAGCAAGTGGATGTGCACAACCTTGTCTTATGATAACACGAGGTTGTATGTCATTAGACATCTTGTATGATAGTGACAAAACACCCTTCCGAAGTTGGGTTCGCCTCACCCTATTCAGTTCACCAAAATTAAATATCAAATGACGTATACAATAGGACACACTTATCTAAAGTTCTCAATAAAATTATTTCCATACTATTTAGGGAGAACCTCAACAGCTATAGACCACCGCTCTATTTCCTCATTACTCCGCGGCCGACCCAAACTACACTTTTGTTACCTGAAAGGAACTGTGAAGCAAAATGGTGAGCATAACTAGCTCAGTAAAGAATATCATGACTAAAGATAATTAAATTATAAATAGCCTTCATCAGTAATAAATCAGAGATTTAGAACATATGGTAGATGATAAAACTTTTCAACCATAGTTGCAGCGGAACGAGCAATCCATTAGAAGAGTCAAATAGACCATAAAATCAATTATCTTCTTCATGTTAAAAGTCCACCAACAATATTTTATCCCTGTAACATCAATCAACAAATCCTGTTCACAGTCATGTGAATAACTCATAATCATAATTGTAGTTCTAAATTCCTCTTCTCATCCAAGACAAAGATAATTTACATCACCTGTCTTTACCTGAAACATCAAAGATCATGGTTATACCAAATCACAGTTCTTGTTCATAATCATACTAATAAGTTCATCTTTACACTACGGGCCAAAGATATTAATATCTCAAAGAAATATATAATCATTTCAGAATTTATATAAACCATAATTATAACCATGTTGATCAATTCACCTTTGCATTTAAGCTAAAGATAATCGTTTATAAATTCAATGGTCATGATCACACCAGTCAACAATTCATCTTTGCACTACTGGCCAAAGAGAACCCATAGTCACGATCATACCAATAATCTACCCATCTTTAAACTTAAGTCAAAGGGAAATTACTTCACCAAGATTATAAAAATGTTATATATGATAATAAAAACAATATTATCAAAACATGTATTTAATTTCAAGAGTAAGATTCATAAACCAATGATTTCATAACACCTTAATCCAAATGTTATAAATCACTTAATAATCTCATAATCTAATATTATTAATATTACCACAATATTTTAATCATTTCTTCAATTTATAAATAATTTATTTTAATTGTTTACACTTTACTAATTAATGCATTTAATCATCCTAAAATGCCAAACTCATAAAATTTCATCACCAATAACCAAAACCCTCATCAAAAGTCTACATATACCTTATATAGGATTCCCAAGCCATAAAATCCTATTTTCAAATTTTGTTACTTCACATAACATATTTAATTCATTTACTCATAACTAGTCTATTTTCATGAAAAATACCAAATCAGTATAAACAAATTTTCTTTTCTGGGATTTAGCAGAACATGGTCCCATATTGAACATATATTTTTCTCAGAATTTTTAAAATTCATTTACTATTTTTCATATGGCCAAAACTGTCGAATATTTAGACATTTATCATAAATTGTAATTTTGTCCAAAAATTCCGAAATTAACAGGGTATGCTGATATTATATAGATGTACTCCCAATAAAAATTTCATCAATTTTAGAGTTAACCACAATGAGTTATAAGGGTTTACTTTTAAAATAGTCTTTTCTCGTAAAATTCATAACTCTTAATCTATACATCCACAAATCTCCATTTTTGGACACAATCAATAAAACTCATCAAATTATCATTTTAATTTTTTCCATAATTTTTGACGTTCGAAAAAAATTACAAAACTGAAAAACATAAAACCCTTAAAATCTCTTACCTCGAAAGAGCAGTATTTCTAACTAGAATATCGGATATGATGCTGAATGAAAGTTGTACTGAATAGGAACTCTCAAAGTATCAAAATACTCACAAAATACACTCAATAATATAGAGAGAGAAAGAGAGAAAGCTTATGTTTCTGGTGTGATTTTCAATTCTAACTTAGCACTCTATTTATAGGAAAATGTTAGAACACCAAAGCAGACTTGACCTGTAACCTGATGGCTTTACCTGCTACTATTCCCACCCATCACATTTGAAATAGAATTTCAGCACATTTCTTTACCAACCATAGGTGGGGCCCACGCATTCTAGAATTTTCCACCAAAATGATAAATTCAGAAACTTCAACAATTTCTGAACCAGTCACCTCTTAAAATTCATAACAAATCATACGTTCATTTTTAAGGGTTCAAAATTTGTGGACATATACTCAACTTATATATGTATAACATATCCAAAAATCACAACGATCCAACTATTTGGATTAAAATTATAACTCATTCAATAGAGCTTTAAGAACACCGATTTGATCTTTTAATACCTCCAATCCGACAAAATACTGATAAAACACCTCAACATTAATTCCTTCATTTATAAACACATAAATAAATCCATAATTTATATCCGCATCAAATAAATATTTTCTTATCATATAAATCAATAATTAAATATTCACAAATAATATTACAGAGTCACAATTATGACAACCAGGTGGTTCCCAGAAAAGAGGGGGCTTTCCAATAAGGATTTCTCCTTACTGGCGCGCAATTAGGTGACCAAACCTCTCCTTGACATAACTTTCTAGACATTGCCAATAATGTTATCTAATAATATTATTCAAATAATATGAATTATTGATATGATAATGGGAAATACTGTGCCGAGACAATTATTGAAATAACAATAATATAAACTATCAACGCAGCAATTATTGAATCAATAAAATAAAATATTGAACAGTAACTACTGTAACAATTATTGAGTAGAGCCTTCTTACGTAAGAATCAATAATTCAAAAATACTGTGCAATATTGTGTGCTATTGTGCAACCACGCGTATTACTCTATTTTAACCATGGGGTATTCCAACAGTGTTAACGGTAACAACTACGTCGTTGTTTATAAAAACTCAAACTTTTCGTTTTCTTCATTCGACTGTTATTCTATTATGGGGCCCACAAATGGTTGCGCCGTCGTACGAATATTCCCCGACAACAAGAATATTCCATGACCAAACGAATAGTCCCCAATAGAAATGAGTATTTTATAACCACTTGCGTATTTTGAAAATTTTTATATATATCACCCTTAACTTTAAACTTTTATTAATTTAACCATTTACTGAATAATAATTATAAGAAAATTGAATACTTTTATTTCATAAAATTTGGGGTCTTACAATCTCCCCTCCTTATGAAATTTCGTCCCCGAAATTTACGTACCTGGTATTTCAAAGAGTTAAGAATACCTTGCTTTCATTTCAAATTCCATCTTCCCTGTCATCATGATTGCTCCATTGCTCATCTCCTATATTTCAAATATCATTCTAGAATACAGCTTCAAAACAAAGGTTAATTGACATATCACAATTTGTCAACTTAAGTAAGAAAATTCAGCTTAGGTAGGACACACACTAGCGAAGGATATTACTCGTCTCTCCCTTACTTGTACTAATCCCGGATTTTCGCCAGAGATCATATCCCTAAGCTCTGATACCAACTGTGACGCCCCCAAAATAGGTCCAATCCATCAAACCTATTCTGAATCGCCAAATACATGGAACAGAAAACAACTACAACTTTATTACTATAATTGTCGTGCAAAATACAACAACACGTATACTGTGAGTTTGAATACCAACTGTGACTCATGTCCCAACTATAGACAGCACCTCACATTGATACATTACATAAAGGTACAAACCAATAACCTGCTTTTAGAAATTAAAATCTTTGGGAAGTGCTCAAGGAAACCTTCGTACATAGGAGGCCATGTATCTAAGTTTTGATAGATATCATATGTCCAGAGAATTATCCTTGGTTGATCCAATAGACCCCAAAGAAAAACGAGAAGATTACAATCATGTTCCTTCCAATGGTGAGTCTTCTCTTGACATATAACTATCTCCACCGTCTGCAATTGAACATTATGTTTCAACCAAACTCCAAGATCATATAGGTAGTGCTCGTAGATATACTCAGCAAGTGGATGTGCACAACCTTGTCTTATGATAACACGAGGTTGTATGTCATTAGACATCTTGTATGATAGTGACAAAACACCCTTCCAAAGTTGGCCTCCCCTCACCCTATTCGGTTCACCAAAATTAAATATCAAATGACGTATACAATACGATACACTTATCTAAAGTTCTCAATAAAATTATTTTCATACTATTTAGGGAGAACATCAACAGCTATAGACCACCATTCTATTTCCCTGTTACCCCCGCTCGACCCAGCTACACTCTTGTTACCTGAATGGAACTGTGAATCAAAAGGGTAAGCACAACTAGCTCAGTGAAGAATATCATGACTAAAGATAATTAAATTATCAATAGCCTTCATCAGTAATAAATCAGAGATTTAGAACATATGGTAGATGATAAAACTTATCAACCATAGTTGCAGCGGAACGAGCAATCCATTATCAGAGTCAAATAGACCATAAAGTCTATTATCTTCTTCATGTTAAAAGTCCACCAACAATATTTTATCCCTATAACATCAATCAACAGATCATGTTCATAGTCATGTGAATAACTCATAATCATAATTGTAGTTCTAAATTCCTCTTCTCATCCAAGACAAAGATAATTAACATCACCTGTCTTTACCTGAAATATCAAAGATCATGGTTATACCAAATCACAGTTCTTGTCCATAATCATACTAATAAGTTCATCTTTGCACTACGGCCAAAGATATTCATTAACAGCCCATCTTTTGCACTATGGGCCAAAGATATTCAAGAATGTGTCATCTTCACTACTACGGCCAAAGATATTAATATCTCAAAGAAATATATAATCATTTCGAAATTTATATAAACCATAATTATAACAATGTTGATCAATTCACCTTTGCATTTATGCTAAAGATAATCGCTTATAAATTCAATGGTCATGATCATACCAAATAACAATTCATCTTTGCAGACCAAGTAGCCAAAGAGAACCCATAGTCACGGTCATACCAATAATCTACCCATCTTTACACTCAAGTCAAAGGGAAATTTCTTCACCAAGATTATAAAAATGTTATATATGATAATAAAAACAATATTATCAAAACATGGATTTAATTTCAAGAGTAAGATTCATAAATCAATGATTTCATAACACCTTAATCCAAATGTTATAAATCACTTAATAATCTCATAATCTAATATTATTAATATTACCACAATATTTTAATCATTTCTTCAATTTATAAATAATTTACTTTAATTGTTTACACTTTACTAATTAATGCATTTAATCATCCTAAAATGCCAAACTCATAAGATTTCATCACCAATAACAAAAACCCTCATCAAAAGTCTGCATATACCTTATATAGGATTCCCAAGCCATAAAATCCTATTTTCAAATTTTGTTACTTCACATAACATATTTAATTCATTTACTCATAACTAGTCTATTTTCATGAAAAATACCAAATCAGTATAAACAAATTTTCTTTTCTGGATTTAGCAGAACATGGTCCCATATTGAACATATATTTTTCTCAGAATTTTTAAAATTCATTTACTATTTTTCATATGGCCAAAACTACCGAATATTTAGACATTTATCATAAATTGTACTTTTATCCAAAAATTCCGAAATTAACAGGGTATGCTGATATTATATAGATGTACTCCCAAAAAAAATTTCATCAATTTTAGAGTTAAGCACAAAAAGTTATAAGGGTTTACTTTTAAAATAGTCTTTTCTCGTAAAATTCATAACTCTTAATCTATACATCCACAAATCACCATTTTTGGACACAATCAAGAAAACTCATCAAATTATCATTTTAATTTTTCCATAATTTTGAGGTTCTAAAAATTACTTAAACCGAAAAACATAAAACCCTTAAAATCCTTTTTTACCTCGAAAAGAGCGGATTTACGATTGTAATATCGAGATATGACAATGAATGAAAGTTGTCTTGAATAGAAACTCTCAAAGTATCAAAATACTCACAAAATACGCTCGATAATATAGAGAGAGAAAGAGAGAAAGCTTATGTTTCTGGTGTGATTTTCAATTCTAACTTAGCACTCTATTTATAGTAAAATGTAAGAACACCAAAGCAGAATTGACCTGTAACCTGATGGCTTTACGTGCTACTATTCCCACCCATCACATTTGAAATAGAATTTCAACACATTTCTTTACCAACCATAGGTGGGGCCCACGCATTCTAGAATTTTCCACCAAAATGATAAATTCTGAAACTTCAACAATTTCTGAACCAGTCACCTCTTAAAATTCATAACAAATCATACGTTCATTTTTAACGGTTCAAAATTTGTGAACATATACTCAACTTATATATGTATAAATATCCAAAAATTACAACGATCCAACGGTCGGATTAAAAATTATAACTTATGCAATAGAGCTTTAAGAACACCGATTTGATCTTAATACCTCCAATCCGGACAAAATAATCGATAAAACACCTCAACATTAATTCCTTCATTTATAACCACATAAATAAATCCATCATTTATATCCGCATCAAATAAATATTTCCTTATCATATAAATCAATAATTAATTATTCATAAATAATATTACAGAGTCACAATTATGAGAACCAGGTGGTTCCCAGGAAAGATAGGGCTTTCCAATAAGGATTTCTCCTTCTTGGCAAGCAATTTAGGTGACCAAACCTCTCCTCGATGTAACTTTCTAGACATTGCCAATAATGCTATCTAATAATATTATTCAAATAATATGAATTATTGATGTGATAATGGGAAATATCGTGTTAGTGGCAATTATTGAAATAACAATAATATAAACTATCAACGCAAAGAATTATTGAATCAATAAAATAAAATATTGAACATTAACTATCGTAACAATTATTGAGTAGAGCCTTCTTACGTAAGAATCAATAATTCAAAAATACTGTGCAATATTGTGTGCTATTGTGCAACCACGCGTATTACTCTATTTTAACCATGGGGTATTCCAACAGTGTTAATGGTAACAACTACGTCGTTGTTTATAAAAACTCAAACTTTTCATTTTCTTCATCTGACAGCTTATTACATTATAGGGCCCATGAAATGGTTATACTTGGCAGCATTTAAATATTCCCCGACAACAAGAATATTCCATGACCAAACGAATAGTCCCCAATAGAAATGAGTATTTTATAACCACTTGCGTATTTTGAAATTTTTTATATATATCACCCTTAACTTTAAACTTTTATCAATTTAACCATTTACTGAATAATAATTATAAGAAAATTGAATACTTTTATTTCATAAAATTTGGGGTCTTACAATCTCCCCTCCTTATGAAATTTCGTCCTCGAAATTTACGTACCTGGTATTTCAAAGAGTTGAGAATACCTTGCTTTCATTTCAAATTCCATCTTCTCTGTCATCATGATTGCTCCATTGCTCATCTCCTATATTTCAAATATCATTCTAGAATACAGCTTCAAAACAAAGGTTAATTGACATATCACAATTTGTCAACTTAAGTAAAAAAATTCAGTTTAGGTAGGACACACACTAGCGAAGGTTATTACTCGTCTCTCCCTTACTTGTACTAATCCCAGATTTCCGCCCGAGATCATATCCCTAAGCTCTGATACGAACTATGACGCCCCAAAATAGGTCCAATCCATCAAACCTATTCTGAATCGCCAAATACATGGAACAGAAAATAACTACAACTTTATTACTATAATTGTCGTGCAAAATACAACAACACGTATACTGTGAGTTTGAATACCAACTGTGACTCATGTCCCAACTATAGACAGCACCTCACATTGATACATTACATAAAGGTACAACCAATAACTGTTTTAGAAATTAAAATCTTTGGGAAGTGCTCAAGGAAACCTTCGTACATGGGAGGCCATGAATCTAAGTTATGATAGATATCATATGTCCAGAGAATTATCCTTGGT
The DNA here is from genome assembly GCA_020205615.1 of Panax quinquefolius. Taxonomy (NCBI): domain Eukaryota; kingdom Viridiplantae; phylum Streptophyta; class Magnoliopsida; order Apiales; family Araliaceae; genus Panax; species Panax quinquefolius. The sequence goes on from CM035157.1 coordinate 65,446,712, forward strand.
TGATCCAATAGACCCCAAAGAAAAACGAGAAGATTGTTATCATGTCCTTCCAATGGTGAGTCTTCTCTTGACATATAACTATCTCCACCGTCTGCAATTGAACATTATGTTTCAACCAAACTCCAAGATCATATAGGTAGTGCTCGTAGATATACTCAGCAAGTGGATGTGCACAACCTTGTCTTATGATAACACGAGGTTGTATGTCATTAGACATCTTGTATGATAGTGACAAAACTCCCTTCCAAAGTTGGCTTCCCCTCACCCTATTCGGTTCACCAAAATTAAATATCAAATGACGTATACAATACGATACACTTATCTAAAGTTCTCAATAAAATTATTTTCATACTATTTAGGGAGAACCTCAACAGCTATAGACCACCATTTTATTTCCCTGTTACCCCCGCTCGACCCAGCTACACTCTTGTTACCTGAAAGGAACTGTGAAGCAAATGGGTAAGCACAACTATCTCAGTGAAGAATATCATGACTAAAGATAATTAAATTATCAATAGCCTTCATCAGTAATAAATCAGAGATTTAGAACATATGGTAGATGATAAAACTTATCAACCATAGTTGCAGCGGAAAGAGCAATCCATTAGAAGAGTCAAATAGACCATAAAGTCTATTATCTTCTTCATGTTAAAAGTCCACCAACAATATGTTATCCCTATAACATCAATCAACAGATCATGTTCATAGTCATGTGAATAACTCATAATCATAATTGTAGTTCTAAATTCCTCTTCTCATCCAAGACAAAGATAATTAACATCACCTGTCTTTACCTGAAATATCAAAAATCATGGTTATACCAAATCACAGTTCTTGTCCATAATCATACTAATAAGTTCATCTTTGCACTACGGGCCAAAGATATTCATTAACAGTTCATCTTTGCACTACAGGCCAAAGATATTCAGCAATAGGTCATCTTTGCACTACGGGCCAATGATATTAATATCTCAAAGAAATATATAATCATTTCAGAATTTATATAAACCATAATTATAACCATGTTAATCAATTCACCTTTGCATTTATGCTAAAGATAATCGTTTATAAATTCAATGATCATGATCATACCAGTCAACAATTCATCTTTGCACTGCTAGCCAAAGAGAACCCATAGTCACGGTCATACCAATAATCTACCCATCTTTACACTCAAGTCAAAGGGAAATTTCTTCACCAAGATTATAAAAATGTTATATATGATAATAAAAACAATATTATCAAAACATGGATTTAATTTCAAGAGTAAGACTCATAAATCAATGATTTTATAACACCTTAATCCAAATGTTATAAATCACTTAATAATCTCATAATCTAATATTATTAATATTACCACAATATTTTAATCATTTCTTCAATTTATAAATAATTTACTTTAATTGTTTACACTTTACTAATTAATGCATTTAATCATCCTAAAATGCCAAACTCATAAGATTTCATCACCAATAACAAAAACCCTCATCAAAAGTCTCAGATATACCTTATATAGGATTCCCAAGCCATAAAATCCTATTTTCAAATTTTGTTACTTCACATAACATATTTAATTCATTTACTCATAACTAGTCTATTTTCATGAAAAATACCAAATCAAGATAAACAAATTTTCTTTTTCTCGAATTTAGCGTAACATGGTCCCATATTGAACATATATTTTTCTCGAATTTTAAAATTCATTTACTATTTTTCATATGGCCAAAATCGTTAATATTTAGACATTTATCATAAATTTTACTTTTATCCAAAAATTCAAAATTAACAGTGGTATCTTTGATATTATATAGATGTACTCCCAATAAAAATTTTATCAATTTTAGAGTTAACCACAAGGAGTTATAAGGGTTTACTTTTAAAATAGTCTTTTCTCGTAAAATTCATAACTCTTAATCTATGCATCCACAAAAATCACCATTTTGGACACAATCAAGAAAACTCATCAAATTATCATTTTAATTTTTTCATAAGTTTTTGAGGTTCGAAAAAAATTACGAAACTGAAAAACATAAAACCCTTAAAATCCCTTACCTCGAAAGAGCAGTATTTCTGACTAGAATATCGGATATGACGCTGAATGAAAGTTCTACTGAATAGAAACTCTCAAAGTGTCAAAATACTCACAAAATACGCTCGATAATATAGAGAGAGAAAGAGAGAAAGCTTATGTTTCTGGTGTGATTTTCAATTCTAACTTAGCACTCTATTTATAGTAAAATGTTAGAACACCAAAGCAGAATTGACCTGTAACCTGATGGCTTTACCTGCTACTATTCCCACCCATCACATTTGAAATAGAATTTCAGTAAATTTATTTACCAACCATAGGTGGGGCCCACGCATTCTAGAATTTTCCACCAAAATGATAAATTCTGAAACTTCAACAATTTCTGAACCAGTCACCTCTTAAAATTCATAACAAATCATACGTTCATTTTTAATTCGGTTCAAAATTTGTGAACATATACTCAACTTATGTATGTATAACATATCCAAAAATTACAACGATCCAACTATTTGATTATTAAAATTATAACTCATGCAATAGAGCTTTAAGAACAATCGATTTGATCTTAATACCTCCAATCCGACAAAATACTGATAAAACACCTCAACATTAATTCCTTCATTTATAACCACATAAATAAATCCATCATTTATATCCGCATCAAATAAATATTTCCTTATCATATAAATCAATAATTAATTATTCATAAATAATATTACAGAAGTCACAATTATGAGAACCGTGGTTCCCGTGAAAGAGGGGTTTTCCAATAAGGATTTCTCCTCACGGCCACATGAATTAGGTGACCAAACCTCTCCTTGATGTAACTTTCTAGACATTGCCAATAATGCTATCTAATAATATTATTCAAATAATATGAATTATTGATATGATAATGGGAAATACTGTGCCGTGGCAATTATTGAAATAATAATAATATAAACTATCAACGCAAAGAATTATTGAATCAATAAAATAAAATATCAACATTAACTCTCGTAACAATTATTGAGTAGAGCCTTCTTACGTAAGAATCAATAATTCAAAAATACTGTGCAATATTGTGTGTTATTGTGCAACCACGCGTATTACTCTATTTTAACCATGTGGTATTCCAACAGTGTTAACGGTAACAACTACGTCGTTGTTTATAAAAACTCAAACTTTTCATTTTCTTCATCTGACAGTTATTCTGTTATGGGGCCCACAAATGGTTGCGCCGTCGTACGAATATTCCCCGACAACAAGAATATTCCATGACCAAACGAATAGTCCCCAATAGAAATGAGTATTTTATAACCACTTGCGTATTTTGAAAATTTTTATATATATCACCCTTAACTTTAAACTTTTATCAATTTAACCATTTACTGAAAAATAATTATAAGAAAATTGAATACTTTTATTTCATAAAATTTGGGGTCTTACAATCTCCCCTCCTTATGAAATTTTGTCCTCGAAATTTACGTACCTGGTATTTTAAAGAGTTGAGAATACCTTGCTTTCATTTCAAATTCCATCTTCCCTGTCATCATGATTGCTCCATTTCTCATCTCCTATATTTCAAATATCATTCTAGAATACAGCTTCAAAACAAAGGTTAATTGACATATCACGATTTGTCAACTTAAATAAGAAAATTCAGCTTAGGTAGGACACACACTAGCGAAGGATATTACTCGTCTCTCCCTTACTTGTACTAATCCCGGATTTCCGCCAGAGATCATATCCCTAAGCTCTGATACCAACTGTGACGCCCCCAAAATAGGTCCAATCCATCAAACCTATTCTGAATTGCCAAATACATGGAACAGAAAACAACTACAACTTTATTACTATAATTGTCGTGCAAAATACAACAACACGTATACTGTGAGTTTGAATACCAACCGCACTCATGTCCCAACTATGTAGACAAGACCCTCACATTGATACATTACATAAAAGTACAACCAATAACTGTTTTAGAAATTAAAATCTTTGGGAAGTGCTCAAGGAAACCTTCGTACATGGGAGGCCATGAATCTAAGTTATGATAGATATCATATGTCCAGAGAATTATCCTTGGTTGATCCAATAGACCCCAAAGAAAAACGAGAAGATTGTTATCATGTTCCTTCCAATGGTGAGTCTTCTCTTGACATATAACTATCTCCACCGTCTGCAATTGAACATTATGTTTCAACCAAACTCCAAGATCATATAGGTAGTGCTCGTAGATATACTCAGCAAGTGGATGTGCACAACCTTGTCTTATGATAACACGAGGTTGTATGTCATTAGACATCTTGTATGATAGTGACAAAACTCCCTTCCAAAGTTGGCTTCCCCTCACCCTATTCGGTTCACCAAAATTAAATATCAAATGACGTATACAATACGATACACTTATCTAAAGTTCTCAATAAAATTATTTTCATACTATTTAGGGAGAACCTCAACAAATATATAGACCACCATTTTATTTCCTCATTACCCTCGCATTCATTCCAATTTACACTCTTGTTACACCGAAAGGAACTGTGAAGCAAATGGGTAAGCACAACTATCTCAGTGAAGAATATCATGACTAAAGATAATTAAATTATCAATAGCCTTCATCAGTAATAAATCAGAGATTTAGAACATATGGTAGATGATAAAACTTATCAACCATAGTTGCAGCGGAAAGAGCAATCCATTAGAAGAGTCAAATAGACCATAAAGTCTATTATCTTCTTCATGTTAAAAGTCCACCAACAATATGTTATCCTCAGTAACATCAATCAATGGATCATGTTCATAGTCATGTGAATAACTCATAATCATAATTGTAGTTCTAAATTCTCTTCTCATCCAAGACAAAGATAATTAACATCACCTGTCTTTACCTGAAATATCAAAGATCATGGTTATACCAAATCACAGTTCTTGTCCATAATCATACTAATAAGTTCATCTTTGCACTACGGGCCAAAGATATTCATTAATGATTCATCTTTGCACTACAACAGCCAAAGATATTCAAAGAATAGGTCATCTTTTTGCTACGCCCAAAGATATTAATATCTCAAAGAAATATATAATCATTTCGAATTTATATAAACCATAATTATAACCATGTTGATCAATTCACCTTTGCATTTATGCTAAAGATAATCGTTTATAAATTCAATGATCATGATCATACCAAATCAACAATTCATCTTTGCCTTTCTAGCCAAAGAGAACCCATAGTCACTAATCATACCAATAATCTACCCATCTTTACACTCAAGTCAAAGGAAATTTCTTCACCAAGATTATAAAATGTTATATATGATAATAAAAACAATATTATCAAAACATGGATTTAATTTCAAGAGTAAGACTCATAAATCAATGATTTTATAACACCTTAATCCAAATGTTATAAATCACTTAATAATCTCATAATCTAATATTATTAATATTACCACAATATTTTAATCATTTCTTCAATTTATAAATAATTTACTTTAATTGTTTACACTTTACTAATTAATGCATTTAATCATCCTAAAATGCCAAACTCATAAGATTTCATCACCAATAACAAAAACCCTCATCAAAAGTCTGCATATACCTTATATAGGATTCCCAAGCCATAAAATCCTATTTTCAAATTTTGTTACTTCACATAACATCTTTAATTCATTTACTCATAACTAATCTATTTTCATGAAAAATACCAAATCAGTATAAACAAATTTTCTTTTCTGGATTTAGCAGAACATGGTCCCATATTGAACATATATTTTTCTCAGAATTTTTAAAATTCATTTACTATTTTTCATATGGCCAAAACTGTCGAATATTTAGACATTTATCATAAATTGTACTTTTATCCAAAAATTCTGAAATTAACAGGGTATGCTGATATTATATAGATGTACTCCCAATAAAAATTTCATCAATTTTAGAGTTAACCACAAGGAGTTATAAGGGTTTACTTTTAAAATAGTCTTTTCTCGTAAAATTCATAACTCTTAATCTATGCATCCACAAATCACCATTTTTGGACACAATCAAGAAAACTCATCAAATTATCATTTTAATTTTTTTCATAAGTTTTTGAGGTTCGGAAAAAATTACGAAACTGAAAAACATAAAACCCTTAAAATCCTTTACGAAAAAGAGCGCAAGATTTCGACTAGAATATCTGGATATGACCGTTTGAATGAAAAGTTGTCTTGAATAGAAACTCTCAAAGTGTCAAAATACTCACAAAATACGCTCGATAATATAGAGAGAGAAAGAGAGAAAGCTTATGTTTCTGGTGTGATTTTCAATTCTAACTTAGCACTCTATTTATAGTAAAATGTTAGAACACCAAAGCAGAATTGACCTGTAACCTGATGGCTTTACCTGCTACTATTCCCACCCATCACATTTGAAATAGAATTTCAGTAAATTTCTTTACCAACCATAGGTGGGGCCCACGATTCTAGAATTTTCCACCAAAATGATAAATTCTGAAACTTCAACAATTTCTGAACCAGTCACCTCTTAAAATTCATAACAAATCATACGTTCATTTTTAACGGTTCAAAATTTGTGAACATATACTCAACTTATGTATGTATAACATATCCAAAATTACAACGATCCAACTACGATTAAAAATTATAACTCATGCAATAGAGCTTTAAGAACACCGATTTGATCTTAATACCTCCAATCCGACAAAATACTGATAAAACACCTCAACATTAATTCCTTCATTTATAACCACATAAATAAATCCATCATTTATATCCGCATCAAATAAATATTTACTTATCATATAAATCAATAATTAATTATTCATAAATAATATTACAGAGTCACAATTATGAGAACCAGGTGGTTCCCAGGAAAGAGGGGGTTTTCCAATAAGGATTTCTCCTTACTAGCGCGCAATTAGGTGACCAAACCTCTCCTTGACAGAACTTTCTAGACATTGCCAATAATGCTATCTAATAATATTATTCAAATAATATGAATTATTGACGTGATAATGGGAAATACTGTGCCGTGGCAATTATTGAAATAACAATAATATAAACTATCAACGCAGCAATTATTGAATCAATAAAATAAAATATTGAACATTAACTACTGTAACAATTATTGAGTAGAGCCTTCTTACGTAAGAATCAATAATTCAAAATACCGTGTAATATTGTGTGTTATTATTGCAACCACGCCAGATACTTCTATTTTAACCATGTGGTATTCCAACGATGTTAATCAGTAATAACTACGTCGTTGTTTATAAAAACTCAAACTTTTCATTTTCTTCATCTGACAGTTATTCTGTTATGGGGCCCACAAATGGTTATACGTTGCGCATTTAATATTCCCCACAAAAGAATATTCCATGACCAAACGAATAGTCCCCAATAGAAATGAGTATTTTATAACCACTTGCATGATTTTGAAAATTTTTTATATATATCACCCTTTAACTTTAAACTTTTATCAATTTAACCATTTACTGAAAAATAATTATAAGAAAATTGAATACTTTTATTTCATAAAATTTGGGGTCTTACAATCTCCCCTCCTTATGAAATTTTGTCCTCGAAATTTACGTACCTGGTATTTCAAAGAGTTGAGAATACCTTGCTTTCATTTCAAATTCCATCTTCCCTCACCATCATGATTGCTCCCATTGCTCATCTCCTATATTTCAAATATCATTCTAGAATACAGCTTCAAAACAAAGGTTAATTGACATATCACAATTTGTCAACTTAAATAAGAAAATTCAGCTTAGGTAGGACACACACTAGCGAAGGATATTACTCGTCTCTCCCTTACTTGTACTAATCCCGGATTTCCGCCAGAGATCATATCCTAAGCTCGATACTAAATGTGGCCGCCCAAAAATAGGTCCAATCCATCAAACCTATTCTGAATTGCCAAATACATGGAACAGAAAACAACTACAACTTTATTACTATAATTGTCGTGCAAAATACAACAACACGTATACTGTGAGTTTGAATACCAACTGTGACTCATGTCCCAACTATGTAGACAAGACCTCACATTGATACATTACATAAAAGTACAACCAATAACTGCTTTTAGAAATTAAAATCTTTGGGAAGTGCTCAAGAAACCTTCGTATACATGGAGGCCATGAATCTAAGTTATGAAAGATATCATATGTCCAGAGAATTATCCTTGGTTGATCCAATAGACCCCAAAGAAAAACGAGAAGATTGTTATCATGTTCCTTCCAATGGTGAGTCTTCTCTTGACATATAACTATCTCCACCGTCTGCAATTGAACATTATGTTTCAACCAAACTCCAAGATCATATAGGTAGTGCTCGTAGATATACTCAGCAAGTGGATGTGCACAACCTTGTCTTATGATAACACGAGGTTGTATGTCATTAGACATCTTGTATGATAGTGACAAAACTCCCTTCCAAAGTTGGCTTCCCCTCACCCTATTCGGTTCACCAAAATTAAATATCAAATGACGTATACAATACGATACACTTATCTAAAGTTCTCAATAAAATTATCTTCATACTATTTAGGAGAACCTCAATGACTATAGACCACCATTTTATTTCCTCATTACCCCGCTTCGACCCAAACTACACTCTTGTTACCTGAAAGGAACTGTGAAGCAAAAGGGTAAGCACAACTAGCTCAGTGAAGAATATCATGACTAAAGATAATTAAATTATCAATAGCCTTCATCAGTAATAAATCAGAGATTTAGAATATATGGTAGATGATAAAACTTATCAACCATAGTTGCAGCGGAAAGAACAATCCATTAGAAGAGTCAAATAGACCATAAAGTCTATTATCTTCTTCATGTTAAAAGTCCACCAACAATATGTTATCCCTGTAACATCAATCAACAGATCATGTTCATAGTCATGTGAATAACTCATAATCATAATTGTAGTTCTAAATTCCTCTTCTCATCCAAGACAAAGATAATTAACATCACCTGTCTTTACCTGAAATATCAAAGATCATGGTTATACCAAATCACAGTTCTTGTCCATAATCATACTAATAAGTTCATCTTTGCACTACGGGCCAAAGATATTCATTAACAGTTCATCTTTGCACTACAGGCCAAAGATATTCAGCAATAGGTCATCTTTGCACTACGGGCCAAAGATATTAATATCTCAAAGAAATATATAATCATTTCAGAATTTATATAAACCATAATTATAACCATGTTGATCAATTCACCTTTGCATTTATGCTAAAGATAATCGTTTATAAATTCAATGATCATGATCATACCAGTCAACAATTCATCTTTGCACTGCTAGCCAAAGAGAACCCATAGTCACGGTCATACCAATAATCTACCCATCTTTACACTCAAGTCAAAGGGAAATTTCTTCACCAAGATTATAAAAATGTTATATATGATAATAAAAACAATATTATCAAAACATGGATTTAATTTCAAGAGTAAGACTCATAAATCAATGATTTTATAACACCTTAATCCAAATGTTATAAATCACTTAATAATCTCATAATCTAATATTATTAATATTACCACAATATTTTAATCATTTCTTCAATTTATAAATAATTTACTTTAATTGTTTACACTTTACTAATTAATGCATTTAATCATCCTAAAATGCCAAACTCATAAGATTTCATCACCAATAACAAAACCCTCATCAAAAGTCTCAGATATACCTTATATAGGATTCCCAAGCCATAAAATCCTATTTTCAAATTTTGTTACTTCACATAACATATTTAATTCATTTACTCATAACTAGTCTATTTTCATGAAAAATACCAAATCAAGATAAACAAATTTTTTTTCTTTTGGATTTAGCGTAACATGGTCCCATATTGAACATATATTTTCTCGAAAATTTTAAAATTCATTTACTATTTTCATATGGCCAAAACTGTCGAATATTTAGACATTTATCATAAATTGTACTTTAATCCAAAAATTCCGAAATTAACAGGGTATGCTGATATTATATAGATGTACTCCCAATAAAAATTTCATCAATTTTAGAGTTAACCACAAGGAGTTATAAGGGTTTACTTTTAAAATAGTCTTTTCTCGTAAAATTCATAACTCTTAATCTATGCATCCACAAATCACCATTTTTGGACACAATCAAGAAAACTCATCAAATTATCATTTTAATTTTTTTCATAAGTTTTTGATGTTCGGAAAAAATTACGAAACTGAAAAACATAAAACCCTTAAAATCCCTTACCTCGAAAGAGCAGTATTTCTGACTAGAATATCGGATATGACGCTGAATGAAAGTTGTACTGAATAGAAACTCTCAAAGTGTCAAAATACTCACAAAATACGCTCGATAATATAGAGAGAGAAAGAGAGAAAGCTTATGTTTCTGGTGTGATTTTCAATTCTAACTTAGCACTCTATTTATAGTAAAATGTTAGAACACCAAAGCAGAATTGACCTGTAACCTGATGGCTTTACCTGCTACTATTCCCACCCATCACATTTGAAATAGAATTTCAGTAAATTTCTTTACCAACCATAGGTGGGGCCCACGCATTCTAGAATTTTCCACCAAAATGATAAATTCTGAAACTTCAACAATTTCTGAACCAGTCACCTCTTAAAATCCATAACAAATCATACGTTCATTTTTAACGGTTCAAAATTTGTGAACATATACTCAACTTATGTATGTATAACATATCCAAAAATTACAACGATCCAACGGTCGGATTAAAAATTATAACTCATGCAATAGAGCTTTAAGAACACCGATTTGATCTTAATACCTCCAATCCGACAAAATACTGATAAAATACCTCAACATTAATTCCTTCATTTATAACCACATAAATAAATCCATCATTTATATCCGCATCAAATAAATATTTCCTTATCATATAAATCAATAATTAATTATTCATAAATAATATTACAGAGTCACAATTATGAGAACCAGGTGGTTCCCAAGAAAGAGGGGGTTTTCCAATAAGGATTTCTCCTTACTGGCGCGCAATTAGGTGACCAAACCTCTCCTTGACAGAACTTTCTAGACATTGCCAATAATGCTATCTAATAATATTATTCAAATAATATGAATTATTGATGTGATAATGGGAAATACTGTGCCGTGGCAATTATTGAAATAACAATAATATAAACTATCAACGCAGCAATTATTGAATCAATAAAATAAAATATTGAACATTAACTACTGTAACAATTAGTGAGTAGAGCCTTCTTACGTAAGAATCAATAATTCAAAAATACTGTGCAATATTGTGTGTTATTGTGCAACCACGCGTATTACTCTATTTTAACCATGTGGTATTCCAACAGTGTTAACGGTAACAACTACTTCGTTGTTTATAAAAACTCAAACTTTTCATTTTCTTCATCTGACAGTTATTCTGTTATGGGGCCCACAAATGGTTGCGCCGTCGTACGAATATTCCCCGACAACAAGAATATTCCATGACCAAACGAATAGTCCCCAATAGAAATGAGTATTTTATAACCACTCATGTATTTTGAAAATTTTATATATATCACCCTTAACTTTAAACTTTTATCAATTTAACCATTTACTGAAAAATAATTATAAGAAAATTGAATACTTTTATTTCATAAAATTTGGGGTCTTACAATCTCCCCTCCTTATGAAATTTTGTCCTCGAAATTTACGTACCTGGTATTTCAAAGAGTTGAGAATACCTTGCTTTCATTTCAAATTCCATCTTCCCTGTCATCATGATTGCTCCATTGCTCATCTCCTATATTTCAAATATCATTCTAGAATACAGCTTCAAAACAAAGGTTAATTGACATATCACAATTTGTAAACTTAAATAAGAAAATTCAGCTTAGGTAGGACACACACTAGCGAAGGATATTACTCGTCTCTCCCTTACTTGTACTAATCCCGGATTTCCGCCAGAGATCATATCCCTAAGCTCTGATACCAACTGTGACGCCCCCAAAATAGGTCCAATCCATCAAACCTATTCTGAATTGCCAAATACATGGAACAGAAAATAACTACAACTTTATTACTATAATTGTCGTGCAAAATACAACAACACGATATCTTGTGAGTTTGAATACCAACCGCGACTCATGTCCCAACTATAGATGACACCTCACATTGATACATTACATAAAAAGTACAACCAATAACTGCTTTTAGAAATTAAAATCTTTGGGAAGTGCTCAAGAAAACCTTCGTATACATGGGAGGCCATGAATCTAAGTTATGATAGATATCATATGTCCAGAGAATTATCCTTGGTTGATCCAATAGACCCCAAAGAAAAACGAGAAGATTACAATCATGTTCCTTCCAATGGTGAGTCTTCTCTTGACATATAACTATCTCCACCGTCTGCAATTGAACATTATGTTTCAACCAAACTCCAAGATCATATAGGTAGTGCTCGTAGATATACTCAGCAAGTGGATGTGCACAACCTTGTCTTATGATAACACGAGGTTGTATGTCATTAGACATCTTGTATGATAGTGACAAAACTCCCTTCCAAAGTTGGCTTCCCCTCACCCTATTCGGTTCACCAAAATTAAATATCAAATGACGTATACAATACGATACACTTATCTAAAGTTCTCAATAAAATTATTTTCATACTATTTAGGGAGAACCTCAACAGCTATAGACCACCATTTTATTTCCTCATTACCCTCGCCGACCCAAATATACACTCTTGTTACACCGAAAGGAATTGTGAAGCAAAAGGGTAATCACAACTAGCTCGATGAAGAATATCATGACTAAAGATAATTAAATTATCAATAGCCTTCATCGAGAATAAATCGTAGATTTAGAACATATGGTAGATGATAAAACTTATCAACCATAGTTGCAATGAATGAACGAAGCAATCCATTATCGTCGAGTCAAATAGACCATAAAGTCTATTATCTTCTTCATGTTAAAAGTCCACCAACAATATGTTATCCCTATAACATCAATCAACAGATCATGTTCATAGTCATGTGAATAACTCATAATCATAATTGTAGTTCTAAATTCCTCTTCTCATCCAAGACAAAGATAATTAACATCACCTGTCTTTACCTGAAATATCAAAGATCATGGTTATACCAAATCACGCTTCTTGTCCATAATCATACTAATAAGTTCATCTTTGGCCAAAGATATTCATTACGGGCCAAAGATATTCATTAACAATTCATCTTTTTTTTACTGAAAGATATTCAATAAAGATATTCAAAGAATTCATCAATCATCTTCACTACTACGCCAAAAGATATTAATATCTCAAAGATATTAATATATCAAAATATATAATCATTTCGAATTTATATAAACCATAATTATAACCATGTTGATCAATTCACCTTTGCATTTATGCTAAAGATAATCGCTTATAAATTCAATGGTCATGATCATACCGGGTAACAATTCATCTTTGCACCACTAGCCAAAGAGAACCCATAGTCCCACCGTCATACCAATAATCTACCCATCTTTACACTCAAGTCAAAGGAAGAAATTTCTTCACCAAGATTATAAAATGTTATATATGATAATAAAAACAATATTATCAAAACATGGATTTAATTTCAAGAGTAAGATTCATAAATCAATGATTTCATAATACCTTAATCCAAATGTTATAAATCACTTAATAATCTCATAATCTAATATTATTAATATTACCACAATATTTTAATCATTTCTTCAATTTATAAATAATTTACTTTAATTGTTTACACTTTACTAATTAATGCATTTAATCATCCTAAAATGCCAAACTCATAAGATTTCGTCACCAATAACAAAAACCCTCATCAAAAGTCTGCATATACCTTATATAGAATTCTCAAGCCATAAAATCCTATTTTCAAATTTTGTTACTTCACATAACATATTTAATTCATTTACTCATAACTAGTCTATTTTCATGAAAAATACCAAATCAGTATAAACAAATTTTCTTTTCTGGATTTAGCAGAACATGGTCCCATATTGAACATATATTTTTCTCAGATTTTTAAAATTCATTTACTATTTTTCATATGGCCAAAACTCAAATATTTAGACATTTATCATAAATTGTACTTTTATCCAAAAATTCAAAATTAACGGTAGTATACTGATATTATATAGATGTACTCCCAATAAAAATTTCATCAATTTTAGAGTTAACCACAAGGAGTTATAAGGGTTTACTTTTAAAATAGTCTTTTCTCATAAAATTCATAACTCTTAATCTATACATCCACAAATCACCATTTTGGACACAATCAAGAAAACTCATCAAATTATCATTTTAATTTTTTCCATAATTTTTGAGGTTCAAAAAATTACTGGCCCGAAAAACATAAAACCCTTAAAATCCCTTACCTCGAAAAGAAGCAAGATTTACGACTTGAATATCTGGATATAAACGTCAATGAAAGTTGTACTGAATAGAAACTCTCAAAGTATCAAAATACTCACAAAATACGCTCGATAATATAGAGAGAGAAAGAGAGAAAGCTTATGTTTCTGGTGTGATTTTCAATTCTAACTTAGCACTCTATTTATAGTAAAATGTTAGAACACCAAAGCAGAATTGACCTGTAACCTAATGGCTTTACCTGCTACTATTCCCACCCATCACATTTGAAATAGAATTTCAGCACATTTCTTTACCAACCATAGGTGGGGCCCACGCATTCTAGAATTTTCCACCAAAATGATAAATTCTGAAACTTCAACAATTTAAACAAACCACCACCTCTTAAAATTCATAACAAATCATACGTTCATTTTAATGGTTCAAAATTTGTGAACATATACTCAACTTATATATGTATAACATATCCAAAATTACAACGATCCAACTATTTGGATTAAAAATTATAACTCATGCAATAGAGCTTTAAGAACACCGATTTGATCTTAATACCTCCAATCCGACAAAATACTGATAAAACACCTCAACATTAATTCCTTCATTTATAACCACATAAATAAATCCATCATTTATATCCGCATCAAATAAATATTTCCTTATCATATAAATCAATAATTAATTATTCATTAATAATATTACAGAGTCGCAATTATGAGAACCAGGTGGTTCCCGTGAAAGAGGGGGGGTTTCCAATAAGGATTTCTCCTCATCACTACTTTGCCGCATTAGGTGACCAAACCTCTCCTTGACGTAACTTTCTAGACATTGCCAATAATGCTATCTAATAATATTATTCAAATAATATGAATTATTGATGTGATAATGGGAAATATCGTGTCGTGATAATTATTGAAATAACAATAATATAAAATATCAACGCAAAGAATTATTGAATCAATAAAATAAAATATTGAACATTAACTCGTGAACAATTATTGAGTAGAGCCTTCTTACGTAATAATCAATAATTCAAAAATACTGTGCAATATTGTGTGTTATTGTGCAACCACGCGTATTACTCTATTTTAACCATGGGGTATTCCAACAGTGTTAACGGTAACAACTACGTCGTTGTTTATAAAAACTCAAACTTTTCATTTTCTTCATCTGACAGTTATTCTGTTATGGGGCCCACAAATGGTTTACGTCAGCATTTACGAATATTCCCCGACAACAAGAATATTCCATGACCAAACGAATAGTCCCCAATAGAAATGAGTATTTTATAACCACTTGCGTATTTTGAAAATTTTTATATATATCACCCTTAACTTTAAACTTTTATCAATTTAACCATTTACTAAAAAATAATTATAAGAAAATTGAATACTTTTATTTCATAAAATTTGGGGTCTTACAATCTCCCCTCCTTAGGAAATTTCGTCCTCAAAATTTACGTACCTGGTATTTCAAAGAGTTGAGAATACCTTGCTTTCATTTCAAATTCCATCTTTCCTGTCATCATGATTGCTCCATTTCTCATCTCCTATATTTCAAATATCATTCTAGAATACAGCTTCAAAACAAAGGTTAATTGACATATCACAATTTGTCAACTTAAGTAAGAAAATTCAGCTTAGGTAGGACACACACTAGCGATGGATATTACTCGTCTCTCCCTTACTTGTACTAATCCCGGATTTCCGCCAGAGATCATATCCCTAAGCTCTGATACCAACTGTGACGCCCCAAAATAGGTCCAATCCATCAAACCTATTCTGAATCGCCAAATACATGGAACAGAAAACAACTACAACTTTATTACTATAATTGTCGTGCAAAATACAACAACACGTATACTGTGAGTTTGAATACCAACTGTGACTCATGTCCCAACTATAGACAGCACCTCACATTGATACATTACATAAAGGTACAGCCAATAACTGTTTTAGAAATTAAAATCTTTGGGAAGTGCTCAAGGAAACCTTCGTACATGGGAGGCCATGAATCTAAGTTATGATAGATATCATATGTCCAGAGAATTATCCTTGGTTGATCCAATAGACCCCAAAGAAAAATGAGAAGATTGCTATCATATTCCTTCCAATGATGAGTCTTCTCTTGACATATAACTATCTCCACCATCTGCAATTGAACATTATGTTTCAACCCAACTCCAAGATCATATAGGTAGTGCTCGTAGATATACTCAGCAAGTGGATGTGCACAACCTTGTCTTATGATAACACGAGGTTGTATGTCATTAGACATCTTGTGATAGTAGTGACAAAACTCCTTCCAAAGTTGGCTTCCCTCACCCTATTCGGTTCACCAAAATTAAATATCAAATGACGTATACAATACGATACACTTATCTAAAGTTCTCAATAAAATTATTTTCATACTATTTAGGGAGAACCTCAACAGCTATAGACCACCATTCTATTTCCCTGTTACCCCCGCTCGACCCAGCTACACTCTTGTTACCTGAAAGGAACTGTGAAGCAAAAGGGTAAGCACAACTAGCTCAGTGAAGAATATCATGACTAAAGATAATTAAATTATCAATAGCCTTCATCGAATAAATCGAGATTTAGAATATATGGTAGATGATAAAACTTTTTCAACCATAGTTGCAAATGAATGAAAGAGCAATCCATTAGAAGAGTCAAATAGACCATAAAGTCTATTATCTTCTTCATGTTAAAAGTCCACCAACAATATTTTATCCTCAGTAACATCAATCAATGAGATCATGTTCATAATCATATGAATAACTCATAATCATAATCGTAGTTCTAAATTCCTCTTCTCATCCAAGACAAAGATAATTAACATCACCGCCTTTACCTCGAAATATCAAAGATCATGGTTATACCAAATCACGCTTCTTGTCATACATAATCATACTTAATAATTCATTCATCTTTGCACTACACAGCCAAAGATATTCATTAACAGCATCATCTTTGCACTACGGGCCAAAGATATTCATTAATGAGTTCATCTTTGCACTACACGCCAAAGATATTCAAAATATATCTCAAGAATGAAAGTCATCTTCATCTTTGCACTACGGGCCAAAGATATTAATATCTCAAAGAAATATATAATCATTTCAGAATTTATATAAACCATAATTATAACCATGTTGATCAATTCACCTTTGCATTTATGCTAAAGATAATCGTTTATAAATTCAATGGTCATGATCATACCAGTCAACAATTCATCTTTGCACTGCTAGCCAAAGAGAACCCATAGTCACGGTCATACCAATAATCTACCCATCTTTACACTCAAGTCAAAGGGAAATTTCTTCACCGAGATTATAAAAATGTTATATATGATAATAAAAATAGTATTATCAAAACATGGATTTAATTTCAAGAGTAAGATTCATAAATCAATGATTTCATAACACCTTAATCCAAATGTTATAAATCACTTAATAATCTCATAATCTAATATTATTAATATTACCACAATATTTTAATCATTTCTTCAATTTATAAATAATTTACTTTAATTGTTTACACTTTACTAATTAATGCATTTAATCATCCTAAAATGCCAAACTCATAAGATTTCGTCACCAATAACAAAAACCCTCATCAAAAGTCTGCATATACCTTATATAGGATTCCCAAGCCATAAAATCCTATTTTCAAATTTTGTTACTTCACATAACATATTTAATTCATTTACTCATAACTAGTCTATTTTCATGAAAAATACCAAATCAAGATAAAAACAAATTTTCTTTTACTCGATTTAGCGTAACATGGTCCCATATTGAACATATATTTTTCTCTAAGAATTTTAAAATTCATTTACTATTTTTCATATGGCCAAAATCGCCAAATATTTAGACATTTATCATAAATTGTACTTTTATCCAAAAATTCAAAATTAACGAGGTATACTGATATTATATAGATGTACTCCCAATAAAAATTTCATCAATTTTAGAGTTAACCACAAGGAGTTATAAGGGTTTACTTTTAAAATAGTCTTTTCTCGTAAAATTCATAACTCTTAATCTATACATCCACAAATCACCATTTTTGGACACAATCAAGAAAACTCATCAAATTATCATTTTAATTTTTTCCATAATTTTTGAGGTTCGGAAAAAATTACAAAACTGAAAAATATAAAACCCTTAAAATCCCTTACCTCGAAAGAGCAGTATTTCTGACTAGAATATCGGATATGACGCTGAATGAAAGTTGTACTGAATAGAAACTCTCAAAGTATCAAAATACTCACAAAATACGCTCGATAATATAGAGAGAGAAAGAGAGAAAGCTTATGTTTCTGGTGTGATTTTCAATTCTAACTTAGCAATCTATTTATAGTAAAATGTTAGAACACCAAAGCAGAATTGACCTGTAACCTGATGGCTTTACCTGCTACTATTCCCACCCATCACATTTGAAATAGAATTTCAGCACATTTCTTTACCAACCATAGGTGGGGCCCACACATTCTAGAATTTTCCACCAAAATGATAAATTCAGAAACTTCAACAATTTCTGAACCAGTCACCTCTTAAAATTCATAACAAATCATACGTTCATTTTTAAGGGTTCAAAATTTGTGGACATATACTCAACTTATATATGTATAACATATCCAAAAATCACAACGATCCAACGGTCGGATTAAAAATTATAACTCATTCAATAGAGCTTTAAGAACACCGATTTGATCTTAATACCTCCAATCCGACAAAATACTGATAAAACACCTCAACATTAATTCCTTTATTTATAAACACATAAATAAATCCATCATTTATATCCGCATCAAATAAATATTTTCTTATCATATAAACCAATAATTAAATATTCACAAATAATATTACAGAGTCACAATTATGACAACCACGTGGTTCCCGTGAAAAAGGGGCTTTCCAATAAGGATTTTCTCATCTTGGCCGCAATTAGGTGACCAAATCTTTCCTTGATGAACTTTCTAGACATTGACATAATTATCTAATAATATTATTCAAATAATATGAATTATTGATATGATAATGGGAAATATCATGCTTGTGACAATTATTGAAACAACTATAATATAAACTATCAACGCAAAGAATTATTGAATCAATAAAATAAAATATTGAATAATAAATTATCGTAATAATTATTGAGTAGTAGTCTTCTTACGTAAGAATCAATAATTCAAAAATACAAAGGTAATATCGTAATACTCTAACTTTGCAACCACGTATTACTCTATTTTAACCATGGGGTATTCCAACAGTGTTAACGGTAACAACTACGCCGTTGTTTATAAAAACTCAAACTTGTCATTTTCTTCATTCGACAGTTATTCTGTTATGGGGCCCACAAATGGTTGCGCCGTAGTACGAATATTCCCCGACAACAAGAATATTCCAAGACCAAATGAATAGTCCCCAATAGAAATGAGTATTTTATAACCACTTGCGTATTTTGAAAATTTTTATATATATCACCCTTAACTTTAAACTTTTATCATTTTAACCATTTACTGAATAATAATTATAAGAAAATTGAATACTTTTATTTCATAAAATTCGAGGTCTTACAATCTCCCCTCCTTATGAAATTTCGTCCTCGAAATTTATGTACCAAGTATTTCAAAGAGTTGAGAATACATTGCTTTCATTTCAAATTCCATCTTCCCTGTCATCATGATTGCTCAATTGCTCATCTCCTATATTTCAGATATCATTCTAGAATACAGCTTCAAAACAAAGGTTAATTGACATATCACAATTTGTCAACTTAAGTAAGAAAATTCAGCTTAGGTAGGACACACACTAGCGAAGGATATTACTCGTCTCTCCCTTCCTAGTTCTAATCCCGGATCTCTGCCAGAGATCATATCCCTAAGCTCTGATACCAACTGTGACGCCCCCAAAATAGGTCCAATCCATCCAACCCATTCCGAATCGCCAAATACATGGAACAGAAAACAACTACAACTTTATTACAACAATTGTCGTGTAAATACAACAACACATATACTGTGAGTCTGAATACCAACTATGACTCATGTCCCAACTATAGACAGCACCTCACATTGATACATTACATAAAGGTACAGCCAATAATTATTTTAGAAATTAAAATCTTTGGGAAGTGCTCAAGGAAACCTTCGTACAAGGGAGGCCATGAATCTAAGTTATGATAGATATCATATATCCAGAGAATTATCCTTGGTTGATCCAATAGACCCCAAAGAAAAATGGGAAGATTACTATTATGTTCCTTCTAATGGTGAGTCTTCTCTTGACATATAACTATCTCCACCGTCTGCAATTGAACATTATGTTTCAACCAAACTCCAAGATCATATAGGTAGTGCTCGTAGATATACTCAGCAAGTGGATGTGCACAACCTTATCTTATGATAACACGAGGTTGTATGTCATTAGACATCTTGTATGATAGTGACAAAACACCCTTCCAAAGTTGGGTTCGCCTCACCCTATTCGGTTCACCAAAATTAAATATCAAATGACGTATACAATACGACACACTTATCTAAAGTTCTCAATAAAATTATTTCCATACTATTTAGGGAGAACCTCAACAGCTATAGACCACCGTTCTATTTCCCTGTTACCCCCGCTCGACCCAGCTACACTCTTGTTACCTGAAAGGAACTATGAAGCAAAAGCGTAAGCACAATTAGCTCAGTAAAGAATATCATGACTAAAGATAATTAAATTATCAATAACCTTCATCAGTAATAAATCAGAGATTTAGAACATATGGTAGATGATAAAACTTATCAACCATAGTTGCAGCGGAACGAGCAATCCATTAGAAGAGTCAAATAGACCATAAAGTCTATTATCTTCTTCATGTTAAAAGTCCACCAACAATATGTTATCCCTGTAACATCAATCAACAGATCTTGTTCACAGTCATGTGAATAACTCATAATCATAATTATAGTTCTAAATTCCTCTTCTCATCCAAGACAAAGATAATTTACATCACCTGTCTTTACCTGAAACATCAAAGATCATGGTTATACCAAATCACAGTTCTTGTTCATAATCATACTAATAAGTTCATCTTTACACTACGGGCCAAAGATATTCATTAATGTTCATCTTTGCACTACAAAGCCAAAGATATTCAAGAATGTGTCATCTTTTGCACTACGGGCCAAAGATATTAATATCTCAAAGAAATATATAATCATTTCAGAATTTATATAAACCATAATTATAACCATTTTGATCAATTCACCTTTGCATTTAAGCTAAAGATAATCGTTTATAAATTCAAAGGTCATGATCACACCAGTCAACAATTCATCTTTGCACTACTGGCCAAAGAGAACCCATAGTCACGATCATACCAATAATCTACCCATCTTTAAACTTAAGTCAAAGGGAAATTTCTTCACCAAGATTATAAAAATGTTATATATGATAATAAAAACAATATTATCAAAACATGGATTTAATTTCAAGAGTAAGATTCATAAATCAATGATTTCATAACACCTTAATCCAAATGTTATAAATCACTTAATAATCTCATAATCTAATATTATTAATATTACCACAATATTTTAATCATTTCTTCAATTTATAAATAATTTATTTTAATTGTTTACACTTTACTAATTAATGCATTTAATCATCCTAAAATGCCAAACTCATAAGATTTCATCACCAATAACCAAAACCGTCATCAAAAGTCTGCATATACCTTATATAGGATTCCCAAGCCATAAAATCCTATTTTCAAATTTTGTTACTTCACATAACATATTTAATTCATTTACTCATAACTAGTCCATTTTCATGAGAAATACCAAATCAGTATAAACAAATTTTCTTTTCTGGGATTTAGCAGAACATGGTCCCATATTGAACAAATATTTTTCTCGGAATTTTTAAAATTCATTTACTATTTTTCATATGGCCAAAACTGCCGAATATTTAGACATTTATCATAAATTGTCCTTTTATCCAAAAATTCCAAAATTTACAGCGTATGCTGATATTATATAGATGTACTCCCAATAAAAATTTCATTAATTTTAGAGTTAACCACAAGGAGTTATAAGGGTTTACTTTTAAAATAGTATTTTTTCGTAAAATTCATAACTCTTAATCTATACATCCAAAAATCACCATTTTTGGACACAATCAAGAAAAATCATCAAATTATCATTTCTATTTTTTTCATAATTTTTGAGGTTCTAAAAAAATTACGAAACTGAAAAACATAAAACCCTTAAAATCCCTTACCTCGAAAGTGCAGTATTTCTTATTGGAATATCAGATATGATGCTGAATGAAACTTGTACTGAATAGCAACTCTCAAAGTATCAAAATACTCACAAAATAAGCTTGATAATATAGAGAGAGAAAGAGAGAAAGCTTATGTTTCTGGTGTGATTTTCAATTCTAACTTAGCACTCTATTTATAGGAAAATGTTAGAACACCAAAGCAGACTTGACCTGTAACCTGATGGCTTTACCTGCTACTATTCCCACCCACCACATTTGAAATAGAATTTCAGCACATTTCTTCACCAACCATAGGTGGGGCCCACACATTCTAGAATTTTCTACCAAAATGATAAATTCAGAAACTTCAATAATTTTTGAACTAGTCACCTCTTAAAATTCATAACAAATCATACGTTCATTTTTAACGGTTCAAAATTTGTGGACATATACTCAACTTATATATGTATAACATATCCAAAAATTACAACGATCCAACGGTCGGATTAAAAATTATAACTCATGCAATAGAGCTTTAAGAACACCAATTTGATCTTTTAATTCCTCCAATCCGACAAAATACTGATAAAACACCTCAACATTAATTCCTTCATTTATAACCACATAAATAAATCCATCATTTATATCCGCATCAAATAAATATTTCCTTATCATATAAATCAATAATTAATTATTCACAAATAATATTACAGAGTCACAATTATTACAACCAGGTGGTTTCCAGGAAAGAGGGGGTTTTCCAATAAGGATTTCTCCTTACTAGCGCGCAATTAGGTGACCAAACCTCTCCTTGACAGAATTTTCTAGACATTGCCAATAATGATATCTAATAATATTATTCAAATAATATGAATTATTGATATGATAATGGGAAATATCGTGTCGTGACAATTATTGAAACAACAATAATATAAACTATCAACGCAAAGAATTATTGAATCAATAAAATAAAATATTGAATAAAGAATTCACTCTTTGTAACAATTGTTGAGTAGAGCCTTCACGTAATAATCAATAATTCAAAAATATCATGCAATACCGCAAGTGCTACTCTTTATGCAACCACGCATATTAATGTATTTTAACCACGGGGTATTCAACAATGTGTTAATTCAAATAACTACGTCGTTATTTATAAAAACTCAAACTTGTCGCTTTTTTCATACGTGATGCTTATTCTACATTATGGGGCCCATAAATGGTCGCTACATGCCGCAATTAATATTCCCCACAAACAAGAATATTTCACGACCAAACGAATAGTCCCCAATAGAAATGAGTATTTTATAAACACTTGCGTATTTTGAAAATTTTTATATATATCATCCTTAACTTTAAACTTTTATCAATTTAACCATTTACTGAATAATAATTATAAGAAAATTGAATACTTTTATTTCATAAAATTTGGGGTCTTACATCAATCAGCCTTGACGATTTGCCCAACAGGGATCTATCCGATGATCCACACATCGGCGAAGGTCGGGCAGCCCTGACAGGTTCATACTTTTGGCATTAACTCCGACAGGATGGTGGGATATATTATACACATTCTCAAACAGATAAAGCTTTATTCCCACAAATCTCTTATACAAAAGTGGCACCTCAATGGATTAGAAGTTTATGTCTAGGATTCACGACTTTGGTGATAGCCCCAACGTCAACATCCTTGAAGACTTGGATCGCATGTCCAAGACATCAGTGATTGTCAACCCAACAGGATTAACTGACAATCATTTCATTCATACATTTGCATCATGTTGCTGCACATAGCATCAAGTTTATCTACTGCATTTCAAGTGTCTGGGATTCTTTATCCTATCCATGCCTTGTATTACATGAATACGATAAAGAGGGGCATCTGGAGACACTCTAAATTTTCTACACAACTGTTACTAACATTACAGGAGGGCAGAATCGTCTTTCAGAGATAACCCTGGAAGACAGCTCATATCCATTTCGGATACTACCGGAAGCTCAGTCTCAATTCTGGATACTACCAAAAGTTCAGTCTCCATTTTGGATACTACCGGGAGTTCAGTCTCAATCCCTGACCACACACCAGGAGTAGCAGTCTCAACCCCGAACTACACACCAGGAACATCATTTCCAACCTCGGAGATAACCCCGAGTTTCATCCTTGGCAATAACCCCACAGAATGTTGTTGCAGTTCCGGCGATAACCCCGAAAATGCTTGTTTCAAATGCATACGATCAGCTTCAAGCTCAGACCTCCTGCCGAGGCACTCATACCTCAGACCCGGAGCTAACACCAGGTAGATAGGCATCCTCAAGATGACATTGCGGCATTCAACACTTACAGCAGTCCAATCTCAGATATAACCCTGAGCAACGTCTGCTTTCAACTCAAATCGGTGATAACACCGATGAGGAGTCATACGTCATCTTGTTACCTCAACATCTGTGCATCGTCTTGAAACTTCATACATACATACATACAACTATGTCCTTCAACAAACAGGATTTCCAATCCTGAGTGACTATTACGCATGGCAGCACACTGGATAGAATTTGAAGCTTGAAGACCATGGGCATGGTCCCCTCTTCTTGACTTTGTACAACCTCTATTCCATGTCATTGCTTGACTCTTGACACAAGCAGTCCGAAGAAAGTCACATATACCTCGTTCAGATGCTCAGAATATTAAAGTTCTGCAAGTTTGAACGGACATTATAGTGTATGAGTGCACGTATTTCGAGACGACAGGACCCGCGGAACCCCGAGCAGCTCGGGTAGCCGCAGGTGAATCTGCGGCAGCCGTAGGTACACCTGCGGCTAGCAGTCTATAAATATAGAGCTTGGGGTTAGCCATTTGAAAAAAGAAAAGGCGAGGAAGCCCTGTCCAATTTGCTTTATACACACCCTATATTGAGTGCTTGCTCTTTTTAAACACCTGTTAGCCCACATACAGTCATACATTTACTGGCGGGAGCTGAGTGTTTATCCATTTAGAGTCATAGAAGTCTGCATTTGCAGCCCACTGTAAGCCTTCTTACACTCTATAAAGCCTTTCTCTTCATATTTGCACACACTATTCTACACATTGAGAGTCGTGTTGTGTGCGTATGCCCGAACTTCGGTCCGTGGTTTTCATTTATGTCTGTATATATATATACTTATATATATATATATATATATTTATATGGACTAACATTATCGAGTTATGCCTCGATTGAGCCTAGACTTCGGTCTGGAGCGTTTATTTGCTTATATATATATATACCGCTTTTATATATATATATATATAACTGCTTACTGCTTTCCAGAAAAACTGCAATATCATGTGAGCCTAGGAATTATGTGATCACAGATTCAGTTCCCGTGATGGACTTTTTTCGGTGTATGGCGACTTGTACATTATTCTGATGTAATGAATTTCCTTGGATGGCTGCCATGCCCATAAGGAGTTCGGCACTGCTGTATATTATTTTCTCGAAGATGCTTTGCATCTCAAAAATAAAAGCAAACAAGCCGAACATTTAATAATAACATGGAAGTATCAAAGGCCTCAATTACTATTGAGCACAGGGTTTGAAAAACCTCTTTTCACAAAACTTCATTGTTATATCTTGGTTAAAACTGAATTTTTCTATAAATTCAAACCTTGGGTATATAGGTGCGAACGAGGCCTCGCACTACTTTCAAATAATTGCACATTGATCCACACACACACACACACATTTTCATATAACAGTTTCTTTAAGAAGTGGCGGTCACCGTGGCAACATAGATGTCGGGGGGTGCCTAACACCTTCCCTCCACATAATCAAGACCCCGAACCCATAATGAATCTCGATTTCACAGACCCGTTTAGCAGTGTCACATCATTGGGTTAATGTGCACACCTTTTCGGTTGAGTTGGTGCAACCAGTTAAAAACACCAACTGGGGACTCCTAAAGTCAAATCATCAACATTACACATGTCGGACCTTTTTCACTAGTTTTTTCAAACAAATCTCACATTAACATGAGAACACCAAAGAACAAGTAACGAAAAGGGACAAATAAAAATCCCGACGTCGACACACTCTTTGGCAGAGTATAAGATATTAGAGCTGGAATCTGAGAATGCTATGATCAAAGTTCTGATGAAAGAAGAAACAACTGAACGAAGGAGAATAGATGATGCATGGGTAAAAGCCGCACGACGCGTATATATTGTAGAAAAAGACATCCGATCCAATAAGGCAAAAATAGATGAAATGAATTTTGCTTTTTGGACAACAATTGGGAGAATCCAACATCGAATTTGGAATTACCCTGTGCAGAGCGGTCAAACCCAATTCGATATGGATCAGAGAGTAATGATTCGAATCATGGATCAGAAATGTGTCGAAGCAATTAAGGGTGGAATGTACCCTATAGCAAAGTCAAATTCGGTAGTTTAAGTGAGAACGTTTATCGAGAAACCCGAACGAAGTTATTACAGGTAAGTTAATTATAAACTCTTGCGAAATCTATACCTTATTCGATACCAGTTCTACCCACTCTTTTATTTCTCCTACTTGCGCTCAATGTTTAAATTTGACTCCGGAGAAACTAGACTTTGATTTATCTGTTGAAACTCCGTTGGGAGAAACCTTTGTTACCTCCACTACTTATAAATCTTGTTTGATTCAAATCACCACTTTCACGTTACCTGTCGATCTTATCTCTTTGAAAATATTTGCATTTGATGTGATTTTAGGAATCAATTGGTTAACTACTCATCATGCTTTTCATAAGGTTGTTAGCTTTCATATTCCTAACCAACCTGTTATGCGAATTCAAGCAACCAAACCACTAAAGTCAATCATTGTCATATTAAGCCATAAGTAGAGAGCCCCGAGCATTTCGCTAGTGACTTCCAAGTCTTGGAATACACCGAAGCCAGACTATCCATAGGGGACATCGTGAATGACAGTGGCAAGTTGATAGGTAACAATGTGATGTGTTATCCAAGTATTGGATGAGAGTCACAGTTTTGAATGATATTTCTATTATTAATAAATTTCTTGACGTATTCTCTAAAGACTTCCTGGCCTACCCCTAGAGCGTGAAATCAAATTTTGTATTGACCCTAGTACAAAACCCATTTCTAAAACACTCAAATATTTCTTCACCTAAAACGAACGTATCATGCGCCAAGGACATTGGCTCGAGCTGTTGAAAATTATGACTATACCATTCAATATCATCGTGGAAGAGCGAACGTAGTAGCTGACACGTTGAGTAGAAGATCGTATGCGTTTACGAGTGCGATGTTGTTAACATAAAAACCCATTTCGTATGACTTACAAATGATGAAGATAGAGTTACAGACTCTAGGAACCCACGTGGTGATATCAAATATACGAGTAGAATAGACTTTAATCGATAATGTTAAAACCGCTCAAGCTTCAGACCCGGAGCTAATGAAAACGAAGAAGAAGGTTCAAGAAGGCGTTATTCTAGAAGCAAGAGTCAATTAAGAGAGAAAATCACAACCCTCGATTTAATTGGCCCATTTGAAATCCACGATCGAGTAGGAACTGTGGCCTATAGACTCATTTTACCGCTAAATATATCGCGTGTTCATAACTTTTTTCACGTATCGTTGTTAGTAAAAACTTAGTCTTGGGGGACTTTGGAGCCAAATTTTGGAATAATTAATGAATCTAAAAAATTATGAAATCATGGGGGTTTTGTAGAGCATGTTACAAGGTTTCCATAGCCTCGAAAATGGACTAATTCCGATAATGGATGAAGAAGTTATGAAGATTTGATGTATGTGTGTCAAAAATTACAAAATCTAGAAAATAGGAGTTAAGTGCCAAAGGTCGAGCACCTAGGCACTAGACTCGACACTTAGAATCTATTCCTGGGTGCCTAGGCTCTTGCCCAAGGCCAAAGTTGGGCGCCTAGGCGCTGGTCAAGTGTTAAGCTAAAATTTGTCCGGACGTCCTTTAGTCAATTGGGCATAACTTTTTCATACGAACTCCGATTGAGGTAATTCAGGATGATTCAGAAAGATAACGAGTAGACCTAAAATTTTCATTCTTTATGTTTTGAGATTTGAGGTTGGTATTAATGCCTAAAATGGCTATTTTAGGGACTGATGTGCATTCAGAGGTAATCGGAGGACATCGGGCATGAACATATGTAACGTGTAATGTTTTCGATGATAAAGGTATTCAAGGTATCCTCACCTTTTCAGCATACCAAGTACGTACGTAAATTTCGATGACGAAATTTCATAAGGAGGGGAGATTGTGATACCCCAAATTGTATGAATAAAGATTTAAATTTCTCAAAATATTTTTTTGAATATTAAGGTGTGGATTTGATATAATGTTATAGTTGTGGGTAATATTTATAAATTTTGCACAGTAAGCAAGTTGTTATATAATATTCGATTGGTCGGGGAATATTCGTTTTAACAGAGAATATATTAAATGCGCAAGACAATCATCAGTGGACCCCACAACGGAAGTATTGTCGTAGTTAGAAAACGATAGAATTATCATTTTATAAAAATAACGGCGAAAGTGTTACCATTAAAACTGTTGAACTACTCAGTAGTAACAGTACAATAATACGCGTGGTTGCATAGTAGCACATGGTATTGATTATTGATGCTTACGTAAGAAGTCACTCAGTTATATTCAATTATTACTATAGTAATTGCTGCATCATATCTCTCATATTATTGATTCAATATCATCTGTATTATATGTTATATTATTAAATCAATAATTGAGACGACAAAGTTATTCATATTATTATTTGCAATATTGATAATGTCTAGAAGTTCTGTCAAGGAGAGGTTAGATAATCTAATTGCGCGCCAATAAGGAGAAATCCTTATCGGAAAGCCCCCTCTTTCCTGGGAACGACCTGGTTGTGAAATATTGAGAGTTATAATATTAATGATGAATAAGTTTGTGTTGATTAAAGATGAAATTGATAGTTCCATTCTTTATTAAATTGTAGAAATGATCTGTCTACGTGGATTACCGCATGGCAGGTGAAAATCCATTTGCAGTTTCATAATTTTTATGACCCTCAAAAATTCTGAAAAATTTTAAAATGATAATTTGTTGAGTTTTCTAGATTGTGTCCAAAACTGATGATTTTTGGATGTATAGATTAGGGGTTAAGAATTTTATGGGAAAAGACTATTTTAAAAGTAAACCCTTATAACTCCTTGTGGTTAACTCCAAAATTGTTGAAATTTTTATTGGGAGTACATGTATATAACAGGAGTATACCCTGTAAATTTCGGAATTTTTGGACAAAAGTACAGTTTATGATAAATATCTAAATATTCGGCCATTTTGGTCATATGAAAAATAGTAAATGAATTTTAAAAATTTCGAGAAAAATATATGTTCAATATGGGTCTATATTCTGCTAAATCTCAGAAAAGAAAAATGTTTGGGACTGATTTGGTATTTTTCATAAAAATGGTTTAATTACAAACATATGAATTTAATATGTTATGTGAAGTTAAAAAATTGGTAAATAGGATTTTATGGTTTGAAAATCCTATATAAGGTATATATGATTTTGATGAGGATTTGATCATTGGTGATGAAATCTTATGAGTATGGTATTTTTGAATGATTAAATTCATTATTTGGTAAAGTGTAAACAATTAAGATAAATTGTTTATAAGTTTAAGAAATGATTAAAATATTATGGTAATATTAATAATATTAGATTATGAGATTATTAATTGATTTATAACATTTGGATTAAGATGTTATAAATATTAATATGGATTTTATTGTAAAACTTTATCTTTTTGTGCCGGGGTTACTATTCACGTATACGATACTATTCACGTATACGACACTATTCATGTATATGGCACTATTTGTGTATATGACATTATTCATGTATACGGTACTATATACGAATACGGAGTACAATTTACGAGTTACTATTCATGAGTTACTATTCATGAGTTACTATTCACAAGTTACTATTCATGAGTTACTATTCACAAGGTACTATTCACCCAAAAAAAATATATTTCTTTTTTGTCCAAATTATTTTTGGTACATGAATATTATTCTTGAATTTTACTCCATAAAGCAGTATCATGTTGACAATTTGGATATTTTTAAATTCTGAATAAATTTAAAGCCTTTAATATATATCCTTGATTTCGTTTGATTAATGCTTATATCATTGTCATCATCCTCATGCTTATATTATGATGAAAGTCATCTTTGGCTTACGTGTATAGATGGACTATTGATTATTGGTTTTACAGTTGTATATCTTGGGCTTACGTGCAAAGATGGACAGGTGTATGACATGATCATAACCACTAGTAATAATAACGAATATCCTTGGCCCATAGTGCATGGATAATTCGATGATGTGATTGGCAGGATCATGACCATTAGTTAACAGTTGAATGTCTTTGGCCGTAGTGCACTGACAGACAATTGATTGGTATGAGCATGACCATTGGTTTTATAGTTGAATATCTTTGGCCCGTAATGCAAAGGTAGACAACTGATTGGTATGATCATTATTATTACATTTGAATATCTTTAGCCTTTGGGGTAAGGATATTGAGTAAACGTTCTATTAAGCCTTTGTGGCAAGGAGAAACTGTTGATTTATATTATTATAAAAATGAATTTTGGATTTAATTAAAATCTTTGGTGGTTCAGGTGAAGACATGTGATGATAGTTCTTTTTGTCCTGGGTATAACAAAGAACTGTTGATGAGTATTACATGAATGAAATATTAACGATTGACTTTTAATCTAGAGGAGATAGTAGACATTATGTTTTACTTGACTCTTCTAATGGATTACTTATTTCGCTGCAGTTAAACTTGATGTTTATTGTATTTTATCAAATTAACACTGTTGAAGGCTAAGGATAATTTATTCTGCATTATCTTAGTCATAATATTTCTTACTGGGTTAGTTGAGATCACCCTTTTCTTTCACTGTTCTCTTCAAGAAATTAGAATATATTTGGGACTGGTCGGGGAATAGATTGACGGTCTGAGATGGTGGCTATAGTAGTTCTCACTATTTTTATAAAATAGTGAGATAATAATTATAATGAGGACTCCTTTGAGTGTGGATATTGTCTAGAAGGCAATATTCGTGTTTAAAGTCTTAGCTATGCTTTGTCGTATTTTGCACGACAATTGTATAATTAAGTTTGTAGTTAAGTTATGTACCATGTATCTGGCGACTCAAGATGGGTGATGTATACTTGTTTTGGGGGCGTCACAGTTGGTATCAAAGCTTAGAGATATAATCCCTGGCTGAGATTTGAGACTAGAACTAGGAGGGGAGAGACGGGTAATTCCTTCGCTAGTATGACCTACCTAAGTTATTTGGTATTTAATTGGTCGGTCAGAGTATATGGATAATATGTGGCATGTCAATTAACCCTTATTTTGAAACCATATTCTAGAATGATATCTGAAATACAGGAGATGAGAAATGGGAAAATCATGATCGAGAGGAAATAACCGGGAAGGTACAATCCGAAAAGAAAGCAAGGTATTCTCATCTCTTCAAACTACCAGGTACGTAAATTTCGAGGGAAAATTTTCATAAGGAGGGGAGATTGTGAGACCCCGAATTTTATGAAATGAAAGTATTCAATTTTATTATAATTATTCTATATAGTAAATGGTTAAATTGATAAAAGTTTAAAGTTAAGGGTGATATTTAAAAAATTTTCAAAGTAAGCAAGTTGTCATAAAATAATCAGTAATAAAAGTATAGTAATATGTGTGGTTGCATAGTAACACATGGTATTGTACAGTATCTTTGATTATTGATGCTTACGTGAGAAGTTACTCAATTTTATTCAATTATTGTCATAATATTTTATATTATTAAATCAATAATTGAGATGACACAGTTATTCATATTATTATTTGCAATATTGACAATGTCTAGAAGTTCTGTCAAGGAGAGGTTATGTCATCTAATTGCGCCAATAAAGAGAAATCCTTATCGGAAAGCTCCCTCTTTCCTGGAAACGACCTGATTGTTAAATATTATGAGTTATAATATTAATGATAAATAAGTTCGTGTTGATTAAAGATGAAATTGATAATTCCATTGTGTGGGAATTATTAGTGTTAGTGGAAATCGACATTTATTTCGATAATAATTGATGTCTGGAAGTTATACTGACCAATCGGGTAATTAACCGGATAAATGAGCAATTAATTGCTATTAATTCATATGCTTATAACTATGTGTTCACATGTGTGTACTGTTGATTCACGTGATTTACTATTAGGGGAGTTGGTGCAAGATTGATAATACTTGCATGACTAAATTAAAAATAGAGGTATAGTTGAAGGTACTATACTATAATTAATTTTTTTCACATGTTTAGAACTATTGAGTCACATGATTTACTATTGATTCACATGATTTACTATTAGGGGAGGTGGTGCAAGTTTGATAATACTTGCAGGACTAAATTAAAAATGAAAAAAAAGAAGAAGGTATTATACTGTAATATTTCGAGCCCCAAAATGTGCAATTATTGAAACTATATTTTCCTATAAATAGAAGCTCATTCTTCCTTCATTATTCACCAATTCACTAAGTCTCACAAGTGCAATTATTATAGAGAAATTATAGAGAAAAAGAAGAAGAGAAGTCTGCTACCTCACTATTCCAATATCCAGTTTTTTTTAAGGTAAGGGATATTATTATTATAGTAAGGGGTATTATTCTTTCGTATTCATGCAGAGAGTTATTTTCTTTAAATACTTGTAAGGGTTGTTATTCCATTCTTTATTATTATGTTGGAATAACCTGTCTATGTGAAGTACTGCATACATGGTGAAATTCTTCTGTTATTCCATTCTTTATTATTATGTTGGAATAACATGTCTATGCGAAGTACTGCATACATGGTGAAATTATTTTGTTATTCAATTCTTTATTATTATGTTAGAATAACTTTGTCTATGCTGCAATCGCATACATGGTGAAATTCTTCTCATTATTCCATTCTTTATTATTCTGTTGGAGTATCTTGTCTGTGCGGATTACGCATGACCTGGTTCTATTCTTTATTTTTCGGTTGGGAATAACCTGTCTGTGCGGTCTATCGCATGCCTGGTGAATTCTTCTGTTATTCCATTCATTATTATTCTGTTAGAATAACCTGTCTATGTGGATTACCACATGCATGGTGAATGACCCTCTATATTCATTCTTTATTAAATTGTGGAAATGATCTGTCTACGTGGATTACCGCATGGCGGGTGAAAATCCATTTACAGTTTCGTAATTTTTCTGACCCTTAAAAATTTTAGAAAAATTTGAAATGATAATTTGTTGAGTTTTCTAGATTGTGTCCAAAAATTGCAATTTTTGGATGTATAGATTAGGAGTTATGAATTTTATGGGAAAAGACTATTTTAAAAGTAAACCCTTATAACTTCTTGTGGTTAACTCCAAAATTGTTGAAATTTTTATTGGGAGTACATGTATATAACAGGAGTATACCATGTAAATTTTGAAATTTTTGGACAAAAGTACAGTTTATGATAAATGTCTAAATATTCGGCCGTTTTGGCCATATGAAAAATAGTAAATGAATTTTAAAAATTCTGAGAAAAATATATGTTCAATATGGGACTATATTTTGCTAAATCCCAGAAAAGAAAAATGTTTGAGACTAATTTGGTATTTTTCATAAAAATGGTTTAGTTACAAACATATGAATTTAATATGTTATATGAAGTTGAAAAATTGGTAAAAAGGATTTTATAGTTTGAAAATCCTATATAAGGTATATGCAGATTTTGAAAGTAATATGCACACAAGCCAATCATGTTTCATGATAAAGCATATACTTTGTAACAATCTTATTCATTTATTAATAAAAAGTATTAATTTATTAAAGGCTTTTAATTATCTACATGATGCTATTTTATAATATGTGATAAACCCGTAGTTTTAAGCAATGCTTTTAGAATAATGATGATGATCATTCTAATGAGATCTAAATTCTTAGAAAGCTTAAAACTAAAATAGTTTCCAATCATTGGATTACTAAATTGGGCATTAGTGAATCCGGATAGATTGGTACATACGTTGCTTGTTCATTGGATGAGGATGATTGATCTCATGATCATTTGTGTGGAGACACTAAAGCAAGTATGTAGGTGCTTATTAGAGAATAAGTTCAATTGAACGTGGCTCTCTAAGAATACCTAATGGAGTTTTACTTGCACATCGATAGGAATTCTGTAGTGATAGTAGTACAAGTGATCCTTGGACTTGAGATCATCATAGTATCTTGTGTATGATGAGTTATACTTTGACTTATTCCTTAAGACCCTTAGGGTATATCAAAGGGTATGCTTGGGTATAATAAGTTGTACATGGAGATAATGTATGATCAATAAAGAATCTACCACTTCTAATAAAAGAAGAGAATGTCCTATGTGATTCGATAAATGACAACCCAAAGAGTCCTTGGCGAAGATGTAATGAAATTAGAAAGGGTTTCTAATTTGCATTATTTGGAGTTGTGCATTTAAGGATCGAAATACATATAATTAAATAAAATAAGACTTGACAAAGAATTCCATGTCTTTATATTTAATTGGGACATTGTATGGTGGAAGGATTGAATTGTACGGTAACTATTTACTCAAAGGTTCTTTAATGATTAATGTTGAAATCTATATTATCTGGAAAGTCGTTGATCATTGGGAGGCTTATCCTATTATAGAATAAATATTATTTAAATAAATTAATTGTTTAATTTATTTATTTAAATAAGATTAGAATTGTTCTAATTGATTTATTCACACCCTTTTAATATGGAGAACCTAAAGGGTCACACCATAAAAGGAAGAATAATTATTTAAGAAGTTAATGGCATAATCGTAATAATATGTTATGTATATTTAAGTTAATCTATGGTGATAGAATAAATTAAATAGCTTAATATTTATTATTTAATATTTTAGAAATATTAAATATAAATTAATAAGAGGAGTCTTATTAATATTATTACAATTATTATTATTTTAATTTCTAAAAGAGTTTAGAAATCAATTTAATATAAGTACTCTCATTTATTCCTAATTGAATTAGGAAGGAAAATTAGTTAAAGGAGTTTAATTAATTATCCCTAATAAGATTAGGGAGTTTAATTAATTAAAAGAATTTAATTAATTAAATAAATCCCAATTCCTTAATTGTTAAGGTGGGTTGCCCACATCTATAAATAAGAGGAGTCTTATTATGAGTGAGGTGTTTTGTTGACTTTTACAACTACGTAATAATTCCAATTTGTTGGAGAGTACGCCCTTTCTATAGAGATAGAAAACTAGGGTTGAGCCAATACACTCATCTTCTTGAAAATTCTTCTTCCTTGGTGGATCACCTCTAGAGGCCAAACAATTGGGTGGCTAATGTTGATCAAAGGAAGGAACCAAACCCGGTGGATTCAAGTTGAACGTGAAAAGGATTGGAGGTGAACTTGTACCTGAGGAAGCTCGATCTTCAAGAGTATGATTTTATTCTTTATCTTTTCGTTTAATTAATAATTGTGCATAAAGGGTGATCCGGGTATATGGTTTGTAAATTTTTAAACTCGATTTTACACGTTCGCACTTTTTTATGCAATTTGATTGCGTTCTTGAATATTACAAACCTTACAGTGGCATCAGAGCCAAACCTTTATGCGAATTATTAATTGTTTTAATTTGATATTATATTGATATGTGTTTAGAACAGTTTAATTGGGCATAATTTTATTGTATAAAATTTATTTAAAAAAAAAAAAGGGCGTTGAATCCCGTACATGTTCATTCGGAAAAAATATGAATCTTCATGATTTTATATTACTTCCGTTTTTACATATTACTTGGTTTCGCTGATTAATACCATATAAAAAAAATGCATGTGATCCGGCAGCGGAAATCAAGGCTGGAAATTTTTATTATTCATGGAAATCCTGCAGCATGATTAAGGCATCAAGGACTTCATTTGCGAATTTTTTTTTTTTTTTTTGGGTAGTATCCGTGAGTCACGCCCAAATCAGGAAGCTACAAAGTTTTTTAAAAAAAAAAAAAACAATTCACAGAAACCATAAAAAAAAAGGCTACGGGATGCACGGAAATTTAGGAAGTTCGGATATATATATATATATATATATATATATATAATATTCGGTTATTATTATTATTATATATATATTTTCATTTATTTTATAATTAAAATAAAAAGTTTTTTTTAATTTTAAAATAAAAGATTTATTTTAATATTAAAATAAAAGAGTTTATTTTAATTTTAAAATTAGAATTTCATGCTAACTAATTAGAGTTGGAATTGGATTCCATGATAACTAATTGGAGTTGAAATTGTATTCCATCTTTTCTTAAATAAAGGAGTTTATTTAGATATAAAATTAGATTTCATATTATTCAAAATAAAAGAGTTTATTGGTGAATTGGAAAGAAATCCTATTTTCCTTAAATAAAGGAGTTTATTTAGATATGGAATAAGATTTTATATTATTCAAAATAAAGGAGTTTATTTGTGAATAGGAAAAAGAATCGATCTTTCCTTAAATAAAGGAGTTTATTTAGATATGAAATAAGATTTCATATTATTCAAAATAAAGGAGTTTATTTATGAATAGGAAAGATAATCCGTGTTTCCTTTAATAATTTTTTATTACATGGAATTGGATTCCATAATTAATTAAAATAAAGGAGTTTATTTTGATTAAAGATTTTGATTAAAATAAAATAGTTTATTTTATTCAAAATTGGATAAATTAAAATAAAATAGTTTTATTTTGATTTAAATTTGGATTAAAATAAAGGAGTTTATTTTGATTCAAAATTAGATTTTATACTAACAAAATTTTGCCCATTAAATGATATCAATATATATATTGAATGTTTATTATTCATGAGATGAATGTTATTTATTGATGCGTATGGTGATGTGTATGATAATAAATGGGATTGATTATGGACTATCGACCAATATGATTGGATTTTATTTTAGTTGGATGCATGAATGTATGGGTTTTATTAAATGGGGTCTCAAGTACCTCGCCTTCTCTAATTTTTTTTTAATGTAAATTCTATCTCTCTCCTATGTACTTCCCTCGATCACGATCAAGGTTTCTATTTATTTTAAATAGTTACGTAATAGGAATAGTTAGAATTAATTTTGAAAATTGGAGATCAAGGAGTAAGGAGCGCTTGAAGACCCGCTTGTAATGGAGCCCCGTGTTTAAATGTAATAGTTATATTTAAATATTATTTCTTGCACCCCTAGGGTTTGACCTTTTGGTTCACTTGGTGGCTCTAGTGAACCAAACTAGAATAAAAGTCCATAATCAATCCGGGTAGAATATAGTATTCTATATGTGTATGCTTATACTATATATATTATATATTATTCAAACATGCTTCGCATGTTCATTAATATAACGCGTATTTTATATATATATATATGCATGCAGCTAAACAAGATGAGACAAATTAATAACAAACCCCTCATTTTTTTTATATTAAGTCCTAAGCATTCAAAGATATTTGGAATATCGAACGTCGCCTTCTAGCATGATAAAATTAATAGAGTATTAAATATTTAATATGAGTTTGTTGTGTCACCACAAGGCAAGTATTAAGTATTTAAGATGTTAATTTATCACATTTGATGCTTATAAAGAAAATTGAACAATATTGTTTTGTTGTGTCACCACAAGGATGATATTTTTCTTTTTTGAATATATGGAGTGCTAGGTTGGACTTAACTTGGATAATTTTGATTCGGATGTGCCACCACTTGATCAAAATAATCTAAGAGGCAAAATACAAGGAGTTGCATAGTTGATGTAATTGACAAAAGTTGTCTACCTATTTATTTATATATAGTTTGTTGTGTCACCACAAGGCTATATACATTTGAAATGGGATCCTTATTCTCACTAGCAAATCTTTAATTAGATTTTGCCGAACTATGTAAGTGAGGTAATATAGTTTGAAGAAAATAGTGGGAGATACCAATTTAAAACAAGACCTAAATTATTTTGGTAATTAATAAAAGAATGTATGTTAAAATGTTGTTAATTACAAATTCATTTACGTAATTTTACAATGTCTAAAATTACTATCACTTTGTGAAGCATATTAGATGCTAAATTAACTGGCCAATTAAACGGATTGGTTAAGGAATTTGAGAATAGTTCTCATAATTGAAAAGCTATCTTATGTCCTTAATACGCCTCCTCGCAATGGTTGCGCATAATGCCTCGAGGAAGAGATTGCTACTTTTAGAAAGTGGCAAGATGATGCACAATTAGCTCAATGCATCATGCTCGCATCCATGAGTAACGAAGCTTCAACAACGTCGATGAAACTATGGATGCTCCTCTACTATATTCCGCACATCAAGTAGTTGATGGTGAGGAAAGTAGGGCCGATAGATATCGATATCTAAGGAGCTCTTCCGATCTAGAATGGCCAATGGCACTATATAGTATGCATAAAAAGTTCTTAACATAATCAATTTGATTGATCAATTAGGACAACCGGTTTTTGTCATGGATGGAGAGTTGAGCCAAGATTTGATCTTGCACTCACTTCCTACTCCTTTCACAATTGTTGTGAATTTTTCATATAAACAAGCTAGATATCGCCTTCGTTGATTTGCTTAACATGTTGAAAAATGATGAGAGTCACTTTCCAACCAAGAAAGACCATGTCTTCTTGGTAGGGGCCAAAGGATCTTCCGAAAAGAAGAACGATTCAAAGAAGGTATATAGAAAGGCAAAACAAAAGGATAATAAGAACAAAACCGACACGGATAACAAAGGAGCTTGCTTCCACCGCAATAAGCCCGGACACTTTGAAAGAAAGCTGCAAGAAGCATCTTGCGAGGGCTAACCAAAGAAGCTTAGTGAAGTTTCTACATAATACGCTTTTTGTTCATGATTGAAATAAATTTTTCTTTAAGTCAAGGTTCTACTTGGGTATTGGATACCGACTTTGGTTATCATAAATATAGATTTATGAAGGACCAAGCGAAGTAGAAAGTTAAACAAGGTAAGTAATCCTGTGTGGGAAATGAAGCAAAGGTCACGATATTAGCCATAGAAACTTATAGTTTAGCAATGCTTACGGGCAAATCTATTAAGTCAATAAGGTGTTATTGTATTCCAGCTCTTGTTAAAAATATTATTTCCATTTTATTGTTGGTAAATGAAATCTTTGGTATTATAATTAAGAACAATTGTTGTTCTATTTATAATAATAATGTTTTGTATAGAACTGGAATATTACTTAATAAATTTTGTATACTTGACTTACATGAAAATAATTTTGCATATTGAACAAATTAGTATAAGAAAAGGAGATGATCATTCAAAGAGTTGAATGTGTGTATTTGCTAAAATACAAGTATGAATTATTTGAAAGGTTCAAAGAATTCAGAAGTGAAACAAATTGACAATGTATTAAGATTCTTTGATTAGATCAAGGAATAAATACTTGTGAAATAAGTTTCTAGATCATCTCAAATGGTTTTCTCATAATGGATGCCTCTCGATACATAGTAATTGATTGATGTATCTGAAAGGAAAAATCGTACCTATTTGAACATGGTGCAATCCATAATGATTTTACCGACATTCCAGTATCCTTCTAGGATCATGTCCTAGAAATGGCTGCATATCTACGAAAAGGTAATCTCTAAATCCGGCCCCAAGACTTCATGAAAGTTATGGACAGGGAGGATTCCTAATCTTAAGTATGTTAAGATAAGGGGTTGTCCAACTTATGTGAAACGGTTTCAAAGGATAAGCTTGGGACAAGATTTGACAAATACAGATTTGTGGGACATCCTAAAGTAAGTTTAGGGTAAATGTTCTATAATCCTACTTAGCAAAAGGTATTTATTATGAAACACGCTTCTTCTAAGATAAAGGTGTTTATCATTGAAGGGGCTAGTGGGAGGATAATAGATCTTGAAGAGTTCAAGAACCACAAAACACTATAAGTCAAATAAGAGGAACTCCGTAGATAGACCTATTGTACCTGGCAACCGAATCGTAATCGAAATAGTACTAAAGATACCTAGGAGGTATGGATTCATCATGGATGATGATGATGAGGTACGACATCATAGAAGATGATGATCCGAGTTACATACTGATGAGGTAAGAGTTTTAGTGTGTGTACAAAAAGGGTCAAAGTGGGGCGTCTTCTTGAAATTTCTAGTATTATATGTTGATATACTACGGATGAGGAATTACATACCAATGCTACAATCAGTAAAGATAAAGTTGTCTAAACATTCTTCCATGAATGATTTGGGAAGAGTATCTTAATTGGGGATACAAATCTATATAGATAGATTTAAAAAGATGCTCGACTTAACCCAAGAAACGTATATTCATTTGATGCTAAAGTTGTTTAGCATGGCAAACTCCAAGAGTTGTCTCATGTTGATGAGCTATGGAGTGTATCTCTCTTAATAGTCCCCAAAGACTCCAAAAGAGAGATCACATGAGTAACTATCATGTATGCAATGAAATATACGAGATCTAATGTTGATCGATCATATTCTGGAGAAGATCACTATAAGACAAAGTTGAAAACATCTTAAAGTTCTTAACCCAAGCACTAAGGATGTGAGCATACATGGTGGGTCCGAATTAAAACTAGAGGGCTTTACGACTCAAGTTTTTCTCGCACGGACTCAAGACGATCAGAAAAATCCACTTTAAGGTAAAGTGTTACCTTAAGCAAAGGTGTAGTGAATTGGAAAGGTTCCAAACAAAGAAAGAGTTCTTTGGTTTAGTGATAAAGACAAAGTATATAGCTATAAATGAAACTATGAGTTGATTGTTTGGATTAAAAGTTCATTACTGTAACTAGGAATAGTTCCTAAGTCTCATCTTGGATCTAAACATGTATTGTGGCACTTTCATTTGATTATTAGAATCATTGAAAGATGGGAAATCACTATAGAGATAGTAGACTCTCATGAACAACATTACATATCCATTAACTAAAGCTTATCCAACAGCAGGATAATCGTCACTTAGAGAAGAAGAGTATAAGATACAATGGCGATTGGCATTAGTGCAAGTGGGAGATTGAAAGTAATATGCACACAAGCCAATCATGTTTGATGATAAAGCATATACTTTATAACAATCTTATTCATTTATTAATAAAAAGTATTAATTTATTAAAGGCTTTTAATTATCTACATGATGCTTTGTTTTATAATATGTGATAAACCCATAGTTTTAAGCAATGCTTTTAGAATAATGATGATGATCATTCTAATGAGATCTAAATTCTTAGAAAGCTTAAAACTAAAATAGTTCCCAATCATTGGATTACTAAATTTGGGATTAGTGAATCTGGATAGATTGGTACATACGTTGCTTGCTCATTGGATGAGGATGATTGATCTCATGATCATTTGTGTGGAGACACTAAAGCAAGTATGTAGGTGCTTATTAGAGAATAAGTTCATTTGAATTGGCTCGCTAAGGAATACCTAATGGAGTTTTACTTGCCTGTCAATAGGAATTCCTGTAGTGATAGTAGTACAAGTGATCCTTGGACTTGAGATCATCATAGTATCTTGTGTATGATGAGTTATACTTTGACTTATTCCTTAAGACCCTTAGGGTATATCAAAGGGTATGCTTGGGTATAATAAGTTGTACATGGAGATAATGTATGATCAATAAAGAATCTACCACTTCTAATAAAAGAAAAGAAATGTCCTATGTGATTCGATAAATGACAACCCAAAGAGTCCTTGGCGGCGTAATGAAATTAGAAAGGAGTTTCTAATTTGCATTATTTGAGTTAATGCATTTAAGGATCGAAATACATATAATTAAATAAAATAAGACTTGACAAAGAATTCCATGTCTTATATTTAATTGGGACATTGTATGGTGGAAGGATTGAATTATACAGTAACTATTTACTCAAAGGTTCTTTAATGATTAATGTTGAAATCTATATTATCCGGAAAGTCGTTGATCGCTAGGAGAGGCTTATCCCTATTGTAGAATAAATATTATTTAAATAAATTAATTGTTTAATTTATTTATTTAAATAAGATTAGAATTGTTCTAATTGATTTATTCACAACCTGTTTAATATGGAGAACCTAAAGGGTCACACCATAAAAGGAAGAATAATTATTTAAGAAGTTAATGGCATAATCGTAATAATATGTTATGTATATTTAATTTAATCTATGGTGATAGAATAAATTAAATAGCTTAATATTTATTATTTAATATTTTAAAATATTAAATATAAATTAATAAGAGGAGTCT
This sequence comes from Panax quinquefolius, assembly GCA_020205615.1. Lineage (NCBI taxonomy): Eukaryota > Viridiplantae > Streptophyta > Magnoliopsida > Apiales > Araliaceae > Panax > Panax quinquefolius. The sequence continues at coordinate 65,489,725 of CM035157.1, forward strand.
TATTAATATTATTACAATTATTATTATTTTAATTTCTAAAAGAGTTTAGGAATTAATTTAATATAAGTACTCTCATTTATTCCTAATTAGATTAGGAAGGAAAATTAGTTAAAGGAGTTTAATTAATTATCCCTAATAAGATTAGGGAGCTTAATTAATTAGAAGAATTTAATTAATTAAATAAATCTCAATTCCTTAATTGTTAAGGTGGGTTGCCCACATCTATAAATAAGAGGAGTCTTATTATGGGTGAGGTGTTTTGTTGACTTTTACAACTACGTAATAATTCCAATTTGTTGGAGAGTACGCCCTTTCTATAGAGATAGAAAATTAGGGTTGAGCCAATACACCCATCTTCTTGAAAATTCTTCTTCCTTGGTGGATCACCTCTAGAGGCCAAACAATTGGGTGGCTAATGTTGATCAAAGGAAGGAACCAAACCCGGTGGATTCAAGTTGAACGAGAAAAGGATTGGAGGTGAACTTGTACCTGAGGAAGCTCGATCTTCAAGAGTATGATTTTATTCTTTATCTTTTCGTTTAATTAATAATTGTGCATAAAGGGTGATCCGGGTATATGGTTTGTAAATTTTTTAAACTCTGATTTTACACGTTTCCGCACTTTTTATGCAATTTGATTGCGTTCTTGAATATTACAAACCTTACAGATTTTTGATGAGGGATTTGATTATTGGTGATGAAATCTTATGAGTATGACATTTTTGAATGATTAAATGTATTATTTGGTAAAGTGTATACAATTAAGATAAATTATTTATAAGTTTAAGAAATGATTAAAATATTGTGGTAATATTAATAATATTAGATTATGAGATTATTAAGTGATTTATTACATTTGGATTAAGATGTTATAAATATTGATATGGATTTTATTGTGAAACTTTATCTTTTTGTGCCGGGGTTACTATTCACGTATACGACACTATTCACATATATGGCACTATTCAGGTATATGGCACTATTTGTGTATATGATATTATTCATATATACGGTACTATATACGAATACGTAGTACTATTTACGAGTTACTATTCATGAGTTACTATTCATGAGTTACTATTCACGAGTTACTATTCATGAGTTACTATTCACAGGCTGCTATTCACCCAAAAAAAATATATTTCTTTTTTGTCCAAATTATTTTTGGTACATGAATATTATTCTTGAATTTTACTCTATAAAGCAGTATCATGTTGACAATTTGGATATTTTTAAACTCTGGATAAATTTAAAGCCTTTAATATTTATCCTTGATTTCGTTTGACTAATGCTTATATCATTGTCATCATCCTCATGCTTATATTGTGATGAAAGTCATCTTTGGCTTACATGCATAGATGGACTATTGATTATTGGTTTTACAGTTGTATATCTTGGGCTTACGTGCAAAGATGGACAGGTGTATGACATGATCATAACCACTAGTAATAATAACGAATATCCTTGGCCCATAAAGGTATGGATAATTCGATGATGTGATTAAGGTGATCATGACCATTAGTTAACAAATTGAATGTCTTTGGCCGTAGTAATCGGCTGCATAAATTGATTGGTATGAGCATGACCATTGGTTTTATATTTGAATATCTTTGGCCCGCAATGCAAAGGTAGACAACTGATTGGTATGATCATTATTATTACATTTGAATATCTTTAGCCTTTGGGGTAAGGATATTGAGTAAACGTTCTATTAAGCCTTTGTGGCAAGGAGAAACTGTTGATTTACATGATTATAAAAATGAATTGTGGATTTAATTATAATCTTTGGTGGTTGAGGTGAAGACAGGTGATGATAGTTCTTTTTATCCTGGGTATAATAAAGAACTGTTGATGAGTATTACATGAATGAAATATTAACGATGGACTTTTAATCTAGAGGAGATAGTAGACATTATGTTCTACTTGACTCTTCTAATAGATTACTTATTCCGCTGCAGTTAAACTTGATGTTTATTGTATTTTATTAGTTTAACACTGTTGAAGGCTAAGGATAATTTATTCTGCATTATCTTAGTCATATTATTTCTTACCGGGTTAGTTGAGCTCACCCTTTTCTTTCACTGTTCTCTTCAGGAAATGAGAATATAGCTGGGACTGGTCGGGGAATGGATTGACGGTCCGAGATGGTGGCTATAGTAATTCTCACTATTTTTATAAAATAGTGTGATAATAATTGTAATGAGGACTCCTTTGAGTGTGGATATTGTCTAGAAGGCAATATTCGTGTTTAAACTCTCAGCTATGTTTTGTCGTATTTTGCACGACAATTGTATAATTAAGTTTGTAGTTGAGTTATGTACCATGTATCTGGCGACTCAAGATGGGTGATGTATACCTGTTTTGGGGGTGTCACAATAATATTCTTTACTGGGATAGTTGAGCTCACCCTTTTCCTTTTTTTACCATTTTTCTTCTTAGGAGGTGAGAATGTAGCGAGTACTAGTTAGGGTATCGAATGAAGTTTCTAGGAAGTTGATTTTTGAAGTCCTCACTATTTTATAAAATAGTGTATCAATAATTGTAACAAGGACTTATTTGGGTGTGAATATTGTCTAGATGATAATATTTGTATTTAAACTCACAGTTTATGTGTTGTCGTATTTTGCACGACAATTGTATTAATAAAGTTGTAGTTGTTTCTGTACCATGTATTTGGTGACTCAGAATGGGTGTTGTATACCTATTTTGGGGGCGTCACAGTTGGTATCAAAGCTTAGGGATATGATCTCCATGGAGATCGGGGAATAGAACTAGGAGGGGAGAGACGAGTAAATCCTTCGCTAGTGTGTCCTACCTAAGCTTTTTTGTTGGTTGGTCAAAATATAGGGATATTATTGATATGTTAATTTCTTTAACTAACCCTTGTTTTATGGCAGTATTTGAGAATGGCAACTGAGAATGTTAACAGTGGAGCAAATGAGACCGTGGAGACACCTTTACTCACCAATGAGGAGAATGTGCAACAGGCCGGCAATGTTCCTCCTGTAAACAACACCACTAATCAGACGATGAACGACGGAATGTTTAGAAGCTTTTTGCAGTTCATGCAAAATCTGACGAGGGAGACTCGTGTTCAAAATACAGGAGGAAATGATAGCAATACACGGTTTATCACAGCCAAGCAGTTCAAAGAGTTGGGACCACCAGAAATCTAGGGAAAGCCGGATCCGATTAAGGCGGAGACGTGGTTCAAGCAAATTACCAAGATATTCGATGTCTTGGGATGTACAGAGGAACAGAAGGTTCCATTTGCCACTTTTATGTTCCGTAATGAGGTAGATTACTGGTGGGAATCTGTGAAGCATACCCATCTAGTCGCACTCAGCATGTCTTGGGAAACATTTCAGAAACTATTCAATGACAAGTACTTTCCTGAAAGTATTCGTCATATGAAGGAAGTAGAGTTTATTAGACTGGAGCAAAAAAACATGACGGTGTCCCAGTATGAGGCGAAGTTCGCGGAGTTATCCAAGTTTGTACCTCATTTGGTGGATAATGAGGAACGTATGACACAGATGTTTCTGAGAGGTTTGAAACCCGACATACGTCAATATCTCATTTCTCATAAGTTTTCTCTATATTCAGATGTTGTCAACAGGGCTCAATTATTAGAGCAAGATAACGAGTACATTCAACTGAGGGACCATAACCGTGGTCATATCTGAAGGATGTGTGATCGTCGAACGAACGATTTATAACAAGCGGGGAAAGAAAAATACGGACAAAAGCGGTAACCACTCTGGTGGTAATCATGGCCATGATAATAAAAGAAGCGAGTCGAGAGGAGATTTTAAAAAGAGAAGGTACAACAATGACAATGCGAAGATGTCAGCACCAACAGCAACTGGTTCTAAGGGAGGAGAATGACAACCGATCGTATGCTATAAATGTGGAAAAGAGGGACATATCAGCCCAAACTGCCCACAATAGTTCAAGGTATGTTATAATTGTGGAAAGGAAGGACATATCGCTCGAGATTGTACTATAGCGAAACCAAGTCTAGCGGGGATGGTGACTCAAAAGACTGTCCCAGAAAAGTCAAAGTCAACGGTTCCTGGAAGAGCGTTTGTCGTGACTGGTCAAAATACGAGGAACCCAAATGAGGTGATCACGGGTAAGCTAATCATAAATTCTTGCGAAGTTTATACCTTACTAGATACCGGTACTACCCATTCATTTATCTCTCCTGCTTGTGCTCAACGTTTAAACTTAATTCCAGAGAAATTAGACTTTGACTTATCTGTGGAGACTCCGTTAGGAGAAACTTTCATTACATCCACTGTTTATAAATCTTGTTTGATCCAAGTTGGCACCATCACATTACCTTTTGACCTTATCTCTTTAAAGATACTTGCTTTTAATGTGATTTTAGGGATTGATTGGTTAACTACTCATGATGCCAAAATTGATTGTTTTCGTAAGGTTGTTAGTTTTCATATTCCTAACCAACCTGTTGTCCAAATTTAAGCAACTAAACCACTAAAATCAATCACTGTCATATCAAGTCATAAAGCTATTCGTTTATTGTAAAACAGATGTCAAGTTTTCTTAGCCCATGTTATGGATTTGAAAAAAGACACGTCAGATTTGAATAATATTCCTGTTGTTAATAAATTTCCTGACGTATTTCCTGAAGAACTTCCCGGTCTACCCCCAGAACGTGAAGTTGAATTCTTTATTGATCTTGAACATGGTACAAAGCCCATTTCTAAAACCCCATATCGAATGGCTCCTATTGAACTTCAGGAGTTAAAGGTCCAACTACAGAAGTTGTTGGACATCGGTTTCATTCGTCCTAGTACATCTCCTTGGGGTGCTCCAGTTTTATTTGTAAAGAAGAAAGACGGGAGTATGCGACTTTGTATTGACTATCGAGAATTGAACCATGTCACCATCAAGAATATGTATCCGTTACCTCGCATTGATGACCTGTTTGACCAGTTGCAAGGAGCACAATTCTTTTCAAAGATCGATCTTTGTTCTGGATATCATCAGCTGAAAATTAGAACTGAGGATATTCCAAAGACTACCTTCAGAACTCGGTACGGGCATTATGAATTTTTAGTCATGTCTTTTGGATTGACTAATGCTCCTGCGGCTTTCATGGATATGATGAACTGAATATTCAAGGAATATTTGGATCAGTTTGTTGTTGTCTTTATTGATGACATCCTCATATATTCCAAAATCCGTGAAGATCATGAGCACCATTTGAAGCTGTTACTCCAAAGGCTTCGTGAAAACAAGATTTATGTAAGTTAAAGAAATGCGAGTTCTGGCTTGAGGAAGTAGCATTCCTTGGGCACGTGGTGTCAAAACATGGAGTATCTATTGACCCGGTGAAGATTGAAGCAATACAAAGTTGGGAGCAACCGAAGTTGGTGACCGAAGTACGTAGCTTTCTGGGCTTAGCTGGTTATTATCGGAGATTCGTGGAAGGATTTTCTTGAATCGCTACTCCGTTAACTCAGCTGACTCGGAAAGATACAAAATTCGTATGGAGCGAGGAATGCGAGAAGAGTTTTCAAGAGCTTAAGAGGAGACTCATTTCGGCACTTGTTCTGACAATACCATCTGGTTCGGATGGATTTGTTATCTACAGCGATGCTTCGGGCAAAGGGTTAGGGTGTGTTCTCATGCAACATGGGAAAGTCATAGCCTATGCCTCGCAACAACTTAAAGAATATGAGAGGAATTATCCTACTCATGATCTAGAGTTGGCAGCAGTCATTTTCGCGCTAAAGATCTGGAGGCACTATCTATATGGGGAGAAAGTGGAGATATATTCAGACCATAAAAGCCTCAAATATTTCTTCACCCAAAAGGAACTCAACATGCGGCAACGACGTTGGCTCAAGCTGTTGAAAGACTACGACCATACCATTCAATACCATCCTGGAAAAGCGAACGTGGTAGCTAACACGCTGAGTAGAAGATCATATGCGGGAACGAGTGCGATGTTGTCAACACAAAGGCCCATTTTGTGTGATTTACAAAAGTTGAAGATAGAATTCAAGACTTTGGGGACCTATGCGATGATGTCAAGTATACGTATAGAACCAACTTTAATCGATGAATTTAAAGTTGCTCAAGCCACAGACCCGGAGCTGATGCGTATGAAGAAGAAAGTACAAGAAGGTGTTATCCCAGAAGCAAGAATCGATGAAGAAGGAATATTTCGAGTCCACTCCAGACTTTGTGTTCCTAACGAATCTGATTTGAAGTACAAGATCATAATGGAGGCACACAATACACCGTTTGCAATCCATCTTGGAAGTACCAAAATGTATCGTGATCTTCGACATACATTTTGGTGGAATAATATGAAGAGAGAGATCGTGAAGTTTATCTCGAGGTGTTTAACTTGTCAACGTGTAAAGGCAGAGCATCAAGTGCCAAAGGGTCCATTGTAACCACTTAAGATTCCGAAATGGAAGTGGGAACACATTACCTTGGATTTTGTTACGGGTCTTCCCACGGTTTCTCAAGGCATAGATGCGATTTGGGTTATTGTTGATAGATTAACTAAGTCTGCTCATTTCTTGCCGATACGGGAGACTTATTCCCTTGAACGTCTTGCTCGTATGTACGTGAATGAGATTGTGAGATTTCATGGCATGCCAGTATCCATAGTTTTGGATCTTGACCCAAGATTCACTTCACGATTTTGGGTTAGCTTACAAAAAGCTATGGGCACGGATTTCTGATTGATTCGCTTTGATACCATCCTCAAACGGACGGACAATCAGAGAGGACTATTCAATCTCTTGAAGATCTATTAAGACTATGTGTCCTAGACTTCAAAGGGAATTGGGATAAGTATTTACCATAGGTGGAATTCTCGTACAACAACAGTTATCAGGCAAGTATAGGTGTGGTCCCATTTAAAGCATTGTATGGACGAAAGTGTCGCTCTCCAGTATGTTGGGACGAGGTGGGTGAAGCAACATTGTTGGGACTAGAGTTGGTACGTATGACTACAGAAAAGATCCAAATGATTCGACAACGTATACAAACGGCACAGGATCGACAAAAGAGTTATGCGAATCTTCATCGAAAGGACGTGGAATTAGTATTGGGGATCATGTATTGTTGCGTGTGGCTCCATGGAAGGGAGTTACAAGATTTGGGAAGAGAGGAAAGCTCAATCCACGATTTATTGGTCCATTTCAGATTCTAGGCCGAGTAGGAAATGTGGCCTATAGACTCGCATTACCTCCAAGTATGTCTCGTGTTCATATTGTTTTTCACATATCTGTGCTACGTAAATATGTGAAAGACCCGAACCACGTTATTGAGTTAGAACCGAATGAGATAGCCAAAGACTTAACGTATGAAGAGGTACCTGTCAAGATCTTGGATAGGAAGGAGCATGTCCTACGCACAAAGGTCATACCACAAGTCAAAGTTTTGTGGAGGAACCATGTTATTGAGGAAATGACTTGAGAGTTGGAAACGGAAATGAAAATGAGGTATCCTCACCTTTTCGAAACACCAGGTACGTACGTCAATTTCGAAGATGAAATTTCATAAGGAGGGGAGGTTGTAAAACCCCAACTTATTATAAATAAAATTAAATTTCCTCTATTTATTATTTTGAAATAGTAAGGGTTGATTTGATTAATGTGGTTAGTTATGGGAAAAATGCGCAAATATTTCAAATAAGCAAGTGATTATAAAATATTCATTGTTGTCGGGGAATATTCGTTTGGTCGTGGAATATTCTTCTCATTGGGGAATATTCGCATAACAAGTGCGAATTTTGTGTGGGCCCCATAACGAAAAGCGATTGGACGAAGAAAATGACAAGTATAAGTTGTTTATAAATAACGACGTAGTATTACCAAGATATCACCGTTGGAATACCCGTTTAAAACACAAGAAGACATTACAGTGCATTGCACCAATTATTGATTCTTACGTAAGAAGGCACTACTCAATAATTGTTACAGTAATTACTGTTCAATATTTTATTTTATTGATTCAATAATTGCTGCGTTGGTATTTTATATTATTTTTATTTCAATAATTGTCATTACACAGTATTTTCCATTATCAGATCAACAATTCATATTATTTGAATAATATTATTAGATAGCATTATTGGCAATGTCTAGAAAGTTCATCTAAGGAGAGGTTTGGTCACCTAATTACGCACTTGAAGAAGAGAAAATCCTTATCGAAAAGCCCCTTTTTCTGAACTACCGGTTGTCGAGATTGTGATTTTGTAATATTATTTGTGAATAATTAATTATTGATTTATATGATAAGGAAAATATTCATTTTATGTGGATATAGATGGAGAAAATTTTAAAGTGACAATTGTTGAAAAATTTATATTTTATCTTTTCTAATAAAATAATTCATTTAAATATATTATTATATTATAATAATATAATAATGGTGATATTTTTACAATGAATGTGTGATATATGAATAAATGAGGAGGAAGAGTATTTTTGTTATAATAAATGTTAAAAATATGTTAAACATGCCGGTGGGCCCCATTTCTTGACTGAAATTTGATTATAGCCTGTAAAATCGTCCGTATGTGGATTTCGGTCAACTTCTGCTTGGAATTTGGAAAAACTTAAACTTACAAAGTTGTAGAGAATTGAATTTCCTATGGAATGGACATAAGATTTGAATTTTTCTAATAAAAGGGCTATTTATTATGAGGTATTGAAGTTCCAGAATAATTGATTTTTGAAGTTTAATTATTATTTTTAAGAAAAACATTATTTTCATTAATGGTGGGCCCCACATGTGTGGTAAATGAGCTGAATTCAGATTCAAGAGGTGGGCATGAAAATTTTATAAATATATTAATATTTTATTAAATTTTTTGCTTTGGTGTTCTAAGCATTTTCCTATAAATAGGGTGCTTAGGTTAGAATTAAAAATCACACCAGAAACTGAAATCTTCTCTCTCTATATTATCGAGTGTATTCTTGTGAGTATTTTGATACTTTGAGTGTTGCTATACAGTACAAGTTCCCTTCAACACTATATCCAGTATTACAGTCAGAAGTACTGTCTTTTCGAGGTAAGGGATGTTATTTTTTTATAAATGATATTAATTCTTTCAATATCATTATGCCGGAATATTAGAAAGATTTTTCTTATGAAATTCTTGTCTTTTAGTGTCAGGGTTACTATTCACGTATACGGCACTATTCACATATACGGTACTATTCACGAATACGGCACTATTCATAGAAAAATTAAATTTTTCGTTTTTTGTCCAAAATATCTATTATGGATACTAGCATTGATTGTATCCATGTTTTGGTCTTCATTCTTGAATTTTACTCCACTATGGTTATTTATGAAGTATTTTTGAACAGAGATTGTTTAAAGTATGAATCCTTAATATTTGTTCTTTTGTTTCACTGGATTTGTTTTCCTTAAAATATTGTTCATCATCCTCAGTCCTAAATGATGATATTATTGAATATCTTTGGCCTGTAGTGCAAAGATGAATGATTTTCTGATGAATATCTTTAGCCCGTAGTGCAAAGATGAACAGGTGTTGAGATGAACATGACCAACTGATGAATATCTTTGGCCTGTAGTGCATGGATGAATATTTGTTTCAAGATGTATATTGATTGATGTTACAGGGATAAAATATTGATGATGGACTTTTAAATGCATAGATAATAGTAGATTTCATTCTCTACGTAACTCTTCTATGAATTATTATTTCCGCTGCGAATATTGATCTGAAACTTGTTGTCTATTATATTCTATCAAATTTTTCCCTGTTGAAGACTAAAGATAATTTGCTCTATATTATCTTAGTCATAATATTCTTTACCGGGCTAATTGAGCTCACCCTTTTTTCCGTTTTGTTCCATTTTTCTTCTCAGGAGGCGAGAATGTAGCGAGTACTAGTCGGGGTATGGAATGGAGGTTCTAGGAAGTTGTTTTTTGAAGTCCTCACTATTTTGTAAAATAGTGTATCAATAATAGTAATGAGGACTTATTTGGGTGTGAATATTGTCTAGATGACAATATTTGTATTTAAACTCACAGTGTATGTGTTGTCATATTTTGCACGACAATTATATTAATAAAGTTGTAGTTGTTTCTGTACCATGTATTTGGCGACTCAGAATGGGTGTTGTATACCTATTTTGGGGGCGTCACACAGATTTCCAATAAGGCTATCAAGAGGATAATTAGTTAGGTCTTTCCTTTCCTTAATAGCAATAACCTTCATGTTCCAGATGGATGGAAGAGCTTTGAGAATTCTTTTATTTTTCTCATTTGTTATGTATGCCTTCCCTAGATGTTCCAGCTCATCAATGATTTTGGAAAAACGTGTTTCCATATCAATAATCTTTTCACCTTCTTCCAGCTTAAAACTTTCATACTCCTGAATTAGAGCATCTTTTCTGGTTTCTTTAATATGACTGGTTCCTTCATATATTAGAATTAATTTTTCCCAGATTTCTTTTGCATTCTTGCAATTGCTAACTCTTTTGTATTCTTTTTCAATGAGGGCACTAGTTAGCACTTGTTCAGCTAGGGATGCAATGTTCATAGCCTTTTCATCATCAGTAGTGAATTCATCAACATCTTTCTCAACGATATTTTCTTCCACAATTTTTGTTGGAACTTTTACACCTTGTTCTATTGCCAGCCAAACTTTGATTCCTTGTGATTTAGCATAGATTTTGAATCTTCTTTTCCAGGTGGCAAAGTTTGTACCATAAAATAGTAGAGGTCTGGTCATTGATAGTCCTTCTCTGCAACTAGTAGCATTGTAGGCCATAGATGGATCTACTCTTAGGTGTGCCTGTATTTACTCAACAAATAAGTTAAAGAGCACCGCTCTGATACCAATTGAAAGTCTAATAATAATCTAGAAGGGGGGGTTGAATAGATTATTACCGATTAAAAATTATCTTAGGCCTTTTTGAAATTTTGAATGATTAATTTGCAGTGTTAGAAATTAATATGCAAGATAGTAAAAATTCAATCACACAATGCACGTAGATTTATCCGTTCACAACATACATCACGGTATCTCACACGTCCGCACTCAAGCTCCTCTCCGTGGCTTGAGATCCTATTACTATCGATAATAAAACTCCTTCAACAAAGTGAGAAGCCTTTACAAAGTTTTATAGACAAACTTCCAACTGGACAGCAAGCTCCCCGCTCCCTCCTCAAGCTTAGTTGTACTTCTTTTGAGTTCAGTTCTATTCTATGATCTGGTCTTGAAACAACAACCTCTTCCTCACCTCACAAGTACGCTAGAGACTCAACTTCCCGCTGACCTCTCTAAGACTCTAGTCTTGGTCGAAGAATTACTCGTCTTTCTCACAGGTACATAAAATAAACTAACTCTGACCTTTTCTCTTTTTACAAATAATTTAATTTACAACAATATGTTTCTCAAATAAGCAGATAAGAATTTAGTACATATGGATGCTTCTTAAATAAACAGATATCAATTAAAGAGCAAATATATTTATAAAAGTTCAAAGACTTTTATACTTGAGAAATTATGCTTCTTTGTAAGCAGATAGTAATTTGTGCTTAGATCAAATAATGCTTCTGTGTAAGCAAATATGTAAATTATGCACTGTTATAAAAGTTTAAATAACTTTTATATTTTTTATAAAAAAAATCTTCTTGAATAAGAAAATAAGTAAATTATGCACTGTTATAAGAGTTTAAATAATTTTTATGTTTTGAGTAAAAAAATGCTTCTTAATAAGCAAAAAAGTAAATTTTAGCTTTAGCTCAAAAATGCTTCTGTTTAAGCAGATATATAATTTTAATGCAAATTTATAAAGAATTATTCTTTAAGGAGTAAAGAAAAGTCACTTTAAGTTTAAACAACTTTTTAGAGTGAAAATGCTTCTGAGTAAGCAAATAATTTATTTTAAGCTTTGAATCAAATATGCTTCTAATTAAGCAGATTTATTCACTTAAGTTTGTAAAATAAAAGTTTAAATAACTTTTATATTATGCAACAAGTATTTTATGAAAAAATAAATTTATGAACAAATACTTGTGATGATAGATATCAAGTATAATAAATAAATCAGTTAAGCAATACTTGATATAACAAATATTATTGTTTAACTCAAACAATATATAAAAATATTGTATCTATTATGTGAACTTTTATAAATAATGTCACTTAGTACACTATAAGGAATCGTACGGTCGGATTCCTTTCCGTAGAGGTTTATCTCCGTAGCCTTGCGGCGCCCAAGTATGACAGAATTTATAAATTTCACAATTGATATTTATATAAATATTTTCAATAGATTACTACGATTCTCAAATCTGGTTGGATGACTACTCTTTTGGAGCAAGATCTCGATTGTTGTTTTTGAGCTATCAAGTGTCGTGATCTATTTTACGATATTTATATAAATAATATCAATAAAAGGTTACTGAAGACTATAAGGAATCGTACGGTCGGATTCCTCTCCGTAGAGGTTTATCTCCTTTTATTTAATAAATAGATGAAATATAGATATATAGAATTGTGTAGAATAATTTATATTTGTATATCTATAAATATAAATAAGCAAGAGATAATCCAAATAAAATAAATCAAACAACTTATCTCAATTTGCTTAGACCAATTTTCTCTTCTCAAATAATCAGAACTTTTATAAGAAGAGATAGAGAAACATATTTAGAGAGAGAGTATGTTGGAGAGAAATAAGCTTATCTTGAAAGTGAATTGGCAAAAAGAAAATGAAGAAAAACTTCCTATTTATAGATTTTTGAAATCAGGGGTAAAATGATAATTTTAGATATTTAATTTTGAATGAATGGCTAGGATTACTTAATTCGAAATGAATGGTTTGGATGAAAAGATGAGCCTCGGATTGCAACATGTTTCGTCTTCAATTTTCCGCCCAGGCAATGAATCATCAACTTAGCATTTATTAATCCATCACTACATTTAATATCTAATTTGACCAATATGCAAACTCACACGTTTTTCTTTGTCTCATAATGACTGTCACCCTTTTACTTGCCAGCACACTCAATTTTGAAGCCATCACATGCATATATAAATTTAACATATTTAATGTTGCCAACACATTGTCATTTAGGCGCATGCATGCATTTTGCTACGTAAATAATACATATGTTAGTATAGTATATATAGGAATATATATTACATAATATATATCCGGTTTTTATAAATATAATAATATATCATATATGTTACTTTAATATATATATATATATATATATATATACACGGTTAAAAAAAATGTCCCATCCGGTAAAAAAATTCAGCTCATGCTTATATATATATATATATATATATATATATATATATATATATATATATGCTAGCACATTTCGGTTTTGTTTGTATGTCACTTATACAGACTTGGTATACACGATTTTAGTAATTTTAAAACATATATTTATATATAAAAACATATCAGGTTTATATATATATATAAACACTTGATATATTAATACACACATTTACACATTATATATATATATATATATATATATATATATATATATAGTTTATATAATCCATACTTTATAATATATATATATAAAATAATTTTGAAATAAAATAATTTTTGAGATATTTAAATAATAAAATTAATTCGAAACTAAATAGAAGATGCCCACAATTAAAAATGTTTTAATCAACATTTTCATCTTCTTTCCAACTTCGGCCAAACAAGCATTTGATAATCAACATATGACTTTTGTCCCACAATGCATGACCCAATTGATTTAACATTTTAAAACATCAAGATCAATAAAATTAATAAAATAAGATTTAAAAAATATTTTTGGTCAAGGTAAATAAGATAAATAAAATAATTATAATATAAATCCTATGGAGAGGATTCTACCCTTTTAATTAATTTATTTACTAATTATTTTTATAATCAAAATAAAACTAAAAGTTGGAGACCCAACACAATCTTCTCATTTTTCTTTGGGGTCTATTGGGTCAACCAAGGATAATTCTCGAGTCATATGATATTTATTATAACTTAGATGCATGGCCTCCCATGTACGAAGATTTCCTTGAGCATTTTTCAAAGATTTTAATTTCTAAAACAGTTATTGACTGTACCTTTATGTAATGTATCAATGTGAGGTGCTATCCAAGTAAAGGGATGAGAGTCACAATTGGTATTAAAACTCACAGTATATGTGTTGTCGTATTTTGCATGACAATTGTAATAATGAAGTTGTAGTTGTTTTCTGTACCATGTATTTGGCGACTCAGAATGGGTTGGGTGGATTGGACCTATTTTGAGGGCGTCACATTATGATTTAAGACATATAATGGATAATGAATAAGTGTTGTGAAGTTAACACTTATAATTTCTGAAATGTATATGGTAAAGTAAGACTTGTACTAAAATAACAAGTTTAACTAGAAGTGAGTGTTATTTTGGAAAGTGGATGTTAGTATATCTAATAGATATTGTGATTCTAATACTATGTGTAGGTGAACGTGAGTTGTAAATTTATAGCTTACGCACGAGGCAAGTTCTTTACCCTAAACTTTTATTGAGCAAGTTCTTTTATCCTTAAACTTTACTTGAGCAAGATCCTTACTCTAAACTTTTATCGATCAAGTTTTGAGTTCTAATCATTGTTGAATTATTCTAACTTGTTTATAGTTAAACAAGTTTCTTTAGTTTCATTCTTTTATAGTGAATGCAATTTCTTGAACTCTAATTTTTAATATTGAGCTACCATATCTCATTTACTTTGCACATGTTATTATCATGTTGAGCAAGCTTTGCTTTCAGCTTATTATCAGTTAATGTATGTTCAATAATTCAATTATTTATTTGATCATAGCCTTAGCTTATTATTATCCAAGCAAGGTTTGTTGTTCTATTCAATGCTTATTCTTTTTAGTTATTTCTAAGCATTAGTTTAATGTATAGTTGGTTCACCTATGCTTCTTAATCATTTTACATTAAATTATTATTGATCACTCGTAGTGCTGTTAAGTTTTGTTGATTCAAATAATCCCTTAGTTGATGATCGTGAAACTCTAAATTACCCTTGAAGTTTATCCAAACCAAACTTTCTTTGGTGCGGACTTGTACTCTAAAACTGAGAAGAACAACCCTATTATAGGGGAGTTATTTACGCAATGCGTTTAGATGATTGTGCACAATACATGGTACGAAGGACTAATCATCCTAAGTACGGAGAAGTCCTTATAGTATTACTGTTTAGGTTAAAGTTGAAAGATTACTTGTAACCGTGGACTAAGTTCGTGGTCTTATGACCCTCAGTTACATTTTGTATGCTGATTCTAGTTTTTGGTTATCATTGACAGAGTATTATTCAACTCTGATTAGCTTATTCGTTGGCATTTATTATGTTATTATTATTTATTTCTATTTCTTGTGAGCATTTGTTTTGTTCACTCTTGCATATATATACTCATTACAGCTAAAGTTGAGAAGGTTGATGAACCTACCATTAGCAAGGGAAAAGGGAAAATGAACAAGTGATGAAAATTTGTAATTTATTTTATGTCATGATGATAGACTTTATAGACTTTATATTTAAAGATATGATGTAATTATTTTATTTTCGCACTTGGTTTATGTTAAAGGTTAGATAATCTGAGAGACTTTTGATTTAATGATGTAACCCTTTTAATGGGAGGATTTTATGGTTTAATTTTATTGTATTTGGGTAGTTAAATATAAATGAATGGAAAGTGAACACCAAATCTTGTGGGAATGAAGTACCCAGATTTGGGGGTGTCACAGACTAGCATCCTCCCGAACGAAAAAGATCCTTTGGGACGGATCAACATCTTGTCGAACAGATAACATCCTTCAATACAGATCAACATCCTCTCGAACGCATAACATCCTCCGGGACGGATCAACATCCTCCCGAACACATAACATCCTTCGAGACGGATCAACATCCTCCCGAACGAATAACATGTGACGCCCCCAAATTCGGGTATCTTCCAACCCGATAGATGGTTCTACATAGTGCTACTGTTAACATATACATTCAATCAAAATAAATCAATAGAGTGAATATGTCTTCTGTAAGACCCCAATTTTTTTTTTAATAAAGATGATTTTTCTATAAATATCATTTTTAAATATTATGGAATGAATTTGATATAATGTTATAGTTGTGGGTAATATTTATAAATTTTGCAAAGTACGCAAGTTGTTATATAATATTCGATTGGTCGGGGAATATTCGTTTTAACAGGGAATATTCGTACGATGACACAATCATTGGTGGACCCCACAACAGAATTATTATCGGATTGAGAAAAGGACAAAAATATTTTATGAAAATAACGGCAGAAGTTTTACCGTTAACTGTTGAAACACCCGGTGTTAAAAGTATAGGAATACGCGTGGTTGCATAGTAGCACACGGTATTGATTATTGATGCTTACGTGAGAAGTCACTCAGTTTTGTTCAATTATTGCTTCAGTAATTATTGCATAGTATCTCACGTTAATTGATTCAATTATTATCGATATTTTATATATTATTAAATCAATAATTGAGATGACAGAGTTATTAATATTATTATTTATAATATTAACGATGTCTAGAAGTTCTGCCAAGGAGAGGTTTGGTCACCTAATTGTGAGCCAATAGGGAGAAATCCTTATTGAAAAGCCCCCTCTTTCCTGGGAACGACCTGGTCGATTAATATTATGAATTATAATAATGATGATAAATTTTGTTAAATATATTGAGGTGTCTTTTTATGAAGTCACGTGAGTTTATATATATATATATATATATATATATAAAAATTCTATTTTATTAGTATTATTAATGTAATAAAATGTAAAAAAGCTTTTTATATAAAACATAATACTTTTATAAAGTTATTCGCTTTTATTAGATTATAAATAGAATATATTATATTTTATTTAAAAGATTTTGTTTTATTAGAAAATTTTATTAATAATGCATAGTAAATCAATATGGATAGTCTGCTTAAAAAGTAAATCAATCTGGACCGTTCATGAATTAGTTACTATTCAGCCATTCTCCTATAAATAGAAGCTCATTCCTTCATTATTTCTTACGAATTCACTAAAACTCTAGAGAGAGAAACTATAGAGAGAAAGAAGAAAAGTATTCTGCTACTTCACTACTCCTATATCCAGTTTCTTCTAAGGTATGGGGTATTATTTCTTTCATATTCATAAAGAGAACTTATGTTATTCCATTCTTTATTATTCTGTTAGAATAACCTGTATACGCGGGCTACCCTATACTTGGTGAAATTCTTCTGTTATTCCATTCTTTATCATTATGTTGGAATAACCTGTCTATGCGAAGTACCACATATATGGTGAAATTCTTTTGTTATTCTATTCTTTATTATTCTGTTGGAACATCTTGTCTATGCGTTTACGCATGACCTGGTTCCGTTATTTATTATTATGTTGGAATATCCTGTCTGTGCTTTTACGCATGATCTGGTTCCATTATTTATTATTCTGTTGGAATAACCTGTCTGTGCGGTCTATCGCATGCCTAGTGATTTTTTTTGTTATTCCATTCTTTATTATACTCATTTGGTTAAAGTTTTGACTTCTATACTCTATGAAATTAGTGGAATATCCTTGATATTTGCGCTTCATCCAGTATCTTTTCATGGAAATATTCTTCTGAGCATTCTTGAATTTTACTTTACAAAGAAGTATCATGTTGACAATTTGGACGTTATTAGTTCCTGGATAAATTAATTCTTGAACTTGTTTTATTGAATTATTATATCATTGTCATCATCCTCATGTTTATATTATGTTGAAAGTCATATGCGGCCTGTAGTGCATAGATGGACTTGGTATGATTATGACCAGGAATTAATCGGTATAATCATGACCGTAATGTTATATATGATGTGGTAAAAGTCCTCATTTGCCCGTAGTGCATTAATGAACAGTTGTTGGCATGATCATGACCATTGATGAATACACGAATATCCTTGGCCCGTAGTGCATGGATAATTTATGGTCATGATACTAATGAATATCCTTGGCCGTAGTGTAGGGATGATGTGGATTATTTATTAAGTTAAGTCCCAGCGATAAAAGTGATGAAAAACCTTTTTAAATCATAAAAGATAGTAGATTTTATTCTCTACTTGACTCTTTTAATGGATTACTTGTTCCGCTGCAGTTAAACTTGATGTTTATTATATTGTATCAGTTTAACACTGTTGAAGGCTAACGATAATTTATTTTGCATTATCTTAGTCATAATATTTCTTACTGGGCTAGTTGAGCTCACCCTTTTACTTTCATTGTTCTCTTCAGGAAATGAGAACGTAACAGGGACTAGTCGGGGAACGGAGTGATGGTCCAGATGATAGCATTAGTAGTCCTCACTATTCTATGAAATACTGTGATAATAAATGTATTGAGGACTTATTTTGAGTTTGAATACTGTCTAGAAGACAATATTTGTATTAAAACTCACAAATTCATGTTGTATATTTAAGATTGTATTTGTATTACTCACATCATGTATTTGGCGACACAGAATAGGTGATGTATACCTATTTTGGGGGCTTCACAGTTGGTATCAAAGCTTAGGGATATGATCCCTGGCTGAGATGTGAGATAAGAGCTAGGAGGGGAGAGACGGAGAATTCTTTCGCTAGTATGACCTACCTAAGTTTATTTGGTATTTAATTGGTCGATCAGAGTATGTGGATAATATGTGGCAGTATTTGAAAATGACATCCGAGAAAGTTGAGAACATCAATGGAGCACAGGAGACCGTTAAGTCTCCACAGATCAATAATCAGGATAATGTGCATCAGGAAGGCGACAATCCTCAGGCAAACAACAACACTGACCAGATGATGAACGATGGAATGTTCAGAGGCTTTATTCAATTCATACAACATCAGGCAAGAGCGGCTCTTGTAAAAAATGCAGGTGGACACACTAGCAACTCTCGGATGGTCACTGCTAAGAAGTTCAAGGAACTGGGACCACCATAGTTTTTTGGAGAGCCAAAACCACTTAAGGTGGAGACATGGAAAAAATAGATCTGCAAGATATTTGATGTCTTGGGATGCTCCGAGGAGCAAAAGGTTCCCTTTGCCACCTTCATGTTGCATGCAGAGGCAGATTACTAGTGGGAATATGTAAAACGTACTCAACCTGCCGCACTGAAGATGACTTGGGAGAAGTTCCAAGAATTGTTCAACGACAAGTACTTTCCCGAAAGTATTCGTCACATGAACGAGGTAGAGTTCATCAAGCTGGAGCAAAACAACATGATCGTGTCGTAGTACGAAACCAAGTTTACCGAGTTGTCTCGGTTTACGTCCCATTTGGTTGATAATGAGGAGAGAATGACGCGAATGTTTCTAAGAGGTTTGAAACCCAAGATACGTCAATATCTTATCTCTCATAAACTGTGTTTGTATTCAGATGTTATTAATAGGGCTCAATTATTGGAGCGCGATAATGAGTCAACCCAACCAAAAGAGTGCAGCCGACAAAATGATAATACCAGTGAGAGCAGTCATCTAAGCGGTGACAATAAGCGTGGAGGGAATCAACATGCCAGAAATGGTAACCACTTCGGTGGTAATCATGGCCAAAATAATAAGAATAGACATTTCAAGAAGAGGAGATTCAATAATGAGGAAAAGACGTCTGCATCAGCACCCGTTGTTAAGGAAGGAGAACGACCATCTATCATATGCTTCAAATGTGGAGGGGAGGGACATATCAGTCCAAACTGTGCGCACCAGTCTAAAACATGTTACAATTATGGAAGAGAATGTCACCTAGCTCGATTTTGTCATTCAGGGAAGGCAAGTTCAGCTGGGATGGAGGCACCAAAGGCCGTCCCAGAAAAGTCAAAGCCGATAATTCAAGGGAGAGCGTTTGTTGTGACCTCCTAGAAAGCAAGGAACCCGAACGAGGTCATCACGGGTAAGCTTATCATAAACTCTAGCGAAGTTTATACCTTATTTGATACCGGTTCTACCCATTCTTTTATTTCTCCTACTTGCGCTCAACGTTTAAATTTGACTCCGGAGAAATTAGAATTTGACTTATCTATTGAAACTCCATTGGGAGAAACCTTCATTACATCCACTATTTATAAGTCTTGTTTGGTTCAAATCGGTACCCTCACATTACTTGTCGATCTTATTTCATTGAAAATACTTGCATTTGATGTGATTCTAGGGATTGATTGGTTAACTACTCATCATGCAAAAATTGATTGTTTTCGTAAGGTTGTTAGCTTTCATATCCCTAACCAACCTATTATGTAAATTCAAGTAACCAAACCATTAAAATCAAACATTGTCATCTCAAGCCATAAAGTTATTCGTTTATTAAAAAATGGATGTCAAGCTTTCTTAGCTCATGTCACGGATCTAAACAAAAAAACGTCAGTTTTGAATGATATTTCTATTATTAATAAATTTCCTGACGTATTCCCTGAAGAACTTCCTGGCCTACCCTCAAAGTGTGAAATTGAATTTTGTATCGACCTTGAACCCGGTACAAAACCTATTTCCAAAGCCCCATATCGAATGGCTCCTATTGAACTTCAGGAGTTAAAGACCCAACTGCAGGAATTGTTAGACATTGGTTTCATTCGTCCTAGTACTTCTCCTTGGGGTGCTCCTATTCTATTCGTGAAGAAGAAAGATGGGAGTATGCGAGTTTGTATTGATTATCGGGAGTTGAATCATGTCACCATCAAAAATAGGTACCCATTGCCACGTATTGATGACCTGTTTGACCAGTTGTAAGGCGCAAAATTCTTTTCAAAGATTGATCTTCGTTCAGGATATCACCAATTGAATATTAGAACCGATGACATTCCAAAGACGGCTTTCAGAACTCGGTATGGGCATTATGAATTCCTAGTCATGTCTTTTGGATTGACTAATGCTCCTGCTGCCTTCATGGATATGATGAACCGAGTATTCAAGGAATATTTGGATCACTTTGTGGTCGTCTTTATTGATGACATCCTCATATATTCCAAAAGCCGTGAAGAACATGAGCAACACTTGAGACAGATACTCCAAAAGCTTCGTGAAAACAAGCTTTATGCCAAGTTGAAGAAATGCGAGTTTTGGCTTGAAGAAGTAGCATTCCTTGGGCACGTGGTATCAAGTCATGGAATATCTGTTGACCAGGAAAAGATTGAAGCTATTCAAAGCTGGGAACAACCTAAATCAGTGACCGAAGTACGTAGCTTTCTCGGCTTAGCTAGTTATTATCGGAGATTCGTAGAAGGGTTTTCTCGAATCGCTACTCCATTAACTTAGCTGACTCGGAAAGATATAAAATTCGGTTGGAGTGAGGAATGTGAGAAGAGTTTTCAAGAACTCAAGAGGAGACTCATTTCAGCACATGTTCTGACAATACCATCTGGCTCGGAGGGATTTATCATCTACAGTGATGCTTCGGGCAAAGGGTTAGGATGTGTTCTCATGCAACATGGGAAAGTCATAGCCTATGCCTCTCGACAACTCAAAGAATATGAGAGGAATTATCCTACTCATGATCTAGAGTTGGCAGCAGTCGTTTTTCGCACTAAAGATTTGGAGGCATTACTTGTATGGGGAGAAAGTTGAGATCTTTACGGATCATAAAAGCCTCAAATATTTCTTCACTCAAAAGGAACTCAACATGCGACAGCGACGTTAGCTTAAACTGTTGAAAGATTATGATCATACCATCCAATACCATCTTGGAAAAGCAAACGTGGTAGTATTGCGCATTGAGTAGAAGATCATATCATATGCGGCACGAAAAGTGCGATATTGTCAACACAAAGGCCCATTTTGTATGACTTGCAAAGGATGGAGATAGAGATAAAGACTCAGGACCCACGTGATGATGGCGAATATACGAGTAGAATCGACTTTAATCGATAAAGTTAAAGTCGCTCAAGCTACGCACTCGAACTGGCGCGCGTATGAGGAAGAAAGTTCAAGAAGGTGCTATGCCAGAAGCAAGAATTAATGAAGAAGGAATACTTTGAGTCAACTCCAGACTTTGTGTTCCTAACGACCCTGAGTTAAAATATAAAATCATGATGGAGGTGCACAACACACCGTTTGGAATCCATCCTGGGAGTACCAAAATGTATTATGATCTTCGACATATATTTTGGTGGGGCAATATGAAGAGGGAGATAGTGTTGTTTATCTCAAGGTGTTTAACTTGTCAACGAGTCAAGGCAGAACATCAAGTACCAAAAGGCCCATTGCAACCACTTGAAATTCCAGAATGGAAGTGGGAGCACATTACCATGGATTTCGTTATTAGTCTTTCCAAGGTTTATCAAGGCATGGATGCAATTTGGGTCATTGTTGATAGATTGACCAAGTCTGCTCATTTCTTACCTATACGAGAAACTTATACACTTGAACGTCTTGCTCGTATGTACATAAATGAGGTTGTAAGATTGAATGGTATGCCAGTATCCATAGTTTCTGATCAAGACCAAAGATTCACTTCACGATTTTGGGTTAGTTTGCAAAAAGCTATGGGCACGGATTTACAATTTAGTTCGGTAAATCATCCTCAGACGGACGGACAATCAGAGAGGATTATTCAAACTCTTGAAGATTTATTAAGACTCTGTGTCCTTGACTTCAAGGGAAGTTGGGACAAGTTCTTACCATTGGTGGAGTTTTCCTACAACAACAGTTATCAAGCAAGTATTGGCATGGCTCCATTCGAAGCGTTGTATGGAAGAAAGTGTCGTTCTCCAGTATGCTGGGATGAGGTGGGTGAAGTAACGTTGTTGGGACCAGAGTTAGTACGTATGACTACGAAAAAGATTCAAACGATCCGGCAACGTATAAAAACCTCACAAGATCGACAAAAGAGTTATGTTGATCTTCATCGAAAGGACGTGAAATTTGATATTGGAGATCATGTGTTGTTACGTGTTGCTCCATGGAAAGGAGTTACGAGATTTGGAAAGAGAGGAAAGCTTAATCCTCAATTCATTAGCCCATTTTTAATCCTCGATAGAGTAGGAATTGTGGCGTATAGACTCGCTTTACCGCCAAGTATGTCTCATGTTCATAACTTTTTTATATATCCATGTTACGTAAATATGTGAAAGACCCAACCACATTATTGAGTTAGAACCGATTTAAATAGCGGAAGATTTAACGTATGAAGAGGTTCTGTTCAAATCTTGGATAAGAAGGAACATATTCTACGCTCCAAGATTATACCTCAAGTCAAAGTTTTGTGGAGAAACCACGATGTTGAGGAAATGACCTGGGAGTTAGAATCTGAAATAAAATCAAGGTATCCTTACCTCTTCGACATACCAGGTATGTACCCTAATTTCGAGGGCGAAATTTCATAAGAAGGGGAGGTTGTAAGACCCCAATTTTGTTTTAATAAAGATGATTTTTCTATAAATATCATTTTTAAATATTATGGAATGAATTTGATATAATTTTATAGTTGTGGGTAATATTTATAAATTTTGCAAAGTACACAAGTTGTTATATAATATTCGATTGGTCGGGGAATATTCGTTTTAACAGGGAATATTCGTACGAATGCACAATCATTGTTGGACCCCATAATGGAATTATTGTCGGATTAAGAAAATGACAAAAATATTTTATGAAAATAACGGCGGAAGTTTTACCGTTAACTGTTGAAACACCCGGCGTTAAAAGTACAAGAATACGCGTCGTTGCATAGTAGCACACGGTATTGATTATTGATGCTTATGTGAGAAGTCACTCAGTTTTATTCAATTATTGCTTTAGTAATTGTTGCATAGTATCTCACGTTAATTGATTCAATTATTGTCGATATTTTATATATTATTAAATCAATAATTGAGATGACAGAGTTATTAATATTATTATTTGCAATATTAACAATGTCTAGAAGTTCTGCCAATGAGAGGTTTGGTCACCTAATTGCGCGCCAATAGGAAGAAATCCTTATTGAAAAGCCCCCTCTTTCCTGGAAAACGACCTGGTCGATTAATATTGTGAATTATAATAATGATGATAAATGTTGTTAAATATATTGAGGTGTCTTTTTATGAAGTCACGGGAGTTATATATATATATATATATATATATATATATATATATATATATATATATAAATTCTATTTTATTAGTATTATTAATGTAATAAAATAGAAAAGCTTTTTATATAAAAATGTAATACTTTTATAAAGTTATTTGTTTTATTAGACTATAAATAGAATATATTATATTCTATTATGCATAGTGTTTTGCATAGTAAAAATTTTTTTATATAAAACATAATACTTTTATAAAGTTATTTATTTTATTAGACTATAAATAGAATATATTATATTTTATTATGCATATTGTTTGCATAAGTGCTGCATAGTGTTTGTATAGTAAAATCTTTTTATATAAAACAGAATAATTTTATAAAGTTATTCGTTTTATTAGATTATAAATAGAATATATTATATTTTATTTAAAACACTTTATTTTATTAGAATATTTTATTAATACTGCATAGTAAATCAACATGGACCGTCGGTTTAAAAGTAAATCAATCTGGACCGTTCATGAATTAGTTACTATTCAGTCCATTCTTCTATAAATAGAAGCTCATTCCTTCATTATTTCTAACAAATTCACTGAAACTCTAGAGAGAGAAACTATAGAGAGAAAGAAGAAAAGTATTCTGCTACTTCACTACTCCTATATCTAGTTTCTTCTAAGGTAAGGGGTATTATTTCTTTCGTATTCATGAAGAGAACTTTTGTTATTCTATTTTTTATTATTCTGTTGGAACATCAAGTATGCGCGTTTACGCATGACCTGATTCCGTTATTTATTATTCTGTTGGAATATCCTGTCTGTGCATTTACGCATGACCTGGTTCCATTATTTATTATTTTGTTAGAATATCTTGTCTTTGAGTTTACGCATGACCTGGTTCTGTTATTTATTATTCTGTTGGAATAACTCGTCTGTGCGGTCTATCGCATGCCTGGTGATTTCTTTTGTTATTCCATGCTTTATTATACTCAGTTGGTTAAAGTTTTGACTTCTGTACTCCATGAAATTAGTGGAATATCCTTGATATTTGTGCTTCATCTAGTATCTTTTCATGGAAATATTCTTCTGAGCATTCTCGAATTTTACTTTACAAAGAAGTATCATGTTGACAATTTGGACGTTATTAGTTCCTGGATAAATTAATTCTTGAACTTGTTTTATTGAATTCTTATATCATTGTCATCATCCTCATGTTTATATTATGTTGAAAGTCATCTGTTGTAATGCCCGAGAAAATCGGATTTTTATGACAATTAAATTTTTATTTGATTATGTGAATTAAATGAATTTAATTGATTATTATGTGAGTAGGCTATGTGAAGGTCGTTCTATGAACTAGAATGTGCTAACGTGGTTAGTATTCTGGCTTCTTACTAGAATTATTTGTTTGGAATTTCCAAGACGAAAATAATTATTTTCCGAAAAATTTCCGTAAAAATACTATTCATCCGTTTCTGTTCGGGGAATTATTTTGAAATTCTGAGAAACGCGTGATGATAGAATATTGAGATTAGATGGAATATCTGATAATATTTCATTTATGGTTAACGCAGTTTTCGCCTGCGGACTTAAAACCTAAGGGTTGAGTATATTGATTTCCGAGAAGTTAATAATATGCGTAGAAGGAATGGCGTTAGGGTTAATCCGAGTGTTATATATTTATGAAACTATTTAGTATCTATGTATAATATGTTGAGTAAATACGAAGTACAATACGATTATCATGCTTTAGTAGTATACTGAAGAGAATACGTGAATTATGCGTTATGGGATACGATTCAGTATTATAGAATTAAGTTAAGACTTAATGACTAATTCAATTGTGTTGGATTAGAATAAGCCCAATCAATTGAATGACCAAGCCCAAAGAGATTGATGGGTTAAGCCCAAGTCAAGGCCCAATATAAGATTGGTTAAGCCCAATGCAAGAAAACCGAATCGTGGATCGAACCGGTGGGTCACCGAATGGGTAAAACCAATGGGGCAACCCATGGGGATGACCTATGGGGTGTTGGGTAGGCCACTTGGTGTGCAAGTTAATCAAATCACTTGGTCACCAAGTATTTTACTTGGTGACAAAGTTGAATAGTAAGGAGGTTGGACATTTGACCAAAAAGCCCTTCCTCTTGTTTTCTTATAAATAAGAAGGCAAGGTTGGCCATTTGAGAGTTTTTCAATTGCTCAACCAATATATTTGAGAGAGAAAAGAGCTAGACTTAAATCATTCTTCTACTTTGAAGCTTTTTCATTAAAAGTTTATCAAGAACACTAAGAGTTTTTAAGGTAATATTCCTTACTTCTCATTCCATCTCTTTTAGATTTTTTTTTATCTTAGAGAATCATAGAATGGGTGGTATATGTCTTGTATGAGGGATTAAAGATGACTTACCATAGATTCAATCTCTACAAGTCATGAGATTATAAGAATCGTAAGGTTCGATAAAGTTTAAAACCATGAAAATATTGTTTGGTGAGATCGATTATTTTTAAACGATTGAACTCCATCAATACGTTAATATAAGCATCTTGTTTGATTAGGATGTAGATATGAAATCCATGGAGTATTCCATGTGATTTGGCTTAGGGAACCCTAGTAACGAAGTTATGGCGAATTTTACGTAATTAGACGTTAAACGTCGAAAACGTTGAAATTCCGCATGGGAGGTCGAAAGTTGCCATGAAACTTGAAAACGTTGTTTTTCAATGTCAACACATGAGATAGGGTAATTAAGAGTTATGGGTTCGAGAATCGTCAGATTCCGACTTAAAATGAAGAAAACGAGTATTAAACGCTCATTAACGTTTACAAACGTCTAGAAAATGAACTCAATAGTGAATTTTGAGTTATTGGATTTGAAAGTGTTGAATTCTTATATTAACGCGTAGAGTATGTCATTTATGACGTGTAGGATTTTAAACGGACCAAATCGGGCTTATAACGAAGAAGTTACGGCCCCGAGAATTTCACAAAATTTTTTAAAATTGTTGAAGCTCAAGAATCGAGGTCAGCGCCGCTGGCTGAACATAGTGTAAATTGTCATACCAGCGTAGCGCCAAGACAGGTATTTACTCGCTAAAATGGCACCTCAGCGCCATTGTCTCGCGCCGCAACGCCGAGATTGGGAGTCAGCCACTGCTAACTGGCGCCGCAACGCCAGTCTAGTATTGTATAGGTCGCACCGCAGCGCGAGTTCAAGGATCTTGATAGTGATTTAGGTTTTGAACTTTAATTGTTCGGGGACCTAAAGGGGTAATGTTTGTACACTTTATAAGTGTATTAAAGTTATTCCTATGCTACCTATACTAATGTATATGGTGTTAAGAACTTAATAATTGAATGCATGTTAACAAGTTAAGAACGATGAACAAAGTTGGTACTTTATCAACAATGTTCGAGTTCGGTTAATAACGTCAGTTGAGTAATAAACCGGGAGGAAGGGTAATAAGTCATGTTGACTTTAATAAAGTTATTAAGTTAACTAAGACATAGAAGAGAAAGAAGTTGGTAGAAACATTTGTTTGTTAGCTAATTACAGTGTGCTATGTGAATATATCATGTAGATTCTGTAAAGGCTGTGGTCAGTCGATTAAGTTATTTGAAGATGCTGAAAGGAAAGTTTTCTTAACGCTTGTCTAACTTCCAAGTTAGCCAAGTTTTATGTGATTCGATGAACTGAATTGCACGACTGATTTTAAAGAAAGGGTCGATGCCAGATTTTAACTCGGCTAGACTATTCGTAATATATAGATTGATTGATATTCATATCTTTCTATATAGAAATGTTAACGCTATCCTATGCCAAGTAATTGGTACGGACGTGAAGGTAAGGTTTGTCTATGAACAAACAAAAGTATTTTTTCATCGATTATTCGATGGGCACGCGAGTTTGCCAAAAATATTAAACGTAAATACGTTTAATGAATGAGTGTTGATCAACACCTAGAAGTGCTCGTAAGTTATGCGGATGAACGACCTTAGTGCTGTGGACTCCTTTTCAAGTATGAAAACTGAAAGTTACTGTTCATGGTCTATCGACCGATTCAGAATTCCTAATCTAGTCTATACTTTGGGAATTGATGTTATGAGCTGTTAAAGTATTATTGATTCATAATACTTCATAACTATTGTTCAGTTATGTCAGAATTGTTATATAATTCACGAATGTGGTATTACTGTTATCCTTGATTAGACTTGCTGAGCTGTCATGCTCATTTCTTGCGTGAATTATATAACTGCAGTTAAAGATGAACGTACTGTGAATGTGAATGCCAAGAGAGATAAGGGCAAAGCTAAGATGGATGCTTAGGCATTGTGTAATAGTTTAGTAAGTTTATATGTATTATACATTATGAACAATGAACGATGTAACCGGTTTATGAACCTGGGAAGGATTATACTTTGATTGTAATAAGAAGATAGTAATTACATTCATTTTGTTGTATTTCAATGGAATGATTTTGGGATGTTAGTACAGTGGAGCACCATATGTTGGGTTGGAAGATACCCGAATTTGGGGGCGTCACATCTGTGGCCAGTAGTGCATAGATGGACTTGGTATGATTATGACCAGGGATTAATCAGTATAATCATGACCGTAATGTTACAAATGATGTGGTAAAAGTCCTCATTGGCCCATAGTGCATTGATGGACAGTTGTTGGCATGATCATGACCATTGATGAATACACGAATATCCTTGGCCCGTAGTGCATGTATAATTTTTGGTCGTGATACTAATGAATATCATTGGCCGTAGTGCAGGGATGATGTGGATTAAACTTGATGTTTGTTATATTGTATAAGTTTAACACTGTTGAAGGCTAATGATAATTTATTCTACATTATCTTAGTCATAATATTTCTTACTAGGCTAGTTGAGCTCACCCTTTTACTTTCATTGTTCTCTTCAGGAAATGAAAACATAGCAGGGACTAGTCGGGGAACGGAGCGACGGTCCAGATGATAGCATTAGTAGTCCTCACTATTCTATGAAATAGTGTGATAATAAATGTATTGAGGACTTATTTTGAGTTTGAATAATGTCTAGAAGACAATATTTGTATTAAAACTCACAACTTATGTTGTATATTTAAGATTGTATTTGTATTCTGTACCATGTATTTGGCGACTCAGAATAGGTGATGTATACCTATTTTGGGGGCGTCACATCTTCTATATATTACATAATAATATTTTCCTTCCCAGGTTCTTTGTAACCATTACATATGTTCTTTGTCATAGTATCAAATTAATACAAAAGTAATATTATTCTATTACAAAGATAACTGCTTGTTCGCCTTAGCCTTCCCTTTATCCTTACTGGATCCTTCGGTCCGCTCATTTTTAGCTGCATTCATATGGTTCAAGCAAGGGTGAGCATAACTAGATCAGCAAGTATAATAGTTATAATCGAGCAACATGCCTAAATTATATGAATATATCTCCTATAACTGAATCAATAGTTATGAATTACTATAAATAATTCAAAATAGCCCTTCTCTTTTCATTAAAATATTTAATGATATATGTCATCATTTAAACCTTGAATTTGGTCAAAGACCTTGAGCATTTAATTCTTTCTTTCTCTGAAAAGGACAACCCGACACAAAGTTCGTAAGTCTGACATTTCTTACGAGCGCGTCTAGGTGATCAGCCTATAGTACTCTATGTTATACAACACTACTACATTAAATGCATCTACGGTTAAGTTTTGGCAATCTTATGTGCCAGTCGTTTTACAAAAAAACATTTGTGTATTCATACTCAGCCTTTTTTTGAATTCATACCAATAATAGTTGGCACAAAATAGCAATATCCATAATATCTTGATATATTATAATGAAATCCACAAAATACTCTAAGTTTAGTCTAGCCGAAGGAAATGACTTCGACTTCTTAGTACATCAATTCATGCGTATGATACATGAATCATAAAGCTTGTCCAAAATAAGTATAGACAAGGGTTTAGAACACTTGCCTTTAGCTTCATCTACTGTTAATTAACTTTCCTTTTGAGTCGTTATAGATTCTACGGACATAGTCACATAGCATACCATGTTAGGTAAACAATCAATAAGTATTATCATTAACCTATCTTCTCCTTCTTTTCAGTCTAACTATTCGTTTTATGAAACTTACTTTGTGTTTATGTTTTGGTAACCTTTTGTTAACTTTTAATTGTTAAACTTAAGGTTTTAATCATCTTTTAAGATGTTACTTTAAGTTTAATTAAGGTCATATTTCAGCTTCAATCAACGTCCCTTTCTTTGTATTTATTTTTATTTTTCTCTGCCTTTAGTCTAGGACTGGCGTTGCGGCGCCGTGTCCTTTAGTATAAGCTGAGTTGCATCGCATCTCTCCAGTGTCTTGTCCCACATTTCGGCGCTGTGGTGCCACTTTCATAGGCTTGGGAGGCGTTGCGGCACTGGCCCTGAGCCTTTAATTTTTTTTTAAGTTTTTCATTACAACTCCATTCCGGGCTCGTAACTTACTCGTTATAAGTCGGAATTCGCTCGTTCAAAATCCATTAGTTCACATATCTTGTATACTTCGATTTCATTCAAACCAAATAAGTTTCTGAATCCATTAACACTAAATTCACTATTTAATTTTATAATACAAGTTTGTTTAATGTTCGTGAACGTTCATAACTTGTTTCTTTGTTTTAAGTCAGAATTCGACCATTATTGAGTCCACAACTCTTAAATGCAAAGTTCTACAATATTCCATCAAAAACTAAGGTTTTCAAGTTAAACGGCGACTTTTGACTATCATTTCGAGAATTTTATGATTTCGACGATTATCGTTTAATCTCGTAAATTTTGTCATAACTTCGTTACTTGAGATTTTTACTCCCTTCAAAATGGATTCATTCCATTATTCATACATCTATCATCCTATCCAAGCATATAGCATCTAATCATATATACGATGGTTTTAAACTTATCCATCAACAACATGTGATAAATTTTCATGTGTTCTTCATTATTTCTTACTTAGTTGATTATGATTCCACTTGTATCATGGTTATTAATGTTTAATCCATTAATATCCATCCTTATTACCCCTTATGAAACATGCTCCACTAATAATCACTTCTCTATCAAAATTAAAATTGAAGAGATAAAGATTAAAGGTTTAAGCTTCATTACCTTTTGATGTTCTTGAGTTATTTAGCTCCTTTCTTCTTTGATTACCTGTTATAGCTTTCTTTTCTCTCTCTCAATATAAGGCTTTAGGTATTGGTGAATTTAAACAACCAACAAATGAAAATCTAAGCTCTCTATTTATAGAATTTGCAAGGTGGGGGTATAATGGTCAAAATCACTCACCTCCTTACTATTCTAAACTTGCAAGGAAAGTTTCTCCCTTTGCTTGGCCACCAAGTGGCCGGCCATGACTCACCATGGGGGCCCACATGGGTTGCCCCATGGG
This sequence comes from Panax quinquefolius, assembly GCA_020205615.1. Classification (NCBI taxonomy): domain Eukaryota; kingdom Viridiplantae; phylum Streptophyta; class Magnoliopsida; order Apiales; family Araliaceae; genus Panax; species Panax quinquefolius. Next base: position 65,521,260 of record CM035157.1, read on the forward strand.
TTTTTCTCCTCTGGTGACCCATCGGTTCGATCCACGAGTTCAGTAATTAGTTTGGGCTTAAGTTTAATTCAATTTGGGCCTAACATTAGGCTTAAATTACATTATCTTTGGGCCTTGATTAATTTTGTCATTGGGCCTAAATGATCTTATATTTGACTTGCCAAATTTCACCTTCAAGTTCTACTAGTCCATTAATAATGGTTTATGCTTTCAACGTATAATTCTTGTATACTAGTTCATATAACATTCACTTTATATATTGTATTATCTTTCATATATACTTATATAATACCTTGTATTATACTCATATTCTTCCCCGTACAATAACTCCCTTATTATACATAACCATTAAGTATTCAAATTTAACTTTCCCTAACATTCTCAAATTTGAGTATGCAGGCGAAAAACTGCGTTTATTATAACTGAATTATTATTAAATAATCCATCTTTCCTTAAAATTTTGTCATTACGTATTTCCCAGAAGTTCACCAATAACTCCCGAGCAGAAATAGATGAATAGTGTATTTTGAAGAATTTCTCGGAAAAATTTTATTTTCATCTTGGAAATTCAAGAACTTTATTTCTAGGACTTAGCCAGGATACTATTATCATACCTCTCTTTTAGGTTATAGAATAATCTTCATCTTCCTTACTCGTTATAAATAACATATAATATAATTTTATTCAATATGTATTCAAATAAAATTAATTTACATTATAATCTGATTTTCTCAGTTGTTATATAACATCCTTCGAGACAGATCAACATCATCGGGAACGGATAACATCATTCGAGATGGATCAACATCCTCCCGAATGGATAACATCCTTCGAAATGAATCATCATCCTCTCGAACAGATAACATACTTCGAGACGGATTAACATCCTTTTGAACAGATAACCTCCTTCAAGACTGACCAATATCCTCTCGAACGAATAGCATCCTTCGAGACGGATCAACATCCTCTCAAACGGATAACATCCTTCAAGATGGACCAACGTCCTCTCGAACGGATAACATCCTTCGAGATGGATCAACATCTTCTCGAATGGATAACATCCTTCGGGTCCTCCTGAATGGATAACACATCCTTCGGGACAAACCTGCGTCCTCTCGAATGGATGAAAATCTATCGGTTAATGTAACGCCCCCAAATCTGGGTACTTTTAACCCACAGATATGGTGCTACACGGTACTAATAACTATACATTCATTTCATCGAAACAACATCAAAATGATTGTATTTACTATATTCTTATTACAATAGTAATGAATCCTTTCCTAGGTTCTGTAACCAAATACATTCTTCATTTGTCATAGTATAATTCATATAAATATACTAGTATATTATAGGATAAACTACTTATCCATCTTAGCTTTTCTTTTATCTTTTTTAGAACCCTCGGTTCGCTCTGCCTTAGCTGCAATCATATAATTCAAGCAAGAACTGAGCATAACTAGCTCAGCAAGTCTAGCAATATATAATACAAGTACCACGTCGAGAATTATATGATTATTCTTTATTAAATGAACAAATAGCTATGAAGTACTATGAAACATTGAGATAGCACTTTTCATTCTCATAAAACCATTCCAAAGTACATACAGTAACTTAGGAATTCTGAGTAGGTCAAAAGACCTTAACATTTTCTTTTGATTTTCATTCATGAAAAGGACAACCCGGCATTAAGTCCATAAGTCTGATATATCTTATCAGCACTTCTAGGTGATCAGCCTATAGTACTCTATATTGATCAACACTCATCCGTTAAACGTATCTACGTTTAAGTTTTGGCAACCTCACGTGCCCATCGAATAATCGATGTAAAATACTTTTGTTTATTCGTACTTAGGCTTACCTTTGAATCCGTACCAAACACTTGGTATAGGATAGCGTTATCAATACTATATCTAAAGACTTGTAAAAAAATCAATCAAACTCTTAATATTTGTCTAGCCGAGTTAAAACTGGCATCGACTCTTTCATAAAATAATTCATGCATATTATAACATGAATCATAAAAACTTTGTTAACACGAAGGTTAGACAAGCGTTAAGGAAACTTGCCTTCAAGCGACTTCAATTAAAATTCAATAGTTCTTAGTCTTTACAGTTTCTACATGATATATTTTGTTGGAAGAATGCATATTTTGATTTGATGTTTAAAGTTAATGCTCATGATTATATGTAAAGTCCTTCAAGGAATATATGTACAAGGACTTAGTGATATATCAAATTTGTTAGGTTGATCTTAGCTTTTAATGTTCATCATTCTATAAACGAATGTATAGATAAAGAGATCAAAGATGTTAGGTTGATCTATAACTTGAAAGGAATAGATAGGCCTTGAGAAGAATCGCAGTCTATCAAGCTGATCAACAGATTGCAGAATCTAAGGCAGGATCGTAGAGCTTAGAAGATTGTAGTGTATCTGCCTTGAAGGGCCTCTCTAGAAATCGTAGAGTGGTCCAGACATTTGCTGAAGCTAACTTAGAGATTGTAGTGTGCTTTTGAAAATGTAGAGTCTGCAAAACGAGCAAGTGAAGATCGTAGTGTGCAATCCTTGAGAGAGATCATAGTGTTCTCTTCAGACCAAGCACCAATGTGACAAGACACCACAATATGGATCGTAGAGTACCATCTGCCTTGTGTCAGAAGCATCAAGCCTTACTTTTGTTTGAAGACAAATTCTAACAAAAGTGGAATGGGTTTGAAATGTTGAAGTCCTCACCAGTCCCAATGGTACAAAAGATATCCTTAGTATTCAACAAAAGGAACGTATTCAATAAGATAAGGAAAGGACCATAGGACAGAGGAAAAACACCTTTTTAGGTGTTAGGTGAGAAAGCAGTATGTTGTGTCAGTGGGCCAGAATGCAATTCAGAAGGTTTGCAGAAAAGCCTCCATCAAAAGTTCAGAAATGTCAAACGCATTTAATGCTTCAACAAATGGCTTCAACGGATAGATTTCAAGGATCACATATATGCAGAACATATGCAGATAAGAGATCAAAGCAAGCATTGAACAAAATTGCACAAGAACACTCAACGCTCAACTCTACGATCTGAGAAAAAGAGGAAGCTTGCTCAGCTACTCAGTTCTTTCGAACAAGTGCTTAACTGCAACTGAGTAGCATCAATCACGAACTCAACAACTACCAATCAACTGAAGTAAGAGTTCCAAGTCAGAAGGACTTGGAGAGTTCAAAGTGAACTGTGAAAAACCAAGTCTGTTGGACTTGAAGAGTTCAAGAGTGAACTAAGAAATGCCTAGATCACCGGGTTCAGAAGGAATCATGAGATTCGTAAAGTGTAAAAGACATCCTTAGTGGATTTCCTACTCGAGGAGTAGAAGAGTGGACTAGGATCTTTAAGTGATCTGAACCACTTAAAAACAACTGTGTCTATTTCATTCCTGCTATAACTGTTATAACTGTTATAACTGCCTCACTCTTATTAACTCTATCTAAAAGGGAGTTCAAAGAAACCTTAATTCCACTGTGTTTAAATCATTATCAAAACTAACTAAGTAAAACAAAAAGATTTTTTAAATATCTATTCAACCCCCCCCCCCCCTTCTAGATAACTATTGTACCTCCGGGAACAAACATATTCACATAGCATACTGGAATTAGCTACAAAACAATCTAATCACATTATTTTTACCAAATCTCTCTTCTATAACTTAACTGAATTTATTTCATAAATAATATTCATTTCGAGTTACTTATCCTTCATTACGGCTTATTAACATTCATGTGTCATAAACCGACACTCAACAACCATCGATTAAATACAATAGTAGTTGAAACCCTAATTGATATGTTAACTCAGATGAATTCCTCTCGGACCACCTACATCAGACTCCGTATAGTACGTACATAGGTTTTACCTTCACTTCTTATCATTTACGTATTTTTCACATCTATTATATAATGTATAATATTAGGTTGCGCGTTAAACTTGAATACGATTAAAGAGTTAAGTTCTTGTACTTTACGTCCTTCGTTTAATTATTCTTAATCAACGATAAATTCCTAAGATCATCGTTAGACATGTTATTTAGGACATATCTTTTCATGTTTATTAAGTATATACATGCCCCATAGTTATCCTGTAAACAGTTGGGTTCATAAATAACTAAGTTGGACTTTTTCTCTTAAGTGCCTGCGGCCGCCATTTATATATATAATCGATAAATGCCTTTGCAAGCAAATTAGTAATAGCTAATCCCGAATCAAGGCTTGTGGAGCCAATTTCATAGGCTTGGGAGGCGCTGCGGCGCCGACCCTGAGCCTTTGAAATTTTTTTAAGTTTTTCATTTCAATTTTTTCCGGGCACGTAACTTGATCGTTATAAGTCAGAATTGGCTCGTTCAAAAGTCAATATCTTATATATTTCATATACTTCGATTTCATTCAAACCGAAGTAGTTTTTAAATCCGTTAACAATGAATTTACTATTTAACTTTTCTATTACGCATTTGTTTAACATTCTTGAACGTTCATAACTCGTTTCTTTGTTTTAAGTCGGAATTCGACCATTCTTGAGTCCATGACTCTTAATCATGTTATTCTATGATACGCCATCGAAAACTAAGGTTTCCAAGTTAAACAGTGACTTTTGATTACTAATCTGGGAATTCTACGATTTCGACGAATATCGTCTAATCTCGTAAATTTTGCCATAACTTCGTTACTCGAGATTTATACACCAAACCAAATGGAACCAATCCATTGATTCATTATCTATAACCTAACTAAGCAATATGCAGATAACAACCAATTCAACGTTTTAATGACTTTCTTCGATTAAAACTTAATTAATTGCTTATGATTCTTATTGATACATGGCTTATTAATGTTTTAATTCAATAATAGCCATCCTTATTACTCCGGAATAAACATGCTCCACTAATTCATATTTCTCTATGAAAAATATATTATAAAAAGAATCGCTGACTAAAGTTTACGTATTGTTAACTTAGTGTTCTTCGTGTTCTTGACTTAAGCTTGAATACTTTGCTTTTATTCCTCTTGATTACTTGTTATTGCTCTTCTATCTCTCTCAATATATTGTCAAATGTTGGTTAAAACAACAAATGAACTAACATAGCTTCTCTTATATAGAAAAACCAAGTGGAGGGCAATTTGGTCATAAAGCTCACCTCCTTACTATTCATTTCTTTCCCACCAAGCTTCCTACTTTATTTGGCCACCAAGTGGCTAGCCCACATGCCCTTTTTGGGGGACCCATATGGGTTGCCCCATGGGTTTTACCCATCCGATGATCCATCTGTTCGACCCACAGTTTAGTTTCTTGGTTTGGGCTTAGAATTAATTACTATCGGGCCTACCTTAGGCTTGATTTAATTCAACATTGGGCTTGACATAAATCTCATCCAATTGGAATTGACAAAGTCTAGGTCCAATTACTAAAGTCCATTAAGAACTAATCGTATTCTACTCGTATAATTCTAGTATTCCCTTCGTATATAGCACGTACGATGTTTGTATTATTCGTCGTAATAATTTTCATACTAAACTTGTATAATAACCAATATCATACTCGTACTTCTCACGTATAATAACTATAATTATTATATATAGTCATTTAGTTCTCAAAACTAACTTTTCCTAACACTTAGGTTTTAAGTCTGCAGGAGAAAACTTTGTTTGTCATAACTGAAATATTATTGGATATTCCATCTCGTCTTAGAATTCTATTATTACGCATTTCTCAGAAATTCATAATTAATCCCCAAGCAGAAACGGATGAATAGTGTTTTTACGAAAATTTCTAAGAAAACTTTTATTTTTGACTTGGAAATTCAAAACAATTAATCCTAGCACATACCCAGAATCCTAACCACATCAGCACATTATAGGTCATAGAACGACCTTTAAACAGTTTACTCACGTAAATAAACAATTAAATTTATTTAATTCAAATAATCAAATAAAAATTTAATTTACATAAAATCTGATTTTTCTCGGGCGTTACATTCTTCCCCCTTATAAGGATTCTGTCCCCAGAATCTCGATACAATTACTTAAACAAATAGAGAAAATTTTCCTTCATTTTACTCTCGAGTTCCCACGTTGCTTCTTCGGCATTATGGTTCCTCCAGATTACCTTCACCAAAGGTATTATCTTATTTCTCAAAACTTGTTCCTTCCTATCCACAATCTGAATTGGAAATTCTTCATACGTTAAGTCTTTTTCTACTTGAATAGATTTATACTCTATTACATGCTTGTACTAACACGTGAATCACATTATGTATTCGTTCCATCTCTAGAGGTAAAGCTACTTCATAAGCTACCTCTCCTACCCTCCTTAAAATTTCAAAAGGTCCTATAAACCTTGGACTTAACTTCCCTTTTTTTCCAAAATGTATCTTCCCTTTCTAAGGCGACACATTCAGAAAGACATACGAACTGACCTCAAACTCCCTCTTCTCACGGTGAGGATCTGCATACTTCTTTTATCTATCCTGAGCCACTACCAATCGAGTACATATTAACTTCACCATGTCTGTCGTTTGTTGTACCAATTCAGGTCCCAACATCCGACGTTCACCTACTTCATCTCAACACAATGGAGTTCTGCACTTCTTCCCATATAACGCTTCGTAAGGCGGAATGCCTATACTAGTGTGAAAACTATTGTTGTAAGCTAATTCCACCAAAGGCAGATGTTTGTCCCAACTCCCCTTGAAATCCGTAACACAAGATCTTAACATATCTTCTAACGTTTGAATTGTCCATTCACTTTGTCTATCCATCTAAGGATGATAAGCTGTACACAACCTCAATTGCATTCCCAGTTGCTTTTGTAAACTTCTCCAGAAATTTGATGTGAATCGTGGATCATGATCTGACATAATCGAAACAGGTACTCCATGTTTTGAATAACATAAAGTTTAGCCTATTACTCTAGATTATACCTAACCCCTATCGGTAAAAAGTGAGCCGATTTTATCAAACGATCTACTATTACCCAGATAGCGTCGTATCCCTTCCTCGTCATTGGAAGTCCCACCACAAAGTCCATCATGATATGCTCCTATTTCCACTCTGGAATCTCTAGTAATTGCAATAATCCACTCAGTCGTTGGTGTTCTGCCTTAACTTTTTGACAAGTTAAACACTTACTAACATATTCTGCTATCTCTCTTTTCATGTTTGGTCACCAAAAGTTCTGTCAAAGGTCTTGATACATCTTAGTACTACCCGGATGTATTGAGTACCTCGAGCTATGGGCCTCTCCCATTATCTCTTTTTTAATCCCGCATCACCCGGAATTCAAATTCTTCCTTCAAAACGAAGTAATCCTTCTTTATCAAGGGTATACCTAGTCTTCTCTTTATCCTCTATTCTCTTATTTATTCGTTCGCACTCCTCATTACCTAGTTTTACTTCCTTAACTCATTCTGTTATTGTTGGTCGAGTCTCCATTGTGAATAATATCTCTATCGATTCACTCAGTAATTTAACTTCTAGCTCCATTCTTGTCATCTCCGTTACTAACTCATTCTGAGTTGTTAACATTGATATTTTTTCCCTACCCTTCCTACTTTAAGCATCGGCCACTACGTTTGTTTTTCCTGGATGATATAAAATATTCCAATCATAATCTTTTATCAATTCTAACCACCTCCTTTGCCTCATATTCAACTCCTTCTGTGTGAAGATATATTTTAGACTTTTATGGTCCGTGTATATCTCACACTTCTCCCCGTATAGATACTGTCTCCATATCTTTAATGCAAAAACTAATGCTGCCAATTCTAGGTCATGAGTAGGGTAGACCTTCTCATAATCCTTTAACTGGCGTGATGCATACACAATGACATTGCCATGCTGCATGAGCACGTAACCCAGTCCTCTATGTGAAGCATCGCTATAAACTATAAAATTTCCCGTATCATCTGGTAAAGATAATACAGGTGCCTCACTTAACCTCCTTTTTAGTTCTTGAAAACTATTCTCACACTTCTTAGTCCACACATACTTTACTAATTTCCTTGTCAAACTCGTCAATGGAGTAGCTATTTTAAAAAAAGTCCTGGATGAACCTTCGATAGTATCCCGCTAACCCCATTAAACTCTGAACCTCGGTTGGTGTTTTTGGTTGTTCCCAATTATCAACTACTTCCACCTTTGCTGGATCAAAGAAATTCCATCTTTATCAATAACATGTCCTAAACACTGCACTCTCTCAAGCCAAAATTCACAGTTAGTGAATTTCGCATACAACTTCTCCTTCCGTAGTGGTTCCAACACTATCCTCAAATGTTCGGTGTGATCTTCTGGCATCTTAGAATTGAAAGTAATATGCATACAAGCCAATCATGTTTGATGATAAAGCATATACTTTGTAACAATCTTATTCATTTATTAATAAAAAGTATTAATTTATTAAAGGCTTTTAATTATCTACATGATGCTGTTTTATAATATGTGATAAACCCATAGTTTTAAGCAATGCTTTTAGAATAATGATGATGATCATTCTAATGAGATCTAAATTCTTAGAAAGCTTAAAACTAAAATAGTTCCCAATCATTGGATTACTAAATTGGGGATTAGTGAATCCGGATAGATTGGTACATACGTTGCTTGCTCATTGGATGAGGATGATTGATCTCATGATCATTTGTGTGGAGACACTAAAGCAAGTATGTAGGTGCTTATTAGAGAATAAGTTCACTGAACGTGGCTCGCTAAGGAATACCTAATGGAGTTTTATTTGCTGTCAATAGGAATTCTCTGTAGTGATAGTAGTACAAGTAATCCTTGACTTGAGATCATCATAGTATCTTGTGTATGATGAGTTATACTTTGACTTATTCCTTAAGACCCTTAGGGTATATCAAAGGGTATGCTTGGGTATAATAAGTTGTATATGGAGATAATGTATGATCAATAAAGAATCTACCACTTCTAATAAAAGAAGAGAAATGTCCTATGTGATTCGATAAATGACAACCCAAAGAGTCCTTGGTAAAAGGCGTAATGAAATTAGAAAGGAGTTTCTAATTTGCATTATTTGGAGTTGTGCATTTAAGGATCGAAATACATATAATTAAATAAAATAAGACTTGACAAAGAATTCCATGCCTTATATTTAATTGGGACATTGTATGGTGGAAGGATTGAATTGTACGGTAGACTATTTACTCAAAGGTTCTTTAATGATTAATGTTGAAATCTATATTATCCGGAAAGTCGTTGATCGCTAGGAGAGGCTTATCCCTATTGTAGAATAAATATTATTTATTTAAATAAATTAATTATTTAATTTATTTATTTAATTAAGATTAGAATTGTTCTAATTGATATATTCACAACCGCTTAATATGGAGAACCTAAAGGGTCACACCATAAAAGGAAGAATAATTATTTAAGAAGTTAATGGCATAATCGTAATAATATATTTAAGTATATTTAATTTAATCTATGGTGATAGAATAAATTAAATAGCTTAATATTTATTATTTAATATTTTAGAAATATTAAATATAAATTAATAAGAGGAGTCTTATTAATATTATTACAATTATTATTATTTTAATTTCTAAAAGAGTTTAGGAATTAATTTAATATAAGTACTCTCATTTATTCCTAATTGATTAGGAAGGAAAATTAATTAAAGGAGTTTAATTAATTATCCCTAATAAGATTAGGGAGCTTAATTAATTAAAAGAATTTAATTAATTAAATAAAACCAATTCCTTAATTATTAAGATGGGTTGCCCACATCTATAAATAAGAGGAGTCTTATTATGGGTGGTAGGGGTTGTTGACTTTTTCAACATACAACATAATTCCAATTGTTGGGAGAGTACACCTTTTCTATAGAGATAGAAAAACTAGGGTTTAGCCAACCACCCCTTCTTCTTGAATTTTCTTCTTCCTCGGTGGATCACCTCTAGAGGCCAAACATTTGGGTGGCTAACGCCGATCAAAGGAAGGAACCAAACCCGGTGGATTCAAGATTGAACGCGAAAGGATTTGGAGGTGAACTTGTACACGAGGAAGCTCGATCTTCAAGGGTATGATTTATTCTTTATCTTTTCGCTTAATTAATAATTGTGTATAAAGGTGATCCGGGTATATGGTTTGTAAATTTTTAAACTCGATTTTTACACGCTCAGCATTAATTTTTGCAATTTGATTGCTTTCATGAATATTACAAACCTAATGATTGGCATCGAGCCAAACCTTTATGCGAATTATTAATTGTTCAGATTTGATATGTATGTTGATATGTGTTTAGAACAATTTAATTGGGCATAATTTAATTGTATAAAATTTAAATAAATAAATAAATAAAAAACGTGAATAAACTGATCCACGAATCCTGTTGCGCAATTATTTTTTTTTTACCAAATGTCACATCTTTGTTTTATGACATGCACTTTTAAATTGAATCGATTGTTTTTCTTTCCAAAGACTTTTGTGTCATCCAAATAAAAAAAAAAAAAAAACGGCAGGAATTCATGTGAAAAGGTTCGGCTATATATTATATATATATATGATATATATATATGTAGTATATATATATATATTACACGCTGCACTTAAATAAAGGTAACAGGAAATTTTTGAAGAATGGTTAATATATATATATACTCGGTACTATTATATATATATATATATATATATATATATATATATATTATATACTATTAATATATATATATATTATTCTTACTTATTTTATAATTAAAATAAAAGTTTATTTTAATCTTAAAATAAAAGTTTATTTTATTGTTAAAATAAAAAGTTTATTTTAATTTTAAAATTAGAATTTCATGCTAACTAATTAGAGTTGGAATTGGATTCCATGATAACTAATTGGAGTTGAAATTGGATTTTATTTTTCCTTAAATAAAGGAGTTTATTTAGATATGAAATAAGATTTCATATTATTCAAAAATAAAGGAGTTTATTTATGAATAGAAAAGAGAATCCATGTTTCCTTAAATAAAGGAGTTTATTTAGATATGAAATAAGATTTCATATTATTCAAAATAAAAGAGTTTATTTGTGAATAGAAAAGAATATCTCGTGTTTCCTTTAATAAAGATTTTTTTTTTTATGGAATTGGATTCCATAATTAATTAAAATAAAAGAGTTTATTTTAATTAAAGATTTTTTTATATATATATATGGAATTGGATTCCATAATTAATTAAAATAAAGGAGTTTATTTTGATTAAAATTTTGATTAAAATAAAATAGTTTATTTTATTCAAAATTGGATAAATTAAAATAAAATAGTTTTATTTTGATTTAAATTTGGATTAAAATAAAGGAGTTTATTTTGATTCAAAATAGATTTTATACTAACTAAATTTGCCCATTAAATGATATCAATATATATATTAAATGTTTATTATTCATGAGATGAATGTTATTTATTAATGCATATGGTGATGTGTATGATAATAAATGGGATTGATTATGGACTATCAATTAATATGATTGGATTTTATTTTAGTTGATGCATGAATGTATGGGTTTTTATTAAATGGGGTCTGCAAGACTGCCTTCTCTAATTTTTTCTTAATGTAAATTCTATCTTCCTCCTATGTATTTCCCTCGATCACGATCAAGGTTTCTATTTATTTTAAATAGTTTTGTAATAGGAATAGTTAGAATTAACTTTGAAAAATTGGAGATCAAGGAGCAAGGAGCGCTTGAAGACCCGCTTTGTAATGGAGCCCGGTTTAAATGTAATAGTTATATTTAAATATTATTTCTTGCACCCCTAGGGTTTGACCTTTTGGTTCACTTGGTGGCTCTAGTGAACCAAACTAGAATAAAAGTCCATAATCAATCCGTAGAATATAGTATTCTATATGTGCATGCTTATACTATATATATTATATATTATGCAAACATGCTTCGCATGTTCATTAATATGACGCGTATTTTATATATATATGTGCATGCTTAAACAAGATGAGACAAATTAATAACAAACCCTCAATTTTTATATTAAGTCCTAAGCGCTCAAAGATATTTGGAATATCGAACGTCAGCTTTCTAGCATGATAAAATTAATAGAGTATTAAATATTTAATATGAGTTTGTTGTGTCACCACAAGGCAAGTATTAAGTATTTAAGATGTTAATTTATCACATTTGATGCTTATAAAGAAAATTGAACAATATTGTTTTGTTGTGTCACCACAAGGATGATATTTTTCTTTTTGAATATATGGAGTGCTAGGTTGGACTTAACTTGGATAATTTTGATTCTTGATGTGCCACCACTTGATCAAAATAATCTGAGAGGAAAAATACAAGGAGTTACATAGTTGATGTAATTGACAAAAGTTGTCTACCTATTTATTTATATATACTTTGTTGTGTCACCACAAGGCTATATACATTTGAAATGGGATCCTTATTCTCACTAGCAAATCTTTAATTAGATTTTGCCGAACTATATAAGTGAGGGTAATATAGTTTGAAGAAAATAGTGGGAGATACCAATTTAAAACAAGACCTAAATTATTTTGGTAATTAATAAAAGAATGTATGTTAAAATGTTGTTAATTACAAATTCATTTACAAAATTTTACAATGTCTAAAATTACTATCATCATGAAGCATATTAGATGTTAAATTAACTGCATCAATTAAACGGATTGGTTAAGGAATTTGAGAATAGTTCTCATAAATGAAAAAGCTATCTTATGTCCTTAATACGCCTATCCTCAAGAATGGTTGCGCATAATGCCTCCGAGGAAGACATTGCTACTTTTAGAAAGTGGCAAGATGATGCACAGTTGGCTCAATGCATCATGCTCGTATCCATGAGTAACGAGCTTAAGCGTCAGCATAAAACTATGGATGCTCCTACTATATTCCTGCACATCAAGTAGTTGATGGTGAGGAAAGTAGGACTGATAGATATCCGATATCTAAGGAGCTCTTCCGATCTAGAATGGCCAATGACACTATAGTAGGTCCTTAACATTATCAATTTGATTGATCAATTAGGACAACGAGTTTTGTCATGGATGAAGAGTTGAGCCAAGATTTGATCTTGCACTCACTCCCGGACTCCTTTCACAATTGTTGTGAATTTTTCATATGAACAAGCTAGATATCAGCCTCGCTGATTTGCTTAACATATTGAAAATGTTGAGAGTCACTTTCCAACCAAGAAAACCAAGTCTTACCGGTAGGGGCCAAAGGATCTTCCTCAAAAGAAGAACGATTCAAAGAAGGTAAATGAAAAGACAAAAACAAGGATAATAAGAATAATATCGATACGGATAGCAAAGGAGTTTGCTTCCACTACAATAAGCCTGAGACAATTGGAAAGAAATCATGAGAAGCATCTTGCAGAGGCTAACCAAAGAAGCTTAGTGAAGTTTCTACATAATACGCTTTTGTTCATGATTGAAATAAATTTTTCTTTAAGTCAAGGTTCTACTTGGGTATTGGATACCGACTTTGGTTATCATAAATATAGATTTATGAAGGGACCAAGCGAAGTAGAAAGCTAAACAAATATAAGTAATCCTATAAAGGAAATGTAGCAAAGGTTGCCATATTAGCCATAGAAACTTATAGTTTAGCAATGCCTACTACCAAATCAATTAAGTCAATAAGTTGTTATTGTATTCCAGCTTCTTGTTAAAAAAATTATTATTTCCATTTCATTGTTGGACAATGAAATTTTTGGTATTATAATTAAGAACAATTGTTGTTCTATTTATAATAATAATGTTTTGTATAGAACTGGAATATTACTTAATAAATTTTGTATACTTGACTTACATAAAAATTATTTTGTAAATTGAACAAATTAGTATAAGAAAAGGAGATGATCATTCAAAGAGTTGAATGTATGTATTTGAAGAAATACAAGTGTGAATTATTTTAAAGGTTCAAAAATTCAGAAGTGAAACAAATTGACAAAGTATTAAGATTCTTTGATTAGATCAAGGAATAAATACTTGTGCAATAAGTTTCTAAATCATCTCAAATGGTTTTCTCATAATGGAAACATCCTGATACGCAATAATTGATTGATGTATCTAAATGGAAAAATCATACCTTGTTGGACATGGTATGGTCCATTATGATTTTACCGACATTCCAGTATCCTTCTGGGATAATGTCCTAGAAATGGCTGCATATCTACGAAAATGGTAACCTCAAAATCCGGCCCCAAGACTCCATAAAAGTTATGGACAAGGAGGATTCCTAATCTTAAGTATGTTAAGATAAGGGGTTGTCCAACTTATGTGAAAAGGTTTCAAAAGGATAAGCTTGGGACAAGATTTGACAAATACAGATTTGTGGGACATCCTAAAGTAAGTTTAGGGTATATGTTCTATAATCCTACTTAGCAAAAGGTGTTTGTTACGAAACACGCTGCCTTCTAAGATAAAGGTGTTTATCATTGAAAGAGCTAGTGGGAGGATTATAGATCTTGAAAAGTTCATGATCCACAAAACACTATAAGTCAAATAAGAGGAACCTCAGAGATGAATTCTATTGTACCACAAACCAAATCGTAATCTGAATAGTACCAAAGATACCTAGGAGGTATGGATTCATCATGGATGATGATGATGAGGTACGCATCATAGAAGATGATGATCCAGAGTAACATACGATGAGGTAAGAGTTCTAGTGTGCACAAAAGGGTCAGTGGGAGCATCGTGAAATTTCTAGTATTATATGTTGATATACTACGGATGAGAAATTACATACCAATGCTACAATCAGTAAAGATAAAGTTGTCTAAACAATTGTCCATGAATGATTTGGGAAGAGTATCATTATTGGGGATAAAATCTATATAGATAGATTTAAAAGGATGCTCGACTTAACCCAAGGAACGTATAATCATTTGATGCTAAAGTTGTTTAGCATGGCAAACTCCAAGAGATGTCTCATATCGATGAGCTATGGAGTGTATCTCTCTTAATAGTCCCCACAGACTCCTGAAAAGAGAGGTCGCATGAGTGACTATCATGTATGCAATGAAATATACGAGACCTGATGTTGATCAGTCATATTATGGAGAAGTTCACTATGAGTCAGTGAAAAACATCTTAAAGTGCTTAACCCAAGACTAAGGATGTGATCATATTCATGGTGGGTCTAAATTAAAACTAGAGGGCTTAACAGACTCAAGTTTTTCGCATGCACTACAAGACGACGTAAAATCCACTTTAAGGTAAAGTGTTACCTTGAGCAGTGCAGTGCGAATCGAAAAGGTTCCAAACAAAAAAGAGTTCTTTGGTTTAGTGATAAAGACAAAGTAAATAGCTATAAATGAAGTCGCAAGTTGATTGTTTGGATTAAAAGTTCATTACGTAACTAGGAATAGTTCCTAAGTCTCATCTTTGATCTAAACATGTGTTGTGGCACTTTCATTTGATTATTAGAATCATTGAAGATGGGAAATCACTATAGAGATAGTGGACTCTCATGAACAACATTACATATCCATTAACTAAAGCTTATCCAACAAACAGGATAATCGCCACTTAGAGAAGAAGAGTATGAGTTACCATGGCGATTGGCTTTAGTGCAAGTGGGAGATTGAAAGTAATATGCATACAAGCCAATCATGTTTGATGATAAAGCATATACTTTGTAATAATCTTATTCATTTATTAATAAAAAGTATTAATTTATTAAAGGCTTTTAATTATCTACATGATGTCGCTTTTTATAATATGTGATAAACCCATAGTTTTAAGCAATGCTTTTAGAATAATGATGATGATCATTCTAATGAGATCTAAATTCTTAGAAAGCTTAAAACTAAAATAGTTCCCAATCATTGATTACTAAATTGGGGATTAGTGAATCCGGATAGATTGGTACATACGTTGCTTGCTCATTGGATGAGGATGATTGATCTCATGATCATTTGTGTGGAGACACTAAAGCAAGTATATAGGTGCTTATTAGAGAATAAGTTCACTGAACGTGGCTCGCTAAGGAATACCTAATGGAGTTTTATTTGCTCGTCAATAGGAATTCTCAGTAGTGATAGTAGTACAAATAATCCTTGGACTTGAGATCATCATAGTATCTTGTGTATGATGAGTTATACTTTGACTTATTCCTTAAGACCCTTAGGGTATATCAAAGGGTATGCTTGGGTATAATAAGTTGTACATGGAGATAATGTATGATCAATAAAGAATCTACCACTTCTAATAAAAGAAGAGAAATGTTCTATGTGATTCGATAAATGACAACCCAAAGAGTCCTTGGCGTTAAGGCGTAATGAAATTAGAAAGGAGTTTCTAATTTGCATTATTTGAGTTGTGCATTTAAGGATCGAAATACATATAATTAAATAAAATAAGACTTGACAAGAATTCCAATGTCTTATATTTAATTGGGACATCAGATGGTGGAAGGATTGAATTATACTAGAACTATTTACTCAAAGGTTCTTTAATGATTAATGTTGAAATCTATATTATCCTGGAAAGTCGTTGATCGCTAGGGAGGCTTATCCCTATCAGTAGAATAAATATTATTTATTTAAATAAATTAATTATTTAATTTATTTATTTAATTAAGATTAGAATTGTTCTAATTGATTTATTCACAACCGCTTTAATATGGAGAACCTAAAGGGTCACACCATAAAAGGAAGAATAATTATTTAAGAAGTTAATGGCATAATCGTAATAATATAGTTAAGTATATTTAATTTAATCTATGGTGATAGAATAAATTAAATAGCTTAATATTTATTATTTAATATTTTAGAAATATTAAATATAAATTAATAAGAGGAGTCTTATTAATATTATTACAATTATTATTATTTTAATTTCTAAAAGAGTTTAGGAATTAATTTAATATAAGTACTCTCATTTATTCCTAATTGGATTAGGAAGGAAAATTAATTAAAGAAGTTTAATTAATTATCCCTAATAAGATTAGGGAGCTTAATTAATTAAATAAAACCCAATTCCTTAATTATTAAGATGGGTTGCCCACATCTATAAATAAGAGGAGTCTTATTATGGGTGGTAGGGGTTGTTGACTTTTTCAACATACGACATAATTCCAATTGTTGGGAGAGTACACCTTTTCTATAGAGATAGAAAAACTAGGGTTTAGCCAACCACCCCTTCTTCTTGAATTTTCTTCTTCCTCGGTGGATCACCTCTGAGGCCAAACATTTGGGTGGCTAACGCCGATCAAAGGAAGGAACCAAACCCGGTGGATTCAAGATTGAACGCGAAAGGATTTGGAGGTGAACTTGTACCTGAGGAAGCTCGATCTTCAAGGGTATGATTTATTCTTTATCTTTTCGTTTAATTAATAATTGTGCATAAAGGGTGATCCGGGTATATGGTTTGTAAATTTTTTAAACTCTGATTTTACACGCTTCCGCATTAATTTTTGCAATTTGATTGTTTTCATGAATATTACAAACCTAACAAGAATAGACTAGAATATCATCAACAAACAATATGACTAACTTGTCCAAATATTGTTTGAACACTCTGTTCATCATATCCATAAATGTGACTGGCGCATTAGTCAATCCAAATGACATAACCAGAAACTCGTAATGACCAAAACGAGTCCTGAACGCCGTCTTAGGTATATCCTCCTTCCTCACTTTTAGTTGATGGTACACCGTATGCAAATATATCTTAGAAAAATACTTTGCCCCTTTCAATTGATCAAATAGATCATCGATCCTGGGCAATGGGTATTTATTCTTAACCGTTAACTTATTCAACTCACGATAGTCGATACAAAGTCGTAACTATCCATCCTTCTTCTTTATAAACAATACTGGTGCTCCCCACGGAGACACACTCGGTTGAATGTACTTCTTGTCTAATAGTTCTTTTAATTGAACCATTAACTCCTTCATCTCTACCGGCGCCATCCTATATGGTGCCCTAGAAACTGGTGTCGTACCCAGTAACACATCAATTACAAATTCGACCTCCCTATCCGTTGGAAGACCTGGTAACTCATCTGGAAATACATCCGCGAATTCTTGTACTATAATTATATGTTCCAATGATGCTTCCACTCTCTGAGTATCCACAACATGGCACATGTATCCTATACACCCCTTCCTTAACATCTTCCTAGCTTGTGTCATGGTTAGACAACAAGAACGTCCCGGTGATTTACTACCGTAGAACACTACCTTGGGTTTCTTAAAAATCCGAAGGTTCACCCTCTTTCTTTGACAATCTATTATAGCCTTACGATTAATCAACCAATCCATACCGAGAATTATATCAAATTCTCCCAACCTTATCGATATAAGATCTACCGATAATCTGTTACCTCTAATATCTACGAAATAATTTCTATGAATATGTTCAATGGGAATTATCTCTTCGTTCGCTACCTTAATGTTTAAAGATATTTCTAATCTTTCCGGGAATATACCTAATAGCTTAGCAAATTCACATGCTATAAAAGAACAAGTAGCACCCGAATCAAATAGCACATAAGAATTTATCTCATGAACTAGAATAATACCTGCTACTACATCCGCTGATGCAACAACATCTTGGACAGTCATATTAAAAGTACGGGTCATGGGTCTACCCGACGGTGTTAGTCCAATAATGGATAACTTACCACTACTAGCACCCTTGCTACCCTCTGACCCTTTCTTTAGGCAATTCCTTGCCATGTGGTCCATCGACCCACATACAAAAGAGCCCTGGTTCTTCTTAGGGTTAGGTATATTAGGTGATATATAACCCTCCTGCCCACAGTTATAACAATCGACTTCCCCTTAAGACAGACTCTTAGATGAGCTTTTCCCCATGTCTTGCATGCTTCGATCCTACACTTAGGATCCCCTTGTTTAAATCCAGTATTCCCGGAGTTAAAACTCTTCCTCTTGGGCACACTTCCACTGCCACCTGCTCCCTCCGTCTTAGATACTCCCTCTCCTTTGCTCTTATTCTTTCTCTCTTTCTGGTATTGGCTTAAAGCCTCACTACCACCCTCAGCAATAATTGCTTTCAACAGAATGGTTCCATACGAAGCACTCTGAAACATAAAAATCCGACTATAGAGCCAGGGTTTCAGTCCCTGCTCAAACCTACGAGCCTTCCTCTCCTCGGTGTCCACTTGATGTGTGACAACCCGAGAATTTTAAAAAAAATTAAAATCATAATTGATTGATTTAAGGTTCAATATTAGAACCTAGACAGAAAATAAGTGTATGCATTTGATATTTCTAGGAAGGAATTTTCAGGATTTCAAAATTCTATGAAGGATTTTGGTGAATTATTCAGGATTAAGTATATATGTGAATATGGTATTATATGTGTACAGAATGTGGTTAAGGGTCAAGGGTTGACCAGATAAGCTATATATGTGGCAAACCGAAAATTTATATTAAGAACGTCAATGTTCATTTAGAAAACTGTAACGAGTGATAAGAAACCCTAGAAATCAGTTTTGGAAACCCTAATTTAAGTTTCGGGGATTTCAAAACCCTAATTCGTAATATGAAACCCTAATTTGGGAGCTTGTAGATAAGTATAAAGGTTTTTATGTTATTGATTATATGTTTAATTAGGGATAACCCTAATTGATTATTAAAAAACCCTAATTGTTCAGCTGGAAACCCTAATGAACAATTTTATCCTTAATTGCTAAATTAACAATTTTAATTAGGAAATATTAATCCTAATTATCAAGCTTGAATTATGATTAAGAAATTTTATTATAATTATAGAATCCTAATTATAATTTTGAAATATTAATTTTATATTCTGAAAATCCTAATCTGGAAATTCTAGAAAATTGAATTATGGAAACCTTAGGTTTTAACCCTAAGGGTTAAACCCTAAGGGTTGGATTAAATGACAACTTTAGAATTAAAATGGTATGCAAAAAGACTAGAATGCCCTTTTGCAATTCTTTAATGAGTTGGTGTGTAGGTTTTGACCTTAAGTGAGTTGTTAACCAAACCTAAGCCTAGCATGTGACTTATATCTCCCAAATCAACAGCAATATCAGCCAACATTCATTGCATCATACTTTTATAGATTAAAAAGAGAGAAAAAGGCTCACTTGACTTTTTAAAATAGCCAAGATCATTCTCTTTCTAGATTTTTGGGTATGAGAATGAAAGTAGGTGATAAGTAAAGAAAATATCAGCTCTTAGATTTCCAATATCATATCACAAGGATCAGATTCAAGATCAAGCATTAGAAAGGTATAAAACCCCTAAATTTGAAATCCATGTGATCTATGTTAGATGTTGTAATTTGTTGTTATAAGTTGTGTTAGAAGGTGTCATTTGATGATCTGGGTGGCTAAAGCTTAGATCCATATCATTTTAATGCTCGAAATTAAAGTTTATAGAAATCTGGAAAAATTGAAAAATGTGGCCTGACAATCGAATGTCAGAGCCTCTAGATCTTTCTGTGATAGGTTTTAGTTGTGTTTCATGTTACATATCTGTTCTTTGTTGTAAGTTCTTTGATCTGAAACTTTAAACAAGCCTAGATCATTAGTAGATTGAAAGATATGAGCAGTTAAAACTCGTTGACCGTTCATGAAATCGGTTTCTGGACTGCCCAGATTTGCCCAGAAAAGTCTGACAACAATTTTGTAGGACATGGATCTTGCTTCTGTTAATGTATTTGGTCACGTTGTTGCTTTATTGTTGTAGCCTGACATGAAGAGTACATGATGAAGTCTTTAGTTCACCCAGATCCTTAACAGAGTCACAAATATGGGTGGTCAAACAAGGGTTGACCACCAGCCTTATGAACATTTCTGGAAAACCCAGAAAGTTCAAGAACATGTTTTCTGTCAGAGTTTGACCGCCCTAGATCTCTTTAATGTGTTGATGATAAACTGGTTTAAGGTTGTATACATGTACCTTGACATCCCTAATTCATGACTAAACCTTTATATCGCACTAAGGAAGCTCAGTATGCAAGATATAGAGATCAAAAGGGTTATCTTTTCGATCGTTTTTCCTTTCGAAAAACCTGTAAATGAAGAAATGACTTCGACATGTTTTTATGAAGCTTAGATTTTGCTGTGATGATGTAGTTTGGTCATGAAATCGATTTGTAATCGTAGTATTGCATGTATACTACAATATTAACATAATATACCACCCTGATAACATCCAAAACATAAAAAATTATGTGGTCAAAGTAGTAACCTTGAACTCTGACATGGGTTTCTGGGTTTGATGAAGAACAGCCCAAGAACACATTTAGCCACGGTTTTATCACTAAAGCCACTTTTAGCGACACTTAATTTCTGAAAATAATTATTTTATTTAAAAATTAGAGAAAATTAGTTTTTAATTATGAAAAATACAAAATAAATTCCTAAAAATTATTTTAAAGTCTAAAAATTAGTTTTTAATTATTTTGAGTATATTTCATTAATATTTAATATTTTTGGAATATAAATGGTATTTAATTTATTTAATTATAATACTAAATAAATTATTAAAAATGATTTTAATATTTGAAAAATCATGAAAAAAATATATTATGGTGTTAGAAAATATATTAAGTTATTTCCAATAACTTTTGATATTTTGTGATAAATTTTATTAATAAATTAATATTAATGGTAATGGATTTATTTAATAAAATATTAAATAAATTATGGAAAATTAGAATTAATGCTTTAAAAATCATATAAAAATGATTTAAGGGTTAGAAAAATATTTTGAGTTATAAAATATAACTTTTGATATTTTGCCATGAAAATATTAATATTTTAGTATTAATAAGCAATTATCGGATAATGGATTTAAAGGTTTAAAAATCATATAAATGAGAAATTAAAGTATTAAAATACTTTGATATATTATAAATATATTATAATATTATGTTATGATTTTTATTAATATTTAATATTAAATAAATATTAATGATAAGCGAATAATGTGGTATTTATATTATATAAATATGATATAAGTGATTGAAAAATTATGATAAATGGTAATAATTACTTGAAAATTATTATGAGACTTGGAAAATTATTTTGATTGATAATATAATTATCTAAGATAATTGTTAAGTGTTAGGCATAGTTTAATTGAACTTAAACTCGATAATTATCCGATTAGGCAATCGGGATGTCAAAATTGTACCGGACTCGACTCAGGCTGTAAAAGTTTGACTTGAGGTTAAGTCTTATGTGTGTTATAGACGGATAGGATTATGTGATAATGTGTTTAGGTTATTTAAATACTATGATGATATTATTCTAATTTGTATATCGATATTATTTATATATTAGGTCTTCAGTCAAAGCTTAATAAATTGAGTAACAATAATCGACCGAACAGGCAAGTTTTCTTGACTCGACCTCAAGTTGTTTATTCGAATATGTTTGTGGTTAATCATTTCTGATTTCCATGTCTAAGAATTGTTAAATTGTACTCTATACATATTGCATGTATTAATCAGGTATGAAAGGTTGATCACCTTCATTACCATTCGGTTCAGATATAATTGATATGTTCATGTTAAATGTTCTTCAGCTATGCAAGTTTGTTCGTGCTAATTCACAACTATATTGTTGAATTATAGCTAGCTTATTATTCAAATTCTTTCAATCATGATATATCCTTAAATAAACTTATACTTGCTGGGAAAACTTATGCTCACCCTCGCTATATCGTGATAAACATTGCAGATTAAGACGAATACGTCGGATACAGGAAAAGTTAAAAGACAAGTCCAACTTGGGAACTAAATGTACAGCTATATTTGTAACAGTAATGTATGATAATAATGTTATATATCAGACAAGTTATGAATTGTGTATAAGTTAAGGTTACTCGACCTTGGGGAATAGTGTGTAATGTTTAATGTATAAATAATTTATGTTTATATCTTCCGCAATAGTTATAGAATGATTGTACCAGCTCCGTGGTGATTTAGGACCCGGATTTGGGGATGTTACATGATGTGGAGCAAATCTTGCCAATTCATTGAACTTGGCCGCATACCGGGGAACTGTCATGTCCCCTTGCTTAAGTTCTAAGAACTTAATCTCCATTCTGCCCTACATGCTTGTAGGAAAATAGTTCTCAAAGAAAACCTTCTTGAACTGTTCCCACGTTACCGCATCTATCCTAGCCCCACCCTGGTGAGCCTCCCACCAGAAGTTGGCTTCTCCTTTTATCATATAGGTCGCACAAGAAGTCTTTTACGCCTCCCCTATGTTTGCAATTACAAACGCCTTCTCAATTTTCCTCACCCATATCTGGGCCTCAATTGGGTCCATAGTTCCTTTGAACTCCGGCGGACCTAAACTTTTAAATTCTTTAAAGGTAGTCGTTCTGGCTACCCTAGGGACTACGGGTGCTCTACCCCCAGTTTGATTAAATTCAGCCATTAAAAAATTAACAAACTCCTGCATAGGGTTGTTCTGACCCTGTTCTGACCCCCTTGGTTATCATTATGGGATTCAGCTTCCTGATTACGTTGTCTTCTTCTTGGCAGAATTTTTCTGATTAAATAAATAAAGTTTCATTATTATTTATTTGCTTACTTAGTTATTATTCGTCAAACAACAACTCATACCACAACAAAGCACATTTGATAAAGACCTCATTATATTAATATGATTCTTCATAATTTGAACTATTTACAGCTTGATTCCATAGCCAGAGCTATTACATTTCTATCTCGTGATTGAATTTCACAAAGATTGGGATTTACAAAAAGACTACTCTTTAATTATACAAAAGAGGGTTTACCGATCTAGACTTTCTCTATCTACTATTAATAATGCATAACAGCATTCTCATGCTTCTGATTCGCAAGAATCGACACAATATCCCGACTAATAGTATGACGAGTTTGCCCCAACTCAATGGAATAACAAGCAATTTTCAGCTTGAAATCCTCATGAGCACTCTAATGGATGTAAGACATCTATGTTATCTTCTGGTTCCTCTCCCCCAGTTCTTTACAAAGCTCAACGGACTTATTCTTAAAATCCATCGCCTTATCCTTCATGAGCACCTTCTCATCATGCTCTATCTCTAAATCTATTTCTGCAGACTCCTTAGCTTCATGGAGGTCACTAACCTCCTCCCTCAGGTTCTGCAAAATATTGTGCAGTTGCACATTCCGGTCAAGCATCGTCATATACAATGCCCTCATTGCCTCTGGAGGTGCTGGCTCTAGTACAGGTACCACCGTATCAAACGATGCTACCTCCATATCCTCATCCATATCGACCATCACATTGAAATATGATGTCGATCCCAAGTTTTCTAAGTCCCCATCTGGATATTCCTCCTTTGGCTCGGACTCATCTAGGTTCACTATTGGTACCCCCGCCACTGGCACCCGTATTGGCTTTATCATGTTTACTGACTCTTCACTCACCACGTGTATATCCCTATACATAAAGATATCGATGAACATCTACAAATACACATAGCATGTTGATTAGTACATAATACACAATAATATAAGTACAAATCACATTTAGTTTATTTAAGGTTAATTTTCATCTTTTAATTCTTTTGGTAACGAGTTTCCTCAATGCTCAATTAACAAATTTTACTAGAGTTCATTTGCTTCCCAGTTCTCATTTACTAATGAGGTTATTAGCTTAAGGTTCTTCTCCCATTAAATTTTATAACCTAATGCTTTGATACCAACCTGTGACGCCCCCAAATCTGGGTACTTTCAACCCACAAATATGGTGCTACATGGTACTAATAACTATACATTCATTTCATCAAAACAACATCAAAATTATTGTATTTACTACATTCTTATTATAATAGTAATGAATCCTTTCCCAGGTTCTTTCACAAAAAACATTCTTCTTTTGTCATAGTATAATTCATACAAATATACTAGTCTATTATAGGATAAACTACTTATCCATCTTAGCTTTTCCTTTATCTTTATTAGAACCCTCGATTCGCTCGACCTTAGCTGCAATCATATAATTTAAGCAAGAAGTGAGCATAACTAGCTCAGCAAGTCTAGCAATATATAATACAAGACGTCGAGAATTATATAATTATTCTTCATTAACTGAACAAATAGCTATGAAGTACTATGAAACATTGAGATAGCACTTTTCATTCTCATAAAACCATTCCAAAGTACATACAGTAACTTAGGAATTCTGAGTAGGTCAAAATACCATAACATTCTCTTTTGATTTTCATTCATGAAAAGGACAACCCGACACTAAGTTCGTAAGTCTGATATATCTTACGAGCACTTCTAGGTGATCAGCCTATAGTACTCTATGTTGATCAACACTCATCCGTTAAACGTATCTACGTTTAAGTTTTGGCAACCTCACGTGCCCATCGAATAATTGATGTAAAATTCTTTTATTTATTCATACTCAGACTTACCTTTGAATTCGTACCAAACACTTGGCATACGATAGCGTTATCAATACTATATCGAAAGACTTGTAAACAAATCAATCAAACTCTTACGATTTTTCTAGCCGAGTTAAAACTGACATCGACTCTTTCATAAAAAAATTCATGCATATTATAACATGAATCACAGAAACTTGGCTAACACGAAGGTTAAATAAGTGGTAAGGAAACTTGCCTTCAAGCGTCTTCAATTAAAATTCAACAGTTCTTGGTTTTTACAGTTTCTACATGATATATTCACATAGCATACTGGAATTGGCTACCAAACAATCTAATCACATTATTTTTACCAACTTCTTTCTCTCCTATAACTTAGCTAAATTTATTTCATTAATAATATTCGTTTCGAGTTACTTATCCTTCATTACGGCCTTTTAATATTCATGTGTCATAAACCGACACTCAACAACCATCGATTAAATATAATAGTAGTTGAAACCCTAATTGATACGTTAACTCAAATGAATTCCTCTCGGACTACCGACATCAGACTCCGTGTAGTACGTACATAGGTTTTACCTTCACTTCTTATCATTTACGTATTTTGCACATCAATTACATAATGTATAATATGTGACACCCCCAAAATAGGTCCACTCGACCCATTCTGAGTCGCCAGATATCCCACTATAAAAATCAATTACAAACTTCATTTATATAAATCGTTGAACTCGTCGCATGTAATATTATTGCAGCTTAAACTGTGAGTTTTAATACAAATGTATATAACTCTCATGGTGTCTCTCGACCACAACCTTACAATGGTACTTTACATAAAAGTACAAATAAAAACCTGCTTTTAGAAATTAAAATCTTTGGGAAGTGCTCAAGAAACCTTCGTCATACATGGGAGGCCATGCGTTTAGGTTATGATAGATATTATATGTCCACAGAATTATCCTTGGTTGACCCAATAGACCCCAAAGAAAAATGAGAATATTACTATCATCTTCTTTCCAATGGTGAGTCTTCTCTTGACATATAACTATCTCCATTGTCTCCAAGTGAAAATTATATTTCAAATAAACTCCAAGATCATATAGGTAGTGCTCGTAGATATACTCAGCAAGTGGATGTGCACAATCCTGTCTTATGATAACACGAGGTTGTATGTCATTAGACATCTTGTATGATAGTGGCAAAACACCCTTCCAAAGTTGGGTTCACCTCACCCTATTTGGTTCACCAAAATTAAATATCAAATGACGTATACAATACGACACACTTATCTAAAGTTCTATTTAAAATTATTTCCATACTATTTAGGGAGAACCTCAATAGCTATAGACCACCGTTCTATTCCCCTGTTATCCCCGCTCGACTCGGCAACACACTTATTACCATAGTTGCAGCGGAACGAGTAATCCATTAAAAGAGTCAAATAGACCATCAGGTTTATTATCTTCTCCATGTTAAAAGTCCACCAATAATATTTTATCTCTGTAACATCAATCAACAATTCTTGTCCACAATCATATAAATAACTCATAATCATAATTGTGATTCTGAATTCCTTTTCGTACCTAGGATGAAGATAATTCTCATCACCTATCTTCACCTTAGAACAAACTAGATATAGAAGTAGTGAAGTAGCAGAATACTTTTCTTCTTTCTCTCTATAGTTTCTCTCTTTAGAGTTTCAGTGAATTCGTAAGAAATAATGAAGGAATGCGCCTCATTTATAGGAGAATGGATCTAATAGTAACTAATTCCCAACTATCCGTTTGATTTACTTTTAAACCGGACGGTCCAGATTAGTTTACTATAAAATATTCTAATAAAACAAAATCTTTTAAATAAAATATAATATATTCTATTTATAATCTAATAAAACGAATAACTTTATAAAAGTATTCGCTTTTATATAAAAAGATTTTACTATATAAACACTATGCAAGCACTATGCAAACACTATGCATAATAAAATATAATATATTCTAATTATTGTCTAATAAAGCAAATAACTTTATAAAAAAGTATTCTGCTTTTATAAAAAAATTTTTACTATGCAAAACACTATGCATAATAGAATATAATATATTCTATTTATAGTCTAATAAAATGAATAACTTTATAAAAGTATTTTGTTTTTATATAAAAAGTTTTTCATTTTATTACATTAATAATACTAATAAAACAAAACTTCATCATCATTATTATAATTCACACTATTAATCGACTGTGTCATTCTCGGAAAGATGGGGCTTTCCGATTAGAATTTCTCCCTATTGGCACGCAATTAGGTGACCAAACCTCTCCTTGGCAGAACTTCTAGACATCATTAATATTGCAAATAATAATATTAATAACTTTGTTATCTCAATTATTGATTTAATAATATATAAAATATCGACAATAATTGAATCAAACCGAGTGACTTCTCACGTAAGCATTAATAATCAATACCGTAGTGCTACTATGCAACCACGCCGTATTTTACCAATTTATTATTTTATGACAACTTTCTTACTTTGAAATATTTTCAAATGTCACCCTTAACTTTAAACTTTTATCAATTTAACTATTCACCAAAATAAAAAAATTGAATACTTTTATTTCATAAAATTCGGGGTCTCACATAATATTAGGACGCGCGTTAAACTTGAATACGATTAACGAGTTACGCTCTTGTACTTTACGTCCTTCGTTTAATTATTCTTAATCAATGATAAATTCCTAAGATTATCGTTATACATGTTATTTAGGAATTATCTTTTCATGTTTGTTAAGTATATACATGCCCCATAGTTATCTTGTAAACAGTTGGGTTCATAAATAACTAAGTCAGACTTTTTCCCTTACCGGCGCTACGGCGCCAGTTTTATATATACAATCGGGGCTAAGGCATGAATTAGCATTAGCTAATCCCATATCCCAGCGCTGCGGCGCCAGTTTCATAGGCTTGGGAGGCGCTGCGGTGCCGGCCTTGAGCCTTTGAAAATTTTTTAAGTTTTTCATTTCAATTCTTTTCGGGCTCGTAACTTGATCGTTATAAGTCGCAATTGGCTCATTCAAAAGTCGTTATCTTACATATCTCATACACTTCGATTTCATTCAAGCCAAAGAAGTTTTTAAATCAGTTAACAATGAATTTACTTTTTAACGGCGACTTTTGACTACTAATCTGGGAATTCTACGATTTCAACGATTATCGTCTAATCTCGTAAATTTCGACATAACTTCGTTACTCGAGATTTATACGCCAAACCAAATGGAACCAATCCATTGATTCGTTATCTACAACCTAATCAAGCAATATGCATATAACTTATACTTGATTGTTTTCAATTTGTCCATCAACAACCAATTCAACGTATTAATGATTTTCTTCTATTAAAACTTAATTAATCCCTTATGGTTCTTATTTATACATGGCTTATTAATGTTTTAATTTAATAATAGCCATCCTTAATACTCTGGAATAGACATGCTCCACCAATTCATACTTCTCTATGAAAAATAAATTATAAAAAGAAACGCTGACTAAAGTTTACGTATTATTACCTTAGTGTTCTTCACGTTCTTGACTTAAGCTTGAATACTTTGCTTTGATTCCTCTTGATTACTTATTATTTCTCTTCTCTCTCTCTCTTTCTCTCTCTCTCTCTCTCTCAATATATTATCAAATGTTGGTTAAAACAACAAATTAACTAACATAGCTTCTCTTATATAGAAAAACCAAGTAGAGGGCAATTTGGTCATAAAGTCCACCTCTTTGTTATTCATTTCTTTCCCACCAAGCTTACTGCTTTACTTGGCCACCAAGTGGATGGCCCACATGCCCTTTTTGGGGGACCCACATGGGTTACCCCATGGGTTTTACCCATATGATGATCCATCGGTTCAACCCACGATTTGGTTTCTTGGTTTGGGCATAGAATTAATTACTATCGAGCCTATTTTGGGCTTGATTTAATTCAACATTGGGCTTGACATAAATCTCATCCAATTGGAATTGACAAAGTCTAGGTCCAATTACTAAATTCCATTAAAAACTAATCGTATTCTACTCGTATAATTCTAGTATTCCCTTTGTATATACCACGTACGATGTTTGTATTATTCGTCGTAATAATCTTCATACTAAACTTGTATAATAACCAATATCATACTCGTACTTCTCACGTATAATAACTATAATTATTATACATAGTCATTTAATTCTTGAAACTAACTTTTCCTAACAATTAGGTTTTAAGTTCGCAGGCGAAAACTTTGTTTGCCATAACTGAAATATTATTGGATATTCCATCTCGTCTTAGAATTCTATCATTACGTGTTTCTCAGAAATTCATAATTAATCACCGAGCAGAAACGGATGAATAATATTTTTACGAAAATTTCTTGAAAAACTTTTATTTTCATCTTGGAAATTCAAAACAATTAATCATAGCACGTAGCCAGAATCCTAACCACATCAGCACATTATAGGTCATAGAACGACTTTTAAACCGTTTACTCAGGTAAATAAACAATTAAATTGATTTAATTCAAATAATTAAATAAAAAATTAATTTATATAAAATCTAATTTTTCTCAGGCATTGCAGTTAACATTTTTCAAGCTAATTAATCTACTCTCTTATTTTAAGTTCCTTATAAACAAGAGTGTGGGGGAAATGTTGGGGTGTGAATATTTTAGCTCCGGATGATACGGTGGGCCATAGTCCACGTGGAGGAATTTGTTTTGGCAGTTGAGTATTTTAAGGAATTTTAAATTACTAACTATATTTTATTTCTAACTCTTAAGAAAAGAGTCCGGATACAATTCGATTTCCTCTCCTTAAGAAAATTGACTTTAATCCCATTAAGGTATCTTACCTAATGAGAAATCCTATTCTTATACGGGAAAGGGCTTGGAGAAGGTGGTGTGATCACTATAAATACAAGGCTACACCCTCATTATCAAGTACAACTTTATTCATAGCACTAGAATATTAAGCCTCTATTGAACTTTATTCAGCCTGTATTTATTCTCACACCGGAGCTATCCCCCGGCGGCTCAAGCCGTCATTTTTTGTGTGACTTCGTTTTTGTGCAGGATTTGACACGCTTTTGATGATTGAGACACGTGGACGAATCTTAGAATTAAGTGAGTCTATTAGTATAAAAAATAAAAAATAATTATCATTTTATATAATCTTGTGAGACCATTAAGAATAAATTAGAAACTTTTTTACTTTATTTTCTATACTTTTTTTTTTATTAATGTATGTAAATTATATTTTATTCATATTTTTGAGAATGGAAGAAGTAAAAAAATAGAATGGAAAAGTGGTTGTGAGTTTTAAAATAAACAAAAAGAACCACAACAAATGATGAAAAACTTGCATTTTTTATTCATTTCTTTGTTTGAGTTATAATTTTTATCTTAAAAATGGATAAATTTGAAAGGCAAATTTACCAACAAAAGTCATATTTGGACCCGACTCATCAGTCTATAATATGGGTGGAATTTCTTATGTAATTTAAAATACAAAACTCATAGATTTTGTAACTTATAATGTTATTGTGCTTATTGTATTTTGGCCATTTAGTTTATTAATACAAAACTCATGCATTAACACTTTATACACAAATAATATTAAGATCGTGATATTTTATTAATGAAATATTTATATTAAACATTATTATTTTTATTTAATGGATCCGGATTCTCTATGAGAATTTCTCTGTGAAGATCTTGTGAGGGTTTTGTTGTGGGGTTGACAACACATTAAAAAGAAGATCAAATGGCTCACAACTCTTTTTTTTTGTCTGTGTATCAAAACGACGTCGTTTTGATAGAATTTTTTTTTACAAATTGATAGAAAATTAGAAGTCACCAAATGCAGTTTACTTTTACCAAACAAATGAAGTAAAGTAAAAGAATACATTTAAAATAGTATTTGAGTTGTGATGGTGATTGTCTCCATTGAGTAGTGGATCAAAAGAGGTAAAGTAAAACGATTATTAATAATAAAAAAAGATATAAAGGAATATGTAAATAATAAAGGTCTAAAATAAACTTTTTTTATGGAACATATAAATATAAATTATAATAAAAATAATAATAAATAATATAAATAAACAAATAAAAACAATAATAAACGAAAAATAACTAAAGCCATATTGAAAACATTAACGATAATTATAACCGATATATTTATTCATTTTTTTAATCAAGTTTGTAGTAATCCTAATATTAATAGCAAGCTAAGTTATTA
Source organism: Panax quinquefolius (assembly GCA_020205615.1). Classification (NCBI taxonomy): domain Eukaryota; kingdom Viridiplantae; phylum Streptophyta; class Magnoliopsida; order Apiales; family Araliaceae; genus Panax; species Panax quinquefolius. The sequence goes on from CM035157.1 coordinate 65,552,888, forward strand.
AATATAAAAAAAAATCATATACAGAATAATTAAGAAATTTAAAAAAATTATATGTAAAAATAAACGGTGTTTGGTAGTTTTTAATTTTTTGTCAACTTGTAAAAAAAATTCTATCAAAACGACGTTGTTTTGATACACAGACAAAAAAAAAAGAGTTGTGAGCCATTGGATCTCATTTTTAATGTGTTGTCAACCCCACAGCAAAACCCTCACAAGATCCTCACAGAGAAATCCTTATAGACCCCTTTAAAAACACTAAGATTTAAAAAAAGGTTTACGTGATAATTTTCCTCTTCTATTTTTTTTCTAGGAAACACAATAAGATTTTAAAAAAAGGTTAAAGTGATTAAAAAATAATGGTCAATTTTTTTTATTTTTTTTATTTTATATCCTAATTCAAGTCTTTTGTTCTTTTGTTTTATGTTCTAAACGTACATGTGAGACCCCGAATTTTATGAAATAAAAGTATTCAGTTTTTCTATTTTGGTGAATAGTTAAGTTGATAAAAGTTTAAAGTTAAGGGTGACATTTGAAAATTTTTCAAAGTAAGCAAGTTGTCATAAAATAATCGGTGGTAAAATACGCGTGGTTGCATAAGAGCACACAAGATTAATTATTAATGCTTACGTGAGAAGTCACTCTATTTTGATTCAATTATTGTCGATATTTTATATATTATTAAATCAATAATTAAGATAACAAAGTTATTAATATTATTATTTGCAATATTAACGATATCTAGAAGTTCAGTCAAGGAGAGGTTTGGTCACCTAATTACGCCGCCAATAGGGAGAAATCTTTATTGAAAGCCCCTCTTCTTAGGAAACAACCCGATCGATTAATAGTGTGAATTATAATAATGATGATGAGGTTTTGTTTATTAGTATTATTAATGTAATAAAATAGAAAATCTTTTATATAAAAATAACACTTTTATAAAGTTATTTGTTTTATTAGACAATAATTAGAATATATTATATTTAATTATGCATAGTGTTTGCATAAGGCTCTCAGATAGTGTTTGCATAGTAAAATCTTTTTATATAAAATGTAATACTTTTATAAAGTTATTCATTTTATTAGATTATAAATAGAATATATTATATTTTATTTAAAAGATTTTGTTTTATTAGAATATTTTATAGTAAACCAATCTGGACCGTCTGCTTAAAAGTAAATCAATCTGGACCGCTCAGAATTAGTTACTATTCACCCATTCTCCTATAAATAAGCTCATTCCTTCATTATTTCTTACTTAATTCAATCAAAACTCTAGAGAAAGAAACTACAGAGAGAAAGAAGAAAAGTATTCTGCTACTTCACTACTCCTATATCCAATTTATTCTAAGATAAGGGATATTATTTGTTGTAATCGTAAGGGATATTATTTGTTGTACTCGTAAGGGATATTATTTCTTTCGTATTCATGATGAGAACTTCTGTTATTCCATTCTTTATTATTATGTTGGAATAACCTGTCTATGCGAAGTACCGCATATTTGGTGAAATTCTTCTGTTATTCCATTCTTTATTATTATGTTGGAATAACTTGTCCATGCGAAGTACCGCATACATGGTAAAATTCTTCTGTTATTCCATTCTTTATTATTCTATTAGAACATCCTCGTCGTATGCGCTTACGCATTTACTCGGTTCCATTATTTATTATTCTATTGAATAACTCCGTCTGTAAGCGCTATATCGCATGCCCGGTGATTTCTTTTGTTATTCCATTCTTTATTATACTCAGTTGGTTAAAGTTTTGACTTCTATACTCCATGAAATTAGTGGAATATCCTTGATATTTGCGTTTCATCCACTATCTTTTCATAAAAATATTCTTCTGAGCATTCTTGAATTTTACTCTACAAAGAAGTATCATGTTGACAATTTGGACGTTATTAGTTCCTGGATAAATTAATTTTTCAACTTGTTTTATTGAATTCTTATATCATTGTCATCATCCTCATGTTTATATTATGTTGAAAGTCATCTGTGGCCTGTAGTGCATAGATGGACTTGGTATGATTATGACTGTGGATTATTCTTGGTATAATCATGACCGTAATGTTACAAATGATGTGGTAAAAGTCCTCATCGGCCCGTGAGTATTGATGGACGCTTATTGGCATGATCATGACCATCGATGAATACACGAATATCCTCGCCCGTAGTGCAATGGATAATTTGTGGTCGTGATACTAATGAATATCCTCGGCCGAAAAGTGTGGATGATGTGGATTATATATTGCTTAGTCTCAACGATAAAAGTGATGAAAAACTTTTTAAATCATAAAAGATAATAGATTTTATTCTCTACTTGACTTTTTAATGGATTGCTTGTTCACCGCAGCTTAAATTTGATGTTTGTTATATTGTATCGCTTTAACATCGTTGAAGGCTAACGATAATTTATTATGTATTATCTTATTCATAATATTTCTTCTCGGGTTAGTTGAGCTCACCCTTTTTTTCATTGTTCTCTTGAGAAATGAAAACGTAGCGAGGACTAGTCGGGGAACGGAGTGACATTCAGATAATAGCATTAGTAGTCCTCACTATTCTGTTAAATATTGTGATAATAAATTTTATGAGGACTCAATTGAGTGTGGATATTGTCTAGATGACAATATTTATATTAAAACTCACAGCATATGTTTTGTCGTATTTTACACGACTATTGTACAATTAAGTTGTATTTGAATTTTGTACCATGTATTTGACGACTCAAGATGGGTGATGTATACCTATTTTGGGGGCGTCACATATGGTATCAGAGCTTAGGGATATGGTCGCTGGCAGAGATATGAGTCTAGAAATAGGAGGGGAGAGACGAGTAATATACTTCGCTAGTGTGTGACTTACCTAAGCTGAAATTATTTACTTGATAAGTTGACAAATTATAATATGTCAATTAACCTTGTTTTGAAGTATATTCTAGATGGATATCTGAAACACGGGAGATGAGCAATAGAAAAATCATGATACAGAGGAAATAACCAGGAATGTACAATCCGAAAAGAAAGCAAGGTATTCTCATCTCTTCGAAATACCAGGTACGTACGTAAATTTTGAGGGCGAAATTTCATAAGGAGGGGAGATTGTGAGACCCCGAATTTTATGAAATAAAAGTATTCAGTTTTTCTATTTTGGTGAATAGTTAAATTGATAAAAGTTTAAAGTTTAGGGTGACATTTGAAAATTTTTCAAAGTAAGCAAGTTGTCATAAAATAATTGGTGGTAAAATACGCGTGGTTGAATAGTACCACATAGTATTGATTATTAATGCTTACGTGAGAAGTCACTCAGTTTGATTCAATTATTGTCGATATTTTATATATTATTAAATCAATAATTGAGATAACAAAGTTATTAATATTATTATTTGCAATATTAACAATGTCTAGAAGTTCTGCCAATGAGAGGTTTGGTCACCTAATCATGCGCCAATAGGGAGAAATCCTTATCGAAAGCCTCCTTCCTCGAAACGACGACTCAGTGGATTAATAGTGTGAATTATAATAATGATGATGAAGTTTTGTTTTATTAGTATTATTAATGTAATAAAACAGTAAAATCTTTTTATATAAAACAAAATACTTTTCTAAAGTTATTTGTTTTATTAGACAATAATTAGAATATATTATATTTTATTATGATAGTGTTTTGCATATAAGGCTCGCGATAGTATTTACATAGTAAAATCTTTTTATATAAAACATAATACTTTTATAAAGTTATTCGCTTTATTAGATTATAAATAGAATATATTATATTTTATTTAAAAGATTTTGTTTTATTAGAATATTTTATAGTAAACCAATCCTGACCGTCTGCTTAAAAGTAAATTAATCTGACCGCTCAGAATTAGTTACTATTCACCCATTCTCCTATAAATAAAAGCTCATTCCTTCATTATTTCTTACTTAATTCAATTTGAAACTCTAGAGAGAGAAACTATAGAGAGAAAGAAGAAAAGTATTCTGCTACTTCACTACTCCTATATCCAGTTTATTCTAAGGTAAGGGATATTATTTGTTGTACTCGTAAAGGATATTATTTGTTGTACTCGTAAGGGGTAGTATTTCTTTCATATTCATGAAGAGAACTTCTGTTATTCCATTCTTTATTATTATGTTGGAATAACCTGTCTATGTGAAGTATCGCATACTTGGTGAAATTCTTCTGTTATTTCATTCTTTATTATTATGTTGGAATAACCTGTCTATGCGAAGTACCGCATACATGGTGAAATTCTTCCGTTATTCCATTCTTTATTATTCTGCTGAACATCCTATCCGTATGCGTTACGCACGACCGGTTCCGTTATTTATTATTCTCGCTGAATAACCCGTCTGCGCGGCCTATCGCATGTCCGGTGATTTCTTTTGTTATTCCATTCTTTATTATACTCAATGGTTAAAATTTTGACTTCTATACTCCATGAAATTAGTGGAATATCCTCGATATTTGCGCTTCATCCAAATCTTTTCATGGAAATATTCTTTTGAGCATTCTTGAATTTTACTCTACAAAGAAGTATCATGTTGACAATTTGGACGTTATTAGTTCCTGGATAAATTAATTCTTGAACTTGTTTTATTGAATTCTTATATCATTGTCATCATCCTCATGTTTATATTATGTTAAAAGTCATTTGTGGCCTGTAGTGCATAGATGGACTTGGTATGATTATGACTAGGGATTATTCGGAATAATCATGACCGTAATGTTACAAATGATGTGGTAAAAGTCCTCATTGGCCCGTAGTGCATTGATGGACTGTTGTTGGCATAATCATGACCATTGATGAATACACGAATATCCTTGGCCCGTAGTGCATAGATAATTTATGGTCGTGATACTAATGAATATCCTTGGCCGTAGTGCAGGGATGATGTGGATTATTTATTAAGCTTAGTCTCAGCGATAAAAGTGGTGAAAAACCTTTTTAAATCATAAAAGATAGTAGATTTTATTCTCTACTTGACTCTTTTAATGGATTATTTGTTCCACTGCAGTTAAACTTGATGTTTGTTATATTGTATCAGTTTAACATCGTTGAAGGCTAACGATAATTTATTCTGTATTATCTTAGTCATAATATTTCTTACTGGGCTAGTTGAGCTCACCCTTTTACTTTCATTGTTCTCTTCAGGAAATGAGAACGTAGCAGGGACTATTTGGGGAACGGAGTGACGGTCTAGATAATAGCATTAGTAGTCCTCACTATTCTGTGAAATAGTGTGATAATAAATGTAATGAGGACTCAATTGAGTGTGGATATTGTCTAGATGACAATATTTGTATTAAAACTCACAGCATATGTTTTGTCGTATTTTACACGACTGTTGTATAATTAAGTTATATTTGAATTTTGTACCATGTATTTGGCGACTCAAGATGAGTGATGTATACCTATTTTGGGGGCGTCACAGTACAAGAGGACTTAATGTTGTTCAGCCACACCACCAAACATTGGTGACCGTGAATGCTATTTATAGATGATTTACATAATCTGTTACATGAAGATATAAATGAGCCTTATCCTAGAAGTGAGCAGTTACACCAATCCGGATACATGGGGATTACACCACCAGGATATACACGAGTAATTTGATAAGGCCATCACATTTGAATAACAAGTAATATACATGTAGGACTCTAGTAATACATGTGTTAATACTCCCCCTCAAGCGAAAGGTGGTGCAACAACATTGAGCTTGTCGCGTAGGAACTGAAAACGCATTTTGTGCAGAGCCTTTGTCAGAATATCTGCAATTTGGTCTTTCATTGAGATGAAATGAACAATGACATCACCAGTGCTAACTTTTTCCCGAACGAAGTAAAAATCAATCTCTACATGTTTGGTTTGAGCATGAAAAATTGGGTTTGCATCAAGGTAAGTAGCACCAACATTATCACACCAAATAGTTGGGGATGGAATATGTCGAACACCCAATTCATGCAACAGAGACTTCAACCATGTAATTTCAGCAGAGGCATCCACAAGGGCCTTGTATTCAGCTTCCATTGAAGAACGAGCAACAGTTCTTTGTTTCTTAGCAGACCAAGAGATGAGGTTTCTACCCAAGTAAATGGCATAACCACCGGTGGAGCGCCTATCATCGTGGGTCACCCGCCTAATCTGAAATAAAGGCATGTAAGTGGAATGGAGAAGTAAGTGGTCAGAGAAATAGACCATGCATGGAGGTGGATTTAAGATAACGTAACACCCTTTTCGCAAAGAACCCAACCCAATGAGCCTCAAGCGGCTCATGCATGAATTGCACAACTTATTAACCACAAAGGAAAGTTCAGTCGTAAGGAGTATGTATTGCAGCGCCTCAACAAGTCGATTTGCATTAGGTCAGATCAAGAAACAATGGGCGATCGACATTGTCAAGGGTATCAAGGGGACAATGTGGCCAGAATAGATTAGCATTGTGCACACCAAATTTTAGCCACAAGATCATCAATGTAACGCTTTGAAATAAATACACCAAGAGAGAGCGCTGAACTTCCAAGCCAAGAAAAATTCAAAGGACCCAAGTCCTCGAGGGCAAATTCTCGACTTAGGGATGAAATCAAGTTGTTAATAGCGAACGAACTCGAACCAAAGGATAATTATATCATCAACATACACTAAAATATATAAGTGAATATCATGCCATCAAAATGAAGAGGAGGTATCACATTTGGAAGAATGGAGGCCTCATTGGTAAGAAAAGTTGATAAACACGAATACCACGCACGAGGTGCTTGCTTGAGGCCATAAAGCGACTTTTTTGAGCAAAGTGCATACGATCCGGTTTGGTTGGATCCCGAAACCCGGAGGTTGAACCATGTGAACAGCTTTCAAGTAAGGTCCCATTAAGAAATGCATTGTTGACGTCTAGTTGATGTATAGGCCAAGAGTAAGATATAGCAAGTGAGAGAATAAGTCTAATGGTAGACGGTTTCACCACTGGGCTGAATGTCTCGTCATAATCAAAACCATGTTCTTGATGAAATCCTTTGGCGACCAAATGGGCCTTGTAGCATTCAATATCACCATTAGCTTTCCGTTTCAGTTGGAACACCCATTTATAGCCAACAACATTCATGTCGTGATGAAATGGAACAAGTGTCCAAGTGCCATTTTTCATGAGTGCATCAATTTCTTGGGACATGGCTTTACGCCATTGTGGTGACAGATTTGCACTAGTAAAGAATGAGGGTTCAAGTATTGTAGACGTGGAAGTCGTGAAAACTAATGGGGGAGGACCCATGCTACGAGTATGAGGCCGAGTAGGAGGTGGAATGTGGTCAATGCCATTAGCATCATTGAGGGTGTTGGTCGAATGAAGTGGTGAAGAGGAACACAGTGGTGACAGTGAGGGTGGTGTAGAAGGTATAGAAGGGGAAGGAACCGGAGGGGATATGATAGGAGGAGTGGGAGCATTTTCGAGAGACGGTATTGCTGGTGATGTTGGGGATGTAATGGAAAGTACAGAACGTGAGGTTTCAGTCGGCCATGGAAAGTGTAACCAAGGAGCAAAGGTTGTCTGCATATGTGAAACATCCAAAGGGTTATGTACACGAGTAGCACAAGGAAAATTATTTTCATTAAATTTTACATGCCTTGAAATATAGAACCTGTGTGTTTGTAAATCTAAGCATCGATAACCAACATGAAGATTGATGTACCCTAAGAAAAGGCAGGGAGATGAACGATATTTGACCTTATGACGATTATAGGGATGAAGATATGAAAAACATAAACAACCAAAAGTTTTTAAATTTAGATAATGTGAAACTCTGTTGAAGAGACATTGGAAAGGGGAAATATTAGGAAGAACTGAAGAGGGCATTCGATTTATAAAATAAATCGTTGTATCAAAAGCAAAATGCCAAAATTTTGATGGTATGGATGCATGCGCCATAAGAGATAAGCCAGTTTCCACAATATGTCTATTTTTTCGCTCAACTAAGCCATTTTGTTCATGTGTATGTAGACAAGATAGTCGATGCAAAATACCATGTTTTTCTAAGAATGTATGAAGTGTTCTGTACTCTCCTCCCCAATCAGTTTGGATTTCTTTTATTTTTGTATCAAATTGATTTTCAACAAGCACCTTGAATTTTTCGAAGACGGAATAAACTTCAGATTTTTGAGAGATCGAAAAATACCATGTGAATCTTGTACAAACATTAACGAATAAAACAAAATAGCGATGACCCTCACTAGACAAACATGGGTAAGGTCCCCAAACCTCACTAAAAAGCAATTGAAGTTTAGAATAATTGTTTTTATTTGATAAAGGAAATGACAACTTAGAAGACTTGCCTAATTGACAAGCAGTACAAACATTAGTAAAAGTCCTATTAGAACAAGGCAAGGAAAATTTATTAATAATAGTCTTGAGTACACGTTCATGTGGGTGACCCAAACGAGAGTGCCAAGTGTCTATGGACATTCATTTTGCATGAAAAACTGAGGGAAAATTAGGGGAAGAATTTGAAAACTGGTACAATCCTTGATTACTCCGGCCTGAAAGTAGAGGGTCCCCTGTGGTGCGATCCTTAACAACAAAGTGGTTAGGATGGAATTCAAAATAAGCATCATTATCAGTAGAGAACTTTTGAACAGACATGAGAGATTTATGAAGAGCAAGGACATGAAGAATGTTAGTCAGTTTGCATGGACGAGATATAATATTCAAAGTAGAGGAACCAACATGCTTAATAATGAAACCCTTACCATTTCCCACTAGTAATTGATCACTGCCAGAGTATTCAGTAGCAGTATGGAGAGCTCCGAGTTCAGGCGTGGCATGATGTGTGGCACCCGTATCTAGAATCCAATTGTGTGGAGCCAAAGACAGAGAAGAGTAGGCAGAGGTGCTAAGTTAGTGGCTAGCCATATTAGCAGCAGGAGCCATGGAGTGGCTAGCCATATTAGCAGCAGGAGCAGTTGACTGAACAAACCGTTGAAAGCAGGTGGTTGCAATGTGATTGTGGCCCCCACAAATCTGACAAGAGCCGTGATTGTTCCTATTGTTACCATGATAACTCCCTTGGCCACGATAATTCCTCGAACGAAATTCGTTTGGCTGATTGTAAAGACCATGATTTTGTGGGTTACTATGGCTAGCAGTAGTGCGGTTGGACCGGTTGGAGCCATTGAAGGGACGAGTATGTCGACCATGATTAGAGGTCCTATCATCACGAGTATTGGGTTGACGATTAACCATGTGAGCACTGGGAATAGGGTTGAATTCACCCTCGTTGATAGAAAGGCTTTCCATAGAAGTACCATTAATAAATTCATGACTTAAAAGCAGACTAAGAAGGTCAGCAAAAGGAATGGGCTCATCACGAGTAGCGAGAGTGGAAGCAATATTAGAAAATTCAGTTCTTAAGCCACGAAAAATATGAATATTCAAATCAGTATCAAAAATCGGCTTACCAGCCGCTGCAAGAGTGTCGACAATAGATTTTGCCTTATGAAGAAAGACAGTAACACTGTCATCTCCTTGTTTCAATTGATGGAGTTGTAAATTGAGGTGTAGTATGCAAGTATTGGAAGAAGAGGCAAAAGTCCGATACAGGATACTCCAAATCTGATGGAAAGTAGTGGCATCAATGATCAACGACACAATCTCCTCAAGGAGAGAAACAATCAATAAGCTCAAAACAAATAAAGGGTTAGGCTGTGGTGTGGGGTTATCAACAACAGTAATGGTTTCAGGTGGAGCAGGATGATCACCGGAGACAAACTTGTACAAGGAATGATTCTTGAGGAAAGGTAATATTTGGGCTCGCCACATAAGGTAGTTTGTAGGACCAAGCTTATGGAAAGGAAGGAATTGGTCATGGGTGGAATAACAGGGAAGGCTGCGTGCGAATTTAGGTTGACGTTCGTTGCATGAGATGAGGCAGAGGAAGAAGACATTGTGATGGAAGATTGATAAGTTTATTGCTCTGATACCATAAACGTACAAGAGGTCTTAATGTTGTTAAGTCACACCACCAAACATTGGTGACCACATAATCTATTTATAGATTATTTACATAATCTATTACATGAAGATAAAAATGAGCCTTATCCTAGAAGTGAACAGTTACACCAATTCAGATACATGAGGATTACACCACCAGGATATACACGAGTAATTTGATAAGCCATCACATTTGAATAACAAGTAATATACAGATAGGACTAGTAATTCATGTGTTCATATGTTCAAAACTTATATTTGTTCGTTTTTTTATTTTCTATTCTAAAACTCATATTTATTTGTATTGTTTGTAGTGACGGTGCTATTAAGAGGCCTGGGCCCAGGCTACCCTAGCATTTTTATATATATAAAAAATTACCCTTCAAATTTTGTTGATTTTTTTCTTTGCCCCCCAAGTTTTTTTTTTTTTTTGTAAAAACTAATAGCATATAAAAGAAATTACTAAAAAATTATTTGATGGTGAATGTTGAGAGAGAAACAGCTTAAAAATTATCTTTGGAATTAATAGCGAAATAATTAATATGTATTAAAGAACGAATATCACAATTCTTTTAAGTTGTAAAGTAGGATGAAAATTGTCAATGTTTAATATATTATCATTATTTTTGTCAAATAAATTTTAGGCTGTTAATTAGTAAAAAATATATTTTTTATTATTTTAAAATTATTTTACATTTGAACATGTTCACCCCGGAAAAAAAAAAAAAAAAATCTTGACTTTGTCCTGGTTGTTTGAGTTTCTAAAAGAAAAAAAAAACAGAGAGAAGAAAATACTCCCTCCGACCCTCCGACCATCCGTTCCAAATTATAATATTATTAATGATTTTGAAAAGTCAAAATAATATATTTTAAATTTAAAATTGATATGATTCATTAAAAAATTATGAAACAATAAATCTTATAATGAGTAATACTTTTTAAATAATTTACAATATTCATCATTATATTGTATTGACTTAAATTAAATAAAATTTTATCAATTTTGAATTTAAAAATATTTTATAGGGAGTATAACTTTTAATTATAAATTATCACTTTACCCTTCTATCAAATTTTGTATATCTGTACATATAAATATAGGGATTATAAAAGACTCATTTATGACATTTATTTTTCGTCCAAATATGATAGAAAACATGTTAGAAAGTGATAAACCTTTTTGTGCTTTTTTTTCCCTTCCCTTTAAAAACTCAACGAACAAATTGTTGACAAAGGCAACTTTACTTGCCCAAGAAACAAACATTTTCAGCCATAATATCTTGTTTGGCACCGGAAACATCATGTAACTTGGCTAAACCTAGCCAGAACTCCATGAAGACCATAATTTCGGACCAGCCGAAGATCATAATATTACAAACATTTATTTTTCTAACTATATAATGTGAAAACTGATCCATAATATAACTAGGTTTGTATATACTAGTGCTATGCTATTTTGTGTAATATGTACATGCTACAATTGAGAATTTAACATAATATACATATTTCCAATTATTTCTTTTTTATACATTCATAAATCAATCTGGAAATTTACACTACTTTTTGAACCCTACATATTAGTAAAAATGCATTATCGAAATTTCATCTTTATATCTTTAAAGCCGGTGTTGATACAAGAGCTTATCTGATTCCATAAAGAGAACTCGGATCCATAAAACCGCACCCTCACTGATCTTTTTGATCCTTCTCTAACAAATTCCAAGTCCTGGGTAGTATCATGCTGCCGAGTGCTTTCTAGGTTATCAAGAAGAGGCAGTGCGATAGAACCACTGGACTCCAGGTTTATAATCCACCCTCGCAGTAAATAATTCACTACCTGTAAATCAATTGTCAAATGTCAAAAGTTCCTTCGAAACCAAAATAAATAAAAAGTAACAAAAAGAACTGGATAATTCAGCAGCTGAAGGTCACTTATTCACATAATTACAGATTATGTCTTTACATAACTCCCTAAGTTCTCCTAACTCTACTTCAATTTAATTCAACTTCCTTCAGAATTTAGACAAAAAAATAAAACCCACTTCATCTGATACATGAAACGAAAAGGCAATAACAAAACGATATTAATTCACCTATTCTACACATTCATATCTATCAGTTGCACCGTTATTTCATATCTCAAAAAGGGAAAAAGAGAAAAAACTTCAAGCTTCAATCTTTATAAATATGTAACATGTAACCTATAAGTTTAATACTCCCTCCATTCCAAAAATATAAGTTTACTAAAGTCTAGTCTATTTTTGAGATATTTTTAAATTCAAAATTGATGTGATTCATTTAAGTTTTGAGAACAATAAATCTTGTAATCAGTAATACTTTTTTTGATTTTGATTGTTTACAATATTCATAATTGAATTGACTAACATTAACTGAACTCGTATTAATTTTGAAAATGTGTCAAATAGCCTTCAAAAAGTTGAAATGAATCTTATGTTTTGGAACTTAAAGGAGTTCTTTGTTTTATTTGTCACTGAGATCAAAAAAAAAAGAAATTCTAATATTTTTTGCTATCCACCGAAGCCATACTACTTCATTAGTCACTAAAATCCTCTTCCATCAGAAAAATAGTTATGTGAAATCAACACAAGCAATTGACATCATGGGGAGTCTCATATAGGTGGTATAGCCCATTTGAGCAGCTGACAACGGAGCACGAGAGAAATTCCTAGTGTGCAATATTAGTTTAATTTAATTAAAAATAAAAACTCTTAAAAAAATAAAAATCCGGTAATTATTAGCCTGAAAAAGTTCATTTAGCTTCACAAATATACATATTTAGTTATTTTTTTGGACTAAAAAATATAATTAAGTTTTCACTCAAGCTGTTTTTCCTTGTAAATATGTTTCCACTCAAAAAGTTAAAATTGAATTAGCAACTATTTAACAAATTTCCTTTTTGGAGATATTTGACAAAGGAATTGCATGGCTCAAACTCAAAACAGAAATAAACTTAAATTGTCATCCATCAACTTAAATCATCATTGATATCTATAGAAATAAACTCTGATTGCCAATGCCTACTTGCACACAATTTTCAGAGCCATGCAATGAATATCAATTATTGAGCTACATACCTCAGGAACTTCATCATGAGGACAGTGACCAGCAGGGCTGATTTGATAATATGGAGCTTCAGGCAGCTGCCGCTTCACCTGTAGACCCCATACAGGCTGCACCCAAGGGTCTTCTTTTCCATATATGAGACAGATAGGTACATTGCTAATTTGACACCTAAAAGAGAGCAATAAGTCGTTAATTTGAAGCGCAATTTTTTCTTCTTTTTATAAAAAAGATGCTTTCATACGAGTATTGTATAGCAGTTTGAGCTTTTGTTCTCCCAACCTTGATAAAGCATCCCCAAACGATAGTTCTCCTTGAGGAGCAAACAGGATTGAGGCTAATGAAGCAGCAGCAGCTGGATGTTGTGTTACCTCAAGTATGCGACAAAACACTTTATCAATATTTGTTGAGTGATCTGCATAAACTTGCTTCAGAATCTCCCTGATACTTGTAGGATCACTTATTTTTTGCCAACTAAAATAACATCAATAAAAAATAACATTAGATAAGCAAGTTCAAAATGGTTTAAGCCAATTATGGATGACATATAACAGCTTTTCACTTTGGACTATTATTACTCAATTATGCACTAAATGTCATACAACGGCACATACATCCATATCAATACTTTTAAATGAGAAAAAGAAGATATTAAATGAACATAAGAAACCAAAACTTATGCCTTCAAACTTTTTGGAAAAGGAATTGTAAAAGGAGTCTCTTACTGCTGAATCACACAGAAACGGAGACCTTAATACCAAAAGAACCAATAAATGTGAAACTTACACAATTTCTACAAGTTTCCTGACATTGGCAGGAAGTGGAAATGTCCCAGCCCATGGAAATATTCTTGAGAGTCTTGGAGATCTTTTAGGATTAGGGACAAAACCCCAAAAGGGTGTCGCATTGAGCAATGTGACACCCTTCACCAATTGAGGGTTGCATGCAGCAAAGTAGAGTGCAACATATCCTCCAAGCGAGTTCCCCACAAGATAAACTGGTTCTTTAATGACCTGCAAGAGATTAACTGATTAAATATATTCGTACAAATTAACTTGGTACAATCATTTTCTTGAAACACAAACATTCTGCATAAAGAACTTCAAAAGCTAAATGAAATAGCAGGAAGACACTGTTCAACATCCATATTTCCGTTATATTCGTGATACTCTGGCCATAAAAATATTTTGTAACACATGATTACGTAGTGCATAGAAAAATTTAAGTCAAACTGAAAAATGATCTGCTTGTAGTCGTAATCAATGTCCCAGCCAATAGCAAAAGGAAACCATTAGAAGTCACCAGTAAAAATTCTAAAGTAGGAACTTAAACCTACCCACACCCCCCAAAAAAAAAAAAAAAAAAGAATAAAATAAAATAAAAATAAACAAAAGAATTCAATATTTTTATAATGATGGAGGTTCATAATCAGTTGGATAATTTTAAAGAAAGGATGCTTTCCCTATTAGCCAATAATGAATTAAAACATGAAAAACAAGTAGACAATTTTCTGAAACATGTAGCAGGTACAACTTAAAATTACCATAATACTAGTTTAGAGTCTTTAGACACGCAAGTCAAAGTTGTACTCTTAAAATTCTTTTGTATATCATATCCAAAACCCTACAATTGAAGATATTTGTGTTCCAGACAAGTGGTAGCTTTGCATGGCTGTCGACGCATAGTGCAAATAAGTGCAGTTCCCATATATGAAATATGGAACATTTATGTGTGCTAATAGTGATTATATTTTCACTTGGAAGCATCTTAGCAACATGTAAGGTGGACATCATAATTATATACTGACATCTTTAACCACATTGAAACAAATAACTGAATAAAAAGAAGTGTGTAAAATGAGGATGCCGTTCACTTCAAAATTACACTAGAAAATCGGCAGGATCTGATTGACTGACAATTTCAGAACATGAACCAATAAGCAGGAACTATACATAAAGAAGATAAGTTTTTACTATTTTATACAAGTTTAGCATAAAAAGAAGGTTCTATCATGTCTATACATCACAGAGGGAAGTAGAGAAAGAGAGCAAACTGACTTTATTGTTTTAGCTTAAACAATAGAAAATAATATTAATTCAAAGAGGTATAAGTGAAATGGTTTGACGGAATATGAAAGAGGCAGAATGGTAGATTGTTCTTAAGGAAGACAAAGTGCATGGAGCTGCAAACAAAAGTGCAAGCCACACAAGAACCAAATGCCTGGTTTTAAAAGAAGTTACATCACAATCACAACGTGCAATATAGTAAAAGTGTACCTCTTCGATGAAATAGCGAACTTGGTCCTGCCATAAATCAATAGAATAAACAAGCTGATTCGCCCAGGGTTCAGTTTTATCACCAAAACCCCACAGGAAATTTCCACTCTCTGATTCACCTCCATCAGACTGAGTAGGATCTACAACTGGCAATGACATGCCCTGACCAAGAAAATCCACTGCCCATACTCTATAATCACATCCTAGATCCTTCAGCTGCTTCTCATAGTGAAATGAACCAACACCGAAACCAGGAAGGAGGAGAACTGCTGGGGAATTAATATTTTCAGAGCCCGATGTTTCATAATGAACATTGAAATTGGGTTTCCATTCCCAGAAACAACTGCTGATTGCCACACCACTATCACCATCTGGTTCCTCTGGCAAACCTGGAATCAAAACCTTAGGTACCGAGACCCCACTATCAGTTACATAAGTATCATACCCATCGGTCAATACACTTGGATCAGCATTCTGAACCCCTTTAAGAGCACTGTGAAGCCTAGAAGCTTGATTAAAATTTACACTCTTTGATTGACGATGAACTAGAGAACGATAACTCGAAGATCCCCATTCAGATTTAACTACAACGCATAAAAATCTATGATTTCTTGCTGACAAAAGATTAGTTCGTTGAAAATCTATGCTCTTCTCAGCTGTTATCCCTCTCAAACTTGAGACATGACAGCATAGTGCAGAATGGCAAGAAAGAACTTCCATATCTAAAAGCTGCTTTCATAAATGAACAACAAAGTAAATAGTTTAGTTATTTAGAAAAATATGCATGTACAAAGTTTAGCAGTATAAATCAAAATATTGAATAATTGGTACTAGTGTTCTAAAAATCCCCGCCTAGGCACTACGTTGGCCCTCTACCACCTAGATTTGGTTGGGTACCTAGTCGCCCGTCTAGGCAAAATTAGACCTTTACCTAAGCCTTAAAAGATTGTTGTTTTGGTACTTTTCACATCAAATATATGTTTTGTATAGAATAATAAGTATACACAAGAAATATAGTCTGGTCGCAAGGTCAGGAAATTCCTCAAAAAAAAATTAGAACGTGTAAAAAAATACCTACTCTGCCTAGGAAAACGCCTAGGCGATAGGGCCCTTTCCGCCTAGCAATTTTTAGAATGCTGATTGGTATCATCATCTCAGCACATGTTTTCACTTCCTTTCTATTCATGCTAATTTAGACAGTAAGAAAACCGACATCCCACCTAAGAAAATAAATTTTGGAAACGTATTACCTTATTTATTCAGTCTTTTAAGATCTCAATAAATATAATTTTCTTCAACTATACTGATTCAAACTCCAAACAATGAAACACCCACATCAGTAAATGAATTTTTGGGACAGAAAATATATGATAAAATCAGTTTGGATTTCTTTGGAATATAAATATCAATTTCTTCAAGCACCCCAAATTTCTAAGTTACCCAATAGCTAAAAGAGCTCTAAAAGACTTCCAAAACAGACCCATCAAAAAAATGAACTTAGATCGAGAACAAACTGGTATAATTTCAAGAAAATAACAACAACAACAACAACAACAACAACAACAACAACAACAACAATAACAAAACAGAAGTAAATTAACTAAATTACAACTACCCTTTATCAACAAATAAGTAAATTTTTCTAGTAAATGAAAATTAATAGAGAGTAGAGTTTGGTATTACCTCTAATTAGCAGAGCAAACAGTCATTAGATGAATCCAAGATATTCCAGAGAGAAAAGGAGAGAATTTCGATAGATTTCTCGAAAGATTTCGTCTTTTATTTTAACATACTGCTAAATTGAACGAACTTGAAATGTGTTCTAGTCCATAATTTTCACTATGGAAGAAATGTGCACGCAATGGTTTTCATTAGTCATGTGTAGGAATCGTCGTGGTGTATTGGGAGGGCCCCCGTTCGGCAATGATGTTTTTTCAGAAGGACTTAAAAAGTTAAAATTTAAGTTCACTTATAACTTATTTTAAACTAGAGTTGCTACACAGACAGGATTACTAGACAGGAAAATTGAACCGGTGCAGTTTTTTTTTTTTTTCTTTCTTTCTTTCTTTCTTTCTTTCTTTTGTCACTTTCAAAAAATATATAGTATTTATTCCAACATAAATTTTTATAAAATATAATATTTTAGATGTAATTTAGATACATATACAAAAATAGAGTTATACAGACTAAATTATCTAAATTACACCTAAAACATTATATTTTATAAAAATTCGCTGTTAAATAAATATTATATATTTTTTTGAGAATCACAAAAAAAAAAAAAAAAAAAACTGCACGGTCCAATTTTCCTATCTAGTATTCATGTCTGCCAAGAGTTATTCTTTAAACTATAATTTATATATTAAAATATTCTGTGATCGATTGACTTATAAATTTAAAATTAAGTTAAAATAAGTTTTGAAGATAATCGAATTGATAATAATTTATAAGTTAAAATAAATATAAAAAATATTAAAAAAACATTAATAAAAAGATATATTATCATATAATAAGAATCATTATTTTTTAATTAAATAAAACACTAAACAAATAAATATATTATATTATAAATATGGGTTATATGTATATACACAGCTGTGTAATATACACTCGCCTATGGCGACGATTTTTTGGGCTACGGCGACTGTTCAACCGTCGCCATAGACCATCTATATAAAATACATATAATACATATTAATAATATATTATATTATCTGTTATAATATTATATATTTATAATATATATATAATATAATATAATACAAAATAAATATAATACCTACTAATATATATATATATATATATTATAATATATTATATTTTATTGTATCAATTATATATATTTATTTATATGGGTGACGACATTTTTGTCTTGACATTTTTTATTGCATGTTTGTTTACGTTGGAAAAGAAATAAATATTAAGTTGGAAGGATAAAGATGTAATTTAGCAAAATAGAAGAGGGACAAAATAGACATTATATTTGGTCAAACCAACTTATTAGGAATGACTTATAAGTCACTTTTTAGATAAGCTAGAAATTGTTGCTTATTAATAATGACTTATAAGTCAAAGATTAAGCTATTGTCAAACACTTAAATAGTACAAATGACTTATAAGTTGGCCAACACTAACTTATAAGTCATTATCGAACACCCTCTTAGAGCTCGTTCGACAATGACTTATTTTAAAATGACTTAAAGTTAAATTATTTTAAGTTGTGACTTATAAGTAAAAGCGTTCGACATTCATTTGATTTATAAGTCATAAATTAAGTTAAAACAAGTTATGAAGGTGTACCACTCATAATGACTTATAAGTTAAAATCAAATGTAAATATTACTGAAAAGTACATTAATAAAAAGAAAGGTAAAATATAAGAGGGACAAAATAGACATTATATTTAGTTAAACTAACTTATTTTAAAATGAGTTAGAAATGACTTATATAAATCATTGCCGATCAAGCTCTTAGAATGGTCATTTTCAGTTCCTATTCACTAGTCGAGGAATCCTATTTTCTTCATATCAAGTCCTATGTAAATGTATATGGTCATTTTTTTTCAGAAAAAAGAAGAAGAAAAAGAATGATTTATCATTTATATCAATTACTATATATAAAAATACGTAAGACAGTCCTAAAAGTAGACTTAGTCTTTGAATTCCATTAATAAATCTTTATTGTTTAGGGAGTTTGAATGCAATGCCTTTTATTTATAGTTTCTGTCACTGTAAAGTTATAAATAGCCCCATCTATATGCAATAATATGTGTGAGTTTTCCTCTTAGTTTGATAAATTTGTGTTAGTTCCCAGAAGGCACACAATAGACCTAGAAGGGGGGGTTGAATAGATCCTTTTTAATTTCAAATACTTTTCCCGTTTATTTTGTATTGATCATGAAGTAGTATATGACAAACATAAGAATCTTTTTAAGCACAGCAGAATAAATAAAAGATCCCCTTCATTGATGTGACACCCCCAAAAT
The DNA here is from genome assembly GCA_020205615.1 of Panax quinquefolius. Classification (NCBI taxonomy): domain Eukaryota; kingdom Viridiplantae; phylum Streptophyta; class Magnoliopsida; order Apiales; family Araliaceae; genus Panax; species Panax quinquefolius. Next base: position 65,572,213 of record CM035157.1, read on the forward strand.
AGGTATACATCACCCATTATGAGTAGCCAAATACATGATACAAAGTACAAATACAAACTTAATTATACAACATGAGCTGAAAATTTTTACACGAATATTGTCTTCTAGACAATATCTAAACTCAAATGGAGTCCTCATTACAATTATTATCACACTATTTCATAGAATAGTGAGGACTACTATAACACCATCTCAAACCATCACTGCTCCCCCGACTAGTCCCGGCTTCTACGCTCTCATTTCTGAAGAGAACAATGAAAGCAAAAGGCGAGCTCAACTAGCCCAAAGAAGAAATATTATGACTAATATAATGCGTAATAAATTATCGTTAGCCTTCAACGAAGGTTAAACCGATAAAATATAATAAACATCAAGTTTAATTGCGTGAAACAAGCAATCCATTAGAAGAGTCAAGTAGAGCGTGATATCTACTATCTTCTATGATTTAAAAGTTTATCATCAATTGTATCCGTGACGCCCCAAAATTAGGTATACGTCACCCATCTTGGGTCACCACTTACATGGTACATAAATTCAAATACAACTTACTAATATAACTGCGTAGGTATAATACGACATAAACCGTGAGTTTGAATACAAATATTGTCTACTAGATATTATACAAACTCAAAAGGAGTCCTCATTACAACTATTATCACACTATTTCACGAATAGTGAGGACTACTAATGCTATCCTCTCGACCATTACTTCGCTCCCCGACTCGTCCCAAATATGTTCTCATTTCAAGAGAATAAAGAAAGAAAGGGTGAGCTCAACTAGCCCAAGAAGAAATATTATGACTAAGATAATGCGAATAAATTATCATTAGCCTTTAACAAAGTTGAATCGATAAAATACAATAGACAACCAGCTTTAACTGCAGTGGAATAAACAATCTATTAAAAGAGTCAAGTAGAGAATAAAGTCTACTATCTTTTAGGTTTTAAAAGGTTTTCATCAATTTTATCACGAGACTCTCACTTAATAAATAAACCACCACATCTAATCATCCCCGTACCACTGGTCCAAGGATTTTCATCAAATTATCAATGGTCAAATGACTATACCGAATCACCCCCGGTCATAATCATACCAAAACTATCCATCATCGCATTACAAAAGCCACCGAGGACTTTTGTCACATCATTTATATCAAGTCATGATTATACCGAATGATCCTCGGTCATAATCATACTAAGTTCATCTATGCACGTAAGCCAAAGATAACATAATATAACATGAGGATGATGACAATGACATAATAATTCAATAAAACAAGTTCAAGAATTATTTAATCCATGAATTATTAACGTCCAAATTGTCAACATGATCTCGTTTACAGAGTAAAATTCAAGAATATTCGTAAGAATATTTCCATGAAAAGATATCGGATGAAACGCAAATATCAAGGATATTCTACTAATTTCATGGAGTATAAAGTCAAAGTTTTAACCAACCGGGTATAATAAAGAATGGAATAACAAAAGAAATCACCACGCATGCGGTACTTTGCATGTATGTGTTATTCCAATGTAATAATAATAACGGAACCAGTGTCGTGAAATTCACACCGATGTGGGATGTTCCAATGTAATAATAAAGATGGAACTGTCTCCTGTAAAACACACGATATAGATATTCCAATGTAATGATAAAGATTTTAACCAGTCCTGTGTAACACATGCATGTGATGTTCCAATGTAATAATAAAATTCGGAACCAGTGTCCTGTAAAACACACGCATGTGATGTTCCAAATGTAATAATAGAAGAATGTCACCAAGTATAGGGTAAATCATGACACAAAGTTATTCCAATGTAATAATAAGCAATGGAATAACATAAGGATTTCACCAAGTATAGGGTACGCCACAGATACAAGTTATGTATAGGGTATGCCACTTTTACAAAAGTTATTCCAATGTAATAATAGTGAATGGAATAATGTAAGTTCTCTTCAAGAAGAAAGAATAACACCCTTACCGTAAAAAGAACCTAATATAGAAGTAGTGAAGTAGCGAATACTCTTCTTCTTTCTATAATTTTCTCTATATAGCTTCTCTCTATAATTTCTCTCTCTAGAGTTTCAATGAATTCGTAAGAAAATAATGAAGGAATGAGCTTCTATTTATAGGAAAATGGAATGCATAAGAACTAATCCATGAAATCTCCCCGTTGATTTACTTTAATCTGACGGTCCATATTTAAAGAAAAATCTTTTAAATAAAATATAATATATTCTATTTATATAAAAACATTTTACTATGCAAACACTATGCAATACTATGCAAAACACTATGCAAAAACACTACGCAACACTATGCATAATAAAATATAATATATTCTATTTATGAATAACTTTAATAAAGTATTCTATTTTATATAAAAGATGTTTCGCTTTTATTACGTTAATAATACGAATAAAACAAAACGTCATTATCGCTTATAATAATTCATATTATTAATCGACAATAATGGAATCAAACCGAGTGACTTCTCACATAAGCATCAATAATCAATACCGTATTGCTACTATGCAACCACACGACATCGTATTTTTTACTACCGAAAGTAGTTCAACAAGAACTACGGTAAAAACTTCCGCCGTTATTTCAATAAAATATTTTTGTCGTTTTCGATCAATCCGATAATAATTACATTGTGGGGTCCACCAATGATTGAGTAGTTATCGAATATTCCCTGCTAAACCGAATATTCCCCACCAATCGAATATAATATAACCACTTGCATACTTTGCAAAATTTATAAATACTACCCACAACTATAATATTATCTCAAATTCACACCATAATATTAAAAAATTATTTTGACAAAATTTAAATCTTTATTGATAAAATCTGGGGTCTCACAGTATCGCTGAGACTCAGCTTAATAAATAATCCACATCACTGAATTATCCATGCACTACGGGCCAAGGATATTCATTAGTATCACAACCACGAATTATCCATGCACTACGGGCCAAAGATATTAGTGTTTTCACCAATGGTCATGATCATACTAACAACTGTCCATCAATGCACTACGGGCCAATGAGGACTTTTATCATTTGTAACATTATAGGTCATGATTATACCGAATGATCCTTGGTCATAATCATACCAATCAACAGTCCATGTATGCACATAAGCCACAAATGACTTTCATCACAATATAAGCATGAGGATGATGACAATGATATAAAAATTCAATTAAAAGAAAGCAAAAGATAATTTTTTAAAGATTTATAATTTAATTTATCCAGAATTCAATAATGTCCAAATTTTTAACATGATACTGCTTTATGGAGTAAAATTCAAAAATAATATTGTATCAAAAATGATTTAGACAGAAAACAAATCATTTTTGTCATGAATAGTACCTTGGGTGAATAGTACTCGAGTGAATAGTAACCCATGAATAGTACTTCGTGAATAGTACTTCGGGAATAGTACTCTGTGAATAGTACCCCATGTGTGACAACCCAAATTTTCAAAAATTATTTAAATAAAAATTTAATAAATAAAATTCTTATTATAAGATGTTTTGAGTTTAAGTATGTGTATATATGTGTTATATATTGTGAATATGTAATTTGGTGTAAAGAAAATTATGTATATTCATGTATTGGGAAAAGAGGTCCAATAGTTAATTAAACTATTGAAGAAATTAATGTAATTGTTATGAAAAGGAAATTAACTGAGTGATATTAGTTAATTTGATTAAGTTAAAATTATATTAAGAGAGAGTATAATTTAATTATTATTGTGACGATAGAAATTATTATGAATTAAGTTTTGTAAATTATGTGGGTGATTCACTTAATTAAAATAGTGAAATAACGTAAATATATTTGTTTTAATAAAATAAGAAGATAATGTGAATGTAATACGATTGTGAATTTTGTATATAGTTAAAATATTTATGGAATAAAATAAATATTTTTTGGAAATTGTTATGGGATAATTTATTTAAAATGTGATAGTATTGATGGAATGAGAAATATTCTAATTTAATTAAATAATTAAAATTAGAGGATTAATGATTTATTAACTAAACTTAACGTTATATTGGTTAAGTAATTTAATCAAATAAAGGGTGACATTTGTGAACCATATGATAAGGGGGATTATTAAAGTAAATTAAAAAGAAAATTGGGTTCTAGCCAAACATGGCCTAGAGATCCTTTGTATTTTGTAACTGCTGAGACTATTGGTTTGTGTAACTGAGGGCTAAGTAAATATACGTAACTTATTTTTCCAAGGTTAAGAACATAGAAGAGAGGAATAGAGAATGGAGAGAATTCTCTGTAAATTGAGAAGAAAAATATGAGAATCAAAGAAGAGGAAGAAGATAAATCAAGCTTCTCTAATCATCTAGCTAATTAAAGGTAAGCAATCTAGTTTAAAGTTTTGAGTTCTTAGTTTTGTTTTCTAAGTTCTCTGTAATTGAAGTTTTATGGCTAATTTGTTGAGAAATTAGTTTTATGTGTATTGGAATTACATAATCTATTATATGTTGTCTATAGATGATTTTTGAAGTATCGAATTCATGAAAATATGTTTGAAAGTGAAGAATTTGAGTTTTGGTTTATATATATATATATTACATAGTCTGTTTTGGAGTCAAAATTGGTTTTGAATTCATACTCTAAACTGTAAATTGAGTCTAGAATATGTTAGTACGTTGAAAAACGAAAAGAATATTGTTGGAATGGTGTCAATTTGTTAAGAAACAAAGATTTGGCAATCGAATTTGCTAAACATGTCAAAACATGAAAGTTTAGTATGAACATAAGTTTTGGGTCAAGATTTGGGCTAGCTAGTGTTTCTATAAATTGTTATAATTCTAGTATGTTGTAGTTCTATGAATTATGAATCCATAGAATCAAAAACGGACTAATTTGGATGTGTATAACTCAAGTTATGAAGATTAGTAGGGAAAAAGGGTTAAAAATCACGAGAACAGTGAATTCAGAGTCCCATTTCTGTTAACGGGCGTAGCTGCGCTGTGCCCTAAGTCATTTGGGGCACAGCTATGCTGTGCCCAAGGCTTAATTGGGCGCAACTGCGTCCAAAGTATGTCAGGTGTAACTGTTTTGACCTATTTTAGTAAAATAAGCATAACGTTTTCATACTAACTCCGATTGAGGTGATTCAAGATGATCCGGAACGAGAACGAATAGACCTACAACTTTTATTCTTTATGGTTTTCAATTTGAGGTCAGGAACAGTAGTCAAAATGGTCATCTTTGTGACTGATGCGTATTCGGAGGCAATCGGAGGGCGTCAGACATGCACATACACAAGTATAGTGATGTCGACGATAATAGATGTTGTTCTAAGTTATAGAACATGAATATTATGAAGTATAATGATGCTTAACATTAATAAATGATATATTATATAAGTTGTATACGCATACTAAGCACACACACGAGAGACAAATCGGGCGTGTGACAAATGAACGTCAAAACGTCGTAACAAATGTTAATGAACGTAAAGAGTGTTTTAAGTCAAATGAAATGAATATTATAAGATATGAAATGGGTTTAATATAAAACCAATAATGATTACTAGCAATACTTAAACACTTGAATGAATTTCGAGTATGAAATATAGTGAGTTATAAGTCTAAAGTTAACACAATCAAATTGAACATTGTGTATTGATTAATAGGAAGGGTTATAGGATGTAGATTAAAGTTTAAATTATAACTACTATGCTTTTATATGTAACTAATAGTTAATGTGAATGATTATATAATTGTATAGAGCACGTGAAGTGCAGATATCTGTAAGCTGTTAAACTGTTATTGGTAAACAACGATCAAGATAAGTTTTTCAGTTCCTATTTGCTATGTGAACTTGATGATTAACTGTTTTAAATCTTTATTGTAAAGAGCATGATGTGTTATATATATGTTGAAAGTATGAAATGTTAAAGTCAATTTATGACTACGTTGATTGAGTAAAGCATGTTGATTGAGTAAGGAACTCAATCTTTATACTTGTTATGTGAACTATAACATGTATGTTATGTTAGTCCAATGTTTATGAGATATGTGTTGAGCATGTTATTATGTGCTATGTGATGCATGAAAACTGTTAGATTTTGTTGAGCTGTCGAGCTCAACCTTGCAAATAACCACTTTTGCAGGTTCAAGATTCAAGGTAAAGTTATGTGTTACTTGAAAGGCATGAATCATATGTGATACTTGAAGATTTATACACTTTGGTTGTGTTATTATTATTTGAACCATGTTTAAGGTTCCGAATAATGTATTAATGTTGAATTGTAATATCATTTTGCGATGTAAACTATTGTAGTATTAAAATGATTCTGAGATATTTAGATGTAAAGGTTGAAGGTTTTGGGAACGAGGATAGTTTGTAATAGAAAATTTTAATTATTCCACAAATTTCAATGGTTGTATTATCGTTTAATGATGTAAAATTAGAGGTTGAATGTATTATTAAAGACCGAAGTCAAGAATTAAATTGTACGAATTTTGGGGTCGTTACACCATGAATAGTACTTTGTGAATAGTACTTTATGAATAGTACCCCGTGAATAGTACTTTGTGAATAGTATCCCGTGAACAGTACTCCGGCATAAAAACCTTAAAATTTAATAAGAATGTTCAGAAAAATATCCTTGTGAAATGATACTAGATGAAGCGCAAATTTCAAGGATATTCTACTAATTTCACGGAGTATAGAAGCAATACTTTAACAGAATGAGTATAGAATTAGGAATATAAAACAAAATAATATTACTCATATACTATAGAGTATAGAAGAAAATATTATTTCTTACGAATACTGAAAAAAATAATATCCCTTACCTTAAAAGAAGACTGAATACTGGAATAGTGAAGTAGTAGAATACTCTTCTTCTTTCTCTTTATAGCTTCTCTTTTTATAGCTTCTCTCTCTATAATTGCTCTTGTGAGTCTTATTGAATTGGTGAGAATGAAAGAAGAATGAGCTTCTATTTATAGGAAAACATAGTTTCGATAATTGCACGTTTTGGGGCTCGAATTATTACAGTATAGCACCTTCATCTTTTTCTCAATTTTTAATTTTGTCCTACAAGTATTATCAAACTTGCACCACCTCCCCTAATAGTACATGCATGTGAATCAATAGTACATGCATGTGAATCAATAGTTCCATTCATGTGAACAAATAGTTATATGCATGTGAACATATTTATCCGATTAATTACCCGATTGGTCAATCTAACCTCCAGAAAGCAAATATTATCGAAATAAATGTCGATTTCCACTAATACTAATAATCCCAACACAATGGAAATATCAATTTCATCTTAATCAACACGAACTTATTCATTATTAATATTATAATTCACAGTATTTAACAACCAGATCATTCTCAAGAAAGAGGGGGCTTTCCGATAAGGATTTCTCCCTATTGGCGCGCAATTAGGTGACCAAACCCCTTTCCTCGACAGAACTTTTTAGACATCATCAATATTACAAATAATAATATGAATAACTTTGTTGTCTCAATTATTGATTTAAAAATATAAAATATTATGCAGATGATACTGTGACAATAATTGAATCAATAATATGAGAGATATTATGTAGCAATTACTGTAGCAATAATTGAGTATAACTGAGTGACTTCTCACGTAAGCATCAATAATCAATACAATGTGCTACTATGCAACCATGCGTATTACTGTACTTTTACCACCGGGTATTTAAATAGTTTAACGGTAAAACTTTCGCCGCTATTTTTATAAAAGACATTTATGTCGTTTTCTAACTCCGATAATACTTCCGTTATGGGGTTCACCAATGATTTTTCCATCGTACGAATATTCCCTGTTAAAATGAATATTCCCTGACCAATCGAATATTTATAACAACTTGCTTACTTTGCAAAATTTGTAAATATTACCCACAACTATAAAATTATATCAAATCCACACCATAATAATCAAAAATATATTTCGAGAAAAATTAATCTTTATTCATAAAAGTTGGGGTCTTACAACCTCCCCTTCTTATGAACTTTTATCCTCAAAATTAGGGTACGTACCTGGTATGTCGAAGAGGTGAGGATACCTTGATTTCATTTCAAATTCTAACTCCCAGGTTATTTCCTCCACATCGTGGTTTCTCCACAAAACTTTGACTTGAGGTATAACCTTGGAGCGTAGAATATGATCCTTCTTATCCAAGATTTTAACAGATACCTCTTCATACATTAAATCTTCCGCTATCTCGTGCGGTTCTAATTCAATAATGTGGTTTGGGTCTTTCACATATTTATGTAACATAGATATGTGAAAAACATTAACACGAGACATACTTGGCGGTAAGGCAAGTCTATAGGCCACAGTTCCTACTTGATCGAGGATTTTGAATGGGCCAATGAATTGAGGATTGAGCTTTCCTCTCTTTCCAAATCTTGTAACTCATTTCCATGGAGCAACACGTAACAACACATGTTCTCCAACATTGAATTCCATGTCTCTTCGATGAAGATCAACATAACTCTTTTGTCGATCTTATGAGGTCCTTATACGTTGTCGGATCATTTGAATCTTCTTCGTAGTCATACGTACCAATTCTGGTCCCAACAATGTTGCTTCACCTACCTCATCCCAGCATACTGGAGAACGACACTTGCATCCATACAACGCCTCGAATGGAGCAATGCCAATACTTGCTTGATAACTGTTGTTGTAGGAGAATTCCACCAATGGTAAGAACTTGTCCCAACTTCCTTTGAAGTCAAGGACATAGAGTCTTAATAAATCTTTAAGAGTTTGAATATTCCTCTCCGACTGCCCGTCCGTTTGAGGATGATATGCCGAATTGAATCGTAAATCCGTGCTCGTAGCTTTTTGCAAATTAACCCAAAATCATGAAGTGAATCTTGGGTCTCGATCAGAAACTATGGATACTGGCATACCATACAGTCTTACAATCTCATTTATGTAAATACGAGCAAGACGTTCAAGTGAATAAGTTTCTCGTATAGGTAAGAAATGAGCAGACTTGGTTAATCTATCAACAATGACCCAAATCGCATCTATGCCTTGAGAAACCTTGGGAAGACCAGTAACGAAGTCCATGGTTATGTGCTCCCACTTCCATTCTGGAATTTCAAGCGGTTGCAATGGACCTTTTGGCACTTAATGCTCCGCCTTGACATGTTGACAAGTTAAAAACCTTGAGATAAACTCTGCGATCTCTCTCTTCATATTGCTCCACCAAAATGTATGTCGAAGATCACGATACATTTTGGTACTCCCAGGATGAATTGCAAACGGTGTGTTGTACGCCTCCATCATGATTTTATACTTCAAGTCAGAGTCATTAGGAACACAAAGTCTGGAGTTGACTTGAAGTATTCCTTCTTCATCGATTCTTACTTCCGGGATAGCACCTTCTTGTACTTTCTTCCTCATACGTATCAGCTCCAGGTCTGTAGCTTGAGCAACTTTAACTTTATCTATTAAAGTCAGTTCTACTCGTATATTTGCCATCATCACATGGGTCCCTAGATTCTTTAACTCTATCTTCATCTTTTGTAAGTCATACAAAATGGGACTTTGCATTGACAATATTGCACTCGTACCCGCATATGATCTTCTACTCAATGCGTCAGCTTTTACGTTCGCTTTTCCAAGATGGTATTGAATGGTATGATCGTAATCTTTTAACAGCTCGAGCCAACGTCGTTGTCGCATGTTGAGTTCCTTTTGGGTGAAGAAATATTTGAGGCTTTTATGATCCATATAGATCTCTATTTTCTCCCCATACAGGTATTGCCTCTAGATTTTAAGTGCGAAAACGACAGCTGCCAACTCTAGATCATGAGTAGGATAGTTCCTCTCATATTTTTTAAGTTGTCATGAGGCATGGGCTATGACTTTCCCATGTTGCGTGAGAACACATCCTAACCCTCTGCCTAAAGCATCGCTATAGATTCCAAATCCCTCCGAACCAGATGGTATTGTTAGAACAGGTGCTGAAATGAGCCTCCTCTTGAGTTCTTGAAAACTCTTCTCACATTCCTCGCTCCAACAGAATTTTATATCTTTTCAAGTCAGTTGAGTTAATGGAGTAGCGATTCAAGAACCACGAATCTCCGATAATAACCAGCTAAGCCCAAAAAGCTATGTACTTCGTGAAAGTAGTATGCACACAAGCCAATCATGTTTGATGATAAAGCATATACTTTGTAACAATCTTATTCATTTATTAATAAAAAGTATTAATTTATTAAAGGCTTTTAATTATCTACACGATGTCGTTTTTATAATATGTGATAAACCCATAGTTTTAAGCAATGCTTTTAGAATAATGATGATGATCATTCTAATGAGATCTAAATTCTTAGAAAGCTTAAAACTAAAATAGTTCCCAATCATTGGATTACTAAATTGGGGATTAGTGAATCCGGATAGATTGGTACATACGTTGCTTGCTTTCATTGGATGAGGATGATTGATCTCATGATCATTTGTGTGGAGACACTAAAGCAAGTATGTAGGTGCTTATTAGAGAATAAGTTCATCGAACGTGGCTCTCGCTAAGGAATACCTAATGGAGTTTTATTTGCACCGCCAATAGAATTCTCAGAGTGATAGTAGTACAAGTGATCCTTGGACTTGAGATCATCATAGTATCTTGTGTATGATGAGTTATACTTTGACTTATTCCTTAAGACCCTTAGGGTATATCAAAGGGTATGCTTGGGTATAATAAGTTGTATATGGAGATAATGTATGATCAATAAAGAATCTACCACTTCTAATAAAAGAAGAGAAATGTCCTATGTGATTCGATAAAAATGACAACCCAAAGAGTCCTTGGCAAAGGCGTAATGAAATTAGAAAGGAGTTTCTAATTTGCATTATTTGAGTTGTGCATTTAAGGATCGAAATACATATAATTAAATAAAATAAGACTTGACAAGAATTCCATGTCTTATATTTAATTGGGACATCATGGTGGAAGGATTGAATTGTATTTTAAACTATTTACTCAAAGGTTCTTTTATGATTAATGTTGAAATCTATATTATCCGGAAAGTCGTTGATCGCTAGGAGGCTTATCCCTATTGTAGAATAAATATTATTTATTTAAATAAATTAATTATTTAATTTATTTATTTAAATAAGATTAGAATTGTTCTAATTGATTTATTCACAACCTGCTTAATATGGAGAACCTAAAGGGTCACACCATAAAAGGAAGAATAATTATTTAAGAAGTAAATGGCATAATCGTAATAATATAATGTTATGTATATTTAATTTAATCTATGGTGATAGAATAAATTAAATAGCTTAATATTTATTATTTAATATTTTAGAAATATTAAATATAAATTAATAAGAGGAGTCTTATTAATATTATTACAATTATTATTATTTTAATTTCTAAAGGAGTTTAGGAATTAATTTAATATAAGTACTCTCGAATATTCCTAATTGGATTAGGAAGAAAAATTAGTTAAAGGAGTTTAATTAATTATCCCTAATAAGATTAGGGAGATTAATTAATTAAAAGAATTTAATTAATTAAATAAAACCCAATTCCTTAATTGTTAAGATGGGTTGCCCACATCTATAAATAAGAGGAGTCTTATTATGGGTGGTATGGGTTGTTGACTTTTTCAACAACTACGTAATAATTCCAAGTTGTTGGGAGTACACCTTTTCTATAGAGATAGAAAAACTAGGGTTTAGCCAACCCCACCCTTCTTCTTGAATTTTCTTCTTCCTTGGTGGATCACCTCTAGAGGCCAAACATTTGGGTGGCTAACGTTGATCAAAGGAAGGAACCAAACCCGGTGGATTCAAGTTGAACGCGAAAAGGATTGAGAGGTGAACTTGTACACGAGGAAGCTCGATCTTCAAGGGTATGATTCTATTCATCTTTTTTCGCTTTAATTAATAATTATGCATAAAGGATGATCCGGGTATATGGTTTGTAAATTTTTAAACTCGATTTTTACACGCTTCGCACTTTTTATGCAATTTGATTGCATTATGAATATTACAAACCTAACAAAGGGCATCGTGAGCCAAACCTTTATGCTAATTATTAATTGTTTTAATTTATATATTGATATGTGTTTAGAACAATTTAATTGGGCATAATTTTATTGTATAAAATTTAAATAAAAAAAAAAAAAAATTACCGAGAACATGCAATTAGATTTTTGGGCAAAAATTTTTTTTTATGCATGTATTACGAAAATCGATGCAGTCATGCAACAACAAAAAAAAAAACAAGGAACCTATCGATTAGGCAAAAAACGGCCATGCACGAATTCAAGGTTCAATGATGATTAATAATGATTATCACGAAATTAAGGGCATGATTGGTTAATGATTAAAAGCGAAGGTACTGCGGAAATCAAAATTTGTCAATATCATCATTATGCATACGGAATTTTAAAAAGGAACAAGTTCATTTTTTTTTGTTCAAAGGAGGGCACGGTTTTCAAGACTGAGCATTATATATATATATATAAATGTTTATAATATATATATATGCGGAAATCAATTACTATTTTTTTTTTAAAAAAGTAAGGCACGGAAATATTATATATATATATATATATTACGAATATTTATATATATATATATATATTCTTAATTATTATATAATTAAAATAAAAGTTTATTTTAATTTTAAAATAAAAGTTTATTTTAATATTAAAATAAAAGTTTATTTTAATATTAAAATATAAAGTTTATTTTAATTTTAATAATTTTATAATTAAAATAAAAGGTTTATTTTAATCTTAAAATAAAAGGTTTATTTTAATATTAGAATAAAAGATTTATTTTAATTTTAAAATTAGAATTTCATGCTAACTAATTAGAGTTGAATTGGATTCCATGATAACTAATTGGAGTTGAAATTGGATTTTATTTTTCCTAAAATAAAGGAGTTTATTTGTGAATAGGAAGTAAATCCATCTTTCCTTAAATAAAGGAGTTTGTTTAGATATGAAATAAGATTTCATATTATTCAAAATAAAAGAGTTTATTTGTGAATAGGAAAGAGAATCCTAATTTCCTTAAATAAAGGAGTTTATTTAAATATGAAATAAGATTTCATATTATTCAAAATAAAGGAGTTTATTTGTGAATAGGAAAAGAATATCCGTGTTTTCCTTTAATAAATATTTTTTTTTTATATGGAATTGATTCCATAATTAATTAAAATAAAAGAGTTTATTTTAATTAAAGATTTTTTTTTATACATGGAATTGATTCCATAATTAATTAAAATAAAGTAGTTTATTTTGATTAAAGATTTTGATTAAAATAAAATAGTTTTATTTTGATTTAAATTTGGATTAAAATAAAGGAGTTTATTTTAATTCAAAATTAGATTTTATACTAACTAAATTTGCCCATTAAATGATATCAATATATATATTAAATGTTTATAATTCATGAGATGAATGTTATTTATCGATGCATATGATGATGTGTATGATAATAAATTGGATTGATTATGGACTATCGACCAATATGATTGGATTTTATTTTAGTTGGATGCATGAATGTATGGGTTTTATTAAATGGGTCTCACAGACTGCCTTCTCTAATTTTTCTTAATGTAAATTCTATCTCTCTCCTATGTATTTCCCTCGATCACGATCAAGGCTTCTATTTATTTTAAAATAGTTTTGTAATAGGAATATTTAGAATTAATTTTGAAGAATTAGAGATCAAGGACAAGAAGCGCTTGAAGACCCGTTTGTAATGAGAGCCCGTGTTTAAATGTAATAGTTATATTTAAATATTATTTCTTGCACCCTTGGGAGTTTGACCTTTTGGTTCACTTGGTGGCTCTAGTGAACCAAACTAGAATAAAAGTCCATAATCAATCCTGGTAGAATATAGTATTCTATATGTGCATGCTTATACTATATATATTATATATTATGCAAACATGCTTCGCATGTTCATTAATATGACGCGATTTTATATATATATACGTGCATGCGCTAAAAACAAGATGAGACAAATTAATAACAAACCCCTCAATTTTTATATTAAGTCCTAAGCGCTCAAAGATATTTGGAATATCGAACGTCGCTTTCTAGCATGATAAAATTAATAGAGTATTAAATATTTAATATGAGTTTGTTGTGTCACCACAAGGCAAGTATTAAGTATTTAAGATGTTAATTTATCACATTTGATGCTTATAAAGAAAATTGAACAATATTGTTTTGTTGTGTCACCACAAGGATGATATTTTTCTTTTTGAATATATGGAGTGCTAGGTCGGACTTAACTTGGATAATTTTGATTCTGATGTGCCACCACTGATCAAAATAATCTAAGAGGCAAAATACAAGGAGTTGCATAGTTGATGTAATTGACAAAAGTTGTCTACCTATTTATTTATATATAGTTTGTTGTGTCACCACAAGGCTATATACATTTGAAATGGGATCCTTATTCTCACTAGCAAATCTTTAATTAGATTTTGCTTAACTATATAAGTGAGGTAATATAGTTTGAAGAAAATAGTGGAGATACCAATTTAAAACAAGACCTAAATTATTTTGGTAATTAATAAAAGAATGTATGTTAAAATGTTGTTAATTACAAATTCATTTACGTAATTTTACAATGTCTAAAATTACTATCATCATGAAGCATATTAGATGCTAAATTAATCGAATCAAATTAAACGGATTGGTTAAGGAAATTGAGAAAGTTCTCATAGTCGAAAAGCTATCTTATGTCCTTAATACGCCTATCCTCGCAATGGTTGCGCATAATGCCTCTGAGGAAGACATTGCTACTTTTAGAAAGTGGCAAGATGATGCACAAATGGCTCAATGCATCATGCTCGATCTACGTGTAACGAGCTTCAAATACAAGATGAAACTATGGATACTTCTACTATACTCCCGCACATCAAGTAGTTGATGGTGAGAAAAGTAGGACCGATAGATATCGAGATCTAAGGAGCTCTTCCGATCTAGAATGGCCAATGACACTATAAGTATGCATAAAAAGTCCTAAACATTATCAATTTGATTGATCAATTAGGATAACAGTTTTGTCATGGATGGAGAGTTGAGCTAAGATTTGATCTTGCACTCACTCCCTGACTCCTTCATTAATTGTTGTGAATTTTTCATATGAACAAGCTAGATATCGCCTTCACGATTTGCTTAACATGTTGAAAAATGATGAGAGTCACTTTCCAACCAAGAAAAAGACCAAGTCTTACCGGTAGGGGCCAAAGGATCTTCCTCAAAAGAAGAACGATTCAAAGAAGGTATATAGAAAGGCATAAACAAAGGATAATAAGAACAAAATCGATACGGATAGCAAAGGAGTTTGCTTCCACTACAATAAGCCCTCGACAATCGGAAAGAAATCATGCGAGAAGCATCTTGCGAGAGGCTAACCAAATAAGCTTAGTGAAGTTTCTACATAATACGCTTTTGTTCATGATTGAAATAAATTTTTCTTTAAGTCAAGGTTCTACTTGGGTATTGGATACCGACTTTGGTTATCATAAATATAGATTTATGAAGGACCAAGGTAAGTAGAAAGCTAAACAAATATAAGTAATCCTAAGTGCGGAAATGTAACAAAGGTTGCTACATTAGCCATAGAAATTTATAGTTTAGCAATGCCTACGGCAAATCTATTAAGTCAATAAGTTGTTATTGTATTCCAGCCTCTCGTTGAAAACATTATTTTCATTTTATTGTTGGACAATGAAATCTTTGGTATTATAATTAAGAACAATTGTTGTTCTATTTATAATAATAATGTTTTGTATAGAATCGGAATATTACTTAATGGATTTTGTATACTGACTTACGTGAAAAATATATTTTGTAAATTGAACAAACTAGTATAAGAAAAGGAGATGATCATTCAAAGAGTTGAATGTGTGTATTTGTCGAATACAAGTGTGAATTATTTGAAAGGTTCAAAGAATTCAAAAGTGAAACAAATTGGCAAAGTATTAGGATTCTTTGATCAGATCAAGGAAGGAATACTTGTGCAATAAGTTTCTAGATCATCTCAAATGATTTTCTCACAATGGACGCCTCCAGATACGCAATAATTGATTGATGTATCTGAATGAAAAATCGTACCTTGTTGGACATGGTGCGGTCCATAATGATTTTACCGACATTCCAATATCCCTCTAGGGTCATGTCCTAGAAATGGCTGCATATCTACGAAATGGTAACCTCAAAATCCGGCCCCAAGACTCCATAAAAGTTATGGATAGGGAGGATTCCTAATCTTAAGTATGTTAAGATAAGGGGTTCCAACTTATGTGAAAAGGTTTCAAAAGGATAAGCTTGGGACAAGATTTGACAAGTGTCGATTTGTGGGACATCCTAAAGTAAGTGTAGGGTATATGTTCTATAATTCTACTTAGCAAAAGGTGTTTGTTACGAAACACGCTGCCTTCTAAGATAAAGGTGTTTATCATTGAAGGGCTAGTGGGAGGATTATAGATCTTGAAAAGTTCATGATCCACAAAACACTATAAAGTCAAATAAGAGGAACTCAGAGATAGACCTATTTGTACCACAAATCAATCAGAAATCGAATAGTACCAAAGATACCTAGAGGTATGGATTCATCATGGATGATGATGATGATGAGGCACACATCATAGAAGATGATGATCCAGAGTTACATTCGATGAGGTAAGACTTCTAGTGTGTACAAAAGGGTCAGTGGGAGCGTCGTGAAATTTCTAGTATTATATGTTGATATACTACGGATGAGGAATTACATACCAATGCTACAATCAAGAAAGATAAAGTTGTCTAAACATTCCTCCATGAATGATTTGGAAGAGTATCTTAATTGGGGATATAAATCTATATAGATAGATTTAAGAGGATGCTCGACTTAACCCAAGGAACGATATTCATTTGATGCTAAAGTCGCTTAGCATGGCAAACTCCAAGAGATGTCTCATGTAGATGAGCTATGGAGTGTATCTCTTAATAGTCCCCATGCACTCCAAAGAGAGATCACATGAGTAACTATCATGTATGCAATGAAATATACGAGACCCGATGTGGATCACCATATTCGGAGAAGTTCACTATGAGTCGCTGAAAAACATCTTAAAGTGCTTAACCCAAGACTAAGGATGTGATCATATTCATGGTGGGTCTAAATTAAAACTAGAGGGCTTAACAGACTCAAGTTTTTCGATGCACTAAGATGACGTAAAATCCACTTTAAGGTAAAGCGTTATCTTCTCGAACAAAGGTGCAGTTGAATTGAAAGGTTCCAAATGTTAAAAGAGTTGTCCGTTTTAGTGATAAAGACAAAGTATATAGCTATAAATGAAGTCGCAAGTTGATTGTTTGGATTAAAAGTTCATTACGTAACTAGAATAGTTCCTAAATCTCATCTTGGATCTAAACATGTGTTGTGGCACTTTCATTTGATTATTAGAATCATTAAAAGATGGGAAATCACTATAGAGATAGTGGACTCTCAAGAACAACATTACATATCCATTAACTAAAGCTTATCCAACAAAGCAGGATAATCGCCACTTAGAGAAGAAGAGTATAAGATACCATGACGATCGGCTTTAGTGCAAGTGCAAGTAGGAGATTGAAAGTAGTATGCACACAAGCCAATCATGTTTGATGATAAAGCATATACTTTGTAACAATCTTATTCATTTATTAATAAAAAGTATTAATTTATTAAAGGCTTTTAATTATCTACACGATGTCGTTTTATAATATGTGATAAACCCATAGTTTTAAGCAATGCTTTTAGAATAATGATGATGATCATTCTAATGAGATCTAAATTCTTAGAAAGCTTAAAACTAAAATAGTTCCCAATCATTGGATTACTAAATTGGGGATTAGTGAATCCGGATAGATTGGTACATACGCTTGCTTGCTTTCATTGGATGAGGATGATTGATCTCATGATCATTTGTGTGGAGACACTAAAGCAAGTATGTAGGTGCTTATTAGAGAATAAGTTCATCGAACGTGGCTCGCTAAGGAATACCTAATGGAGTTTTATTTGCTCGTCAATAGGAATTCTGTAGTGATAGTAGTACAAGTGATCCTTGGACTTGAGATCATCATAGATTCTTGTGTATGATGAGTTATACTTTGACTTATTCCTTAAGACCCTTAGGGTATATCAAAGGGTATGCTTGGGTATAATAAGTTGTACATGGAGATAATGTATGATCAATAAAGAATCTACCACTTCTAATAAAAGAAGAGAAATGTCCTATGTGATTCGATAAATGACAACCCAAAGAGTCCTCGGCATAGGCGTAATGAAATTAGAAAGGAGTTTCTAATTTGCATTATTTGAGTCAGGCATTTAAGGATCGAAATACATATAATTAAATAAAATAAGACTTGACAAGAATTCCATGTCTTATATTTAATTGGGACATCAGATGGTGGAAGGATTGAATTGTATTTAAGAACTATTTACTCAAAGGTTCTTTTATGATTAATGTTAAAATCTATATTATCCGGAAAGTCGTTGATCGCTAGGAGGCTTATCCCTATCAGTAGAATAAATATTATTTATTTAAATAAATTAATTATTTAATTTATTTATTTAAATAAGATTAGAATTGTTCTAATTGATTTATTCACAACCTGTTTAATATGGAGAACCTAAAGGGTCACACCATAAAAGGAAGAATAATTATTTAAGAAGTAAATGGCATAATCGTAATAATATAATATGTATATTTAATTTAATCTATGGTGATAGAATAAATTAAATAGCTTAATATTTATTATTTAATATTTTAGAAATATTAAATATAAATTAATAAGAGGAGTCTTATTAATATTATTACAATTATTATTATTTTAATTTCTAAAGGAGTTTAGGAATTAATTTAATATAAGTACTTTCATTTATTCCTAATTGGATTAGGAAGAAAAATTAGTTAAAGGAGTTTAATTAATTATCCCTAATAAGATTAGGAGATTAATTAATTAAAAGAATTTAATTAATTAAATAAAACCCAATTCCTTAATTGTTAAGATGGGTTGCCCACATCTATAAATAAGAGGAGTCTTATTATGGGTGGTATGGGTTGTTGACTTTTTCAACAACTACGTAATAATTCCAAGTTGTTGGGAGTACACCTTTTCTATAGAGATAGAAAACTAGGGTTTAGCCAACCCCACCCTTCTTCTTGAATTTTCTTCTTCCTTGGTGGATCACCTCTAGAGGCCAAACATTTGGGTGGCTAACGTTGATCAAAGGAAGGAACCAAACCCGGTGGATTCAAGTTGAACGCGAAAAGGATTGGAGGTGAACTTGTACCTGAGGAAGCTCGATCTTCAAGGGTATGATTCTTATTCATCTTTTTCGTTTAATTAATAATTATGCATAAAGGATGATCCGGGTATATGGTTTGTAAATTTTTTAAACTCTGATTTTTACACGCTTCCGCACTTTTTATGCAATTTGATTGCGTTATGAATATTACAAACCTAACACTTCGGTCACTAACTTAGGTTGCTCCCAGCTTTGAATTGCTTCAATCTTTGCCGGGTCAACATATATTCTGTGATTTGATATCATGTGCCCAAGGAATGCTACTTCCTTAAGCCAAAAATCGCATTTCTTTAACATGGAATATAGCTTGTTTTTACGAAGCTTTTGGAGTATCAGCCTCAAGTGTTGCTTATGATCTTCACGGCTTTTGGAGTATATAAGGATGTCATCAATAAAGACGACCACAAAATGATCTAAATATTCCTTAAATACTCGGTTCATCATATTCATGAAGGCAACATGAGCATTAGTCAATCCAAAAGACATGATTAGGAATTCGTAATGCCCGTACCGAGTTATAAAAGAAGTCTTTGGAATGTCATCAGTTTTAATCTTTAACTGATGATATCCGGAACGAAGATCGATCTTTGAAAAGAATTTGGCGCTTTGCAACTGGTCAAAAAGGTCATCAATGTAAGGCAACGGGTACCTATTTTTGATAGTGACATGATTTAACTCCTGATAGTCAATACAAAGTCGCATACTTCCATTTTTCTTCTTCATAAAATAGAACAGGAGCACCCCAAGGAGACGTACTAGGAGGAATGAAATCGATGTCTAACAATTCCTGTAGTTGGGTTTTTAACTCCTGAATTCTAATAGGAGTTATTAGATATGGGGCTTTGGAAATGGGTTTTGTACCGGGTTCAAGGTAATTACCAAACTCGATTTCACGCTCCGAGGGTGATTTAAAAAGTTTATCATCAATTTTAAAAAGTTTATCATCAATTTTATTGCTGAGACTCAGCTTAATAAATAATCCACATCACTGAATTTTCCATGCACTACGGGCCAAGGATATTCATTAGTATCATAACCACGAATTATCCATGTACTACGAGCCAAGGATATGCGTGTTTTCACCAATGGTCATGATCATACCAACAACTGTCCATCAATACACTATGGGCCAATGAGGACTTTTATCATTTGTAACATTATAGGTCAGAATTATACCGAATGATCTTTGGTCATAATCATACCAATCAACAATCCATCTATTCACGTAAGCCACATATGACTTTCATCACAATATAAGCATGAGGATGATGATAATGATATAAAAATTCAATTAAAAGAAAACAAATGATAAATTTTTAAAGATTTATAATTTAATTTATCTAGAATTCAATAATGTCGAAATTGTCAACATGATACTACTTTATGGATTAAAATTCAAGAATAATATTGTATCAAAAATGATTTGGACAGAAAAGAAATCAATTTTTGTCATGAATAGTACCCCAGGTGAATAGTACCTGAGTGAATAGTAACCCGTGAATAGTACTTCGTGAACAGTATTTCGAGAATAGTACTCTGTGAATAGTACTCTATGAATAGTACTTTATGAATAGTACCATGTGAATAGTATTTTATGAATAGTATCCCGTGAATAGTACTTTGTGAATGGTATCCCATGAACAGTACTCCGGCATAAAAAGATTAAAATTTAACAAGAATGTTCAGATAAATATCCTTGTGAAACGATACTAGATGAAGCGCAAATTTCAAGGATATTCTACTAATTTCACGGAGTATAGAAGCAATACTTTAACAGAATGAGTGTAGAATTAGGAATACGAAATGAAATAATATTACTCACATAATATAGAGCATGGAAGAAAATATTATTTCTTACGAATACAAAAAAAAAAAATCCCTTACCTTAGAAGAAGACTGGATACTAGAATAGTGAAGTAGCAGAATACTCTTCTTCTTTCTCTCTATAGCTTCTCTCTCTATAATTGCGCTTGTGAGTCTTAGTGAATTGGAGAGAATGAAAGAAGAATGAGCTTCTATTTATAGGAAAACATAATTTTGATAATTGTACGTTTTGGGGCACGAATTATTACAGTATAGTACCTTTATCTTTTTCTCTATTTTTAATTTAGTCCTACAAGTATTATCAAATTTGCACCACCTCCCCTAATAGTACATGCATGTGAATCAATAGTTCCATTCATGTGAACAAATAGTTATATGCATGTGAACTAATAACAATCAATTGCTCATTTATCTGATTAATTACCCGATTGGACAATTTAACCTCCAAAAATCAATTATTATCGAAATAAATATCGATTTCCACTAATACTAATAATCCCAACGTAATGGAAATATTAATTTCATCTTTAATCAACATGAGCTTATTCATCATTAATATTATAATTCACAGTATTTAACAACCAGATCATTCCCAGGAAAGAGGGGGCTTTCCGATAAGGATTTCTTCCTATTGGCGCGCAATTAGGTGACCAAACCCCTTTCCTCGACAGAACTTTCTACACATCGTCAATATTGCAAATAAGAATATGAATGATTTTGTCGTCTCAATTATTGATTTAAAAATATAAAATATTATGCAGATAATACTGTGATAATAATTAAATCAATAATATGAGAGATATTGTGACACCCCCAAATCCGGGTCTCTTCCAACCCGACAGATGGTGCTACACGGTACTACCATTCACACATACATTCAATTGAAAACCTCAAAAGAACGAATATGTTTTCAATATATTTAAAATAATATTAACATTCCTCAGGTTCTTTGTAATCATTACACTTGTTCTTGTCATAATATCAAATATATTACAATCATTCACCCTATACTATTACATAAGTATTCTACGGGTTCGTCTTCTCCTTGCCTTTTATCCTCGCTTTCCTTCATCCGCTTCGATCTTAGTTGTGTTCATATGGTTCAAGCAAGAGTGAGCATGACTAGCTCAGCAAGTAAAACAATTCTAATAACCAACATGTTTGAAACATAGGAATCGCATATCTTCAATAACTGAACAATAGTTACGAAGTACTATCGATAATTCAAAATAACACTTCTTTTCCTTCAAAATGTTTTACAACATCAATTCCAGTCCAAGACCTTGAGCATTTCATAAGTTCTTTTGAAAAGGACATCCCGGCACTAAGTCCGTAAGTCCGACATTACTTACGAGCATGTCTAGGTGATCAGCCTATAATACTCTATGTTGATCAACACTATATTCATTAAACGTGTATACATTTAAGTTGTGGCAACCTCACGTGAATGTCGTTAAACGACAAAAATATTTTAGCATACTCAGTCTTCGTTTAAAAACCACACGAATATAACTTGGTAATTAATAACCATGCTTGATAGATACATAATATAAGCCTAGCCGAAAGAATTGGTTTTGACTTCATTATACAAGACTTCATGCGTAAGAATACATGAATTACAAAGCTTGTCCAGACTGAACTGGAACAAGGGTTAGAATACTTTCCTTTAGCGTCTGCTACAGTTAATAACTCGTTCTTGGTTTAAATCTTTAAGTCTCTACAATAATTAATAACATCACATAACACATTAGGTCATGAATAAACATACACAGTCCCTAATGTATCTTACCCTTCTTCTCAATCTAATTATAACTTAGATTTGTTATTATTGGTTCCGGCTTTTCATTACGTCTTTCTCATTACGTTCATCTTCAATTGATTATCAACCTTTAATCATCATACATTGAGTGTCTAACAATGCCTTAACAATGTTATATTTACACCTTATTTCATTACTAATGAGTTATCTTTCATTCTATACTTGTAAACATTCTTGTCCGTCGAAACCCTAGGACTGGCGTTGCGGCGTCGGTCATAACCCTTCAACTCATATTTGCAGCCACGGGTTAACAAAGATACTGCATCCGGGACATGGCATCATGGCGCCACATATAACTCTCTTCTCTGTCAGCGTGGCCATGGCGACTCTATAGTATGTCAACACACACGTGCGTCATACACTTCTTACCACCATTTGGCCTTAGGTTGGCGCCGTGGCACCAACTCTGTGCCTCAGACAATTTTGACAGACTTTTAATTTTGCGAAACTCCCGGACGCATAACTTTCTCGGTATAAGTCCAAATTGGCTCGTTCAAAAGCCTACGGTTCACAAATTATATACTCTACGCGTTCATGCAAGAATTTTATCTATTAGAATTCGTTTGCTAAAATTTCAGCTATTAGTTCATTTTTAACGAAAACGATAAACGTTCGTGAACGTTTAACGCTCATTTCTTCGTTCTAAGTCGGAATTCAGTCATTTTCGAGTCCGCAACTCTATAATGCCAAATATGACTTGTCTTCATCGAAAACCAATGTTTCCGAGTTCAAACACAAAATATAACTTCCATTCCGAGAATTTTATGAATTCAACGATTATCATCCAATCGCGTGAATTCTGGTGAATCATCATTTCTAATGATTTGATTAATGTTCTAAATGGATTCTAACCATCACATGAACATTTTAAACTACTTATTACTTCAACTTATTTTCAAGTTAGGTTTTTAACTTTTTTTTATACGTTCATGACTTATTCAACTTTATAAACTACATATTCCATTTCTTATGACTTAGTATAGACTTAAGTCCTTTACTCAATGTTCTCACATCATATTGAACATACTAACATCATATGACAAGTTCATCATAAGTTATCAACTTATTTAGATTCAAGTTGATCATTTATAACTTATTTGGCTTAAGTCCCTTCATTAATTACTTCTTACATGTTTTTAACATACAAGTTCATTAGGCCACACTTCTCTATCAACTTATTATGGTAGAGATAGAAGACTAATAGATCATAAGATCATTACCTTTGATGACTAGCTTTTCTCCTTCTTGGAAATCTCACAAGGAAAGTTGTGACTTAAAAGGGCTTATTCTCTCTAACACTTAAGTTGTTTAATGTTGGATGAAATTTGAACAATGAATAATGACTAGAAACTTCTTCTATTTAGAGGAGAGCCAAGGTGAGGGCATTCTAGTCATTAATCACCCACCTCCTCAACTAACCTCCTTACTATTCATCTACTTAACCAATAAGTAAACTTGCTAGCCACTCATCTTTCTTGCTCATTACAACACTTGATCATCACATAAAGTACTTGGGCATCACATAAAGTTCTTGCCCATCAATTCACCCATGGGTTGCTCCATGGATCCTAATCAATTGGATCAATGCATTGGGCTTAAATTGCTTAACTTAACTTAGCTTTGGGTTTTCACATCCAATTCCTATTGGACTTCTACCAATATGCTAATAATCTTACAAGTCCATTTCATTTAATTTAAAACCTTAACATATATACTATACATATCATTCTTGTATTCTAGCTCGTATATTAATTCATAACATACGTTATTCCATTCTCCATACATACTTGTATAATACTTTGTATTATAGTTGCATTCAATACCTCGCACAATGCATACGCATCATACGATCATTATAATTCCTTCTTAACGCTTAATATTCTTAACGTTCTCTAAGTATGTCCGCATGTGAAATATTGCATTTTCCATACTTAGATTATTATTACATAATCTATCTCACATTGATATTATAACGTTACATATTTCTCGGAAGTTCAAAAATAATTCCCGAGCGGAAATCGATGAATAGTATTTTTCAGAAAATTTCTCGAAAAACTTTTATTTTCGTTTTAGAAATTCAAACACTTTAATTCTCCCACGTAGTTAAAATACTATGACTTTCTGACGTTACTAGGTTATATAACGACATTCATCTTACTAACACATAATAATAATAAATAATATTATTTTATTCATTATAAAATTATTTTACAAAGGATCAAAATTCCTGGTCGTTACATCCTTCCCCCCTTATAAAGATTCTGTCCCCAGAATCTAGTGTTACATTAACTAAATAATTTAGGAAAATTTTTCTTCATCTTTTTTTCCAATTCCCACGTTACTTCTTCGGCATCATGATTCTTCCATAACACCTTTATTGACGGTGTAACTTTGTTCCGCATAACTTGTTCTTTTCTATCGATGCTTTGAATCGACATCTCTTAAAACGTTAAGTCCTTCTCGATATGAATAGGCTCATACTCGATTACGTGTTTATAATCAGGCTTATAAGGATGCAATACCGATACGTGAAACACATTATGTATTCGTTCTAGGTCTGGAGGTAATGCTACCATATAAGCTACCTCATCTACCCATTTTAACATTTCAAAAGGTCCTATAAACCTCAGACTTAACTTCCCCTTCTTTCCAAAGCGTATCTTTCCTTTCTAGGGAGATACCTTCAGAAATACATAAGAGCCTACTTCAAACTCCCTATTTTCTTGATGCAAATCCGCGTACTTTTTCTGTCTGTCTTGAGCTGCTATGGACACATTCGTATCAACCTCACCACATCCGTTGTTTGCTGCACCAATTTTGGCCCTAGCATTCGGTGTTCTCCTACTTCATCCCAATACAATGGCGTTTTGCATTTCCTTTTGCACAAAGCTTTGTAAGGCGACATACCTATGCTTGCATGATAACTATTATTATACGCAAACTCTACTAATAGTAGATGATCATGCCAACTACCCTTGAAATCCATGACGCAAGATCTTAACATATCTTCTAACGTCTGAATTGTTCTCTCACTTTGTCCATCGATTTGTGGATGATACGCCGTACTTATCTTCAACTGCGTTCCCAACTGCTCTTGTAGACTCCTCCAAAAGTTCGATGTGAATCGTGGATCACGATCTGACACAATCGATACTGGTGCTCCATGTCTAGAAATTATTTCCTTAATATAAAGTCTAGCTAATTGATCCAAGTTATACTTGACCTTAATTGGCAAAAAGTGAGCTGACTTCGTTAATCGGTCCACTATTACCCAAATCGCATCATACCCCTTCTGAGTAATCGGAAGTCCCACCGCAAAATCCATGGTGATATGCTCCCACTTCCATTCTGGAATTTCCAATGATTGTAACAAGCCACTTGGTCATTGATGTTTGGCCTTAACTTTTTGACAAGTCAAGCACCTACTCACATATTCAACTATTTCTCTCTTCATGTTCGGCCACCAGAAACTCTGTCGAAGATCTTGATATATCTTAGTGTTACCAGGATGAATCAAAAATCTCGAACTATGAGCCTCTTGTAACACCTGCTCCTTTAATTCTGTCTCATTCGGAACCCAAATTCTTCCTTCAAATCTCAATAATCCCTCATTATCAAAACTAAACTGGATATCTTCTTCTTTGGTCAACCGCTTCTTCATTTGGTCACACTCATCAGTTTTGAGCTGCACCTCCTTGACTCTCTCTACGATGCTAGATTGCATCTCTATCACAAAAAGTATCTGCCCTGATTCACTTGGCAACTTCACTTCTATTTCCATCATAGCCATCTCTGTTATTAACTCAGTTTGAGCCGTTAACAAAGATAACTTTTCCCAACCCTTCCTACTTAAGGCGTCGGTAACTACATTGGCTTTTCCAGGGTGATATAGGATTTCACAGTCATAATTCTTTATCAACTCCAACCATCTCCTCTGCCTCATATTCAACTCTTTCTATGTGAAGATATATTTTAGACTCTTGTGGTCCGTGTATATCTCACATTTTTCTCCATAAAGATAATGTCTCCATATCTTTAGAGCAAAAACTATCATGGCCAGCCCAGCATCATGAGTATGGTAAACTTTCTCATAATCCTTCAACTGCCTAGATGCATATGCAATGACCTTACCATGCTGCATGAACACGCAACCAAGTCCTCTATGCGAAGCATCGCTATAAACTACAAAATTTCCTGTGTCATCAGGCAATGACAAAACAGGCACTTCACTCAATCTCTTCTTCAGTTCTTGAAAATCGTCCTCGTATTTATCAGTCCACGCGTACTTCACCGTCTTCCTTGTCAAGTTAGTCAATGGAGTAGCTATCTTCAAAAAATCCTGGATGAATCTCCGATAGTAATCCGCTAACCCTAGGAAACTCCGCACCTCGGTTGGCATTTATGGTTGTTCCCAATTCATCACGGCTTCAACCTTCACTGGATCTACTGAAATCCCCTCATGGTCAATGACATGACCTAAAAACTGTACCTTCTCTAACCAAAATTCACACCTAGTGAATTTTACATACAAATTCTCCTTCCTTAGTGTCTCCAACACTAATCATAAGTGTTCAGCATGATCTTCTGGCATCTTAGAATAAACTAGAATATCATCGATAAACACCACGACGAACTTGTCCAAATATTGCTTGAACACTCTATTCATCATATCCATAAATGCAGCTTGTGCATTAGTCAACCTAAATGACATCACCAGAAACTCGTAATGACCATAACGAGTGCTGAATGCTGTCTTTGGTACATCCTCCTTCCTTACCTTCAACTGATGATACCCCGTTCTTAAATCTATTTTAGAAAAATACTTAGCCCCTTTTAACTGATCAAAGAGATCATCGATCCTGGGCAATGGGTATTTATTCTTTATCGTTAACTTGTTCAACTCTCTATAGTCAATACAAAGTCTTAACGATCCGTCCTTCTTCTTGATAAATAGTACTGGTGCTCCCCACAGCGAAACACTCGGTGGGATCTACTTCCTATCCAATAGTTCTTGTAACTGCACCATCAACTCCTTCATCTCCACTGGTGCCATATGATACGGTGCCCTGGAAACTGGTGCCGCTCCTGGCACAATGTCTATTACAAACTCTGTCTCCCTATCCGGCGGAAGACCCGACAATTCACTCAGAAATACATCGGCGAATTCTCTAACTATAGGTATTTATAACATGGTTGCTACCACTCTCTAGGTATCACCAACATGACATAGATAACCTACACACCCTTTTCTCAACAATTTCTAGTTTGTGTCATGGTTAGACAACACGAACGTCCTGGCGATCTATTCCCGTAAAATACTACCTGAGGTTGTCTTAACATTTTAATGTTCACACATTTCTTTTGACAATCTATAATTTCCCCATGGTTAACTAACCAATCCATTCCGAGAATTACGTCGAATTCTCCTAACTTTATCGATATCAAATCTACCGATAATTTACAACCCCGTATATCTACGTAACAACTCCTATGAACATCTTCAACAGGAATTATTTCTTCGTTTGCTACCTTAATATTTAAAGGTATATGCAACTTTTCGGGAAATAATCCTAATCATCTAGCAAAATCACATGCTATAAGCGAACAAGTAGCACCCGAATCAAACAGCACGTAAGCATTTACTTCGTTGATCAGAATAATACTCATGATAACGTCCCCGATGCTGTTGCATCTTGAATCTATCATGTTAAAGGTATGGCCCATCAGCCTACCCGGCTGCGCTGGACCACTAATAGCTAACTTACCGCCATTAGTGCCACGGTTCCCGTTCGTCCCCTTCTTTGGACAGTTCTTTGCTATGTGGTCAGTTGACTCACATACAAAGCATCCATGATTCTTTTTCAGATTTGGACAGTTAGGCACAATGTGCCCCTCCTATCCACAATTATAACAGACGGCCTTCCCATTGAGACAGACTCCTAAATGAGTCTTCCCACAGGTCTTGCAGGCCTCCATCCTCCTCTTTGGGTTGCCTTATTTCACTCTGGTATTCCCAGAGCTAAATGTCTTCCTCTTCTATCCCTC
Organism: Panax quinquefolius; assembly: GCA_020205615.1. Taxonomy (NCBI): domain Eukaryota; kingdom Viridiplantae; phylum Streptophyta; class Magnoliopsida; order Apiales; family Araliaceae; genus Panax; species Panax quinquefolius. The sequence goes on from CM035157.1 coordinate 65,601,271, forward strand.
GCCACTACCGCTGGCTCCTTTGACCTTTACTCCCCCGTCCACTTTCCCCTTATTCTTCTTATCCTTGTGGTATTGGCTTAATGCCTCACTACCACCCTCGGCGATTATCGCCTTCTTTAAAATGGTTCCAAATGAAGTACTCTGGAACACCGAAATACGGTTATAGAGCCAGGGTTTCAAGCCCTGCTCGAACCATCGCGCCTTCCTAACCTTGGTATCCACTTGGTGTGGAACGAACCTCGCCAGTTCATTAAACTTGGCGGCGTATTGGGGAACTGTAATGTCCCATTGTTTCAACTCGAGAAACTGCATCTCCATCCTTCCTTGCATGCTCGTGGGAAAGTAGTTCTCGAAGAATATCTCCTTGAATCTCACCCATGCCAGATTCTCTATACCGGCCCTAGCCTGATTGGCTTCCCACCAAAAGTTGGCTTCTCCCTTCTTCATATAGGTTGCAAAGGCAACCTTCTGGGCCTCGTTGACATTTGTTATCACAAATGCCTTCTCTATTTCCTTCACCCATGTCTGGGCTTCGATAGGGTCCGTAGTTCATTTGAACTCTGGCGGACCCACGCTCTTGAAATCCTTAAAGGTAGTAGCTCGTGCTACTCCTGTATTTACGGGGATATTAGCCCCTGTTCTATTAAATGCAGCTGTTAGAAGATTAACAAACTCCTATATCGAGTTAACTGGACCTCCCTCCGGTTGATTAACGCCTTGATTTCATTGCACTCTTCTCGATGACATTTTGCTGATACAATAAACAACACATTTCGTTATTATTCCTTTCTTTATTAGTTATCATTCGTTATTAAACAATAACTTCAATCATCCATTGTTCATTATGTTCCATTAAAAGGCTTATATTCATTCTTTGTAGTGTAATACTACATCGATTACATTACACAGCCTAAGCTGATTACATTACTTTCCCGCTATTACTTTCCAAAAATTGGGATTTACAAAAGACTACCCTTTGCTATACAAAAGAGGGCTTTACGTCACTACTAAGTACAAAAATATTTACATACTTAAACTACTCTAGCTACTACTAGATTACACTGCCTTAAGGCATTATCGAAGTCTGCCTTGGCAAGACCAGGAATGATATCACGGCTGATAGTATGTCGCGTCTACCCCACCTCTACAGGATAACCAGCTACCTACTACTGGAAATCTGTATGAGAACTCCTATGAATATATGACATTTTCCCTATCCTCTGCTGTTTGATCTTTAGCTCCTCCTTGAGCTCAAAGACCTCATGCTTTAACTCACGGACTTTGTCCTTGGCCAAAATCCTCTCGTCATGTTCCTGCTCCCACATGGACTCCACGTCCGTCTTATCCTCTATAACCATCTGGAGCTCTGCTTTCAGCTCCTTAACCTCCTGATAGTAATGAATATTTCTATCCAACACTGATATGAACATTGACATCATTGACTCCCCAGGAGCTATCTCCACTGCTATAGCTACTAGATTGAAGGACACTACCTCCACCTCTTCCTCTATCATACCATCGAATATTGACATAAGGTCAGGATCCTCTGAGTCTCTAGACTCAATGACAACTATCTCTGGTTCTTCCGCTATGGGGTTCGGTATAACCTCTATTTGATTCACCGATTCTTCACTAACAACTTGTACATCTAACTGCATTTCATTTACTCCTGACATCTACACAAAATAATTAAGTTGATTAGTACACGTCAGTAGAATAATAAAAACACATAACATAGTCATAATGCAATTTTATAAGGTTATTTTCTTCTATTACTTCTTTGACTTCTCTTAAGGTTATGACTTAAGGTTTTTAATCCCCCCTTAAATTTTATAACCTAATGTTTTGATACCAACCTGTGACACCCCCAAATCCGGGTCTCTTCCAACCCAACAGATTGTGCTACACGGTACTACCATTCACACATACATTCAATTGAAAACCTCAAAAGAACGAATATGTTTTCTATATATTCAAAATAATATTAACATTCCCTAGGTTCTTTGTAACCATTACATTTGTTCTTGTCATAATATCAAATATATTACAATCATTCACCCTATACTATTACATAAGTATTCTATGGGTTCGTCTTTGCCTTGCCTATATCCTTGCTGGAGCCATCGGTCTATTCGAACTTAGCTGTGTTCATATGGTTCAAGCAAGAGTGAGTCTTACTAGCTCAGCAAGTAAAACAATTCTAATAACCAACATGCTTGAAACATAAGAATCGTATATCTTCAATAATTGAACAATAGTTACGAAGTACTATCGATAATTCAAAATAGCACTTCTTTTCCTTCAAAACATTTTACAACATCAATTCCAGTCCAAGACCTTGAGCATTTCATAATTTCTTTTGAATAGGACGTCCCGACACTAAGTCGGTAAGTCCGACTTTACTTACGAGCACGTCTAGGTTATCAACCTATAGTACTCTATGTTAATCAACATTACATTCATTAAACGCGTATACGTTTAAGTTGTGGCAACCTCACGTGCCTGTCGTTAAACGACAAAAACATTTTAGCATACTCAGTCTTCGTTTGAAAACCACACCAATATAACTTGGTAATTAATAACCATGCTTGATACATACATAATATAAGCCTAGCCAAAAGAATTGTCTTTAACTTCATCATACAAGACTTCATGCGTAAGAATACATGAATTACAAAGCTTGTCCAAACTGAACTGGAACAAGGGTTAGAATACTTGCTTTTAGCGTCTGCTACAGTTAATAACTTGTTCTTGGTTTAAATCTTTAAGTCTCTATAGTAATTAATAACATCACATAACACATTAGGTCATGAATAAACATACACAGTCCCTAATATATCTTACCCTTCTTCTCAATCTAATTATAACTTAGATTTGTTATTATTGGTTCCGGCTTTTCATTATGTCGTTCTCATTACGTTCATCTTCAATTGATTATCAACCTTTAATCATCATACATTAAGTGTCTAACAATGCCTTAACAATGCTATATTTACACCTTAGTTCATTACTAATGAGTTATCTTTCATTCTATACTTGTAAACATTCTTGTCTGTCGAAACCCTAGGACTAGCATCATGGCGTTTGGTTATAGCCCTTCAACTCGCTTCTAGCCATGAAAGTTAGCGATACAGCATCCGGACTTGGCCATTTGCTATTTCCACATATAACTCTCTTTCTAGCGTGACAACACAACTTTGCACTGCGTATATGTCAAGACATCTTTGTCTTGCATTGACTGCTACTTTCCATTTTTAGCCATGGGTTGGCAGCCAGCCATACCTGACTCATCCCCTCGAACAATTTTGGCAGACTTTTAATTTTGCGAAACTCCCGGACGCATAACTTTCTCGTTATAAGTCCGAATTAGCTCGTTCAAAAGCCTACGATTCACAAATTGCATACTCTATGCGTTCATGCAAGAATTTTATCTATTCGACTTCGTTTGCTAAAATTTCACCTATTAGTTCATTTTTAACAAAAATGATAAACGTTCGTGAATGTTCAACGCTCGTTTCTTCGTTCTAAGTCGGAATCCGGTCATTTTCGAGTCTGCAACTCTATAATGCCAAATATGACTTGTCTTCATCGAAAACCAACGTTTCTGAGTTTAAACACAAAATATGACTTTCATTCCGAGAATTTCACGAATTCGACGATTATCGTCTAATCACGTGAATTCCGGTGAATCATCATTTATAACGATTTGATTAATGTTCTAAATGGATTCTAACCATCACATGAACATTTAAAACTACTTATTACATCAACTTATTTTCAAGTTAGGTTTTTGACTTTTTTTTATACATTTATGACTTATTCAACTTTATAAACTACAAATTCCATTTCTTATGACTTAGTATGGACTTAAGTTCTTTACTCAATGTTCTCACATCATATTGAACATACTAACATCATATGACAATCATATGGCAAGTTCATCATAAGTTATCAACTTATTTAGATTCAAGTTGATCATTCATAACTTATTCGGCTTAAGTCCCTTCATTAATTACATCTTACATGTTTTTAGCATACAAGTTCATTAGGCCACACTTCTCTATCAACTTATTATAGTAGAGATAGGAGACTAATAGATCATAAGATCATTACCTTTGATGACTAGCTTATCTCCTTCTTAGAAATCTCACAAGGAAAGTTGTGACTTAAAAAAGCTTATTCTCTCTAACACTTAAGTTGTTTAATGTTGGATGAAATTTGAACAATGAATAATGACTAGCAACTTCTTCTATTTATAGGAGAGCCAAGGTGAGGGCATTCTAGTCATTAATCACCCCACCTCCTCAACTAACCTCCTTACTATTCATCTACTTAACCACTAAGTAAACTTGCTAGCCACTCATCTTTCTTGCTCATCACAACACTTGATCATTACATAAAATACTTGGGCATCACATAAAGTTCTTGCCCATCAATTCACACATGGGTTGCTCCATGGATCCTAATCAATTGGATCAATGCATTGGGCTTAAATTGCTTAACTTAACTTAGCTTTTGGCTTTCACATCCAATTCCTATTGGACTTTTACTAATATGCTAATAATCTTACAAGTCCATTTCATTTAATTTAAAACCTTGACATATATACTATACATATAATTCTTGTATTCTAGCTCGTATATTAGTTCATAACATACGCTATTCCATTCTCTATACATACTTGTATAATACTTTGTATTATACCTGCATTCAATACCTCGCACAATGCATATGCATCATACGATCATTATAATTCCTTCTTAACGCTTAATATTCCTAACGTTCTCTAAATACGTCCGCATGCGAAATATTGCATTTTCCATACTTCGATTATTATTATATAATCTATCTCACATTGATATTATAACATTATGTATTTCTCGAAAGTTCAAAAATAATTCCCGAGCAGAAATTGATGAATAGTGTTTTTCGAAAAATTTCTCGGAAAACTTTTATTTGAAATTCAAACACTTTAATTCTCCAACGTAGTTAAAATACTACAACTTTCCGACGTTACTAGGTTATAGAACGACATTCATCTTACTAACACATAATAATAATTAATAATATTATTTTATTCATTATAAAATTATTTTACAAAGGATCAGAATTCCTCGGTCGTTACAGATATTATGCAGCAATTACTGTAGCAATAATTGAGTGTAACTGAGTGACTTCTCACGTAAGCATCAATAATCAATACCCTATGCTACTATGCAACCACGCGTATTACTGTATTTTTACCACCGGGTATTTAAACAGTTTAACGGTAAAACTTTTGCCATTATTTTTATAAAAGACATTTCTGTCGTTTTCCAACTCCGACAATACTTCCGTTGTGGGGTCCACCAATGATTTTGCCATTGTACAAATATTCCCTGTTAAAGTGAATATTCCCCGACCAATCGAATATTTTATAACAACTTGCTTACTTTGCAAAATTTGTAAATATTACCCACAACTATAAAATTATATCAAATCCACACCATAATATTTATAAATATATTTTGAGAAAAATTAATCTTTATTCATAAAATTTGGGGTCTTACAATTGATATATTCATAAACATATATACATTGTTCGTGGAGTTAGTTTATTGGTATGTAGTTAATACATACATAGCAATTATAGCAGTTAGGTACATAATGTTAATGACAGAAAGTAAATAACTAAATGTTAAAGACACAAGGGATTTTAACTGGTTCAGAGACATAAGCTCCTAATCCACTTTTCTGTTTCAACCAGCAGGAATTCCACTAAGGAAGGGCAACACCCTGAATCACTAAGATTCCTTCAAGGCCAGCAGCCTTGGAACTTTAGTTCACTAAGAACTTTTCAAGTCCAGCAGACTTGGAACTCCAGTTCACTAAGAACTCTTCAAGGCCTGCAGCCTTGGAACTCAGTTTAGTCCCTTGGACAAGGACCCTTCTGGCCCTGGCTCTGTTGTTGATGTTATTGTTGGTGCTGAGCTGCCAAGATGACTTTAAGCTTGTTCATCCTTGATTCTTAGCAGCTTGTTATGATCCTCTTTGGATTCTGCATCGAGACTGGATCACCATTGGACATCTTGCTGAGTTATTCATGAAGCTTGAACTCTTTGAGTACTTAACAGTTTGTCACTTCTTTGTTGGTGCAGCTGATCTTATGATTATTCAACTCATCTTCATCCGATATCAGCTGTGCACCATCACCAGTTGGGTTTGATAGGTCTTTGATCTTTTGGTAGACTTCGTCTAGCACTTAGCATTTCCAAAACCCTTCTTGAATGATATGTAGGCATGGTTCTGCATCTGTTCTGTTTCAGCTTTTGGTTTATGGTGATTCGTAGAGTGGCTCTCTGGATATTCTTTTTGCTCTGCCACTTTCCTGAATGCTATCTTCTTGGCCTTCTCGGCTCTTAGCTTAGCTTCCATCTTTAGTGGCATTCTCATCCTTGTTGAGTGAAGCTTTAGTCTGTTCAAGTCCTTTTTCAGATCTACTTCACTTCCACCTTTGTATTCTCACTACCACTGAGACTTGTTCTGTTTTGCTCTGGTGGAACTCGTAGAGTCAACAATATAACATTCAACAACTTAACGATTCTTCAACTCTCAAACTTTGCTTGATCTTTGAAGCTCTAGCTGATATATACTCCTTCACGATCTTCCCGTTGGAATATAGCCTTTGGGAGTTATTTGAATTGCTTCTCAGATCTCGAGTTATTTGGTGCAGACTGCAGATGTGACATGACAACCCCTTTTTCACTTTTTTCTGACAATGCAGTCTACTATTTCACCTACCCCATCAGAAATACCACTTTAATGCATCAGGCTGGTAGTCACCTTTATTTCTTCTTTCTAATTCCTTGATCAGATCATCAAGAATTGTCCTTCTGCATCGATGCTCTCAATTAGCAAAGTTTGAATATCAGTCTTCAGATTAAACCGTTGCCAATGCTTCAATATTCAGATGACTAAACTCTACGATTTTGATGTAGATGTTCTTGGACCTGATCGTAGTGTGCTTTGTTGAATGTTGCTCATTTACTGGTTGGGACAACACTACAATTCTAAAGGGTGTTCATTGGATCTTCAATGTAGAACACTTCTTCCTTCTCTTGTTCAATGCTTCAACACTTCAAGTTGCCTCGACTAATCTCAGGAACTAATAGCTTGACTTCATGTTCTGGCCTCTTCTGAATAGCAAGACACATCAGATTTGTGGCATGCTCCGCTCTCTTTCTCCTTGTGATCTCCCGCTTACTTATCATTAATGGTCTGACCCATGCTTAATCACTCTTACCTTGTTCTTCATAAGATTACTAGTATCTCTTTGTAAGCTGCATCAGTTCCTGCTTTGTTTGGCAAACACTATGATCTTGGTTGATCCCAAGATCGTTGTCTTTTGTTCTCTTGACAACTACTGCACTTGCTGGCTTTCCTTAGTCAGTAATTTTTACTGAAGTCTTCTTCTGATATACTTGTAGAAGACTTCATCTTGAATGACTTCATGACTCAATCTGGATGCTGATTGAGTTGGTGCTTAGATCTTTTGTTGTCTTGCATGCCATTCATTGAGTACTATCTGGTTTCCTCAGGTGGAATGTATCTTTGAAACTCAGACCAGAGGTTTTATGCTTTGGATATTCTAGGAGTGCTCATTTGTTGAGAATCGTGTTGACTCTACGATTCAGCCTTAGCATTGTGAGCACCTCTATTGAAGCCTTAGTTCTGCAGACTACGATTTAGCTTTGGTTCTACAGACACTACGGCTTTGAGATCAGATCCTGACAGTCTATGATTTCTGTCTTCATGCTCGCTGTCCTCATCTGATCTGGCTCGACTACGATCTGTGCCTCTGATATGATCAGTAGACTCTACTACTTCAAGTGTGGCCTACGATTCTTGACTTGGTTTTGGCAAATGCTCGGTCGGCTCTTAGATAGGCTATCTCTACAATTCTGAACATGACTTCCTCAGCATACTACGATTCTTAGAAAGTTTTTCTCGACACACTACTATCCCTCCTCGTCTCTCCTGGCAGGCTGTGAACTCTGAGATCTACTATCTTGCAGACTACGATTCAGCCTTGATAGTAATCGAGTTGTCCTTAACTCTCCTGGCAGACTATGATTACTGGTACAATGTTCGATGATCAGACATGCCTATCTATTACATTATACGATCAACCTAACAAGCTTGATGTTTCTATATTTATAGTCCTTGTACATCATTTTCTTTTTAGGACATTACAAAGTTGTTTTGCTTATGTAGGATCAACCTTACATATTTGATCAATTCATTCTAAGTCCTTGTACATATATTCCTATTATCTATCAAAGGACTTTACAACTTTTCTTAATGCAAGCATACTTGCATATTCATTCATTTATATCGTAATCAAATTATATATAAATAGGAATAACATTCTTATGTATATTCCCAATAATCTCCCCCTATTTGATTATGACAAAAACAATTAGTGCATTAGCATGAGATGAATGAATCTTATATACAGTGAGCAGCTGTATTTCTAAAATAGATAAGCATGAATGTCATTGATGATAATACGAAATTACATAAATTATGACACTTTACATCCTGGATCCAGAACATACATAACTAGATAGAGATGTACCTTTTTGACTCCATGTGTGTCTCCAGTATGTCTGTTGATGAATGTCTTTTGACTCAGCTACTCATCTTTCTGAAAGTAGTATGCACACAAGCCAATCATGTTTGATGATAAAGCATATACTTTGTAACAATCTTATTCATTTATTAATAAAAGTATTAATTTATTAAAGGCTTTTAATTATCTACATGATCTTTGTTTTATAATATGTGATAAACCCATAGTTTTAAGCAATGCTTTTAGAATAATGATGATGATCATTCTAATGAGATCTAAATTCTTAGAAAGCTTAAAACTAAAATAGTTCCCAATCATTGGATTACTAAATTGGGGATTAGTGAATCCGGATAGATTGGTACATACGTTAACTTTCATTGGATGAGGATGATTGGTCTCATGATCATTTGTGTGGAGACACTAAAGCAAGTATGTAGGTGCTTATTAGAGAATAAGTTCACTGAACGTGGCTCGCTAAGGAATACCTAATGGAGTTTTATTTGCTGTCGATAGGAATTCTGTAGTGATAGTAGTCTAGTGATCCTTGGACTTGAGATCATCATAGTATCTTGTGTATGATGAGTTATACTTTGACTTATTCCTTAAGACCCTTAGGGTATATCAAAGGGTATGCTTGGGTATAATAAGTTGTACATGGAGATAATGTATGATCAATAAAGAATCTACCACTTCTAATAAAAGAAGAGAATGTCCTATGTGATTCGATAAATGACAACCCAAGAGTCCTTGGCAATAAGAGAATGAAATTAGAAAGGAGTTTCTAATTTGCATTATTTGGAGTTGTGCATTTAAGGATCGAAATACATATAATTAAATAAAATAAGACTTGACAATAATTCCATGTCTTATATTTAATTGGGACATTGTATGGTGGAAGATTGAATTGTGCTTTAGAACTATTTACTCGAAAGGTTCTTTAATGATTAATGTTGAAATCTATATTATCCGGAAAGTCGTTAATCGCTAGGGAGGCTTATCCCTTATTGTAGAATAAATATTATTTATTTAAATAAATTAATTGTTTAATTTATTTATTTAAATAAGATTAGAATTGTTTCTAATTGATTTATTCACAACCTAGGTTTAATATGGAGAACACAAAGGTCACACCATAAAAGGAAGAATAATTATTTAAGAAGTTAATGGCATAATCGTAATAATATGTTATGTATATTTAATTTAATCTATGGTGATAGAATAAATTAAATAGCTTAATATTATTATTTAATATTTTAGAAATATTAAATATAAATTAATAAGAGGAGTCTTATTAATATTATTACAATTATTATTATTTTAATTTCTAAAAGAGTTTAGGAATTAATTTAATATAAGTATTCTCATTTATTCCTAATTGGATTAGGAAGGAAAATTAATTAAAAGAGTTTAATTAATTATCCCTAATAAGATTAGGGGCTAATTAATTAAAAGAATTTAATTAATTAAATAAAACCCAATTTCTTAATTGTTATGGAGGGTTGCTTGCGTGATAAATAAGAGAAGTCTTATTATGAGTGGTATGGGTTGTTGACTTTTAACAACTACGTAATAATTCCAATAGTTGGAAGAGTCTCGCTTTCTATAGAGATAAAAAGCTAGGGTTTGGCCAAACACCCATCTTCTTGAATTTTCTTCTTCCTTGGTGGATCACCTCTGTAGGCCAAATATTTGGGTGGTAACGTTGATCGAAGGAAAGGAACCAAACCCCATGGATTCAAGATTGAACGAAAAGGATTTGGAGGTGAACTTGTCAGCAGGGAAGGCTTGATCTTGAGGTATGATTTTTATTCTTTATCTTTTTTCGTTTAATTAATAATTATGCATAAAAGGATGATCCTATATGGTTTGTAATTTTTTTAAACTCGATTTTACCACGCTTAGCTAATTTTATGCAATTTGATTGCGTTATGAATATTACAAACCTAATGATGGTATCGAGCCCAAACCTTTATGCGAATTATTAATTGTTTTAATTTAATTTATATATTGATATGTGTTTAGAAACAATTTAATTGGGCGATAATTTTATCAGATAAAATTTATAAAAAAAAAAAAAAAAAAAAAAAAAAAAACTGCGCACGGAAATCCGTGCATGATCAGCAGCAAATCATGTTAAAGGAAGTTAATGATTGGCATGATTGGCCAATGATGGCTAATCATTTGAATCTGTTGAGCACGGAAATCGAGACAGATTAATTATTAACAATCATTACATGTAACATTATAATCTAATGATTGCTAATGATTATCTAATCATTATCTAATGATATGCACGGAATCCAAGGGGCGCGGAAATCATGCCATGCACGGAAATCATGCCGCACGGAAATCCACGGTGATGATTATAGTGCACGGAAATCATGGCTAATGATGGCTAATGATTGGCTGATGATTGGCTAATCATTTGAAGCAATTTTGTCACGGAAATCGAGGAATATTAAAGAGCATGCAAACTGATTTCATTTTCTTTTGATCCAGCCATGCACGGAAATCAATGGAAAATAATCCGGTTTATTTATATATATATATAATAATAGTTCCCGTTATTATTATTATATATATATAATTTTAATTATTTTATAGTTAAAATCAAAGTTTATTTTAATTTTAAAATAAAAAGTTTATTTTAATATTAAAATAAAAAGATTTATTTTAATTTTAAAATTGAATTTCATGCTAACTAATTAGAGTTGGAATTGGATTCCATGATAACTAATTGGAGTTGAAATTGATCTTTCCTTAAATAAAGGAGTTTATTTAGATATGAAATAGGATTTCATATTATTCAAAATAAAGGGTTTATTTGTGAATAGGAAAGATAATCCGTGTTTCCTTTAATATTTTTTTTACATGGAATTGGATTCCATAATTAATTAAAATAAAAGAGTTTATTTTAATTAAAGATTTTTTTTTATTACATGGAATTGGATTCCATAATTAATTAAAATAAAGGAGTTTATTTTGATTAAAATTTTGATTAAAATAAAATAGTTTATTTTATTCAAAATTGGATAAATTAAAATAAAATAGTTTTATTTTGATTTAAATTTGGATTTAAATAAAGGAGTTTATTTTTATTCAAAATAGATTTTATACTAACTAAATTTGCCCATTAAATGATATCAATATATATATTAAATGTTTATTATTCATGAGATGAATGTTATTTATTGATGCGTATGATGATGTGTATGATAATAAATGGGATTGATTATGAATTTATCGACCAATATGATTGGATTTTATTTTAGTTGGATGCGTGAATGTATGGGTTTTATTAAATGGGGTTCTGCGTCTACTCGCCTTCTCTAATTTTTTCTTAATGTAAATTCTATCTCTCTCATATGTTTCCCTCGATCACGATCAAGGTTTCTATTTATTTTAAATAGTTTTGTAATAGGAATAGTTAGAATTAATTTTGAAAAATTGGAGATCAAGGACAAGAAGCTTGAAGACCCGTTTGTAATAGAGCCCTAGGTTTAAATGTAATAGTTATATTTAAATATTATTTCTTTGCACCCTTGGGGTTTGACCTTTTGGTTCACTTGGTGGCTCTAGTGAACCAAACTAGAATAAAAGTCCATAATCAATCCGGTAGAATATATAGTATTCTATATGCATGCTTATACTATATATATTATATATATTATGCAAACATGCTTCGCGTGTTCATTAATATAACGCGTATTTTATATATATATATGCAAATGCGCGCTAAACAAGATGAGACAAATTAAAAACAAACCCCTCAATTTTTTTTTTATATTAAGTCCTAAGCGTTCAAAGATATTTGGAATATCGAACGTCGCTTTCTAGCATGATAAAATTAATAGAGTATTAAATATTTAATATGAGTTTGTTGTGTCACCACAAGGCAAGTATTAAGTATTTAAGATGTTAATTTATCACATTTGATGCTTATAAAGAAAATTGAACAATATTGTTTTGTTGTGTCACCACAAGGATGATATTTTTCTTTTTGAATATATGGAGTGCTAGTTGGACTTAACTTGGATAATTTTGATTCTGGATATGCCACCACTTGATCAAAATAATCTAAGAGGCAAAATACAAGGAGTTACATAGTTGATGTAATTGACAAAAGTTGTCTACCTATTTATTTATATATAGTTTGTTGTGTCACCACAAGGCTATATACATTTGAAATGGGATCCTTATTCTCACTAGCAAATCTTTAATTAGATTTTGCTTAGAACTATATAAGTGAGGGTAATATAGTTTGAAGAAAATAGTGGGAGATACCAATTTAAAACAAGACCTAATTTATTTTGGTAATTAATAATAGAATGTATGTTAAAATGTTGTTAATTACAAATTCATTTACTGAAATTTTACAATGTCTAAATTACTATCATTTGCGAAGCATATTAGATGCTAAATTAATCGGGGCCAAATTAAACGGATTGGTTAAGGAAATTGAGAAAAGTTCTCATGGCTGAAAAGCTATCTTATATCCTTAATACGCCTATCCTGCGCAATGGTTGCGCATAATGCCTCTGAGGAAAGATTGCTACTTTTAGAAAGTGGCAAGATGATGCACAGATTAGCTCAATGCATCATGCTCGTATCCACGAGTAACAAGCTTGTTGTCGACCAAACTATGGATGCTCCTACTATATTCCCCGCACATCAAGTAGTTGATGGTGAGGAAAGTAGGACTAATAGATATCGAGATATCTAAGGAGCTCTTCCGATCTAGAATGGCCAATGGCACTATATAGTACGCATAAAAAGTTCTTAACATAATCAATTTGATTGATCAATTAGGACAACAAGTTTTGTCATGGATGGATAGTTGAGCCAAGATTTGATCTTGCACTCACTCCCGGACTCCTTTCACAATTGTTGTGAATTTTTCATATGAACAAGCTAGATATCAGCCTCGCTGATTTGCTTAACATATTGAAAAAGGTTGAGAGTCATTTTCCAACCAAGAAAGATCAAGTCTTACTGGTAGGGGCCAAAGGATCTTCTGAAAAGAAGAAAGATTCAAAGAAGGTAAATAGAAAGGCATAAACAAAGGATAATAAGAATAAAAGCGATATGGATAGCAAATGAGTTTGCTTCCACCGCAATAAGCTGGACACTTTGAAAAGAAATCTGCGAAAGCATCTTGCGAGGCTAACCAAAGAAGCTTAGTGAAGTTTCTACATAATACAATTTTGTTCATGATTGAAATAAATTTTTCTTTAAGTCAAGGTTCTACTTGGGTATTGGATACCGACTTTGGTTATCATAAATATAGATTTATGAAGGGACCAAGCGTATAGTAAGCTAAACAAATATAAGTAATACTATGTGTGGAAAATGAAGCAAAGGTTCTTTGCGATTAGCCATAGAAACTTATAGTTTAGCGATGCCTACTGAACAAATCTATTAAGTCAATAAGTTGTTATTGTATTCCGGTTCTTGTTAAAATATTATTTCCATTTTATTGTTGGACAATAAAATCTTTGGTATTATAATTAAGAACAATTGTTGTTCTATTTATAATAATAATGTTTTGTATAGAACTGGAATATTACTTAATAAATTTTGTATACTTGACTTACATGAAAATAATTTTGCATATTGAACAAATTAGTATAAGAAAAGGAGATGATCATTCAAAGAGTTGAATGTGTGTATTTGCTGAAATACAAGTGTGAATTATTTGAAAGGTTCAAAGAATTCAGAAGTGAAACAAATTGACAAAGTATTAGAATTCTTTGATCGGATCAAGGAATAAATACTTGTGCAATGAGTTTCTAGATCATCTCAAATGGTTTTGTCATAATGGACACCTCATGATACGTAATAATTGATTGATGTATCTGAATGAAAAATCGTACCTTGCTGGACATGGTGCGGTCCATAATGATTTTACCGACATTCCAGCATCCTTCTCGGATCATGTCCTAGAAATGGCTGCATATCTACGAAAATGGTAACCTCAAAATCCGGCCCCAAGACTCCATAAAAGTTATGGACAGAGAGGATTCTTAATCTTAAGTATGTTAAGATAAGGGGTTCCAACTTATGTGAAAAGGTTTCAAAAGGATAAGCTTGGGACAAGATTTGACAAGTGTTGATTTGTGGGACATCCTAAAGTAAGTTTAGGGTATATGTTCTATAATCCTACTTAGCAAAAGGTGTTTGTTGCGAAACACGCTGCCTTCTAAGATAAAGGTGTTTATCATTGAAAGGGCTAGTGGGAGGATAATAGATCTTGAAAAGTTCAAGAACCACAAAACACTATAAGTCAAATAAGAGGAACACAGTAGATGAACCTATTGTACCACAACCGAATCGTAAATCTGGAATAGTACCGAAAATACCTAGGAGGTATGGATTCATCATAGATGATGATGATGAGGTACGCATCATAGAAGATGATGATCCAGTTACATTCGATGAGGTAAGACTTCTAGTGTGTACAAAAGGGTCAGTGGGAGCATCGTGACATTCCTAGTACTATATGTTGATATACTACGGATAAGGAATGACATACCAATGCTACAATCAGTAAAGATAAAGTTGTCTAAAAATTCCTCCACGAATGATTTGGGAAGAGTATCTTAATTGGGGATAAAATCTATATAGATAGATTTAAAAGGATGCTCAACTTAACCCAAGAATGTATATTCATTTGATGCTAAAGTCGTTTAGCATGGCAAACTCCAAGAGATGTCTCATGTCGATGAGCTATGGAGTGTATCTCTCTTAATAGTCCCCATAGACTCCAAAGAAGAGAGATCGCATGAGTGACAATCATGTATGCAATGAAATATACGAGACCTGATGTTGATCGGTCATATTCTGGAGAAGATCATTGTAAGACAGTGAAAAACATCTTAAAGTTCTTAACTGGTACTAAGGATGTGAGCATACATGGTGGGTCTGAATTAAAACTAGAGGGCTTAACAGACTCAAGTTTTTCGCATGGACCAAGACGACGAAAAAATCCACTTTAAGGTAAAGTGTTACCTTGAATCGGTGGTGCGATGAATTGAAAGGTTCCAAATAGCAAAAGAGTTCTTTGGTTTAGTGATAAAGACAAAGTATATAGCTATAAATGAAGTCGCAAGTTGATTGTTTGGATTAAAAGTTCATTACAGAACTAGGAATAGTTCCTAAGTCTCATCTTGGATCTAAACATGTGTTGTGGCACTTTCATTTGATTATAAGAATCATTGAAAGATGGGAAATCACTATAGAGATAGTGGACTCTCATGAACAACATTACATATCCATTAACTAAAGCTTATCCAACAGCAGGATAATTGTCACTTAGAGAAGAAGAGTATAAGATACCATGACGATTGGCTTTAGTGCAAGTGGGAGATTGAAAGTAGTATGCACACAAGCCAATCATGTTTGATGATAAAGCATATACTTTGTAACAATCTTATTCATTTATTAATAAAAAGTATTAATTTATTAAAGGCTTTTAATTATCTACATGATCTTTGTTTTATAATATGCGATAAACCCATAGTTTTAAGCAATGCTTTTAGAATAATGATGATGATCATTCTAATGAGATCTAAATTCTTAGAAAGCTTAAAACTAAAATAGTTCCCAATCATTGGATTACTAAATTGGGGATTAGTGAATCCTGGATAGATTGGTACATACGTTTTCTTGCTCATTGGATGAGGATGATTGGTCTCATGATCATTTGTGTGGAGACACTAAAGCAAGTATGTAGGTGCTTATTAGAGAATAAGTTCATTTGACGTGGCTCGCTAAGGAATACCTAATGGAGTTTTATTTGCTGTCAATAGGAATTCTGTAGTGATAGTAATACAAGTGATCCTTGGACTTGAGATCATCATAGTATCTTGTGTATGATGAGTTATACTTTGACTTATTCCTTAAGACCCTTAGGGTATATCAAAGGGTATGCTTGGGTATAATAAGTTGTATATGGAGATAATGTATGATCAATAAAGAATCTACCACTTCTAATAAAAGAAGAGAAATGTCCTATGTGATTCGATAAATGACAACCCAAAGAGTCCTTGGTTAAAGTGTAATGAAATTAGAAAGGAGTTTCTAATTTGCATTATTTGGAGTTGTGCATTTAAGGATCGAAATACATATAATTAAATAAAATAAGACTTGACAAAGAATTCCATGTCTTATATTTAATTGGGACATTGTATGGTGGAAGGATTGAATTGTACTGAAACTATTTACTCAAAGGTTCTTTAATGATTAATGTTGAAATCTATATTATCCGGAAAGTCGTTAATCGCTAGGAGGCTTATCCCTATTGTAGAATAAATATTATTTATTTAAATAAACTAATTGTTTAATTTATTTATTTAAATAAGATTAGAATTGTTCTAATTGATTTATTCACAACCGGTTTAATATGGAGAACCTAAAGGGTCACACCATAAAAGGAAGAATAATTATTTAAGAAGTTAATGGCATAATCGTAATAATATGTTATGTATATTTAATTTAATCTATGGTGATAGAATAAATTAAATAGCTTAATATTTATTATTTAATATTTTAGAAATATTAAATATAAATTAATAAGAGGAGTCTTATTAATATTATTACAATTATTATTATTTTAATTTCTAAAAGAGTTTAGGAATTAATTTAATATAAGTACTCTCATTTATTCCTAATTGGATTAGGAAGGAAAATTAATTAAAAGAGTTTAATTAATTATCCCTAATAAGATTAGGGAGCCTAATTAATTAAAAGAATTTAATTAATTAAATAAAACCCAATTTCTTAATTGTTAAGGAGGGTTGCCCACATCAATAAATAAGAGGAGTCTTATTATGAGTGGTATGGGTTGTTGACTTTTAACAACTACGTAATAATTCCAATAGTTGGAAGAGTACTCCTTTTCTATAGAGATAGAAAACTAGGGTTTGAGCCAAACACCCATCTTCTTGAATTTTCTTCTTCCTTGGTGGATCACCTCTAGAGGCCAAATATTTGGGTGGCTAACGTTGATCAAAGGAAGGAACCAAACCCGGTGGATTCAAGATTGAACGCGAAAGGATTTGGAGGTGAACTTGTACCTGAGGAAGCTTGATCTTCAAGGGTATGATTTTATTCTTTATCTTTTCGTTTAATTAATAATTATGCATAAAGGATGATCCGGGTATATGGTTTGTAAATTTTTTTTTAAACTCTGATTTTACCACGCTTCCGCTAATTTTATGCAATTTGATTGCGTTATGAATATTACAAACCTAACACTTTCTTTCCTTCCTTTTCTTCTTTTTTGTGCTCCCTTTCAGATTCATGCTCCATTATTGTATCTTTCTCTTAGTTTGGTTCTGGTGCATGCTCTTTGTCTTTGTCTGGCTCCCCCTCAGAATTTGTGTTCTTGGCTTGGAACTTGGACTATATTGTAGAGCTTCTTATTATCTTTCCAGAACATCTTAAATCATTCCAATCGGAGTTCGGATCCAAGAGTTATGACATTTGTACCAACGGACGTTGAACTTCACTGTTTTGGGTGGCCATTTTCATAGCAGTCACTTCCAGTCAAATTTTAACCTTCATCTGTTCGTTATTTCTCAATTCTCAAAGAATAAAAGTTGTAGAGCTCATCGATAACTTCGATTTGATAGGTGGTAGGCCCCATAACTCCCCCCGGATCAAAAGTTATGGCCATTTTACCAGAGGACACTACAAGAGAAAATAACTAATAAGAAAGATAGCAAGTTTGGGCTTGCTCTTTTAAACCTTATACCCAAGCCGGGGCTTGGGGTCCTAACTTCATTTATGACAGCCTAGCAAGCCGTGGCTTGCTATTTACAAATAATACCCAAGCCGGGCTTGGGTATGAGTAGAAAAAAAGGCAATTTTAACTAGAATTTGAGTCCAAGAGGGATTGTTTGAAATGATTGATTCAAGGACTTCTAAGAGGACTTAAAGATATATAAAGAGGCATATAAAAGGAGGAGAATTGCATGGATTAAAAGAATAGAGGAGAGAATTCCATTAGATTAGATTAGAGTAGATTAGGACAAAACCCTAGTTATTATTAGTTTTGGAGCCTGAAGCAACTTGGAGACCATTGAAGATCAAGAGCAGGAGCTTGAGGAAGATGGAGATTTGCTGACAAAAGATTTATTCTTTACTCTACTCTTAGTTTTGTCTTTTAATGTGTATTAAAGTGTGGATTCTTAGTTTTAATTCAATGAACTAATTCTTTGTTTGAGATTACTATGGATCATATTGTGTAGTTTATTTTAATATGCTTCGCTATCAATTACTATGTTCTATTGTGAGGATTGTCTATTGTGATTTGGACTTAATTGTTTAATTGATTGGCCATCAATTACCGTGATAATCTATATGAACTCGAGAGATGAAGTATAGATTTAGATCTGATCATGATAGCATGTGTTTGTGATTTCTACATAGATAGAATTCATGATTCGTGTTTAGGATAGAGATATGCCTTTATGCCATATGTAATCTTATAGAGAAGTTGTGCTTTGAATCATTTTTAATTGTAATTCACATAGAGATATAATGGATTAGTTAATTATGGTGTCTTGCTTAATTCTATCAATTGTGGATTTAAGTGAGTATGGGTATTATGCATCGAGAGGTGGTTTTATCTGCTTTAGTGTTCTTGATTAACAATTCAGGATAGAAAATAATTAATGAGAAGTGTGTTAATTTAAATGAAGCAATAAGTGAAGTTGTGATCTTAAATCTCCATAATCTAATTTTTAATTAGTGGTAATTAGAATTAGTTTTATTAAATATTTTAATTCATAATATTAAATTGATTGTTTAAATAAAATTAGTTTGGTTAAGAGTTAATATTTGGTAATTTATATTAATAATTCTCTGTGGGAACGATACTCTACTTACTATTATATTACTTGTTGACCACGTATACTTGCGCGTTGTGCGTAATTAGATTTTACCCAACAAGTTTTTGGCGCCGTTGCCGGGGAATTAGTTTAATATTTTTTGGCAAGATTAGCTTCAATCAAATTAGTATTAATTTAAACAATTTTTTTTCTTTTTATTTAATTCTCTTCCTATTTTTCTTTCTTTTCAGGTACCATGGATGGATGCAATTATCAAAGGCCATACTCGAATATGACTCAACCAAGGGAAACAAGGATTGATGGACTTAATACATTTTCTGTATAGTCAATACAAATTGTGGCAAATTCGAAGACGTTGGAGGTTATCGCAATTTCAATCTGAGTCGAAGGATGGCGATTCACGTGACTATTGTCTTTGGCAACCATCAAAGTCATCAATGCACCGTCAGTTTTGAATCAGTACAATATAGTGGTGATTACCTCAACAACTATGTTTGTCCCAGTTATCATCAAGGTTGGGGGTATCACCCAGATTATGAATGGAATTGTAACTATCAAGACCAATACTGTGTTCCAAGTTCAACATATCCATCAAATTTCTCAAATCCACCTCCAATGCAACAAGAAGACAAATCAGAGTTGAAGGAATTCATGTTAAGGATTATAGCAGAAAAAGAAGAGATAATAATGAGTCAAGAGTTATCAACCCAAAATCTTAATAGACAGATGGAACAACTCATTAACTCCTCAATGAATGGTCCTCAATATATGGATTTCGAAACTGAACAAGATAATTCAAGATTGGAGGATTTGTGGTTCAAGTTTGTAGCATCAACTGAGGAGAAGATGATTGAGCAAGAGAGGTCAATTCAAAATTTGCAGAATCAGATGGATCAAATATTCGAAGCCTTGAACAATCGCCCTTAAAATAATTGGTACTATGACATCGATGATGAAACTGATGGAGAGCCAGAAGTGTACATGCCACTGGATGAACTGAAATGAGTGGACATTGAGGAGACAACTGGGTGTTTAAAAAATGAAGAATATCAGATCACCTGTATTATACCCCAAGTACCTTCTCAACCAGAGTTGAAAAATCCAATGTGCTTTGCACACCCATGTCCCCTAGGTAGTCACATCCAAGGCAATGTTCAGTGTGCTAAAGAGGCCTCATATACACCATGGTGGGTTGAGGAAGAGAAAATAAAAGAGGAAAACTGTGACGCCCCTAAATCCGGGTATCTTCCAACCCGACAGATGGTGCTACACGGTACTCATAACTGTACATTCAATCTATTGAAACGACATCAAAATGTGTTTATCAACGCCATTCTTATTACAATAATAATATTACATCCCGTTCCTAGGTTCTAAAACCATTACATTCTTTGTTCATCATACTATAATATATACAACTTACTAGTTTATTATAAGGTAAACTAATCGTTCATCTTCGTCTTGCCTTTATCCTTGTTGGATCCCTCGGTTCATTCGGTCTTAGCTGCATTCATATAGTTCAAGCAAGAGTGAGCATAACAAGCTCAACAAGTAAAACAATTTCTTTTAAACGACATGCTTGAAACATAGGAATCATATATCTTCAATAACTGGATAATAGTTATGAAGTACTATCAATAATTTAAAATAGCACTTTTTTTCCTTCAAAATGTTTTACAATGACAATATTCAGCAACAAATTAATCCTGGTCCAAGACCACGAGCATTTCATAATATCTTTGAAAAGGACAACCCGACACTAAGTCCGTAAGTCCGGTATATCTTACGAGCACTTCTGGGTGATCAGCCCATAGTATATGTTGATCAACACTACATCCATTAAAGTTGTGTACATTTAAGTTTTAGCATCCTCGCGTGCCCATCGAATAATCGATGAAAATACATTTGTTTACTCATACTTATGCTTACCTTGAATCCGTACCAAACAATTGGCGTAGGATAGCGTTAACAATTCTATATTGAAAGACTTGTAAATAAATCAATCAATCTTCAAGATTAGTCTAGCCGAGTTAAAACTAGCATCGACATTTTTATAAAATAATTCATGCATCTCATAACATGAATCACGGAAAAATTGGCTAACATGAAGGTTAGATAAGCGTTTTAAGAAAAACATGCCTTCAGTGTCTGCTATAGTATAAATAACTTTTTCTTTCAGTCTTTACGGTCTCTACAATACATAACCACATAACATACCACATTAGGTCATGCATGAACATTCATGGTTCCTAATGAATCTTACCCTTCTTCTCAATATAATCATGTATTAGATTTGTTATTTATTGGTTCCGACTTATCGTTATAACTTACATCATTCTTACAAACTTCTTTCTCTTCTATGTCTTACTTGGATTTACTTTATTAATCCAACTCATTTCTAGTTAATCACCCTTCTTCACGGCTTACTAACATTATCACGTTTATTAATCGAAACTCGATCGTCATTTGTTAAGTAAACTTTATTCCATACCATTTACGTTCACGTATTACTTAACAACTTTTAGTTGTAACTCTTCACGTTATAGGCCTTATCATTATTGAATACGGTTCACGTTCCTTATACTTTACATTCGTCGTTTAACTACTCATTAAACAACATTAAATTCCTAAAGTCATCACTATAACAGTGATTTAGGAAAGGTCTTATCATGTTCATTAAGTAATTACATAACCCATACTGGTATTGCAAACCATTGGATTCATAATCAACTTAGTCAACAAATTTCTACAGCCGGCTTAGCACATTATGTTGTTCTCATTACCTTCATCTTCAATTTATTATTAACCTTTAATCATCATACATTAAGTGTCTAACAATGCTTTAACAATGTTATATTTACACTTTAGTTCATTACTAATGAGTTATCTTTCATTCTATACTTGTAAACATTCTTATCTGTCGAAACCCTAGATCGCGGCGCCACTACGCAAGACTTAGTTTCTTCATCTCGCCAAGAAGATCGCGAAGTTAGCGAGATACTACGACATCATTATTTCTTCATTCTGCATACCCATTTGGCCTTGGGTTGCCATGGCTAACTCAGGCTTTAGAAAATTCTGACTTTTTTGAAAATTGGTGAAACTCCCGGACGCATAACTTCTTCGTTATAAGTCCGAATTGGCTCATTCAAAAGCCTACGGTTCACAAATTATATACTCTATGCGTTCATGAAGAAATTTTATCTATTTGACTTCGTTTGCTA
This sequence comes from Panax quinquefolius, assembly GCA_020205615.1. Lineage (NCBI taxonomy): Eukaryota > Viridiplantae > Streptophyta > Magnoliopsida > Apiales > Araliaceae > Panax > Panax quinquefolius. Next base: position 65,623,959 of record CM035157.1, read on the forward strand.
AAATTTCACCTATTAGTTCATTTTAACAAAAACGATAAACGTTCGTGAACGTTTAACGCTCGTTTCTTCGTTCTAAGTCGGAATCCGGTTATTTTTGAGTTCGCAACTCTATAATGCCAAATATGACTTGTCTCCATTGAAAACCAATGTTTCCAAGCTCAATATCAAAATTTGACTTCCATTCTGAGATTTTCACGAATTCGACGATTATCGTCCAAACTTGTAAATTTCGCCTTAACTTCATTTCTTATGATTTGGTCATTGTTTCAAATGCATTCTAACCATCATATTAGCATCTTGACATACATAATTGATTAACTTATAAACATGATAAGTTATTACTTGTTCTTTGTGAGTTTATAACTTATAAAAGTATAAACTACTTATGACTTTACTTCACATGACTTAACATGGTCTAAATCTTTTAACCATCATTCTCTCATCTTCTAGTCATATAAATTTCATTATTGTGACATATTACAAGTTCCTACAAGTTCTTCCTTGTTTCATAACTTATATGATTACGAATAGCTTATTCATGACTTATACGGCTTATTAAGACTTAAGCTCTTTGATTACTCATTCCTATCATTCCTTAGCATACATGTTCTACCACTACCCATCTCCCTACCAATGGAAGAGAAAGAGATTCATGGTTTAAGTCCTTACCCTTGAATATCACTTGGTTAATCTTTAATCTTCTCCTTGCTTCTTGAACTATGAAAGACTAGCTTTCTAGCTTATTCTCACTTATTCTCTCTAACCAATAAGCTATAAGTTGTTGGTGTTTTTGAACAAGGAATAAATAAAATCCAAAGCTTGCTATTTATAGGAGTTGCTAGGTTAGGGCATAAGGGTCATTAATCCAACCCACCTCCTTAATCACCTCCTTACTATTCCAAGCTTAAGCACTAAGTTAACTTGGTCTCCACACTCTTTGCTTGGCCATCACAACATTTATCCAATACTTGGGCATCGCATTTACTTAATTATTAAGTATACTTGCTAATCACATAACTTAGCCTTTAAGTTTACTTGTTAAGCACAACTTTTATCCTTTATTTGCTCATCACATTTCTTAGCCATTAAGTTTACTTGGTAATTAAATCTACTTGCTCATCACACAAAGTTCTTGGTCACCAATTCACCCATGTGATCATGGGTTTCCCCATGGGTCACCCTAACCCATTGGATTAATAGTTTGGGCTTAAAGTTTAATTAATCCTAATTTATACATTGGGCTTGCAATTAAACAAACACTTGGGCTTGTTCAATAATTTACATTGGACTTAACATTACAAATATTTGGGCTTTAACATTAATTCGTATTGAGCTTTATATTTATCCCAATTAGACATTACAATCTCCTACACATTCCTACAAATTTAATACATTTGGCTTAAAGTCTTATAACGTATAATCTACGTAATAATCTCATATTCTAACTCGTATACTTATTTAATATACGACATTCCATCATTCATACATGCTCGTATAATACCTCGTATTATACTCGTATTCATTACCTCGTACAATATTTTCGTATCATATAATCATTGCTTTAATTCATTATACACATTTAAATTCCTTCTCGGAATTCATTTTCCCTAATCGTTAGGTTTAAGTCCGCAGGCGAAAAACTGCGTTTGCCATAACTAAAATATTATTGGATATTCTATCTCACCTCGATATTCTATCATTACGTATTTCTCAGAAGTTCAAAAATAATTCCCGAGCAAAAATGCGTGAATAGTGTTTTTTTTCGGAAAATTTCTCAGAAAGCTTTTATTTTCGTCTTGGAAATTCAAATACTTTAATTCTACCACGTAGCCAAAATACTACGACATTCCGATATGTCTAGGTCATAGAACGACCTTCAAATAGCTTACTCCCATAATTAATTAATTAAATTCATTTAATCCACATAATTAAATAAAAATTTAATTCTCAAAAATCCGATTTTTTTTCTGGGGCGTTACACTCTTCCCCCCTTATAAGGTTTCTGTCCCCAGAATCTCGCTAATAATACATACACCATTGCAGAAAATTTTTCTTTTGTTTTCATCTCAAGTTCCCACAATGCTTCTTCAACATTGTGGTTCTTTCATTTTACCTTCAACGAAGGTATTATCTTATTTTTCATGACTTGTCACTTCCTATCAATAATTTGAGTTGGAAGTTTAAATACTTATTAACATATTACGCTATCTTCCTCTGATTAGTTCTTCTTTTAACTTTAAAATTATTTGAAACTCAAATTCCTCCTTCAAAACAAGAGTATACATGATCTTTTCTTTATCCTGCATCCTCTTCTTCACTCGCTTACACTCCTCATTACCTAGTTGTATTTAATTAACTCATTTCATTATCGTGGATTGAGTCTACGTCGTGAATAACATTTCTATCACTTTATTCTGTAATTTAACTTCTAGCTCCGTTCTTGCCATCTCCATTAGTAACTCATTCTGAGTTGTTAACATCAATAGTTTTTTCCTACCCTTCCTACTTAACGTGTCGGCTTCTATAATAACTTTCCCGGATTGATATAACATATCAACGTTGTAATCTCTTATCCATTCTAATTACTTTCTCTACCTCATATTCAACTCCTTTTGTGCGAAGATATATTTCAGACTCCTATAGTCTGTGTATATCTCACACTTTCCCCTGCATAAATACTATTCTCAAATTTTTAATTCAAAAACTACAACTGCCAATTATAGATCATAAATAGGATAGACCTTCTCATAATCCATTAACTGGTGTGATGCATACCTAATGACTTTGCCATGCTACATAAGCACGCAATCTCGCCATCTATGCGAAACATCGATATACACTACAAAATTCCCCATATCATCTGATAGAGATAATACATGTACCTCACTTAACTTCCCTTTTTAGTTCCTGAAAACTATTGTTTTTTCTCACTTCCCATTTCGACAATACCAACCTGTGACGCTAATGGTACTTTTAATCATAGCACCTCATAAGGGTACCTATCAATTTACCCCCGACTTGCTCAGCGCCTCTTACGAAAAATCTAACTTCCGTACATTAGTCCACCCAATTGACATAACCAGAAACTTGTCATAACTATAACGAGTTCTGAATGTCATCTTAGGTACCTCCTCCTTCTTTCTTACTTTCAACCGACTATACCCCATACACAAATCTATCTTAGAAAAATTCTTTGCCCTCTTCAACTGATCAAATAGATCATCGATCCTGGGCACTGGGTATTCATTCTTAACTGCTAACTTACTCCTATTATGATAGTTGATACGCAATCGTAACGACTCATCCTCTTCCTTAACATCCTCCTAACTTGCGTCATCATTTGACAACAAGATCGTCACGGTATTTGATTACCGTAAAATACTACCTTGGGTTACTTTAGAAAACCGAAGATTCATACTTTTATTCTAATAATTTATTAAAGTTCTATGATTAATCAACCAATTCATACCGAGAATTACTTTAAATTCTCTCAACATTATCGGTTCTTATCTATCAACACTTGCTTACCATTATTATTCATGAAACCATTTCCACGAATATAATTAACGAAAGTTATTTCCCCATTCTCTACCGTAATGTTTAAAGATACTTATAATCCCTTTCAGATAGACTCCTAGATGAGTCTTTCCACATGTCTTACACACTTCGATCTTACGCTTAGGATCCCCTTATACCACTCCAGTATTCCCGGAGTTAAAATTCTTTCTTTTTGGCTTACTATCACTACCATTGGCACTCTCTGCCTTGGTTCCTCCCTTTCCCTTGCTCTTATTCTCCCTCTCTTTGTGATATTGAGTCAACGCCTCACTATCACCCTCGGCAATAATCACCTTTTCCAAAATGGTCCCGTAGGAAACACTCTAGAACACAGAAATCGTACTATAGAGCCAGGGTTTCAGGCCCTGCTCAAACCTACAAGACTTCCTATCCTCAGTGTTCACTTGGTGTGGAGCAAACCTTGACAATTCATTGAATCTGGCCGTGTATTGGGGAACCGTCATGTCCCCTAGTTTAAGTTCTAAGAACGTAATCTCCATCCTCCCTTACAAGCTTGTAGGGAAATAATTCTCGAAGAAAACCTTCTTGAACTGTTCTCACGTTACCCCATCTGTTCTAGCCCCACTATGACGAATGAATTGTTTGAATTGTGATTCTGGGGACAAAATCCTTGTAAGGAGAGAATGATGTAACATTCTAGAATTTTAATTGTTATATTAAATATTTATTGAATTATTTAAATATTTAATGGATATGTTTATTGTTGAATAAATAATTGTTCAAATTTGATTTGATGTGGTTAATTATTTGTTAAATAAATAATTAAGGAAATTATTTATTATTTGCTAATTTAATTTAATTATTAAGTTAGAGAATTTTGATTAATTCAATTACTATTCTTTTTATTGGAATTTGTAATTAAAAAGGATGTGTTGGTTGATTAAATAAAGTTATAATTGTATAGAAAATTATAATTTTGGTGGTATTGTTTTATGTGATGAAGTAATTTAATAAATTGTTATTATGATTAATTTAATTAAATTAATGTGTGACAAATAACCTTGTTATAAAGGAGTTACTAAAATAAATTAAGGGAGTTTAATTCAGTTTTGCCAAACAAGGCCTAATGCCTATTAAGTCTTTAATCTAATTGAATTTTACCAAACAGGGTGTTAGGATTAATGGATTATTTTTTTTAGTTAGTAACCAAACAAGCCTTATGGCTTTTGATTTTTAAAACTCATATAACTGATATCAGTTATATGTTTTGTATTTATATTATATAATTAATATATATATTATATTCTATATACGTTATTTTATCTAGTACGCTCTAGAGTTAGGAAGAAAAGAAAAACTCAAAGGAAGAAGAAGAAGAGAAGAAGAGAAGAAGAGAGGAAGAAAGGCTAGAGATTGGTGAGAAGAAAAGTTTTAGAATCAAAGAAGGGAATAGCCATCATCATCTTCTTCAAGATATTATCTTATTCTTTTCAAGTTTTAAAAGTTTTAGCTTTCTCTTCTCCTATTTCTCTGTAAAATTCTTGTGGTAGGATGATTGTTGATTTTATGTGTGGTCATATGATAAACTAGTGTTGTAAGTTATTTTTATAGGTTATATATGATTATAATCAATGTATTGTTGTTATGTATGAAGTTGTGAAGAAAACCTTTTTACAGAGAGTTTTGTGAATGAATATGGGTTAATTTAAAGTAAAAATTGAGAGTTAATTAGTTGTGTAGTTGATAAATTGGCTATTTAAATTGTGAGAGTATGTATAAATATTGATAAAGATGCTTTGAATTAATTGTTTTGGTTGAAAAACAAATTTACAGTGTTGATTTTCATTGAAATATCAAAAAGTGAGTTTTTTTTTTATCAAAAATAGTGAAATTGGATGTTTTAAACTTGTTGTTTATGTTGTTGTATGGGTAGAAACATGTTAGGAATTCTTGAATTTTGTTTGCATGAAGTTTTTGTATGAATTAAATGCTATTTAGTCTGTTAGAAACGAGCTTGTAGGCTAAAATTGGCTTTTTCCCTTTATTCTGCTGTCAAGTCATTAGTCGAATCGAAGCTATGATGTTACGGCCATGCCATTCCAAAGAAATGTTAGTTTCATGTTGAAGTGCGGAGAGCCATATAAATACGCTTTGTAGTTTTGTTCTTCTGCATTGCAGTACATGTTTCACGTCATAGCCACGACCCACAAAGTAAATCGTATGCGCATGACGTGTTAGTTAGTAATAATCTGACAGTGTACTTTTTGTACACGAAATTTTAAAAAAAGTTGTATGATGTTAGTGGGACTGTAAAATTTTGATTTTAGTATTTCTATACTATGCATAAGTATGTTATTAACGATTAACTTGTGTTATAACTCGATTATGTGATTAAAAATCCAATTTTAAATGATGAACATACTTAGTTGTGTTTGTAAGATGGTAATGACTAATTATGTCATGATGACATATGTTTGTAGGATATTGTGGTTTGAATTGTTCGATTTAGTCCACGAACAAGGCAAGTTCTCTAACTCTACTTTTCAAATTATGCAAGCGCTTAAATTATTCTTGGAGCAAGTGTTCTAATCCATTATCTTGATTGAATCAATTATTATTTCTAATATAATAATACAAGATTTCTAATTCTTTATCTTGTTGAACTATTTATTGTTTCAATTCGATTACCTTATGAATGATGCAAGCTTTCTAAACTTTGGTTTAATGTTGACAAGTTATTCTTGTATTTAACTTGTTGTTTAGCATGCACAACTATTTATACTAATGTTGAGCAATTTCATCGTTCAAACTGTTATGCATGCTTAGTACTCAATTCTAATTAACCTTGACTTAATGCTGTTCAAGCAAGGCATGTTATAGTTATTCAAAGTATATGCTATTAGATTATTCCTAAAGCATGATTTTGGTTTACCATGTTGATTCAATTACAATTATTATGTAATATAATGTTATTAATTCAACTAGTCCTCTAGTTGATGATCGTTGAACTTCAAATTACCCTTGAAAGCTTATTCAAACCAAACTCTCTTTGGTGCGGACTTGTACTCCAAATACTGAGATGAACAACCCTATTATTATTAGGGGATAACTTACGCGTAGTGTTAAATGTTTGTGCACAATACATGGTACGAAGGGTTGATCCCCCTAAGTACGAGGAGTCCTTATAGTCTTATGACTGTTAAAGTTGGAGTTGAAAGATTACTCGCAACTGTGGACATAGTTCATGGTCTTATGACCTTAAGTTATATTTATTCCACATTTTGGATGTTAGTTTCTGATTATTGATGATAGAGTACTATTCATTATTGATGAGCCTATTATTGGCAGTTATTATTACTATACTCCTGTTGATTTCATATTGTATCCAAAGGAGCAATTGTTTTGCCCACTCTTGCATATTTTAAAACTCATTCTTATTAAAGAAGAGAAGGTAGATGAACCTTCGTCTAGCAAAGGAAAGGGAAAAATGTGCAAGTGATGAAGACTTGTAATTTTTACTTTAGACTTTTATTATGATGATCTTAGACCTGGTTTTAATGAAGTTTATTTAATTTCCGCATTTGAATGATTGTAATTAAAGGTTAGATAACCTGGGAGATTTTATTATGTAACCCTTTAATGGGAAAGGTTTTATTTATCCAGTTTTATTGTGATTGGGTAGTTAGATATGGATGTTTGATTAAGTGAACACCAAATCCTGTGGGAATGAAGTACCTGGATTTGGGGGTGTCACACCCACCCTGGTGAACCTCCCACCAAAAGTTGGCTTCCACTTTCATCATGTAAGTCGCAAAAGAAGTCTTTTGCGCCTCACCTACATTTGTAATAACAAACTCCTTCTTTATTTCCTTTACCCATGTCTGGGCTTCTAATGGGTCCGTCGTTCCTTTGAACTCCGGCGGACCTACGCTTTTAAATTCTTTAAAGGTAGTCATTCTGGCTACCCTAGGTTCCGCAGGTACTCTACCCCTAGTTTAGTTAAATGTAGCCGTTAATGAATTAACGAACTCTTGCATAGGGTTGTTTTGACCCCCTTGATTATCATTATGCGATTCCACTTGCTGATTACGTTGTCTTCTCCTTGACGGCATGTTATGATTAAATAAATAAAATTTCATTATTATCTATTTACTTGCTTGGTTATCCTTCCATACTAATACCTCATACCACATCAAAGCACATTAAATAAAACTTCATTATATTAATATGCTTCTTCATAGTTTGAAACTATTTATAATTTGTTTTACATAGCCAAAAGCTATTGCATTTCTATCCTGCAATTGAACTTCACAAAAGTTGGGATTTACAAAAAGACTACCCTTTTATACAAAAGAGGGTTTTACGTCACTACACAGATATTTATAACTCTAGCTTTCTAATAATGCATAACAGCGTCCTCGTGTTTCTCATTCGCAATCATTTTTACAGTATCCCGACTAATAGTATGTCGAGTCTGCCCCAACTCTATAGAATAACAAGCAACTTTAAGCTTGAAATCCTTAAGGGCACTCTTATGGATGTAAGACATCCGTGCTATCTTTCGGTCTCTCTTAATTAGCTTCTTACGAAGCTTATCGGCCTCTTCCTTATAGTCCCTAGCTTGTTCTGTCATAAGCACCTGTCTATCGTGCTCTGACTTAAACTCTGCTTCTGCAGACACCTTAGCTTCATGGAGATAATTAATGTCTTCACTCTGATTCTGCACAACTGTACTCAGTTGCACATTCCAGTTAAGCACTGCCAGATACAATGCTCTCATTGCATCTGGAGGTAATGACTCTAGTGTAGGTACCACCGTATTAACCGATATTACCTCCATTTCCTCCTCCTCATAGACCATCATATTAAGATATGATGCTATATACATATCTCCCTCAGAGTAGTCTTCCTCAGAAAAGTACTCCACTGTCTCCGACTCCTCTAGAATCACTAATGGTACCTATGCCACCGACATAGGTACAGGATCTACTCTGTTCACAACTTCTTCGCTCACCGCGTGTATATCTCTATACATCAAGCTATCAATCGATATCCTTTAATAACACATAACATGTTGATTAGTACATAACACACCATAGTATAAGCACAAATCACATTTAATTTATTTATGATTACTTTCCATCTTTTAAATCTTTTTGGTACTGAGTTTCCTTAATTACCTTAATAACTCATTTGACTGAAGTAAAGCTTGAGTTTACTTCCTTCGGACTTTTCTTCCTTAACGAGGTTATTAGCCTAAGGTTCTTCCCCCCTTAAGTTTTATAACCTAATGCTTTGATACCAACCTGTGACGCCCCCAAATCCGGTATCTTCCAACCCGACGATGATGCTACACTACGATACTCATAATCAGATATTCAATCTCATCAAACAACATCAAAATGTGTTTATTAACGACATTCTTATTACAATAATAATATTACATCCCGTTCCCAGGTTCTAAAACCATTATATTCTTTGTTCATCATACTATAATATATATAACTTACTAGTTTATTACAAGGTAAACTAATCGTTCATCTTCGTCTCGACTTTATCCTTGTTGGATCCCTCGGTTCGTTCGGTCTTAGCTGCATTCATATGGTTCAAGCAAGAGTGAGCATAACAAGCTCAGCAAGTACAACAATTTCTTTTAAATGACATGATTGAAACATAGGAATCATATATCTTCAATAACTAGATAATATTTATGAAGTACTATCAATAATTTAAAATAGCTCTTCTTTTCCTTCAAAACGTTTTACAATTACAGTATTCAATAAAACATTAATCCTGGACCAAGACCATAAGCATTAAATAATATCTTTGAAAAGGACAACCCGACACTAAGTCCGTAAGTCCGGTATATCTTACGAGCACTTCTGGGTGATCAGCTCATAGTACTCTATGTTGATCAACACTACATACATTAAACATGTGTACGTTTAAGTTTTGGCAACCTCGCGTGCCCATCGAATAATCGATGAAAATACATTTGTTTACTCATACTTATGCTTACCTTGAATCCGTACCAAACAATTGGCGTAGGATAGTGTTAACAATTCTATATTGAAAGACTTGTAAATAAATCAATCAATCTTCAAGATTAGTCTAGCCGAGTTAAAACTAGCATCAACATTTTCGTAAAACAATTCATGCATCTCATAATATGAATCATAGAAAACTTGTCTAACACGAAGGTTAGACAAACTTTTTAAGAAAAACTTGCCTTCAGCGTCTGCTACAGTATAAATAACATTTCCTTTCAGTCTTTACGGTCTCTACAATACATAACCACATAACATACCACATTAGGGCATGAATGAATATACATGGTTCCTAATGAATCTTATGGAGATAGTTCTCCCCCTTCTGAAACTTTTTGAGCGATCAGTCTGTTGCTCTTCCTTCTTCTTGGGGGTTCAACTTCAGGAGTTTCAGACTCTTCTCCTTCCTCAAATTCTGAAGCCTCTGAATCATTAGAGGAACTTCTTTGATGTTCAGCGGCAGTAGGAGCAGATCCTTCTTCATTGGACTCTACATCTTTTGAACCATCAGATGACTTTGTTGGGGCTTTAGCAATAGGAGATCCAATTTCTTCAGCTTTTGAGCTTTCTTCATCAGCAGAGTGGCTACTCTGAGTGTTAGCCATGGGACTTGTACATTCTTCTTCATCACCAGATTTTTCTATTCCTTTTATAAATTAAACTTTCTCCTTCTTGGATTTAGCTTCTTCTTCATTACTTGACCTGCTCCTTGAGGATTCCTCCTTGAAGTTCTCAGTTCCCTTCTCATCTTCTAACTCTACGTTTTCTTCTTTAGAAGATAGACTTCTTTGGGTAACTGGTTTGGATTTCTTTACCACCTCAATTTTCTTCTTCGCTGGTCTCACAGATTTGGACTCAAGGATGTCTGAATCTTCAGTGAATGATAACTCCTCCTCTTTCATAGCACTAGCCTTTCTTTTCTTCGCAATGTTTTTGCTGGTGATTCCATACATTGTACGCTTTTTATTCTCCATTGGGTTCTTCTTCCAATTTTCAAACAGCTGTGTGGTCATCACATTATGACTATTAATGACTTCACCTTCATCATCCTTAATTTTATTCTTTAGCTTCTTCTTCAAAATTATACTCAAGAACCTTCCATAGAAAACCTTTGTATGGGGTTTTCCTGTTAAACTTTTCTTCTCTTCCTTATCCAGCCATTTAAACATTTGATCAAGTAGGATAACTCCAAAGTTGGTACGCTCCTTCAGAACTATTGCAGACATGATTTTTAGCTGTGGATCACTCAAAGTGTCATGTGTAGTGACCTTGCATAGTATACACTTGCCCACTATCTCTGTCAGGAACTCGAATTCTTTAGGAAACTCCTTTTTCTTCATGTCCTTTAGACTAGGGTTTCTTCTGTACTTCATAATCTGCTTTGCTTTTTCAGTGTCGATCTCATCAAGGCTTTTCAAACCTAGGTCAGGAAGACCTAAGCAATGATTGATGTCAGAAGATTTTAGCTTCAGAATCTGACCTTTGACCTTTGTGGAAAGGGTTCCAGCATTTATAGTTGCATTGGAGTGGAATTCTTTAACCAGGTCAACATATATTCGAGTGTTTGACTCAAGACATTATGAGAATCCAGCCTTCTTCATAAGTTCATAAATATCTCTGAACTTCTTCTCAGATTTCTCAAACATCTTGGTTCCGAGCTGAATGCCAGTGATTACTCGCCATTCTTCCATTTTGAGGGTTCGAAGTATATGGGTATTTATTTTCACATGTTCTTATAAGGGATAGTTGAATGCAATTTGGGCGAAGCTCTAGATTTAATGATTTCAAGCTTTGAAGATGATTTTAGGGTTTGAAAAAGAGAGGGAGAGAAAGTCGATAGCTTTTGATAACTGTTTGGAGATTTTGAATTCGTCTTTAAGATATTTCCTTCTGACTCTGCATAAGCTGTGATGTGTCAAAAGGCCATTGGTTGCACGACTCCCAGTAAGAAATTATAACTCTCTATATTCTGATCAATTTTTTAGTTTTAATTCCTGTTAGGAGAATAAGCATTATTGATGTAGGCTGACCGTTGACTTTTTTAGTATGTAAAGTATCTTGAGGAGATTGCTATATACTCTACAATTTTCATTGACAACTCATCGATTGTCTTCTGAGAGATGCTTTAGTGAGCGTTTTGACACTAATCCTCATCTTGGAGTTGCATGGATTAACCACTGATGCACCCCAAGAGAGTTCGGGCACTAACATTCTGAGATGAGTTTCAAAAATGCCTTCTCAAACTTATCTGTAACTTCCCTTCACACGATCTGAATAAGGGAACACGTGTCGAGTTCTGCCGAGCTCCCCATGAGTTAGTGTTTCCTTTGGGAAGACTGCAATCATCGAGGTTTCTCTACGATTGTGGAGTTTACTAATGAACATACTCTACGATTAGTGTCTGTCCTGGTTCTTGTGATGAACTTTGACTTAGCATTCCTTCTGGGTTAAGGTAGCTAAGGAAGGGCCAACCTCTTAGACAGAACTAAGGGTCAGGTTTGTCCCTGAGGCGCTTACCAAATGAAGAACCTTTGACATGATTAGTACTTATATCACATTTGATCTCTCTATCGGCCTACCCACTCTAAATATACATTGGCATGCTCCCTCATAGTTGATACTGTCTTCTCAAAGAGGTATGAGTTTTTCTTCTTCATACGCATCAGAAGACAGCCTTGCATATTTTCTTCTGACTGAAATAATCACTATCGTTTAAACCTCCTTGGATCATAGAAATGGATATCTTTAGGACTGATCACTCCACAATTATTGACAGAACTACGAACGTTGTCTTCTTTATCATAATTGTTGTGTGTTTTTTTGCACAGGCTAGACTCATTCTTGATCGTAGAGAACACTGCGATTTTCCTTAAGCTCTTTGACAGATTGCACTTGGGGAGTTCTGCTTCTATGAAGAATTCTTCATGATCAATGCTCGATGAACCTCTAATGTGACCTTCCTCTAGGGTTCCTCTTAGATGATATTCTTTGGATGAGTAATCATATAAGACCTTTTTCATCTTAGCATGAATGGTCTGCTTTCTTATGGAGATCAGCAACCAAGTGAGCTTCATTTATGTTAGCTCAACAAGTTTTCAAGAACGGGCTTTGACAAGTAATGATTTTGTCAAGAACATTTCTGAAATGTCTTAAGCCTCCAGTTGGTTAAATCTTCTTGATTCAAGTCATCTGCTTTAGCATTCTTTTGTGTGGTCAGATAGACAAAGTACTTGCAGGTTAGATAAATTTCTATTTTTGGTTCCCATGGTTAGGTCCTGTTAGGTTAGTTTCCAAAATCCCTATCCCTCATATATTCTAATTTCATCACATTAATCATCAACAATCATATACATGCATGTATCCAATTTAGATATGACATTTTAAAATGCATAAAGATGAGTGTGTGTGAGGTTAACCACTTTGATAAGACACTCCTTTTTCTTTGATGGTTTCATCATTTGCTTGGTTATGTTCATAGATTTTAAATGTTTACAGAGTGAGAATCAACTCTATCACATGTTTGTATCTGGTTGATTCATATAGATGATTAGTTTCTATGAATCTTCAAGATACTCTTGTAGAATTGATCATAATCTATGTATTATCAAAAACCTAGAATATAGGTTTGTACATACACACAAACCCTTCAGCAAGGATTACTCCACTTAAGATTAATTAAATTTTGATATACCTATGACCTATTACAAACTTCTTTCAAGATGTTATCTTCAACATAAAACTTGGATGGAGAGAAAGTTTGTTAGCAGTTGAGTTTCCAACTTAAGTGTACTTTCTCTCTTCCCCTTTTTAGGAATAATATGTTCTCTTGATAGAATAATGTTATAGTATATAAGGTAATGCAATATGATGCACACATTTATATTATTGAGGAACCGTACCTTTCCACTGTAAATTTCTTGACAGTCATTTATTTTGATATAATGAGGGTAGGAATTGATGTGCATATTTTTGCATTCATTTCTGACAGCTTGTTGCTCCAGTTGTCTTTAGATCAATCAGTCACAGTCTTACAGATTAAAGCTAGGAAAATCTTGTCAAGCTTAGTTCTTTGACAACCTTGAACCTTAAGGTTCACATCCAACTGCTGGTTAGCCAAATATATATTTGATAAATTCTTCTTTCTCCTCTGGATAAGTATTTCTCAGCATCTATGGCCTTTCATCTTTCAGACTAGTGGATGCTTGATTCTTTACTGTTGATGCCTCTTGACCTCCCATCTCTGGTCTTCAGAATGCAAGATTGATTGGGACAAGGATTGGTCTTATTGCTATTGCATTTAAGAACATGTACCAATCTAAGCAGCTTCAGGTGTATATACACATTTACCTGTACACATTTTCAACATGTGAGCTCATCTGCATTTACAAGTGACTTACTCCTAAACCAAGTTTAGTACAATGTTTGTGCCTAGGATCAGACTCAAAGCGATTAGCTTAAATAGCATGGGAACCTGCTCTGATACCAATTTTTAGTTCCTAGAAGGCACACAATAGATCTAGAAGGGGGGGGGGGGGGGGTTGAATAGATCCTTTTTAATTTCAAATACTTTTCTCATTTATTTTGTATTGCTCAGGAATTAGCATATGACAAACATAAGAATCTTTTCAAGCATAGCGGAATACATAAAAGATCCCCTTCATTGATATATTCATAAATATACATACATTGTTCGTGGAGTTAGTTTATGGTAAGTAGTTAATACATGCATAGTAATTATAGTAGTTAGGTACATAATGTAAATGACATAAAGTAAATGACTGAATGTAAAAGACATAAGGGATTTTAATTGGTTCAGAGACACAAGCTCCTAATCCACTCTTCTACTTTAACCAGCAGGAATTCCACTAAGGAAGGGCAACACCCTGAATCACTAAGATTCCTTCAAGGCCAGTAACCTTGGAACTTTAGTTCACTAAGAACTCTTCAAGTGCAGCAGACTTGGAACTCCAGTTCACTAAGAACTCTTCAAGGCCTGCAGCCTTGGAACTCATTTTAGTCCCTTGGACAAGAATCCTTCTGGCCCTAGCTCTGTTGTTGATGTTGTTGTTGGTGCTGAGCTGCCAAGATGACTTTAAGCTTATTCATCCTTGATTTTTGACAGCTTGTTGTGATCCTCTTTGGATTCTGTATCGAGACTGAATCACCATTGGACATCTTGCTAAGTTATTCATGAAGCTCGAACTCTTTGAGTAGTTAACAGTTTGTCACTTCTTCATTGGTGCAGCTGATCTTATGATTGTTCAACTCATCTTCATCCGATATCAGCTGTGCATCATCACCAGTTGGGTTTGCTAAGTCTTTGAGCTTTTAGTAGACTTCGTCTAACACTTAGCATTCCCAGAACCCTTCTTGAATGATATGCAAACATAGTTCTATATTTGTTCTATTTCAGCTTTTGGTTCATGGTGATTCGTAGAGTGGCTCTCTGGATCTTCTTTTTGCTCTGCCACTTTTTTGAATGCTATCTTCTTGGCCTTGTCGGCTCTCAGCTTAGCTGCCATCTTCTGTGGCATTCTCATCCTTGTTGAGTGAAGCTTTAGTCTGTTCAAGTCCTTCTTCAGATTTGCTTCACTTCCACCTTTGTATTCTCATTGCCACTGAGACTTATTCTATTTTCATCTGGTGGAACTCGTAGAGTCAACAATATAGCATTCAACAACTCAACGATTCTTCAACTCTCCAACTTTGCAACCTTGATCTTTGAAGCTCTAGCTGATATATACTCCTTCACGATCTTCTAGTTGGAATATAGCCGTTGGGAGTTATTTGAATTGCTTCGCAGATCTTGAGTTATTTGGTGCAGACTGCAGATGTGACATGACAACTCCTTTTCACTTTTTTGACACTGCAGTCTACTATTTCACTTACCCCATCAGAAATGTCACTTTGGTGCATTAGGCTGGTAGTCACCTTTATTTCTTCTTTCTGATTCCTCGATCAGAACATCAAAAATTGTCCTTCTGCATCGATGCTCTCAATTAGCAACGTTCAAATATCAAACTTCAGATTAAACCATTACCAATGCTTCAATCTTCAGATGACCGAACTCTACGATTTTGATGCAGATGTTCTTGGACCTGATCATAGTGTGCTTTGTTAAATGTTGCTCATTTTCTGGTTGGGACAACACTACGATTCTGAAGGGTGTTCATTGGATCTTCAATGTAGAACACTTCTACCTTCTATTGTGCAATGCTTCAACACTTCTATTTGCCTCGACTGATCTCAGGAACTGATAGCTTGACTTCATGTTCTGGCCTCTTCTGAATAGCAAGACACATCAGATCTGTGGCATGCCCAGCTCTCTTTCTCCTTGTGATCTCCTGCTCACTTATCATCAATGGTCTGACCCATGCTTAATCACTTTTGCCTTATTCTTCATAAGATTACCAGTATCTCTTTGTAAGCTGCATCAGTTCCTGCTTTGTTTGGCAAACACTATGATCTTGGTTGATCCCAAGATCTTGGCTTAAGTCCCTTCATTAATTACTTCTTACATGTTTTTAGCATACAAGTTCATTAGGCCACACTTCTCTATCAACTTATTATAGTAGAGATAGAAGACTAATAGATCATAAGACCATTACCATTTATGACTAGCTTATCTCCTTCTTGGAAATCTCACAAGGAAAGTTGTGACTTAAAAAAGCTTATTCTCTCTAACACTTAAGTTGTTTAATGTTGGATGAAATTTGAACAATGAATAATGACTAGCAACTTCTTCTATTTATAGGAGAGCCAAGGTGAGGGCATTCTAGTCATTAATCACCCAACCTCCTCAACTAACCTCCTTACTATTCATCTACTTAACCACTAAGTAAACTTTCTAGCCACTCATCTTTCTTACTCATCACAACACTTGATCATCACATAAAGTACTTGGGCATCACATAAAGTTCTTGCCCATCAATTCACCCATGGGTCGCTCCATGGATCCTAATCAATTGCATCAATGCATTGGTCTTAAATTGCTTAACTTAACTTAGCTTTGGGCTTTCACATCCAACTCCTATTGGACTTTTACTAATATGCTAATAATCTTACAAGTCCATTTCATTTAATTTAAAACCTTGACATATATATTATACATATAATTCTTCTATTCTAGCTCGTATATTAGTTCATAACATACGCTATTCAATTCTCTATACATACTTGTATAATACTTTGTATTATACTTGCATTCAATACCTCACACAATGCATATGCATCATACGATCATTATAATTCCTTCTTAACGCTTAATATTCCTAACGTTCTCTAAATACGTCCGCATGCGAAATATTGCATTTTCCATACTTCGATTATTATTATATAATCTATCTCACATTGATATTATAACGTTACGTATTTCTCGAAAGTTCAAAAATAATTCCCGAGCGGAAATCGATGAATAGTGTTTTTCGAAAAATTTCTCGAAAAACCTTTATTTTCGTTTTCGAAATTCAAACACTTTAATTCTCCCACGTAGTTAAAATACTACGACTTTCCGACCTTACTAGGTTATAGAACGACATTGATCTTACTAACACATAATAATAATTAATAATATTATTTTATTCATTATAAAATTATTTTAGAAAGGATCAGAATTCCTCGATCGTTACAGATATTATGCAGCAATACTGTAGCAATAATTGAGTGTAACTGAGTGACTTCTCACGTAAGCATCAATAATCAATACCCTGTGCTACTATGCAACCACGCGTATTACTATACTTTTACCACCGGGTATTTAAACAGTTTAACGATAAAACTTTTGCCATTATTTTTATAAAAGACATTTCTGTCGTTTTCTAACTCCGACAATACATCCGTTGTGGGGTCCACCAATGATTTTGCCATCGTACAAATATTCCCTGTTAAAATGAATATTCCCCGACCAATCAAATATTTTATAAAAACTTACTTACTTTGCAAAATTTGTAAATATTACCCACAACTATAAAATTATATCAAATCCACACCATAATATTTAAAAATATATTTTGAGAAAAATTAATCTTTATTCATAAAATTTGGGGTCTTACAATTGATATATTCATAAACATATATACATTGTTCGTGGAGTTAGTTTATTGGTATGTAGTTAATACATACATAGCAATTATAGCAGTTAGGTACATAATGTTAATGACAGAAAGTAAATAACTAAATGTAAAAGACACAAGGGATTTTAACTGGTTCAGAGACTTAAGCTCCTAATCCACTTTTCTGCTTCAACCACCAGGAATTCCACTAAGGAAGGGGCAACACCCTGAATCACTAAGATTCCTTCAAGGCCAGCAGCCTTGGAACTTTAGTTCACTAAGAACTTTTCAAGTCCAGCAGACTTGGAACTCCAGTTCACTAAGAATTATTCAAGGCCTGCAGCCTTGAAACTCAGTTTAGTCCCTTGGACAAGGACCCTTCTGGACCTAGCTCTGTTATCGATGTTATTGTTGGTGCTGAGCTGCCAAGATGACTTTAAGCTTGTTCATCCTTGATTCTTGTCAGCTTGTTGTGATCCTCTTTGGATTCTGCATCGAGACTAGATCACCATTGGACATCCTGCTGAGTTATTCATGAAGCTCGAACTCTTTGAGTACTTAACAGTTTGTCACTTCTTCATTGGTGCAGCTGATCTTATGATTGTTCAACTCATCTTCATCCGATATCAGGTATGCACCATCACCAGTTGGGTTTGATAAGTCTTTGAGCTTTTGGTAGACTTCGTCTAGCACTTAGCATTTCCAGAACCCTTCTTGAATGATATGCAGGCATGGTTCTGCATCTGTTCTATTTCAGCTTTTAGTTCATGGTGATTCATAGAGTGGCTCTCTGGATATTCTTTTTGCTCTGCCACTTTCCTAAATGCTATCTTCTTGGCCTTCTCGACTCTTAGCTTAGCTGCCATCTTTAGTGGCATTCTCATCCTTGTTGAGTGAAGCTTTAGTCTGTTTAAGTCCTTCTTCAGATCTACTTCACTTCCACCTTTGTATTCTCACTACCACTGAGACTTGTTCTATTTTTCTCTGGTGGAACTCGTAGAGTCAACAATATATCATTCAACAACTTAACGATTCTTTAACTCTCTAACTTTGCTTGAACTTTGAAGCTCTAGCTGATATATACTCCTTCACGATCTTCCCGTTGGAATATAGCCTTTGGGAGTTATTTGAATTGCTTCTCAGATCTCGAGTTATTTGGTACAGACTGCAGATGTGATATGACAACCCCTTTTTCACTTTTTTCTGACACTGCAGTCTACTATTTCACCTACCGCATCAGAAATGCCACTTTAATGCGTCAGGCTGGTAGTCACCTTTATTTCTTCTTTCTAATTCCTTGATCAAATCATCAAGAATTGTCCTTCTACATCGATGCTCTCAATTAGCAAAGTTTGAATATCAGTCTTCAGATTAAACCGTTGCCAATGCTTCAATATTCAGATGATTGAACTCTACGATTTTGATGCAGATGTTCTTGGACCTGATCGTAGTGTGCTTTGTTGAATGTTGCTCATTTACTGGTTGGAACAACACTACAATTCTAAAGGGTGTTCATTGGATCTTCAATGTAGAACACTTCTTCCTTCTCTTGTTCAATGCTTCAACACTTCAGGTTGCCTCGACTAATCTCAGGAACTAATAGCTTGACTTCATGTTCTGGCCACTTCTGAATAGCAAGACACATCAGATTTGTGGCATGCTCAGCTCTCTTTCTCCTTGTGATCTCCCGCTTACTTATCATTAATGGTCTGACCCATGCTTAATCACTTTTGCCTTGTTCTTCATAAGATTACCAGTATCTCTTTGTAAGCTGCATCAGTTCCTGCTTTGTTTGGAAAACACTATGATCTTGGTTGATCCCAAGATCATTGTCTTTTGTTCTCTTGACAGCTACTGCTCTTGCTGGCTTTCTTTAGTTAGTAATTTTTACTGAAGTCTTCTTCTGATTTACTTGTGGAAGACTTCATCTTGAATGACTTCATGACTCAATCTGGATGTTGATTGAGTTGGTGCTTAGATCTTTTGTTGTCTTTCATGCCATTCGTTGAGTACTATCTGATTTCCTCAGGTGGAATGTATCTTTGAAACTCAGACCAGAGGCTTTATGCTTTGGATATTCTGGGAGTGCTCATTTGTTGAGAATCGTGTTGACTCTATGATTCAGCCTTAGCATTGTGAGCACCTCTATTGAAGCCTTAGTTCTGCAGACTATGATTTGGCTTTGGTTCTACAGACACTACGGCTCTAAGATCAGATCTTGATAGTCTACGATTTCTGTCTTCATGCTCGCTGTCCTCATCTGATCTGGCTCAACTACGATCTCTGCCTCTGATATGATTAGTAGACTCTACTACTTCAAGTGTGGCCTACGATTCTTGACTTTGTTTTGGCAAATGCTCGGTTGGCTCTTAGATAGGCTATCTCTACAATTCTGAACATGACTTCCTCGGCAGACTACGATTCTTAGAAAGTTTTTCTCGACACACTACTATCCCTCCTCGTCTCTCTTGGCAAGCTGTGAGCTCTGAGATCTACTATCTTGCAGACTACGATTCTGCCTTGATAGTAATCGAGTTTTCCTTAATTCTCCTGGCAGACTATGATTGCTGGTACAGTGTTCGACGATCAGACATGCCTATCTATCACATTATATGATCAGCCTAACAAGCTTGATGTTTCTATATTTATAGTCCTTGTACATCATTTTCTTTTAAGGACATTACAAAGTTGTTTTGCTTATGTAGGATCAACCTTACATATTTGATCAATTCATTCTAAGTCCTTGTACATATATTCCTATTATCTATCAAAGGACTTTACAACTTTTCTTAATACAAGCATACTTGCATATTCATTCATTTATATCATAATCAAATTATATATAAATAGGAATAACATTCTTATGTATATTCCCAATAATCTCCCCCTATTTGATTATGACAAAAATAATTAGTGCATATGCATGAGATGAATGAATCTTATATACAGTGAGCAGCTATATTTCTAAAATAGATAAGCATGAATGTCATTGATGATAATACGAAATTACATAAATTATGACACTTTACATCCTGGATCCAGAACATACATAACTAGATAGAGATGTATCTTTTTGACTCCATGTGTGTCTCCAGTATGTCTGTTGATGAATGTCTTTTGACTCTGCTACTCATCTTTCTTTCCTTCCTTTTCTTCTTTTTTGTGCTCCCCTTCAGATTCATGCTCCATTATTTTATCTTTCTCTTGGTTTGGTTCTGGTGCATGCTCTTTGTCTTTGTCTGGCTCCCCCTCAGACTTTGTGTTCATGGGATCATCATCCTTTGGCTCCCCCTTAGATGATGAATCTTCTTCTGCTGGTGTCTTCTTCTTCTTCTTCTCCCCCTTTGCCTTTCTGTTCTTGGCCTTCTTTGCCTTCTTTTCTTCCTTTATTGTTTTGTCTGTACTCCCCCTCGAGTTTCTCTTTCTATGTCTCTTCTTCTCCACCTTTTTATCATTAATCATTTGTGAGAGCTGCTCCATTACGTGAGATGAGTTACCAACCTCAACCTTGAGTTCTTGTTGGCTTAGTGATAAGTTGGTTTTATACGTACTTATCCGGTATCGTTTACTTGAATTATTTGCTTAATCTCTTGTTTCTTAGTTATTTTTTATGCATTTTGTGTTCATTTTGTAGATTATATGATTGGGAGCTGTGTGAGCGACTATTGGTATGAAAACGCAAGGAAAAGCAATTCCGGATATCATTTGGGCTTTTATGTTCGTTTTATGTTCTTGGCTTGGAACTTGGACTATATTGTAGAGCTTCTTATTATCTTTCCGGAACATCTTGAATCATTCCAATCGGAGTTCGGATCCAAGAGTTATGACATTTGTACCAACGAATGTTGAACTTCACTGTTTTGGGTGGCCATTTTCATAGCAGTCAGTTCTAGTCCAATTTCGACCTTCATCTATTCGTTATTTCTCAATTCTCAAAGAATAAAAGTTGTAGAGCTCGTCGATAGCTTCGATTTGATTGGTGGTAGGCCCCGTAACTCCTCCCAGATCAAAAGTTATGCCCATTTTACCAGAGGACACTACAGTAGAAAAATAACTAACAGCAACATAGCAAGCCGGGGCTTGCTCTTTTAAGCCTTATACCCAAGCCGAGGCTTGGGGTCCTAACTTCATTTACAACAGCCTAGCAAGCCAGGGCTTTCTATTTACAAGGCAATACCCAAGCTGGGGCTTGGGTATGAGTAGAAAAGGCAATTTTAACTAGAATTTGAGTCCAAGAGGGATTGTTTCGAGCTGATTGATTCAAGGACTTCTAAGAGGACTTAAAGATACATAAAGAGGCATATAAAAGGAGGAGAATTGCAAGGATTAAAAGAATAGAGGAGAGAATTCCATTAGATTAGATTAGAGTAGATTAGGACAAAACCCTAGTTATTATTAGTTTTGGAGCCTGAAGCAACTTGGAGACCATTGAAGATCAAGAGCAGGAGCTTGAGGAAGATGGAGATTTGCTGACAAAAGATTTATTCTTTACTCTACTCTTAGTTTTGTCTTTTAATGTGTATTCAAGTGTGGATTCTTAGTTTTAATTCAATGAACTAATTCTTTGTTTGAGATTACAATGGATCTTATTGTGTAGTTTATTTTAATATGCTTCGCTATCAATTACTATGTTCTATTGTGAGGATTGTCTATTGTGATTTGGACTTAATTGTTTAATTGATTGGCCATCAATTACCGTGATAATCTACATGAACTCGAGAGATGAAGTATAGATTTAGATCTGATCATGATAGCATGTGTTTGTGATTTCTGCATAGATAGAATTCATGATTCGTGTTTAGGATAGAGATATGCCTTTATGCCATATGTAATCTTATAGAGAACTTGTGCTTTGAATCATTTTTAATTGTAATTCACATAGAGATATAATGGATTAGTTAATTACGGTGTCTTGCTTAATTCTATCAATTGTGGATTTAAGTGAGTATGGGTATTATGCATCGAGAGGTGGTTTTATCTGCTTTAGTGTTCTTGATTAACAATTCAGGATAGAAAATAATTAATGAGAAGTGTGTTAATTTAAATGAAGTAATAAGTGAAGTTGTGATCTTAAATCTCTATAATCTAATTTTTAATTAGTGGTAATTAGAATTAGTTTTATTAAATATTTTAATTCATAATATTAAATTGATTGTTTAAATAAAATTAGTTTGGTTAAGAGTTAATATTTGGTAATTTATATTAATAATTCTCTGTGGGAACGATACTCTACTTACTATTATATTACTTGTTGACCACGTATACTTGCGTGTTGTGCGTAATTAGATTTTACCCAACAAGTTTTTGGCGCCGTTGCCGGGGAATTAGTTTAATATTTTTTGCCAAGATTAGCTTCAATCAAATTAGTCTTAATTTAAACATTTTTTTCTTTTTATTTAATTCTCTTCCTATTTTTCTTTCTTTTCAGGTACCATGGATGGATGCAATTATCAAAGGCCATATTCGAATATGACTCAACCAAGGGAAACAAGGATTGATGGACTTAATACATTTTCTGTAGAGTCAATACAAATTGAGGCAAATTCGAAGACGTTGGAGGTTTTCGAAGCTCAACGGAGTCGAAGGATGGTAGTTATGTGTGACTATTGTGTTGGCAACCATCAAAGTCATCAATGCACCGTCAGTTTTGAATCGGTACAATATAGTGGTGATTACCTCAACAACTATTTTTGTCCCAGTTATCATCAAGGTTGGGGGTATCACCCAGATTATGAATGGAATTGTAACTATCAAGACCAATACTGTGTTCCAAGTCCAACATATCCATCAAATTTCTCAAATCCACCTCCAATGCAACAAGAAGACAAATCAGAGTTGAAGGCTATCGACACACTACAATCCTTCCTCGTCTCTCCTGGCAGACTATGAACTCTGAGATCTACTATCTTGTAGACTACAATTGCACCTTGATAGTACTCGAGTTTTCCTTGACTCTTCTGGCAGACTACGATTGCTGGTGCAGTGTTCGACGATCAGACACTCCTATCTATTACATTACGCGATCGACCTAACAAGCTTGATCTTTCTATATTTATAGTCCTTGTACATCATTTCCTTTTAAGGACTTTATAAAGCTGTTTTGCTTATGTAGGATCAACAAAACATATTTGATCAATTTATTCTAAGTCCTTGTACATATATTCCTATTATCTATCAAAGGACTTTACATCTTTCCTTAATGCAAGCATACTCGCATATTCATTCATTTATATCATAATCAAATTATATATAAATAGGAATAACATTCTTATGTATATTCCCAAAACTTTGTTTTAACATCATTAACATCTGGTATCAAAGCCTTAATATGTCTTCAGAGAATAACTTTATGCAACCGGCTATTGCCTGGCTCGATGAGCATTATGAGCATTAGAGCATGCTTATGGAAAATTTCCTTCACTCCAAGGAATATTGGCACATCGTTGAAAATGGATTTTCTGAAGAGAATGCAGCCCTCACAGGTGCGGAATGGAAGGAGCTTGCTGACAAGAAATTAAAAGATTTAAAAGCCAAGAACTATTTATTCCATGTTATTAATCGCACCATCTCGGAAACCATTTTGACCAAAGACACGACCAAGGGAATTTGGGACTTGTTGAAGAAAAAGTATCAAGGGAATGCCTGAGTTAAGCATGCCTAACTTCAAGCTCTTCGCAAAGATTTTGAAGTTCTGCACATGAAAGAAGGTAAATTTGTCAATGTCTTTTTTGCTCGTACTCTCACAATTACTAACAAAATGCACAGTTTTGGTGAAGAGATGAGCGACGTTACTGTGAATGAAAAGATTTTGTGCTCTATGTCATCCAAGTTTGACTATGTGGTATGCTTCATTTGGATCATATGAGTATTGGCAAATTGCAAAGTAGCCTCCAGGTACATGAACAACGAATGTCTAGTCATGTCATTGAAGAATAAGCATTGAAAATTATTCATGTAGAACATTCTGGTAGTTCTAGACGTGGTTGTGTTGTCGCACGTGGAAGGGGAAGGGGACGTGGTAGACAAGGTATGAACAAAGCTCTTGTTGAATGTTATTATTTTCATGATTTTGGTCACTTTTAGAATGAGTATCCAAAGAAACATAAAGAGCTCAACTACAGGAAGGACTCCAAAGCTCATTTTGCAGAGACGACAAAGACGGAAGAGTTTCTACTCCTGACCTACATAAATGATGATCAATCTGATGAGGAAATTATTTGGTTCTTGGACTCTAGTTGCAGTAACCACATGTGTGGAAGGAAAGAGTTATTTTCCCACCATGATGAGACCTTCCGTAAATCTATTAAACTTAACAATAATTAAAGTCTTCAAGTCATAGGGAAAAGACAAATCCATATACAAGTCAACAACTTGTACACATTATCACAGAGGTATTTTACATACCTGATTTGAAAAATAATCTTTTAAGTATCAGCGAATTGCAAGAGAAAGGATTAGCTATCCTAATTCAACACAACCATTGCAAAGTATTTCATCTAAAGAAAGTAATCATCATTGTAACCACTATATCACACAATTGTGTATTTGTTATTTGAGCCAATATCACTTAATCAAATCAACTAGATTAAAAATGTTTTCATATTTTTTTTTGAAAGTCTAGATCATTTTTGGCATTGTCTTTATAGGCATTTGAGTTTTGGTGGCCTCAAAACACTTTATCACAAATAGATGGTCAAGGGTTTGCCACAATTGAAGAGTTCTAGTTTTTCCTATGAAGATTTTTTAATAGGTAAATAACACATAAATTCTTTTCCACAAAAAAACACCTGGAGATCCTCATAAATTCTTCAACTTGTCCATGTCGATATTTGTGGGTCTATTTCTCTAATATCCAACAGCAACAAAAGGTATTTCTTGACCTTTATTGGTGATTTTAGTTAAAAAAAACTGGGTATTTTTCTTAATAGAAAAATCAGAGGCCTTTGAAGTATTCAAGCTTTTCAAAGCTAAGGTTGAAACAACCAAGAACATATCCATTCGAGGTTTACATATAGATAGGGGTGGAGAGTTTAATTCCAATGAATTCACTGAGTTTTACATAACCAACAAAATTCAATGTCAACTGATTACATCCTTGTCGAGGAGCGTAAGAATCATATGATCATGGTGATAGTTCATAGTATGCTTTAATGCAAACAAGTTCTTAAGACCTTCTGGCCTGAGGCAGTAAATTGGACAATACATGTTCTCAATCGAAGTCCCATAATTGCTGTGTGAAATCAAACACCATAGGAGGCGTGGAGTGGCACTAAATCCTCGGTTGATCACTTCCACATATTTGGATGTCTCGCTTATGCTTATGTTCTAGATGTTAAATGCACAAAGTTGGATGACAAGAGTTTAAAGTGTGTTCTTCTAGGTGTTAACGAGGAATCCAAAGCGTATCGATTGTATAACCCCTTATCAAATAAAATGGTGATAATCCACGATGTTGTTTTCATTGAAGATGGACACTAGTCTTGGACAAATACACATGGTGCTACTGTTCATGCTTCACTAGATTTGGAGGAAGAACATACACATTCATTTGATCCAAATATTCCTGAAAATATAACTTATCTTGCCTCTAGAAATCCAGGTATTGAAGCTGATCAATACACTCCTCCAACTCGTGTTCACTCACTTGATCATGCAAGAGTCCATTCGCCTGATCATGTAGCAGCCAGGCGATCTCTTCCTCCACCACTTTGTGTAAGACCCCGAATTTTATGAAATGAAAGTATTTAATTTTTCTTATAAATAATATTCTAAATAGTAAGGTGATAATTTAATAAATGCTATAGTTATGGGTGATATGTGCAAATTTTGCAAAGTAAGCAAGTGGTCATAAAATATTTATTTGTTTGGGGAATATTCATTTTGTCGGGAAATATTCGTACGATGACACAATCATTGGTGGACCACATAACGGAATAACTGTCAGATATAGAAAGCGACGTAAATAACCTTTTCATAAAATAACAGCAGGACTTTTACCGTTAAACTGTTGAAATACCTGGTGATAGAAGTACACTAATACGCGTTGTTGCACAGTAGCACACAGTATTGCACAGTGTCTCTAATTATTGATGCTTATGTAAGAAGTCACTCAATTTTATTCAATAATTTCCACAGTAGTTGCTGCATATTATCTCATATTATTGATTCCATTATTGTCACAGTATCATCTGCACAATATTCTATAATATTAAATCAATAATTGAGACGACAAAGTTATTCATATTATTATTTACATTATTGACCATGTCTAGAAAGTTCTGTCGAGGAAAGGGGTTATGTTATTTAATTGCGCGCCAATAAGGAGAAATCCTTATCGGAAAGCCCCATCTTTCCTGAGAAGGATCTGGTTGTCAATATTGTGAGTTATAATATTAACGAGGAATAATTGTTGATAAAAATATTTTCATTGTGATGGAAATATTAATGTTAGTAGAAATCGATATTTATTTCGATAATAGTTGATTTTTGGATGTTAAATTGAGCAAACAGGTAATTAATCGGATAAATGAGCAATTAATTGCTATTAGTTCATATGCAAGGAACTATTAGTTCACATGGAAGGAACTATTGGTTCACATGCAAGTACTATTAGGGGAGGTTATGTAAGATTGATAATACTTGAGGAATTAAATTAAAAATGGAGGCAAAGATGAAGGTACTAAAGTATAATTAACGTTGTAATTTACCACCTTTTCCTAGCCTATAAATACTCTTCCATCCATTCATTATTTCCTACCATTTTTGAAGAGCAAAGTTATAATCACAAGTTATAGTGAGAGAAACTATATAGAGAGAAAAAAGAAGAGTACTCTGCTGCTAAACTATTTCAATATCCAATCTCCTACTAAGGTAAGGGGTATTATTTCTTTCGTATTCGTAAATGATGTTATTTTCTTCATACTCATAAGGGTTGTCATTTTATTACTTATTAATTAGTGGGAATAACCTGTCTACGCGGATTACAGCATGTCTGGTGAATAACCCTTCGTATTCGTTCTTTATTAATCTATGGGAGTAACCTCTCGTGGATTATCGTATGCATGGTGAATAACCCTTCGTATTCATTATTTATTAATCTACAGGAGTAACCTGTCTACGCGGATTACCGCATGCATGGTGAATAACCCTTCGTATTCATTCTTTATTAAATTGTAAAAATGATCTGTCTACGCAGATTACTGCATGACGGGTGAAAATCCATTTGCAGTTTTGTATATTCTTTTATACTTGTATGAGATATCATTTCTTTTGTACTCATCAAGGGATATCGCCCTCTTTCATATTTCTCCATTTATGGTATGAATTTATTGTTTGTTTCCATAACCTTATTATTAAATGGTGAAAACCCTTGAAATTAGTGGAATATTCTTAATAGTTTCTGCTTCATCTATTATCATTTCACTATTGGTCTGAAATTTCTTATTGAAATTGTAATTTTTTCACGGTGAAGTACTATTTATGTCAGGGTGCTATTCATTTGGGATACTATTCATTCAGGGTACTTTTCATTCGAGTACTATTCATTCTGGGTACTATTCACGGGATACTATTCACGACAAAATTGATTTCTTTTATGTCCAAATTATTTTTGATACATAAATATCATTCTTGAATTTTACTCCACAATTCATGATCATGTTGACAATTTGGACATTCTTGAACTCTGTATAAATTGAATTATAAATCTCTAATATTTATCCTTGATCTCACTTGATTGATTCTTTATATCATTGTTATCATCCTCATACCTATATTGTGGTGAAAGTCATCTTTGGCCCGTAGTGCATAGATGGACTGTTGATTGGTATGATTATGACAATAAATTGTGTATTAGTATGATCATGACCTGTAATGTTACAGAAAAATGTTATGGTGAAAGTCCTCTTTGGCCCGTAGTGAAAGTAGTATGTATACAAGCCAATCTTGAATGACGATAAATCATATACTTTGTAGTCAATCTTATTTATTTATTAATAAAAAGAATTATTTATTAAAGGCATTTTATTATCAACATTGTGCTGTTTTAATAATATGTGATAAACCCATAGTTTTAAGTAATGCTTTTAGAATCATGATGAGATCATGCTAATGAGATTTAAATTCTTACATAGTTTAAAACTAAAATGTTCTCAATTAATGGATTACTAAAAAGTGGATTAGTGAATTCGGATAGATTGATATATACATTGCTTACTCATTAGATGAGAATGATTAATCACCTGATCATTTGTATGGAGACTCTACAACAAGTATGTATGTGCTTATTGGAGAATAAGTTCACTGAACGTGACTCGCTAAGGAATACCTAATGGAGTTTTTGTAACCACCGAGAAATTCGGATCCTTTGAAAAATAATTTTTTTATAAAAATAATGAATAAAATTATATTACTTGTTATTATTATGTGTTAGTAAGAGGAATGTCATTCTATAACCTAGAAACGTCGAAACTTAGTAGTATTTTGACTACGTGAGAGAATTAAAGTGTTTGAATTTCCAAGACGAAAATAAAAGTTTTCCAAAAAAATTTCCTAAAAAACACTATTCATCTATTTCTGCTCGGGAATTATTTTTAAACTTCCGAGAAATACATAACGATAGAATATCGAAGTAACTTGGATTATGTAATAATAATTCAAGTATAGAAAACGTACTTTTTCGCATGCGGACGTAATTCGAGAATGTTAGGGAAAATAAAGCGTTAGAAGCTAATGTGATGATCGTATGATACGACTATATTGTACGAGGTAAAGAATACGAGTATGATACGAAATATTATACGAGTATGTGTGAAGGATGGAATATTGTATATTATTAATGAGTATACGAGTTAGAATACGAGAATAATACGTAAACAATACATTATAAGGTGTTAAGCCAAATGAATTGGACTTGTAGGATTGTGTAGTAATTTGTAGAGTTTAATAGAATTGAATGTGCAAGCCCATGTGTTTGTTAATATAAAGCCCAAGTAAGTTGTTAATACAAGCCCAAAGCTTAAGTTAATCAAATTTAACCTAAGCCCAAGCTAGGATCAATTGGATTAAGGTGATCCATGGGGAAAACCATGATTATGTGGTTATTCTTGGTGATCAAGATAATTATGTAATGACCAAACAAGGGATAAGTTTAGTGGAGGCCAAGTTAACTTAGTAAGTAAGTAATGAATAGTTAGGAGGTTTGATTAAGGAGGTGAGATGGCCTAAATGACTAAACTACCCTAACCTTAGCAATCCTATAAATAGAGAGCTTGGATTTCATTTGTTTGTTGCTCATTTCATCCAACAACTTTTAATTGCAAAGTGCTTATTGGTTAGAGATAATAAGTTAGGAAAAGTTAGACTTTGAAGCAAGAAGTAAGAACAAGAAAGATTCAAGTGATCATCAAGGGTAAGACTCTTGTCCATTAGTCTTCCATCTCTACCATTGTAGGTTGATAAGAGATGTGTGGATTAATGGACATATATGCTAAGAATGATAGGAATAAATAATCTAAGGACTTAAGTCCTAATAAGCCAAAAATAAGTACTTTATTCATAGATATGCTATGAATTAAGGAAGAACTTGTAAGACTTGTATCATGTTTACATGAATGAAGTTAGTATGATAAAAGTACGTAAGAATGATTGTTAGAAGACTTAAGCTATCATAAGCCATGTGAAGTAAAATTATTTGTAGTTTATACTTTGATAAGTTATAAACTCATAAAGAATAAGTCATAACTTATCATGAAAATAAGTTGATGTAATGTATAGGTTAAGATGTTAATATGATGGATTGAATGCATTCAAAACAATGAACAAATCATAAGTAACGAAGTTATGCCGGAATTCTAACGATTGGACGATAATCGTCAAATTCGTGAAATTCTCGGATTAGAAGTTGAATTTTGATTTTAAGCTCAGAAACGTTGGTTTTCGATGGGAACAAGTCATATTTGGAATTATAGAGTTGTGGAATCAAAAATGGCCGAATTCTGACTTAGAACGAAGAAACGAGCGTTGAACGTTCACGAACGTTTATCGTTTTCGTTAAAATTGAACCAATAGGTGAATTTTGAATTAACAAAGTCGAAAATATAAAATTCTTGCATGAACACGTAGAGGATGTGATTTGTGAGCTAATGGCTTTCGAACGAGTCAATTCAGACTTAAAATGATCAAATTTGGAGCCCGGGAAGTTTGTTATGTAAAGAAAAATTTCTAATTGTTCGGTGCACGAGTCAAGGTCGTCAAGACACCGACCAAGGCCAATGTGTGGCAATCGCAAAGACTGCATAGTGTCTTAACTCATCGAGGAGTCGCGCCAAGCACATGACATATAGAACTGGGACTCATGCCGCAACACCGAAGTTCAAAGCCATACACATCGCTAACTCCAAGGCGCGCAAAGACGAAGTTAGATAGGAATGATCGGGCCATGAAGCTTACAAATTTTTTAAGGAGTGCTTCGATGAAGAAGGTTTGTAAGTAGAGCAAGAATGGTAACTGATTAAAAATGAAGTAAAGCTTAATTATAACATTGTTAAGGCATTGTTAAACCTTAATTATGATACATAAAGGTTGAAGATAAGTAATCAAACATAAATGTAAGGACAATGTGAATTATAAACGGCAAGCCGGAACCAATAGTAACAAATCTAATACATAATTATATTGAGAAGAATGGTAAGATTCATTAGGAACCATGTATGTTTATTCATGACCTAACGTGTTATATGATGTGATCATCTACTGTAGAGACCTTAAAGACTTAAAGTGAATGTGTAATAATAGTAGTAGACGCTAAAGGCAAGTATTCTAACCCTTGTCTAAAGTTCAATCTAGACAAGCTTTGTGATTCATGTATTCTTACGCATGAATTGATGTATGATAAAGTCAAAGCCAATTCTTTCGGCTAGACTTAAAATGTTGGGATTTCTTATAAACTATCGAAGTATTGTCAATGTTTTGCCAAACTATGTTGGTATGGTTTTCAAATGAAGACTGAGCATGCTAAAATATTTTGTCGTCAAACGACAGGCACGTGAGGTTGCCAAAACTTAAATGTACATACGTTTAATGAATGTAGTGTTGATCAACATAGAGTACTATAGGCTGATCACCTAGACGTGCTCGTAAGAAATGCCGGACTTACGGACTTAGTGCCGGGATGTCCTTTTCAAAGAAAGTATGAAATGCTCAAGGTCTTGGACCGGAATTGATGATTTACTAAATATTGTCATTGTAAAACGTTTCAAAGAAAAAAGAAGTGCTATTTTGAATTATCGATAATACTTCATAACTATTATTCAGTTATTGAAGATATATGATTTTTATAATTCAAGCATATTTGTAAATGGAATTGTTGTACTTGTTGTGCTAGTTATGCTCACTCTTGCTTAAACCATATGAATGCAGCTAAGACCGAACGGATCGAAGGATCCGGCAAGGATAAAGGAAAGGCGAAGGCGAACCTGTAGATTACTTATGTAATAGTATAATATTGTAATGATAATATTTGATATTATGACAAGAACAAATGTAATAGTTATAAAGAACCTGGGGAATGGTAATATTTATTTGCAATATATATAAGACATATTCATTCTTTTGAGGCAATTTCGATTGAATGTTTGTGTGAACTGTAGCACCGCAGAGCACCATCTGTCAGGTTGGGAGATACCCGAATTTGGGGGCGTCACAGGTTGGTATCAAAGCATTAGGTTATAATACTTAAGGGGGGAATTAAAACCTTAAGTCATAACCTTAAGAGAAGTCAAAGAAGTAAAAGAAGAAATTAACCCTATAAAAATGCAATATATATATATATGTTATGTGTTTTATTATTCTACTGACGTGTACTAATCAAACTTAATTGTTTTGTTAGAGATGAAAGGTGAAAATGGAATGTATAGAGATGTACAGGTAGACAGTGAAGAATCGGTTAACCAGATAGAGGTTATACAGAATCCAATAGCAGCGGTGCCAGAGGTAGTAGTGATTGAGTCTGGAGACTCAGAGGACCTCGATCTCATATCGGTATGTCCTTCAACCTTATGGCATTTACAGAAGAGACACCTCAAGGGGTGTCTATGATGTCACTATTTATGACAGTGTTAGACATGAACCTCCACTATTGTCAAGAGGTGAAAGAGTTAAGAGCAGAGCTCCAGGCTGTCTTACAGGTAAGATAGATGTGGAGTTGATGTGGGAACAAGAACACGACGAGCGAGTTTTAGCCAAGGACAAGGTCAATGAGTTAAAGCAGGAGGTCTTTGAGCTCAGGGGGGAGCTAAAGACCAAAAAGAAAAAGATAGGGAGAATGTCCTATATTTATAGGAGTTCTCATAAGGATTTCCAGCAGCAGGTGGCTGGATATCAAGTAGAGGCTAGGCAGACTTGGCACACTATCAGCCGGGATGTTATCGTTGGTCTGGCCACAACAGATTTTGATAATGCCTTAAGGCAGATGTAATCTAGTAATAGCTAGAGTAATTTTGAATATGTAAATATTGTGTATCTAGTAGTGACGTAAAACCCTCTTTTGTATATCAAAGGGTAGTCTTTTGTAAATCCCAATTTTTGGAAAGCAATTGCAGGATAGTAATGTAATCAACTTAGGTTGTGTAATGGCACAATGTAGTATTATACTACAATGAATCAATATAAGCCTTTTTATGGAACATATTGAGTAATGGATGTTGAAGTTATTGTTTAATCTGGAATAATAACTAACTAATAAGAAGGGAATAATAACGATATGTGTTGTTTATTGTAACAACAAAATGCCGCCAAGAAGAGGGCAACGAAACCAAGGCGCTAACGTAAATCAACCAGAAGGAGGTCCGGTTAACCCGATGAAGGAATTTGTTAACTTATTAACAACCGCGTTTAATAGAAATGGGGCTAATATCCCCGTAAATCCGGGAGTAGCACGAGCTACTACTTTCAAGGATTTGAAAAGTGTCGGTCCGCCTGAGTTCAAAGGAACTACGGACCCCATAGAAGCCAAGACATGAGTAAAGGAAATTTAGAAGGCATTTGTCATAGCAAATGTCGAAGAGGGTTAGAAGGTTTTCGTTGCAACCTATATGATGAAAGGTGAAGCTAATTTTTGGTGGGAGGCTAACCAGGCTAGGGCTGGTATAGAGTACTTAACGTGGGTGAGGTTCAAGGAGATATTCTTCGAGAACTACTTTCCTATGAGTATGTAGGGAAGGATGGAGATGCGGTTTTTGAATTGAAACAAGGGGACATGACGGTTCCCCAATACGCTGCCAAGTTTAATGAACTGGCGAGGTTTGCTCCACACTAAGTGGACACCGAGGTTAGGATAGCTCGACGGTTCGAGCAGGGCTTGAAACCCTGACTCTATAACCGTATATCTATGTTCCAAAGTACTTCGTTTAGGACTATTTTATAGAAGGCAATAATCGCTAAAGGTGGTAGCGAGGCTTTAAGCAAGTACCACAAAGATAAGAAGAATAAGGGGAAGGTCGATGGGGGAGTGAAGATAGAAGGAGCCAGTGAGTGGTGAGGGATAGAAGCGGAAAGTGTTTAACTCTGGGAATACCGGAGTGAAACAAGGAGATCCAAAGAGGAGAATGGAGGCCTGCAAAACCTGTGGGAAGACTCATTTGGGAGTTTGTCTCAAGGGGAAGGCCGTATGCTACAATTATGGACAGGAGGGGCACATTTTGCCTAACTGTCCAAGTCCAAAGAAAAACAACGAATGCTTTGTGTGTGGGTCAACTGACCACATGGCAAAGAACTGCCCGAAGAAGGGGACAGACGGGAATAAGGGCGCTAGTATCGGTAAGTTAGCTATTAGTGGTCCAGCGCAGCCGGGTAGGTCGATGGACCGTACCTTTAACATGACAGTCCAAGATTCAGTTGCATCAGAGGACGTAGTCACATGTATTATTCTGATAAACGACATAAATGCTTACGTGCTGTTTGATTTGGGTGCTCCTTGTTCGTTTATAGCATGTGATTTTGCTAGACGATTAGGATTAATTCCCGAAAAGTTTCCTATACCTTTAAATTTTATGGTAGCAAACAAAGAGATAATTCCTATTGAAGATATTAATAGGAGTTGGTGCGTAGACATACGTGGTTGTAAATTATCGGTAGATTTGATACCGATAAAGTTAGGAGAATTCGATGCAATTCTCAGAATGGATTGGTTGGTTAACCATGGGAAAATTATAGATTGTCAGAAGAAATGTGTGAATATTAGAACGTTAAGACAACCTCAGGTAGTATTTTACGGTAATAGATCGCCGGGGAGTTCACGTTTTCTTACCATGACACAAACTAGGAAATTATTGAGGAAGGGATGTGTAGGTTATCTGTGCCATGTTGTTGATACCGAGAGAGTGGTAGCAACCATGGAACAAATACCTATAGTTAAAGAATTCACTTATGTAATAGTATAATATTGTAATGATAATATTTGATATTATGACAAGAACAAATGTAATGGTTATAAAGAACCTGGGGAATGGTAATATTTATTTGTAATATATATAAGACATATTCATTCTTTTGAGGCAACTTCGATTGAATGTTTGTGTGAACTGTAGCACCGCAGAGCACCATCTATCAGGTTGGAAGATACCCGAATTTGGGGGCGTCACAGGTTGGTATCAAAGCATTAGGTTATAATACTTAAGGGGGGAATTAAAACCTTAAGTCATAACCTTAAGAGAAGTCAAAGAAGTAAAAGAAGAAATTAACCCTATAAAAATGCAATATATATATGTTATGTGTTTTATTATTCTACTGACGTGTACTAATCAAACTTAATTGTTTTGTTAGAGATGAAAGGTGAAAATGGAATGTATAGAGACGTATAGGTAGACAGTGAAGAATCGGTTAACCAGATAGAGGTTATACTGAATCCAATAGCAGCGGAACCAGAGGTAGTAGTGATTGAGTCTGGAGACTCAGAGGACCTCAATCTCATGTCGGTATGTCCTTCAACCTTATGGCATTTGCAGAAGAGACACCTCAAGGGGAGTCTATGATGTCACTGTTTATGACAGTGTTAGACATGAACCTCCACTATTGTCAAGAGGTGAAAGAATTAAGAGCAGAACTCCAGGCTGTCTTACAGGTAAGATAGATGTGGAGTTGATGTGGGAACAAGAACACGACGAGCGAGTTTTAGCCAAGGACAAGGTCCATGAGTTAAAGCAGGAGGTCTTTGAGCTCAGGGGGGGAGCTAAAGACCAAAAAGAAAAAGATAGGGAGAATGTCCTATATTTATAGGAGTTCTCATAAGGATTTCCAGCAGCAAGTGGCTTGATATCCAATAGAGGCTAGGCAGACTTGGCACACTATCAGCCGGGATGTTATCGTTGGTCTGGCCACAACAGATTTTGATAATGCCTTAAGGCAGATGTAATCTAGTAATAGCTAGAGTAGTTTTAGATATGTAAATATTGTGTATCTAGTAGTGACGTAAAACCCTCTTTTGTATATCAAAGGGTAATCTTTTAAAATCCCAATTTTTGGAAAGCAATTGCGGGATAGTAATGTAATCAACTTAGGCTGTGTAATGGCACAATGTAGTATTATACTACAATGAATTAATATAAGCCTTTTTATGGAACATATTGAGTAATGGATGTTGAAGTTATTGTTTAATCTGGAATAATAACTAACTAATAAGAAGGGAATAATAACAATATGTGTTGTTTATTGTAACAACAAAATGCCGCCAAGAAGTGGGCAACGAAACCAAGGCGCTAATGTAAATCAACCGGAAGGAGGTCCGGTTAACCCGATGAAGGAATTTGTTAACTTATTAACAACCGCGTTTAATAGAAATGGGGCTAATATCCCCGTAAATCCGGGAGTAGCACGGGCTACTACTTTCAAGGATTTTAAAAGTTTCGGTCCGCCGGAGTTCAAAGGAACTACGGACCCCATAGAAGCCAAGACATGAGTAAAGGAAATTTAGAAGGCATTTGTCATAACAAATGTCGAAGAGGGTCAGAAGGTTTCCTTTGCAACCTATATGATGAAAGGTGAAGCTAATTTTTGGTGGGAGGCTAACCAGGCTAGGGCTGGTATAGAGTACTTAACGTGGGTGAGATTCAACGAGATATTCTTCAAGAACTACTTTCCCATGAATATGTAGGGAAGGATGGAGATGCGGTTTTTAGATTGAAACAAGGGGACATGACGGTTCCCCAATACGCTGCCAAGTTTAATGAACTGGCGAGGTTTGCTCCACACCAAGTGGACACCGAGGTTAGGATAGCTCGACAGTTCAAGTAGGGCTTGAAACCCTGACTCTATAACCGTATATCTATGTTCCAAAGTACTTCGTTTGGGACTATTTTATAGAAGGCAATAATCGCTAAAGGTGGTAGCGAGGCTTTAAGCCAGTACCACAAAGATAAGAAGAATAAGGGGAAGGTCGATGGGGGAGTGAAGATAGAAGGAGCCAGTGAGTGGTGAGGGATAGAAGCGGAAAGTGTTTAACTCTGGGAATACCGGAGTGAAACAAGGAGATCCAAATAGGAGAATGGAGGCCTGCAAAACCTGTGGGAAGACTCATTTGGGAGTTTGTCTCAAGGGGAAGGCCGTATGCTATAATTATGGACAGGAGGGGCACATTTTGCCTAACTGTCCAATACCAAAGAAAAAGAACGAATGCTTTGTGTGTTGGTCAACTGACCACATGGCAAAGAACTGCCCGAAGAAGGGGACAGACGGGAATAAGGGCGGTAGTATCGGTAAGTTAGCTATTAGTGGTCCAGCGCAGCCGGGTAGGCCGATGGACCGTACCTTTAACATGACAGTCCAAGATGCAGTTGCATCAGAGGACGTAGTCGCATGTATTATTCTGATAAACGACATAAATGCTTACGTGCTGTTTGATTTGGGTGCTACTTGTTCGTTTATAGCATGTGATTTTGCTAGACGATTAGGATTACTTCCCGAAAAGTTGCCTATACCTTTAAATATTATGGTAGCAAATGAAGAGATAATTTCTATTGAAGATATTAATAGGAGTTGTTGCGTAGACATACGTGGTTGTAAATTATCGGTAGATTTGATACCGATAAAGTTAGGAGAATTCGATGTAATTCTCAGAATGGATTGGTTGGTTAACCATGGGGAAATTATAGATTGTCAGAAGAAATGTGTGAATATTAGAACGTTAAGACAACCTCAGGTAGTATTTTACGGTAATAGATCGCCGGGGAGTTCACGTTTTCTTACCATGACACAAACTAGGAAATTATTGAGGAAGGGATGTGTAGGTTATCTGTGCCATGTTGTTGATACCCAGAGAGTGGTAGTAACCATGGAACAAATACCTATAGTTAAAGAATTCACTGATGTATTTTCTTGTGAATTGCCGAGTCTTCCACCGCATAAGGAGACCGAGTTTGTAATAGACATTGTGCCAGGAGCGACACCAGTTTCCAGGGCACCGTATCGTATGGCGCTAGTGGAGATGAAGGAGTTAATGGTACAGTTACAAGAACTGTTGGAAAAGAAGTACATACAACCGAGTGTTTCGTCGTGGGGAGCACCGGTACTGTTTGTAAAGAAGAAGGACGGATCGTTAAGACTTTATATTGACTATAGAGAGTTGAACAAGTTAACGATAAAGAATAAATACCCATTGCCCAGGATCGATGATCTTTTTGATCAGTTGAAAGGGGCTAAGTATTTTTCTAAAATAGATTTAAGGACGGGGTATCACCAGTTGAAGGTTAGGAAGGAGGATGTACCAAAGACGGCATTCAGGGCTCGTTATGGTCATTATGAGTTTCTGGTAATGTCATTTGGGTTGACTAATGCACCAACTGCATTTATGGATATGATGAACAGAGTGTTCAAACAATATTTGGACAAGTTCATCATGATGTTTATTGATGATATTTTAGTCTATTCTAAGACGCCAGAAGATCATGCTAAACACCTAAGAATAGTGTTGGAGAAACTAAGAAAGGAGAAGTTATATGGAAAGTTCACAAAGTGTGAATTTTAGTTGGAAAAGGTACAGTTTTTAGGTCATGTTATTGACCATGAGGGAATTTTAGTAGATCCAACGAAGGTGGAAGCTGTGATGAATTGGGAATAACCAAAAACGCCGACTGAGGTGCGGAGTTTCCTAGGGTTAGCGGGATACTATCAGAGATTCATCCAGGATTTTTTGAAGATAGCTACTCCGTTGACTAACTTGACAAGGAAGACGGTGAAATACGTGTGGACTGATAAATGCGAGGATAATTTTCAAGAACTGAAGAAGAGGTTGAGTGAAGCGCCTATTTTATCATTACCCGATGACACAGGAAATTTCATAGTTTATAGCGATGCTTCGCATAGAGGACTTGGTTGTGTGCTCATGCAGCATGGCAAGGTCATTGCGTATGCATCAAGGCAGTTGAAGGATTATGAGAAAGTTTACACTACTCATGATCTGGAACTGGCCACAGTAGTTTTTGCCTTAAAGATATGGAGACAATATCTTTACAGAGAAAAATGTGAGATATACATGGACTATAAATGTCTAAAACATATCTTCACACAGAAGGAGTTGAATATGAAATAGAGGAGATGGCTGGAGTTGATAAAGTATTACGACTATGAAATCTTGTATCACCCTGGAAAAGCCAATGTAGTTGCCGATGCCTTAAGTAGAAAGGGTCGGGAGAAGTTGTCTATGTTAATGGCTCAAATTGAGTTAATAATAGAGATGGCTAGGATGGAAATAGAAGTGAAGTTGCCGAGTGAATCGAGGCAGATAGTATTTGCGACAGAGATTCAATCTACCATTGTAAAGAGAGTCAAGGAGGTCCAACTCAAAACTGATGAGTGTGACCGGGTAAAGGAGCGGCTAACCAATGAAAAAGATATTAAGTACAGTCTTGATAATGAGGGGTTATTGAGTTTTGAAGGAAGAATTTGGGTTCCGAATGAGACGAAATTAAAGGAGAAAGTATTATAAGAGGCTCATAGTTCGAGGTTTTCGATTCATCCTGGTAGTACTAAGATGTATCAAGACCTTTGACAGAGTTTTTAGTGGCCGAACATGAAGAGAGAGATAGTAGAGTATGTGAGTAGGTGCTTAACTTGACAGAAAGTTAAGGCCGAACATCAACGACCAAGTGGCTTGTTACAGTAATTGGAGATTCCAAAGTGGAAGTGGGAGCATATCACGATGGACTTTGTGGTGGGACTTCCGACTACAGTGAAAGGGTATGATGCAATTTGGGTAATAGTGGACCGGTTGACGAAGTCGGCTCACTTCTTGCCAATTAGGGTCAAGTATAACTTGGACCAGTTAGCCAAACTTTATGTTAAGAAAATAATTTCTAAACATGGAGTACCAGTTTCAATTGTGTCAGATCGTGATCCATGATTCACATCGAACTTTTGGAGGAGTCTGCAGGAGCAGTTGGGAACGCAATTGAAGTTGAGTACGTCGTATCATCCACAAACTGATGAACAGAGCAAGAGAACAATTCAGACGTTAGAAGATATGTTAAGATCTTGAGTCATGGATTTTAAGGGTAGTTGGGATGATCATCTACCATTAATAGAGTTTGCGTATAAGAATAGTTATCATGAAAGCATAGGTATGCCACCTAACGAAGCTTTGTACGGAAGGAAATGCAGAATACCACTGTGCTGGGATGAAGTGGGAGAACGCCGAATGCTAGGGCCAGAATTGGTGCAGCAAACAGCGGATGTGGTGAAGTTGATATGAATGCGTCTCGTAACAGCTCAAGACAAAGAGAAGAAGTATGCGGACTCGCATCAAGAAAATAGGGAGTTTGAAGTAGGCTCTTACATGTTTCTAAAGGTATCTCCCTGGAAAGGAATGATACGCTTTGAAAAGAAGGGAAAGTTAAGCCCAAGATTTATAGGACCATTTGAAGTGTTAAAACGGGTAGGTGAGGTAGCCTATATGATAACATTACCTCCAGACTTAGAACGAATACATAACGTGTTTCACGTGTCTGTGTTACGTCCTTATAAGCCAGATTATAAGTACGTAATAGGGTATGAACCTATTCATATCGAGAAGGACTTAACGTACGAAGAGATGCCGATTCAAATTATTGATAGAAAAGAGCAAGTTCTGGGGAACAAAGTTATACCTTCCGTGAAGATGTTATGGAAGAACCACAATGCAGAAGAAGCAACGTGGGAATTGGAAGACAATATAAGGAAGGATTACCCTCATTTGTTTGCATAATGAGAGACAAGATTCTGGGGACAGAATCTTTATAAGGGGGAAGAATGTAACGACCGAGAAATTCGGATCCTTTGTAATTTTTTTTTTAAAATAATGAATAAAATTATATTACTTGTTATTATTACGTGTTAGTAAGAGGAATGTCATTCTATAACCTAGAAACATTGGAACTTAGTAGTATTTTGACTACGTGAGAGAATTAAAGTGTTTGAATTTCCAAGACAAAAATAAAAGTTTTCTGAGAAATTTTCTGAAAAAACACTATTCATCGATTTCTACTCAAAAATTATTTTCGAACTTTCGAGAAATACGTAACGATAGAATATCAAAGTAAGTTGGATTATGTAATAATAATTCAAGTATAGAAAACGTACTTTTTTGCATGCGGACGTAATTCGAGAATGTTAGGGAAAATAAAGCGTTAAAAGCTAATGTGATGATCGTATGATACATATGTATTGTACGAGGTAAAGAATATGAGTATGATACGAAGTATTATATGAGTATGTATGAAGGATGGAATATTGTATATTATGAATAAGTATACGAGTTCGAATACGAGAATAATAAATAAACAATACATTAAAAGGCGTTAAGCCAAATGAATTGGACTTGTAGGATTGTGTAGTAATTTGTAGAGTCCAATAGAATTGAATGTGCAAGCCCAAGTAAGTTGTTAATACAAGCCCAAAGCTTAAGTTAATCAAGTTTAACCTAAGCCCAAGCTAGGATCCATTGAATTAAGGTGATCCATGGGGCAAACCATGATTATGTGGTTATTCTTGGTGATCAAGATAATTGTGTAATGACCGAGCAAGGGATAAGTTTTGTGGAGGCCAAGTTAACTTAGTAAGTAAGTAATGAATAGTAAGGAGGTTTGATTAAGTAGGTGGGATGGCCTAAATGACTAAACTACACTAACCTTAATAATCCTATAAATAGAGAGCTTGGATTTCATTTGTTGGTTGCTCATTTCATCCAACAACTTTTGTCCATTAGTCTTCCATCTCTACCATTGTAGGTTGATAAGAGAAGTGTGGATTAATGGACATATAAGCTAAGAATGATAGGAATAAATAATCTAAGGACTTAAGTCCTAATAAGCCGAGAATAAGTACTTTGTTCATAGATAAGCTATGAATTAAGGAGGAACTTGTAAGACTTATATCATGTTTACATGAATGATGTTAGTATGATAAAAGTATGTAAGAATGATGGTTAGAAGACTTTAACTATTATAAGCCATATGAAGCAAAATTATTTGTAGTTTATACTTTGATAAGTTATAAACTCATGAAGAATAATTTATAACTATGACGCCCCCAAATCCGGACCTCCATTTGGTCACTCGAATTCGGTTCATCACGTGCTCATGGCATACATAAATAACTAAAATATCACGTTTACAATGGAAGATCTAATTTAGAATAATATACAATGATTTATTATAATTATTCCCCCAAGTCTCGCAACCTACAGTACTTAATAGATTACATAATAATATCAAATAAAGACTTATTACATAATCCTACTTAAGCTTAAACATAGTCTAAAAATAGTCTTAACACAACATAGAAAATTTTAACATAAAGGAACAAGCTAGTCGGTAGCCTTGCGCTTGCCCTTGTCTTTTCCAGAGACACTTACCTGTTCTGCCTTAACTGAAAGGTTTTAAATAAGCAAGGATGAACACGAATTTCCAAACAAGTAATATACTACAAGGGTGAAGAATATAATATCACAAGTTTGAAATATCGAAGTATCATCTCTAAGATAGTTCAGAGTTTCAAAATAATATCATGAATAATGAATATCAACAATTCTTGGAATAAGAACGATAATTCAATATAAATCAACGAGATATATATATATATATATATATATATATATGAATTCAAAGACTATTAATGTATCCAACTGGATAAACAATTTATACTGAGCAGTCACTAAGGACTATTGAACATCTACTAGAATTACCAATATTAAACTGGTAACCCAAAAGAATCAAGTACTATAGATGATCAGTCTACAATACTCTAAGTTATGCATAACACCAAAGTAATATTTACTCATGTGTTGGGGTTTCCAACAACATACAAATTAAATATTTCAATAATTTAAGGCCCTTTAAGGTCATGAAACCACAAAGTCTATCATGCTTGCTCTCTAAACATACAAGGTAGTTATAAAACTCGTATTAGGCATGCTTGTGAGTATTCATAACACATATGTGAAAGTAACACCGCTTTAGTTGAAAATATGCTTCGTTTATGCTTCACTTGATATATGATACACAAGCATGAAATATAAATATATATATATATATATATATATGTTTATATTACATGAGTGAGTCTAAGAGTAACATCAACATGATTACAAATGTCAGATTCTAACCATCAAGGTAGTTTGTTTAAAAGTCGTATTTTAATTTTTAAAGTGTACCAATTAGTCCAAAATGTTCATGATTTCTTACTACTCACATAAACACAAGCTAATGGTTTATTCATGCATTTCTAAACCATACCTTCATACTTGCAAGGTCAGAATATAAATCATTTAGTAGTCATGCATGTTAGCTCACTATACTAAGCTTTTTCTTGAAAAACTTTTCTTAACATAAGCCTAATAAGGTGGTCATGAACAAAGGAACTATGAATCATATATCATGCTCATTTATGTGTGAAATCAGTCACGTGTGTACACTACTAAGCTCAAAATCAGCAGAACATGAACTTTAACAAAGTTTATTTTCAAAGCTTAAAGTCCTTGTTAAAGATCTTCTACCAAATCATGTTGGACACTTCATATAACATAAGGAAACTTTACAACATATGTCATACCTATTTCTCATGTATATACAAGTCATAACACAATATTAGTAGAAACCTAGCATGACAGAACCCACCAACTATTTCTGAGGTACAACGTAGCTGCGCTGCACCCTGGAACAAATAAGGCTCAGCTGCATCATGTCGAGTTCAGAAGCAGTAAGGATACTTTGTTTTGCAGAGTAACTACCAACTTGATTTTCAATTACTCAAGCATGCTCCAAACCATCATCAAAATTCATTCTTGATAGTAAACTTCTTATACACATTATAACATAATAATTCGTACCAATTGACATGTTAATCCAAGAAATTTCAAGAATTAGACTAGGCCCATTTCAAGAACATAGTTAGAATTTATACCTTCTTGAGCTTAAGTTGGAATCCTCACACACTGAATAGGCTTTTACAATGCTCAGTAACTTAGAATTCTCCAATTAGACTCTCAAACAATCTCTCAGAAACACAAAATCTGAACCTAAGCTTGTATTTATAGAAGAAGCATGGACTAGACATTGGCATTACACAAGATTGGAGCCCATGGAGCAATGGAAGGAAACAAAGGTTCATAGAGGGTGGTTTAACAACTCCATACCAGCCACTTAGCTAGCAATGATCACCTATGATTTAGCCACTTGGAGAATACGTAACTTAGTTTTAGCCCCTGTTCATGTACTTGGTGACACTCAATTTGGGACAAGAGAGAAAAATCTCAGCAATCTTGTTATCTAGGCTTGGTTAGGTTTATTTAATTCCCATAATATAATCTTAATGTACAATTGTTACCCTATTAGGAATTTAGGGATTAAATATATACTCACATCATATAATCCATGTACATTAAATACATCCAATAAAATAAAGCAGTTAAATATTATTGTTCGGGTAGTTCCATAACTATCTCTACTACTCATATAACCACATTATAACTTTATTTAATATTAATGTTTATCTAAAACATTGAATTCCTTTCTCAGATTCTAGAATACCTAGATAATTAAACAATTATGCA
Organism: Panax quinquefolius; assembly: GCA_020205615.1. Classification (NCBI taxonomy): domain Eukaryota; kingdom Viridiplantae; phylum Streptophyta; class Magnoliopsida; order Apiales; family Araliaceae; genus Panax; species Panax quinquefolius. The sequence goes on from CM035157.1 coordinate 65,668,649, forward strand.
TTACAACTTCATATGATACCATGGTGCTACTAGGTACCTCATTTTATTTCAATATACTCCTATCATATGTTTTATTAATGTCACACATACAACATTAATGTCCAAATTCAGTGCTATAGTAGAAAGTAGCCAACTCCAACTAATCACTGCACAATCATACTTTTTATCATTGTTGGACTAGAGATAGTGCACATACCGTACGACAAAGGTGCAAGACTGGTTTAGCTTAATCCAGTATCAACCTCCATCGCCATACTCGTTTTACACGACACGAATTATTGTCTACATGAGTGATATACCAGTCTAAGAGTGTATTCACGAAATCACATAATTATTTGAAATAACTATCAATTAATTAATTGCCTTAACAATTCTTATTGTTAGTTAATATAGTCACTACTATCACGGTGCCACACAAGGCATTTCACAATTCCCATAGTCAATTCCACACTTCTCAATATGTATTAATCTAATACGGATCAATTGAATTATTCAACATACAAAACATTAACACTTATATTCACATAAATATTTATTTCCAATAATATATTTATTTAATAATACGCGGAAATTCTCTGGTATTACATCCTCCCCCCTTATAAATATTTTGTCCCGAAATTGCTACAAGGTTACACAAATAGATGGGGATAATCCCTCATCATTCTATCTTCTAAACTCCCACGTAGTCTCCTCGACATCATGGTTACGCCAAAGTACTTTTACAGAAGAAATGACTTTGTTCCTTAAAGTTTGCTCTTTCCTATCTAGAATTTGGACATGAATTTCTTCATATGCTAAGTTTTTCTCCACTTGAATGGGTTCATAAGAAATCACGTGTTTGTAGTCAGGCTTGTACGGACTCAACACAGATATGTGAAACACATTATGGATGTTCTCCAACTCGGGTGGTAGTGCAACTTTGTACGCTACTTCGCCCACTCACTTTAGTATCTTGAACGGTCCTATAAATCTTGGACTCAATTTTCCTTTCTTGTCGAAACGGATCTTTCCCTTCCATGGAGATACCTTCAAGAATACAATACTGTCGACTTTAAAATCTCAGTCTTGCCGATGCAAATTTGTGTAATTCTTCTGGCGATCTTGAGCTGTCACTAGTCTGGCCCTTATCATTGTCACCACGTCTGCGGTTTGTTGTACTAACTCTGGTCTGAGTATTTTTCATTCTCCGACTTCATCCTAACATAATGGCATCCTACACTTCTTCCCATAAAGAGCTTCGTATGATGGCATGCCGATACTCGCATGGTAACTATTATTATACGCAAATTCGACTAAGGGTAGGTGATCGTCCCAATTTCCCTTGAAATCCATCACGCAAGTTCTAAGCATGTCCTCTAGTATTTATATTTTTCACTCACTCTGTCCTTCTGTCTGAGGGTGATATGCAGTACTCAACCTCAACTGTGTTCCCATCCTCTCTTGTAAGCTTTTCCAGAATTTTGACGTGAAATGCGGGTCTCGGTCAGAAACAATCGATACCGGTACTCCATGTCGTGAAACGATATCCTTTACGTACAGACTCGCTAATTGATTCAAATTGTAGCGGATCTTAATTGGTAGAAAATGTGCAGTCTTTATAGGTCAATCCACGACAACCCAAATGGCATCAAAACCTTTCTGCGCGACTGGAAGTCCTACCACGAAATCCATCGTAATATGCTTCTATTTCCACTCCGGTATTTCCAACGGTTGTAGCAAACCACTCGGTCACTGATGCTCCTCTTTGACTCGTTGACACGTAAGACATCTACTAACGTACTCCGCGATTTCTTGTTTCAAATTTGGCCACCAAAAATGTTGCCTCACATCCTGATACATCTTCATGCCTCCCAGATGAACGGAATATGTCGTATTATGTGCCTCGTGCAAAATCTCTTCTTTTATCTTAGTTATCGCTGGTACCCACACTCTTCCTTCAAATCTTAAGATACCGTCCTTATCCGTTTGAAACTTTTGTTCCTCATTTTCTGAAATCCTTTTCTTGATCTTCTCACATTCTTCATCTTTCTCCTGTGCTTCTTTTACTCTATCCAACAATGTCGGACAAGCTTTCATTACAAATATCTTCTCTTCAAACCTCTCCGATCCCTTTACCTCTATTCTCAATTTCTCCATTTCTCTAATTAACTCTTCATGAGTCATCAATTAAAATAATTTCTCCCTTCCTTTCCTACTTAGCGCGTTGGCTACTACATTTGTTTTTCCCGGGTGATAAAGAATATCAAAATCATAATCTTTGATCAATTCCAACCACCTTCTCTGACGCATATTCAACTCCTTCTGTGTGAAGATATATTTCAGACTTTTGTGGTCCGTGTATATGTCACATTTCTCTCTATACAAATAATGCCTCCATATCTTTAGCGCAAAAACTATTGCCGCTAACTCCATGTCGTGAGTAGGGTATCATTTTTTGTAATCCTTTAATTTTCGTGACGCATATGCAATGACTTTTCCATGTTGCATTAGTACACAACCCAGTCCTCTATGCGACACATCACTATACACCATAAATCCTCCTGTATCATCTAGTAATGATAATACAGGCGCCTCGCTTAATCTCTTCTTCAACTCTTGAAAAATCTCTTCACATTTGTCGGTCCATACAAATTTCACCGTCTTCCTCGTCAGATTAGTCAACGGGGTTGCTATCTTAGAAAAATCCTGGATAAATCTTCGATAGTACCCAGCTAACCCTAAGAAACTTCTCACCTTTGTCGGGGTTCTCGATTGTTCCCAGTTACTTACTGCTTCAACTTTTTTTGGGATCTACAGAGATTCCATTCTCATCCACCATGTGGCCTAAGAATTGAACCTTCTTCATCCAAAATTCACACTTTGAAAATTTTGCATACATTTTCTCCTTTCGTAGTGCTTCCAAAACAATCTTCAGGTGTTTGGCGTGTCCTTCCTCTGTCTTCTAGTAGATCAAAATATCGTTGATGAAAACCACCACAAATTTATCCAAGTATGGCTTGAAAACTCGATTCATCAAGTCCATGAATTTTGCCGTAGCATTAGTCAAACCAAATGACATTACCAAAAACTCGTAATGTCCATAAAGGGTTCAAAATGCGGTCTTTGGTATGTCCTTATCCTGCACTTTCAGTTGGTGATATCCTATTTGAGAAACACTTTGCTCCTTTCAGTTGATCAAATAAGTCATCTATCCTCGGTAGCGGATATTTATTCTTGATCGTTACTCTGTTCAATTCTCGATAAATGATACAAAGCCTCAACGATCCGTCCTTTTTCTTAACGAAGAACACTGGTGCTCCCCAAGGAGACACACTCGGTCGAATGTAACCCTTATCCAATAACTCTTGAAGTTGTATCATCAATTCCTTCATTTCTACTGGCGCCATACGATATGGAGCTTTCAAAATTGGTGTCGTTCCCGGTGCTAAGTCTATTACGAATTCGATTTCTCTATCTAGTGGAAGGCCAGGTAGATCGTCCGGAAACACATCCTAAAATTCACTCACTACGGGTATATCTTTAATCCCTACTCTCTTTTTCCGAGTATCCACAATGTAAGCTAAATAACCCACACATCCTTTCTTTAACAATTTCTTGGCCTGCATCATCATAACGCAACACGATTGCTTAAGCGATGAGATACCATAAAACACTACCTTAGACTTACTCAGAGTCTAAAGGTTTACACACTTGTTCTGACAGTCAATTACCACTGCATGGTTATATAACCAATCCATTCCCAGTATTACGTCAAATTCTCATAGTCTTATAGGAATCAAGTCTACGCTCAGTTCATGTTCTCTAATGTTTGTGAGACAATTTCGATAAATGTATTCTACATGGATTATTTACTTATTCGCAACTTCTATGTTCAAAGGATCTTCTAAACGTTCTCGGGGTGTACTAAGTTTATTAGAAAATTCTTTGGATACAAACGAACAGGTGGCACCCGAATTAAATAATACATAAGCTTTTATATTATTGATTGGGATTATATCTGACACCACGTCCTTTGTAGGTATTGCGTCCTGGACGGTTATGTTAAAGGTTCAGGCGATCGATCGGTTGGGTTGCGCAAGTCCACCAATCATTAACTTGCTTCCTCCTCTCTAGCCTCCGCCAGCTCCACCGCTTCTTTTCTTCGGGTAATCCTTTATCTGGTGCTCTGTTGATCCACAAGCAAAACATCCTTTGACCTTCTTTGGTTTTGGGCAACTTGGCGATATGTGCCCCTCTTGGTCGCAATTATAACATGTGGGTTTTCCCTTCCATCATTCCCCTTGATGACTTCTTCCACATTTGTTACAAGCTTCAGTTCTTTTCTTGAAGTTTCCCCGGTGACTCCCACCTTGATTATTGCTTCTGTTGTTATTGTTTTCCCATTTCCTCTTTCCAGAGTTACTCCTTCCACTGCTGCTTCCTCCACGATGCTCACTACCGGTTTTTTTGTTCTTCTTCTCCTTATGGTATAGACTTAAGGCCTCACTGCCACCTTCCGCAATGATTGCCTTCTCTAACAATGTCGCAAAGGAATCAATCTGAAGGACTGATACCCTATTATACAGCCACGACTTCAACCCTTGTTCGAAGCGTCTCACCTTCCTCTCCTCATCCCCAACTTGGTGCTCCACAAATCGCGCTAGTTCATTGAACTTAGCTGCGTATTGCGCCACCGTCATATCCCCTTGTTTTAACTCTAGGAACTTCACTTCCATCCTACTTTTCATACTCTTTGGGAAATAGTTCTCAAAGAACAGAGTCGTAAACCTCTCCCATGTTATCGTTCCTTCTCCCGCTCTCTGCTGATTAGCTTCCCACCAATAGTTCGCTTCGCCCCTCATCATATATGTGGCAAATACTATCTTCTGGTTTTCACCCACGCGAGCTATAGTGAAGGCCTTCTCAATCTCTTTGATCCAGGTTTGCGCAACTATCGGGTCGGTAGTTCCTTCAAACTCTGGGGGTCCTACACTCTTAAAGTCTTTGAAGGATGTCACTGAGACAGCTTGGGGAATGGGTGGTACAGGTTCATTCCTTCCCCTCAGGGCTTCTCCCAATAAATCTACAAGTCTCTTCATTCACGATGTCGGGAAATTTATTAATGATAGAAATATCATTCAAAACGGTGATCCTCATCCATGACTTGGATATTACATCACATTGATACCTATCAACTTGCCATCTTCATTCACGATGTCGCCTACAGAAAGTCTGGCTTCGGTGCATTCCACACAAGGAAGTCAACAACAAAAGGATCGGGCTCTTTACTTATGGCTTGATATGACAATGATTGACTTTAGTGGTTTGGTTACTTTGAATTCGCATAACAGGTTGGTTAGAAATATGAAATCTAACAACCTTACTAAAAGCATGATGAGTAGTTAACCAATCGATTCCAAAAATCACATCAAAGGCAAGTATTTTCAAAGAGATAAGATCGATAGGTAACGTGAAAGTGTTAATTTGAACAAGATTTATAAATAGTGGAGGTAACGAAGGTTTCTCCCAACTGAGTTTAAACAGATATATCAAAGTCTAACTTCTCTGGAGTTAACTTCAAACATTGAACACAACTAGGTGAAATAAAAGAGTGAGTAGAACCCAGATTCTAACACGGATAGACTTCAAGAAGAGTTTATGACTAACATACCGTGATAATTTTATTCGGTTCCTCGTCACGAAAAAAAAAAATGCTCTCTCTTAAACTACTGGCTTTGGCTTGTGCTGGGACATCCTTTGGCATCACTATCCCAAATTGCGCACTTGACTTCACCATACGACAAAATCGAACAAGGTGACCTTCTTCCGCAATTAAAACACGCTTTGGATTCTTGGCACAGTATAGTTTGACGGATATGTCCCTCCTGCGCATTTGAAACATACGACCCGGGTGGTCGTTCTTCTTCCTTAGAAACGGGTCTTTGGTGTCTTTGTCTTTCCATCATTATTGAACCTTCTCTTCTTGAAATTTCCACTTCTATTATTTTGGCCATGATTACCACCAAGTGGTTACCATTTCTGGCATGTTGATTCCCTCCACGCTTATTGTCACCGCTTTGATGACTGTTATCACCGGTATTGTCATTTTTTCGGCTGCTCTCTTTTGGTTGGGTTGACTCATTATCGCGCTCCAATAACTGAGCCCTATTAACAACATCTGAATATAAACACAGTTATGAGAGATAAGATATTGAAGTATCTCAGGTTTCAAACCCCTTAGAATCATTTGCGTCATTCTCTCCTCATTATCAACCAAATGAGACGCAAATTGGGACAACTCGGCAAACTTGGCTTCGTACTGCAACACGGTCATGTTGTTTTGCTCCAACTTGATAAACTCCACCTCCTTCATGTGACGAATACTTTCGAGAAAGTACTTGTCATTGAACAGCTTTTGGAACTTCTCCCAAGACATCTTGAGTCCAGTTCGAGGGTTGACGCGTTTCTGATTCCCACCAGTAATCTGCCTCTTCACGCAACATAAAGGTGGCGAATGGAACCATTTGCTCCTCGGAGCATCCCAAGACATCAAATATCTTGGTGATCTGCTTTAACCACGTCTCCGATTAAGTGGTTCTGGCTTTCCCAAAAACTCCGGTGGTCCCAGCTCCTTGAACTGCTTAGCGGTGACCAACCGTGGGTTGACATTGTTTCCACCTCCATTATGAATAGGAGTCTTTCTCGTTTGGTGTTGCATGAATTCTAAACAACTCCTAAACGTACCGTCGTTCATCATTTGATCAGTGTTGTTATTTACAGGAGGATTATCGCCTTCCTGTTGCACATTATCCTGATTATTGATCTGTGGAGACTCAACGGTCTCCTGCGCTCCATTGCTATTCTCAACATTTTCGGATGCCATTTTCAAATCCTGCAACAAAACAAGGGTTAATTAACATATCACATATTATCCCTATACTCCGACCAACCAATTAAATACCAAATAAACTTAGGTAGGTCATACTAGCGAAGGAATTCCCGTCTCTCCCTCCTAGTTCTTGTCTCACATCTCGGCCGGGATCATATCCTAAGCTTTGATATCAATCGTGGCGCCCCCAAAATAGGTATACATCACCTATTCTGAGTCGCCAAATACATGGTACAGAATACAAATACAATCTTAAATATACAACAAGAGAGCTGTGAGTTTTAATATAAATATACTTGAAGAAACTTGTACTACGCTCAAAGCTTTCTTAAACGCTAAAGAAATAAGCTCATGATAGAAGAATAATTCTCTCTACAGTTTCTCTCTCTAGAGTTTCAGTGAATTCGTAAGAAATAATGAAGGAATGAGCTTCTATTTATAGAAGAATTAACTGAATAGTAACCAATCCATGAACGGTCCAGATCGACTTACTTTAAATGGATGGTCCAGATTGGTTTACAATAAAATATAATATATTCTATTTATAATCTAATAAAATGAATAACTTTTAAAAAGATTTTACTATGCAAACACTATGCAGGCACTATGCAAACACTATGCATAATAAAATATAATATAATTTAATTATTATCTGATAACTTTATAAAAGTATTCATTTTATATAAAAAAGATATTTACTATTAGCCTAATAAAACGAATAACTTTATAAAAGTATTTTGTTTTATATAAAAAGTTTTTCGCTTTTATTACATTAATAATACTAATAAAACAAAACCTATATATATATAATATATATATATAACAATCAACAATAATTGAATCAAATAACGTGAGATACTATCTGAAGAACTCATGTAGCAATAATTGAACAAAACGAGTGACTTCTCACATAAGCATCAATAATCAATACCGGTATTGCTACTATGCCACCACGCCAGACATCAGTATTTTTACTACCAAGTAGTTCAACAAGATCAACCAGAAAACTTCTGCCGTTATTTTCATAAAAATATTTTTGTCAGTATTCTTAATCCGACAATAATTACATTAGGTCCACTGATGATTGTGTCGTTGTATTTAATATTCCTCTGTTAAAATGAATATTCCCACCAATCAAATATAATACAACAACTTGCATACTTTGTAAAATTTATAAATACTACCCACAACTATAACATTATCTCAAATTCACACCATAATATTAAAAAAAATATTTCGAGAAAATTAAATCTTTATTCGTAAAATTTGGGATTTTACATTTAACACATAAATAAAATATTACAACTACTAGACTTCATCTCCTAACTCAATCTAACATCCCACGCTCCACGGCACTCTGGAATTCCTTCTGCGTAATGTGCACCACCATATCTCGACTTATGGTATACTGGGTCTATCCTTGCTCAGCTGGGTAGTGATTTACCCCATCAATCAATCTCTCCATGGCCGTGCGTAGAGCATAGCCCATCTTGTTCATCTTCCTCCTCTTGCATCGTACCTCATGCTCTAGATCATCCGCCCTATCATTGGCTTCCTCCCACTTCTCCTTGAAGTGAATCCTATCCATCACCTCCATCTCTAACTGAGTTCGGAGAGTCTCCTTCTCCGTCCTCTCACTCAAAACCCTCTGCTCCCTTTCCTCCAGCTTCCCTGCTATCTCAACGTTCCTAGCCACCGCTCAGTGAAATAAAGTTCCCATCTGGACCCCTGCCTCCTTATGGTGAGAAATTTCAACCTCCATTTCTTGAATCGCCAATTTTCTCTGATGGTCCTCGTCCCTCAACTTCTGGAACTCAGACTCCCTCTCCCTAGCTTCAGCCTCTAATTCCTCCACCCTACATCCTAACTCCAAAATCTGCTCCTCATACTCTCCTAACATCCGATCCTTAAAAGTAGCCTCGTCGGAGTCCTCCAAAGGCTCGAGCTCTTCCTCCAAAGGCTCTTCCTCCGGATCAGAATCCTCCTCTTCCTCATCGTCATCGTCATCATTAGGGACCACTACTGATATAGGCTCTACTATCAAGGGTGTCTCAAATACTACATGGATGTCACGCGGTTCCTCTTCTACTACTCGGCTAGGTCCTCCCATGTCAGTCATCCTACAACCACCAACATAAGATAAGACAAACAACAACTCCATCAAAATGTTAAATAAACATAAGTTCATTGCATAGAATGAAGTTACATTTCATAACACTCTAAGTCCCTCAAGGAAAACTCTACATGAGTTTTATCTCCTTTCTAACTTCTAAGTTCTCTCGAGTTATAATCTAAGGACACTCGCTCCTAAGGTTTATAACTACAGCTTTGATACCAACCTGTGATGCCCCCAAATCCGGACCTCCACTTGGTCACTCGAATTCGGTTCATCACGTGCTCATGGCATACATAAATAACTAAAATATCACGTTCACAATGGAAGATCTAATTTAGAATAATATACAATGATTTATTATAATTATTCCCCAAGTCTCATGAACTTCTGATGACTTAATAGATTACATAATAATATCAAATAAAGACTTATTACATAATCCTACTTAAGCTTAAACATAGTCTGAAAACAGTCTTAACACAACATAGAAAATTTTAACATAAAAGAACAAGCTAGTCGGTAGCCTTGCCCTTGCCCTTGTCTTTTCCAGAGACACTTACCTGTTCTGCCTTAACTGAAAAGTTTTAAATAAGCAAGGATGAACACGAATTGCCCAACAAGTAATATACAACAAGGGTGAAGAATATAATATCACAAGTTTGAAATATCGAAGTATCATCTCTAAGATACTTCAGAGTTTCAAAATAATATCATAAATAATGAATATCAACAATTCTTGGAATAAGAACGATAATTCAATATAAATCAACAGATATATATATATATATGAATTCAAAGACTATCAATGTATCCAACTGGATAAACAATTTATAATTGAAAGATCCTTACTAAGGACTATTGAACATCTACTAGAATTACCAATATTAAACTGGTAACCCAAAAGAATCAAGTACTATAGATGATCAGTCTACAATACTCTAAGTTATGCATAACACCAAAGTAATATTTACTCATGTGTTGGGGTTTCCAACAACATACACTCCCCTTACTATAAGGGTTGTTCAACTCAGTTTTTCAAGATTTCCGCACCAATTAATTGGTTTGGATAATTTTATAAACATGCATATAGTCTAGCCGAATCAAATGGCATCGACTCTTTTACAATATTCAAGAACAATACCAAGTTCAACATGAATAATAGTTTACACAAGAGTTTAAGCATACTAGCTCGATTGAACGAGTAAGTAAGATAACTTGCATTCAAAGAGATAAGGTTTAGATACTCTGCTTACGGTATTTGTTGAATAAAGTAATGCAAGGGTTAGGATACTTGCATAATGTAAAGGATAGTTCAGATACTTACCTTAAGCGTAGTTTATCCACGTTAAGAAATCAACACTTTCGAATCCTATTTATAACATATTAGAAGTACAAGATGTTCATTAGCTAACACATTCTTTAATCAAGCTTGACATGATTCGAGTATGCACATATAATACAAAATAAACTTATATGCTTATCACGAATTAAGTATCTATCAATTTATAAAGCTCAAGGTTAAGATCTTTTTATCCATGGTCATTCCTATTACAAGGCAAACACCAACATAATATCTAATCATCACGTATATATATGTATCAGTAGGTTTTAAACTACTTTTATCAATATAGGCATCTTACAAGTTACTGTCCAAAAATCAGAATGCAAAATCTCAGATTCCAGATCATGGAATGCTGCCATGGTAGCTAAGCTTAGGGCCGCAAGTAAAGATATCCCTCTCCGTTAAGCCAAGACTCAGCTGTTGCCTTAAGGTTTCTGTTTGGCGTAAACACAACAATCATACATACTATATTTTATCATGTTAAAGGTCTTTTCATGTTTCTCAAGTCAATCTAGTTTCCTCCTTTCATCATATAATTCCAAATTAAATATTTCAATAATTTAAGGCCCTTTAAGGTTATGAAACCACAAAGTCTATCATGCTTGCTCTCTAAACATACAAGGTAGTTATAAAACTCCTATTAGGCATGCTTGTGAGTATTCATAACGCATATGTGAAATTAACACCGCTTTAGTTGAAAATATGCTTCGTTTATGCTTCACTTGATATATGATACACAAGCATGATATATATATACGTTTATGTTACATGAGTGAGCCAAAGAATAACATTAACATGATTACAAATGTTAGATTCTAACCATCAAGGTAGTTTGTTTAAAAGTCGTATTTTCATTTGTAAAGTGTACCAATTACTCCAACATGTTCATGCTTGGTTACTAATCACATAAACACAAGCTAATGGTTTATTCATGCATTTCTAAACCATAACTTCATGCTTGCAAGGTCATAATATAAATCATTTAGTAGTCATGCATGTTAGCTCACTATACTAAACTTTTTCTTGAAAAACTTTTCTTAACACAAGCCTAATAAGGTGGTCATGAACAAAGGAACTATGAATCATATATCATGCTCATTTATGTGTGAAATCAGTCACGTGTGTACACTACTAAGCTCAAAATCTGCAGAACATGAACTTTAACAAAGTTTGTTTTCAAAGCTTAAAGTCATTATTAAAGATCTTCTACCAAATCATGTTGGACACTTCATATAACATAAGGAAACTTTATAACATATGTCATACCTATTTCTCATGTATATACAAGTCATAACACTATATTAGCAGCAACCTAGCATGACAGAACCCACCAACTATTTCTGAGGTACAACGTAGCTGCGTTGCACCCTGGTACAAATAAGGCTCAGCTGCATTATGTCGAGTTCAGAAGCAGTATGGATACTCTATTTTGCAGAGTAACTACCAAATTGATTTTCAACGACTCAAGCATGCTCCAAACCATCATCAAAGAATTCATACTTGATAGTTTTAGCCCACTGTTCATGTACTTGGTGACACTCAATTTGGGATAAGAGAGAAAAATCTCAGCAATCTTGTTATCTAGGCTTGGTTAGGTTTATTTAATTCCCATAATATAATCTTAATGTACAATTGTTACCATATTAGGAATTTAGGGATTAAATATATACTCATATCATATAATCTATGTACATTAAATACATCCAATAAAATAACGCAGTTAAATATTATTGTCCGGATAGTTCCATAACTATCTCTACTACTCACATAACCACATTATAACTTTATTAAATATTAATGTTTATTTAAAACATTGAATTCCTTTCTCAGATTCTAGAATACCTAGATAATTAATCAGTTATGCATTACAAATTCATATGATACCATGGTGCTACTAGGTACCTCATTTTATTTCAATATACTCCTATCATATGTTTTATTAATGTCACACATACAACATTAATGTCCCAATTCAGTGCTATAGTAGAAAGTAGCCAACTCCAACTGATCATTTAATGCGGTTGTGCTGTTTTATATTTCGGGGACGGTAGCAATTCACGCTGTTCCTCGATAGTGCCAAGACTTGTTTAGCTTAAGTCAGTGTCAACCTCCATTGCCATACTCGTTTTACACGACACGAATTAATGTCTACATGAGTGATATACCAATCTAAGAGTGTATTCACGAAATCACATAATTATTTAAAATAACTATCAATTAATTGCTTTGCCTTAACAATTCTTATTGTTAGTTAATATAGTCACTACTATCATGGTGCCATACAAGGCATTTCATAATTTCCATAATCAATTCCACACTTCTCAATACGTATTAATCTAATACGGATCAATTGAATTATTCAACATACAAAACATTAACACTTGTATTCACATAAATATTTATTTCCAATAATATTTTATTTAATAATACACAGAAATTCTCGGGTATTACAATAACTTATCATAAAATTAAGTTGATGTAATGTGTAGGTTAAGATGTCAATATGATGGATTGAATCCATTCGAAACAATGAACAAATCATAAGTAACAAAGTTATGCCGGAATTCTAACGATTGGACGATAATCGTCGAATTCGTGAAATTCTCGGATTAGATGTCAAATTTTGATTTTGAGCTTGGAAACGTTGATTTTTGATGGGAACAAGTCTTATTTGGCATTATAGAGTTGCGGACTCAAAAATGGCCAAATTCCGACTTAAAACAAAGAAACGAGCGTTGAACGTTCACGAACGTTTATCATTTTCATCAAAAATGAACCAATAGGTGAATTTTGAGTTAACGAAGTCAAAAATATAAAATTCTTGCATGAACACGTAGAGGATGTGATTTGTGAGCTAATGGCTTTTGAACGAGCCAATTCGGACATAAAATGATCACATTTGGAGTCCGGGAAGTTCTTTATGTAAAGAAAAATTTCTAACTGTCTGGTGCACAGTGCTACAGTTCCGTGCATAGTGTCTTGATCTACTGAGGATTCACGCCGTAGCGCGACATATAGAATTGGGACTCGCACCGCAGCGCCGAGTCCGGGCCATACACACTGCTAACCCGCACTGCAACGCGAGTTGTATAGAATGACTGGCGCCGTAGCGCCAGCCTTAAGGAGTGCTCAGTGAAGAAGGTTTGTAAGTAGAGCAAGAATGATAACTGATTAACAATGAAGTAAAGCTTAATTATAACATTTTTAAGGCATTGTTAAACCTTAATTATGATACATAAAGGTTGAAGATAAGTAATCGAACATAAATGTAAGGACAATGTGAATTATAAACGGCAAGCCGTAACCAATAGTAACAAATCTAATACAGAATTATGTTGAGAAGAAGGGTAAGATTCATTAGGAACCATGTATGTGTATTCATGACCTAATGTGTTATATGATGTGATCATCTACTGTAGAGACCTTAAAGACTTAAAGTGAATGTGTAATAACAGTAGCAGATGCTAAAGGCAAGTATTCTAACCCTTTTCTAAAGTTCAATCTAGACAAGCTTTGTTATTCATGTATTCTTACATATGAATTGATGTATGATAAAGTCAAAGCCAATTCTTTCAGCTAGACTTAAAATGTTGGGATTTCTTATAAACTATCGAAGTATTGTCAATGTTTTGCCAAACTATGTTGGTATGGTTTTCAAATGAAGATTAAGTATGCTAAAATGTTTTGTCGTCAAACGACAGGCACATGAGGTTGACACAACTTAAATGTACATACGTTTAATAAATGTAGTGTTGATCAACATAGAGTACTATAGGCTGATCACCTAGACGTGCTCGTAAGAAATGCCAGACTTACGGACTTAGTGTCGAGATGTCCTTTTCAAAGAAATTATGAAATGCTCAAGGTCTTGGACCGGAATTGATGTTTTACTGAATATTATCATTGTAAAACATTTTAAAGAAAAGAGAAGTGCTATTTTGAATTATCGATAATACTTCATAACTATTGTTCAGTTATTGAAGATATATGATTTGTATGATTCAAGCATATTGATAAATGGAATTGTTGTACTTGCTGAGCTAGTTATGCTCAATCTTGCTTGAACCATATGAATGCAGCTAAGACCGAATGGACCGAAGGATCCGGCAAGGATAAAGGAAAGGTGAAGGCGAACCTGTAGATTACTTATGTAATAGTATAGGATTGTATTGATAATATTTGATATTATGACAAGAACAAATGTAACAGTTATAAAGAACCTGGGGAATGGTAATATTGATTTGCAATATATATATATATATATATAAGACGTATTCATTCTTTTGAGGTAATTTTGATTGAATGTTTGTGTGAACTATAGCACCGTGGAGCACCATCTGTCGGGTTGGAAGATACCGGGATTTGGGGCCCTCACTGTTTTACTTGTCTGTCAATAGGAATTTTAGTAGTGATAGTAGTACAAGTGATCCTTGGACTTGAGATCATTATAGTATCTTGTATATAATGAATCACACTTTGACTTATTCATTAAGACCCTTAGGGTATATCAAAGGATATGATTGGGTGTAATTAGTTATGCGACGCTCCCAAAATAGCTATACATCACCCATTCTAAGTCGCCAAATACATGGTACAAAATTTAAATACAACTTAATTATACAACTGTCGTGTAAAGTACGAAAAAACATAAGCTGGGAGTTTCAACACGAATATTATCTTCTAGACAATATCCAAACTCAAATGCAATATTATTACAATTATTATCACAATATTTCACAGAATAGTGAGGACTACTAATGCATCATCTAGGACCATCACTCCGTTCCCCGACTAGTCCCGGCTATGTTCTCATTTCTTGAAGAGAACAATGAAAGCAAAGGGTGAGCTCAACTAGCCCAGTAAGAAATATTATAACTAAGATAATGCAGAATAAATTATCGTTAGCCTTCAACAGTGTTAAATTGATAAAATACAATAGACATCAATTTTAACTGCAGCGAAATAAGAAATCCATTAGAAGAGTTAAGTAAAGCATGATATCTACTATCTTCCATGATTTAAAAAGTTTATCATCAATTTTATCGCTGAGACTCAGCTTAATAAATAATCCACATCATCAAATCATCCCTGCACTACGGCCAAGGATATTCATTAGTATCATGACCACGAATTATCCATGCACTACGAGCCAATGGTCATGATCATGCCAACCACTGTCCCTGCACTCGTGTTTTCACCAATGGTTATGATCATGCCAACCACTGTCCATCAATGCACTACGAGCCAATGAGGACTTTTACCATATCATTTGTAACATTACGGTCATGATTATATTGAATAATCCCTGGTCATAATCATACCAATCAATAGTCCATCTATGCACTACGGGCCAAAGATGACTTTCATAACAATATAAGCATGAGGATGATGACAATAATATAAGAATTCAATTAAAAGAAGGCAAAGGATAAATTTTTAAGGATTTAGAATTTAATTTATTTAGAATTCAATAATGTCCGAATTGTCAACATGATACTGCTTTGTGGAGTAAAATTCAAGAATAATATTGTATAAAAAATGATTTGGACCGAAAAGAAATCAATTTTATCATGAATAGTACCAATTGAATAATGAATCGAGTGAAATAGTACCCCATGAATAATACTTGTGAATAGTACCCCGTGAATAGTACTTCGGCATGAAAAAGTCTAAACTTATCAAGAATGCTCAGAATAATATTTCTATGAAAAGATACTGGATGAAGCGCAAATTTCAAGGATATTATACTAATTTCATGTAGTATAGAAGCCAAAACTTAACAAAATGAGTGTAGAATTCGGAATCTTAAATGAAATAATATTACCTACATTTTACAGAGTATGGAAGAAAATATTATTTCTTATGAGTATTAAACAAAATTAATATCCCTTACCTTAAAAAGAAGAGTATTCCAACTGGTATAGCGGGGATATTCTTGAAGAAAACCTTCACTATTTTCTATGCTCAAAGCTTCTTAAAACTCTAAAGAAATACGCTCAATATTATAGAAGAAGAATTCTCTGATTCTGGTGTGATTTTCAATTCTAAACTAAGCATCCTATTTATAGGAGAATGGAAAGATACTATTTAGAATTTATTCACGGGCCAACAGTAGGATTTCAGAAGAAATAATCACGGGCAGAAAAAAAAAACTCAGACGCCAGTTTTTTTTCAAATTATTAATATAATATTCAATAAAATATAATATATTCTATTTTTCATAAAAAATAAAACTTATAATATATATATATATATATATAATGACTCAATACTCCTTCCCAGACAATTTCCCGTGACATTTCCCCCCCCCCCCCCAAGACTTTGTTTCACATGCGGGGCCCACCTCAAGTCATTATCATAAATATATATAATAACTTTCTACCGATTATTTTGAAAAACGGGTAAATGGGGGTCCATAAAATAAGCAAAATTTACATCAAATACTTCATAAAAATCCCCTCAATATTTTTAATAACATTTATTCATCATTATTATTATTCGCAATATTTAACATCCAGATCATTCCCAAGAAAGAGGGCGTTTTTCGATAAGGATTTATCCCTATTGGCGCACAATTAGGTGACCAAACCCCTTTCCTCGACAGAACTTTCTAGACATTATCAATAATGCAAATAATAATATGAATAATTGTATCGTCTAAATTATTGATTTAATAATATATTAAATATTCACAATAATTAAATCAAATAACGTGAGTTACTATGCAACAATTACTGTAGCAATAATTGAGTATAACTGAGTGACTTCTCACGTAAGCATCAATAATCAATACTGGTAATAGCTACTACTGCAACCGCTGCAGATTCGTTTTCTTTTATCACCGGATATTTCAATAGTTAACGGTAAAACTTTCGCTGTTATTTTCATAAAAAGATATTTCTGTCGTTTTCTAACTCCAACAATAATTTTGTTGTGGGGTCCACCAATGATTGTGCCGTCGTACGAATATTCCCTGTTAAAACGAATATTCCCCGACCAATCAAATATTTTATAACAATTTGCTTATTTTGCAAAATTTATAAATATAACCCACAACTATAATATTATATCAAATCCACACCATAATATTAAAAAATATTTTGAGAAAAAATTAATCTTTATTCATTAAAGTTGGGGTCTTACAACCTCCCATTTTTATGAAATTTTGCCCTCGAAATTGGTGTACGTTTCCTAGTATGTCGAAGAGGTGAGGACACCTCATCAGATTCTAACTCTTGAGGTATAACCTTTTAGCGTAGAATATAATCTTTATTATCCAAGATTTTAATAGATATCTCCTCATTCGTTAAATCTTTTGCTATCTCGTCTAGTTCTAATTAAATAATGTGGTCCGAGTCTTCCACATATTTACGTAACATCGATACATGAAAAATGTTATGAACACGTGACATACTTGGCGATAAGGCAAGTCTATAGGCCACAGTTCCTACTCGATCGAGGATTTTAAATAGACCAATTAAATCGAGGGTTGAGATTTCCTCTCTTCATCGATTATTGCTTCTAGAATAACATCTTCTTTCACCTTATTCTTCACATTCATCAGCTCTGAGTCTGTAGCTAGAGCGGCTTTAACTTTATCGATTAAAGTGGGTTCTAATCTTACATTTGCTATCTTCACGTAGGTTCTTGGAGTCTTTAACACTATCTCCATCTTTCGGAAGTTAAATGAAATGGGTCTTTGTGGTAACGACGTCGCACTCGTAATCGCATATGATCTTCTACTCAACGCGTCAACTACCACCTTCACTTTTCTAGGATGGTATTGAATGATATTATCCAGCAAAAGGCTCGGGACTCTTTACTTATGGCTTAATATGACAATGATTGACTTTAGTGGTTTGGTTACTTGAATTCGCATAAATGGTTGGTTAGGAA
The DNA here is from genome assembly GCA_020205615.1 of Panax quinquefolius. NCBI lineage: Eukaryota > Viridiplantae > Streptophyta > Magnoliopsida > Apiales > Araliaceae > Panax > Panax quinquefolius. Next base: position 65,686,871 of record CM035157.1, read on the forward strand.
GGCTAACAACCTTACAAAAATAATCAATTTTAGCATGAGGAGTAGTTAACTAGTCGATTCCTAAAATCACATCAAATGCAAGTATTTTCAAAAAGATGAGATCAACAGGTAATGTGAGGGTATCAATTTGAATCAAACATAATTCATGAATAGTGGATGTAATGAAAGTTTCTCCCGACGGAGTTTCAATAGATAAGTCAAAGTCTAATTTCTCTGGAGTCAAATTTAAACGTTGAGCACAAGTAGGAGAAATAAAAGAATGGGTAGAACCGGTATTAAATAAGGTATAGACTTCGCTAGAATTTATGATTAGCTTACTCGTGATAACTTCGTTCGGTTCCTCGCTTTTTGGGAAGTTACAAAAAATGCTCTAACTTGAACCATCGACTTTGACTTTTCTGGGATAAATCTTGGTGTCATCATTACCGCTGGAATTGACTTTAGCTATAGGTCATATTCCACCCTGAACTGCTTCGTTTTACTCTTGATCCATGATCTGAATCATTAATATTCGATCCATATAGAATTGGGGTTGACCGCAATGTACAGGGTAATTCAAAATTGATGTTGGGTTTTCCCAATTACTTTCTAAAAATAGAAATGCATATCATCTGTTTTAGCCTTCTTGGATCAGACTTCTCTTTCCACAATATTAATGCGTCGTGTGACTTTTACCCATGCATCCTTCATTCTCACTCGTTCAATTGTTTTTTCTTTCAGCTGATCCTTGACATTTGAATTCTTAGATTCCAGCTTTATTATCTTATAATTTGCCAAAGAGTGCTTCTGTTCAAGCATCACATATCGGGTAACACAAGCTTAAATTATTGCATCCTTTTGTTCCACGACCGCCTGTCATTCTTCAACCTGCTTTTCTAACTCATGAATACGATTTTGCAGTTCTACATTATGATCATAAAGTTATCCTAATAAATTCTCCTCAGGTTCCTCTTCTTTCTCACTCTCAGCTACTACCTCTGCGACTAGCTCGGGTGCAACTATTAATTCTTCACTAACCACATAGATATCTCTAATTTCTTCTTCGTCTGACATCCTACAATCAAGTATAATAACTTAATTAGTACTCCCTGATACAATCTTTGTTATAATAAAATATTATACTCCAATATTTATTCTTTAAATTAATATCCTTGATTCATCACTTAAAACTCTATATGAGTTCATCTCTTGATTTTTAGATGTCATTTTCAAATACTGCCATAAAACAAGGGTTAATTGACATACCACATAATACCCTATATTCTGACTGACCAATTAAATAACAAATAAACTTAGGTAGGTCATACTAGCGAAGGAATTACCCGTTTCTCCCCTCCTAGTTCTAGTCTCAAATTTTAGCCAGAGATCATATCCCTAAGCTTTGATACCAACTATGATGCCCCAAAAATAGGTATACATCACCAATTTTAAGTACAACTTAATTATATAACTGTCGTGTAAAGTACGACAAAACATAAGTTGGGAGTTTCAACACGAATATTATCTTCTAGACAATATCCAAACTCAAATTCAATATTATTACAATTATTATCACACTATTTCATTGAATAGTGAGGACTACTAATGCATCATCTCGGACCATCACTCCGTTTCCTGACTAGTCCTGGCTATGTTCTCATTTCCTGAAGAGAACATTGAAAGCAAAGGGTGAGCTCAACTAGCCCAATAAGAAATATTATGACTAAGATAATGCAGAATAAATTATCGTTAGCTTTCAACAGTGTTAAACTGATAAAATACAATAGACATCAAGTTTAACTACAGTGGAACAAGAAATCCATTAGAAGAGTCAAGTAGAGCATGATATCTACTATCTTCTATGGCTAAAAAAGTTTATCACTGAGACTCAGCTTAATAAATAATCCACATCATCGAATCTTCCCTGCACTACGGCCAAGGATATTCATTAGTATCACGACCATGAATTTTCCATTCACTACGGGCCAAGGATATTCATGTTTTCACCAATGGTCATGATCATGCCAACCACTGTTCATCAATGCACTACGGGCCAATGAGGACTTTTACCACATCATTTGTAACATAATGATCATGATTATACCGAATAATCTCTGGTCATAATCATACCAATCAATAGTCCATCTATGCACTACGGGCCAAAGATGACTTTCATAACAATATAAGCATGAGGATGATGACAACGATATAAGAATTCAATTAAAAGAAGACAAATGATAAATTTTTAAAGATTTATAATTTAATTTATCCAGAATTCAATAATGTTCAAATTGTGAACATGATACTGCTTTGTGAAGTAAAATTCAAGAATAATATTGTATCAAAAATTATTTGGACCGAAAAGAAATTAATTTTTGTCATGAATAGTATCTCGGGTGAATAGTAACTGAGTGAATAGTACCCTGTGAATAGTACTTTGGGAATAATACCCCGTGAATAGTACTCCGGCATGAAAAAATTGAAACTTATCAAGAATGCTCATAATAATATTTACATGAAAAGATACTGGATGAAGCGTAAATTTTAAGGATATTTTACTAATTTTATGTAGTATAGAAGCCAAAATTTAACAAAATGTGTGTAAAATTCGGAATCTAAAACGGAATAATATTACTTACATACTATAGAGTATGGAACAAAATATTATTTCTTACGAGTATTAAACAAAAATAATATCCCTTACCTTAAAAAGAAGAGTATTCCAACTGGTATAGCGGGGATATCCTTGAAGAAAACCTTCACTGTTTTCTACGCTCAAAGTTTCTTAAAACTCTAAAGAAATACGCTCAATATTATAAGAGAAGAATTCTCTGATTCTGGTGTGATTTTCAATTCTAAACTAAGCATCTTATTTATAGGAGAATGAAAAGATACTATTTAGAATTTATTCACGGGCCAACAGTAGGATTTCGAAATAATCACGGGCGAAAAAAAAAAACTCAGACGCTAGTTTTTTTTTCTTCAAATTATTAATATAATATTCAATAAAATATAATATATTCTATTCTCCATAAAAAATAAAACTTATAATATAATATATATATATATATATAATAATAATAATAATAATAATAATAATAATAATAATAATAATAATAATGACTCAGTACTCCTTCACAGACAATTTCCCGTGAAATTTCCCCCCTCAAGACTCTGTTTCAAATGCGGGGCCCACCTCAAGTCGTTATCATATATATATATATATATATATATATATATATTGAATAATTTTCTACTGAATATTTTGAAAAATGGGTAAATAGGGGTCCATAAAATAAGCAAAATTTACAACAAATACTTCATAAAAATCCCCTCAATAATTTTAACAACATTTATTCATCATTATTATTATTCGCAATATTTAACAACCAGATTATTTCCAGGAAAGATGGGGCTTTTCGATTAAGATTTCTCCCTATTGGCGCGTAATTAGGTGACCAACCCCCTTTTTCGACAGAACTTTCTAGACATCGTCAATAATACAAATACTAATATGAATAACTGTATCATCTCAATTATTGATTTAATAATATATAAAATATTGACAATAATTGAATCAAATAACATGAGATACTATGCAACAATTACTGTAGCAATAATTAAGTATAACTGAGTGACTTCTCACGTAAGCATCAATAATCAATACCGTGTGCTACTATGCAACCATACGTATTACTGTTCTTTTATCAAATGGTATTTCAACAGTTAACGGTAAAACTTTCGCCGTTATTTTCAAAAAAAGATATTTTTGTCGTTTTCTAACTCCGATAATAATTTCGTTGTGGGGTCCACCAATGATTGTGTCATCGTACGAATATTCTTTATTAAAACGAATATTCTCCGACCAATCAAATATTTTATAACAACTTGCTTACTTTGTAAAATTTATAAATATAACCCACAACTATAACATTATATCAAATCCACACCATAATATTAAAAAATATTTTGAGAAAAATTAATCTTTATTCATGAAAGTTGGGGTCTTACAAGTTCTATATGGAGATAATGAATGATCAATAAAGAATCTACCACTTCTAGTAAAAGAAGAGAAATGTCATATGTTATTCGATAAATGACAACCCAAGAATCCTTGGCCAATGTGAAATGAAATTAGAAAGTAGTTTCTAATTTGTATTTATTCGGAGTTGTGCATTTGTGAATCGAAATACATATAATTAAATAAAATAAGACTTGACAATAATTTCATGTCTTATATTTAATTGGGACATTGTATGGTGGAAGGATTGAATTGTACAGTAATTATTTACTCAAAGATTATTTTGTGATTAATGTTGAAATCTATATTATTTGAAAAGTCGTTGATCGCTAATGAGGCTTACCCTTATTATAGATTAATTATTATTTATTTAAATAAATTAATAATTTAATTTATTTATTTAAATGAGATTAGAATTGTTCTAATTGATTTATTCACAACCTAGGTTTAATATAGAGAACCTAAAAGGGTCACACCATAAAAGGAAGAATAATTATTTAAGAAGTTAATGTCATAATCGTAATAATATATTAAGTGTATTTAATTTAATCTATGGTGATAGAGTAAATTAAATAACTTAATATTTTGAAATATTAAATATAAATTAATAAGAGGAGTCTTATTAATATTATTACAATTATTATTATTTTAATTTCTAAAGGAGTCTTATTTAATACAAATGTATGTAACTCTCATGGTGCCTCGACCACAACCTTACAATGATACTTTACATAAAAGTATAGTCAAAAACTGTTTTAGAAATTAAAATCTTTGGGAAGTGCTCAAGTAAACCTTCGTACATGTGAGGCCATGTGTCTAGGTTATGATAAATATCATATGTCCACAGAATTATCCTTGGTTGACCCAATAGACCCCAAAGAAAAATGAGAAGATTACTATCATCTTCTTTCCAATGGTGAGTCTTCTCTTGATATATAACTATCTCCATTGTCTCCAAGTGAAAATTATATTTCAAATAAACTCCAAGATCATATAGGTAGTGCTCATAGATATACTCAGCAAGTGGATGTGCACAACCCTGTCTTATGATAACACGAGGTTGTATGTTATTAGACATCTTATATGGTAGTGGCAAAACACCCTTCCAAAGTTGGGTTCACCTCACCCTATTCGGTTCACCAAAATTATATATCAAATGACGTATACAATACGACACACTTATCTAAAGTTCTCAATAAATTTATTTCCATACTATTTAGGGAGAACCTCAACAGCTATAGACCACCGTTCTATTCCCATGTTATCCCCGCTCGACCCAGCTACACTCTTATTACCTGAAAGGAATTGTGAAGCAAAAAGGGTGAGCACAACTAGCCCAAATAAAATAATATCATGACTAAAGATAATTTACATCATCAATAGCCTTAATCAAGAATAAATCGTAGATTCGTAACATATGGTAGATGATAAAACTTTTCAACCATAGTTCAAAGTGAGCAAAGCAATCCATTAGAAGAGTCAAATAGACCATCGATCTATTATCTTCTCTATGTTAAAAGTCCACCGATAATGTTTTATCCCTGTAACATCAATCAACAATTCCTGTCCACAATCATATGAATAACTCATAATCATAATTATGATTCTAAAATCCTCTTCGTACCTAGGACGAAGATAATTTTCATCACCCAAATTCACCTGAAACATCAAAAATCTTGGTTATACCAAATCACAATTTCTACTCATAATCATACTAATAAATTCATCTTTGCACTACGGCCAAAGATATTCATTAACAATTCATCTTTGCACTACTGAAGCCAAAGACATACAATCAGATTTTAGAAGAGTCAAGTAGAGCATGATATCTACTATCTTTTACGAATTAAAATTTATTATCAATATTTTATCGCTGAGACTCAGCTTAATAAATAATCCACATCATCCAATCATCCCTGTACTACGGTCAAGGATATTCGTTAATATCACATCCATTAATTAATATTTCATTGTTGAGACTCAGCTCAATAATTAATCCACATCATCGAATCATCCCTGCACTACTGGCCAAGGATATTTGTTAATATCACGACCACGAATTATCTATGCACTGTGGCCCAAAGATAATCGTGTTTTCATCAACGTTCCTAATCATGCCATAAAACAATTCATCTTTACACCCTTGGATGAAGAGAATCCATAGCCATAATCATACAAAAAACTGTCCATCAATGCACTACAGGCCAATGAGGACTTTTACCACATCATTTGTAACATTACGGTCATGATTATACCGAATAATCCCTGGTCATAATCATACCAAGTCCATCTATACACTACAGGCCATAGACGACTTTCATCATAATATAAGCATGAGGATAATGACAAAGATATAAAGACTCAATCAAATGAGATAAAGGATAAATATTAAACATTTATAATACAATTTATCTAGCGTTCAATAATAACCAAATGTTATTAATCACTTAATAATCTCATAATCTAATATCATTAATATTATAACAATATTTTAATCATTTCAGTAAACTTATAAATAATTTATTTCAATTGTTTACACTTTATCAAATAATGCATTGAATCATTCAAAAAATGCCATAGTCATAAGATTTCATCATCAATGATCAAATCCCTCATCAAAAATCTGCATATACTCTATATAGGATTCCCAAGTCATAAAATCCTATTTTCCAATTTTGTTACTTCACATAACATATTTAATTCATTTACTCATAACTAGTTCATTTTCATGAAAAATACCAAATCCTACCCAAAAATATTTCTTTTCTGGGATTTAGCATAATATAGTCCCATATTGAACATATATTTTTCTTGGAATTTTTAAAATTCATTTACCATTTTTTATATGGCCAAAACTGCCGAATATTTAGACATTTATAATAAATTGTATTTTTGTCCAAAAATTCCAAAATTTATAGGATATACTCCTGTTATATAAATGTATGCCCAATAAAAATTTCACCAATTTTAGAGTTAACCACAAGGAATTATAAAGGTTTACTTTTAAAATAGTATTTTCCTATAAAATTCATAACTCTTAATCTATACATCCAAAAATTGCCATTTTTGGACACAATATAGAAAACTCATCAAATTATCATTTCATATTTTTTCAAAATTTTTGAGGGTCAGAAAAATTACGAAACTGCAAATGGATTTTCGCCCGCCATGCGATAATCCACGTAGATGATTATTTCAATGTAATAATAAAGAATGGAATAATGTAGAATTCACCATGCGTAATGCGATAAAAACCGCATGACGAGTTATTCCAATAGAATAATAAATAATGAAACCAGGTCATGCGTAAAGCACAGACAAGATGTTCCAACAGAATAATAAATAATGGAACCAGGTCATGTGTAAAGCACAAACAAGATGTTCCAACAAAATAATAAATAATGGAACCAGGTCATGCATAAACGCACATACATGATATTCCAACAGAATAATAAATAAAAGAACCAGGTCATGCGTAAACTCACAAACAGGATGTTCTAACAGAATAATAAAGAATGGAATAACAGAAAATTTTCACCATGTATGCGGTACTTCGCATAGACAAGTTATTCCAACATAATAATAAAGAATGGAATAACAGAAAAATTTCAGCATGTATGATGTACTTCGCATAGACAGGTTATTCCAACATAATAATAAAGAATGTATGCGGTACTTCGCATTGACAGGTTATTCCAATATAATAATAAAGAATGGAATAGCAGAAGTTCTCTTCATGAATACAAAAGAAATAATACCCCTTACCTTAGAAGAAACTTGATATAGGAGTAGTGAAGTAGCATAATACTTTTCTTCTTTCTCTCTATAGTTTCTCTCTCTAGAGTTTCAGTGAATTCGTAAGAAAATAATGAAGGAACGAGCTTTTATTTATGGGAGAATGGAGTGAGTAGTAACTAATTCATGAACGGTCCAGATTGATTTACTTTTAAACGGACGGTCCATATTAATTTACAATGCAATATTAATAAAATATTTTAATAAAACAAAATCTTTTAAATAAAATATAATATATTCTATTTATAATCTAATAAAATAAATAACTTTATAAAAGTATTCTGTTTTATATAAAAAGATTTTACTATGCAAACACTATGCAGATACTATGCAAACACTATGCATAATAAAATATAATATATTCTATTTATAGTCTAATAAAACAAATAACTCTATAAAAGTATTCTGTTTTATATACAAAGATTTTACTATGCAAACACTATGCATAATAAAATATAATATATTCTATTTATAATTAAATAAAACAAAACTTTATCAAAAGTATTCTGTTTTATATAAAAAGTTTTCTGTTTTATTACGTTTATAATAATAATAAAACAAAACTTATCACCATTATTATAATTCACAATATTAATCGACCAGGTCGTTCCCAGGAAAGATGGGGCTTTCCAATAAGGATCTCTCCCTATTGGCGAGCAATTAGGTGACCAAACCTCTTCTTGACAGAACTTCTAGACATCGTTAATATTGCAAATAATAATAGTAATAACTTTGTCGTCTTAATTATTGATTTAATAATATATAAAATATAGACAATAATTGAATCAAATAACGTGAGATACTATGTAGCAATTACTGTAGCAATAATTAAACAAAACTGAGTGACTTCTCACGTATTCATCAATAATTAATACCGTGTGCTACTATGCAACCACATGTATTACTATACTTTTACTACCGAGTAGTTCAACTGTTTTAACGGTAAAACTTCTGCCGTTATTTTCATAAAAATATTTTTCTCGTTTTTTTAATCCGACAATAATTCCGTTGTGGGGTCCACCAATGATTGTACCGTTGTACGGATATTCCCCGACAAAAAAAAAATTCCCTGACCAATCGAATATTATACAACAACTTGCATACTTTTCAAAATTTATAAATATTACCCACAACTATAACATTATATTAAATCCACACCAAAATATTCAAAAAAATATTTTGAGAGATTTAAATCTTTATTCATAAAATTTGGGGTCTCACAATCTCCCCTGCTTATGAAATTTTGCCCTCGAAATTTATGTACGTACCTGGTATTCGAAGAGATGAGAATACCTTGGTTTCTTTTCAGATTATACCTTCCCGGTTATATCCTCTGTATCATGATTTTTCTATTGCTCATCTCCTGTATTTCAGATATCATTCTAGAATATATCTTCAAAACAAAGGTTAATTGACATATCACAAATTGTCAACTTATCAAGTAAAAATTTTGGCTTTGGTAAGTCACACACTAGCGAAGAATATTACTCGTCTCTCCCCTCCTAGTTCTAGACTCATATCTCCGCCAGCGACCATATCCCTAAACTCTCCATTTGTGACGCCCCCAAAATAGGTCCACACGACCTATTCTGAGTCGCCAAATATCACACTATAAAAATTAAATACAAACTTCATTTATACAACTATTGAACTATCGTATAGAATACGACCACAGTTAACTGTGAGTTTTAATACAAATGTATGTAACTCTCATGGTGCCTCGACCACAACCTTACAATGATACTTTACATAAAAGTATAGTCAAAAACTGTTTTAGAAATTAAAATATTTGAGAAGTGCTCAAGGAAACCTTCGTACATTGGAGGCCATGCGTCTAGGTTATGATAGATATCATATGTCCACAGAATTATCCTTGGTTAACCCAATAGACCCCAAAGAAAAACGAGAAGATTACTATCATCTTCTTTCCAATGGTGAGTCTTCTCTTGACATATAACTATCTCCACTGTCTCCAAGTGAAAATTATATTTCAAATAAACTCCATGATCATATAGGTAGTGCTCGTAGATATACTCAGCAAGTGGATGTGCACAACCCTATCTTATGATAACACGAGGTTGTATGTCATTAGACATCTTGTATGATAGTGGCAAAACACCCTACTAAAGTTGGGTTCACCTCACCCTATTCGGTTCACCAAAATTAAATATCAAATGACGTATACAATATGACAAACTTATCTAAAGTTCTCAATAAATTTATTTTCATACTATTTAGGGAGAACCTCAATAGCTATAGACCACCGTTCTATTCCCCTGTTATCCCCGCTCGACCCAGCTACACTCTTATTACCTGAAAGGAATTGTGAAGTAAAAAGGGTGAGCACAACTAGCCCAGTAAAGAATATCATGACTAAAGATAATTTACATCATCAATAGCCTTCATCGGTAATAAATCAGAGATTTAGAACATATAGTAGATGATAAAACTTTTCAACCATAGTTGCAGCGGAACGAGCAATCCATTAGAAGAGTCAAATAGAACAATTCCTGTCCACAATCATATAAATAACTCATAATCATAATTGTGATTCTAAATTCCTCTTCGCACCCAGGAAGAAGATAATTTTCATCACCTATCTTCACCTGAAACATCAAAAATCATGGTTATACCAAATCACAATTTCTGCTCATAATCATACTAATAAATTCATCTTTGCACTACGACCAAAGATATTCATTAACAATTCATCTTTGTACTACAGGCCAAAGACATACAACTGTATTTTAGAAGAGTCAAGTAGAGCATGATATCTACTATCTTTTACGAATTAAAATTTATTATCAATATTTTATCGCTGAGACTCAGCTTAATAAACAATCCACATCATCCAATCACCCCTGCACTACGGTCAAGGATATTCGTTAATATCACATCCATGAATTAATATTTCATTGTTGAGACTCAGCTCAATAATTAATCCACATCATCGAATCATCCCCGCACTACAGGCCAAGGATATTCGTTAATATCACGACCACGAATTATCTATGCATTACGGGCCAAAGATAATCATGTTTTCATCAACGGTCCTGATCATGCCATAAAACAATTCATCTTTGCACCCTTGGACGAAGAGAATTCATAGCCATAATCATACCAAAAACTGTCCATCAATGCACTACGGGCCAATGAGGACTTTTACCACATCATTTGTAACTTTACGGTCATGATTATACCGAATAATCCCTGGTCATAATCATACCAAGTCCATCTATGCACTACAGGCCATAGATGGCTTTCATCATAATATAAGCATGAGTATAATGACAATGATATAAAGAATCAATCAAATGAGATAAAGGATAAATATTAAACATTTATAATATAATTTATCCAGCGTTCAATAATAACCAAATGTTATTAATCACTTAATAATCTCATAATCTAATATCATTAATATTATAACAATATTTTAATCATTTCTTAAACTTATAAACAATTTATTTCAATTGTTTACACTTTATCAAATAATGCATTTAATCATTCAAAAAATGCCATAGTCATAAGATTTCATCATCAATGATCAAATCCCTCATCAAAAATCTGCATATACTCTATATAGGATTCCCAAGCCATAAAATCTTATTTTCCAATTTTGTTACTTCACATAACATATTTAATTCATTTACTCATAACTAGTTCATTTTCATGAAAAATACCAAATCCTACCCAAAAATATTCTTTTTCTGGAATTTAGCAGAATATAGTCCCATATTGAACACATATTTTCTCGGAATTTTTAAAATTCATTTACTATTTTTTTTATGGCTAAAACTGCCGAATATTTAGACATTTATCATAAATTGTACTTTTGTCCAAAAATTCTGAAATTTACAGAATATACTCCTGTTATATACATGTACTCCCAATAAAAATTTCACCAATTTTGGAGTTAACCACAAAGAGTTATAAAGGTTTACTTTTAAAATAGTCTTTTTCTATAAAATTCATAACTCTGAATCTATACATCCAAAAATCGCCATTTTTGGACACAATATAGAAAACTCATCAAATTATCATTTCAATTTTTTTTCAGAATTTTTGAGAGTCAGAAAAATTACGAAACTTCAAATGGATTTTCGCCCGCCATACAATAATCCACGTAGACAGATTATTTCAATAGAATAATAAAGAATGAAATAACAGAAGAATTCACCATGCATGCGATAGACCGCACAGACATGTTATTCCAATAGAATAATAAATAATGGAACTAGGTCATTCAGTAAAAGCTACGCATGTGATGTTCCAAACAGAATAATAAATAATGGAACGGTGCGTCACGCGAACGCATGCATGAGATATTCCAATGAATAATAAATAACGGAACCAGTCATGCGTAAACGCATGCATGTGATGTTCCAATGTAATAATAAAGAATGAAATAACGAGAAGAATTTCACCATATATGCGGTGATTGCATGATGTGTTATTCCAACATAATAATAAAGAATGGAATAATGTAAGAATTTTACCACGTATGTCAGACTTACATAGAAAGATTATTCCAACATAATAATAAAGAATGGAATAACAAAAGTTCTCTTCATAAATACAAAAGAAATAATACCCTTACCTTAGAAGAAATCTGATATAGGAGTAGTGAAGTAGCGAGAATACTTTTCTTCTCTCTCTATATAGTTTCTCTCTCTAGAGTTTTAGTGAATTAAGTAAAATAATGAAGGAATGAGCTTCTTTTATAGGATAATGGACCTAATAGTAACTAATTCATGAAACAGTCAGAGATTGATTTATTTTTAAACTAGACGGACCATATTAATTTACTATGCAATATTAATAAAATATTTTAATAAAACAAAATCTTTTAAATAAAATATAATATATTCTATTTATAATCTAATAAAACAAATAACTTTATAAAAGTATTACATTTTATATAAAAAAGATTTTACTATCTGCAAATACTATGCAGACTTATACAAATACTATGCGTAATAAAATATAATATATTCTATTTATAGTCTAATAAAATAAATAACTTTATAAAAGTATTCTATTTTATATAAAAAGATTTTACTATACAAATACTATGCATAATAAAATATAATATATTCTATTTATAATCAAATAAAATAAAACTTTATCAAAAGTATTACATTTTATATAAAAGTTTTTACATTTTATTACGTTTATAATAATAATAAAACAAAACTTATCACCTTTATTATAATTCACAATAATAATCGACCAGTTCGTTCCTGTGAAAGAGGGGCTTTCCAATAAGGATCTCTCCCTATCATGCGCGTAATTAGGTGACCAAACCTCTCATTGATGTAACTTCTGACATCGTTAATATTGCAAATAATAATATTAATAACTTTGTCGTCTCAATTATTGATTTAATAATATATAAAATATCGACAATAATTGAATCAAATAACGTGAGATACTATACAACAATTACTGTAGTAATAATGGAACAAGACTGAGTGACTTCTCACGTAAGCATCAATAATCAATACCGTGTGCTACTATGCAACCACGCGTATTACTGTACTTTTACTACCGAGTAGTTCAACAGTTTTAACGTTAAAACTTCTGTCGTTATTTTCATAAAAATATTTTTATCGTTTTCTCAATCCGATAATAATTCCATTGTGGGGTCCACCAATGATTGTACCGTAGTACGGATATTCTCCGACAAAAAGAATATTACCCGACCAATCAAATATTATACAACAACTTGCATACTTTTCAAAATTTATAAATATTACCCACAACTATAACATTATATTAAATCCGCACCATAATATTCAAAAAAATATTTCGAAAAATTTAAATCTTTATTCATAAAATTTGGGGTCTCACAGTTGTAGCGCCGATTCACAGTATAAATCTGGCACAACATCACCAGTACCGAGTTTCTAAAAACGAGTTGATCTAGCGCTGTAGCGCCTATACTCAGTACTTTTGGGGCGCCGCAGTGCCGGTACCCAAAAAGGAATAAAAATTGTTTTAATTTATAAAATCTTATTTTTAATTAAAATAAAAGGTTTATTTAAATTAAAAATTAGATTTCATGTTTTTCCAGCGCCTCGTCTTTTCTGATTTTATTCTTGATGAAAAGTCTATCTCTCTCCTATGTACTTCCCCTTGACTGCTGATCAAGGTTTCTATTTAAATCAAATAGTTTATGTAATAGGATTAGTTAGAATTTTTTAAAGAACCGGAGATCAAGGAGCAAGGAGCGCTTGAAGACCTGTTTGTAATGGAGCCCGGGTTTAAATGTAATAGTTATATTTAAATAATAATTCTTGCACCCCTAGGGTTTGACCTTTTGATTCACTTGGTGGCTCTAGTGAACCAAACTAGAATAAAAGTCCATAATAAATCTGGATAGAATATAGTATTCTATATGTGCATGTTTGTATTATATATATATATATATGTGTGTGTGTGTGTGTGTGTGTGCATGTGTGCTAAATATGATGAGACTAATAATAACAATCCCCTCAAAAAAATTATATTAAGTTTAACGTTCAAAGATATTTGGAATATTGAACGTCGCATTCTAGCATGATAAAAATAATTGAACATTAAATATTTAATATGAGTTTGTTGTGCACACACAAGGCGAGTATTAAATATTTGAGATGTTATTTTTATTACATATGATGTTTATAAGGAATTGAACAAACTAAGAAAAGGAAAAGAGATGATGTAAATTATACCTTTATGTGGCACTGTAGACTTGGTCATATTAATGAAACAAGATTATCCAAGTTGCATAAAGATGGGCTTTGTGACGAATGATTTGCTTGAGTTGTGATTCTGGGGACAGAATCCTTGTAAGGAGGAAATGGTGTAACAATCCGAAAATTTAAATTGTAATTTTAAATATTTGTGGAATTATATAAATATTTAATTAATGTGTTTATTATAGAATAAATATTTGTTTAATTTGATTTGATTTGATTATTTATTTGTTGAATAAATAATTAACGAGTTAAGGAAATTGATCATCAGGAGATAATATTTTAATATTTATTTGATTAAATAAAATTATAATTATAAAGAAAATTATAATTATGTCGTATTGATTTATGTGGTGAATTAATTTAATAAATTGTTATTAGAATTAATTAAATTGAATATTAAAATTTAATTAATTAAAGTGTGACCATAAACTATATTATAAAGGAGTTATTAAATTAAGTTAAGGTAGGTTAATTCAATTTATGCCAAACAAGGCTTAATGAATGTTAAGTCTTTAATTTAAATCTGTTTTACCAAACAAGGTGTAAAATTTAATGGGTTAATTTTTTAGTTAGTTAGCCAAACAAGCCTTGTGGCTTTTGAGTTAAAAAAAACTGATGTTAGTTAAAGTTATAATTATATTATATACTTAATACATATATTATTACCTATACGTTATATTTGGTTTAGTACGTAGGTTAGAGTTTAGAATAGGGAGAAAGACTCAGAAGAAGAAAAAAAGAGAAGAAGAAAATTACAGAGAAAAGTAAGAGAGAATTGGGAGAAGTCTAGAGAGAGGAATTGGGGAAAAAGAAAGCTTCATAATCAAAAGAATAGCCATCATCTTCTAAAATTAAGGTATTCTCTTGCTGGTATTTTTCAAAAAGTTGTAGTTATATTCTCTTCTAAAATTCTCTGTAAAAACTTTGTAAAGGTTGAATTGTTTGTTGTATATAGCTTTATATGATAAATTGTTTGTTATAAAATTGTTTTCATAAGTTTATATATGAGTATAGTGAATGAATTCATGTTAAGTATGTATTTTGTGAAGGAAATCATATTACAGTGAATTGGTATGAACATATATGAATATGACTTAGTTTAAAGTAAAATTAAGGTTTAATTAGTTGTAAAATATATAAATTAACTATTAAATTCGAAAGAGGATGGATAAACATAAGCATAGTATGTTGAATTAACTATTTTGGTTGAAAAACAAAATCACAGTGATGATTTTCACTAGAACTTTCAAAAAGTGAAGTTTTAGCAAAATAGTGAAAATTAATGGTTGTACATTGGATGTTTATGTTGTTTAGATGGCTAGAAACGCGTTAGACAATATTAGATTATGTTTCTGTAAACCTATCACACCTTGGGTAGGTTGGTATGGTTGTTAGAAAGGAGTTTGGAGGCCTAATTTGGCTTTCCGTAGTGCTCTAGGGCACAAAATTGCAAATTACAGAAGGGACCCCCGCCCCGGTGGGCCCCCAGTGCAAAAACCCCCGCCCCGACGGAGGGGTAGTCCGCTAAGACGAATTTTGAAAAAAAAACTGACAGAACATGTTTTACT
This sequence comes from Panax quinquefolius, assembly GCA_020205615.1. Classification (NCBI taxonomy): domain Eukaryota; kingdom Viridiplantae; phylum Streptophyta; class Magnoliopsida; order Apiales; family Araliaceae; genus Panax; species Panax quinquefolius. The sequence continues at coordinate 65,702,977 of CM035157.1, forward strand.
AAAATGAGCATAACGTTTTTGTACGAACTCCGATTGATGCGATTCAAGATGATTCGGAACGAGGACGAATAGGCATATAACTTTTATTCTTTAAGTTTTTGAATTTGAAATCGTTATGAAGGGTCAACATGGCTATCTTTAGGACTATTGTGTATTTGGAGGCAATCGGAGGGTGTCGGGATGCGCGAATGCAAGTGCAATCCTTTGTGTATTAGTATATGTAAAATTCCAAATTTTACGAATAAAGATTTAAATTTCTCGAATTATTTTTTTATGGTGTGGATTTAATATAATGTTATAGTTGTGGGTAATATTTATAAATTTTGCAAAGTACGCAAGTTGTTATATTATATTCGATTGGTCGGGGAATATTCTTTGTGTCGGGAAATATTCGTACGACGGCACAATCATTGGTGGACCCCACAACGGAATTATTATCGGATTGAGAAAATGACAAAAATATTTTTATGAAAATAACGTCGGAAGTTTTACTGTTATCTTCGTTGAAACACTTTCGGTGTTAAAAACAAGAATACGCTGGCGTGGTTGCATAGTAGCACACGGTATTGATTATTGATGCTTACGTGATAAGTCACTCAGTTTTGTTCAATTATTACTACAGTAGTTGCTGCATAGTGTGACGCCCCCAAAACAGGTATACATCACCCATCTTGAGTCGCCAAATACATGCTACAAAATTCAAATACAACTTAATAATACAGCAGTCATGTAAACAATATGACAAAACATAAACTACGAGTTTTAATAAGAATATTGTCATCTAGACAATATCCACACTCAAAGGAGTCCTCATTACATTTACTATCACACTATTTAATAGAATAGTGAGGACTACTAATGCTATCATCCGACATTAATCCGCTCTCCCAGACTCGTCCCAAATTTATATTCTCATTTCAAGAGAAAATGAAGGAAAGGGTGAGCTCAACTAGCCCAAAGAAGAAATATTATGACTAAGATAATGCAAAATAAATTATCATTAGTCTTCAACAATGTTAAACTGATAAAATACAATAGACATCAAGTTTAACTGCAGCGGAACAAACAATCCATTAGAGGAGTCAAGTAGAGAATAAAATCTACTATCTTCTATGATTTAAAAGGTTTTTCATCACTTTTATCGCTGAGACTCAGCTTAATAAATAATCCACATTATCAAATCATCCCTGCTGTAAGACCCCGAAATTTTTTTAAATAAAAAGGAATTTCCTTTATTTATTATTTTGAAATAGTAAGGGTTGATTTGATTAATGTGGATAGTTAAGGGTTAAATACGCAAATATTTCAAAATAAGCAAGTGGTTATAAAATATTCATTTTTTGTCGGGGAATATTCGTTTGGTCGTGGAATATTCGTACTGTCGGGGAATATTCGTACGACGGCGCAGCCATGTGTGGGCCCCATAACGGAAAGCGATTGGATGAGGAAAATGACAAAGTTTGGGTGGTTATAAATAACGACGTAGTTGTTACCGTTAAGACTGTTGGAATACCCGGTGGTTAATATACAGTAATACGCGTGGTTGCACGCGAGTAACACCAGATTGCATGTATTGTTGAATTATTGATTAAATGCGTAAGATGGCACTACTCAATAATTTTCACAAGAATTCTTATCGCTCAATATTTTATTTTATTGATTCAATAATTGTCTTGCGTTGATATTTTATATTATTGTTGTTCAATAATTGTCATCGCACATATTTTCCCATTATCGGATCAATAATTCATATTATTTGAATAATATTATTAGATAACATTATTGGCAATGTCTAGAAAGTTCTCGCTCTAAGGAGAGGTTTGGTCACCTAATTGCGCTACCAATGAAGGAGAGATCCTTATTGAAAGCCCCTCTTCCTGGGAACTACTGGTTGTCATAAATGTGATTCTCGTAATATTATTTGTGAATAATTAATTATTGATTCATATGATAAGGAAATATTTATTTTATATGAATATAAATGATGGATTTATTTATGTGGTTATTAATGAAGGAATTATTGTTGAGGTGTTTTATCGTTGGAGGTATTAAAAATCAAATCGGGGTTTTGAGATATATTATGGGGTTATAATTTTTAATCCGACCGTTGGATTGTGGTAATTTTTGGGTATGTTATACATACATAAGTTGAGTATATGTCCACAAATTTTGAACCGTTAAAAATGCACGAATGATTTGTTGTGAATTTTAAGAGGTGTCTGATTCGAAAATTAGGTTTATAATTGATTTTGGTGGAAAATTCTAGAATTGAGTGGGCCCCACTTGTGGTTGGTGAAAAAATGTGCTGAATTTTATTTCAAATGTGGTGGGTGGCAATAGTAGCAGGTAAAGCCATCAGGTAGCAGGTCAAGTCTGCTTCGGCGGGCTAACATTTTCCTATAAATAGAGGGCTAAGTTAGAATTGAAAATCACACCAGAAACAAAGTTTTCTCTTTTTCTCTCTATATTATTGAGCGTATTTTGTGAGTATTTAGATACTTTGAGAGTTCTTTGTTCGAAGACAAGTTTCATTCAAAGATCACTTCCGCCTTTCCTTCCAAGCAATCTTGATTCTTTGAGGTAAGGGATATTATTTTTTTCGTAATGATATTATTTCTTCAATATCATTATCTTTGAAATGTTGATCTGAAGTTTTATCAAATTTGGAACTTTTTCATGTCTGGGTTACTATTCATGAGTTACTATTCACGAAGTTACTATTCATGAGTTACTATTCACGAGTTACTATTCACGAGTACTATTCATGAAGCGTGAAAATGTTTTTTTTGGAATTTCTATCTTTTGGTGTCTGAGTTACTATTCACGTATCTTGCCTATTCACGATACTGAAGACTATTCACGTATCGGCACTATTCATCGGAAAATAAAATTTCTTCTTTTCGTCCAAAATATCTATTCGGATACTAGCTTTGATTGTATCCATGTTTTGATCATTCTCAATTTTACACCACTATGATTATTTTTGAGGTATTTTTGACGGATAAAACCAAGTACTAATCCTTAATCCTTAATCCTTGTCATTTTGTTTCAATCGGATTCGTTCTTTAAAATATTTTTCATCATCCTCGCCTTAAATGATGATATTATTGAATATCTTTGGCTCCGTAGTGCAAAGATGAATGATTTCTGAAGAATATCTTTGGCCTCAGAGTGCAAAGATGAACAGTGTTTAAATGAACATGACCGATCGATGAATATCTTTGGCCTTTAGTGCAAAGATGAGCGGTGTTTAAATGAACATGACCGATCGATGAATATCTTTGGCCTTTAGTGCAAAGATGAACAGTGTTGAGATGAACATGACCGATTGATGAATATCTTTGGCACAGTAGTGCAAAGATGAATATTTGATTTGAGATGAATATTGATTGATGTTACTGAGGATAAAATATTGATGATGGACCGTTAAATTCATAGATTATAGTAGATTTCATTCTCTACGTAACTCTTCTATGAATTATTATTTCATTGCGAATATTGATCCGAAACTTGTTGTCTATTGTATTCTATCGATTTTTCCCCGTTGGAGACTAACGATAATTTGTTGTATATTATCTTAGTCATAATATTCTTTACTGGGCTAGTTGAGCTCACCCTTTTCCTTGTTGTTCCATTTTTCTTCTCAGGAGGCGAGAATGTAGCGAGTACTAGTCGGGGTATGGAATGAAGGTTCTAGAGAGAGTTGTTTAGTAGTCCTCACCATTTTTGTAAAATAATGAATCAATAATTATGATGGGGATTTATTTGCATGTGGATATTGTCTAGAAGACAATATTATATTTAAACTCATTAAGATATATTGTCGTATTTCACACGACATTTGTATTATTGAAGTTGTAGTTTGCTTTTTGTACCATGTATTTGGCGACTCAGAATGGGTTGGATGGAATGGACCTATTTTGGGGTTGTTACAGTTGGTATCAGAGCTTAGGGATATGATCTCTGGCGGAGATCGGGGAATAAAACTAGGAGGGGAGAGACGAGTAAATCCTTCGCTAGTGTGTCCTACCTAAGCTTATTTGTTGGTTGGTCATATTATAGGGGTATTATGTGATTTGTTAATTTATTTAATTAACCCTTGTTTTATGATAGTTTTTTTAGAATGGTCACTTTGAACGTTAACAATGGAGTGAATGAGATCGTGAAGACACCTCTAATCGCCAACCGTGATAATGTGATGTCGGTGAAGAAGGAATTAGAGATATCCATGTGGTGAGTGAAGAATTGATAGTTGCACCTTAGATAATCGCAGAGGTAACAAATGAGAGTGAGGAAGAAGAGGAAGAAGAGGTACCAAGAGAGTTTATTAGAGGTATTTTATGATCGAAATATAGAATTACAAAATCGTATTCATGAGTTAGAAGAGCAAAGCTAAAGAATTGCAGCGATCGTGGAGCAAAAGGATGCAACGATTCAAGCTTGTGTTACCCGATCGTGATGCTTGAATGAAGCACTCTTTGGCGAGTATAAGATGATAAAGTCGGAATCGAAATGAAAGAAGAAATAACCGAACGAGTGAGAATGAGTGATGCATGGGTAAAAGCGCACATCGACGCGTTGATATTATGGAAAGAGATGTCCAATCTAAAAAGAGAAGATTTAACGATGACGGAAGAAGACGTCGGCAAAGAACATCAAGACCATCAACAAATTCTAGGGAAGAGAACGATCGCCAGCTAGATGCTACTGAGATGTGGAGAGGAGGGACATATAAGGTCAAATTGTTCAAAGCCTTCCAAGGTATGCTATAATTGTGGAAAGGAAGGACATATCGCTCGAGATTGTGCGATGGCGAAACCTAGTTCAATGGGACTGGTGACTCAAAAGATCGTCCCGTAAAAGTCAAAGTCAACGATTTCGGAAGAGCGCGTTTGTTGTGATCGGTCAAAATTGAGGAACCCGAACGAAGTTGGCACTCGTTAGTTAATTATAAATTCTTGCGAAGTATATACCTTACTAGATATTGGTTCTACCCATTCTTTTATCTCTCTTGCTTGCGCCAACGCTTTGAACTTGACTACGGAGAAATTAGACTTTGACCTATTTATGGAGAATCTGCTAGGAGAAACTTTCATTACATCTGTTGTTTAGAAATCTTGTTTGATTCAGTTGGCACTATCACATTACCCGTTAACCTTATTTCTATAGAGATATTTGCTTTTGATGTGATTTTAAGGTTAACTACTCATCATGCCAAATTGATTGCTTTTGTAAGGTTGTTAGTCTTCATATTCCTAAGCAACTCGTTATTCAATTCAAGCAATCAAACCATTGTAATCAAACATTTTCATATCAAGCCATGAAGTCATTCGTTTATTACGGATGTCAAGTTTTCTTAGTCCATGTTATGGATTTGAATAAAGACACGTCGATTTGAATAATATTCTGTTGTTATTGATTTTTCCCGATGTATTTCAAGAATTTCTTGGTTTACTCCCAAAGATCGATATTAAATTTTGTATCGACTTTGAACCCTAGACAAAACTCATTTCTAAAATCTCATATCGAATGGCTCCTATTGAACTTCGTGAGTTAAAAATTCAACTATAGAATTTGGTACTGAGCCTTTATCTTGTGACTTCCTTTGTGGAATTCACCTAAGCCGAACTCTCTGTAGGGGACGCCATATTCGTATGCGATAGTAAATCGATAGGTGTCATTGTGACGTGCTATCCAAGATTGGGATATGAGTCACAGCTTGAGAGCAACCTAAGTCGATGAATCGAAATACGTAGCTTTCAGGCTTAGTTGGTTATTATCGAGATTCGTTGAAGGATATTCTCGAATCGCTATTCCGTTAACTTAGCCGACTCGAAAAGATACAAAATTCATATGGAGCGAGGAATGCGAGAAGATTTTCCAAGAGCTCAAGAGGCGACTCATTTCGCACATATTCTAACCATACCATCTTGGAAAAGCGAACGTGGTAGTGACGATTGAGTAGAAGATCGATATCTGATCTGAGTACGATATTGTCAAAGACTCATTTCAGTATAACTTACAAATATTAGAGATGGAGATGAAAACTCTAGGTACCCACGTGATGATATACTGAGTATAATCGACTTTAGTTAAAAGTTAAAGTCGCTTTCAAGCCACCGGCTTGAGCCGATGCGTATGAAGAGAAAAGTACAAGAAAGAGCTATTCCTAAGGAGCGAGAATTGATGAAGAAGGAATACTTGAGTCCACTCTAGACTTTGTGTTCCTAACGACTCGATTTGAAGTACAAGATTATGATGGAGGCACACAATACGCCATTTGCAATCCATCTCGAAGTACTAAAATGTATCGTGATCTTCGACATACATTTTGGTGGAATAATATGAAGAGAGAGATTGCAAAGTTTATCTCGATGTGTTTAACTTGCTAACGTGTAAAGGCGAGCATCTAGTACCTAAGGGTCCGTTGCAAACCACTTGAGATTCCTAATGGAAGTGGGAACACATTACTATGAATTTCGTTCACGGGTCTTCCTACGGTTTCTCAAGGCATCAATGCTATTTGGGTTATTGTTGATAGATTAACCAAGTCTGCTTTCATTTCTTGCCGATACGGAGACTTATTCCTTGAACGTCTTGCTAGTATATGCGTAAATGAGATCGTGAGGTTGCATGGCATGCCAAGATCCATAGTTTTGGATCGTGACCCAAGATTCACTTCATGATTTTGGGTTAGAAAGCTATGGGCACGAATTTACGATTCTGATTTGGCATACCATCCTCAAACCGATGGGCAATCGAAAGGACTACTCAAACTCTTGAAGATATATTAAAACTCGTGTCCTAGATTTCAAAGGAAGTTGGGATAAGTACTTGCCATTGGTGGAATTCTCATACAACAATAGTTATTAAACAAATATAGGCATGGTTCCATTCAAGTATTATATGGACGAAAATGTCGCTCTCCAATATGTTGGGATGAGGTGGGTGAAGCAACATTGTTGGGACCCGAAAGTTAAGACGTATGACTCACCGAAAAGATCCAAATGATTCGACAACGATATCTGAAACGGCAAAGATCGACAAAAAGAGTTATGCGGATCTTCATCGAAAGGACGTGGAATTTAGTGTAGGGGTATCATGTATTATCATGAGTTGCTCCATGGAAGGGAGTTACAAGATTTGGGAAGTGAGGAAAGCTCAATCCACGATTTATTGGTCCATTTCAAATTCTTGACCGAGTAGGAAATGTAGCCTATAGACTCGCGCGTTACTCCGAGTATGTCTCGTGTTCATAATGTGTTTCACATATCTCATTTCAGAAATATGTGAAAGACCCGAACCACGTTATAGAGTTAGAACCGACGAGATAGCCAAGACTTAACGTATGAGGAGGTACCTATCAAGATCTTGGATAGGAAGGAGCATGTCCTACGCTATGAAAGGTCATACCACAAGTTAAAGTTTTGTGGAGGAATCATGCTTTATAGAGGAAATGACCGGGAATTGGAAACGGAAATGAAAGCGAGGTATCCTCACCTTTTCAAACACCAGTATCGTCACGCCAATTTCGAGGACGAAATTTCATAAGGAGGGAGGTTGTAAGACCTCAAATTTTTTAAATAAAAGGAATTTCCTTTATTTATTATTTTGAAATAGTAAGGGTTGATTTGATTAATGTGGATAGTTAAGGGTTAAATACGCAAATATTTCAAAATAAGCAAGTGGTTATAAAATATTCATTTTTTGTCGGGAATATTCGTTTGGTCGTGGAATATTCGTGATCGCTCAGAATATTCGTATGACGACGACAGTACCATGTGTGTGGGCCCCATAACGAAAAAGATTGGATGAGGAAAATGACAAAGTTTGGGTGGTTATAAATAACGACGTAGTTGTTACCAATTAAGACCGTTGGAATACCCGGTGGTTAATATACGAATACGCGTGGTTGCACAAGAGAGCACACACCAGATTACAAGATATTGTTGAATTATTGATTCATGCGTAAGATGGCACTACTCAATAATTTTCACATGAGTTACCGCTCAATATTTTATTTTATTGATTCAATAATTGTCAAGGTTGATATTTTATATTATTGTTGTTCAATAATTGTCATCGCACAAAGATTTCCCATTATCGATCAATAATTCATATTATTTGAATAATATTATTAGATAACATTATTGGCAATGTCTAGAAAGTTCTGCTCTAAGGAGAGGTTTGGTCACCTAATCATGCGCCACCAAGAAGGAGAGATCCTTATTGAAAGCCCCTCTTCCTGAACTACTACATTGTCATAAATGTGATTCTCGTAATATTATTTGTGAATAATTAATTATTGATTCATATGATAAGGAAATATTTATTTTATATGAATATAAATGATGGATTTATTTATGTGGTTATTAATGAAGGAATTATTGTTGAGGTGTTTTATCGATTTTATCGAGGTATTAAAAATCAAATCAGGGGTTTTGAGATATATTGCGGGGGTTATAATTTTTAATCCGACCGTTGGATTGTGGTAATTTTTGGGTATGTTATACATACATAAGTTGAGTATATGTCCACAAATTTTGAACCGTTAAAAATGCACGAATGATTTGTTGTGAATTTTAAGAGGTGTCTGATTCGGAAATTAGGTTTATAATTGATTTTGGTGGAAAATTCTAGAATTGAGTGGGCCCCACTTGTGGTTGGTGAAAAAAATGTGCTGAATTTTATTTCAAATGTGGTGGGTGGCAATAGTAGCGTGTGTAAAGCCATCGTGTAGCAGTCAAGTCTGCTTTTACGGGCTAACATTTTCCTATAAATAGAGGGCTAAGTTAGAATTGAAAATCACACCGTAAACAAAGTTTTCTCTCTTTCTCTATATATTATTGAGCGATTTTGTGAGTATTTAGATACTTTGAGAGTTGTTGTTCAAGATAAGTTTCATTCAAAGATCACTTGAGCCTTTCCTTCCGGCAAGTCTTGATTCTTTGAGGTAAGGGATATTATTTTTTTCAGTAATGATATTATTTCTTCAATATCATTATCTTTGAAATGTCGATCCAAGTTTTTATCAAATTTGGAACTTTTTCATGCTCTGGGTTACTATTCATGAGTTACTATTCACGAGTTACTATTCATGAGTTACTATTCACGAAGTTACTATTCACGAGTACTATTCATGAAGCGTGAAAATGTTTTTTTTGTGGAATTTCTATCTTTTGGTGTCTGAGTTACTATTCACGATATCTTGGACTATTCACGATATCTGAAGACTATTCACGATACGACACTATTCATCTGAAAATAAAATTTCTTCTTTTCGTCTAAAATATCTATTCGGATACTAGCTTTGATTGTATCCATGTTTTGATCATTCTTGAATTTTACACCACTATGATTATTTTTGAGGTATTTTTGGACGTGGATAAAACCAAGTACGAATCCTTAATCCTTAATCCTTGTCATTTTGTTTCACCGGATTCGTTCTTTAAAATATTTTTCATCATCCTCGCCTCTTAAATGATGATATTATTGAATATCTTTGGCCCGTAGTGGTCAAAAGATGAATGATTTCTGAAGAATATCTTTGGCTGTAGTGCAAAAGATGAACAGTGTTTAAATGAACATGACCATCGATGATGAATATCTTTGGCCTTTAGTGCAAAGATGAGCAGTGTTTAAATGAACATGACCGATCGATGAATATCTTTGGCCTTTAGTGCAAAGATGAACAGTGTTGAGATGAAATACGACCGATTGATGAATATCTTTGGCCTCAGAAGTGCAAAGATGAATATTTGATTTGAGATGAATATTGATTGATGTTACAGGGATAAAATATTGATGATGGACCGTTAAATTCATAGATTATAGTAGATTTCATTCTCTACGTAACTCTTCTATGAATTATTATTTCACCGCTAATATTGATCTCAAACTTGTTGCCTATTGTATTCTATCGATTTTTCCCTCGTTGGAGACTAACGATAATTTGTTGTATATTATCTTAGTCATAATATTCTTTACCGGGCTAGTTGAGCTCACCCTTTTCCTTGTTGTTCCATTTTTCTTCTCGTGAGGCGAGAATGTAGCGAGTACTAGTCGGGGTATGGAATGAAGGTTCTAGAGAGAGTTGTTTAGTAGTCCTCACCATTTTGTAAAATAATGAATCAATAATTATGATGGGGATTTATTTGCATGTGGATATTGTCTGAAGACAATATTATATTTAAACTCATTAAGATATATTGTCGTATTTCACACGACATTTGTATTATTGAAGTTGTAGTTTGCTTTTTGTACCATGTATTTGGCGACTCAGAATGGGTTGGATGGAATGGACCTATTTTGGGGTTGTTACACCTGCACTATAGCCCAAGAATATTATTTAGTTTCACGACCACGAATTATCCATGCACTACGGGCCAAAGATAATTGTGTTTTCATCAACGGTCCTGATCATGCTATAAAATAATTCATCTTTGCTCCCTTGGCCGAAGAGAATCCATAGCCATAATCATACCAAAAATTGTCCAACAATGCACTATGGGACAATTAGGACTTTTTCCACATCATTTGTAACATTACGGTCATGATTATACCGAATAATCCCTGGTCATAATCATACCAAGTCCATTTATGCACTACAGGCCACAGATGACTTTCAACATAATATAAACATGAGGATGATGACAATGACATAATAATTCAATAAAACAAGTTCAAGAATTAATTTATACAGGAACTAATAACGTCCAAATTATCAACATGATACTTCTTTGTAGAGTAAAATTCAAGAATGCTCAGAAGAATATTTTCATGAAAAGATACTGGATGAAGCGCGGATATCAAGGATAGTCCACTAATTTCATGGAGTATAGTAGTCAAAACTTTAACCAGCTGAGTATAATAAAGAATGGAATAACAAAAGAAATCACCATGAATGCGGTGCCTGCATGATATGCATTATTCTAACGTAATAATAAATAATCTAAACTGTGTCAAAGCGTAATAATGCACCCCAAGCGAGATATTCCAATGTAATAATAAAGAATGGAATAACAATGAAATCACCATGCATGCGGTATTGCAGATGTAGACAAAGTTATTCCAATGTAATAATAAATAATGTAACCGTCCCGCCCAAAGAAAACGCATGCAGATGTGATATTCCAAATGTAATAATAAAGAATGGAATAACAATGTAAATCACCATGTATACGGTGATTGTGATGTATAAAGTTATTCCAATAGAATAATAAATAATGGAACCAGTCCCACAGAAAACGCACATACATACATGATATTCCAATGTAATAATAAAGAATGGAATAATGTAAGAATTTCACCAAGTATAGGGTAGCTCACAGATACAAAAGTTATTCCAACAAAATAATAAATAATGGAATAATGTAAGAATTTCACCAAGTATACTAGTGAATCACAGATATCAAAGTTATTCCAATGTAATAATAAAGAATGGAATAATAGAAATTCTCTTCATGAATATGAAAAAAAAATAATATCCCTTACCTTATAAAGAAGAGTACTCCGATGGTAGGGCGGGGATATACTTGAAGAAACTTGCACTACGCTCAAAGCTTTCTTAAACGCTAAAGAAATATGCTTAAGATTATAGAAGAAGAATTCTCTCTACAGTTTCTCTCTCTAGAGTTTCAGTGAATTTGTAAGAAATAATGAAGGAATAAGCTTCTATTTATAGAAGAATGGATCGAATAGTAACCAATCCATGAACTATCCAAATTGATTTACTTTTAAATGAGATTTCATTCCGTATTGGTTTACAATAAAATATAATATATTCTATTTATAATCTAATAAAACGAATAACTTTATAAAAGTATTATGTTTTATATAAAAAGATTTTACTATGCAAAAACACTATGCAGTACTATGCAACACTATGCATAATAAAATATAATATATTCTATTTATAGAATAACTTTATAAAAGTATTCTGCTTTTATATAAAAATATTTTACTATGCAAAACACTATGCATAATAGAATATAATATATTCTATTTATAGAATAACTTTATAAAAGTATTCTATTTTATATAAAAAGCTTTTCCGCTTTTATTACATTAATAATATCAATAAAACAAAACCGAGTGACTTATCACGTAAGCATCAATAATCAATACCGCAGTGCTACTACTTGTCCACGCCAGACATCGCATTTTTAACACCGAGTGTTTCAATAGTATTAACGGTAAATCTTCCGCCATTATTTTCATAAAAATATTTTTGTCGTTTTCTCAATCCGATAATAATTCCGTTGTGGGGTCCACCAACGATTGTGTCGTCGTACGAATATTCCCCGGCACAAAGAATATTCCCCGACCAATCGAATATAATATAATAACTTGCATACTTTCCAAAATTTATAAATATTACCCACATCTATAACATTATATTAAATCCACACCATAATATTCAAAAAAATAAAATTCGACAAATTTAAATCTTTATTCATAAAATTTGGGATTTTACAATCTCCCCTCCTTATGAAATTTTGCCCTCAAAATTTACGTACGTACCTGGTATGCCGAACAGATGAGGACACTTCGTCCGATTCTAACTCTTGAGGTATACCCTTTGAGTGTTGAATACATTCCAGGATTTTAACAGGTACATCTTCATACGTTAAATTATCCGCTCTCTCGTCCGGTTCTAAATCAATAATGTGGTTCGGGTCGTCCACATATTTATGTAACATCGATATGTGAAAAACGTTATGAACACGCGACATACTTGGCGGTAGAATGAGTCTATAAGCCACAGTTCCTACTTGGTCGAGGATTTCAAATGGGCCAATTAAATCGAGGGTTGAGATTTCCTCTCTTCATCAATTCTTGCTTCTAAAATAACGCCCTCTTGAACCATCTTTTTTCACATTCATCAGCTTCGGGTGTGTAGTTTGAGCGGCTTTAACTATCGATTAAAGTTGATTCTACTCGTATATTCGTTATCTTCACGTAGTTTCGTATATTCACACTCATAAACGCATATGATCTTCTATTCAACGCGTCAGCTACCACGTTCGCTTTTCCACGATGGTATTGAATGGTACGATCGTAATTTTCAACAGCTCGATCCAACGTCTTTGGCGCATGTTACGTTCGTTTTGGGTGAAGAAAATATTTGAGGGTTTAAGAAATGGGTTTTGTACTGGGGTCAGTACAAAATTCGATTTCACGCTCTAGGGGTAGGCTAAGAAGTCTTCAAGAATACGTCAGGAAATTTATAAACAATAGAAATATCATTCACAACTGTGACTCTCATCCAAGACTTGGATAACACATCACATTGATACCTATCAACTTGCCATCGTCATTCACGACGTCGCCACTGTAAAGTCCGGCCGCATTCATTCCACACAAGGAAGTCAACAACGAAAGGATCGGGGCTCTTTACTTATGGCTTGTTATGACAATGATTGACTTTAGTGGTTTGGTTGCTTGAATTCGCATAATAGGTTGGTTAGGATATGAAAGCTAACAACCTTACTAAAAGCATGATGAGTAGTTAAGCAATCAATTCCTAAAATCACATCAAAGGCAAGTATTTTCAAAGAGATAAGATCGACAGGTAACGTGAAAGTGTTTATTTGAATCAAACAAGATTTATAAATAGTGGAGGTAACGAAGGTTTCTTTCAACTAAGTTTCAACAGATAAATCAAAGTCTAACTTCTCCAGAGTTAAATTCAAACATTGAACACAACTAGGTGAAATGAAAGAGTGAGTAGAACCGGTATCTAACACGGTATATACTTCACAAGAGTTTATGATTAACTTACCCGTGATAATTTTATTCAGGTTCCTCGTCACGAAAAAAAAACGCTCTCTCTTAAACTACCGGCTTTGGCTTATCTGGGACATCCTTTGGCATCACCATCCCAGCTGGACTTGACTTCACCATACGACAAAATCGAGCTAGGTGACCTTCTCTTCTGCAATTAAAACACGCTTTGGATTGCTGCGTACAGTTTGGACGGATGTGTCCCTCCTGTCCGCATTTGAAACATACGACCAGTGGTCGTTCTTCTTCTTTTAAAATGGGTGCTGGTGCTGTTGTCTTTCCATCATTATTGAACCTTCTCTTCTTGAAATTTCCACTTCTATTATCTTGGCCATGATTACCACCGAAGTGGTTACCATTCTTGGCATGATAATTTCCCCCATGATGGTTATCATTATTCCGATGACCGTTGCCACCGGTATGACTATTATCGTGTTGTTGGTCGTTACATTTTGGTTGTTCTAACTCATTATCGCGCTCCAATAACTGAGCCCTATTCACAACATCTGAATATAAACAAGGTTTATGAGAAATGAGGTATTGACGTATATCAGGTTTCAAACCTCTTAGAAACATTCGCGTCATTCGCTCCTCGTTATCGACCACATGGGATGTAAACTGGGATAACCCCGTAAACTTAGCCTCGTATTGTGATAAGGTCATATTATTTTGCTCCATTGCTTATCTCAACATTTTTAGATGCCATTTTCAAACACTGTCACAAAATAAGGGTTAATTGACATATCACATATTATCCCTATACTCTGACCGACCAATTAAATACAAAATAAACTTAGGTAGGTCATACTAGCAAAGAAATTCCCCGTCTCTCCCCTCCTAGTTCTTCTCTCACATCTTTGCCAGGGATCATATCCCTAAGCTTTGATACCAACTGTGACACCCCCAAAACAGGTATACATCACCCATCTTGAGTTGCCAAATACATGGTACAAAATTCAAATACAACTTAATAATACAGCTGTCATGTAAACAATACGACAAAACATAAACTGAGAGTTTTAAAAAGAATATTGTCATCTAGACAATATCCACACTCAAAGGAGTCCTCATTACATTTACTATCACACTATTTAACAGAATAGTGAGGACTACTAATGCTATCATCTGGACTGTCAATCCGTTCCCCGACTCGTCCCAACTATATTCTCATTTCCTGAAGAAAACAGTGAAGGAAAGGGTGAGCTCAACTAGCCCAGTAAGAAATATTATGACTAAGATAATGCAAAATAAATTATCATTAGTCTTCAACAATGTTAAACTGATAAAATACAATAGACATCAAGTTTAACTGCAGCGGAACAAACAATCCATTAGAAGAGTCAAGTAGAGAATAAAATCTACTATCTTCTATGATTTAAAAGGTTTTTCATCACTTTTATCACGAGACTCGACTTAATAAATAATCCACATCATCAAATCATCCCCACACTACGTGCCAAGGATATTATTTAGTATCACGACCACGAATTATCCATGCACTACGGGCCAAAGATAATTGTGTTTTCATCAACCATCCCCGATCATGCCATAAAACAATTCATCTTTGCTCCCTCGCGTAAGAGAATCCATAGCCATAATCATACCAAAACTATCCATCAATGCACTACGGACAATGAGGACTTTTTCCACATCATTTGTAACATTACTACCATGATTATACCGAATAACCCCGGTCATAATCATACCAAGTCCATCTATGCACTACAGCCACAAATGACTTTCAACATAATATAAACATGAGGATGATGACAATGACATAATAATTCAATAAAACAAGTTCAAGAATTAATTTATCACAGAACTAATAACGTCCCAAATTTTCAACATGATACTTCTTTGTAGAGTAAAATTCAAGAATGCTCGTAAGAATATTTCCATGAAAAGATCTTCGGATGAAGCGCAAATATCAAGGATATTCCACTAATTTCATGGAGTATAGTAGTCAAAACTTTAACCAACTGAGTATAATAAAGAATGGAATAACAAAAGAAATCACCATGCATGCGGTACTTTGCATAGACATGTTATTCTAACAGAATAATAAATAACGGAACTAGGTCAGGCTCAATACGCACCGACAGGATATTCCAACAGAATAATAAAGAATGGAATAACAACAGAAATCACCATGCATGCGGTACTTCTCATACACAAGTTATTCCAACAGAATAATAAATAACGGAACCAGGTCAGGCGAAATTCGCACCGACAAGATGTTCCAACAGAATAATAAAGAATGAAATAACAATAGAAATCACCATGCATGTGGTACTTCGCATAGACAGGTTATTCCAACAGAATAATAAATAACGAAACCAGGTCCGGCGTAAAATGCACATACATGATATTCCAACAGAATAATAAAGAATGGAATAAAAGAAGAATTTCACCAAGTATAGGGTAGCCCGCATATACAGGTTATTCCAACAAAATAATAAATAATGGAATAACAGAAGAATTTCACCAAGTATAGGTTAAACCGCGTATACATGTTATTCCAACAGAATAATAAAGAATGGAATAATAGAAATTCTCTTCATGAATATGAAAAAAAAAATATCCCTTACCTTATAAAGAAGAGTACTTCGACGGTAGGGCGGGGATATACTTGAAAAAACTTGCACTACGCTCAAAGCTTTCTTAAACGCTAAAGAAATACACTTAAGATTACAGAAAAAGAATTCTCTCTACAGTTTCTCTCTCTAGAGTTTTAGTGAATTCGTAAGAAATAATGAAGGAATGAGCTTCTATTTATAGAAGAATGGATGAATAGTAACCAATCCATGAACGGTCCATATTGATTTACTTTTAAACCGGACGGTCCAGATTGGTTTATAATAAAATATAATATATTCTATTTATAATCTAATAAAACGAATAACTTTATAAAAGTATTATGTTTTATATAAAAAGATTTTACTATGCAAAACACCATGCAGGCACTATGCAACACTATGCATAATAAAATATAATATATTCTATTTATTGAATAACTTTATAAAAGTATTCTATTTTATATAAAAATATTTTACTATGCAAAACACTATGCATAATAGAATATAATATATTCTATTTATAGAATAACTTTATAAAAGTATTCGCTTTATATAAAAAGCTTTTCTATTTTATTACATTAATAATATCAATAAAAAAAAGTTTACTTATCACGTAAGCATCAATAATCAATACAAGAAGTGCTACTACGCAACCAATGCCAGACATCGCATTTTTTTTTAACACTGAGTGTTTCAACAGTATTAACGGTAAATCTTCTGCAGTTATTTTTATAAAAATAATTTTGTCGTTTTCTCAATTCGACAATAATTCCGTTGTGGGGTCCACCAATGATTGTGTCGTCGTACGAATATTCCCCGACACAAAGAATATTCCCCGACCAATTGAATATAATATAACAACTTGCATACTTTGCAAATTTTATAACCCACAACTATAACATTATATTAAATCCACACCATAATATTAAAAAAATTCAAGAAATTTAAATCTTTATTCGTAAAATTTGGGATTTTATACATAGTATCTCACGTTATTAGATTCAATTATTGTTTATTGTTATATATATATGAGTTTTGTTTTATTAGTATTATTAATGTAATAAAATGTAAAAGCTTTTATATAAAACAAAATACTTTTATAAAGTTTGTAACATTCTAAAATTTTAATTGTGATATTAAATATTTATTGAATTATTTAAATAGTTAATGGATATGTTTATTGTTGAATAAATAATTGTTCAAATTTGAATTGATGTGGTTAATTATTTGTTAAATAAATAATTAAGGAAAATTAATTATTTTGCTAATTTAATTTGATTATTAAGTTAGAGAATTTTGATTAATTGAATTACTATTCTTTTTATTGGAATTTGTAAATTTAAAAGGATGTGTTAGTTGATTAAATAAAGTTATAATTATATAGAAAATTATAATTTTGTGGTATTGATTTATGTGTTAAAAAGGTATTTAATAAATTGCTTTTAGAATTAATTTAATTAAGTTGATGTGTGACAAATAACCTTGTTATAAACGAGTTACTAAAATAACTTAAAGGAGTTTTAATTCCGTTTTGCCAAACAAGGCCTAAGGTCTATTAAGTCTTTAATTTATTTGAGTTTTACCAAACAAGTTGTTAGGATTAATGGGTTATTTTGTTAGTGGTTAACCAAACAAGCCTTATGGCTTTTGATTTTTAAAACTCATATAACTTATATCAGTTATATGTTTTGTATTTATATTATATAATCAGTATATATTATATTCTATATACATTATTTGTTAAGTACGTTAGATAGAGAGAGAGAAGAAAAGAAAACTCAGGGGAAGAAGAAGAAGAAGAAGAAGAAGAAGAAGGGAAGAAGAAGAGAAGAAGAAGAGAAGAGAGGAAGAAAGGCTAGAGAGTGGAGAAATGCTTGTCAAGTAAAGAGATAGCCATCATCATCTTCTTCAAGGTTTCATCCTACCCTTTTTCTTTTATGTTTTCTAAAATTCTAGTTTTCTCTTCTCTAATTCTCTATAAATTCCTTGTGTAGAGATAAATTGTCGTTGTTATGTGGCTTTATATTGCATACTAGTGATGTTAAAACGATTTTCATAAGCTATAGTCAATAAATTGGTATTATGTATATGTTTGTGAAGAAAAATATTTTTACAGAGAGTTTTTATGAAAATTTATTGTTTAGCTTAAAGTAAAAATTGAGGGTGAATTAGTGGTTTAGTTGATAAATTGATCATTTAATTTGTTAGAGTATGTATAATCATTGATAAAGACACTTTGAATTAGTGGTTTTGGTTAAAAAAAACAAAAGTTACAATGTTGATTTTCATTGAAATATAAAAAAATGAGTTTTAGCCAAAAACAGTGAATTTGGGTGTGTTAATTTTGTTGTTTATGTTGTTGTATGGGTAGAATCATGTTTAGAGTTTGTGAAATATGTTTACATGAAGTTGTCGTATGATTTACATGCTTTTTGGTCTGTTAGAAACGAGCTTGTAGGCCAAAATTGGCTTTTTCTCTCTTTGTTGCTAAGGTTGTCGTAGAGGTTCGCAATTCAATTATGGCCTTGAACTTCTGAAGTACCTTTTGTAATATAGCAATACGCTTTGTCATTTTGTTCATGCATAAATGAGTCATTATACTTACACAATTGCAAATCATGAGCCACATTAGAAACTATAGCGCCACTGCCATGAAGTTAGCGAAAGGTCTGACAGTGTACTTTTTGTACACAAAATTTTAAGAAAAGTTATGTGATAATAGTAGGACTACTAAATGTTAATTTTAGTATATCTATACTATGAATAAGTATGTTATTAACGATTAACTTGTGATATAACTCGATTATGTGATTAAAAATTCAATTTTAAATGATGAACGTACTTAGTTATGTTTGTAAGATGGTAATGACTAATTATGTCATGATGACATATGTTTATAGGATATTGTGGTTTGAATTGTTCGATTTAGTCCACGAACAAGGCAAGTTCTCTAACTCTACTTTTGTAATTGGAATTAATTATTGTTCTCAATATAGTAATGCAAGTTTTCTAATTCTTTATCTTGTTGAACTATTTATTCAATTCAATCACTTAATAAATGATGCAAGCTTCCTAAACTTTGGTTTGATGTCGACAAGTTATTCTTGTATTTAACTTGTTGTTTAGCATGCGCAATTATTTATACTAATGTCGAGAAATTTTATCTTTCAAACTGTTATGCATGCTTAGTATTCAATTCTAATTAACCTTGACTTAATATTGTTCAAGCAAGGCATGTTATAGTTATTCAAAGTATATGTTATTAGATTATTCCTAAAGCATGATTTTGATTTACCATGTTGATTCAATCACGATTATTTTGTAATATGATGTTATGAATTCAACTAGTCCTCTAGTTGATGATCGTTGAACTTCAGTTTTGATGAGCCTTCGTTGGCAGTTATTATTGTTATTCTCATGTTGATTCATTGTTATATCCAGTGAGCAATTGTTTTGCTCACTCTTGCATATTTTAAAACTCATTGCAGCTAAAGAAAAGAAGGTAGATGAACCTTCGTCTAGCAAAGGAAAGGGAAAAGTGTGCAAGTGATGAAGATTTGTAATTTTACTTTGATTGAGATGTTAGATTTATATTATGATGATCTTAGACTTGGTGTAATGATGTTTATTTAATTTTTGCATTGAATGATTGTAATTAAAGGTTAGATAACCTGGGAGATTTTATTATGTAACCCTTCAATGGGAAATGTTTTATTTATCCATTTTTATTGTGATTGGGTAGTTAGATATGAATGTTTGATTAAGTGAACACCAGATCTTGTAGGAATGAAGTACCTGGATTTGGGGGTGTCACAGGTTGGTATCAAAGCTTTAGGTTATGAACCTTAGGTGGGGGAAAAGCCTTAGGAAGTAACCTTCGAAAGGATAGTGCTGATAAACTCTTATCGAGTTTTAAGGAAGAAGTAATAAAACACTTATGTGCTTATGTGTTTACGACTTATGTGTTCGTGAGTGTCGAGTAATGATGATTAATAACTAAAACTTAAAAATCTTGTTGTCAGGATGACTAATGTCGGAGAATCCAGTCAGGCTAGGGAGGAAGGACCTCAGATGCCTAGAGAGGAGGAATCTCATGATATTCAAGTGGTTTGGGAACAACTGCTTCCACGAGAGTCAGCTCCATTACTCGCAGTGGTCGAGGATGATGATGATGATGACGATGTAGAAACAGATGAGGAAGATTCCGTGGAGATGCCACAGACGGATGAAGAGGACGAGGAGGAAATTATTCCACTTAACTCGATAGCTGGCCGTATATACGATGAGGTGCATGACCGCAACGTGGAACTTCAAGATACTGTTGAGGAATTACAAGAGATAGTAGCTGAACAACAACAGACTTCAAGCAGACACGTAAGACGACGAGATTCAGGATTGAGAAGAACGACTGAACAATGTTGAAGAGAAGCTGGTTCACACTGAAAAAGAGAACAATCAAATGAGAGCAGAAGTTGCAGAGTTGAAGAGCAAGTTGAGAGAAGAATCTGCAAAAAGGGCAAGAGCCGAAGACGCATACAATGAAGCTTATCAACAAGCTGAAATAGCAAAGGGAGACGCACAAGCAAAGAGAAGGAAGATGGAAGAAATGGATAACGTGTTCAACACCGCGATCAATCGAGCTCAAGACCAGGTCATGGGTTATCCAATTCAGTTCGAGATGCTACCCTCGTTCATACTGGACCATCGAACCATGTTCCGAGTGATGGAAGAAGAGAGTCGTAAGGCTTTACAATATCTTAATAGGACATCGTAGGGAGTGTACTTGAGTTATGTTATGATAAATAATTTGTTAATCCTAAGTGTTATGCAACCTATGGGATATGATGATGATGTCCTCAAACTTTAGTAGTTCGTGTGGAAATAATGTAAGTAGTAGTGATGCTATTGATATGATGTTTTCAAAGAAGTTATGAATAAAAGTTATTATTTTCTTTATCCAAAGTGTTATGTGTTATGGAATGATTATTTTCATGGGGGCAAGTTAAGTAGAAATTACTTGAAAAGAGTTGAGTAATAATCTAATGAATGTATTCTTTTTAACAGAAAATGCCTCCAAGACGTCAACCACCCCGTCAGAGAACCACCGAAGGAACCAACAATGATAATGCTGAAACTAACTCTGTTCAACAGTTGGTGACGTTACTTCGACAGTGTAATCGCAAAATCAACCGCAGAATCAACCTCGTAATCAAGGTACTACGTTTAAGGACTTCAAGGCGGTTGGACCACCGAATTCCAGGGTCCATGAATCCAAATGAAGCACGCACTGGATCATGGAAATTGAGAAGGTTTTTGAGGTTGCTAGGGTAGAGGAGAATCAGAAGGCTGCTTTCGCAACGTTTATGTTGAAGGAGGAGGCTAGCTTTTGGTGGCAGGCCATCAAGACTCGGGAAGGACCAGGAGTAATGACCTGGGATAGGTTTAAGGAGCTGTTCTTCGAGACTTATTTCCCTGAGAGTTCGAAGAGTCAGCTGGAGGTTCAGTTTTTGGAGTTGAAGTAAGGAACAATGTCGGTGTCGGAGTATGTCACGAAGTTCAACGAGTTGGCGAGGTTTGTGCCATATCAGGTCAGCACAGACTAGCGCAAGGCGAAGAGGTTTGAGCAGGGATCAAACCTCAGTTTGTATGAAAGAGGGTCTCCCCCTTCCAATTGAAGACATTTGCAGCAGTGATGGAGAAGGCGATTCTCACTGAAAGTGGAGGTGATGCAATAACAAAGCATAATCAAGAGTAGAGAAAGAAGAAAAGTGAAGGTGAAGCTAAGAGTAGTGGTAATGGTAGTAATGGCAACAACCTGAAGAGGAAGTGGAATGGAAATGGAGGAGCTGGAAATCAGCAAAGAAACTAGCAAAATAAGAAGTTCGAACCATGTGCTACGTGTGGAAAGTTTCATAAGGGAGTGTGTCTGCTGGGGAAACGAATATGCTTCAATTGTGGCCAGGAGGGTCAGATCACCCCAAATTGCACTCAAGCTAAGAAGAATATGTGTTTCACGTGCGGATCCAAGGATCACTTTGCTCGTGAATGCCCCAAGAAGAGATCTGGGGAGACAAATGGGAGCAAGGGAAATGCTAGTGGAGGTGCGTTGGCTATTGCGGGACCAACAACAACAAATAAGCCCACAGCCAGAACCTTCAACATGATCACATAAGATGTTTGTGCAATCAAAGGATGTGGTGTCGTATTATCCCGATCAATGATATTGATGCTTATGTATTATTTGATTCAAAAAAGCTACTTGCTCATTTATATCTGATGAATTTGCTATGAGATTAGGATTGCCTAGTGAAGAATTGAATTTCCCTTTAAACATAGAAATTACGAATAAGGAAGTAGTTCCTGTTAGGTTTGTATACAAGAACTGTAGGGTGAACATTAAGGGGAATATTATGGTAGTAGATTTGATTTCGATCAGGCTAGGAGAGTTTGACGTTATTTTGGGAATGGATTGGTTGTTCAATTATGGAGCGATAATTGACTGTCAAAAGAAATGTGTAAACCTTATGACTCCGTCAAAGGTAGTATTCAATGGTAGTAAATTGCCTAGACAAATGATATGTCTGACGGTTATGCAGGCCAAAAAGTTGTTGAGTCAGGGCTGTGTGGGTTATTTAGCTTACATAGTCGATACTTAGAAGAAGGGTGCGAAACTGGAAGAAATACCAGTAGTTAGGGAATTTGTGGACGTATTTTCGGAGGACTTGCCAGGACTTCCGCCTGATAGAGAGATTGAGTTCGTGATCGACCTAGCACCAGGAACCACTCCGATATCGAAAGCCCCGTACAGAATGGCTCCGGTGGAGATGAAAGAACTGATGGTACAACTATAGGAGTTGTTGGACAAGAAATACATTCAGCCGAGTGTGTCACCATGGGGAGCACCGGTGTTATTCGTAAAGAAGAAGGATGGGTCAATGCGTCTTTGCATTGATTATAGAGAGTTAAACAAAGTCACTATTAAGAACAAATATCCTTCACGATAATAGGCGACTTGTTTGATCAATCAAGAGTGCTAGATATTTCTCAAAAATAGATTTGAGAAGTGGGTATCATCAATCGAAAGTAAGGAAGGAGGATGTACCAAAGACGGCATTCCTAACTCGGTATGGACATTACAAGTTTTTTGGTGATGTCTTTTGGTTTGACAAACGCCCGCAGCGTTCATGGATTTGATGAACAGGTGTTTAAACCATTTTGGACAAGTTTGTGGTGGTGTTTATCGATTTATATTCGGTGTACTCTAAAACTCAAGAGGAACATGTGGAACATTTACGCCTAATCTTTGAGACGCTAAAGAAAAAAAGTTCTATCGAAAATTCTCTAAACGTGAATTTTGGGTGAACGATGTACAATTTCTTGGGCACGTAATTGACAAGGATGGAATTTCAGTGGATCCATCAAAGGTTGAAGCTGTGATAAATTGGGAACAACCGAGAACTCCATCAGAAGTGAGAAGTTTCTTGGGATTAGCAGGGTATTACAGATGGTTTATCCAAGATTTTTCCAAGATTGCCACTCCGTTAACAAATTTAACGAGGAAATCTGTAAAATTTGTTTGGACGGAGAAGTGTGAAGAAAGTTTCCAAGAATTGAAAAAGAAGCTAAGTATGGCACCTGTGTTGTCATTACCAGATAATACAAGAAATTTTGTGGTGTATAGTGATGCTTCACACAAGAGATTAGGGTGTGTCCTTATGCAAAACGGTAAAGTCATCGCGTATGCATCAAGACAATTGAAAGATTACAAAACAGGGTATCCGACTCACGATTTAGAGTTGGCAACGGTTGTGTTTTCTCTGAAGATATGGAGACACTATCTCTACGGAGAGAAATGTGAGGTTTACACATACCATAAAAGTCTGAAGTATATTTTCACACAGAAGGACCTGAACATGCGACAAAGAAGATGGATGGAACTGAGAAAAGATTATGATTGCGAGATTTTTTATCATCCAGGCAAAGCAAACGTGGTTGCAGATGCCTTGAGTAGGAAAGGCAGAGAAAAGTTGATGTTGTTAACTGATAAGGAGGAGCTTATTACAGCAATGTCAAGGTTAGAGTTGGAAATCAAATTTCCAAGAGAATCCAATGAAAGATGTTACCAGATGGAAGCCAGTCCAACTTTGGTGGACAAAGTGAAGAACGCTCAACTGAAGGATGAGGAATGCAGAAAAAATTAGAGAAAGTGTGGTTGAGGGAAAAGAGGTGAAATACAGGATTGATACCGATGGAATGCTGAGATTTGACGGATGAATATGGGTTCCAGCAGTACCAGAGATTAAAGAAGAAATCTTAACCGAAGCTCATAACTCGAGATATTCAATTCATCCAGGAAGTACGAAAATGTGTCAAGATTTGCGGTGACATTTTTGGTGGCCAAATATGAAAAGAGACATTGCAGAATGCGTTGCAAAGTGCTTGACATGTCAGAGAGTCAAGGCCGAGCGTGAAAGACCAAGCGGGTTACTTTAACCGTTGGAGATACCGGAATGGAAATGGGAGCATATCACAATGGATTTTGTGGTAGGTCTTCCAACAACTCAGAAAGGATATGATGCGATTTGGGTGATAGTGGACAGATTGACAAAATCTGCACACTTTTTGCCAATAAAGATTAGATTCAATCTTGATCAGCTGGCAAAGTTATATGTTAAAGAGATCGTGTCGAGACATGGAGTTCTAGTGTCGATTGTGTCAGACCGAGATCCGAGGTTCACATTAAACTTCTGGAAGAGACTACAAGAATGTATGGGAACCCAGTTGCGAATGAGTACTGCATATCATCCGCAAATAGATGGCCAAAGCGAACAAATGATTCAGACATTGGAAGATATGTTGAGAGCATGCATCATGGATTTCAAAGGAAGCTGGGATGAACAATTACCGTTGGTGGAATTTGCTTACAATAGCAGTTATCACGCTAGCATAGGCATGCCG
The DNA here is from genome assembly GCA_020205615.1 of Panax quinquefolius. Lineage (NCBI taxonomy): Eukaryota > Viridiplantae > Streptophyta > Magnoliopsida > Apiales > Araliaceae > Panax > Panax quinquefolius. The sequence goes on from CM035157.1 coordinate 65,728,296, forward strand.
CCTTATGAAGCATTATATGACAGAAAGTGCAGAACTCCACCGTCTTTGGGATGAAGTCGGTGAACGCCAATTGTTAGGACCAGTAATCGTACAACAAATCACGAGGTTGTTAAATTCATCGTAACAAGATTGATAGTTTTGCCAAGATGTATACAAAAGAAATATCTTGATCAACACACATGCAATATCGTGCATTCGATGTAGGAGATTTCAGTATTCTAAAGGTTTCTCCTTGGAAGGAAAAAAATTCAATTTGGTAAGAAGGGAAACTAAGTCCAGATTTATTGGACCTTCAAAGTGTCAAAGCGAAAGGTTGGAGAGGTGGCTTACGAGGTAGCTCTCTACTCCAAAGTTGCAAAACATTCATAATGTTTTTTCACGTGTCGATGTTACGACCGTACAAACCTGATTACAAGCACGTGATTGAGTACGAACCATTGCAAGTTGAGAAAGACTTGTCCTATGAAGAGGTTCCTATCCAGATAGTCGACAGGAAAGAACAAGTGTTCAGGAATAAGGTGATACCTTCTGTGAAGGTAATTTGGAGGAACCACAATGTCGAAGAGGCTACGTGGGAACTCGAAGCTGAAATGATGAAGAATTACCCTGAGTTATTTGTCTAATTTGTGTCTTCGATTCTGGGGTCAGAATCTTTAAAAGTAGGGGAGAATGTGACGAATGAATTGTTTGAATTGTGATTCTAGGGACAGAATCCTTGTAAGGAGGGAGTGATGTAACATTCTAGAATTTTAATTGTGATATTAAATATTTATTGAATTATTTAAATATTTAATGGATGTGTTTATTGTTGAATAAATAATTGTTCAAATTTAAATTTATGTGGTTAATTATTTGTTAAATAAATAATTAAGGAAAATTAATTATTTTGCTAATTTAATTTGATTATTAAGTTGGAGAATTTTGATTAATTGAATTACTATTCTTTTTATTGGAATTTGTAAATTTAAAAGGATGTGTTAGTTGATTAAATAAAGTTATAATTATATAGAAAATTATAATTTTGTGGTATTGATTTATGTGTTAAAAAGGGATTTAATAAATTGCTTTTAGAATTAATTTAATTAAGTTGATGTGTGACAAATAACCTTGTTATAAACGAGTTACTAAAATAACTTAAAGGAGTTTTAATTCCGTTTTGCCAAACAAGTCCTAAGGTCTATTAAGTCTTTAATTTATTTGAGTTTTACCAAACAAGGTGTTAGGATTAATGGGTTATTTTGTTAGTGGTTAACCAAACAAGCCTTATGGCTTTTGATTTTTAAAACTCATATAACTGATATCAGTTATATGTTTTGTATTTATATTATATAATCAATATATATTATATTTTATATACATTATTTGTTAAGTACGTTAGATAGAGAGAGAGAAGAAAAGAAAACTCAGGGAAGAAGAAGAAGAAGAAGAAGGGAAGAGATAAATTGTGTAGAGATAAATTGTCGTTGTTATGTGGCTTTATATTGCATACTAGTGATGTTAAAACGATTTTCATAAGCTATAGTCAATAAATTGGTATTATGTATATGTTTGTGAAGAAAAATATTTTTACAGAGAGTTTTTATGAAAATTTATTGTTTAGCTTAAAGTAGAAATTGAGGGTGAATTAGTGGTTTAGTTGATAAATTGATCGTTTAATTTGTTAGAGTATGTATATTCATTGATAAAGACACTTTGAATTAGTGGTTTTGGTTAAAAAAACAAAAGTTACAGTGTTGATTTTCATTAAAATATAAAAAAATGAGTTTTAGCCAAAAAACAGTGAATTTGAGTGTGTTAATTTTGTTGTTTATGTTGTTGTATGGGTAGAATCATGTTTAGAGTTTGTGAAATATGTTTACATGAAGTTGTCGTATGATTTACATGCTTTTTGGTCTGTTAGAAACGAGCTTGTAGGCCAAAATCGCTTTTTCAGTCTTTGTTGCCTAGAGTCATGCTCACGAGGTCTCGCAATTCGGCCATGGGTGCCAACTTGATAGATTTTGTGGCATATATGATGTGCTTTTTATAGTTTTGTTCAGCATACGTCATAATATTTATTACGACCATGTCATAGTCATGAGCCACATTGTAAATCTGTAGGCGCCACGGTCGAAAGTTAGCGAGAAAAGGTCCGACAATTGTACTTTTGTACACAAAATTTTAAGAAAAGTTATGTGATAATAGTAGGACTACTAAATGTTAATTTTAGTATATCTATACTATGAATAAGTATGTTATTAACGATTAACTTGTGATATAACTCGATTATGTGATTAAAAATTCAATTTTAAATGATGAACGTACTAAGTTATGTTTGTAAGATGGTAATGACTAATTATGTCATGATGACATATGGTTATAGGATATTGTGGTTTGAATTGTTCGATTTAGTCCACGAACAAGGCAAGTTCTCTAACTCTACTTTTAATTGGAATTAATTATTGTTCTCAATATAGTAATGCAAGTTTTCTAATTCTTTATCTTGTTAAACTATTTATTCAATTCAATCACTTAATAAATGATGCAAGCTTCCTAAACTTTGGATTGATGTCGACGTGCTATTCTTGTATTTAACTTGTTGTTTAGCATGCACAATTATTTATACTAATGTCGAGTAATTTTATCGTTCAAACTGTTATGCATGCTTAGTATTCAATTCTAATTAACCTTGACTTAATATTGTTCAAGCAAGGCATGTTATAGTTATTCAAAGTATATGCTATTAGATTATTCCTAAAGCATGATTTTGATTTACCATGTTGATTCAATCACAATTATTCTGTAATATGATGTTATTAATTCAACTAGTCGTCTAGTTGATGATCGTTGAACTTCAAATTACCCTTGAAAGCTAATCCAAACCAAACTCTCTTTGGTGCGGACTTGTACTCAAATAATGAGATGAACAACCCTATTATTATTAGGGGATAACTTACGTAACGTTAAATGTTTGTGCACAATACATGGTACAAAGGGTGATCCCCCCCCCTAGACGAGGAGTCCTTATAGTCTTATGATCAATTAAAGTTGGAGTTGAAAGATTACTCGCAATCGTGGACATAGTTCATGATCTTATGACCCTCGCTTATATTTATTCCACATTTTGGATGTCAGTTTCTGATTATAGATGATAGAGTACTATTCATTGTTGATGAGCCTATTATTGGCAGTTATTATTACTATACTCCCGTTGATTTCATATTGTATCCAGTGAGCAATTGTTTTGCTCACTCTTGCATATTTTAAAACTCATTGCAAACTAAAGAAGAAAGGTAGATGAACCTTCGCTCTAGCAAAAGGAAAGGGAAAAGTGTGGAAGTGATGAAGACTTGTAATTTTACTTTGATTGAGATGTTAGATTTATATTATGATGATCTTAGACTTGGTGTAATGATGTTTATTTAATTTCCGCATTGAATGATTGTAATTAAAGGTTAGATAACCTGGGAGATTTTATTATGTAACCCTTTAATGGGAAATGTTTTATTTATCCATTTTTATTGTGATTGGGTAGTTAGATATGAATGTTTGATTAAGTGAACACCAGATCCTGTGGAAATGAAGTACCTGGATTTGGGGGTGTCACAAAGTTATTCTATAAATAGAATATATTATATTCTATTATGCATACTGATTTGCATAGTAAAATCTTTTTATATAAACCAGAATACTTTTATAAAGTTATTCAATAAATAGAATATATTATATTTTATTATGCATAGTGTCGCATAGTGTTTTGCATAGTAAAATCTTTTTATATAAAACAGAATACTTTTATAAAGTTATTCGTTTTATTAAATTATAAATAGAATATATTATATTTTATTTAAAAGATTTCGCTTTAAATATGGACCATCCGATTAAAAGTAAATTAATCTGGACCGTTCAGGAATTTGTTACTATTCAGTCCATTCTCCTATAAATAGAAGCTCATTCCTTCATTATTTCTTACGAATTCACTGAAACTCTAGAGAGAGAAACTATAGAGAGAAAGAAGAAAAGTATACTGCTACTTCACTACTCCTATATCCAGCTTTATTCTAAGGTAAGGGATATTATTTGTTGTACTCGTAAGGGATATTATTTGTTGTACTCGTAAGGGGTATTATTTTTTTTATATTCATGAAGAGAACTTCTGTTATTCCATTCTTAGTTATTTTGTTGGAATAACCTATATACGCGGTCTACCCTATACTTGGTGAAATTCTTCAGTTATTCCATTATTTATTATTCTCTTTGAATAACTCTGTCTACATCTAATACCGCATACATGGTGAAATTCTGTTGTTATTCCATTCTTTATTATTCTGTTGGAATATCCTGTCTGTGGGTTTTACGCCGGACCTGGTTCTGTCTTTATTATTCTGTTGGAATATCCTGTCTTTGCATATTACGCCAGACCTGATTCCGTTATTTATTATTCTGTTGGAATAACCTGTGTATGCGAAGTACCGCATGCATGGTGATTTCTTTTGTTATTGTATTCTTTATTATACTCAGTTGGTTAAAGTTTTAACTTCTATACTCCATGAAATTAGTGGAATATCCTTGATAATTGTGCTTTATCGGGTATCTTTTCATGGAAATATTCTTCTGAGCATTCTTGAATTTTACTCTACAAAGAAGTATCATGTTGACAATTTGGACGTTATTAGTTACTGGATAATTTAATTCTTGAACTTGTTTTATTGAATTCTTATATCATTGTCATCATCCTCATGTTTATATTTTGTTGAAAGTCATTTGTATTCAGAAGTGCATAGATGGGCTTGGTATGATTATGACCGTGGATTATTCAAAGATAATCATGACCGTAATATTATAAATGATGTGGAAAAAAAGTCCTCATTGGCCCGTAGTGCATTGATGGACGCTTTTGGTATGATTATGGCTATGGATTCTCTTGACCAAGGGTGCAAAGATGAATTTTTTATGGCATGATCGGTAGTTGATGAAAACATAATTATCTTTGGCCCAGAGTGCATGGATAATTCGTGGTCGTGATACTAAATAATATCCTTGGTCAGAAAAGTGCGGGGATGATGTGGATTATTTATTAAGTCGAGTCCCAACGATAAAAGTGATGAAAAACCTTTTAAATCATAAAAGATAGTAGATTTTATTCTCTACTTGACTCTTTTAATGGATTGCATGTTTCGCTGCAGTTAAACTTGTTGTCTATTGTATTTTTATCAGTTTAACACTGTTGAAGACTAATGATAATTTATTCTGCATTATCTTAGTCATAATATTTCTTACTAGGCTAGTTGAGCTCAGCCTTTCCTTTACTGTTCTCTTTAGGATGAGAACGTAGCCGGGACTAGTCGGGGAACGGAGTGACGGTCCAGATGATAGCATTAGTAGTCCTCACTATTCAGTTAAATAGTGTGTTAATAAATGTAATGAGGACTTATTCTGAGAGTGGATATTGTCTAGAAGACAATGTTTGTATTAAAAGTCACGGCTCTCGTTGTATATTTAAGATTGTATTTGTATTCTGTACCATGTATTTGGCAACTCAGAATAGGTGATGTATACCTATTTTGGGGGTGTCACAGTTGGTATCAAAGCTTAGGGATATGATCCCTGGCTGAGATGTGAGATAAGAACTAGGAGGGAGAGAGCGGGAATTCTTCGCCTAGTATGACCTACCTAAGTTTATTTGGTATTTAATTGGTCGGTCAGAGTATAGGGATAATATGTGATATGTTATTTAACCGTTGTTTTGTTACAGTATTTGAAAATGGCATCCGAAATGTTGAGAATAACAATGGAGCACAGGAGACCGTTGAGTCTCCACAGATCAATAATCAGGATAATGTGCAACAAGAAGGCGATAATCCTCCTGTAAACAACAACACTGATCAAATGACGAACGATGGTACGTTTAGGAGCTTTTTAGAATACATGCAACACCAAACGAGAGAGACTCCTGTTCATAATGCAGGTGGAAACAATGGCAACCCACGGTTGGTCACCGCTAAGCAGTTTAAAAAGCTGGGACCACCGAAGTTTTTGGGAAAGCCAGACCCACTTAAGGAAGAGACGTGGATTAAGCAGATCACTAAGATATTTGATGTCTTGGAATTCTCAGAGGAGCAAAAAGTTCCATTCGCCACCTTTATGTTGCGTGAAGGAGCAGATCATTGGTGGGAATCTGTAAAACGTACCTAGCCTGATGCACTCAAGATGTCTTAGGAGAAGTTCCAAGAGTTGTTCAACGACAAGTACTTTCCCGAAAGTATTCATCACATGAAAGAGGTGGAGTTCATCAAGCTGGAGCAAAACAATATGACCGTGTCACAGTACGAGGCTAAGTTTGCTGAGTTGTCTCAGTTTTCATCCCATTTGGTCGATAATGAGGAGCGAATGACGCGAATGTTTCTAAGAGGTTTGAAACCCAATATACGTCAATGCCTCATTTCTCACAAACTTTGTTTATATTCAGATGTTGTGAATATGGCTCAGTTATTGGAGCGTGATAATGAGTCAGCACAACCAAAAGGCAACGACCAACAACACGATAATAATCGTACCGGTGGCAACGGTTATCGGAACAATGATAACCATCGTGGGGGAAATTATCATGCCATGAATGGTAACCACTTCGATGGTAATCATGGCCAAGATAATAGAAGTGGAAATTTCAAGAAGAGAAGGTTCAATAATGATGGAAAGACAGCAGCACCAGCACCCGTTTCAAAGGAAGAAGAACGACCACCGGTCGTATGTTTCAAATGCGGACATGAGGGATACTTCCATCCAAAATATACGCAACAATCCAAAGCGTGTTTTAATTGCGGAAGAGAAGATCACCTAGCTCGATTTTGTCATATGGTGAAGTCAAGTCCAGCTGGGATGGTGATGCCAAAGGATGTCCCAGACAAGCCAAAACCAGTAGTTTAAGAGAGAGCATTTTTTTTGTGACGAGGAACCTGAATAAAATTATCACGGGTAAGTTAATCATAAACTCTTGCAAAGTCTATACCGTGTTAGATACCAGTTCTACTCACTCTTTCATTCCACTTAGTTGTGTTTAATGTTTGAATTTAACTCTGAAGAAGTTAGACTTTGATTTATCTGTTGAAACTGAGTTGGGAGAAACCTTCGTTACCTCCACTATTTATAAATCTTGTTTGATTCAAATAAACACTTTCATGTTACCTGTCGATCTTATCTCTTTGAAAATACTTGCCTTTGATGTGATTTTAGGAATCGATTGGTTAACTACTCATCATGCTTTTAATAAGGTTGTTAGCTTTCATATTCCTAACCAACCTATTATGCGAATTCAAGCAACCAAACCACTAAAGTCAATCATTATCATATCAAGCCATAAGTAAAGAGCCCCGGTCCTTTCGTTGTTGACTTCCTTGTGTGGAATGCACCGAAGCCAGACTTTCTGTAAGGGACGTTGTAAATAACGATGACAAGTTGATAGGTATCAATGTGACGTGTTATCCAAGTATTGGATGAGAGCCACAATTGTGAATGATATTTCTATTGTTAATAAAGTTCTTGACGTATTTCTGAAGACTTCTTGGGCTACCCCAGAGCGTGAAATCGAATTTTGTACTAACCCCAGTACAAAACCCCATTTCTAAAACCCTTAAATATTTCTTCAACTAAAACGAATGTAACATGCGCCAAAGACGTTGACTCGAGCTATTGAAGATTATGATCGTACCATTTAATACCATCGTGGGAAAAACGAACGTGGTAGCTGACGCGTTGAGTAGAAGATCGTATGCGTTTATGAGTGTGAATATACGAACCTACGTGAAGATAACGAATATACGATTAGAATCGACTTTAATCGATAAAGTTAAAGCCACTCAAGCTACATAGTCAGAGCTGATGAATGTGAAGAAGAAGGTTCAAGAGGGCTTTATTCTAGAAGCAAGAATCGACGAAGAGAGGAAATCTCAACCCTCGATTTATTTGGCCCATTTGAAATCCTCGATTGAGTAGGAACTGTGGCCTATAGACTCGTTTTACCGCCAAGTATGTCGCGTGTTCATAACATTTTTTTCACGTATCGATGTTACGTAAATATGTGGACGACTCGAACCACATTATTGATTTAGAACCGGACGAGATAGCGGATAATTTAACGTATGAAGATGTACCTGTTAAAATCCTGGAATATATTCTATGCTTAAAGGTTATACCTCAAGAGTTAGAATCTGATGAAGTGTCCTCATCCGTTCTAAGATACCAAATACGATATATAAATTTCGAGGGCGAAATTTCATAAGGAGGGAGATTGTAAAATCCCAAATTTTATTTAATAAAGATTTAAATTTCTCGAAATTTTTTTTATGGTGTGGATTTAATATAATGTTATAGTTGTGGGTAATATTTATAAATTTTGCAAAGTACACAAGTTGTTATATTATATTCGATTGATCAGGAAATATTCTTTGTGCCGGAAAATATTCGTACGATGGCACAATCATTGGTGGACCCCACAATGGAATTATTGTCGGATTGAGAAAACGACAAAAATATTTTTATGAAAATAACGGCGGAAGTTTTACCGTTAATACTGTTGAAACACTCGGTCTTAAAAGTACAGTAATACGCGTGGTTGCATAGTAGCACACAGTATTGATTATTGATGCTTACGTGATAAGTCACTCAGTTTTGTTCAATTATTGCTACAGTAGTTCATGCATAGTATCTCACATTATTGGATTCAATTATTGTCGATTGTTATATATATATATATATATATGAGTTTTATTTTATTACTATTATTAATGTAATAAAACAGAAAAGCTTTTTATATAAAAAAGAATACTTTTATAAAGTTATTATATAAATAGAATATATTATATTCTATTATGCATAGTATTTTGCATAGTAAAATCTTTTTATATAAAATGTAATACTTTTATAAAGTTATTTTATAAATAGAATATATTATATTTTATTATGCATAATGCTTTTATAGTATTTTTTTTGCATAGTAAAATCTTTTATATAAAATGTAATACTTTTATAAATTTATTCGTTTTATTAAATTATAAATAGAATATATTATATTTTATTTAAAAGATTTCGCTTTAAATATGGACCGTCCGATTAAAAGTAAATCAATATGAACCGTTCAGGAATTTGTTACTATTTTCAGTCCATTCTCCTATAAATAGAAGCTCATTCCTTCATTATTTCTTACGAATTCACTGAAACTCTAGAGAGAGAAACTATAGAGAGAAAGAAGAAAAGTATTCTGCTACTTCACTACTCCTATATCCAGCTTTATTCTAAGGTAAAAGATATTATTTGTTGTACTCGTAAGGGATATTATTTGTTGTACTCGTAAGGGGTATTATTTTTTTTCATATTCATGAAGAGAACTTCTGTTATTCCATTCTTTGTTATTCTGTTGGAATAACCTATATACGCGGTCTACCCTATACTTGGTGAAAATTTTCTGTTATTCCATTATTTATTATTCAAATTTGAATAGCTTCTGCTCATGCTAAGTACCGCATACATGGTAAAATTCTCATTGTTATTCCATTCTTTATTATTCATTTGGAATATCCCGTGCATGCGTTTTACGTCGGACCGGGTTCGCATCTTTATTATTCTCATTTGGATTATCCCGTGCATGCATATTACACCTAATTCGATTCTCATTATTTATTATTCCGTTGAATAACTCGCCTATATGGGCACCGCATGCATGGCGATTTCTTTTGTTATTGTATTCTTTATTATACTCAGTTGGTTAAAGTTTTGACTTCTATACTCCATGAAATTAGTGGAATATCCTTGATAATTGCGCTTCATCAGGTATCTTTTAATGGAAATATTCTTTTGAGCATTCTTGAATTTTACTCTACAAAGAAGTATCATGTTGACAATTTGGACGTTATTAGTTACTAGATAATTTAATTCTTGAACTTGTTTTATTGAATTCTTATATCAGTGTCATCATCCTCATGTTTATATTTTGTTGAAAGTCATCTGTGGCCTGTAGTGCATAGATGGACTTGGTATGATTATGACCAGTGATTATTCGGTATAATCATGACCGTAATATTATAAATGATGTGGAAAAAAAAGTCCTCACTAGCCCGTAGTGCATTGATGGACAGTTTTTAGTATGATTATGGCTATGGATTCTCTTCGGCCAAGGGTGCAAAGATGAATTGTTTTATGGCATGATCAGGACCGTTGATGAAAACACAATTATCTTTGGCCCGTAGTGCATAGATAATTCGTGGTCGTGATACTAAATAATATCATTGGCCGTAGTGCAGGGATGATGTGGATTATTTATTAAGCTGAGTCCCAGTGAATAAAGTGATGAAAAACCTTTTAAATCATAAAAGATAGTAGATTTTATTCTCTACTTGACTCTTTTAATGGATTGCATGTTCCGCTACAGTTAAACTTGATGTCTATTGTATTTTTATCAGTTTAACACTGTTGAAGACTAATGATAATTTATTCTGCATTATCTTAGTCATAATATTTCTTACTGGGCTAGTTGAGCTCACCTTTTCCTTCACTGCTCTCTTTAGGAAATGAGAACGTAGCTGGGACTAGTCGGGGAACGGAGTGACGGTCCAAATGATAGCATTAGTAGTCCTCACTATTCTGCTAAATAGTGTGTTAATAAATGTAATGAGGATTTATTCTGAGAGTGAATATTGTCTAGAAGACAATGTTTGTATTAAAACTCACATCTCTCTTGTTGTATATTTAAGATTGTTTTTGTATTCTGTACCATGTATTTGGTGACTCAGAATAGGTGATGTATACCTATTTTGGGGGCATCACAGTATAACCTAATGATAACATGTTGGACATGTAATAGGATGTTATATCAAGTTGTTAATTTGTATGTGATGAAATAACATGATCACTTAAGTAGATGTATTAAAGCTAAAAAAATAATGTTCATGAAAAGATGTGATGTTGTTTAAACTTAAACTTAGTTAATAGCTATACTAAAAGTGAGAAAGCAACTCATGAAGCTAATGTTAGTGTAACTAATGTGTATTGTCAATACATATGGTATGTGTAGGACTTGTGGTGAACGTGAATAGTGATTGTTTAACCTACGCACGAGACAAGTTCTCTAACTCTACTTTTATAATTGTGCAAGTATCTAAACTCTCTTTGAGCAAGTTTTTCTAACTCCAAGATTTCTTTGTGCAAGTTTCTTAACCCTAATTATATCGTGCAAGCTCCTAAACCTTATCTCTTGATATTGAGCCAATCTTTCACGTGTTATTTAGCATGCAAATTTCTACATTCTAACACACTAATCTTGAACAAGTTTTATCATTTAACTTACTATTTGTTATGCATGCTTAAGATTAAACTCTAAACAAGGTTTTAACCTTAGCTTAACATTGTTCAAGCAAGGTATGTTACATTATTCAATACTTATGCTCTTAGATTATTCCTAAAGCATGACCTTAGTACACAATGTTGATTCACTTATGAATCATTTCATAGCATAATGTTATTACAGTTTTATTCAACTAATCCTTAGTTGATGTTCGTAAACTCTAAATTACATTGAAACTTATCCAAACCAAACTTACTTTGGTGTGGACTCGTATTCTAAATGTTGAGATGAACAACCCTATTATAGGGGATAACTTACGCATAACGTTAAAATTTTTGTGCACAATACATTGTACGAAGGGTTGATCCCCCTAAGTACGAGGAGTCCTTATAGTCTTATGACTGTTAAAGTTTAAGTTGAAAGAATACTTATAACTATGGACATAGTTCGTGGTCTTTTGACCGTCAGTTATATATTTCAAGTACTGTTCCTGATTATTATTGATGAAGTACTTTAGTCATTTCTATTGAGCCTATTCATTTGGCAGTTGATATGATGTTTATTCATTATTATTCAAGTGAGATTTGTTTACTCACTCTTGTGTAGATACACTCATTGCAGCTAAAGTTGAGAAGCTCGATGAACCTACAACTAGCAAAGGAAAGGGAAAAATGTACAAGTGATGAAGACTTATAATTTAATGACTTTTATGTTAATAGACTTTATATTTAATGATGTGATGTAATTATTTTATTTCTGCACTTGATTGATGTTAAGGTTAGACAACCTGAGAATTTTGGATTTAATGATGTAACCCTTTTATAGGGTAGATTTATGGTTTAAATGTTATTTTATTTGGGTAGATAGTATGAATGTATGGAAAGTGAACACCAAGTCTTAGGGGAAGGAGGTACCCATATTTGGGGGTGTCACAAGTTGGTATCAAAGTCTTAGGTTATGAACCTTATGTGGGGAAAAGCCTTAGGAAGTAACCTTTGAAAAGATAGTGATGATAAACTCTTATCGCGTTTTAAGGAAGAAGTAATAAAAAACTTATGTGCTTATGTGATTACAACTTATGTGCTCGTGAGTGTCGGGTAGTAATGATTAGTAATTAAAACTTAAAATTTTTGTTGTCAGGATGGCTAATGTAGGAGAATCCAGTCAGGCTAGGGAGGAAGGATCCCAGATGCCTAGAGAGGAGGAGCCTCAAGATATTCAGGTGGTTTGGGAACAACTACTGCCACGGGAAACAACTCTGTTGGTCATAGTGGTTGAGTAGGAGAGGTTACCTGATGAGGATGATGAGGTAGAGAAGGACGAGGAAGACCCTGAGGAGCTGCCACAGTCAAATGAGGATGAGGATGATGAGGACGAAGAGCTTCCACTTAACTCGATCGCCGCCCGTATGTACAACGAAGTATACGACGGAAATGTGGAACTTCAGGATAGCGTCGAGGACTTGCAAGAGATAGTAACTGAACAGCAGTTCGCAATGGCATAGAAGGATAACGAGATCCAGGATCGAGATAAATGCTTGAATAATGTCGAAGAGAAGCTGATCCACACCGAAGGAGAAAATGAGCAACTGGTAGAGGAAATCGCAGAACTGAGGAACAAGCTGAAGGAAGAATCTACTAAGAGGGCAAGAGCCGAAAACGCATACGAAGAAGCTTATCAACGAGCCGAGATAGCAGAGAGAGATGTGACACCCCCAAATCCAGCACTTCCATTTCCACAGGATTTGGTGTTCACTGTACAAATATCATCTATCTATCTACCCATAAATAAATGCAACCATGCAATAGATAGAAATAATAAATAAATCTCCCCTTATGAGGTTACATCAACTGCATAATAATAAAATCCCAGGTTGCTCTAACCTTCAACATCTGTGCGGAATCATAAACAAATAATAAGTCTTAAGTAACAGCAAGTCTAAATATCATTACATAACCACATAATTAATCAATCTTCATTACTTGCTAATCTTGCCCTTGCCTTTACTAGTGGAAGGCTCAAATGCGCTTTTTCGTTTCTTAATCGTAATGTTATTATTATGCAAGAGTGAGCACGATTGCCCACAAATATAACAATATAACAAATGAATAATAACATGCGAATAAATTAAAGACTTCTAAAATAGAAACTCAACTTTTGAATCAAGAATGAATAACAAGAGACAAAAGGACTTCGAGGTCATAAGACCTTGAACTATGTCCCAGGTTGTCAAGTGTTTATACTTGAAACCTTTAATGATCATAAGACTATGGACTCTTCTTCTCGTACTTAGGGGATTAGCCCTTAGTACCATCACATGCACAATATCTTAACGCTAACGATAAGTAATCCCTATATGAGGTTGTTCATCTCGGGTTTGACATTAGAGTCGCATCAAAGGAAATTTGGATTGGATAATTCATCAAGGGTTCTAAAATTTAGAACGCTCATCAACTATGGACTAGTCGAATCATTAAGGGTTCGCTAGTCTAACAAGATTCAAAAGTAACTGATAATTCAATTTGAATAAAATCTTAAAAGGTATACAATAAAATAAGTATTGTATAATAGCATCATGCTTGAAAGATTAATAAACATTAATATAAAAAAATAGACTTGATTAATAATAATGAGAACTTGCTCAATGTAGAAAGGTGAATTTATAACCTTATATAACAATAACAAGTAGGGTTAGGAAACTTGTCTCGTGCGTAGATTACACTTTAATTAAACTCGTTCCTTGATTTAAATCCTACATTTCATTTACGTTCACAATACCAGTTAATTATAATGTACTAAACATCACAAGTTTATTCTTTTGTCTAACTCGAATTCATGACTATACTCAGTAAATTATTACACTTATTGTCAAAATTAAGACTTCACGAACAATAAGCTAACTATGCATTCAATCGTTCAATTCACACGTAATTATGTTATGGACGTGTTAAGAATTTATTTTAACACCTCATTATATGTCTAACAAGTTTATATGTTCATTAGATTAAGTTAATAACACATTGCTAGACTTAAACATTTTAAAAACTCATTTCACAGCCGTTTTCGCTAAGTGGTATATGCACACTGCCACTGTTGTACTATGTCTTGGCGTTGCAGCACCGTGGGCTGCTACTACCGAAACTTAATGCTATAAGCATGCGGTGGTGCGCAAAGGTGACTTCATTACGAGTTGGCGCGATGCGAAACTCTAGATTTTGATTCTTAGTTCGCGAAGAACACAGAGTTCAGCGAAATAAACACTACATGATCATTAATTTCACCAATTTAACATACACACATGCTAGAATTCATACATAATCATTACCCAACATTTATAGAGTGATCTTAACCCATTAAAACACATAATTACATAATTAAAATATGTAAATTTCACTGTTCTTGATGTTCTTGAAGGTTTTGAACATAAATCATAAAATTCAACGCCATGGATTCGTTATAACACCAAATCCATCCATTCAAGTTTTGTTTACTTCTTTTTAGCATGTATAATCATATACCAGTGTGAATTTTGCAGAACAATATATGTTTGACATATTAATTTTATGTATAAGGGCCATATGGCCATATAATATACTCTATAAATTTTGAAGCCATAACATACGTTATAATATTATGAAATTGATGATATGGAAACCTATATAATATATAATAAAACATGTTATGCTAATCATATTATTACCTATATCCATATAACAACACAATTTCCCATTTACAGAGATTTAACAGAACTTGAAAGCCAATTATTTTACAAAAACTTAAACAACGTAAATAAACTGGGTTGAAGAAATTACCCAAAGCGTAGAGTGAGTGAAGATAACAATCTCTCTTACAGATACCACTTCAATCACACCACTCACAATCTCCCTCAAAATTTCTCAAACTCTCTCTATTTCTACTTTCAGACTTAGCCAAATAATGAAAGAAAAAGGAAGGAAGACGTATAATATAAATAATTGAATCGACGTTGTTGTGGTGGAGTTACCACTCACCATGGGTAATCGCCTAAACTCCCACTAAGGCATTGTTTGGCTATGTTTACAAAGCTTAAACCCATTTAATTTAATAAAACCTTTATAATATAGTTTGAAAAATGTCACACCCCTTTATAAAATAAATCCAATATCTTAATTAATTTATTTTAAATAAAATATAATAATTTCTCATTAATTCACATAGTCATATAATTAAATTTCTCGTTTATTAATAATGTCAAATTATTAAATCTCTAATTAATTATTAAATTAATTAAAAAATAACATTAAGCTTATTAAATATTTCTTTTAATACAATAAGCTCACATAATCACATACTTCGAATAATAAAAATTCTCCACATTAATTTAATAACTATAACACATATAATTAAATTAATCTACCATAGCTTCATCAATTAATTATTTAATCTAATAATAATTAATTCATCGAAAAATATTTATTCAATCCAATAAATATTAAAATTAAATTACAAAATCTCGGTTGTCACATCTTTCCCCTCTTAAAAGGATTCTGTCCTCGGAATCACAACTCAACAATTCATCCCGTTACATTCTCCCCCCCATTACAAAGATTTTGTCCCCAGAATCGCTTATAACAATCTAAGTAAATAAATTAGGATAATTTTTCATCATATTCTCTTCGAGTTCCCACGTAGCTTCTTCGGCGTTGTGGTTCTTCCAAATTACCTTAACAGAAGGTATGACTTTATTTCTCAGAACTTGTTCTTTTTGGTCGACAATTTGAACAGGAATTTGTTCGTAAGATAAGTCTTTGTCGAAATGTAGGGGTTCATATTCAATCACATGCTTGTAATCGGGCTTGTAGGGTCGTAGGACTGAGACATGGAAAACGTTGTGGACATTTTCTAGAGCTGGAGGTAAGGCTACCTCATAAGCAACTTCTCCGACCCTTCGCAGAACTTCAAAGGGTCCAATGAATCTTGGGCTTAATTTCCCTTTCTTTCCGAATCTGATCTTTCCCTTCCAGGGAGAGACCTTTAAGAACACATAACTACCTGGCTCGAACTCAACATTTTTACGGTGTGGATCAGCGTATTTCTTCCGCTCTATCTTGAGTCGCTATCAATCTTGTTCGAGATCGGTTTTGACTATTTCTAGCTTGTTTTGTTGTACCAATTCGGGCCTAGTAATTGTCTTTCGCCAACTTCATCCCAAAGATAGCGAAGTTCGCACTTTCTATAGATAACGCTTCATAAGGTGGCATGCCAATACTAGTGTGGTAACTGTTGTTGTAGCCGAACTCTACGAGCAGTAGATGATCATCCCAATTTCCTTTGAAGTCCATTACACAAGCTCTTAATATATCTTCCAATGTCTGAATTTTTCTTTCACTTTATCCATCTGTCTAAGGGTGATATGTCGTGCTCATTCGCAACTGTGTACCCATGCATCCTTGTAGATGTTTCTAGAAGTTCGACGTAAAAGTCGGTTCTCTATCAGAAACAATTGACACCGGAACTCCATGCCTTGAAACAATCTCTTTCACATATAACCTTGCCAATTGATCTAGGTTGAATCTGATTTTGAACGGAAGGAAGTGTGCGGATTTCATTAATCCATTCAACAATAACCCATATCAACGTATAGCCTTTTCCGAGTTATCTCAGAGGCCAACCATGAAATCCATTGTAATATGTTCCCATTTCCATTCTGGAATCTCTAAAGGTTGTAGTAATCCACTCGGCCTCTGATGTTCTGCTTTAACTTTCTGACATGTTAGGCATTTGGCAACACATTCTGCAACCTCTCGTTTCAAATTTGGCCACCAAAAATGTTTTTGAAGATTTTGGTACATCTTGGTGCTACCAGGGTGAATCGAATATCTTGAGTTATGAGCCTCGCACAAAATTTCTTCCTTAATCTATGGTACTGGCGGTACCCAAATTCTACTCTCAAATCTCAGTATTACTTCCTTATCCATCTTGAATCTTGCTTCGGTTCTTTCGGATATCTTCTTTTTCACCGATTTACATTCGTCATCATGAAGTTGAGCCTCCTTAACCTTGTCTAGTAGAGTTATACCAGATTGCATCTGAAATAGCTTTTCATCAATCTCCATAGGATACTTTACTTCCAATTCCTGCTTCTCCATTGCTGAAATTAACTCCTCCCTGCTCGGCCAACATCATCGGTTTCCCCAATTTTCTACTTAAGGTGTCAAGAACCACATTCGCCTTTACCCGATGGTATAGAATCTCGCAATCGTAGTCCTTAATTAACTCCAACCACCCTCTTTGGCGCATATTCAAGTCTTTATGTGTAAAAATATATTTTAGACTCTTGTGGTCTATATATATTTCACACTTCTCCTCATAGAGATAGTGCCTCCAGATTTTCAAAGCAAAAACCACAGCAGCTAACTCCAAGTCGTGGGTCGGATACCCCTTCTCATAATCCTTTAATTTTCGTGACGCATACACAATGACTCTACCGTTTTGCATAAGCACACAACCAAGTCCTTTATGCGATTCATCACTATAAACCACAAAATTTCTTGTATCATCCGGAAGAGATAACACAGGTGCTGAACTCAATCTCTTCTTTAATTCTTGAAAGCTTTCCTCACACTTCTCCGTCCAAAAAAATTTCACTGATTTTCTAGTCAAATTCGTCAACGGAGTTGCGATCTTGAAAAAATCCAGAATGAATCTTCTGTAATAACCTGCCAATCCAAGAAAACTTCTTACTTCTGACGACGTCTTTGGTTGATCCCAGTTAATCACAGCTTCGACTTTGGAGGGCTCCACCAAAATTTTGTCCCTATCAATCACATGTCCTA
Organism: Panax quinquefolius; assembly: GCA_020205615.1. Classification (NCBI taxonomy): domain Eukaryota; kingdom Viridiplantae; phylum Streptophyta; class Magnoliopsida; order Apiales; family Araliaceae; genus Panax; species Panax quinquefolius. The sequence continues at coordinate 65,746,425 of CM035157.1, forward strand.
GAAATTGTACTCTTTCAATCCAAAATTCACATTTCAAAAACTTTGCATACAACTTCTCCCTTCTCAATGTCTCGAATGTTGCCCTCAAATGCTCTTCATGTTCTTCCTTGGTTTTCAAATATACTAAAAAGTCATCTATAAATACCACTACGAATTTGTCCAAAAACGGCTTGAACACTCCATTCATTAAGCCCATAAATGCTGCAGGAGCATTTGTTAGACCAAATGACATTACCAAAAATTTGTAGTGACCGTATTGTGTTTTGAATCTTTGTCTTGGTTTCAGACATCCTCCGTCTCACCTTCAGCTTGATGATAACCACTCCTCAAATCCATCTTTGAAAAGTATCTTGCTCCCTTAATCGATCGAACAAGTCGTTGATTCGCAGTAATGGATATCTATTCTTAATCGTGACCTTATTCAGGCCTTCGTGTAGTCTATGCAGAGTCGCATTGTTCCATCCGTCATTTTCACAAATAAAATCGGCGCCCCCACGGTGATACGCTTGGTTGGATATACTTCTTGTCCAAAGAATTCTTGTAGTTGGACCATCGGTTCCTTCATCTCTACCTGCCATTCGATGCGATGCCTTCGATATTGGAGCCGTTCCTGGAGCCAAATCGATCACAAATTCAACTACTTTATCTGGTGGAAGTCCTGGCAAATCATCTGGAAATACGTCTACGAAATCTCTCACTACTGGTATCTCCTCTATTTTTGGATTATCTTTATGGCTATCGACTATGTAAGCTAGATATCCTATACAGCCTTGCCTTAACAACCTCTTGGCCTGCATCATCGTCAAATAACTCGCTTGTCTAGGCGACTTGCTACCATAAAACACAACCTTTGACGGATTCATAAGGTTAATACGCTTCTTCTGGCAGTCAATTACCGCCCCACAATTGGATAGCCAGTCCATACCCAAAATAACGTCGAATTCTCCAAGTCGAATAGGGATAAGATCTACGTTTATGATATTACCCTTAATATCCACTCTACAGTTCTTATGCACATACTTAACATGGATTATTTCTCTATTCTTAATTTTTATGTTCATGGGGTATTCTAACTCATCCTTAAGCAATTCTAAGTTCTTAGCAAAGTCATTGGATATAAATGAGCAAGTAGCACCCGAATCAAATAATACATAAGCATTAACTTTATTGATCGGAATGATACCTGACACCACATCGCAAGACTGCACTGCATCCTGTACTGTCATGTTGAATGTTCTAGCTATCGGTCGGTTGGTTGCAGTTGGTCCTGCGATAGTCAGAGTGCTTCCACCGGTATTTCCTTTATTTCCTCCTGAACCTGTCCTTCCAGATCCCTTCTTAGGACAATCCCTTGCAAGATGATCCTTAGCCACAAGTGAAGTAGGCACCCTTCTTTGGGTTAGGACAGTTAGGTGTTATGTGGCCTTCTTAACCACAATTATAGCATACTCGTTTTCCCTTCATGCAAACTCCCAAATGAGTTTTTCCGTAGGTCAGGCATGCTTTGATCTTCTTCTTCTGCCCTCCTTGTTGACTTCCAGCTGACGAGTTATCAAACCACTTCCTCTTCTGATTATGGTTACCCCTAGTGCTACTCCCACCAGTCTTGTTATTACCTTCATTCTCACTCTTTTTCTTTTTCTGATCTTGATTATATTTTGTTACCACATCGCTTCCACCCTCAGCGAGTATGGCTTTCTCTAGCACTCCAGTGAAAGTGTTCAATTGGAACATTGACACCTTGCTATACAACCAGGGCTTCAGTCCCTGCTCGAATTGTCTTGCCTTCCTCTCATCGATATGCACTTGGTATGTGGCGAACCTAGCCAACTCGTTGAACCTTTCTGCATAATCAACTACTGACATACTCCCTTGTTTCAACTCTAGAAACTGAACTTCCATCTGATTTTGTGAACTGGTTAGAAAGTACATCTCGAAGAACATCTCTTTGAATCTCTCCCAAAGTTATTACACCTTCACCTCCCGTTATTTTGTTTGCACACCAATAATCGGCTTCGGACTTCAAAGATAAATGTTGCATATACGCTATCTTCTCGATCTTCCTTACTTTCTAGCGACATCGAACACCTTCTCCATCTCCATAACCCAGGTCTGAGCTTCGATTGAGTTTATGGAGCCCTTATACTCCGGCGGTCCCACTGCCTTGAAATCTTTGAACGAGGTGCTTAGTGGAGCTTATGGTTGATTCTTAATTGCTCTGGCTAATAGGTTCACCAACCGCACGAACAGGTTAGCGTTAAGCGCCGCATTGTTATTCATTGGTTCTTCTTGTGCTTGCTGACGGTTTTGTCTTCTTCTAGGTGGCATATTTCTGTTAAGAACATACGCTTATTAGGTCTTTATTCAATCTCTTAAATATTCAGGGCTTAACTAAAACATTCAATCATAATTCACTTAACACATCAATTCAAATAAACTCTGACATTTTATTTAATTCAAAAGTTTTAACATCATAAGATAGCATCACTGTTATTTACATCAACTATCCCGAGCTAAAGAATCTACAGGATTTAAAACATCAAAATATTCCTTTGTTTATAACACATCAAAATTTACATCATTAGCGACCAAATAGTTTTCACATAATTAAACTAATACTATCACTATCTATTAAGGCACTAGATAGCCTTGCCATGTTCCTCATCCATAATGCGGGACATTGTGACGACCCCAAAATAGGTCCATTCCATCCAACCCATTCTGAGTCGCCAAATACATGGTACAGAAACAACTACAACTTTATTATCACAACAATAAAACTGTGAGTTTAAATACAAATATTATCTTCTAGACAATATTTATACTCAAATAAATCCTCATCACATTTATTGATACATTATTTTACAATAATGGTGAGGACTACTAAACAACTCTCTCTAGAACCTTCATTCCATACCCCGACTAGTACTCGCTACATTCTCGCCTCCCCGAGAAGAAAAATGGAACAACAAGGAAAAGGGTGAGCTCAACTAGCCCAAGAAGAATGTTATGACTAAGATAATATACAACAAATTATCGTTAGTCTCCAACAGGAAAAATCGATAGAATACAATAGACAACAAGTTTCGAGATCAATATTCGCAGCCGAAATAATAATTCATAGAAGAGTTACGTAGAGAATGAAATCTACTATAATCTATGAATTTAATACCCATCATCAATATTTTATCCCCAGTAACATCAATCAATATTCATCTCAAATCAAATATTCATCTTTGCACTATGTGCCAAAGATATTCATCAATCGGTCATGTTCATCTCAACACTGCTCATCTTTGCACTACAGCCAAAGATATTCATCGATCGGTCGTGTTCATTTAAACACCGCTCATCTTTTGCACTACAGCCAAAGATATTCTTCTTCAAATCATTCATCTTTTGACTACAACGGCCAAAGATATTCAATAATATCATCATTTAAGACCGAGGATGATGAAAATATTTTTAAAGAACGAATCCAAAGAAACAAAATGACAAGGATTAAGGATTAAGGATTCTGTACTTTGTTTTATCCATGTCCAACAATACCTCAAAAATAATCATAGTGGTGTAAAATTCAAGAATGATCAAAACATGATATAATCAAAAGCTAGTATCCAAAATAGATATTTTGAATGAAAAGAAGAAATTTTATTTTTCGATGAATAGTGCCGTATACGTGAATAGTGCCGTATACGTGAATAGTGCCGTATACGTGAATAGTAACTCCGACACCAAAAGATAGAAATTCCACAAAAAAAACATTTTCACGCTTCATGGATAGTACTCGTGAATAGTAACTCGTGAATAGTAACTCATGAATAGTAACTCGTGAATAGTAACTCATGAATAGTAACCCCGACATGAAAAAGTTCCAAATTTGATAAAACTTCAGATCAACATTTCAAAGATAATGATATCAAGAAATAATATCATTACGAAAAAATAATATCCCTTACCTCAAAGAATCAAGATTGAAGGAAAAGGCTCAAGTGATGTTTGAATGAAACTTGTAGATGAAATAGCAACTCTCAAAGTATCTAAATACTCACAAAATACGCTCAATAATATAGAGAGAAAAGAGAGAAACTTTGTTTCGGTGTGATTTTCAATTCTAACTTAGCCCTCTATTTATAGGAAAATGTTAGCCCGTACCAAGCAAACTTAACTCCTGCAACCTCGATGGCTTTACACTCGCTACTATTCCCACCCACCACATTTGAAATAAAATTCAGCACATTTTTCACCAACCACAAGTGGGGCCCACTCAATTCTAGAATTTTACACCAAAATCAATTATAAACCTAATTTACGAATCCGACACCTCTTAAAATTCACCACAAATCATTCGTGCATTTTAACTGCTCAAAATTTGTGGACATATACTCAACTTATGTATGTATAACATACCCAAAAATTACCACAATCCAACGGTTTGGATTAAAAATTATAACCCCGCAATATATCTCAAAACCCCGATTTGATTTTTAACACCTCCAATCCGATAAAATACCGATAAAACACCTCAACATTAATTCCTTCATTAATAACCACATAAATAAATCCATCATTTATATTCATATAAAATAAATATTTCTTATCATATGAATCAATAATTAATTATTCACAAATAATATTACGTAATCACATTTATAACAACCAGTCGCTCTCCTGAAAGAGGGGCTTTCCAATAAGGATCTCTCCTTCTTGCGCCGCAATTAGGTGACCAAACCTCTCCTTAGATGTAACTTTCTAGACATTGCCAATAATGTTATCTAATAATATTATTCAAATAATATGAATTATTGATCCGATAATGGGAAATATCATGCAAATGACAATTATTGAAGCAAAGAATAATATAAAATACCAACGCAAAGAATTATTAAATCAATAAACTATTGAACAAGAATTCATCGTAATAATTATTGAGTAGTGCCTTCTTCACGTAAGGATCAATAATTCAACAATCTTTATCGCGGTAATACCGCAAAGTGCTATCGCGCAACCACGCTTATTACTCGTATTTTAACCACCGGGTATTCCAACAATCTTAATTCAGAATAACTACGCCAATATTTTTAACCAACTTATATTTGTCGTTTTTCTCATCCAATCGCTCACATGGGGACCACACACGGTCATCACCGTCCGCATTTAATATTCCCCGACAAGATTTAATATTCCACGACCAAACGAATATTCCCAGACAAAATGAATATTTTATAACCACTTGCTTATTTTGAAATATTCGCGATTTAACCCTTAACTATCCACATTAATCAAATCAACCCTTACTATTTCAAAATAACAAATAAAGGAAATTCCTTTTTATTTAAAAAAATTTCGGGGTCTTACAGACATCGTCCTGTGATCAAGCATATACGATGGTAGACCTTCAAACTGGATTAGATACTTCATAACTCGATCCTGGGACGCATCCATTGCATTGTGAAGTATAGAGTACGTCTCCCCAAGCTTAGCCTTCTTTGCACGACAATCCTCTTCTGCGAGATCAGCACGACGCGACTCTCTTACCCAAATTTCCTCCTCGCTAATGCCGGTCTTTACGATCTCTTTAGATCTTTCTTCAACTTCTCTATTTCTTTGGTTTTCTCCTCAGTTTGACCCTTCTCGTGAACCAAATCCCACTCCACATTTCCTAAACATGTGTGAAGAGTCACAATTTCCCCATCCTTCTGCTCGATGGTACTCTGCTGCATAACAGTCCTCTCCCTCAGCTCCTGAACAGTGTCTTGCAACTCTATGTTACGATCATAAAGTACATCATACATCTCAGCATCAATAAAGTTCTGTGGGAACTCCTCTTCCTCATCAGAATCATCCTCTGGATCAGTCTCAGGCTCATGCTCCCGACCAACAACAGTGATCAACGGAGATGGCTCTCTCTGTACCAACTGTTCCCTGACAATATGAATGTCTCGGGGCTCCTCCTCTGTAGGTACTCAGGGTTCTTCCTCCCCAGCTCGACTAGCTCCTCCAACATCTGACATCCTGAAAACAAAATTTTAAGTTTTAGTTACTAATCCGTGCTAGTGAACACAAAATTTAACATATAAGCACATAAAGCTTTTTATTATCTTCAATGAACTTAGAAATTCATTTCTTAGAACTCGATAAGAGTTTACCACCACTATGTTCTCGATCTCCAATAAGGCTACTACCTAAGGTTGTTCTCCCACCTAAGATTCATAACCTACATGACTGACCGATACTAACTCAGGACACCCCAAATCCGTACTTCCATTTTCACAGATTTGGTGTTCATCAGACAAAATATCATCTATCTATCTACCCATAAATAAATGCAACCATGCAATAGATAGAAATAATAAATAAATCTACCTTATGGGGTTACATCAATCGATAATAATAAAATCCCAGGTTGCTCTAACCTTCAACATCCGTATGAATCATAAACAAATAATAAGTCTTAAGTAACATCAAGTCTAAATATCATTACATAACCACATAAATAATCAATCTTCATTACTTACTAATCTTGCCCTTGCCTTTACTAGTGGAAGGCTCGTCTGCTCTTTCATTCTTAACTACAATGTTATTATTACGCAAGAGTGAGCACGATTGCCCACAAGTATAACAATATAATAATGAATAATAACATGTGAATAAATTAAAGACTTCTGAAATAGGAAACTCAACTTTTGAATCAAGAATGAATAACAAGAGACAAAAGGACTTCTGAGGATCATAAGACCTTAAACTATGTCCTAGGTTGTCAAATGTTTATACTTGAGACCTTTAACAGTCATAAGACTATGGGCTCTTCTTCTCGTACTTAGGGGGATCATCCCTTAGTACCATACTGTGCACAATATCTTAACGCTAACGCATAAGTAATCCCCTATACAGGGTTGTTCATCTCAGTTTGACATTAGAGTCAGTACCAAAGGAAATTTGGTTTGGATAATTCATCAAGGGTTCTGAAATTTAGAACGCTCATCAACTATGGACTAGTCGAATCATTAAGGGTTCGCTAGTCTAACAAGATTCAAAAGTAACTGATAATTCAATTTGAATAAAATCTTAAAAGGTATACAATAGAATAAATATTGTGTAACAGCATCATGCTTGAAAGATTAATAAACATTAATATAAAAAAATAGACTTGATCAATAATAATGAGAACTTGCTCAATATAGAAAGGTGAATTTATAACCTTATATAACAATAACAAGTAGGTTTAGGAAACTTGTCTCGTGCATAGATTGCACTTTAATTAAACTCGTTCCTTGATTTAAATCCTACATTTCATTTACGTTCACAATACCAATTAATTATAATGTACTAAACATCACAAGTTTATTCTTTTGTCTAACTCGAATTCATGACTATACTCAGTAAATTATTACACTTATTGTCAAAATTAAGACTTCACGAACAATAAGCTAACTATGCATTCAATCGTTCAACTCACACGTAATTATTTATGGACATGTTAAGAATTTATTTTAACACCTCATTATATGTCTAACAAGTTTATATGTTCATTAGATTAAGTTAATAACACATTGCTAGACTTAAACATTTTAAAAACTCATTTCTGGGCCATTCTACAAAGTGGCGCTACGGCGCCACTGTTGTACTATGTCTTGGCACTGCGGCACCGTGGCGCCGAAGCTAGAGACTTGGCACTGCGCTGCGGTGGTGCTGTGGCGCGGGACTTCAGTTCTGGAGTTGGCGCCGCGACGCGAAACTCTAGATTTTGATTCTTAGTTCGCGAAGAACACAGAGTTCAGCGAAATAAACACTACATGATCATTAATTTCATCAATTTAACATACCCACATGCTAGAATTCATACATAATCATTACCCAACATTTATAGAGTGATCTTAACCCATTAAAACACATAATTACAGAATTAAAATATGTAAATTTCACTGTTCTTGATGTTCTTGAAGGTTTTGAACATAAATCATAAAATTCAACGCCATGGATTCGTTATAACACCAAATCCATCCATTCAAGTTTTGTTTACTTGCTTTTAGCATGTATAATCATATACCAAAGGTGAATTTTGCGTAACAATATATGTTTTGACATATTAATTTTACGATATAAGGGCGTATACGGCCATATAATATACTCTATAAATTTTGAAGCCATAACATACGTTATAATATTATGAAATTGATGCTATGGAAACCTATATAATATATAATAAAACATGTTATGCTAATCATATTATTACCTATATCCATATAACAACACAATTTCCCATTTACAGAGATTTAACAGAACTTGAAAGCCAATTATTTTACAAAAACTTAAACAACGTAAATAAACTGGGTTGAAGAAATTACCCAAAGCGTAGAGTGAGTGAAGATAACAATCTCTCTTACAGATACCACTTCAATCACACCACTCACAATCTCCCTCAAAATTTCTCAAACTCTCTATGTTTCTACTTTCAGACTTAGCCAAATAATGAAAGAAAAAGGAAGGAAGACGTATAATATAAATAATTGAACTGACGCGTTGTGGTCAGTTACCCAGTCATGGGTAACTGCCCTCAACTCCCACTAAGGCCTTGTTTGGCTATGTTTACAAAGCTTAAACCCATTTAATTTAATAAAACCTTTATAATATAGTTTGAAAAATGTCACACCCCTTTATAAAATAAATCCAATATCTCAATTAATTTATTTTAAATAAAATATAATAATTTCTCATTAATTCACATAGTCACATAATTAAATTTCTAGTTTATTAATAATGTCAAATTATTAAATCTCTAATTAATTATTAAATTAATTAAAAAAAATAACATTAAGCTTATTAAACATTTCTTTGAATACAATAAGCTCACATAATCACATACTTCGAATAATAAAAATTCTCCACATTAATTTAATAACTATAACACATATAATTAAATTAATCTACCACAGCTTCATCAATTAATTATTTAATCTAATAATAATTAATTCATCGAAAAATATTTATTCAATCCAATAAATATTAAAATTAAATTACAAAATCTCGGTTGTCACAAGAGAGGTGTCCATGTTGGGATTTTTATTTATCCCTTTTCATTTCTTGTTCTTTGGTGTTCTCATGTTATGTGAGATTTGTTTGAAAAAACAAGTGAAAAAGGTCCGACATGTGTAATGTCGATTATTTGACAGTAAGAGTCGCCAGTTGGTGTTTTTAACTAGTTGCACCAATGCAACCGATAAAAGGTTTGCACATTGACCCAGTGATGTGACACTGCTAAACGGGTCTAAGAAATGGTTTGATAGTCTCATTTGCCTCAGCGCATATAACTGCTACTAATCCCTTCCATTTGGTAGGACAGGTATTCCCACTCTTGAGTAGCACAGTGTCATCGTCTGCTAGTTGCAGGACACCGCTATCAATTAGATTCTGAAAAAGGTGGCGGAGTGCCCATCATTCTTCTGTGTTGTGACCGCAAGAATGTGAATGATATTGACATACTCCATCAGAGTTGAACCGTCTTGAACGGGGATTGATTGGAGGTAGAAGGGAGGTAATTCTTCCTTCGTTGATTAGAATCTGAAATATCTCCTCCATAGGTTGGCCCCAGTATGTAAATTCCCTTTGATTAGCAAAATCTCTACGGGCTTTAGCATTTGCTCTCTTCACCACCTTATCCCCCATAGCTTCGCTTTCTGAAGGTGATGGTGGAGCATTCATAACAAAAGGAAGGAGATAGGCATGCTTCTGGTTGACTAACTGGCGTATGACTTGATGCTGATGGGTCACCAGTTCTGCCAATTGTTCAATTTGCTTATAAAGAGCCTTCAACTTTCGTTCCATAGCAAATTGGAACTTTGCATAATCCCATCTGTCAACACTGTCTTTAATGGTCTGGGATGATTCACCATTAAAATTTGAACTTTGCCCAGCGCTCCAACTAATTATGTTGACCTCTTCTTCTTTATGTTGAGGAAGAGGGTTGTCTTGCACATGAGGTTGATCTGGTTTGGTAACCAAGATCTCACCGTTGTCTATTAAATCTTGGATCTTGTGTTTCAAGGCCCAACAATCTTGAGTATCATGTCCAGGTGCTCCGGCATGATAGGCACACTTCCGAGTAGCATTAAAACCCCTTCCATTAGGGTTGGCTGGTGGAAGAAGATGCGTGATTTTCTTCTGAGTAGTCAGAAGAGCAAGAATATTCTCGAGCGAGTCCCCTAAGGGTGTGAACATTCGAGGGGGCTTTACATCTCCACCTTTAGGCAATGGAAGGATTGAAGACTGTGCTTGAAAAGGGGAGTAGTTTCTCCTCTGTATAAGCATGCTCTGACTGCGTTTCTGACCTTGTAGTAGCAAGGAAACATCCTCCTCTTTCTTTTTATGGACCCTACGGGGGTTGTTTCCATAAGATCTGGATTGGATGTGCTCAAAGAATCGCTTTAGAGCGGCTAGGTCTTGAATCTTTCCCGACTTCAATCCCATCTCAAATGCCATCTCTCGTGTTTGATCATTTCGAAAAATGGTTTGCCAATACCAAATTAAAACTCTTTCAAAGAAAGGAGCTTCTTGTATGTCTATGAAAGTCATGACCATTTCTCGACTCTATCATGTAGGAATAACTTGAGCGAAGAAGGCGCCTCCACCTTTGAGCATACTCTCCGAATCGACTCATTAAACTGCTTTTGACTTTGGTAACTGCACCCAGGTAGGAGCCATCCGAGATTGAAAACTGTATTGAGTGAGGAAGGCGTGAGCTAGTGTAACAACCCCAAAATAGGTCCATTCCATCCAACCCATTCTGAGTCGCCAAATACATGGTACAAAAAGCAAACTACAACTTCAATAATACAAATGTCGTGTGAAATACGACAATATATACTGTGAGTTTAAATATAATATTGTCTTCTAGACAATATCCACATGCAAATAAATCCCCATCATAATTATTGATTCATTATTTTACAAAAATGGTGAGGACTACTAAACAACTCTCTCTAGAACCTTCATTCCATACCCCACTAGTACTCGCTACATTCTCGCCTCCCGAGAAGAAAAAAACAACAAGGAAAAGGGTGAGCTCAACTAGCCCAAGAAAGAATATTATGACTAAGATAATATACAACAAATTATCGTTAGTCTCCAACAGGAAAAATCGATAGAATACAATGACAACAAGTTTCGGATCAATATTCGCAATGGAAATAATAATTCATAGAAGAGTTACGTAGAGATGAAATCTACTATAATCTATGAATTTAACAATTCCATCATCAATATTTTATCCTCAGTAACATCAATCAATATTCATCTCAAATCAAATATTCATCTTTTACTACAGGGCAAAGATATTCATCAATCCATCATGTTCATCTCAACACTGCTCATCTTTGCACTAAAGGCCAAAGATATTCATCATTGGTCATGTTCATTTAAACACCGCTCATCTTTGCACTAAAGGCCAAAGATATTCATCACCATTCATGTTCATTTAAACACTGCTCATCTTTGCACTACGTGCCAAAGATATTCTTCAGAAATCATTCATCTTTGCACTCACAGCCAAAGATATTCAATAATATCATCATTTAAGACCGAGGATGATGAAAAATATTTTTAAAGAACGAATCCAAAGAAACAAAATGACAAGGATTAAGGATTAAGGATTCGTACTTGGTTTTATCCACGCCCAAAAATACCTCAAAATAATCATAGTGGTGTAAAATTCAAGAATGATCAAAACATGGATACAATCAAAGCTAGTATCCGTAATAGATATTTTGGACTGAAAAGAAGAAATTTTATTTTCCGATGAATAGTGCAGATATCGTGAATAGTGCCAGATATCGTGAATAGTGCCGATACGTGAATAGTAACTCCGACACCAAAAGATAGAAATTCCACAAAAAAACATTTTCACGCTTCATGAATAGTACTGTGAATAGTAACTCGTGAATAGTAACTCATGAATAGTAACTCGTGAATAGTAACTCATGAATAGTAACCCGACATGAAAAAGTTCCAAATTTGATAAAACTTCAGATTAACATTTCAACATAATGATATTGAAGAAATAATATCATTACTGAAAAAAATAATATCCCTTACCTCAAAGAATCAAGATTTCTAAGGAAAGGCTCAAGTGATGTTGAATGAAACTTGTAATTGACAAAGAACTCTCAAAGTATCTAAATACTCACAAAATACGCCAATAATATAGAGAGAGAAAGAGAGAAAACTTTGTTTCTTGGGTGATTTTCAATTCTAACTTAGCCCTCTATTTATAGGAAAATGTTAGCCCTAGCAAGACTTGACTCACACTACGATGGCTTTACTCGCTACTATTGCCACCCACCACATTTGAAATAAAATTCAAAGACATTTTTTCACCAACCACAAGTGGGGCCCACTCAATTCTAGAATTTTCCACCAAAATCAATTATAAACCTACTTTAGAATCCGACACCTCTTAAAATTCACAACAAATCATTCGTGCATTTTTAACGGTTCAAAATTTGTGGACATATACTCAACTTATGTATGTATAACATACCCAAAATTACCACAATCCAACGGTCGGGATTAAAAATTATAACCCCCGCAATATATCTCAAAACCCCGATTTGATTTTTAATACCTCCAACTGATAAAAACACCTCAAATAATAATTCCTTCATTAATAACCACATAAATAAATCCATCATTTATATTCATATAAAATAAATATTTCCTTATCATATGAATCAATAATTAATTATTCACAAATAATATTACGTAATCACATTTATGACAACCAAAGCCGTTCCTGTGAAAGAGGGCTTTCCAATAAGGATCTCTCTCATCATGCCGCGATTAGGTGACCAAACCTCTCCTTAGATGCGAACTTTCTAGACATTGCCAATAATGTTATCTAATAATATTATTCAAATAATATGAATTATTGATCCGATAATGGGAAATATCATAGCGTTGACAATTATTGAACAACAATAATATAAAATATCAACGCAAAGAATTATTGAATCAATAAAATAAAATATTGAATAAGAATTCATCGTGAAAATTATTGAGTAGTGCCATCTTACGTTTAATCAATAATTCAACAATATCGTAATACCGTGGTGCTACTCGGCAACCACGCCAGACATCAGATATTAACCAATCGGGTATTCCAATGCGCCTTAATTCAAATAACTACGCTGTTATTTATAACCACCCAAACTTTGTCATTTTCCTCATCCAATCGCTTTCACATTATGGGGCCCACACATGGTCATCGCTTGTGGTCGCATTTAATATTCCCCGACAAAGATTTAATATTCCACGACCAAACGAATATTCCCACAAAAAATGAATATTTTATAACCACTTGCTTATTTTGAAATATTTGCGTATTTAACCCTTAACTATCCACATTAATCAAATCAACCCTTACTATTTCAAAATAATAAATAAAGGAAATTCCTTTTATTTAAAAAATTTCTGGGTCTTACAACCTCCCTCCTTATGAAATTTCGTCCTCGAAATTGGACGTGACGCACTCGGTGTTTTCAAAAGGTGAGGATACCTCGCTTTCATTTCCGCTTCCAATTCCTGTGTCATTTCCTCTATAGCATGATTCCTCCACAAAACTTTAACTTTGGTATGACCTTTCTGCGTAGGACATGCTCCTTCCTATCCAAGATCTTGATAGGTACCTCCTCATACGTTAAGTCTTCTTGGCTATCTCGTCCTGGTTCTAACTCTATAACGTGGTTCGGTCTTTCACATATTTACGGAAGTGCGATATGTGAAACACATTATGAACACGAGACATACTCGGAGGTAACGCGAGTCTATAGGCTACATTTCCTACTCGGTCAAGAATTTGAAATGGACCAATAAATCGTGGATTGAGCTTTCCTCACTTCCCAAATCTTGTAACTCCCTTCCATGGAGCAACTCGCAATAATACATGATACCCTACACTAAATTCCACGTCCTTTCGATGAAGATCCGCATAACTCTTTTGTCGATCTTGTGCCGTTCGTATACGTTGTCGAATCATTTGGATCTTTTCGGTAGTCATATCGCATTTAACTCGGGTCCCAACAATGTTGCTTCACCCACCTCATCCCAACATATTGAGAACGACATTTTCGTCCATATATAATACTTGAATGGAACCATGCCTATATTTGTTTAATAACTATTGTTGTATGAGAATTCCACCAATGGCAAGTACTTATCCCAACTTCCTTTGAAATCTAGGACACGAGTTTTAATATATCTTCAAGAGTTTGAGTAGTCCTTCTCGATTGCCCATCCGCTTTTTGAGGATGGTATGCCAAATCAATCAGAATTGCGCCCATAGCTTTCTAACCCAAAATCATGAAGTGAATCTTGGGTCACGATCCAAAACTATGGATACCGGCATGCCATGCAACCTCACGATCTCATTTACGTATATACTAGCAAGACGCTCAAGGAATAAGTCTCCGTGACGGCAAGAAAATGAGCGGACTTGGTTAATCTATCAACAATAACCCAAATAGCATTGATGCCTTGAGAAACCGTAGGAAGACCCGTAACAAAATTCATAGTAATGTGTTCCCACTTCCATTCCGGAATCTCAAGTGGTTGCAACGGACCCTTAGGTACTAGATGCTCCGCCTTTACACGTTAGCAAGTAAGTTAAACACATCGAGATAAACTTTGCAATCTCTCTCTTCATATTATTCCACCAAAATGTATGTCAAGATCACGATACATTTTAAGACTTCCGTGATGGATTGCAAATGGCGATTGTGTGCCTCCATCATAATCTTGTACTTCAAATCAGTCGTTAGGAACACAAAGTCTAGAGTGGACTCAAGTATTCCTTCTTCATCAATTCTCGCCCTAATAGCTCTTTCTTGTACTTTCCTCTTCATACGCATCACCTCCGGCCTGGTGGCTTGAGCAAATTTTAACTAAAGTCGATTATACTCAGATATCATCACGTGGGTACCTAGAGTTTTCATCTCCATCTCTAATATTTGTAAGTTATACTTAAATGAGTCTTTGACAATATCGTACTCAGTACTCAGTATAATGATCTTCTACTCAATACGCCGCCTACCACGTTCGCTTTTCCAAGATGGTATGGTTAGAATATGTGCCAAATGAGTCGCCTCTTGAGCTCTTGGAAAATCTTCTCGCATTCCTCGCTCCATACGAATTTTGTATCTTTTCGAGTCACTAAGTTAACGGAATAGCGATTCTAGAATATCCTTCAACGAATCTCCGATAATAACCAACTAAGCCTGAAAGCTACGATTTCGACATCGACTTAGGTTGCTCTCAACGTGACTCATATCCCAATCTTGGATAAAGACGTCACAATGACACCTATCGCTTTACTATCGCATCGAATATGACGTCCCTACAGTAGAGAGTCAAGCTTAGGTGAATTCCACAAAGGAAGTCACAAGATAAAGGCTCAGTACCAAATTCTATAGTTGAATTTTTAACTCCAAAGTTCAATAGAGCCATTCGATATGAGATTTTAGAAATGAGTTTTTGTACCGGTTCAAAGTCGATACAAAATTTAATATCGATCTTTGGGAGTAAACCAAGAAATTCTTCAGAAATACATCGGAAAAATCAATAACAACAGAATATTATTCAAATCGACGTGTCTTTATTCAAATCCATAACATGGACTAAGAAAACTTGACATCCGTAATAAACGAATGACTTCATGGCTTGATATGAAAATGTTTGATTACAATGGTTTGATTGCTTGAATTGAATAACAAAGTTGCTTAGGAATATGAAGACTAACAACCTTACAAAAGCAATCAATTTGGCATGATGAGTAGTTAACCTTAAAATCACATCAAAAGCAAATATCTCTATAGAAATAAGGTTAACGGTGTAATGTGATAGTGCCAACCTGAATCAAACAAGATTTCTAAACAATGTATGTAATGAAAGTTTCTCCTAACTGATTCTCCATAAATAGGTCAAAGTCTAATTTCTCCGTAGTCAAGTTCAAACGTTGAGCGCAAGCAAGAGAGATAAAAGAATGGGTAGAACCAATATCTAGTAAGGTATATACTTCGTAAGAATTTATAATTAACTAACCTGCATAACTTCGTTCGGGTTCCTCAATTTTGACCACCACAACAAACGCTTCTTCCCGAAATCGTTGACTTTGACTTTTCTCGGGATACGATCTTTTGAGTCACCGTCCCACATTGAACTAGGTTTCGCCATCGCATAAATCTCGAGGCGATATGTCCTTCCTTTCCACAATTATAGCATACCTTGGAAGGCTTTGAACAATTTGACCTTATATGTCCCTCCTCTCCACATCTCAGTAGCATCTAACGGCGATCGTTCTCTTCCCTAGAATTTGTTGATGGTGCTTTGATGTTGTTTACGACGCCTTCCCGTCATCGTTAAATCTTCTCTTTTTAGATTGACATCTCTTTCCATAATATCAACGCTATCGTGCGACTTTTTACCCATGCATCACTCATTCTCACTCATTCGCTTATTTCTTCTTTCACCAGATTCCACTTTTATCATCTTATACTCGCCAAAGAGTGCTTCATTCAAGCATCACGTGTCGGGTAACACAAGCTTGAATCGTTGCATCCTTTTGCTCCACATCGCCGCAATTCTTTAGCCTGCTCTTCTAACTCATGAATACGATTTTGTAATTCTATATTTCGATCATAAAATACCTCTAATAAACTCTCTTCAAGTACCTCTTCTTCCTCTTCTTCCTCACTCTCAGCTGTTACCTCTGCGATTATCTCAAAAAGCAACTATCAATTCTTCACTCACCACATGGATATCTCTAATTCCTTCTTCACCGACATCACATTATCCCGGTTGGCGATTAGAGGTGTCTCCACGATCTCATTCACTCCATTGTTAACGCTCTCACAGCCCATTCTAAAAAAAACTATCATAAAACAAGGGTTAATTAAATAAATTAACAAATCACATAATACCCTATAATATGACCAACCAACAAATAAGCTTAGGTAGGACACACTAGCTGGAAGGATTTACTCGCCTCTCCCCTCCTAGTTTTATTCCCCCGATCTCCGCCAGAGATCATATCCCTAAGCTCGATACCAACCATAATAACCCCAAAATAGGTCCATTCCATCCAACCCATTCTCGAGTCGCCAAATACATGGTACAAAAAGCAAACTACAACTTCAATAATACAAATGTCGTGTGAAATACGACAATATATCTGTGAGTTTAAATATAATATTATCTTCTAGACAATATCCACATGCAAATAAATCCCCATCATAATTATTGATTCATTATTTTACAAAATGGTGAGGACTACTAAACAACTCTCTCTAGAACCTTCATTCCATACCCGACTAGTACTTCGCTACATTCTCGCCTCCCGAGAAGAAAAATGGAACAACAAGGAAAAGGGTGAGCTCAACTAGCCCAAAAGAATATTATGACTAAGATAATATACAACAAATTATCGTTAGTCTCCAACAGGAAAAAAATCGATAGAATCACAATAGACAACAAGTTTGAGATCAATATTCGCAATGGAAATAATAATTCATAGAAGAGTTACGTAGAGAATGAAATCTACTATAATCTATGAATTTAATAAATCCATCATCAATATTTTATCCCCAGAACATCAATCAATATTCATCTCAAATCAAATATTCATCTTTGCACTACAGGCCAAAGATATTCATCAATCCAGTCGTATGTTCATCTCAACACTGCTCATCTTTGCACTAAAGGCCAAAGATATTCATCACTGGTCATGTTCATTTAAACACACCGCTCATCTTTGCACTAAAGGCCAAAGATATTCATCGACCGGTCATGTTCATTTAAACACTGCTCATCTTTGCACTACAGTGCCAAAGATATTCTTCGAAATCATTCATCTTTTACTCATGTGCCAAAGATATTCAATAATATCATCATTTAAGACCGAGGATGATGAAAATATTTTTTAAAGAACGAATCCAAAGGGAAACAAAATGACAAGGATTAAGGATTAAGGATTCGTACTTGGTTTTATCCACGTCCAAAAATACCTCAAAATAATCATAGTGGTGTAAAATTCAAGAATGATCAAAACATGGATACAATCAAAGCTAGTATCCGTAATAGATATTTTGGACTAAAAAGAAGAAATTTTATTTTCCGATGAATAGTGTCAGATACGTGAATAGTGTCAGATACGTGAATGAATAGCCTTGATATCGTGAATAGTAACTCAGACACCAAAAGATAGAAATTCCACAAAAAAAACATTTTCACGCTTCATGAATAGTACTGTGAATAAGAACTCGTGAATAAGAACTCATGAATAGTAACTCGTGAATAGTAACTCATGAATAGTAACCCCATTATGAAAAAGTTCCAAATTTGATAAAACTTCAGATTAACATTTCAACATAATGATATTGAAGAAATAATATCATTACGAAAAAAATAATATCCCTTACCTCAAAGAATCAAGATTTCCGGAAGGAAAGGTCTCAAGTGATGTTGAATGAAACTTGTCTTGACAAAGAACTCTCAAAGTATCTAAATACTCACAAAATACGCTCGATAATATAGAGAGAAAGAGAGAAAACTTTGTTTCGTGTGTGATTTTCAATTCTAACTTAGCCCTCTATTTATAGGAAAATGTTAGCCGCCAAAGCAGGCACTTTGACACAATTCACACGATGGCTTTACTCGCTACTATTGCCACCCACCACATTTGAAATAAAATTCAGCACATTTTTTCACCAACCACAAGTGGGGCCCACTCAATTCTAGAATTTTCCACCAAAATCAATTATAAACCTAATTTAAATCCGACACCTCTTAAAATTCACAACAAATCATTCGTGCATTTTTAATTCATTTTCAAAATTTGTGGACATATACTCAACTTATGTATGTATAACATACCCAAAATTACCACAATCCAACTATCGGATTAAAAATTATAACCCCCGCAATATATCTCAAAACCCCGATTTGATTTTTTAATACCTCAATCTGATAAAACACCTCAACAATAATTCCTTCATTAATAACCACATAAATAAATCCATCATTTATATTCATATAAAATAAATATTTCCTTATCATATGAATCAATAATTAATTATTCACAAATAATATTATTCGGCTGTAAGACACCCCAAATCTAGGTACTTCATTCCCACAAGATTTGGTGCTCACTATTCAAACATTCATACTATCTACCCAAATAAAATAATATTTGAATCATAAAACCTCCCTTAAATAGGGTTACATCATTAAGTTCAAAAACATCCCGGTTATCTAACCTTTAAAACGTCATTCAAATCTGAAATTAAAATTATAACATTACATCATTTAAAATAAAATCTAAGATCATCATAATAAAGTCTAACATCATAATCATAATCAAAATTACAAGTCTTCATCACTTGTACATTTTTCCCTTTCCTTTGCTAGTCGAAGGTTCATCTACCTTCTCTCTTTAGGCTGCAATGATGAGTTTATAAATATGCAAGAGTGAGCAAAAAAACAATTGCTCACTTGGATATAACAATGAATCAACATGAGAATAACAATAATAGCGCCATGAAAAGGCTCATCAAAAGCCCGAATAGTACTCTAACATGATAATCGAAAACTGGAATCCAAAATATGGAATAAACATAAGCGAGGGTCATAAGACCATGAACCATATCCACATTTGCGAGTAATCTTTCAACTCCAACTTTAACGATCGTAAGACTATAAGGACTCCTCGTACTTAGGGGATCGACCCTTACGTACCATGTATTGTGCACAAACATTTAACAGCTACTGTAAGTTATCCCCTAATAATAATAGGGTTGTTCATCTCGATATTTAGAGTACAAAATTCCGCACCAAAAGAAGGTTTGGTTTGGATAAGCTATCGAGGTAATTTGAAGTTTAACGAACATCAACTAGTGGACTAGTTTAATCAATAGAGTTTGATAATACAACAGTTGATCAATAATAACATAATATGAAACAATGAATAAGTGTAAGCGAACTGACTATACTTGATCTCATGCTTAGAAACAACTACAAAGCATAAGTATTGAATGAAAATAATAAACCTTGCCTGAATAAAATTAAGTTAGGACTATGAATTATTGAATAAACATTAAGTAATAGCAAGCTAAAAATAAAGCTTACTTATTATGAAAATGACTTGTGTCGAATAAATGAACTATAATAATTCAACATTTGAAATTAGAATTCAAGAAAGTTGCATTCATAATATCCGAATAACAATAATGAAACTTGTCTAACAATAAACAAGTTAGAATGCATTAATAAGTATTGGACTTCAAACTTGTTTGAATAAAATAAGGTCGTAGCTAGATTGTTCAAATCATGATTAAGAATCTGATAGTTAGTTTAACGAAACTTTAAAGTAAGAACTAGTTCAACATAAATGTAAGGATAAAGGCTTTGCTCGATGTAAAAGAAGTTTAGAAACTTGCTCGATGTAAATATAGAGTTAGAAAACTTGCCTTGGCGTAAGCTATAAAATTAAACTCACGATCACCTACACATAATTTTAGAACCCTGATACCTATTAGATATGCTGACATATCATAACATGATCATTACCATTTACATTTGAAAAACTCTAAAGTGTTCTACTTTGCAACACTTAACTAACGTTCATTGTCCACTAACTAACTTATCACATAACACGTTCTCGACTTACTAAACATTTTTGCAACTTTGAACTTACTAACCCCAATTCACTATGTTATGTTATCCTTAACATTACTCATTTAACATCTTAACATAATTTCGGGCCATACCATGATGCTATCCCAAGTAATGATGTGACGAAGCGAATCTCAAACCGGGGTATGGCGTATTGCATTATTATATTGAAAGGCTTAGGGCCGTGGCATGCAATGCCATTTTTGCCTTGGCCTAAACGGCGGCAGTTGCTTGATGTTGAACAGAGAGAGAGCTATTTAATGAGCGATGGCCAACTTTATCCCAACAAACACAAATTTCACCCACCAAAGCAATGAAATTAACACGTAAAATAAATATACCACAATCATAAACATGATTGCTCACATTTACAACCAATTGGAACAATTTAACACCAACTAAAACTATTTTAATTTCTCAAAATTCATGTTTTTCATATAAAACTCCATTTTTGATATTCATTCTAGAAATCATCACTTTGTGATTTCATTACTTGACAAATTACTCCATTCAAACTACGTTACGTTAGTATCTCGATGAACTACCATATACTGAACTTCAATTTACTATTTCTCATATGAATTGGCCACTAAAATTGATACTTTTCATGAGCATATGGAAAAATACATATCTTTGTCAAAAATGTCTCTTGATATCCAAAATTAACATGCAATTTTGGTTTAAACATAACATATAATCATCATATATACGCATATAATCATCATAACTAAGTTACCTCACAACAATTCGGCAAAAAATAATTCACAGAGTATATAAAAATTTTATGAGATATACTCATAATATATATAATATCAAAATATAGAACATACCTTTTGTTGTTTGTGAAAATTCTTGCTAAACACACTTGAATTGAAGTGAAAATTCTAAACTCCTCTCGATTCTCTCTCTCAAGTTCTTAATTTTCTCAACTCTCGATTCTCTAAACTCTAGGTTAGCAAATAGAATCGTAAACCAATCGATAAACAATGGCGCACAAAATAAAACTACCAGGACCTTAATACGCCACTTAATAAAATGGCGATTTAAAAAAAACAAATGCTCAAATTATAAATATATTATATTTATTATTTTATTTATTTTATTTATTTAATTTAATTTCAAAAACTAGAAATTCAAAAGCCTAAGGCTTGTTTGGCAAATCATTTAAAATTAAAGAGTTAAAATACTTAAGCCTTGTTTGACAAAAACTAATTTAAACCCTTTTTAATTTATTTTAATAAACACTTTAGTTTATAAACTATAATCACATATTATTTTCATATCCAACATTAACCCATTAAATTAATCACATACTATATTTTAATTAAATATAGCCATTTAGCAAATATCACCAATTTATAATTTTCATTATAACTTTATTTAATAATTTAACACCATCTAAATTATTAAATCAACACAACCACATAACACCTCATGCTATATAATACAAACCTCTAAATTATAAATTAATTTAATTTAGAAAATTCTCTAATCATTTAGATTCATCAATTCATCACATCAATAAAATATTTATTTAACAATAAACACCTCGAATAATATTTATATAACTTTCGATAAATATTTAAATTACACTTTGAAATTTTGGATCGTTACATCCTTCCCTCCTTACTGAGGATTACATCCCCGAATCATGATTCAAACAATCAAATCGTCACATTCTCCCCTACTTACAAAGATTACATCCCCGAGAATCGAAGACCTGAACTAAACAAATAACTTCGGGGTAATTTTTCATCATATCGACTTGAGTTCCCACGTAGCCTCTTGACGTTGTGGTTCCTCCATATCACCTTCACGAAGGTATCACTTTATTCTGAGCACTTGTTCTTTCACATCGACTATCTGGATAGGAATCTCTTAATAAGACAAATCTTTCTTGAAGCTATGAATGGTTCATATTCGATCACATGCTTGTAATCGGGTTTATCTGGTTCATGACAAAACATAAAAAACATTGTGCACATGCTCTAATTCTGGAGGTAAAGCTACCTCATAAGCCACCTCTCCCACTCTGCGTAGAATTTCGAAAAGTCTAATAAACCTCGGGCTGAGCTTGCCTTTCTTGCCAAAATAAATCTTCCCCTTCCAAGGAGAGACTTTCAGGAACACGAAACTTCCTTCTTTAAATTCACGACTTTATGCATGTTGATCGGCATACTTTTTACATCGATCTTGGCGGCTACCAATCTTGCTCGATGAGTTTGACTACTTGATGATCTGCTTGAACCGATTACGGGCCTAACGATTTGGCGTTCTCCAACTTCATCCCGGCATAGTGGGGTTACGCACTTTCTGTAGTATAACGCGCCTCGTATGGCGGCATACCAATGCTTGCGTGGTAGCTGCTGTTGTTGTATGCAAATTCCACCAATGGTAGATGATCATCCCAATTTCCTTTGAAATCCATGATGCACTCTCTGAGCATATCTTGAAGTCTGGATCGTTCTTTCGCTTTGCCCATCGGTTTCTGGGATGATACGTTGTGCTCATCTTCAATTGCGTTCCCATGCATTCTTGTAGTCTCCTCCAAAATTTGATGTGAACCTCGGATCTACATACGTACAATTGATCTTTGGAACTCCATGTCTTGAAACGATCTCCTTAACGTATAATTTTGCGGTGATCAAGATTAAATCTAATCTTTATTGGCAAAAGTGTCTGATTTTGTTAATCATCCACTATCACCCATATCGCGTCGTATCCTTTACGAGTCGTTGGAAGACCTACCACAAAATCCATTGTGATATGCTCCCACTTCCATTCGGTATTTCCAGCGGTTGAAGTAATCCGCTTGGTGCGTTGATGCTCGGCCTTCACTTTCGACATATCGAAGCACTTTGCAACGCGTTCTGCAACATCTCTTTTCATGTTAACCACCAAAATGACGCCTCAAATCTTGATACATTTTCGTACTTCCGGGATGAATTGAATATCTTGAGCTATGTGCTACATCAAGATTTCTTCTTTAATATCTGAATTCTTGGAACCCAAATTCGTCCCTCGAATCTTAGTATTCCATGATGTCGACACAGTACTTCACTTCTTTACCCTCGACCACATTTTCTTTTATTTTCTTGCATTCCTCATCCTGTAGGTGAGCATTCTTCACTTTGTCCACCAAAGTTGGACTAGCTTCTATCTGGAACAATTTTTCATCGGATTCTTCTGGAAATTTGATTTCCAACTCCAGTCTTGCCATTCTTTGAAATGAGCTCCTCCTTATCGATTAACATCAATAACTTTTCTCTGCCTTTCTACTCAAGGCATCTCTGCAACCACATTAGCTTTACGGATGATAAAAGATCTCACAATCATAATCTTTTATCGGTTCCATCCATCTCCTTTGGCACGTGTTCAGGTCTTTACTGTGTGAATATATACTTGAGACTTTTATGGTGCATGTAGATCTCACATTTCTCTCCATAGAGATAGTGTCTCCATATCTTGATCTGAACACAACCACATGACTCTAAATCATGAGTCGGATACCCTTTTTTACGTAGTCTTTCGGTTGCCTTGATGCATCTGCAATAACCTTGTTTTTTGCATAAGACCTGACCCAATCCTTTGTGTGAAGCATCACTATACACCACAAAGTTTCTGTATTATCCGATAATGACAACACGGTGCCACACTTAACTTTTTCTTGATTCTTGAAAACTTTCCTCACACTTTTCCGTCGAACAAATTTTATAGATTTTCTTGTCAAAATTTGTCAGCGAATAGCAATCTTAGAAAAATCTTGAATAAATCGTCTATAGTATCACCTTGACCCCAAGAAACTCCTTACCTCCAGAAGGTGTTCTTGGTTGTTCCCAATTATCAAACTTGACTTTTGATGGATCTCGAAATCCCATCCTTATCAATTACATGCCCAAGAAATTGTACGTTCAGCCAAAATTCACATTTAGAAATTTCGCATACAACTTTTCCTTTCTTAGCGTCTCCACGTCAGAGCGTAAGTGTTCCACGTGTTCCTCTTGAGTTTTAGAGTACACCAGAATATCGTCGATGAACACCACCACAAATTTGTCCAAAAATGGTTTAAACACCCTGTTCATCAAATCCATGAATCTTTGCAGGGGCGTTTGTCAAACCAAATGACATCACTAAAAATTCATAATGTCCATACCTAGTTCGGAATGCCGTCTTGGTACATCCTCCTTCCTCACTTTCAATTGATGATACCCACTTCTCAAATCTATTTTTGAGAAATATCTAGCACCCTTGATTGATCAAACAAGTCATCTATTCTTGGCAATGGATATTTGTTCTTAATAGTGACTTTGTTCAATTCCCTATAGTCAATCCAAAGATGCATCGACCCATCCTTCTTCTTCAAAAATAACACAGGTGCTCCCCACGGTGACACACTCGGTTGAATATACTTCTTGTCTAACAGTTCTTGCAATTGCACCATTAATTCCTTCATCTCTCTACGAGCCATTACATGCGGGGCCTTGATATAGGAGGCGGTTCACGGCGCTAAAATCGATCACGAACTTGATTTCTCTGTCGGTGGAAGTCTGGCAAATCTTCGGAAACACGTCCACGAACTCCCCAACCTTTGGTATTTCCTCCAATTTCATACCCTTCTCTTTTTGAGTATCAACTATGTAGGCTAAGTACCTACACACCTTTACTTAACAACTTCACGGCACATCATCGTCGGACATTTCATTTGTCTAGGCGATTTGCTACCATGAAAAACTACCTTTGGCCAGTCAAAAGGTTTACACTTTCTTTTGGCGATCGATTATCGCTCCATAATTGAATAGCCAATCCATTCCCAAAATAACATCGAACTCTCTGAGTTTTATCGGAATTAAATCTACTTTCATAACATTCCCCTTAATGTTCACCCTATAGTTCTTGTAAACGAACCTAACAGGAATCACTTCCTTATTTGTAATTTCTATGTTTAAAGGAAATTTCAACTCTTCACAAGGTATTTCTAACTTCTTAGCAAATTCATCAGATATAAATGAGCAAGTAGCACCTGAATCAAATAATACATATGCATCTATATCATTGATTGGGATAATACGACCACGACATCTTTTGATTTCACGCGTCTGCCTGCCGTCGTCATGTTGAAGGTTCTAGTTGTGGGCTTATTTGTTGATGTTGGCCCGTGATGATAGCGATGCTCCTCCACTAGCATTTCCTTTGCTCCCATTTGTCTCACGGATCTCTTCTTAGGGCATTCACGAGCAAAGTGATCCTTGGATCCTGCGTGAAACACACATTCTTCTTAGCTTGAGTGCAATTTGGGGCGATGTGACCCTCCACAGCCTGATTGAAGCATACTCGTTTCCCGAAAACACACTCCCCTTATGAAACTTTTCATGCGTAGCACATGCTTCGAACTTCTTATTTTGCTGGTTTCTTTGCTGATTTCCAGCTCCCCCATTCGCATTCCACTTCCTCTTCAGGTTGTTGTTGCCATTTCTGCCATTACCACCACCACCATTCTTAGTTTCACCTTCACTTTTCTTCTTCCTCTGCTCTTGATTATGTTTTGTTACTGCCTCGCCTGCACTTTCAGTGAGAATCGCCTTCTCCATCACTGCCGCAAACGTCTTCAACTGGAACAGGGAAACCCTCTTTGTCTGAACGGGTTTGATCCTGCTTTCGAACCTCTTCACCTTGCGCTTCGTCATCTTGACTTGATATGGCGCAAACCTCATGAACTCGTTGAAACCTTGCGGCATACTCGGAACAAGCATTGTTCCTGCTTCAATTCAAAAGCTGAACCTCTAGTGACTCTTGAACTCTCGAAAATAAGTCTCGAAAAATAGCTCCTTAAACCTATCCCAGTCATCACTCCACGCCCTTCCACGAGTTTTGTTGGCACGCCACCAATAACTAGCCTCCACTTTCAACATAAATGTTGCAAAAGCGATCTTACGATTATCCTCAACCCTAGCAACATCAAAAACCTTCTCGATTTCCATGATCCAGTTCTGTGCTTCAACTGGATTCATGGACCCACGGAATTCAGGTGGTCCGACCGCCTTGAAGTCCTTAAACGTAGTACCTTGGTTCTGAGGTTGATTCTGCAAAGCACCCGTCAGTAATGTAACTAGGCTGCTTGAACAGGGTTTCCTTCCACATTGTTGTTGTTGTTTTCTCGGTGGTTCTTCGTCGTGGTGGTTAACGTCTTGAAGTCATTTTCTATTAAAATACATCCATCAGATTCTATTCAATCTCGTAAGTATTATATACTTAAGTCGCACATCATAACAGTTTATCACATAACACTTAACACTTTGAATAAAACAATAACTTTTATTCATTCATCATAAAAACATCAAAACAATAGCATCACTGCTATTTACATTACTTTCTGAACTATAACGATTTGCGGATAATAACATCATCATCATCTATCCCATTGGTTATCATACTCGGGATTTACATTTCATTTATTTTCAAAATCACCTATCAATTACAATCTCTACAATGTCCTACTAAGATACTGTGTACCCTTAAGACGTTCTTCCTCCATAATTCGGAACATTGTTCGGCGATCCAATACATATGATGGTAGCGTCTCGAACTAAATCGGATAGCTCATGACTCGATCTTGAGCTCAATTGACCATGGTGTTGAATACGTTGCTCATTTCTTCCATCTTCCTCCTCTTGGCTTGTGCATCACTCTCTGCTTATTAAAATTCGTTGATAAGCTTCACTTTGTCGCGTCTTGGCTCTTGCCCTTTTGTAGATTCTTCTTTCACTTATTCTCCGATTCTTCAATCTTCTCCATCATTCGCTCATTCTTCCCTTGATGTGGACCGACTTCTCTTCAACGTTGTTCGATCGTTCTTCTCGATCCTGGATCTCATCATCTTTACGTGCCATCGAGGTTTTGTTGTTCGACTACTATCTCTTGTAACTCCTCGACAGTATCTTGAAGTTCCACATTGCGATCATACACCTCGTCGTACATACGGGCAGCTATCGAGTTAAGTGGAAGCTCTTCCTCCTCATCCTCCTCATCCGACTGTGGCAGCTCCACGGGATCCTCCTCGTCCGTCTCTATCTCATCATCCTCATCAGGGACTCTCTCTTGCTCAACTACTGTGACCGACGGAACTGTTTCCTATGGCAGTAGTTGTTCCCAAATCACCTGAATATCTCGAGGCTCCTCCTCTCTAGCCTGACTGGATCCTCCTACATTAGCCATCCTGTCAACCAAAGTTTAAGTTTTAATTACTAATCATTACTACTCGACACTCACGAGCACAAATATTAGTATCACATAAGCACATAAGTGTTTTATTACTTTCTTTTTCCTAAAACTCGATAAGAGTTTATCATCACTATCTTTTCAAAGGTTACTTCCTAAGGCTTTTCCCTGACCTAAGTTCCATAACCTAAGGCTTTGATACCAACCTGTAACACCCCCAAATCTAGGTACTTCATTCCCACAAGATTTGGTGCTCACTATTCAAACATTCATAATATCTACCCAAATAAAACAATATTTGAATCATAAAACCTCCCCTTAAATAGGGTTTCATCATTAAGTTCAAAAACATCCCAGGTTATCTAACCTTTAAACGTCATTCAAATGCGGAATTAAAATTATAACATTACATCATTTAAAATAAAATCTAAGATCATCATAATAAAAGTCTAACATCATGATCATAATCAAAATTACAAGTCTTCATCACTTGTACATTTTTCCCTTTCCTTCGCTAGTCGAAAGTTCATCTACCTTCTCCTCTTTAGTTGCAATGAGTTTATAAATATGCAAGAGTGAGCAAAACAATTTCTCACTGGATATAACAATGAATCAACATGAGAATAACAATAATAACTGCCAACGAAGGCTCGTCAAAACTGAATTGTACTCTAACAATGATAATCAGAAACTAGAATCCAAAATATGGAATAAACATAACTGAGGGTCACAAGACCATGATCCATGCCCACAGTTGCGAGTAATCTTTTAACCCCAACTTTAACAGTCATAAGACTATAAGGACTCCTCGTACTTAGGGGGATCAGCCCTTTGTACCATGTATTGTGCATAAACATTTAACGCTACGCGTAATTTATCCCCTAATAATAATAGGGTTGTTCATCTCAGTATTTAGAGTACAAGTCCGCACCAAAGAAGGTTTGGTTTGGATAAGCTATCAAGGGTAATTTGAAGTTTAACGAACATCAACTAGTGGACTAGTTGAATCAATAGTGTTTGATAATACAACAGTTGATTAATAATAACACAATATGAAACAATGAATAAGTGTAAGCGAACTGACTATACTTGATCTCATTCTTAGAAACAACTACAAAGCATAAGTATTGAATGACAATAATAAACCTTGCTTGAATAAAATTAAGCTAAGACTATAAATTATTAAATAAACATTAAGTAATAGCAAGCTGAAAATAAAGCTTACTTATTATGAAAATGACTTGTGTCAAGTAAATGAACTATAATAATTCAACATTTGAAATTAGAATTCAAGAAAACTGCATTCATAATATCCGAATAACAATAATGAAACTTGTCAAACAATAAACAAGTTAGAATGCATCAATAAGTATTGGACTTCAAACTTGTTTGAATAAAATAATGTCATAGCTAGATTGTTCAAATCATGATTAAGAATCTGATAGTTAGTTTAACGAAACTTTAAAGTAAGAACTAGTTCAACATAAATGTAAGGATAAAAGGCTTGCTTCGATGTAAAAAGAAGTTTAGAAACTTGCTCAATGTAAATATAGAGTTAGAAAACTTGCCTTGAGCGTAAGCTATAAAATTAAACTCACGATCACATACACATAATTTTAGAACCACAATACCTATTAGATATGCCAACATATCATAACATGATCATTACCATTTACATTTTAGAAACTCTAAGTGTTCTACTTCGCAACACTTAACTAACGTTCATTGTCCAACTAACTTGCAACATAACACGTGCTCGACTTACTAAACATTTTTGCAACTTTGAACTTTCTAACCCCAATTCACTATATTATGTTATCCTTGACATTACTCATTTAACATGCTAACTTAATTTTAGACCATACCATGATGCTATCCCAAGACCGCGAGTATAACAAAGTCGAAATCTCAAACCGGTATATCTGCAAATGCGCCATATACAAAGGCTTAGGGCCGTAAGAATTTGTACCTGCTTTTTCTTGGCAAGTGCATTCTTGTAGATGTTCGAACACAGACGAGAGAGGCTAATGAATGAATGATGTTCTAACTTTAGCCCAACAAACACAAATTTTATCCACCAAACAGCGAAATTAACACGTAAAATAAATATACCACAATCATAAACATGATTGCTCACATTTACAACCATTTGGAACAATTTAACACCAACTAAAGCTATTTTAATTTCTCAAAATTCATGTTTTTCATTTAAAACTCCATTTTTGATATTCATTCTAGAAATCATCACTGTGATTTCATTACTTGACCAAATTACTCCATTCAAACTACGTTACGTTCGTATCTCAAATTATAAATATATTATATTTATTATTCAATTTATTTTATTTATTTTATTAAATTCCAAAACTAGAAATTCAAAAGCCTAAGGCTTGTTTGGCAAATTATTTAAAATTAAAGAGTTAAAATACTTAAGCCTTGTTTGACAAAAAACTAATTTCAACCCTTTTTAATTTATTTTAATAAACACTTTAGTTTATAAACTATAATCACATATTATTTTCATATCCAACATTAACCCATTAAATTAATCACATACTATATTTTAATTAAATATAGTCATTTAGCAAATATCACCAATTTATAATTTTCATTATAACTTTATTTAATAATTTAACACCATCTAAATTATTAAATCAACACAACCACATAACACCTCATGCTATAATACAAACCTCTAAATTATAAATTAATTTAATTTAGAAAATTCTCTAATCATTTAGATTCATCAACCATCACATCAATAAAATATTTATTTAACAATAAACACCTCAAATAATATTTACATAACTCAATAAATATTTAAATTACACTTTGAAATTTCAGATCGTTACATGTTCCATTCCCTTTGAGAGCATGGATAGTTTCTTCTATTTGAAGGACCTTCTTCCTGATATCAGCGGTGTTTAGATCTCCTTTGAGATGGATGTTTTCAGGGTCTTTGTTGGTCGTATCCAATTGAGGTTCTAGATTTGTTTTATCCAAACCTTGTGTCCCTCCTTGTGTAGAGGATTCTGTATGTGTAGGCATCTTGGTACCCTGAGTAGATTGATGCAATTCTTTCAGCAAAACAGCTAAATCTATAATTTGTTTACTTAATCCGTCAAATTCTTCTCGAGAAACGGCATTAGGTAGATCGGTCAAGAAGACATGATTGGTCAGAGGCTCGTGGCCTTTTTCGGATTTTGAGCGGAGTAATGAGCCCAATTGTTTCCCTACAAAAGACTTATGTAGTTTAGTCTTAGGGATAATGAAAATGTTATCATAATGTGTCCATTTTAGGAATATCATCCAGAAAAAATGGGCATTATTTGATATCATATTATGTATACACAAATATTCTTCATATTTTCCATTATATAAAGATGAACATGGAATAAAATTACAAGTAAATGCTTTTACAAGTAATTAAAAGTGGAAAGTATGAAGAGACTTCCCTTCACGTTTGGTTTATCAGAGGTTGACCTATCTTAGGGTTACTCTTGCGGCTTTATGGCATGAAGGTCCCCAGATCATCGCAATTTACTTGACGGGAAGTTAATTCGGTCTTTCAACTGGAGCAAATTTGGGTGGTGCCTTTCCTGAGCCTCGTTGGAATTAGTCTCCCTATGAGTCCAAAGAATCAAACAAGCGAGGATAGCCTCTCCTAAGGAGGAACCACACAACATACATTCACATACAACATGTCTCACTGTTTATAAAAATGATGACATGTGAGAAGCACTAATATCACAGATAGATATTTTGTAGTGCAGTAAGTAAAATGCATTCGTACACATTCATCATAAATGTAAATGCAACATTCATACACAAGCATATAACAATTTTGAAAAGCTTGTAGTAGTGGCTTAAACCCTTTTACTGGTGTCCCCAGCAGAGTCGCCACCTGTCGACGTCGGGATTTTTATTTGTCCCTTTTTGTTTCTTGTTCTTTGGTGTTCTCATGTTATGTGAGATTTGTTTGAAAAAATAAGTGAAAAAGGTCCGACATGTGTAATGTCGACGATTTGACTGTAAAAGTAGCCAGTTGGTGTTTTTAACTGGTTGCACCAACGCAACCAATAAAAGGTTTGCACATTTACCCAGTGATGTGACACTGCTAAGCGGGTCTATGAAACTGAGATTCATTTAGGTTCGAGGGTTTGATTATGTGGAGGGAAGGTGTTAGGCACCCCCCGACATCCATGTTGCCACGGTGACCGCAACTTTTCAAGAAACTGTTATATGAATGTGTATGTGTGTGTGGATCAATGTGCTATTTATTTGGAAGTAGTGCAAGGCCTCGTTCGCACCTATATACAAAGGGTTTGAATTTATAAGAATATTCAGTTTTAAACATGATATAGCAGTGAAGTTTTGTAAAAAGTGGTTTTTCAAACCCTGTACTCAATAGTAATTGAGACCTTTTCATACTTCCATTTTATTATTAAATGTTCGGCTTGTTTGCTTTTATTTTCGAGATGTGAAGCATCTTCGAGAAAATAATATACAGCAGTGCCGAACTCCTCATGGGCATAACATCCATCTAAGGAAATTCAGACACCGTAAATAATGTACAAGCTCCTTACAGCTGAAAATGTCCATCACGGGAACCAATTCTAGATTCAAGAGGTCAATCAGATCACATGATTCCTAGGCTCACATGATGCCATTAATTTATATGAAAAGTAAGCGATTATATATATATAAGTCAGAATATATATATGAGACATGATCAACCACCACGAAGCACCTCCATGGGGATCGAAATGTAAATATATAAAAGCAATAATATATATATGGACATGATCAACCACCAAGCACCTCCATGGGGGATCAAAAAAAGTAAATAAAGTCAGAAGATTTATCAACGCCACGAAGTAAACTCTAGGCGAGACTAAATGTAAAGAAAGCAAGAAAGATTTATCAACCGCCACGAAGTAAACTCCAAAGGGACTAAATGTAAATAAAGAAGTAAAAGGCCTCGATATATATATATATATATATATATATATATAAGCGGTAAACGCATATGTGATGTTTCTCAATTTCTATTTCGGTTTATCATTTCAAATGATTTGTCGCTATATATATATATATAGCGATAAACGCACTGTATATAAAAATCTGTGCTCATCGAATGAGTTCGACAATAGTTCATATATATAAGTATATATATATATATATAAAAGCAAGTAAACGCTCCAGACATAAGTCTAGGCTCAATCGAGGCATAACTTGTTAATGTTAGTCCATATATAAATATATACATATATAAGTATATATATACAGACAGAAATGAAAACCACGGACCGAAGTTCAAGCATACACACACAACACGACTCTCAATGTGAAGAATAGTATGTGCAAAGATGAAGAGAAAGGCTTTATAGAGTGTGAGAAGGCTTACAGTGGGCTGCCAAGGCAGGCTTCTATAACTCTAGATGGATAAACACTCAGCTCCTGCCGGTAAAATATAGCTATATGTGAGCTAACAGGTGTTTAAAATGAGAAAGCACTCAATATGGGGTGTGTATAGAGCAAATTGGACAGGGCTTCCTCGCCTCTTTTTCTCTTACAAATGGCCACCCCAAGCTCTATACTTATAGAGCTGGGAGCCGCAGGTGTACTTGTGGCAGCCGCAGATGCACCTGCGACTTCCCGGGGTGCCCCGGACTCTGCGGGTCCCGTCGTCTCAAAGTACGTGCACTCGTGCACTGTGATGTCCACTCGAACTTGCAGAACTTCAATCTGAGCATCCGAACGAGGTGTACAAGACCATCTTCGGGCTGCTTTTATCGAGAGTTACGCAATGACATGGGATTAGAGGTTGTACGAAGTCAGGAAGACGGGACCATGCCCATGGTCTTCAAGCTGTAAATTCTATCCGGTGTGCTGCCACGCGTAATAGTCACTTGGGATTAGAACTCCTTGGTTCTTGTGCGACATTGTTGTGTAGCAATGTATGTATGAAATGTTGAGACGGTGCGCTAGGGTTGAGGTGGTAAGATGACAATTTTACCCCTCACCTGGGTTATCTCTGGTTTGGGCTGATAGCAGACATTGCTCAGGGTTACATCTGAGATTGGACTACTACAATTGTTTGAATTCCCCAAGGTCATCTGTAAGTGTGCCTGTCTTCCCGGTGTTAGCTCTAGGACTTTTTAATGAGTTCCCCGGTAGGAGGTCTGAGATTGAAGCTGATTGCATGCATTTGAAACAAGCATTTTCAGAGTTATCGCCGGAACTGCAACAACATTCCTTGGGGTTATCTCCAAGGACGAAACTCGGGGTTATCTCCGAGGTTGGAATTGATACTCCCGGTGTGTGTTCTGGGGTTGAGACTGAACTTCCGATAGTATCCGAAATGGATGTGAGCTATCTTCCAGGGTTATCTCCGAAAGACAAATCTGCTCTCCTGCAATGTTAGTAACAGGTGTGCAAAAAATTTTGAGTGTCTACAAGAGGCACAAGCAAAGAGGATCAAGATGGAAGAGATGAATAAAGTATTCAACACCGTGATTAATCGAGCTCAAGATCGGGTTATGGGTTATCCAATTCAGTTCGAGACGCTGTCATCGTACATATTAGATCGCCGAACAATGTTCCGAATTATGGAGGAAGAGCATCGTAAGGCTACGCAGTATCTTAGTAGGACATCGTAGGGAATGCACCTGATATGTGATTAATGATATGATAAGTAAAATGTAAATCCCAAGTGTTATGTAACCTATGTGATATAATGATGATGTTATCCTGGAACTTTAGTAGTTCAGGAAAGTAATGTAAATAGCAGTGATGCTATGACTCTTATGTTTTCAAAAAATTATGAATGAATAAAAGTTATTATTTTATTCAAAGTGTTATGTGTTACGTGATAATATTTTATGGTGTGCAAATTAAGTAGAAATACTTAAAGAAATTGAGTAATAGTCTAATGGGTGTGTTTTAACAGAAAATGCCTCCAAGACGTCAACCCTGACAAAGAACCCCCTGAGGGATCTACCAATAACAACAATGTTGAGGCTAATCCAATTCAGTAGCTAGTCACGTTATTGACGGGTGCATTACAGAATCAACCGCAGAATCAAACTGTGACATTTAAGGACTTTAAGGCGGTTGGACCACCAGAATTCTGTGGGTCCATGAATCCAGTTGAGGCTCAGACCTAGATCATAGAGATAGAAAAAGTATTTGATGTAGCTAGAGTAGGTGAGAATCAGAAGACTGCTTTTGCAACATTTATGTTGAAAGGAGAGGCTATTATTGGTGGCAAGCCAATAAAACTTGAGGAGGACAAGGGGTGATGACATGGGATAGGTTTAAGGAGATATTCTTCGAGACCTATTTCCTGGAGAGTTCAAAGAATCAGATGGAGGTGCAGTTTCTAGAACTGAAGCAAGGATCAATGACTGTATCGGAATATGACGTGAAATTCAATGAGCTAGCGAGGTTTGTGCTATATCAAGTCAACACAGATGAGCGCAATGCGAGAAGATTTAAACAGGGACTGAAACCCTGGTTGTACAGTAGGGTCTCCTTGTTCCAGCTAAAGACATTCACTGCGGTGCTTGAGAATGCAGTTCTCACTGAGAGTGGAGGCGAGGCTGTAACAAAGCACAACCAAGAGCAGAGAAAGAAGAAGAATAAGGGCGAAGTTAAGAATGGTGGTGGTAACAGTGGAAATGGTAGCAATAACCTAAAGAAGAAATGGAATGGAAATGTGGGTTCAGGAAACCTGCAGGGTAATCCGCAGTAGAAGAAGTTCGAAGCATGTGATACGTGCGGGAAGTTTCACGTGGGTGTGTGCTTAGGGGGGAAGCGGGTATGCTTTAACTGTGGCCAGAAGGGTCACATTGCCCCAAATTGCAGTCAACCCAAGAAGAATGTTTGCTACATGTGTGGGTCAAAGGATCACTTTGCTCGTGAGTGCCCTAAGAAGAAAGCTGAAGAGACGACGGGAAACAAGGGAGGTGGCGGTGGAGGTACATTGACCATTGCGGGACCAACGTCATCCAACAGACCCACAACCAGATCCTTCAACATGACTGTACAGGATGTTGTGCAATTAAAAGATGTTGTGTCAGGTATTATCCTAATCAATGATATTGATTCTTATATATTATTTGAATTGGGTGCTACTTGCTCATTTATATCTAATGAATTTTCTAAGAGGTTAGGATTGCCTAGCAAAGAATTGAATTTCCCTTTAAACATAGAATTTGGAAATAAGGAGGTAATTCCTGTTAGGTTCGTATATAAGAATTGTAGGGTGAACATTAAGGGAAATGTCATGATGGTAGATTTAATTCTGATAAAACTTGGAGAGTTTGATGTTATTTTGGGAATGGATTAGTTGTTCAATTATGGAGTGATAATTGATTGCCAAAAGAAATGTGTAAACCTTATGACTCCGTCAAATGTAGTTTTCTTTGGTAGTAGATCACTTAGACATGCGAGATGTCTGACGATTATGCCGGCCAAGAAGTTGTTGAATCAAGGCTGTGTGGGTTATTTGGCTTACATAGTCGATACTCAGAGGAAGGGGGTGAAACTGGAAGAGATACCAGTGGTTAGGGAATTCGTGGATGTGTTTTCGAAAGATTTTTTAGGACTTCCGCCGAATCGAGAGATTAAATTCGTGATCGACTTAGCGCTAGGAACCGCTCCAATATCGAAGGCTCCATACAGAATGGCTCTGGTAGAGATGAAGGAACTAATGGTACAATTGCAAGAGATGTTAGACAAGAAGTACATTCAGCCGAGTGTGTCACCGTGGGGAGCACGGGTGTTATTCGTGAAGAAGAAGGATGGGTCAATGCATCTTTCCATTGATTATAGGGAATTAAACAAAGTCACTATTAAGAATAAATATAAACTGCCAAGAATAGATAACTTGTTTGATCAATTGAAGGGTGCTAGATATTTCTCAAAAATAGATTTGAGAAGTGGGTATCATCAACTGAAAGTAAGGAAGGAGGATGTACCGAAGATGGCATTCCGAACTCGGCATTCCAAACTCGGTATGGACATTATGAATTTTTGGTGATGTCTTTTGGTTTGACTAACACCCCTGCAAGGTTCATGGATTTGATGAACAGGGTGTTTAAACCATTCCTAGATAAGTTTGTTGTGGTATTCATTGATGATATTTTGATGTATTCAAAATCTCAAGAAGAACACGTGGAACATTTATGTTTGACGTTGGAGACACTAAGAAAGGAAAAACTGTACGCGAAATTCTCTAAGTGTGGGTTTTGGTTAGAACGTGTACAATTCCTTGGACATGTGATTGACAAAGATGGGATTTCAGTGGATCCATCAAAAGTTGAAGACGTAATCAATTAGGAACAACCAAGAACACCTTCGGAGGTGAGGAGTTTATTGGGGCTGGCCGGTTATTATAGACGGTTTATCCAGGATTTTTCCAAGATTGCCACTTCGTTAACAAATTTGACAAGGAAAGTTGTAAAATTTGTTTGGACGGAGAAGTGTGAAGAAAGTTTTCAAGACTTGAAAAAGAATTTAAGTGTGGCACCTATGTTGTCATTACTAGATAATACAGGAAATTATGTGGTGTATAGTGATGCCTTACACAAAGAATTGAGTTGTGTTCTTATGTAAAACAACAAAGTTATTGCGTATGCATCAAGACAATTGAAGGACTATAAGAAAGGATATCCGACTCATGATTTAGAATTGGCTGCAATGGTAATTGCTCTAAAAATATGGAGACATTATCTCTATAGAGAAAAATGTGAGATATACACAGACCATATGAGTCTGAAGTATATTTTCACTCAGAAGGACCTGAACATGCGTCAAAGAAGATGGATGGAATTGATAAAAGATTACGATTATGAGATCTTTTATCATCCAGGCAAAGCAAACGTGGTTGCAGGTGCCTTAAGTAGGAAGGGTCATGAGAAGTTGATGTTGTTAACCAACTAGGAGGAGCTCATTTCAGGAGTGGCAAGACTAGAGTTGGAAATTAAATTTCCAAAATAAACCGATGAAAGATTATTCCAGATGGAAGCTAGTTCAACTTTGGTTGACAAGGTGAAGAATGCTCAACTACAAGATGAAGAATGTGGAAAGATCAAAGAGAAAGTGGTTGAGAGTGGTGAAGTGAAATACAAGATCGATACCGAAGGGTTGCTAAGATTTGAAGGAAGAATCTGGGTTCCAGCAGTACCAGATATTAAAGAAGAAATCTTGACCGAAGCTTATAACTCAAGATATTAGATACACCCGGGAAGTACGAAGATGTATCAAGATTTACGATGACACTTTTGGTGGCCAAACATGTAAAGAGATGTTGAAGAATGTGTTGCAAAATGTTTGACATGTCAAAGAGTCAAGGATGAGCATCAACGGCCAAGCGGATTACTTCAACCGTTGGAAATAACGGAATGGAAGTGGGAACACATCACAATGGATTTTGTTGTGGGTCTTCCAACTACTCAGAGAGGATACGATGCGATTTGGGTGATAGTGGACAGACTGACGAAATCAGCACACTTTTTGCCAATAAAGATTAGATTCAATCTTGATTAGTTAGCAAAGTTGTATGTTAAAGAAATCGTTTCGAGACATGGAGTTCCAGTGTCAATTGTGTCAGATAGAGATCCAAGGTTCACATCAAACTTCTGGAAGAAACTACAAGAATGCATGGGAACGCAGTTGAGAATGAGTACGGCATATCATCCGAAAACAGATGGCCAAAGCGAACGAACAATCTAGACATTGGAAGATATGCTGAGAGCATGCATCATGGATTTCAAAGGGAGCTGGGATGAACATTTACCATTGGTGGAAATTGCATACAACAACAGTTACCACGCAAGATCGACATCTTGCCACTTACGAAGCATTATCTGGCAGAAGTGCGTAATTCCAATTGTCTTTGGGATGAAATCGGTGAACGTCAATTGTTAGGACCGGAACTGGTGCAGCAAACTGCTGAGGTTGTAAAACTCATCAGGACAAGATTGGTAGCCTTTCGAAGACGATGAAGAAGTATCTTGATCATCAACACAGACAAGATCGTGAATTCAATGTAGGAAATTTCGTGTTCTTAAAAGTTTCTCCTTGGAAAGGGAAAATTTATTTTGGTAAAAAGGGAAAGCTAAGCCCGAGGTTTATTGGACCCTTCGAAGTGCTGTGAAGAGTAGGAGAAGTGGCTTATGAGGTAGCTCTACCTCCAGAGTTGGAACACGTTCATAATGTTTTTCATGTTTCGATTTTACGACCGTATAAATCCGATTACAAGCATGTGATATAGTGCGTGTAAAATCCCAAATTTTATGAATAAAGATTTAAATTTCTCGAATTTTTTTTATTTTTTTTTGAATATTATGGTGTGGATTTAATATAATGTTATAGTTGTGGGTAATATTTATAAATTTTGCAAAGTATGCGAGTTGTTATATTATATTCGATTGGTCGGGGAATATTTTTACGATAGTACAATCATTGATGGACCCCACAATGATTATTATTTGGATTGAGAAAACGCAAAAATTTTTTATGAAAATAACGGTAGGAAGTTTTACTGTTAATCTTGTTGAACTACTTCATTAGTAAAAGTACGATGTCTGGCGTTGTTGCATAGTAGCACACTATTGATTATTGATGCTTATGTGAGAAGTCACTCAGTTTTGTTCAATTATTGCTACAGTAGTTGCTGCATAATATCTCACGTTATTGGATTCAATTATTGTCGATTGTTATATATATATATATATATATATATATATATATATATGAGTTTTGTTTTATTAGTATTATTAATGTAATAAAACAAAAAAGCTTTTTATATAAAACAGAATACTTTTATAAAGTTATTCGTTTTATTAGACAATAATTAGAATAAATTATATTTTATTATGCATAGTGTTTGCATAGTGCCTGCATAGTGTTTGCATAGTGCCTGCATAGTGTTTGCATAGTAAAAAAAATTTAAAAGTTATTCATTTTATTAGATTATAAATAGAATATATTATATTTTATTGTAAACCAACTGATCGTCTCAGCTTAAAAATAAATCGATCCGGACCGTTCATGGATTGGTTACTATTCAATCCATTCTTCTATAAATGAAGCTCATTCCTTCATTATTTCTTACGAATTCAATGAAACTTTAGAGAGAAACGTAGAGAGAGTTATTCTTCTATAATATTGGCGTATTTCTTTAGCGTTTAAGAAAGCTTTGAGCGTAGTGCAAGTTTCTTCAAGTATATCCCATTCTACCGTCGGAGTACTCTTCTTTATAAGGTAAGGGGGTATTATTTTTTCATATTCATGAAGAGAACTTACATTATTCCATTCTTTATTATTACATTGGAATAACTCAGATACGCTATGGTCTACCCCTATACTTAGTGATTTCATTTGTTATTCCATTCGTTATTATTACTGCTGGAACATCTTGTCATGCATTTTACGCCGGACCGGTTCCGCTTCTTTATTATTCTCGTTGGAATATCACATGCATGCATTTTACGCCGACTGGTTCCATCTTTATTATTACATTAGAATTCGTATGCATGCGTTTTACGCCGGACTGATTCCGTTATTTATTATTCATTGGAATAACTTTTCTATGCGGTACCGCATGCATGGTGATTTTGTTGTTATTCCATTCTTTATTATTCATTGGAATATCACGCTTGTGCGTATTATTACCTTTGACGGTTCCGTTATTTATTATTCTTGGAATAACTCATTATCAAGTACACGCATGCATGGTGATTTCTTTTGTTATTCCATTCTTTATTATACTCAGTTGGTTAAAATTTTGACTTCTATACTCCATGAAATTAATTGAATATTCTTGATATTTTGCGCTTCATCCATATCTTTTCATGAAAATATTCTTCTGAGCATTCTTGAATTTTACTCTACAAAGAAGTATCATGTTAACAATTTGGACGTTATTAGTTCATGGATAATTTAATTCTTGAACTTATTTCATTGAATTCTTATATCATTGTCATCATCCTCATGTTTAGATTTTGTTGAAAGTCATCTGTGGCCTGTAGTGCATAGATGGACTTGGTATGATTATGACCAGGGATTATTCGGTATAATCATGACCGTAATGTTACAAATGATGTGGAAAAAGTCCTCATTGGCCCGTAGTGCATTGATGGACAGTTTTTTTTTTGGTATGATTATGGCTATGGATTCTCTTCAGCCAAGGGAGCAAAGATGAATTATTTTATGGCATGATCAGGACCGTTGATGAATACACGAATATCCTTGGCCCGTAGTGCATGGATAATTTGTAGTCGTGATACTAATGAATATCATTGGCCGTAGTGTAGGGATGATGTGGATTATTTATTAAAATTTGAGTCCCAAATGATAAAAGTGATGAAAAACTTTTTAAATCATAAAAGATAGTAGATTTTATTCTCTACTTGACTCTTTTAATGGATTGCTTGTTCTGCTGCAGTTAAACTTGATGTCTATTGTATTTTATCAGTTTAACATTGTTGAAGACTAATGATAATTTATTCTG
Source organism: Panax quinquefolius (assembly GCA_020205615.1). Lineage (NCBI taxonomy): Eukaryota > Viridiplantae > Streptophyta > Magnoliopsida > Apiales > Araliaceae > Panax > Panax quinquefolius. The sequence continues at coordinate 65,787,877 of CM035157.1, forward strand.
CATTATCTTAGTCATAATATTTGTTACTGGGCTAGTTGAGCTCACCCTTTCTTTCACTGTTCTCTTTAGGAAATGAGAACGTAGCCGAGACTAGTCGGGGAACGGAGTGACGGTCCAGATGATAGCATTAGTAGAGTGACGGTCCAGATGATAGCATTAGTAGTCCTCACTATTCTGTTAAATAGTGTGACAATAAATATAATGAGAATTTATTTTGAGAGTGGATATTGTCTAGAAGATAATATTTGTATTAAAACTCACAGCTTTCTTGTTGTATATTAAAGATTGTATTTGTATTCTGTACCATGTATTTGGCGACTTAGAATAGGTGATGTATACCTATTTTGGGGGCGTCACAGTACGAACCTTTACAGTTCGATAAAGACTTGTCTTATGAAGAGGTTCCTATCCAGATAGTCGACAAGAAAGAACAAGTGCTCAGGAATAAGGTGATACCTTCTGTGAATGTGATATGGAGGAACCACAATGCTGAAGAAGCTACGTGGGAACTCGAAGATAAAATGGTGAAAGATTACCCTGAGTTATTTGTTTAATCCGTGTCTTCGATTCTGGGGACAGAATCTTTGTAAGGAGGGAAGAATGTGACGAATGATTTGCTTGAGTTGTGATTCTGGGGACAGAATCCTTGTAAAGAGGGAAGGATGCAACAATCCAAAAATTTTAATTGTAATTTTAAATATTTATGGAATTATATAAATATTTAATTAATGTGTTTATTGTAGAATAAATATTTGTTAAATTTGATTTGATTTGATTATTTATTGGTTGGATAAATAATTAACGAGTTAAGGAGATTGATTATCATGAGATAATATTTTAATATTTAGTTGATTAAATAAAATTATAATTATAAAGAAAATTATAATTATGTTATATTGATTTATGTGGTGAATTAATTTAATAAATTGTTATTAGAATTAATTAAATTGAATATTAAAATTTAATTAATTAAAATGTGACCATAAACTATATTATAAAGGAGTTATTAAAATAAGTTAAGGGAGGTTAATTCAGTTGTTGCCAAACAAGGCTTAATGAATGTTAAGTCTTTAATTTAAATCTATTTTACCAAACAATGTGTAAGATTTAATGGGTTAATTTTTTAGTTAGTTAGCCAAACATGCCTTATGGCTTTTGAGTATAAAAAAAAACTGATGTCAGTTAAAATTATAATTATATTATATACTTAATACATATATTATTACCTATACGTTATATTTGGTTTAGTATGTAAGTTAGAGTTTAGAATAGGGAGAAAGACGCAGAAGAAGAAAAAAAAAAGAAGAAGAAAATTACAGAGAAAAGTAAGAGAGAATTGGGAGAAGTCTAGAGAGAGGAATTGGGGAAAAAGAAAGCTTCATAATCAAAAGAATAGTCATCATCTTCTAAAATTAAGGTATTCTCTTGCTTGTATTTTTCAAAAAGTTGTGGTTATATTCTCTTATAAAATTCTCTGTAAAAACTTTATGAAGGTTGAATTTATGTTGTATATAGCTTTATATGATAAATTGTTTGTTATAAAATTGTTTTCATAAGTTTATATATGAGTATAGTGAATAAATTCATATTAAGTATGTATTTTGTGAAGGAAATCATATTACAGTGAATTGGTATGAACATATATGAATATGGCTTAGTTTAAAGTAAAATTAAGGTTTAATTAGTTGTATAATATATAAATTGACTATTGAATTCGAAAGAGGATGGATAAACATAAGCATAGTATGTTGAATTAACTGTTTTGGTTGAAAAACAAAATCACAACGATGATTTTCACTAGAACTTTCAAAAAGTGAAGTTTTAGCAAAATAGTGAAAATTAATGGTTGTACATTGGATGTTTATGTTGTTTAGATGACTAGAAACGCGTTAGAAAATATTAGATTATGTTTCTGTAAACCTATTACACCTTGGGTAGATTATGGTTGTTAGAAAGAAGTTTGTTGGCCTAATTTGGCTTTTCGTAGTGTTCTAGAGCACAAAATTGCAAATAACAGAAGGGACCCCCGCCCTGGCAGGCCCCCTAGTGCAAAAACCCCTGCTCCGACCGGGGGGGGGGGTAGTCTGCTAAGCCGAATTTTGAAAAAAAATTAACAAAACATGCTTTACTAAAATGAGCATAACGTTTTCATAAGAACTCCGATTGATGCAATTCAAGATGATTCGGAACGAGGACGAATAGGCCTATAACTTTTATTCTTTAAGTTTTTCAATTTGAAATCGTTATGAAGGGTCACAATGGCTATCTTTAGGACTGTTGTGTATTTAGGAGCAATCGGAGGGCGTCGGGATGCACAAATGCAAGTGCAATCCTTTATGTATTAGTATAACCTAATGATAACATGTTGGACATGTAATAGGATGTTGTATCAAGTTGTTAATGTGTATGTCATACAATACCATGATCACTTAAGTAGATGTAATAAAGCTAAAAAAATAATGTTCATGAAAAGATGTGATATTGTTAAAACTTAAACTTAGTTAGTAGCTATACTAAAAGAGAGAAAGCAACTTATGAAGCTAATGTTAGTGTAACTAATGTGTATTGTCAATACATATGGTATGTGTAGGACTTGTGGTGAACGTGAGTAGTGGTTGTTTAACCTACGCACGAGGCAAGTTCTCTAACTCTACTTTTATAATTGTGCAAGTATCTAAACTCTCTTTGAGAAAGTTTTTCTAACTCCAAGCTTTCTTTGTGCAAGTTTCTTAACCCTAATTATATCGTGAAAGTTCCTAAACCTTATCTCTTGATATTGAGCCAATCTTTAACTTGTTATTTAGCATGAAAATTTCTACATTCTAACACACTAATCTTGAATAAGTTTTATCATTTAACTTACTATTTGTTATGCATGCTTAAAATTCAACTCTAAACAAGGTTTTAACCTTAGCTTAACATTGTTCAAGCAAGGTATGTTACATTATTCAATACTTATGCTCTTAGATTATTCGTAAAGCATGACCTTAGTACACAATGTTGATTCACTTATGAATTATTCCATAGCATAATGTTATTATAGTTTTATTCAACTAATCCTTAGTTGATGTTCGTAAACTCTAAATTACCTTGAAACTTATCCAAACCAAACTTACTTTGGTGCGGACTCGTATTCTAAATGCTGAGATGAACAACCCTATTATAGGGGATAACTTACGCATAGCGTTAAAATGTTTGTGCACAATACATTATATGAAGGGTTGATCCCCCTAAGTATGAGGAGTCCTTATAGTCTTATGACTATTAAAGTTTAAGTTGAAAGAATACTTATAACTATGGACATAGTTCGTGGTCTTTTGACCCTCAGTTATATATTTCAAGTATTGTTCCTGATTATTATTGATGAAGTACTTTATTCATTTTTATTAAGCCTATTCATTTGGCAGTTGATATGATGTTTATTCATTATTATTCAAGTGAGCTTTGTTTGCTCACTCTTGCATATATACACTCATTGCAGCTAAAGTTGAGAAGGTCGATGAACCTACAACTAGCAAAGGAAAGGGAAAAATGTACAAGTGATGAAGACTTGTAATTTAATGACTTTTATGTTAATAGATTTTATATTTAATGATGTGATGTAATTATTTTATTTTTGCACTTGATTTATGTTAAGGTTGGACAACCTGGGATATTTTGGATTTAATGATTTAACCCTTTTATAGGGAGGATTTATGGTTTAAATGTTATTTTATTTGGGTAGATAGTATGAATGTATGGAAAGTGAACACCAAGTCTTAGGGGAATGAAGTACCCAGATTTGGGGGTGTCACAGGCTTTTAGAGCTATCTAATTATGAATCATATCCAACTTATGAGACTTGTCTCATGGGAAAAATGACTAAATCTTCTTATAGTGGAAAAGGAGAAAGAGTGACAGAGTTGTTAGTGTTGGTTCACACAAATGTATGTGGACCTATGACAACGAATGCAAGAGGAGGGTATTCTTATTTTATTACTTTCACTGACGATCACTCAAGATTTGGACATATATATTTAATGAAATACATATCCGAATCATTTGAAAAGTTCAAAGAGTTCAGAAGTGAAGTAGAGAAACAAACTGGCAAGAGTATTAAGATTCTTCGATCAGATCAAAGAGGAGAATACTTAAGTAGTGAGTTTCTCAATTGTCTTAAAGAAAATGGTATAATCTAATAATGGACTCCATCAGTAACACCACAGTTGAATGGTGTATCTGAAAGGAGAAATCAAACACTATTGGACATGGTTCGTTCCATGATTAGTTTTACTGATCTTCCGGTGTCATTATGGGGACATGCCCTAGAAGCGGCTACATATCTACTAAATAAGGTTCCCTCGAAATCCAACCCTAAGACTCCATATGAGATGTGGACAGGGAGTAAGCCTAGTCTTAAGCATGTTAAGATTTGGGGATGTCCAGCTTATGTGAAAAGGTTTCAGAATGATAAGCTTGGATCAAGATCTGATAAGTGCACGCTTGTGGGATATCCTAAAGAAAGTTTAGGATACTATTTCTTCAATCCTACTGAACAAAAGGTGTTTGTTGCCAAACATGCTGCCTTTTTGGAAAATGAGTTTATCCTTGAAGGGGCCAGTGGGAGGAAAATAGATCTTAAAGAAATTCAAGAACCACAAACCACTACAAGTCAACTGGATGAACCTGTCTAAGTAGAGATACCTTCTGTACCATACCCTATTCGTAAATCTAGTAGAATGCCAAAGACACCTGATAGGTATAGATTCGTCATAGAGGATGACGATGAGGTATGCATCATAGATGATGATGATCTATTGAATTACGAACAAGCTATAAGTAGTAAAGACTCAGAGAAGTGGCAAGAAGCCATGAAATTTGAGATGGACTCCATGTATGAAAACCAAGTATGGTCTTTGGTTTCACCACCTGAAGGTATTAAGCGTATTTGGTGTAAATGGGTCTTTAAAAGAAAGACTGGAGCAGACGGCAAAGTAGAGACCTATAAGGCCCGACTGGTCACAAAAGGTTTCAAACAAAGACAAGGAGTTGACTATGATGAAACTTTCTCACTAGTAGCGATGCTTAAGTCCATTCAGATTTTGCTTGCAATTGCAGCTTACCATGACTACGAAATCTGGCAGATAGACGTGAAAACAACATTCCTCAATGGAAAACTTAAGGAGGATATGTATATGACACAACCAGAGATATTTGTTTCAAATGTTGGAACAAATCAAGTCTGTAAGCTACAACAATCCATTTATGGATTGAAACAAGCTTCTCGTAGATGGAACATCCGCTTTGATGAGACAATTAAAGAGTTTGATTTTATCAAAAATGAGGATGAACCATGTGTGTACAAGAAGGTTAGTGGGAGCGCTGTTTCATTCCTTGTATTATATATTGATGATTTATTACTAATAGGGAATAATAATCCTATGCTACAATCAATTAAAATCTGGTTATCTAAACACTTCTCCATGAAGGACTTGGGAGAATCATCCTATATTTTGGGGATAAAGATCTATAGAGATAGATCTAAAAGGATGCTTGGCTTATCCCAAGGAACGTACATTGACTCGATGCTAAAGAGGTTTAGCATGGAAGATTTCAAAAGAGGTCTCATGCCAATGAGCCATGGAATACATCTCTCCAATAAAAAGGCCCTAAAGACACCTGAGGAGAGAGACCGTATGAGTAAGATTCCTTATGCTTCAGTAATAGGATCAATCATGTACGGAATGATATGTACTAGACCGGATGTCGCTCATGCACTTAGTGTAACAAGTAGATATCAATAAAATCCAGGAGAAGAGCACTGGAAAGCAGTGAAAAATATCCTAAAGTACTTGAGAAGAACTAAGGATATATTTCTTGTCTACGGTGGGTCTAAATCAAGTTTTCAAATGGACCAAGATGATAGTAAATCTATTTTGGGGTATGTGTTTACCTTGAATGGTGGCACAGTGAGTTGGAAAAGTTCCAAACAACAAACAGTTGCTGATTCAGTGATAGAGGCAGAGTACATAGCTGCAAGTGAAGCTCAAAGGAGGCTATTTGGATGAAGAAGTTCATAACTGAACTTGGTGTGATTCCAATTATTAGAGGACCAGTACCTTTATTATGTGACAACACTGGAGCTGTTGCGCAAGCTAAGGAACCTAGGTCTCATCAAAAATCCAAACACGTGTTGTGATAGTTTCATTTGATAAGGGAGATCATTAAAAGAGGAGATGTCACCCTAGAGCGTGCGGACTCTCAAGACAATATTGCAGATCAATTTACTAAAGCGTTAACATAAAAACAGTTTGATCATCACTTAGAGAAGATGGGTATGAGATACCATGGCGATTGACTTTAGTGCAAGTGGGAGATTGAAAGTAGTATGCATATAAGCCAATATGTATGATGATAAAGCATATACTTTTTAATCAATTTTATTTATTTATTAATAAAAATAATTATTTATTAAAGGCATTTATTATCAACATTTTGTTGTTTTAATAACATGTGATAAACTCATAGTTTTAAGCAATGCTTTTAGAATCATGATGAGATCATGCTAATGAGATCTAAATTCTTAAATAGCTTAAAACTAAAATCACTACTACAAATTACTAAATAGACAACGCTAAAACCACAACGTTTTTTTCACAACGTTTTTTTAAAAAATGTTATAAATATATATGCAAAAACGTTATCTATTTAAAATGACATTTTTTTTGTTTTCACTAGATAACGTTTTTATTTAAAAATGATAGACAAAACACGGAGCTTAAAAAATATGGATTTAAAAACACGGAGCTTAAAACGTTTCCTATACGTTAATTTCATTCCCTCCTTATTTTTCCCCTAATTTTTCCCCAATCTGAAATTCCCTCCTTCCCATTTTTCACACAAAATCTTTCAATTTCTTCGCCGCCACCGCTCTAAGCTCCAGCGACACATCGATGGAGTAGAACTTCTGCATCTTGAGAATCGGGATCCAGTTCAGCCGCCGCCGGTGAATGGCCATGAACGCCGGTGAATCGGGATCCAGAGCGCGTCTATTATGGCGTTCGCAGCAGCTCTGTTGAATGGAAGCCGTCTCCGGTTGTAGCCTTAGCCACCAGCACCGACGACTCTCAAGTCGCTGCCGCTCGAGAAGACGGTTCCCTTGAGATTTGGAGCGTCTCCCCCGGCTCAGTTGGCTGGAATCGTCAGCTAGTACACACCCACTCCTTGACAATTTTTGTAACTTTTGCAGCTTAGGTCATGTTCATGCCAAAGCCTCTTCACTGATATTTTACTAATTTATGAACCAGGAATGTCGTGAAGCCATTGGGGGACAAGGTTTAAAGACCGAGAATCGTGTTGGTCATTTGAATAGTGAGTTTGATGTGCAGTCCACTTTTGAGGGGGACAACAATGTTCTTATGCAGCAGGTATTGTGATGACAAAAAAAAATTAGCCAGGTTAATCCCACTTCTTGTTTTCACCCTTCTCTCTTGAAGAATATTGCACTTGTCTAACCAAGCTGTAATTGGGAAGTGCGTTAGCATGTTATGGCATTGATTGCCCATTAGCACATGTATGTCAAACTTGTGCAAACTAAGCAATTACTCCTTTCTTCTCCTCTGAACTCTTTGTTATGTTCCTTATTCCCTCTTTCATAAAATATTTATGATTTGATTTCTGCTGGATCCTACCCTGCAGGCAAATAGAGGAGTATACTAGTCTTGTGTAGATTAGCTTTTGACTTATAATCCCTTGCAAGTAATATCAGATTTTATGTTCATCACGTATATCTTGACATTAGTAATTTATATATGATTGTGTAGATACGTGGAATTTTGACCAGATTGGTAAGACAAATATTTATTCCATCAGTCTAAGACTCGAAGCATTCTCCGATTGGCTTCTCCAAGTTATGATGTCAGGCAATTTGGAGGCCATTTTCCCTGCTGCCACTCGTGAGTATGCACCATTAGTGGTGGAACTGTGGAAGGATAGAGCTTTTCAAGCCACATACAACCAGAGAAATGAGATACAAATGAGTCCTGGAGTTTCTAACTATTTCTTAGACAGGGTAATCTCATGCTTATGATCCTTAGTCATAAATTCTGCCCAATTAAAGTAAAATAAAATATAAATTGAAAATGCATAGTTTTCTTTTAAGTGTCATGCAAATTTTGACGCAATTACCTTCCTTTAAAGGCTGTTGAGATTTCTCAGACCGACTATGAGCTTTCTGGCATGGATATTCTGTATGCTGAGGGGATCACTTCTTCTAATGGGGTTGCTAGTGTGGAGTTTTCATTCCCAAAGTCAGAACAGGATACCTCAATTGATAATATCTCTCTAAAGGTGTGTGGACTCTTAGGGCATGAAATCGTAATGCTTCCTTTTTTGTTGTTGACAAAGTTCAATTGCATTTCCCAACTTTTAAGCTATAGATTAACAGGATTACTATTGTTTATCTCAAAAGTGAATTTGAGATGTATGGATAGTTTGGCATTATTGAGATGTAAACGTATTGTATGGTATTATTCTTTGTAATTGGCATTACAAAGAATTATTGGGATGTAAACGTTTTGTATGGTATTAATATTCTTTGTAATTTTAGTTATATATCATGGCATTAGTATATTGCAGGTGTATTGGTAATATAGGTGAACCACGATTTTTTTTTCTTTTTTTTTTAATCTACAACATTTTTAAAACGTTGTGTAAATGTGTCTAAACGTTGTCTGATATACTAAACAACAACGTTTTTATCCAAAAAACGTTGTGGAATCATACCTTCTACAACGTTTTTAAGCATTTGCTAATTTTTGAAAAATAAATCTACAATATTTTTTTCCTAAAAAACGTTGTGTATCGTGTTTAATTACAACGTTTTAAAAACGTTGTGTAAGGGTGTCAAATAGATGACACCCTTAACCACGACGTTTTTCTGATTGAAACTACAACGTTTTTTTCGCGTTATATATTTACTATTTTGTAGTTGTGAATGTTCTTAATCAATGGATTACTAAAAAAGGGATTAGTGAATCCGAATAGATTGGTATATACGTTGCTTGCTCATTGGATGAGAATGGTTGATCTCATGATCATTTGTGTGGAGACACTAAAGCAAGTATGTAGGTGTTTATTGGAGAATTGTTCTAATTGATTTATTCACAACCGATTTAATATGGAGAATTTAAAGGGTCACACTATAAAAGGAAGAATAATTATTTAAGAAGTTAATGACATAATTGTAATAATATGTTAAGTGTATTTAATTTAAACTATGGTGATAGAGTAAATTAAATAGCTTAATATTTATTATTTAATATTTTGAAATATTAAATATAAATTAATAAGATGAGTCTTATTAATATTATTACAATTATTATTATTATTATTTTTAAAGGAGTTTGGTAATTAATTTAATATTAGTACTCTCATTTATTTCTAATAGGATTAGGAGGTAAATTAATTAAAAGAGTTTAATTAATTATCCCTAATAAGATTAGGAAGCCTAATTAATTAAAGGAGTTTAATTAATTAAATAATACCTTAAAAGGGTTAACTAATATCTTTATAAGAGGAATCTTATATCAGATATCATAGATACGTGATTTTAATTGTTGGAGAGTACGCCCCTTTTTCTACAGAGATAGAAAAATAGGATTTTAGCCAACACACCCTTCTTCTTGAATATTATTCTTCCTTGGTGGATCACCTGTAGAGGCCATACACTTGGGTGGCTAACATTGATCAAAGGAAAGGAATCTAACCCAGAGATTCAAGGAGATCGCGGAGAAGTAGGAGTTAAAATTGTACATGTGGAAGCTCATATCTACAAGGGTATGATTCCAAAACTTCTTGTTCTTCGTTTTAATTAATAATATGCATAAAGGATGATGCGAGTAATTGGTTTGTGAAAAAAAATTTAAAATCTAATTTTACTTTGCTTCCACTATTTTTGCAATTTGATTACGTCTTTGATCTTCACAAAACCTAACACGTAGTGCATAGATGGACAGTTGTTTGACCTGATCATGACCACTGGTGATACATATGAATATCTTTGGCCCGTAGTGCATTGATAATTCATTGATCTGAAATGATTATTGATTGGTATTACAAAGATAAAATATTGATGATGTATTTTTAAATCAGAGAAGATAGTAGACATCATGCTCTACTTGACTCTTCTAATGGACTTATATTTCCACTACAGTTGTTGATTTAAAACTTGTTGTCTATTATATTCTATCAGATTTTTCACTGTTGAGGATGAAGGATAATTTTTTCTTCATTATCTTAGTTATAATATCTCAGATTTATTGATTGGTATTGCATCGGGGAGGCAGTAATCCTCCTATAAATAACACCACCGACCAAATAATGAACAATAGGGTGTTTAGGAGTTTTCTATCATTCATACAACACCAAACGAGAGAGACTCCTATTCAAAATACAAGTGGAAACAATGGTAACTCACAGATGGTCACTACTAAGCAATTCAAAGAGTTGGGACCGCCAGTGTTTTTGGGAAAGCCAGAGCCACTCAAGGCAGAAACTTGGATTAAGCAGATCACCAAAATATTTGATGTCCTAGGATGCACAGATGAGTAAAAGGTTCCCTTCGCCACCTTTATGTTGCGTGGAGAGGCATATTACTAGTGGGAATCTGTAAAACATACTCATCTTTCTGCACTTAAGATGTCTTGGGAGAAGTTCCAGGAATTGTTCAACAACAAGTATTTTCCAGAAAGTATTCATCATATGAAAGAGGTAGAATTCATCAAACTGGAACAGAGCAATATGACTGTATCACAATACGAGGTTAAGTTTGCGGAGTTATCCCGGTTTGTATCCCATTTGGTGGATAATGAGTAGCAAATGACACGAATGTTTCTGAGAGGTTTGAAACCTGAAATTCGTCAATACCTCATTTTTCTTAAACTTTATTTGTATTTAGATGTTGTGAACAGGTCTTAATTTTTGGAGCGAGATAATGAGTATGTTCAACCAAAAGACAATAATCGACAACACGATAATAGTCGTACCAGTGGCAAAAGCTATCGCCAACAAGGAGGAAATTATCATGCCAGAAATGGTGACCACTTTGGTGGTAATCATAGCCTAGATAATAGGAGAGGTGAGTTGTAACAACCCAGAGAATCTGGATTATTCAGAAATTAAGATTTAAAGAATTAGTTATTAATAAAATGAATTTTTATTAATATTATTCTGTGTTATGTGTTTATTAATCATTTTAGAACCTAGGATGATTCTAAATTGGGAGGATTCTGGTTATGAGCTAGAATGAATGAGTGAGAATTTTTAAGACGAAAATAAATTTTTTTTCAGAAATAAATATTTTTGGAGAAAAAGACGAAATAGGCACTATTCACCCGACAAAACCTTAAGGGTTAGGGTTTGAATAACCTAAGCCTTTCCGAGAGTTCGGTATGTCGAAATGACATTTCGTCGAAAGATTTGACGATAATATATCGTGAAAAGTTAATTAACTGATAAAAGTTTTTCTCGAAAAACGTGTGAAAATTGAATAAAATAAAAACAACGAAAAGTACTATTATGTACTTTTCATTCATTTAACTATGTTAGGGGAAAACGTGAAGGAAAACGCTTAACGTCGATAAGTGTTTTTCAGTTTTTTGGAGATCCGAAGAATACGTAAAAAGTTAATCGGTAAAGGAAAGACGAAATATCCAAAAATATTTGGATTCCGAGAATCATAGTTTTTGAACTGTCGGACGAATTCCGTAAGACGGAAGCACGAAGCTTCCAAGGGAAGCTTCATGAATAGTAAAGAGGTGGAGTAAGGAGGTGTGAATAGTAATTTAGGGGTGAAATGACTATTTTGCCACTAGCTTGGAAAATCTATAAAAGGAGGGCTATATTTCATTTGTTTGGTATTTTGAAAATTCTATAACATTTGAGAGAGAGAGAGAGAGAGAGAGAGAGAGAGATATTTTGGATGAGGAAGAAGAGGAAAAGGAGGAGTAAAAGTTGGCTCGTGAGCAAACTTTGTCCGATAGAAGGAGATTAAAGAAGGAAGGTAATCCGAAACCTAACTTCTATATAATTTTCTTTAAGTTTTATATGTTAAAAGCATAACTTAACGATAATAAGAAGTAAAAGATGTTAGGAATGATTTCATATGGTTGAAATCATGAGAAAATGAAGAAATAAGAATTAGAAATTTATTTTATAAATTTATTAAGGAAATATATGATTCGTAATGAATTTGAGCGATCCGAATGAATCATATGAACGATTCGGTGAAATAAGTAAGGAATGGTGTTTTATAACATCAAATTCCAAGAAAAAGTGAAATCTTAATCAAAATATCGATTAAAAATGAAGAACGAACGAAGAACGCGAAGAACACGAAGAACGTTTAATGGACACATATAAAACCATCGTAGTATAATTTTTGTTGATGGAAAAGTTTAAAACCATCGTGTATAAGTTAGATGTTTATTGCTTGGTTAGGAACGGTAGAAACGTTCATGAAGAACGGATTAAAAGATACCTATAATGAAGTTATGGCAAAAATTTCGTAAAAGACGAATGAGAATTAGAAAGTTAGTAAATGAACCCGAACGTGTAGGGTTTTATAAGAATGTAAGAGGACATAGAAAATGTGAGTTATGGACTCAAGAACGAACGAATTCTAAGTTCGGATGACCGAATTGCGGACGAACGAACAAAGAATGTTAATAACATAAAATGAACGAAGGACGAAGATTAAGCCAATCATATGGAATGTTAACGGATTCAGAATGAAATTCTGTCTGAGGGAGATTGAAGTACGTAAGATAAGGAAGAGAATTGCTTTGGAACGACCTCGTTCTGAGTTATAACGAAGAAGTTATGAGATCGGGAAGTAAGCGTCTCAAAATGATTAAACACTCAAAAAAAAATTCAAGAGTTAGGGCTTGGCGCAAATTTCAACCATGCTTTATAAGTGAGCTACAGCAGCTGCATCGGGAGTTACACATCAAACTCGTGCAAGCGGTGCAAGCGAAGTTATAACACGAAGGTGGCGTCATGGCGCCGAAGGCGGTCCGCATCACGAGGATTATAAAAGAAGCCGTGACTGCAGCCGACGTGCAGAAGGTAAAGCCCAAAGAATGAGCTTTTAACTGCTCAAATCCTGGGGGAAGTGTACCGAAAGTTAATGAACGTGTAGTTCATGTAAGGTAACATATAAATAAGTGAATTAAACCTTTAGTAAAGGTTGAATGGAAAGATTAAACGAGATTAAAAGACAAAGAATGTAAATGCGGGTTACGGAACTGATATCCGGGGACCGTAGTCGCGATAAACGAATGTGTGGGATTGCTGTAATTGTAGATTCCTTAGACATTGAGTGACGAAGGTAATGATTAACATTTTGATTTTATGTTATGGTAATGAGAGATAAGTATAAAGCATATAGACGCTGTGAACGCAACGCTGTTGCGATGAACGATAGGTCTTAGCATACAACGAACAGTATGGCATCGACAATAAGAATGAGTAATGAACATGGGGTTCATGTAATTGATAACAAAAGTATTACGTAAGATATGAATTATCAAGAAAGCTGTAACAAACGGTAATAAGATTAATGAAAGTCGAATGTGAGACGGATAAAGAATGAATCCTGAGGTAAGGGATTTAGTTGCCAGAAAGCCATAAGGAATAAGAAATTGACTTAACGAACATTATAGTTTAATGGTTCAGATAAGTTAAGATGAATTTAGGTTGTAGTACAATCATAAACTTTGATGGTTGATGTGATAAACGAGATTTTGGTAATTTAATTTTAATATTTATTGAATTAAGTAAATATTTTTTCGAGGATTCAATTATTAGATTAAATAATTAATTGATGAAGTTGTGGTAGATTAATTTAATTATATGTGTTATATTATTAATAATTTTAATTATATGTGTTATTAATGTGAAGAATTCTATTATTCAAAGTATGTATTTATGTGAGCTTATGGAATTAAAAGAAATATTTAATAAGCCTAATATTATTAATTAGAGAATTAATAATTTGACATAATTAATAAATGAGAAATTTAATTATGTGACTATGTGAATTAATGAGAAATTATTATATTTTATTTTAAATAAAGTAAATTAAATATTTGATTTATTGTGTAAATGGGCGTGACATTCTTCTTTTATTTCATTTTTCTAAGTCTGAGAAAAAAAAAACTAGTCAGAGAGAAATTGAAAATTGTTAAGGGAAATTTGTGAGTGTGTGATTGAAGAAGTATCTGAGAAAGGATCATCTCTACTAATCTACACTTTATACTTTGGGTAATCTCTTCAACCCAATTTCTATTTTACGTTATTAAAGTTTTCATGAAAATAGCTTTCAAGTTCTGTTAAAATCTCTGTAATTGGAAATGGTAGTGATTATGTGGATATATATGTGATAATATGTTAGCATAGCATGTTTTACTATATATTGTATATTTCCATAACATCAGTTTCATAAAAATATGTCGTATATTGTTGCTTCAAAATTACAGAGTAGAGAAATATGGCCATATGGCCCTTACTCGCAAATTTAATATGTCAATCATATATTATCTCATAAATTTTACACTTGTATATAATTATGCATGTTAAAACGAAGAAAACAAACTTTGAATTGACTGACTTAGTGTTATAACGAACACGTAGCGCCAACTCCATGCCTTATGTCCCGCGCCACAACGCCAAAGCCCAAGCCACAGTGCCAAGAACAAGCTTGCTGGTGGCGCCGCAGCGCCACTCTGCAGATTGCTCAGAAATGAAATGTTTTGATTATGCATGTCCATGAAAGTATTAGTAACCTAATCTATTGAACATAAAAATATGTTAGACATATAATGAGATGTTAAAATAGGTTCTTAACATGTTAATAAGGCATTTACATGTTGATTGAATTGTTGAACGCGTAGTTAGCTTGTTGTTCGTATAGTGAAATATTATGTGGAAACAAGTATGGTAATTTGACTAAGTATAGTCATAATCCGAGTTTAAACAAAAAGAATGAGCGTATGACGACTAGTTATGTGATAATTGACTGGTATTGTGAATGTAAATGGTATGTAGGATTAAATCAAGGAAAGTGTATAAATTAACGTGTAATCTACGCATGAGGCAAGTTCCTAACCCTACTCGTTATGATTATATAAATTTATAAATTTACCTCTTTACATCGAGAAAATTCTCGTTATTATTGATCAAGTCCATTTTGTTATATTAAAGTTTATTAATCTTTTCAAAGTATGATTCTGTTATACAATACTTATTTTATTGTTTACCTCTTGAGATTGTTATTCGATTTAAATATTATCTACTGTTGAACCTTGTCAGACTAGCGAACCCTTAATGATTCGACTAGTCCATAGTTGATGAACGTTCTAAATTTCATAACCCTTGTTGAATTGTCCAAACCAAACTTCCTTTGGTGCGGACTCTAATGTCAAACTGAGATGAACAACCCTGTATAGAGGATTACTTATGCGTTATCGTTAAGATATTGTGCACAATATGGTACTAAGGGCTGATCCCCCTAAGTACGAGAAGAAGAGTCCATAGCCTTATGATTGTTAAAGGTTTTAAGAATAAACACTTGACAACCTAAGACATAGTTCAAGGTCTTATGACCCTCAGAAGTTCTTTTGATTCTTATTATTCATTATTGATTCAAAAGCCGAGTTTTCCTATTTCAGAAGTCTTTGATTCATTCGCATGTTATTATTTTTATTATTATATTGTTATACGTGTGGGCAATCGTGCTCACTCTTGCGTAATAATAACATTGCAGTTAAGAACGAAAGATTCAACGAGCCTTCCACTAGTAAAGGCAAGGGCAAAGTTAGCAAGTAATGAGGATTTGTTGTTTAGTTGATATATTTTGTTTTATACATGATGTTGTTTAAGACTTATTATTTGTTTATGTTCCGCACAAATGTTTAAGGTTAGTTGACCTGGGATTGTATTTATTATTCAGATGTTGTAACCCCATAAGGGGGGGATTTATTTCTATCTATTGCATGGTTTGCATTTATTATGGGTAGATAGATAGATGATATTTGTACAGTGAACACCAAATCCCGTGGAATGGAAGTACCCAGATTTGGGAGTGTCACAGTTGACATATGGGAGCTGAGCTAAACAATACCTTCAGAGAGTGAAGGTATATACGAAACTGGCAACCGATCTAACTCACTGTGATGGTAGTGTAGATGAGACGGGAACTTGTTTATTTATTTTTTGTGGGAAACCACTCAGAGTACCATATGGACTACTAGCAGAGAAGTGAGGTGTGCTAAGTCCTAGAGAAGTTATAAGAAGAAGATAAGAATGCAAATCATCAAAGATGATGAACATTTTGAGTAAGACATCTCCGTATGTCATAAAGCCGTAAACCGGTAAAGGAAGTTGTCGCGTAAACTTAGGTTGCAAGAACGTAAACCCTAAGAAGTAAAGTTAAGTAAACCAATGCATAAGTCAAATATACATGACTAATTGGTGTATGTATTCCTTATGTGTTTTATAGGAATTGGAATGAGCGGTTCAGCGTAAGCTGTAGCCGTGCGTAAGGTATGTTTCCTAACTTCATTCATATTCTAAATGAATGCTAGTTTCTTAAACTTCTCAGATATTGAACTTGATAGGTTCTATCTATGTGCGAATGTGTGATATTTGTACAAGGTGGTAGAACGTATGAGGCCTTGTGCCATAATTTGAAAACTTCAGTGTTTCTATGAGATGAACTGTTCTGTGATTGAACTGTTCAATATGAGAATGTTCTGTTTATACATGAACTGTTATTGTTAAGTATGTGCTAAAGATTCTAGCCAGACAGGATGTCTATGAAAGAGAGTAGAGAATGAAAATATTTCAAAGTGAATGTGACTAATTTTTTAAAATGATAAGAATCGAGATTATTCTTATTATTCAAGCTGCTTCATAACCTTTGTTCGGTTATCAAAGTTCTAAAGAAATGTTGGAATTCTTGAAGTTGTTTGTTCAACTGTTATGACTTGCTTGGAAATTGAATGCTCACACTTGTTTTAAATGAAAAACATTTTCAGCGTACGAGTAGAAGAACTTAAGGATCCCGTAAAGATCAAGCTGATCGGTATCCAGACGAAGTGCCATTCATTAGATGAATGAGCGTGAAGATCAAGCGAAGACTTGTAATGTGGAATAATGTAATTAAACAATAGACTAGTTTAATGAACTATTATGTATCCTTGGTGGCAGATGAAAATCACTCTTTTAAGATGTAAAGAATAATGTATTTATCATTATTTGTAATAAATAGGGTTATAAGGTATTAGAACCTGGGAATTGAGAATGTATGTTGTTATATTTCACTATATAATGATATTTGTTTGGAAAGAAGTGGGACCGTGACGTATGAAATCTGGGTATGAAGATAAATCGAATTTTGAGGTGTTACATGAGTCAAGTGGAAATTTTAAATAGAGATGATTCAACGATGACGGAAAGACATCGGTAGCAGCACCAACACTCGTTTCTAAGGAAGGAGAACGACCACCGGTCGTATGCTACAAATGTGGATAGGAGGGACACATCAGTCCAAACTGTACGCATCAACCCAAAGTGTGTTACAATTGCAGTAATAAAGGTCACTTAGCTCGATTTTGTCATGTAGTGAAGTCAAGTCCAGTTGGGATGGTGACTCCAAAGGCTGTCCCAGACAAGTCAAAGTCAGTGGTTCAAGGGAGAGCATTTTTTATGACTTCCCAAAAAGCGAGGAACCCGAATGAAATTATCACGGGTAAGCTAATCATAAAATCCTGCGAAGTCTATACCTTATTAGATACCGGTTCTACCCATTCTTTTATTTCACCTACTTGTGCTCAACGTTTGAACTTGACTCCAAAGAAATTAGACTTTGACTTATCTGTTAAAACTCCATTGGGAGAAACCTTCATTACATCCACTATTTATAAATCTTGTTTGATTCAAATCGGCACCTTCACATTACTTGTTGATCTCATCTCTTTGAAAATACTTGCATTTGATGTGATTTTAGGAATCGACTGTTTAACTACTCATCATGCTAAAATTGATTATTTTCGTAAGGTCGTTAGTTTTTATATTCCTAACCAACCTGTTATGCGAATTCAAGCAACTAAACCACTAAAGTCAATAACTGTCTATCAAGCCATAAAGCCATTCGTTTATTAAAAAATTGATGATATTAATAAATTTCCTGACGTATTTCCCGAAGAACTTCCTGGCCTACCCTAGAGCGTGAAATCAAAATTTGTATTAACCTTGAACCCGGTACAAAACCCATTTCCAAAACCCCATATCGAATGGCTCCTATTGAAATTCAGGAGTTAAAAACCCAATTACAAGAACTTTTAGATATTGGTTTCATTCATCCGAGTACATCTCCTTGGGGTGCTCCTATTTGATTTATAAAGAAGAAAGATGGGAGTATGCGACTTTGCATTGACTATCGGGAGTTGAATCATGTCACCATCAAAAATAGGTACCCATTACTTCGCATTGATGACTTGTTTGACCAATTGTAAGGTGCTAAATTCTTCTCAAAGATCGATCTTCATTCCGGATATCATCAGTTAATGATTAAAACTGATGACATTCCAAAGATTGCCTTTAGAACTCGATATGGGCATTATAAATTTCTAGTTATGTCTTTCGGATTAACCAATGCCCACACTGCCTTCATGGACATGATGAATCGAATATTTAACGAATATTTGGATCATTTTGTGGCTGTCTTTATTGATGACATCCTTATATAATCCAAAAGCCTCAAATATTTCTTCACCTAGAACGAACTTAACATGCGCTAAAGACATTGGCTCGAACTGTTGAAAGATTACGACCATACCATTCAATACCATCCTCAAAAAGTGAACGTGATAGCTGATGCGTTGAGTAGAAGATCGTATGCGGGTACAAGTGCGATATTGTCAACATAAAGTCCCATTTTGTATAACTTATAAAGGATGGAGATAGAGTAAAGACTTCAAGGACCCATGTAAAAATGAAAAATATACGTGTAGAACCGATTTTAATCGATAAAGTTAGAGCTGCTCAAGCAACAGACCCAGAGTTGGTACGTATGACTACGGAAAAGATTCAAATGATCCGACAACGTATATAAACAGCACAAAATCGAAAAAAGAGTTATGCTGATCTTCATCGAAGGGATGTGGAATTTAATGTCGGAAACCATGTATTGTTACGTGTTGCTCTATGGAAAGGAGTTACGAGATTCGGAAAGAGAGGAAAGCTCAACCCTCAATTTATTGGTCCATTTGAAATCATCGATCGAGTAAGAACAGTGGCCTATAGACTCGCCTTACCACCAAGTATGTATCGTGTTCATAACATTTTTCACATATTTATGTTACATCAATATGTGGAAGACCCAAAACACATTATTAAATTAGAACTAGACGAGATAGCCAAAGATTTAACATAGAGGAGGTACCTATCAAGATCTTGGATAAGAAGGAGCAGATTCTACGCTCAAAGGTTATAGCTCAAGTCAAAGTTTTATGGAGAAACCATGATATTGAGGAAATGACCTGGGAGTTAGAATCTGAAATAAAAACAAGGTATCCTAAACTCTTCTATATACCAGGTACGTACGTAAATTTCGGGGACAAAATTTCATAAGGAGGGGAGATTGTAAGACCCCGAATTTTATGAAATAAAAGTATTTATTTTTTCTTATAAATAATATTCTAAATAGTAAGGTGATAATTTAATAAATGCTATAATTATGGGTGATATCTGCAAATTATGTAAAGTAAGTAAGTAGTCATAAAATATTCGTTAGGTCGGGGAATATTCTTTTTGTCGAAAAATATTCGTACAACGACATAATCATTGGTGGATCACATAATGGAATAACTGTCGAAAATAGAAAGCTACAAAAATAACCTTTTCATAAAATAACGACAAGACTTTTACCGTTAAATTATAGAAATATCCGGTGATAAAAGTACAATAATACGCGTTATTGCACAGTAGCACACAATATTGTATAGTATCTCTGATTATTGATACTTACGTATGAAGTCACTCAGTTTCATTTAATAATTATCACAGTAGTTGATGCATAGTATATCATGTTATTGATTCTATTATTATCACAATATCATCTTCATAATATTTTATATTATTAAATCAATAATTGAGACGACACAAGTATTCATATTATTATTTGCATTATTGACAATGTCTAGAAAGTTCTGTCGAGAAAAGGGGTTAAGTTATTTAATTATGCGCCAATAAGGAGACATTTTTATCGGAAAGCCCCTTCTTTCTTGGGAAGGATCTGGTTGTCAATATTGTGAGTTATAATATTAATGAGAAATAATTGTTAATAAAAATATTTCCATTGTGTTGGGAATATTAGTGTTAGTGGAAATCGACATATATTTCGATAATAGTTGATTTTTGGATGTTAAATTAACCAAACGGGTAATTAATCGGAAATGAGCAATTAAGTGCTATTAGTTCACATGCAAGGAACTATTGGTTCACATGCAAGTACTATTAGGGGAGGTTATACAAGATTGATAATACTTAAGGGACTAAATTAAAAATAGAGGCAAAGATGAAGGTACTAAAGTATAATTAACCTTGTAATTTACCACCTTTTCCTAGCCTATAAATACTCTTCCATCCATTCATTATTTCCTACCATTTTTGAAGAGCAAAGTTATAAGCACAAGTTATAGTGAGAGAAACTATAGTGAGAGAAAGAAGAAGAGTGTTATGCTGTTACAGTATTGCAGTACCTAATCTCCTACTAAGGTAAGGGGCATTATTTCTTTGGTATTCGTAAAGGATGTTATTTTCTTCATACTCATAAGGGTTGTCATTCTATTCCTTATTAATCTGTGGGAATAACTTGTCTACGTGGATTACCGCATGCCTGTTGAATAACCCTTCGTATTTATTCTTTCTTAATCTGTAGGAGTAACATGTCTACGTGGATTACCGCATGCATGGTGAATAACCCTTCTTATTCGTTCTTTATTAATCTGCGAAAGTAACTTGTCTATGCGGATTACTGCATGCATGGTGAATAACCCTTCGTATTCATTCTCTATTAAATTGTGGAAATGATCTGTCTACACGGATTACCGCATGACGGGTGAAAATCCATTTGCAGTTTTGTATATTCTTTTATACTCGTATGAGATATTATTTCTTTTGTACTCATCAAGGGATATCGTCTTCTTTGATATTTCTCCATTTATGGTACAAATTTATTGTTTGTTTCCATAACCTTATTATTAAATGGTGAAAACCCTTGAAATTAGTGGAATATTCTTAATAGTTTGTGCTTCATCTATTATCATTTCACTTATTGGTCTGAACTTTCTTATTAAAATTATAATATTTTCATAGCGGAGTACTAAATATGTCGGGGTATTATTCATTTGGAATATTATTCATTCGGGATACTATTCATTCGGGGTACTTTTCATTCGAGTACAATTCATTTGGGGTACTATTTACGACAAAATTGATTTCTTTTCTGTCCAAATTATTTTTGATACATGAATATCATTCTTGAATTTTATCTACAATTCGTGATCATGTTGACAATTTGGACATTCTTGAACTCTAGATAAATTAAATTATAAATCTCTAATATTTATCGTTAATCTCACTTAATTGATTCTATATATCATTGTCATCATCCTCATGCCTATATTATGGCAAAAGTCATCTTTGGACGGTTGATTGGTATGATTATGACCAGGAATTGTGTATTGGTATAATCATGACCTGTAATGTTACAGACAAATGTTGTGGTGAAAGTCCTCTTTGGCCCGTATTGCGTAGATGGACAATTGTTTGACATGATCATGACCACTGGTGATACATACGAATATCCTTGGCCCGTAGTGCATGAATAATTCATTTATCTGAAATGATTATTTATTGGTATTATAGGGATAAAATAATGATGATGGATTTTTAAATCATAGAAGATAGTAGACATCATGCTCTACTTGAGTTTTCTAATGGATTGTTATTTTCGTTGCAGCTGTTGATCTAAAACTTGTTGTCTATTGTATTCTATCAGATTTTTCACTGGTGAGGACTAAGGATAATTTGTTCTTCATTATCTTAGTCATATTATTCTTTACTGAGCTAGTTGAGCTCACCCTTTTCCTTTTGGTTACATTGTTCTTCTAAGGAGGCGAGAATGTAGCTGGGACTAGTCGAGGAATGGAGTAATGGTCCAAGATGGTTATTATAGTAGTCCTCACTATTTTATAAAATAGAGTGACAATAATTGTAATGAGGACTTTATTTGAGTTTTGATATTGTCTACGAGACAATATTTGTATTGAAACTCACAGACTATGTTTTGTCGTATTTTACACGATAGTTAATAGTTGTATAAATGAAGTTTGTATTTGAATTCTGTACCATGTATTTGGTGACTCGGAATGGGTTCTGTGGACCTATTTTGGGGCGTCACACTTTGGATGCGTGATTATGATAGTGGTGCTGGTTTTTCAAAGGAAGAACAACATGATAACTTTACTATGTTTATTGATGAAGATATTCTAAATTTTTTTGATGCATTTTATAGTGAAAAGTGGCGACTTTCCATGGATGTCGAGATTGTTGCCATTTGAAAAAACAATACTTTAGAGTTGACGGACCTACCCGAAGGAGCAAACATAATTGGAGTAAAGTAGACAAAGCTGAATGAGCATGGCGAAATTGATAAATATAAGGCATGTCTTGTCACCAAAGGCTACACCCAACAACAAGACATTGATTATTCCGAAGTCTTTGCTCCCGTAGCCCGTTTAGACACTGTTGATTGATTTCACAATCAATAATTATGTACAAGCATACACGGTCTACAAGTAATAAGTGGTAAGATAAAGTGTCGTACCCACGAGGAATTCTACTTAACAAATCCCAATTACTAGTATTATATCAATTCAATTTTATTTAAACAACCAAAACTTGTGATTTTTAATTGAAACTAAATAAGATTAATTAACCTAACTTACTCAAAGAATTGATTCAGATGATAAAAGTTAAGACTACAATATCCCCAATTATGCAATATAAGTTAACTATCCAATTGCTCCAGTTATCTATTTCACCTGAATTGTTAACATGAATTTTTATGATTTAAAAGCCCTTTTCCAAGTGGTCAGATAAAATTATTTAACTCAATTAATTCTACGATATCCATATGCAAAACAACAGAATTAAATTTATTAAGTTCTAATTCCCGATTGTTACATGCAGTGAAAGAGATATCCTTATTCAATTTACAACACATTCTATCACATTCAGTTCCATCCCTAGATTTCATCTCCCGAATTCATCTAGCGTAAAACAGTAATTATTGGACACATACTTAAACAATTAAAGCAAAATATGATAGACAATTCAAATTGAATCAATAACTGGATTAATCTTGATAATCAAATCACAAACATAAAAGGTTCCATTGTAGTCTTAATTAAAAAATTATTTCATACTGGAAATTAAAACTAGCAATCCCATAGAAATCATCTTAATTGAATTAAAAAATTGAAATAGAAAGGAGAAAGAAAACTCTATAAAAGTCCTCCAATCTTCAATCTTTAACTCGAATTCCCTTGCACGATCTTTTGCAATTCCCATCAGTTTCTAAAAGTCTCCTCCCAGTGTCTCCTCAACGTCTCTCTTTTTACAGCTCTTTTTATTTCCCCTCCAAGTTAGCCTCACCTCAGAACTCTTTTTGCACTCAACTTCTCCTCTTTTCCAAAACCCGATCAGCCTTTTCTGAGCCCCAGTGTCGTGGCGTTGGGTTTAATACTAGGGACAGCACCCCGGTGCTAGCAACTCTCTAGAGAATTACAGTTTTGCCATTAATGATGCTGAAATCCCTGAATTGTCTCTGCTTTGCCCCATCCTGCAAAATAACAAATAAACAAGTAAAAATCATCTTAATAGACTTAAAAACAATAATAAATCAAGTCCATTTATATCTAATTCATAGGTATATTACCCACTCATCAAATACCCTCAAGCGATGGAAACAACTAACTGAATGAATGCAATTAACAACGTAAAAATAGGAATTAACGACTTAAGCATGATCCAACACAAATATCTCGAACTAGCCTCAAAGATCCTTAAACCAGACTCAAATGAATTTTCAAAATCAAGCGCCAGTTAACTCAAAATATAATCAATTCGATCTATCTCCAACCCAAATTATGTGTATATTAACCGTACCATATTGCAACTAAGCTTGAAAATCAAAAGGCTCACAGACAGATAAATATAGATATATGACATGTATTACTCCCCCTCAAAATATTGGTCACTTCGCATATCAAACCCTTTTATTCTATTATCATATAGATATATATTTTTTAACTTGACCAGTGCAATGTTTAATTGTCTTAGTTAATCAATGCTACCCACGTACCGAGATTTTGATCAGCAACTCCCAAACCAGATGGCTTTAGGGTACTAGGTGTTAAGACACCCCTTCGGATCTAATAACCCGAATAGTAAAGGCCACAAAACTAAACTCAGCCAAGTATTTATTTATACTTACTTATTTTGACTTGTGCAATTTTAATATTTATTAGGTTTTTCAAAGTTACCCATATAGTGAACTTTCGACCAACGACTCCCAAACTAGATGGCTTTAGGGCGCTAAGTGTAGAGACACTCCTAAGGGCGTACTTATTCGAGTAACAGGGGCCACAAAGATAACTTAGTTAATTTTTTTCTCAAATTTTTTAAAATCAAAATATAAATGGATTTCAACACACAAAGCTAACTATATTATAGAGGGAGGGATATATCTGTCCGCAGCCAAAATCCTTTCAGTTTGATTAACTTAGGTTAAATTAACATGTTGACATTGTGCAACAAAATAAGGTTTTCTTCAATAGATCAATCAATACAAGCCTCAAGTTACCCTATGCCCTCATTATCCCATTCATTCAAGTTATAACTTAATTCATAAATTTTATCATTGGCCATCTAAATATTTCATGCTTCATCATGCTTAGAATATGAAAATGCAGACTAACACAAATTCACAACCTAAATACGACAATCTACTATGACCCTTTAATGCAAATAAACATAACACATAGAAAACTACCTTAGAATGAGCAATGTCCTCATGCAAAATATATAATAATTAAAATAGAGGACTTCTCTGGTTAGGTCACTCATCGGGCACAACTTCCTCATCCTTACTCATCTCTTGATCAAAAGGGGGAAACACATGCAAAATATGAGCAGTCAGAAACTGACTAGGATCTACAATAGGGTCAAGCCGAGCATATATATTCGTTTGAGCCGTAAAGTAGTCGACAACAAACCAATATATAACATCTTGACGCTCAGCCAGTCAAAAATTTTGGGATTCAATATTATAAAACCAACCGTCAATTTCACACTAAACTGCATGAGGAACTACACCACGAGAGACAGCTGATGAGGAACCTAAAGCCGTTGGATTAGAAGCTTGTTGAGTATCGACCTAAGGAATTATAAATCCTAATCCGCGGGGATGATTGTCACCACCCATCCATACCCGGTACCTCCTTATCATTTTATGGTCTAGCACTTGCATAGGGGGTTGAATCATTTCATTCGACTTCCATTTAACCCAAAATTTGGCACATAGAGCACAAATAAGAGAGGGTTGTGGTAAACCTCCAGTGGTAACCCCTCGTGTCGCCCGTAGGACTGATTGTTGCACAATTAGGCCGACATCCATCTTTATTCCTTTAATTAGAGAATATAGCAACACATCTCTTTCTTTATTGACACCACTGACATGTGTGCATGGCATTAATTTGGCATAGATAAAGGTATACCAAGCCTTTCCATATAAGCTGAGGTGCGAGTGGGGGAAAGTCATGCTTCCTCACTCATGCATAGTCCAAGTTGTTCCCGGTTGACATAATTCGCGAATGATCAATTCATAATCGGGTCATTAGCTCACAAAAATGGCGCACTGATTATGTTGACTCGCAATAAGCAGTTGATAATATCCATTAATGTCATCTTCACCAATTTTTATATTTTTACCCCTCACATATATGCCATAGTGGAAGTACTCGGTAACATTGGCGTAGAACTCTTTTACAACTACAATGACTGCCAAATCAGGTTGATTTGTGAAAGTAAACCAATTCTGCTTAGCGATCATAACTGCTATCTCCCCATCCTTTGTGTGGTCGGGCCTTAGACCCCTCTTTGGAATTAGAGATCGTGTTTCCATTCGGTTATATCTCTCTTGTGCTTTGGCACTAACGAATCTCTTGTTGTCAAATTTCATAGGAGTTGAGGCCAAACCAGAACTATCACCCCATTGACGCTTTGATGCCATTATAATAATCTACAATAAAAAATACACAATTATTGGCCAAGGGTAGTATAATTCATCATAGTCATTACAAGGAATCAAATTAAAATACTATGCCCCAAACTTATACTATGGAATCAAATTATAATCACGATGATAGTTAAGCATGAAGGAGGCAATTAACAATGTATTGCGGCCACTTATCTATTCTGACCAATGTACTCAAGATAAACACAAGCAGAATCCATAGTATGCCAAATCAATTAAGTATGTCAAAGAACATCCAGAAAAGGATACATATTTCAATCTATTTAATTACTCTACGTAGACTGCATGAACCTCTAACACGCAAAGGTCAATATGTGCCAAGTCTATGCGATGGCCGTAAGGACTTACATCAAATTACAAGTACTCTACAAACCATCAATTCACATTAATTCTATCAAACCAACAATTACTATAAAGCGGAAACCCTTGAATCTCGTGAATTATCCCACACTCCTATGAGATGATACTATAACCACATACATTCTTTAATGAAATAACAAACATTCAATTAAATTCAGTGTTAAGCATGCCTTCGGGAGTACGCTAATGTTCATGATCATGGAAGCGAGGAAAAATAATATTTAGCAATTAAAAGTCACATAGACAATTTATCGAACACCTTGTGGGCATTCCATAAATTCCTTATGGCACAGCTGTATTATGTATCATCAAACCCCTATGCATATCGACTCCATTCATGCATAGTGTTCATATTCTTGACAGCCAAACATCAATTTCCTAACAAGCTTAAAAGAATGGGTATCTGAAGTTTAAATGTGATGCATGACTTACCTTAGGAGTAGGAGAAAACCAATAAGGGAGAGATCGGAAGGACTATCACGTGTGATTGATCATAAAACAATCAGAAAGTATTTAAATTGATGAGTAATGGGTGCAGTTGAATGGAATGAGAAGTTATAGGCGATCGTGTTAGAAACGGATTAAGAGAATTGGGGGAGTTATGTACCTAAATGGGCGCAAAAACTATTTTATTTTTCTAACCTGATCTCCTAGCGTCGGGGCACTGGGCTTTGAGCTTGATAGAGCACCGAGGTGATGGTATACAGAATTGTGGCCACTTCTCAGCCCCGGGGCGCTGTTTCCCTTCACAATTGGAGCGTCGGGGCGCTATCGTGTCTTGAAGTCTCTGTTGTCCAGTCATTTGGCGCTATTTTTTCTTTTTTTTTGGTCTTAGGGAGCTGGAGATGATCGAGCTTTCGCTGACAAAGGTCTTTGGGGCACTTATTTAGCCTAATATCTAAGCGTTGGGGCCCTAGCTCTTGAGCTTTGATGCCATCTTGACTGTGTTTCTTGACATATTATGCACGAGTATGATTACTAGCAATAAAACATACAAAATTCTACTCTTTTTGTACTAAATTGTTACACTACTCAAATGAGTTAACTAAAATATTGAATGAAATCCCAGGTATGCTTCCCAATAGCGCTTGGTTTATAGTTGTCAGCCCAACTTTTCTGTTTTGCTTAATTTTCTGCTGGTTTAGTGAGATGCACTGCTGCTGGTTATCGATCGATGGGCCCACTATAGTAATGCTTAAGCCTTTTACCATTTACTTTGAATTTTTGCTTCGAATTTGGTTCTTCCACCTAAATGGCTCCGTGTAGAGTGATAGATATTACCATAAAAGGGCCAGATCAGCAAGACTTCAATTTCCTAGGAAATAATATCAGTCTAGAGTTGAATAATAATACTTTTTGTCCCAGTTCAAACTTTCGATCAAGGTTTTTCTTATCATGCCATGTCTTGACTTTTTCTGTATACAGTTTGGCATTCTCATAGGAGTTGTACCAAAATTCAACCATCTCATTTAGCTACAATAATCGTTTCTCAGCAGATGCTTGTAAGTTAAAATTTAGCTTAAGAATGGTGATAAGTGGATTTTATATCCACGAATTGGGTTCTAATTCAAGCTTATTCACTGTTAAAAACCTTGATTTCATGTTTAATTTTACTTGTTTATTGTTATTTTATGTTTAGGGTGGTTGGTGTGGCAAGTGATTGAAAAAGGGAGGCATTGGAGCATAATTGGAGCAAGTATGGAGTTTCACCAAAGTCAGAAATCAGAAGGCTAGCCCACTAGGGTGGGCATATATAAGCCTTACACCCCCGCCGGGGCGGGGGGTCCCGAAACCTGACAGTCCTGGCTTGTTTGAAACACTTCTAGAACATGGACTTTAGTGCTTGGAATGTGTTTAGACTCTATATGACATGGGATTTCGACCAGAAATCATGTATTTTAGATATATATTGAGCAATGAACAACAAGATGATACACACAAGGCAATTATCAGAGATTACATACAGATTTTATCGAGCATTGGATTGAAGATTTTGAAGGAACGTTCATATCAATTGCAGATTAAGGCTAACGTGAAGGGTGTTCTAATTTATTCTTTGTTTAGTTTTATATTTGTAATTGAAGGATGATATCTTTAATTTATTCAGTTATTATTTCATTAATGATGAACTAATTTACTTTTTAGGCTTATGATGGATCTTTAAGTGAAACGATGATTATGTAACTTTGATTTCCAGTTTAATAAGCTATTATCCAGTTTATCTATATTAATTTGAGCTTGAATTTATGAATTTCCTGATCAACAGTTCCTTGTGGAATTGTATGAATTCGAGAGAGGAAGTACGAGTCTAGATTTAGTTAATATAGCATGTGTTCTTGAATTTTATGAATAAACAAAATCTTGATGAATGCTAAGGTAGAGATATGCTTGACATTGCATGTAATCAGATAAAGGACTTAAACTTAAACCTTCTTTAATTATAATTCGCATAGAGATATAGTGAGTTAGTTGATTAAGGTGTTTAACTTATTTCTATCAAAATTATGGATTTGA
Organism: Panax quinquefolius; assembly: GCA_020205615.1. Classification (NCBI taxonomy): domain Eukaryota; kingdom Viridiplantae; phylum Streptophyta; class Magnoliopsida; order Apiales; family Araliaceae; genus Panax; species Panax quinquefolius. The sequence goes on from CM035157.1 coordinate 65,817,173, forward strand.
GTTAATACAGTATTAGTACATCGAGAGGTGGGTAGTGCTACATACGTGTCCTTGATTAATAAACTGGGATAGTAAGTTAAACTGGAATAAAGGTGTAAAAATCAGAGTGAAGCTTAGGGTGAAATCGTAAGCCTAATTCTCCAATAATTGTTTGAAATTTTAGTTTTTAATATTTGTGATTGTTTTGTGATCGTAGTATTTTTAATAATTTGGTTTTAATAATTTTAATCATTGATTTGAATAGTTTAATGAAATTGGGATTAATAAGAAACTGATAATTCTGAGGTTAAATTCTTACTAAGTTTTCTTTGTGGGAATGATACTCTACTTACTATTATATTACTTGTTGACCACGTATACTTGCGTGTTGTGCGTAATTAGATTTTACCCAACAAGTTTTTGGCGCCATTGTCGGGGATACGACTACATGGCACGCACAACACGTTCGAACCGGGGCAATCAGTCCTATTATTCAACTCATGGTTGAGGTTGTTCCTAGGCAAGCTTAAGTCAAGATGGTCGGGACCATTCACCATCAAAAGAGTTTTCTCACATGGCACTGTTGAACTCTACAGTAAGAATCCATTAGAAACGTTCAAGGTCAACGGTCAGAGGCTGAAGCATTATTGGGATGGAGAATCCGACATGGATTTCATCGCAATCACATTATCTGACGTACCATAAATAGGGAGTAGTCGGGCTGAATAACTTAAAATAAAGCGCTACTTGAGAGGCAACCCAATCGTACTTTTATTTTTCATATTTTTAATCATAACTGTCAAATTATAGTTTAGCATAATTAGTACTATATAATAAGTTCATAGATTAATTAGATAGGTTGCATGTTCTTGATAATCTCTCCACCATGTTCTTACTTTTATGTTTTCTGTCTTTGCAGGATCTCAATATGATAATGGTTGGGAGTTGAAGTTAAGAAAGGAGCAAAACAACATCGCTTATCGAGAACCCACCCCACGGGAAGTGCCCCCTAAAGTTTATACCCCGGCACGGGCTGGGGTCCCTTAATCTCAATTGCAGTATACATGCCCCCCGGGGCGGGATTAATAAGCTCTATACCCCCCCATCGGGGCGGGGGTCCTAGAATTTGAACAAGTTTGGTTCGACAGTTACACACGCCCACTACTTCTTCTTCCCAATTGAAACCCCACTTCTCCCTCACATAAACTACCCATTCCCATACATAACCCCCACTATCTACCCACGATTTTGGCATCTTCCACTCCATCTCCCCATTTTAAGAACACACATACCCACCACCTCTATATAAACACACCTATCACACCACCTCTATATAAACACACCCTCACAACCCAAGTTCATCACATACATTCAATTTAAACTCATAAAGCCATGAATTAGGGTTCTTATTGTGGGAATTTATCTTGCACTTGAGAATGAGTAACCTATCTTCAAGTTTTTCATCTTCAATCACCATAATTGCCACAAATTCATCAAGTTTGGGGGAAGAAATCAGTGTGCACACCAAGTGCTTGCAAGATTGTGTGACTGTAGTTTGGGGGAAAAATCATTGATAAAGCTTAACGTTTTCAAATCAATGGCGTCGAAACCCACAATAAAGAGGCACCTGGGAGAGAGTTCCACAACAACACCACCATCACAAACCTTCAACCAACACAAATTCGTAAGTGCCGCCGCCGTCGATTGATATGACTACATGGTGATGAAAGCTCTTACACCGGAGCGGGGGTTGGCTCTGGATCCTATCAATGGTGAAATGATGCAACAGATTTATCAGAAAGGGTGGAATAAGTTCAGTGAGGAACCCGAGGCCGCCGTTGTCAGTGTGGTCAAAGAGTTTTATGCTAAAGCCAAGGACAAAGCCCCCTTCAACGCTTTTGTGTGGGGTCGATTAGTTCCATTCAATGTCGATGCCAACAACACTTATTATCAGTTATGAGTGCCTCGATAGTGCTAATATGCTCACCTACGTGATTTCGATCCTGACTTTGAGGTTATTCTCAGAGAAATGACTAAGCCGAGAACAACATGGATCAAGGGTCGGAAAGGAGGCACAATTTTTCACAGCAAGGACCTCAGCCAGTATGGTAAGATCTGGTATGCCTTCTTATGTGCAAAATTGTTTCCGTCCACACACACATCGGACGTGACCAAAGAAAAGGCACTATTTTTATATGCAATTGTACAAGATTCCATCATCGATGTTGGGGCCATAATCTATTTTTCCATTCGCCGATGCTTACGAGGAAATTTTTCGGGCGGCTTGCCACACCCATCACTAATTTGTGGGTTATATCTCCAAGCGGGTGTTAGATGGTCCGATGATGAACCCACTCAGATGCCGCTTCAGCTACTCGATTCCAGAATGATTACACGATATTCGGTGTGGGCCGGGGGTGATTCCCATCCTAGAGGTCTAGGCTTCATTTTTCCATCGACTTCGGAGGACGAAGTTGATGCTGCAGACACCTCAGAGGATGAGGATGTACCGATGGGAGATCAAGGAATAGAGTAGGTACCACAGTTTGAGGCAATATCTAGTCCTCATTTCCTAAATTTTCAGCGCCAAGTGGATGAGCACAACAAGCAAGCACGACGAGAGATGAGACACCTTGCCGCTAGGCAGGATCACATGTTTGAAGCAATGAACCTCTCATTTGCATCATTAAACACGACGTTCCAAAGTTTCAATCCTAATGCTCAATTTCCATATCAGTAATTGGCCCCACTGCCACGATTTCCACCAAGTGACTCCGATGAAGAAGAACACAACACACCACCACCTCAAGCTTAGTGATTACAGGGAAGTCTTATTTTTCTGGCTATATCTATACAATGAGGGCATTATATTTTTGAAGTTTGGGGGATTTAATTTCATGTTTGCATCTTGCATATTTAAATGTTTGCATCTTTCATATTTAAGTTATTAAGCTAGGTTTGCATAGTAGTTTATTTTTTTTAATTTTAGTTTAGGTTAATCAATTGTTGCATTCATATAATAATGCATTTGCATATTAGCTTAGGTTATTTATGTTTGCATTCATGTTATGTTTGCCCTATTCATATCAAAAATAAATTAGTTAGAATTGTGTTGTGTTGCATATATCCAGCAATTATTGTAGTTCATTTTTATCGTGGCCACTGATGAGATTGGGATTGAGAAAACAAATACAGTACCTAGTATAGAATCATGATGTAGTTTTGAATTATGACTCGGATCTTGTGCTTGTTTGAAACTGGTATAAAAAGGCAAGCACATAATAACATCTGTGTTGACTGATTAGTTTGAATTGATACATAAATAGTTTCTAAAGGATCATGCTAGTGTAAATCATAGAATGACAAGAATAGGCAGTGAAGACGACAAATTAGGCAAGAACCTAAGTTTGGGGGAAAAGGTATGGTATGTAAGCTTCAGAAAAAAGAAAAAAAAGAAAATAATATCTAGTTGAGTCTTGTGGTGGGTTGAGAAAAAAAATACTCCCCATAAACACGAGCGTGAGATGGAGCGTAAAACGCACTCACCAACCATTTATCTAAAAAAAAGAGAAAAATGAAGAAGGACGGGAAATAAGGGCAAAGAGCCCGTCAACCAAAAGAAAAAAGAATATGAATACCCTATTCAGACCCCTAATATTGGTAAATGTTTGATTTTCGTTGGAACTCGGCTGTTTTTGAAATTTTTGAGTTATTTTGTATGATTCCTAATAAGAAATTGATTGTGTTGAATTTGAATTAGAATAAGTTAGCATAGATGTTGCTCACACACGCACTATATCAGTGATGGCAGGTTAAGATTCGAGGATTAATAAGAAATTATTGAGTGGTTTTGATATGAGGTGTTGAAGTGTTTGCTTGATTTTTCTGAGGCCGAAGAAATAAATTTGATTCTTTGACACTGTTGGAATCAAAGACATATAATTTAGATGTGTTACATGTCATTGCATTTCATTGCATTGCATAGCATATAGTTTGTTTTGTGCTCGAGGACTAGCACGGTTTAAGTTTGGGGGATTTTGATAAGTGGATTTTATATCCATGAATCGGGTTCTAATTCAAGCTTATTCGTTGTTAAAAACCTTGATTTCATGTTTAGTTTTACTTGTTTATTATTATTTTATGTTTAGGGTGGTTGGTGTGGCAAGTGATTGAAAAAGGGAGGCATTGGAGCATAATTGGAGCAAGTATGGAGTTTCACCAAAGTTAGAAATCAGAAGGCTAGCCCGCTGGGGTGGGCATATATAAGCCTTACACCCCCGCCGGGGCGGGGGGTCTTCAAGTCTGCAAGACAGTAGCCTAGCCTACCGGGGCAGGCCATTTACATGCATATACCCCCGCCGGGGAGGGGGTCCCGAAACCTGACAGTCCTGGCTTGTTTAAAACACTGCTAGAACATGGACTTTAGTGCTTAGAATGTGTTTGGACTCTATATGACATGAGATTTCGACCAGAAGTCATGTATTTTGGATATATATTGAGCAATGAACAACAAGATGATACACACAAGGAAATTATCAGAGATTACATACATATTTTCATATCGAGCATTGGAGTGAAGATTTTGAAGGAACGTTCATATCAATTGCGGATTAAGGCTAACTTGAAGGGTGTTCTGATTTATTCTTTGTTTATGATATCTTTAATTTATTCAGTTATTATTTCATTGATGATGAACTAATTTACTTTTTAGGCTTATGATGGATCTTTAAGTGAAACGATGATTATGTAACTTTGATTTCTAGTTTAATAAGCTATTATCCAGTTTATCTATATTAATTTGAGCTTGAATATATGAATTACCTGATCAACAGTTCCTTGTGGACTTGTATGAATTCGAGAGAGGAAGTACGAGTCTAGATTTAGTTAATATAGCATGTGTTCTTGAATTTTGTGAATAAACAGAATCTTGATGAATGCTAAGGTAGATATATGCTTGACATCGCATGTAATCAGATAAAGGACTTAAACTTAAACCTTCTTTAATTATAATTCTCATAGAGATATAGTGAGCTAGTTGATTAAGGTGTTTAACTTGTTTCTATCTAAATTTTGGATTTGAGTTAATACGGTATTAGTACATCGAGAGGTGGCTAGTGCTACATACGTGTCCTTGATTAATAAACTGGGATAATAAGTTAAACTGGAATAAAAGTGGCTAGTCGTAAGCCTAATTCTCCAATAATTGTTTGAAATTTCAATTTTTAATATTTGTGATTGTTTTGTGATCGTAGTATTTTTAATAATTTGGTTTTAATAATTTTAATCATTGAGTTGAATAGTTTAATGAAATTAGGATTAATAAGAAACTTATAATTGTGAGCTTAAATTCTTACTAGGTTTTCTCTATGGGAACGATACTCTACTTACTATTATATTACTTGTTGACCACGTATACTTGCGTGTTGTGCGTAATTACATTTTACCCAACAAATGGCCCAATATGCATTGTGTTCCAGCTCTACCAGAAGATGACACGCTTTACCAAAAACCATTTTGTATGGTGACATTTTGATAGGATTCTTGTAAGCAGTTCGATATGCCCATAAGGCATTGTCTAATCTCATTGCCCAATCTTTTTCGTGACGGATTCAAAACTTTCTCCAAGATTCGTTTAACTTCCCGATTTGAAACTTCTGTTTGACCATTGGTTTGGGGATGATATGCTGCAGTGATCTTGTGTCAGACCCCATACTTAGTGAGAAGTTTGGTGAAGTGCTTGTTATAGAAGTGAGTTCCCTCATCACTGATTATCGCTCTCAATGTACCGAATTGGGTGAAAATATTCTTTCTTAGAAATTGTAATACTACTTTGGCATCATTAATGGGTAATGCAGCGGCTTCAACCCATTTTGAAACATAATCTACATCCAACAGTATGTATTGATTATTAAAGGATAATGTGAATGGCCCCATGAAGTCGATGCCCCAAACATCAAATTGCTCAACCTCGAGAATTGTATTAAGTGGCATTTCATTGCGTTTCGAGATATTACCAACTCTTTGGCACAGATCGCACTTCAAAACGTAGAGATATGCGTCTTTAAATAAGGTAGGCCAGAAAAATCCTCATTACAATACTTTGGCTGATGTCCGATCACCTGCATAATGGCCTCCGTAATATGATGAGTGGCAATAACCAAGTATGCTTTCCATCTCCTTATGTGGCACACAACGTCGAATCATTTGATCCAATAAGTCTTGAACAGAAAAGGATCGTCCCAAAAATATTGTCGGACATCATGGATGAACTTTTTCTATTGTTGAGAATTTAAATATGGAGGAAACACATTACTAACTAGATAGTTCACATAATCCGCATACCAAGCCACTTTCATTGTAATTCGGAGAAGTTGTTCATCCGGAAACATCTCATTAATCACAACTTCATCTTTCTTCTGAATTTCTAAATTTTCCAACCGAGAAAGATGATCTGCCACCTGATTTTTGGTACCTTTTCTATCTAGGATCCCCAAATCAAAATCTTGTAGTGAAAGCACCCACTGAATTAACCTTGGTTTAGTATCCTTCTTTTCAATCAAATACTTTATTGCGGAATGATCAGTGTAGATAATTATATTGGTCCCTATTAGATAAACCATAAATTTGTCAAAAGAAAATACGACTGCAAGCAATTCTTTTTCAGTGGTAGTGTATGTGACACCCTCGAATCCGGGTCCTCTGACCCTGGTCCCGGTCATCACGATAAAATACAAACATCCACCTCTTAACAACATACGATAACTAAAATGCGAAATATAATAAATGTATGTCGTTCATTCAAAAGGTGTTACTAGTCCTAAGATTCGATAACCTTAATACAATCTTACAAACATACCCTAAAATAGTCATTAGGGTTCATATTACATAACAGTAATTTAAACTAGCCATAAAGTAAAGTCTGCTCCTCGCAACTATCCTACATCTTTCCTTTACCCTTGTCATTTCCTAAGGTCTCGGGCTTAGCTGCAATATAATTCATGATATAGCAAGGATGAGCAACAAGTTTTCTCAACAAGTTTAAATACAACAATAAGGATATATCATGATGAATGGAAAATGTCTTACAATGAATTCAACAATATGAATATCTGAAGGATTCAACAATATGAATATTGGAAGCAAAGATAATGATTTCTTTTTAGAATAACTGATAGTCAAGTAGACTTTGAAATATAAAACTCCAATGGAATCAATAGCTGATTGAGCCTTTGGTTACTGGCTACAGAATAAGTACTTGAGGGGATCAACCTCGCATACACCATGTATATGCATAACATTTAAATATGTTATTTGTATCTTATTTTAGATACCTGGGGTACTCCCCTATCATAAAAAGGGTGTTCTTTTAGTCTAAGAATCCTTACCATCAATTGGTTTGGATAGCTTTTATAACACTTCATACACTTGTCTGACCGAACAAAGGTTCAGACTCTATCTGACACAGTTCAAGAATTATAAAACTTTAAATGATGTACAAGTCTAAGACTGTACGAACTCAAGTGCACTAAGTGCGAATATCAATAATATCGATGTGGAATAATTTTAAAGTAATTAAACCACTTAATAGCATGCTTGGAAAAAAAGTTCAAGCTTAAATGAATAACATTCATTTTAACAATAACCTGCTCAATACAATATGAGAAGGATAGGAAACTTGCACACAATCTAAAGTTGTATAAGTTAGGAAACTTGCAACACAATAAAATTAGTGTTCGGATACTTGCTCAAGTAAAAGAGTAAGAATTAAGGAACTTGCACAACCAAAAAGTAAAGTTCAGAGACTTGCTCAATATAAATTTGAGTAAGGTTAGGGAATTTGCCTACTTGCTCAGCTACAATTTAATTCTAGCTTTAATTAACTTGCGTTGAAATGACCTAACGTTAATAAGTCGATCTTTTCAATTAGTATGTGTAAACTAATATGAGTCTACACTTACAAGAATCAAGTCATCACATAACATGCTTCTTAACACATTACATGGCATATTGGTCATATATTACAAGGTAAAGAAATTATATAAGCATGCCTTAAACTTCAGATCAAAAATAAAATTTTGATAAGACTGTAGGATGGCGCATTCGCTGGTTCACGCTTGGACAACAAGACCAGCCTTTTGTCTTTGTCCCCGAGTAGAACTGTGGTTGGGCTTTGCTCTCCTGATTTCAATCCAACTCTAACCTACCCCTACACCTATACATTAACATACATACATGCTAGAGGTTCTCACATAGCACATGACCATACTTGAGTTTACCTTTGTAAGTTTTAGCTTATAATTTACATGGTGTTCAGGAATAGAAAAGTCATGTGGCTACCATGCTTCATAAGTTGGTTATACGATATTCAGTAGTCATACTTGTGTATAAACAACACATGTATACTTTACTCACATAGTTCATATTTTAGAAATTTCCTTTTTATGACTATGTGTGCATAAGTGAAAACCATACATTAACCAAACGTTGTTCATGTCAATATATCTATAGGCATAATGAGTCCTAATATGCATGCTTGCCTGGTCATAACTTACTAGATAAAAGTCTTGGTCAAGTTCATTTGAAAAGTCTTAAGTTTCTTATCTTTAAAATTGTCTTAACTTTAAATCATGTATGCTAGTGTGTTTAATCACTTTAGACTTGCATTTCATGTTAATATAAACCATATTATTATGTTCATAAAATTAGAAGGCTCACATGAGGTGTTCGTGATGAAGTTTGTGACACCCCCAAATCTGGGTTACTTGACCCTCGAATTTGGTACTCACGATCCATAATATAATAACATCTAACTATCCATTCATATATGAATAGTAATACATACCACATTAACTTATGTTGTTAATACATTAATTCCAGGTCCACTAACCTTAATATTACAAACATACCCCTTAAATATACAAAAAGGATTTACAATACAACATAATAAAAATGTTCATTATACTAATTTATTACTATGCCTTTGCCTTTATTCTTCACGGCACCTTCTGCAACATCGTCCCTAGCTGAAAAGTTTTATTTAACAAGGGTGAGCAACAAGTTTGCCCCGCAAGTTAAGACATACAATAAATATATAAGAATCAATAAGAACAGACTATCTATTTTGATAGAATGAAACCAAAGTTTGGGGAACTTTGAAATAGCTGAACAAAGCTTTAATAATTAACAAGTCTTCTCGTATTCTATGCTAAACAATAATTTGATAATGAAAGAGTATAACGCTTTCAAAGTTTCTACGATATTCTAATGAATAATCAAGAATCAATTCTACACAATAACAAAGTGGAATGTTTTCCAGATTTATGCTGAGTGATCCATTGGATCTTGAACTTCTCTTCTCGGGTATATGTTAAAGTTTTACTTTGATATATACGCAGGTGTATCATATAACCATAAAGATTAAATCATACCCCTCTGCAAATACTTAGAGCCGGCCAATTCCTTGTACCCTATATTATACATAATACTTAATCGAGCGCAAAGGCCGAATATACGACCAATAAAATGTTCCCTTTATATAAAAGGTTGTTCTTCTTAGTCTCAGAATCAAGATTTGATTTAACAACGAAATTCAATGATTTCAATATCTAATCACTTCTCTTCTCTTCTCTTCTCAAACCTATCAAGTTTTCTTTTTCGATCTAGCCGATACAACTGGCATTTATCTATCAATAATAATTAAATTCTCTTCTCTTCTCTTCTCGAACCTATCAAGTTCTAACAAATGTTCGTTTAGCCAGAATAATTAGTTAAGACATTTCTCAACATAATTCGACAATAAACAGGAATTATATGTACTGTCAATATTAGCTTCTACAGATATGAATATCCAACAACAGTAATTCTACGAATATATATTTTCCGAATCAGTAATTCAATTTGAATTATTAAACATGCACTAACTGCGAATAATCATTAATAAATTCTTGGACGTGGTCTAATTAACAATAATTAACCACCATAATAATTAAACAATATTAACTCAAGGTTGAGTTAGGAAACTTGCCTCTTCCTACCGATTACAATTACACACAATAAACTTATCTGCTTTCGAAAGACCTATAACCAATAATATCGGTCTCACAATTAGCACAATATTTCATAACATGCAACACTATAATTCACAGTTAATCTTCTCCTAGACACATTACCACATAGTCACATCAGTGTTTATAACCTATATAAACACTTATCAAGTCTAACTAGTTTGGTTTGGTTGGACTTTGGTCTATTCTCGGTGTTCTGATCACCCTATCCGACAATTAACACAGTTATTGTCAATTACACTTGGTCTCTAAGCTTCAATATTATATTAGATAAATCAATTATCCTTTATAATATTTTTCGGAAGCTTTTAATAATTTATAAACAATTATTATAATTTATAATAATTTTTTAAATACCAGAATCATTTTTAAATGATTTAAATACTAATTAATTCCATCATCATTAATATTTAATAATATTAAAATATTAATGACACACTTGTCAAAATATTAAAGTTATTATTAATAACTTAAAATATTTTTAAATCATCAATATTCTACTTAAATGATTTTTAAAGTAATTAAAATCATTTTAAATCATCACCATTAATATTTAAATATTAATAAAATTATCATCCAAATATTAAAAGTCATTAATTATAACTTAAAATATTTTTAAATCATTTTTCTCATCTTTAAATGATTTTTAAATCCATAAAATCATTTTTATTTCCTTTATTTAATATAATATTTAAACAAATCTAATATCAATAATATTTATTTATTAATGAGAATTCTCTAAAAATATTGAAAATTATATTTTATAATTTAAAATATTTTATAACACTTTATTCTCGCTTTAAAATGATTTTTAAATCAATAAATTCATTTTAACTTATTTATTTAATTTAATAATTAAATAAATCTAATATCATTAATATTAAATTATTAATTAAAATTTTCTAAAAATATTAAAAGTTATATTTTATAACTCAAAATATTTTTAAATACATTATTCTTATTTAAAATGATTTTTCATAATATTAAATTATTTTTCTCTAATTTATTTAATATACTAATTAAATAAATTAAATATAATTTTATTCAAATAATTAATATTATTAATGAAAAATATTCCAAATTCTCAAAAATTATTTTTAATAATTTAAAATCACTACACCAAAAATGGCCTCTAGCAAAGGAAATTTTGTGAAGAATTTATTCCTTCACATGAGGAGTTGTTTAATAGCGAAGAACAATGAAAGAAAAAAAGTATAGTAATGATAATATAGTTATTAGAAAAGAAACATCCTTCACAATTTATATTTTTTTTCCTCAAAATTGGGTGATATAGAAAGATTTTTGGAGCCAATTTATGATGAAAATTTGCGAGGAAAAAATCTATTTAGTGAAGGAATTATTACTCACTATATATCATTATTCAAAAAAAATTTTGTGAGGGATAAAATCAGTCGCTGTTTTGTTCTAAATAATTTTTTAAAATTAATTGTGGTGAATATAAATTATAATATAAATACATTAAATTTTTTACAGTATTAAATTAAGAATATGAGTATACGAGAAACAGTAAAATCTGATTTTGTGAAGGAATTCATTCCTTCACATGAGGAGTTTTATAGCGAAGAAACAGTGAAGGAAAAAAATATAGTGATAATTTAGTTATTAGCAAAAGAAATATTATTCACAATTTATATATTTTTCCTCCCAAAATTGGGGTGATAGAAGGATTTTTGGCCCCAATTTATGATAAAAATTTGCGAGAAAAAAATCTATTAATTAAAGAATTATTACTCACTATATATTATTGTTCAGACATTTTTTGTGAGAGATAAAATTTATCGCTATTTTGTTCTAAGTAGAATTTTTAGAATTAATTCTCGTGAATATAAATTATAATATAAATAAATTAAATTTTTTACAGTAATAAATTTACTTTTAATAACAATAACTTATAATATAAACTATTTTTTTAAATAGTTTGGGCGCGCAAAAACCCTCCCATTTTTTCACTTAAATCATTTTAGTATTTTCGCTCTTATTTTTCCTCCCAAATCTCCTGTCCTCTCTCTCCTGTACTCTCGTTGCTCTTCTTCTACCGTTGCCTCTCCTCTATAACCCAAATCGTTTTATACCGCTCGTTACTCGATCAGCGGCTAGCTCTAGTATCGTTTGCCGCTCGGTACTCGATCAGCCGCTCGTCATCTTCTACTCGGATTGCCCACAATTTTTTGAATCACGAAACCCTAGGCATCGGACTATCGCTTGGCTCGAAAAGGGTTGGATTAATAGGGCTTGGACAGGGCCTCCCAGCGTCATTTCGCAGTCTTGGTGAGGCTGTTGCCTCAGCAGCAAAGGCTTCTCAGGCAAATAAGGTCGCAATTGCACTTGCTTCTTCAAAGGAACTCTCTGTTGAATCTAAGCTTAACATTGCATCAGCAATAGCAACTGGTACTTGTTTTTCTTTATTGTCATCAAGTTTGATAGTGATGTATGGTTGTGATAACAATGGGCTTCAACTTGGTATTGTTTTTTGAATTGTAATAGGAACACTGATGGAGACTTTTGAAGATAGTAGGTTTAAATCGGACTCAAAGAAGTCAACTCTTAAATCTGTGGATATTCTTGGTCTTGGAACTGGACCTGAACTAGAAAAGAAACTTAAGTATGCAGAAGATGTTTGTGCTGGGGTAATTTTTGGGAGAGAGCTTGTTAATGCACCTGCTAACATACTCACCCCTGGTCAGTAAGCTGTTGTTTTTGACCTCTTGCAGTTTCTATTTTACCATTATTTATTATATGTTTCCCCTCTTCTTGCCTTGTGTGTCATGCATTTCAGCACCATTTCAGTTTGTGAATTATGTTTGTTTCTTAATTTCTAGTTTTTGTTTGAAAGTTATGTTTGTTTTGCTACAATGCTAGATGGTACTGATTGTTTGTTATTGATGATGGCTCTTATACCTCAGGGGTTCTGGCAGAAGAGGCTAAAAAGGTTGCGGCATTGTACAACGATGTTCTTTCTGCTACAATTTTGGATGCAGAGCAGTGCAAAGAATTGAAAATGGGTTCCTATCTTTGAGCTGCTGCAGCCTCTGCAAATCCTCCTTATTTTATTCATTTATTCTACAAGCCTCTAAGTGGACCTGTTAAAACCAAACTGGCTTTAGTGGGAAAGGGATTGACTTTTGACAGGTGATTATATATTTTACGAAGTCTAGTTGTTACTTGTTAGCATAAAAAGTGAAAGAGGTTATGTCTAGGGATAACACCACTTGAATATTTTAGGTAAGTATAAGGGTGGTAATTGAGTCATTAGGCTTCCTTTGGGGTAGGCAAGGGTAGTATTAGATGTACACTGGAACAGTTAATAGATTACAACATAATCTTTACATCACAAGTGCAATTGCCTTGTAAGCAACAGGATTTTATGTTTCCCATTTAATATCTATTTACTGTATGGCATCTGAAGTTATGATATATCTCCCTTTCATATGTTTCAGCAGCTCTCTCTTCTTACTTGTTGTGATGGTTACAAAAACCATATATAGGGAGTTAAAATCTGCATTTACTAATTTCCTGATTCTTCGTCTTACATTGCACTTGAATATTTTGATGTTTCAGTGGTGGCTACAACATCAAGACAGGACCTGACTGTTCAATTGAGCTCATGAAATTTGATATGGGAGGCTCAGGAGCAGTGTTGGGTGCAGCTAAAGCTTTTGTTTGGTTCTGACCCAGTATCAGCTCTTGACCTCTTTTTGACCCAAATGAAGAATTAGAGTGGCTGTACTAGTAACATTTACCTTCTTTCTCACTGTCCTATATTCATTCTTGTGGTGGTCATTGTATAGGTATGATAGAGAAGAAGGCAATACAATGTTCGATGAGGATAGCTCATCATTTTTCCTTGGCGATGAGGCTACTTTCCAAAAGAAAGAAGCAGAGCTGGCCAAGAAGCTGGTAAGTTAAAAATTTTCTATCATATTGTTGCTTCACAAATATATTTGCAATGAAGTGTTGTGTGTGATTGCTTAACGTCACTCTTTATTAGAAGGGTAATCCTAAAATTCCTGATTCTTTAATGCATTTTCTTTGGAACTAAAATAAGAACTTCTGAAAGTTTCAATTCTGTGTGTGGTGTTTATTCTAAACTTCCATAAATGTTTTTAGTGTATAGACCATGCCCAAAGTGATAACATGCCATTGTTTGAGGTTTATAATTCTAATTGAATAAAAATCTTTCTATGCAGTTTCAGAAATAAGTTTATAAAAATTTATATTCTAAAGTACTTTTAACTTTTATCTGTAAAATATAAGTGGTATTCTCTGTCCCCAGCCGAGGAAATTGTATGCTACCTTATAGTTAATTTATATTTCGTGAATCCATTTGTAATATCTGCTTGAGCAGCTGATGCCTATACAATTTTCATACCGAGTGTAAAAGTTTTAGCTAGTGTTTACTGAATTGTGACAATGTTCACATCTTTAATTGATCAGAATCAAGTTAAACAACTTGAATGAATTGTTCCTGATATTTTTAAAATTTTATCAATCCTTCAAAGATTATTGTAAGAGATGAGGAGCCCAGCCTGATGTTTACTATAATGTTGCATCATCTGTAGTTTTTTAGAGCTTTTAAACTGGTACTTGAAGTTGATGGATGAAAGCATTTGAGTTCATAACATCTCACTCTTGCATAGGAAAAGTTAAAGATCAACTTGCACTTGGACAACTACATCACACCTTGTCTGAAATCTTGGTCATTCACGATTGCACCTGCAAAAGAAAAATAGTAGATATTACATTTATATCACTGTGAGTCTGTGCCTGTTGTTTCTATAATACATTACTCTTTGTACTAAATGTATTATCATCATTGTTTGGTAGGTTATTTATGTTGGCTTCTGAACTGTGATCACTATTTTTTAACACATTATAGTTGACAGGTTCGAAGGGATGGAACCAAGATGACACTTGCTCAGAGCAAGAAATTATCACAGCTCACTGCAGATAATGCTCAGTGGGAGGATTGCCAACTACTGAGGTCAGGAGCCGTTAGGGGTACTGAGGTGCAGACTGAGTTTGATAATGAGGAAGAACGAAAGGTTATACTCCTTGTTCATGGTATGTAAACTGTATGGCAAGCCTTCCCCATTAATGATAATTGTTAAAATCATTGTGGTTTGTTCCCTTCACCCAATTATTTATGGAGTACTATTTTCTATACCTAATATATTTGTGATATTTTTACTCAAAGATACGAAGCCGCCTTTTCTGGATGGAAGAATTGTTCTCACAAAGCAGGCAGGGCCAATAATGCCTATTAAAGATCCCATGTCAGATATGGCTATAATATCACGAAAAGGTTCAACTTTGGTTTGCTAAGTTCATGAGAAACAAAGCATGAACAAATCACGTCAACGTTTTTGGGAGCTTGCTGGCTCAAAACTCGGTGATATCCTCAGTGTTGAGAAGACAGCAGAACAGGTAAAAATAATTCAATATAATGCCTTAAGCAATATAGTAGACTTGATAATTCTTAGTTGAGCTATTAGCTAACTAGAAAAGCCTGGATCTCAAATTTTTGTTATCATTTTAATGCTAGATTGATGCTGATATGGCTGTAGTGGGTGAAGATGGTGAAGTTGATTTCAAGGAAGATGCCAAGTTAGCTCAGCATTTAAAGAAGGATGAGGCAGTGAGTGATTTTTTTTTTTATCTTTATAGTTTAGCTTTTAGTAATATTCAAGTGGCATGGTCATGTTTATATATTTTTGTTGTTTCTTTTCTACTTCTTCTCTCCAGTGTCAACACTACTGAAAAAGCTTCTAAGCATTGGAAGAAAACACATGAGTGAATGAAATGGGCAGCCAATGTCTCAAAAACATTATCGCTTGTCAAGTTAATGGTTAATCTCTCTCTCTTAATTTCAGTTTACTAGTTTCCTCTTTTCTTATTTCTCATTTCATTGAATTTTGTTGTTTCTTTTGCAGCATAAAGTTTACATGCCCAACATTAATTTCTTTGAAGAAAATGATGATGAAGTGGACTTAAACATAACACTTTATTCCTTCTAGTTTGATGTATGTTAGTTAATAAATATTGTAGATACTATGGTCCTTGAGAGACCAAGATACAAAACAAATTATGTACGTACGGTGACTCGAGCATTATCTATTTATATATAGATTATTGGTTTTATTAGCTTTTTATGTATTAGTTTATCAATTAGTTTGAAACAAATATGACATTTATATTTATTTAAAATATTAAATTTATTATTTCTTATAGAGATTAATAATAATAAATATGAAATCATTGATTTGAAAATTAATTATAATTTATAATGAATTTGATTATTTACCAATTAATTTTTATTTACAAATTTATAATTTGTGAAGGAATTTTTCTCTCAGTAAATTGAAGAAAGATTCTCAAATTATAAATAGTGAAGGACAATTTTCTCTCGCTAAATAAATTTATTCTTTATAATATATTATTTGTGAGGGAATAAAGTTATTCACTAATTTCAAATAATCCTTCTTAAAATATTATTTGTGAAGGAAATCAATTTTTCACTAAATAACAATATTCCATTACTAAATACAATTTGTGAATAAAGAAGTTATTCATAATATATCCTTCACAAAAAACATTAAGTTACTACTTAGCAAAGGATATCTAATTGCGAGGAGGTCTAATGCGAGCACTCGTGTGAAGGAAATATTTCTTCGCAATAAATCACTTGTGAGTGATATAGGGCCTCTAGTGAAGGATTTGTCCTTCACTAGAGGCCATTTTTGGTGTAGTGAATAATTTTTAGAACCATTTAGTAATTTTTATAATTTATTTCTATTTTTAAATAATTTTTGGAAAATCAGAAATTAGAAATTAATTAAACCGTCGCTAAAGGCTATAGCGACACAAAGCGTAGCTGTTGGTGTTCTTGAGCTTCAAGAACACTGACAGCTCAGTGTTCAAGGGTCAACGTTTGACCACGTTTAATTATCAATAAAATTAGTTTCTGGGCTAGCTTGAACCTTGATCGAGTAGCTGAATTGTAACACTACAATAACCAACCATCATCTAGGTCATAACACAACATAACATGACGATCTGGGCAATCAAACTCATTGTCAGACGTTACTTGGGTTTTCCAGAAACCCATGCAGTTCGAGTTCCCAATTTCATGCTCGATTATATATATGTTCTTGTTATTAAATAGGTGATTTCTTGGTTCATAGATCTAGTACATATGTCCAGGAACATGTATACATCAACAGAGCAGTTCAAATATAAGGGAATCACAAGAAAATAATCTGGTCAAACCATGTCAGAATCATTGCTCAACCGTTTTCTGGGTTTTTCCAGAAACAGTAATCATAATCGACATCCTTAGTTTGACCCACTGCCACTCCCGATCTGTTGATTACATGAGGGATCTAAAGCCATATATTTAAAGTACATATGACAGGCTACAAACAGGTTACAAAAATATCAACAAACCACATTATTACTGACAGATCAAAGCATTTGAAAAGATTGTCAGACACTGAAATCTATTTCTGGGTTACCGAGAATTTCACTCAGTCATGGTCGGTCAACCGACTTTGACCGATTATAAATTGAAATCTAGACATTAAACAACTGTGATTTCACTTCCAGATCAAAGACAACATGACAGAGTATAGATTAAAGCTTTAAACCAACAAAAATAACAAATGAACAAGAATCTGTGGCTCCTGACATTAGCTTGTTAGACCACAAATTTTGTTCTTGGACAGTTTTAAAAAAACTCAATTTTAAAGCACTTTGATGCTATGGATCCATGATGGATCAACATAGATCATCTAAAAACATCATATAACATAAGATTAAACACTTAAACACAAAAATTTTCTTAGCAACTTGGATCAAAAATCAAATTAGGTTTATACCTTCTAGCTTCAAATCCTTGATCTTAATCTTCATAACTGATCTTGGTTGATCAAGGGGCTGTTTTTAGGACCGAGTAACTTAACAATTTCGGAGCTTTGGATGGGAGAGAGAGTTGTTGAGAGCTTATGTGAAAAATGACTAACTTTTGTGACTTTCTCTCTCTCATAACTTATATATATTATGATTTAGTGTATGTTCTTTGAGATCATGGGCCATCAATGACCGATTCTTCGAGATTTTGTCATTGTCCACAAAGTCAATGGAGTTGGTGAACCACTAAAGGTCTTGGCCATTTTACAAGTTACCAAATAAAGAAAATAAAAAGGGCATTATTGTCATTTGTAAAATAATTTTAATGGCATACATAACATTTCTCCAAACCCTTAGGGTTTAACCCTAAGGTTCTAACCCTTAGGTTTTACAATATTAGTTTATAAAATTTCCAATTAGGGTTTTAATTAGAAAAATTAAAATTTCTAAATTATAATTAGGGTTTCCTAATTAAATTAGGGTTTCCTAATCACACCAACGTTTAATAAACACATTAAGCTTGCCAAATAAAATTAGGGTTTTCTAATTAGGGTTTAGGAATCCCAAATATAAAATTAGGGTTTCCTGGCTTTCGATTAGGGTTTCTAATTGTACGTTAGGGTTTCTAATCTCGAGATTAGGGTTTCTAATCTCTTAGTAGGGTTTATTAATTTTAAACCTTATCTGATCAATCATGGATTAAAATTTCTATACAGTACAAACATATATTCATCGATACAATTATTTTAATTGTATTTTCTATCGAATCCCTTTCTAGAAATTAGGGTTAGGGTTTCTAAAGCTGTTAAGCACAACTCTACTCTAATTTCTCAGTCAATACACCAACTGACTAATTCTTGAGACTCGTAACACAGATACACAGTACAATATTAACAATCAATGTCAATATTAAATAAAAAAAATTATTCAAAATTTTTAGATTATTCAAAATTCCGGGTTATTACATTCACCCCTCCTTAAAAGGATTCCGTCCTAGGAATCACCGCTTTCTTATTCTCTACCATCTTTTAAAGTTGTATCATCAATTCATTTTTATCAACACAATATTAATTTATTTTTCAAATTCTAACCCGTGACTTGAATCTATGAAAGAAAACAGTTCACAGAAATATCTGACTCATATTACTCGCGTAATTTAACTATTAAGCAAAATCATTACCTGTTGCCACCTCCTGAGTAGCCACTGCATCCTGCGCCGTCATGTTGAATGTACGGGCGGTTGATCTTCCTGGCTGAGCAGGTCCTCGAATTACCAAGGTTCCACCACCGGGTCCCTTGTTGACACTTTCCTGCTCCGCATTCTTCTTCAGAAAGTTCCGAACCAAATGATCAGTCGATCCACACGCATAACAACCTTGTATCTTTTTTGGACTGGGACAATTAGGTGACATGTGTCCCTCTTGCCCACAGTTATAGCAAACTCCCTTCTTTTTCAGATAAAGTCCTGGATGATTCTTTCCACAGTTCGCACAAGGCTCTCCCCCTTTCTTATTCCCTTCTATCTTGCTACCCGATTGGGTATTCTCACTCCATTTTCTCTTATTTGGATTACTACCACCACTGCTTCCTCCGTCATTTGTCTTCTTCTTCTTCTCCTGATGAAATCGAGATGCAGCTTCGCTCCATCCTTCAGTAATTAAAGCTTTTTCCAACAAAGCCGCGAATGTATTTATCTGCAATACGGCTACCTTGTTGAATATCCCCGGCTTCAGTCCATTCTCAAATCTTCTTGCTTTTCTTGCTTCTGTGTCCACCTGATGAGGTGCAAATCTCGCTAATTCGTTGAATTTAGCAGCGTATTCAGAAACAGACATATTTTCCTGCTTTAGTTCTAGAAACTTGACTTTCATTCGAGCTTGCATACTTGACGAAAAGTAGTTCTCAAAGAACAACTCCTTGAATCTTGTCCAAGTTACTACAGCTGTACCAGCTCTCGCTTGATTAGTCTCCCACCAATAATTAGCTTCTCCCTTCATCAGATATGTTGAAAAAGCTATCTTTTGCTCTTCCGCTACACGCGCAATAATGAATGCTTTCTCCATCTCCTTCACCCAAGTTTGGGCTTCAATCGGATCCGTGGTTCTCTTAAATTCTGGCGGTCCTACCTCTTTAAAGTCTTTAAAATTTGCCAATCTGTCGGCTGGCTGATTCCTCGTTCTTCCTCTTGCACCTGGAGCTCTATTTTCCATAGCTTGGGCTAGTATATCTATGAAATTTTACATTGGGTCCGCTTGACCCCCTTCGTTATTCACTGACTGTTCTTCTCATTGGTTTTGATTCTGTCGTCTAGGCGGCATGATCTGATTTAAATAAAAATCTTATATTAATTCTCTTTCTCTACACAAATTCTTAACACAATAAGAATTCAACACATAGTTCTCATATAATCACATTCAAATAGCACATAGTACATTTAGTACTTAACACATATTACTATCCTTTTTTAAATAAATTTTAGGATTAACATGCACAACTTTACACAAAAAGTTGTAATTCTCAAACTTTACTCAAAAAGTTGAAATTCTCTATTCACACATAGCTATTCCCAGTTCGTCAAACTTACCACACTTATGAGTTCAGGAACTTGCCACAATTATGTGAGTGTATGAACTTATCCTAGTCAGACCTTTGGTGTCCATTCGTTGATGGGTTCAGAAACATTTCATATAATTATGAGTCATGAACTTACCATAAGTATGAGTTTTAAGAACTCACAAATTAATCTTAATCTTATATTCATATAGAAAATAAAGATTTTATTTATACAAACATATATATTTACATATGTTCACTCATCGTTCTCTATATTACAACTTTCAATATTATAATCTTCAACCAAAATATATTAACGCTCAAACTTAAACTATCTACTGTCCACTCCCTTCACCAGTCTTCTTCTTGCTGGGACACTTTTTGAATCCGTGCCCCGTTTGCTCACATGAAAAACACTTCCTCACATTCGGCTTAGGACAATGAAGAGAAATATATCCTTCATGCTTACAGTTAAAACACACGTTCTTCCACATCATGCATTCTCTCGCGTGAGTCTTGCCACACTTGCTACATGCTTGCCTCTTCTTCGGGTTTGAATTTTTAGAATTATTGATGTCGTTGTCCCTCTTTCTCTTAGTCTTGCCCTTCTTGCTGGTTCCTTTAGACGATCCACCACCTTCAGTCTTCATTCTCTCCACCAGCGCTTTCAGCTCGTTCCGTTCTTCAGTCATTTCGCGTAACGCTCGCTCCGTCTTTCACAACTCCTCTAAGAGAAATACTTTACTCTGGAGTTCCTGGACTTCTACAGATAGTTGATCTTGTTCTACAACTTTATCTTATTCTTTAACTCCACCTTAGCTTCTTCAGACTCTCCTTCCTCATCACCACTTAGATACATCTCAGGATAATCATCATGATCACTCCCAAGATTAACCATAGGTTCATCTTTTCCCACTTCTTCCACTGACTCTCTTTGCGTTGGCACCTCGGCTACTGGCACTAGTGCAACAGCCGCTTGCATCTCCGTACACATTTTATCTTCTCCCGACATCCTACAATCAGTTTAAACAACTTGATTAGTACTTCACCAGTACAAACTTCTCATACTATGTATCCACATATCTCACTATCGATAAACTTCTGCAATACCTCACTTAGTACTCTAAATGAGTATTCTCTATCTCGCTCATGGTTATAATCCTAGGGATTTTCTCCACCCCACTTAAGGTTTATAACCAACAGCTTTGATACCAACATATAACACCCCCAAGTCCGGGTTACCTGACCCTCGAATTTGGTGCTCACGATCTACAATATAATAGCATCTAACTACCCATTCATATATGAATAGTAATACATACCACATTAACATATGTTGTTAATACGTTAGTCCCAGTTCCACTAACTTTAACATTACAAACATACCCCTTAAATATACAAAAAAGGTTTACAATATAACATAATAAAAATGTTCATTATACTAATTTATTACTATGTCTTTGCCTTTATTCTTCACAGCACCTTCTGTAACATCGTCAATAAGAACATACTATCTATTTTAATAGAATGAAACCAAAGTTCGGGGAACTTTGAAATAGCTGAACAAAGCTTTAATAATTAACAAGTCTTCTCGTATTCTATGCAACACACACTACTACAAAACAACAAATAGATAACGCGGAAAAAACGTTGTGATTTCAATCAGAAAAATGTCGTGGTTAAGGGTGTCATCAATTTGACACCCTTACACAACGTTTTTAAAACGTTATAGTTAGACACATTATACAACGTTTTTTAAGAAAAAAACGTTATAGATTTTTTTTCCTTAAATTAGCAGATGCTTGAAAACGTTGTAGAAGGTATGATTCCACAACGTTTTCTGGCTAAAAATGTTGTAGTTTAATATATCAGACAACGTTTAGGCACATTTACACAACGTTTTTAAAATGATGTAGATTAAAAAAAAGAAAAATAAAGATTGTGGTTCACCTATATTACCAATGCTCCTGTAATATGCTAATGCCATGATATATAGCTAAAAGATCTAAATTCAGAGCTCAAACGCACCACACCATTTTTGGTACAGTGGTCAAATGCAGTAACTGCTACATTGCAAATAAATGTTGGTAAAAGGGTATACCCTAGAGCAAGGACAAAATTCTAAGGGTAACACAATACACATTCAACTATGATTTAAAAATGTAAAAAATGCCACATTAGCACATGTCCATACAATAATAACTCAAAATGGGTGAAAATAGTATAATACTATCCAATTGCAGTAATTTTTCCCTGAAGTAGGAAAAAAAGAGTAAGAGTGGGTGGGGGGGGGGGGTACAACAACTTGAAAGGCCTCAAATGCCTAAAATTTTATAGAGTGTGAGCTAACTTATTCCATATCAGTTCGCAAGTTTCAATAATACAAACCACATTCAATTAACAATAGTATAACAAAAAGCAAGATAGAACCAAGTTTTAATCGACATATAGTTGACAATGTACACGCGCTGCCCTTCATATGGTGTTGTCAGTCCTGTTCAGATAGGATGTCCCGCTAGCACTAATCTCCTCTTGTCCCATCTAAAAGAAACAAGTACACAGATTCAAATATCATTGAAATGGTAGAAAAAGTAACAGACAGTAAAGCATAATTGCACTTCAGCAAATACAACAATAATCAACTACTCCCTCTGTTCCTTTTTAATATGCGTTTTAGGAGAAAACACGATTAAAAATCTACAACGATAGATAATAATGAACAAAAATCTCTCTAAAAAGACAGATAAAAAGCAACAAAGGGAGTAATATTTTTTTTTTTGCAGGGTAACATCTGCAAGTGGATAAAATGAAACTACAAATCAACAGAAACAGACTAAATTTTTGCTTATAAACAACAACAAATTACAGAAAGGAACATAAAATTCAATTTATTTTTGTCAAAAGAAAGAAAATCACATAACATTTGAAAAATGAAAATCAAAATACAAGTACAAACGATAAACTTATCAAACCATGACACAAATAACTGAACAGTTAAAACAAGAACGAATTGCATTTGCAACAAAAGTGTAAGAATAAATCATCTCAGAATTAGACTGTTTCCCATTCAACAAATGCTCAACTTTGGTCATGTATATAAATCATGTGGAGAAATCATACAAGCTTCAAAGAGTTAAAAGAGTAGGGTGCCTGACCTAATCCTAGTTAGACTAAGAGAATCTAATCAGTTTTATAGTCGTGAATTACAATGCAAAAAATTTTCATAACAAAATATTTCAGACTAGTCATTTTAAAGCCTATCAACTGATTCACACTACTAAATAAGGTGCCTATAGCACTCGTACACACAGACACGCCGACACAGGTGTCCCCTGCATATATACCACCAAACCACCTAGTAGTTCTCAAATTCAAACTCCGTCCTAGTCAGTTAGAAGGGCATAACTAACTAATAAAGATGCTCCCACTGCTTGACCTTCCACCATCACTGTGATTATACCAGAATTTTGTCATTTATAACTTTTTGTCATACATATATGACCATCAAGACAAACAATTATACCAAAAAGAGAACATCTGATATTGAAAACAACATCAATCATGAAATTACTTGAACTTAAATGTTGCACAACATAATCTTAAATATGATTAATGAAATACGTATAGCTTGCTTGAATAGTTAGTGCCCTTTTACTGGTACTTGATTAGTCTTGAAAGACAACTTGGTAAGTTGTCCACTTCCAGTGCATTGGTTAACTGACTTCAAATAGGAACCTTCATCCCGAAAAAAAGGAAAGAAGATTAAGATTAAAATTATTAAAATATCACACTGATTATCAAAAAAGTGACCTACAACCAAAGCTCTAATAGGAAACATTCAAAACACTATAGAAACACATACCTTGCTTCACCCATCATATCAAATGCAGAATACATTATAATCAAAACACTATAGAAAATCTCATTGCTTGTTCCAAGATGTTGAGATTAGAGGCACCAATAAGTTCCCCCAGTTGCTCATATGAAAAAATGGTTACACTAGCCCAGGGAAACTGATAAAGATCAGGGAAACTGATTAAGATCATAGAGAAAACACAGTGCATATGGTAATAGAGAAAACACAGCAGCATACCTTGGCATTCCTCTGTCCCAAAATACTCTGCATCAAGATTTGCATTGCTTTCATACAAATGCAATCCTCACTATGAATCCTCACTTTCATAATATGTATGCTGACCCAATGGTACACAAATGCAATTCTCTTCAACAGTTATGACAAAGTGGAGAAAGAAAAAAAAATCAATTAACAGATAATGAATGCTTTGAAAAGGCTAGAAATTACATCAGTATTTATAGAAGCATTATCAATAGCATGATCAACATCAAGCCTCAAACGAGCAGCGGTGTCATTCACTGAACTATATTTACCATCCAAATTTGTCACCGCAACATAGTCTTCAGTTATCTTTGCTGGATGTCGCAACAGGAAACATGCATATGTAACATATTATTTATCATAATTCTATAAAGTTAAAACATATAAACACACATACAAAGATACAAAGTATCATATGTAAAAGTCACTAGCAGCTTAATATTGTATAGAAAACCATCAAATTTTATGCAAGGCCAAATTAATAAGAATTTCAAAAATAAAACTAGACTCATAACTTATGAGTCTGGTTAGTTATAACGCTAGTATACCATCTATAAATCACTCCACCTCTGTTCTGTTTGTCCATTGCAAGAATTGGATCAAATTCTTTAAAATTAGAGGGCCTTATCGGCCTTGATAAGGAGGTTATCTGAATTCCACGCCATTTAAAGGAGGCCCTCATTCTTGGGTCAGCTTCATTACCCTTTAAAAAAAATTAAAAACACCAATTTCAAAGAAAACCCATTATTTATCCACAGCCACCCACTACTAAGTAATTTGGGGAACACATTTTTATCAAAATAGAAAAAAAATACAACACACAAATGGGTATCTATAATATACCTCATGGTAATCGATGGTACCAGCAAAATCGATGATAAAGTTGGAATGAAGACCCCTTTCCTTAACCAAGTCTGTGAATACACCCTCTGCAGCTGGGCTTCTATAGATGTTACCCAGGCATACAACTGGGCTTCTACAGATGCTACCCAGGCATACAACTATGGCTTCTACAGATGTTCATAGGGTTATATTTGGGGAAAAATTGGGGGAATATTGAATTGGGAAAATGTACCAAGCTTGAGAGAGACAAAAGCAGAGGGACGACGACGGTGGAAGAGAGGGACAACGATGGGGAAGAGAGGGACGATGCTGACGATATCCTTTCTGGCGATGGTGAGGAAGAAAGCAAAACCGTAGGAGAGAAACAAAGAAACAAAATTGAGATTTCAGATCTGGCCTGGAGAGTGGGAGCTGGCTAGGGCAAAATGGGAGAAAATACTGATAAGAGTGATAGTTATTATTTAAGTTTTCACTTCAGCGAGATTTTTGTAAGCTCCGTATTTTGTTAGATAGATAACGTTTTACAAAAAATGTTATCTAATTAAAACTAAAAAATACCCTTTTAAATAGATAACGTTTTTTCATATATATCTACAACGTTTTGTAAAAAAGCGTTGTGAAAAAAAATACTACAACGTTTTTTATAAAAATATTGTGGTTTAAGTGTTGTCTATTAACTACTTTGTACTAGTGACAATAATTTGATAATGAAAGAGTACAACGCTTTCAAAGTTTCTACGATATTCTAATAAATAATCAAGAATCAATTCTACGCAATAACAAAGTAGAATGTTTTCCAGATTTATGTTGAGTGATCCATTGGATCTTAAACTTCTCTTCTTGGGTATATATTAAAGTTTTACTTTGATATATACGTAAGTGTATCAAATAACCATAAAGATTAAATCATACCCCTCTGCAAGTACTTAGATCCGGCCAACTCCTTGTACCCTATATTATGCATAATACTTAATCGCGCAAAGGCCGAATATACGACCAATAAAATAATCCCTTTATATAAAAGGTTGTTCTTCTCAGTCTCAGAATCAAGATTTGATATAACAACAAAATTCAAAGATTTCAATATCTAATCACTTCTCTTCTCTTTTCTTCTCAAACCTATCAAGTTTTCTTTTTCGATCTAGCCGATACAACTGGCATTGATCTATCAATAATAAT
Organism: Panax quinquefolius; assembly: GCA_020205615.1. Classification (NCBI taxonomy): domain Eukaryota; kingdom Viridiplantae; phylum Streptophyta; class Magnoliopsida; order Apiales; family Araliaceae; genus Panax; species Panax quinquefolius. The sequence goes on from CM035157.1 coordinate 65,843,834, forward strand.
TAAATTCTCTTATCTTCTCTTCTCAAACCTATCAAGTTCTAACAAATGTTCGTCTAGCCAAAATAATTAGCTAAGACATTTCTCAACATAATTCGACAATAAACAAGAATTATCTATACCGTCAATATTAGCTTCTACAGATATGAATATCCAACAACAGTAATTCTACGAATATATTTTCCGAATCAGTAATTCAATTTGAATTATTAAACATGCACTAACTGCGAATAATCAACAATAAATTCTTGGATGTGGTCTAATTAACAATAATTAACCACCATAATAATAAACAATATTAACTCAAGGTTGAGTTAGGAAACTTGTCTCTTCCGCTAATTACAGCTACACAATAAACTTATCTGCTTTTGAAAGACCTATAACCAATAATATCGATCTCACAATTAGCACAATATTTCATAACATGCAACATTGTAATTCACAATCAATCTTCTCTTAGACACATTACCACATAGTCATATCAGTGTTTATAACCTATATAAACACTTATTAAGTCTAACTAGTTTGGTCTGGTTGGACTTCGGTCTATTCTCGATGTTCTAGTCACCCTATCCGACAATTAACATAGTTATTGTCAATTACACTTGGTCTCTAAGCTTCAATATTAAATTAGATAAGTCAATTATCCTTTATAATATTTTTTGGAAGCTTTTAATAATTTATAAACAATTATTATAATTTATAATAATTTTTCAAACACCGAAATCATTTTTAAATGATTTAAATACTAATTAATTCCATCATCATTAATATTTAATAATATTAAAATATTAATGACACACTTGTAAAATTATTAAAGTTATTATTAATAACTTAAAATATTTTTAAATCATCAATATTCTACTTAAATGATTTTTAAAGTAATTAAAATCATTTTTAAAGCATGACCATTAATATTTAAATATTAATAAAATTATCATCACAATATTAAAAGTCATTAATTATATCTTAAAATATTTTTAAATCATTTTTCTCATCTTTAAATGCTTTTTAAATCCATAAAATCATTTTTAATTCCTTTATTTAATATAATAATTAAACAAATCTAATATCATTAATATTAATTTATTAATGAGAATTCTCCAAAAATATTGAAAATTATATTTTATAATTTAAAATATTTTATAACAACGTATATTCTCGCTTAAAATAATTTTAAATCAATAAATTCATTTTAACTTATTTATTTAATTTAATAATTAAATAAATCTAATATCATTAATATTAAATTATTAATGAAAATTATTTAAAAATATTAAAAGTTATATTTTATAACTCAAAATATTTTTAATACATTATTGTTATTTAAAATAATTTTTATAATATTAAATCATTTTTCTCTAATTTATTTAATATACTAATTAAATAAATTAAATATCATTTTTATTCAAATAATTAATATTATTAATAAAAAATATTCCAAATTCTCAAAATTATTTTTAAAATTTAAAATAATTTTAAAACCATTTTTAGTAATTTTTATAATTTATTTCTATATTTAAATAATTTCCAGAAATTCAAAAATTAGAAATTAATTAAATCGTCGCTAAAGGCTATAGCAAAGCGTTTGTAAGACCCCAACTTTTATTAATAAAGATGAATTTTCTATAATTATAATTTTTGAATGAATTTGATATAATGTTATAGTTGTGGGTAATATTTATAAATTTTGCAAAGTACGCAAGTTGTTATTTAATATTCGATTAGTCGGGGAATATTCGTACGACGACACAATCATTGGTGGACCCACAACGGAATTATTATCGGATTGAGAAAGTGACAAAAATATTTTATTGAAAATAACGGTGGAAGTTTTATCGTTAATACTGTTGAACTACTCGGTAGTAAAAGTACAATAATACGCGTAATTGCATAGTAGCACACGGTATTGATTATTGATGCTTACGTGAGAAGTCATTCAGTTTTATTCAGTTATTGTCGATATTTTATATATTATTAAATCAATAATTAAGATGACAGAGTTATTAATATTATTATTTGTAATATTAACGATATCTAGAAGTTCTGCCAAGGAGAGGTTCGGTCACCTAATCATAGCTACCAATAGGAGAAATCCTTATTAAAAGCCCTCTTCCTTCTGAACGACTGTCGATTAATAGTGTGAATAATAATAATGATGATGAACTTTTATTTTATTAGTATTATTAATGTAATAAAATGTAAAAAAACTTTTTATAAAAAATGTAATACTTTTATAAAGTTATTCGCTTTTATTAGGCTAATAAGTAAAATCTTTTTATATAAAATGTAATACTTTTATAAAGTTATCTCGCTTTATTAGACAATAATTAGATTATATTATATTTTATTATGCATAGTGTTTGCATAAATGCTCGCGATAGTGTTTTTATAGATAGTAAAATCTTTTTAAAAGTTATTCGTTTTATTAGATTATAAATAGAATATATTATATTTTATTGTAAACCAACTGACCATCCGCTTAAAGTAAATTAATCTGGACCGCTTCATGGATTGGTTACTATTCACCATTCATTCTTCTATAAATAGAAGCTCATTCCTTCATTATTTCTTACGAATTCAATTTAAACTCTAGAGAGAGAAACTGTAGAGAGAACTCTTCTTCTATAATCTTGAGCGTCTTTCTTTAGCGTTTAAGAAAGCTTTGAGCGTAATGTAAGTTTCTTCAAGTATATCCCCGCCTCTACCACGCTTTGAGAGTACTCTTCTTTTTATAAGGTAAGGGGTATTTTGTTTTTTTTTTTCATATTCATGAAGAGAACTTCATTATTCCATTCTTTATTATTCTCATTGAATAACCTTTTATACGCTGATTCACCCTATACTTGGTGATTTCGTTTGTTATTCCATTCTTTATTATTCTGTTGGAACATCCTCATGCATGCGTTTTCTGCTTTATTACTTGGTTCTCGTCTTTATTATTACATTTGGAATATCCAATATCATGCGTTTCTGTGACCGACCGATTCCGTTATTTATTATTCTGCTGGAATAACTTGTCTATGCGAAGTACAACATGCATGGTGATTTCTGTTGTTATTCCATTCTTTATTATTTTGTTGGAATATCCCGCTTGGCGCGTATTACGCTTTGACCGTTCCGTTATTTATTATTCTCATTGAATAACTCGCCTATGCGGCACCGCATGCATGGTGATTTCTTTTGTTATTATATTCTTTATTATACTCAATTGGTTAAAGTTTTGACTTCTATACTCCATGAAATTGGTGGAATATCCTTGATATTTGCGCTTTATCCAGTATCTTTTCGTGGAAATATTCTTCTGAGCATTCTTAAATTTTACTCTACAAAGAAGTATCATGTTGGCAATTTGGACGTTATTAGTTCGTGAATAAATTAATTCTTGAACTTGTTTTATTGAATTCTTATATCATTGTTATCATCCTCATATTTATATTTTGTTGAAAGTCATCTGTGCCCTGTAGTGCATAGATGGACTTGGTATGATTATAACCAAGGATTATTCGATATAATCATTATCGTAATGTTACAAATGATGTGGTAAAAGTCCTCATCGGCCGTAGTGCATCGATGGACGCTTGTTGGCATGATCACGACCATCGATGAATACACAAATATCCTTGGCCCGTAGTGCATGGATAATTTGTGGTTGTGATACTAATGAATATCATCGGCCGAAGTGCGGGATGATGTGTATTATTTATTAAAGTCCCAAATGATAAAAGTGGTGAAAACTTTTTAATCATAAAAGATAGTAGATTTTATTCTCTACTTGACTCTTTTAATAGATTGACATGTTCACCATAGCTTAAACTTGATGTCTATTGTATTTTATCGCTTTAACATTGTTGAAGACTAATGATAATTTATTCTCGCATTATCTTAGTCATAATATTTCTTCTTCGGGCTAGTTGAGCTCACCCTTTCTTTCATTGTTCTCTTGAGAAATGAGAACGTGGTGGACTAGTCGGGGAACGGAGTGACTATCCCGTATGATAGTATTAGTAGTCCTCACTATTCTACATTAAATAGTGTGACAATAAATGTAATGAGGACTTATTCTGAGAGTGGATATTGTCTAGAAGACAATATTTGTATTAAAACTCATATCTTTCTTGTTGTATATTAAAGATTGTATTTGTATTCTGTACCATGTATTTGGCGACTCAGAATATGCAATGTATACCTATTTTGGGGGCATCACAGTTGGTATCAAAGCTTAGGGATATGATCCCTGGCTGAGATGTGAGACAAGAACTAGGAGGGGAGAGACAGGGAATTCATTCGCTAATATGAACTACCTAAGTCTATTTGATATTTAATTGGTCGGTCAGAGTATAGGGATAATATGTGATATGTTAATTAACCCTTGTTTTATGGCAGTGTTTGAAAATGGCATCCGAGAATGTTGAGAACATCAATGGAGCACAGGAGACCGTTGAGTCTCCACAGATCAATAATCAGGATAATGTGCATCAGGAAGGCGACAATCCTCAGGCAAACAACAACACTGACCAAATGATGAACGATGTAATGTTTCGAGGCTTCATGTAATTCATGCAACATCAGGCGAGAGCGGCTCATCCCAAAATGCGGTGGAAACACTGACAACTCTCGGATGGTCACCGCCAAACAGTTCAAGGAGGTGGGACCACCGGAGTTTTTTGGAGAGCCAAAACCACTTAAGGCGGAGATGTGGATAAAGCAGATCAACAAGATATTTGATGTCTTGGGTTGCTCGAGGAGCAAAAGGTTCCTTTGCCACCTTCATGTTAAGGCAGAGGCGACATTACGGTGGGGAATCAGAAAGCGTACTCAACTCGCCGCATCAAGATGTCTTGGGAAAAGTTTCAAGAATCGCTCAACGACAAGTACTTTCTCGAAAGTATTCATCACATGAAAGAGGTAGAGTTCATTAAACCGGAGCAAAACAATACGACCGTGTCGCAAAGACGGGCCCAAGTTTGCCGAAATCAGTCCCGGTTATATCCCCATTTGGTATATAATGAGGAGAGAATGACGTGAATGTTTCTAAGAGGTTTGAAACCCGAGATACGCCAATATCTTATCTCTCATAAACCGTGGTTTGTATTCGATGTTGTTAATAGGGCTCGCTTATTGAGTGCGATAATGAGTCAACCCAACCAAAAGAGAGCAAATTAAAATGATAATACCAAAGATAATAACATCGAAGCGGTGACAATAAGCGTGGAGGGAATCAACATGCCAGAAATGGTAACCACTTCGGTGGTAATCATGGCCAAAGCAATAAGAATGGACATTTCAAGAAGAGGAGATTCAACAATGATGGAAAGACGTCAGCATCAACACCTGTTGTTAAGGAAGGAGAACGACCACCTATCATATGCTTTAAATGCGGAGGGGAGGGACACATCAGTCCAAACTGTGCGATTCCGTCCAAAGAATGTTATAATTGTGGAGGAGAAGGTCACCTAGCCCGATTTTGTCATTCACCGAAGACAAGCTCAGCTAGGATGGAGGCACCAGGACGCCCCAGAAAAGTAAAAGCCAGTAGTGCAAGGGAGAGCGTTTGTCGTGACCTCCCAGAAAGCAAGGAACCCGAATGAGGTCATCACGGGTAAGCTTATCATAAACTCTAGCGAAGTATATACCTTATTTGATACCGGTTCTTCCCATTCCTTTATTTCTCCTACTTGCACTCAACGTTTAAATTTGACTCCGAAGAAATTGGACTTTAACTTATCTGTTGAAACTCCGTTGGGAGAAACCTTCATTACATCCACTGTTTATAAGTCTTGTTTGGTTCAAATCGGTACCCTAACATTACCTGTCGATCTTATTTCATTGAAAATACTTGCATTTGACGTAATTCTAGGGATTGATTGGTTAACCACTCATCATGCAAAAATTGATTATTTTCGTAAGGTTGTTAGCTTTCATATTCCTAATCAACCTATAATGCGAATTCAAGCAACCAAACCATTAAAATCAATCACTATCATCTCAAGCCATAAAGCTATTTGTTTATTGAAAAACGGATGTCAAGATTTCTTAGCTCATGTCACGGATCTAAACAAAAATACGTCAGTTTTGAATGATATTTCTATTGTTAATGAATTTCCTGACGTATTCCCTGAAGAACTTCCTGGCCTACCCCCAGAGCGTGAAATTGAATTTTGTATTGACCTTAAACCTGGTACAAAACCTATTTCCAAAACCCCATATTGAATTGCTCCTATTGAACTTCAGGAGTTAACGACCCAACTGTAGGAATTGTTAGACATCGATTTCATTCGTCCTAGTACTTCTCCTTGGGGTGCTCCTGTTCTATTCGTGAAGAAGAAAGATGGGAGTATGCGACTTTATATTGATTATCGGGAGTCAATCATGTCACCATCAAAAATAGGTACCCATTGCCACGTATTGATGACCTGTTTGACCAACCAGAAGGCGCCAAATTCTTTTCAAAGATCGATCTTCGTTCGGATATCACCAATTGAAGATTAGAACCGATGACATTCCAAAGACGCCTTTCGAACTCCTGACGGCATTATGAATTCCTAGTCATGTCTTTTGATCGACTAATGCTCCTACCGCTTTCATGGATATGATGAACCAAGTATTCAAAGAATATTTGGATCACTTTGTGGTCGCCTTTATTGATGACATCCTTATTTATTCCAAAAGCCATGAAGATCATGAGCAACACTTGAGGCTGATACTCCAAAAGCTTCGTGGATATAAGCTTTATGCCAAGTTGAAGAAATGGGAGTTTTGGCTTGAGGAAGTAGCATTCCTTGGGCACGTGGTATCAATCAAGTCATGGAATATCCGTTGACCCAAAAAGATCGAAGATTCAGCTATTCAAAATCGAGAAACCTTTCGCTGAATCAATTATTATCGGAGATTCAGAAGGTTTTTAATCTCTACTCCCTTAACTCAAATTTAAAAAGATACAAAATTCGGTTGGAGTGAGGAATGCGAGAAGAGTTTTCAAGAACTCAAGAGGAGGCTCATTTCAAAGACTGCTCGACAATACCATCCGCTCTTGAGGGATTTGTCATCTATAATGATGCTTCGGGCAAAGGGTTAGGATGTGTTCTCATGCAACATGGGAAAGTCATAGCCTATGCCTCTCGACAACTCAAAGAATATGAGAGGAATTATCCTACTCATGATCTAGAGTTGGCAGCTGTTGTCTTTGCACTTAAAATTTGGAGGCATTACTTATATGGGGAGAAAGTGGAGATCTTTACGGATCATAAAAGCCTCAAACATTTCTTCACTCAAAAGGAACTAAACATGCGATAGCGAAGTTGGCTTGAATTGTTGAAAGATTATGATCATACCATCCAATACCATCCTGGAAAAGCGAACGTGGTAACTGACGCATTGAGTAAAAGATCATATGCGGGTACGAGTGTGATATTGTTAACGCAAAGGCCCATTTTGTATGAGTTGCAAAGGATGGAGATAGAGATAAAGACTCCAGGGACCCAAGTGATGATGGCGAATATACGAGTGGAACCGACTTTAATCGATAAAGTTAAAGCTGCTCAAGCTACGCACTGAGCCGATGCATATGAGGAAGAAAGTACAAGAAGGTGCTATGCCAGAAGCAAGAATCGATGAAGAAGGAATACTTTGAGTCAACTCCAGACTTTGTGTTCCTAACGATCCTGAGTTAAAGTATAAAATCATGATGGAGGCGCACAACATACCATTTGCAATCCATCATGGGAGTACTAAAATATATCATGATCTTCGACATACATTTTGGTGGGGCAATATGAAGAGAGAGAGATAGCGTTGTTTATATCAAGGTGTCTAACGTATTAACGAGTCAAGGCGGAGCATCAAGTACCAAAAGGTCCATTGCAACCACTTGAAATTCCAAAATAGAAGTGGGAGCACATTACCATGGATTTCGTTACTGGTCTTCCCAAGGTTTCTCAGGGTATAGATGTAATTTGGGTCATTGTTGATAGATTGACCAAGTCTGCTCATTTCTTATATATACGAGAAACTTATACACTTGAACGTCTTGCTCGTATGTACATAAACGAGGTTGTAAGATTACATGGTATGCCAGTATCTATAGTTTCTGATCGAGACCCAAGATTCACTTCAAGATTTTGGGTTAGTTTGCAAAAAGCTATGGGCACGGATTTATGATTTAGTTTGGCATATCATCCTCAAACGGACGGACAATCAAAGAGGACTATTCAAACTCTTGAAGATTTATTAAGACTCTGTGTCCTTGACTTCAAGGGAAGTTGGGACAAGTTCTTACCATTGGTGGAGTTTTCCTATAACAACAGCTTATCAAGCAAGTATCGCATGGCTCCATTCAAGCGTTGTATGGAAGAAGAAAGTGTCGTTCTCCAAAGATCTTTGGGATGAGGTGGGAGAAGCAACGTTGTTGGGACCAGTTAGTTAATGTACGACATGACTATGAAAAAGATACAAACGATCCGACAACGATATAAAACCTCCCAAGATCGACAAAAAGAGTTATCTTGATCTTCATCGAAAGGACGTGGAATTCGATATCGAGATCATGTGTTGTTACGCGGTTGCTCCATGGAAAGGAGTTACGAGATTTGGAAAGAGAGGAAAACTCAATCCTCGATTCATCGGCCCATTTTTAATCCTCGATCGAGTAGGGACTCGAGCCTATAGACTCGCTTTTACCGCCAAGTATGTCTCATGTTCATAACGCTTTTCATATATCCATGTTACGTAAATATGTGAAAGACCCGAACCACATTATCGAAGTTAGAACCGGACAAAAAATAGCGGAAGATTTAACGTATGAAGAGGTTCCCTGTTCAAATCTTGATATAAGAGGAACATATTCTACACTCAAGAGTTATACCTCAAGATAAAGTTTTATGGAGGAACCGCGATGTTGAGGAAATGACCTGGGAGTTAGAATCTGAAATGAAATCAAGGTATCCTTACCTCTTTGACATACTAGGTACGTACCCTAATTTCGAGGGCGAAATTTCATAAGAAGGGGAGATTGTAAGACCCCAACTTTTATGAATAAAGATGAATTTTCTATAATTATCATTTTTGAATGAATTTGATATAATGTTATAGTTGTGGGTAATATTTATAAATTTTGCAAAGTACACAAGTTGTTATTTAATATTCGATTAGTCGGGGAATATTCGTACGACGTCACAATCATTGGTGGACCCCACAACGGAATTATTGTCAGATTGAGAAAATGACAAAAATATTTTATTGAAAATAATGGCGGAAGATTTATCGTTAATACTGTTGAACTACTCGGTAGTAAAAGTACAGTAATACGCGTGATTGCATAGTAGCACACGGTATTGATTATTGATGCTTACGTGAGAAGTCATTCAGTTTTATTCAATTATTGTCGATATTTTATATATTATTAAATCAATATTTGAGATGACAGAGTTATTAATATTATTATTTGCAATATTAACGATGTCTAGAAGTTCTGCCAAGGAGAGGTTTGATCACCTAATTACGCGCCAATAGGGAGAAATCCTTATTGGAAAGCCCCCTCTTTCCTGGGAATGACCTGGTCGATTAATAGTGTGAATAACAATAATGATGATGAATTTTTATTTTATTAGTATTATTAATGTAATAAAACAGAAAAACTTTTATAAAAAAATGTAATACTTTTATAAAGTTATTCGCTTTATTAGGTTAATATTAATTTTTTTTATATAAAATGTAATACTTTTATAAAGTTATCTCGCTTTATTAGACAATAATTAGATTAGATTATATTTTATTATGCATAGTGTTTGTATAATGGCTCCGTAGTGTTTTGCATAGTAAAATATTTTTAAAAGTTATTCGTTTTATTAGATTATAAATAGAATATATTATATTTTATTGTAAACCAATCTGGACCGTCCGTTTAAAGTAAATTGATCTGGACCGTTCATGGATTAGTTACTATTCAGTCCATTCTTCTATAAATAGAAGCTCATTCCTTCATTATTTCTTACGAATTCACTGAAACTCTAGAGAGAGAAACTGTAGAGAGAACTCTTCTTCTATAATCTTGAGCGTCTTTCTTTAACATTTAAGAAAGTTTTGAGCGTAGTGCAAGTTTCTTCAAGTATATCCCCACCCTACCGTCAGAGTACTCTTCTTTATAAGGTAAGGTTATTTTTTTTTCATATTCATGAAGAGAACTTCAGTTATTCCGTTCTTTATTATTCTCATTGAATAACTCAGATACGCTGGTCACCCTATACTTGGTGATTTTTGTTGTTATTCAATTCTTTATTATTCTGTTGGAACATCTTGTCTTGCACAAGCTTTTACACCGGACTTCGGTTCCGCTTTTTTATTATTATTCTCGTTAATATCCTCGTCTGCGTGCGTTTACTGTTGAACCTCGCTTCGTTATTTATTATTACTCGCTGAATAACTCGTCTGCGTAAATAACGCATGCATGGTGATTTACATGATTGTTATTCCATTCTTTATTATTCATTTGAATATCCTGCTTGCATGCGTATACGCTCGACCGTTCCGTTATTTATTATTCGTTAGAATAACCTTGCCTACGCGTAAGTACCGCATGCATGATAATTTTTTTTTGTTATTCCATTCTTTATTATACTCAGTTGGTTAAAGTTTTGACTTCTATACTCCATGAAATTGGTGGAATATCCTTGATATTTGCGCTTTATCCAAAGATCTTTTTAAATGGAAATATTCTTCTGAGCGTTCTTAAATTTTACTCTACAAAGAAGTATCATGTTGACAATTTGGACGTTATTAGTTCCTGAATAAATTAATTTTTGAACTTGTTTTATTGAATTCTTATATCATTGCCATCATCCTCATATTTATATTTTGTTGAAAGTCATCTGTGGCCTGTAGTGCATAGATGGAATTGGTATGATTATGACCAGGGATTATTCAATATAATCTTGACCGTAATGTTACAAATGATGTGGTAAAAGTCCTCATCGTCTGTAGTGCATCGATGGATGCTTGTTGTTGGCATCATCACATGACCATGATGAATACACGAATATCCTCGGCCAGTAGTGTATGGATAATTTGTGGTTGTGATACTAATGAATATCCTTGGCCGTAGTGTAGGGATGATGTGGATTGTTTATTAAGCTGAGTCCCAACGATAAAAGTGGTGAAAAACTTTTTAAATCATAAAAGATAGTAGATTTTATTCTCTACTTGACTCTTTTAATAGATTGCTCGTCACCGCAGCTTAAATTTGATGTCTATTGTATTTTATCGCTTTAACATTGTTGAAGACTAATGATAATTTATTCTCGCATTATCTTAGTCATAATATTTCTTCTTGGGCTAGTTGAGCTCACCTTTCTTTCACCGCTTCTCTTGAAATGAGAACGGCGGGACTAGTCGGGGAACGAGGAGTGACTCATCCAGATGATAGTATTAGTAGTCCTCACTATTCTGTTAAATAGTGTGACAATAAATATAATGAGGACTTATTCTGAGAGTGGATATTGTTTAGAAGATAATATTTGTATTAAAATTCATAGCTTTCTTGTTGTATATTAAAGATTGTATTTGTATTCTGTACCATGTATTTGGCGACTCAGAATAGGTAATGTATACCTATTTTGGGGGCGTCACAGCGTCGCTGTTGTTGTTCTTGAGCTTCAAGAACACTGACAACTCAGTGTTCAAGGGTCAACGTTTGACCACGTTTAATTCTCAGTATAATTAGTTTCTGGGCTAGCTTGAACCTTGATCGAGTAGGAGAATTGTAACACTACAATAACCAACCATCATCTAGGTCATAACACAACCTAACATGACAATCTGGGCAATCAAACTCGTTGTCAGACGTTACCTGGCTTTTCCAAAAACCCAGGCAGTTCGAGTTCCCAGTTTCATGCTCGATTATATACATGTTCTTGTCATTAAATAGGTGATTTCTTGGTTCATAGATCTAGTACATATGTTGATAAGTGGATTTTATATACACTTATCCGATATCTTTTACTTGAATTAGTTGCTTATATTTATGTGTCTTAGTTACTTTTCATGCATTTTGTGTTCATTTTGTAGGTTATACGTTTGGGAGCGGTGTGAGCGACTATTGGTAAGGAAAAGCAAACCGGACATCATTTGGGCTTTCATGTTTACTTCATGTTCTTAGTTTGGAACTTAGCTTACATTGAAGAGCATCATTTTAGCTTTTCAAAACATTTTGAATTATTCCAATCAGAGTTCGGATGCAAGAGTTATGATCGTTGTACCAACGGACGTCGAACGTCATGGTTTTGAGTGGTCATTTACATAGCAGTTACTTCCAGCTCAATTTCCGCCTTCATCCACCTAGAATTTCTCAATCCTCAAAGAATAAAAGTTGTAGATCTCGTCGATATCTTCGATTTTATAGGTGTCAGGCCCCGTAACTCCTCCAGTATCAAAAGTTATGGCCGTTTTACGGAGGGACGTCGGGCAGAGAAAATGTCGAAACATGGGCAACGCCGGGCGCCTAAATCGAGCTTATTTGCTTCGCCTCCCGGCTCTAGGGAGCAGATTCTCAATATTATGCCCAATGACTGCTGGGGCGCAGCTACTGGGGAAGAGGTTGGTGCTACCTGGACGCGTTTTGGGCGAATTTTGACACCTTTTTGACTCCAAATTGGATTGGGTTTGTTTCTAAACTAAAAATTGGACTTGTAACCTATAAATACATGATGTAAGACATAAAATAAAGGGAGATTACATAGATTAGACTAGATTAAACACTCCATTAGATTAGAAAATAACCCTAGTTCTTATTAGTTTTGGAGATTGAAGCAACTTGGAGACCATTGAAGATCAAGAGCAAGAGCAAGAGGGGAGCATCAGATTTGCTGATAACAAATTATATTCTCTTCTCTTCTCTTACTTTTATCTTTTAATGTCTATTCAATTGTGGATTCTTGATCAAGAGCTGATTATGTTCTTATTCTGTCTATTCAAATCTCAGTTTTGTTTATTTGCTTTCTTTTAGACTAATCTCTTTTAATTGTTTAATTTAGTTTTCTTAATTAGAAAATTCATAATTTGCAATTGTTTAAATAAAATTGATTTGGTTAAGAGTTAGTATTTGATAATTTTTATTAAATAATTCCTCGTGGGAACGATACTCTACTTTCACTTTATTACTTGTTGACCGTGTATACTTGCACGTATTCATTGATTGCGAAATCGATCAACAAGTTTTTGGCGCCGTTGCCGGGAAATTAGTTTAATTTTTTTACCAATATTAATTTCAATCAAATTAGTCTTAATTTAAACCTTTTTTTTTATTTTTAATTCTCTTCTTATATTTCTCTCATTTTAGGTACCATGGATGATTTTGAGTATCAATGGCCATACACGAACGTGACTCAACCAAGGGGAATGGAGATTGACAGACTCGCGACACTTTCCGCAATGTCAGCACAAATTAAAGAACTTTCGAGGAAGTTGGACGTTATCGCATCCCAACAGAGTCGAAGGATGGCAGTTATGTGTGACTATTGTGCTGGCAATCACCCGAGTAATCAATGCACCATCAATCTTGGGCCGGTACAGTATGGTGGTAACTACCTCAATCAGTATGCATATGATAATTATGAACAAGTTTGGGGGTATCACCCGGATTCTTCATGGAGCTACAACTATCAAGACCAATACTCTACTCCAAATCCAACATACACGCCGGAATTCTCATCTCAACCTCTATTAAAAGAAGAAAATTCAAGGTTGGAGGAATTGTGGTCCAAGTTCGAGGAGAGTGGGATTAATCAAACAGGGTCAATTATAAAACTTGCGGATCAGATAGAGCAAATGACCAAAGTCATAAACAACCTTCCTCTAAACACTTGGCTTTATGACATGGATGACGAAATTGATGAAGTGCCCGAGCCAAATCTACAACTGGATGAGACACGAGATGTTGAAAAAGAGGAGACAAGTGGGGATAATGAAAATAAGGTCGGTGAAGAACTAACTATGATTACCAACGAGGAGGAGCCGATGTTATTAGTGCCCCAAGTTCCTTCTCCGCTAAAGTTCAAGAATCCGGTTAGATTTGCAAAACCTTGTCCGCTAGGTAAATAATGTCGTCGACAATACTCCTTGTGACGTAAAAGCGAGTACAACTTCGAAGCCATGGTTCAATAAGTTGGAGAAGATAGAAGAAGAGATTTTGTGTCTGATAAGCCTCAATGCTAGAATCTATTCGCAGACACAATGGAAAAAACACCTAGATGTTGGACGTTCTTTAATGTGATCTTATCTAAACAAAGCATGCTAGGTGACTTTAATACAATGGCTATCGTAAATAGGAACTTACCAAAAGCTATATTATTTCCGATGGATGGAGGGTTCCTCAACTTTCAAGAGGAATTGGATAGCATCGACTGCATAAAGTTAAATGAAAGACTATAAATCAAGTTACCGATCGGGAAGCAACCCGTGAATTTTTATATTTATATGCTTTACTAGTTTATTTAGTAGATAGGAATTAATTTGCTTAGTAAGTTCTCTTATAATCTAATACATGTTGTCTCTCTTCATTGCAGGTATTGGAGGTTCAATGGATAGGAAAATGATCGTCGCTACCATCGCCACTAGCACCTCACGCTTAGCTGATTACAGGGAAGTTCTCTTCTACTTATCGCTATATTCTTACAATGAGGACATTGTAATTGCTAAGTTTGGGGGAGTTTAGTTTAGTTCGTTATTGCATGTTTAGTTTCATGTTTATGTTATATTATTTTGCATATGTTGTTAATATAGTTTAAGTTCATTATTAAAAAAAAAAAATCAAAAATTCAAAAATTCAAAAATAATAGTTAGTTACTATGTTCATTTTGCATAAGTCCAGCGGTTTGTTATAGTTAAGTTTATTTTGGCCAATGATGAGATTGGAATTGGGTAGACAAGATTAATACTGATTATTATTGCTTTGATGTGATTTCTTGTTATGAATTGAATCTTTTTCTGTTTGAAACTAATATAATAATGATAGCATAGTAAAAACAACTTGTTGATTGATTGAGTTTAAATTGATACATAATGGGGCTCTAAAGGATAATGCTAGTTTGAATGAAAGAATGACAAAAATAAGTAGTGATGACTAAAGTTAGACAAGAACCTAAGTTTGGGGGAATATTTGGGGTATATAAGCTATATAAAAAAAAAGAAAACAAAAAGAAAACAAAGAAAAAGAAAAAAAAAGTATGAATAAACACCGTGGCATGCTTGTCTAGTTTTGTGGCCTTTGTTACTTGAGTAAAGTAAGCTTAGAGGGATTGTTTTTACACCTAAGCTACTAAGGTCTTAATGGTCCTGGGAGTCGTTGGTCGAAAGCTCGTTAAGGTAGCATTGAAAAGCCTAAGGGAATAAGACATTGCATAGCTATGTGTATATATAAAAAAAAGAGAATAAAGCGGGAAAAAAGAGCAAAAAGTCCCCGTAGATGAAAATAAAGCATGAGTATCCCATGTTGACCCTCGATATTGGTAATTGTTTGATTTTAGTTGGATCTAGCTTGTTTTTGGATTTCTTGAGTTTACACCATATGATGCCTTCGAAGAGACTTGTTATGTGTTAAATTTGATTTTATATCAGTTAGCATGGTTGTTGAGCACACACACGCACTATACCAGTAATAACAGTTTAAGACTTAATGATTGACTAAGAAATTGTTGATTGGTTTTGATATGAAGTATTGTCGTGTTTGCTTGATTGCTCTAAGGTCGAGTGAATAGATTTGATTCTATCAAATACCGGATTAAAGAGCATATAGATTAGTTGCATTTCATTGCATTGCATTGCATTATGTTGTGTTGCTTGGGGACAAACAATGCTTTAAGTTTGGGGGGTATTTGATAAGTGGATTTTATATACACTTATCCCAAGATCTTTACTTGAATTAGTTACTTATATTTATGTGTCTTAGTTACTTTTCATGCATTTTGTGTTCATTTTGTAGGTTATACGTTTGGGAGCGTTGGCGACTATTATTATTGTAAGGAAAACAAAGAAAATGCAAAGAAAAAGCAAATCGGACATCATTTGGGCTTTCATGTTTACTTCATGTTCTTGGTTTGGAACTTAGCTTACATTGAAGAGTATCGTCTTAGCTTTCCGAAACATTTTGAATCATTCCAATCAGAGTTCGGATGCAAGAGTTATGATCGTTGTACCAACGGATGTCGAACGTCATGGTTTTGAGTGGTCATTTGCCTAGCAGTCACTTCAAGCTCAATTTCCTCCTTCATCTGCCCAGATTTACTGACAACAGATTATATTCTCTTCTCCTCTCTTACTTTTATCTTTTAATGTCTATTCAATTATGGATTCTTGATTTTAATTCATTAATTATGAACTAATTCTTTTATTAAGATTTCAATTGAACTTTTTATGGCTATAAATTAGTTATTTAATTTATTCCAATTATTTATGTTGAAGTGAATTGTTCATCTTGCCTTATGCTTATTGATTAATTATCTGATCAGTAATTACCTTGTTACTCTAGAAGGAATTGAGAAAGGAATTCTAGGGTTAGAACTAGGCATGATATAATGTGACTTAGTTATTTGCACAGTGAATAATTAGGTTTGTGAATAGAATGAGAATATCTATTTGCCGCATTTAACACATAAGGAATTGGGGTTGTAATGAGTTTAATTCAATTGTTTTGCATAAAGATATAGCAAAATTAATCTGGGTTAAATAGAAGGCAAATGATCACTTGAGAAAGGGCTTTTGACATTTGAGAATTCCTGTTAACAATTCAGTAGACGTAATAATTGGGATAATTGATTTATAGTTCATAATTGGGGTTATTGGAGTCTTAATCCTTATTTATCTGAATTCAATCAAATCTCAGTTTTGTTTATTTGCTTTCTTTTAGACTAATCTATTTTAATTGTTTAATTTAGTTTTCTTAATTAGAAAATTCATAATTTGCAATTGTTTAAATAAAATTGATTTGGTTAAGAGTTAGTATTTGATAATTTTTATTAAATAATTCCTCGTGGGAACGATACTCTACTTTCACTTTATTACTTGTTGACCGTGTATACTTGCACGTATTCATTGATTGCGAAATCGATCAACATATGTCCATTAACATGTATACATCAACAGAGCAGTTCAAATATAATGGATTCACAAGAAAATAATTTGGTCAAACCATGTCAGAATCATTGCTCAACCGTTTTCTAGGTTTTTCCAGAAACAGTAATCATGATCGACATCCTTAGTTTGACCCACTACCACACCTGATCTGTTGATTACATGAGGGATCTAAAGCCAAATATTTAAAGTACATATGCCAGGCTACAAACAGGTTACAAAAACATCAACAAACCACATTATTACTGATAGATCAAAGTATTTGAAAAGTTTATCAGACACTGAAATCTATTTTTGGGTTACCCAGAATTTCACTTGGTTATGGTCGGTCAACCGACATTGACCGATTATAACTTGAAATCTAGACATTAAACAACTGTGATTTCACTTCCAAATTAAAAATAACATGACAGAGTATAGATTAAAGCTTTAAACCAACAAAAATCACAAACGAACAAGAATTTGTGGCTCCTGACATTAGCTTATTAGACCACAAATTTTGTTCTTGGACAGTTTCAAAAAAACTCAATTTTAAAGCACTTTGATGCTATGGATCCATGATGGATCAACACAGATCATCTAAAACATCATATAACATAAGATTAAACACTTAAACACAAAATTTTTCTTAGCAACTTTGATCAAAAATCAAATTAGGTTTATACCTTCTAGCTTCAAATCCTTGATCTTAATCTTCCTAACTGATCTTGGTTGATCAAGGGACTGTTTTTAGGACCGAGTAACTTAATAATTTCGAAGCTTTGGATGGGAGAGAGAGTTGTTGAGAGCTTATGTGAAAAATGACTAACTTTTGTGACTTTCTCTCTCTCATAACTTATATATATTATGATTTAGTGTATGTTGCTGAGATTGCTGGCCATCCACTACTACAAAACAGTAAATAGACAACGTGAAAAAAACGTTGTGGTTTCAGTCAGAAAAACGTCGTGGTTAAGGGTGTTGTCTATTTGACACCCTTACACAACGTTTTTAAAACGTTGTAGTTAAGCACAATACACAACGTTTTTTAAGAAAAAATGTTTTAGATTTGTTTTCCAAAAATTATCAGATGCTTAAAATGTTGTAGAAGGTATGATTCCACAACGTTTTTTGGATAAAAATGTTGTCGTTTAGTATATCAGACAACGTTTTTTAAATGTTGTAGATAAAAAAGAAAAAGAAAAAAAAGGATGTGGTTCACCTATATTACCAATGCACCTGTAATATGCTAATGCCATGATATATAGCCAAAATGTATCAACCATTCAAAGTACATCCCAATAATACCATTCGTTTACAATTTCAAAGTACTACATCCACAAAATATATACCAAACTATCCATATATACATCTCAAATTCACATCACACAGATTATATTCCGCAGGGGTATATAGTAATTACTTAATTATCTTCCGCAACCACTCAGATCGACCTCACCTTTCTCAAGCGGATGATACAAAACTCGCTTTCTTTCTTACGCTCCTTCCAAAGGATACTTCTTCCATACCAAACCAAAGAATATAGCCCATTAAAGTCGCCATACTATCTCTTTCACCAAATTTAGTCCCTTCAAAGTCACATGAGGAATCAAGAACAACGAAGTGGCGGATTTTTAAATAAATTATCATTCTTCTCATTGCTACCAACAAGTTCCGCTCCTCTTTGCGACTTTTGACCTTGCCAGACAACAGGATGAGAAGACGCTTGAGATCCATCAAGAATGTACCAAGTTCCCATCGATGTCTCGCAAGTTAAACAAGCTATTATCACTAACAAACAGTGGTGTCACACGAATTATTTTTGTAGTTTGAAAAGAAAGACATATATTAATCAAAAGAGAAACTCCACAAATTTCATGAAAGAGTATTACAAACTAAAATGACAAGTAAATCACTTAAATGGTTCAACAAAAAAATATACCAAATTTCGACTATATTACCGGATTATATACTTCAATATATACTATATTACCAGATTATATGACCAACGCCGTCTGTCTGTCACACTTTCCTTCCATGGCATCTTTCTTTTTTGATAGTTGGTGTAAAGGAAGGGCCTTCCCATGGCTTTGAAGCGGTGAGAAGAATGGCCCAGAGTTAACGATGCACCATCACTTGGTGGCTGATCCACTTTACAAATTGCACATCTAAAAAGCCCAGAGCTTAAGTTCAAAGGGAAGTCCTTACCTAGCCTGCAATTCGAATTAAACAAAAGTTAGGAACACATTAAAGGAGATTACAACAATTACTTAGGATGTTAACTTCCACAGCCAAGGTCTGCTCAAAATTCAAGACAGGAGACAACCCTTGAACAATCCAAGTTTGTACTTCAATTAACAGATGAGAAGGAATACAAAAGATGACGTATCATTTATCGAAAGATGCTCTATTGGCATAATTAACAATATAAACAAACCTGTTTCTTCTTCAAGTTTTCTCTTCAAGACACCAAGAGGACCAATCAAGCGTCGAAGAGCATCATTGCTGTAGTTTAAGATAACAACAATACATATTTTTATATAATTACACTATTATTTTATATAATTAGATCAAACAACATTTACCTTGTTGAATTCTGTTGTTATCGACTACCTGATCATTTATGAGTCCCTACATCCCATTACATTGAACACTATGAATTACGTATTCACAGCAGAGAGAAGCCACCGCCTTCAAACAAAAGTGGTTTGAAAGATCGTATCGGGAGTGAGGCATCCGCCCCCGCTTTTACTCAGCCCCATGAGATGGCTCGTTGATTCCAAATACGCACATTGCCATATTAAACATATTAGAATTTAGCCAAGAGTTTTCAAAGACAAGATCCATATACGACATTGCCATATTAAACAAATTACATTTAGTATATCTTGTTAAAGGTCCTAATTGAAAATAATTAGCATACCTCCTCACTAGAGAAAAGTCGCATTGTCTTGTAGTACAAAGCATGCCTTGGCCTCGCAGTGATAAAACAAGTTCTTTGAATTTAGTAAAATATGAACTCCACAAATCAGTTACTTTGAAGAATGTAGTGATGTAAATTGCAATACAAGATACATATGTGTCCTTGTCTAATACAAAGATTTGCTAGGTACTTGGGTCAACCATAAATATTGACGAGCAATCTACATAAATTTTTACATTAAATTAACATATGAATTCTAAATACTATAAAATATAGTCAAGAAAAATTATCAGAAAAGGTTTGCATGGCAGGCTGGCGGTATTTGTCATAGAAACTCAAGGTTAAGATGTTTCTCCCCTTTCTTACTAGAAACTGACATAATGAAAGTAATTACTACAGAGTTCGAGCCATACTTCTCATAAGCATAAATCCTGATCCAACAATAACTCCACTTGTAACCAATGGGTGTGAAGCAGCTAGAAGCATTAGTTATATATAGTAACCAAACATCGATGATTGCCAATACATATCGCAAATCGGCCATCAATGCTCCTGCAAAGATGCGTGTGAGAATCATGCTAACAGGACTTGAATGCATATAACAAGATTAAAGAAATTATCTCCAAATAAAATCATGTGATGCCTTTTTCAAAAAAATGAATGTTGAAATAAATGATTCAAAAACACACCTCCCAGTGTCTCGCAATGATATAGACATGCTTGAGAGAGAACTAGATAATCAAACAACTTCCACAAAAACTAAGGAATAAAAAGAATAGATGGACAAATTTTGAAATCTCTTACAAAGATCCTCGGCTCAACATTTTTTTAATACTTTAATTTGACCTCTTAACTTAGCCAGTTCCTTATTGTGCAAATTTATTGTTTCCATAGAAGATGTCAAAAATTAAGGAAAATCCAGAAAACCACAAAACAAAAAAATAAACAAGGTATACACTAATAACTTAGCATCAAATTCCTTCGTTTTTCAATAAGATAATAATAATGTGCACCAATTCAAAACAAAATTTAAATTTTATCTAAACTTTTGGAATTCTGTCCATCTACAACAAACTGAGTGAGAAGAGGGTTTTGAAAGTGTCTTAAGTTATACTAGATATATCGACGCCTTGGAGGGTAAGGGTTTCCATGGCATCTTGTAGAGCTTCGGTGGGGTCCATTCCCAGATCTTCCATGTTTTACTTCACTATTTCATCGAATGCTTGCTGCGATATTGTATTATCTGAAAATGTCTTCGAATTTTGTCGACCCATCTCTCTTGCCATCCTTTGATATGGCGAAAATGAGTGAACACACTAAGAAAAGTGGGTGAGAGATGGTCGAGAATACGCGAGATCTGCGATTCGCAGCTTTGAAAAAATAGATTCGAATTAGAGAATGCGCGAGATCCGTCACGCTGAGGGGTCAAATGAGTGAACACACCGAGAATGCGCGAGATCTGTGATGTGAAGATGAGTGAGAGATAGGGAGGTGTAGAGATTGGGATTTGGGAGAGCGAGAACCGCCTCGTATGTTGGAAGCGATGTTGGAAGGTTAGGAGAAAAAGACTACACGCCTTTTAATTTTTAATTTGAAGTGTTCAAGCTCCGTGTTTTTTTAATAGACAACGTTTTTAAAAAAAACGTTATCTAGTTAAAACCAAGAAAATGCTCTTTTAAATAGATAACGTTTTTGCATATATATCTACAACATTTTTTTTAAAAACATTGTGAAAAAAATACCACAACGTTTTTATAAAAAACGTTATGGTTTAAGTGTTGTCTATTTAGTATTTTGTAGTAGTGACCAATGACTGATTTGCTGAGATTTTGGTGTCACAAAGTCAATGGAGTTGGTGAACCACTAAAGGTTTTGGTCATTTTACAAGTTATCAAATAAAGAAAATAAAAAGGGCATTTTTGTCATTTGCAAAATAATTTTAATGGCATACATGACATTTTTCCAAACCCTTAGGTTTTAACCCTAAGGTTCTAACCCTTAGGTTTTACAACATTAGTTTATAAAATTTCTAATTAGGGTTTTAATTAGAAAAATTAAAATTTCTAAATTACAATTAGGGTTTCCTAATCACACCAACGTTTAATAAACACATTAAGCTTGCCAAATAGGATTAGGGTTTCCTAATTAGGGGTTCTCGACTTTCGATTAGGATTTCTAACTCTGTGTTAGGGTTTCTAATCCTGAGATTAGGGTTTCTAATCTCTTATTGGGGTTTATTAATTTTAAACCTTATCTGATCAATCATGGATCAAAATTTCTATACAGTACAAACACGTATTCATCGATACAATTATTTTAATTACATTTTGTATCAAATCCCTTTCTAGAAATTAGGGTTAGGGTTTCTAAAGCTGTTAAGCACAAGTCTACTCTAATTTCTCAGTCAATACACCAACTGACTAATTCTCGAGACTCGTAACACAGATACACAGTACAATATTAACAATCAATGTCAATATTAAATAAAAAAAAACTTATTCGAAAAATTTGTATTATTCAAAATCACGGGTTATTACAAAGTTCACTTTTGAAATTACACATTTTATTTCAAGACCCTAAGTGTCAAATACCATATCGTATGTGTTAACAATGTTATACTTGTTCATACTACATGCATGTGCTTATATCTCAGGTCATTCCCCTTTTTAGGCATATACCTAAGTCATAACATCAAGTTAGCAACACATAGCACAACCATAAATTAGAAATCGATTTTTTACCAAGATTAGCAAAATGCTACAAGCACCCATAAGATAAATGTGATAACCCAAAAATTCATAAAATTTTAAATGATTAGAATAAAGGTTAAAGAATAAAACCTAGATGAGAATTTGAGGATTTATTTAAAAAATTTCAAGTAAAACCTATATGGTTTGCTATTCGAATGAGAATAGAGAAAATATGGGTTACAAAATTTCAAAACCCTAGAAATGAATTAATATGTACTTGAAGGATTATCAAGAATAAGTTATTACGATACACAAAATTGATGTGAACCTAATAGTCTAAGAAATGTTGTATAAGTGCATATGGAAATTTTCTTAAGGAGATAAGATTTCACATGAAGAGAGGCTATGAGGTTAAACGAAGATGAGTATATGTATAGAAATATATATATATATATATATATATATATATATATATATATACTTAGTATGGTGCTATATATATTTTAGCAAGAGGAATGATGAATTAAGTTAATGATATAAGGATCAAGATAAAACTATGTTAGAAATTAACATAGGTTGAACGTTGGCCTCGACCGCAAAATAAGAATTTGAATAAGTATAAAGTCGTTAGTTAATACGATTAGCAATAAGAAGGAGTAATTTTAAAACTCAAAATTTGATTTAGATATAGAATTTTGAAGCATGGACTTCTCGCCGTCCTAACATCAAGTTTAGTCGAAATGGACAAGAAACACAAAATGTGTAAAGGTTGACTTTTTGGTCAAAGTTAACAATTGACTTTTTATGGAGAAAAGTCAAAATTAGTGTGAGAAGTGAAATATGTTATGATTATGTGAATTATGTATATGATTAAATAAATATACATTATATAATGTGAATACATTTATTTTGTATATAAAAGTGAATTAAGAATTGTTATGTAACCTAATATATATATTAGGTGTGATAATTAAATAACCTAAGATGTTATAATATGAGAGAATATTAGTATACAAATATATATACTAACATTAAGAGATTTATTTTATATATCTCAAATAATTAATGTTATAACCAAAGTTTAATTGGGTTATGGAATTAAAGATATTTGAGTAAGGAATTTATTTACAAAGGTGTATTGGAACCCTAATTAAATGATAAGGGTAGAATGAAATAGAATTAAAAGTAATGGACTATAATAAGGTTATAGCCCAAGAATTTGAATAGAGTCCAAGAGAATTAGATTTAATGGACTAAGGAGGTTATATTATTTTAAATAAGTCCAATTAATTAATTAAGCATGTGACTTGTGGATAAAGTGATTAAGGGCGATTAAATTATTAATCTAGTCCAATATATTATGTGTGGGACAAGTATTATAATGACTCAATTAAATTTTGGGTGGAAGCCCAAATTTATTTTGTTAGTAAGCAAAATAATAAAAGTACAAGCCCAATAGAATTTAATTAATAAGTGACCCAATTTTTGACCCACTTAAGGAGGGGCTATTTAGTTATTTATTAAGTAAATTAACAATTAAAATAAATAAGGAGAGGAAGATAGATATTTATCTTATATCTATATTTAATAAAGGAAACATATTTTCTTTCTTTATTTCTCTTTCATCCCATTTCTTATTCTAATCAAAAGAGAGAAGCGAGAGAAAAGAGAAAGAGAAGAACTGTTCAAGAGAGAGTAAGGAAGAAGTGGCGGAAGCCATGGAAGAAAGAGGAGAGAGAAAAGAAGATCTTCCATGGAAGAAGAAGCAAAGATATAAAACTATTTTTTTTTCTTCCTAAGTTTTATTCTCTTTCTTTTCGTAATTTGATGAAAGGGGGTTTTTGATTTGGAAGTTCAAACCCCTATAATCTATGTGTTTTTCATGAATTCAAGTATGGATCTTGTGAGACCCCGAAATTTATGAAATAAAAGTACTCAATTTTCTTATAATTATTATTTTATTTAGTAAATGGCTAAATTGATAAAGGGTTAAAGTTAAAGGTGATATTTGAAAATTTTGCAAAGTAAGCAAGTTGTCATAAAATTATCTAATTGATAAAGTATAGTAATACGCTGCATTGGTTGCATAGTAGCACACGGTATTGATTATTAATGCTTACGTGAGAAGTCACTCAGTTTTATTCAATTATTGTCACAATATTTTATATTATTAAATCAATAATTGAGACGATACAGTTATTCATATTATTATTTGCATAATTAACAATGTCTAGAAGTTCAGTCAAGGAGAGGTTTGGTCACCTAATTACGCGCCAATAAGGAGAAATCTTTATTGGAAAGCCCCCTCTTTCTTGGGAACGACCTGATTGTTAATATCATGAAGTTATAATAATAATGAATAAATGTTATTAAAAATCGAATTTGAGTTTGGAGTTAAATTTTGAGACGCTTGACGTGATATTTGAGTCTAGAATGATGAAATTAGTAAGAATAAACTATAAACACAAAATTTATCGGGGTTGACTTTTTGGTCAAAAAGTCAACAGTTGACTTTTTTGAAAAAAGTCAAAATTTGAAAATTCAAAAATGAAAATGTTGTTAAAAATATTGAGGTAAATTTTATGAAGTATTTGATGTAAATTTTGCTTATTTTATGGACCCCCATTTACCCAATTTTCAAAATAATCGGTAGAAAATTATTTAATATAATAAAGGTGGGGGCCACATGTGGGGCCCATGTGTGTTGAAAATCTTACTTTGGAAATTGTGGGGGAATCAAGTCACTAAGTTTATATATATATATATTATGTGACGCCCCCAAAATAGGTATACACAACACCCATTCTGAGTCGCCAAATACATGGTACAAGAAGCAAACTACAACTTCAATAATACAAATGTCGTGTGAAATACGACAATATATACTGTGAGTTTAAATATAATATTGTCTTCTAGACAATATCCACACGCAAATAAATTCCCATCATAATTATTGATACATTATTTTACAAAATGGTGAGGACTACTAAACAACTCTCTCTGTAACCTTCATTCCATACCCGACTAGTACTGCTTTACATTCTCGCCTCCCGAGAAGAAAAATGGAACAACAAGGAAAATGGTGAGCTTAACTAGCTCAAGAAAGAATACTATGACTAAGATAATATACAACAAATTATCGTTAGTCTTCAACAGGAAAAATCTGATAGAATACAATAGATAACAAGTTTCAGATCAATATTCATAGAATGGAAATAATAATTCATGAAGAGTTACGTAGAGAATGAAATCTACTATAATCTATGAATTTAATAAATTCATCATCAATATTTTATCCCCGTAACATCAATCAATATTCATCTCAAATCAAATATTCATCTTTACACTACAGCCAAAGATATTCATCAATCCACAAGTTCATCTCAACACTGCTCATCTTTGCACTAAAGGCTAAAGATATTCTTCAGAAATCATTCATCTTTGCACTACAGGCCAAAGATATTCAATAATATCATCATTTAACACCGAGGATGATGAAAATATTTTTAAAGAGCGAATCCAAAGAAACAAAATGACAAGGATTAAGGATTAAGGATTCAGATACTTTGTTTTATCCATGTCCAACAATACCTCAAAAATAATCATAGTGGTGTAAAATTCAAGAATGATCAAAACATGGATACAATCAAAGCTAGTATCCGTAATAGATATTTTGACGAAAAGAAAAATTTTATTTTTCGATGAATAGTGCCAGATATCGTGAATAGTGTCAGATACGTGAATAAAGGTCAGAGATACGTGAATAAGAATCTCAGACACCAAAAGATAGAAATTCCACAAAAAAACATTTTCACGCTTCATGAATAGTACTCGTGAATAGTAACTCGTGAATAATAGAACTCATGAATAGTAACTCGTGAATAGTAACTCATGAATAGTAACCCCGACATGAAAAAGTTCCAAATTTGATAAAAAGTTCCAACTAATATTTCAAAGATAATGATATCAAAGAAATAATATCATTACTGAAAAAATAATATCCCTTACCTCAAAGAATCAAGATTTCTTAAGGAAAGGCTCAAGTGATGCCGAATGAAACTTGTCTTTGAACAAAGAACTCTCAAAGTATCTAAATACTCACAAAATATGCTCAATAATATAGAGAGAAAAGAGAAAACTTTGTTTCTAATGATTTTCAATTCTAACTTAGCCCTCTATTTATAGGAAAATGTTAAGACGTCAAGCGCATTTAACTCCGCAACTCCGATGGCTTTACTCGCTACTATTCCCACCCACCACATTTGAAAATTCAATTGAGCACATTTCTCACCAACCAAAAGTGGGGCCCACTTAATTCTAGAATTTTCCACCAAAATCATTTATAACCTAATTTCGAATCACCACCTCTTAAAATTCATAATAAATTATACGCTCATCTTTAATTCGCTCAAAATCAGGGACATATACTCAACTTATATATGTATAACATATCCAAAAATTACAACGATCCAACTACGGATTAAATATTATAACTCACACAATAAAGTCAGTAATAACAATCGATTTGATCTTTTAATACCTCCAATCCGGCAAAATACAAATAAAACATCTCAAAGATTAATTCCTTCATTAATAACCACATAAATAAATCCATTATTTATATTCATATAAAATAAATATTTCCTTATCATATGAATCAATAATTAATTATTCACAAATAATATTACGTAATCACATTTATGACAACCAGTCGTTCCTCAGAAAGAGGGGCTTTCCAATAAGGATCTCTCCTTATCGCACGCAATTAGGTGACCAAACCTCTCCTGTAGATGTAACTTTCTAGACATTGCCAATAATGTTATCTAATAATATTATTCAAATAATATGAATTATTGATCCGATAATGGAAATATCATGTGCGAAAGGACAATTATCAAAACAATAATAATATAAAATATCAACGCAACAATTATTGAATCAATAAAATAAAATATTGAACAAAATTCACGTGAAAATTATTGAGTAGTGCCTTCTTACGTAAGGATCAATAATTCAACAATATCAGTGCAATACCGCAAAGCTTTGTAAAACCACGCCAGACATCGTATTTTAACCACCGGCATTCCAACAGTCTTAATTCAGAATAACTACGCCAAGTTATTTATAACCACCCAAACTTTGTTGCTTTCCTCATCCAATCGCTTTCACATGGGGCCCACACACGGTCATACTGGTTGCATTTAATATTCCCGAATATTTTAATATTCCAATATTCCACCAAACTAATATTCCCGACGTAAATGAATATTTTATAACCACTTGCTTATTTTGAAATATTTATATTTAACCCTTAACTATCCACATTAATCAAATCAACCCTTACTATTTCAAAATAATAAATAAAGAAAATTCCTTTTATTTAAAAAAATTTGAGGTCTTACATATTATATAAATTTAATTTTATTATTATTATAAATGTAATAAAATAGAAAACTTTTTATATAAAACAAAATACTTTTATAAAGTTTTGTTTTATTTGATTATAAATAGAATATATTATATTTTATTATGCATAGTGTTTGCATAAGGCTGCTCGCATAGTGTTTCATAGTAGTAAAATCTTTTTATATAAAATGTAATACTTTTTATAAAGTTTTGTTTTATTTGATTATAAATAGAATATATTATATTTTATTATGCATAGTGTTTGTATAGTGCTCTGCATAGTATTTATATAGTAAAATCTTTTATATAAAATAAAATACTTTTATAAAGTTATTTGTTTTATTAGATTTTAAATAATATATATATATTATAAATTTTGTTTTATTATATAATTATAAATAGAATATATTATATTTTATCAAGATAGTATCCTTTCCATTCTCCTATAAATAGGATGCTTAGTTAGAATTGAAAAACACACCGTAAAATTCGTAGAATTCTTCTTCTATAATCTTGAGCGTATTTCTTTAGAGTTTAAGAAAGCTTTGAGCGTGAGAAAATAGTGCAAGTTTTCTTCAAGTATATCCCCGCCTAACATTTTATATATTCTTCTTTTTAAGGTAAGGGTATTATTCTTTCGTATTCATGAAGAGAGTTATTTTCTTTCAATACTGTAAGGGTTGTTATTCCATTCTTTATTATTATGTTGAATAACTCCGCCATGCCAAGCACCGCATACATGATGAAATTCTTCATTATTCCATTCTTTATTATTCTCATGAATAACCTCGTCATGCGGTCTATCGCATGCCTGGTGAATTCTGTTGTTATTCCATTCTTTATTATTCTGTTGGAACATCCTGTCTGTGTGGATTACGCATGACCTGGTTTCATTCATTAATATTTTGTTGGAATATCCTGTCTGTGCGGATTACGCATGACCTGGTTCCATTCTTTATTACTCTGTTGGAATAACCTGCCTTCCCATGGCTTTGAAGTAGGTGAGAAGAATGGCCCAGAGTTAACAGATAGACCATCACTTGGTGGCTGATCCACTTGGAAAATTGCATATCTATGAAGCCCAGAGCTTAAGTTCAAAGGGAAGTCCTTACCTAGCCTGCAATTCAAATTAAACAAAAGTTAGGAACAAATCAAAGGAGATTACAACAATTACTTAGGATGTTAGCTTCCATAGCCAAGGTCTGCTCAAAATTCAAGACAGTAGACAACCCTTGAATAATCCAAGTTTGTACTTCAATTAACAGATGAGAAGGAATACAAAAGATGACGTATCATTTATCGAAAGATGCTCTATTGGCAGAATTAACAATATAAACAAACCTGTTTCTTCTTCAAGAAACCAAGAGGACCAATCAAGCGTCAAGAGCATTATTCATTGTAGTTTAAGATAACAACAATACGATTTTTATATAATTACACTATTATTTTATATAATTAGATCAAACAACATTTACCTTGTTGACTTCATTTGTTATCGACTACCCGATCATTTATGAGTCCCTACATCCCATTACATTGAACACTATGAATTACTTATTCACGAGAGAAGCCACCAGCTTCAAACAAAAGTGGTCGAAAGATCGTGTATCGGGAGTGAGGCATCTGCCCCCGCTTTTCAGACCAGCCCCGCTCATGATGGCTCGTTGATTCCAAATACGCACATCGCCATATTAAACATATTAGAATTTTGCCAAGAGTTTTCCAAGACAAGATCCATATACGCATTATTGCCATATTAAACAAATTACATTTAGTATATCTTGTTAAAGGTCCTAATTGAAAATAATTAGCATACCTCCCCACTAGAGAAAAGTCGCATTGTCTTGTAGTAAAAGCACGCCTCGGCCCCGCAGTGATAAAACAAGTTCTCAAATTTAGTAAAATATGAACTCCACAAATCAGTTACTTTGAAGAATGTAGTGATGTAAATTGCAATACAAGATACATATGTGTCCTTGTCTAATACAAAGATTTGCTAGGTACTTGGGTCAACCATCAATATTGATGAGCAATCTAAAGAAATTTTTACATTAAATTAACATATGAATTCTAAATACTATAAAATATAGTCAAGAAAAATTATCAGAAAAGGTTTGCGTGGCAGGCTGGCGGCATTTGTTATAGAAACTCAAGGTTCAAATGTTTCTCCCCTTTCTTACTCGAAACTAACATAATGAAAGTAATTACTATAGAGTTTGAGCCATACCTCTCATACGCATAAATCCTGATCCAACAACAACTCCACTTGTAACCAATGGGTGTGAAGCAGCTAGAAGCATTAGTTATATATAGTAACCAGCATCAGTATTGCCAATACATATCGTAAACTGGCTGAATGCTCCTGCAGTACGTGTGAGAATCTGTGCCTAGCAGGACTTGAATGCACATAACAAGATTAAAGAAATTATCTCCAAATAAAAACATGTGATGCCTTTTTTTAAAAAAATGAATGTTGAAATAAATGATTCAAAAAACACACCTCCCAAGGTCTGCAATGATATAGACATGCTTGAGAGAGAACCAGATAATCAAACAACTTCCACAAAAACTAAGGAATAAAAAGAATAGATGGACAAATTTTGATATCTCTTACAGTATCCTTGGCTCAACATTTTTTTAATACTTTAATTTGACCTCTTAACTTAGCCACTTCCTTATTGTGCAAATTTATTGTTTCCATAAAGATGTCAAAATTGAGGAAAATCCAAAAACCACAAAACAAAAAAAATAAACAAGGTATACACTAATAACTTAGCATCAAAATCCTTCATTTTTCAATAAAATAATAATAATGTGCACCAATTCAAAACAAAATTTAAATTTTACCTAAACTTCGTGAATTCGTCCATCTACAATGTATCGAGTGAGAAGAGGTTTTGAAAGGGTCTTAAGTTATACCAGATAGATCGACGCCTTGGAGGGTAAGGGTTTCCATGGCGTCTCAGAGCTTCTCGGGGGGTCTATTCCCGAGATCTTCCATGTTTTCCCTCACCATTTCATCGAATGCTTGTTTGCGATATTGCATTTAACGGTCAAGTGAATTTTGCTGGACCCATCTCTCTTTGCCATCCTTTGATATGGCGAAATGAGTGAACACACTAAGAAAAGTGGGTGAGAGATGGTCGAGAATGCGCGAGATCTGTCGATTTGCAGTTTTGAAAAAACAGATTCGAGTCGAGAATGCGCGAGATCTGTCGTTGTGAGGGGCCAAAATGAGTGAACACACTGAGAATGCGCGAGATCTGTTATGTGAAGATGAGTGAGGGATAGGGGAGGGTGTAGAGATTGGGATTTGGGAGAGCAGAGAACTGCTTCAGATGTTGGAAGCGATGTTGGAAGGCTAGTAAAGAAAAAGACTACACGTCTTTTAATTTTTAATTTGAAGTGTTCAAGCTCCGTGTTTTTTTAATAGACAACGTTTTTAAAAAAAACGTTATCTAGTTAAAACCAAAAAATGCTCTTTTAAATAGATAACGTTTTTGCATATATATCTACAACGTTTTTTTTAAAAACTTTGTGAAAAAAATACCACAACGTTTTTATAAAAAACGTTGTGGTTTAAGTGTTGTCTATTTAGTATTTTGTAGTAGTGATCAATGACTGATTTGCTAAGATTTTGGTGTCACAAAGTCAATGGAGTTGGTGAACCACTAAAGGTTTTGGCCATTTTACAATTTACCAAATAAAGAAAATAAAAAGGGCATTTTTGTCATTTGCAAAATAATTTTAATGGCATACATGACATTTTTCCAAACCCTTAGGGTTTAACCCTAAGGTTCTAACCCTTAGGTTTTACAACATTAGTTTATAAAATTTCTAATTAGGGTTTTAATTAGAAAAATTAAAATTTCTAAATTACAATTAGGGTTTCCTAATCACACCAACGTTTAATAAACACATTAAGCTTGCCAAATAGGATTAGGGTTTCCTAATTAGGGGTTCTCGACTTTCGATTAGGATTTCTAACTCTGTGTTAGGGTTTCTAATCCTGAGATTAGGGTTTCTAATCTCTTATTGGGGTTTATTAATTTTAAACCTTATCTCGATCAATCATGGATCAAAATTTCTATACAGTACAAACACGTATTCATCGATACAATTATTTTAATTACATTTTGTATCAAATCCCTTTCTAGAAATTAGGGTTAGGGTTTCTAAAGCTGTTAAGCACAAGTCTACTCTAATTTCTCAGTCAATACACCAACTGACTAATTCTCGAGACTCGTAACACAGATACACAGTACAATATTAACAATCAATGTCAATATTAAATAAAAAAAAACTTATTCGAAAAATTTGTATTATTCAAAATCACGGGTTATTACAAAGTTCACTTTTGAAATTACACATTTTATTTCAAGACCCTAAGTGTTGCGTCAGTCATATGTGTTAACAATGTTATACTTGTTCATACTACATGCATGTGCTTATATCTCAGGTCATTCCCCTTTTTAGGCATATACCTAAGTCATAACATCAAGTTAGCAACACATAATACAAACCATAAATTAGAAACGATTAGTAATGCAGAATAATGCTACCGCACTAATTATAGTAAATGTGATAACCCAAAAATTCATAAAATTTTAAATGATTAGAATAAAGGTTAAAGAATAAAACCTAGATGAGAATTTGAGGATTTATTTAAAAAATTTCAAGTAAAACCTATATGGTTTGCTATTCAATGAGAATAGAGAAAATATGGGTTACAAAATTTCAAAACCCTAGAAATGAATTAATATGTACTTGAAGGATTATCAAGAATAAGTTATTACGATACCTGTAAATTCGATGTGAACTGAATAGTCTAAGAAATGTTGTATAAGTGCATATGGAAATTTTCTTAAGGAGATAAGATTTCACATGAAGAGAGGCTATGAGGTTAAACGAAGATGAGTATATGTATAGAAATATATATATATATATATATATATATATATATATATATATATATATATACTTAGTATGGTGCTATATATATTTTAGCAAGAGGAATGATGAATTAAGTTAATGATATAAGGATCAAGATAAAACTATGTTAGAAATTAACATAGGTTGAACGTTGGCCTTGACTGGCAAATAAGAATTTGAATAAGTATAAAGTCGTTAGTTAATACGATTAGCAATAAGAAGGGAGTAATTTTAAAACTCAAAATTTGATTTAGATATAGAATTTTGAAGCATGGACTTCTCGGTTACGTCCGGAACATCAAGTTTAGTCAGAATGGACAGTAAACACAAAATGTGTAAAGGTTGACTTTTGGTCAAAGTTAACAATTGACTTTTTATGGAGAAAAGTCAAAATTAGTGTGAGAAGTGAAATATGTTATGATTATGTGAATTATGTATATGATTAAATAAATATACATTATATAATGTGAATACATTTATTTTGTATATAAAAGTGAATTAAGAATTAAGTTATGTAACCTAATATATATATTAGGTGTGATAATTAAATAACCTAAGATGTTATAATATGAGAGAATATTAGTATACAAATATATATACTAACATTAAGAGATTTATTTTATATATCTCAAATAATTAATGTTATAACCAAAGTTTAATTGGGTTATGGAATTAAAGATATTTGAGTAAGGAATTTATTTACAAAGGTGTATTGGAACCCTAATTAAATGATAAGGGTAGAATGAAATAGAATTAAAAGTAATGGACTATAATAAGGTTATAGCCCAAGAATTTGAATAGAGTCCAAGAGAATTAGATTTAATGGACTAAGGAGGTTATATTATTTTAAATAAGTCCAATTAATTAATTAAGCATGTGACTTGTGGATAAAGTGATTAAGGGCGATTAAATTATTAATCTAGTCCAATATATTATGTGTGGGACAAGTATTATAATGACTCAATTAAATTTTGGGTGGAAGCCCAAATTT
Source organism: Panax quinquefolius (assembly GCA_020205615.1). NCBI lineage: Eukaryota > Viridiplantae > Streptophyta > Magnoliopsida > Apiales > Araliaceae > Panax > Panax quinquefolius. The sequence goes on from CM035157.1 coordinate 65,877,870, forward strand.
ATTTTGTTAGTAAGCAAAATAATAAAAGTACAAGCCCAATAGAATTTAATTAATAAGTGACCCAATTTTTGACCCACTTAAGGAGGGGCTATTTAGTTATTTATTAAGTAAATTAACAATTAAAATAAATAAGGAGAGGAAGATAGATATTTATCTTATATCTATATTTAATAAAGGAAACATATTTTCTTTCTTTATTTCTCTTTCATCCCATTTCTTATTCTAATCAAAAGAGAGAAGCCGAGAGAAAAGAGAAAGAGAAGAACGGCTCCAAGAGAGAGTAAGGGAAGAAGTGGCGGAAGCCATGGAAGAAAGAGGAGAGAGAAAAGAAGATCTTCCATGGAAGAAGAAGCAAAGATATAAAACTATTTTTTTTTCTTCCTAAGTTTTATTCTCTTTCTTTTCGTAATTTGATGAAAGGGGGTTTTTGATTTGGAAGTTCAAACCCCTATAATCTATGTGTTTTTCATGAATTCAAGTATGGATCTTGTGAGACCCCGAAATTTATGAAATAAAAGTACTCAATTTTCTTATAATTATTATTTTATTTAATAAATGGCTAAATTGATAAAGGGTTAAAGTTAAAGGTGATATTTGAAAATTTTGCAAAGTAAGCAAGTTGTCATAAAATTATCGGTGATAAAAGTATAGTAATACGCGTGGTTGCATAGTAGCACACGGTATTGATTATTAATGCTTACGTGAGAAGTCACTCAGTTTTATTCAATTATTGTCACAATATTTTATATTATTAAATCAATAATTGAGACGATACAGTTATTCATATTATTATTTGCATAATTAACAATGTCTAGAAGTTCTGTCAAGGAGAGGTTTGGTCACCTAATTACGCGCCAATAAGGAGAAATCTTTATTGGAAAGCCCCCTCTTTCTTGGGAACGACCTGGTTGTTAATATTGCGAGTTATAATAATAATGAATAAATGTTATTAAAAATTGAATTTGAGTTTGGAGTTGAATTTTGAGACGCGAACGTGATATTTGAGTCTAGAATGATGAAATTAGTAAGAATAAACTATAAACACAAAATTTATCGGGGTTGACTTTTTGGTCAAAAAGTCAACAGTTGACTTTTTTGAAAAAAGTCAAAATTTGAAAATTCAAAAATGAAAATGTTGTTAAAAATATTGAGGTAAATTTTATGAAGTATTTGATGTAAATTTTACTTATTTTATGGACCCCCATTTACCCATTTTTCAAAATAATCCAGTGAAAATTATTTAATATAATAAAATTGGTGGGGCCACATGTAAATTCATGTGTGTTGAAAATCTTACTTTGGAAATTGTGGGGGAATCAAAGTCACTAAGTTTATATATATATATATTATGTGACGCCCCAAAATAGGTATACACAACACCCATTCTCGAGTCGCCAAATACACGGTACAAGAAGCAAACTACAACTTCAATAATACAAATGTCGTGTGAAATACGACAATATATATCAATGAGTTTAAATATAATATTGTCTTCTAGACAATATCCACACGCAAATAAATTCCCATCATAATTATTGATACATTATTTTATAAAAATGGTGAGGACTACTAAACAACTCTCTCTAACCTTCATTCCATACCCAGACTAAGACTGCTACATTCTTCGCCTCCCGAGAAGAAAAATGGAACAACAAGGAAAAGGGTGAGCTCAACTAGCTCAAGAAGAATACTATGACTAAGATAATATACAACAAATTATCGTTAGTCTCCAACAGGAAAAAATCTAATAGAATACAATAGACAACAAGTTTCGGATCAATATTCGCATGCTGAAATAATAATTCATGTAAGAGTTACGTAGAGAATGAAATCTACTATAATCTATGAATTTAATAAATCCATCATCAATATTTTATCCCTATAACATCAATCAATATTCATCTCAAATCAAATATTCATCTTTGCACTACAGCCCAAAGATATTCATCAATCCACAAGTTCATCTCAACACTGCTCATCTTTGCACTAAAGGCCAAAGATATTCTTCAAATCATTCATCTTTGCACTACAGCCAAAGATATTCAATAATATCATCATTTAAGACCGAGGATGATGAAAAATATTTTTAAAGAACGAATCCAAAGGAAACAAAATGACAAGGATTAAGGATTAAGGATTCAGTACTTTGTTTTTATCCATGTCCAACAATACCTCAAAAATAATCATAGTGGTGTAAAATTCAAGAATGATCAAAACATGGATACAATCAAAGCTAGTATCCAGAATAGATATTTTGGACGAAAAGAAAAAAATTTTATTTTTCGATGAATAGTGCCGTATCCGTGAATAGTGTCAGATATCGTGAATAAAGGCCAGATACGTGAATAAGTAACTCTACACCAAAAGATAGAAATTCCATAAAAAAATATTTTCACGCTTCATTTAATAGTACTCGTGAATAGTAACTCGTGAATAGTAACTCGTGAATAGTAACTCGTGAATAGTAACTCATGAATAGTAACCCCGATATGAAAAAGTTTCAAATTTGATAAAAGTTCCAACCAATATTTCAAAGATAATGATATCGACGAAATAATATCATTACTTAAAAAATAATATCCCTTACCTCAAAGAATCAAGATTTCTAAGGAAAGGCTCAAGTGATCTTTGAATGAAACTTATCTTCGAATAAAGAACTCTCAAAGTATCTAAATACTCACAAAATATGCTCAATAATATAGAGAGAGAAAGAGAAAACTTTGTTTCGTGTGATTTTCAATTCTAACTTAGCCCTCTATTTATAGGAAAATGTTAAGACGCAAAGCGGACTTAACTCGCAAACTCTGATGGCTTTACTCGCTACTATTCCCACCCACCACATTTGAAAATTCAATTGAGCACATTTCTCACCAACCAAAAGTGGGGCCCACCAATTCTAGAATTTTCCACCAAAATCATTTATAACCTAATTTCAATCACCACCTCTTAAAATTCATAATAAATTATACGCTCATCTTTAATCGCTTCAAAATCTGTGGACATATACTCAACTTATATATGTATAACATATCCAAAATTACAACGATCCAACTATTTGGATTAAATATTATAACTCACACAATAAAGTCAGTAATAACACCGATTTGATCTTTTAATACCTCCAATCCGACAAAATACAAATAAAACATCTCAAAGATTAATTCTTTCATTAATAACCACATAAATAAATCCATCATTTATATTCATATAAAATAAATATTTCCTTATCATATGAATCAATAATTAATTATTCACAAATAATATTACGTAATCACATTTATGACAACCAGTCGCTCCTCCCGAAAGAGGGGGCTTTCCAATAAGGATCTCTCCTTCGGGCGCCGCAATTAGGTGACCAAACCTCTCCTTAGATGTAACTTTCTAGACATTGCCAATAATGTTATCTAATAATATTATTCAAATAATATGAATTATTGATCCGATAATGGGAAATATCAGTGCGAAGACAATTATCAAACAATAATAATATAAAATATCAACGCAACAATTATTGAATCAATAAAATAAAATATTGAATAAGAATTCACTTGTGAAAAATTATTGAGTAGTGCCTTCACGTAAGGATCAATAATTCAACAATACTGCAATACCGCATGCTATCGCTGCAACCACGCCAGACATCGATATTTTAACCAATTAAGATTCCAACAAACCTTAATCTGAATAACTACGCCAAGTTATTTATAACCACCCAAACTTTGTCGCTTTCCTCATCCAATCGCTTTCGTTATGGGGCCCACACATGGTCGCTACTGTCGCATTTAATATTCCCCGACAAGATTTAATATTCCACGACCAAACGAATATTCCCCACGTAAATGAATATTTTATAACCACTTGCTTATTTTGAAATATTTATGATTTAACCCTTAACTATCCACATTAATCAAATCAACCCTTACTATTTCAAAATAATAAATAAAGAAAATTCCTTTTATTTAAAAAAAATTTCTGGTCTTACATATTATATAAATTTAATTTTATTATTATTATAAATGTAATAAAATAGAAAACTTTTTATATAAAACAAAATACTTTTTATAAAGTTTTGTTTTATTTGATTATAAATAGAATATATTATATTTTATTATGCATAGTGTTTGCATAAAGTGCTGCGTAGTGTTTCAGATAGTAAAATCTTTTTATATATAAAATGTAATACTTTTTATAAAGTTTTGTTTTATTTGATTATAAATAGAATATATTATATTTTATTATGCATAGTGTTTGTATAGTGCTCTGCATAGTATTTATATAGTAAAATCTTTTTATATAAAATAAAATACTTTTATAAAGTTATTTGTTTTATTAGATTTTAAATAATATATATATATTATAAATTTTGTTTTATTATATAATTATAAATAGAATATATTATATTTTATTGCATAGTATCCTTTCCATTCTCCTATAAACAGGATGCTTAGTTAGAATTGAAAAACACACCAGAAATTTAGAGAATTCTTCTTCTATAATCTTGAGCGTATTTCTTTAGAGTTTAAGAAAGCTTTGAGCGTAGAAAATAGTGCAAGTTTTCTTCAAGTATATCCCCGCCCTAACCGTCGGAATACTCTTCTTTTTAAGGTAAGGGGTATTATTCTTTCGTATTCATGAAGAGAGTTATTTTCTTTCAATACTCGTAAGGGTTGTTATTCCATTCTTTATTATTATGTTGAATAACTCATCACGCCAAGCACCGCATACACGGTGAAATTCTTCCATTATTCCATTCTTTATTATTCGCTTGGAATAACTCGTCTGCGCTTCCTATCGCATGCCCGTGAATTTCGTTGTTATTCCATTCTTTATTATTCTCATTGGAACATCCTCATGCGTGTGGATTACGCATGACCGTTTCATTCATTAATATTTAGTTGAATATCCCGTCTGCAAGGCGGATTCATGACCGTTTCCATTCTTTATTACTCTGTTGGAATAACTCCGCCTTCCCATGGCTTTGAAGTAGGTGAGAAGAATGGCCCAGAGTTAACAGATGTACCATCACTGGGTGGTGATCCACTTGAAAATTGCATATCTATGAAGCCCGAGCTTAAGTTCAAAGGGAAGTCCTTACCTAGCCTTTGCAATTCAAATTAAACAAAAGTTAGGAACAAATCAAAGGAGATTACAACAATTACTTAGGATGTTAGCTTCCATAGCCAAGGTCCGCTTTCAAAATTCAAGACAAGAGACAACCCTTGAATAATCCAAGTTTGTACTTCAATTAACAGATGAGAAGGAATACAAAAGATGACGTATCATTTACCGAAAGATGCTCTATTGGCAGAATTAACAATATAAACAAACCTGTTTCTTCTTCAAGAAACCAAGAGGACCAATCAAGCGTCGAAGAGCATTATTGCTGTAGTTTAAGATAACAACAATACAGATTTTTATATAATTACACTATTATTTTATATAATTAGATCAAACAACATTTACCTTGTTGACTTCTGTTGTTATCGACTACCTGATCATTTATGAGTCCCTACATCCCATTACATTGAACACTATGAATTACTTATTCACAGTAGAGAAGCCACCAGTTTCCAAACAAAAGTGGCTGAAAGATCAGGTATCGGGAGTGAGGCATCCGCTTCCCGCCAGCATCAGCCTCCCGCCAGATGGCTCGTTGATTCCAAATACGCACATTGCCATATTAAACATATTAGAATTTTGCCAAGAGTTTTCCAAGACAAGATCCATATACGCACATTGCCATATTAAACAAATTCTGTTTAGTATATCTTGTTAAAGGTCCTAATTGAAAATAATTAGCATACCTCCCCACTAGAGAAAAGTCGCATTGTCTTGTAGTACAAAGCACGCCTTTTAGCCCTCGCAGTGATAAAACAAGTTGTTGAATTTAGTAAAATATGAACTCCACAAATCGCTTACTTTGAAGAATGTAGTGATGTAAATTGCAATACAAGATACATATGTGTCCTTGTCTCAATACAAAGATTTGCTAGGTACTTGGGTCAACCATCAATATTGATGAGCAATCTAAAGAAATTTTTACATTAAATTAACATATGAATTCTAAATACTATAAAATATAGTCAAGAAAATTATCGTAAAAGGTTTGCATATGGCATTTGGCAAAGATTTGTTATAAAAACTCAAGGTTCAAATGTTTCTCCCTTTCTTACTCGAAACTAACATAATGAAAGTAATTACTATAGAGTTTGAGCCATACCTCTATGCAAGATAAATCCCGATCCAACAACAACTCCACTTGTAACCAATGGGTGTGAAGCATTAGAAGCATTAGTTATATATAGTAACCAAAGATCAAGATTGCCAATACATATCGTAAATCGGTTGAATGCTCCTGCAAGACGTGGAGAATCAGTACTAGCAGACTTGAATGCACATAACAAGATTAAAGAAATTATCTCCAAATAAAAACATGTGATGCCTTTTTTTAAAAAAAAATGAATGTTGAAATAAATGATTCAAAAAACACACCTCCCAAGGTCTGCAATGATATAGACATGCTTGGGAGAGAACCAGATAATCAAACAACTTCCACAAAAACTAAGGAATAAAAAGAATAGATGGACAAATTTTGAAATCTCTTACACAAGATCCTTGGCTCAACATTTTTTAATACTTTAATTTGACCTCTTAACTTAGCCGCCCTTTATTGTGCAAATTTATTGTTTCCATAAGATGTCAAAATTGAGGAAAATCCGAAAAACCACAAAACAAAAAAATAAATAAGGTATACACTAATAAGTTAGCATCAAAATCCTTCATTTTTCAATAAGATAATAATAATGTGCACCAATTCAAAACAAAATTTAAATTTTACCTAAACTTCAGGAATTCTGTCCATCTACAATAGACTGAGTGAGAAGAGGGTTTTGAAAGGGTCTTAAGTTATACCAGATAGATCGACGCCTTGGAGGGTAAGGGTTTCCATGGCGTCTTGTAGAGCTTCGATGGGGTCTATTCCCAGATATTCCATGTTTTCCCTCACCATTTCATTGAATGCTTGCTGCGATATTGTACGAACGGTGCTGAATTTTGCTGGACCCATCTCTCTTTGTTGTCCTCTGATATGGCGAAATGAGTGAACACACTGAGCAAAGTGGATGAGAGATGGTCGAGAATGCGCGAGATCTGTTGATTTGCAGTTTTGAAAAAACAGATTCGAGTCGAGAATGCGCGAGATCTGTCGTTGTGAGGGGCCAAAATGAGTGAACACACTGAGAATGCGCGAGATCTGTTATGTGAAGATGAGTGAGAGATAAGGGAGGGTGTAGAGATTGGGATTTGGGAGAGCAGAGAACTGCTTCAGATGTTGGAAGCGATGTTGGAAGGCTAGTAAAGAAAAAGACTACACATCTTTTAATTTTTAATTTGAAGTGTTCAAGCTCCGTGTTTTTTTAATAGACAACGTTTTTAAAAAAAACGTTATCTAGTTAAAACCAAAAAAATGCTCTTTTAAATAGATAACGTTTTTGCATATATATCTACAACGCTTTTTTAAAACTTTGTAGAAAAAATACCACAACGCTTTTTATAAAAAACGCGTGGTTTAAGTGTTATTTATTTAGTATTTTGTAGTAGTGATCAATGACTGATTTGCTAAGATTTTGGTGTCACAAAGTCAATGGAGTTGGTGAACCACTAAAGGTTTTGGCCATTTTACAATTTACCAAATAAAGAAAATAAAAAGGGCATTTTTGTCATTTGTAAAATAATTTTAATGGCATACATGACATTTTTCCAAACCCTTAGGGTTTAACCCTAAGGTTCTAACCCTTAGGTTTTACAACATTAGTTTATAAAATTTCTAATTAGGGTTTTAATTAGAAAAATTAAAATTTCTAAATTACAATTAGGGTTTCCTAATCACACCAACGTTTAATAAACACATTAAGCTTGCCAAATAGGATTAGGGTTTCCTAATTAGGGGTTCTCGGCTTTCGATTAGGATTTCTAACTCTGTGTTAGGGTTTCTAATCCTGAGATTAGGGTTTCTAATCTCTTATTGGGGTTTATTAATTTTAAACCTTATCTGATCAATCATGGATCAAAATTTCTATACAAAGATAAACACGTATTCATCGATACAATTATTTTAATTACATTTTGTATCAAATCCCTTTCCAGAAATTAGGGTTAGGGTTTCTAAAGCTGTTAAGCACAAGTCTACTCTAATTTCTCAGTCAATACACCAACTGACTAATTCTCGAGACTCGTAACACAGATACACAGTACAATATTAACAATCAATGTCAATATTAAATAAAAAAAACTTATTCGAAAAATTTGTATTATTAAAAATCACGGGTTATTACAAAGTTCACTTTTGAAATTACACATTTTATTTCAAGACCCTAAGTGTTGCGTCAGTCATATGTGTTAACAATGTTATACTTGTTCATACTACATGCATGTGCTTATATCTCAGGTCATTCCCCTTTTTAGGCATATACCTAAGTCATAACATCAAGTTAGCAACACATAGCACAACCATAAATTAGAAATCGATTTTTTGGTACTAGCAAGTAATGCCGCAATTTACCATATAAAGATAAATGTGATAACCCAAAAATTCATAAAATTTTAAATGATTAGAATAAAGGTTAAAGAATAAAACCTAGATGAGAATTTGAGGATTTATTTAAAAAATTTCAAGTAAAACCTATATGGTTTGCTATTCGAATGAGAATAGAGAAAATATGGGTTACAAAATTTCAAAACCCTAGAAATGAATTAATATGTACTTGAAGGATTATCAAGAATAAGTTATTACGATACCTGTAAATTCGATGTGAACTGAATAGTCTAAGAAATGTTGTATAAGTGCATATGGAAATTTTCTTAAGGAGATAAGATTTCACATGAAGAGAGGCTATGAGGTTAAACGAAGATGAGTATATGTATAGAAATATATATATATATATATATATATATATATATATATATACTTAGTATGGTGCTATATATATTTTAGCAAGAGGAATGATGAATTAAGTTAATGATATAAGGATCAAGATAAAACTATGTTAGAAATTAACATAGGTTGAACGTCATTTGACCGCAAATAAGAATTTGAATAAGTATAAAGTCGTTAGTTAATACGATTAGCAATAAGAAGGGAGTAATTTTAAAACTCAAAATTTGATTTAGATATAGAATTTTGAAGCATGGACTTCTCGGTTACGTCCGGAACATCAAGTTTAGTCAGAATGGACAGTAAACACAAAATGTGTAAAGGTTGACTTTTGGTCAAAGTTAACAATTGACTTTTTATGGAGAAAAGTCAAAATTAGTGTGAGAAGTGAAATATGTTATGATTATGTGAATTATGTATATGATTAAATAAATATACATTATATAATGTGAATACATTTATTTTGTATATAAAAGTGAATTAAGAATTAAGTTATGTAACCTAATATATATATTAGGTGTGATAATTAAATAACCTAAGATGTTATAATATGAGAGAATATTAGTATACAAATATATATACTAACATTAAGAGATTTATTTTATATATCTCAAATAATTAATGTTATAACCAAAGTTTAATCAAGTTATGGAATTAAAGATATTTGAGTAAGGAATTTATTTACAAAGGTGTATTGGAACCCTAATTAAATGATAAGGGTAGAATGAAATAGAATTAAAAGTAATGGACTATAATAAGGTTATAGCCCAAGAATTTGAATAGAGTCCAAGAGAATTAGATTTAATGGACTAAGGAGGTTATATTATTTTAAATAAGTCCAATTAATTAATTAAGCATGTGACTTGTGGATAAAGTGATTAAGGGCGATTAAATTATTAATCTAGTCCAATATATTATGTGTGGGACAAGTATTATAATGACTCAATTAAATTTTGGGTGGAAGCCCAAATTTATTTTGTTAGTAAGCAAAATAATAAAAGTACAAGGCCAATAGAATTTAATTAATAAGTGACCCAATTTTTGACCCACTTAAGGAGGGGCTATTTAGTTATTTATTAAGTAAATTAACTATTAAAATAAATAAGGAGAGGAAGATAGATATTTATCTTATATCTATATTTAATAAAGGAAACATATTTTCTCTCTTTATTTCTCTTTCATCCCATTTCTTATTCTAATCAAAAGAGAGAAGCCGAGAGAAAAGAGAAAGAGAAGAACGGTTCCAAGAGAGAGTAAGGGAAGAAGTGGCGGAAGCCATGGAAGAAAGAGGAGAGAGAAAAGAAGATCTTCCATAGAAGAAGAAGCAAAGATATAAAACTATTTTTTTTTCTTCCTAAGTTTTATTCTCTTTCTTTTCGTAATTTGTTGAAAGGGGGTTTTTGATTTGGAAGTTCAAACCCCTATAATCTATGTGTTTTTCATGAATTCAAGTATGGATCTTGTGAGACCCCGAAATTTATGAAATAAAAGTACTCAATTTTCTTATAATTATTATTTTATTTAGTAAATGGATAAATTGATAAAGAGTTAAAGTTAAAGGTGATATTTGAAAATTTTGCAAAGTAAGCAAGTTGTCATAAAATATTTGGTGATAAAAGTACAGTAATACGCGTGGTTGCATAGTAGCACACGGTATTGATTATTAATGCTTACGTGAGAAGTCACTCAGTTTTATTCAATTATTGTCACAATATTTTATATTATTAAATCAATAATTGAGACGATAAAGTTATTCATATTATTATTTGCATAATTAACAATGTCTAGAAGTTCTGTCAAGGAGAGGTTTGGTCACCTAATTGCGCGCCAATAAGGAGATATCTTTATTGGAAAGCCCCCTCTTTCCTGGGAATGACCTGGTTGTTAATATTGCGAGTTATAATAATAATGAATAAATATTATTAAAAATCGATTTTGAGTTCGGAGCTGAATTTGGAGACGCGGACGTGATATTTGAGTCCAGAATGATGAAAATAGTACGAATAGACTATAAACACAATATTTGCCGAGGTTGACTTTTTGGTCAAAAAGTCAATAGTTGACTTTTTCGAAAAAAGTCAAAATTCGAAAATTCAAAAATGAAAATGTTGTTAAAAATATTGAGGTAAATTTTATGAAGTATTTGATGTAAATTTTTCTTATTTTATGGAACCCCATTTACCCATTTTTTAAAATAATCGGTAAAAAATTATTTAATATAATAAAGGTGGGGCCCACATGTGGGGGCCACATGTGGGGCCCATGTTTGTTGAAAATCTGACTTTGGAAATTGGGGGGGGGGGGGGGGAATTTGGGAAGTCATGGAAGTTTATATATATATATATATTATATATATATAAATTTTATTTTATTATTATTATAAATGTAATAAAATAGAAAACTTTTTATATAAAATAGAATACTTTTTATAGAGTTTTGTTTTATTTGATTATAAATAGAATATATTATATTTTATTATGCATAGTGTTTGCATAGTAAAATCTTTTTATATAAAACAAAATACTTTTTATAAAGTTTTTTTATTTGATTATAAATAGAATATATTATATTTTATTATGCATAGTGTTTGCATAGTGCTCGTGATAGTATTTATATAGTAAAATCTTTTTATATAAAATAAAATACTTTTATAAAGTTATTTGTTTTATTAGATTTTAAATAATATATATATTATAATTTTGTTTTATTATATAATTATAAATAGAATATATTATATTTTATTGCATAGTATCCTTTCCATTCTCCTATAAATAGGATGCTTAGTTAGAATTGAAAACACACCGAGTAAATTTAGAAATTCTTCTTCTATAATCTTGAGCGTATTTCTTTAGAGTTTAAGAAAGCTTTGAGGCGTAGAAAATAGTCAAGTTATCTTCAAGTATATCCCCGCCTCTAACCGGTTAATACTCTTCTTTTTTTTAAGGTAAGGGTATTATTCTTTCGTATTCATGAAGAGAGTTATTTTCTTCTTTACAATACTGTAAGGGTTGTTATTCCATTCTTTATTATTATGTTGAATAACTTTCTTCTGCAAAGTACCGCATATACACGGTGAAAAATTATTCTTTATTCCATTCTTTATTATTCTGTTGGAATAACCTGTCTGTGCGGTCTATCGCATGCCTGGTGAATTCTGTTGTTATTCCATTCTTTATTATTCTGTTGGAACATCCTGTCTGTGTGGATTACGCATGACCTGGTTTCATTCATTAATATTTTGTTGGAATATCCTGTCTGTGCGGATTACGACTGACCTGGTTCCATTCTTTATTACTCTGTTGGAATAACCTGTCTATGTGGATTACCGCATGCATGGTGAATGATCCTTTGTATTCATTCCTTATTAACTTTTGGAAATGATCTGTCTACGTGGATTACCGCATGACAGACAAAAATAATATTCGAAAGGAATATTATTTTCATTTAATATTCGTAAGGAATATTATTTCGTTCAATATTCGTAAGGGATGTTATTTTTGTTCAATATTCGCTTGAAATAATATTTTCTTCTATACTCTGTAGTATGTAAGTAATATTATTTCGTTTCAGATTTTGAATTCTATACTCGTAAGGATTATTATATTTTTCATATTCATATGAATATTATTTTTCGTTTAACCGTTATAATAAAGGGTTTCTGCCAGGGGCAGTTTCGTAACTTTTTCGACCCTCAAAAATTTTGAAAAAATTTGAAATGATATGTTGATAAATTTTCTATATTGTGTCTAAAAATGGCGATTTTTGGATGTATAGATTAAGAGTTATGAATTTTATGGGAAAAGACTATTTTAAAAGTAAACCCTTATAACTCCTTGTGGTTAACTCCAAAATTGGTGAAATTTTCATTGGGAGTACATGTATATAATGTATATACCGTAAAATTTCGAATTTTTGGACAAAAGTACAGTTATAAAAAATATCTAAATATTCGGCAGTTTTGGCCATATGAAAAATAGTAAATGAATTTTTAAAATTCTGAGAAAAATATATGTTTAATATGAGACTATATTCTGCTAAATACCAGAAAAGAAATATTTTTGGGACTGATTTGGTATTTTTCATGAAAATGAACTAGTTATGAGTAAATGAATTAAATATGTTATGTGAAGTAACAAAATTGAAAAATAAGATTTTATGGCTTGAAAATCCTATATAAGGTATATGCAGATTTGTGATGAGAGTTTTGGTTATTGATGATGAAATCTTATGAGTTTGGCATTTTAGGATGATTAAATGCATTAATTAATAAAGTATAAACAATTAAAATAAATTGTTTATAAATTTAAGAAATGATTAAAATATTATTATAATATTAATGATATTAGATTATGAGATTATTGAGTGATTGATAACATTTGGTTATTATTGAGCTCTAGATAAATTGTATTATAAATGTTTAATATTTATCCTTTATCTCATTTGATTGATTCTTTATATCATTGTCATTATCCTCATGCTTATATTATGATGAAAGTCATCTCGGCCCAGATCAGATAGATGGACTTGGTATGATTATGACCAGGGATTATTCGGTATAATCATGACTGCAATGTTACAAATGATGTGGTAAAAGTCCTCATTGGCCCGTAGTGCATTGATGGACAGTTTTTGGTATGATTATGTCCATGGATTCTCTTCGGCCAAGGGTGCAAAGATGAATTTTTTTTATGGCATGATCATGACCGTTGATGAAAACACGATTATCTTTGGCCCGTAGTGCATAGATAATTCGTGGTCGTGATACTAATGAATATCCTTGGCCTATAGTGCAGGGATGATTCGATGATGTGGATTAATTATTGAGCTGGGTCTCAACAATGAAAAATTAATTCATGGATGTGATAATAATGAATATCCTTGGCCCATAGTGCATGGATAATTCATGGATGTGATATTAACGAATATCCTTGGCCGTAGTGCAGGGGTTATTCGATGATGTGGATTATTTATTAAGCTGAGTCTCAGCGATAAAATATTGATAATAAACTTTTAAATTCGTAAAAGATAGTAGATATCATGCTCTACTTGGCTCTTCTAAAATACAGTTGTAGGTCTTTAGCCTGTAGTGAAAAGATGAAATGATAATGAATATCTTTGGCCTGTAGTGCAAAGATGAATTTATTTAGTATGATTATAAACAGGAACTGTGATTTGGTATAACCATGATCTTTGATGTTTCAGGTAAAGATAGGTGATGAAAATTATCTTCGTCCTAGGTGCGAAGAGGAATTTAGAATTACAATTATGATTATGAGTTATTCATATGATTGTGGAAAGGAACCGTTGATTGATGTTACAGGGATAAAACATTGTTGGTGGACTTTTAACGTGGAGAAAATAATAGACTTTATGGTCTATTTGACTCTTCTAATGGATTGCTCATTCCCCTGCAACTATGGTTGAAAAGTTTTATCATCTACCATATGTTCTAAATCTCTGATTTATTACTGACGAAGGCTATTGATAATTTAATTATCTTTAGTCACGATATTTTTTACTGGGCTATTTGTGCTCACCCTTTTGCTTCACAATTCCTTTCAGGTAATAAGAGTGTAGCTGGGTTGAGCGGGGATAACATGAGAATAAAACGGTGGTCTATAGCTGTTGAGGTTCTCCCTAAATAGTATGGAAATAATTTTATTGAGAACTTTAGATAAGTGTGTCGTATTGTATACGCCATTTGATATTTAATTTTGGTGAACCGAATAGGGTGAGGTGAACCCAACTTTGGAAGGGTGTTTTGCCACTATCATACAAGATGTCTAATGACATACAACCTCGTGTTATCATAAGACAGGGTTGTGCACATCCACTTGCTGAGTATATCTACGAGTACTACCTATATAATCTTGGAGTTTGGTTAAAATATAGTTCTCAATTGTAGACAGTGGAGATAGTTATATATCAAGAGAAGACTCATCATTGGAAGGAACATGATAGTAATCTTCTCATTTTTCTTTGGGGTCTATTGGGTCAACTAAGGATAATTCTGTGGACATATGATATCTATCATAACCTAGACGCATGGCCTCCCATGTACGAAGGTTTCCTTGAGCACTTCCCAAAGATTTTAATTTCTAAAACAGTTATTGACTGTACCTTTATGTAAGGCGCAATTGTGACATGAGTCAGAGTTTGTATATATATTTGTATTTAAACTCACAGTATACACGTCGTCGTATTTTGCACGACAGTTGTATAAATGAAGTTATCAGTAGTGTATTTTCTGGTGACTCAAGATGGGTGATGTATACCTATTTTGGGGGCGTTACAGATCTATCCATAT
Organism: Panax quinquefolius; assembly: GCA_020205615.1. Lineage (NCBI taxonomy): Eukaryota > Viridiplantae > Streptophyta > Magnoliopsida > Apiales > Araliaceae > Panax > Panax quinquefolius. The sequence goes on from CM035157.1 coordinate 65,893,109, forward strand.
TGGGTGTTTATTTGGTTGGAATTGAAAGAAAAAGAAAAAGAAAATATTTTTCTGGTTTAGAAACCCAAATTTCTATGTACTTTGAATATCCACCGTTTTAAATCTATAACTCCTTTTTATGATCCGTCAAAGAGGGTTGCTAGATATATGTGTTTACTAGTTAACCCAAGTGGTAGCACTCAAAAATGTTGAGTTTTCATGGTGTAGTGACTGATTAAGCCAAAATAGTTCCATTTTTGGTAGAAGGAAACAAACTATTTTGGGGCTGTTTCTGGCGGGGGCATTTTTATCATTTTTCCGACCCTCAAATATTCTAGAAAAATTTGAGATGATAATTTGATGAGTTTTCTAGATTATGTCCAAAAATGATGATTTTTGGATGTATAGATTAGGAGTTATGAAATTTATGGAAAAAGACTATTTTAAAAGTAAACCCTTATAACTCCTTGTGGTTAACTCCAAAATTGGTGAAAGTGTTATTGTGAGTACATGTATATAATTGGAGTATACCTTGTAAATTTCGGAATTTTTGGACAAAAGTACAGTTTATGATAAATGTATAAATATTCGGCAGTTTTGGCCATATAAAAAATAGTAAATGAATTTTAAAAATTCTGAGAAAAATATATGTTCAATATGGGACTATATTCTGTTAAATCCCAGAAAAGAAAAATTTTTGGGACTGATTTGGTATTTTTCATGAAAATGGACTAGTTATGAGTAAATGAATTAAATATGTTATGTGAAGTTGAAAAATTGGAAAATAAGATTTTGTGGCTTGAAAATCCTATATAAGGTATATGCAGATTTTGATGGAGGTTTTGATCATTGGTGATGAAGTCTTATGAGTATGGCATTTTAGAATAATTCAATACATCAATTAGTAAAGTGTAAACAATTAAAATAAATTGTTTATAAGTTTAAGAAATGATTAAAATATTATTATAATATTAATAATATTAGATTATGAGATTATTAAGTGATTGATAACATTTGAATTAAGGTGTTATAAAATCATTGATTTAAAATATTATTTAATGATTAATAATATTAGTAAATGAATTTAATGTTATTATATAATGAATAATATTAAATGTAGTTTAAAAGAGGAGTTAAGTTAATTTGACATTCAATAGGCCATATTGAATGTATAGTATGATGATTTGGAAATTTGATTTATTGGAAACGAAAACAGCTTGCTGAATTGGAAAACAGCTTGCTGAATTAGTGAAAACAGCTTGCTGAATTATAAACAGTTTGTTGGATTGTAAGTTAGTTTGATTCTAGGTTGCTGAATTGAAGAATAATTTTAATACAGGTTGGTGGATTGATATGTTTAAATAATCCAGATTATAATATTAGTATTTGGCCTACTGGATTATAGAAAAGAACTTATAATATGAAAGATTAAAGTGTTAAATCATAATGTATATAATATAGTGATTGAAGAATTATCAAAGGACAATAATAATACTGATGAGTTAAGATGTTATCTAATATTTGATTAAGTGTTAGATAATCTTTGGATAAAGTAATAATATTATGAGCTAACAGGTATGTTATGTTGACTGAAAGATCAATCTTATAATTCATAGGTCTTTCATAAGAGATTACATTAAATTACTTAGCAGTAATCAGCGGTACAGGCAAGTTTCCTAACTCAACTTGAGTTGTTAATTCAAAGCATGTTAGTGGTTAATCATTGTTGATTATACCACATCAATAATTTATTGATTCGATCATTGTGCATGTTGTATATGTTCATCAGGTATGAAAGGCTGATCACCTTCATTACCATATGTTTCAGTTAAACTTGTTCATGTTCATTGTTGACATCCAATATTATTGGTTTAGTCATTCAATCATTGAAATTGATTCATGTTCTTTCACAATCATTATATTGTTAAAAGTTTGAAAGCTTATTCATTCTTTTCAATTATGATATATCTTCATTGTATTTAAAACTTGTTGGGCAAATTTTTTGCTCACCCTTGCTATATCATGATAAAAACTTTTAGATTAAGATGAAAGCTCGAGTAAAGACAGAAGCAAAGACAAAGTGCAAGATTAAATTATGGTGCAGTTAGATTTATTAAATTTTTTGACGAAAATAACATTATAAACCTTTTTAGATATTGAACGTATGTATTTAGTTAAGGTTGTAGACCTTGGGAATGATGTGTAAAAGTTTAATGTATAAACAATTTATGTTTATATCTTCCGCAATAGTTATAGAAATAATGTACCAGATCTGAGGTAAAAAGTATTCGGATTTGGGGGCGTCACAACAAATAGGGCGCAGCTGCGCCATGCCTACACCAGAAGCAAAAACAGACTCTGTTTTGCAGAGCCTCGATCCACTTTGATTCTTTTCGGTTTAAACATGTTCCAATCTACCATTAAAGAGTTCATACATGTATACCTACTTCCTAAACACATGATAACATGTTAATTCACATCAATTAACATGAAATTTCAAGTAATTTCAAGCATTTGACAAGACCCAACTCAAGAACATAATTATAATTTATACCTCCTTAAGCTTGGATTGGAGTCCTTACACACTGAGTATGCTTTTATAATTGCTCAACAACTTAGAAAGTTCAATTTCAGACTTAGCAAACAACAAAAACTGAAACTAAAGCTTCTATTTATAAAGGAAACTTGGACTGGACAATCATATTCCACTGAGGTTGAATTCATCTTGTAATGGAAGAAAACAATGGTTGCTAAGGAGTGGTTCAACAACCCAATACCAACCATCTCCATAGCCATTGGCCTAGCAATCACTAGCCACTGAAAGTTACGTAAACTAGCTCCATGTTACTGTTCATGTACTATTGTGTCACTCAATTTGGGATAAGAGAAAAATCTCAGCAACAAGTTATTTAAGGCTTGGTTTGGTTGTTTTAATTCCCAAAATGTAATCTTAAGGTACAATTGTTACCATATTAGGAAATTAAGGATTATTTATGTACTTACATAATATAATCTATGTACATTAAATACACGCAATAAAATAACACAGTTAGGTATTATTATCTGGGTATCTCCTTAATTATATTTTACTACTCACATAACCACATTATCACATTATTTAATATTATATATCCAGTGTACACACATAATTTCCTTCCAAATTTCTGGAATACACACATATTTAATTATTTCTGTATTAAAATTACTTATGATTTTATTGCACTACTGGATACTTCATATCATTAGAATATATTCTTATCATATGATTTTATTCATGTCATACCTTACATTAATGTTCCATTTCATTCATTTCTATAGTAGAAAACTAATTTCTTTCTAGATTGGACATCAATGTAATTGCCATTTTTGTATCACTTTGAGGGCGAATCGCATTCGTCTTTGGTCTCGGCAAAGGCCAAAATAGTTAGCTTCAAGCCAGTTTCCAAATTCTATCACCACACAAGTTTTACATGATATAATTTAACTTCTATAGTGGTGATACACCTATAATTGAAATGAATCAATATGTTCAAATCCTGTCACTATATTCAAATAAATTGAATATTTAATTATTAAGAATCCTATCAATTCTTTGATAACAAAACCTTAGGGTTAGTCCACTAATTTAAATAAACTATTAGTGTCTCCCTTTAATCATTTCATAAATTCACATAACCACATAAGGTTTAAATAGACTCACAAAACTAACTCATTAAAAATTAAATCACATATTTATTTAATAAGGAGTTTTAAAATTCACGGACATTACATCCCTCCCCCTTATAAAAATTCCGTCCTCGGAATTATATAAATATGGTTACTCAAATAAAAACGGATAATTCGCTCTCATTTTCTCTTCTAGTTCCCACGTAGCTTCTTCGACTGTGTGATTCCTCCAGAGAATCTTAATGGAATGGATGATTTTATTCCTTAACTTCTGTTCCTTCCTATCTAGTATCTGGATAGGAACTTCCTCGTACGATAAGTCTTTCTCGACTTAGATTGGTTCATAGGAGATAACGTGCTTGTAGTCTGGTTTATACGGTAGCAATACTGACACATGAAACACATTGTGAATGTGCTCAAGTTCAGGAGGTAACGCTACCTCGTAGGTCACTTCACCTACTCGCCTCAGAATCTCGAACGGTCCTATGAACCTAGGGCTCAACTTGCCCTTCTTCCCAAAATGAATCTTCCCTTTCCAGGGAGATACTTTCAAAAATGCATAGCTTCCTAATTCAAAATCTTTCTTCTTGTGATGTAAGTCCACATACTTTTTCTGGCGATCTTGAGCTGCTACTAGTCGGGCTCTTATTACGTTGATGATTTCAATCGTCTGTTGTACCAACTCTGGTCCCAACAGTCGATGTTCTCCTACTTCGTCCCAGTATAAGGGCGTTCTACACTTCCTCCCATATAGTGCTTCATACGGTGGCATTCCAATACTAGCGTGATAACTATTGTTATACGCAAACTCTACTAATGGAAAGTGATCCTCCACACTACCCTTGAAGTTCATCACACAAGCTCGGAGCATGTCTTCAAGTGTTTAAATCATTCTCTCACTTTGCCCATCGGTCTGCGGATGATACGTGGTACTCATTCGTAGTTATGTCCCCATTCTTTCTTGAAGACTCTTCCAGAAGTTTGACGTGAATCGCGGATCTCTATCTGATACAATAGATACCGGCACCCCATGCCTCGAGATAATTTCCTTGACATACAATTTGGCTAACTGGTCCAAACTATACTTAATCCTAATCGACAAAAAGTGAGCTGACTTAGTAACACGATCTACTATCACCCATATTGCGTCGTGCCCTTTTTGTGTTGCCAGAAGTCCCACCACAAATTTCATTATGATGTGCTCCCATTTCCATTCTGGAATTTTTAATGGTTGTAATAACCCGCTTGGTCGTTGGTGCTCTGCCTTGACTCTCTGACAAGTTAAACATCTACTTATGCATTCCACAACCTCTCTCTTCATGTTGGCCACCAGAAGTGGTGATGCAAATCTTGGTACATCTTCTTGCTTCCTGGGTGTATCGAGTATCTCGTACTGTGCGCTTCTTGTAAAATCTCTTTCCTTAGTTTGGGTACTAACGGTACCAAAATTCGTCCTTCAAATCTTAGCAGTCCAGTGCTATCAATCTTAAATTTCAATTCATCACCTTCAGTCAATCGCTTCTTGATGTTATTGCAATCTTCATCTTTTTCGTGTGCCTCTTTAACCTTATCCAATAAAGTCAGGCTCGCTGTCACTGTAAATAATTGTTCGTCAGTCTCCATTGGATACCTAATCTCCACGTCTAGTCATTCAAAATCTTTCGCCAATTCTTCTTGAATGGTCAACTTCAATAACTTCTCTCTGCCTTTTCTGCTCAAGGCATCTGCCACTACATTTACTTTGCCTAGATGGTACAGAATCTCACAATCATAATCTTTGATCAATTCTAGCCATCGGTGCTGATTCATGTTTAACTCTTTCTGCGTGAAGATATACTTCAGACTCTTGTGATCTGTATATATCTCACACTTCTCGCCATACAAATAATGCCTCCAAATCTTCAAGGCAAAAACTATCGCTGCTAACTCCAGGTCATGAGTCGAATACCCCTTCTCATAATCCTTCAACTGATGTGAAGCGTACGTAATGACCCTGTCGTGATGCATCAGTACACAACCAATACCCTGGTGTAACGCATCACTATACACTATAAATCCTCCCGTGTTGTCCGGTAAGGCCAACATAGGTGCTTGAATAAGCCTCTTCTTCAATTCTAGGAAACTTTTTTCACACTTCTCCGTCGAAATGAACTTAGTTGTTTTTCTGGTAAGATTGGTCAATGGCGATGCTAATTTTGAAAAATCCTGAATAAATCTTCGATAGTAACCCGTTAATCCTAAGAAACTTTTGATTTCTGTCAGCGTCTTCGGCTTCTCCCAATTGATAACCGCTTCTACCTTCGCTGGATCCACCGAAACACCATTCTTGTCGATAACGTGCCCCAAAAACTGCACTCTCTGCAACCAAAACTCACAATTGGAGAATTTTGCATACAACTTTTCCCTCCTTAATGTCCCCAACACTATCCGAAGATGCTCGACATGTTCTTCCTCTGTCTCTGAATACACTAGAATGTCATCGATGAATACGATAACAAACTTATCCAAATATTGTTTAAACACTATGTTCATCAAATCCATAAATGCTGCTGGCACTTCCGTCAATCCAAATGACATTACCAGAAACTCAAAGTGTCCATATCGAGTTCTGAATGCCGTCTTTGGAATGTCCTCTGGCCTCACTTTTAGTTGGTGATAACTGATTCTCAAGTCAATCTTTGAAAAGTACTTCGCCCCTTTCAACTGATCAAACAAATCGTCTATCCTGGGAAACGGGTACTTGTTCTTAATGGTGACATTGTTCAACTCTCGATAATCGATACAAAGTCTTAGCGACCCATCTTTCTTCTTTATGAATAAGATTGGTGCTCCCCACAGTGATACGCTCGGTCGAATGTATCCCTTATCTAACAACTCTTGTAATTGAGCCATCAGTTCTTTCATCTCTACCGGTGATATACGATACAATGCTTTTTATATCGGTGATGTCCCTGGTGCCAAATCAATAACAAACTCAATCTCTCTATCTGGTGGTAATCCCGGAATCTCATCTGGGAAGACATAAAAAAAATCCGTTACAATAGGTTTCTGACTCAGTTCACCCTCAACTCGTCGAGTATCAACCACGTGAGCCAAATAACCTATACAACCCTTCCTAAGCAATCTTTGTGCTTGCACCATCGTCAGACAATGAAACTGTCTTGGTGATTTACTACCATAAAATACCATCTTTGGCTTATTCAGAGTCTTAAGGTGTACACACTTCTTCTTACAGTTTATAACTGCTCCGTAAATAGATAACCAATCCATTCCAAGGATTACATCGAATTCCCCCAAACGAATCGGTATTAAATCCACTTTAAGCTTAAATTCTCGTAATTCAGTATAACAATCCCTATGAATGTATTCTATGGGGATAATTTCTTGTTTGCTACTTCTACGTTCATAGGGTGTTCTAACCTCTCACGGGGTAAGTCTAACTATTTAGCAAATTCTTTAGAAACAAAAGAGCAAGTAGCACCCAAATCAAATAATACGTATGCATCTATATCATTGATCGGAATGATACCTGACACCATGTCTTTAGACTCCACCGCATTCTGTACGGTTGATGATAGGGTAATATACCCATGAATTAGATATACTCGAGTTTAGATTTATGTATTTTCGAGTCATTTTAGTATTTGTTTATTGTGTTTATGATGTGTTTTGCAGATGTGGAACGTTTGGAAGCTGTGGGACTAAAAAGGGCAAGAGAATTGGTTTACACCCTCAAATACGGCAGCCGCTCTAAAGGCAAAAAAAGTTAAAGACCGGCTACCGGTCTTCTACCGACCTGCACTTAAACGCTGCACGTGGATTCGGCGTGGGCCACTTTGACTTACAGTTTGACTTTGTTTTGGAGTGTAGTGGAAGCCTATTTGGACTAGGATTTGTGGAATTGGGCAAGTAAATATAAATTGATTCTTTACATTGAATTGGGACTCTATTATACACAATTAGAGATGGAACAAGGAGCAAGAACAGATCTGAAGGCTTGAAAATTTGGAGTTCTTCTTCTTCATTATTCTTTTAAATTGTGTAACTCATTAAGGATGATTTATCAATTAATTGTGATTTTTATTTTTGTCATGAAATAATTCCTTTTATTAAGATTCCAATGGAACCTTTTATGGTTATGAATTGGTTATTTAATTTATTCCAATTATTTATGTTGAAGTGAATTGTTCATCATGCCTTGTATTTATTGATTAATTATCTGGCCAATAATTACCGTGTTACTCTAAGAGGAATCGAGAGAGGAATTCTAGGGTTAGAACTGGGCTTGGTGACATGTGACTTAGTTATTTGCACAGTGAGTAATTAGGTTTGTGAATAGAATGAGAATATCTATTTGCCGCATGTAACACATAAGGAATTGGGATTAGAACGAGTTTAATTCAATTGTTTTGCATAGAGATATAGCAAAATTAATCAAGGTTAAATAGAAGGCAATTGATCACTCGAGAGGGGCTTTTGGCATTTGAGAATTCTTGTTAACAATTTAGTAGACATAATAATTGGGATAATTGGATAATTGATTTAATAATCATAATTGGGGAAATTGGAGTCTTAATTATCATTTAATTGCATTCAAACAATTCTTAATTTGTTCTTTGTTTTCTCGTTAGAATAATTTCTTGCTTTATTAAATTTAATTTTCTTAGTTTTAAAAATCACAATTTTTGTTGTTTAAATAAAATTGAATTGATACAAAGATTAGTAGTTGGAATTTATTAATTGGAATTCTCGAGGGATCGATACTCTAATTTATCACTATATTACTTGTTGATCGTGTATACTTGCACGTTTGCTTTGATTTTGAAATCAACCAACAAGTTTTTAAGCGTCATTGCTTGGAATTCTTTTTGTTAATATTAATTCCATATTAGTTATAATCAATTCGGTCTTAATTTAAACGTTACTTATTTTTCTTCTTGTTTTTGCAGGAATTCTTTGCGAGTGTATGCACACTAGATCAAGGGCAAGAAAGGAACTTTTTCCTTATACGCATTTAGATTGAAAGGAAGTTCCGAAAGGGCAATCGACTAGTGCGGTATCACCCGAGGAAGAAAAATCGGCGAACAAGAAATTCCAAAGGAATATGGCAGGAACGATCGAAACCACTTCGGACTATGCCATGCCGAATGTCACTTGATATTCAATGAAAGTATTAGGAGACCTGAAATCAATGCTAACACTTTTGAGATTAAACCAACAACCATTCAAATGCTTCAGAATCAATGTCAGTTTGGGGGTAGTTCATTAGATGATCCGAATGAGCATATCTTGAGTTTCTTGGAAGTTTGCGACACCTTCAAATTTAACAACGTATCAGAAGATGCTACAAGATTGCGGATGTTTCCATTTACCTTTAAAGACAAAGCACAAAGTTGGTTATACTCTCAGCCTCCTGACTCAATCCACACTTGGGATGACTTAGCTCAAAAATTTCTAGCTAAGTTTTTCCCACCAAAGAAAGTCAAGAAAACTACTTTAATGATATTCATACCTTCACATAGTTTGATTCGGAATCATTGTATGAGGCGTGGGAAGGTTTAAGGATATGTTCATGCAAGTGCCCACACCATGGAATTCCACAAAGGATGCAATTGGGGATATTTTATGATGGTTTACAAGCATCCACAAGGGCAAGTATTGATGCAAAGAAGCAGGAGGAGGAGCGATTATGTCTAAAAATCTTGAGGAGGCATTTCAATTGTTAGAGAGACGATGGCCACCAACAATTATCAAAGGCCCATGACAAGGTCTAATCCTCCAAAACAAATGAAAGTATGATGTGGATGCGTTAACATCATTACAAGTGCAAGTGACCGCAATGGCGAAGCGAGATAGAATTATTAAGTCCACAATCCACTCAAAGCAGTAGCGATGGTTTGTGAAATATGTGTCAGGGGTCATACTACGGATCAATGTGCCATCAATGTCAAGCAAAGACAAGATGTGGGAAGTTATAGTCGGTCCTACTCAAATTTTATCCGAATAAAAATACATATAATCCGGTGTGGAGAAATCATCCTGGTTTTCATGGAGTAACAACCAAGTCAGCAGAACAAGCACCGAGAGAAAAAAAACAATTTTGGGTTTCAAAACCAGACACAACAACCTGTGCGGAAAGCAAGTTGGGAAGAAGCCTTGGAAAGATTTGTTAAGGCAACTGAGAAAAGGAGTGAGGAGAGTGATAAGAGATTTAATCAAATGGAGCTGAGTATACAAAGTCAGAATGCATCAATCAAAAATCTGGAAAATTAAATGGGACAAATGGCACATGCATTGAATAAACGGCCACTTGGAACACTTCCGGGCGACACCGAGAAAAACCCGGGTAGAGATGAACATTGTAAGGCGGTAACTCTACGATGTGGAAAAGAACTACAAGAGTCAGTCACGGATAGGGAAAAGGAGGACAAGGCATCAATTAAAACAGAGAAAGTGGTGGAGACCGAAAAGCGTCAAGAGGAGACCTCACAACAGAAAAATTCGGAACCAACCAACGATAATGCCCCCATACCGTATCCGCAGAGATTTCAAATCCAAGTTAGATAAGCAGTTCTCACGATTTTTGGATATCTTCAAGAAATTGCATATCAACATCCCCTTCGCCGAAGCCTTGGAACAGATGTCGAGTTATGCGAAGTTTATGAAGGAGGTTTTGTCAACGAAGAGGAAATTAGGGAATTCGAGACAATAGATTGACGAAGAATGCAAAGTATATCATTCGTATTGTTACTGCAAAGCTCAAGGATCCGTGTAGCTTTAATATACCGTGTGAGATTGGAAATCGGTTTTCGGGACGAGATGAGCATTATGTGATTTGGGGGCCAGTATAAATCTAATGCCTTTATCCATCTACAGCCAGTTCGGACTTCATGCTCCACGTCCAACAAACATCAGTTTGCAGTTAGCGGATAGATCGGTTACATATCCACGAGGTATAGTTGAAGATGTGTTAGTAAAAGTGGATAAATTTATCTTTCCCGCAGATTTCTTTATTCTAGACTGTGAAGTGGATAGTGAGATTCCGATCATTCTTGGGCGACCATTTTTGGCGACAGGCAGAACATTGATTGATGTTCAAAAAGGTGAATTGACAATGCGAGTTGAAGATCAACAGGTCACCTTTAACGTTTTCAAGTCAATGTCGTACCCAAAAGAAAAAGGTGAATGTATGCGGGTTGATATCATGGAGGAATTGGTGAATCATAAATTCAACACAACTTTTTTGGAGGACCCACTTGAATCTATTTTGCTCGGGGCAGACGAATATGGTATTGAAGAGGATATCGAATACGTCAAATGGCTAGACACACCATCAGTTTTTCGGAAAAGCACTCAATCCTTCGACACAATAGAGAGGCCCGAAGCGGAAGGTAAAAAGTTTAAACCATCAATAGAAGAGCCACCAGTGCTAGAATTAAAGCCATTACCACCCCATCTGCAATATGCTTACTTGGGAAAAGACGATACCCTACCAGTTATTGTTTTGATAGAATTGACTGATACGCAAAAGGAAAAACTGCTACGGATCTTACGAGAATTCAAAACAGCAATTGAGTGGACTATAGTGGATATTCGAGGTATTAGCCCGTCGTTCTATATGCATAAAATCTTAATGGAAGAGGGGGAAAAGCCAACCATCGAGATGCAAAGAAGGCTAAACCCCATCATGAAGGAGGTGGTGAAAAAGGAGATTATAAAGTGGTTGGATGCTGTCATTATTTACCCGATCTCAGATAGTTCATGGGTAAGTCCCGCATAATGCGTATTCAAAGAAAGGGGGGTATGATAGTGGTGAAGAATGAAGCTAATGAGCTCATCCCTACTCGAACAGTTATAGGGTGGAGAGTATGCATGGACTATCGCAAGCTAAATAAAGCCACAGGCAATGATCACTTCCCCATACCATTCATTGATTAGATGTTGGATAGGCTAGCGGGACATCAGTTCTATTGTCTCTTGGATGGTTATTCTGGATATAATCAAATTGCTATAACACCGGAGGATCAAGAGAAAAATGATATTCACATGCCCATATAAGACGCGTTTGCATTTCGCCAATGTCTTTTGGTTTATGCAATGCACCAGCAACCTTTCAGCGGTGCATGATGGCGATCTTCTCCGACATGGTCGAAAAAAATTTGGAGGTATTTATGGACGATTTTTCTGTGTTTGGTGATAGCTTTGACCTTTGCTTACAAAATCTGATGTTAGTATTGAAACGATGCATGGAGACTAATCTGGTTCTTAATTGGGAAAAATGTCACTTTATGGTGAAAGAAGGATTATTCTCGGCATAGGGTTTCGCAGCAGGATTAGAGGTGGATAAAGCAAAGATTGAGACTGATTGAGAAATTACCTCCTCCATCATCCGTGAAGGGAATCCAGAGCTTCTTGGGACATGCGGTTTCTACAGATGTTTCATTAAAGATTTTTCAAAAATTTCAAAACCCTTGTGTTCCCTGTTAGAGAAAGACGTGCCCTTTAAAATAGATCAGTCATGTATCGAGGCATTCGAGATTTTAAAGAAGAAGTTGGTATCTGCTCCGATCATTGTTGCGCTCGATTGGTCTTTACCATTCGAATTGATGTGACGCCAAATGACTATGCAGTGGGGGCAGCAGCTGGGTCAACGTCAAGACAAAATTTTCCACACAATCTATTACTCAAGTAAGACGTTGATAGATGCTCAGTTGAACTACACAACCATCGAAAAAGAATTACTTGCAGTTGTTTTTGCCTTCGACAAATTCAGAGCATATCTCATCGGGACCAAGGTCATTGTCTACACGGATCATTCAACAATCAAATATTTGATCGAGAAGAAGGATGCCAAACCGAGGTTAATACAATGGGTGTTACTGCTGCAAGAATTTGATTTTGAGATCTGGGATAGAAAGGGTACAGAAAATCAAGTAGCGGATCATCTCTCGCGGTTGGAAAATGATGAGGTGCAGAGGAAGGACAATGCAATGATTAACGAGAAATTTCTGGACGAACAACTTCTACGAGTAACCACAACACTGCCTTGGTATGCTGATTATGTGAACTATGTGGTTGCTAAAGTACTACCATCGGATCTGAACTCGCAACAATGAAAGAAATTCCTCCATGACGTGAAGCAGTACTATTGGGATGAACCGTTCTTGTTTAAAGCCTGTGCGGATCAAATGATTAGACGTTGTGTGCCATATGAAGAGATGGACAGTATATTGGGTCATTTCCATTCATCGGATTATGGAGGTCATTATTCCGGTGATCAAACTACAACCAAGGTGTTACAATCAGGATTTTACTGGCCTTCGTTATTCAAGGATGCGTATCTCTATGTGCTAAAATGTGATAGATGCCAACGAGTAGGTAATATCTCCAAGCGAAATGAAATGCCACTCAATTCTATATTGGGGGTAGAACTCTTCGACGTTTGGGGAATCGATTTCATGGGACCGTTCCCCTCATATTTTAATAATCAGTATATTTTGTTGGCAGTGGATTATGTTTCTAAATGGGTTAAAGCCGCAGCTTTACCCACAAATGATGCCAATGTTGTTCTTCGATTCTTAAAGAAGAACATCTTCACACGATTTGGGACTCCCCGTGCAATAATAAGTGATGAGGGAATGCATTTCTGTAATAAGCAGTTCACAAAATTATTGGTGAAATATGGGGTTCGTTATAAAATTGCAGCTGCGTATCATCCACAAACCAATGGCCAAGCTGAGGTCTCAAACAGGGAGGTCAAGCGGATTCTGGAAAAGGTGGTCAATCTGTCACGAAAAGATTGGTCTTTATGTCTTGACGATGCTCTATGGGCATATCATACAGCATACAAGAATCTGATCGGCATGCCACCCTATCGAATGGTTTACGAAAAGGCGTGCCACCTCCCAATCGAGCTAGAACATTGTACACACTGGGCCATTCAGAAGCTCAATTTTGATGAACAAGCAGCAAGTGAGAAAAGGTTACTGCAGTTGAATGAAATGGATGAATTTCGATTCAACGCTTATGAAAACGCAAAAATCTACAAGGAAAAAGTCAACGCTTGGCATGATAAGAAAATTCTCGATAAAACATTTGAACCGGGCCAATAAGTCTTGCTTTTCAACTCGAGATTGCGTTTATTTCCTGGAAAACTTAAATCACGTTGGTCAGGTCCTTTTACGATGTGGTTTGTTGCACCACATGGTAACATCGAGATCGAAAAACCAAATTCAAATTGCCCATTCAAGGTTAATGGTCAAAGACTCAAACATTATTGAGTGGACCCATTGAACGTCAAACTACGGTCATGAACCTCTCTGACCCAGTGGAAAATTGAGCATACCAGCAAAGTCGGGCCGACGACAGTAAACCAAGCGCTTATTGGGAGGCAACCCAATCATTTTTTTTAATTTAATTTTATTTTGGTTTATTTATTTTATTTTCATTCAACTTAGTTGTCTAATATTGTCTTATTTTAGTTCTTGTGAGTATTGATTTCAATGTTATGGGGAAAGCAGTCTGAATTGTCTCTCTTCATGCAGATCCTTGAGTTTATACGTTGTAGAAAACATGAGCCACGAAGCAATTTCAAATCTTTCACACAACATTGCTTATCCCACAAAGGCTCTTTGCCGCTTAGCCCAACCTGTTTTGCTCGACTACGAAAGCCCCAAAGCCTGCTCTAAGGGCAATACTAGCACCCCTACGGCTTAAGCACGATCCTCGACATCGACTAAAGCCCCTGCCACACACACAACTACTATATATATTAGCGCCCCAAGGTGGGACTCACCATCATAATCTGCAGCCAAGACCCCCCAAGTTAGTTTCTCCTATAAACTCAAAGACTGACTGTGTGGGTCGGTTCAGAGTCCTAAACAGATTCAAACTGCTGAACGGTTACTCTTATTTTTTCTTTTTATTAGCATACTTCCACCCTTCCCTCTCATACACGCCTCTTCCTCTCTAAATTGGCAACACCGAATATTGTAAGTACTACCAATACAATTCTAGGGCTAACTTCACATAGAGTGTCCTTTGATAGTTCAATAACTCTCATCTCTCTCACGATCATCTACCAAGGTATATTTTATGCTATAATTTAATTCTTGTGCAACAATCATGGTTATTGATGTAATTGTTAGGTGTTTTTCATCCAGATATGCATCCTCCTCCATCTAGAGATAAGGGTTTCATGTTTCTATCTTGTATAATGGCCATAAATTGCTTACTTGTAAGTAGAGATTGCATTCGTGGGATATTTTTGACAGATAAGAGGTACAATTTGATAGTAACTTAGGGAGATTCTAATTAATTTATGAGTTGCCTCTTAGATGTTTGATGAATTACCTGAACCATTGATCTTGTCCACATGCACACATATCACCATGTCCAAGAACTATTATTCTAGACCATCTTGCCACCACAATGGTTTCACTCTACTGTAGCACATTTTCATGGCTATCATTGCACATAGTAAATTAGAGTGGGGAGAATTACACTATATTGATGCATGTCTCCTATTGCACTCTGTAACAACTCTTTTGGGCATCTCTTGTGGTGCTTTTGCTAATTCTAGAAACTGACGAGTCCATGACTCCAATCGGTACAATTGTGCATGCGCCTGCACTTTTGTGTCAAGTATCACCCCCACCATTGTACTCAATTTCCACATATATTTTAAAGTTTGGGGGTAAAGTCATACATAAGTTTATCCAAATTCCAATTCTGTTCTATGCTAATACATATATATGCTTGTAATTGCAGAATTGCCGACATGTCTTTAAAATGTCAATGAGGCGAAGGCTCAGGTTCCACATTTGCCCCTCCGAGATTTGACAGCCACCGTTTTGTCAGCCTTGCGGCTCAAGAAAGATACAACCGCATGGCTATTCGATCATTAGTTCTGGAGCATGGATTGAGACCGGATCAATCAAAGGATGGCGACATGGCAGTCATGATAGCCGCGAGGAACTGGTTCACACTCACTGAGCAGCTTGATCCAGCAGTAATTGCAGTGGTGAAAGAATTTTACGCCAACGTGCCCGAACATGATCACTATACAGTATTTGTAAGGGGCAAAATAGTGGAAATTGGCAAAGAGGACTTCAATGAGTGTTATCAACTGCCAATAGAGGGTTTTAATGATGAATATGCTAGTTTTGTTAGTGATGGGCCAGATTATGAGTAGATAATTCGTGAACTTTGTCAGCGGGCACCACATGGACAGTACATGAACGCGGAAGCATGACTTTCCCACTTGCGAATATCATCTTATATGGGAAGGCATGGTATGCGTTCATTTGTGCAAAACTCCTGCCGTGCACCCATGTGAGTCATGTGACAAGGGAACGAGCAGTGCTTCTATACTCCATAATTAAAGGTTTTAAAATTGATGTGGGCCATCTCATTTTGCAATCTGTCCTCCGAGCATCTCGTGGAAGTACCACTAGAGGGTTACCACATCCGTCTCTTATTTGCGTAGTATGTGCTAAGTTCGGAGTCAAATGGAAGTCAGACGAGATGAATCAAATGCCAATGCCCGTGCTGGACCATAAGTTGATCAGTCTGTATAAAGTGTGGATGGGTGGAGCAAATCACCCTAGGGGATTGGGTTTCATAATTTCTCAAGCTGAACAATCTCAAGCTCCACCACCTCAGGATCCACCTACTTATGGTCCCTCGTCTGCAGCTTATCGAGGTGTGGTTCCCGAAGCTGTACAAAGAGAAGTTAATGGTTGGTTCTACAATATTGAAGCCCAAAATGTCCGCTTGTCTGAGCGCCAAGATGTTATCTATAAGTATTTGGTTGACCAGTTTGCAGCACAAAATGCTATGAACGCCCAACTATTTCCAGGATGTTAGTCTCAGTCAGTTCCCAACTACCCCAGTTCTGCCAATTTTCCCCCCTTCTGATCTAGAGATGAGCTAGGATGACGATGCTCCACCCGAAGCTTAGGCTCATCAGGGAAGTCCTCTGTTTTATTTTGTTTTATCTTTCGCATGAGGACATTGCTCTAGATAAGTTTGGGGATAGTTTAGTTGTTTAGTGTTATTTCTATTTGCATGAGTAAACTGTGATTGTTAATAGTTTATGGATGTTTTTAATTTTTATAAATGTTGCATATAGGATTGCATGTTAATTCCAGCTTTTGATAGTGAGTATATTTGAAGGCCAATGATGAACTTAAAATTGCATGAACAAGTCTAGTAAGGATTGTTGAGTCAGTGATATGATGTTCTTGACATGATTTGAATCTCTATCTGTTTGACACTGATGTTATAAGGATAGCACAATTTGAAAAATGACCATGTTAGCTATGATAGTTAAAATGGATAGATAATGGAGTTCTAAAGGATGAATGCTAGTGAAATGAAAGAGCAAGTTAGATAGTTAGTGAAGACTGAATTTAGGCATGAACTCAAGTTTGGGGGAAAAATATATGGAGTATATAAAAAAAAGATATAAAAAAAAAAAAAAAAGAAAAGAAAAGAAAAAAAAATATGAATAAACACTGGCATGCTTGTTTAGTTTTGTGGCCTTTGTTACTTGAGTAAGTAAGCCCGAGGGGATTGTCTTTACACCTAGCGCCTCTAAAGGTCTTAATGGCTTGGGAGTCGTTGGTCGAAAGCTCAAGTAAGGTAGCATTGAAAAGCCTAAGGGAATAAGATAATGCATAGTTATGGTTAAAAAAAAAATTATATATAATAGTAAAGCGGGAAAAGTGCAAAATGCCCCCGTCTAAATAATAATAATAATAATAATAATAACCATAAGTATTTCATGTTGACCCTTGAGTTTTGATGATTGTTTAATTTCAGTTGAATCTAGTTTATTTGATGAGCTCTTGAGTTGAACTGTATGAAGCTTCTTAAGAACTTTATTATCTTTCAGATTTTTGCTATGCATTGGTTAGCATGGTTGTTGAACACACACTCACAATATCAGTAATAACAGATTTAGATTGATTGATTGTTGGGATGTTGTTGATCTGTTTTAACATGAGGTATTAGCGTGTTTTTGTAATTTTTCTGAGGCTTATGGATATTCGTCAACTATTGAATTGCAGGAATTAAGGTCCTTTAGTTAGTTTGCATTTGCATAATGTTTAGTTATTCGTGTTTTGTGTTTTGTTGCTTGAGGACACGCAACGATTTAAGTTTGGGGGTATTTGATGATTGGGTAATATACCCATGAATTAGATATACTCGAGTTCAGATTTGTGTATTTTCGAGTCATTTTAGTATTTGTTTATTGTGTTTATGATGTGTTTTGCAGATGTGGAACGTTTGGAAGCTGTGGGACTAAAAAGGGCAAGAGAATTGGTTTCAGACCCCAAATACGGGCGCTATCTCCTCAAAGCAAAAGCCGCAAGCGGGCGCCGGTGTTCTACCGACCCAGACTTGAACGCATGCATGGATGGATTCGTGGGCCCACTTTGACTTGCAGCTTTGATTTTGTTTTGGAGTGTAGTGGAAGCCTATTTGGACTAGGATTTGTGGAATTGGGCAAGTAAATATAAATTGATTCTTTACATTGAATTGGGACTCTATTATACACAATTGGAGATTGAACAAGGAGCAAGAACAGATCTGAAGGCTTGAAAATTTGGAGTTCTTCTTCTTCATTATTCTTTTAAATTGTGTAACTCATTAAGGATGATTTATCAATTAATTGTGATTTTTATTTTCGTCATGAACTAATTCCTTTTATTAAGATTCCAATGGAACCTTTTATGGTTATGAACTGATTATTTAATTTATTCCAATTATTTATGTTGAAGTGAATTGTTCATCATGCCTTGTATTTATTGATTAATTATCTGGCCAATAATTACCGTGTTACTCTAGGAGGAATCGAGAGAGGAATTCTAGGGTTAGAACTGGGCTTGGTGACATGTGACTTAGTTATTTGCACAGTGAGTAATTAGGTTTGTGAATAGAATGAGAATATCTATTTGCCGCATGTAACACATAAGGAATTGGGATTGTAACGAGTTTAATTCAATTGTTTTGCATAGAGATATAGAAAAATTAATCAAGGTTAAATAGAAGGCAATTGATCACTCGAGAGGGCTTTTGGCATTTGAGAATTCTTGTTAACAATTCAAGAGACATAATAATTGGGATAATTGGATAATTGATTTAATAATCATAATTGGGGAAATTGAGTCTTAATTATCATTTAATTGCATTCAAACAATTCTTAATTTGTTCTTTGTTTTCTCGTTAGAATAATTTCTTGCTTTATTAAATTTAATTTTCTTAGTTTTAAAAATCACAATTTTTGGTTGTTTAAATAAAATTGAATTGATACAAGTATTAGTAGTTGGAATTTATTAATTGGAATTCTCTGAGGGATCGATACTCTAATTTATCACTATATATACTTGTTGATACTTGTTTGATCGTGAAATCAACCAACAACTACGTTACGTTTGTCTTTGATTAGTTGGCCTCCAAATCAACCCATTGTTGTTGTTGTTGCGATTGTCAAGTCAGTATCACCCTTTTCTTCGCTTCGTCATCAAGTGGGTCTATTTTGCATTGCCTCGCTTAATGTGTTAACGGTTCTTCGTTGGATTGACATTTTCCCTCCACCATTGTTAATGTATCCTTCCTCCGTCGATGATAATTCCAAATCCGGTCCAAAATCACCACGGATCTGATATAATCATTCTATAACTATTGCAGAAGATATAAACATAAATTGTTTATACATTAAACTTTACACACTATTCCCCAAGGTCAAAAACCTTTACTTAATACACAAATCATAAACTATCTAACATAAAACATTATTATCATACATAACTATTATAAATTTAGCTGCACATAAACTCCAAAGCTGGACTTGTCTTTATCTTTTCCTGTATCTGACGTATTCGTCTTAATCTGCAATGTTTTATCATGATATAGCAAGGGTGAGCATGAAGGTTGCCCAACAAGTTTAAATTTATTTAAGGATATATCATGATTGAAAGAGTCTGAATAATAAGCTGGCTATAATTCATCAATTCAACAGGAATTAAGCGAAACAAACTTTCGATCGAACAAGTATTAAACATGAACAAATATATCTGGACCGAACGGTAATGAAGGTGATCAGCCTTTCATACCTGACTTATACATGCAATATGTACAAAGTACAATTCTAGAATGGCAATCAGCAATGATTAACCATAAGCATATCTGAATGAAACAACTCTAAGCAAAGTTAAAAAAAACTTGTCTGTTTCGTTGATTATCGTTACGCATTTTAATAAGCTTTGACTGAAGACCTAATATATACATAATAACGATATACAAATTAGAATAATATCATCACAGTATAATATTGTTATATATATAATCATAGAATAACCTAAACACGTAACACATAACCCTATCAGTCTACAACACACATAAGACTCGGTATTAAGTCAAACTATTGCAGTTTGAGTTGAACCCGACTTAATTCTAACATCCCGACGGTCTAGTCGTACAATTCTCGAGTTTAGATTTAAGTTAGTCACAATTAACTTAGATAATTATATTATCAGTCAAAATATTTTTCATAAGCTCGTAATAATTTTCAGATAATTATTACCATTTATCATGATTTTTGAATCATTTATACCGTACTTATATAATATAAATACCACAATATTCCCTTATCATTAATATTTATTTATTATTAAATATTAATTAAAAATCATAACATAATATTATAATATATTTATAATATTTCAAAGTATTTTAATACTTTAATTTCTCATTTATATGATTTATAAACCTTTAAATCCATTATCCGATAATTGCTATTAATATTAAAATATTAATATTTTTATGATAAAATATCAAAAGTTATATTTTATAACTCAAAGTATTTTTCTAACTCTTAAATCATTTTTATATGATTTTTAAAGTATAAATTTAATTTTCCACAATTTATTTAATATATTTATTAAATAAATCCATTACCATTAATATTAATTTATTATTGAATTTCACCATTAAGATATCAAAAGTTATTAAAAATAACTTAAAACATTTTCTAACACCATAATATAATTTTTCATGATTTTTCAAATATCAAAATCATTTTAAACTAATTTATTTAGTATTATAATTAAATAAATAAATACCTTTTATATTCCTAAAATCTTAAATATTTTTGAAATATACTCAAAATAATTAAAAACTCATTTTTAAACTTTAAAATAATTTTTAGAATTTTATTTTGTATTTTTAATAATTAAAAACATTTTTTTCCATTTATTTAATAAATTAATTCATTTCCGAAAATAACTATCACTATAGGGCCCTATAGCGACAGAACCATCGCTATAGGTGTTCTTGAGCTTAAACCCAGAAACCTGTCAGTCGCTAAGGTACATAGTTTGACCACAAATAGATCAGTATTCTTGTTGCTTTCTGGGCTGAGATTTTTTTTCAAGTTGTAGTACTTATGTAATACTACAATAGCATACCAAGTTCATGACCATTCTACAACATATCAGAGAGATCTAAGTCTCTAAAAACCTGTAAGACATTGTTCTTCAATTTCTGGGTTTTCCAGAAATTGAAGAACTGTCGAGATACCTACTTTGGATCCTTATAGTTTGCATTCTAGGTCTTGTTTGTGTTATATAAAGGTTCACACTTGTAGTCTTGATGTCAGAGTACAACCACATAACATCATAGCAACATAACAACATCATCTACACAAGATCTGGGTCGATCAAAGTAGGCCGAAAAACTGTTCTTGAGCGAATTCTGGGTTTCCCAGATTTCTTCAAAGCTGGTGGTCAACGCATATTTGACCTTGATTAACTTTCACCCTGGTTATGATCTAAGTGATCTAATGACATATATGTGTAGTCTACATATCTGATTACAACATCGAAACAACATCTTGGCCAAACTACTTACACACAACAAGATCTAATGCCTTGAAAAGATTGTCAGAGTTTTCTGGAAATCTGGGGATTTTCTAGGTTGCCTAGAAATCAGTCCCCATGGTCAGTCAACCATGTTTGATTGCTTATATCTGGAGATCTAGACATGGTATGACCATGATTCTAGTTCCAGATTATAGTCCACATGACAAAGAACAAATGTATAACTTAAAACATAACAAATCAAAAACACACAAGGATCAATGAGCCCTGGCATATGGCTGTCAGACCATATTTTAGGTTTCATAGTCAGTCCTTAAAACTTGATTTTCTAACACCTAGATGTTATGGATCCTTGATGTAACATCATGGATCACTAAATAACATCTCCTAACACAACTTTTACAAACAAATAACATACTATAAGATCAAACACATAGAATTAGCAAGTTAGGGTTTTATACCTTTTCTAGTTTTGATCTATGATTTCTGATCCTTGTTTCTGATCTTGGCTTGCTAATACTTGATCATGGCTCAACTTTTCACTCCCTCTCACACTAGATTTCGAAATTGTAGAGAGAGAAGGGACTTGGAGCAATAAGATGTAAAGTAAGATTTTTACTTAACTTATAAACTTAGATTTTTGATTCATTGTATCTAAGATTTGCAAGGTGTCCAAAAAATCAGATTTGGTAAGATATTTAACACATGTTGATATCCAAGATTGATGAGTCACAAGATTTCACAAAATCTTTTACTTAGGTTTTAAGTTAAAGGGAATTTTGGTCATTTCAGATTCACTAAGGGCAAATTGGTCTTTTCCCTTGTAATTTGAAGGGCATCTTAGACATTTCTCAATTATTACATATCTTATAACACTTAGGCATTTAAACTTAACTTTTGAATATCCAAATTTGGATTTTGAATTCCTAGAACTAAAATTAGGGTTTTTATCCGATCGTTAGGGTTTCTAACAATTAGTTAAAGTTTTCTAACTTAATAAACATATTCATATCATGAATTTAGGGTTGGTCACGAGCCTAACTTGTCTGCTCAATATCTTATCCATAAACCACAACTGTTCACATATAAAATTACTGATTAGGGTTTAATAACTTAACCTTAACGTTCTCATTATAATTTTAGGGTTTGTTACCTATGTAACTTATCTGATCAAAATTTGATCCTTATTCACAAATTATACACATAAAAATTTATTGTTCATATATAATCACATACACCGACTCGTATACACTTAGATACTTAACCTTGATAATTCTTTACAAGAATTTTAAATCCACCAAAATCTTATACCTCATTACCAGACTATCACTTACAGTCTACCAAATTATTCATGTCTTGTCCAAAAATTTTGAAATCCTTAAAATTGCATTACAAAACTGTCAATTCCATACACTTATTTTCAGTCTAGGTCCTAATATTGAACCTTAAATCAATCAATTATGATTTTAAAAATTTTCTAAATTTTTGGGTTGTCACATTCACCCCTTCTTCTAAGAATTTCGTCCCCGAAATTCACCTTACACCGTACACCATAATGCTTACACCATTCATACACATCATTACATGCTACCCAATACACCACTCACAAGAGTAAAAATTTTTAAATTTTGCTGAAGAGTTATATAGACTATTTGTCTGTCATTTTTGCAAATGTTTTATGAAAATTCATCCGCAAACCGTCATAACTTATGGACACAAAGGGTGATTATCCCGATTTGCCCTGTACTGTCCAAGTACTGGTTTTATTTGTTTCTCGTCACTGCCATAGGCACAAAATTTCACCTCAGTCTTATTGGATTCCGCACCAAAACAATTTGGTTTGGGAAATTTCTTTCAATGAACACTTAGTTTTTATAAACATTAGTCTAGCTGAATCGAATAGCATAGACTCATATCAATAATTCAATTCAATCGAATTATTTAGGTGTAGCCAAACCCCGTTGGCAAATTAAAATTTTAAAAATATTTTTAAAAATGATGTCATGATGCCATACTGTATTAACAGTCCGTTTGAGGATGCCATCATTGTATGACTTTGTCATAACACATTATACAATAGTGGAACAATGGTTTTTAGATCGAATTCACACAAAGTATTTCTGTATTTATAACTCTATCAACTTTTTATCATCTCTGCACCAGATTACATGGTACATGAGTGATAAATAAAAATATATTTTGATATTTCAAATCATTCTCATCTAGCCGTAACAAGTAGCATAGACTATTCTTTAAACCGTTCCAAAAATTATTACGAGTCTACATTTTTTTTTCAAAAGCACGTAGTGCGCATTTAGCTTGATGTCAAAATTTTGAAGTCTAGCATAGCTAAGAGTTTTGGAAAACTTATGTCTCCACTAATAATTATTTGTTTAACAATCTATATGTTCCTATAATCTTCAATTCTCCATTCACACACAACTATACCCAGTTCGTCAAACCACACTTATGAGTTCATAAACATGCCACAATCATATGAGTTTAAGAACTTACCCTAGTAAGACCTTTTGTGAGACCCCAGATTTTATCAATAAAGATTTAAATTTTGTCGAAATAATTTTTAATATTATGGTGTGAATTTGAGATAATATTATAGTTGTGGGTAGTATTTATAAATTTTGCAAAGTATGCAAGTGGTTATATTATATTCGATTGGCTCGGGAATATTCGGTTTAGCGGGAAATATTCGCATAACTACTCAATCATTGGTGGACCCCACAATGTAATTATTGTTTGATTGAGAAAACGATAAAAATATTTTATTGAAATAACGACGGAAGTTTTACCGTTGATCTTCGTTGAACTACTCGTTAGTAAAAGTACGAAGAATACGTGTGGTTGCATAGTAGCGACACCTGTATTGATTATTGATGCTTATGTGAGAAGTCACTCATTTTGATTCCATTATTGTCGATTAATAATATGAATTATTATAGCGATAATGACGCTTTTGTTTTATTCGTATTGTTAACGTAATAAAAATGTAAACATCTTTTATATAAAATGTATTACTTTATTAAAGTTATTCTATAAATAGAATATATTATATTTTATTATGCATAGTGTTGCATAGTGTTTTGCATAGTGTTGCATAGTGTTTGCATAGTAAAATGTTTTATATAAATAGAATATATGATATTTTATTTAAAAGATTTTGCTTTAAATATGGACCGCCGATTAAAGTAAATCAATCTGGACCGCTTCATGGATTAATTACTATGCATTCTATTTTCCTATAAATATAAGCTCATTCCTTCATTATTTTCTTACAAATTCACTGAAACTCTAGAGAGAGAAATTATAGAGAGAAGCTATAGAGAGAAATTATAGAGAGAAGCTATAGAGAGAAAATCTATAGAGAGAAAGAAGAAAAGTATTCTGCTACTTCACTTTTCCAATATTCAGTTCTTCTAAGGTAAGGGATATTATTTGTTGTACCGTAAGGTGTTCTTCTTTCTTTAGTCATGAAGAGAACTTCATTATTCCATTCATTATTATTCTCATTGAATAACTCCGTAAAAGTGGCATACCCTATACATAACTTCGATATCTGCGCCAGATACCCTATACTTGGTGAAATCCTTATATTATTCCATTCTTATTTATTCTGCTTGGAATAACTCAGATACGCTGAATCCCCTATACTTGGTGATCTTCTTCTCATTATTCCATTCTTTGTTATTTTGTTGGAATATCCTGTCATGTTTTACAATCGGACCGGGTTCCATTGTTTATTATTCCGCATTTATTATTCTCATTGGAATATCCTCGTCGTGTGTTTTACACCGGACTCGGTTCCATTGTTTATTATTATTCAAAGATTTATTATTCATTTGATCATCCTGCTTGCAGTGAATTTCACCGACTCGGTTCCGTTATTATTATTATTACATTGAATAACTTTTCTATCACAGTACCGCATGCATGGTGATTTCTTTTATTATTCCATTCTTTATTATACCCAGTTGGTTAAAACTTTGACTTCTATACTCCATGAAATTAGTAGAATATCCTTGATATTTGCGTTTCATCCAAAGATCTTTTCATGGAAATATTCTTCCGATCATTCTTGAATTTTACTCTACAAAACAAAGATCTTGTTGACAATTTAGACGTTAATAAATCCTAGAGAAATTAATTCTTGAACTTGTTTTATTGAATTCTTATATCATTGTCATCATCCTCATGTTTATATTATGTTAAAAGTTATCTTTGGCTTACGTGCATAGATGAACTTAGTATGATTATGACCAGTGGTTCATTCTTATAATCATGGCTTGATATAAATGATGTGACAAAAAGTCCTCGGTGGGTCTGTAATGCGTTGATGGATAGTTTTTGGTATGATTATGACCAGGGGTGATTCGGATAGTCACGACCATTGATAATTTGATGAAAATCCTTGACCGTGGTACGTGGATGATTAGATATTGTGGTTTATTCATTAAACCGAGTCTTAGTGATAAAAATTGATGAAAACCTTTTAAAACCTAAAAGATAGTAGACTTTATTTTCTACTCGACTCTTTTAATGGATTGCACATTCTTCTGCAGCTTAAACCGGTTGTCTATTGTATTTTATCGCTTTAACATCATTGAAGGCTAATGATAATTTATTCTCGCATTATCTTAGTCATAATATTTCTTCGGGCTAGTTGAGCTCACCCTTTCTTTCACCGTTCTCTTTCAGAAAATGAGAACATAGCCGGGACGCTGCGTCGGGAGAGCGGAGTAATGGTCCGTAGGATAGCATTAGTAGTCCTCACTATTCTCGTGAAATAGTGTGATAATAGTTGTAATGAGGACTCCTTTTGAGTTTGTATAATATCTAGTAGACAATATTTGTATTCAAACTCACGCTTTATGTCGATTGTACACGATATGCTTATGTTAGTAAGTTGTATTTGAATTTATGTACCATGTAAGTGGCGACCCAAGATGGGTGACATATACCTAATTTTGGGGCGCACACCTTTGGCAAGGCCCATTCATTTGAGGGGTTCATAAACATTTCATATAACTATGAGTCAAGAATGTCACATAAGTATGAGTTTTAAGAACTCGTACTTAACCTTATATTCTCTACCTATAACCTATCTATTTGTTATACACACGAGAAAGGAAGCACCCTCTTAACATCCATATAGCAAATAGCGCGACACAAATATTTCAATGATTATCGCCATGCCAAAACTAAGTGGTTTTACACCAAGTATAATTCCCTTGCGTGCATAAGGAATCATACAACTCAAATTTGCCGATATGAGTCCTCAATTAAAATCCCCACCTAATACTAACTCCCTTCTCAATACGAATTTAATTTAATCCGTATTCATAATCCTTTCCTGAATCTGTACCAATTCACACATCAATCTTGCTGTAAACTTTCCAATCATCAGATTGATTCTTATCCCATACTATAAATTTATCAGATCATGGGGTGATCTCATCGTATATATTACGATTCATTTCTATGCCTTGATCGTTTTGTTTTACAATTTTCTATCCCTGTACTTTCAGTCTTTTAGACTCGATCTATTCATTATTATTGTTCACATTTATTATCAGAGTTAGGGAACTCTGTATCTTTATAACTCGCTGAGATTCATCTTTGAATCTTACTGACACACTAACTCGATTTGAGTTAGTACTTATCCTAATCACTGCGGTTATTGGTCTCAGATATTCCTACCTAAGGTTCATAACCAACAGCTTTGATAGCAACTGTGACAGCCCTAAATCCGGGTCCCAAATCACCACAGATCTGGTATAATCATTCTATAACTATTGCGAAAGATATAAACATAAATTGTTTATACATCAAACTTTACACACTATTCCCCAAGGTCGAAAACCTTCACTTAATACACAATTCATAAACTATCTAACATAAAATATTATTATCATACATAACTGTTACAAATTTAGCTGCACATAAACTCCTAAGCTGGACTTGTCTTTATCTTTTCCTGTATCCGACGTATTCGTCTTAATCTGAAATGTTTTATCATGATATAGCAAGGGTGAGAAAGAAGGTTGCCTAGCAAGTTTAAATTTATTTAAGGATATATTATGATTGAAAGAGTCTGAATAATAAGTTGGCTATAATTCATCAATATAATTGTGAATTAGCGCAAATAAACTTTTGACTAAACAAGTATTAAACATGAACAAATATATCTACACTGAACGGTAATGAAGGTGATCAGCCTTTCATACTTGACTTATATATACAATATGTACAGAGTACAATTCTACAATGGCAATTAGCAACGATTAACCATAAGCATATTTTAATGAAACAACTCTAAGTAGAGTTAAGAAAAAAAAAACTTACCTATTTCGTTGATTATCGTTACACATTTTAATAAGTTTTGAATGAAGACCTAATATATACATAATATCGATATACAAATTAGATTAATATCATCATAGTATAATACTATTATATATATAATCATAGAATAATCTAAACACATAACACATAACCCTATCAGTCTATAACACACATAAGACTCGGTATCAAGTCAAACTATTGCAGTCTAAGTTGAACCCGACTTAATTTTAACATCCCGACGGTCTAGTCGTACAATTCTCGAGTTTAAAATCAATTAAACTCTGCCTAAACACTTAACAATTAACTTAGATAATTATATTATCAATCAAATATTTTTCATAAGCTCGTAATAATTTTCAGATAATTATTACCATTTATCATGATTTTTGAATCATTTATATCGTATTTATATAATATAAATACCACAATATTCCTTTATCATTAATATTTATTTATTATTAAATATTATTGAAAAATTATAACATAATATTATAATATATTTATATTATTTCAAAGTATTTTTAATACTTTAATTTCTCATTTATATGATTTATAAACTTTTAAATCCATTATCCGATAATTGCTATTAATATTAAAATATTAATATTTTCATGACAAAATATCAAAAGTTATATTTTATAACTCAAAATATTTTTCTAACTCTTAAATCATATTTATATGATTTTTAAAGTATAAATTCTAATTTTCCATAATTTATTTAATATATTTATTGAATAAATCCATTACCATTAATATTATTTATTATTGAATTTCATCACAAAATATCAAAGTTATTAAAAAATAACTTAAAATATTCTCTAACACCATAAAATATTTTTTCATGATTTTTCAAATATTCAAATCATTTTTAACTAATTTATTTAATATTATAATTAAATAAATAAATACCTTTTTATATTCCAAAAATATTAAATATTTTTGAAATATACTCAAAATAATTAAAAACTCATTTTTAAACTTTAAAATAATTTTTAGAAATTTATTTTGTATTTTTAATAATTAAAAACTATTTTTTTCTATTTATTTAATAAATTAATTTATTTTCTGAAAATAACTATCGCTAAAGGGCCCTATAGTGACAAAACCGTCGCTATAGGTGTTCTTGAGCTTAAACCCATAAATCCTGTCAGTCTCTAAGGTACATAGTTTGACCACAAATATATCAGTGTTCTTGTTGCTTTCTGGGCTGAAAATTGTTTTCAAGTTGTAGTACTTATGTAATACTACAATAGCATACCAAGTTCATGGCCATTTTATAACATATTAGAGAGATCTAAGTTTCCAAAAACCTGTCAGACGTTGTTCTTCAATTTCTGGGTTTTCCAGAAATTGAAGAACTGTCGAGATACCTACTTTGCATCTTTATAGTTTGCATTCTAGGTCTTGTTTGTGTGATATAAAGGTTCACACTTGTAGTCTTGATGTCAGAGTACAACCACATAACATCATAGCAACATAACAACATCACCTACACAAGATCTGGGCCGGTCAAAGTAGGGCGGAAAACTGTTCTTGAGCGAATTCTGGGTTTCCCAGATTTCTTCAAAGTTGGTGGTCAACGCATGTTTGACCTTGATTAACTTTCACCCTAGTTATGATCTAAGTGATCTAATGACATATATGTGTAGTCTACATAGCTGATTACAACATCAAAACAACATCTTGGCCAAACTACTTACACACATCAAGATTTAATGCCTTGAAAAGCTTGTCAGAGTTTTCTGGAAATCTGGGGATTTTCTAGGTTGCCTAGAAATCAGTCCCCATGGTCAGTCAACCATGTTTGATTGCTTATATCTAGAGATCTAGACATGGTATGACCATGATTCCAGTTCCAGATTATAGTCCACATGACAAAGAACAAATGTATAACTTAAAACATGACAAATCAAAAACACACAAGGATCTATGAACCCTGACATATGGCTGTCATACCATATTTTAGGGTTCATAGTCAGTCCTTAAAACATGATTTTCTAACACCTAGATGTTATGGATCCTTGATGTAACATCATGGATCACTAAATAACATCTCCTAACACAACTTTTACAAACAAATAACATACTCTAAGATCAAACACATAGAATTAGCAAGTTAGGGTTTTATACCTTTTCTAGTTTTGATCTATGATTTCTGATCCTTGTTTCTGATCTTGGCTTGTGAATACTTGATCATGGCTCAAATTTTCACTCCCTCTCACACTAGATTTTGAAATTGTAGAGAGAGAAGGGACTTGGAGCAATAAGATGTAAAGTAAGATTTTTACTTAACTTATAAACTTAGATTTTTGATTCATTGTATCTAAGGTTTGCAAGGTGTCCACAAAATCAGATTTGGTAAGATATATATCACATGTTGATCTCCAAGATTGATGAGTCACAAGATTTCTCAAAATCTTTTACTTAAGTTTTAAGTTAAATGGCATTTTGGTCATTTCGCATTTACTAAGGGCAAATTGATATTTTCCCTTGTATTTTGATGGGCATCTTGGACATTTCTCAATTATTCCATATCTTATAACACTTAGGCATTTAAACTTAACATTTGAATATCCAAATTAGGGTTTTGAATATCCGAATTAGGGTTTTGAATTCCCGAAACTAAAGTTAGGGTTTTCAATCCGATCGTTAAGGTTTCTAACAATTCATTAAAGTTTTCTAAATTAATAAACATATTCATATCATGAATTTAGGGTTTGTCATGAGCCTAACTTGTCTGCTCAATATCTTATCCATAAATCACAACTGTTCACATATAAAATTATTGATCAGGGTTTAATAACTTAACCTTAACGTTCTCATTATAATTTTAGGGTTTGTCACCTATGTAACTTATCTGATCAAAATTTGATCCTTATCCACAAATTATACACATAAAAATTTACTGTTCATATATAATCACATACACCGACTCGTATACACTTAGATACTTAACCTTGATAATTCTTCACAAGAATTTTAAATCCACCAAAATCTTATACCTCATTACCAGACTATCACTTACAGTCTACCAAATTATTCATGTCTTGTCCAAAAATTTTGAAATCCTTAAAATTGCATTACAGAACAGTCAATTCCATACACTTATTTTCAGTCTAGGTCCTAATATTGAACCTTAAATCAATCAATTATGATTTTAAAAATTTTCTAAATTTTCGGGTTGTCACATCCTCCCTCTGGTTTCGCGGTAGTCTCCTAGGCGGCATGATCTGAGGCTATTAGGCTTTATGTGATATGTTATCCATGTTAGCATTAAGTAGTTTAATACGTCTATCAATCATTTTTGATTTAAATAAACAACTTCAATAGCACAATAAAACTCAATGGATTTCCTCAACCCATCACTTACATACTCTGCTTGAGTTTTCTACTAAGGTTATAACCTAGGTTTCGCTTTCCTAATGTTTATAACTTACAGCTCTGATACCAACCTGTGACACCCCCGAATCAGGGTCCTCTGACCTAGGTCCGGTCATCACGATAAAATACAAACATCCACCTCTAAACAACATACGATAACTAAAATGCAGAATATAATAAACATACGTCGTTCATTCAAAAGGTGTTACTAGTCCCAAGATTCGATAACCTTATTATAATCTTACAAACATACCCTAAAATAGTCATTAGGGTTCATATTACATAACAGTAATTTAAACTAGGCATAAAGTAAAGTTTGCTCCTCGTAACTATCCTACATCTATCCTTTACCCTTGTCCTTTCCTAAGGTCTCGGGCTTAGCTGCAATATAATTCATGGTATAGCGAGGATGAGCAAGGATGAGCAACAAGTTTGCTATTACCTCTTTTTCAGTTCTGATAAAAGAGCTCTAACTCATGCAAGCATACATGTGTCAACAAGTAATACGGAGTAAGTAGAGTATCGATCCCACAGAGAAAGTTGTCAAATTTAAACTACTATGCATCAATTAACTCACTATATTCATATGCTTAAACTAACGACTAAAAGTGGTGAATTAAACTAATTGTAAACAACAACTACAATAAGTATACTAATGGAATAAATCAAATCTGAAAATAATGGGATCCTAACTTCATTTAATATTTCATCCAATCGCCACTATCATGAAAGAAGTGTTCACATATCACAGGAAAATAGTCAAGAGCACGAATAGAGTTATAACCATTTTTCAATGCACTATAACCTACTTACACAACATCCACAGATGATAGACTCCATGTAATCATCAATACAACCAAAATCACTATATGTCTATGTGAAATTGCAATTATACTGAATTTAAGCACAAGCCCTTATTCTAACTCATACGGTGAAACAGTATATGTCTATCTAGTTCACAAAATACGCAAGCCATATAAAATAGCCCCATATTTGCATGCTATCATGATTACAGTCCATACTCGCATGTTCATTGTCAATTTCATACAAGTACTGAAATGAATGGTGATCAGGCATTCATACATGTAAAACAATCACGACAGAATTCCCACATGATATGCAAAATAGCCCAAGCATTCAGGCATGCAACCAAACTACATATTAAAATCCGTTAGAATCCCATAATGGAGTTTAGTTCATAGCTGAACCAAAAGCCATTATGGGATCAATGCTAAACATGATTACAAAGCAAACAATTGAAAGATGAAAGATAGAACGATCAAACCCAATTTCTGAATATAAACCAATGATAACATTCAAATCCTCATAATATTCCAGCAAAATAAAGAACTAATCCACTGCAATAGAGAATCCCAAGAAGAATTGGAGAAGTAGACATTTTGGCTTCGTTATACGTTGGAATCTCCCTCACAGTGTAAACCCCAGTTTTTATGATGAAAATACGCTAAAAGTTATCAATCCTCTCTCTGACACCAGTCAGAATCGTTTTTAATCCAATTACAACTTATTTAATTAAAAATTAAAATAAAACAAATACACAACTTCAGCATCGCGCACGGTCGCGCGCCCCTCTAGTATGTTCCTCGCGCAGGCGCGAGACTTGCAGAATGTCATGCTCTCCAACTAGAGTACTTTCATATAAGCGCTCTCAAGGCTATTCTCGCCAAGGTGAAAGTAGAAGCGGCTTATAATCTGCAGATTCTGGTTCTGGTTCTATCATGCTGCTGCTGTTGCTACTTGTTCATTCATGCTTAATCTTCTTCCATGCTTGATCTCTTTACTCCAATATACCTTTATGCCATGCATATCCCCGCTTGTTCCTCGCCTTCACACATCCATTAGCCTTGTGCCCTCTATTACCACCAAAATTAAGCCGATTCCTGCACTTATTCACCAAAAGGAGTTTTAAGTAAATGCAATGTAAAATATCATGAAATGAAACTAAAACACAATAAAATATACTTGAGATGGGCATAGTTCACATGAATTTGTATTCAATAAGTAGGTATAAATACCACTTATCAAATACCCCCAAACTTGAACTGTTGCTTGCCCTCAAGTAATGCATGCTAATGAACAATAAATATGCAGCTACAATACTATGCAATTAATCTATGACAACCATAACAGAATTCCATCCCAAAATGCCTCAGCAAATTATCCAGATTCAGGAATACAAGTTCAAACTAAACGATGATAATAAGATCATACACTCAGATAATTCATACATGCTATAGAGATGTTGTGCGTGTGTGTAGTGTTCACCAAAACTTGATTCAAGCAAAAAATATATGCTAACATGCTCGAAGCAGAAAACTATAGCCTAAATTGAGAATCATGTATACTTATACAACGCAAACTATTTCAATATATCCAAATAAACTAAAGTTCAACAATGGGCTTAATTGCCTTATTGCTACTCACGAGGGCGATTTTCGCTATTTCCCGCGGTGTTTATTGCTATTTTCATTTTTTTTCCCTTTTTCTTTTTTTTCTTTTTCACATGACTGTGTAATGTCTTAATCCATTAGGCACACTGCTACCCCTTAGCGATCTTTCAACCAATGACTCCCAGACCATGAAAGACCTTAGGGCGCTAGGTGTAGAGACAATCCCCTAAGCATTTCTACTCAAGTAGCTGTGTAAGAAATAAGACTAGCCACGTTATTGCTATTCATTTTTTTTATACATAGCATACCCATGTTTTCCTAAAGTTTGAATGTCAATGTTTGTCAAGTCTACATGCATGTTCAAGATTTTTCTCTTTTTTAAAACTACATTTTCTGACAAGCAATGCAACACATAATTCTTATACCTGCAAGTGATTGTGAACACATCCGTGCAAATCGAAAGCATTTAAACAACAACATGAACTCCCTCGTGTAAAACCTTATAACTACGTTCATGTTATCCAATATACTCTAGAATCCTTCACAATTCACTACCATCATTGGCTAGGCAAGAATTTCTATAAAGCAAGAATTTTGTGAGACATGCAAATTAACTAAAACAAAAAATTTCTATCAATGGAACAATAACATCAAAACAACTAAATCATTAAACTAAACATGCAACATTTTAACTAATCATGCAAAAACTAACTAATGCTACTATACTACTTCCCCCAATACCTCCAAACTTATAATATTCAATGCCCCATTGAATGAAGGTAAAGGGTACAGAAAACTCCCCTAATGATCGGCTTGACCACCCTCCTCGGGTGGTGAATCTGGTGGTGGATACGCTACTGCGGTCCCAAACTACGGCCACTCTAGCATTGTTCCTTGCTGTGCAAAGGCTTCGGCCAAGGCCCTTGTGAGTCCCGTAGCAAACGTTTCGAAATTGTCATACATGGCGTCGACTTTTCGCTCCAACCTTCGGAGCTGTCGATCGCTAGGAACAGTGTGTGCTCGGGTGGATGGGCCTGTATCATCTGTCTGAGGGGGCTACTGGGATGGCTCGGGGAATGTGGTCCTGAGAATAAATCCTCGTCCGCGCGGGTGTGCTTCGCCTCCTGCCCAGTCCTCAAATTTTGCAATGGTGGCATGAGTGATGTCCTGGCTTGGATATTGCATTTGTTCATTGCCCCAATTGCACCCCTGATGAGCACATAGCATGGCTACCACTGATGCATGTGGAATGCTCCCAGTGGTACTTCCCTTAAGATACTTCACAATGTTTTGATGAATTAAATACCCCACATCAATATACTCGCCAGTAATGATGCCCCACAGAATTATGGCCCTTTCTGCCGTGATCTCATGCAGATGCGATGAAGGTAATAACTTGGCACAAATGAACAGATTCCACGCCTTGGCATATCGATTCAGGGCGACTGCTAGGAATATACGAGGCTGGGTCGTGCCAACTTTGTAAGTCCACTTCGTGCCTGGTATGCACAATTCTGTAATAACACGCTCCAAGTTCATTTCCTGATGTGCCCCTGTGATCCAATTGGTAGCCCCTCGTGGTGGTCTCTCGGTGATTCTCAGAACGGTTCTGATGGCGGAGGGTCTGTAGTCTACCTCGACACCTCAAACCATAGAAGTATCGTTCATGGTGACTTTGGCATTGACGTAAAACTCTCGGACTATGCTCATCGGAATGGGTGTGGGAGAGGCAGTCAGTCCACCCCATCCTTGTTCCTGGATCATGGCACAGAGTTGTCCATCTTGGCCTTCTGGTTTGAATCCTCTTTCCTTAATAAATGTTTTTGCTATGATTCGGTAGTACTCCTGCTGGGCTTCCAGACACAAGAACTTGGTGTGGTCGACAATGTCCTCCTCGTGACTGCCGGAGGAAGATGAGGAAGAGGAAGATGGTCGTGCTCTCTTCGGACCCATTTGCTTTGAAAGAAAACTAAAAATGATATGCTTGATAATGATTGAGAGCGGCTGATAACACTATCTCCCAACTCGTGGTTGCTATCCTAATCAAAACCCTAGCTTTATAGCATTGGATGAGAGAATGGGGATGAGCTTTGAACGTGGAGAGAATCGTGGAAATGTGATTGAGAGATGTACGACTTCAATCTATAACTGATAGAGAGATAGAGACATGAGTTATGGAGAGTGAGAGAATTTCGCGTCAGTTATTATTCCAAATGAGAGTCCAAATGGTCCACAACTCTTTTTAAAATGTTCAGATCTGTCTTAATTCGGTCATCGCATGGCCATGCCATGTAGTTTATCTTGGGATGGTCGCATGCAGAAGCGAGACTTGCGTAAATGTATGTTGTCTGATTAACTTGATCTTACCGGAGCGCTGAGTTTATAATCGGGCCATGTGCGGCCACGATATCTCGTAATGTTGTTCAATTCTACTCTGCCTATCAGTGATACTTTCCAATGATGGTTCCTGCATAGACATTAATGCACATTGTTAAGGTATGAATTAGTGGCCACATAATGCTAACATCTTACAAATATTCGCAACATAATTCTTGCTACACACTCAAGCATGAAAATCTGATATCCTATTAAAAATGAATTAGATATAACTAACTAAAATAATCTAAACTGAATAACTAAAAAGTCAAATGAGGTAGAAATAATGGGTTGCCTCCCATCCAGCGCTAAGTTATAGTCACTTAGCTTGACTGTCTCTGAGTCTCACGTTACATCAAGAACCGAGGTGTTTTCCTTATTGTCCACCGCACCCGAAATTTGATGACTTCAGCTTTTGTCAAAGGTTCTACCTTCAACTATGAGTTTTCACCCGTTACACACCTCAACGGTCCATAATTCCCTGGTTTCTGTACCTCATCCTTTAGGCCCCAATCCACCAAGTTAACCAGGAAGCATTATTCTTCATCAGTTGGTAACTTTATTGCTTTAAAGACATTGAAGGTGATCTCATGATCCTCAACACGCATAGTGAGTTCACCTTTTTGCACATCTATCGAAGTCCTGCCTGTGGTTAAAAATGGTCTTCCCAATATTATTGGTATGCTTTTGTCTTCCTTGTAGTCTAAAATGATGAAGTCAGCCAAAAATATAAACTTGTCCACCTTTACCAACACATCTTCAAAAATTCCCCGTGGATACGTAATGGATCTGTTAGCTAGCTGTAATGATATGTTCGTCGGCCTTGGGCCCGGTAATCCCAACTGGTTAAACACTGACAAGGGCATCAAATTTATGCTTGCCCCCAGATCACATAAACACTTACTAAAGTTCATCTTCCCAATTGTGCACGAAATTGTGAAGCTGCCCGGATCTTTCAGTTTGGGAGGTAGTTTACGCTGAAGCACCGCACTGCATTCCTCTGTCAAGGCTACTGTCTCAAACTCATCTAGTCTTCTCTTCCTTGATAATATACCCTTCATCAACTTTACGTAGCTTAGCATTTGTTCCAATGCCTCGACGAACGGTATGTTGATCTACAGCTTTTTGAATACCTCCAAGAACTTGCTGAACTGTTTATCCTCCCTTTGCTTGTTTAATCTCTGTGGATACGGTACTTGAGGGTGAATTGGTGGCACTGAACTCTTGAGCTTCTCCTCTGAACCTGTTTTATCTTTCTCTTCCTGCTGTTCCTCAGAATTTTTCAAATTTTCTTCCTTATCAGTCACCTGCTCTGCCTCGCATGGCCGCGCGGCATCCTTAGTGTTGTTAGGCGTGGGCGCGCAATTTACAGTGCCTGTCAAACCATTCCCAGATCTCAATGTGATCGCTTGACACTGTTCCTTCCTGTCTCTTCTTGGATTTGCCTCTATGTTACTTGGCAAGGAACCTTGGGGCCTGTTGTTTAGCATGCTCGCCATCTGTCCCATCTAAGTCTCCAAATTCTTAATAGCCACTGCTTGGCTCTTGATCATAACCTCCGTATTTGCCATGTACTTCAACATCATCTCCTCTATTTCTGATTTCTTTTCTGGCTATGGTGCAGCTAGTGCATGATGTTGTTGCTGAGAGAATCCCGGTGGAAACGGTGGTTTCAGTATATCGTGTGAAAAATACGTGGATCGGAATTGATGATTTGACTGAAACTGACTTTGTTGTTTTCCTTGGTTATTCGACCAGCTAAAATTTGGATGATTTCGGTTGTTGGGTGGTATGTGTTCTGAAATTGACCTTGGTCTATCCTGTAGTTGCTCACATACTGCACTGACTCCGAGCTGATGGCACATTGATCTGTGGAGTGTGACCCCGCACAAATCTCACAAACGAAGGCAACTGTTTTCACTTTGCTTTCTGCCAAAGTATCTATTTTCTTAGCCATAGTTGCCATCTGTGCCGACAACTGAGTAATGACATCAACCTCCAATACACCTGCAACCTTGGGCTGTGGCATCCTAGCTGTAGGATTTTGGTAATCATTTGCAGCCATAGTTTCAATAAGTGCATAGGCTTCGTCATAGCT
Organism: Panax quinquefolius; assembly: GCA_020205615.1. NCBI lineage: Eukaryota > Viridiplantae > Streptophyta > Magnoliopsida > Apiales > Araliaceae > Panax > Panax quinquefolius. The sequence continues at coordinate 65,931,262 of CM035157.1, forward strand.
TTTTGCCCATAATGCTCCTCCTGCAGCTGCATCCACAATTGGTCTCGACTACCAACCCAATCCGTTATAAAATGAGTTGATCACCATCCAATCTGGCATACCGTGATGCGGACACTTCCTTAGCATTTCTTTGTATTGCTCCCATGCCTCATATAAGGACTCGCCTTGTTGTTGCTCAAGCTGAGAGATAGTTGTCCGCATCTTTGCAGTCTTAGCCATTGGAAAGAACTTGGCTAAGAATTTCTGTGCTAGGTCCTCCCATGTAGTGATTGACCCCGACGACAAAGAATGTAACCAACTTCTCGCCTTATCCCTCAATGAAAATGGGAATAGCTGTAGTCTAATGGCATCCTCCATCACACCGTTATATCGGAATGTATCACTAATCTCTATGAAGCTTAATAAGTGTACATTCAGATCATCTGTAGCAGAACCCCCAAACTGAACCGAGTTCTGCACCATCTGAATAGTGCCCGGTTTAATCTCAAAAGTGTTGGGCTACATTATCATTTGGTCCACTATGCTCGATCAGAGTCCATTTATGTTTGGCACGGAATAGTCCCTTAGAGCCCGATGCTCTTCTCTTTGCTCAATTCTCTGTTCTTCTGCCATATTCGGTATAGTTCCTTTTAACTGAGCTTGTAAATTTCTTCGCACACTTGCTTTCCAACCTCTTCTGTTTATGTTATCCTGTGCTGGTGTTAATTCGGAATTAGAAGATCTTGTGTGCACAAAAATTTACAAGTACCTGAAACCAAAAACAAAACAAAAATAGAAATGAGAAACGATCAGAATTGTCTAAAGTCATACAATATAGCTTTAAACTAATGATAATTATTTAAATTCAACGCCTTTCCCCGACAACGGCGCCAAAAACTTGTTGCCTCTTTTTCAGTTCTAACCATTTTTCAATGAACTATAACCTACTTACACAACATCCACAGATGATAGACTCCATGTAATCATCAATACAACCAAAATCACTATATGTCTATGTGAAATTGTAATTATACTGAATTTAAGCACAATCCCTTATTCTAACTCATACGATGAAACAGTATATGTCTATCTGGTTCACAAAATACGCAAGCCATATAAAATAGCCCCATATTCGCATACTATCATGATTACAGTCCATACTCGCATGTTCATTGTCAATTCCATACAAGTACTGAAATGAATGGTGATCAGGCATTCATACATGTAAAACAATCACAACAGAATTCCCAAATGATATGCAAAATGTGACCCTAGCATTCAAGCATGCAACCAAACTACATATTAAAATCCGTTAGAATCCCATAATGGAGTTTAGTTCATAGCTGAACCAAAAGCCATTATGGGATCAATGCTAAACATGATTACAAAGCAAACAATTGAAAGATGAAAGATAGAACGATTAAACCCAATTTCTGAATATAAACCAATGATAACATTCAAATCCTCATAATATTCCAGCAAAATAAAGTACTAATCCACTGCAATAGAGAATCCCAAGAAGAATTGGAGAAGTAGACATTTTGGCTTCGTTATACGTTGGAATCTCTCTCACAGTGTAAACCCCAGTTTTTATGATGAAAATACGCTAAAAGTTATCAATCCTCTCTCTGACACCAGTCAGAATCATTTTTATTCCATTTACAACTTATTTAATTAAAAATTAAAATAAAACAAATACACAACTTCAGCATCGCGTGCGGTCGCGTGCCCCTCTAGTATGTTCCTCACGCGGGCGCGAGACTTGCAGAATGTCATGCTCTCCGGTAGAGAACTTCATATGCCCAGCGCTCTCAAAATTATTCTATTCACAAGCAATTGCACGACCACAATCTGCAGATTACGTTACGGTTCGTCATGCTGTCATTGCTATTGCTACTTGTTCATTCATGCTTAATCTTCTTCCATGCTTGATCTCCTTGCTCCAATGTACCTTTATGCCATGCATATCCCCGTTTGTGCCTCGCCTTCACACATCCATTAGCCTCGTGCCCTCTATTACCACCAAAATTAAGCCGATTCCAGCACTTATTCACCAAAAGGAGTTTTAAGTAAATGAAATGTAAAATATCATGAAATGAAACTAAAACACAATAAAATATACTTGAGATGGGCATAGTTCACATGAATTTGTATTCAATAAGTAGGTATAAATACCACTTATCATTTGCTCAGCAAGTTTAAACACAACAATAATGATATATCATGATGAATGGAAAATATCTTACAATGAATTCAACATTATGAATATCTGAAGGATTCAATAATATGAATATTGGAAGCAAAGATAATTATTTCTTTTTAGAATAACTGATAGTCAAGTAGACTTTAAACTATAAAACCCCAATGGAATCAATAGCTGATCGACCCTTTGGTTACTGGCTACAGAATAAGTACTTAAGGGGATCAGTGTAAGACCCCAACTTTTTTTAATAAAGAATAAATTTTCTCCAAATATATTTTTGAATATTATGGTGTGGATATGATATAATGTTATAGTTGTGGGTAATATTTGAAATTTTTTACAAAGTAAGCAAGTTGATATAAAATATTCGTTGTGTCGGGGAATATTCATTTGGTCGGGGAATATGCTTTTTGTCAAGGAATATTCGTTCGACGACACAATCATTGGTGGACCCCACAACGAAAGTATTGTCGTAGTTAGAAAACAACAGAAATATCTTTTTATAAAAATAACGGCAAAAATTTTACTATTAAACTATTGAACTACCCGGTGGTAAAAGTACAGTAATACGCGTGGTTGAATAGTAACACACAGTATTGATTATTGATGCTTACGTGAGAAGTCACTCAGTTATACTCAATTATTGCTACAGTAATTACTGCATATTATCTCATGTTATTTGATTCAATTATTATCACAGTATTAATATTTTATATTATTAAATCAATAATTGAGATGATAAAGTTATTCATATTATTATTTGTAATATTGACAATGTCTAGAAAGTTCTGTCGAGGAGAGGGTTGGTCACCTAATTGCGTGCCAATAGGAAGAAATCCTTATCGAAAAGCCCCCTCTTTCCTAGGAATGATCTGGTTGTTAAATATTGTTATAATATTAATGATGAATAATTGTTGAAATATTAAAAATGTGTTTATTAAAGATAAAGGATTTGTGGTAAATATTTATTTAATTTTTGATATAAATATAGGGATTGTTATGCGGCTTTTGTTGTAAGTTTGACTTAGTATTCCATGGGAAGATTTATTAATTTTAGGGACCGTCGATAGTGGTTTTAATAGATAACTAATCTGGACCATTGATGGTGGTTTTAATAGTAAATCAATCTGGACAATTGATGGTGGTTTTCATAGTAAATCAATTTGGACCATTGATGGTGGTTTTAATAGTAAATCAATTTAGACCGTCAGTGGTGGTTTTAATAGTAAATCAATCTGGACCGTCGGTGGTGGTTTTAAAAGTTAATCAATCTGGACCGTCGGTGGTGATTTTAAAAGTAAATCAATCTAGACCGTTGGTTGTGGTTTTAATAGTAATCAATATAAACCGTCCATTCTAATAGTAAATCAATCTGGACCGTTCATGAATCAGTTAGAATTTAGTCCATTCTCCTTTAAATAGAAGCTTTATTCTTCTTTCATTCTCACCAATTCACTGAGATTCACAAAAGACACTATAGAGAGAGAAACCATAGAGAGCAATAAGAAGAGTATTCTGTTACTTTACTATTGCAGTATCCATCCTTCTACTAAGGTAAGGGATATTATTTGTTGTATACGTAAGGGATATTATTTATTATATTCGTAAGGGGTATTATTTATTTCGTATTCATAAGAATACTATTTTTTGTATTCATCCTTTAATATGTCGGAATAACTTGTCTACACGGATTACGTACCATATGACAGGTGAAAATCTATTTGCAGTTTCATATGTTATTTCTTTTCATATTCTTAAATCTAAACTTAATATGGTAAGTATTGCTTCTATAATCCTTGAAATTAGTGAATATTCTTGAGTTTTGCGCTTCATCTAGTATCATTTCATTGAAATATTGATCTGTACTTTCTTATTAAATATCAATATTTTCACCTGGGGTACTATTCACAGGTTACTATTCACCCGATTACTATTCATTATAATATTGTTCACTCGGGTATTTGGGGCACTTTTCATGCCAGAATACTATTCACGAGTTACTATTCATGGGTTACTATTCACTCAAATATTATTCACTCAGGTATTTGGGGCACTTTTCATGTCAAGGTACTATTCACGGGGTACTATTCCTGAAGTACTATTCACGGGATACTATTCACCAAAAAATTTATTTCTTTTCTGTCCAAATTATTTTTTATACATGGATATTATTCTTGAATTTTAGTCCATAAAGCAGTATAATGTTGACAATTTTGATATTATTGAATTCTGGATAAATTAAGTTATAAATCTTTAAAAATTTATCATTGATTTCTTTTAATTGAATTCTTATATCATTGTCATCATCCTCATGCTTATATTGTGATGAAAGTCATCTTTGGCTTACGTGCATAGATGGACTGTAGATTTGTATGATTATGACCAGGGATAATTCGGTATGATCATGACCATTGATGATTACACGAATATTCTTGTCCCATATTGCAAGAATAATTTGTGGACGTGATACTAATGAATATCCTTGGCCCGTAGTGCAGGGATGATTTGATGATGTGATTTATTTATTAAGCTGAGTCCCAGTGATAAAGTTAATGATAAACTTTTTAAATCATAGAAGATAGTAGATATCATGCTCTACTTGACTCTTTTAATGGATTGCTTGTTCCGCTGCAGTTGAAGGCTAATGATAACTTATTCTGCATTATCTTAGTCATAATATTTCTTATTGGGCTAGTTGAGCTCATCCTTTTACTTCCATTGTTCTCTTAAGGAAATGAGAACGTAGCCGAAACTAGTCGGGGAACGGAGTGATGGTCCAAGATGGTGTTATAGTAGTCCTCACTATTCTATAAAATAGTGTGACAATAAATATAATGAGGACTCTATTTGAGTTTGGATATTGTCTAGAAGGCAATATTCGTGTAAAAGCTCTCAGCTCATGTTGTATAATTAAGTTTGTAATTGTATTCAGTACCATGTATTTGGCGACCCAAGATGGGTGATGTATACCTATTTTGGGGGCGTCACAATCAGCCTCGCGTACACCATATATATGTATAACATTTAAATCTGCTCTTTGTATCTTATTTTAGATACCTAGGCTACTCCCCTATCATAAAAGGGGTGTTCTTTCAGTCTAAGAATTCTTACCATCAATTGGTTTGGATAGCTTTTATAACACTTCATACACTTGTCTGACCGAACAAAGGTTTAGACTCTATCTGACATAGTTCAAGAATTATAGAACTTTAAATGATGTACAAGTCTAAGACTGTATGAACTCAAGTGCACTAAGTGCGAATATCAATAATATCGATGTGGAATAATTGTAAAGTAATTAAACCACTTAATAGCATGCTTGGAAATAAAGTTTAAGCTTAAATGAATAACTTTCATTTCAACAATAACCTGCTCAATATAATATGAGAAGGATAGGAAACTTGCACACAATAACTTGCCTGCTTGCTCTGGTACAATTTAATTCTAGCTTTAATTAACTTGCATTAAAACGACCTAACGTTAATAAGTCGGTCTTTTCAATTAGTATGTGTAAACTAATATGAGTCTACACTTACAAGAATCAAGTCATCACATAGCATGCTTCTTAACACGTTACATGGCATATTGGTCATATATTACAAGGTAAAGAAATCATATAAGCAAGCCTTAAACTTCAGATCAAAAATAGAATTTTGATAAGACTGTAGGATGGCGCAGCTGCGCCTGGTCAAGGCTTAGGGATCGCACAACTGTGCCGTCCCCTGGCCAGACTAAGGTTGGGCTTTTCTCTCCTAATTTCAATCTAACTCTAACCTACTCCTACACTTATACATTAACATACATACATGCTAGAGGTTCTCACATAGCACATGACCATACTTGAGTTTACCTTTGTAAGTTTTATCTTATAATTTACATGGTGTTCAAGAATAGAAAAGTCATGTGGCTACCATGCTTCATAACTTGGTTATACGATATTCAATAGTCATGCTTGTGTATAAACAACACATGTATACTTTACTCACATAGTTCATATTTTAGAAATTTCCTTTTTATGACTATGTGCGCATAAGTGAAAAATATACATTAACCAAATGATGTTTATGTCAATATATCTATAGGCATAATGAGTCCTAATATACATGCTTGCATGGTCATAACTTACTACATAAAAGTCTTGTAATAACTCGGGATTTCGAATAATCCGAATTTCACGAATAATTTTTTTTATTATTTATTTTAATTTATATTAATATTGACAATCAATATTGTGATGTGTATCGATGATACGAGTTGTGAGAATTAGTTAATTTGTGCATTGACTGAGAAATAAGAGTAGAGTTGTGCTTAACTGAGAATTTAAAATCCTAACCCTAAGTTTGGATAGGGATTTGGTAGAAAACACAATCTTAATAATTGTGTTGACGAGTACGTGTTTATATTGTATAGAATTAATGATTAATGATTGATCAGATAGGGTTTAAAATTAGTAAACCCTAATAAGGGATTAGAAACCCTAATCTCAGGTTTAGAAACCCTAACATACAGTTAAGAACCATAAACGAATGCCGGAAAACCCTAATTTTAAATTTGGGAACCTTAAAACTTAATTAGGAAACCCTAATCCTAATTAGTAAGCCCTAATGTGATTGATAACCTTTAATGTAATTAGGAAACACTAATTATATTTTAGTTATCTTAATTTTCTATTTTAAAAACCCTAATTTGAAAATCTTAGAAACTAAAATTTCTAAAACCTAAGGGTTAGAATCTTAGGGTTAAACCCTAAGGGTTTGGAAAGTTACCTATATGCCATTAAAATTACATGTTCAATGACCAAAATGCACTTTTTGGATTTCTTTAATTGGTAACTTGTAAATCTTTCCAAGATAAGAGTTGTTCACCAACTAATTTGACCTTGTGACTAAAAATCTCAGCCAATATCTAATCTAGCATGACACCTTGCAAGTTATACATACATTGTATCTTTTTATAAGAGATCTAGGAGAGAGAAAGTTCACATATTAAGCTTATTGGCTATCTAACACCAACCAACTCTCTCTCTCATCCAAACCTCCGAAATTGTTAAGTGATTCAGTCACTCATTAAGCCCTTAGATCACCAAGAACAGTAGTAGAGAAATCAAAGATCAAAGATTTAGCAAGAAGGTATAAAACCCTAAACCTACTTTGATCTTGTATGCTAAGAAAATGTTTGTGTTTATGTGTTTAGATTTATGTTAGAATATGTTTTATGATGATCTATGATGATAAATCATAGATCTATAGCATCAAAGACCTTAAAAAGTGAAGTTTTTCAAAACTGTTCTTGAGCTTAAAAGTTGTCTGATAACCATATGTCGCTGGCTCTAGATATTTCCCTGGGGTGCTTACTATGGATCGATAATTAATGCATTTAAATCTATACACCCATGGTATCTCGATTAAAATATTACATTAAATAGAGGACTATCGATATATAATTCCCATAGATCCAAGATTCACAAGATCCCATAATGTCCGATGGTAATTCATTAGAGAACTATTACCGTGTTTGATACCCTCACTTGATATATATGAACAGATCCGTGACTCAGAGTCTATCTATCCAAAATTCGAGTACCAAGAATAATATGAATAATCCATATATTACTAATACCCTCACCTAGATGTATAGTTTAAGCCAAGCAAATTTATACTATCATATCGATAAGTAACTATCTATCCAAAATCCAGAGTATCAATAACAACATGAAATAAATCCATGCTATTAATACCCTCACTCAGATAAATAGTTCCCAAGGATCTCAACTAGATTCGAAGAAGTCTAATTTTACATCTATATATGTAAGAAAACACGGTTGCAGAAAAAAAGGATGTTATATATATATATATACATATATCATAATATTAAGATTCGATTACATGATTCTCATAACAAGTTCTTATTACAAGGTATTCAAATATACAAGAATATAATCTAATCTAAGTAGGGATGCTTCCCTTTATCTACTCCAGATGTTCCAGGGTTACCATCTATAACTGCAAAGGGAATAATTTGCAAGAGTGAGCTATGACATGCTCAAAGAAGTTTTGTATTTATAACAATATATGATTTGAAGAAATACAACAATTCAAATTTCAATCGATAGTTAGTTGTTACCATTTTGGATTTCTATTTATTTCAACCATTTCGAATTTTTCTTTATTTCACAACCACGCACTTTAGAAAAATTTTGTTCAGATATGAGATAGGGGATCAACCTATTCAACATCCTAGAGTATGCATCTCATCCTACCAAAGGCTCAAACGCACCCAACATTAGTGTCAATATATTATCGACCAAATCTCGATCCCTTACGGATACCCAACTTCAAAGATAGGATGTCTTACCAAAACAATTTGGTTCGACACAACAATTTATGCTCAATAAACATTATCATATGAATAAACAATTCATTTTTGAAGTTATGTCAAACTATAGCAATAACTTTACAATAATTGGTAATTCAAGTTTAGGTTTGGTATAACATATCAAAAGCAATTCAAGATAGTAATCTTGTTTAATGAATATATTCAAGAAATTTGTAATAAAGAAATAAGTGTAGGGTTTAGAAAACTTAACTCGAGCTGTAGAGATCACCAAGTTATGCTATTCAAACCGCTAAAAATACCTACACGATGTTCATATATATATATACTAAGACGTTAGTATTCATAATAATACTCAATTATATCATTTACATATGAACGTGTTAGATTAAATAAGGTTTTGGTGTTTAATACCTTTACCGAATATCAAATAAGTTGATAAATGGACTAAATTTTATTTATAAAATTTTATTATATTTTTAGATAATTTAATTATCCTTTATAATACCTTTTTAGAAGTTTTAAAGTATTTAAAACATTTATTTATCCTTTAAATGATTTTTAAATCATTTACTTCTATTTTTAGGTAATTAATAATTACTTAAAATTTTACAAAAACATTGATTATTATTTTTAAATAATTTATATTCATTTATTATAATTTTTATATCATTAATAATATTTTTCCATAATTATTTAATATTTATAAATAATTATTCTAATTTCTTTATTAATAAGTTAATTATTAATAATATCTAAATAAAATAAAATAATTATTAAATTTATGTAAAAATATCAGAATTTAATTATATTTATTTAATATAATTTTTAAAACTGTTTTTATATTTATTTATTAATTATTTCTAATTTTTATAATTTATTTTTAGAAAAATCAATTTCTGTCTGTCGCTAAAGCCCTTCAAAGGATGTAAAGTGTCGCTCAGAGGTGTTTTTTGAGTTCTCGGGCAATAGTTGGTCATGTCGAAAGTGACCAATTTGACCACTAATTAAAATGCTACCGATAATGATTTTTGGTTTGTCAAGAGTTGATGTTGTAGTACTCATACAGTAGTACAACATGAATCAAACTTTAGGCTTTAACCTACATATAACAAGAAGTTATAGAGGCTCAAAGTCACCGCCGAGTCGTTTTTGAGTTTCTAGGTAACCCGTAATGTAGAGTCACGGCCAATCAATGCTTTTGTGGCTTCAATATCTTTGATTCTCTATTAGATGTGTATGTGTTTTGTTGTATATGTAGTATATATATGTCGTAGTATATATATATAACATTAACATGAACAAAGCATAACTCTAAGGTCTCTAATTATGCTGGTCAAAGTACAGGGAAACGTTGTTCTTCGTGTTCTTCAGTTTTCTAGGCAACCTAGAAAAACTCTTCGTCAAGCTTCTTGGCCAACGACTTTTTCACCATTAATTCCAAAGAATCCTATTAGTTGTTTTAGCAATTTGAGATCATATATATGTAGTACATATAACAGTATAGATCTATAACAACACCTTACAAAAAAAACAACCGTAAAGTTTATTAAAAGATTCGGTCAAAGTAGCTTTGCTCGATCGTTTCGAAGTTTTCTCGGGTAACCTAGAAAACTGCAATCCGTGAACTGGCAACCCACTTTCGACTACTTATAACTTGAAATCTATGGTTCAAATGAACCTGCTTTTCTTTCAGATTAAAGACCTACTAACAAGCTACAAATACCAAACAATTAATGTACCAAAACATAAACATATATGAATCTATAGTTCCCCGACATTCTACATGTCGACTTAGTTTTCAAAATTTCCATTTTCTTAAAACACTTATTTAAGGCATCTAGATGTTATGAAAACGTGTTCTACCAATCTAACATACTTTCTAACATACTAATACATAATTCTAAACATCTAAACAACAAAACTAACATAGATCAAAGAGCTAATTATGAACTAGGGTTCAGACTTTTTTCTTGAATGATTTTTGATTCTAGCTTCTGATGTTGTTGTCCGCTAACACTCAAAGCTTGATTTGGTAAGTTTATAAGTGTATAATGCTTAGAAATTTCGTGAGTTTGCTTTAGCCCTAAGGTTCCTATTTATAGAATTCTTTAACTTGCTTTTTTCATTTTTGAAGCAACTTGCTTCCACAAATATCGATCCGATGACTATTGTCATGCTTGGGAGTTACAAGCATGTCACGTGTAGCCTCTAGGACTTGAATGGTGACTCTAACCTACTTGTGAGCTAGTTAGGTTTGTTTAGTAGCTTAATTATGCCCTAATCCTCACTAATCTTGATTAGGGTTTTGTTTTTAATGATTAGGAATTGTTAAATGATGTTTATTAGTACCTAATTGAAGTTTACTAACCATGATTAGGTGTTAACATAAGCTAATTTAGCTAATTTAGTTTAGCTTAATTAGGGTTAGGTTTTGCTAATTAGGTTAGGGTTTGTTAATCTAGGGTTGTTAACCTAAATTTCTCACTAATCCTAATAAGCACGACAAAGCGCTTTGTCGTTGTAAGCACGACAAAAAGCAACTTGTAAAAATAATTTTACCGAAAAGTCCGATTACTTTTAAAAAAATTTAAGCACGAGGTGTCAAGCACGACGTTTTTTTGGACAAAAATTTATTTGGTCAAATTTGTTAAACAAAGTATATATTAACACATAACACATTCGTAATGGAGAAATTTTATTTATATAATGGATTTTATACATACGAAGTCTTATTAGGGGTTTCGGTTTTTACATTCACCCCCACTAATAAGAATTTCATCCTCAAAATTACAAAGACATGTCAAGTAAATAATTGAGGATAATTTCTCAAGATTTTATCTTCAAGCTCCCATGTAGCTTCTTCAACGCTTCTAATTTCTCCGATCACTTTAACCGATGCTATCACTTTATTTCTCGTGACTTGTTCTTTACTACTTACGATTATCCGCATGTGTTCTTCTACATAAGAAAGATCTTTTTCTATTTAGATTGGCTAATATTGTATAACGTGTTTATAATCATGTTTATATGGTTGTAATACGGATACATGAAACACATTATGTATATGATTCAACTCAAGAGGTAGTGCTATTTCATAAGCAACTTCACCCACCCTCCTCAAAATTTCAAAAGGTCCAATGAATCTAGGACTTAGTTTTCCTTTCTTGCCAAAACGTATCTTTCCTTCTTCCAAGGAGATACTTTCAAGAATACGTGACTTCCTACATTAAAATTTCGTTGTTGATTTATGTGGATCAACGTATTTTCTTTGTCGATCTTGAGATGCTTGTAATCGCTGATTTAATAATTCTCGATGGTTTCAGTTTGTTTGTCAATTATTTCAGTCCTAGCATTTGTCTTTCCCCGACTTCATTCCAACATAAAGGTGTTCTACACTTCCTCCCATATAAGGCTTCATAGGGTGGCATACCTATGCTAGCATGATAACTATTGTTATAGGCAAATTCAACTAAAGGTAACTGATCTTCCCAACTTCCTTTGAAGTCTATGATACAAGTTCTTAACATATCCTCTAATGTTTGTATGGTTCTCTCACTCTGTCCATCAGTCTGAGGATGATAAGCTGTACTTAATCTTAATTGTGTTCCTAAGTGTTTCTGAAGGCTTTTCCAAAAATTAGAGGTAAAACGTGGATCTCGATCTGATACTATTGAAACAGGTACTCCATGCCTAGAAATAATTTCATTAATGTATAGTTTGGCAAGGTGATCCAAGTTATGAGTAATTTTAATAGGTAAAAAGTGAGTCGATTTAGTTAAACTGGTCCACTATTACCCAAATGGTATTATGGCCTTTTTGTGTAGTCGAAGACCAAACAACAAAATCCATAGTTATATGTTCCCACTTCCACTCAGAAATTGGTAAGGGTTGAAGTAAACCACTCGCTTTTGATGTTCAAATTTTAACCCTTCGACACGTGAGACATTTGCTTACCCATTCAACTATTTCTCTTTTCATATTCGACCACCAAAAGTGTCGACTTAAATCCTTGTACATTTTAGTACTTCCAGGATGTATGGAAAATTTAGAATTACGAGCTTCATTCAAAATTTCATCTTTTACAGCTTGGTTTAACTCTGAACCCGATTCTATCTTCATATCTTATTATTCCATCCTTATCTATTCTAAATTTGTTATACTTGTCATGAGTTATATTAGAGACTTGTATTTCTGACACTCTTCATCCTTCTCCTCGGATCTCTTTGATTTTGACAAGCAGAGATGAAACTCCCTCTAAAATGTATAATTTTTGGGTAGAGGTAGTTGGACATTCCACCTCAATTTCTAAATTTTCAAAATCTTTTATTTTAACCTATCATCGGTGGTTAATACATTCATCTTTTTCTCGATTCTTTCTACTTAACGATCATCACCTACTACATCGCTTTTACCGGATGATATAAGATTTCACAATCAAAATCCTTTATCGCTTCTAACCATCTTCTCTCTCTTTTAAATTTAGTTCCTTTTGTAAAAAATATATTTCGCACTTTTACGATCTCAGATATATCTCGCACTTCTCCCCAGCATAAGTAATGTCTCCAAATTTTTAGAGCAAAAACTACCATCAGAATTAACTCTAAATCATGAGTAGGATACCTCTTCTCATAATCTTTGAGTTGTCGTGATGATGCATAAGCTATCACTTTCCCATGTTGCATCAACACACACCCTAAACCTCTCGTGATGATGCGCTACTATATACTACAAAGACCTCCCATCATCATCCGGTAAGGATAACACTCGAGCCATGCTCACCGCTTTTCTTCAACTCTTGAAGCTTTCCTCATTTTTATCCGTCTGCACGTATTTCACCGCCTTTCGAAGTTAAATTGGTTAATGGGGTTGCTATTTTTGAAAAATCTTTTATAAAAACGATTGATAATAGCCCGCTAAACCGAGAAAACTTTGTACTTCTGTTGGAGTTGTTGGTTGCTCCCAATTTACAACCATTTCGATCTTAGTTGGATCTACAGATATACCATCCTTGTCAATTACATGACCTAAAAATTGAACTCTCTTCAACCAGAATTCACACTTGGAAAACTTCGTATAAAGTTGTTCCTTTAGTAATATCTCCAAAACGACTCTCAAGTGTTCAAGATGCTTCTTCCCGTGTTTTCGAGTATACCGTAATATCGCCGATAAACACTACAACAAATTTGTCCAAGCATGGTTTAAACACTCGATTCATTAAATCCATAAATGTCACTGCAGCATTTGTCAATCCAAAAGACATTACAAGAAACTCATAATGTCCATAAAAAGTGTCCTAAACGCTTGCTTTTCGGCACATCCTCCTTTCTTACCTTTAATCGATGATAACCTCGCTCTAAGGTCAATTTTTTAAAAATGTTCAACCTTTTTAATTGGTCAAACAAATCATCAATCCTTGGTAAAGGATATTTATTCTTAATAGTTAACTTATTTAGCTCTCTATAATCTATACATAGCCTCATAGTTCCATCTTTCTTCTTTACAAACAATACTGGTGCTCCCTGGGGTGAAACACTAGGTTGTATGTACTTTTTATCTAAGAGTTCCTGTAATTGTATAAGTAACTCTTTCAATTTCTATAGGTGCCATTCTCATACGGTGCCTTAGAAAATCGTGTGCTCCCCTGCAAGATCAATGACGAACTCAATTTCCCTATCCGAGGCAAACCCGTAAGTCATCCGAAATACATCGAGAAAATCTTTAACTATAGGTATTTGATCTAGTTTTACTCCTTCCTGTCGAGTATCAACTATATAGGCCAAATATCCTAAACAACCCTTTCTAAGTAATCTTTTATGCCTCGAACTATAGTCAAACATCGAGATTGCTTAGTGAACAACTACTCATTGAACACTACCTTTGACTTCAAAGGCCAAAAAGGTTTATACGCTTTTGATGACAATCAATCATCGCGTTATGGTTAACTAACCAATCCATTCCTAAAATTACATCAAATTCTCCCAACTGGATTGGTAAAAGATCTACCGCAGTTATGTCCTTTTATTACCACACTACAATTTCAGTATATGGTTTTAACCGAAATTCTTTCATTATTAGCAATTTTACACAAAAATGGTTTGTCTAAATTTTCACAAGGTATATTCAAATTTGTAGAAAAAATTTTTAGACACAAAAGAACATGTAGCACCGTAATCGAATAACACATATGCATTTAAAGTGTCGATAGGGATGATACTTCGTCACCACGCCCCGTGAAGCAACAACATCCCTCACCGATATATTAAATGTTCTCGAGAGGTCGATTCTCAACCCCAAGTGCAAATTTACAATTGATTGATTATTCTCTACGTACTCTATTCCCTTTCCTCCTCGGTTCTTGGGTTTAGGACAATTTTTAGAAAATGGTCCAACGAACCACAATTAAAACATCTATTTTATATTTGAAGAGGACATCATGGAGAAAAATGTCCCAATTGTCCACAATTAAAACATTTGTTACGATAACATTCTCCGTTATGTTTCTTACCACAAGTAGGACAAGGTTTAATAATATTATTACTTAAGTTGTTATTAGTATTTCCTATCTTTTTCCCTGGGTTATTAGAAAAAGTATTATCCCATTTACGCTTGTTATTAAACCCACCTGAACTGGGTTCTCATCCTAATTTTCCTTTTTTTCATTCTCGACTTTTCTTGTCCCGTGAAATTTAGCAAGACTCTCATTCTCACATTCACTATATAGTAGCTTTCTCAAGTATTTCGAGAAAAGTCTTTATTTGAGTACTCGACAACTTACTCCTAATCTGAGGTTTTAAACCTCTCCCAAAACCTACGAGTCTTTTCTAAGTTCAAGTGGTTACTTGATGAGGAGCAAACCTCGATAGTTCATTAAACTTAGTCAGATATCGGGTTACAAAGA
Source organism: Panax quinquefolius (assembly GCA_020205615.1). Lineage (NCBI taxonomy): Eukaryota > Viridiplantae > Streptophyta > Magnoliopsida > Apiales > Araliaceae > Panax > Panax quinquefolius. The sequence goes on from CM035157.1 coordinate 65,946,678, forward strand.
AGATCTCCTTGTTTTAAGTCTAGAAATTTTATTTCCATACGATCTTTCAGGATTGGGAAAAATAGTTTTCAAAGAACAACTCTTTAAATCTATCCCAAGGAACAATTTCAGCTTCTACCTTCGACCTTTTGGTTGATTCCCACCAATAATTAGCCTCACCCTTCAAGAAAAAGGTCACAAAAGTTATCTTTTTGGTTATTATTAACATCGGTTACTAGGAAAAATTTCTATCTCGTAAAATCCAAATTTGTGCATCTACAGTTCTCGATGTACCTTTAAACTCAGTGGTCCAACTAATTTAAAGTCTTTAAAAGTTGTATTTTGGTTCACAGTCTATTTACAACTCCTAGCATAAGGTCTACTAACCACCGGGTAGAATTATCATCATTCATTTCTCTTTGGGGTCTTCGTCAGGTGGTATGATTCTATATAAAACAATAACCAAAATTCACATAAGAATTTGAATAACACAACATATTGTTTATTTTACATATCACAACGGTCTTACACAACAACTTCATAGTTAAACATACTACTATCTTACAAAGTACTGATTACAATACAAACTTTGAATGCTTCTTTATTATACTAATATAAAGCATTCAACCACCTATATGCTACTCTCTAGAATTCATTGATATCATCAAAGGAATCTCAATCATGTGACAAACCACGATCGATCGATGAGATAAGCCATTTTTTTCTCCTCTCATCGGATATCGAGCTACACAACACACAACAAATCATTAAAAGTATCTCGACTCCCAGAGATGTTTTAAGAAGTCTTCGATCGAATTTCCTTCCTCGCCTTTTCAGTGCATGGTGCAATGTACTTTTAGTCGATGACTATGCCCCCCTCTCTCATGTCAGAGCATTCCTCACCTAGATCAAATTTAAACTTCATTTTATTATTCTCATATTCTCGTTGTTCATATTAGTGATGCCATTGCTTCATCATGCTCTTCAATTCTCATTAATTGTCCTCACCATCGATCTTCTTCTTCCTCAAAGATCTAGCAAAGTTGTTGATCATGAAGCAATTCTTCCTCTCTCGCATCACTAGCTATAAATGACTCGATTTATGCGTGATTGATTACTATCACCATTTCTTCAAAGATTGAGTCAGCCATCTATAAAAGAAAACTCTTTAAATATCGTATATAGAAATTTACACAACATAATATTTTTAATGTTATATTTTATGTGTACTTTTAAATTTTTTACTGACTCAAGACTATATACTAAGATTTCTCTTCCTTATATCTATAGCCTTGAAGCTTTGATACCATTAAATTGTAACACCCCATATATCTATACTCCCACAAAGATCCGATATGGTGCTTACTATGAATCGATAATAATGCATTTAAATCTATACACCCATGGTATCTCGATTAAAATATTACATTAAATAGAGGGACTATCGATATAATTCCCATAGATCCAAGATTCACAAGATCCCATAATGTATGGTAATTCATTAGAGAACTATTACCGTGTTTGATACCTCACTTGATATATATGAATCAGATTCGTGATTAGAGTCTATCTATCCAAAATTCGAGTACCAAGAATAACATGAATAATCCATATTACTAATACCCTCACCCAGATGTATAGTTTAAGCCAAGCAAATTTATACTATCATATCGATAGTAACTATCTATCCAAAATCCAGAGTATCAATAACAACATGAATAATCCATGCTATTAATACCCTCACTCAGATAAATAGTTCCCAAGGATCTCAACTAGATTCAAGAAGTCTAATTTTACATCTATATATGTAAGAAAACACTACATGTAAATAAAAGATGTTATATATATATATATATATCATAATATTAAGATTCGATTACATGATTCTCATAACAAGTTCTTATTACAAGGTATTCAAATAGACAAGAATATAATCTAATCTAAGTAGGACGCTTCCCTTTATCTACTCCATGTTCCAGGTTACCATCTAAAACTGCAAAGGAATAATTCAAAGAGTGAGCTATGACATGCTCAAAGAAGTTTTGTATTTATAACAATATATGATTTGAAGAAATACAACAATTCAAATTTCGAATCGATAGTTGTTACCATTTTTGGATTTCTATTTATTTCAACCATTTCGAATTTTTCTTTATTTCACACACCACACAGACTTAGAAATTTTGTTCGATATTGAGATAGGGGATCACCCTATTCAACATCCTAGAGTATGATCTCATCCTACCAAAGGCTCAAATGCACCCAACATTAGTGTCAATATATTATCGACCAAATCTCGATCCCTTACGGATACCCAACTTCAAAGATAGATGTCTTACCAAAACAATTTGGTTTGACACAACAATTTATGCTCAATAAACATTATCATATGAATAAACAATTCATTTTTGAGTTATAATCAAACTATAGCAATAACTTTACAACAATTGGGTAATTCAAGTTTAGGTTTGGTATAACATATCAAAAGCAATTCAAGATAGTAATCTTGTTTAATCTAATACACAAGGTTCAAGAAATTTGTATAAGTAGCTTAAGAAATAAGAAGAACTTGTAAAGTAATAACTAGGTTTAGAAAACTCACCGAGCGTAGATCACCAAGTTATGCTATTCAAACGTTAAAAATACCTACGATGTTCATATATATATATACTAACACGTTAAGATTCATAATAATACTCAATTATATCATTTACATATGAACGAAGTTAGATTAAATAAGGTTTTGTTTAATACCTTTACCTAATATCAAATAAGTTGATAAATGGACTAAATTTTATTTATAAAATTTTATTATATTTTTAGATAATTTAATTATCCTTTATAATACCTTTTTAGAAGTTTTAAAGTATTTAAAACATTTATTTATCCTTTAAATGATTTTTAAATCATTTACTTCTATTTTTAGGTAATTAATAATTACTTAAAATTTTACAAAAACATTGATTATTATTTTTAAATAATTTATATTCATTTATTATAATTTTTATATCAATTATAATATTTTTCCATAATTATTAAATATCTATAAATAATTATTCTAATTTCTTTATTAATAAGTTAATTATTAATAATATCTAAATAAAATAAAATAATTATTAAATTTATGTAAAAATATCGTAATTTAATTATATTTATTTAATATAATTTTTAAAACTATTTTTATATTTATTTATTAATTATTTCTAATTTTTATAATTTATTTTTAGAAAAAACAATTTCTGTCTGTCGCTAAAGCCCTTCAAAGGATGTAAAAGTGTCACTCAGAGGTGTTCTTGAGTTCGGTAAAGTAGCTTTGGTCGGTCGAGTGACCAGCTTGACCACTAATTAAAAAAATACCGATAATGATTTTTGTTTGGTCAAGAGTCGATGTCAGAGTACTATACAAGAGAGTACAACATGAATCAAACTTTAGGCTTTAACCTACATATAACAAGAAGTTATAGAGGCTCAAAGTCACCGCCGAGTTGTTTCGAGTTTCGGGTAACCTGTAATAAAGAGTCACGGCCAATAACTATTTTTCAGGGTTTCAATATCTTTGATTCTCGCGTATTAGATGTGTGTGTGTTTGTTGTAATATGTAGTATATATATGTGTACATATATATAACATTAATATGAACAAAGCATAACTCTAAGGTCTCTAATTATGTCGGTCAAAGTACAACCAAATGTTGTTTTTCAGAAGGTTTTCTTCGCTTTTCAGGCAACCTAGAAAACTTCGGTCAAGCTTCTGGCCAACGACTTTTCACCATTAATTCCAAAGAATCCTATTAGTTGTTTTTAGCAATTTGAGATCATATATATGTAGTACATATAACAGGTATAGATCTATAACAACACCTTACAAAAAACAACAACCACAAAGCGATTATTAAAGAGTTTGGTCAAAGTAGCTTGCTCGATCGTTTCGAAGTTTTCTCGGTAACCTAGAAAATCGCAATCCGTGAACTGGTCAACCCACTTTGACTACTTATAACTTGAAATCTATGGTTCAAATGAACCTATTTTTTTTTCCAGATTAAAGACCTACTAATGTGCTACAAATACCAAACAATTAATGCATTCAAAACATAAACACATATTGAATCTATAGCCCTAGACATTCTACTGTTAGACTTAGTTTTCAAAATTTCCATTTCTTAAAACACTTATTTAAGGCATCTAGATGTTATGAAAAAACGTGTTCTACCAATCTAACATACTTTCTAACATACTAATACATAATTCTAAACATCTAAACAACAAAACTAACATAGGATCAAAGAGCTAATTATGAACTAGGGTTTTAGACTTTTTCTCGAATGATTTTCGATTCTAGCTTCTCGATGTTGTTGCTGCTAACACCCGTGCTTGATTTGGTAAGTTTATAAGTGTATCTAGGGCTTAGAAATTTTGTGAGTTTGCTCAAATTTCCTAAGGTTCCTATTTATAGAATTCTTCAACTTGGCTTTTTGGTCATTTTTGAGCAACTTGCCTCTACAAATATCTCGATCCGATGACTATTGTCATGCTTGGGAGTTACAAGCATGTCACAATGTAGCCTTCAGTGGACTTGAATGGTGACTCCTAACCTACTTGTGAGCTAGTTAGGTTTGTTTAGTAGCTTAATTATGCCCTAATCCTCACTAATCTTGATTAGGGTTTTGTTTTTAATGATTAGAATGTTAAATGATGTTTATTAGTACCTAATTGAAGTTTACTAACCATGATTAGGTGTTAACATAAGCTAATTAGGTTAACCTAGTTTAGCTAATTAGCGTTAGGTTTATTAATTAGGTTTGTTTTTGCTAATTAGGTTTAGGGTTTGTTAATCTAGGTTGTTAACCTAAATTTCTCACTAATCCTAATACATACAAGCACGACAAAGCTGCTTTTTATCAAAAGTACGCACTAAAGCAACTTATAAAATAATTTTATCAAAAAGTCCGATTACGGAAAAAAATTATTTGAATATTACGAGGTGTCAAGTACGACACGCTTTTCTTTTAAAAAAAATTTATTTGGTCAAATTTGTTAAACAAAGTATATATTAACACATAACACATTCGTAAAATGAGAGAAATTTTATTTATATAATTAATGATTTTATACATACGAAGTCTTATTAGGATGGTGACTAAGACAATCGAGAATAGTAATCAAGTCCAAGCAAACCGAACTAGTTAGACTTAATGAGTGTTTATATAGGTTATAAACACTGATGTGACTATGTGGTAATGTGTCAAGGAGAAATATTGACTGTAAATTATAGTTTTGTGTGTTGTGAAATATTGTGCTAATTGTAAGACCGATATTATGATTATAGGTCTTTCAAATGCAGATAAGTATATTGTGTAGCAGTAATCAACGGAGAAGGCAAGTTTCCTTAACTCAACCTTGAGTTATGTCTGTTCAATTATTATGGTGGTTAATTATTGCTAATTAGACCAAGTCTGAGAATTATTGTTGATTATTCACAGTTAGTGCATATTTATTAATTCAAACTGAAGTAATGATACTGATAATTTACTTAGAGAATAACTGTTATTGGATATTTACATCTGTAGAAGCTATTATTGATAGTACAGATAATTCCTGTTTATTGTCAGATTGCGTTGAGATATGTCTTAGCTAATTATCCTAGCTATGCGAACAATTGTTAGAACTTGATATGTTCGAGAAGAGAATTCAATTATTATTGACAGATCGATGCCAAATATTTCGGCTAGATCAAGAAAGTGTTTAGATATTGAAATCATTGTATTTCGTTGATATAAATCAATCTCTGATTATAAGACTGAGAAGAACAACCTTTATACAAAGGGAACATATTTGGTCGTATATTCGGCCTTTGCGCGCGTGTAAGTATTATGCATAATATAGGGTACAAGGAGTTGGCCGCTCTAAGTACTTACAAAGGGGTATGATTTAATCTGTATGGTTATCTGATACACCTGGGTATATCAAAGTATATCTTTGATAGTTACTCGAGAAGAGAAATTCAAGATCCTTTGTGATCACTCAGCATAAACTCTGGAAAATATTTACATCATGTATTTGGGTATATCAGAGTAAACCTTTGATAGTTACTCGAGAAGATAATTTCAAGATCATTTGTGATCATTCAGCTTAAACTTTGGAGAATACTTCTAACTTATTATTCAATCGAATATCGTAGAAACTTTGAAAGTGTTGTACCCTTTCATTATTGAAATTTTGTGTTGCATAGGTTACGAGAAGATTGGTTAGAGAAGAACAAATTGTTCAGCAATTTCAAAGTTCCCCGAACTTTGGTGTCATTCTATCAAAATAGATAGTCTGTTGTTTTGATTCTTATACATTCATTATATATCTTAACTTGCGGGGGAAATTTGTTGCTCACCCTTGCTAAATAAAACTTTTCAGCTAGGGACGACATGGCAGGAGGTGCTGTGAAGGAAAAAGGAAAAGGCATATTGATAGCGTAGTTATAATGAATATTATTATGTTATGTTTGTAAACCCTTTTTGTATATCTAAAGGGTAAGTTTGCAATGTTAAGGTTAGATGACCTAGGACGAATGTATTAACAATATCTGTTAATGAGATATGTATTACTATTTATACTTATATGGGTAGATAGATGTTATTATATTTTGGATCGTGAGCACCAAACTCGGAGTCGTCGTAACTTGGGATTTGGGGTGTCACAGTTTGGTATCAAAGTCATGAGGTTATAAACCTTAAGTAGGGGGAAAAACCCTAGGATTATAACCATAAACGAGATAGAGAATACTCATCTAGAATACTAAGTGAGGGATTACCGAAGCATATCAATAGTGAGATAGGTTGACACATAGTGTGAGAATTTTGTACTGGTGAAGTACTAATCAAGTTGTTTAACTGACTGTAGGATGTCAGGAGAAGATGAAATGAGTACGGAGATGCCACAGTATTGTCGCACTCAAATGCCGATGTGAGGTGCCAAAGACAAAATGAGTCAGTTGAAGAAGTGGGGAAAGATGAACCTAAGGTTGATCTGGGGAGTGATCATGATGATTATCCCGAGATGTATCTGAGTGGTGATGAGGAGGCGGAGTCCAAAGAAACTAAGGTGGAGAAAGAGAATAAGATTAAAGTTGGAGAGAAAGATCAAGTATCTGCAGAAGTACAAGAACTCCAGAGTAAAGTGTATCTCTTAGAGGAGTTTTGGAAGACAAAAATAGCGTTACACGAAATGATTGAAGAACAGAACGAGTTGAAGGCACAGGTGGAAAGGATGAAGAGTGAAGGTGGTGGATCGTCGGAGGGAACCGTCAAGTAGAAAGGTAAGAATAAGAGAAAGAGGGATCACGACAGTGATAATTCTGAAAATTCAAACCCAAAGAAGAAGCAAGTCTATAGCAAGTGTGGAAAGACTCACGTGGGAGAATGCATGATGTGGAAGAACGTGTGTTTCAACTGTAAGCAGGAAGGACATATTTCTTTACATTATCCCAAGCCAAATATGAGGAAGTGTTTTTTATGTGGGAAAATGGGTCACAGATTCAACAAGTGTCCCAGCAAGAATACTGGTGAAGGGAGTGGACAATAGACAACTTAGATAAAAGCGATAGTATCTTTTGGTAGTAGGTTGTGATTAACGGTTGTAAAATCGAGAATGATGTGTGAACATATGTAAATATATATGTTTATATGAATGAAATCTTTATTTTCTATATGAATATAAGATTAATTTGTGAGTTCTTAAAACTCATACTTTGCGTAAGTTCATGACTCATAATTATATGAAATGACTTAAACCCCTCAGCGAATGGACGTCAATGGTCTGATTAGAATAAGTTCATACACTCATATAATTTTGGAAAGTTCATAGACTCATAAGTGTGGTAAGTTTGACGAACTGGGAATAGCTATGTGTGAATGGAAAATTATAACTTTTTATTTAAAGTTGGAGAATTGCAACTTTTTGTGTAAAGTTGTGTGGGTTAATCCTAATATCTATTTAAAAAGGGATAGTTGAATGTGTTAAGTACTAAATGTACTATGTTCTATTTAAACAAAATGAGATTATATGAGAAATATGTGTTGAATTCTTATTGTATTAAGAATTTGTGTAGAGAAAGAGAATTAATGTAAGATTTTTATTTAAATCGGATCATGCCGCCTAGATGACAGAATCGAAATCAAAAAGAAGAGAAATCAGTGAATAATGAAGGAGGTCAAGCGAACCCGATATAGAATTTTGTGGATATGCTAGCCTAAACTATGGGAAATAGAGCTCCAGTAGCAAGAGCGAGAAATCAGCCAGCCGATAGATTGGCTAACTTCAAAGACTTTAAAGCCATAGGACCACCAGAATTCAAGGGAACCACAGATCCGATTAAAGCTCAAACTTGGGTGAAGGAGATGGAGAAAGCATTCATCATTGCGCGAGTGGCAGAAGAGTAAAAGACAACTTTTGCAACATATCTGATGAAAAGAGAAGCCAATTATTGGTGCGAAACTAATCAAGTGAGAGCTGGTACAGCGGTGGTGACTTGGACAAGATTCAAGGAATTGTTCTTTGAGAACTACTTTTCGTCGAGTATGCAAGCTCGGATGGAAGTCAAGTTTTTGGAACTGAAGTAGGAGAACATGTCGGTGTCTGAATATGCTGCTAAATTCAACGAATTAGCAAGATTTGCACCTCATTAGGTCGATACGAAATTACGGAAGGCGAGAAGGTTTGAGAATGGATTGAAGCCGGGTATATACAACAAAGTAGCCGTATTATAGATAAATACATTCGCGACTTTGTTGGAGAAAGCGTTAATTACTAAAGGAGAGAGCGAAGCTGAATCTCGATTTCATCAAGAGAAGAAGAAGAAGACAAATGATGGAGGAAGCAGTGGTGGTAGTAATTCAAACAAGAGAAAGTGGAGTGAGAATACCCAATCGGGTAACAAGACAGAAAAGAATAAGAAAGGGAGAGAGCCATGTGTGACTTGTGGGAAGAATCATATGGTTCAGAACTGTCCAAAGAGAAATGTGATAAGTGGATTTTATATCCACGAATTGATGTCCATTTCTTACTTAATTGTTGTTAACCTTTTGCTTTCATGTTCATTTTTACTTGTTTATTGTTACTTAATGTATAGGTATGGTGGTGCAGTGTTTGAGCATAAAAGGAGTGCTTTAGTGGTAGTAATGAATCAAGCACGAAGTTTAGTTAAGCCAACTAGCAGAACCCACCCCCGCCGGGGCGGGAATTATTAAGCTACACACCCCCGCCAGGGCGGGGGGTCCAACAATCAGGAGATAGAAGCCTAGCCCGCCAGGGCAGGGGGTCCCAAATTTTGGCACTCCTGGTTTACTTGAAACTCTACTGGAACATGGATTTTAGCATTTGGATTGCATTTGGACTCTAATGGACATGAGACTTTGACAAAAACGTGTGTGTTGGATGTATATGGGGCAACTAACAATAAATTCAAGAATATACAGAGCAATAATCAGAGATTAAGTACAGAAATTCATATAGAGCATTGGAGTGAAGATTTTAAAGACTTTCATATCGATTGCAGATTAAGGCTACGTGAAGGGTGTTCTGCATTATTCTTCTTCTTAGTTTTATATTTGTAATTAAAAAGATGTTATCTTTGATTTATTCAATATTTAATTCATTGATGATGAACTAATTTACTTTTTAGGCTTATTATGGATCTTTAAGTGAAACGATGATTATGTAACTTTGATTTCCAGTTTAATAAGCTATTATCCAGTTTATCTATATTAATTTGAGCTTGAAAATTTATGAATCGCCTGATCAACAGTTCTTTGTGGATTTGTATGAATTCGGGAAAGGAAGCACAAATCTAGACTTTGTTAATATAGCATGTGTTCTTGAATTTTGTGAATGAGCAGAATCTTGATGAATCTTAAGGTATAGATATGCTTGACATCACATGTAATCTGATAGAGAACTTAATCTTAAACCTTCTTTAATTATAATTCACATAGAGATATAGTGAGTTAGTTGATTAAGGTGTTTAACTTGTTTCTATCTAATTTGTGGATTTAAGTTAATACGGTATTAGTGTATCGAGAGGTGGCTAGTGCTACATTCGTGTTCTTGATTAATAAACTGGGATAGTGAATTGAACTGGATTAAAGGTGTAAAAATTAGAGTGAAGCTTAAGGTGAAATCGTAAGTCTAATTCTCCAATAATTGTTTGAAAATTCAATTTTTAATATTTGTGATTTGTTTGTGATTTTATATTTATTAATAATTTAGTTTTTATAATTTTAATCATTGTTTTGGATAGTTTAATAAAATTAAGATTAATAGGAAATTAATAATTATGAGGTTAAAATTTTGACTAAATTGTCTCTATGGGAACGATACTCTACTTATTATTATATTACTTGTTGACCACGTATACTTGCGTGTTGTGCGTAACAAGATTTTACCCAACAAGTTTTTGGCGCCAATGCCGGGGACAAATTTAGTATATATTTTAATATTTTTACAATATTAATTAGTCCAGTTTTACTTAAAAATTTTTATTTTTGTTTTGTTCTTCTTATTTCAGGTTTTTGAAGTGGTTTATGCAAACTCGGTCCAAAAATCCATACTTGCTGCCTTTTGAGGACGACATTGAGAAACGGTTTCAGAGGTTAAGTAAGTGGATCAAGGAAACAAGAGAAGAATTCGAAAACTCTAAAAAAGAAGAGGTAATGGCAGCCGAAGATCAGAAAGAGTTGAGGGATTTTGCTACACCCATGGTGACTGAGCTGCAATCAAGTATCACCAGGCCTGCTATAGTTGTGAACACATTCAAAATCAAGCTTGGAGTGTCGATCCGAATGAACACCTAGTCAGGTTTTTGGAAATTTGTGACACCTTTAGGTATAATGGAGTGTCGGATGATGCGGTGAGACTTCGCTCGTTCCCATTTACCTTACGGGACAAGGTGAAGAGTTGGTTACACTCTCTACCACCGGGATCAATAACTACGTGGGAAGACCTCGCTCAGAAATTCCTTGCTAAATTCTTCCCACCAGCGAAAACTACAAAAATGAGGAATGAGATAACGATGTTTGAACAGCAACATGGGGAGTCACTGTATGAGGCATGGGAAAGATACAAGGAATTGCTTAGGAAGTGCCCACATCATGGATTGCCTAAGTGGTTGAAGATGAATACATTTTACAATGGATTGAACGGAAACCTCAGAACCCGTATTGATGCAGCTTCGGGTGGAGCGTTTATGGCTAAGAGTTATGAGGAGGCCTACGAATTGATTGAGACTATAGAAGCTAATAATTACCAGTGGCCCACGGCAAGAATGACACAAGCAAAGGCAGTTGGAGTGTTAGAAGTAGATGGTGTGACGGCAATACAAGCATAAATTTTAACACTTCCAAAAAAGTTGGATGCTATGATAGGGGTACAGGCACAACAAGTACAACAAGTGGCAATTATTTGTGAATTGTGCATGGGAGAGCATCATACAGATAAATGTGCAATTAATCCAGCATCAGTGTAATTTGTGGGCACCTATAACAGAATTCCACAGAATACATACCAAAATGCTTACAATCAAAGAAATATGAATAATCCAAACTTTTCATGGAGTAATAATCAGCATCAACAAGGTCCATGACCATCATATCCCCCAAGATTTCAGAATCATCAACAACCATCTCAATATCAAGAGAGGAAATCAGATTTAGAGGAGTTGGTGACAAAGTACATAACAAGCAATGAGGTGGCTATGAAAAATCAAGCAATGACAATGAAATCATAAGAGATGGCCATCAAGAATCTAGAGAATCAGATGGGACAAATTGTATTAGCGTTGAACAATAGACCAAAAGGGACTCTACTAAGTGATACCGAAAGAAATCTGAAGGGTAATCACGAGCAATGTCAAGCCATTATGTTGAGAAGTGGAAAACAGCTTGAGGGTCAAGAAAACAAAAATTCGGCTACAAAGGAGGTTGACACGGATAGAGAAAATACAGCGGTTGAGGTCAAGCAGGGGGAAAAAAATAAGTGGAGAAGAGCAAACCAGTTAATGAACCAGTTGTCTATCCTCCCCCACCGTTTTAGCAAAGAGTTCAAAAAACAGAAGCTAGACAAATAGTTTGCAAAATTTTTGGAAGTTTTTAAGAAACTTCAGATTAACATCCCATTTGCAATAATCCCTTGAGTAGATGCCTAGTTATGCAAAATTCATGAAAGGGATTTTGTACAGGAAAAAGAAGTTGGAAGACTTCGAGACAATGGCATTAACAGAGGAGTGTAGTACGGTGTTACAGCGAAAGTTACCACCAAAGTTGAAAGACCCGGGGAGTTTCACTATTCCATGCACGATTGGGAATATGGCGTTCAACAAATGTTTATGTGATTTGGGAGCGAGTGTGAACCTTATGCCGTTATCAATTTATAAAGAATTGGGTTTGCGCACGCCTAAGTCTACAAACATCTCATTGCAGTTGGAGGATAGGTCAGTCACATATCCAAGAGGCATTGTAGAGGACATATTTGTTCAGGTTGATAAGTTTATATTCCCCGCAGATTTTATTATTCTTGATTTTGAGGAGGATAAGAACATTCCGATTATCCTAGGGAGACCTTTCTTAGCCACGGGCAGGACACTCATCAACGTACAAAATGGTGAACTTACTATGAGGGTCCAAGATCAAGAAATAAAATTTGACGTGTTTAAGGCCTTGAAATTCCCTACGGATGAAGAAGAATATTTTATGATGGATATCATTGACCAAATAATCAACAAAGACATGAACAAGAGTTTGGTTAATGATCCATTGGAAACGACATTATTGGGGGATGAAGAGTTCGATGATCCAAAATTTGTGGACTATTTGTAGATGCTAGACTCCCTGCCATGAGTTAGCAGATTTAAAACACCCTTTGAATCATTGCACACGGAGGATAAAGCCACAACAAGGATAAAACCGTCATTGGAGGAGCCACCGACTCTTGAACTTAAGACACTTCTTAAACACCTCAGGTATGCATATTTAGGCAATTCTAATTCTTTACCTGTTATTATTTCTGTTGCACTTAACGAATTACAGGAAGAAAAATTGCTGAGAGTGCTGAGGGACCACAAATCGGCTATAGGGTGGACAATCGCGGATATCAAGGGAATCAGCCCATCCTTTTGCATGCACAAAATTCTGATGGGAGATGATGCAAAATCGACAATGGAACAACAAAGACGGCTCAACCCTATCATGAAAGAAGTAGTGAAAAAGGAAATACTGAAATAGTTGGATGCGGGTATCATTTACCCAATTTCAGATAGTAAGTGGGTTAGTCCAGTGCAATGTGTGCCGAAAAAGGGAGGAATGACCGTGGTTCAGAATGATGACAATGAGTCGATTCCGACAAATGACAAAATGGATCGTTTAGAGGTTTATATGGACTATGTGAAATTGAATAAGGCAACCCACAAAGATCACTTTCCTTTGCCCTTTATCGATCAAATGTTGGACAGATTGGCGGGACATGAGTACTACTGCTTATTGGATGGATACTCGAGTTATAATCAGATCGTCATCGCTCCTGAGGATCAAGAGAAGAATATGTTTATGTGCCCATACGACATAGTCGCATTCAGGAGAATGTCATTCGGTTTGTGTAATGCACCCACTACCTTCCAGCTGTGTATGATGGCCATCTTCTCAGATATGGTGGAGAAGAATGTGGAAGTCTTCATGAACGACTTCTCTGTCTATGGGGATGACTTTGATGCGTGTTTGGAAAATTTGGTAATGGTCTTACAAAGATGCACCGACACGAATTTGGTCCTTAACTGGGAAAAGTGCCACTTTATGGTGGAAGAAGGTATAATTTTGGGGCACAAAGTCTCGGCTCAAGGATTGGACGTTGATAAAGCTAAGCTGGAAACAATTGAGAAACAGCCTCCACCGAGTTCAATTAAGGGAATTAGAAGTTTTCTGGGACATGTTGGGTTCTACAGGAATTCATAAAGGACTTCTCTAAAATTGCAAAACCTTTGTGCAATCTTTTAGTGAAGGATTCGGTTTTCAAGTTTGATGAAGAGTGTAAATTGTCGTTCAAGTTGTTGAAGAAGAAATTGACTACAGCCCCCGTAATCGTCGCGCCGGATTGGACAATGCCCTTTTAGTTAATGTGTGATGCAAGCGAGTATGCGGTTGGGGCTATTTTGGGTCAACGTCGAGAGAAAGTATTTCACGCAATATATTATGCAAGTAAGACACTAACGGAGACTCAAATGAATTACACAACTACGAAAAAGGAATTACTTGTAGTGGTGTATGCATTCGATAAATTTTGGGTATACTTGATCCGGACTAAAGTAGTAGTTTATACAGATCACTCGGCCATTCGGTACTTAATTGCGGAAAAAGATGCTAAGCCATGCCTTATCAGATGGATTCTCCTTTTACAAGAGTTTGATTTAGAAATAAAGGATAGAAAGGGGACGGAGAACCAAGTCGCCGATCATTTGTCTAGGCTAGAAAATTAAGATAAACAAAAAGAGGACAAGTGTGTAATCAACGAGTCATTCCCGGATGAGCAATTATTTGGGATAAATTCAGAATTTCCATAGTACGTGGACTATGCAAATTATCTAGTGAGCAACGTTCTTCCTCCTGATCTTATAAGATAACAGAAAAAGAAGTTTCTTCATGAAGTTAAATGGTATATGTGGGATGAGCCTTACTTATTCAAATAGTGCGCCGACAAGATAATCAAAAGATGCATGCCCTACAGTGAAGTGAAGAACATCCTGTATGAGTTTTACTCATTTGCGTATGGGGGACATTACGGTAGTGAATAAACAACGGCCAAGGTGCTTCAAGCCGGATTTTATTGGCCTACATTATTCAAGGACGCCCACCAGTTTATTAAAACATGGGATAAATGCCAAAGGGTGGGTAACATTTCAAAAACGAATGAGATGCCACTACAAACAATTCTAGAAGTTAAGATTTTCGATGTGTGGGGCATAGACTTCATGGGGCCATTCCCTTCGTCACTTAACAATCAGTACATTTTGCTTTCATAGAGATTACGCCTCAAAGTGGGTCAAGCCACAAAGACTCCCAACTAACGATGCCAAAGTGGTTCTCAAATTCTTGCAGAAGAACATTTTTACAAGATTTGGCATGCCAAGAGCTATTATAAGTGATGAAGGTAGTCACTTCTGTAACAAATCGTTTACAGCTCTATTGGCAAAGTATGGGGTCAACCATAAGGTAGCTAAAACTTATCATCCCCAAACAAGTGGGCAAGCTGAGGTCTCGAATAAGGAAGTAAAGAGAATCTTGGAAAAAGTGGTAAACCCAAATCAAAAGGATTGGTTGCTCAGGTTGGATGATGCACTATGGGCCTACCGGACTGTGTATAAAACACCGATTGGTATGTAACCATATCAACTACTATACGGAAAGACTTGTCACTTACCTATCGAGTTACAACACAAGGCTTACTGGGCGATTCAAAAACTTAATTTTGATCAAGCAGCTGTGGGGGGAAAAGCGACTACTGCAATTAAACGAGCTCAACGAATTTCGACTTCAAGCCTACAAGAACTCTAAGCTATACAAGGAAAAAGTCAAGAGATGGCACGACCAAAAAATCATACAAAGAACATTTGAGCCGGGGCAATCAGTCCTATTATTCAACTCACGGTTGAGATTGTTCCCAGGCAAGCTTAAGTCAAGATGGTCGGGACCATTCACCATCAAAAGAGTTTTATCTCATTGCATCGTTGAACTCTACATTCAGAATCCATTAGAAACTTTCATAGTCAATAGTCAACGATTAAAGCACTATTGGGGTGGCGAGTCAAACACAGATATCATCGCCATCACATTATCTGACGTACCATGAACATGAAGTAGTAAGGCTGAATGACTTAAAATCAAGCGCTAATTGGGAGGCAACCCAATCATACTTTTATTTTTCTTATTTTCAATCATAACTATTAGATTATAGTTTAGCATAATTAGTAATTTATAATAAGTTCATTAAGTAGTTATTATATTGTATGAGTATTGTTAATCTCTCAACCATGCTCAAATTGATCAACAATCTAATAACTTTTATATTTCATTGCTTGTAGGATGGGAAAATGTACATTAAGTGGCATAACATGAAAAAAAGAAGAGAAAATGGGTCAGTTTGCAGAGTGTATGCCCACTGGGGTGGGGGTTCCCCAAGTCTAATAGAAGTTAGAATGCCCGCCGGGGCGAGCCCTTATAGCCTTGCACCCCCCGCCAAGGTGAGGGTCTCCCACATCAACTAATCAGATCGCATGCCACGGGCTGCTTTCTAAGCGTGTTACCACACTATCGGGTAGGGTCCTAGAGTTCAACAGACAGGTTCAAATCAGTTACTCCTTCACAACCCATTTCCCCTCCTCATCATTACACACGAACACTTCCTCAATTGTTCTTCACATAAACTACAAACTCCCATCAATTCTCTCCCATGTTCTAGCAACTTCAATTCCATCTCCTAACCACTCCAATCCACTACACCATTACTTCACCCCCACCACCTTACACCACAACACCATCTCTTTATATATATATTCATACCCTAACAACCCTTCAACTACATATCACAATGCTAAGAATTAGGGCTTTCAGTGCATCAAGTGTAAAACAACTACAACTAAGTACTTTGTGTTCCAATTCCTCACCTCCAAGTTCCATAATAGATCAAAGTTTTAAGTTTTGTGGAGGTTAAATCATTGTGCACACCAAGTGTTCGACAGTTTGTGTGAACCAAGTTTGGGGGGAGATATTGTTGTCTAGGCTTCCGAAAATCAATGGCTTCGCAACCCACATCAAAACAACAAAGGGGAGAAAGTTCATGGCCAGCACAGCCGACACAGACCTTTGATTGCCGTAAATTTGTAAGTGCCACCGCCGTCGACCGATATGACTACACGGTGACGAAAGCTCTTACACCAGAGCAGGATTTGGCACCGGATCATGTCGACAGTGAAATGATGCAACAAATTTATCAGAAAGGCTGGAACAAATTCACCGAGGAACCTGAGCCCACCGTTGTCAACATAGTCAAGGAGTTTTATGCGAATGCCGAGGACAAAGCCTCTTTCAATGCTTATGTGTGGGGTCGATTAGTCCCATTCAGTGCAGATGCC
This sequence comes from Panax quinquefolius, assembly GCA_020205615.1. Classification (NCBI taxonomy): domain Eukaryota; kingdom Viridiplantae; phylum Streptophyta; class Magnoliopsida; order Apiales; family Araliaceae; genus Panax; species Panax quinquefolius. The sequence goes on from CM035157.1 coordinate 65,963,814, forward strand.
ATCAACACTTATTATTAGTTACGAGTACCTCGACAGTACCAATATGCTCACATACACATTTTTTTTTTCCAGATTATGAGGCGATAATCAAAGAAATGACTAAGCCGGGAACAACATGGATCAAAGGTCGGAAGGGAGGCATGGTTTTTCATAGCAAGGATCTAAGTCGGTATGGTAAGATTTGGTATGCTTTCTTATGTGCAAAATTGTATCCGTCCCAACACACATCGGGCGTGACCAAGGAGAAGGCACTACTGCTATACGCGATTGTGTAAGATTTCATCATTGATGTCGGGGCCATAATCTATTTTTCCATTCGTCGATGCTTACGAGGAAACTTTTTAGGCGGCTTGCTACACCCATCACTCATATGTGGGCTGTGTCGCCAAGTGGGTGTTAGATGGTCTGATGATGAACCCACTCAGATGTCGCTTCAGTTACTAGATTCCAAAATTATAGTGCGATATTCGGTGTGGGCCGAAGGTGATTCCCATCCTCGAGGTCTGGGTTTTATTTTTCCATCTGCTTCGGAGGACGAAGTTGATGCTGCAGACACCTCGGAGGATGAGGATGCAACTATGGGAGATCAAGGAACAGAGCAGGTACCACAGTCCTAGGCAATATCTAGTCCTCAGTTCATAAATTTCCAGTGCCAAGTATATGAACACAACAAGCAATCACGGCAAGAGATGAGGCAGTTCGCTGCTAGGCAGGACCATATGTTCGGGGAAATGAACCTCTCATTCGCTTCATTGAACACGACGCTACAAAGTTTCAATCCAGCTACCCAATTTCTATACCAGCAGCCCATGCCAATGCCAAGGTTTCCACCGAGTGACTTTGAGGAAGAAGAACATCACACACCACCACCCTAGGCTTGAAGAATTATAGGGAAGTCCTCATGTTTTTATTGCTAAATTCTTACAATGAGGGCATTGCAATTGTTAAGTTTGGGGGATTTACATTCATGTTTGCATTCATGTTGCATATTGAAGTTCATTTAGCTAGGATTGCATAGTAGTTTGTTATTATATTTAGGTTGATCAATTATTGCATATTTATGTAGTCATGCATATACATAGTAGCTTAGGTTATTTTTGTTATTGCTGCATTTTGTTATGTTATGTTTGACATATATTAAAAAAAATTAGTTAAATATTGTGTTTGCATATGTCCAACAGTATTGTAGTTCATGTTATTTTGGGCCAATGATGAGATTGAACTTAAGTCGATAATACAACATTGATTATTAGAACCTTGATGTGGTTTTGAATTATGACTCGGATCTTATTCTTGTTTGAAACTGGTATAAAAAGGGTAGCACGTAATAATGTCGATGTTGACTGATTAGTTTAAATTGATACATAATTAGTTTCCAAAGGATAATGCTAGTATAAATCATAGAAGGACGAAAATAGGCAATAAAGACGATGAATTAGTCCATAACTTAAGTTTGGGGGAAAAAAGGTAGGGTATATAAGCTTCAGAAAAAAAAGAAAATAATATCTAGTTGAGTCTTGTGGTGGGTTAAAATACTCCCCATAAACACGAGCGTGAGATGGAGCATAAAACGCACTCACCAACCATCTATCTAAAAAAATATATGAAGAAAAGACGAGAATTAAGAGCAAAGAGCCCCCGTCAATGAAAAAAAAAAAGAGAAAGCATGAATACACTATATCAGTAATAATAGTTTAAGATTTGAGGATTAGTTTTGATGATTAAGAATTGTAGTGTTTGCTTGCTTTCCCTGATGCTGGTGGAATATTTTTGATTTTGTGATACTGTTGGATTCATAATCATATAGATTAGATACATTACATCTCATTACATTGCATTGCATAGCATGTAGTTTGTTTTGTGCTCGAGGACTAGCACGATTTAAGTTTGGGTGATTTTGATAAGTGGGTTTTATATCCATGAATTGATGTCCATTTCTTGCTTAATTGTTGTTAACTTCTTGCTTTTATGTTCATTTTTAATTTTTTATTGTTATTTAATGTGTAGGTATGGTGGTGCGGTGTTTGAGCATAAAAAGAGTGCTTAGTGGTAGCAATGAATCAAGCATGAAGTTCAGTCAACCCAACTAGAAGAACCCACCCCCGCCGAGGCGGGCATTATTAAGCTACACACCCCCGCCGGGGTGGGGGGTCCAACAATCAGGAGGCCGAAGCTTAACCCGTCGGGGTGGGACTTTTCCAAGCATATACCCCCACCGGGGTGGGGGGTCCCTAATTCTGGCACTCCTGGTTTACTTGAAACTCTGTTGGAACATGGATTTTAGCATTTGGATTGCATTTGGACTCTAATGGACATGGAACTTCAACAAAAATGTGTGTGTTGGATGTATATGGGGCAACTAACAACAAATTCTAGAATATACAGAGCAATAATCAGAGATTGAGTACAAAAATTCATATAGAGCATTGTAGTGAAGATTTTGAAGACTTTCATATCGATTGCAGATTAAGGCTACGTGAAGGGTGTTCTACATTATTCTTCTTCTTAGTTTTATATTTTTAATTGAAAAGATGTATCTTTGATTTATTCAGTATTTAATTCATTGATGATGAACTAATTTACTTTTTATGCTTATGATGGATCTTTAAGTGAAACGATGATTATTTAACTTTGATTTCCAGTTTAATAAGCTATTATCCAGTCTATCTATATTAATTTGAGCTTGAATTTATGAATTGCCTGATCAACAGTTCTTTATGGATTTGTATTAATTCGAGAGAGGAAGTACGAATCTAGACTTAGTTAATATAGCACGTGTTCTAGAATTTTATGAATGAGCAGAATCTTGATGAATGTTAAGGTAGATATATGCTTGACATCGCATGTAATCTAATAGAGAACTTAATCTTAAACCTTCTTTAATTACAATTCACATAGAGATATAGTGAGTTAGTTGATTAAGGTGTTTAACTTATTTCTATCTAATTTGTGGATTTAAGTTAATAAGGTATTAGTGCATCGAGAGGTGGCTAGTGCTACATTCGTGTTCTTGATTAATAAATTGGAATAGTGAATTGAACTGGAGTAAAGTTGTAAAAATCAGAGTGAAATTTAAGGTGAAATCGTAAGTCAAATACTCCAATAGTTGTTTGAAAATTAAGTTTTTAATATTTGTGATTGGTTTGTGATTTTATATTTATTAATAATTTAGTTTTTATAATTTTAATCATTGTTTTAGATAGTTTAATAAAATTAGGATTAATAGGAAATTGATAATTGTGAGGTTAAAATTTTGACTAAATTGTCTCTATGGGAACGATACTCTACTTATTATTATATTACTTGTTGACCACGTATACTTACGCGTGTTGTTGTAATTAGATTTTACTTGTTGGGTAAAATATAATTACACACAACACGCAAGTATACGTGGTCAACAAGTAATACAGTTAAAGTAGAGTATCGTGAAAGTATTATGCATACAAGCCAATCATGTATGATGATAAAGCATATACTGTGTAATCAATCTTATTTATTTATTAATAAAAGAATTATTTATTAAAGGCATTTATTATCTACATGGTGCTATTTTAATAATATGTGATAAACCCATAGTTTTAAGCAATGCTTTTAGAATCATGATAAGATCATGATAATGAGATCTAAATTCTTAGATAGCTTAAAACTAAAATGTTCCCAATCAATGGATTACTAAAAAGAGGATTAATGAATCCGGATAGATTGGTACGTACGTTGTTTGCTCATTGGATGAGGATGATTGATCTCATGATCATTTGTGTGGAGACACTAAAGCAAGTATGTAGGTGCTTATTAGAGAATAAGTTCACTGAACGTGACTCGCTAAGGAATACCTAATGGAGTTTTACTTACCTGTCAATAGGAATTCCTTTAGTGATAGTAGTACAAATGATCCTTAGACTTGAGATCATCATAGTATCTTATATATAATGAATTACACTTTGACTTATTCCTTAAGACTCTTAGAGTATATCAAAGGGTATGCTTGGGTGTAATAAGTTATATATGAAGATAATGAATGATCAATAAAGAATCTACCACTTCTAGTAAAAAAGGGAAATGTCCTATGTGATTCGATAAATGACAACCCGAGTGAATCTTTGGCGAGGTGGAATGAAATTAGAAAGTAGTTTCTAATTTGCATTCATTAGAGTTGTGCATTTAGGAATCGAAATACATATAATTAAATAAAATAAGACTTGATAGTAATTCCATGTCTTATATTTAATTGGGACATCAGTATGGTGGAAGGATTGAATTGCACGGTAAATTATTTACTCAAAGGTTCTTTTATGATTAATGTTGAAATCTATATTATCTAGAAAGTCGTTGATCGCTAGGGGGAGGCTTATCCCTATCAGAGAATAAATATTATTTATTTAAATAAACTATTTGTTTAATTTATTTATTTAAATGAGATTAGAATTGTTCTAATTGATTTATTCACAACCTGCTTAATATGGAGAACCTAAAGGGTCACACCATAAAAGGAAGAATAATTATTTAAGAAGTTAATGGTATAATTGTAATAATATATTTATATATTTAATTTAATCTATGGTCATAGAATAAATTAAATAGCTTAATATTTATTATTTAATATTTTAGAAATATGAAATATAAATTAATAAGAGGAGTCTTATTAATATTATTACAATTATTATTATTTTAATTTCTAAAAAGGTTTAAGAATTAATTTAATATAAGTACTCTCATTTATTCCTAATTGGATTAGGAAGGAAAATTAGTTAAAGGAGTTTAATTAATTACCCCTAATAGGATTAGGGAGCCCATTTAATTAAAAGAGTTTAATTAAATAAATAATACCTTATTTTAATTAAAATAGGGTTACATGATATCTTTATAAGAGGAGTCTTATATCAGATATCTAATATATGTAATTCCTAGAGTTGGAGAGTACGCCTTTTTTTCTATACAGATAGGAAAAACTAGGGTTTGAGCCAATACCCCTTTCTTCTTGAAAATTCTTCTTCCTTGGTGGATCACCTCTAGAGACCATACACTTGGGTGGCTTACATCGATCAAAGGAAGGAATCTACCCGGAGATTCAAGGAGATCGCGGAGAAGTAGGAGGTGAACTTGTACCTGAGGAAGCTCGTTTCTACAAGGGTATGATTTCATAATTTCTTATTCTTCGTTTAATTAATAATATGCATAAAGGATGATCCGGGTAATTGGTTTGTGAAAAAAATTTTAAAATCTGATTTTATTTCGCTTCCGCTAATTTTTCAATTTGATTGCTACTTTGATTTTCACATAACCTAACATATCGTTCCCACGAGGAATTAGTTAACAAGAATTACCAAGTACTAACCTATAACATATTTAATCTTATTTAAATGAATGAATTTCAAATTATATAATTAAACTACTATTAAATTCCACTAGTTAAATTAAGATTACGGAGATTTAAGATCACAACTTCACTTATTGCTTCATTTAAGTTAACACACTTCTCATCAATTATTCTCTATCATAAATTGTTAATCAAGAACACTAAAGTAGATAAAACCACCTCTCGGTGCATAATACCCATACTCACTTAAATCCACATATGATTGAATTAAGCAAGACTCCCTAATTAACTAATCCACTATATCTCTATGTGAATTACAATTAGAAAGGATTTAAAGCACAAGTTCTCTATAAGATTATATATGGCATAAAGGCATATCTCTATCCTAAACACGAATCATGAATTCCATCTATGTAGAAATCACAAACACATGCTATCATAATCAGATCTAAATCTAAACTTCATCTCTCGAGTTCATATAGATTATCACAGTAATTGATGGCTAATCAATTAAACAATTAAGTCCAAATCACAATATACAATCTTCACAATAGAACATAATAATTGATAGCGAAGTATATTAAAATAAACTACACAATAAGATCCATTGTAATCTCAAACAAAGAATTCGTTCATTGAGTTAAAACTAAGAATCTACACTTGAATACACATTACAAGATACGAATAAGATTAAGGAAAAGAAGTGAATCATTGTTTGCAAATTTCGTCCTCCTGTCTTCGCTTCTTGATCTTGATCTCCAATGGCTTCCAAGTGCTTCAATATCCAAATCTCATAAAAACTAGTGTTTTCTCCTATTATACTCTAATCTAATCTAATGGAATCCTCTCGTTTTCTTCTAATCTATGTGATTCTCCTCATTTTATATGTCTTTTTATATGTCTTTAAGTCCTCTTGGAAGTCCTTGAGTCAATTGGATCGAAACAATCCTTCTCCAACTTAAATTCGGACAAAAAATGACTTTTTTCATACAGTATTCATACCCATACGGGTTATAAGGGTAAAGGCCCATTTTAACGGGGTCCCTTATTGTTGTGCGTAATTAGTTATAACAGTCTTAGATTTGGTGATTGATTCGGAAATTATTGATTTGTTTTGATATGATGTATTATCACGTTTACTTGATTTCTCTAAGGCTGGTTGAATACACTTGTTTCTGTCATTACTGTTGGAATCGTAGGCATGTAGATTAGTTACATTGCATTGCATTGTTGTTTTGTGTTTTTTCTTGAGGACAAGCAACTATTTAAGTTTGGGGGTATTTGATAAATAGGTTTTATACCTACTTATCCTGTATCTATTACTTGAATTACTTGCTTAAACCTATGTTTCTTAGTTAATTTTCATACATTTTATGTTATTTTATAGGTTATGACATAACATTGACATGAAGAAGCAAGGAAAAGCAATTCGGACATCTTTTGGACTAAAATATGCAAGCAAATTCAAGAATGGAAGATTGCAGGGATTTTAACACCAAGTTAGTTGCATGTTCTTGGCTTGGAACTTGGATTATACTGTAGAGCTTCTTCTTATCTTTCCAAAACATCTTGAATCATCCCAATCGGAGTTCGGATGCGAGAGTTATGGCTTTTTTATCAACGAAGATCAAAGCTAAGAGTTCTCATGCTTGCAATTTATAGTGCATCTAATTCAATCTCGATTTCGATCTTGTTTTGGAAAGAATTTCTAAATTCTCAAAGAATGAAAGTTTGAAAGCTTGTCGATAGATTCGATTTGATAGGTGGCAGGCCCTGTAACTCCTTCCGGATCAAAAGTTATGACCATTTTACCAGAGGACACTGCAATAGAAAAGTTACCCCCGCCGGGCGGGCTTGCCCTTCACAAAATGCTTTCCGGGCGGGCATACCAGCTGCAAAACAGTAAGGACCCCCATCGAGGCCGACCCTTTTAGCCTTATAACCCCCGCTGGGGCGGGGGTACGCGTAGAAAAGTCATTTTTTATCCGAATTTTAGTCCAAGAAGGATTGTTTCGATCCGATTGACTCAAGGACTTCCAAGAGGACTTAAAGACATATAAAGAGACATATAAAAGGAGGAGAATCACTTAGATTAGAAGAGGGAGAGAGCATTCCATTAGATTAGATTAGAGTATAATAGGAGAAAACACTAGTTTTTACGAGATTTGGAGATTGAAGCGACTTGAAGACCATTGAAGATTCAAAGTAGGAGCAAGGAGAGAGCATCAAATCTATAGACAATAGATTCTATCTTCTCATCTTCTTTTATTCTTATCTTTTAATGTGTATTCAAGTGTGGATTCTTAGTTTTAATTCAATGAACTAATTCTTTGTTTAAGATTAAAATGGATCTTATTGTGTAGTTTATTTTAATATACTTCGCTATCAATTATTATGCTCTATTGTGAGGATTGCCTATTGTGATTTGGACTTAATTGTTTAATTGATTGGCCATCAATTACCGTGATAATATATATGAACTCGAGAGATGAAGTTTAGATTTAGATCTGATCATGATAGCATGTGTTTGTGATTTCTACATAGATGGAATTCATGATTTATGTTTAGGATAGAGATATGCCTTTACGCCATATGTAATCTTATAGAGAACTTGTGCTTTAAATCATTTCTAATTGTAATTCACATAGAGATATATTGGATTAGTTAATTAGTGTGTCTTGCTTAATTCTATCATCTGTGGATTTAAGTGAGTATGGGTATTATGCATCGAGAGGTGGTTTTATCTACTTTAGTGTTCTTGATTAACAATTCAGGATAGAGAATAATTGATGAGAAGTGTGTTAACTTAAATGAAGCAATAAGTGAAGTTGTGATCTTAAATATCCGTAATCTTAATTTAACTAGTGGAATTTAATAGTAGTTTAATTATATAATCTAAAATTCATTCGTTTAAATAAGATTAAATTGGTTTTAGGTTAGTACTTGGTAATTTTTGTTAACTAATTCCTCGTGGGAACGATACTCTACTTTCACTGTATTACTTGTTGACCACGTATACTTTCGTGTTGTGCGTAATTAGATTTTACCCGACAAGTTTTTGGCGCCGTTGCCAAAAACTACACGCACCCCCCCACCGGGGAATTAAATTAATATATTTTTGCCAATATTAGCTTCAATCAAATTAGTCTTAATTTAAACATTTTTTTTCTTTTTTATTTTATTTTATTATCTTCTTATTTTTCACTCGTTTCAGGTACCATGGCTGGATTCAATTATTAAAGGCCATATTTGAGTATGACTCAACCAAGGGGAGCGGGGATTGATGGACTCAATGTATTTTTAGCATTATCAGCACAACTTGAGACACTTTCGAGGAGGTTGGACGTTGTCATGTTTCAACGTAATCAAAGGATAGCGCTTACTTTGCAATTATCAGGCCGGCAATCACCCGAGTAATCAATGCACCATTAGTCTTGGGGCTATTTGATAATATGGTGGTAACTACCTCAACAACTATTCTTATCCCGCTTATCATCAAGTTTGGGGGTATCACCCGGATTCTTCATGGAGCTATAATTATCAAGATCAATACTCTACTCCAAATCCAATATACACGTCAGAATTCTCATATCAATCTCCATTAAAAGAAGAAAAGTCAAAGTTGGAGGAATTACTGTCAAAGGTCATAGCAAACCAAGAGGAGATGATGATGAGTTAAGAAATATCGAGCCACAATTTTCTGCACCAGATGGAACAACTCATCACCACTTCAACTCATGGTCCTCAACACATGGATTCCAAAATTGAGACAGATAATTCGAGATTGGAGGAATTGTTGTCCATGTTCATAACATCAAATGAGGAGAGAAGGATTAATCAAGAGAAGTCAATTCAGAATCTTCAGAATAAGATAAATCAAATGACCAAAGCCGTAAGCAACCTTCCTCCAAACACTTGGCTTTATGACATGGATGATGAAATTGACGGAGAACCCGAACCAAATCTGTGACTGGATGAGCCACAAGATATCGAAAGTGTGGAGATAATTGGGGATAATGAAATAGAGGTCAACGAAGATCTACATGGGTCTCCACCAAAGATCAAAGATTCAGTCACATTTGTAAAATCATGCCCACTTGATAGTCATGTCATCGACGAAGCTCTTGATGACATAAGAGCGAGTACAATTTTGAATCCATGGTGGGATGAGAAAGAGAAGATAGACGAAGAGCCCATTGTGTGTGACAAGCTTCCATGCCCTAAAGTTATCACATACACAATGGAGAAAACACCTAGCTGTGGGGCATTCTTGATTGAGATCATACCAAATCAGAGCATGCTAGGTGACTTTGATTCATTGGCCATCACAAATGGGAACCTACCAAAAGCTATATTATTTTCGATTGATGGAGGGTTCCTCAATTATCGAAGAGGAATTGATAGCGCTGACTGCATAAAGTCAAATTCGAAAGACAATGAATTCAAACGCTAACCGGGAGGCAAATTTGAATTTTTTATATTTATATGCTTTACTAGTTTATTTAGTAGATAAGAATTAACTTGCTTATTAAGTTCTCTTACCAATCCAAGTGCTATTCTAATCCATGTTGTATCTCTTAATTGCAGGTATTGGAGGTTCAATGGACATGCAAAAGATTATGAAAAGTTTATTCAAGTCTAATTCAAGTGTGGTGCCCAATTTATTCCATGTGCCTAATCTATTCTCCAAACTTAGCGAACATGGAGGAAGATTGCTATATTTTTAGGGAAGTCCTCTGCTTTAGTTTTTTCTATTTCAGCCATTGAGGACAATGTCTAGTTTAAGTTTGGGGGAATTTTAGTGTCATATTGCATATAGTTAATTATTTACATTATAGTTCATATAGTTACATTTAGTTTTTGCATTCAGTTTTTTAAAATAAAAATAAAATGAAAAATTTAAAATTTTCAAAAATAGTAGTTACTTTACTATGTTTATATAGCATTTAGTACATCTTGCATGAGTCCAGTTGTTTGATATTTACTGTTTGTTTTGGCTAATGATGAGATTGGAATTGGGTAGACAAGTATAGTACTGACTATTAGAGCTTTGATGTGATTTCTTGTTAGGAATTGAGTCTTTTTCTGTTTGAAACTTGTATAATAAGGATAACATAGTAAAAAAAACCTGTGATTAATTGAGTTTAAATTGATACATAATGGGACTCTAAAGGATAATGCTAGTTTGAATGAAAGAATGACAAGAATAAGTAGTGATGGCTAAAGTTAGACAAGAACCTAAGTTTGAGGGAATATTTGGGGTATATAAGCTATATAAAAAAAAGAAAAAAAAAAGAAAAAAAGAAAAAAGTATGAATAAACACCATGGCGTGCTTGTTTAGTTTTGTGGCCTTTGTTACTTGAGTAAGTAATCCCGAGGGGATTGTCTTTACACCTAGCACCCTAACACCCTAAGGTCTTAATGGTCTGGGAGTCGTTGGTCGAAAGCTCATTAAGGTAGCATTGAAGCCTAAGGGAATAATACATTGCATAGCTATGTGTATATAAACAAAAAAAATGAATAAAACGGGAAATAAGAGCAAAAAGCCCACGTAAATGAAAAATAAAGCATAAATATCCCATGTTGATCCTCGATATTGGTAATTCTTTGATTTTAGTTGGATCTAGCTTGTTTTTGGATTTCTTCAGTTTACACTGTATGATGCCTTCGAAGAGACTTGTTATGTGTTAAATTTGATTTTATATCAGTTAACATTGTTGTGGAGCACACACGCACTATATTAGTTATAATAGTCTAAGATTTGATGATTGATTGGGAAATTATTGATTTGTTTTGATATGATGTATTATCATGTTTACTTGATTTCTAAGGCCTCATTGAATATACTTTTTCTATCATTCATTACCGGATTCGTAGGCATGTAGATTAGTTGCATTGCATAACATTGTTGTTTTGTGTTTTTGCTTGAGGACAAGCAACGGTTTAAGTTTGGGGGTATTTGATAAGTAGCTTTTATACATACTTATCCAGTATCTATTACTTGAATTAGTTGCTTAAACCTATGTTTCTTAGTTACTTTTCATACATTCTATGTTATTTTGTAGGCTATGACATAACATTGGCATGAAGAAGCAAGGAAAAGGAATTCGGACATCTTTTGGACTAAAATATGCAAGCAAATACAAGAATGGAAGATTGCAGGGCTTTTAACACTAAGTTGGATGCATGTTCTTGTCTTGAACTTGGATTATACTTTAGATCTTCTTCTTAGCTTTCCAGAACATCTTGAATAATCCCAATCAGAGTTCGAATGCGAGAGTTATGGCCTTTTTATCAACGAAGATCAAAGCTAAGAGTTCTCATGCTTGCAATTTACACAACATCTACTTTAAGCTCGATTTCAATCTTGTTCCATCCAGAATTTCTAAATTCTCAAAGAATGACAGCTGTAGAGCTCGTCGATAGATTAGATTTGATAGGTGGAAGGCCCTGTAACTCCTCTTGGATCAAAAGTTATGGCCATTTTACCAGAGGACACTGCAGTAGAAAAGTGACTTCCCGTCAAAGGGCAGGGCTTCCTTCACAAAATGCCCACGTGCGGCATACCACCACTGCAAAATAGTAAGGACTTCAGGGACGGGCCTTTTTAGCTATATATAACTTCACCGGGTGGGGGTACGCATAAAAAAGTCATTTTTTGTCCGAATTTGAGTCCAAGAAGGATTGTTTCGATCCGATTGACTCAAGGACTTCCAAGAGGACTTAAAGATATATAAAGAGACATATAAAAGGAGGAGAATCACATAGATTAGAAGAGGGAGAGAGGATTTCATTAGATTAGATTAGAGTAGAATAGGAGAAAACACTAGTTTTTACGAGATTTGGAGATGGAAGCCACTTGAAGACCATTGAAGATTCAAAGTAGGAGCAAGGAGAGAGCATCAAATCTTCAGACAATAGATTCTATCTTCTCATCTTCTTTTATTCTTATCTTTTAATGTGTATTCAAGTGTAGATTCTTTGTTTTAATTCAATGAACTAATTCTTTGTTTGAGATTACAATGTATCTTATTGTGTAGAGAACTTGTGCTTTAAATCCTTTCTAATTGTAATTCACATAGAGATATAGTGGATTAGTTAATTAGGGTGTCTTGCTTAATTCTATCATATGTGGATTTAAGTGAGTATGGGTATTATGCATCGAGAGGTGGTTTTATCTACTTTAGTGTTCTTGATTAACAATTTATGATAGAGAATAATTGATGAGAAGTGTGTTAACTTAAATGAAGTAATAAGTGAAGTTGTGATCTTAAATCTCCGTAATCTTAATTTAACTAGTGGAATTTAATAGTAGTTTAATTATATAATTTGAAATTCATTCGTTTATATAAGATTAAATTGGTTATAGGTTAGTACTTGGTAATTCTTGTTAACTAATTCCTCGTGGGAACGATACTCTACTTTCACTGTATTACTTGTTGACCACGTAAACTTGCGTGTTGTGCTTAATTAGATTTTACCTAAGAGAATGTGGAGAAGGAAAGTGTCAACAAGGGACTTGGTAGCGGAACCTTGGCGATTCGAGGACTTGCACAGCCAGGAAGATCAACGGCCCGTACATTTAACATGACGGCCCAAGATACAGTAACTGCTCAAGAGGTGGCAACAGGTAATGATTTCTCTTAGAATTTATATTACACAAGTAATATTGGATAGATATCTCTGTGAATTGTTTTCTTTTATAAATTTAAATCACAGGCTGGTATATGAGACACAAATTAATATTGTGTTGATAAAAATGAATTGATGATACAACTTTAAAAGATGGTAGGGGATAAGAAAACGGTGATTACGAGGACGAAATCCTTATAAGGAGGGGAGAATGTAATAACCCGAGATTTCAAATAATCCGAATTTTATGAATAAATTTTTTTATTATTATTTTTTTTAATTTATATTGATATTGACTATCAATATTGTGTTGTGTATCGATGATACGAGTTGTGAGAATTAGTCAATTTGTGTATTGACTCAGAGATAAGAGTAGAGTTGTGCTTAACTGAGAATTTAAAACCCTAACCCTAAGTTCGGATAGGGATTTGGTAGAAAACACAATTTTAATAATTGTGTTAACGAGTACGTGTTTGTACTGTATAGAATTAATGATCAATGATTGATCGGATAGGGTTTAAAATTAGTAAACCCTAATAAGGGATTAAAAACCCTAATATCAGGTTTAGAAACCCTAATCTACAGTTAGGAACCCTAAACGAATGCCAGAAAACCCTAATTTTTAATTTGGGAACCTTAAAACCTAATTAGGAAATCCTAATCCTAATTAGTAAGCCCTAATGTGATTGATAACCTTTAATGTAATTAGGAAACACTAATTATATTTTAGTTATCTTAATTTTCTATTTCAAAAACCCTAATTTGAAAATCATTGAAACTAAAATTTGTAAAACCTAAGGGTTAGAACCTTAGGGTTAAACCCTAAGGGTTTGGTAAGTTACCTATATGCCATTAAAATTACACGTTCAATGACCAAAATGCCCTTTTTGGATTTCTTTAATTGGTAACTTGTAAATCTTTCCAAGAGAAGAGGTTTTCACCAACTAATTTGACCTTGTGACTAAAAATCTCAACCAATATCTAATCTAGCATGACACCTTGCAAGTTATACATACATTGTATCTTTATATAAGAGATCTAGGAGAGAGAAAGTTCACATATTAAGCTTATTGGCTATCTAACACCAACCAACTCTCTCTTTCATCCAAACCTCAGAAATTGTTAAGTGATTCAGTCACTCATCAAGCCTTTAGATCACCAAGAACAGTAGGAGAGAAATCAAAGATCAAAGATTTAGCAAGAAGGTATAAAACCCTAAACCTACTTTGATCTTATATGCTAAGAAAATGTTTGTGTTTATGTGTTTTGATTTGTGTTAGAATATGTTTTATGATGATCTATGATGATAAATCATAGATCTATAGCATCAAAGACCTTAAAAAGTGAAGTTTTTCAAAACTGTTCTTGAGCTTAAAAGTTGTCTGACAACCATATGTCAGTGGCTCTAGATCTTTCCCTATTCATGATTTTTGATGTTTTATGTTTTAGATCTATAGTTTGATATGAGATATTTGTTCTGCACGTGAAATCACAGTCATTTGATGTCTAGATTTCATGTTATTCTTGGTCAAAACCCGTTGACCGGTCATGACCGGGCGATTTCTGGGTAACCCAGAAATCCTAAACTGGGTCTGACAAGCTTTTCAAATACCTTGACCTGTCAGGTTTGATGTGGATTGTTGATATTATTGTAACCAGATGGTAGTGTGTTATCTGGACTATAGATCCATTCTTTAAGATCCCTTATATCACAAACAGTATCGAAGTAGTGGGTGGTCAAACTAGACCACTCGACACTGACTTGCAGTTTTTGGAATTTCTAGAAATCGGATGAACACCATTTCTGATAGCTTTTGACCGAGCTGTATCTGGTGATGTTAATGTTGTTCGACTGAAATAGTGTTATGTAGTTGTTCCTTGACATGAGAAACTATAGTTTGGAACCACTAGACCACATAAATTGTGACCAGAACACTAAGATTATTGAGCTTCAAAGTGGTACCTCGAGACTGTCTGGGTTTCTGGGTAACCCAGAAAACCCAGATGATGTCTAAAAGCTACTTTGAAGCTCTAGATCTTGCAGATATGATGTTGTATGATCGAGATAATGCTTGATAATTGTAGTACTACATACATACTACCAGATCAGTGTTCAAACAAACCCAGAACATGATTAAGGTAAGAATTACAAGTGGTCAAAGTGATACCTTTTAGCACTGACTGTCAGTGTTCTTGAGGCTCAAGAACACCAATGACGCTTAGTGTCGCTATAAGCTACAACGATGGTTCTGAATATTTTTATTTTTTGATTTTTTGAAAAATGATTAAAAATAGAAATAAATTTCTAAAAATTACAAAAATGGTTTTAAAAATTATTTTAAAATTATGAAAAATAACTTTTGATAATTTGGGATACTTTTCATTAATATTTATAATTATTTGAATATTAATGATATTTAATTTATTTAATTAGTGTATTAAATAAAATAGAGAAAAATGATTTTAATATTATAAAAATCATTTTAATTAAGAATAAAGTGTTTAAAAATATTTTGAGTTATAAAATGTAACTTTTAATATTTTTGGAGAATTTTCATTAATAAACTAATATTAATGATATTAGATTTAGATAATTATTATATTAAATAAATGAATTAAAAATAATTTTATTGATTTAAAAATCATTTAAAATGAGAAAATGATTTTAAAATATTTTAAGTTATAATTAATGACTTTTAATATTTTGATAATAATTTTAGTAATATTTAAATATTAATGGTGATGGTTTAAAAATAATTTTAAATATTTTAAAATCAATTAAATAGAATATTGGTGATTTAAAAATATTTTAAGTTATTATTAATAAATTTAATATTTTGACAGATATATCATTAATATTTTAATATTATTAAATATTAATGATGATGGAATTAAACAGTAATTAAATCATTTAAAAAATGATTCTGGTGTTTGAATACTTATTATAAATTATAATAATTGTTAGAAAATTATTAAAAGCTTCCGAAAAATATTATAAATGATATTTGACTTATCTAAAATAATATTGAAGCTTTGAGACCATGTTTAATTGACAATACAAGTGTTAAATTATCGGATAGGGTGACTAGTACACCGAGAAAAGACTGAAGTACACGCAGACCGAACTAGTTAGACTTGATGAATGTTTATATAGGTTATAAATACTGATGTGACTATGTGGTAAAGTGTCAAGGAGAAATATTGACTGTAAATTACAGTATTGTGTGTTGTGAATTATTATGCTAATTATAAGACCGATATTGTGATTATAGGTCTTTCAAATGTAGATAAGTATATTGTGTAGCAGTAATCAACGGAGAAGGCAAGTTTTCTTAACTCAACCTTGAGTTATATCTGTTCAATTATTATGGTGGTTAATTATTGCTAATTAGACCACGTCTGAGAATTATTGTTGATTATTCGCAGTTAATGCATATTTATTAATTCAAACTGAGGTAATGATACTGATAATTTACTTAGAAAATAGTTGTTATTGGATATTTACATCCGTAGAAGCTATTATTGACAGTACAGATAATTCCTGTTTATTGTCAAATTGAGTTGAGATATGTCTTAGCTAATTATCCTAGCAAGGTGAACAATTGTTAGAACTTGATAGGTTCGAGAAGAGAATTCAATTATTATTGACAGATCGACGCCAATTATTTTGGCTAGTTCGAGAAAGTGTTTAGATATTGAAATCATTATATTTCATTGATATAAATCAATCTCTGATTATAAGACTGAGCAGAATAACCTTTTATAGAAAGGGAACATATTTTGTCATATATTTGGCCTTTGTGCGCGTGTAAGTATTACGCATAATATAAGGTACAAGGAGTTGGCCACTCTAAGTACTTGCAGAGGGGTATGATTTAATCTTTATGGTTATCTGATACACCTGGGTATATCAAAGTATATCTTTGATAGTTACTCGAGAAGAGAAATTCAAGATCCTTTGTGATCACTCAACATAAACTCTGGAAAATATTTCCATCCAGTATTTGGGTATATCAAAGTAAATCTTTGATAGTAACTTGAGAAGATAATTTCAAGATCATTTGAGATCATTTAGCTTAAACTTTGGAGAATACTTCTAACTTATTATTCAATCGAATATCGTAGAAACTTTGAAAGTGTTATACCCTTTCATTATTGAAATATTGTGTTGCATAGGTTGCAAGAATATTGGTTAGAGAAGAACAAATTTTTCAGCTATTTCAAAGTCCCCCGAACTTTGGTGTCATTCTATAAAAATAGATAGTCTGTTGTTTTGATTCTTATACATTCATTGTATATCTTAACTTGCGTGGCAATTTTTTTGCTCACCCTTGCTAAATAAAACTTTTCAGCTAGGGACGACGTGGCAGGAGGTGCTGTGAAGGCCAAAGGCAAAGGCATAGTGACAGCGTAGTTATAATGAACCTTATTATTATGTTATGTTTGTAAACCCTTTTTATATATCTAAAGGGTAAGTTTGTAATGTTAAAGTTAGATGACCTGGGACGAATGTATTAACAATATTTGTTAATGAGATATGTATTGCTATTTATACTTATATGGGTATATAGATGTTATTATATTGTGGATCGTGGCACCAAACTCGGGAGTCAGGTAACCCGAATTTGGGGGTGTCACAAGTCTTAGTCAAGTTCATTTGAAAAGTCTTAAGTTTCTTATCTTTAAAATTGTCTTAACTTTCAATCATGTATGCTAGTGTGTTTAATCACTTTAGACTTGCATTTCATGTCAATATAAACCATATTATTATGTTCATAAAATCAGAATGCTCACATGAGGTGTTTGTGACAACCCATATTTTTATAAGTTATGAAAATAAGAATTTAATAATTAAAATTCTTAATATGATATATATATATATATATATTTTGAATTATGTGTTTTGAGTGTGGGTAAGTATATATATATTTGCAATTTATCTTGAAATATGTGATTTGGTGTGAAGAGATTAGGTGTAAATATAAAAGAGATGTATATGTTTGAAAATAAGGTTTAATAGTTAATTTAACTATTAAAGAAATTAAATGAGATTGTTACGGGAAGGTAATTATCTAAATAATATTAGTTAATTTAATTAAGTTAAAAATCGTATTATGATATAATATAATTCGATTATTATTCTTTATGACAATGAAATTGGTATGCATTAAAATTTCATAAATAATGAGAGTAATTCACTTAATTAAAATGGTGAATTAATATAAATATATTTGATGGTAATTATTATGGGATAATTTATGTAAGTGTTATACTATTGGTTAAATTAAATAATTTAAAAATTGGTACGTATTTTTTTACTGTGAGGATATTGATAATATTCTAATTTAATTAAATAATTAAATTAGAAGATTAATGTTTTATTAAATAAGATTAAAATTGTCTAATTAGAGATTATAATTTTGGTTAGTAAGATTTAATTAGATTTATTAATAAAATAAGTTTAATTAAATTTAAAGTGTGACACTTAGAGAAGAAAAGGATATAGTATATAGTATGAAATAAAGTTGAAATGGATTAAGCTTATTTGGGGGTTTCCTAAACAAGGCATAGTGGGCCTTGGTATTTTAAACTGATGACACCTTTTTAACTAAAGACCCACGTAAAAACACGTTATGTTCTCTTTAGTTTATTTGGCTTACATCTATTATTCCTAAGTCTAAGAAAATAAAGAAGAAGAGAGGAAGAAAGAATTTAAGAGAGACATATTCTCTGAGAAATTGAAAAAGAGGTGATTATGATAATCAAAGAAGGTTGATGAAGGATAATCAAGCCATTCTCATCATCTAATTAAGCTTAAGGAGAAATTAAAAGGTAATAATATAGCCCTAGTTCTTAGTTATGTTTTATCAAAACTTCTTCTCTTTAATTGGTTGTGGTGCTTAATTTGAGTAAGGAATATGTTTATAAAGATTATTGGGTATGTATAATCTATTAATTATCATTTAAAAATATTTTTTGGTAAACAAGGACATGGAAACATATTTTAGAATGAAGAAATTGAGTTTTATTCATATATATACATTAGGACTTGTTTTGGAATCAAAATTTATGATGAAGACGTGATATAATCTAAAATTGATGATATATGTTGTTAGTATGTTGAATTACAAAAAACAACGAAAGTTGAATGAATCAAAATGATTAAGAAACAAATTTGTGGTGTTCGATTTCGCTAGAGATGTTAAAACATGAAAATAAAGTATGAACATATGTTTTGGGTCAAATTTTAGGTTGGTTAATATTTTTATAAATTGTTATAATCCTAGTAAGTTGTAGTTCTATGAATTAAGATTCCATAGAATTGAAAACGGACTAATTTAGATGTGTATAACTCAAGTTATGAAGATTAGTAGGAGAAAAGGGTCAAAAATCGCATGAACAGTACCTTCAAAGTTCCGTTTCTGCTAACGGATTTGGGCGCAGGTGCACTCTAGGGCGCAGCTGCACTATGACCAAGGCTTAATCGGGCACAGCTGCACCCAAAGTATGTCAGGTGTGACTATTTTGACATGTTTTAGTAAAATAGGCATAACGTTTTCGTACGAACTCCGATTGAGGCGATTCGAGATGATTCAGAACGAGGACGAATAGACCTACAATGTTTATGCTTTAGGTTATTCAATTTGAGGTGGATAACAGGCATCAAAATTGTCATCTTTAGGATAATTGTGTTTTCGGGGACAATCAGAGGGCGTCGAGCATGCCGTATGCAAGTATAGTGCTTCTAACGATAAAAGATGTTATTCTAAATTATAAAATACGAATGTCAGTAAACATAGTGATGCTTAACATTAATAAATGATGTATTAGATAAGTTGTATAAGCATGCATAAGAGAGACAAATTGGGCGTGTGACGAATGAACGTCGAAATGCCGTAACAAATGTTAATGAATGTAAAAAGTGTTTTAAGTCAAATGAAATGAATATTATAAGATATGAAATGGGTTTAATATAAAACCAATAATGATTCCTAGCAAGACTTAAAAACTTGAATGAACTTCGAGTATGAAATATAGTGAGATACAAGTCGAAAGTTAACATAATAAAATTGAACATTGTGTATTGATAATTGGAAGGGTTATGAGATGTAGAGTAAAGTTTACATTACAACTACTATGTGTTGATATATAACTAATAGTTGATGTGTATGATTATATAATTGTGTAGGGCACGTGAAGTGCAGATAACTGTAAGTTGTTAAACTGTTATTGGTAAACAACGATCAAGGCAAGTCTTTCAGTTCCTATTTGCTATGTGAACTTGATGATGAACTGTTTTAAATCTTTATTGAAAATAACATGATGTTTTATATATATGTTGAAAGTATGAAACATTAAAGTCAATCTATGACTATGATGATTGAGCTATGAATGTTGATTGAGTAAGGAACTCAATCTTTATACTTGTTATGTGAACTACAACATGTATGTTACGTTAGTCCAATGATTATGAGATATATGTTGAGCATGTTGTTATGTGCTACGTGATGCATGAAAACTGTTAGATTTTGCTGGGTTGTCGAGCTCAACCTTGCAAATAACCACTTTTGCAGGTTAAAGATACAAGGTAACTCAATATTCTACTTGAAAGATATGAATCAGATGTAATGCATGAAGATCTAATATCCTAGCCAAGTTGTTATTCTTGTAAACCATGCCTAATGTTTCGGTAAATGTGTTGATATTGATTTGTAATATCGTTTTGCAATGTAAACTCTTGTAGTATTAAAATAATTCTGAGATACTTAGATGTAAAGGTTGAAAGTTTTGGGAACGATAATAGTTTGTAATAGAAAATTTTAATGGTTATATTATCGTTTAATGATGTAAAATTAGAGGTTGAATGTATTGTTAACGACCGATGTCGAGAATTAAATTATTTAAATTTTTGGGTCATTACAGTTGGTATCAGAGCTGATATGTTAGAAACCTTAGGTAAGAGTACCTTAGGCTATAACCTTAGAGAAGAGAGGTAAAGATAATGAAAAAATAAGCTCAAATAAAGTTTGAACAATAAGATTTAATTTAAGAAATTTATAAAGGAGGGATTAAAAAATGCGTGAGAAAATTCAAAGAAGAATCTCGCAGAGTTATAAGGAATATGAATGTGGGGTTACCCAACTCCAATAATAAAGATGTAAGGTGATAATAAATATACAATGTCTATAAGAAGAGAATGATAAAGAAGTTAAGAATAAAAAATTATATTTAAGTATAGTACAATTGTACTCTTTAATAGTTGATGTATAGTATCTGGGCTAAACGATTCCTTTATAGAGCAGAGGTATATACGAACTAGCAACTCGAAACCAAGTTTGTTGGTTATTTATGGGAAACCACTCAGTGTACCATATTGAAACTATTAGAGACTCAATGTGTACCAAGTATAAAAAATGGATACGTATGATGAAAATGTGGAACTCGAATGAAATGTTGAACAATGTAAATGAAGTTAGAAATTCTTAAAGGAAGAATTGTTTATTCAAAGAAGAATCTTGAAGAGATATAAAGATAAGAAATGGGAGTTACCTAACTCCAATAGCCAAGATAACAAATAATGATAAATAGACAAAGCCTATAAGATTAAAAGCATCAATGAAATCGTAAATGATGAAAAAGAAAATAAAGAGGATCGTAAAACAAAAATGATCACGAGTTAATTATAAAAGAAAGATGAAAGATGGTATGATCTGTTTAAGTTATAAAAGAAAGATGGTATGTAATGTTTGAATAAATATAGATTGATGCTATGAAGAAAATGTACTATGATATAGTACGACATAAACTTACGAGGAGTTATAGATAATGTGATATAAGGAATTCGTATTGAGCAAGTTAAGAGTAAGTTATGAGTAGGATAGAGTTAGGTGGGATTTTAATTGAGGACTCATGTGATAGCTGAGTTCTACAAACCATTGTATGGGTGAGGGTTTTGTGCTTGTACTCAGTTTAGCACATTGATAATCATTGGAATGTCGGTGTCGTGCTATCAATGTATATGTGGTGAAAATGTGATTCTTTTCTCATGTGTATATTTGATAGTTAGAAACTATTAAGATTAGTAAGATATTATTAGGATTAGGTGCGGTTCTTAAAACTAATGCATATGGTAAGTTCCTGACTCATAATAATATAGTATGTTTTGAACCCCTAAGCGAATGGACGCCTATGGTCTGACTAGGATAAGTTCTTAAACTCATATTATTGTGGCAAGTTCTTGAACTTTCCAATATATGGTAAGTTTGATGAACTATATTGGGGATATATAAGGATTGTAAGTTTAAATACAAGAATATTTAGTATAAAGATTGAAATTGATGTAGAAAATTAGATATTCAAAATCTTCTAGCTTTGCTAGATTTTTGAAATTTATTGACTTCGTGTTGATGGTTGCATTTCAATTTTTCTTGAAAAACATTGGATCAAACGATGGAACCAATGAGTTTTAAAAACAATATCGTTATTCGTATGTTTATGCTAATTGTTTCGGCTAGACAAGAATGATTTAAAAATATCAAAATGTATTTTGTTTTTTTCCCGTAGTCATTAAGGCATCATTAAATATGATGCTGATTTGACAAACAAGGAAGTCATCAATGCAATTGAACCTGGTGTTGGATGTGATCATAAGATCGTCAGCCCACTATGGTATGATGTAGCATGACAAAGTCATATAATGTCATCATAAAAGGATTTTTGGTTTTCTTTAAACTAACAAAGATATGCCATATGAATTGGATTAAACTATTTCGATTGATGTTCGAGTTGTTGTTAAAAGTCTATGCTATTTGATTCAGCTAGACAAATATTGAATGATGTTCATGAAATTCAAGCGTTCTTTGTCAAACTATACCAAACCAAATTGTTTTGGTGTGGATTCAAATGTTAAGAAGCTGAGGTGAACAACCATGAAAAATGGGACATGTTATCGGAGACAATGGTTCCGAAAGTAACACATATAGTCGTTATGATGTTAAGATGTAATACGTTATGCACGACGTAGGGGTACAATAAACTGATCACCTAGAGTACTTGCAGAGAGTGTTTTCAGTCTGTGTGATTGCTAAACATTCTGTTAAAGATGGTTTACAGTGGTGATACACTATTAAACCCGGAGAAGAGTTCAAGGTCCGTATAGTCTTATGACTGCTAAAGGTTCAAGTCGAGATACTTGATAACCTAGGGAAATAGTTCAAGGTCTTATGACCCCTCAGTATGATTTAGAATCTTTTAAATTCTTGTTATTCATATTGTTTCCCAATTATTGAGCAATTGTGGAAGATTCTTATTATTCTAAAAGGTGAAAGTGGAAAGGATGACAAAATTATGCAAAACATAATAATTTCAAGAAAGAAATGAAATTCCAGAAAGAAGAGAAATGTGAAACTCTTAGAAGAGGAAGAGGTGAGGAATATGATGATCTTAGAATGATTCTTAGAGAAAAAATTTGGTTGTAGAACCTAATGAATAAATAAAGTATTAACATAAAATCTATTTTCATAGATTGAATGAATGAAGATTAATAAATAAAATTTTGAGGACGAAATTCTTAGAAGGCGAGGTGAATGTAATATTCCGAGTGTTAATGAGTTGAGTATATGATAACGATCCTTAGAAAAGGAAATGAATGGGTTAAAGAATATATAATACTCAAAATATAATTGAGTTTATGTGAAAGTTATGAAATAAAACCTAGAATTTGCTGGGGAAATGAATGTAGTACGAAATATAAAGCCTATATTAAGGTAATGTGTTGAAGTTATTCAAAGATAAATTTTTTTAAAGAGATTTGATGAAAACCTTAGTAAGGTAGGTTTTCGGTGATACCGAGGACGGAATCCTTATAAGGAGGGAAGGATGTGACAACCCGAATTTTTATAAGTTATTAAAATAAGAATTTAATAATTAAAATTCTTATTATGAAATATATATATTTTGGATTATGTGTTTTGAGTGTGGGTAAGTATATATATTTGCAATTTATCTTGAAATATGTGATTTGGTGTGAAGAGATTAAGTGTGAATATAAAAGAGATGTATATGTTTGAAAATATGGTTTAATAGTTAATTTAACTATTAAAGAAATTAAATGAGATTGCTATGGGAAGGTAATTACCTAAATAATATTAGTTAATTTAATTAAGTTAAAAATTATATTATGAAATAATATAATTCGATTATTATGCTTTATGGCAATGAAATTGGTATGCATTAAAATTTCATAAATAATGAAAGTAATTCACATAATTAAAATGATGAATTAATATAAATATATTTGATGGTAATTATTATGGGATAATTTATGTAAGTGTGATACTATTAATTAAATTAAATAATTTAAAAATTGGTGTGTATTTTTTTTTTACTTGAGGATATTGATAATATTCTAATTTAATTAAATAATTAAATTAGAAGATTAATGATTATCAAATAAGATTATAATTGTCTACTTAGAGATTATAATTTTGGTTAGTAAGATTTAATTAGATTTATTAATAAAATAATTTTAATTAAATTTAAAGTGTGACACTTAGAGAAGAAAAAGATATAGTATATAGTATGAAATAAAGTTGAAATGGATTAAGGAAGCTTATTTGGGGGTTTTCCAAACAAGGCATAGTGGCCCTTGGTATTTGAAACTGATGACACCTTTTTAACTGAAGACCCACGTAAAAACACGTTATGTTCTCTTTAGTTTATTTGGCTTACATCTATTATTCCTAAGTCTAAGAAAATAAAGAAGAAGAGAGGAAGAAAGAATTAAAGAGAGACATATTCTCTGAGAAATTGAAAAAGATGTGATTGTGAGAATCAAAGAAGGGAGAGGAAGGATAATCAAGCCATTCTCATCATCTAATTAAGCTTAAGGAGAAATTAAAAGGTAATAATATAGCCCTAGTTCTTAGTTATATTTTATCAAAACTTCTTCTCTTTAATTGGTTGTGGTGCATGATTTGAGTAAGGAATTGGTTTATAAAGATTATTGGGTATGTATAATCTCTTAATTATCATTTAAAAATAATTTTTGGTAAACAAGTCCATGGAAACATGTTTTAAAATGAAGAAATTGAGTTTTATTGATATATATATATATATATATACACACACACGTTAGGGCTTGTTTTGGAATCAAAATTTATGATGAAGTCGTGATATAATCTGAAATTGATGATATATGTTGTTAGTATGTTGAATTACAAAAACAACGAAAGTTGAATGAATGAAAATGATTAAGAAACAAATTCGTGGTGTTCGATTTCGCTAGAGATGTTAAAACATGAAAATAGAGTATGAACATGTGTTTTGGGTCAAATTTTAGGTTGGTTATTGGTTTTATAAATTGTTATAATTATACTATGTTGTAGTTCTATGAATTATGAATCCATAGAATAGAAAACGGACTAATTTGGATGTGTATAACTCAAGTTATGAAAATTAGTAGGAGAAAATGGTCAAAAATATCATGAACAGTAACTTCAGAGTCCCGTTTTTGCTAACGGACGTAGCTGCGCTATGCCCTAAGTCATTTGAGGCACAGGTGTGCTCTAGGGCGCAGCTGCGCTATGACCAAGGCTTAATTGGGCGCAGTTACGCCCAAAGTATGTCAGGTGTGACAGTTTTGACCTGGTTTAGTAAAATAGGCATAACGTTTTCATACGAACTCCGATTGAGGCGATTCAAGATGATCCGGAATGAGGACGAATAGACCTACAACGTTTAGTCTTTAAGTATTTCAATTTGAGGTCGGGAAAATGGGTAAAAATGGTCATCATTAGGACTATTGTGTTTTTGGGGACATTCAGAGGGCGTCGGGCATGCACGTATGCAAATGTAGTGCTTCTGACGATAAAGGATGTTATTCTAAGTTATAAAACACAAATGTTAGTAATCATAATGATGCTTAACATTAATAAATGATGTATTAAATAAGTTGTATAAGCATACTAAGCATACATAAGAGAGATAAATCGGGCGTGTGACGAATGAAAGTCGAAATGCCGTAACAAATGTTAATAAACCTAAAAAGTGTTTTAAGTCAAATGAAATGAATATTATAAGATATGAAATGGGTTTAATATAAAACCAATAATGGTTCCTAGCAAGACTTAAACACTTGAATGAACTTCGAATATGAAATATAGTGAGATATAAGTCGAAAGTTAACACAATAAAATTGAACATTGTGTATTGATAATAGGAAGGGTTATGAGATGTAGAGTAAAGTTTACATTACAACTACTATGTGTTGATATATAACTAATAGTTGATGTGTATGATTATATAATTGTGTAGGGCACGTGAAGTGCAGATAACTGTAAGTTGTTAAACTGTTATTGGTAAACAACGATCAAGGCAAGTCTTTCAGTTCCTATTTGCTATGTGAACTTGATGATGAACTGTTTTAAATCTTTATTGAAAATAGCATGATGTTTTATATATATGTTGAAAGTATGAAACATTAAAGTCAATCTATGACTATGATGATTGAGCTATGAATGCTGATTGAGTAAGGAACTCAATCTTTATACTTGTTATGTGAACTGTAACATGTATGTTACGTTAGTCCAATGATTATGAGATATATGTTGAGCATGTTGTTATGTGTTACGTGATGCATGAAAACTGTTAGATTTTGCTGGGTTGTCGAGCTCAACCTTGCAAATAACCACTTTTGCAGGTTAAAGATACAAGGTAACTCTTTGTGCTACTTGAAAGACATGAATCAGATGTAATGCATGAAGATCTAATATCCTAGCCAAGTTGTTATTCTTGTAAACCATGCCTAATGTTTCGGTAAATGTATTGATATTGATTTGTAATATCGTTTTGCGATGTAAACTCTTGTAGTATTAAAATAATTCTGAGATACTTAGATGTAAAGGTTGAAAGTTTTGGGAACGAGAATAGTTTGTAAAAGAAAATTTTAATTATTCCGCAAGTTGTAATGGTTGTATTATCGTTTAATGATGTAAAATTAGAGGTTGAATTTATTTTTAACGACTGATGTCCAGAATTAAATTATTTAAATTTTGGGGTCGTTACAGTGTTCGTGACGAAGTTCACTTTTGAAATTACAAATTTCATTTCAAGACTCTAAGTGTTGCATCAATCATATGTGCTAACATTGTTATACTTGTTCATACTACATGCATGTCCTTATATCTTAGGTCATTCCCCTTGTTAGGCATATACCTAAGTCATAACATCAAGTTAGCAACACACAATACAACCAGAAATCAGAAACTGATTCTAGGGTACAGCGCAGCTGCGTTGAACCCTAGTACAAATATCATTAGAATATATTCTTATCATATGATTTTATTCATGTCACACCTTACATTAATGTTCCATTTCATTTCTACAGTAGAAAACTAATTTCTTTCCAGAATGGACATTTGGCAATTGCTACCCATTTTGTATCATTGGGCGGCGCATTACCGATCTCGGCAAAGTGCCAAAATGATTTAGCTTCAAGCCAGTTTCCAAATTCTATCACCACACAAGTTTTACATGATATATTATAACTTCTATAGTGGTGATATACCCATAATTGAAATGAATCAATATGTTCAAATCCTATCACTATATTCAAATAAATTGAATATTTAATTATTCAGAATCCTATCAATTCTTGGATATCAAAACTTTAGGGTTAGTCCACTAATTTAAATAAACTATTAGTGACTCCCTTTAATCATTTCATAAATTCACATAACCATATAAGGTTTAAATAGACTCATAAAACTAACTAATTAAAAATTAAATCACATATTTAATTAATAAGGAGTTTTAAAATTCATGGTCATTACAGTGTAGTTCAACTAAGAATCCGTCAATGTCTTGCTAGAGTAGTAGATAGTGTGAAAGATCTTATCTCATCATTGTTCCAATACTGCTCCAACTGCGTAGTCACTGGCGTCGCACATAAGCTTAAATGGTAAGGCCCAATCGGGGGCAACTACGATTAGAGCTGTGACCAATTTCTTTTTCAATACTTCAAAAGATGTTAACCACAAATGGTCCATCTTAAGTGGCACATCTTTCTCAAGGAGCGAACACAAGGGTTTTGAAATCTTTAATAAAGCGTCAATAAAAACCCGCGTGTCCTAAAAAACTCTTTATTCTCTTAACAGATGTTGGTGGAGGTAGCTTTTCAATAGTTTTAATTTTTGCTTTATTGACCTCTAACCCTGCTGCAAAAACCTTATGCCAAAAAATTATCCCTTCTTCTACCATGAAGTGACACTTTTCCTAGTTGAGAACTAGATTTTTCTCCACACAACGTTTCAAAACCAAAACAAAATTTTGTAGACATAAATCAAAACTATCACCAAACACGGAAAAATCATCCATGAAAACTTCCAAGTTTTGTTCTACCATATCCGAAAAGATGGCCATCATATATCGCTAAAAAGTCACCGGAGCATTACACAAACCAAAAGATATACGCCGGAATGCAAAAGTGCCATAAGGACATGTGAATGTGGTTTTTTCTTGATCCTCTGGTGTGATGCCCCCAAAATAGGTATACATCTCCCATCTTGGGTCACCAGATACACGGTACATAATTCAAATACAAACTTAATTATACATCTGTCATGCAAAATACGACAACATAATAGCTGAGTTTTCACACAAATATTGTCTCGTAGACAATACACAAACTCAAATTAAATCCTTATTACAATTATTATAACACAATTTCATAGAATAGTGAGGACTACTATGGATACCATTTCAGACCGTCACTCCATTCCTTGACTAGTCCCAGCTATATTCTTATTTCCTGAAGAGAACAGTGAAAGAAAAGGGTGAGCTCAACTAGTCTAGTAAAGAATATTATGACTAAGATAATGCAGAATAAATTATCCTTAGCCTTCAACAGTATAACAACTGATAGAATACAATATGCAACAAGTTTTAATTGCAGCGGAACAAACAATCCATTAGAAGAGTCTAGTAGAATATGATATCTACTATCTTCTATGATTTAAAAGTTTATCATCAATTTTATCACTGAGACTCAGCTTAATAAATAATCCATATCACAGAATTATCCATGCACTACGGGCGAGGGATATTCATTAGTATCAAATCCACGAATTATCCATGCACTACAGGCTAAGGATATTCGTGTTATCACAAATAGTCATGATCATGCCAAGCAGCGATTCATCTTTTCACCCTTGTCTGAAGAGAACCCATGGTCATAATCATAACAACAATTGTCCATCAATGCACTACGGGCTAATGAAGACTTTTACCACATCATTTGTAACATTACAGGTCATGATTATACCGAATAATCCCTGGTCATAATCATACCAATCAACAGTCCATCTATGAACTACGTGCCAAAGATGACTTTTATCACAATATAAGCATGATGATGATGACAATGATATAAGTATCAATCAAACGAAATTGAGGATAAATATTAAAGACTTTAAATTTATCCAGAGTTTAAAAATGTCCAAATTGTCAATACGATAACGGCTTTGTGGAGTAAAATTTAAGAATAATATTCACGTATCAAAAATATTTTGGACAGAAAAGAATCAATTTCTCATCGTGAATAGTACCCCAGGTGAATAGTATCCGAGTGAATATTACCCCGTGAATAGTACTTCATGAATAGTACCCCATGAATAGTACTTCGTGAATAGTGTCGTACTTATGAATAGTACTATATATATGAATAGTGTCATACGTATGAATAGTAAGCCGGCATGAAAAGCTTAAAATTTAACAAGAATGTTCAGAAAAATATCCTTGTGAAATGATACTAGATGAAGCGCAAATTTCAAGGATATTCTACTAATTTCAAGGAGTATAGAAGCAATACTTTAACAAAATGAGTGTAGAATTCGGAATCCAAAATGAAATTATATTACTTACATATTACAGAGTATTGAAGAAAATGTTATGTCTTACAAATATTGAAAAAAATAATATCCCTTACGAATATTGAACGAAAATAATAATCCTTACGAATATTAAACGAAGACAATATCCTTATGAATATTGAACAAAATTAATATTCCTTACGAATATTGAACGGAAATAAAATTCCTTACGAATACAAAAAATAATATTATAAGTTAATATAAAATAAATAATACCCCTTACCTTAAAAAGAGAGTACTTCTGACTGGTATAGCGAGGATATTTTTGAGGAAAACTTATACTATTTTCTACGCTTAAAGCTTCCTTAAACTTTCAAGAAATATGCTAAATATTATAGAAGAAGAATTCTCTAATTCTGGTGTGATTTTTAATTCTAAACTAAGCATCCTATTTATAGGAGAATGATTGGATACTATTTAGAAATTTTATTCACGGATTGCAGAATGACTTATCACGGGCTCGCAGAAAAATTCGTCTAATTTTTCTAATTTTTACTATGCAATAACTATGCAGACACTATGCAAACATTATGCATAATAAAATGTAATATATTCTATTTTTTCATAAAAAACTAAAACTTATTATATATATATATAATAAAATTAAGATAATTTTCTCCTGACTATTTTGAAAAATTGGTAAGTGGGGGTCCATATAATAAGCAAAATTTACAACAAATACTTCATAAATTACCCCTCTATTTATCTCAATTCACTTAGCTTCACAAAACACATTTTTAATAACATTCATCATTAATATTATAACTCACAATATTAACAACCAGATCATTCTTAGGAAAGAGGGGGCTTTCCGATAAGGATTTCTGTGATGCCCCCAAAATAGGTATACATCACCCATTCTGAGTTGTCAATACATGGTACAGAAACAACTACAACTTTATTATTACAACAGTAAAACTGTGAGTTTAAATACAAATATTATCTTCCAGACAATATCTATACTCAAATAAATCCTCATCACATTTATTGATACATTATTTTACAAAATGGTGAGGACTACTAAATAACTCTCTCTAGAACCTTCATTCCATACCCAGACTCGTACTTTCGCTATATTCTCGCCTCCCCGAGAAAAATGGAACAAAAAGAAAAGGGTGAGCTCAACTAGCTCAAGAAAGAATATTATGACTAAGATAATATACAACAAATTACCGTTAGTCTTCAACAGGGAAAAATCTAATAGAATACAATAGACAACAAATTTTTAAATCAATATTCGCAGCGGAAATAATAATTCATTAGAAGAGTTAAGTAGAGAATGCAAACTACTATCTTTTATGTATGAATTTAAAAGTTCATCGCTCTATCTTTTATCCCCGTAACATCAATCAATATACATCCGAATCAAATATTCATATTTGCACTACAGCCAAAGATATTCATCGATTGATCATGTTCATCTAAACACTGCTCATCTTTTACTACTGCCAAAGATATTCTTCAGAAATCATTCATCTTTGTACTACGGGCCAAAGATATTCAATAATATCATCATTTAAGACCGAGGATGATGAAAATATTTTTTAAAGAAACGAATCCAAAGAAAACAAAATGACAAGGATTAAGGATTAAGGATTCGTACTTTTGTTTTTATCCATGTTCAAAAATACCTCAAAAATAATCATAGTGGTGTAAAATTCAAGAATGATCAAAACATGGATACAATCAAAGCTAGTATCC
Source organism: Panax quinquefolius (assembly GCA_020205615.1). Classification (NCBI taxonomy): domain Eukaryota; kingdom Viridiplantae; phylum Streptophyta; class Magnoliopsida; order Apiales; family Araliaceae; genus Panax; species Panax quinquefolius. The sequence goes on from CM035157.1 coordinate 65,995,393, forward strand.
GGATAGATATTTTGGACAAAAGAAGAAATTTTATTTTTCGATGAATAGTGCATGAGATATCGTGAATAGTTCCAGTATCGTGAATAAGTAACTCAACACACCAAAAGATAGAAATTCCACAAAAACATCTTCACGCTTCATGAATAGTACTTTCGTGAATAGTAACTCGTGAATAGTAACTCGTGAATAGTAACTCGTGAATAGTAACCCCATATGAAAAGGTTCCAAATTTGATAAAAGTTCCAACCAATATTTCAAAGATAATGATATTGAAGAAATAATATCATCCGAGAAGAAAATAACATCCCTTACCTCGAAAGATCGAGACTTTAAATTTGAAACACCGGATATAGGCTATGACTTGGACTTGCAGTATAGCAATACTCAAAGTATACTCAAAATACTCACAAGAATACGCTCGATAATATAGAGAGAAAACTTGAGTTTACGGTGTGATTTTCAATTCTAACCTAAGCACCTATTTATAGGAAAATGCTTAGAACACCAAAGCGGAAAATTTAATAAAATATTAATATTAATATTACAAATTCCTATGCCCACTTTTAAGGATCTGAATTCAGCATTTACATCACATGCAAGACCCACCTTTAATGACAAAATCGTTTTTCATAATAAAAATAATTAAAACTTCCAAAAATTAATTATTTCGGAGCTTCAGAACTTCAATAATTCATAATAAATAGCCATTTTATCAGAAAATTCGAATCTCGCGAGATTTTATAGGAAATTCAATTCTCTACAACTTTGCAGAAGAAAGTTTTTCCAAATTCCAATCAAAAATTGACCAAAATCCACAAACGGGCGATTTTATAGGCTATAATCAAATTTCAGTCAATAAATGGGGTCCACCAACATGTTTAACATGTTTTAAACATTTATTGCAACAAAAATACTCTTCCTCCTCGTATACTCATAAATCCCACATTCGTTGTAAAAATATCACCATTATTATATTATTAAAATATAATAATACATTATCTTATCAGATAAAATTTCAATTTTCAACAATTGTCACATTAAAATTTTTCTCCATCTATATCCACATAAAATCAATATTTTCCTCATCATATGAATCAATAATTAATAATTCACAAATAATATTACGTAATCACAATATTGACAACCGTGCGCCTCCTCAGGAAGAGGGGCTTTCCAATAAGAATTTCTTCTTCTTGGCGCCGCAATGATTAGGTGACCAAACCTCTCCTTAGATGTAACTTTCTAGACATTGCCAATAATGTTATCTAATAATATTATTCGGATAATATGAATTATTGCTTCGATAATGAAAAATACTTGTAATGACAATTATTGAAACAACAAGAATATAAAATATCAACGCAAAGAATTATTAACTCAATAAAATCTTTGAACAAGAATTATTGTAACCATTATTGAGTAGTGCCTTCACGTAAGAATCAATAATTGGTGCAATACCGCAGCTCTGCTCTTCGTGTTTTTAACCACCAAGTATTTTAACAAAGATTAATTTGATAATAACTACGCAGTTATTTTTAAACAACTTATATTTGTCGTTTTCTTCATCTAATCGCTTTTCAGTTATGGGGCCCACACATGGTCACATGGCTGTCATCGTATGAATATTCTACAAAGATTTAATATTCCACGACCAAACGAATATTCCCCGACAACAATGAATATTTTATAACCACTTGCTTATTTTGAAATATTTATGATCTTACCCCTAACTATCCACATTAATCAAATCAACCCTTACTATTTCAAAATAATAAATAGAGAAAACTAAATTTCATTAATAATAAGTTGGGGTCTTACAATTTCTCCTTATTGGCACGTAATTAGGTGACCAAACCCTTTCCTCGATAGAACTTTCTAGACATCATCAATAATGCAAATAATAATAGAATAACTTTGTCATCTCAATTATTGATTTCATAATATAAAAAAATTGTGACAATAATTGAATCAACAATGTGAGATACTATCGCAACTATTATCGTGGCAATAATTGAAATAAACTAAATGAGTTCTCATGTAAGCATCAATAATTAATACCGTGTGCTACTATGCAACCACGCGTATTACTGTACTTTTATCACCGGGTATTTCAACAGTTAATATTAAAACTTTCGTAGTTATTTTTATAAAAAAGTTATTTCGTTGCTTTTCTTACTCAAACAATAATTACATTGTGGGGTCCACCAATGATTGTGCCGTCGTACGAATATTCCCTGTTTAAACTATTATTCCTCAACCAATTGAATATTTTATAATAACTTACTTACTTTGCAAAATTTATAAATATTACCCACAACTATAACATTATATCAAATTCACACCATAATATTCAAAAATATATTTCGAGAAATTAAATCTTTATTCATAAAAGTTGGGGTCTTACAACCTCCACTTCTTATGAAATTCCGTCTTCGTAATTGGTGTACGTACCTGGTATGTCGAAGAGGTGAGGATACCTTGATTTCATTTCAGATTATAACTCTTGAGGTATAACTTTTGAGCGTAGAATATGTTTCTTCTTATCCAAGATTCTAACAGGTATCTCCTCATACATTAAATCTTCTACTATCTTGTCTAGATCTAATTCAATAATGTGGTTTGGGTCATCTACATATTTACGTAACATAGACATGTGAAAACGTTATGAACATGAGACATACTTGGCGGTAAGGCGAGTTTATAGGCCACAGTTCCTACTTGATCGTGGATTTCAAATCGGCCAATTAAATTGAGGGCTGAGATTTCCTCTCTTCGTCGATTCTTGCTTCTAGAATAACGCCTTCTTGCACCTTCTTCTTCATATTCATCAGCCCTGGGTCTGTAGCTTGATCGGCTTTGACTCTATCGATTAAAGTCGATTCTAATTGTATATTTGTCATCTTCACGTGGGTTCTTTAGAGTCTTTAACTCTATCTCCATCATTTATAAGTCGTACGAAATGGGTCTTTGGGTTAACAACATCGCAATCGTAAACGCATACGATCTTCTACTCAATGCGTTAGCTATCACGTTCACTTTTCTAGGACGGTATTGAATGGTATGGTCATAATCTTTCAACATCTTGAGCCAACATCTTTGGCGTATGTTACATTTTTTTTGGGTGAAGAAATATTTGAGGGTTTTGCACTGGGGTCAAGGTCGTCGTATTGAAATTCGATTTCATGCTTTGGGGGTAGGCTAGGAAGTTCTTCGGGGAATACATAATATGTAATACCCGAGAATTTCCATGTCTTATGAATATATTAATGGGAATAAATATTTATTTGAATATAAATGATTTCGTGTTATGAGACAAGTTAACTCAATTATATTAAAGTGATAATATGGAGTTGTAACAAACTCGTTGAAATGCCTTGTGAGGCACCGTGATGAGAAATAGTAGTGTTATATTAATTAACGAAAGAATTATTAATGCAATCAGTTAATTGATAGTAATTAAAATATATTAATTAATTGCATATAATTATGTGATTCCATATAAGGAATACACTCTTAAACTGGTAATATCACAAATATGACAGTTAATTCATGTTGTGGAGATGGATGTTGAAACCAGTTTGGCACTATCAGGAAATGCAAGGCAATGCCCCTCCTAAGTAGTATAAATCAAAGCCTTCTGTTTAGTGATTAGTTGGAGATAATTAATTGTTATAGAGATCTATAATTACATTAATCAATGAGGAATGGATTAATTAATATTGGTGTTAATTAATGAAGAAAGTCAATAATTTATTTATTGGACATAAGACAAATAACTAAGTTATTAATATTATAAGATTATATTGACTGTTATGTGCAAGTGTGCAATAATTAAAAATATAAAATACAACTATATTATATAGTGTAGTGTGACATTAATGTGACTATACTATATATAACAACCCTATATTAAGTTTTATTAAACTATATTATGAAGCAATGTGATTGATCATATTGGAACTATATGTTATAAATACATTATGAAATGTCTATGTGACAGTATGTATGTAGGTATACATTAAAATAAAATGTACATGGATTATATGTATGTTGCATAACATCTCTACTACCTTGAAATATTAATTATGTAAACTATATTGTGACATTAGGATATAACCCATGTATGGATGATATGTATATAAAATATAACATAAGAGTAGGAATTTGTATAAGTGTTGCAAGAATGTTTGAGTTATTTGGCTTGTCCCAATCTAGTGTCCAATTGCTCCTCACTTCTCAGTCACGTGTAACCTATAAAGGCTAAGGCCTATTTTCTTTTTCTTCTTCCAAGCTTTTTTAGCTGATGATTATGGGGGGAGTGGTGGTTATGATGACCTTCAACTAACATCTAACAACTCCTTAATAACCTTTGTTCCCTTCCATTACACCATGAACTCCAACATTGTGGAATGCAAATGTCCAGTCCATATTTCCTTTATAAATAGAAGCTTGATTTTCAGTTTTTACTGTTTGTAATTGTCTGAGTTTGAGAGTTTTAAGTTGCTGAGCAATTGTAGAAGCATATTCAATTATGTGGGAAGTCCAATTTAAGCTTAAGAAGGTATAATTTCTAATTATGTTCTTGAAATGGGTCTTGTTCAATTCTTGGAATTACTTGAATTTCTATGTCAATCAAGATGAATTAACATGCTATAAGATGTTTAAGAAGTTTACTTACACGTATGGACTCTTCAATGATTGTTTAAAACAAGTTTAAATCGATGGAAATCAAGTTGGCTGAGACTCTGTAAAATAGAGTCTGCTTTTGCTCCTGAACCAAACATGGCGTAGCTGCGCCCTAATTGTACTAAGGCGCAGCGCAGCTACGCCGGCCTCTAAGTTCAGTCGTGTCTTCTGTTTTAAAATCAGATCAGTGTTGGTAAAGTACTATGACTTAAACTAGCATGCAAGCATGTGTAATGTGTATACACAAGTATATTAACCTAATGTGAGCATGTTTTACTAGATTAGCATACATGATTAACAAAGTGTATGGTTTAAATGAATGTAGCACTTTAGAAATGAACTTGATAGGTATGTATGCCATGTTCATATACTGACTTGGCAAGCATATTGGTATGATTTAGAAATGCATGAATAACCCGTTGACTGGTGTTTATATGATTCATAAGGGAGCATAAACATGTTGAGCTTATTAGTAAGCTTCACTAATGAAAATAAGAACTGTGAACATGAATATTAACATGCTACCTTGAGGGTTAGAATCTGACATTTATGAACATATTTGGGCATACTCTTAGACTCACTCATGTAGCATAAATATATATATCATGCTTGTGTGCCATAATTCGAGTGAAGCATAAACGAAGCATATTTTTAGCCAAAACGATGCTAATTAAACATATGTGTTATGAATACTCACAATCATGCCTAATATGAGTTATATGACTACCTTGTATGTTTAGAAGGCAAGCATGTTAGACTTTGTGGTTACATGACCTTGAATGACTTTAAATTGTTGAAATGTTCAACTTATAACCATATTATGAAAGAAGGGACCTAGACTGGCTTAAGAAGGGCCTTTGGCATAATAATATATTATGTATGAATGTTGTGTTCAAGCCAGAGAAGAACCATAAGGCAACAAATGAGTCTTGGCTTGGCGGTAGGGTCAGCAATTGCTACCGACCATAAGCTTAGCCATGGCCAGCATTTCCTGATCACGGAATCTGGGATCATGCAATCTGATTTTGGACAATTAACTTATATGATGCATATATTGCTAAAACTGGTTTAAACCCTACTGATACATGTATATATGTGATGATTAAGTATTATGATAGTATTTTCCTTATATAAAGAAAGTTCATGGGTAAAAAGGTCTTAACCTTGATCATTATAAATTTGCTTATAAAGTAACTAGGTACTTGATTTCATGATAAACCTATGAGCTGATTTTGTACCATATATGTATACTTGAATCATGTAAAACTTGAATAAAGAATGTGTTAGCTAATGAGCATCTTGTACTTATAATACGCTATAAATAGGATTCGAAAGTTTTGATTTATTAACGTGGATAAACTACGCTTAAGAAAGTATCCTAAACCCTTGCATTACTTTATTCAACTGGATATCGTAAGCAAGTATCTAAACCTTATCTCTTTGAATGCAAGTGATCCTACTTATTCGTTCAATTGAACAAGTATGTTTAAACTCTTGTGAAAACTATTATTCATGTTGAACTTGGTATTGTTCTTGAATATTGTGAAAGGGTCTATGCCATTGATTCGGCTAGACTATATGCATGTTTATAAAAACTTTCTAAACTAGTTGACTGGTGCGGAAATCTTGAAAATTGATTTGAACAACCCTTATGGTAAGGGGAGTGTATGTTGTTGGAAACCCCAACACATGAGTGAATATTAATGTGGTGTTATGAATAACATAGAGTATTGTAGATTGATCATATATAGTACTTGATTCTTTTGGGTTATCAGTTTAATATTGGTAATTCTAGTAGATGTTCAATAGTCCTTAGTGACTGCTCAGTATAAATTGTTTTATCCAGTTGGATACGTTCATAGTCTTTGAATTCATATATATCTGTTGATCTATATTGAATTATCATTTCATATCCCAAAGATTTGATTCGAGAATTATTGATACTCATTGCTCATGATATTGTTAGAAGACTTTGAGACTATACCTTGATATATATGACTCATGATTTAATACTCATCACCCTTGTTGTATATTACTTTCTGGGCAATTTGTGCTCATTCTTGCTTATTTAAAACCTTTCGATTAAGGCGTAACATCAAGTGTCTCTCGGGAAAGACAAGGACAAGGGCAAGGCTACCGACTAGCTTGTTCTTTTTATGGATTAAAATTATTATGTTGTATTAAGACCGCTTTTTGGACTATGTTTAAGCTTAAGTAGGATTATGTGATAAGTCTTTATTCGATTTTATTATGTAATCTATTAAGTATTGTAGGTTGCGAGACTTGGGGGAATAATTATAATAAAACATTGTATATTATTCTAAATTAGATCTTCAGCTATGAATGTGTGATTTTAGTTATTATTGTATTACCGTGAGCACGTGATGAAACAAATTCGAGTGACCAAGTGGCGGTCCAAATTTGGGGGCGTCACATAATAGAAATATAATTCAAAATTATGACTTTGATCCAAGACTTGGATATAACCTCACATTGATACCTATCAACTTGCCACTATTATTCACTTCGCGTCCCCTACGGAAAATCCGGCTTTGCATCCCAAGACTTGGAAGTCACCAGATAAAGGCTCGAGCTCTTTACTTATGGTCATTGCTCGACAAAGGTGATTTACTTTAGTGGTTTGGTTACTTGAATTCGCATAATAGATTGGTTAGGAATATAAAAACTAACAACCTTATGAAAGCAATCAATTTTAGCATGATGAGTAGTTAACCAGTCGATTCCTAAAATCACATCAAAGAAAAGTATTTTTAAAGAGATAAGATCGACAGGTAACGTGAGGGTGCCAATTTGAATCAAACAAGATTTATAAACAGTGGAGGTAACGAAGGTTTCTCCCAATATGGTTTCAACCGATAATTCAAAGTATAATTTCTCCTGAGTTAAATTTAATCGTTGAGCACAAGTAGGATAAATAAAAGAGTGGGTAGAACCGGTATCAAATAAGGTATAGACTTTGCAAAAGTTTATGATTAACTTAACCGTGATAACTTTATTCGGGTTCCTCAACAAATGCTCTCACTTAAACTACTGGTTTTGACTTGTCTGGGACAGCCTTTGGTGTCACCATCCCAGCTGGACTTGACTTCTCTATACAAAAAACTTCTCTTCCGCAATTGAAACGCGTTTTGTGTAACGACCCCAAAATTCATACAAATCAATTATCGACTTCGGTCGTTAATAACACATCTAGCTTCTGATTTTACATCATTATTTGAAGCTAAACTTAATAAAATACAGAATAATTTAAACTTTTATATCTTATTAATTTAATTCTCTGAATCAAAACCATTATCATCTACATGTTTTTGAATCAAGTTATTTTATGATTCGCTTCATTAAAGTTATTATATAGAATCTTACATTTTAATCTGATAACCTTTACATATCAGATAACTCAAACTTGATAGTTTATCATTACATAATCATTGTAACTTATCAAGTACATTTCTCAAAACCTTTATCTTTACCTACCTTTAAACCATACTTAGCTTATTACTCACCTTATCAGAGTTAATAAATAAAACTTACATCCAGGTTCAATACCCTTTCATACAACAAACAAAACTTAAACTTTATAACTCATCTAATAAAATTATACATTATTCTAACCCTAAACATGGTTTAAATAATAATAATTCAGCCAAAGTGTATAAATCTTCAAGTATCACATATAATTCATGCCTTTCAAGTAGCACATAACTTTACCTTGAATCTTTAACTTTGCAAAAGTGGTTATTTGCAAAGTTAAGCTCGATCGCCAAAAGAAAATCTAACAGCTTTCATGCATCACGTAACACATAATAACATGCTCAACATATATCTCATAAACATTGGACTAACATAACATACATGCTACGCTTTATATAATAAGTATAAAGATTGAGTTCTTTACTCAATCAACATGCTTTACTCAATCAACGTAGTCATAAATTGACTTTAACATTTCATACTTTCAACATATATATATAACACATCATGCTCTTTGCAATAAAGATTTAAAAATTTTAATCATCAAGTTCACATATCAAATAAGAACTGAAAGACTTTCCTTGATCGTTTTTTACCAATAACAGTTTAACAGCTTACAGCTATCTGCACTTCACGTGCCTTATACAATTATATATTCATTCACATTAACTATTAGTCACATAGCAACACATAATAGTTGTAATGTAAACTTTACTTTTTATCTGATAACCCTTCTTATTAATCAATACACAATGCTCAATTTGATTGTGTTAACTTTTGACTTACATCTCACTGTATTACTTCTTAGGTCGTACTCGAAGTTCATTCATGTGTCTAAGTCTTGCTAGGAATCATTATTGGTTTTATATTAAACCCATTTCATATCTTATAATATTCATTTCATTTGACTTAAAACACTTTTTACGCTCATTAACATTTGTTACTACGCGTTTAACGCTTATTCGCACACACGCCTATATTTGTCTCTCTTGTGTACGGTTAGTATGCTTATACAACTTATCTAATACATTATTTATTAATGTTAAGCATCATTATGTTTACTAACATTCATGTTTTATAACTTAGAACAACATCTTTTATCGTCAGAAGCACTACACTTGCATACGTGTATGCCCGACGCCCTCCGATTGCCCCTAAAATCACATTAGTCCTAAAGATGACCATTTTGACCCTTGTTCTCGACTTCAAATTGAAAACCTTAAAGAATGAAAGTTGTGGGTCTATTCGTCTTCGTTCCGGATCATCTTGAATTGCCTCAATCGGAGTTCATATGAAAATGTTATACCTATTTTAGTAAAATAGGTCAAAATAGTCACACTTGACACACTTTGGGCGCAGCGGCTCCCAATTAAGCCTTGGGCACAGTGTAGCTGCGCCCGTTAGTAGAAACGGGACTATGAAGTTCACTGTTCTCACGATTTTTGATCCTTTTCTCCAAATCTTCATAACTTAAGTTATACACATCCAAATTAGTCCGTTTTTGATTCTATAGATTTGTAATTCATAGAACTACAACATACTAGAATTATAACAATTTACAGAAACACAAACTAGCCTAAATCCTGACCCAAAACTCATGTTCATACTGAACTTTTATGTTTTAACATGTATAGCGAATTCATTCACTACAAATTCATTTCTTAACCAAATTGATTCATTCAATTTACGTTCTTTTCATCTCTTATCGTATTAACATATTCTAGACTCAATTTATCAAACTAACTACCAATGTTTGTACTTTCACAAGCTATATACATAACCATATACATTGTAAACGATTTTTTTTCTTTTTGAACATAATTAGCACACTAATTCCTTGTCTAGATGCTAATTCTAACACACAAATACACACAAACTCAATAATTCAGTTTGTATAACTATAATTCATCAAACATCCAATTTACAGAAAATTTTGAAAGTGAAGAACATGAACTCTTTTTATAAACATACAATTAAAGGTTGAGAGGTTATACCTTCAATTGCTTGGAGATAATCTTTGATAACACAAAATTGTTTGGAATCACGTAAGTCTTCCTCTCCTTTCTCAAGCTCTCTCTTTCTTTCAAATTCTTCTCTATAAACTCTCCTTTTCTCTTCTCTCAAGCTTAGGCCAATTCTTTTCACGTAACATAAAACCAACGCACAAAATAAACTAAATCTAAACATCTAAAATCGACGTTTTAATAATGATTATAATAAATTATCAATTATAAAATTTAATATATTTTATTTATATTTTATTTTTATTATTTATTATAATTCAAATTCAAAAGCCATAAGGATTCGTTTGGTAAAATACTTTTAAAATAAAGGCTTAATATTTTTAAGCCTTGTTTGGTAAATACATTTAAACTACTTTAATTTAATTCAATAAATCATTTATACTATAGTTTATTGTCCCACATTATTTACTTGGATTTCTATATCCAATCTTAATTAAATAAACAAAATTATAATTTTCATTATAATTTTACTTAATAAATTAACATATCACTTTAATTACTAAATTAAATTAAAACAACATTCTAGCAAACTATATAATCCTTAACAACTCTCCAATTTAGTTATTAAGTTAAATTAGAGTATTATCTCATAAATTTAATTCATCACTCTTTTATCTTAATTAAGTTAATTTCTATACCTCATAAATTATTTACTTACTAATAAATAATCCAACAAATATCTATTAAACCACAAACACATCAATTAAAAATATTTATTTAATTCAATAAATATTAGAAATTATAAATAAAATTACGGATTGTTACACTTTGGGTTCTCAAGCATACAGCTTTGACTTGATGTGTCCCTCTTGTCCGCATTTGTAACATATGATCGGTGGTCGTTTTTCTTCCTTGGAAACGGGTGCCGGTGTTGCTGTCGATGTTTTTCCATCATTATTGAATCTTCTCTTCTTAAAGTTGTTCCCACCTAGTTCACCTTTCCTATTATCTTAGCCATGATTACCACCGGAGTTGTTACCATTTCTGTCATGATAATTTCCTCCACGATAGTGATCATTGTTTCGATGGTCGTTACCATTAGATTTATTATTATCGTGTTATTGGTCATTACCTTTTGGTTGAGCTGACTCATAATTGCGTTCTAATAACTTAGCTCTATTCACAACATCTGAATATAAATAAAGTTTATGAGAAATACGGTATTGACGTATTTCGGGTTTCAAACCTCGTAGAAACATTCACGTCATTCGCTCCTCATTATCAATAAAATGGGATGCAAACCGGGATAACTCGGCAAACTTATCCTCGTATTGCGACATGGTCATGTTGTTTTGCTCCAGCTTGATGAATTCCACCTCCTTCATGTGACGAATACTTTCGGGAAAGTACTTGCGTTGAATAATTCTTGAACTTCTTCCCAAGCATCTTTTGTGTGGCCGGGTTGAGTACACTTTACAGATTCCAACCAATGATCTTCCTCTTCTCGCAACATAAAGGTGGCAAAGGGAACCTTTTGCTCCTCTAAGCAATCCAAGACATCAAATATCTTGGTGATCTGGTTAATCCACTTCTCTTCCTTAAGTGGTTCTGGCTTTTCCAAAAACTCTGGTGGTCCCAGCTCCTTGAACTGTTTAGCGGTGACCAGCCGTGAGTTACCAGTGTTTCCACCCGCATTTTGAACACTAGTCTCTCTCGTTTGGTTTTGTATAAATTCTATAAAACTCCTAAACATACCATTGTTCGTCATTTGGTCGGTGTTGTTGTTTATATGAGGATTATTGCCTTCCTGATGCACATTATCCTGGTTATTAATCTTTAGTGACTCAATGGTCTCATGTACTCTATTGCTAATCTCAACATTTTCAAATGTCATTTTCAAACACTGCCACAGAATAAGGGTTAATTGACATGCCACATATTATCCCTATATTCTGACCGACCAATTAAATAACAAATAAACTTATGTAGGTCATACTAGCGAAGGATTTACCCGTCTCTCCCTTCCTAGTTTTAGCCTCAAATCTCTAAGCTTTGATACCAACTGTGACGCTCCCAAAATAGGTATACATCACCCATCTTGGGTCGCCGGATACACGGTACATAATTCAAATGCAAACTTAATTATACAACTGTTGTGCAAAATACGGCAACATAATAGCTGAGTTTTCACACGAATATTATCCCGTAGAAAATATCCAAACTCAAATTAAATCCTTATTACAATTATTATCACACTATCTCATAGAATAGTGAGGACTACTATGGCAACCATTTTAGACCGTCACTCCATTCCCCGACTAGTCCCAAATATATATTCTCATTTCAAGAGAACAGTGAAGAAAAGGATGAGCTCAACTAGCCCAGTAAAGAATATTATGAATAAGATAATGCAGAATAAATTATCCTTAGCCTTTAACAATATAAGAACTAATAGAATACAATAGATAACAAGTTTTAACAGCAGTGGAACAAACAATCCATTAGAAGAGTCGAGTAGAGCATGATATCTACTATCTTCTATGATTTAAAAGTTTATCATGAATTTTATTGTTGAGACTCAGCTTAATAAATAATTCACATCACTGAATTATCCATGCACTATGGGCTAAGGATATTCAGTAGTATCACATCCACGAATTATCCATGCACTACAGGCCAAGGATATTCGTGTTATCACCAATGGTCATGATCATGCCAAGCAACAATTCATCTTTGTACCCTTGGCCGAAGAGAACCCATGGTCATAATCATACCAATCAACAGTCCATCTATGCACTACGGCCAAAGATGTCTTTTATCACAATATAAGCATGAGGATGATGACACCGATATAAGCATCAATCAAACAAAATCAAGGATAAATATTAAAGACTTTAAATTTATTCAGAGTTTAAAAATGTCCAAATTGTTAATACGATAACGGCTTTGTGGAGTAAAATTTAAGAATAATATTCACGTATCAAAAATATTTTGGACATAAAAGAATCAATTTTTCATCGTGAATAGTACCCCGGGTGAATAGTTCCCAATTGAATAGAACCCCGTGAATAGTACTTCATGAATTATACCCCGTGAATAGTACTTAGTGAATAGTGTCGTAAATATGAATATTGTCATACGTATGAATAGTACTCATGAATAGTACTCTGATATAAAAAGCTTTACAAGAATGTTCAAAAAATATCCTTGTGAAACGATACTAGATGAAACGCAAATTTCAAGGATATTCTACTAATTTCAAGGAGTATAGAAGCAATACTTTAAAATGAGTGTAGAATTCAGAATCAGAAACGAAATAATATTACCTACATACTACACAGTAGTATGGAAGAAAATGTTATTTCTTACGAATATTGAACAAAAATAATATCTCTTACAAATATTGAACAAAAATAATATTCCATACTTAATATTAAATGAAGACAATATCCTTACGAATATTGAGCGAAAATAATATTCCTTACGAATATTGAACGAAAATAAATATCCTTACAAATACGAAAAATAATATCGTTAATGAATATTAAATAATACCCCTTACCTTAAAAAGAGAGTACTTCATTTGGTATAAGCGGGGATATTCTTGAAGAAAACTTATCGCTTTTCTCGCTCAAAGCTTCCTTAAATTCTAAAGAAATACGCTCAATATTATAGTACAAGAATTCTTTGAGTCTTATGTAATTTTCAATTCTAAACTAAGCATCCTATTTATAGGAGAATGGCTGGATATTATTTAGAAATTTTATTCACGGACTGCACAGTGACATATCACGGGTGCGCAGAAAAATTCGTCTGATTTTTCTAATTTTTACTATGCAATCACTATATAGACACTATGCAAACACTATGCATAATAAAATATAATATATTTTATTTTTCATAAAAAACAAAATTTATTATAATAATAATAATAATAATAATAATAATAATAATAATAATAATAATAATAATACAAGTCACACCCGTGACTTCCCACTTCCCCCCAGATTAACATATATATAACAAAAATGAGATAACTTTCTCCCGACTATTTTGAAAAATGGGTTAGTGGGTGTTCATATAATAAGCAAAATTTACAACAAATACTTCATAAAATACCCCTCTATTTATCTCAATTCATTTGGCTTCACAAAACATATTTTTAATAAAATTAATCATTAATATTATAACTCATAAAATTAACAACCAGATCATTCTCAGGAAAGAGGGGGCTTTCCGATAAGGATTTTTCCTTATCAAGCCAAGAATTAGGTTACCAAACCCTTTCTCGTGATGTAACTTTCTAGACATCATCAATAATGCAAATAATAATATGAATAACTTTATCATCTCAATTATTGATTTAATAATATAAAAAAATTATGACAATAATTGAATCAACAACTTGATATACTATGCAACAATCAATATTGCAATAATTGAAATAAACTGAGTGACTTCTCACGTAAGCATCAATAATCAATACAATGTGCTTACTATGTAGCCACATCGTGACATCGTATTACTGTACTTTTATCACTGGGTATTTCAAAAGTTAACAGTAAAACTTTCGCCGTTATTTTATAAAAGATATTTCTGTCGTTTTCTCACTCCGACAATAATTCCGTTGTGGGGTCCACCAATGATTTTGTCGTCGTATGAATATTCCCTGTTAAAACGAATATTCCCCGACCAATTGAATATTTTATAACAACTTGCTTACTTTGCAAAATTTATAAATATTACCCACAACTATAACATTATATCAAACCCACACCATAATATTCAAAAAGATATTTCGAGAAATTAAATATTTATTCATAAAAGTTGGGGTCTTATATCCGGTGCTATGGCAATCTAATTATAACCCGAATACCCATCTAGCAGATAGTAAAATTAGTGACCCGCCAACCTATCCACCATTTAATCAATGAATGGCAAGGGAAAGTGATCCTTACGCGTGGCTTTGTTTAGTATGCGGTAATCTATGCATACCCTCCATCTTGTAACTATTCTAGTGGGTATGAGCTCATTAGTTTCATTTTTAACCACAGTCATTCCCCCTTTTTTTGGCACACACTGCACATTTCTTACCCAAGAATTGTCTTAGATTGGATAACTGATACATGTGTCTAACCATTTTATGATCTCTTTCTTTACCACATCCTTCATGATCGGATTCAACCTTCTTTGTTGCTCAATGTTTGGTTTTTCTCCTTCTTCAAGTAAGATCTTATGCATGCAAAATGATGGACTAATTCCCCGAATATATGCTATAGTCCATCCAATTGCTATTTTATACTCTAATTTTCTTTTTGAGTGTCATTCAAATCCGCTTATACAATAACCGGTAAGGTGTCGACTTTCCCCAAGTAGGCATACTTCAAATGAGATGGTAGAGGTTTTTACTCTAGCACTGGTGGCACTTCTATTGATAGTTTGAATTTTTTATCTATCCCATCGGGTCTGTCAAGAGTGTCAAACGGTTTTCTAAACTTCCGCGAAACTGGTAATGCATCTAACCATTTGACATAAACCATTTCTTCCTAGTCATCGTAGTTGTCCATCCGAACCAAAATAGCTTCCAACGGATCCTTAAAATGACTTTCGCTGATTTTGTGATTCACTATCTCTTCCATCACATCTATCCGCAAATATTCACCCTCTTCTTTAGGGAACCCCATTGATTTGAATACGTAAAAGTTTACTTCTTGGTCTTTGACTCGCATTGTCAACTCACCTTTTTGTACATCTATCAAAGTTCTCCCCGTTGCTAAGAATGGTCGACTCTAGATGATGGGGATATCCTTGTTCACCTCATAATCCAGATAATAAAATCCGCCAGAAGATGAAGTTATCAAATTTTACTAAAATATCTTCCACAATACCCCTTGGATATATAACTGATCTATCTGCCAACTACAAACTAATATTTATTCGTTTTGGTGCTTTTAGCCCGAACTGAGTGTAGACTAATAGCGGCATTAAATTTATGCTTGCCCCCAAATCACCCAACGCTCTTCCCAAAAATTAGTTTCCAATCTCACATGGAATAGTAAAACTCCCTAGATCTTTCAACTTCTATGGTAATTTATTTTGTAGAATTGCACAAAGATTCTTCTAAGCTAATGCCACTGCCTCAAACTCAACCAATTTTCCTTTTTAGACAAAACCTCTTTCTTGAACTTGGCATAACTAGGCATCTGCTCCGTGGCTTCGCAAAAGGTATGTTGATATGCGACTTTTTGAAAATATCAAGGAATCTTGAGAACTACTTTCCTAATTTTGATTTCAAAATCTCTGTGGATATGGTATGGGGGCATTATAATGTTTTCTTCAGTGTTTTCTCTCTACCTCAACATCCTCTTCTTTGCTTGTGTCCGAGACTTCTCTCTCCTTCCATAATTACTTTTTCTCGTCTTTTCATTACCCTTCAAAGGTCTCTCGTCCCAAATTTTTCCACTTCTTAGAGTCACTGCCAGTGACACCCCCAAATCTGGGTACTTCATTCCCACACAATTTTGTGTTCGCTTTCTAATTATACATTTCTAACTACCCAAAAATAAGAAAATTTAAATAATAAAACTTCCCATTAAAGGGTTACATCATTAAATCCAATAGAATCCTACGTCATCTACCTTAAACATTCATCAAATGCGGAAAGTAAATAATTACATCACAGTGGTTAAAATAAAGTCTTACATCATAAAAATCAATAAATTTACAAGTCTTCAACACTTGTTCATTTTTCCTTTTCCTTTGCTATTAGTAGGTTCATCAACCTTCTCAACTTTAGCTGCAATGGTTATATAAGCAAAATAAATGCTCACTTGAAATGACAATGAATAATAACAACATAATAACTGCCAATGACTAGGCTCAATAGAACTGAATAATATTCTCTATCAATGATAATCAAGAACTGAAAAAGAATTTCAAATATATCTTAGGGTCACAAGACCATAAACTATGTCCAAGGTTATAAGTATACTTTCAACTTAATCCTAAATAGTCATAAGACTGTAGGGACTCCCCGCATTTAGAGTGATCGATCACTTTCAGTATCATGTATTGTGCACAAACATCTAAACGCTTCGCATAATTCTGACACCCCCAAATCTAAGTACTTCATTCCCACAAGATTCGGTGTCACTATCCATTAATTCATATCTATCTACCCAACTATAATAAACTTAAATTATAAATCCTCCCTTTAAATAGGGTTACATCATTAAATCCAAAAACATCCCAGGTTGTCTAACCTTAAACATCATACAAGTGCGGAAATAAATTATTACATCACATCATTAAATAAAAGTCTATCATTATAACAATAAAATAAAATTACAAGTCTTCATCACTTGTACATTTTTCTCTTTCCTTTGCTAGTTGTTGGTTCTGTCGAATCTTCTCAACTTTTTAGAATGCAATGAGTGTATATATACTGTGAGAGTGAGTAAAACAATTGCCCACTAGATATAGCAATGAATCAACATGATAATAATAACTTCCAATGAATAGACTCATCAAAACTTAATAGTACTCTATCAATGATAACCAACGACTGGAATCAAAATATTGAATATATATTTGAGGGTCATAAGACCACGAACTACGTCCATAGTTGTAAATAATCTTTCAACTTCAACTTTAACAGTCATATGACTATAAGGACTCCTCGTACTTAGGGGGATCAGCCCTTCGTACAATGTATTGTGCATAAATATTTCAACACTAAGCGTAAATTATCCCCTGATAATAGGATTGTTCATCTCAGTATTTAGAGTACAAGTCCGCACCAAAGTAAGTTTGGTTTGGATACATTTCAAGGATAATTTAGAATTCAACGGTCATCAACTAAGGATTAGTGGAATACAATATTTATAATGTCATGCTATGGAATAATCATAACTAAATCGATATTATAAATTAGGATCATGCTTTAGGAATAAACTAATAGCATAAACATTGAATAATCATAACGTGCCTTGCTTGAACAATATTAAGCCAAGGTTAATTAGAACTGAGTACTAAGCATGCATAACAAATAGTAATTTAATCGATAAAACTTGTTCAACATTAGTATATCATAATATGTAAACTTGCATGCTAGATAACAAGTTAAAGACAAGAATAACTTGTTCAATATCAAAATAGGATTTAGAAATCATAAGCAACTAGATACAAGAACTTGCTCAATTGTAAAAGTAGAATTAGAGAGCATTCTCAAAAAAATAAGTTTAGAAACTTGCTCAACGTAAATGTAGAGTTAGAAAACTTGCCTCATGCGTAGGTTAAACAATCACTACTCACGTTCACCACAAGTCCTACACATACCATATGTATTGACAATACACATCAATTACACTAACATATTAGCTTCATGAGTTGCTTTCTTACTTTTAGTAAAGCTACTATCTAAGTTTAAGTTTAAACAACATCACATCTTTTCATGAACATTACTTTTTAGCTTTATTACAACTACTTAAGTGATCATGTCATTGCATCACATACACATTAACAACTTAATACAACATCCTATTGCATTTCCAACATGTTGTCATTAGGTTATACTAATACACAAAGGATTGCACTTGCATTCGCACATCCCGACGCCCTCTGATTGCCTCTAAATACACAACAGTCCTAAATATGGCCATTTTGACCCTTTATAACGATTTCAAATTGAAACAATTAAAGAATAAAAAGTTATAGGCCTATTCGTCCTCGTTTCAAATCATCTTGAATCGTATCAATCGGAGTTCGTATGAAAACTTTATGCTCATTTTAGTAAAACATGTTTTGTCAGTTTTTTTTTCATTTAAAATTTGGCTTAGCAGACTACCCCCCGCCGGGGCAAGGGTTTTTGCACTAGGGTGCCCTGCCGGGGCGGGGGTCCCTTCTGTGTTTTGTTATTTTATACTCTGCAACTCTACAGAAAGCCAAATTAGGCCTCTAAACTCTTTTCTAACAACCACACCAACCTATCTAAGGTGTAATAGGTTTACAGAAACATAATCTAATGTTTTCTAACGCATTTCTATCCATCTAAACAACATAAACATCCAAATTACAACCATTAATTATCACTATATTTGCTAAAACTTCACTTTCTGAAAGTTTCAAAGAAAATCATGACTATGATTTTGTTTTTCAACCAAAATAGTTAATTCAACATACTATGCTTATGTTTATTCATCCTCTTTCAACTCAATAGTCAATTTATATATTATACAACTAATTAAACCTTAATTTTACTTTAAACTAAGCCATATTGATATATGTTCATACCAATTCAATTTAATATGATTTCCTTCACAAAATACATACTTAACATGAATTCATTCAATATACTTATATATTAACTTATGAAAAGAATTTTATAACAAATAATTTATCATATAAATCTATATATAACAAATAATTAAACCTTCACAAAGTTTTTCTAGAGAATTTTAGAAGAGAATATAACTACAATTTTTGAACAAAATACAAGCAAGAGGATACCTTAATTTTAGAAGATGGTGGCTATTCTTTTGATTATGAAGCTTTCTTTTCCCCAATTCCTCTCTCTGACTTCTCTCAATTCTCTCTTACTTTTCTCTCGTAATTTTCTTCTTCTTTTTTTTTCCTCCTCCTAGTCTTTCTCCTTATTCTAAACTCTAACTTATGTACTAAACCAAATATAACGATAAGATATAATATATGTATTAAGTATATAATATAACTATAACTTTAACTCGACATCAATTTTTTTTAAACTCAAAAGCCATAACACTTGTTTGGCTAACTAACTAAAAATTAACCCATTAAATCTTACACCTTGTTTGGTAAAATGATTTAAATTAAAGACTTAACATTCATTAAGTCTTGTTTGGCAAAAAAACCTAATTAACCTTCCTTAACTTATTTTAATAACTCTTTTATAATATAGTTTATGGTCACACTTTAATTAATTAAATTTTTAAATTCAATTTATTTAATTCTAATAACTATTTATTAAATTAATTTACCATATAAATCAATACGATATAATTATAATTTTCTTTATAATTATAATTTTATTTAATAACTAAATATTAAAATATTATCTCATGATGATCAATTTTCTTAACTCGTTAATTATTTATTCAACAAATAAATAATCAAATCAAATCAAATTAAAAAATATTTATTCTACAATAACCACATTAATTAAATATTTATATAATTCCATAAATATTAAAAATTACAATTTAAATTTTCGGATTGTTATATCTGTAACGCCCCAGAAAAAAAAATCAGATTTTTGAGAATTAAATTTTATTTGATTATGTGGATTAAATGAATTTAATTAATTAGTTATGGGAGTAAGCTAATTGAAGGTCGTTCTATAAACTAAATATGTCGAAACGTCGTAGTATTTTGGTTACGTGATAGAATTAAAGTGTTTGAATTTCCAAGACAAAAATAAAAGTTTTCCGAGAAATTTTTTGAAAACACTATTCACGCATTTCTACTCGGGAATTATTTTTGAACTTCCGAGAAATACGTAATAATAGAATATTGAGGTGATATAGAATGTTACACCCCTAAATCTAGGTACTTCATTTCCACAAGATTTGGTACTCACTATTCAAACATTCATACTATCTACCCAAATAAAACAATATTTGAATCATAAAACCTCCCCTTAAATAGGGTTACGTCATTAAGTTCAAAAACATCCCAAGTTATCTAACCTTTAAACGTCATTCAAATGCAGAATTAAAATTATTACATAACATCATTAAGATAAAGTCTAAGATCATCATCACAAATAAAAGTCTAATATCATAATCATAATCAAAATTACAAGTCTTCATCACTTGTACATTTTTCCCTTTCCTTTGCTAGACGAAGGTTCATCTACCTTCTCCACTTTAGTCGCAATGAGTTTATAATATGCAAGAGTGAGCAAAACAATTGCTCACTAAATATAACAATGAATCAACACGAGAATAACAATAATAACTGCCAACGAAGGCTCATCAAAACTGAATAGTACTCTAACAATGATAATCAGAAACTAGAATCCAAAATATGGAATAAACATAACTGAGGGTCATAAGACCATGAACCATGTCCATAGTTGCGAGTAATCTTTCAACCCCAACTTTAACAGTCATAAGACTATAAGGACTCCTCGTACTTAGGGGGATCAGCCCTTCGTACCATGTATTGTGCACAAACATTTAATGCTACGCGTAAGTTATCACCTAATAATAATTGGGTTGTTCATCTCAGTATTTAGAGTACAAGTCTGCACCAAAGAAGGTTTGGTTTGGATAAGCTATCAAGGGTAATTTGAAGTTCAACAAATATCAACTAGTGGACTAGTTGAATCAATAGTGTTTGATAATACAACAGTTGATCAATAATAACATAATATGAAACAATGAATAAGTGTAAGTGAACTGACTGCTGAACCAGGTTTCCTTCCACATTGTTGTTGTTGTTATTTTCCTCAACGGTTCTTCGTCGTGGTGGTTGACATCTTGAAGCCATTTTCTGTTAAAATACATCCATCAGATTCTATTCAATCTCTTAAGTATTATATACTTAAGTCGCACATCTTAACAGTTTATCATGTAACACTTAACACTTTGAATAAAATGATAACTTTTATTCATTAATCATAAAAACATCAATACAATAGCATCACCGCTATTTACATTACTTTCCTGAACTATAACAGTTGCAGGATAACATCATCATCATCTATCCCATTGGTTATCATACCCAGGATTTACATTTCATTTATTTTCAAAATCACCTATCAATTACAATCCCTATAATGTCCTACTAAGATACTGCGTAGCCTTACGACGCTCTTCCTCCATAATTCGGAACATTGTTCAGCGATCCAATACGTATGATGGTAGCGTCTCGAACTGAATCGGATAACTCATGACTCGATCTTGAGCTCGATTGACCACGGTATTGAATACATTGCTCATTTCTTCCATCTTCCTCTTCTTGGCTTGTGGATCACTCTCTGCTATTCTGGCTCGTTGATAAGCTTCATTGTACGCGTCTTCAATTCTTGCCCTTTTTGTAGATTCTTCTTTCAGCTTATTCTCCAGCTCTGCAATCTTCTCCATCATTCGCTCATTCTCTCATTCAGTGTGGACCAGCTTCTCTTAAACGTTGTTCAGTCGTTCTTCTCGATCCTGGATCTCATTGTCTTTCTGTGCCATCGAAGTCTGTTGTTCAGCTACTATCTCTTGTAACTCCTCGACAATATCTTGAAGTTCCACATTGCGATCATACACCTCGTCTTATATACGGGTAGCTATCGAATTAAGTGGAAGCTCTTCCTCCTCGTCCTCCTCATCCTCCGACTGTGGCGGCTCTACGGGATCCTCCTCATCCGTCTCTATCTCATCATCTTCGTCAGGTACCCTCTCCTGCTCAACTACTGTGACCGACGGAACTGTTTCCCATGGCAGTAGTTGTTCCCAAATCAACTGAATATCTCGAGGCTCCTCCTCTCTAGCCTGACTGGATCCTCATACATTAGCCATCCTGTCAACCAAAGTTTAAGTTTTAATTACTAATCATTACTACTCGACACTCACGAGCACAAAGATTACTATCACATAAGCACATAAGTGTTTTATTACTTTCCTTTTCCTAAAACTCGATAAGAGTTTATCATCACTATCTTTTCAAAGGTTACTTTCTAAGGCTTTTCCCCCACCTAAGGTTTATAACCTAAGGCTTTGATACCATCCTGTGACACCCCCAAATCAAGGTACTTCATTCCCACAAGATTTGGTGCTCACTATTCAAACATTCATACTATCTACCGAAATAAAACAATATTTGAATCATAAAACCTCCCCTTAAATAGGGTTACATCATTAAGTTCAAAAACATCCCAGGTTATCTAACCTTTAACCGTCATTCAAATGCGGAATTAAAATTATTACATACCATCATTAAGATAAAGTCTAAGATCATCATCACAAATAAAAGTCTAATATCATAATCATAATCAAAATTACAAGTCTTCATCACTTGTACATTTTTCCCTTTCCTTTGCTCGACGAAGGTTCATCTACCTTCTCCACTTTAGCTACATTAAGTTTATAAATATGCAAGAGTGAGGAAAACAATTGCTCACTGAATATAACAATGAATCAACATGAGAATAACAATAATAACTGCCAACGAAGGCTCGTCAAAACTGAATAGTACTCTAACAATGATAATCAGAAACTAGAATCTAAAATATGGAATAAACATAACTGAGGGTTATAAGACCATGAACCATGTCCATAGTTGTGAGTAATCTTTCAACCCCAACTTTAACAGTCATAAGACTATAAGGACTCCTCGTTCTTAGGGGGATCAGCCCTTCGTACCATGTATTGTGCACAAACATTTAACGCTACGCGTAAGTTATCCCCTAATAATAATAGGGTTGTTCATCTCAGTATTTAGAGTACAAGTCCGCACCAAAGAAGGTTTGGTTTGGATAAGCTATCAAGGGTAATTTGAAGTTCAAGAAACATCAACTAGTGGACTAGTTGAATCAATAGTGTTTGATAATACAACAGTTGATCAATAATAACATAATATGAAACAATGAATAAGTGTAAATGAACTGACTATACTTGATCTCATGCTTAGAAATAACTACAAAGCATAAGTATTGAATGACAATAATAAACCTTGCTTGAGTACAATTAAGCTAGGACTATGAATTATTGAATAAACATTAAGTAATAATAAGCTGAAAAAACACTAAGTAATAATAAGCTGAAAATAAAGCTTACTTATTATGAAAATGACTTGTGTCAAGTAAATGAACTATACTGATTCAACATTTGAAATTAGAATTCAAGAAAACTGCATTCATAGTATCCGAATAACAATAATGAAACTTGTCTAACAATAAACAAGTTAGAATGCATCAATAAGTATTGGACTTCAAACTTGGTTGAATACAATAATGTCATAGCTAGATTGTTCAAATTATGATTAAGAATACAATAGTTCGTTTAACAAAACTTTAAAGTAAGAACTAGCTCAACAGAAATGTAAGGATAAAAGGCTTGCTTAATGTAAAAAGAGAAGTTTAGAAACTTGCTCAATGTAAATATAGAGTTAGAAAACTTGCCTTGAGCGTAAGCTATAAAATTAAACTCACGATCACCTACACATAATTTTAGAACCACAATACCTATTAGATATGCCATCATATCATAACATGATCATTACCATTTACATTTCAGAAACTCTAAGTGTTCTACTTAGCAACACTTAACTAACGTTCATTGTCCAACTAACTTTCAACATAACACGTTCTCGACTTACTAAACATTTTTGCAACTTTTAACTTACTAACCCCAATTCACTATGTTATGTTATCCTTAACATTACTCATTTAACATTCTAACATAATTTCAGGCCATACCATGATGCTATCCCAAGACTGCACTAACAACAAAAGCCAGAATCTCAAACTAGGGTATGGCGCAGCAATTCACACCATACAAAGAAGCTTGGGACCCAAGAATCGCTACCATTTTTTGCTCTTAGCATCGGTGGCGATTAAGTCTTGTTCGAATGACGCAGAGAAGGCTAATGAAGAGTAGCCGGCTTTAGCCCAACAAGCACAATTTTCACCCATCAAACAGTGATAATAGCATGTAAAATAAATATACAACTATCATAAACATGATTGCTCACATTTACAACCAATTAGAACAATTTAACACCAACTAGAACTATTTTAATTCCACAATTTTCATATTTTTCCTATAAAACTCTATTTTTGATATTCATTCTAGAAATCAATACTGTGAATTCATTAGTTAACCAAATCACTCCATTCAAATTACGTTATGCTCGTATCACATAGAACTAACATATACAAGCTTCAATTTACTGTTTAACATAAGAATTGACCATCTAAATTGGTACTTACCTAAGCCATACAAAGAATACATATATTGACAAATTTTCTTCCTACTGACAAACGAAATTAGCATCCAATTCTCTTGTTTAATCATAAACTCTATCATTATAGCATATGTATAATCACCATAACTAAATTACATAACAAAATTCAGAAGAAATATAATTCACAGAGCATAGCAAAACTTTACCATAGTTCACATATGTAGACATATACATATATATAATAGGGTTGTATAAGAAATACCTTCAAATTAGCTTGCACAATCTTGCAATTGTAGACAATTTCTCTGGTTTCACTCTCAAACTCTCTTGATTCTCTTTGCTTTAGCACTTAGATTGCGTAGAAGAAAATCAACTGTTATGCTTAATGATATAATACACAATTGGCATAGGCTTAATACCCATAATAAGTAACATCAGTTACTAGGATGAACGTATATAACATAAATACATTATATTTATTATTTATTTTGTTTTATTTATATTATTTATTTTAAATTTCAAAAAATAGAAATATCAAAAGCCATAAGGCTTGTTTGGCAAACCATTTAAAATTAAAGAGTTAAAATACTTAAGCCTTGTTTGACAAAAACTAATTTAAACCCTTTTAATTTATTTTAATAAACACTTTAGTTTATAAACTATAATCACATATTATTTTCATATCCAACATTAACCCATTAAATTAATCACATACTATATTTTAATTAAATATAACCATTTAGCAAATATCACCAATTTATAATTTTCATTATAACTTTATTTAATAATTTAACACCATCTAAATTATTAAATCAACACAACCACATAACACCTCATGCTATAATACAAACCTCTAAATTATAAATTAATTTAATTTAGAAAATTCTCTAATCATTTAGATTCATCAACCACCACATCAATAAAATATTTATTTAACAATAAACACCTCAAATAATATTTATATAACTTAATAAATATTCAAATTACACTCTAAAATTTTGGATCGTTACATAGAATATCCAATAATATTTCAGTTATGGCAAATGTAGTTTTTCGCCTACGGACTTAAAACCTAACGATTAAGGAAAGTGATTTCCGAGAAGAAAATGTAATACGTATAATGAATTAAAGAGTTGATCGTATAATACGTAGGTATTGTACGAATTAATGAATACGAGTATAATACGAGGTGTTATACGAGTATGAATGAATGATGGTATGTCGTATATAAATAAGTATAAGAAGTGGAATACGAGATTAATCCGAAGATTATACGTTATAAGACTTTAAGCCAAATGTATTGAATTTGTAGAATTATGTAGGAAATTGTAATGTCTAATTGGGATAATAATAAAGCCCAATACAAATTAATGTTAAAGCCCAAATATTTGTAATGTTAAGTCCAATGGGAATTAAAGGTTAAGGTCCAAAGTGATTTAATGAACAAGCCCCAAAGATTTGTAATGCATGCCCAAAGAATAAGTTAAAGTTAAATAAGTTAAAAGCCCAAAGTAAGAACCAATGGGTTAATGGATGATTAAAACCCATGGGGCAACCCATGGGTGATCCAAAGTGTTAAGCAAGTAAACTTAAGGGTTAAGCAATGGATAAGTTAAGTAATGACCAAGAAATTAATGTAATGAGCAAGCAAACTTAAAAGCTAAGTAAAGTGCTTATATGTGGTGAGCAAGTAAAGTGCTTTTATGTGATTAACAAGTTAGCTTAATGGCTAAATATTATGATGGCCAAGTAAATTATTTGGTGAGCAAGTAAACTTAGGGTTTAAGTAATGAATAGTATGGAGGTTTAGTAAGGAGTTGGAGTGGTCTTATGACCATTATACCCTAACTTAGACTTTCCTATAAATAGAAAGCTTGCTAGCTCATTTTTTAATTGTTAGATTTTCATCCAATAACTTATAGCTTATTGGTTAGAGAGAAAAAGCTATAGAAGCTAGAACAAGTTAGCCTTTGAGAATTCAAGAAGCAAGAAGGAGATTAAAGATTAACCAAATGATTATCAAGGGTAAGAACTTAAGCTATGAATCTCTTTCTCTTCAATTATTAGAAAAGTGGGTAGTGGTAGAACATGTATGCTAAGTAATGATAAGAATGATTAATTAATGGACCTAAGCCGTATAAGTCATGAATAAGCTATTCGTAATCATATAAACTATGAACTAGAGAAGATCTTGTAAGAACTTGTAATATGTTTACAATAATGAAATTTATATGATTAGAAGATGAGTGAATGATGGTTAAAAGATTTAGACCATGTTAAGTCAAGTAAAGTAAAATCATAAGTAGTTTATACTTTTATAAGTTATAAACTCATGAAGAATAAGTAATAACTTATCATGTAAATAAGTTAATATAATATGTATGTTAAGATGTTAATATGATGGATTGAATCCATTTGAAATGATGATCAAATCGTTAGTAATAAGGTTTTGCCAGAATTCACACGATTGGACGATAGTCGTCGAATTCGTGAAATTCTCGGAATGGAAGTCGAATTTTGATATTAAGCTTGGAAATATTAGTTTTCAATGGAGACAAGTCTTATTTGGCATTATAGAGTTACGGACTCGAGAATGACCGAATTCCGACTTAGAACGAAGAAACGAGCGTTGAACGTTCACGAGCGTTTATCGTTTTCGTTAAAAATGAACCAATAGGTGAAGTTAGAGTAAACGAAGTCAAATAGATAAAATTCTTACATGAACTCGTAGAGTATGTAATTTGTGAACTATAGTCTTTTGAACAAGCCAATTCGGACTTATAACGAAGAAGTTATGGGTCCGGGAATTTCGCAAAATTAAAAGTCTGTTAAATTTTTCTAAGGCACAGAGTTGGCCATGCATACCAAACCCAAGGCCAATTGGTGGCGTGACAGCCGCATTAAGCACGGTGTCACGACCCATCGAAGTTTCGTCTCATAGTAGCGACGATATAATGTGCAAGGGCTCGCACCGCAGCGCCGAGTCCGGAACCTTGACTACTTATGTTTCACGCCGCAGCGTGGCTTAGAGAGAGCAAGTTGGCGCCGCAGCGCCAACCCTAAACTAAATATAGTCATGAAAGCTTATAGGTATAAAATGAATGTAAAGTGATTAATTCAAGTTAATTTACTTTAAAGAAATTGAAGAAACATCCTTACAAGATGCTAAAGACCTTAAGTATTATCACTGAAGGTTAACGAAAGATTAATTGGTGGTAAGAACAACGTAATGTGCTAAGCCAACCGTAGAAATTTGTTGACCAAGTTGATTATAAATCTAATGATTTGCAATACTAGTATGAGTCATGTAATTACCTAATGAACATGGTAAGACCTTTCCTAAATCACTGTTATAGTGATGAATTTAGGAATTTAATGTTGTTTAATGAGTAGTTAAACGACGAACGTAAAGTATAAGAAAAGTGAAATGTATTCAATAATGATAATGACAATAACGTTAAGAGTTACAACTAAAAGTTGTTAAATAATTGAATGTGAACGATATGTAGTAAGTGTACTTAACCAATGACGATCAAGTTTTGATTAATAACGTAAAAATGTTAGTAAGCCGTGAGGAAGGATGATTAACTCGAAACGAGTGGTATTAATAATAATTTCAGTTACGTTATATAAGAGAAAGAAGTTGGTATGAATGATGTAAGTTATAATGGTAAGCCGGAACTAATAATAACAAATCTAATACATGATTAGATTGAGAAGAAGGGTAAGATTTATTAGGAACCATGTATGTTCATTCATGACCTAATGTGGTATGTTATATGGTTATGTGTTGTAGAGATTGTAAAGATTCAAAGGGAGAGTATTTTCTTCAGAAAGGGTTGTTGAAGGAAAGTTTTTCTTAAACGCTTGTCTAACCTTCGTATTAGCCAAGTTTTCTGTGATTCATGTTATGAGATGCATGAAATATTTTACTAAAGGGTCGATGTCAGTTTTATATCGGCTAGACTAATCTTGAAGAGTTGATTGATTTATTTACAAGTCTTTCAATATAGAATTGCTAACGCTATCCTACGCCAATTGTTTGGTACGGGTTCAAGGTAAGCCTGAGTATGAATAAACAAATGTATATTTCATCAATTATTCGATGGGCATGCGAGGTTGCCAAAACTTAAACGTATACAAGTTTAATGAATGTAGTGTTGATCAACATAGAGTACTATGGGCTGATCTCCCAGAAGTGCTCGTAAGATATGCTGGACTTACGGATTTAGTGTCGGGTTGTCCTTTTCAAAGAAATTATGAAATGCTCATGGTCTTGAGACAGAATTGATGTTTTACTGAATATTGTTATTGTAAAAGATTTTGAAGGAAAAGAAATGGTATTTTGAATTATTGATAGTACTTCATAACTATTATCCAATTATTGAAGATATACAATTCCAATGTTTCAAGCATGTTGTTTAAAAGAATTGTTGTACTTGTTGAGCTTGTTATACTCACTCTTGCTTGAAACATATGAATGCAGCTAAGGCCAAACGAACCAAGGGATCTGACAAGGATAAAGGCAAGACGAAGATGAACAATTAGTTTACCTTGTAATAAACTAGTAAGTTGTATATATTATAATATGATGAACAAAGAATGTAATGGTTATAGAACTTGGGAATGAGATGTAATATTATTAATGTAATAAGAATGTCATTGATACACACATTTTGATTTCTTTTCAATAGAATTAGTGTATGGTTATGAGTACCGTGTAACAACATCTATCGGGTTGGAAGATACCCGGATTTGGGGGGGTCACAGGTTGGTATCAAAGCATTAGGTTATAAAACTTAAGGGGGGAAGAACCTTAGGCTAATAACCTCGTTAAGGAAGAAAAGTCCGAAGGAAGTAAACTCAAGCTTTACTTCAGTCGAATGAGTTAATAAGGTATTGAGGAAACTCAGTATCGCAAGATTTAAAAGATGGAAAGTATCCCTAAATAAATTAAATGTGATTTGTGCTTATACTATTGTGTGTATGTACTAATCAACATATGTGTTATTATAGGATGTCGATCGATAGCTTGATGTATAGAGATATACACGCGGTGAACGAAGAAATTGTGAACAGAGTAGAGCTTGTACCTATGCCGGTGGCGGAGGTACCATTAGTGATTCTAGAGGAGTCGGACCCGATGGAGTACTTTTCTGAGGAGAACTACTCCAAGGGAGAAATGGTTATAGTGTCATACCTTAGTATGATGAAGAGGAAGGGATGTAGGTAACATCGGTTGATATGGTGGTACCTACACTAGAGTCATCACCTCTAGATGCAATGAGATCATTGTATCTGGCAGTGCTTGACAAGAATGTGCAACTGAGTACAGTTGTGCAGAATCAGAATGAAGAGATTAGCGCTCTTTATGAAGCGAAGGAGTCTGTAGAAGCAGATTTTGAGTTAGAGCATGATGAGAAGGTGCTCATGATAAATAAGGCTAGGGATTATATGAACGAGGTGGTAGAGCTTCGTAAGAAACTGATTAAGAGAGACCAGAAGATAGAGCGGATGTCTTATATCCATGAGAGTGCTTATATGGATTTCAAGCTGAAATTTGCTTGTCATCCCATGGAGTCAGGACAAACTCGACATACTATTAGTCGGGATACTGTAGCGATAATTGCAAATGAGAAACACGAGGATGCTGTTATGCATTATTAGAAGTCTAGAGTAAATAAATATGTGTGTAGTGACGTAAAACCCACTTTTGTATAAAGGGGTAGTCTTTTTGTAGATCCCAACTTTTGTGAAGTTCAATTGCGGGATAGAAATGTAATAGCCTTTGGCTATGGAAGCAAATTATAAATAGTTTTGTCTATGAAGAAGCATATGAATATAATGAAGTTTTCATTTAATATGCTTTATTATGGTATGAGTTGTTATGTGGCGAAGAATAACGAAGTAAGTACATAGATAATAATGAAATTCTATTTAATCAGAAAATGTCGTCAAGGAGAAGATAACGTAATCTGGAAGCGGAATCAAGTAATGATAATCAAGGGGGGGGGGGGTTAAATTAACCCTATGCATGAGTTCGTTAATTTATTAATGGCTGCATTTAACTAAACCGGGTAGAGTACTATACTGCAGCCGAATCCAACGAACCTAGGTTAGCTGAACCAACGAGTTCACCTTTAAAAGAATGGGTAAAGGAAATAGAGAAGGCGCTTGTTAGTAAAAACATAGGTAAGGCGCATAAGACTTCTTTTGCGAATTACATGATAAAAGGGGAAGCCAACTTTTGGTGGGAGGCTTACCAGGGTGGGGCTAGAATAGATGCGGTAATGTGGGAACAATTCAAGAAGGTTTTCTTCGAGAATTATTTCCATACAAGTATGCAATGGAGGATGGAAATTAAAGTTCTTAGAACTTAAACTAGGGGACATGACAGTTCCCCAGTACACGGCCAAATTCATTGAATTGGCAAGATTTGCTCCACATCAGGTGGACACTGAGGAGAGGAAGGCTCGTAGGTTTGAGCAGGGCCTGAAACCCTGGCTCTATAGTAGGATTTTATTGTTTCAGATTGTTTCCTATGGGACCATTCTAGAAAAGGTGATTATAGCAGAGGGTGGTAGTGAGGCGTTGACTCAATACCACAAAGAGAGGAAGAATAAGAGTAAGGGAGAGGGAGGAACTAAGGTAGAGAATACCAGTGGCAGTATGCCAAAAAGAAAGAATTTTAACTCCGGGAATACTGGAGTGGGACAAGGGGATCCTAAGCGTAAGATCAAAGTGTGTAAGACATGTGGAAAGACTCATCTAGGAGTCTGTCTGAAAGGGATTATAAGTATCTTTAAACATTATGGTAGAGGAAGAGGGAGTAACTTCCGTTGATTATATTCGTGGAAAAGGTTTCATGGATAATAATGGTAAGCAAGTGTCGATAGATAAGCACCGATAATGTTGAGAAAAATTGAAGTAATTCTCGGTATGAATGGGTTAATTAATCATAGAACTTTAATAAATTGTTAGAATAAAAGTTTGAATCTTTAGTTTTCTAAGAAAATCCAAGGTAGTAATTTACGGTAATAAAATACCGCGACGCTCTCGTTGTCTAACGGGGACGCAAGTTAGGAGGATGTTAAGGAAGAGGTCGTTACGGTTGCGTATCCACTATCGTAATAAGAGTAAGTTAACAGTTAAGAATAAATACCCATGGCCGAGGATTGATGATCTATTTGATCAATTGAAGAGGGCAAAGAATTTTTCTAAGATAGATTTGCGTACGGGGTATAGTCGATTGAAAGTAAGGAAGAAAGAGGAGGTACCTAAGATGACATCCAGAACTCGTTATAGTTATGACAAGTTTCTGGTTATGTCAATTGGGTGGACTAATGTACGAAAGTTAGATTTTTCGTAAGAGGCACTGAGCAAGTCGGGGGTAAATTGATAGGTACCCTTATGAGGTGCTATGATTAAAAGTACCATTAGCGTCACAGGTTGGTATTGTCGAAAAGGGAAGTGAGAAAAAATAGTTTTTAGGAACTAAAAAGGGAAGTTAAGTGAGGTACCTGTATTATCTCTATCAGATGATATTGGGAATTTTGTAGTGTATCTCAATGTTTCGCATAGATGACGAGATTATGTGCTTATGTAGCATGGCAAAGTCATTAGGTATACATCACGCCAGTTAATGGATTATGAGAAGGTTTGTCCTACTTATGATCTATAATTGGCAGCTGTAGTTTTTGAATTAAAAATTTGAAGATAGTATTTATACGGGGAGAAGTGTGAGATATACACAGAATCTAGGAGTCTGAAATATATCTTCACACAAAAGGAGTTGAATATGAGGTAGAGAAAGTAATTAGAATGGATAAGAGATTATGACGTTGATATGTTATATCAATCCGGGAAAGTTAACGTAGAAGCCGACTCGTTAAGTAGGAAGGGTAGGGAAAAGCTATTGATTTTAACAACTCAGAATGAGTTAATAACGGAAATGGCAAAAATGGAGTTAGAGGTTAAATTGTGGAATGAAGTGGTAGAAATGTTATTCACAGCGTAGACTCAATCCACGATACTTGAATGAGTTAAGTAACTACAACTAGGTAACGAGGAATGCAAGCGAATGAAGAAGTGGATGCAGAATAAAGAGAAGATCAATTATCATCTCCTTTTGAAGGAGGAATTTGAGTTTCATATAATTTTAAAGTTAAAAGAAGAGCTAATCAGAGGAAGATAGCGTAATATGTTAATAAGTATTTAACTTCCAACTCAAATTATTGATAGGAAATAACAAGTCACGAAGAATAAGATAATACCTTCGTTGAAGGTGAAATGAAAGAACCACAATGTTGAAGAAGCATTGTGGGAACTTGAGATTTAAAATAAAAGAAAAATTTTCCTCAATGGTGTATGTATTATTAGCGAGATTCTGGGGACAGAATCCTTATAAGGGGGGAAGAGTGTAACGCCCTAGGAAAAAATTGGATTTTTGAGAATTAAATTTTTATTTGATTATGTGGATTAAATGAATTTAATTAATTAGTTATGGGAGTAAGCTAATTGAAGGTCGTTCTATGACCTAGATATGTCGAAACGTCGTAGTATTTTGGTTACATGATAGAATTAAAGTGTTTGAATTTCCAAGACGAAAATAAAAGTTTTTTGAGAAATTTTCTGAAAAACACTATTCACGCATTTCTGCTCGAGAATTATTTTTAAACTTCTGAGAAATACGTAATGATAGAATATCGAGGTGAGATAGAATATCCAATAATATTTCAGTTATGGCAAACACAGTTTTTCGCCTGTGGACTTAAAACCTAACGATTAGGAAAAGTGAGTTCCGAGAAGAAAATGTAATACGTATAATGAATTAAAGCGTTGATCGTATAATACGTAGGTATTGTACGAGGTAATGAATACAAGTATAATACGAGGTGTTATACGAGTATGAATGAATGATGGTATGTATTATATGAATAAGTATACAAAATAGAATACGAGATTAATAGGTAGATTATACGTTATAATACTTTAAGCCAAATGTATTGAATTTGTAGAATTGTGTAGGAAATTATAATGTCTAATTGGGATAATAATAAAGCCCAATACAAATTATTGTTCAAGCCCAAATATTTGTAATGTTAAGTCCAATGGGAATTAAAGGTTAAGGTCCAAAGTGATTTAATGAACAAGCCCCAAAGATTTGTAATGCATGCCCAAAGTATAAGTTAAAGTTAATTAAGTTAAAAGCCCAAAGTAAGAACCAATGGGTTAATGGATGATTAAAACCCATGGGGCAACCCATGGGTGATCCAAAGTGTTAATCAAGTAAACTTAAGGGTTAAGCGATGGATAAGTTAAGTAATGACCAAGTAATTAATGTAATGAGCAAGCAAACTTAAAAGCTAAGTAAAGTGATTATGTGTGGTGAGCAAGTAAAGTGCTTTTATGTGATTAACAAGTTAACTTAATGGCTAAATATTATGATGGCCAAGTAACTTATTTGGTGAGCAAGTAAACTTAGGGTTTAAGTAATGAATAGTGTGGAGGTTTAGTAAGGAGGTGGAGTGGTCTTATGACCATTATACCCTAACTTAGACTTTCCTATAAATAGGAAGCTTGCTAGCTCATTTGTTAATTGTTAGATTTTCATCCAATAACTTATAGCTTATTGGTTAGAGAGAAAAAGCTACAAAAGCTAGAACAAGTCAACCTTTGAGAATTCAAGAATCAAGAAGGAGATTAAAGATTAACCAAATGATTATCAAGGGTAAGAACTTAAGCGATGAATCTCTTTCTCTTTAATTATTAGAGAAGTGGGTAGTGGTAGAACATGTATGCTAAGTAAAGATAAGAATGATTAATTAATGGACTTAAGCCGTATAAGTCATGAATAAGCTATTCGTAATCATATAAACTATGAACTAGAGAAGATCTTGTAAGAACTTGTAATATGTTTACAATAATGAAATTTATATGATTAGAAGATGAGTGAATGATGGTTAAAAGATTTAGACCATATTAAGTCAAGTAAAGTAAAATCATAAGTAGTTTATACTTTTATAGGTTATAAACTCATGAAGAATAAGTAATAACTTGTAATGTAAATAAGTTAATGTAATATGTATGTTAAGATGTTAATATGATGGATTGAATCCATTTGAAATGATGATCAAATCGTTAGTAATAAGGTTTTCTCGGAATTCACACGATCGGACGATAGTCGTCGAATTCGTGAAATTCTCGGAATGGAAGTCGAATTTTGATATTAAGCTTGGAAACATTAGTTTTCAATGGAGACAAGTCTTATTTGGCATTATAGAGTTGCAGATTCGAGAATGACCGAATTCTCTCTTAGAACGAATAAACGAGCGTTGAACGTTCACGAACATTTATCGTTTTCGTTAAAAATGAACCAATAGGTGAAGTTAGAGTAAACGAAGTCAAATAGATAAAATTCTTGCATGAACTCGTAGAGTATGTAATTTGTGAACCGTAGGCTTTTGAACGAGCTAATTCAGACTTATAACGAAGAAGTTATGCGTCCAAAAATTTCGCAAAATTAAAAGTCTGTAAAATTTTTCTATAGCATGAGTTGGCGTCATGACGCCAACCCAAAACAAATTGGTGGCTGGCAGCATTTCAGCACCTGATGTCACAACCTATTGAAGTTTCGCCAACCAAGCAGCAGCATAATGTGTAAGGACTCATGCAAGTCAGCAGTGAGTCCTAACCTCGACTATCGATCTTTCACGCCATAACGCAACTTAGAGAGAGTAATTTGGCGCCAATATCGCAAATTTCTAAACTAAAGATAGTCATGAAAGCTTATAGGTATAAAATGAATGTAAAATGATTAATTCAAGTTAATTTACTTTAAAGAAATTGAAGAAACGTCCTTACAAGATGTTAAATACCTTAAGTATTATCACTGAAGGTTGACGAAAGATTAATTGGAGGTAAGAACAACGTAATGTGCTAAGCTGACCGTAGAAATTTATTGACCAAGTTGATTATAAATCTAATGATTTGCAATACAAGTATGGGTCATATAATTACCTAATGAACATGATAAGACCTTTCCTAAATCATTGTTATAGTGATGACTTTAGGAATTTAATGTTGTTTAATGAGTAGTTAAACGACGAACGTAAAGTATAAGAAAAGTGAAATGTATTCAATAATGATAATGACTATAACGTTAAGAGTTACAACTAAAAATTGTTAAGTAATTGAACATGAACGATATGCAGTAAGTGTACTTAACCAATGACGATCAAGTTTTGATTAATAACGTAAGAATGTTAGTAAGCCGTGAGGAAGGATGATTAACTCAAAACGAGTGGTATTAACAATAATTTTAGTTATGTTATATAAGAGAAAGAAGTTGGTAAGAATGATGTAAGTTATAATGGTAAGCCGGAACTAAGAATAACAAATCTAATACATGATTAGATTGAGAAGAAGGGTAAGATTTATTAGGAACCATGTATGTTCATTCATGACCGAATGTGGTATGTTATATGGTTATGTGTTGTAGAGACTGTAATGATTCAATGGGAGAGTATTTTACTGTAGCAGACGTTGAAGGCAAGTTTTTCTTAAACGCTTGTCTAACCTTCGTATTAGCCAAGTTTTTGTAATTCATGTTATGAGATGCATGAAATATTTTACTAAAGGGTCGATGTCAGTTTTACCTCGGCTAGACTAATCTTGAAGAGTTGATTGATTTATTTACAAGTCTTTTAATATAGAATTGCTAACGTTGTCCTACACTAATTGTTTGGTACGGATTCAAGGTAAGACTGAGTATGAATAAAAAAATGTATTTTTCATCGATTATTCGATGGGCATGGGAAGTTGCCAAAACTTAAACGTATACAAGTTTAATGAATGTAGTGTTGATCAACATAGAGTACTATGGGCTGATCACCCAGAAGTGCTCGTAAGATATGTCGGACTTACGGATTTAGTGTCGGGTTGTCCTTTTCAAAGAAATTATGAAATGCTCATGGTCTTGAGCCAGAATTGATGTTTTACTGAAAATTATTATTGTAAAACATTTTGAAGGAAAAGAAATGCTATTTTGAATTATTGATAGTACTTTATAACTATTATCCAATTATTGATGATATACGATTCCTATGTTTCAAGCATGTTGTTTAAAAGAAATTGTTGTACTTGTTGAGCTTGTTATGCTCACTCTTGCTTGAACCATATGAATGCAGCTAAGACCGAACGAACCAAGGGATCTGACAAGGATAAAGGCAAGACGAAGATGAACAATTAGTTTACCTTGTAATAAACTAGTAAGTTGTATATATTACAATATGATGAACAAAGAATGTAATGGTTACAGAATCTGGGAATGGGATGTAATAATATTAATGTAATAAGAATGTCGTTGATACACACATTTTGATGTCGTTTTAATAGAATGAATGTATGTCTATGAGTACCGTGTAGCACCATCTGTCGGGTTGGAAGATATCCGAATTTAGGGACGTCACAACATCCTTCCCTCCTTACAAGGATTCTGTCCCCAGAATCACAACTCAAACAAATTATTCGTCACATTCTTCCATCCTTACAAAGATTTTGTCCCAGAATAGAAGACACAGATTAAACAAATAACTCAGCGTAATTCTTCATCATTTCATTTTATTTTTGAGTTCCCATGTAGCTTCTTCGACATTGTGGTTCCTCCATATTACCTTCACAAAAGGTATCACCTTATTCCTGAGCACTTGTTCTTTCCTGTCAACTATCTAGATAGGAACCTCTTCATAAGACAAGTCTTTATTGAACTGTAAAGGTTCGTACTCTATCACATGCTTGTAATCAGGTTTATACGGTCGTAATACCGAAACATGAAAAACATTATGAACGTGTTCTAACTCTGGAGGTAGAGCTACCTCATAAGCCACTTCTCCTACTTTTCGCAGCACCTCGAAAGGTCCAATAAATCTCGGGCTCAGTTTTCCCTTTTTACCAAAACTGATTTTCTCCTTCCAAGGAGAAACTTTTAAGAACACAAAATTTCCTGCTTCCAATTCACGATTATATCTGTGTTGATCAACATATTTCTTTTGCCGATCTGGAGCAACTACTAGTCTTTCTCTGATGAGTTTAACAACCTCAACAGTTTGTTGTACCAGTTTTGGTCCTAACAGTTAATGTTCACCGACTTCATCCCAGAACAATGGAGTTCTACACTTTCTTTCGTATAATGCTTAGTAAGGTTGCATGCCGATGCTTGCGTGGTAACTATTGTTGTAGGCAAATTCCACCAATGGTAAATATTCATCCCAGCTCCTTTTGAAATCCATGATGCATGCTCTCAGCATATCTTCCAATGTCTGGATTGTTCGTTTGCTTAGGCCATCTGTTTGCGGATGATATGCCGTACTCATCTTCAATTGCGTTCCCATGCACTTTTGAAGTTTCTTCTAGAAATTTGATGTGAACCTCAGATCTCTGTCTGATACAATTGACATTAGAACTCCATGTCTTGAGATGATCTCTTTAACGTATAGCTTCGACAGCTGATCAAGATTAAATCTAATCTTTATTGGCAAAAAGTGTGCAAATTTTATCAATCTGTCCACTATCACCCATATCGCATCGTATCCTTTCTAAGTCGTTAGAAGAGCTACCACAAAATCTATTGTGATATGCTCCCATTTCCATTTCCATATCTCTAACGGTTGAAGTAATCTGTTTGGCCTTTACTCTTTGACATGTATAGCACTTTGCAACGCATTCTGCAACGTCTCTTTTCATATTTGGCCACCAAAAATGTCGCCACAAATCTTGATACATCTTCGTACTTCCCGGATGAATCGAATTTCTTGAGCTGTGAGCTTCAGTTAAGATGTCTTCTTTAATATCCTATACTACTGGAACCCAAATTTGTCCCTCGAATCTTAGTAACCCTTCAGTATCGATCTTGTATTTCACTTCACCACTCTCAACCATTTTCTCTTTGATCTTTCCACATTCTTCATCTTGTAGTTGAGCATTCTTCACCTTGTCAACCAAAGTTGAACTAGCTTCCATTTGAAACAATCTTTCATCAGTTTCTTTTGGAAATTTGATTTCCAACTCTAGTCTTGCCATTGCTGAAATGAGCTCCTTCTGGTTGGTTAACAACATCAATTTCTCCCGACCTTTCCTACTTAAAGCATCTGCAACCACATTCGCTTTGCCAGGATGATAAAAGATCTCACAATAGTAATCTTTTATCAATTCCATCCATCTCCTTTGACGTATGTTCAGGTCCTTCTGAGTGAAAATATACTTTAGACTCTTATGGTCTGTGTATATCTCACATTTTTCTCCATAGAGATAGCGCCTCCATATCTTTAGAGCAAATACCACTGCATCCAACTCTAAATCATGAGTCGGATATCCTTTCTCATAGTCCTTCAATTGTCTTGATGCATAATAAATAACTTTGCCGTTCTGCATAAGGACACAACCCAATCCTTTGTGTGAGGCATCACTATACACCACAAAGTTTCATGTATTATCTGGTAATGACAACACAAGTGCCACACTTAACTTTTTTTTCAATTCTTGAAAACTTTCTTCACACATCTCCATCAAAACAAAATTTACATCTTTCCTTGTTAAATTTGTTAACGGAGTGGCAATCTTGGAAAAATCCTGGATAAACCGTCTATAATACCCTGCCAATCCTAAGAAACTTCTTACTTCTGATGGAGTTCTAGGTTGTTCCCAATTTATCACAGCTTCGACTTTTGATGGATCCACTGAAATTCCATCACTGTCAATTACATGCCCAAGAAATTATACACGTTCCAGCCAAAATTCACATTTAGAGAATTTCGCCTACAACTTTTCCTTTCTTAACATCTCCAACGTCAGACGTAAGTGCTCCACATGTTCTTCTTGAGTTTTGGAGTACACCAAAATATTATCGATAAATACCACCACAAACTTGTCTAAAAATGGTTTAAACACCATGTTCATTAAATCTATGAATGCTACAGGGGCGTTTGTCAAACCAAAAGACATCACCAAAAATTCGTAATGTCCATACCGAGTTCGGAATGCCATCTTCGGCACATCCTCTTTCCTCACTTTTAGTTGGTGATACCCACTCCTCAAATATATTTTTAAGAAATATATCGCACCCTTCAATTGATCAAACAAGTCATCTATTCTTGGCAGTGGATACTTGTTTTTAATAGTGACTTTGTTTAATTCCCTATATTCAATGCAAAGACGTATTGACCCATCTTTCTTCTTCACGAATAACACCGGTGCTCCCCATGGTGATACACTCAGTTGAATATACTTCTTATCTAACAGTTATTGCAGTTGTAGCATTAGTTCTTTCATCTCTACCGAAGCCATTTTATACGGGGCCTTCGATATTGGAGCGTTTCCTGGCGCTAAGTCGATCACGAACTCGATTTCTCTGTTAGGCGGAAGTCCTGGCAAATCCTTCGAAAACACGTCCACGAATTCCCTAACCACTGGTATTTCCTCCAGTTTCACACCCTTCTCCTTTTGAGTATCGACTATGTAGGCTAATGACCCTACACATCCTTTACTCAATAACTTCTTGGTCTGCATCATCGTCAGACATTTCATTTGTCTAGGCAATTTGCTACCATGAAAAACTACCTTTGACGGAGTCATAAGGTTTACACACTTCTTTTGGCAGTCAATTATCACTCCATAATTGAATAGCCAATCCATTCCCAATATCACGTCAAACTCTCCAAGTTTTAAAATCTAATTTCATAACATTACCCTTTACATTCACCCTACAGTTCTTGTATACGAATCTAACAGGAATTACCTCCCTATTCGCAATTTCTATGTTTAAAGGGAAATTCAACTCTTCACTAGGTATTTCTAACCTCTTAGCAAATTCATAAGATATAAACGAGCAAGTAGTACCCGAATTAAATAATACATATGTATTTATATCATTGATAGGGATAATACCTGTCACGACATCTTTTGATTGTACAACATCTTGCACAGTCATGTTGAAGGTCCTGGTTGTGGGTTTGTTTGATGTCGTTGGTCCAGCAATGGCCCACGTACCTCTACTACTACCTCCATTATTTCTTGATGTCTCTCCAGCCTTCTTCTTAGGGCATTCGCGAGCAAAGTGATCCTTGGACCCGCACGTGAAGCAAACGTTCTTCTTAGATTGAGTGCAATTTGGGGCAATATGACCCTCCTAGCCACAGTTGAAGCATACTCGCTTCCCCATCAAACACACACCCTTGTGAAACATCCCGCATGTAGCACATGCTTCGAACTTCTTATTTTGCTAGTTACCCTGTTGACTTCTAGCACTCACATTTCTAGTCCATTTCCTCTTTAGATTGATGTTGTTGTTTCCACCGTTACTACCTCCACCATTTTTAGCCTCACCTTTATTTTTCTTCTTCCTCTACTCTTGGTTGAACTTAGTTACAACCTCGCCACCACCTTCAGCGAGAATTTCCTTCTCTATTACTGCTGCAAACATCTTTAGCTAGAACAGGAGACCTCATCAGTAAAACCGTGGCTTCAGGTCCTGTTTCAAACCTCTTCTTCGCCTTGCGTTAAATGCATCATGTTTTGACTTGATATGGCGCAAACCTCACCAACTCATTAAATCTTGCAACATACTCAGACACTGACATCGTTCCCTGCTTTAGTTCCAAAAACTGCACTTCTAACTGACTCTTTGAACTTTTTGGAAAATAGGTCTCGAAGAATATCTCCTTAAACCTTTCCCAAGTCATAATCCCTTGACCTCCTCGGGTTTTATTGTCCTGCCACCAATAACTAGCCTCTGCTTTCAACATGAATGTTTCAGAAGAAGTCTTCTGATCCTCCCCTACTCTAGCAACATCGAACACTTTCTCTATCTCCATGACCCAGGTCTGTGCCTCAACTGGATTCATGGACCCACGGAATTCTGGTGGTCTAACCGCCTTGAAATCCTTAAATATTGTACCTTGATTCTGCAACGCTCCTGTTAGTAACGTCGCTAGTTGTTGAACGGGGTTAACTTCAGCATTATTGTTATTGGTTCCTTCAGTGGTTCTCTGTCAGGGTGGTTGATGTCTTGGAGGCATTTTCTATTAAAATAAATACACTAATTAGATTATTACTCAACTCTTTTAAGTAATTTCTACTTAACTTGCCCCCATAAAAGGAATAATCACATATCATATAACACTCTGGAATTAAATAAAATAATAACTTTTATTCATTCATAATCTTTTTGAAAAAATAAGAACAATAGCATCACTGCTATTTACATTACTTTCCTGAACTACAAAAGTTGCAGGATTACTTCGTCATCATCTATACCATTAGTTATATAATACCCGGGATTTACATTTTTATTTATTATATCATTAACCGCATATCAGGTACATTCCTTACAATGTCCTACTAAGATACTGCGTAGCCTTACGACGCTCTTCCTCCATAATTCGGGTCATTATTTGGCGATTTAAAATTTACGATGGCAGCACCTCGAACTGAATTGGATAACACATGACCCGATCTTGAGCTCGATTCATCACAGTGTTGAAAATATTATTCATCTCTTCTATCTTCATCCTCTTGGATTGTGCATCTCTCTCTGCTATTCTGGCTCGTTGATAAGCTTCCTCGTACGCGTCTTCGGCTCTTGCCCTCTTCGTAGCTTCTTCTATCAAATTGTTCTTCACAATCTCTGCTATCATTCACTCGTTCTCTCCTTCAGTTTGAACTAGCTTCTCTTCAACGTTATTCAGATGTTCCTTTCGATCCTGGATCTCGTCGTCCTTCTGTGCCATTGAGGTCTGTTGTTCAGCTACTATCTCTTGCAACTCCTCAACGATATCTTGAAGTTCCATATTACTACAGATACTTCGCCGCATGATACATCACAGCGACAGAAT
Organism: Panax quinquefolius; assembly: GCA_020205615.1. Taxonomy (NCBI): domain Eukaryota; kingdom Viridiplantae; phylum Streptophyta; class Magnoliopsida; order Apiales; family Araliaceae; genus Panax; species Panax quinquefolius. The sequence continues at coordinate 66,038,354 of CM035157.1, forward strand.
TGAGTTAAGTGGAATCTCCTCCTCCTCGTTCTCTTTATCCTCCGACTGTGGCAGCTCAACAGGGTCCTCCTCGTCTGTCTCTATCTCATCATCCTCATCAGGTAACCTCTCCTGCTCAACCACTGTGCCCATCGGAGTTGTTTCCCGTGGTAATAGTTGTTCCCAAATCACCTAAATATCTCGAGGCTCCTCCTCCTCCCTAGGCATCTGGGATCCTTCCTCCCTAGCCTGACTGGATTCTCCTACATTAGCCATCCTGTCAACCAAATTTTAAATTTTAATTACTAACCATCACTACTCGACACTCACGGGTACATAAGTTATAATCACAAAACCACATAAGTATTTTATTACTTTTTCCTTAAAACTCGATAAGAGTTTATCATCACTATATTTTCAAAGGTTACTTCCTAAGGCTTTTTCCCCACCTAAGGTTCATAACCTAAGGCATTGATACCAACTTATGATACCCCCAAATCTAGGTACTTCATTCCCACAAGATTCGGTGTTCACTATCCATTCATTCATATCTATCTACCCAAGTATAATAAAATTAAATCATAAATCCTCCCTTTAAATAGGGTTACATCATTAAATCCAAAAACATCCCAGGTTGTCTAACCTTAAACATCATACAAGTGCAGAAACAAATTATTACATCACATCATTAAATAAAAGTCTATCATTATAACAATAAAATAAAATTACAAGTCTTCATCACTTGTACATTTTTCCCTTTCCTTTGCTAGTTGTAGGTTCGTTGACCTTCTCAACTTTAGCTGCAATGAGTGTATATATATGTAAGAGTGAGAAAATCAATTGCTCACTAGATATAGCAATTAATCAACATGATAATTATAACTACCAATGAATTGGCTCATCAAAACTGAATAGTACTCTATCAATGATAACCAAAGACAGGAATCATAATATGGAATATATATCTGAGGGTCATAAGACCACGAACTATGTCCACAGTTATAAGTAATCTTTCAACTTCAACTTTAACAGTCATAAGACTATAAGGACTCCTCTCGTACTTAGGGGATCAAATTTCTTCGTACAATGTATTGTGCACAAACATTTCAACGCTAAGCGTAAATTATCCCCTAATAATAGGGTTGTTCATCTTAGTATTTAGAGTACAAGTCCGTACCAAAGTAAGTTTGGTTTGGATACACTTCAAGGGTAATTTAGAATTCAACTGTCATCAACTAAGGATTAGTTGAATACAATATTGATAACGTCATGCTATGGAATAATCATAACTGAATCGACATTTTAAATTAAGATCATGCTTTAGGAATAAACTAATAGCATAAACATTGAATAATCATAACGTGCCTTGCTTGAACAATATTAAGCCAAGGTTAATTAGAACTGAGTACTAAGCATGCATAACAAATAGTAATTTAAATGATAAAACTTGTTCAACATTAGTATATCATAATATGTAAACTTGGATGCTAAATAACAAGTTAAAGACAAGAATAACTTGTTCAATATCAAAATAGGATTTAGAAATCATAAGCAACTAGATATAAGAACTTGCTCAATTGTAAAAGTAGAATTAAAGAGCTTGCTCAAAAAAAAATAAGTTTAGAAACTTGCTCAACGTAAATGTAGAGTTAGAAAACTTGCCTCGTGCGTAGGTTGAACAATCACTACTCACGTTCACCACAAGTCCTACACATACCATATGTATTGACAGTACACATTAGTTACACTAACATTAGCTTCATGATTTGCTTTCTTACTTTTAGTATAGCTATTATCTAAGTTTAAGTTTAAACAACATCACATCTTTTCATGAACATTACTTTTTCGCTTTATTACAACTACTTAAGTGATCATGTCATTGCATCACATACACATTAACAACTTGATACAATATCCAATTGCATATCCAACATGGTATCATTAGGTTATACTAATACACAAAGGATTGTACTTGTATTCGCACATCCCGACGCCCTCTGATTGCCTCCAAATACACAACAATCCTAAAGATGTCCATTTTTCCCCTTTATAACGATTTCAAATTAAAACACTTAAAGAATAAAAGTTATAGGCCTATTTGTCCTCGTTCCAAATCATCTTGAATCACATCAATCGAAGTTCGTATGAAAACGTTATGCTCATTTTAGTAAAACATGTTCTGTCAGATTTTTTTTTTCAAAATTTGGCCTAGCAGACTACCCCCCACCCCCCGGTGGGGCGGGGGTCCCTTCTGCGTTTTGTGATTTTATGCTCTGCAGCTCTACAGAAAGCCTAATCAGGCCTCAAAACTCCTTTCTAACAACCATACCAACCTATCTAAGGTGTAATAGGTTTACAGAAACATAATCTAATATTTTCTAACGTGTTTCTATCCATCTAAACAACATAAACATCCAAATTACAACCATTAATTTTTACTATTTTTGCTAAAACTTCACTTTTTAAAAGTTTCAGTGAAAATCATCACTATAATTTTGTTTTTCAACCAAAATAGTTAATTTAACATATTATGCTTATGTTTATTCATCCTCTTTCGAATTCAATAGTCAATTTATATATTATACAACTAATTAAACCATAATTTTACTTTAAACTAAGTCATATTCATATATGTTCATACCAATTCACCGTAATATGATTTCCTTCACAAAATACATATTTAACATGAATTCATTCAATATACTCATTTATAAACTTATGAAAAGAATTTTATAACAAATAATTTATCATATAAAGCTATATACAACAAACAATTCAACCTTCACAAAGTTTTTATAGAGAATTTTAGAAGAGAATATAACTACAACTTTTTGAACAAAATACAAGCAAGAGGATACCTTAATTTTAGAAGATGATGGCTATTCTTTTGATTATGAAACTTTCTTTCCCCCCAATTCCTCTCTCTAGACTTCTCCCAATTCTCTCTTACTTTTCTCTATAATTTTCTTCTTCTCTTCTTTTTTATTCCTCTGGGTCTTTCTCCTTATTCTAAACTCTAACTTACGTATAAAACCAAATATAACGTTTAAGATATAATATATGTATTAAGTATATAATATAATTATAACTTTAACTGACATCAGTTTTTTTTAAACTCAAAAGCCATAAGGCTTGTTTGGCTAACTAACTAAATATTAACCCATTAAATCTTACACCTTGTTTAGTAAAATAGATTTAAATTAAAGACTTCACATTCATTAAGTCTTGTTTGGCAAAAACTAAATTAACCTCCCTTAACTTATTTTAATAACTCCTTTATAATATAGTTTATAGTCACACTTTAATTATTTAAATTTTTATATTCAATTTAATTAATTCTAATAACAATTTATTCAATTAATTCACTACATAAATCAATACGACATAATTATAATTTTCTTTATAATTATAATTTTATTTAATCAACTAAATATTAAAATATTATCTCATGATGATCAATTTCCTTAACTCATTAATTATTTATTCAACAAATAAATAATCAAATCAAATCAAATTAAACAAATATTTATTCTACAATAACCACATTAATTAAATATTTATATAATTCCATAAATATTTAAAATTACAATTTAAATTTTCGGATTGTAACAGTAATAATCCCCTATAATAGGATTGTTCTTCTCAGTTTTAGAATACAAGTCCGCAGTAAAGTAAGTTTGGTTTAGATAAGCTTCAAGTATAATTTAGAGTTTAACGAACATCAAATAAGGATTAGTTGAATCAAAAGTGTAATAACACTATGCTATGGAATAATTGTGAGTCATGAGCGAAATCAACATTATACATCAAAATCATATTTTAGAAATGAACTAGAAAGCATAGGCATTGAATATTGTAACAACCTTGCTTGAACAACAATAAGCTAAGGCTATAATCTTGCTCAACAAAAGAATTGAGTTAACAAACATGCATAATTTATAACAAGTTGAGAAATAAAACTTGCTCATCATAAGAATAATAAAATTTAGGAATTTGTATAATAAGAAACAAGTTAAAGATAGAAAACCCTTTCAAAATAAGAGTTATATTAGAGTTGTAAGACCCCAACTTTTATGAATAAAATAAATTTTTCATTATTTATTATTTTGAAATAGTAAGGGGTTGATTTGATTAATGTAGTTAATTATGGGTAAAATGCGTAAATATTTTAAATAAGCAAGTGGTTATAAAATACTCATTGTTATAGGAAAATATTCGTTTGGACATGGAATATTCTTGTTGTTGGGGAATATTCGTACGACGGCGCAGTCATTTATAGGCCCCATAACGAAAAACTGTCAGATGAAGAAAACGACAAGTATGAGTTTTTTTTATAAATAATGGCATAGTTGTTACCATTAAAAGCTGTTGAATACAAGAATACGCCATGTCTGGCAAAGAACGACACTTGCGATATTACATAATAATTCTAATTATTGATTCTTACGTAAGAAGTCACTACCCAATAATTGTTACAGTAATTACTGTTTAATATTTTATTTTATTGATTCAATAATTGCTACGTTGATATTTTATATTATTGATTCAATAATTGTCATTGCACATTATTTCCTATTATCAGATCAATAATTCATATTATTTGAATAATATTATTAGATAATATTATTGGCAATGTCTAAGGAAGTTCTGTCTAGAAAATGGGTTTGGTCACCTAATTGCGCGCCATTAAAGAAAAAATCCTTATCGGAAAGCCCCCTCTTTCCTGAGAACGACCTAGTTATCATTATTGTGATTCTGTAATATTATTTGTGAATAATTAATTATTGATAAAAAATAATAATTAAGGAAATATTTATTTTATGTGGATATAAATGACGAAATTAATGTTGAGATGTTTTATCATTATTTTTGTCGAAATGGAGGAATTTTTAGAAAAGTGACAATTTTTCAAAATTGATATTTTATCTGTATTATTATATTACATAATAAATGTATAATGTGATAATATAATAATATAATAATGGTGATATTTTTACACTAAATTCACGATATATGAATAAATGAGGAGGATTAGAGAAAATTGGGTCCCAAGTATTTTTGTTACAAAAAACATGTTAAATATGTTAGTGGGCCCCATTTTTGACTAAAATTTGATTTTAGCCTACAAGATCATCCGTATGTGGATTTCGGTCATTTTTCGTTTAGAATTTAAAAAAACTTTCTTCTATAAAGTTATAGAGAATTAAATTTCCAATGGAATGGACATAAAATTCATAATTTTTTGATAAAAATGCTATTTATTATGACTTATTGAAGTTCCGAAATATTGGGCCTGAATTGTTTGGGGTTATAAATATTTTATTATGAAAAACATTTTTTTATGTTGGTGGGCCCCACTAGTGTGCTGAAATTTGATTTTCAAGGTTGGGTGTGAATTTTTTTTATTATAAAATATTATTTTATTAAATTTTCTGCTTTGGTGTTCTATGCATTTTTATATAAATAGGGCGCTTAGGTTAGAATTGAAAATCACACCAGAAATCTGAAGTTTCTCTCTCTATAATATCGAGCATATTTTTTTGAGTATTTAGATACTTTGAGTGTTACTATACAGTGTAAGTTTCCTTCAGTGTTATATCCGATATTCCAGTTAGAAGTACTATTCTTTTGAGATAAGGGATGTTATTTTTTTCGTAAATAATGTTAATTCTTTCAATATCATTTCACCAAAATATTGGCATGAATTTTATTATGAAATTTTTATATTTTCATGTCGAGGTTACTATTCACGTATATGGCACTATTCACGAGTACTATTCACAAAGTATGATTTTTCTTATGAATTTTTTTCCTTTTTGTGTCGGGGTTACTATTCACGTATACGACACTATTCACATATACAACACTATTCACAGAAAAATTAAATTTTCTTTTCTTTGTCCAAGTTGTCTATTATGGTTACTATCTTTGATTGTATCCATATTTTGATCTTCATTCTTAAATTTTTCTCCAAAATTGATTATTATGGAGTATTTTTGAACTTGGATAAACTAAAGTACGAATCCCTAATCTTTGTCCTTTTATCTCTCTGGATTCATTTTCTTGAAAATATTTTTATCATCCTCAGTCTTAAATGGTGGTATAATTGAATATCTTTGGCCTGTAGTGGAAAGATAAATGATTACCTGATGAATATCTTTGGCCCGTAGTGTAAAGATGGACATGTGTTGAGATGAACATGACCAACTGGTGATACGAATGAATATCTTTGGCCCGTAGTACAAAGATGAATATTTGATTCAAGATGTATATTGATTGATGTTACAGGGATAAAATATTGATGATGGACTTTTAAATCATAGAAGATAGTAGACTTCATTCTCTACTTAACTCTTCTAATGAATTGTTGTTTCCGCTGCAGTTATTGATCTATAACTTGTTGTCTATCATATTCTATCAGATTTTTCCCTGTTGAGGACTAAGGATAATTTTTTCTACATTATCTTAGTCATAATATTCTTTACTGGGCTAGTTGAGCTTATCCTTTTCCTTTTTGTTCCATTTTTCTTCTCAGGAGGCGAGAATATAGCGGGAACTAGTCGGGGTGTGGAGTGATGGTTTAAGACAGTTGTTATAGCAGTCCTCACTATTTTGTAAAATAATGTATCAATAATTGTAATGAGGACTTTATTTGAGTTTGGATATTATCTAGAAGACAATATTTATATTAAAACTCACATCATATGTGTTGTCATATTTTGTATAAAAATTATAATAATGAAGTTTGTAGTTATTTTTTGTACCATGTATTTGGCGACTCAGAATGGGTTGTGTGGACCTATTTTGTGTGTGTCACAAGAGAGCTTGAGTGAACAATATCATGTTATAAAGTAAGGTTAGGGAACTCAACGTATCGATAAGGTTTGCATCATACAAAATAAATAGGGTTCAAGAAACTTAGATAATAATAGACAAGATAAGATAATGAACTTGCTCTATATAAAGAATAAAGTTTAGGAACTTGCGTAATCGTAAAGGTAGGGTTAGAGAACTTACCTCGTGCGTAGGTTAAACAATCACTACTTACGTTCACCAGAAGTCCTACACATACCATATATATTGACAATACTCATTAGTTACACTAATATTAACTTCTTGGGTTTAATTCCCACTTTTAGTATAGCTCATTTGTGACACCCCCAAAATAGGTATACATCACCCATTCTGAGTCATCAAATACATGGTATAGAAACTACTACAACTTTTATTATTACAATTTTCGTGCAAAATACGACAACACACATACTGTGAGTTTAAATACAAATATTGTCTTCTAGACAATACCCACACCCAAATAAGTCCTCTTTACATTTATTGATACACTATTTTACAAAAATAGTAAGGACTGCTAAAACAACTGTCTAGGACCATCACTCTTTACCCCTACTGGTTCCTGCTATATCCTCACCTCCTGAGAAGAAAAATGGAACAAAAAGGAAAAGGGTGAGCTCAACTAGCCCAGTAAAGAATATTATGACTAAGATAAAGAACAATAATTTATCGTTAGCCTTCAAAAAATCAGATAAAAGATAATGGACAACAAGTTTTAGATCAATATTCGTAGCGGAAATAACAATTCATTAGAAGAGTTAAGTAGAGAATCAAATCTACTATCATCTATGAATTTAAAAGTCCATCATCAATATTTTATCCCTGTAACATCAATCAATATAGATCTTGAATCAATATTCATCTTTGCACTACGGGCCAAAGATATTCATTTGTATCACCAGTTGGTCATGTTCATCTCAACACTTGTTCATCTTTGCACTACGGGCCAAAGATATTTATTAGGTAACCATACATATTTGCACTACATGCCAAATATATTCATCAAGTATCACCATTAAGGACTGAGGATGATGAAAAACATTTTGGAGAATAAATCCAGTGAGATAGAAGAACAAAGATTAGGAATTCGTACTTTGGATGAACCAAGTTCAAAAACTCTCCATAATAAACTATAGTGAAGATAAAAACATGGATTCAATTTCAAGAATAAGGGTCATAACAGATAACTTGAAAGGAAGAAAAAAAAATATGACAGTGAAAAAAGACCTGTGAAAAGACTTGTGAAAAGAAGTGAAACGAAATGAAAGAATGCTTGGTCATGAAAAGTTCCAAATTTGATTAAAAGTTTAGACCAATATTCCAATGAAATGATATTAGATGAAGCCAAATTTCTAATCATTTCAGAAATTATAGAAGCAATACTTACCATAGTAAGTTCAAATTAAAGAATACGAGATGGAATAATATCGCTTACATAATATGGAGTATGAATGAAAATAATATTTCTCACGAGTATTTCAATAAAATAATATCCTTTACCTTGGTAGAAACTGGATTTGACTAGAATATTGGATATTATTCTGAGAAAATCTTGCAGAAAAACTACGCTCAAGATATTCTTATAATCAAGAAAAATACTCACAATACTATAGGAAAAATTTTCTGATTATCAAGGTGTGATTGAGGAAGGAGGGGTTACCCCTTATTTATAGCAACGGAAGGAGAAAAGTTAAGCAGAGTTGCCTAACTTTTCTTTCTCTTCACGCCTAACTTCTCTGCCTAATTTTCTCTTATTTCAATGGTTGGGGCCATACAATCTCTTTGCAGACAATTCACTTCCAAACATCCTAACTCTTATTGGTTGAGGGCCCATGACATAGGAAATATGTAATGAGTTTGCACGTGAAACAAATGAAATCAGTACATGGTTTTGAAAAGGAAGAAATGTAATACACCGGTTTTTGAAAAAAATAAGGAGATCAAAGCCAAGCTTCTCACTTTTCAATGCTTAACATATCAATTAATCACAATTGGTAAGGCCCACCATTTGGAATAAGTTTTGCAGATAACATCTTCCACCCACCATTTCAATGTTACAACAAAGTATTCAAATATTAACCACATGCGTATATATTAAACAATTATTATAATATTTTATATGAATGAATATTTTATCGGAGAAATAATTATAATTTCACATAAAATATGCCAAACTATCAACAATTATTTCATGCAAAATTCCTTCATTTATATCCACATAAAATAAATATTTCCTTATCATATAAATCAATAATTAATTATTCATAAATAATATTATAAATCACAATTATGACAACCATGCCGCTCCTCAGAAAGAGGGGCTTTCAATAAGGATTTCTCCTCATCGGCGCAAATTAGATGACCTAACCTTTCCTCGATGTAACTTTCTAGACATCGCCAATAATACTATCTAATAATATTATTCAAATAATATGAATTATTGATCGGATTATGGGAAATACTGTGCAATGACAATTATTGAAACAACAATAATATAAAATATCAACGCAACAATTATTGAATCAATAAAATAAAATATCGACCAAGAATTATCAGAATAATTATCGAGTAGTGCCTTCTTACGTAGGAATCAATAATTCAACAATACTGTAAATACCGTAAAGCTATCAGACAACCACGCACGTATTATCGTATTTTAACCACCAAGTAATCCAGCAGTGTTAAAAAATTATGTTATTATTTATAAAAAACCAAATTTGTCATTTTCTTCATCCGACCGTTATTCATCATGGGGGCCCATAATTAATCATTGCCATTGCATTTAATATTCCCGACAAAAAAAATAATATTCCACGACCAAACTAATATTCCCCGACAACAATGATTATTTTATAACCACTTGCTTATTTTGTAAAATTTGCACATTTCACCCATAACCAAAGTATTATATCTATTAACACATTTTTATTTCAAAATAATGAATATAGGAAATTCAATTTTATTTATAAAAAGTTGGGGTCTTACAACCTCCCTCCTTATAAAATTTCGCTTCTCAAATCGACGTACGACTGGTGTTTTCAAAAGGTGAGGGTACCTCGCTTTCATTTCTGATTCCAACTCCCAGGTCATTTCTTCAATAGCATGGTTCCTCCACAAAATCTTAACTTGTGGTATAACCTTGGTGCGTAGGACATGCTCTTTTTTATCCAAGATCTTAACAGGTACCTCCTCGTACGTTAAATCTTTGGCTATCTTGTCTGGTTCTAACGCAATAATGTGGTTTGGGTCTTTCACATATTTACGAAGCATAGATATATGAAAAATATTATGAACACCAGACATGCTTGGAGGTAATACGAGTCTATAGGCCACATTTCTTATTCGGTCAAGAATCTCAAATGGACCAACAAATCATGGATTGAGCTTTCCTCTCTTCCCAAATCTTATAACTCCCTTCCATGGAGCAATACGTAACAGTACATTATCTTCAATATTAAATTCCACATCCTTTCGATGAAGATCACCATAACTCTTTTGTCGATCTTGTGAGGTCTTTATACGTTGCCGGATCATTTGAATCTTTTCTGTAGTCATGCGTACTAATTCTGGTCCCAAAACGTTGCTTCTCCCACCTCGTCCCAGCATACTGGAGAACGACACTTTCGTCCATATAATGCCTCGAATGGAGCCATACCTATACTTGCCTGATAACTGTTGTTGTAGGAGAATTCCACAAGTGGAAAGTACTTATCCTAACTTCCTTTGAAATCTAGGACACAGAGTCTTAATAGATCTTTAAGGGTTTGAATTGTCCTTTTCGATTTCCCGTCCGTTTGAGGATGATATGTCGAATCGAATCAGAATTCGCGCCTCATAGCTTTCGCAAGCTAACCCAAAATCGTGAAGTGAATCTTGGGTCACGATCCAAACTATGGATACTTGGCATGCCATGCAATCTCACAATCTCATTCACGTACATACGAGCAAAGACGCTCAAGGAATAAGTCTCACGATCGGCAAGAAATGAGCGTAATTGGTTAATCTATCAACAATAACCCAAATCGCATTTATGCCTTGAGAAACTTTGGGAAGACCTGTAACGAAATCCATTGTAATGTGTTCCCACTTCCATTCCGGAATCTCAAGTGGTTGAAATGGACCCTTTGGCACTTGATGCTCCGCCTTTACATGTTGACAAGTTAAACACCCCGAGATAAACTCTGCGATCTCTCTCTTCATATTGTTCCAGCAAAATGTATGTCGAATATCATGATACATTTTGGTACTCCCAGAATGGATTGCAAACGGGGTGTTGTGTGCCTCCATCATGATTCTATGCTTAAAGTCAGAATCATTAGGAACGCAAAGTCTAGAGTTGAATCGAAGTATTCCTTCTTCATCGATTCTTGCTTCCGGAATAGCACCTTCTTGCACTTTCTTTTTCATACGATCGCCCCTGTGTCCGTAGCTTGAGCAAATTTAACTTTATCGATTAAAGTCGGTCTACTCAGATATTCACCATCATCACGTGGGTCCTCGAGTCTTTAATTCTATCTCCATCCTTTGCAAGTCATACAAAATGGGCCTTTGTGTTGACAATATCGCACTCAGATTTTGCATATGATCTTCTACTCAATGCGCCGCCTACTACGTTCGCTTTTCCGTGATGATATCAATAGTGGGATCGTAATCTTTCAACACCTCAAGCCAACGCTGTTGCCGCATGTTGAGTTCTTTTTGGGTGAAGAAATATTTGAGGCTTTTATGGTCCATATAAATCTCCACTTTCTCCCCATATAAGTAGTGTCTCCAAATTTTCAACGCGAATACGATCACGCGCCACTCTGCATCATGAGTAGGATAGTTCCTCTCATATTCTTTGAGTTGTCGTGAGGCATAGGCTATGACTTTCCCATGTTGCATGAGAACACATCCAAACCCTTTGTCTGAAGCATCACTGTAGATAACAAATCCATCCGTATTGCAGATGGTATTGCTGTAACAGTGCCAAAATGAGTCTCCTCTTAAGCTCTTGGAAACTCTTCTCGCATTCTTCGCTCCATACGAATTTTGTCTCTTTCCGAGTCAGCTGAGTTAGCGGAGTAGCGATTCGAGAAAATCCTTCCACGAATCTCCGATAATAACCAAATTTAAGCCCGTAAAGTCGCAGATTTCTGGCCACCAACTTTGGTTGCTCCCAACTTTGTATTTCTTCAATCTTCGCCGTCAATCAGATACTCTATGTTTTGACACCACGCGCTCAAGGAATGCTACTTCTCGCCGTAACTCGCATTTCTTCACCAGGCATAAAGCTTGTTTTCACGAAGCCTTTCAAGTATCATCTTCAAATGGTGCTCATGATCTTTACGGCTTTTGAAATAGATGAGGATGTCATCAATAAAGATAACAACGAACCGATCCAAATATTCCTCAATACTCGATTCATCATATCCATGAAAGCAAAGAGGAGCATTAGTCAATCCAAAAGACATGACTAAGAATTTATAATGTTCATACCGAGTTCAAGGCGCCTTTGAATATCCTCGCTTTTAATCTTCAAATGATGATATCCGTAATCGAAGATCAATCTTTGAAAAGAATTGTGCTCCTTGCAACTGGTCGAACAGGTCATCAATGCGAGGTAGCGGATACCTATTCTTGATGGTGACATGGTTCAATTCTCGGTAGTCAATACAAAGTCGCATACTCCCGTCTTTCTTCTTTACAAATAAAACAGGAGCACCCCAAGGAGAAGTACTAGGACGAATAAAACCGATGTCAAACAATTCCTGTAGTTGGACTTTTAACTCCTGAAGTTCAATAGGAGCCATTCGATATGGGGTTTTATAAATGCGTTTTGTACCCGGTTTAAGGTCAATAAAGAATTCAATATCACGTTCTGGGGGTAGACCGGGAAGTTTTTCGGGAAATACATCAGGAAATTCTTTAACAACAGATATATTATCCAAATCTGACTTGTCTCTGTTCAAATCCATAACATGGGCTAAGAAAGCTTGACATCCGTTTCTTATTAAACGAATAGCTTTATGGCTTGATATGACAGTGACTGATTTTAGTGGTTTAGTTGTTTGAATTCGTATGACAGGTTGGTTAGGAATATGAAAACTAACAACCTTACGAAAACAATCAATTTTGGCATGATGAGTGGTTAACCAATTAATTCCTAAAATCACATTAAAAGCAAGTATCTTTAAAGAGATAAGATCAACAGGTAATATGATAGTGCCAACTTGGATCATACAAGATTTATAAACTGTAGATGTAACGAAGGTTTCACCCAACAGAGTTTCAACAAATAAGTTAAAATCCAATTTCTCCGGAGTCAAGTTTAAACATTGAGCAAAGTAGGAGAGATAAAAGAATGGGTAGAACCGGTATCTAGTAAGGTATAAACTTCGCAAGAATTCAAGATTAGCTTACCCGTAATCACGTCGTTCGGGTTCCTCGCATTTTGGTCAGTCACGACAAATGCCCTCCCTTGAACCACTGGCTTTGTTTTGTCCATAATCGCCTTTGGTTTCGCCGTTCCAATTGGACTTGACTTCGCTACCGGACAAAATCGGGCTATATAACCGTCTTTTCCACAATTGAAACACACCTTGAAGGTCAGAATAGCTTTGACATATGTGTCCTCCTCTCCGTGATCTCAGTAGCATCTAACCGGGCCGTCGTTCTCCTCCCCTAGAATTTGTTGTTGGTCTTACTGGTGTCAGTCTTTGATGTCTTCCCATTATTGTTGAATCTCCTTTTTGAAATTTCCACTGACCCACCTCTCCTATTATCATGGCCACGATTACCTCCCGAGTGGTTACCGCTTTTGTCCATATTTTTCCCTCCTCGCTAGTTATCATCGCTCCAATGACTGTTGTCGGGCCACACCGATATGACCCTCGGTCGTGGTCCTCGTCGAAACATACTCACTATCTTGCTCTAATAATTGAGCCATGCTTGACAACATCCAATACATAGAAAATTTGTGAGAGATAAGGTATTGACGAATCTCGGTTTTAGACATCTCTCATCCGTAAACATCCGCACCGTCATACATTTGCTCCTCATTCTCTACCAAATGAGGTTCAAACTCGATAACTCCGCGAACTTTGCCTCGCATCGAGACACCGCCATGTTGTTCGCGCTCCAGCCTAATAAACTCTCCTTCCTTCATATGATGAATACTTTCGGAAAGTACTTGTCATTGAACAGCTTCAAATCTTTCCCAAGACATGTTGAGTGTGGTCGGTCAGTACGCTTCACGATTCCCACCAAGAATCGCCTCACCACGGAACATAAAGGTGGCGAATGGAACCTTCGTTTTTCCGTGCATCCCAAGACATCGAATATCTTGGTAATTTGTTTAACCCACGCCGCCCTTAATCGGATAGGGCTTTCCCGTAAATCGTGGTCCCAACTCCTCGAATCGCTTGCATCAGTGATGCATCGCGCAGCCATCATCATTTCCACCCGTATTTTGTACACGAGTCTCCTCGTCTGATTTTGCATGAACTGCAAAAAGCTTCTAAACATTCCATCATTCATCGTTTGCTCCATAGTGTTGTTTACAGGAGGAATATTGCCTTCCTGTTGCACGTTCTCTTGGTTGGTGATTGATGGTTGTTCCACAGTCTCATAGACTCCATTGTTAATGTTCTCAGCTGCCATTCTTAAAAACTGCCATAAAACAAGGGTTAATTAAACAAATTAACATATCACATAATATCCCTATGTTATGACCGACCAACAAAATAAGCTTAAGTAGGACACACTAGCAAAGGATTTACTCGTCTCTCCCCTCCTAGTTCTATTCCCCTATCTCCGCCAGAGACCATATCCCTAAGCTCTGATACCAACTGTGACGCCCCCAAAATAGGTATACATCACCCATTCTGAGTCGCCAAATACATGCTACAGAAACAACTACAACTTTTATTATTACAATTGTCGTGCAAAATACGACAACACACATGCTGTGAGTTTAAATACAAATATTGTCTTCTAGAAAATATCCACACCCAAATAAGTCCTCTTTATATTTATTGATACACTATTTTACAAAAATAGTGAGGACTGCTAAAACAACTGTCTAGGACCACCACTCTTTATCCCGACTGGTTCCTGCTATATTCTCACCTCCTGAGAAGAAAAATGGAACAAAAAGGAAAAGGGTGAGCTCAACTAGCCCAGTAAAGAATATTATGACTAAGATAAAGAACAATAATTTATCGTTAGCCTTCAACAAATCAGATAAAAGATAATGGACAACCAATTTTAGATCAATATTCGCAGCAAAAATAACAATTCATTAGAAGAGTTAAGTAGAGAATCAAATCTACTATCATCTATGAATTTAAAAGTCCATCATCAATATTTTATCCTTGTAACATCAATCAATATACATCTTGAATCAATATTCATCTTTGCACTACAGGCCAAAGATATTCATTTGTATCACCAGTTGGTCATGTTCATCTCAACACCTGTTCATCTTTGCACTATGGGCCAAAGATATTTATCAGTAATCATACATCTTTGCACTACAGGCCAAAGATATTCATCAAGTATCACCATTAAGGACTGAGGATGATGAAAAACATTTTAGAGAACAAATCTATTGAGATAGAAGAAGAAAGATTAGGAATTCGTACTTTAGATGAACCAAGTTCTAAAACTCTCCATAATAAACTATAGTGAAGATAAAAACATGGATTCAATTTCAAGAATAAGGGTCACAACAGATAACTTGAAAGGAAGAATTTTTTTTTCTTTTGTGAATAAGACCAGTGAACAAAGACTCGTGAATAATACCGTGAATAGTAAATGAACAAAGAATTCCGTCATGAAAAGTTCCAAATTTGATTAAATGTTCAGACCAATATTCCTATGAAATGATATTAGATGAAGCGAAATTTCTAATCATTTCAGGAATTATAGAAGCAATACTTACCATAGTAAGTTCAAATTAAAAAATACTAGATGGAATAATATCGCTTACATAATATGGAGTATGAATGAAAATAATATTTCTCACGAGTATTTCAATAAAAAAATATCATTTACCTTGGTAGAAACTGGATTTGACTAGAATATTGGATATTATTCTGAGAAAATCTTGCGTAAAAAACTACGCCAAGATATTCTTATAATCAAGAAAAATACTCACAATACTATAGGAAAAATTTTCCGATTATCAAGGTGTGATTGAGGAAGGAGGGTTACCCTCATTTATATAGAACGGAAGGAGAAAAGTTAAATAGAGTTGCTAACTTTTCTTTCTCTATTCACGCCTAACTTCTCTCGCCTAATTTTCTCTTATTTCAATGGTTGGGGCCACACAATCACTTTGCGAGATAATTCACTTCCAAACATCCTAACTCTTATTGGTTGAGGGCCCATGACATAGGAAATATGTAATGAGTTCTGCAGGAGAAACAAATGAAATCAAGATATGGTTTTGAAAAGGAAGAAATGTAATACAATCGCTTTTTGAAAAAACAAGGAGATCAAAGCCAAGCTTCTCACTTTTCAATGCTTAACATATCAATTAATCACAATTGGTAAGGCCCACCATTTGGAATAAGTTTTGCGTATAACATCTTCCACCCACCATTTCAATGTTACAACAAAAAGTATTCAAATATTAACCACGCGCATGATATATATTATAATAATAATATTATTAAAACATTATTATAATATTATCTATGAATGAATATTTTATCGGAGAAATAATTATAATTTCACATAAAATATGCCAAACTTTCAACAATTATTTCATGCAAAATTCCTTCATTTATATCCACATAAAATAAATATTTCCTTATCATATAAATCAATAATTAATTATTCACAAATAATATTACAGAATCACAATTATAACAACCAGGCCGTTCTCAATAAAGAGGGGGCATTCCAATAAGAATTTCTCCTTAGTGGCGCGCAATTAGATGACCTAACCTCTCCTTGACAGAACTTTCTAGACATTGCCAATAATGATATCTAATAATATTATTCAAATAATATGAATTATTGATCGGATAATGGGAAATACTGTGCAATGACAATTATTGAAACAATAATAATATAAAATATCAACGTAGCAATTATTGAATCAATAAAATAAAATATCGACCAAGAATTACAGAATAATTATCGAGTAAAGCCTTCTTCACGTAGGAATCAATAATTCAACATTATCAGTGAAATACCGTGTCATACATTTGCACAACCACGCAGACATCGTATTTTAACCACCAAGTAATCCAACAGTGTTAATGGTAAAAATTATGTCGTTATTTATAAAAACCCAAATTTGTCATTTTCTTCATCCGACCGTTATTCTCATTATGGGCCCACAATTGATCAAGCGTCGTATTTAATATTCCCGACAAAAAGAATATTCCACGACCAAACGAATATTCCCCAACAACAATGATTATTTTATAACCACTTGCTTATTTTGTAAAATTTGCACATTTCACCCATAACCAAAGTATTATATCAATTAACACCTTTTTATTTCAAAATAATGAATATAGGAAATTCAATTTTATTTATAAAAAGTTGGGGTCTTACATCATTAACTAAGTATAAGTTTTTCTTAGTATTACCAGTTACATAATACAAGACCAAAGTCTCGAATGAGCATCACATTCTAGCTTTTAAACAACTTATCAACTTATCATGCTATGTCAACCTATGAATGTTAACATGCTGATGTAACATCCTACTACATGTTCAACATGTTATAATACTTTTATATTAGGTTAGGTTAACGATAAATGGATCGCATAAGGTTAGAACAAACTCGTCTCAACTCTCGCACCCCTCCCCACCCAAGGTGGGGTTTTACATCGGGAATTGCCCACCCAAGTGGGTATTTGAACTGGTAACACCCGCTAGGGTGGGGGTACCTGTCATCTTCTTCTGCAGTTCGCGAATCGCATTCAAAAGAAATCTAATTTTTCTAACAAGCTACATTCTAACAATTAATTTTCACACATATATATTATATAAACTTCATAGAAACACAACTTAAGGTTTCCAACATGTTATTCACTATATAAACATCATAAACATTAACATTAAAAACTTTAATTTCACTATTTTTATTTTTTCTTCTTCTTTTGACATTCATAGAGAAATTGTTATCGTGAATTTGTTTTACAACCAAAATCGTTCATTTAAATCATATCATTTTGTTTATTCACATATTTTCACATTCAACAAACAATTTACAGCTTTAATACATGAATTGAACATCAATTTTAATTCTAAAATAAGCCAAATCATAAATATATCATTGTATTCTAATTTCTTCACTTTAAACATATTTCCATGAAATTGATTACTCTAAATCATAGATGAATGATATAAAATAGTTTATAATCATCTACTAACACATAACAACTCATAATTTCAACAATTATTCACAAAACATCAATAACAGAGAACTTTTGACAAAATAAAAATAAAATCTTAGAAGATAGGATTATACCTTTTCTTTCTTATTTAGGTTGACTAGAAGATGATTACAAGACTTTTGATTACTACTCCTTCTTATTCTTGGAAAACTTCTTCTCACAATTTCTCTCTCAAACTCTCTCTAGAACTCACTCTTTTCTCTCTTCTTTCTCTTCTTTTTCTCTCTATTTTCTTATGTTCTTTCTTAGCCTCTCTTTTCTAACTTAGCAAAAGAACAAAATACAAACTGATATATGTATATAATATTAACGTATATAACTGATAGTACATAACTCCCCTCTTTTAATATATGTCAGTTATATTTTATTTTTATTTTTTTTATTATTATTTTTTTAAAACCATAAGGCCTTGTTTGGCAAAACAAGATTAAAATAAAGACTTAATCATTCCTTAAGCCTTGTTTGGCAAAAACAAAATTAAAATAAGAATTTTAAAAGCTCTAAGCCTTTGTTTGATAAAACCAAATCAGAACTCTTTTAATTTATTTTCATAACTCATTTGTAATATAGTTTAATTGTCCCACTTTATTTAATTAAATTCCCATATTCAAATTTAATTAAATTAAAGCTAATAACAACTTATTAAATCAATTTGCCACATAATCTAATACAGCAAAATTATAATTTACATTATAATTTTATTTAATAAATTAATACCTCACTTTAATTACTAAATTAAATTAAAACAACATTATAACAATTCATTTAATCCTTATCAACTCTCAAATTTAATTATTAAATTAAATTATAATATTATCTCGTAAAATTTAATTCATCATTCTTTATTTTAATTAATTTCAAAATACCAAATTACCAATTATCAACTTAATTAACATATTACCTTAATTAAGTTAATTCCCACAACTCATAAATTATTTATTTAACAATAAACACATAGATTAAAATATTTATTTAATTTAATAAATATTTGAAATTATAAATAAAATTCTGGATTGTTACATCCTTCCCCCCTTAAGGGATTCTCGTCCTAGAATCACAACTCAAACAATTCATTCGTCACATTATTCCCTCCTTACAAGGATTATGTCCCCAGAATCGAAGACATAGATTAAACAAATAACTCAGGATAGTTCTTCATCATTTTATCTTCGAGTTCCCACGTAGCTTCTTCGACATTGTGGTTCCTCCATATCACCTTTACGGAAGGTATCACTTTATTCCTGAGCACTCGTTCTTTCCTGTCAGCTATCTGGATATGAATCGCCTCATAAGACAAATCCTTATCGAACTATAATGGTTCATACTCGATCACATGCTTGTAATCTGGTTTATACGGTCGTAGCACCGATACATGAAATACATTGTGAACATGTTCCAATTCTGAAGGTAGAGCTACCTCGTCAGCTACTTCACCTACTCTTCGCAGTACCTCAAAGGGTTCAATAAACCTTGGGATTAGCTTTCCTTTCTTACCAAATCAAATTTTCCCCTTCCAAAGAGAAACTTTTAGGAAAACAAAATTTCCTACTTCAAATTCGTGATCTTATCTGTGTTGATCAGTATACTTCTTTTGTCTGTCTTGAGCCGCTACCAATCTTGCTCTGATGAGTTTGACAACCTCGACAGTCTGTTATACCAGTTTCGATCCTAACAGTTGACATTCACCAACTTCATCCCATCACAGTGGAGTTCTGCACTTTCTACTGTACAATGCTTCGTAAGGTGGCATGCCAATGCTTGCGTGGTAACTATTGTTGTAGGTGAATTATACCAGTGGTAAATGATCATCCTATTTTCCTTTGAAATCCATGATGCATCCTCTAAGCATATCTTCCAACGTCTGGATTGTTCATTTTCTTTGGCCGTTTGTTTGAGGATGGTACACCGTACTCATTCTCAATTGTGTTCCCATGCATTCTTGTAGTCTCGTCTAGAAATTTGACATGAATCTCGGATCTCTGTTTGACACAATTGACATTAGAACTCCATGTCTCGAAACGATCTCCTTGACGTACAACTTTGCCAACTGATTAAGATTAAATCTAATCTTTATTGGCAAAAAGTGTGCTGATTTCGTTAGTTTATCCACTATCACCCAAATCGCATCATATCCTTTCTGAGTAGTTGGAAGACCTACCACAAAATCTTTTGTGCTATGCTCCCACTTCCATTCTGGTATTTTCAAATGTTGAAGTAATCCTCTTGGTCTCTGATGCTCGGCTTTGACTCTTTAACATGTCATGTATTTCGCGACATATTCTTTAACGACCGAGAAATTCGGATCCTTTGTAAAATAATTTATTTAATAAAATAATATTATTTGTTATTATTATGTGTTAGTAAGATGAATGTTATTCTATAACCTAGAAACATCAGAATATCATAGTATTTTAACTACGTAAAAGAATTAAAGTGTTTGAATTTCCAAGACGAAAATAAAAGTTTTTCGAGAAATTTTTTGAAAAATACAATTCATCGATTTTCGCTCGGGAATTATGTTTGAACTTCCAAGAAATACGTAACGTTATAATATCAAGGTGAGATGGATTATGTAATAATAATCTAAGTATGGAAAACGTAATATTTTGCATGGGGACTTAGATTAAGAACGTTAAGGATTAAAGACAAAATGAATGGAATGGTGGATCTTGTATGAAGTGCAAGTCCAATATGCATTAAGGGACAAGCCCAAGATGTATTGATGATTAAGCTAAGTGTTGGTTTAATCAGAAGCCCAAAGTAAATTAATGCAAGCCCAATATGAATAAGCTAAGTTAATTAACTTAGGCCCAATGTAATAATCCAATGGGTTAAGTTTGATCCATGGAGCAACCATGTTGATGTGGGTTGTCTTGGTGGGCAAGAACTTTGTGTAATGGCCAGGTACTTTATGTGATGGGCAAGAAAGTTGTGTAGCTAGCAAGTTTACTTAAGGGTTAAGTAGATGAATAGTAAGGAGGGTTCTTAAGGAGGTGGGGTGAGTAATGACCATAATGCCCTAACTTTGTCAAGTCTATAAACAGCAAACTCAAATTTCATTTGTTGGATTATTAACTTTCATCCAACATAAAGCAACTTTAGTGTTAGAGAGAATAAGCACTTTTAAGTCAAAACATCCTTTGTTAGATTTTCAAGAAGAAGAGAAGTACTAGTTCGTCAAGGGTAAGACTCTTGTATAATAATCTTCCATCTCTATCATTGTAGGGTGATAAGAGAAGTGTAGTCTAATAAGAATGTATGCTAAGAACATGTAAGAATTGAATAATTCTTGGACTTAAGCCGAATAAGTCATGAATAAGTAAGATAAACATAATTAAGTTATAAACTTATGATGAACTTGTCATATGATTGTCATATGAAGTTAGTATGTTTGATAAGATGTGAGAATGTTGATTAAAGGACATAAATCTATAATAAGTCATAAGGAATGAAAACTTGTAGTTTATAAGTTATTAAGTCGTGAACTTATGAAGAATAAGCCATAACATAGCTTGAAAATAAGTTGTTGTAATATGTAGTTTGAAATGTTCATATGATGGTGAGAATTCATTTAAAATGATGATCAAATCATTAGTAATGAAGTTTTACCGGAATTCACGTGATTGGACGGTAATCGTCGAATTCATGAAATTCTCAAAATTGAAGTCAAATTTTGTGTTTGAACTCGAAAACGTTGGTTTTCGATGGAGATAAGTCATATTTGGCATTATAGAGTTGCGGACTTGAAAACGGCCGAATTCTAACTTAGAACGAAGAAACGAGCATTGAACGTTCACGAACGTTTATCATTTTCATTAAAAATGAACCAATAGGTGAATTTTGAGTAAACAAAGTCAAATAGATAAAATTCTTGCATAATCGTATAGGGTATGAAATTTGTGAACCGTAGGCTCTTGAACTAGCCGATTCGGACTTATGACGAAGAAGTTACGAGCCCAAAAAATCACAAAAGATGAAAATCATCAAAGCTATCGAGAGCCTGAGTTGGCCATGCAATACCAACCCAAGGCTAAATGGTGGCACTACAAAATAGTGAGAATAGTGTCACGACCTTCTCAGTTTCACACGCCGCTGCGCGCAACGAAGACTTAGACTCAAATACAGCAAATACGGACTCGACCCTTTAGCCTTCAAGTGGCGCCACAACGCAAGATAGAGAAGGAAGGAAGGGTGGTGCATCAGCCAACCCTAGGATTTACATAGTAAAGGATGTTTACAACTATGAAATGAATAGCAACTCATTAGTAATGAACTAAGGCTCTATTATAATATTGTTAAGACATGTTTAAACCTTAAGTATGACCAATTAAGGTTAAACTAAGTCAATGTAAGAACGACGTAACAAAAATCCAGAACCAATAATAATAAATCCAAGTCATAATTAGATTGAGAAGAAGGGTAAGATTCTTTAGGAACCATGTATGTTCATTCATGACCTAATGTGTTATGTGATGTTATCATTTATTGTAGAGACTTAACGACTTAACGTGAACGTGTTATAACTGTAGCAGACGCTGAAGGCAAGTATTCTAACCCTTGTTTCAATTCAATCTGGACAAGCTTTGTAATTCATGTATCCTTACGCATGAAGTATTGTATGATGAAGTCAAAGCCAACTCTTTCGGCTAGACTGGTATTATGTTTCTATCAAAGCATGGTCAATGTTTACCAAGTTATATTGGTGTGGTTTTCAAATGAAGATTGAGTGTGCTAAAAATGTTTTGTCGTCAAATGACAGGCACGTGAGGTTGCCACAACTTAAACGTATATACGTTTAATGAATGTAGTGTTGATCAACATAGAGTACTGTAGGCTGATCACCTAGACGTGCTCGTAAGTAATGTCGAACTTACAGACTTAGTGCTGGGATGTCATTTTTCAAAGAACTTATGATATGCTCAAGGTTTTGGACCGAAAATTGATGTTTTATTGAATATTGTGTTTGTAAAATGTTTTGAAGGAAAAGAAGTGCTATTTTGAATTATCAATAGTACTTCATAACTATTATCCAATTATTGAAGATATATGATTCCTATGTTTCAAGCATGTTGTTTATTAGAATTGTTATATTTGATGAGCTAGTCATGCTCACTCTTTCTTGAACCATATGAACACAACTAGGATCGAACGGACTAAAGGCTCCGGAAAGGATAAGGGCAAGGCGAAGACGAACCCGTAGAATACTTATGTAATAGTATAGGGTCAATGATTGTAATATATTTGATATTATGACAAAAACAAATGTAATGGTTACAAAGAACCAGGGGAAATGTTAATATTATTTTGATTATATTGAAGACATATTCGTTCTATTGAGGCTTTTCAAATGAATGTATGTGTGAATGGTAGTACCATATAGCACAATCTGTCGGGTTGGAAGATACCCGGATTTGGGGGCGTCATAGGTTGGTATCAAAGCATTAGGTTATAAAACTTAAGGGGGGATTAAAAACCTTAAGTTATAACCTTAAGATAAGTCAAAGAAGTAAAAGTGGAAAATAACCATATAAAAATACATTATGTATATGTTATGTGTTTTTATTATTCTACAGACGTGTACTAATCAACTTAATTGTGTTGTATAAATGTTAGGTGTAAATGGAATGCAGTTAGGTATTCAGGCAGTTAGCGAAGAATTGGTTAAACAAATAAAAGTTATACCGAACCCCATAAGAAAAGAACCATAGATAGTAGTCATTGAGTCTAGAGACTCAGAGGATCCTGATCTCATGTCCGTGTTCGACGGCATGATAGAAGAGGAGGTGGAGGTAGTGTCCTTCAACCCATTAGCAATAGCAATAGAGATGGATCCTAGGGAGTTAATGATTTCATTATTTATGTTAGTGTTGGATAGAAATATCCATTATTGTCAGGAAGTTAAGGAGCTAAAGGCAGAGCTCCGGGCTGTTATAGAGGACAAGACCGATGTGGAGTCCATGTGGGAGCAGGAACATGATGAGAGGATTTTGGCTAATGACAAGGTCCATGAGCTGAAGCATGAGGTTTTTGAGCTCAAAGAAGAGCTAAAGACCAAAACACAGAAAATAGGGAGAATGTCCTATATTCATAGGAGTTCTCATGTAGATTTCCAGCAGCAGGTAGCTAGCTGGTTATCCTGTAGAGGCAGGGCAGACGCGGCATACTATCAGCCGTGATATTATTGTCGGTCTTGCCAAGGCAGATTTTGATAATGCCTTGAGACAGATGTAATCTAGTAGTAGCTAGAGTAGTTTAGATATGTAAATATTGTGTACTTAGTAGTGGCGTAAAACCCTCTTTTGTATAACAAAGGGTAGTCTTTTGTAAATCCTAATTTTTGGAAAGCAATAGCGGGATAGTAATGTAATCAGCTTAGGCTGTTTAATGTAAAAGATGTCGTATTATACTACAATGAATGAATGAATATAAGCCTTTTTATGAAATATAATGAGTAATGGATGTTGAAGTTATTATTTAAATATCGAATAATAACTAACTAATAAGAAAGGAATAATAACGTAATGTGTTGTTTATTGTATCAGCAAAATACCGCCAAGAAGAGTACAACATAATTAAGGAGCTAATGTAAATCAATCAGAAGGAGGTCCGGTTAACCCCATATAGGAGTTTGTTAATCTTTAACAGTCGCATTTAATAGAACTGGGGCTAATATCCCCGTAAATCCAAGAGTAGCGCGAGCTACTACCTTTAAGGATTTTAAGAGTGTTGGTCCGCTAGAGTTCAAAGGAACTACGGACCCTATTGAAGCCCAAACATGGGTGAAAGAAATCGAGAAGGCATTTGTGATAGCAAATGTCGATGAGGGCCAGAAGGTTGCCTTTGCAACCTACATAATGAAGGGAGAGGCCAACTTTTTGGTGGGAGGCCAATCAGGCTAGGGCCGGGATAGAGAATCTAATGTGGGTGAGGTTCAAGGAGATATTCTTCGAGAACTACTTTCCCACGAGCATGCAGGGTAAGATGGAGATGTGATTTCTCGAATTGAAATAAAGGGACATGACGATTCCCCAATACGCTGCCATGTTTAATGAACTGGCACGGTTTTCTCCACACCAAGTGGATACCGAGGTTAGAAAGGCGTGACAGTTCAAGCAGGGCTTGAAACCCTGGCTCAATAATCATACTTATGTGTTCGAAAGTACATCGTTTGGGACCATTTTAGAAAAGGCGATAGTCACCGAAGGTGGTAGCGAGGCATTGAGCTAGTACCACAAAGATAAGAAGACCAAGGGGAAAGTGGATGGAGGAGTGAAGGTCGAGGGTTCCAGTGGGAGTGGCGAGGGGCAGGAGAGGAAAGCGTTCAGCTTTGGGAATACCGGAGTGAAATAAGGAGACCCGAAGAGGAGAATGGAGGCCTGTAAGACCTGTGGGAAGACTCATTTAGGAGTCTGTCTCATGGGAAAGGCCGTATGCTATAACTGTGGATAAGAAGGGCACATCTCGCCTAATTATCCAAGTCCAAAAAAGAATCATGGATGCTTTGTGTGTGGGTCAACTGATCACATGGCAAAGAACTGCCCAAAGAAGGGGACAGATGGGAATTGGGGCACTAATAGCGGTAAGTTAGCTATTAGTGGTGCAGCGCAGCCGGGTAGGCCGATGGGCCGTACCTTTAACATGACAGTCCAAGATGCAGTTGCATCAGGGGACGTAGTCACAGGTATTATTTTGATCAACGACATAAATGCTTATGTGATGTTTGATTCGGGTGCTACTTGTTCATTTATAGCATGTGATTTTGCTAGACGATTAGGATTACTTGCCAAAAAGTTGCCTATACCTTTTAAAATTAAGGTAGCAAACGAAGAGATGATTCCCGTTGAAGATATTCATAGGAGTTGTTGCGTAAATATAAGGGGTTGTAAATTATCGGTAGATTTGATACCGATAAAGTTCGGAGAATTCGATGTAATTCTCGGAATGGATTGGTTAGTTAACCATGGGGTAATTATAGATTGTCAAAATAAATGTGTAAATATTAGAATGTTAAAACAACCTCAAGTAGTATTTTACGGGAGTAGATCGCCGGGACGTTCGTGTTGTTTAACCATATCACAAACTAAGAAATTATTGAGGAAGGGATGTGTAGGTTATCTGTGTCATGTTGTTGATAACCAGAGAGTGGTAGCAACCATGGAACAAATACCTATAGTTAGAGAATTCACAGATGTATTTTCGAGTGAATTACCGGGTCTTTCGCCGGATAGGGAGACTGAGTTTGTAATAGACATTGTGCTAGGAGCGGCACCAGTTTCAAAGGCACCGTATCGTTTGGCGCCAGTAGAGATGAAGGAGTTAATGGTACAATTGCAAGAACTGTTGGACATGAAGTACATATAACCGAGTGTTTCACCGTGGGGAGCACCGGTATTGTTTGTAAAAAAGAAGGATGGATCGTTGAGACTTTGTATCGACTACAGAGAGTTGAACAAGTTAACAATAAAGAATAAATACCCATTGCCTAGGATCGATGATCTTTTTGATTAGTTGAAAGGGGCTAAGTATTTTTCAAAAATAGATTTAAGAATGGGGTATCACCAGTTGAAGGTTAGGAAGGAGGATGTACCAAAGACAGCATTCAAGACTCGTTATGGTCATTACGAGTTTCTGGTGATGTCATTTGGGTTGACTAATGAACCAACTGCATTTATGGATATAATGAACAGAGTGTTCAAACAATATTTGGACAAGTTTGTCGTAGTGTTTATTGATGATATTATAGTCTATTCTAAGACGCCAAAAGATCATGTTGAACACCTAAGGTTAGTGTTGGAGACACTAAGGAGAGAGCAATTGTATGCGAAATTCACTAAGTGTGAATTTTGGTTAGAAAAGGTATAGTTTTTAGGTCATATCATTGACCATGAGGGGATTTTAGTAGTTCCAGCGAAGGTAGAAGCCGTGATGAATTGAGAACAACCAAAAACGCCGACTGAGGTGCAAAGTTTCCTAGGGTTAGCGTGTTGCTATCGGAGATTCATCCAGGATTTTTTGAAGATAGCTACTCCATTGACTAATTTGACAAGGAAGACGGTGAAATACGTTTGGACTAATAAGTGCGAGGACAGTTTTCAGGAACTGAAGAAGAAATTGGTGAAGCGCCTGTTTTGTCATTGCCCGATGACATAGGAAATTTCATAGTTTATAGCGATGCTTCGCATATAGGACTTGGTTGCATGCTCATGCAGCATGTCAAGGTCATTGCATATGCATCAAGGCAGTTAAAGGATTATGAGAAAGTTTACCCTACTCATGATCTGGAACTAGCCGCAGTAGTTTTTGCTCTAAAGATATGGAGACATTATCTTTACGGAGAAAAATGTGAGATATACACAGACCATAAGAGTCTAAAATATATCTTCACACATAAGGAGTTGAATATGAGACAGAGGCGATGGTTGGAGTTGATAAAGGATTACGACTGTGAAATCCTGTATCACCCTGGAAAAGCCAATGTAGTTGTCGACGCCTTAAGTAGGAAGGGTCGGGAGAAGTTGTCTATGTTAATGGCTCAAACTGAATTAATAACAGAGATGGCTAGGATGGAAATAGAAGTGAAGTTGCCAAGAGAATCGGAGCAGATATTGTTTGCGACAGAGATACAATCTACCATCGTAGAGAGAGTCAAGAACGTGTATCTCAAAACTGTTGAGTGTGACCAGATAAAAGAACGGCTAACCAATGAAAAAGATACTAAGAACAGTCTTGATAATGAACGATTATTAAGATTTGAAGGAAGAATTTGGGTTCCGAATGAGACGAAATTAAAGGAGCAGGTATTACAAGAAGCTCACAGTTCGAGGTTTTCGATTCATCCAGGAAGTACAAAGATGTATAAAGACCTTTGACAGAGTTTTTGTGGCCAAACATGAAAAAAGAAATAGCTGAGTATGTGAGTAGGTGCTTGACTTGTCAGAAAGTTAAGGCCGAACATCAACGACCAAGTGGCTTGCTACAGTCATTGGAGATTCCGTAGTGGAAGTGGGAGCATATCACGATGGACTTTGTGGTGGGGCTTCCGACTACAAAGAAAGGGTATGATGCAATTTGTTTAATAGTGGACCGGTTGACGAAGTTGGCTCACTTTTTTCCAATTAGGGTCAAATATAACTTAGACCAGTTAACTAGACTTTATGTTAAGAAAATAATTTCCAGACATGGAGCACCAGTATCGATTGTGTCAGATCGTGATCCACGATTCACATCGAACTTTTGGAGGAGTCTACAAGAGCAGTTGGGAATGCAGTTGAAGCTGAGTACATCGTATCATCCACAAACTGATGGATAGAGTGAGAGAACAATTCAGACGTTAGAAGATTTGTTGAGATCTTACGTCATGGATTTCAAGGGTAGTTGGGATGATCATCTACCATTAGTAGAGTTTGCGTATAACAATAGTTATCAAGCAAGCATAGGTATGCCACCTTACGAAGCTTTGTATGGGAGGAAGTGCAGAACACCATTGTATTAGGATGAAGTGGGAGAACACTGAATGCTAGGACCGGAATTGATGCAGCAAATAGTGGATATGGTGAAGTTGATACGAATGCGTCTCATTGCAGCTCAAGATAGACAAAAGAAGTATGCGAACTTGCATCGAGAAAATAGGGTGTTTAAAGTAGGCTCTTACGTATTTCTAGAGGTATCTCCCTGGAAAGGAAAGAAACGATTTGAAAAGAAGGGAAAGTTAAGTTCGAGGTTTATAGGACCTTTTCAAGTGTTAAAACGGGTAGGTGAGGTAGCTTATATGATAGCATTACCTCCAGACCTAGAACAAATACATAACGTGTTTCAAGAATCGGTATTGCGTCCTTATAAGCCGGATTAAAAGCACGTGATAGAATATGAACCTATTTATATCGAGAAGGACTTAATATACAAAGAGATGCCAATTCAAATTGTTGATAGAAAAGAACAAGTTCTGCGAAATAAAGTTATACCTTCCGTGAAGGTGTTATGGAAGAACCACGATGCAGAAGAAGCAACGTGGGAATTGGAAGAAAAGATAAGGAAGGATTACCCTCAGTTGTTTGAGTAGTAAGAGACGAGATTCTGGGGGCAGAATCTTTATAAGGGGGGAAGAATGTAACGACCGAGAAATTTGGATCCTTTATAAAATAATTTATTTAATAAAATAATGAATAAAATAATATTATTTGTTATTATTATGTGTTAGTAAGATGAATGTCATTATATAACCTAGAAACGTCGAAATATCGTAGTATTTTAACTAGGTAAAAGAATTAAAGTGTTTGAATTTCCAAGACGAAAATAAAAGTTTTTCGAGAAATTTTTTTAAAAAAACACTATTTATCGATTTCCGCTCGAAAATTATTTTTGAACTTCCGAGAAATACGTAGCGTTATAAAATCAAGGTGAGATGGATTATGTAATTATAATCTAAGTATGGAAAACGTAATATTTTGTGTGCGGACTTAAATTAAGAACGTTAAGGATTAAAGACAAAATGAATGGAATGGTGGATCTTGTATGAAGTGCAAGTCCAATATGCTTTAAGGGACAAGCCCAAGATGTATTGATGATTAAGCTAAGTGTTGGTTTAATCAAAAGCCCAAAGTAAATTAATGCAAGCCCAATATGAATATGTTAAGTTAATTAACTTAGGCCCAATGTAATAATCCAATGGGTTAAGTTTGATCCATGGAGCAACCATGTTGATGTGGGTTTTCTTGGTGGGTAAGAACTTTGTGTAATGGCCAAGTACTTTATGTGATGGGCAAGAAATTTGTGTAGCTAGCAAGTTTACTTAAGGGTTAAGTAGATGAATAGTAAGGAGGGTTGTTATGGAGGTGGGGTGAGTAATGACCATAATGCCCTAATTTTGCCAAGTCTAAAAATAGCAAGCTCAAATTTCATTTGTTGGATTGTTAACTTTCATCCAACATAAAGCAACTTTAGTGTTAGAGAGAATAAGCACATTTAAGTCAAAACATCCTTTGTTAGATTTTCAAGAAGAAGAGAAGTACTAGTTCATCAAGGGTAAGACTCTTGTCTAATAATCTTCCATCTCTATCATTGTAGGGTGATAAGAGAAGTGTAGTCTAATAAGCATGTATGCTAAGAACATGTAAGAATTGAATAATTAATGGACTTAAGCCGAATAAGTCATGATTAAAAATGATAAACATAATTAAGTTATGAACTTATGGTGAACTTGTCATATGATTTCCATATGAAGTTAGTATGTTTGATAAGATGTGAGAATGTTGATTAAAGGACTTAAATCTATAATAAGTCATAAAGAATGAAAACTTGTAGTTTATAAGTTATTTATTCATGAACTTATGAAGAATAAGCCATAACATAGCTTGAAAATAAGTTATTGTAATATGTAGTTTGAAATGTTCATATGATGGTGAGAATTCATTTAGAACGATGATCAAATCATTACTAATGAAGTTTTACCGGAATTCACACGATTGGACGGTAATCGTCGAATTCGTGAAAGTCTCGGAATGGAAGTCGGATTTTGTGTTTGAACTTGGAAATGTTAGTTTTTGATGGAGATAAGTCATATTTGGCATTATAGAGTTGCGGACTCAAAAATGACCAGATTTCAACTTAGAACGAAGAAACGAGCATTGAACGTTCACGAACATTTATCGTTTTCGTTCAAAATGATTCAATAGGTGATATTTGAGTAAACAAAGTCAAATAGATAAAATTCTTGCATAATCGTGTAGGGTATGTAATTTGTGAACCGTAGGCTCTTGAACGAGCCGATTCAAACTTATGACGAAGAAGTTACGAGCCTATAAATCTTACAAAGATGAAAATTTGTCAAAGCTATCTGAGGCATAGAGTTGGCGCCGCGGCGCCAAACCAAGGCCAAATGGTGGCATTGAAGTCAGAACACAGTGTCACGACCTTACAGAGTTTCACGTCATGGGCGCGAAGCTTAGCACTAGACTAGCCGCAAATGATGAATTCGACCCTTAGCCACTGTAAAGTGGCGCCTCAATGCGGCATAGAGATGGAAGGGTGGCGCCGCAATGCCAGCCCTAGGATTTATATAGTAAAGAAGATTTACAAGTATGAAATGAATGGCAACTCATTAGTAATGAACTAAGGCTTGATTATAATATTGTTAAGACATGTTTAAACCTTAAGTATGACCAGTTAAGGTTAAAGTAAGTCAATTGTATGTGAATGTAAGAACGATGTAACAAAAGGTCAGAACCAATAATAACAAATCTAAGTTATAATTAGATTGAGAAGAAGGGCAAGATTCATTAGGAACCATGTATATTCATTCATGACCTAATGTGTTATGTGATGTTATCATTTATTGTAGAGACTTAAAGACTTAATGTGAACATGTTATAACTGTAGCAGACGTTGAAGGCAAGTATTCTAACCCTTATTTCAGTTCAATTTGAACAAGCTTTGTAATTCATGTATCCTTACGCATGAAGTATTGTATAATGAATTCAAAGCCAACTCTTTCTACTAGACTGATATTATGTTTCTATCAAAGCATGGTCAATGTTTACCAAGTTATATTGGTGTGGTTTTTAAACGAAGAGTGAGTATGCTAAAAATGTTTTGTCGTCAAACGACAGGCACGTGAGGTTGCCACAACTTAAACGTATATACGTTTAATGAATGTAGTGTTGATCAACATAGAGTACTATAGGCTGATCACCTAGACGACTTAGTGTCGGGATGTCCTTTTTCAAAGAATATGAAATGCTCAAGGTCTTGGACCGAAAATTGATGTTTTACTGAATATTGTGTTTGTAAAACGTTTTGAAGGAAAAGAAGTGCTATTTTGAATTATCAATAGTACTTCATAACTATTGTCCATTTATTGAAGATATATGATTTCTATGTTTCAAGCATGTTGTTTATTAGAATTGTTGTATTTCCTGAGCTAGTCATGCTCACTCTTGCTTGAACCATATGAGTACTTCTAAGATTGAACAGACCGAAGGCTCCGGAAAGGATAAGGGCAAGGCGAAGACGAACCCGTAGAATACTTATGTAATAGTATAGGGTGAATGATTGTAATATATTTGATAGTATGACAAGAACAAATGTAATGCTTATAAAGAACCTGGGGAAGTGGTAATATTATTTTGATTATATATAAGAAATATTCATTATATTGAGGCTTTTCAATTGAATGTATGTGTGAATGGTAGTATCGTGTAGCACCATCTGTCGGGTTGGAAGATACCCAGATTTGGGGGCATCACATAATCTGCAACATCTCTTTTCATATTTGGCCACCAAAAATGTCATCGTAAATCTTGATACATCTTCGTACTCCTCGGTTGAATTGAATATCTTGAGTTATGAATGCCAGTAAAGATTTCGTCTTTAATATCCGGTACTTCTAGGACCTAAATTTTTCCCTCGAACCTTAGTAGTCCTTCGGCATCGACCTTGTACTTCACCACACTACCCTCAACCACTCTTTATTTGGTTTTTCCACATTCTTCATCTTGTAGTTGAGCCTTCTTTACCTTGTCCACCAATGTTGGACTAGCTTCCATCTGGAACAATTTTTCATCGGGTTCTTTCAGAAGTTTTATTTCCAACTCTATCCTTACCATTGCTGAAATAAGCTCCTCCTGGGCAGATAACAACATCAACTTATCCTGACCCTTTCTACTCAAGGCATCAAGAACCACATTTTCTTTACCCGAATGATAAAAGATCTCACAATCATAATCTTTTATCAGTTATAACCATCTCTGTAGACATCCGGATTTTTACCGTCCTTTTTTGTTTTTTTGTCTTTTGGTGTTCTCATGTTAGGTGAGATTTGTTTGAAAAAAAGTTGTGAAAGGGTCCGGCATTTATATGTCGATTTATTGGGACCGTAAGAGTCACCATTTGGTATTTTTAAATGGTTGCACCAACTCAATCAAGAAAAGGTTTTCACATTGACCTAGTGATGTGATACTGTTTAACAGGTTTGTGAAACCGAGATTCGTTAGGGTCCGGGGGCTTGATTATGCGGAGGGAAGGTGTTAGGCACCCCCTGACATCCTTTTTACCACGGTGACCACCACTTTTCAATTAAACTATTATATGAATGTGTGTGTGTGTGTGGGTCAATGTGCAGTTATCTGAAAGTAGTGTTCTGCCTCGTTTGCACCTATATAAAAAGGGTTTGAATTTTTGTATAAAAGTTCAGTTTTAACAAGATATATCAGTGATGTTTTGTTAAAGAGGTTTTTCAATCCTGTAGCGCCCCCAAATCTGGGTATCTTCCAACCCGAAAGATGGTGTTATACTGTACTAACATTCATACATTCATCCAATTGAAAAGCCTCAAAAGAACGAATATCTCTTCTATATAATCAAAACAATATTTATATTTCCCCAAGTTCTAAACCCATTACAAAGTTCTTTGTCATAATATCAATTACATTACAACATTAAAACTATACTATTATATAGAGAGTTTATCGATCTGCCTTAGCTTTTCCTTTATCCTTATTCGATCCTTCGGACGTTCGGGGCTTAGTCGCATTCATATGGTTCAAGCAAGACCGAGCATAACTAGCTTCGACAAGTATAACAATTCAATTACAACCAGCTTGACACATAAGAATTATATATCTTCAATAACTGAACAATAGTTATGAAGTACTATTGATGATTCAAAATAGCACTTCATCTTTCTATCAAAATGTTTTACAATAAAAACAATATTTCATAAAACATTAACTCCTATCCAAGACCTTGAGCATTTCATTCTTTCTTTGAAAAGGACAACCCATAACTAAATCCAGTAAGTCTTGTGATATTACTTACGAGCACTTCTAGGTGATCAACCTATTTGTACTCTATGTTGATCAACATTACATTCATTAAACGATATATCGTTTAATTTGTGGCAACCTCACGTGTCTGTCGTATGACGACAAAAACATTTGTTTAACATACTCAGTCTTCTTTTGAAAACCATATCAAGTAGTTGACAAAAGATAACAACATTTAATAACAGATGGATAGATTATCAATAATCCAACCAATATATCAAGTCTAGCCGAAAGGATTGGCTTTAACTTCATCATACATTAATTCATGCGTAAGGATACATGAACTTCAAAACTTGTTCAGATTGAATTGAGACAAGAGTTAGAATACTTGCCTTTAGCGTCTGCTACGGTATAATTAATTTATGTTCGAGTCTTTCAAATCTCTACAACACATGATCACATATTGCCTCATATTAGGTCATATATAATCAAGTATGTATATGACTATATCCTACCCTTCATCTCAATCTAATTATGTATTAGATTTATTTATCTTAGTCATAATATTCTTTACTGGGCTAGTTGAGCTCACCCTTTTCCTTTTTGTTCCATTTTTCTTCTCAGGAGGCGAGAATATAGCGAGTACTAGTCGGGGTGTGGAATGATGGTTCTAGAAGTTGTTTTAGTAGTTCTCACCATTTTTGTAAAATAATGTACCAATAATTGTAATGAGGACTTAGTTGGGTATGGATATTGTCTAGATAATAATATTTGTATTTAAACTTACAGTTTATATGTTGTATTAATAAAGTTGTAGTTGTTTCTTTACCATGTTATCGACAACTCAAAATGGGTGACGATACCTATTTTGGGGGCGCCACAATTTGGTATCAGAGCTTAGGGATATGATCTCTGGCGGAGATCGAGGAATAGAACTAGGAGGGGAGAGACGAGTAAAACCTTCGCTAGTGTGTCTTACCTAAGCTTATTTGTTGGATGGTCAATATATAGGGATATTATGTGATATGTTGATTTCTTTAATTAACCTTTGTTTTATGACAGTATTTGAGAATGTCGAGTGAGAATATTGAGACCGTGGAGACACCTTTACCCACCAACGAGGAGAACGTGCAACAGGCCGGCAATGCTCCTCCTGTAAACAACACCACTGATCAGACGATGAACGATGGAATGTTTAGAAGCTTTTTGCGCTTCATGCAAAATCGCATTTAGGAGAGACTTCGTGCACAAAATACCGGTGGAAATGATAACAATGCACGGTTTGTCACGGCCAAGCAGTTCAAAGAGTTGGGACCACCAAAATTTTGGGGAAAGCCGGATCCGATTAAGGCAGAAACATGGGTCAAACAAATTACGAAGATATTCGATGTCTTGGGATGCACGGAGGAACAGAAGGTTCCATTCGCCACTTTTATGTTCTGTAATGAGGCAGATTATTGGTGGGAGTCTGTGAAACGTACACATCCAACCGCACTTAGCATGTCTTGGGAGACATTTCAGAAACTGTTCAATGACATGTACTTTCCTGAAAGTATTCGTCATATGAAGGAAGTGGAGTTTATTAGACTACAACAAAACAACATGACGGTGTCCCAATATGAGGCGAAGTTTGCAGAGTTATCCAGGTTTGCACCTCATTTGGTGGAGAATGAGGAACGTATGACGCGGATGTTTTTGAGAGGTTTGAAACCCGGCATACGTCAATATCTCATTTCTCATAAATTTTCTCTCTATTCAGATGTTGTCAACAAGGCTCAATTATTAGAACGAGATAACGAGTACGTTCAACCGAGGGACCACAACCAGGATCATACTGGAGATAGCATTCAACAGAATAACGATAACCAGCGGAGAAAGAAAAAGACGGACAAAAATGGTAACCACTCTGGTGGTAGTCATGGCCATGAGAATAGAAGAAACGATTCGAGAGGAGATTTTAAAAAGAGGAGATTCAACAATGACCATGTGAAGACGTCAGCACCAGCAGCAACTGGTTCTAAGGGAGGAGAACGACCACCGGTCGTATGCTATAAATGCGGGAAAGAGGGACATATCAGTCCAAACTGTCCACAATAGTTCAAGGTATGTTATAATTGTGGAAAGGAAGGACATATCGCTTTCGAGATTGACGCAGAGCGAAACCAAGTCCAGGGGGATTATGACTCTCAAAGGCTATTCGGAAAAGTCAAAGTCAAAGGTTCCTAGAAGAGCGTTTGTTGTGACTGGTCAAAATGCGAGGAATCCAAACGAGGTGATCACGGGTAAGCTAATCATTAATTCTTGTGAAGTTTATACCTTACTTGATACCGGTGCTACCCATTCATTTATCTCTCCCACTTGTGCTCAACGTTTAAACTTGACTCCGGAGAAATTAGACTTTGATTTATCTGTGGAGACTCCATTAAGAGAAACATTCATTACATCCACTGTTTATAAATTTTGTTTGATCCAAGTTGATACCATCACATTACCTATTGACCTTATCTCTTTAAAGATACTTATTTTTGATGTGATTTTAGGGATTGATTGGTTAACCACTCATCATGCCAAAATTGATTATTTTCGTAAGGTTGTTAGTTTTTATATTCCTAACCAACTGGTTGTACGAATTCAAGCAACTAAACCATTAAAATCAATCATAGTCATATCAAATTATAAAGCTATTCGTTTATTGAAAAATGGATGTCAAGCTTTCTTAGCCCATGTTATGGATTTGAATAAAGACACGTCAGATTTGAATAATATTCCTGTTGTTAGTATTTCAAGAACTTCCTTGGTCTACCCCTAGAACGTGAAGTTAAATTCTTTATTGATCTTGAGCCTAGTACAAAGCCCATTCTAAAACCCCATATCGAATGTCTCCTATTGAACTTCAGGAGTTAAAGGTCCAACTACAGGAGTTGTTGGACATCGGTTTCATTAAATCTAGTACATCTCATTGAGGTGCTCCTATTTTATTTGTAAAGAAAAAAGACGGGAGTATGCGACTTTGTATTGACTACCGGGAATTGAACCATGTCACCATCAAGAATAGGTATCCGCTACCTCGTATTGATGACCTATTTGACCAGTTACAAGGAGCACAATTCTTTTCAAAGATCGATCTTCGCTTCTAGATATCATCACCAAGA
This sequence comes from Panax quinquefolius, assembly GCA_020205615.1. Lineage (NCBI taxonomy): Eukaryota > Viridiplantae > Streptophyta > Magnoliopsida > Apiales > Araliaceae > Panax > Panax quinquefolius. Next base: position 66,075,494 of record CM035157.1, read on the forward strand.
TTAGAACCGAGGATATTCCAAAGACGCCTTGAACTCCTGAGACGGCATTATGAATTCTTAGTCATGTCTTTTGGATTGACTAATGCTCCTGTGGCTTTCGTGGATATGATGAAACAAGTATTCAAGGATTATTTGGATCAGTTCGTTGTTAACTTTATTGATGACATCCTCATATATTCCAAAAGCCGTGAAGATCATGAGCACCATTTGAAGCTGGTACTCCAAAGGCTTCATGAAAACAAGCTATATGCTAAGTTGAAGAAATGCAAGTTCTGGCTTGAGGAAGTAGCATTCCTTGGGCACGTGGTGTCAAAACATGGAGTATCTGTCCACCCGGCGAAAATTGAAGCAATACAAAGTTGGAGCAACCAAGTCGGTGACCAAGTCAATGAGCTTTCGGGCCTAGTGGTTATTATTGGAGACTCGTGGAAGGGTTTTCTCGAATCGCTACTCCATTAACTCAGCTAACTCGGAAGGATACAAAATTCATATGGACCGAGGAATGCGAGAAGAGTTTCCAAGAGTTTAAGAGGAGACTCATTTCGGCACCTGTTCTGACAATACCATCTGGTTCGGATGGATTTGTTATCTACAGCGATGCTTCAGGCAAAGGATTAGGATGTGTTCTCATGTAATATGGGAAAGTCATAGCCTATGCCTCGCGACAACTTAAAGAATATGAGAGGAATTATCCTACTCATGATCTAGAGTTGGCAGCAATCATTTTTGCGTTAAAGATCTGGAGGCACTATCTATACGGGGAGAAAGTGGAGATATATTCAGACCATAAAAGCCTCAAATATTTCTTCACCCAAAAGGAACTCAACATGCGGCAACGACGTTGGCTCGAGCTGTTAAAAGATTATGTCCACACTATTCAATACCATCCTAGAAAAGCGAACGTGGTAGCCGCGATTGATGAGAAGAAGATCATATGCGAGAACGAAAAGCGATGATGTTAAGTATACGACAGAGCCAACTTTAATAGAAAAAGTTAAAGTTGCTCAAGCCAATTCAAATCTTGAGTCGATGCGTATGAAGAAGAAAGTATAAGAAGGTACTATTCCGGAAGTGAGAATCGATGAAGAAGGAATACTTTGAGTCCACTCCAGACTTTGTGTTCCTAATGACTCTGATTTGAAGTACAAGATCATGATGGAGGCACATAATACACCGTTTACAATCCATCCTAGAAGTACTAAAATGTATCGTGATCTTCGACATAAATTTTGGTGGAACAACATGAAGAGGAAGATTGCAAAGTTTATCTCGAGGTGTTTAACTTGTCAACATGTAAAGGCGGAGCATCAAGTACCTAAGGGTCCGTTACAACCACTTGAGATTCTCGAAATGGAAGTGGGAGCACATTACCATGGATTTCAAGACGGTCTTCCTACGGCTTTCTCAAGGCATAAATGCTATTTGGTTTATTGTTGATAGATTAACCAAGTCTGCTCACTTCTTCTTGCATACGGAGACTTATTCCTTGAACGCCTTGCTCATATGTATGTAAATAAGATTGTGAGATTGCATGGCATGCCAAGATCCATAGTTTTGGATCGTGACCCAAGATTCACTTCATAATTTTGGGTTAGCTTGCAAAAAGCTATGGGCACAGATTTATTTATTCGGCCGCATACCATCCTCAAACCAAGGACAATCGAGAGGTCTATTCAAACTCTTGAAGATCTATTAAGACTCAGATCCTAGACTTCAAAGGAGTTGGGATAAGTATTTACCATCGTGGAATTCTCCTACAACAACAGCTTATCGAGTAAGTATAGGGGTAGCTCCATTCAAGCATTGTATGGAAGAAAGTGTCGCTCTCAAAGATGTTGGGATGAGGTGGGTGAAGCAACATTGTTGGGACCAGAGTTGAGTGCGACATTACTACGTAAAAGATTCAAATGATTTGACAATGTATACAAACCAAGACAAGATCGATAAAAGAGTTATGCGGATATTCATCGAAAGGACGTGGAATTTAGTATTGGGGATCATGTATTGGTGCGTGTTGCCCCATGGAAAGGAGTAACAAGATTCAGGAAGAGAGGAAAGCTCAATCCACGATTTATTGGTCCATTTCAGATTCTTGACCGAGTAGGAAATGTAGCCTATAGACTCGCGTTACCTCCAAGTATGTCTCGTGTTCATAATGTTTTTCATATATCTGTGCTTTGTTAATATGTGAAAGACCCGAACCACGTTATTGAGTTAGAACCGGATGAGATAACCGAAGACTTAACGTACGAGGAGGTACCTGTCAAGATCTTAGATAGGAAGGAACATGTCCTACGCACCAAGGTTATACCATAAGTCAAAGTTTTGCGAAAGAACCATGCTATTGAGGAAATGACCTGGGAGTTAAAAACGGAAATGAAAGCGAGGTATCCTCACCTTTTCGAAACACTAGGTACGTACGTCAATTTCGAGGACGAAATTTCATAAGGAGGGGAGGTTGTAAGACCCCAACTTATTATTAATGAAATTGAATTTCCTTTATTTATTAATTTGAAATAGTTAGGGTTGACTTGATTAATGTGGTTAGTTATGGGTAAAAGTGCAAATATTTCAAATATGCAAGTGGTTATAAAATATTCATTTTATCGAGAATATTCGTTTGGTCGTGGAATATTTTTACTGTCGGAGAATATTCATACGACGGCGAAGCCTTGTATGGGCCCCATAACGGAAAGCGATTGGATGAAGAAAACGACAAGTATAAGTTGTTTATAAATAACGGCGTAGTTGTTATCGTTATCTTGTTGGAATACCCGTGGTTAAAACACACGAGTAAGCACCGATATTGCACCGCCATTGATTCTTACATAAGAAGGCACTACTCAATAAGTGTTATAGTAGTTACTGTTTAATATTTTATTTTATTGATTCAATAATTGCTACGTTGATATTTTATATTATTGTTGTTTCAATAATTGTCACTACACAGTATTTTCATTATCAAATCAATAATTCATATTATTTAAATAATATTATTAGATAAAATTATTGGCAATGTCTAGAAAGTTCTGTCTAAGGAGAGGTTTGGTTACCTAATTGTGCACCAGTAAGGAGAAATCCTTATTGAAAGCCCTCTTCTTTCTCGAAACCGCCTCGGTTGTCGATGATTGTGATTATGTAATATTATTTGTGAATAATTAATTATTGATTTATATTAAGGGAAATATTTATTTTATGTGGATATAGATGGAGAAAATTTTAATGTGACAATTGTTGAAAATTGATATTTTATCTCTTCTGATAAAATAATTCATTTAAATATATTATTATATTTTAATAATATAATAATGGTGATATTTTACAATGAATGTGAGATATGTGAATAAATGAGGAGGAAGAGTATTTTTGTTTCAATAAATGTTTAAAACATGTTTTTCATGTTTGTGGACCCCATTTCTTGACTGAAATTTGATTATAGCTTGTAAAATTGCCCGTTTGTGGATTTCAGTCAATTTCTGTTTGGAATTTGGAAAAACTTTCTTCTGTAAAGTTGTAGAGAAAGGAATTTCCTATAAAAAGGACATGAGATTCGAATTTTTTTGATAAAAGGGCTATTTATTATGATTTATTGAAGTTCCGAAATAATTATTTTTCAAAAGTTTTAAATTTGTTTTAAAAGAAAAATGTTTTTGATATGTTTGATGTTCCCCATTGGTTGTTGAAATGGCTGAATTCAGATCTCTAAATGTGGGTGTAGGAATAAAAATAAATAATATTAATATTTTATTAAATTTTCTGCTTTGGTGTTCTAAGTATTTTCCTATAAATAGGGTGCTTAGGTTAGAATTGAAAATCACACCGTAAAACTCAAGTTTTCTCTCTCTCTCTCTATATTATTGAGTGTATACTTGTGAGTATTTTGATACTTTGAGTGTTGCTATATCACATGCAAGTTCCTTCAAAGACTATATCCCAGATTCCAATTTAGAAAGTACAATCTTATCAATGTAAGGGATATTATTTTTTAAAAATGATAATATTTCTTTCAATATCATTATGCTGGAATATTGATAGTATTTTTCTTGTGAAATTCTTGTCTTTTAGTGTGGGGTTACTATTCACGTATACGGCACTATTCACGTATACGGTACTATTCACGAATACGGCACTATTCACAGAAAAATTAGTTTTTTGTTTTTTGTCCAAAATATCTATTATGGATACTAGCTTTGATTGTATCCATGTTTTGATCATTCATGAATTTTACTCCACTATGTTTATTTATGAAGTATTTTTGAACTCGGATTGTTTAAAGTACGAATCCTTAATATTTGTTCTTTTGTTTCACTGGATTTGTTTTCTTTAAAATATTTTTCATCATCCTCAGTCCTAAATGATGATATTATCAATATCTTTGGCATGTAGTGCAAAGATGAATTGATTTTGATGAATATCTTTGGCCCTAGTAGTGCAAAAGATGTACGAGATGTTGAGATGAACATGACTAATCGATGAATATCTTTGGCACAGGTGCAAAGATGAATATTTGATTCAAGATGAATATCGATTGATGTTACAGGGATAAAATATTGATGATGGACTTTTAAATTCATAGATTATAGTAGGTTTCATTCTCTACGAACTCATCTATGAATTATTATTTCAATCGCAAATATTGATCTCGAAACTTGTTGTCTATATTATATTCTATCGATATTTCCTGTTGAAGACTAACGATAATATGTTCTATATTATCTTAGTCATAATATTCTTTACTCGGCTAGTTGAGCTCACCTTTTCCTTTTTGTTCCATTTTTCTTCTCGGGAGGCGAGAATGTAGCAAAAGTACTAGTCGGGGTGTGGAATGATGGTTCTAGAAGTTATTTTAGTCGCCCCTCACCATTTTGTAAAATAATGTACCAATAATTGTAATGAGGACTTAGTTGGGTATGGATATTGTCTAGATAACAATATTTGTATTTAAACTTATAGTTTATATGTTGTATTAATAAAGTTGTAGTTGTTTCGCATACCATGTTATTGACAACTCAAAATGGGTGATGTATACCTATTTTGGGGGCATCACATAAAACTACATCATAATCATTAGATATGTTACGGTTAAAGCTTGTCAGAAAAGCTATTCATCCCATTTCTAGAAATTCCAGAAACTTCAACCGGGTCGAGAAGGTTACTTTGACCATCGATTAATGTTAGTATGTTGTTTATCAAAGTGATCTAGGAACATGAAACTGAAGAACACATGACAGACTATAAATCGGTTAAAATAATAACATCAAAACACATAACCAATTGATAGATCAAGGCTTTCAAAAATATTGTCCGATGTTAAAAAAACGATTTCTGGTCACGCCAAATCACCCAATCTGCCACGCTTAAGAATTTTTGACCGATTATAACTTCAAATCTACCACAGATCTGACTATGAATCAAGTTCTATATAAAAACTCTAATAACATACCACAAGATCAAACATTAACACAACCAAAACATAGTATGTAAAAAGATTTACGACCTCCGACATTCATTGTCAGAACACCAAATGAAATTTTTTTAGATTTTTAAAAACTCTTATTTCGAGTATCTAGATGTTATGGATCTGGGTTTTAACAACCAAGATCACTAAATGACACCCTTTAACATAACTTTAAACAACAAACAACATCAAACAACATAGATCACAATATTTTCAAAATTTAGGTTTATACCTCTTTTAGCTTTGATCCTTTGAATATCATCCTCGGATCTGCTTGTAAGCTAAGAGATGATCTAGGCTTTGTATATCACTATCTCTCACTCCCCATTTTCGGATCTTAGAGAGAAAAGAGTTTAGATAGCTTCATAAATGAAGTAAGTAAATTTACTTATATTTCTAAGTTCGATCGTGCATGATTCAATCTATTTTGTTTGGCAAAGTTGGGTGATAAAAGAGATATAATGCACATGCTAGACTAGGGTTGGTGAACAACCCACATTAGGTCAAGATCTACACACCAACTCATTAAAGAATTGAAAAAGGGCATTTTTGTCATTTGACTTAGAAATTTAATGGCATTATGGTAACTTATCAAACCCTTAGGGTTTGACCCTAAGGTTTAGCACATTGAATTTGTATGATATTTAATATAGGGTTTGAAAATACAACATTTTAGTTTCCTAAAAATGTAAATTTAAGGTCTCTTAATCACATATTATAATAAATGTCATTATTCACATAACATAATTACTAAAAACAAATTTTAAAGTCTCAGTTGACTTCAAAACTAGTGTTTTCAAAGAAAATTAGGGTTTTACATGCTACATTAAAACTGCTCCACACATTAACATTACACACATAACATACATATCTATAACAATCGACAAATAATAATATAATATTATTATTCTCATTCCTCGATCAAAATCTAAAATTAGGGTTTGAATTCCATATCCGATTTATCTCATTATATATAACATTATTAATTAAGTTAAATAATTAACTTAATTAATCAAATAAATTCATATAATAAAATAATTATTATAATAATTCTATAATCATTTCATATATTATTTAAATAATATAATAATCATATTTTCATTAAAATAATTAATAAAAACATTTCTACTATAAAATTAACAATTATAAAATATAATTTATAAAGATTAATAATTCTAAAATAAAATTATATATAATCATTCATGTAATAAATATCTTTTATATTCATCACATAAATACATACACATTATATTGCACATATCCTTACCTTTAAAATAAAAAAAAAAAAAATTACTGCAAATTTTTTAATTTAATTATATAGAAAATATCGGGGTTATTACAATTCATATTCTAAATGAATGCTAGTTTCTTAAACTTCTCGGATGTTAAACTTGAGAAGTTATGTCTATGTCTTGAATGTTCGATATTTTTACAAGGTGGTAGAACGTATGAGGCATTATGCCACAATGTGAACACTTCGGTGTTTATATGAGATGAACTGTTCTGTGATTGAACAGTTCAATAAGAGAATGTTCTGTCTATACATGATTCATTATTTTTAAGTCTATGCTAATGATTCTAGCCAGACATGATGTGTATAAAAAAGGTAGAATAATGAAAGTATTTCAATGTGAATATGAATAATGTTTTAAAATGATAGGAATCAATATTATTCCTATTATTCAAGATGTTTCATAACCTTTGTTCGGTTATCAAAGTTCTGAAGAAATGTTTGAATTTCTTAAAGTTGTTTGTTCAACTATTATGACTTGCTGAGTAATTGAATGCTCATAAACATTTTTAGTGAACAATGTTAGAAGAACTTAAGGATCCCATAAAGATCAAGCTGATCGATATCCAGGAGAAGTGCCATTCAATATTTGGATGAGCGTGAAGATCAAGCGAAGACTTATAATATAAAATAAGTTAAATGAACTTTAGATTAGTTTAATGAACTGAATGTATCTTTGGTGGCGGATAAAAGTCACTCTTGTAAGAGGGAGTGAATAATGTAATTATCGTTATTTGTAATGAAAGGAGTTATAAGGTTTTAGAACCTAGGAATTTAGAATGTATGTTGTTATAATTCAGTATATAATGATGTATGTTTGGATGGATGATGTACTCATGATACGTGAAAATCCCAAAGAAAGATAGTACCGATTTCGTATGCTATGTGTTTTGCTCTATGTTTTAATTTTAATTTTAAGTTTTCACTTGAACGCGTTTTTTGCTCCGTGTTTTTTACATAGATAACATTTTTCTAAAAAAAATGTTCTGTAGTTAAAACCAAAAAATATCATTTTAAATAGATAACGTTTTTTCATATATATCTACAACGTTTTGTTAAAAAACGTTATGAAAAAAATACCACAACATTTTTTATAAAAACGTTGTGGTTTAAGTGTTATCTATTTACTACTTTGTACTAGTGAAAATAGTTTAAAAATGACGTCATGATGCCGCATTGTATTAACAGCCCATTTGAGGGTGTCGTCATTGAATAACTTTGTCATAACACATCATACACTAGTGGAACAATGATTTTTAGATCGAATGCAACACTAAGTATTCCTGTATTTACAACTCCATCATTTTTTTATCATTATTGCACCAGGTTACATAATACATTAATGATAAATAAAACACATTTTGATGTTTCAAATCATTGTCGTCTAGCTGAAACAAGTAGCATAGACTATACTTTAAACCGTTCAAAAATCATTGCAAATCAGTTTTATCATCTCAACAGGTAATGATGTGTTAGTGTCCTGAAGTCCTCCCATACACAAGGGTCACCAGGAGTTGAGAGTAAAAATTCATTTCCAAAAGCACATAGTGCGTATTTAGCTTGATGTCCAAAAAGTTTGAAGTCTAGTATAGCTAAGAGTTTTGGAAAACCTATGTCTCCACTAATGTTCAATTGCTTAAACAATCTATCTATCCCTATTATCCTCAATACTCCATTCACAAAAAAAATTATACCCAGTTCATCAAACTTACCAGACTTATGAATTCAAGAACTTTCCATAATCATATGAGTTTAAGAACTTTTCCTAGTCAGACTATTGGCGTCCATTCGTTGAGGGGTTCATAAATATTTCACATAATTATGAGTCACAAACCTACCATAAGTACGAGTTTTAAGAACTCGAACTTAATCCTATATTCTCTACCTATACCCTACCTATCTATTATACACCTGAGAAAAGAATCACCTTCTCAATAGGTATATAGCAAATAACGCGACACAGAAATTTCAATGATTATCATTGCCAGAAACTAAGTGGTGTTTACACCAAGTACAATTCTCCGCCCATAACAAGGAATCATACAACTCAGCTCCTGACATGAGTCTTCAATTGAAATCCCTACTTAATACTAACTCCCTTCTCAATACAAATTTCATTCAACTCGTATTCGTAATCCTTTCCTGAATCTGTACCAATTCATAGTACAACTTACACACAACATTCTTGCCATAAACTTTTCAATCATTCAATCTACTCCCTACTATAACCTTAAAAGATCACGAGGTGATCTCATCGTATATATTACGATTCATTTCTATACTATGATCATTTTATTTTATGATCTCCTATCCCTGTACCTTTAGTCTTTTAGACTCTATATATTCATCATTACCGTTCACTTTTATTATCAGAGTTAGGGAACTCCGTGTTTTTATAACCCGCCGATATTCGTCTTTGAATTTTACCGACACACTAACTCTATTTGAGTTAGTGCTTATCGTAATCACTGTGGTTATTAGTCTCAGGTAACCTTACCTAAGGTTTATAACCTACATGACTTTGATACTAATCGTAGCATCCCCAAATTCCTATTCTAATCACCAAGGATTTGGTATACTATTTCTATAATTATTGCGAGAAGATATAAACTAAAATTGTTTATACATTAAACATTACACACTATACCCAAGGTCGAGAACCTTCACATAAATCCCGAATCAATATCCTATCTAACATACAATGTTATTATTATACAATCTTTATTACAAATCTAAATTTATTATATATAATCCCAATATGAACTTGGCTTTGACTTTTCCTTGTATCCCATGTATTCTCTTTAATCTGCAATGTTTATCATGATATAGCAAGGTGTGAGCAATAAGTTTACCCATCAAGTATAAGTTCAATAAATTAAAGATATATCTTGATAGAAAGAATTGAACAATAAGTCAAGCTAAAATTCTACAATATAATTATGAACTAGCATGAACAAACTTTCATAGCTGAACGAACATTGTACATGAACATATCAATTATATCTGGACCGAATGGTAATGAAGGTGATCAGCCTTTCATACCTGATGAATACATGCAATATGTATAGAGTACAATTTAACAATTCATGACATACGTAATCAAAGAATGATTATCCATAAGTATATTTGAATAAATAACTCAAAGTTGAGTTAAGGAAAACTTGAACAAAAATTGAGTACGAGAACTTGCCTGATCCGTTGATTATCGTTATGCAATTTATTTAGCTTTTTCTGAAAACCTCATTCATGCTTTGATCATGATTCTGATCCTTACTGTTTGTTCTTGGCTTGCTAGAGATCATGCTAGGGATTGAATTACTTAGAAATTTTGTGGGTCTAAAGAGAAAAAGTGTTGGTTGAATATTGGTGAACAAATGAGGCTTTAATCTTGATTTTCTCTCTCCTTAATCTATATATTGAATGCAAATGAAATGGGCTGATATATATAACTGATGGTTGTGGTTTTTAGTTATATAGAGTGTAACGACCTCGAAATTCATACAATTTAGTTCTAGACTTCGATCGTTAACAATACATTCAACCTCTAATTTTACATTATTAAACGATAATACAACCATTGGAATTTGTAAAATAATTAAAATTTTCTATTACAAACTATTCTCGTTCCCAAAACTTTTAAACTTTACATCTAAATATCTCAGAATCATTGTAATACTACAAAAGTTTACATCGCAAAACGATAGTACAATTCAACATTAATACATTATTCGGAACCTTAAACATGGTTCAAATAATAATAACTCAGCCAAAGTGTATAAATCGTCAAGTATCACATCTGATTCATGTCTTTCAAGTAGCACATAACTTTACCTTGAATCTTTAACCTGCAAAAGTGGTTATTTGCAAGGTTTTGCTCAACAGCCCAGCAAAATCTAACAGTTTTCATGCATCACGTAACATATAATAACATGCTCAAAATATATCTCATAAACATTAAACTAACATAACTTACATGCTGCATTTCATATAATAAGAATAAAGATTGAGTTCCTTACTCAATCAACATTCATTACTCTGTCAACGTAGTCATAAATTAACTTTAACATTTCACACTTTCAACATATATATAACACACCATGCTATTTGAAATAAAGATTTAAAATAGTTTATTATCAAGTTCACATAGCAAATAAGAACTGAAAGACTCGCCTTGATCGTTGTTTACCAATAACAGTTTAACAACTTATAATTATCTGCACTTCGCGTGCCCTACACAATTATATAATCATGCACATCAACTAATAGTCATATATCAATGCATAATATTTGTAATGCAAACTTTACTCTACCTCCCATAACCCTTCTAATTAATCAATACACAATGTTCAATTTGATTGTGTTAACTTTCGACTTATATCTCACTATATTTCATACTCAAGTTCATTCAAGTGTTTAAGTATTCTTTGAAATCATTATTGGTTTTATATGAAACCCATTTCATATCTTATAATATTCATTTCATTTGACTTAAAACACTCTTTACGCTCATTAACATTTATCACAAATTTTCGACATTTATTCGTCACACGCCCAATTGGTTTCTCTCAGTGTGCTTAGTATGCGTATACAACTTATCTAATATATCATTTATTAATGTTAAGCATCATTATACTTTATAATATTCATGTTTTATAACTTAGAACAACATCTTTTATAGTCAGAAGCACTACACATGCATATGTGCATGCTTGACGCCCTCCGATTGCCCCCGAAAACACAACAGTCCTAAAGATGACCATTTTGACCCCTGTTCTCGACATCAAATTGAAAATCTTAAAGAACAAAAGGTGTAGGTCTACTCGTCCTAGTTCCGAAACATCTTGAATCGTATCAATTGTAGTTCATATGAAAACGTTATACTAATTTTAGTAAAACATGTCCGGTTACTTTTTTTTCCAAAATTCGGCTAGGTAGACTACCCCCCCCCCCCGGGGGCGGGGTTTTTGTAGTGGGGGGGCTTGCCAAGGCGGAGGTCCCTTCTGCATTTTTGTGATTTTTGATCTAGAACACTATAGAAAGCCAAATTAAGCCTACAAACGCCTTTCTAACAACCATACTAACCTACACAAGGTGTAATATGTTTACAGAAACATTAACTAATGTTTCTAACACGTTTTTAACCACATAAAAAACATAAACATCAGGATTACAAACTTTAATTTCACTATTTCTATTATTTCTTCTTCTTTTAACATTCATAGCGAAATTCTTCAATGTGAATTCGTTTTACATCCGTTTTGACTCGTTCAACTTGGGTTATTTTTGTTTTTCAACATACTAACAATATTTATCATCAATTTCAGATTCTATCCATCAATTTTGACTCCAACATAAGTTAAAATATACATTTGCCATCAAAACCCAAGTTTTTCATCTTTAACATATTCTTATGATTTTGATTACTCTAGAACCAATTAAAGAGACTATATATACCAGATTATACACCCATATACAAATATATACAACATCTCTTCAAATCACCCAACCAAAATAGCTTTTTAAGTGAAGAACTTGAGAAACTATAAATTAGAATTTCAGAACTAAATGAATACCTTGGATTCTTCTTAAACTTGATTAGATGATGAGAAACCTTCTTCTTCTTCCTTGATTCCTCCAAGCTTTTTCTCAAAGCTCTCTAACTCTCTTCTCCAACACTCTGTTTTCTTTTATTCTTAGGCTTTAGGAACAAAACACTTACATCCATATAACTGATATAAACATAATGTGTATGCATTATGGCATCATCGATTCTAATAACAAAGGGTCACTATGCCATGTTTGGCACAAGACCCAAAATCTCCTTTTTTTCAAATTTTTTAGTAATCCTTCGATCATATGATACCCATGTCATACCCATTAACTATTTGAATTGAATTAATCTCAATTCATTAATAAATCCAATTAAACCTTACTAATAAAATTATAACTTCTATTTAGCCAATATAATTATAATTTTATTTGACAATCATTAATCCTCTAATATAATTACTTAATTAAATTAGAAAATCACCACCACATCAACGTAATAATTATGCACAAATTATAAAATTATTTATCATCAATTTATTTAATATCATCATAATTAAAGAAATTATTCCATAATAATTTTTATTGAATATTTATTTATTCCATAAATATTTTAACTAAAATACTTATTTTACTTGATAAATATTTTAATTATTTACGATTTCACAATCGTAACATATTAACATATTACATTTATATGTAACATACATTACTCTCTCATATCATAATAAGAATTTTATTTATTAAATTCTTATTTTAATAATTTTCAAAAATTCGGGTTGTCACATCCTTCCCTCCTTATAAGGATTCCGTCATCGGAATCACCGAAACCCTACCTTACTCAGGTTTTCATCAAATCTCTTTGTTGAATAACTTCAACACATTACCTTAATACAGGTTTTATATTTCCTACTCCACCATTCTTGATAATAAATTCTTATAAGTTTAATTTCATAACTTCCACTTGAACTCAATTATATTTTGAGTATTATATATTCTTTGACTACATTATTATCTTTCTCTAAGGATCATTATCATAAATAGTCGGGATATTACATTCACCCTTTCTTCTAAGAATTTTGTCCTCAAAATTTTATCTATTAATCTTTATTCATTCAATCTATCAAAATAGATTTTACGTTAATACTTTATTCATTCATTGGGTTCTGTAACCACTTCTTTCCACAAAGATCTTTCTATAATTATTAAACTTTTCTATTAAAATTTTTACATTATTCTTTGATAACTCATCTCCTTCTCATTTCAAAATTTTAAAATTTATTTTCTCACTTATTCAATATATTCATCATTCAATGTCGCATTCTACGACTTACTTCCTTCTAAGGAATATCATCCTTACCATATTAGCCTTTTTGAATAGCAAGAATCTTCCACAATTGCTCAATAATTGGGAAGTAGTATGAATAACTCAAGAATTTAAAAGATTCCAAATCATGCCGAAGGGTCATAAGACCTTGAACTACGTCCACGGTTATAAGTACTCTTTCAACTTAAACCTTAACAGTCATTAGATTGTAGGGACTCCCGTACTTAGGGTGTTAAGCCCTTCATACGATGTATTGTGCACAAACATCTAAACGCATCACGTAAAAATAATTCCCCCATAATAGGGTTGTTCTTCTCAATTTTTAGAGATGTAACCGAGGGTCATAAAACCACGAACTATGTCCATGGTTACAAGTAATCTTTTAACTTTAACCTTAACAGTAATATCAGGGGACTCCCCATTTTAGGTAATTAGCCCTTCGCACCATGTATTGGGCACAAACATCTAAGCGCCTCCGCGTAATCCCCTATAAAAGGTTGTTCATCTCACTTTTCAACATCTCGAATTACACACCAAAACAATTTGGTTTGGCATAATTTGACAAAGAACGCTTTGAATTTCATGAACATCTTTCAATATTCATCTAGTTTGAATCAAATAGCATAGACTTCTACAACAATTCATACATCAATTGATATATATATATATATATATATATATATATATATATATATATATTCTCATATCTTAAAGAAATCTCAAAATATTTTTTATGGTGTCATGATTATGACGTTGTCATACTACATCTCACCATAGTAGGCTGACGATCATATGATCACATCTAACAACAAGTTCCATTGCATTGATGACTCTATCATTTATCATATCACTCGATACATATAATTAAAATATATTTTGAAAATTTAAAAATCTTTTTTTTTCTAGCCGAAATAAAAAGCATAGATACGCGAATAGTAGCATTGTTTTAAAAATTCTTTGGTTCACTAGTGTGATCCAACATTTTTCAAAAATCAAAAGTACAACCATCGGCACGAAGTCAATAAATCTCGAAAGTTTAGCATAGCTAGTAGATTCAGAATATCCAAGTATCCATCAACTTCAATCTTTACTTCATTACTTAACCCTTCTATCAATCTTTAACTTCATCAATGCTCTCTATAACCGCTTTTCACCCAAAAATAGTTCATCAAACTTACCACACTTTGGAAATCCAAGAACTTGCCACAATAATATGAGTTTAAGAACTTGTCCTAGTCATACCATAGGCATCCATTCTCTGAGGGGTTCAAAACATACTATAATATTATGAGTCACGAACTTTCCATATGCATTAGTTTTAAGAACCAACACCTAATCCTAATAATATCTGACTAATCTTAATAGTTTCTAACTATCAAATATACACATGAGAAAAGAATCATGTTTTTGCCACATATACATTGATAGCGTGACACCACCATTCCAATGATTATCAATGTGATAAACTGAGTGCAAGCACAAAACCCTCACCCATACAAAGGTTTGTACAACTTAGCCATCACATGAGTCCTCAATTGAAATCCCTCCTAACTCTATCTTCCTTATAACTTACTCTTTGCTCGATACAATTTTTTCGTACCTCATCATCTATAAATCCTCGTGAGTTTATCTCATACTATATATCATAGTACATTATCTTCATAGCATCAAGCTATAATTATTCAAACAGTACAGACCATCTTTCTTTTATAACTTAAACAGATCACGTCGTGATCTTATTCTATAATCATCTCCCTTAAAATTCTTTTCTTAACTCGTGATCGCTTTAGTTTTTGATCTTCTTCTTTCTTTCATTTTTCATCATTTACGATTTCGCTTATGCTTTTAATCTTCCGCACTATGTCTATTCATCATTATTCATTATCTTGGCTATTGGAGTTAGGAAACTCCCATTTCTTATCTTTATATCTCTTCAAGATTCTTCTTTGAATTCTATTATTTATATAATAATTCTTCCTTTAAGAATTTCTAACTTCATTTACATTGCTCAACATTTCATTCGAGTTCCACATTGTCATCATACGTATCCATTTTCTATACTTGATACACATCGAGTCTCTAATAGTTTCAATATGGTACTGTTGAGTGGTTTCCTACAACCAACCAACAAACTAGGTTTCGAGTTGCTAGTTCAGATATACCTACGCTCTATGAAGGAATCGTTTAGCCCAGATACCATACATCAACTATTAAAGAGTAGAATTGTAACATACTTAAATATAACTTTTATTCTTAACTTCTTTATCATTCTCTTCTTATAGACTGTCTATTTATTATCACCTTGTATCCTTATTTTTGGAGTTGGGTAGCCACACATTCATATTCATTATAACTCTGTGAGATTCTTCTTTAAATCCTCTCACACATATTTTAATCCCTTTTTTATAAATTTCTTAAATTACTTCTTATTATTCAAACTCTATTTGAGCTTATTCTTTCATTATCTCCACCTCTCTTCTCTATGGTTATAGCCTAAGGTTCCTACATAAGGTTTATAACCTACAACTTTGATACCAACTGTAACGACCCCAAAATTCATACAATTTAATTATCGACTTTGGTCGTTTACAAACATTCAACCTATAATTTTACATCATTAAACGATAATACAACCATTAGAATTTGGGGAATAATTAAAATTTTCTATTATAAACTATTCTCGTTCCCAAAACTTTCAACCTTTACATCTAAATATCGCAGAATCATTGTAATACTACAAAAGTTTACATCGTAAAACGATAGTACAATTCAACATTAATACATTATTCGGAACCTTAAACATGGTTCAAAAAATAATAACTTAGCCAAAGTGTATAAATCTCCAAGTATCACATCTGATTCATGTCTTTCAAGTAGCACATAACTTTACCTTGAATCTTTAACCTACAAAAGTGGTTATTTGCAAGGTTGAGCTCGACGACGACAAACAAAATCTAACAGTTATCATGCATCACGTAATACATAATAACATACTCGAAATATATCTCATAAACATTAAACTAACATAACATATATGCTGCATTTCATATAATAAGTATAATGATTAAGTTCCTTACTAAATCAACATTCATTACTCAGTCAACGTAGTCATAAATTAACTTTAACATTTAATACTTTCAACATATATTTAACACACCATGCTATTTGCAATAAAGATTTAAAATAGTTCATCATCAAGTTCACATAGCAAATAGGAACTGAAAGACTTGCCTTGATCGTTGATTACCAATAACAGTTTAACATCTTATAGTTATCTGCACTTCACGTGCCCTACACAATTATATAATAATGCACATCAACTATTAGTCACATAGCAACGCATAATAGTTGTAATTCAAACTTTACTCTACCTCCTATAACCCTTCTTATTAATTAATACACAATGTTCAATTTGATTGTGTTAACTTTTGACCTATATCTCACTATATTTCATACTCGAAGTTCATTCAAGTGTTTAAGTATTGCTAGGAATCATTATTGGTTTTATATTAAATCCATTTCATATCTTAAACACATTATGTATTCATTCTAAATCTGTAGGTAATGCTATCATGTAAGCTACCTCTCCTACCCTTTTTAATATCTCAAAAGGTCCTATAAACCTTGGACTTAACTTTCCCTTCTTTCAAAAGCGTATCTTTCCTTTCTAGAGAGATAATTTTAGAAATACAAACGAGCCTACTTCAAACTCTCTATTTACTCGATGCAAATTCGCAAACTTCTTCTACATCATCTCCGAAATATGCTAGTCGCATTCATATCACCTTAACTATATCCATTTGCTTGTCGCATTCAATTCAGTCCTAGCATTCAACGCTCTCCTTACTTCACAACAACACATGGTATTCTTTACTTCCTACCATATAAAGCTTTGTAAGGCGACATGCCTATGCTTGCATGATAACTGTTGTTATATGCAAACTCTACTAATGGTAGATGATCATCCCAACTACCTTTGAAATCCATAACGCAAGATCTCATCATATCATCTAGCGTTTGAATTGTCCTTTCACTCTGCTCATCTATTTATGGATGATACATTGTACTTTACTTCAACTGCATTCCCATCTGTTCTTGCAAACTTCTCCAAAAGTTTGATGTGAATCGTGGATCATGATCTGACACTATCAAAACTGGTGCCCCATGTCTGGAAATAATTTCCTTAACATAAAGTTTAGCTAACTGATCTATGTTATACTTGACTCTTATTGGAAAAATGTGAGCTGACTTCGTTAACTGGTCCACTATTACCCAAATAGCGTCGTACCCTTTCTAAGTAATTGGAAGTCCCACCACAAATTCCATCGTGATATGATCCCATTTCAATTCTGAAATCTCCAATGACTGTAACAAGCCACTTGGTAATTGATGTTCATCCTTAACTTTCTGACAAGTTAAGAACCTACTCACATATTCTGCTATCTCTCTCTTCATGTTTGGCCACCAAAAACTCCGTTGAAGGTCTTGATACATCTTAGTACTACAAAAATGAATCGAGTACCTCGAACTATGAGCCTCTTGTAACACTTTATCCTTTAATTCTGTCTCATTCAGAACCCAAATTCTTCCTTCAAATCTAAATAATCCCTAATTATCAAGACTATACTTTATCTCTTTTTCATCTGCTAGCCGCTTCTTCATCTGGTCACACTTATCATTCCTGAGTTTTACCTCCTTAACTCTCTTTACAATGGTAGATCGAATCTCTATTGTAAGCAATCTCTGTTTGGATTCACTCGATAACCTCACCTCCAACTCCATTCTAGCAATCTCTGTTATTAACTCAGTTTGAGCCATTAACACATACAACTTTTCCCAATCCTTCCTACTTAAGGCATCGGCCGCTACATTGGCTTTTCCTGGGTGATACTAGATATCATAGTCATAATCCTTTATCAACTCCAGCCATCTCCTTTGTCTCATATTTAAATCCTTTTATGTGAAGATATATTTTAGACTCTTATGGTCCGTATATTTCTCACATTTCTCTCCATATAAGTAATGCCTCCATATGTTTAAGGCAAACACTATTGTGGCTAGTTCCAGATCATGAGTAGGATAAACTTTCTCATATTCTTTTAATTGTTGTGATGCATACACAATGACCTTGCCATACTGCATGATCATGCAACCAAGTCCTCTATGCGAAGCATCGCTATAAACTACAAAATTTCCTGTATCATCGGGTAAAGGATAATACAGGTGCTTCACTCAACCTTTTCTTCAGTTCTTGAAAACTGTCTTCTCACTTCTCAGTCCACATGTACTTCACTGTCTTCCTTGTCAAATTAGTCAATAGAGTAGCTATCTTAGAAAAATCTTGGATAACTCTTCGATAGTATCCCGCTAACCCTAGGAAACTCCGTACCTCAGTCGGCATTTTCGGTTGTTCCCAATTAATCACTACTTCCACCTTTGCTAGGTCAACTGAAATTCCATCTCGGTTAATAACATATCCTAAAAACTGTACCTTTTCTAGCCAAAATTCACACTTAGTGAATTTTGCGTATAACTTCTCCTTCCTTAGTGTCTCCAATACTAACCTTAGGTGTTTAGCATGATCTTCTGGCGTCTTAGAATAGACTAGAATATCATCGATAAACACTATGATGAACTTGCCCAACTATTATTTGAACTCTTTGTTCATCATATCCATAAATGAAGCTGGTTCATTTGTCAACCCAAATGACATCACCAAAAACTCGTAATGGCCATAACGAGTTCTGAATGCTTTCTTAGGTACATCCTCCTTCCTAATCTTCAACTGATGATACCCCATTCACAAATCTATCTTAGAAAAATACTTTACCACTTTAAACTGATCAAAGAGATCATCGATCCTGGGCAATGGGTATTTATTATTTATCGTTAACTTGTTTAACTCTCGGTAGTCGATACAAAGTCTCAACGATCCGTCCTTCTTCTTCACAAATAGTACCGGTGCTCCCCACGACAAAACACTCGGTTGAATGTATTTTCTATCCAACAGTTCTTGTAATTGAACCATCAACTCCTTCATTTCTACAGGTGCCATACGATATGGTGCCCTTAAAATTGGTTTCACTCTTGACATAATATCTACTACAAATTCGATCTCCCAATCCGGTGGAAGACCTGGTAATTCGCTAAGAAATACATCCACGAATTCTTTTACTATAGGAATTTATTCCAATGTGGCTTCCACTCTCTGGGTATCAACAACATGACACAAATAACCTATACATCCCTTCCTCAACAATTTCATAGTTTGTGTCATGGTAAGACAACATGAACGTCCCGATGATTTATTACCATAAAACACTATATTAGGTTGTCTCAACGTTCTAATGTTTACACATTTCTTTTGACAATCTATAATTGCACCATGGTTGAACAACCGATCCATCCCAAGAATTACATCAAATTTTCCCAACTCTATCGGTATTAAATCTACTGATAATTTACAACCTCGTATTTCTACACAATAACGCTTATGAATATTTTTAACAGTAATTATTTCTTCGTTGGATACCTTAATATTCAAAGGTATATGCAATCTTTCGGGAAGTACTCCTAATCGCTTAGCAAAATCACATGTTATGAAAGAACAACTAGCACTCGAATCAAACAACACATAAACATTTATATCGTTGATTGGGATAATACCTGCAACTACATCCCCTGATGCAACTGCATCTTGGACCGTTATATTAAAGGCGTGGGCCATCGACCTACTCATCCGAGTTGGACCAGTAATAGCTAACTTACAACTATTAGTGCCCTTATTTCCATCAATCCCCTTCTTCGGGAAATTCTTCGCTATGTGATCAATTGATCCACATACGAAGCATCTGTGGTTATTCTTCTGGACTTGAAAATTAGGAGAAATGTGCCCCTCCTGTCCACAATTATAACACGTTCTTTTCCCTTGAGAAAGACTTCTAAGTGAGTCTTCCCACAGTTCTTGCACGCCTCCCTCCTCTTTTTAGAATCTCTTTGCTTTACTCCAGTATTCGCAAAGTTAAAACCCTTCCTCTTTTGCCGCTTTACCACTCCACCTAATCCCTCCCTTCCACTCCCCCATCTACCTTATTCTTGTTCTTCTTCTCTCTGTGGTATTGGCTTAAAGCCTCATTACCACCCCTAAGCAGTTGCCTTCTCCGAATGGTTCCAAAGGAAGTACTTTGGAATACTAATATCCAAATTATAGAGCTGTGGTTTCAAGCCCTACTCAAATCTTCTCACCTTCCTCACCTCTCAGATGCACCGATGTGGAGCAAACCTCTCCAGCTCATTGAACTTGGAAGCATATTGGGGAACAATCATTTCCCCTTGTTTCAGCTCTAGAAACTTCATCTCCATCCTCCCCTACATACTCTTGGGAAAATAGTTCTCAAAGAAACTCTCCTTGAAATGTGTCCACATTAGATTTTATATCTCATCCCTAGCCTGGTTTGCCTCCCACCAAAAGTTGGCCTCCCCCTTCATCATATAGGTAGCAGAAGAAACCTTTTGCCCCTCTTCGACATTTTCAATAATAAATGCCTTCTCAATTTCTTTCACCCAAGTCTGGGCTCCTATAGGGTCCATAGTTCCTTTAAACTCTGGCGGACCTACACTCTTAAAATCCTTAAACATAGTAGCCCATACTACTGCAGGATTTTTACAGGTATATTCGCCCTATTCTGATTAAAAGCAACCGTTAATAAATTAACGAATTCTTGTATCGGGTTAATTGGTCCCCCTTCCGGTTGATTCATGTTCACGTCTTGATTTGTTATCTTCTTCTTGGCGACATCTTTCTGTTAAAATAAATAACACTTCATTATTACTTTCTTCTTGTTAGTTATTTATTATTCATTTATTAAACAATAACTCAAACTCATTACACAATATGTTCAACAAAAGGCTTATATTGATTTACTTCTTCCTTGTAGTATAATACTACATCATTCATCATTACACATCCTTAGCTGATTACATTACTTTCCCGCCATTGTTTTCCAAAAATTGGAATTTACAAAAGACTACCATTTAATATACAAAAGATAGTTTTATGTCATTGTATAAATACAACATATTTATATATCTAACTCTACTCTAGTTACTAACTTGTTTACATTTTCCTAATGGCATTCTAGTAGTCTGCATTAGCAAGACCGGCTATCACATCATGACTGATAGTATGTCGAGTCTGCCCTACCTCCACAGGATACTCAACCACTTGCCGCTGAAAATCCCCTTGAGAACTCCTATGAATATAGGATATTCTACTAATCTTCTGCTTATTGGTCTTTAACTCATACCTAAGCTCAAAGACCTCGTGTTTTAGCTCATGGACCTTGTCCTTCACCAAAACCTCTTCGTCGTGCTCTTCTACCCACATTGTCTCAATGCTTTTCTTGTCCTCCAAGATATCATGGTTTTCTTCCTTCAGCTCTCTCACCTCTTTCTCCAACTGGATATTTTTATCCAACACCTTCATGAACAACACCTTCATCGACTCCCCTGGAGTTATCTCTTCTATAGGTTCTACCGTATTAAACGACACCACCTCCACCTACTCCTTTGACATGCCATCAAAGAAGGACATGAATTCAAAGTTTTCCCAATCTTTTGACTCAACTACCACCACTTCCGGCAACTCTACTACATGTGTCGGTAATATCTCTACTTGGTTTACAGACTCCTCACTAACCACATGTATATCCCTATACATCACATTATCTCATGACATCTACAACAAAACAATTTTGTTTGATTAGTAAACATCATTAGAATAGAAAAACACATATCACATTTAATGCATTTTTAGGGTTAACTTAATCTTTTACTTATTTAACTCTTCTTACGGTTATGGCTTTAGCTTCTTTTTCCCCCCTTAAGTTTTATAACCTATGACTCTAATACAACCTATGATGCCCCAAATCTGGGTATCTTCCTACTCGACAGATGGTGCTACACGGTGCTACAGTTCACACACACATTCAATTGAAATAAATCAAAAGAGTGAATATGTTTTCTATATATTCCAAAATAATATTTCCTTCCCCAAGTTCTTTATAACCATTAGATATGTTCTTTGTCATAATATCAAAAAATTACAACGTTCAAACTATACTATTACAAAGACAGCTTATTAGTCTGCTTTAGCCTTCCCTTTATCTCTACTAGATCCTTCGTTCCGTTCGGTCTTAGCTGCATTCATATGGTTCAAGCAAGAGTGAGCATAACTAGCTCAGCAAGTATGACAATTTCATTTAAGCAATAGACTTGAATCATATGAATCATATATCTTCAATAACTGAAGCAATAGTTATGAAGTACTTTAATAATTCAAAATAACACTTCTCTTTTCTTTAAAACATTTCACAATGAACAACATTCATTAAATATAATTTTTTGTCAAAGACCTTGAGTATTTCATTCTTTCTTTGAAAAGGACAACCCGACACCAAGTCCCTAAGTCCGGATAACTAGCTCAGCAAGTATGACAATTTCATTTAAGCAATAGACTTGAATCATATGAATCATATATCTTCAATAACTGAAGCAATAGTTATGAAGTACTATAATAATTCAAAATAACACTTCTCTTTTCTTTAAAACATTTCACAATGAACAACATTCATTAAATATAAATTTTTGTCAAAGACCTTGAGTATTTTATTCTTTCTTTGAAAAGGACAACCCGACACCAAGTCCCTAAGTCCGGTATTTCTTACGAGCACGTCTAGGTGATCAGCCTATAGTACTCTATGATGTACAACACTACTTCATTAAACATATCTACGCTTAAGTTTTGGTAACCTCAATGCGTACTCTATTTGGCGACAAAACATTTGTTTATCCGCACTCAATCTTTCTTTGAAATCCATACCAAAACTATTGGCAAAAGATAACAACAATAATAATATTTTGATAGATTATAAGAAATCTACAAAACATATTAAGTTTAGCCCGAAGGAATTGGCTTTGACTTCAAGTATACATCAACTCATGCGTATGATACATGAATAAAAAAGCTTGTCCGGAAAGAACATGATGCGGGTTAGAACACTTTCCTTCAAATCTTTCTGAGATAATATACTTTCCTTTTAAGAGTTTAAGAATTCTACATTGCATAAGCACATAACATACCACATTAGGTCATAAATAATCATGTATGGTCACTAATGTATCTTACCCTCCTTCTTAATCTAATCATTCTTTAGATTGGTTAACGTTTGATACCACGTAACGTATTACCTTGTGTTTAGATTTAAGTAATCTTTCCATAACCTTTAGTTGTAATTCTTAAGGTTATTATCCTCCTCAAGGACATTACTTTAAGTTTATTAAGGTAATAACTCACCATTAATCAACTTAAATTTTCTTTACATTTATGTTTATTCTTCTCATGATTTTTCCTAATGCTGGCATTGCGGCGCCAACTTTCCTTAATAAAGTCCGCGCTTCGGCACGACTTGACAGTGTATGGTGCCCGGTCTTAGCACTGCGGCACCACTCCCCTTTACTCTACGCTGCGCTGCGCCGCCACTTCCTAGCGTTCTAGGGTTAGGTCTGGCGCTGCGGCACCGACTTTACACCCTTGGGCTGTGCTACAGCGCCGACCCTAAGCCTCCGATAGATTTCATAGTTTATTTCTTCTACAAACTTTCTGGGCTCATAACTTATTTCTAAGTCCGAATTGGCTCGTTCAAAAGCCGTTAGCTCACATATCACATGTTTTACGATTTCATTAGAAAATCTTATATTTTTGAATCCGTTTACATGGAATTCACCGATTAAGTTCTTTATTACGAATTCGTTAAACGTTCGTGAACGTTCATAACTTGTTTCTTCGTTCTAAGTTAGAATTTGACCATTTTTGAGTTCACAACTCTAAAATGTAAATTTAAACTATTTTCCATTAAAAACAAACATTTCCGAGTTCAATGGTGACTTTTGACTTTCATTTCGAGAATTTTACTATTTTGAAGATTATCGTCTAATCTAATAAATTTTGCCATAACTTCGTTACTTGATATTTTTACTTCATTCAAAATGGATTCATTCCATCATTCTATCATCCTAACCAAACATATTTCATCTAATCCTATACACGATGGATTTAAACTTTTCCATCAAAAATAAAATGGCAATTCTTCAAATGTTCTTCATTAGTTCATAACTTTTATGATTATGATTCACTTACAACATGGTTTATTTAGGTTTAAGTCCTCTAATAACCATCCTTGTTCCCCCTTATGAAACATGCTCCACCAATATCCACTTCTTTATCAAAACTATAATGAAGAGATATAGATTAATGGTTAGGGATTCATTACCTTTGATAATTAAGCTATCTTTCTTCTTCTTTTTTTTTGGATAAGCAAGACACTACTCACTTTTCTCTCCATGTATAAGCTCTAAGATGTTGGTGGATTTTAACAAGGCACAAAATGACCAATAACTTCTCTTATTTATAGAAATTACAAAGTGAGGGCATAAGGGTAAAGATGCCATCCCACCTCCTTAACTTCCACCTCCTTACTATTTAAGACTTTCTCCCCACAACATTTATCTCTTGCTTGGCCACCAGGTGGCCAGCCATGACTCACCTCTGGGGCCCACATGGGTTACCCCATGGATTTTCTTACCAAGTGACCCATCGGTTCGATCCTTGGGTCTGGTTCTTGGTTCGGGTTTATGTTAATTAACTTTGGGTTTAACTTTGGGCTTGCATTATTAATCTTTGGGCCTTAACAAGTTTTCACTTGGGCTTGCCCAATTCTTACACAAGTCCTACAAGTCCATTATAATTGGCTTAAGGCTTTTAACGTATAGTCTACTTATTCTTCTCGTATACTAATTTATATACTCATTCATCATATACAATATGTCACTATTCGTATATACTTGTATAATACTTCATATCATACTCGTATTCATTGCTTCGTATAATACTTGTTTATCATATGATCATCATTTATTCAATCTTTACTTTCCTTAACATTCTCGAACTTAATACGCAGGCAAAAAAACTGCACTTGTCATACTTGAATTATTATTACATAATCCATCCTTCCTTATTATTCTATCATTACGTATTTTCTGGAAGTTCAAAAATAATTCCCGAGCAGAAACAGATGAATAATGTTTTTCAAAAAATTTCTCGAAAAGCATTTATTTTCGTCTTGGAAATTCAAACACTTTAATTCCTTCACGTAGCCAGAATACTACGACTTTATTCCACTTTTAGGTTATAGAAAAACATTCATCTTGTTTACTCATTAATAATAACATATAATATAATTTTATTCATCAATTAATCAAATAAAATTATTTTACAAATAATTTGATTTTCTCGGTTGTTACAGTAATTGTTTCATTTAGTTTATTTAATCTCCATTTAGTTCATAATATTTTATCTTTGTATTATTTCATGATAATTGAGTTATGTTTATGTTATCTTCTCATCTAAAAAAGAAAAAAAAAAGAAGAGAGTATCTTATTGCATTGTGTTCATTTATATGATATCATTTAGATCATATTGCATGAATCCTAGCATCATGTCCGTTTGGAATACATAATGGCCTATGATGAAATTTGTTTTGCTTGATTATGCAACAATGTGCATAACTTAGACTTGGTTATATTGTCGTATTGTGATGTAAATCTGAATCTGTTTGAAACTGATATAACTTGATAGCACTTTTAAGTAGCTATTTTGCTTGCTTAACCCAGATAGTCACATAATTGTCTTATGGTGGGAAATTGAAGTTTAAACGATAGAAATGGAAAGAATGAGTAGTGTAAGCAAAGGCAACGCTAGACTTGAGTTTGGGGGGAAACTGTGGGGTAATTAAGCCATTAATAAAATAAAATAAAAAATAAAAATAAAAATAAAAGCTTAGCTAGTCGAGTCTTGTGGCCTTTGATACTCGAGTAAGTACGCCCAAGGGGATGTCTCTACACCCAGCACCCTAAAGTCGTCTAGTTTGGGAGTCGTTCGTCGAAAGCTCGCTACATAGGTATCATTGAAAACCCTAAAAGGGTTAGGCATTACACAGCTAGGTGAAAGCACGGGAATGAGAAAATAGTGCCCTCGTGATTTAATAAAAAGCTAATAAACCCCAAGTTAACCCTTTGCTTAGCTGATGTGAAGTCTTAGCTGCAACTTGTCCTATTTGATGCCTTTCTCGAGTTAGAACTGTAAATTTCCCTCTAAGAAGCGTATTATGTGAAATATTTATATCATAGAAAGTTTAATGGTTGCTAAACACACACAAACTTTATCAGTAATAATAGGTTTTTGATTTATAGAAAGATATGGCTTATTAACTATTTGTTGGTTTGATACTATGCTTAATGATCATTGTGATTCATCTGAGGCAATCAATTTGGATTTTATATACTAACTGATGTGGATTCGTAGGCATGTAGAGTAAACTGCATTTTACTTAGTTTTTTCATTTCTTCTTATTTTGTTGCTCGAGGGCAAACAACTGTTTAAGTATGGGGATATTTTATAAGTACGTTTTATACCCACTTATCGGGTACTAACTTTCTATAACTATTACTTAACTTCATGAGTTTAAGTTTCTTTTCATGATTTTCTTTCCTTGTTATAGGTTTTATGTTCGTAAGCTCGCTCGGTGGAATCTTTTGTCAAAAGGAAGGGAAAAAGACATGATAGCTATTAAGACTGGTGTGTGGGAGCAAAGGAGTTATGGCATGAGAAAAGGGGAGCAACAATGAGAGCATTGATGGTGTGGACTAAAAGTGAAAAAGATAGCAACAGAGTTCAAGAATTCTATTAGGGCGCAGCTGTGCCCAATTAACAAAGGAAGGTAGCAATTTTTGACCCGAGCCCTAAGCAGAGTCGCCACAGTGCACAGCTATGCCAAACAAAGCACAAATCGACTTAGTTATGCCACAAGATTAAAATATTAACTTTCCACTTAAACAACCAATCAAAATATTTCTTGAAGAGGGGGTCATTTCAAGTTAGGGGATAGATATAGGTCCTTTTTATTACCTCTTTGTGGATATATTGAGCACATTGGAATAAAAGAGGCATATTCATCTCTGTATTTTGCATCTATCTTACTTTCTAATATATTTTCTCTAGATTAGCATGGATTAAGGCTAAATTTGGGAACAATAAAGCTTGGATTCAACATTGTATGCTCAGATTGGAGAAGGATATTAGATTTAAATTTCTTACTCGTTAATATCTCTTTCTTTTCATTTTAGCTTCCAATGTATGAACAATCTTTGATGATGGATTTTGCTTCATTTATGAACTAATTCTCATTAGGGGATTTAATGAATCTTAATATCTAGTTCAATTTGTTGTACTTCTTTGTGAGTTTCAGTTGATTATGTATGGATTTCCTATTATGGTTTGTTTTCATTACTTAATTACTTGATCACCAATTATTGGGATAATTCACATGAAATTGAGAAATGAATTGTGAGTTTAGATCTGACCATATTAGCTTGTGTTTATGATTTTATATGACGTTAGATTCCATAATTCGTGCTTAAGATAGAGATATACTGAAGCACCACTCGTAGTCAATTGAGAACTTAAGCTTTAACCTACTTTGATTGTATTTCACATAGAAATAAAGTGTATTAATCAATTTGGGTGTTCGCATTTATTCTACCTATTTGTGGATTGAATGCAATATGGTTATGAATCATCAAGAGATGGACATATCTTACTTTCGTGTTCTCAGCTAGCAATCTAAAATAATCAATTATGCTTATAGGAAGTGTAGTAATTTGGATAACGCATTAGGTGAAGTTATAACCCCTTATCTTCCTTCTTTGGCCATCTCATTTGTTAGTTAGTTATCTTATTACACTTAACATATTTAGATAAACATAAATTGTTCATCTATTTAAGTAGACCGGGATAATTACAAAATTGATTCATGTTCTACTTATATCATATTACTTGTTAACCACGTGCACTTGTGCGAGTGAGTTGTTTTGATTAACACCCTAAAAAGCTAACACCGGATCATCCTTATTCGCAATTATTAATTAAAGAAAAAGACGGAGAAGATTCATACCCTTGAAGATTCAAGCTTCCTAGTCCTTTGTGCTCTCCTTGAATAAGCGGAATTGATTCCTTCTTTTGATAAACATTAGCCACCCAAGCATTTTGCCTCTAGAGGTGATCCACCAAGAAAAAAAAATACTCAAGAAGAACGGTGTTTGGCTTAACCCTAGTTTTCCTATTTCTGATAGAAAATGTATACTCTCCCAACTATTAGAATAAAGTGTGTAATTTTTTTTTCATCCTCTCTCCATAAAAAGACTTTCTTATTTATAGATATAGGGAACCCTCCTAAACAATTTATAATATGGTTTTTATTTAATTAATTAAACTTCACAATTAATTAAGTTTCCTAATCTTATTAGGATTAATTAATTAAACCTTTTAATTTATTAGCCTCCTAATCTTATTAGGAAATTATGAGAGTTTATATTAATTAATTATTATTATTATTATTAATTTAATAATAATAATAATAATAATAATAATCTTTTATTAATTTATATTTAATATTTTCAAAATATTAAATAATAAATATTAAGCTATTTAATTTATTCTATCACCATAGATTAAATTAAATACATTTAACTTATTATTATGATTATGCAATTTACTTCTTAAATAAATATTCTTCCTTTTATGGTGTGACTTTTTAGGTTCTCCATATTAAACTGGTTGTGGATAAATCAATTAGAACAATTCTAATCTCATTTAAGTAAATAAATTAAACTATTAATTTATTTTAATAAATAATATTTATTCTACAATAAGGATAAGAATCCTTAGCGATTAACAAATTTTCGATAATATAGATTTTAACATTAATCATAAAAGAACCTTTGAGTAGATAGTTATTGACAATTCAACCCTTCCACCATACAATGTCTCAATTAAATATAAGATATGGAATTACTCGTAAGTCTTTATTTTATTTAATTATATGTATTTTGATTTCCAAATGGACATCTCTAAATAAATTTAAATTAGAAATTGTTGGAGAGTGCATATTTTAATTTGATGTTTAAAGTAAATGCTCATGATTATATGTAAAGTCCTTCAAGGAATATATATACAAAGACTTAGTGATAGATCAAAATTGTTAGGTTGATCTGAGCTTTTAATGGTTATCATTTTGTAAATGGATGTATGGATAAAGAGATCAAAGATGTTAGGTTGATCTATGTCTTGAAATGTAATAGATAGGCTTCAACAAGAATCACAGGTCATCAAGTCGATCAAGAGATTGTAGAAGCGAAGGCATAATCATAGAGCATCGAAGATAGCAAAGTGTCCGCTTTTAAGGGCCCGTCCAGTAAATCGTAGAGTGGTCCAGACGCGTTTTCAAGCTAACTTAGATATCGTGGTGTGCTATTGGAAACGTAGAGTCCGCAAGACGGCAAATGAAGATCGTAGTGTTCAAGTCCTTAAGAGAAATCGTAGTGTTCTCATTTGATAGCATCGATCAAGCACCAAGGCAAGAAGACAACACGATCTCGAATCGTAGAGTATCATCTCGCCTATGTCGAATCAACGAGCCTTATCCCGTTGTTCAAGGATAAATTCCAACAAATTTGGAATGGGTTATAAACGTTGAAGTCCTCACCAAATCCAATGGCACAAAAGATATCCTTAGTATACAACGAAGAAACGATCGAAGAAGATAAGAAAAGGACCATGGGTCAGAGAAAAATACCTTTTCAAGTGTTAGGTGAGAAAGCAGTTTGATGTGTCAGTGGGCCAACATGCAATTTAGAAGATATGCAAAAAAGTCTTCATCAAAGTTAAGAAATGTCAAACACATTTAATGCTTCAACGGATCGCTTCAACGGATAGATTTCAAGGATCACATATATGAAAAACATCAGGAGATGATCAAACTAAGAAAGCATTGAACAAAACGTTGAAGAACACTCAACGCTCAACTCTACGATATGAGAAAAAGAGAAAGCTAGCTCAGCTACTCAGTTCTCTCAAACAAGTGCTTAACGGCAACTGAGTTGCACCAACCAAGAACTCAACAATTACCAATCAACTGAAGTAAGAGTTCCAAGTCAGAAGGACTTGAAGAGTTCTAAGTGAACTATGAAGAACCAAGTCTGCTAGACTTGAAAAGTTCAAGAGTGAACTAAGAAGTTTCTAGACTGCTGGTATAGAAGTTCCTAGACTGAGATTCAGAAAGTGTAAAAGACATCCTCAGTGGATTTCCTACTCGAGGAGTAGAAGAGTGGATTTCCTACTTAAAACTGCCGTGTCTTTTGCATTCTTGCTATAACTGCTATAACTGTTATAACTACCCCACTCTTATTAACTCACCATATCTAAATAGGGGGATGAAACAAATCTTCATTTCGCTGTGCTTAAATCACTATCAAAACTAACATAGTAAAATGAAAAGAATTTTTAGTTATCTATTCAACCCCCCCTTCTAGATAACTATTGTGCCTCCAGGAACTAACAATTGGTATCAGAACAGGTACTACTCTATAGCCTACAAATCTCAAGTAGATCCAAGGCACACTTACCAAGCGAATCAAAGACTGGAGGAGGCAGCAAGCCACCTATGTGCAACAAAGATAAATTCGCCAACTAGAAAGTTATGATGCAAGCATACATGGATTCAATAGATGAAGATCTATTTGAAACTGTTCAAAATGGGCCCTACATTCCTACAAAGCTTGCACCAACTACAGATGACCTAAACAGGATACAAATCAAGGTCAAAGAAGAATGGACAGAAAACGAGAAGAGAGTTGTCCAACTCGATAAAAAGTCCAAGAACATTTTATTCCTATCCTTAGAAGATGATCTGTTCGAAAATGTGGTCAATAACAAAACAACAAAGGAGGTTTGGGAACCATTTCTCATCATGCATGAAGGAACATAAGAAGTCAGAGAAAATAAATAATCTCTCTTGACTCATCAAGATGAGATGTTTGCACACATTTAAGGAAAAAATGTCACTGCCACCTACGAGAGATTTAATGTTTTTCTTAACTCTCTACGAGCCTATGGAAAGATCTATCCAAACAAAGATCTAATCATAAAGTTCATGAGAGCCTTGCCATGCAAGTAGGATGCCAAAACCACTACCATTAGAGAGTTAAAGAATCTACATGAAATGATTATTCAATAGTTATATGGAAACCTTCTTGCATATGAACTGGAGCTGACTCAATGAGTAGAAACTCTATCTGAATTAAGAAAGAAGGATAAATGTGTTGCTCTCAAAGAAACTGAAAACACCTCCAAAGTCAATACTGAAGTTGACTCTGACTATGATGAAGATGACGATTAGGACTTTGCAATGCTGGTGAAAAGACTCAGAAGGTTCATGCGTCAAGGCAAACTCAGCAAGCCAAAGAAAGTCAACAACTACAGCAGCCAGGAGCAGATAAATGATCTATGCTACAACTACAAGAAGCCTGGCCATTTCATTGCTAACTACAATAAACCTCTCATAGAAGAACTAAAGA
Organism: Panax quinquefolius; assembly: GCA_020205615.1. Lineage (NCBI taxonomy): Eukaryota > Viridiplantae > Streptophyta > Magnoliopsida > Apiales > Araliaceae > Panax > Panax quinquefolius. The sequence goes on from CM035157.1 coordinate 66,107,645, forward strand.
AGAAATCTCATCCAAAGAAGGAATTCAAAGGCAACAAAAGACCTCAGAAGAGAGACAAAGGCCTTGTAGCTGGAGGATCATGGAGTGACTCTAACAATGATTCAACTCCCGAATCTGGAGATGATGAAGATCCTCAAATGGCAAATCTTTGCCTAATGGCCAAGCATGCAAAGGACAAACACAACTCCAACATACATGAAGTAAGTATAGATGAGTTATTTGACTTCAATTCTCCTGATGTAGACATTGATGATTTTAGAAATGCACTACATGGCATAACATCTGATATACATCAATACAAAAAATGGTTTAGAGTTCTCGTCAAGGACTATTCACTTCTTCAAAAGGGAAAAGAAAAGTTCAAGAAGAATTGAAAACAACCCTTCTAACTACTGACTCGCTCTTCAAGTTTGAAGTTGAGAATAAACTCCTAAAATAGATCAATGAACTCAATGCACAAAGAGAGTCAAGTCTAACCACTAAAATTGAGGAACTAAAGAAGGCAATCTTTGGGGAATCCACCTCAGAGCCATGTGTGGAAAAAGTAAAGGAAACTAACACTAGTAATGCTTCAAATTTTAGTAGAAGCATTATATTTGTGAAATCCTCATAGAAGGATGAGCCAGTCCAACTCTACTCTACTGATTCAATCCACATTCCAAGGAGTAAAGGATCTCATGTTGGTCTGGGTTTCAGAAAAGAAAAGAGTAATCCAGCCACTACTCACCAACCTCGAAGGATCGTAGAGTCAAGTAAAATCAACTCCATGAACCAACTGGGAAGGAACGGTAAAGGTAAGGTACACTCCTCACAAATCATGAAACACAAAGACACATGGAAAAAGGAGGATCAACTTAAAAGAAAGATGATTAAAGAACCACAAGAGTTTAAATGGTGGCAGAATCCTCACACGCACACTAACATACATAATATTAGATGTTTTGTGTGCAACAAAGTTGGTCATAAGGCTGCAATGTGCTATTATAATCCTACTCACGTGAAACCCAAAATCAAGCAAATTTGGGTTCCTAAGGGTATTAATGTAACACCCTCATATCTATACACCAACGGTATCTGATATGGTGTTTACAGAAAATCAACATAATGCTTTTAAATCTATACACCGATGGTATCTAATTATAAAATTACATTAAATAGAGGGACTAGCAGATATAATTCTCATAGATCCAAAATTCACAGTATCCCATAACAGATGTCAATTCTTAAGAGAACTTTTACTGTGTTTGGATACCCTCACTTGGATATATGAATCGATTCGTGACTGAGTCTATCTATCCAAAATTCGTAGTATCAAAGAATAACATAAACAATCCATATTACTAATACCCTCACCCGTATGTATAGTCTAAGCCAAACAAATTTATACTATCAGATCGATAGTAACTATCTATCCAAATCCAGAGTATTAATAACAACATGAATAAATTCAATGCTATTAATACCCTCACTCGTATAAATAGTTCCCAAAGACCTCACCTAGATTTGAAGAAGTCTAATTTTACATCTATGTATGTAAGAAAACACTATTAAGTAAATAAAGATGTTATATATATCATAATATTAAGAGTCGATTACATGATTTTCATAATGAGTTCTTATTACAAGGTATTCAAACAGACAAGAATATAATCTAATCTATGTAGGACGCTTCCCTTTATCTACTCTAGAAGTTCCAGATTACCATCTAAAACCGCAAAGGGAATAATTTGCAAGGGTGAGCTATAACACGCTCAAAGAAGTTTTGTATTTATAACAATATAGGTTTGAAGAAATATAATAGTTTAAATTTCGACTAATAGTTGTACCATTTCATTTCTAATTTTCTTTTTCTCTTTTCTTTCACACAACACACAGACTTAGAAATTTTGTTCGAGATATGAGATAGGGGATCAAATTTATTCAACATCTTAGAGTATGATATCATCCTACCAAAGCTTCAAAATACACTAAATGTCAATATATGAATCGACTAACTTTCAATCCCTTTACGGATACCCAACATCAATATAAGATGTCTTACCAAAACAATTTGGTTTGACTCAACAATTTATGCTCAATAAACATTATCATCCTAATAAACAATTCATTTTTTAGTTATCTTTGAATCTATAGCAATAACTTTACAATAATTTAGTAATTCAATTTTAGGTGTAGTATATTATATCAACAAAGATATCAAGATAAAATCTTGTCCAATGAATAAACAGGGTTTAATAAATTTGTTTTATAAGAGATTTAAGATAGAGAACTCATGCACGAGCGTAGATCACCAAGTTATGCTACTCAATCGTTAATAAATTCCTACTGAAGTTCATATATATAAATCTAACACGTTAGTATTGATAACAATATTAAATTATAACATTTATATAATATCGTTTAGATTAATTGGGTTTGGTGTTTAATACCTTTGATAAATGGACTAAAATTTATTTATAAAATTTAATTATCCTTTATAATACTTTTTTAAAAATTTTAAACTATTTAAAACATTTATTTTGATTTTTAAATTATTTATTTCTATTTATAAATAATTAATATTTATTTAAAATTTTATAAAACATTGATTATTATTTTTAAATAATTTATATTCATTTATTATAATTTTATATCATTAATAATATTTTTCCATAATTATTTAGTATTTATAAATAATTATTCTAATTTCTTTATTAATAAGTTAATTATTAATAATATCAAAATAATATAAAATAATTATTGAATTTATATAAAAATATCGTAATTTATTTATAATAATTTAATAAATTTTTAAAACTATTTTTATATTTATTTATTAATTATTTCTAATTTTTTATAATTTATTTTAGAAAATAATTTCTATGTCTCTGTCGCTAAAGTCCTTCAAAGGATGTAAAGTGTCATATAGGTGTTCTTGAGTTTTTAGGCAAGTAGCTTTGGTCATATGCGAGTGACTATTTTGAACATTAATTATAAGGATATTGTTAATGAGTTTTGGTTTGTTCAAGAGTTGATGTCAGTAGTACTATACAAGAGTATAACATTAAACAAATTTTAGGCTTTAACCTACATATAACAAGAAGTTATAGAGGCTCAAAGTCACCGCCGAGTCGTTTCTTGAGTTTCTAGGTAACCTGTAATGTAAGTCACGGTAGTAAAATCTGCTTTACGGCTTAAATATCTTCGATTCTGTATTTAATGTGTGTAATGTTTGTTGTAATATATATTATATATGTCGTGGTACATATATATAACATTAACATGAACAAAGCATAAATCTAAGGTCTCTATTTATGCTTTGTCAAAGTACAACCAAACGTTGTTTTCGTGTTCTTCAGCTTTTCGAAACCCGTAAAACTCGGTCAAGCTCTTGGCCAATGGATTTTGACCATTAATTCCAATAAACCTATAAGTTGTTTGTTCCATTAAAGATTATAGATATGTAGTACATATAATGTAGTATTGATCTATAACAAAACTTACAAAAATAACAAATGTAAGACGATTAAATGATTTGGTCAAAGTAGCTTGCTCAATCTGTTTCGAGATTTCGGGTAACCTGTAAAACTACAATCCGTGAACTGGTTAACCCACTTTCGATCGCTTATAACTTGAAATCTATGGTTCAAATGAACCTGCTTTTTTTCCATATTAAAGACCTACTAACAAAAAGCTACAAATACCAAACAATTAATGGACCAAAACATAAACACTTATGAATCTATAGTTCGACATTCGACTGTCAAACTTAGTTTTTCAAAATTTCCAGGTTTCTTAAAACACTAAATTAAGGCATCTATATGTTATGAAAATGTGTTCTACCAATCTAACATACTTTCTAACATAGTAATACATAATTCTAAACATCTAAATAACAAATCTAACATATGATCAAAGAGCTAATTATGAACTAGGGTTTGTACATTTTCTTGAACAATTTTTGATTCAAGCTTCTGATGTTGTTGCTGCTATCACCTAGGCTTGATTTGGTAGGTTTATAAGTGTATCTAGGCTTAGAAATTTCGTGAGTTTTCTTAGCCCTAAGGTTCCTATTTATAGAATTCTTCAACTTGGCTTTTTGGTCATTTTTGAGCAACTCCTCTTTCAAAGATCCGATCCGATGACTATGGTGATGCTTAGGAGTTACAAAGATGTCATGTGTTACCTTGAACTTGCAATGGTGACTCCTAACCTCCTCAGAGCTAGTTAGGTTTGTTTAGTAGCTTAATTAGGCTTTAATCTTCACTAATCTTGATTAGGTTTTGTTTCTAATGATTAGAAATGTTAAGTAATGTTAATTAGTACCTAATTGAAGTTTACTAACCATGATTAGGTGTCAAGATAATCTAATTAGGGTTTAATTAACTAATTAGGGTTTAATTTAAAAAAATTAGGGTTGGGTTTTACTAATTAGGGTTAGGGTTTGTTAATCTAGGTTTTTAACCTAATTTTCACTAATCCTAACAAGCACGACAAAGCGTTTTGTCACTGTAAGCGCGACAAAGCAACTTGTCAAAATAATTTTACCGAAAAGTCCGAATATAGAAAAAAAAATTAAGCACGAGGTGTCAAGCACGACGCGCTTTTTTGACAAAAATTTATTTGATCAAATTTGTAAAACCAAGTATATATTAACACATAACACATTCGTAATCTGAGAAATTTTATTTATATAATGGGATTTTATACATACGAGTCTTATTAGGGTTTGGGTTTTTACATTCACCCCACTAATAAGAATTTCGTCCTCTAAATTACAAATAAGTTAAGTAAATAATTAAGGATAATTCTCATACATTTTATCTTCAAGCTCTCATTTAACTTCTTCAACGTTCTGATTCCTCCAAATTACTTTCGACCGATGTTATCACTTTATTTCTCGTGACTTGCTCTTTACTATTTACGATCCGCATATGTTTTTCTACATAAGAAAGATCTTCCTCTATTCGATCGGCTCATATTGTATAACGTGTTTATAATCGTGTTTATATGGTCGTTGTACTACGGACACATGAAACATATTATGAATATGATTTAACTCAGAGGTAGTGCTATTTCATAAGCAACTTCACCAACCCTTCTCAAAATTTCAAAAGGTCCAATGAATCTCTTGACTTAATTTTCCTTTCTTGCCAAAACGATCTTGCCTTTCCAAGGAGATACTTTCAAGAATACGTGACTTTCTACATTAAAGTTTCGTTGTTGATGATGTGGATCGGCGATTTTGTTGTCGATCTTGAGATGCTTTGTAATCGCTTGTTTAATAATTCGATAGTTTTAGTTGTTTGTCAATTATCTCAGTCCTAACATTTGTCTTTCCCCACTTCATCCCAACATAAAGGTGTTTCTACATTTACGCCCATATAAAGCTTCATAGGGTGGCATACCTATGCTAGCATGATAACTATTGTTATAGGCAAATTTAACTAAGGGTAACCGATTTTCCCAACTTCCTTTGAAATCTATAATACAAGTTCTTAGCATATCCTCTAATGTTTGTATAGTTCTCACTCTCACCAATCACCGAGGATGATAAGTCAGACTTAATCTTAGTCAGGTTCCTAAGTGTTTCAAGGCTTTTCAAAAATTAGAAGTATATCTTGGATCTCGATCTGATACTATGGACACAATGTACTCCATGCCTAGAGATAATTTCATCAATGTAAAGTTTGGCAAGGTGATCTAGGTTATGAGTAATCTTAATAGGTAAAAAGTGAGCTAATTTTGTTAAATGGTCAACTATTACCCAAATGGCATTATGGCCCTTTTGTGTAGCCGAAGACCAACAACAAAATCCATAGTTATATGTTCCAACTTCCACTCATGAATTGGTAAGGGTTGAAGTAAACCACTCGCTTTTGATGCTCAAATTTTAACCCTTTGACACGTGAGACATTTACTTACCCATTCAACTATTTCTCTTTTCATGTTCAACCACCAAAAGTGTCGACTTTAAATCTTTATACATTTTTGTACCTCCAGGATGTATGGCAAATTTAGAATTATGAACTTCGCTTAAAATTTCATCTTTTAAAGCTCGGTCTAATCTAACCCAAATTCTATTTTCATATCTTATTATTCCATCCATATCTATTCTAAATTTATTATACTTATCATGTGTTAAATTAGATTTGAACTTCTATCATTCTTCATCCTTCTCCTAGATCTCTTTAACTTTATTAAGCAGAAGATGAAACTCCTTCTAAAATATATAATTTTTGGGTAGAGGTAGTTGGACATTCCACTTCAATTTCTAAATTTTCAAAGTCTTTTATTAACCTATAATTGGTGGTAATACATTCAATTTTTCCTTATTCTTTCTACTTAACGATCGCCTACAACATCGGGCTTTTACCGGATGATATAAGATTTCACAACCATAATCCTTTATCGCTTCTAACCATCGCCTCTGTCTTAAATTTAATTCCTTTGTGTAAAAAATATATTTCGCATTTTTACGATCTCAGATATATCTCGCACTTCTCCCTAACAAGTAATGTCTCCAAATTTTTAGAGCAAAATTACCGCGGCTAACTCTAGGTCATGAGTAGGATACCTCTTCTCATAATCTTTGAGTTGTCGTGATGCATAAGCTATCACTTTCCCATGTTGCATCAACACACACCCTAAACCTTTGTGTGATGCGCCACTATATACTACAAGGCCTCCTCAGATCATCTAAGTAAGGATAACATCGGAGCCATGCTCACCGCTTCTTCAACTCTTGAAGCTTTCCTCACATTTATCTCGTCCGCATATATTTCACCGCCTTTCGAGTTAAATTGGTTAATGGGGTTGCTATTTTTGAAAAATCTTTTATAAACCTTCTATAATAACCCGCTTAATCCGAGAAAACTTCAGATTTCATTGAGTTGTTGGTTGTTCCCAATTCACAACCATTTCGATCTTAAATGGATCTACAGATATTCCATTCTTATCAATTACGGACCTAAAAATTGAACTCTCTTCAACTGTAATTCACACTTGGAAAACTTTGCATAAAGTCGTTCTTTCGTAATATCTCCAATACGACTCTCAAGTGTTCAAGATGCTTCTTCCCGTGTTTTCGAGTATACTAGAATATCGTCGATAAACACTACAACAAATTTGTCCAAGCATGGTTTAAACACTCGATTCATTAAATCCATAAATGTCGCCGGCATTTGTTAATCCAAAAGACATTACAAGAAACTCATAATGTCCATAAATGTCCTAAACGTCGCTTTTCTAGACATCCTCCTTTCTTACCTTTAATTGATGATAACCTCGTTCTAAGGTCAATTTTTGAAAAATGTTCAAATTTCTTTTAATTGGTCAAACAAATCATCAATCTCGGTAAAGGATATTTATTTTTAATAGTTAACTTATTTAGCTCCCTATAGTCTATACATAGTCTCATAGTTCCATCCTTCTTCTTTACAAACAGAACTTGTGCTCCCTAGGGTGAAACACTAGGTTGTATGTACTTTTTATCTAAGAGTTCCTTCCTATAATTGAATAAGTAACTCTTTCAGCTTCTATAGGTGCCATTCTATACGGTGCCTTAGAAAAACCGGTGTCGCTTCTCGGTGCAAGATCAATGATTTAACTCAATTTCCCTATCTAGAGGCAAACCCGTAAGTCATCCGAAATACATCAGAAATTCCTTAACTATAGGTATTTGATCTAGTTTTACTCCTTCCGCTGTCGAGTATCAACTATATAGGCCAAATATCCTAAACAACCCTTTCTAAGTAATCTTTCACCTCAACTATAGTCAAACATCGAGATTGCTTAGTGAACAACTACTGTTGAACACTACCTTTGACTTCAAGTACTCAAAAGGTTTATACGCTTTTGATGACAATCAATCATCGCGTTATAATTAACTAACCAATCCATTCCTAAAATTACATCAAATTCTCCCAACCTAATTGGTATTAAATCTACCTTAAAATTATGTCCTTTATTACCACACTACGCTTCTGATATGGTCTCAACCAAATTCTTTCATTATTAGCAATTTCCACGCAGAAATGGTTTGTCTAGATTTTCACAAGGTGTATTCAAGTTTGTAGAGAAATTACTAGACACAAAAAGAACATGTAGCACCGTAATCGAATAACACATATGCATTTAAAGTGTTAATAGGGATGATACCCGCCACCACGCCCCGTGAAGCAACAACATCCTCATCGACATATATAAAATGTTCTCGCCAGAGGTCGATTCTCGAACCCCAACCGCCACTATCATTGATTGATTATTCTCTGGTATTCTAACCCCTTTTCCTCCTCGATTCTTAGGTTTGGGATGCTGCTTTGAAAAATGGTCTAAGGAACCACAATTAAAACATTTATTTTCCTCGAAGAGAACACCGTGGATAATAATGTCCCGATCATCAACAATTAAAACATTTGTTATGAAGGCATTCTCCCTCTATGTTTCTTACCGCAATTAGGACAAGGTTTAATATTATTATTACTAAAGTTATTGTTAGTATTTCCTATCTTTTTCCTCGGTTGTTAGAAAAGAATTATCCCATTTACGCTTTGTTATTAAACCCATCTCGAACCGGGTTCTCATTCCTAATTTTTCCTTTTTCATTCTCGACTTCTCTTGTCCTCGATGAAATTTAGTAAGACTGCTATTCTCACTTTCTATATAAGTGGCCTTTCTCTAGTATTTCAAAGAAAGTTTTTTTTGAAGTATCACACAATCTACTCCTAATCTGAGGTTTTAAACCTCCTCCAAACCTACGAGTCTTTCTAAGTTCAAGGGTTACTTGATGAGGAGCAAACTCGATAGTTCATTAAACTTAGTCAGATAATCGGGTTACAAAGAAGATCTCCTTGTTTTAAGTCCGTAAATTTTATTTCCATTCTGGCCTTTCAAGGATCGGGAAAATAGTTTTCAAAGAACAACTCTTTGAATCTATCCCAAGGAACAATTTCAGCTTTCTACCCGACCTTTGGTCGATTCCCACCAATAATTAGCCTCACCCTTCAAGAAAAAGGTTGCAAAAGTTATCTTTGGTTATTATTAACATCATCGTTACTAGGAAAATTTCTATCTCGTAAATCCAAATTTGTGCATCTATAGTGTTCCTGATGTACCTTTAAACTCGTGTGGTCCAACTAATTTAAAGTCTTTAAAAGTCAGGTTTTCGTTCATGTGTCTATTTACAACTCCTAGCATAAGGTCTACTAACCACCGGGTAGAATTATCATCATTCATTTCTCTTTGGGGTCTTCTCGTTGGTGGTATGATTCTATATAAACCAATAAAATTCACATAAGAATTTGAGTAACACAACATATTGTTTATTTCATATATCACAATAGTATTACACAACAACTTCATAATTAAACATACTACTTTTACAAAGTACTCGATTACATTACAAACTTTGAATGCTTCTTTATTATACTAATATAAAGCATTCAACCACCTATGCTACTCTCTAGAATTCATTGATATCATCAAAGGAACTCCTGAATCATGTGACAAACCACGATCGATCGATGAGATAAGCCGCCTTCTTCTCCTCACCGGATATCGAACTACACTGCTATCAAATCATTAAAAGTATCTCAAACACCCGTAGATGTTTTTAAGAAGCCTCGATCAATTTCCTTTTCTGCCCTCCTGTACATGGTGCAATTGTACTTTTAGTCGCCGACTATGTCCCTCTCTCATGTCAGAGCATTCCCTCACCTATATCACCCTCTAAACCTCATCTTATTACCCTCATGTTCTTGTTTTCAACAAAGGATGCCATCGCTTTCATCATGCTCATCAATTCTCATTAACTGTCCCGCCATCGATCCTCTTTCTTCCTCAAAGATCTAACAGCTTGTCGATCATGAAGTAATTCCTCATCTTCTCGATCACCGCTATGTATGACTTCTATTTGTGGTGGATTATCGGCTATTACCATTTCCTCAAAGATTGAGTCATGGCCATCTATAAAAGAAAACTCCTTAATACCGTAGAGTAAAAATTACACAAATATAATAATTTTAATGTTATATTTTATGTCTACTTTTAAAATTTTTACTGACTCAAGACTATATACTAAGATTTCTCTTCCTTATATCTATAGCCTTAATGATTTTGATACCAAAATTATAACGCCCCCATATCTATACTCCCCACTATATCTCGATATGGTGTTTACAAAAAATCAACATAATGCTTTTAAATCTATACACCCATGGTATCTGATTATAAATTACATTAAATAGAGGGACTAGCAGATATAATTCTATAGATCCAAAATTCACAAAGATCCCATAATAGATGTCAATTCTCAAGAGAACTTTTATCGTGTTTCGATACCCTCACTGGATATATGAACTCAGATTCCGTGACTAGAGTCTATCTATCCAAAATTCGTAGTATCAACAATAACATAACAATCCATATTACTAATACCTCACCCAGATGTATAGTCTAAGCCAAACGAATTTATACTATCAGATCGATAGTAACTATCTATCCGAAATCCGTAGATTATCAATAACAACATGAACAAATTCATGCTATTAATACCCTCACCGTATAAATAGTTCCCAAAGATCTCAACTAGATTCAAGAAGTCTAATTTTACATCTATGTATGTAAGAAAACACTATCATAAATAAAAGATGTTATATATATATATATATCATAATATTAAGATTCGATTATATGATTCTCATAACGAAGTTCTTATTACAAGGTATTCAAACAAATAAGAATATAATCTAATCTATGTAGGACGCTTCTTTATCTACTCCGTAAGTTCCGTGATTACCATCTAAAACCGCAGTGGAATAATTTGCAAGGGTGAGCTATGACACGCTCAAAGAAGTTTTAGATTTATAACAATATAGGATTTGAAGAAATATAATAGCTCAAATTTCAATCGATAGTCATACCATTTCTCGATTTCTAATTTCAACCATTTCGAATTTTCTTTATTTCTCGTCACCACACGACTTAGAAATTTTGTTCAAATACGAGATAGGGGATCACCCTATTCAACATCTTAGAGTATGCATATCATCCTACCAAAGGCTCAAAATACACTAAAAATGTCAATATATGAATCGATTAACTTTCAATCCTCACGGATACCCAACTTCAAGATAAGATGTCTTACCAAAACAATTTGGTTTGACTCAACAGCTTTATACTCAATAAACATTATCATATGAATAAACAATTCATTTTTAGTTATGTTTAATCTATAGCAATAACTTTACAATAAGAAGGTAATTCAATCAGTAGGTGTAGTATATTATATCAACAACATATATCAAGATAAAAATCTTGTCCAATGAATAAAATGTGGTTTAAGAAATTTGCTTTATAAGAGATTTATGATGTAGAACTCACCAAGTGTAGATCAATCAAGTTATGCTATTCAATCGTTAATAAATACCTACGAAGTTCATATATATAAATCTAACACGCTAGTATTGATAACAATACTCAATTATAACATTTATATAATATCTAGTTAGATTAATTGGGTTTGGTGTTTAATACCTTTGATAAATGGACTAAATTTTATTTATAAAATTTAATTATCCTTTATAATACCTTTTTTTAAAAATTTTAAAGTATTTAAAACATTTATTTTGATTTTTAAATCATTTATTTCTATTTATAAGTAATTAATATTTACTTAAAATTTTACAAAAAAACATTGATTATTATTTTTAAATAATTTATATTCATTTATTATAATTTTTATATCATTAATAATATTTTTCCATAATTATTTAGTATTTATAAATAATTATTCTAATTTCTTTATTAATAAGTTAATTATTAATAATATCAAAATAATATAAAATAATTATTAAATTTATGTAAAATATCGTAATTTATTTATAATAATTTAATATAATTTTTAAAACTTTTTTTATATTTATTTATTAATTATTTCTAATTTTTTATAATTTATTTTTAGAAATATAATTTCTGTCTGTCGCTAAAGCCCTTCAAAGGATGTAAAGTGTCGTCCAAGAGGTGTTCTTGAGTTTCAAGCAAAGCAGCTTGATCACGGTCGAGTTTACTTAGGTTTCACCATTAATTATAAGGCTACCAAGAATGAAGTTTTGGTTTGTTCAAGAGTTGATGTCAGAGTACTCATACAAGAGTATAACATGAAACAAATTTTAGGCTTTAACCTACATATAACAAGAAGTTATAGAGGCTCAAAGTCACCATGAGTCGTTTCGAAGTTTCGGGTAACCTGTAATGTAAGTCACGGCTTGGCCAATCTGCTTTAGGGCTTAAATATCTTTGATTCGTAGTATTTGATGTGTGTAATGTTTGTTGAATATATATTATATATGTCGTAGGTACATATATATAACATTAATATGAACAAAGCATAAATCTAAGGTCTCTATTTATGTCGGTCAAAGTACAACCAAACGATTTTTCATGTTCTTCGCTTTTCTTTGAAAACCCGTAAAACTCGGTCAAGCTTTCTACCAATGGATTTTCACCATTAATTCCAAAGAAACCTATACGCTTTTGTTCCATTAAAGATCATAGATATGTAGTACATATAACAGTAGTATCGATCTATAACAAAACTTACAAAAATAACAAATGTAAGATTTATTAAACAGATTGTCAAAGTAATTGCCTCAACTATTTCGAGCTTTCTCGGTAACCTAGAAAAACTCGCAATCCGTGAACTACCAACCCACTTTGATCGCTTATAACTTGAAATCTATGGTTCAAATGAACCTATTTTCTTTCCAGATTAAAGACCTAGTAATAAAGCTACAAATACCAAATAATTAATGGACCAAAACATAAACACATATGAATTTATATAGTTCGACATTCGATCGTCGCATACTTAGTTTTCAAAATTTCCGCATTTCTTAAAACACTTAATTAAGGCATCTAGATGTTATGAAAAAACGTGTTCTACCAATCTAACATACTTTCTAACATACTAATACATAATTCTAAACATCTAAACAACAAATCTAACATAGATCAAAGAGCTAATTATGAACTAGGGTTTGTAGACTTTTCTTGAGCAATTTTTGATTCTAGCTTCTCCATGTTGTTGTCATATCACCCAAAGCTTGATTTGGTAGGTTTATAAGTGTATCTAAAGCTTAGAATTTCATGAGTTTGTTTAGCCCTAAGGTTCCTATTTATAGAATTCTTCAACTTGGCTTGGGTCATTTTTTAGCAACTTGCTTCTACAAAGATCTCGATCTAATGATTATGGTGATGCTTGGGAGTTACAAGCATGTCATGTATACCTTGAAACTTGTAAATGGTGACTCCTAACCTCCTTGTGAGCTAGTTAGGTTTGTTTAAGTAGCTTAATTAGGCTTTAATCTTCACTAATCTTGATTAGGTTTTGTTTCTAATGATTAGGAATGTTAAGTAATGTTAATTAGTACCTAATTGAAGTTTACTAACCATGATTAGGTGTTAAGATAATCTAATTAGGGTTTAATTAGCTAATTAGGGTTAAATTTGTTAAATTAGGGTTAGGGTTTTGCTAATTAGGGTTGGGTTTGTTAATCTAGGGTTTTTAACCTAAATTTCTCACTAATCCTAACAAGCACGACAAAAAGTCGCTTTTAAAAAAATTAAGCTCGAGGTAAGCACGATAAAGCAACTTGTCAAAAATAAATTTTACCGAAAAGTCCTAATATAGAAAAAAAAAATTTTAGCACGAGGTGTCAAGCACGACGCTTTTCTGGACAAAAATTTATTTGTCAAATTTGTTCAAACCAAGTATATATTAACACATAACACATTCAGTAATCTTTAGAAATTTTATTTATATAATGGGATTTTATACATACGAGTCTTATTAGGGTTTTCGGTTTTTAGTATCCATTTCTTCCTATCAAAGTTATATCCTGAGTCTTGATAATTGTTCATAGTTATCAACGATGCTAGTTATATCAACAGCTCATCTAGAAAGACCATAAAGCACGATTATAGCATTGGCAAAATCTTTACAACAAACCTTAACAATAAGACTATAGGGACTCACATTACGACTTAGGGGGATCAACCTAAGACCTTCTAGATAACATATATCAGCGACACAAAACATTTCAACACTATGGACAGAATTATCCCCTAATGTATAATAGGTTGTTCATCTTAGTATTTAGAAAGTACAAGTTAATACTAAAGTATGTTTGGTTTTGAAGATACATTTCAAGGTAATTTTAGAATTTCAACTTTAGATAACATCACCAAGGATTAGTTTGAATACAATATCGATAACGTTATGCTATGGAATAATCATAATTGAATCGACATTATAAATTAAGATCATACTTTGAGAATAAATTAATAGCATAAACATCGAATAATCATAACGCACCTTGCTTGAATAATATTAAGCCAAGATTATTTAGAATCGAGTACTAAAACATGATAACATATAGTAAATCAACGATAAAACTTGTTCAAAAATTAGTATATTAGTATATATAAACTTGCATGAAAATTACAAGTTAAAAGACAAGAATAACTTGTTCAATAAAAAAAATAAGATTTAGACAACCTGCAGATCGTCATAAACAAACTAGATACAAGAAATTGCTCAATCAGAAGAATAGAAATCGCCTAATGTAATAATAATAGTAACTAGCTCAAAAAAGTGTGAGATAGAAAATTGCCTTTCGCTTGTTGGCTAAACCGCAATGTGAAGTCGAATCACAATACCACTATATATATGCTATCATGCGACATAATTAGTCACTACCACATTATATACATAACAAAGTACATTCATCATTTAAGATTTGATTTTAATCACATAATCAAATTACATTAGTAACAATACTAGTTAATTGTTAATAACATGCCTATTCTTGGTATAGAAATACTAAAATCGTAATTTAACATTCCTACTATTAACACATAACAACTTTTTCAGACTTTATGTAAATAAATCACACTGTTTGACCATTCTGCTAACTGTACAGTCATACCACAATTT